>OY293828.1:16598026-19242437 GCA_958507055.1 Crioceris asparagi
AGTGTAATTAGCGCCATCTGTCAACTTGATGCATAACAATTAACGCTGATGTCATATATGTCAAAAAAGGACAAGAGAGAATGTCAAGTTGATAATGGTCGTTACTCTCGTATTTTATTTGTCTCGTTAGTTTTCATTATTTTGTATTCAGTTAATATAGTTTTTGTGACATAATCTTCAGAACTTTTTATTACCCGAACCATGCCTGAGTTTCAATAGGTTATGGGCCCAGACAACGTAGTTTAAAGTAATTAAAAGGAAGATTACACAGGCGTGCAAGTATACAAAAATGGCGAATTACCAGATAGGTGTGCCTAAATTAAAAGGCCGGGACAATTATGATGAGTGGGCATTTGGAGCGCAGAATTTCTTAATCCTAGAAGGTTTGCAGCATTGCATTAAGGCGAGTACAAGCGCAGGGACAAGTGCTACATCGAGTACGACAACAGATCCAACCCAAGCTGAAGCTGCAGCGAAGCTTGAAGATGAGAAAGCTAAAGCCAAGTTAATCTTAATGATTGATCCTAGTTTATATGTCCATATTAAGTCTGCAGAGACAGCCAGAGATTTGTGGACTAGGCTGAAGGCTATGTTCGATGACAGTGGGTTTACAAGAAGAATAAGCTTGCTGAGAACGTTAATTTCTACAAGGTTAGAATCATGTGAGTCAATGGGTACTTATATTAACCAGATTGTAGAAACTAGCCAGCGATTACAAGGCACAGGTTTCAATATAGATGACGAATGGGTGGGTTCGTTGATGCTCGCAGGATTGCCTGAGCGATTTATGCCAATGATTATGGCAATCGAACACTCTGGCATAGCCATCACGACTGATTCCATCAAAACCAAACTTCTAGATATGGAAGGAAGTGACGTCAATAAGGCAAGCAGTGCATTTTATGCAAATAATAGTAAGCCATCTCACAAGAAGGGCAGGTCAACCAACAAGACGGGCAGTTCAACCAATGACAGTAAGGACAAGCTGAAAAACATACAATGTTTTAACTGTAAAGATTATGGGCATTATCAAACGCGATGTCCAAAACCAAGGATTAAGAAAGACAACAACAAAGAAACGAAAACTGGAAATGCTTTCAGTGTGGTGTTCTTAAGTGGGGCGTACAAGAAAACAGATTGGTATATTGACAGTGGTGCAACTATGCATATGGTGTCAGATACTCAGCTAGTAAGAGAAAAAGGTCCTTGTCAAACAAAAGAGATATTGGTGGCCAATAACACAGCAATTCCGGTAGTCTATTGTGGCGATGTCAAAATTACCACAGTTGTCAATAGTGAGACACATGACATAGTTGTCCAGAAAGCTCTCTGTGTGCCAGATCTTACGACCAACTTACTTTCGGTAAGTCAATTAATCAAAAATGGTAATAAGGTAGTTTTTGATTTACAGTGTTGCAAAATTTACAACAAGCACGCTGAGTTAGTAGCAGTAGCTGATTTAGTTAATGGTGTCTACAAGTTAAACATTTGGTCAGAAAAATGTTTTTTAACAAGCAGCAGAGAAGTGACAGCAGAAACGTGGCATAAGAGACTTGGTCATTTAAACAGTGCTGACCTAACGAAGATGAGAAATGGTGCTGTAAACGGGTTAGTATGCACTGAAAAAATAGACATTGGAAAGTATAACTGCACAACATGTTGCGAAGGAAAACAACATAGATTACCTTTTCCAAAAAAGGCTAAGCGAGCAAAAAATGTATTAGATTTGATACACTGTGATTTATGCGGCCCAATGGAAACTAAATCCATAGGAGGCTCACGATATTTTTTAAATTTAGAAGACGACTACTCTAAGTATGGGTTTATTTACTTTTTAGAGTCCAAAGATCAAGTAACAGAATGTTTTAAGGTATTCAAGAATCTTGTCGAAAATCAACAAGAAAGAAAGATAAAAATTTTGAGGTCCGATAACGGTGGTGAGTTTGTGAACAATGAAATGAATACTTACCTTAAAATGAATGGCATAATTCACCAACAGACAAACTCATATACCCCAGAACAAAATGGAGTTTCTGAAAGGCTCAATCGAACAATTGTAGAACGAGCAAAGTGTTTATTATTCGAGGCAGACTTAAAAAAAGAGTTGTGGGCAGAGGCTATTAATACTGCTATATATTTACGAAATAGATCGCCAGCAACTGGTTTACCAGACAATAAAACACCTTTTGAAATGTGGTTTAAGAGAAAACCAAACGTTAACCATCTTAGAATTTTTGGCAGTCCAGTGATGGTACATGTTCCTAAAGAGAAGCGTTTGAAATGGGACAGGAAGGCCGAGAAGAAAATTTTAGTAGGTTACAGTGAAACTGTAAAGGGATATAGGGTTTATGATCCAGTAAAGAGAAAAGTATCTACAAGCAGGGATGTGGTAGTCTTTGAAAATCATAAAGAAAAAGCCTCAGAACAACAGAAAGTTACAGAAGAAGATAAGGTACTAGTTTCAGTGGGGGATCAACAGCAAATTCAACCCGAGCCAATTCCTGTTACAGAACGTGAACAAAATGAAGGCTCAAGCAGCAATTCCTCAGCCGATTGTGACCGTTTACCTGATGGAGACATGCATGATAGTGACAGTGATTATGTGTTGGATGGAGAAGACAGTGAAGAAGAGTATTCAGTTAATGATCTTGAGTCAGAGATATCTCAACCAACTAGAAGATCACAACGTATGCCCAAACCAAAAAACTTTGACGATTTTGTGTCCTACATGTGTACTAGCAGTTTGGAAGATGACCCTCAAAGTGTATTAGAAGCAATGTCAAGAGCAGATTCGACTCAGTGGCGGCAGGCAATGGAGGAAGAGATCAGTTCATTCAATGAAAACAATGCGTGGGAAGTGGTAGACATTCCACAAGATCGTAAAGTGTCTCTAGTTCAGTGCAAATGGGTTTTTCGCAAGAAAATGGATGCGGAAAATAGTGTTAGGTTTAGAGCAAGATTGGTCGCTAAAGGTTTCACACAAAAATATGGGATAGACTATAATGAGACTTTCAGTCCAGTTGTAAGACATTCGACTTTGCGTATGATGATTGCATTAGCTGTAAAATTAAAATTGGATTTAACACATTTGGATGTAACCACAGCATTTTTGAATGGTGAGTTAAATGAAAACGTTTTTATGCGACAACCGGAAGGTTTTATTGCTCCTGGGCAAGAAAATAAAGTCTTAAAATTAAATAAGGCAATTTATGGGCTCAAACAAGCGTCTAGAATTTGGTATCAAAGGGTTGAAGTAGTTTTAACAGAAATGGACTATCAAAAATCGAAATATGAACCTTGTCTTTTTAAAAAATCACGTAAAAATGGTGTGTTAACTGTTATTGCTCTTTACGTGGATGATTTTTTTATTTTTTCTAATTGTATTGAAGAAACAGAAATTTTGAAAAATAAATTAGGTTCAGAATTTAGAATTAAAGATTTGGGTAGAGCCAGACAGTGCCTTGGAATAAGAATTTTAATAGACCAAGAGAAAAATGTCATTACTTTAGATCAGGAACAATATATTGATAACTTATTAAAGCGTTTTAAAATGAGTGAGTGTAATACTGTGAGTACCCCCATGGAAAATAGTTTAAGTCTTGAAAAAACGCAAGTTTGCAGTTTTTCGATGCCTTACCAGCAGTTGATTGGTAGTTTAATGTACCTTGCCGTCATGACCAGGCCAGATATTTCATATTCGGTAAGCTACCTCAGTCAATTTAATAACTGTTTTAATGAAGAGCACTGGAAGGCTGCAAAACGTATTTTAAGGTACTTGAAAGGCACTAGAAATTATTGTTTGTGTTTTAAAGAGGATGATTTAGAGCTAATTGGCTTTGTTGACGCCGATTGGGCGAGTAATTCTTTTGATAGGAGATCCTATACAGGATTTTGTTTTAAATTGTCAAATGCAATGATTTCTTGGGGCAGTTCAAAGCAAAAAACGGTTGCTTTGTCCAGCATGGAGGCAGAGTACATGGGACTCTCCGAGGCTGCCAAAGAAGCTATTTATTTGAGAAGTTTGTTGGGAGATATATTAGGCAGGAAGTTAAACTGTACCACTATATATAATGATAATCAGGGTGCACATAAACTTGCAGGAAACCCTCTTTTTCACAAAAGATCAAAGCATATAGATGTGCGACATCATTTTGTTAGAGATGTTATTTCTAGCAAGTTAATTGTGATTAAATATTTGGATACTGATAACATGCCTGCAGATATATTTACTAAAAGTTTGGGTAGTATTAAACATTATAAGTTTGTTAAGTGTTTGGGTCTTATAGCAATGTAAATTAATGTTTTAAAGAAGGAAAAATATTGTTTTGATCTAGTGGGGGTGTTAGAATTAGTTCAAAATCAATATTATAACTTATAGTGTAATTAGCGCCATCTGTCAACTTGATGCATAACAATTAACGCTGATGTCATATATGTCAAAAAAGGACAAGAGAGAATGTCAAGTTGATAATGGTGGTTACTCTCGTATTTTATTTGTCTCGTTAGTTTTCATTATTTTGTATTCAGTTAATATAGTTTTTGTGACATAATCTTCAGAACTTTTTATTACCCGAACCATGCCTGAGTTTCAATAATGTCTAGCTGACGTTACATAGATACAATGAATTACTATTAGGAAAGTTCATATCCAAGTACAAGTAAAAGCAAGAGTCAGACTCGCTTGGATCGAGAGGGTTTTGAAGTTAGGTTGAGTCAGTATGCCTCTTAATTTCGAGTGAACGTCAATATTCTATTATTCTTTACTCAAAAGGTATACTTTCAAGAAAATTTTGAAAATAATATATTTCATTCATTTACAAGGAGTATTTCCATATGATCTGTCACATGAAAGAAGATGACATTACTCATTTCAACTTTCTAATTCACCCTACAAAATCTACCCCCAGTATGTGAATTCATTTATTTATTCAAAACCAATGTCAAGCGATCCCCTTATTGTAAGTAATAACTTTTTTCAGATTCGAAGAAAGAGGAGCACACAGTCATCTTATAATGGTTTGTTTTTTTTTATTTCATCGGATATAGGGAACCTTAGTAATAGTAGCTAATATGGAAAATAAATTCATACCTTCTGGAAAAAAATATAATTCTGATTTAGTCGTGAAATTTGTTTTTTTCAAAATAGATGATTATACAGGACCAAATTCAAATAAACTATCATGACCTGAAGCTTAAACTTAATTTGTATGTCCTTTAAGCCCCTTATTAGTATTTAATTATATGATTGAAAAATTTGCAGGCTGTTCCAAAATTCAAAACTTTGGCCTGGCCAGGGTTAAAATGGCCGTCAAAAATTGACAGATATATGAACTCTATATAGGAATATGACATTGACTGATGACATAATTTAAGACTGGCCAGGCTAATGTTTTGTATTTAGGAACACACTGTTGATGTATTAGCATTCATTGAATAATTTCTCCTAACATCAAATGAAGCTAGGAGTAAAACACTTACTGAACTTCAAAAATGTCCGCAAATTTATTAGTACCTTATATCAAACACTGAGTTCCACGCAAATAAAATTTATAGTATAGAAAAAGTCCTAGTAGGTATGTTCTCAATTATATGTAGGGAAGATCCAGGTAAAATGACCCCCCCTAAGAGATAAGTCGCGAAAAAAGTTATATTTAAAATGTATTAAAATTTTACAGGGGTACCTGTTAACTATATCTACAACGTCTAGTTTTTTTTTTTAATTTTTTTGGAAATAATTGTTTAAGTAATTAATTATTTTCTAAGACTCTGCAAAGGGATCATTTTAAACAAGGGGTAGGGGTAAAATGATCCTCGAAAAATAACAGTATAAAGTATGTTGCAAAATATATTTCTTAGTGTTTAGAAGCAAGTTTAACATCTAATTAAAATAGTCTTCTGTAAAATATAATAAAACATAATAAATGAAATTTAATTTTCATACTAGGTAAAATGGCACATTCTCACCTACATAATTATCACAAATCAAATTTTATTATTATCCTTCTAAACTTAAAATGAAATACTATCCTTCCTAAAATATAAGATTTTTCTTAACTCTATTTATTGTCTATACAAAATTCACACTGTAAGATTTCATCATCATCATCAAATCCCGCGCATTGGTCATGTGCCCATTTCAAACATCCTGAGTCCTGAACACTGTATCCACCCTTCACCGTCAACAGAGCTTGTATATGCGTCACAGCAATACAAACAGGAAATGAAATAAATAATAAATATCTAATAAAATAAAAAATAAATAATAAACCAAAGGGTAAAATAATCTCATGGAAAGGTAAAATGATCCCAGGGATCATTTTAGAAACATCAAAAGAGATCATTTTGCTCGAAATCAAACTTAAACTTTTGCATAACCTCAATAGTTTATGGTTTGTTTTGAAAAAAATAAAACACAGTATCAAAAACTTTAATCATTATTTGCTAAATAACAGCAAGCAAACTTTGGACATTTTTAATAATTTTTAATTAAAATTACAAGCAAAGAACAGCATACTTACGTAACATCACATAAGCACACAAAACAAAACACGTGTTCATAATCTGTAATGCAGATATTTCATAAATTTTATAGGAACCTGCATCTGATGTCATTATAATACATTATTATAAACCTCTCTGTGATAGATGGAAACACATGTATGATAAATATTGAGGGGGATCATCTGACTCGCAGGGATCATTTTAGCTGGGTCTCCCATATACTGGAAACATTTTATGCCTTATCATTCCTTGATGATTTTGTCCTAGCGTCATGTGAAGCTAGCACAGAACTTTGAAGGTTTATTAGCACCTATTTCTTGAGTTTGCTCCGAATAGGCACTTTACGTGCTCTCCGAAACGCGTACATGTATAAACATGCATGAATCTGGTGGGATTCGAACCCACAGTTTAGGAGGCATTCACATAGATTGGCAGAGCGCAAACTAACTGGGGCTTCAACAAGAAACTGTGTGACTGTGGTTCATTCCAAAATCATTTCCCAGTTTGCTTTGATAGCTTCCAAGAGCCGGGGTAAATAGATAAGGTAACTACCTACTGAAAGCAAAGAATATATCCAACAAAATAGAAACCTAGTCTTGGACTTTATATTCTAAACAGGACATTGGTCTATTACAATGTACTCTAATGTCTATATGGACCATAGATTAAATAGGTTAACTATAAAAAGATAATAACAAACAAAAACATGAATGGACAGACAACCGTAGACAATCTATTCCTACAATTTCTCAAAACAAACCATTGTGCATTTATATTCATATCATGGTTTACATTTAAATTTTGTGTTAAAACATTCTGTTTTCACTGTGATCAATGTGGGCATACATCGGCTAATACTTTATAAGTTACACGGACGAATTCTTATTATTTTAGATAAATAAACACTACTCAAAATAAAAATATCGTAATCTCGATCTCACATACAAATACTATAACAGTCATTGGTAACAACAATCAACAATAATATACAATATTTATTTGGACCAATGAAAATGATATTTGATTCAATGATTATTTCATCTGTCGTCGATTAAGTCTCTGTTCTTTGACAATACAAGTTCGTTTATTTATGGCAAACATTTTGAACGTCAAATGGGGCAAATGATTATTATAACCTATTATCAACTGATTCCATTCCAATTTTTCGATTCTATATCTTTGAAAATTTCAGGTGTACCATGACGTAATACAAATGGTTACTTGAATTAACTATAGAAGAAAATGTTATTTCCTTTTCGGAACCTTTTGCTTTCTTAGGTATCATATTACTGTTTCTATATCCAGATCTTCCGTTCTATTGTCTAGATTTGTTGTTGTTGCCTGTTGTATCTACCCCATCCATTTCTTCCGCGTTGTATTTGATTTTGTTTGTCCATCACTTTCGTTGTTTTTCAGTCAAGATTCATTCTGATAAGATGAACATACCAATTCAACAGCTTCTTTTAAATTTTCAGCATTAACATTTCCTAATTTGTTATTCTTTTTATTGAATCGTTCTTTACTCTGCCCTATTTAGTATCACCAGAAATTTTTCTCAAGTGTTGAATTTCTATTCTTGTTTCTTGCTTTTTGCTCAATACACAGTTTTCGCTAGCATACCTACATGATGGTAAGTAACGTAATAATATTGTGAATTTTCAATTTTAAGTACATCTTTTTCGGTTAATTTGTACCCTAGTAGTGTTTTATCCAAAAATCTACGATTGTCAATTTTTTTATCAAAATACTCAAAGATGGGTATCACTGTTCTTCTAAGAAAATCTTATAAGTATTTCAATTTAACTGTGCATTGTTGTTAAATTTGCATCGAGAACCGGACTTGAATTTACAAAAATTCAGAAAATCCAAAAGTGTAAGCAACATCAAAGTGATTTGTATTTACTGAGATCGGAGTTTTTACTGCTAACTTTAGTTTGTCACAACTTCGAATATATCAGTAAATTGAGAAATATAAAATAGTTGATTTTGATATCGAAAACAAATATCGTTATACTAAGGGAATTTTATCGAAACCAGTCGAGTGATGCCGGAATCGCTCAAACTCGATCTTGTACCAGAAATTTACCCTTCCGTAAAAATCAATCAATACATCGCGTGCAATTGTCATATCTCGAAGTCATCATTGAAATTTAAAATATTTTTATTCAATCTGTTGACGTAATTTTTAGGTTATGTCGAAGTAAACATGGTTGCCTCCGGCAAAAACTTGAAGTGGAAAGGGTATTGGGTATTTTCTAATTTTTCAATTATTGTTGCACAGCAGCGTGTTTCTCTCTCCTGCTGATAACTCCTGCTGCGAGTATTATGGAAATGAAGTCGCTGTGAGCGAGCAGAGCCAGATTCGATACTTATTTACAATTATTGGTTTTAATGCCTCACCGGGCACTGTTTAAAACTCTATTAACTATCAAAGTGTAATTTATTGTTCGCTATATCACCCACATTTTCCGATTATTAGAGAAATTTCCATAATCCTCAACACAGTGAATTTTAATCCTTTCATTGATTGCATATAATTTGTTGGTTATTATATTACCATAATATGTATTCTACATGGAAACTACTTCGAACGAAACGGACGAAATTCCGAAATAAAAACGCGATGTTTACAAAGGGAAAATTTGAATTTCATATTATTTTGTACATGAGCTCTATATGGAGGTTAATCTGGTCGTTTTTGAACTTCATTTCGAAATGCTGATAGCAGTAGGCGCTCGAATAGCGGCAGAAATTTGAATATACAGTCAAATTATTCTAGAGTCTTTCGCTTCTCTATTTCATAATAACTGATACGGTTTTTCATAGCGGGGGACTATATTTACTAGCAATATGTTACAGGAGAAACAAGAGACAAGCTTTCACCTACCACCATAAGCTGAAAGTAAAGGTTTCCATTAAGAATCAATATTCAACAAAGCTTTGAAGTTTATTGTTTATCCATGCGTTTGTCACTTACTGGCTTAAGGCTTCCTCTATCAGATACGGATACTTGAATTGAATTCGTTATGGCAATGCTGGCATTCGAATAAGATATAGAGATGACTATGTCTCTGTCAATAATAGAATAAGTAACACGGAATATATCGACTGTCAACATTCAACATGTCTTTAAATTCCTTTACATTTTTACTTACTTCAGTTGCTTTAAAATAAACAATACATTTTGCCTTGGTGCGATTTATTCATCGGTGCCCATTACGAACTAGTGCTTACCATCTAAACAACTAAAGGTGAAACATGACAGAAAGAAGAATACGGGAATATGCGAGCTAAAAAGGCAAGCTTGCTTGACATGAGCTGTCAAAAATTACAAGATTGTGTGTTATGGGGGTCCAAAAAAACTTGCTCTAGATATGGAAGCTTAGGCTGGCTCGTTCTTGACTATGGTCATGTCTTGCATACAAGATGGAAATTAGTCTTGGCTAAGTAATTGGGGGCCCTGAACTGCAGAGGAAGATGTAAAGGTAACAGACGAAGCCAGGAGCTGCAATAAATGATGATAATGATGAAGAGTGGCCAAAAGATTCGAATTGTATACGAGTGAAGGATCGGAAACACTTAGAAAAGTAGCTTAACGGGGCACTGATGTCTTCAGAGGCTGTGATATGCTAGACAGAAACTGTCTTCCAGTTTCATGTGTTATGGGAAAAGGCTCGCTAGGCGCATAAATTGGCTTTTTGAAAACTTAACGCACATTGTGCACTGATGGTCTTTGTATTGCAGCCATGTCTCTGAACTCAATAGAAATTGGACAAGGATCTATGTATACTAAAACAATAAAATGAACTTTTCACTAGAAACTAATTTCTATTTACAACTCCATAAAAATGAATCTAAACTGGTAACAGTCGCTAATGGAAGCCATCATCTGTATAACTACATAAGTACGTTCTGTAATTGACGTTCCTTCAGAACTAGCTTTCCTGCACATCAAATATTCTACATCACAGCTCCAGTTAACTAGATGTTCACAAAGTTATTGTATTCTCGATTCGACAAAAGCATCATGGAAAAAACGAGATCTGACTGGACGCCCTTGTATGGCATGGAGAAATATGGGTCCTCAAACTTTTCCATTAAAATTTCCGATAACATCGGTGACTGGGTTAACAAAAGCATGTCAAATCGATTACAAAATCCTTGCCTACACCGTCGGCTTTGTGTGTCGTTGAACAACTTTTTCTCGTTTCACTGTACCCTCGGCGTTGTTATCATCTTTTTTAGGTTGGTTTGGAACTTTCGGTCCCGCATCGACCCACCGCCCACATACAATATTTGCACAACTTTTTGACATGTACTAAAAGGAAATTAATCATTATTATGCTAATAATTTTCAATCAACTCTTTGGGCGATTTGAAATTGACAATAAATAGTCATTTTTGTCCACTTCTTGAATATATGGGGTATTTTATGCAATCAAAATAGTAGCCAAAAATAGATGATATCTAGTTTCTACATTAATTGGATATTGTTGTATCTACAGTAAATAGAAACTTCAAACATATTAACCATTATTTGGTAGAGGTATTTCCAAGATTGGATCTGTAACTGACCTGGCGAGATCAGAATAGGTGATGTCCAAATTACATAAGCTCTTAATGAAAATCGAAGCTTTCTCATCATTAATTCGCTGATAATTAGAAGTGTAAGTTAATAATCCTACCAATTGCATATTCTATACTCCAGAGTTTGTAAAATTTTACGTAAAATCAAAAAAAATTGGTGTGTCCACTAACAGGACTCTTTCCTACCACTCTGTACCAAATTCCATCGAATATACAAATCATCTGATCAGAACCCCTTATCTTTTTTTTTCTTCAGCGTACCAAGATAAACAACAATGGTCATATTCATTTTTGACATTGGAGAAACCGTTTAGCCAAAATATGAATAAACAGTTGGAAATGTTGACAGTTCATTTGTCATGGTGCACGACAGTGCGTGCAAGTGACGAAAGCACACATATTGTGCTCAAAGTAGACTCGCTCTATTAGGAACTTTTTATCTAAAAGGCCATTTGACATGTCTGGAGTTTCATTAAGAAAGATCTAACATGAACAACAGACAACAAAATGGCCGCTTGAACGCAAAATTCTCAATTTTTAGAGCCTAGTCGCTAGTGAACCGAATTATTTACAATATATACGAATATACTTTAAACATTAAAATACGATCAGTATGATTAGGATACTCAATCATCAAAATGTTATTCTAATTTGTGAACATCTTGCTTTTCACACTATCATGTGTTGAAAACCTGTCAACGAAATATTTATACGATTAGGTAAGGTAGGATTTGAAACAATATATTAAATATCCACTATTATATATTTTAAAATCACATAACAGATTCTTAGGAGATAGTAGCTGGAGTTCTTTAAGTGGTCAGTTTTAAAAACAAGGCTGTTCTGTAGTAAAAATCATGTTTTCAGCTTCTTTGTGCTCGTTTTTGATTCATGGAAGTTCAAAGATAGTTGCAAATCTCATTGAACAGTGATAGTTCAGATATAACCTGCCGCCTCAATACGAATTTTTACAAAAAATAAAATATGACTCAAAATTTAATTTAGTTGTGGAATGCTCAATGTTTTGTTACGCAGATTCTCGATTTGATAGTGATTTTCTGTTGACCATTCACGAAGGTTTCAAGTATATTGAATATAGCATTTCGTAAATTAGAGCTGATAGGATATTCCTTCCCTAATCATATAACTGGATTGGCTGATAATTGATGGAAATCCATATTAGATAGGAGTTGAAACAATATATTAAATTTCCACTATTAAATATTTTAAAAACACATAACAATTGTTTCGGCACACTGTACCTTTATCAAATGAGAGTATAAACTTTTTATTTTAGGTTGAAAAAGAAGAAACTCCAAGTCATCTCCACATTTTATTGTATTTAAAATTTTTATTTTAGTTATATATATATACATATATATATATATATATATATATATATATATATATATATATATATATATATATATATATATATATATATAGTCAAACGTCCTAGCGTAATCTAGTTATTTACCAGTAACGGCTTATGTTATATAATCATCTTGATTATGTATCAATTGAATTCATATTCAGAAATATCATATATATATATATATATATATATATATATATATATATATATATATATATATATATATAATCCATATACCCTTTCTACCATATATAATGGTGTAGGGCTTACAATCTTTTATACCTGCACAAATTTTCTTCATTCCTTCCTGTCGTATGCTAGTCCAGCGCCATCTTTCCAGTTCGTCCCTCTCTTCTCCAGCAGTTGTGTGATTATTTTATCCCAGGTGTTCCTTGGTCGGCCCCTCTGCGATTCTTCTGTATTCTAGCTCTCCCTACTGATCTGTTCGTTCATCCTCTGCAGGTGTCCCCACCAAGATAGTTGTCTCTCTCTTCTTTTACTTTATAACCTTTTATAATTCGCTGTTACCTGAGGCTTATCTAATAGTAACCGTCAACTATCTCTCTGGTGTGCCTATCTTAAACATATTTCACACTGCAATCAAAATCAGAAGCTAATATCGACAATGGCGTCGAATACCTGTCAGTTTTGCCAATGACATCTCATGTATCCGGTGGATAGCGTGACCGAACAATTCTGCCCTAGGTAGTGCTCTCTCTACGTCAGACACATACGACATGAGATCGTTATCGGACGCTTATATTATCAAGAGACGTGTGGATATACAGGGTGTATTTGTCAGGTGTGTAATGGAAATTAGAGAAGTTGAGGAAACTTGCCCATGTGTTAATATCACAACGTTATAAACGAAAATCGATGTAAAATTTAGGTAAATAAATAAAGAAAAATTACTATATTTCTAATTAATTAATTTAATAACTATATAAAATATGATTCCCCGGTCTTCAGATATAATTTCTAATTTTTGACTAAAAATTGGACCGACTTTATTAGCTGGTGCACTGGAATATACATAAATATTTCTTACAAAAAATTGGACCGATGTTATTAGTTGGTATACTGAAAAATACAAATTAATATTAATTCTATTGGTGCTGTTACTTTTGAAGTTGTGCAGTTGCATTTAGATTCGTAACTTTTGGCACCAACTTCACAAGTACCAGCACTAATAGAATTAATATTATTTCGTATTTTTCAGAGCACGAACTAATAACGTCGGTCCAGTTTTTGGTAAAATATTTATCTCACACTTGAGTATAACATTAGTCATGAAAATAGTTGAACGTTCACTAATACCGAGAAGATATTAGGTACTTAACCTATGTACATATATTATTACCTTGTACCTACTTGTTATTACACAGAGATCTCAAAACATAGCGGCGGAAATACACATATTTCAGCCTACTGTAACTCGAAAACTGAAACTTTCAAACAAAATCCAGTTTAACTGTTGCTATATAAGATTTGGCCGTCTCATATTCTCAATTTGTTGAAAAAAATTGCCCCGACTACATAGCGGAAATACACATATTTCAGTCTTTACCATTGCTGTTACTCGAGAACCATAACTCTTCTGAAAAAATGTTCCATTTAAAATTTTTCGGTAATGGACTCATCTTTAATTCTGCCGTCTCAGACTTTCGATTTTAGTGAAAAAATACCTCCTTCTCTCCCTTCGTTTTTTTTTTTGGAAAAATGAGATGTTGGATTTGAGTTTATCTAAATATGGACCATTTCTCCGCTTTCAAATGAACCAAAAATCATCAAAGTCGGAGCACCAGAGCACATTTACTATGCAAAACGCGCGAACAGCCATACATACGAATATATAAGGAAATAAAGCAAACATTCAACTGAATTGTATACCTTATCCTCTCTTTCAAGTCGGTCAAAAAGTTCATAGTGTGGTTATAGACGTTAAAATCCTTGTTCGACTCATTAATAATTATTACGAAAATGTTACTAAAGTTTCAAAGAAACATTTCAGTTTCAGTTATTTCGAGTGCAACTTAATGTTGTTATAATTTAATTTTACTATCGAATTCAAGTTTATAGCAGGTACCTACTGCAAATGTGTATGAATAGCAATTGTCTAGCAATTTCCATCAAATAACATTGTAGGTACGTATTTTAGCTACATTTATAATGCAATTACAATGAAACAGCCTGAAAAACAAATTGAGACAATTACTTCGAAATAACACTTGAAATTGTAATTCTATACAGGCATGGAATTCATTTGGACACACACACAACGATATAATATCGAACACAAAAAGCGCGGGGGCTATGGCATGAGTGAGCCCCCATTATCTCTCTACAAAAACAATAACTATGTTATTCTCAATAAAGTGTAATCGAATACGTCAATGATTAGATTAAAGTGGAAATTCATGTGAAATGTATGTGAAACATGTCTCGTTGATACTGGATTTTAATTCACTTCAACATATGAACAGTACATAGATGCGTTCGATATATTGTTAATATCATTACCGCTACATGGAACAAGTGAATCTATAAACATACCTATATTAGGATATGTTCTGTCATAATTTACTGGCAAGTTGAACATCCCTTACCTACTATACATTTTCTATTGGTAATGCAAATACATGTTGTTCGATCAAGTCGGCCGCGAAAACGTAGGATATTGCCTTATTCAATATCGTAGAATTCAACGAATCTACTCATTCAAACATTGTATAGCCAAAACATGAATGTTATTCAAGTTTTATTCATATATTTGCTCGTTTAACGAAAGCAGAGTAGGTTTTAGCGGTTACGTCAAGTGGTAAGACGCCACCCATGAAGGCTCATTCAAATGAACGTCATTGTGACCACTTTTTTGACATAAAACGGAATATAAACCTTACATATAGATATACAAACGTACTTACGAAATGTCAAGATCATAATCTAACTTTCGTTTATTGACTTTTCAAACTTCATAATTTAATAATCTCAAAATAACCACAATTAGGCATTCCAACGGCAGGTCAACATTTTTCGAATATGGTGTCTGTGGACAAACATTTTTTTTGTCCCGTATGAGAGTGTAAAATTTAAATTAAAGCTTCTTAAAGTGTTATATTGTGACTGATCTTTAGCTATTCTTTTTATTGACTTTATAAGTAAGTGTTTTATTTCAATTAAAAATGCCACAAAATGTCTTGCAGTTGATTGTGGCAGACATTCGAACAGGGATGATCTGAGGTTTTTCTCAGTGCCCACCGTTTTAAACTTTAAATCTGTTACTGACAAGAACAAATTATCTAAGCAACGAAGGATACTCTGGATAGCCGCAAACGAACGAGACGATGTAACGGAGTCTAAACTAAAAAATCCCGACGGCATTGTAGCCAGCGGAAAGGTAAATTTCTCAAAATACATTGAATTGAAATTTGAACAACCTTTTCATTGGTATACCTACATGTCATTACATATAAATTGCTGTATGTATTATAGCCTTGCGGATAGAGGTTTTTGTTTTGGCTCCTGAATATAAAGCAGACAGGGTTCGCAATCCACTTCAAGGCTGAATTTTTTTGCCTATTTCTTATCAATAAATATACTATATATTTTTTTAGGGTCTATATTAAGATCTCCAGAAAATGTACTATTACATCAAATTTATATTGAGTCATATCAACATTTCTTAATTTTTCTTTTTTAATTTTTATTTTTTTCCTGTGCATTTTATGGAAAATTGCTTCGAACAAAAGTTGTAGGTACTGATTATATCTATAACCCAAAATTATTTTCGCCATTTTGAAACTACTAAACCGATAAACATGAGAAATGTAAGCAGATGGCAAGTAGGTATTTTTAAACTTACTGTTCAGTCACATCCGGATTTTCCTGCATTAATGTCTCCACATATTCACGCTGCATTATAAAAAAAGTATTTTACAACAAAACAAAATGTAATCAACGCTTCAAATAAACACAAAAACGTCCACAATCTAATGCCACACTTTCAAACTGTTTGCTCACAGATGCCATATTGAATCACGTTGTTTGGATTGTCTGAATTGAATTGACATAAAAAATCAACTTAATCTGTAAAACGTATTCTCATTTATGATTTCAAATATAAAGTTCATATAGAAGACTACGCTGCTTTTGAAAAATGAGCTTATATCTAAATATCACTTCAATAAAATTCATGTTCCGGCAAAACACTGTTTGAATGATTAAAATCGCTGTATTCTCGTCTATCGTGTATGGTAATCTCCCGCGAGCCCACGGCCACCTTGATCAAATAACAGACATATTTGGCATTTAATAGCCAGTATCTATTTCTCAAAATTAAGTCTTCAATTAGAGTTATTATTTTTAGGATTCCATACACAAAGGCTGCCAACAGGACTCCATTAGCAAAGTCTATCTAGCACGTTCCATTGTCACGAATGAACCAAAAATCTAAAATAATAAACTGTATTTTCTTCAATATTAGAGAAATCGGAGAAATCCATGAAGCAAAATGTTTAGAAAACATGAGGTTATATTTATATTATTTCACCAAGCTTTCGGTTCGCGAGAAAATCAATTTTAAAAATGAGCCTTATTTTTGGTTTTGCGTTATTTTTGCAAATTGGAAATAAAATCTATTCTAATGCTTATTACTAGAATGATTAATGAGAAATATAAATTTTGCTGTTAGTAAGCTTCCTCTGTCCGTCCGTCAGAGGACTGCATCTCATAAGTAGACTGTTGAAACATTCACAGAATTGCCGCATAATAAGAAATTATAAAAATATATTAAATTTCGTGGTCCCCATATTAAAACGTGCTTTCTGCTGCTTTATATATCGAGCCGCAATAGAGTAGACACATGAAATTTCCAGAAAGTATGTTCTCAATTAAATTAGCATGCGACATATGCGGTCATTTTATGAACTATCGCTGATTTTGATGTAGCTTGTCCGACACTTTCTCCTTAAGGCGCTTCAGCACCATTTTATAGCATATATCTGAGATAAAGCAGATAGAATATTATACACGTATATACTATAAAATTTTCTGTTTATCTATATTCTCGCTAAACGTTTCTTCCAACGTCAACATTTAATGTGACCATCGTTGTTTGTCTTTGCACAATTAAACAATATTTCTTTCTTAAGTAGCTACGTAAGGAAATTACTGTAATCGTGTAAAATCGTCAGTGTCTGGTTTTCAATATATTTGTTTACGTTTCATGGCCATCTAAGGGTAAAAACATATTTTCAGCCATTGGTCTGACTATTGTTCTATGTATCTCGGGAACGAAAAGATAAGAAATGGATTAGCAATGGAAGAGCAAAAGAAATTGTTTAAATATGTTTAATATGTTGTCTCTTACTTTGAAGCTGTATTGAGCAGAGGCAAAGCATTATGCTGCGGCCATTTTCTCAATAAATATAAAATGTTTATAGCGTTGAAGCTTAATATGTCGTTAAAATGCTGCGAGCGTAAATGTTTTTACGATTGAAATATAAATTTAGAGGCTAATACGGGGCCAGCCTGCAGAGTCCCAGCGGAGATACGAAACGTGAGCAAGGATTTTCTGGAAATTTTTTGGTAAAAGCAACATATAAACTACGAAACAAAAAGTAAACTGTAACAATGTATCCATTGGATTTATATATCGGGTATCAGAGTAAAATAGTAAGAAGTTTGAAGCAGAAGCTGTTGGCGCGAGAACAAATAAAAAGTTTAATCCAGAATAACAGTAACTTCTAGTACCTATATACTGTCACGTATATTTCATTCCTTTATTATATGGACTTGTTAGAGCCATAGAAATATTATTCCCAAGATAAGATGAGGTCCACTTATAATTGACTGTTGACTGGTGGGATAACAGTGGAATCTTGTTTACTCCCAGTAGGAAAAAGAAGGTCCAAGGAGCCGAATAAAAAAATTTCAGAAGTATATCTGTATGTGCGTATTCAGTATCAACGGTTTGTTTTCGCCTCCAATATCGGTGGAACCAAATATAATATCAGACTTAGCTTTTGAATAATCATAGCTGGGTATTATAAAGGTTGAGCACCCTAATAGATTAGAAGAAATCAAATGAATAATATTTCATTGTCTAAATCTGTAACAACACAATAAATGTTTTTCCATTTGAATTGATCAAGAAACATTATGTAATTTGATTTACATGCCAAGAAAGCCAAGGAAAAAGAAAAAATACATAATTCAATATTTATTCTAGAATATCAAAACTGTTTTGAATGTTAGGTAGGTAGATCACAATAAATTTAGATTTGGTATATTTTATCTGTTGCCCTTGTGGTCAAGGTTCGCTTTCTCTCGAAAATAGGGATAATGCATATAGGATGGCTTAGTAACTTGAATAAGTTCACTTAAATTATCAAAGCTAATGAAATTAAGACAGGACTTTCCACAGAAAGATAGATACCTTCATTCCACTCTGTTATTTATTTCCACTAGCTCCTCAACATTACTTAAAATAAGGCTTTGGAGAATGTTGCTGTTGTAAATTGGTGCTTATTATTTTTATTGTATTTAATTTCAAATTACTTTGTATAAGTATATATGAGAAACATCTGATATTATAGTTTTGACAATAAATAAAGAAGAACAAAAACTGAAAGTTGTCAGTTCAATGATAAAAGATAATTTATAAAGACAATTTTCTAATAAACTACAATTTTTGTAAGCTTTAGGTTTACAGAGAATTTCTCTTACATTAATGTGCAAATAACTGCCCTTAAATATTCCTTAACTGCGTCATTGATGGACTCACTTCCCACAGTCACGATGACTTAGTTTAACCCAAAATACAGCACTGATTAATATACATTCGTATAGTATCGTTGATGATTTCACGCAGATCATTTTTATCAATGATTCGCAACTTTTCAAAACAATACTTTTGCAAACTCCATAACAACCAACAATGCTTTGTTTGACCACATTTCTGATATCCGTTTTTAGACCGAGTTCATGGTAAAATCATCATCAGTTTAGGCAGACAGTTTGCCTGTTCCAATTTCAAGCCCATAGTTTGTCTTTCCACCATTCTGGGACTCGACCTATACATTTTCCCATTCTTAGAGCATGCCCGTGCCGCCATTTATTCCTATATTCTTCTTTTTTGTTAATATGCTAGTATTACACAATTCGTATTATTACATTTCTTTTCTTCTACAATTGGTCTTTGAAGTCTCATTTCGGCTGCCTCTATTTTTCTTTTCTGGTTTTCTGCTAATGTCTATGTTTTCTCGACTGGTTCATTGCAAAACGATCAGTCTATTCATTCGTTCTATTATTTTGAGTATGTATATGAAATTATCCCTTAAACGGAATACCAATCATCGTACTTTCAGTCACCTGGTGAGTCTGTCACCTCAAGACCGAGTTGGTTCAGTTTTGTGGCACTGCCTTTTAACATCTCCCATCAGCTACCTAACGTACACCCATTCTACTGGAAGAAGGTTTTGAGGGTAGAGCTTTTGAGACAGCGAAAGTTACCCTTGATCAGCACATATTACCGTAAATTGATTTTTTTATCTGGCATGGATTATGTCTTTCTTTGCATAACCACAATTGCTCAAATATACTGACACAAGCGCATTCATCTTTGAGGAATGGCATTCTGTTGATGTTGTCACATATGCCTTTTTCTTGAGGAGTTGTTTTCTTTTGTATAACTTATTTTATTAGCATTAGTTCAATTTGGATTGGCTACCAATTGCTGACTGCATTTTGTATGACAAAAGTATAAGGTGGCTTAGGTAGGTCACTATAATTTATTGTATATTCTAATATATGCCCTTCATCAGAAATGCCAAGCAATAAACGTATATCAAGGACAAATAATGCGGAAACATTTTCATTTACATTGTGTTGTTTGAGACGCCCACCTACCTACATGTTCTTACCTTGCCCCAACCTTTAATGTTAATGAATCCTTCGGCTGAGTAGACACAATAGACGCCCGGACTGTGTATTATTCATGAGGATTTATGACGATTGTATAATTCAATTGTTGTATATTATTACGCCGCTGGTATTTAATATGGAAATGCAGACACTGAGAGAGTACGTATAATATATAATACTACCTACCAACCAACTGCCCTTTGGAGAGTACATTGTCTCAAAGCTCAAAGGACGAAACACTAGATAAGATGGCCTGAGGCATGGGTGCAGGACCTCAGGCACCTCGGCTTTTAATTAGATTCAAAGGAGCTGAGCTTCTGTGAAAAGTACATCGTCTGCAAAAGACAATATTCACTTGTAGGTTTCGCATAGGGCGTCGGATGTGTGTACACGGCGTCCATAAATAGCCTTGAGCGTGGATCTTAGTTGACTCTGTAATCCCAGCATCTAACTTAATGCATAACGAGAGTGTTCCAGCTATGTATTCAATAGACATCATTTCTCTACTGTGTTTATGGTGAAAATACAATTTGATGCAGGATTCCAGTCAGCCCCTGAGATCACTTTATTAATTTATATGTAGGTACTTCAGCACATCATTTGATGCACATTTTCAACAACTCTTTTTGTCTGTTCGTCTTTCACAGCGTATATTTTCCGAATCTACAAATAAGCAATCAAAAATGTATACAGTAAATACACAAGTTCCGATTCTATGGGCTCATTTTGCAGGATTTTTTCTTTTTATTGAAATTTAGATGCTCAGGAATGATTTTTTGTTGAAATATCAACTTATTATTTGATTTAATTCCATATTGAATAATGATATTTGCTTATTACTTGAGTTACTTCTTAAAACATTCCATAAATTTTTACATATTTACTAAAGGGAGACGATATATTCTACCTAATTACCTCATATTGCAGCTATTTTCATGATTCTATTCTCATCTAAAGAGTGGTTGCCGAAAAATGGTTCTATATTAGTTAAATCGAACAAGATGCGAAGCTTTTTACCATATTTTATATATTGAACAGAAAACTATATGTTTATTACAATGGTTTTGTTTCTAAGGTACTTAGTACTTAGTTAAGTTCGATATTGCCCAGAACTCCTACCTTAGACCACTTTCGTGATATTAAGTAGTGATCTAGGCCACCAACCTTGCAGTTGTTTAATATGTCAGTAGTGGCAACTCTGCTAGAGTGACTCGTAAATGAGATACACGTGTCTTAGTTGTTCGGCATGTTCTAATTTCGAATTATTCTATTAAACATTTGAATAGCTATCAGTGTTTTATTAGATACGTATCATCCCAACAGGATAACGGATGGTGTCAGGTGTGTTTATATTTGGTGCTCAAATTTCCGTTGAGAAGGTGGTAAAAAATGGAATCCATCTCCAGGCCACCCATGGCTCTGGTATAAATGTTAGAATTGCTGACAACCCGAAGAGGTTTTCACAAATGTTTGAGGTATTTATAATAGAAATGATGGCCTCGACGTACACAATAGCGTTCCTTCACGGAGGATAAAAAAATATCTTAACGGGATAATGAAGAAATTTGAAGATTATTACTGTAAAAAAATGGCCAAAGCCATTTTAATTTTTAAGAGATTTAAATTCAACAGCGTAGGAAGGACTTGTATTTGATAGTTTTTTGACCGAACCGAAAAAGGCTGTTAAGACAACGGGCTATCAGGGTTAAGACGACATGATAAAAGCCAGAATTGTTATGGGAATCCCAGATAAAGCCACACAGGAGAGGCTACTATGAGAGAGTCAAACTTGACTCTAGCAAAAGCATTTGAGTTTTTTCGAGTCACAGATGCCAACAGGTCCCAGTTGAAGTTGGCAGTGAATGATGGTAGACATAAGTAATGATAAGCGAAGACTGACAAATTTTGCCTTGCAGTCCCTAAACGTCAAAACAAAGGAAGTGCTAGCAAATACAGGAAAACAAAAACAATAAATGAAGTTGAAAAAAGTTGTAAAATGACAATGAATTAGATATGAGCTCTGGAGAAAATTTTTATGTGAATACTCTGAATTTAATCTCCTCAGTCGAAACTGAAAATGTGAAGGAGTTGAGGCAAAGTGTCATCGTTATTTGATTTGATTATTGAAGCCTTCATAGAATGAGCTATCTCTAGTTCTAGAGCTGACACATATGCATTTAGCATACTTGTATTTCTTGAGGAATATTCAAGGTTCAAAGAAAATATCTAAAATTCCTTGTGTTCAAAACTGAAGGACTATATCCTGATGAAGGTATTGAAAATAACTTGGGTATACCGTACTCTTGTTTTTCGGTTATAAAACATAGTTCATAATACTCTACTATTACCATCACTTATTATTATGTTCTTCCCGACCGACTCTAAATGGGTTCAAGTACTTTTCTCAAAAATTTAAAATTTAAATGATGGATTAGATCATTTCCAGTAGCATTCAATAAAAAATCATTTTATTAATATTATTATTATGTTTAACAGCAGTAAGCGGCTATGCCGATGAGACTGTTGCTTTCGAGGTCACATGTCATTGGTTTCTTACTATACATAATTTCATATAAGAAGGGTTTTCGAGATCCATTGTAATTATTGGTTTGATAATGACAGGAGTCACCTAAAAACATTAGAAAAAGCAGTAGATGTCAGCGATGAATCTATACGGCAACTGTAAAATTCTATTATTCAAAATGATACATTTTGAAAACAACTTTGTATACATTACTTAAACGCTGTTGTAATCAATTTTGTTGAATGGTGAATAAAATATCTATTAAAAAATTGATGACGTCATTCTTCCAAACTATTTTACGTGACTAAGAATAATATTACGAACTTTCATGTGATTGGTTTCAAGACAAGAGACACAACTACTAACAAGATAACCTCACCGTCTGTCTGTCTCTCTGTCCAACCGTCTGTCAATTCTATTTTCTATCTACATTTGTAATTTTGATGGAAAAATAAAAGATATTACTATATAATATGTGATACTTAAAATTAAGTCGTTTCTAGATTTTTTAACTTAATTATAGAATTTAAATCAAATTATTGGATTCACTAGTTCCATAAGACAATAATTCTGTAACACGAGGTCATAATCTATCTGCTAAACATTTCGTATGGTTGACAAACGTGATTCAATTCGAAAAAAGTAGTCATAACATATATCGTCTAATTCGAAACAAGCCAGCACTATAAGCTATCCAATTCATTCCTTATCATACTTCACCGATAGATAAGAGCGTACTTTCCTAAATTGCCCACGATAAAACAAAGGCGGTGGTGGATGATTCGCGATTTAACCAACATACGTATATCCGACACCCAGCGAACAATAATGGCGACAGTGCCATCTCTGATCGGGCGGTTATTTAGCCGAGCTGCGCGGACGGTCAACCGTTATCAAAACCATTAAGGGCAGATATACAGACATACAGACAGACGATGGACGGGTTGGGTCGAAGCTGATACTGTTGTCGGGGGAAATGGTGCGGGGTGGGGGTGGGAGCGCCCAGCTGCAGCGCTCTATCTCCGCCGAAGACAATGCTTGAGATCGCCTCATTAACTGTACGTATCAAATTGCTAGATGCAGGGGCGTAGTAGTACAATACCAGCACGTCACAGGATGATTATTTCAATGGAATATTATAAATTTCAATAATTTTTATGCGGTAAGCTCGTTAAACCCAAGCGCGGTGCAATTGCATCTCGGACATAAATTTTTGTGATAGGTCCGGAAATATAATTATTTAATGCATTTCCAATGAGCGCTTTCCCTCATCAATATAATCCTAATTCAGTATAGAAATAATTAAATAAGCTGCTATTTATTGAAACAATTTCTAATGAGTTTTATTCTCTTGCACCCCGCTTGGTATGTAACGATAAGACAACAAAACCCACTGGGGTACAAATTATATCCTATATTGTTCAAATGTCGACGCTGTACCTTATCTTGATACCAATCTCTATTATTTTACTTTACACCAACTTCAAAAGTACCAACACTAGTAAATTAGATATTATTTTGTATTCTTCAAAGCACCAAGCTAATTATGTAGAAAATATCTCACATCTTTTAATGTTTTCTTATTCACCAAAATTGTTGGACGTTCACTTACATTCAGGGATTTAAAAATATTGCAATAACAGGAAACCTTTTTTTTAAATATCAGATATTTCTGAAATTGATGTTCTCTTCAATTTTACCAGATCAAATTTGCAATTTGCAAAAAACACTTTCGGTAATTTATTCGATACCTAAAGTATTTTCGGAGAAAGAGACATATTTTTGATTTTTCAAATGGGACCACCTCTCAGCACCAATGAAAAAATAATCCTCAAAATCGGTGTACATTTACTATGCAAAACTAATAAATATACATCAAATAAACACATTTATAAAAAACATAGGTACATTTCATTTGTCCTCCCCTTTCTTGGAAAGTCGGTATAAAATAGTGAGAATTACAATTAAACGATAATAGTAATTGCTGAACAAGGGATTAAACCCATAGGAATTATTATAGGATAGAATACGGTGAGAACTACTGATATATGAAGAAAAAGCAATGCAAGTGGCGTGAAAACAAAAATAAGCCTGAAACAAAAACAAACGTTGAAAAAAGACAAAGATCGATGGGAAAGCAGTACTCTGCTTTCAATAAAGTTAAAACTGATTTTGGATATTGTTTCCTTTGTCTGTAGTCTTAAAGTCGTTATTTGCAGGTTTGTATCATATTTCTAGGATCTCCATATCGAATTATCCCATGGCAACTTTCATGACCAAAAAAATGCATAATATTCAATAATCATACTGTTATCGGGAAAGTTATTTAATTTTTGCACGTTTCCCAATATTTTATGTACCTTCTGAAGAGAGACCTCTAGAGTATTTGTGAGTTGAGCAATAAGCTAATTTTCGATTTGATTGTAGCGGTTCTACAGCATTTTTATCTATTGAATTTGGGTACATAGATTACTAAATTTATCTTTTATCTATTTAAGTTCAATTTACCTCAGGACCCTATAACGAAGACTCCGCTGACCCTCCGTTCGTTGCCTGAACGGTAAGTAATACTTTCAGACGACGTGTTTTGGAACTATTATAGCATCTAGTATCGTAGAAACAGATGTGGTAAACAATTGAAAATGTTTCGGTCCTACAAAAAATACCTTACTCATGAAATAGCTCTAAGCTCTAAATCTGTAGAATATACAAGACATTTTGTAGACAAAATTTGTAGAGTAGTCAATCCAGATACCATCTTTCAAGAATGTATTGTATTTTATATTTCCAGCGCCAAAATACCAAAAAAATGGGCCACATTTATGAGTGGCTCGCTTTTGGCGCCAAACATTGTGGTATTCGGAGCAACACTAAGTTGAAACATTCGCGAAACAACTGAAATGAAGTCGTCGTCGGATTCGTACGGGGCTGGCATAATGACCACCACAGGAGGCGGCTGTTTTTAAGCCAGCCAAGATATTCCGGCGGCGGCGCACTTTTAATTTATCGCATGTGTTTCTGTGTAACAGAGGCGGTGGTCGGGCCGCCAAAACGTGTGGACGTTCGCCAGAAAGGCAGCAGCGCGCTCACGTAATTACAATAGATGCGACGCGACGTAAATACAACTTTTTCCGGCCGACACGCGTATACAGGCTGTGTCGGATTAATGGAGCCCATACACAGCCTAACTTGTTTGAGTCCAGGTAAATGTTGAATCGTGTAAGTGCAGGTTGAAAAGTTGATGAACTTGTTGAAGAGACCAAGAACGCTTTCGGGACTCGTGGGTGGAGCTTAGGGTTCTGGAAACGTTTTGGATTGTGAATAGGCGAGTTCATTCTCAACATCAGTTTGTTTGTGTAACCATCACCAAAATGACGAAGATTGGAACAACGTTTCAAGGTGGAATTCCTTCAATTTCTATTACAATTCACTTTGGATATAAGTGAACATTTTAAAAACAAGAGTAAAGGAAGCATCATCTGATATCAATCTTATTTTGTCAGGAGTTCCCCAAGGTAGTGTTCTTGGGTCCTTCCTGTTTTTGTTATTTACATCAGGTTTTCCAGAAACAGCTAAAACTGTATCTGGAACCTTTCCAGATGATACAGTAATATTAGCAGTAGACCCAGACCCAGAAGCGGCTTCAACATATCTCCAAACTCACCTCAATTTAATAGAGGGATGACTGAAAAAATTTAACATAAAAATTGACAAAACCAAATCACAACATGTTACCTTCACTCTTAGAAAAGCTCAGTGCCTACCTGTGTTCATAAATAATATTCAAATACCTGAATCAAGAGTATTCAAATATTTGCGACTACACCTAGATAGCAATATATGCTGGCGGGAACGCATATTGAAAAAGAGAAAACTAATTGAATTAAAATTCAAAATTTTATACTGCTTATTGGGCAGAAGATCACCATTGCCTTTAAAGAACCAAATCCGTCTATAAAAAGCAATTACTATCAAACCTATCTGGACCTACGACATTGAATTGTGGGGATGTGCCAGCAAGTCTACTATAAACATCATTCAAAAGTCTCAATCCAAAATTCTTAGAGCCGTAGCTGACGCCCCTTGGTACGTGTCCAACCAGATGCTTCACGACGGCCTTGGTATCAAACACGTTATTGAAGTCAGACACGAAAGAACTATCAAACATCATAGCAAGCTCGAAATACATCCAGATCCCCTAGTGCAACTCTTACTAATAAACCAACCTGAGAGAATACTCAAAAGGTATTGGTCAATCGGTCTGAAGTAAAATTCTGGATGGTTTCTCATTGGAGAAGCCTTTCATCATGTAATTATTACTTTAATCTGTAAACTTAGATTCTAAGTCAACAAATTAGCCTATTAAATGTAAATTCTTATTGCTAATAAAAAAATACAGTTTGTTGTTGATATTTGAGTCAAACTTTCCATAGGCATAATCCTTTCAAATATTCTAAATATAGTCTATTTGGATGACTGGGATGGAGTATCTACTTCACTTAGGTAATAATACCAAACTTGCTGGAAAAACAATCATTATTAGGAACTGGGTGATGAGAAATTCCAATTTTCCAGGTAAAGGCCTTCCTGGCCATTTTACCACAATTTTCACTATTAAAATCTTCAAGGAAGCTCACAATACTGATGCATTTTACCTGGTTTACTGAATCTGATTTCGTGTTGATCAAGTTGGTTTATGAACAGGTTCGATCAGGTATGGGGCCACTAATGGAAAAAAGTCGAAAATAGTATTATCATTTCAAATAAATAATCGTTATGCAGGGCCAAGTTATAGGCGTCCATAGATAGAATCTTAAAATACTTTTTTGTTCTTCACAGACGGTCCATTTGATCTGGATACAACGTTAAAGATTTGCTTTAAAGACTTGTTCTTTAGGTTAATACCAAATTTCTTGCAGAGATACAAGACCTTGTAGTTGTGATGATTTTCATCATCATTCCATTTTCAGCCCAAACGCTTCATATTCAATTATTGAGACAGTAATAATTATTTACAAAGTAATTTGGCAATCCTAGATTCAACTTCAACAACGGGTTTTCGTTGTTGGTTTATATAACCTGCTCCTGAGAAGTAAGTATAACTTCTTAGTGGTTGGCCATAAAGGCGCATGGCACTTCGCACCGCAGTTAGGATTGTACCCTCGCATCCCTTTGCAAAGCAAATGCAAGTGGCCATAATGACGCACTGCGCTTTGCCGTGCACCAAGCTTCCTATCTGAGTATTGCATTCGGAAATCGAGCTTAGTATTTTTGGAGCCTCACACCTAACTCCTCAAATGTCGTAAGAGGATAAGGACAATGAAAAATTATTCACCAGAGTCAGTACCACAGAGGACAAGACTACTTAAAATCATCACACCAAAACGAAAACAACATTGTGGAATGGAGATGCAGTTGAATGCAATAGAATAAAATATTCGAGATGAAGCGAATCCAATTGAGTCTGTTGATAGAGAAACGATTTTCTAAAACTCTGCGAGACGAACATTTTCTCCAAGTAAAAATTGTATGGCATATACCTATAAAGGGAACAGCCCAGGAGAAATCAGAATTCAGTATTTATCATCAGTGATAGCTATACTATAAGAGAGCAACCGGAACCAGCGATGTATCAATCCAAGGGGTCAATTGTTGGAATAAAGCAATTTATTACTCACAAATTGGTTAATTACATTTTAATCGGTGTCTGTGTGTGTATCTAATTAATTGATTAAATAAATTGTATTCAGCGATTGTTTGTTCCCCTATTGGCAAGCGGAGTCGTGCTACTTGTGGTGTAGAACTTATAAATTGGGAACAATGAGTAAATGGTGAATTTTAAAGAACTAAAAAAAGTGGAGGAGAACCCTCTGGTAGTAAGTTTGCACTCCGGAAGTAGTTGCGAGAATTGATGGAGCAGAATGGTGAAAACATCAATTCGTTTGAATTTGAAGCAGATCCAATTATTAGGTTAGTGAAAGCGAAAATGATGAACATTTTTGAATGATGAAATCAGAGATGACAGAAAATTCTCGATCAAAAAAAGAGATGACAGAAAATACAAGATCTCTGGAAACGAGACTAGCAGAAAATTCTCAAACTTGGGAAATAAAGATGGCAGAGAACCTTAAGAATAAAATCTCGGAAAATTCCAGCTGGTTCATACACGAAGTAGCTGCCGGAAGAGAATAGATGAAAGGAAACCACCAATCTGTCAAAAGATAAAGAAGGCTGGTAGGGACAAATCAAGAATCAAGAATATAATAGAATAAAGCTTGGGTGTTGTCCCATGAAATATTTACTTTGTAGTTTTACATTAAATGTAATTAAATGCGAAGATGTTCTTTCATTTGTAATTAAATAATCGACAATTGTTTCTTCTTAGGTCACTATAAAGCCTTTTTGGTTTATTTTTAATTGAAGGAGAGCACATATTTACCATGCTTACTGTTTATTGATTAGAAACTTCCGTAGAATACTAGGTGCGATACGTCAATACGGATATTCGGCGATATTTACTATTCACAAGGCTAAATACAGTGCAAAGTGTTGTGCTCCGTTATTGCGATTGTTGAGGTTTTTCTCTTCAAGAACTTTGGTCTATATCTATTTATTATATCGTTTTTCTATGCTTTTCTCAAGACTTGCAGTGACAAAGGATCAAGTTTTTTGTTTTTGTCGTACATCAAGCGTAACATTACATCTTACTGCTCTACTGGGAATTCAACTTAAATTTACATATTATTTCAACACTTTCCTTGTAAATCAAAGTTGAAAGAAACATACATAATATAAAGAAAGAAAGAAGCAATCACACCAATATGCAATACAATCTAATATTCAATTGATTGTCCATTGTCCCCTATATTTCACATAAGTCCCATTTTCACACATAAAATCTTCAAACGTGTCTTTGGCAACGGCTTCGTCATGATGTCTGCTAATTGATGTTCAATAGAGATCTGATGGATGCCCAGTTTTCCCTCCGTAACGTTTTCTCTGATAAAAAAGTATTTGATCGAAATGTGTTTGGTTCTGCGGTGAAACTCTGGGTTTTGAGCCAGTCTTACAGCTGCTGAATTGTGTACTTGAATGATGGTAACTTTTTTCAGTTTTGTGATCCCTCTAAAAAGTCTACTTAGCCAAATCGCCTCTTTTGCACCCTCGTTCGCTGCAATGATCTCTGCTTCTTTTGTTGAAGTGGCCACAACTGCTTGTCGTTGACTCATCCAGGAAATTGCTCCTCCTTTGTTCTGCATCCTCCAAAATCTGCATCGCTGTAGACGTCTAAACAACCTTCGTTTACATTGCTCCGATAGAATAATCCTTAGCCCAGGGTCCCTGCAATATATCTGAAAACTCTCTTGACTCGAGTGACGTCCTCTCGAGTTGGATTTTCAAGTGTCCTTGAAATGAACCCCAAGCTGTACGCCAAATCTGGTCTCGTCCCAAGCATCAGGTACTTCATCACTCCAACAGCTTGTCGGTAGGGGAATTTTACTTCCTGGTCAGCTTTCCCTGAAATGAAGGTTTCTGCGTCTTTGAGTATTGAAGTTGAAACCGGCTTACACTCTGAAAAATTGAAACGTTCTAGAATTTTCTTTGCGTTGGCTTTCTGCGTTATTTTAATGAACTTCTCCGTTTGTTCAATTTCAAGTCCCAAGAAATAGTCAGCACTCTTTGACTCTCAAACTCTGACTTTAACTCTTCAATAAAAATGTCCAACTCTTGTGAGTCTGTTGCAGCTAGAAGACCATCATCCACATAAATCACTAGAATGAGTTTTCGACCATCTCTCTCTCGAATGTACAAACATGAGTCAGCATCACTGGGTTTGAATCCATGTCTGTCTAGAAAAACTCCAAGACGTTTGTTCCAGCATCTAGGTGCTTGCTTAAGGCCATAGAGACTTCTCTTTAGTTGGCATACATTGCTGGTTACGTCCTCGTACCCTTGTGGTTGTCTCATGTACACTGTTCTTCTAACTCTCCATAAAAAATGCTGTTGATACATCAAATTGTTTCAAATGCAATTTTTCACTTGCTGCAATACTGAGAATTGAACGAATTGTACCCATCTTTGCCACAGGACTGAAAGTTTCACTATAGTCAATTCCGTGACGATGGCTGAATCCCTTGATGACCAATCTACCTTTGTACTTGTCGATGCTGCCGTCAGGATTTTTCTTCAGTCGAAAAACCCACTTGCATGGAATGGCCTTCGCACCAGGTGGTAGTTCTGTTAAAATCCAGGTCTGATTCTCTTTCAAGGAAGTAATTTTACGATCCATGGCTTTCTTCCACTCTGATGCATCCTCTCTACTCAAAGCATCTTCAAAGGCCTCAGAATCCCCCGTAACAAACTCCTCTATCATCATGGTGTAGTCTTCAAGATGTTTGGGTTTCTTTAAGTGCGATCGATCCCTCAAGCTTCTTCCCGATGTCTCCAACTTTTCTTCAGTTTTGATCAGTCTCTCACCATCGTATTCTTCGGATTGTAGATCATCTTCTTGTTTTTCTTCAATCTGGTCCTGATTTTCATACTCTACGTCTTCTATGGGTAACCTGACTTTGCTTTTACATTCTTGGAGTCTCTCTTAAAACTGAACGTCTCTAGACAGAATTGCTTTGTTGCTGCTTGGAATGTAGACTCGATAACGCTCATCTCCGTCATATCCTACAAGGAACCCTTTTTCTGCCTTCTTGTCCATTTTCTTCCTTTTTTCTGCTGGTACATGAACGTAACAAGACGATCCAATTATACGCAGATGTTTTATTCTTGGTTTCTTCTTGAACCACAACTCGAAGAGGGTTACTCCATCTTTGGACGATTTTCCTGTTCTGTTGAGAATGTAAATAGCTGACGTCACTAGCTCCGCCCATATAGAATCTGAAAATTTCACTTCACAGTTCGAATACTTGAAAGTTCTTCCCATTTCGACAATTGTTCGGTTTTGCGCTCACTGCCGCCATTTTGTTCTGGTGTGTATGGTGCTGTCAATCTTTGCACGATTCCATTCTCTGCCAGAATGCTCTTAACAGCTTTACAATCGAATTCTCCTCCATTGTCACTGAGAAGCTCTTGAATTTTGTGTCCAAGTGTCTTTGAGTGTGCGTTGAACTTTTCCAACACAACCTGTACTTCTGATTTCTGTTTGATTACAAAACCATAACGAGCACAACTAAAAACCTTTTCTTGCTAAAAGATTCAAAAAATGGACCTACAACATCAGTGGAAAACATTTCACCAGGTAATGTTGCCTTCACTCTAGTGCCAAAAGGTAAACGATGTGCTTTGCCAAAAACACATTGCCAAAAACACATGGTTCACATAAATCTCTTACCAGCTTAATAGTAATGCCCAACTCTCTCTTGAGCATTTCTCTTACTTGTCGTGATATAGCTGGAGTATTCAATTATCTGCCTCAACAATGTTGACCCTCTTTATTTTCTCAGGAATGATCGGTTCAATGGCTGCTTTGTATAGAGTCCCGCCTTTTTTACGATGTCTACAAAGTACCATTGCCATTGACCTCCAGCCAGCACTTGGTTGAATTCGAGTAAAATTTGCTATATTCGTTTCTGCTTGAGCAGCTAAACGGAAAACAAATTCTTAGATGTTTTTGGAACATACCATACATCCATCAATTTCATCTTCAGAATACAATCTTCACTGAAGGATGATATCTCAATAGTTCCTTTCCTAATGGCCATTAGAGCTTCCTTTCCAGCAGTCTTGATAACTCAGGGACTTTGAAACTCTTGAAAATCGACAAACTAGTCGAGACAATTGGTCACGTGCTTCGTGGTCCCGTTCTCGATCCAGCATACTGATATACTGGTCTCAACATGAAGAATATCTTCACTGGTAGTACACAGGCCTACATTGATATCTATGGTGTTGCTGTGAGGAGCGTCCTTTGACCGCGACGGTCGTATATCAGCAAACCAGTTTTTAAATGTATTTACCCAATGTCTCTTCTTTTTGCAATTGTTGCATGTGTCGTTTGCTTTTGACATCTTTGATCCTTGATTTTTCTTAGTTTAATCAACTTTAGCAAATAATGCTTCTCCAATTGCACCATCTGTGACCTTTTTAAAATTTATTTCTAACATGCACAATTGAGTTATTAACTCGTCAAAAGTTTTCTCTTCATTTTTTGACAACATCCAACTTGACCTGAAGTTCTCGAATTTACTAGGCAAGATTTGTAAAACTTTGCGAAAAAGAATTAAATCTGGTAAGCCCATTCTTTGATTTCAAACCATTGTTTAGTTCATTCCATAGATTTCTTATTTTCGCAACGTGAGTTGAAACATCCTCTCCATTAACCCAATTGAATGCAAGAAAATCTGTGCAAATTTTGAACAGCTGGTCTTTGGAAGATGCCTCAAAATTCAACTTTAATGCTTCCCACGTCTCATGCGCTGTTTGACTTTGCTTAGCTATTTGCTTTACGGAATAACTCAATGGCCGCCTGCTTGTGTTTTCTAATATCACTTTCCGATGCGTTATTACTTAAGGGTTCAGGGCTCACCAACTTGCCGTCAATCACATCTAGGGCTCCTTCGTGATAAGTCCCGCAATTTCCGCTTCCAAATCGGCCAATCTGCCTCGCCAGCCAGAGATTTTAAGTGTTTAGCCAGCTCCATGTCTTCGAAATATGCTAAGATGGCACTCCACTCTTAACCGTGACTAGAACGTGAATAATCTGTCTACTTTCGCGAAACTGTCACAGGTACTTTTCCTCTGTACTAAATTTACACGCGGACACTGGAACCCATAAACTGTTGAGGTTTTTCTCTTCAAGAAAACACCTTTGGTCTATATCTACTTATTATATCGTTGACAATACAGCTAGTTTTTCTCTGCCTTTCTCAAGACTTACAGTGACAAGTATAAAGTTTTTTGTTTTTGTCGTACATCAAGCAACCGTAACAATATATCTTACTGCTCTACGGGGAATTCAAGTTAAATTTACAAGTTATTTTAACAGCGATAACTTCTGCTTTGATGCTTTTTAAATTCACCTACATCCACTAGATATATTGGATCTTACAGCCAACACATTTCATTGCATCAAAGAACCAGAACCTCCAAATAAAGCGGCAACCTCAACCACGAAGTCAAATGGTAATAGCTCCAAATCAGATTTAATCTTTTCTCAATGGATTTACCTAAAAGTGTTAAAAATAGTTTTGTATTAATATTTGCGGATGATGTGAAGATTTTTCGTTCAGTGGATTGGATACTGAATTACTCCAGAGTGACATAAACGACTTTAATAAATGGTGCAAAATAAATGCCATGGAGTAAAATGTTGAAAAATGTTTCAAGATATCATTCACGAGATTTAACAATTCCATTAAATTTGACTACCAAATTAGTAATACCTCTCTTAAAGCATATAATAATACACGTGGCTTTGGAATAATCGTAGATAGTAAAATATTGTTTAATAATCATATCACAAATATTACATCACGAGCTCTTAAGATGTTAGGTTTCATAATTAGATCATCGCACGGCTTCTCAATTTTTACTTTTAAAAAACTATATTGTTCACTGGTAAGAAGCATTTTAGAATATGGATCAGTGGTTTGGAACCCCAGTTACAGATCTTATGTGGACCGCATTGAGAGAGTTCAGAAGAAATTTCTTAGGGTCATAGGCTATAAGTGTGGTTATTTAAGGGAACAATACACCTATGAACAGTTAAGGTTTTTACTAAATGTTGAGAATTTGGAAAGGAGGAAGTTTTGTGCTGACATATATTTTCTGCACAAAATTGGTAATTCTAATATTTCTTGCCCGAAACTTTTTTCTCTTGTTCCACTTCTCTTCCTGATAGGAGAGGTAGACATAATGAAACTTTTTATGTAAGATTTCATAGTACAAACTATGGGCAAAATAATCCAATTGATAGAATGTTAAAGTAAAAAGTAAAGTACAAAATGCATGTGATTTTTTTAATGGTTCCTTGAAACAAATTAAATCTTTTTTTCTGAATGTAATGTGATAAATATAAAATTTAATAATAATCTTAGTTGCTTGATTTTGTTTAATATTTAATGTCTTATTAGTTTATACAATGTAATTATAAAAAACATATGTTTATAAATTTGGTTTCTCTAGGAATAAAACATTGTAAAATGACTTTGTCGTGAATAAATAAAAAAATAAGAAATCATATACGCTCATTCTTCACATTTTATGAAAGAGATGTCTTTTCATATTTAGCACATTTTCAGATAAAACACATCCATTACGAATTGCACAATATTTGCTGTCACCTAGATTGGAAAGCTTTTATTGCTTATTCTACATTACAGTGCCATCAACTGGAATCGCTTTCCGAAACATTATTGATTATTCATAAGCAACACGAAAATCCAAATTATATTCGAAAATTATTTACACATGCGAGCACAACAAATCCTTCTGTCGGAAACTAATGTGTGTAAATAAAATAATGTTGATGCAAAAATAACAAATTGAATCAATAGAACAAACAAGATAAACGAGTCCGGCGAATGTGGCACCCCACTTTTGATTGTCCAAAGGGATAACGGGGTAGAAGCGAATGACTATTTGCAATGTTGGGACTGTTATTTAAATAATGTTTAATTATTTTAGTAATCTCGTTGCAGAATTTATTGCGGTACGGAATTGTTGCGTGCAAAAATGGAGGATGCTATAAAACTGGTTGAATCGTTGGTAATTAGCTTTAAATTATTTACCGTTTTATTATTTCCAAATCTATTTCAAGTTAATTTATTGACATTTTGGTTGGAGCAGAGTTTCATTGAAAGAACAGAACATATGGGTACTTACCTATGTTCTAACATTAGGTGGTATTAAATACAGTGAAGTCGTACAGTCTGGAAAACCCCTAATAAATCTGAAAATAAGTCATTTTATTCTAAGAAAAGCCAAAACAGCTTCATTTTCAAATAAAATCTCGAATTATTTCCCCGTTCAGATCTAATTACACAGTGGCGTGGCATAGCATTATAAAATCAATTTCTTTTTAAATTACAACCTATCATTTACTTAGCAAAATTTTGAAACATCATCATTTTTATACCCCTCCATCAAAATACTGTGAAGTTGCAAAAATAATTAAATTTGTCGGCGCCTATGGCTGATTGTTGTTATTTACTGTTTAATCAAGTTTTTGATAGTATCGGAGAGAAGGTACAATTATTATTGTAGGTATATTATGTTCTCTCTGGTATGACATATTGCCAAAAAACGATAAGCCATAGGCGGGGAAAGATAATATTTAAATTAAATGACCATTATTCGAGAACAGAAAGTTAATAAAAAACATACAAATGGAAAACAACAGTGGACGATGTACTAAAAAGAATGAAATAATAATACATAATGTGAGAATTATAAAGATTTTGAAATTGGTGCCTAGCCATGAATATGAACAATAAACTTCTCTCAACACCACCAACTTAACTTTTCTTATGATTCTTACATTATGTAATGTTATTTTATTCTTTTTAGTGCATCATCTAACGAGGTTGGTTCAAGTTTCCTTTAAGTTATTAATTTCACATTTTTTAATGATCATAGCTCACACTGCTCTTGGATAGTGCAGAAACGACTTAATCATAATAATTCAAATAACCAATTATTATTTACTCAATAAATCTATAGTATTTTTTAATACCTGTTTGGAAGATGCGACTTAACGTATGTCGTTTCTTTAACCATAATAATAATAATAATAATAATCTTTATTTCCCTCAAGACAATATTTACATTGTGTTGGAAACGTCACAAAATTCCTAAAAATACATATCGCTACATATTTAAATATAAATATAAATAAAAAATAAAGAATAAAATAAGTACCTATCATTGCACCTGACAGTTTAAAAAATCTTGCACAGTATAAAAACTATTTTGCACCAAAAATAATTTAAGGCGCTTTTTAAACATTTCCAGTGTTAAGCTACATTTAATATGTTCTGACAGATGATTAAAGATACGTGGTCCCATATGGTTGGGTGCATTTTGGACTGTTTTGTATTTCGCAACTTGCGTGTGAATTAAGCCTTTCTGACGTGTATTCTTGTAATGAATGTCTTTATTAAGTTTGAAATGGGTTATGTTGCTATAAATATAACAAGAAATTTCAAATATGTATAAACTAGCAAGAGTCAAAATATTGTTAGATTTAAAAATTAATTTACAGCTTTTTCTGGAAGGGATTGTAAAAATGCACCTTAAGATCGCCTTTTGTGCAGTGAACACATCTTTTGACTTGGTGGAGATGCCCCACAAGCAGACTCCATATCGAAGTCGTGATTCAATTTGTGCATAATAGATATTTACAAGCTGACCAACATCTAGCACTGTTTTCAAGTTCATAAGCATGTAATAGGAGGAGTGTAACTTTAAAATTAGATTCTCACAGTGAGTCACCCAGTTGACGTGTATCAAGGTAAATTCCGAGAAATTTAGCAGTATTTTTATGGGTTAATATTGTACTATTGAAACCTAATTGTAACTCAACTAATGGCTGTTTATAATTTTGAAAACGAATTACTTGGGTTTTCTGAGCGTTAAAATAAAGGTCGTGGTTACTAAAAAATCTACAAGCGGCTGCTAATATTTTTTCTGTTTCTTGTTTTAATAATACTGTATTTGTCGATGACTTTAATATAGAAACATCGTCCGCGTACGCAACGAAATCTGAGTGAAGTATACTAGATTCCAATCTGTTGATGTATAACAGAAAAAGAATTGGTCCCAATATAGATCCCTGAGGGACTCCCATATATACCGATCCTATTTCTGATGTCACAAGTGATATTGAATTTCTATAATCAAATTTCTTAGCAACACATTGACTTCTATTTTCAAGAAAAGATTTCAACCAGTTATGCGGCTTTCCTCTAAAACCGTAAGACTCCAAGATATTTAATAGTTTTTTTATGATTAACGCAATCAAACGCCTTGCTTAAGTCGCATAAAATTGCAACAGGGCATTCGCCATCATTAATGAAATTGACAAATGTATTGTAGAAATGCAACAACGCCGACTGAGTGGAACTTAAAATATTATGTTTGTTAATAAAATATTCGTTCTAAAAAAGCATATTCAAAAATCTTCGACAAAGTTTGTGGCACAGTAACTGGTCTAAAATTTTCGATATTATTCAGTTTCTTATTTTTCCGAATAGGAGTTACCTTTCCCAATTTCATCTTCGTGGGAAAAACCCCATATTCAAAGGACATGTTTACTAGATAAGTTATTGGTTTTATAATTGCGGGCAAAACTTTTTTTATTACAAAAGCTGGTATTTCATCCATACCAGAAGATTTTCTATTCTTAATTTTTGATATTAGGAGATTAAAAAGTTCAACATCGCTAAAGGGCTGTAAGAATATAGAATGAGAGTTGAAATCATTTGAAGGTAATACAACTGAGACGTCAGATTTTTCAAGATGTGATACAAGTAGTTTTGTACTTTCTAGAAAATAAGAGTTGAGGTTACTTACGATAGCTTGAGGTTGCTCAATTAACTCACCCGTTTTTATAATAGCAATATTTGAGTTTTCGTTTCTTTTATTTGTTAACTCAGATACCACATTCCATAATGTTTTAGAATTATTTTCTGCATTTATTATTTTATTCTGATAATATCCTTTTTTGGTCTCCCTGATAAATTTTAAATGAACTTTTTTTGTTTTATTGTAAGTATCTGCTAGAGAAATGTTATTTTTTTTTAAATTATAAAGTTGTTTCAATGAGGCACTAGATGCTTTTATGGCTGCAGTTATCCATCCTTTGTCGTTTGTTTTCACATAATACTTTTGTTTCGGAAAACAGAAATCGAAATTATAGCATAATATGTTATAAAATATCTCAAACGATTCTTCAAAACAGTTTAAGTGATAAATCCCTTCCCAATTTTCTTTCTGTAATATTTCTTGAAAATTATTGATATTTTTTTCAGAAAATAATCTTTTAAATTCACTCTTTGACTGCTTTTCCTTATAAAAGATATTTTTTTGTTCCAGTAAAACTGTACGATGGTCTGATAATTCATTGTCAAAAACAAAGCAAGTATATGGATCGCTTGTAAATATCTGATCTATAATGGTGCAACTATTATTGGTAACTCTTGTGGGCCATCCCACCGTTGGCCTGATATTAAGACAAGACATCAGAGAACACAGCACATTAAAATTTGAGTTGGTGTACAAATCAAAATTAAAGTCTCCACAAACTGTATAATGTATGCCAGGCTTAAATATGTAGTCAATTACAAGTTTCATTTGAGTAAAAAACATTTGCACATTCCCAGAGGGAGATCTGTAGCAATTTGCAATAATATATTTACGTTTATTGATTTCATATGAGACAGCACATATTTCGAAATCCTGTTCTATGCAATATTTGGATAAATCAATTTCAGCTACATCAATTTGTTGCTTTACCCAAATGGCAACTCCCCCCTTTATTTTATTTGGTCTACAATATTGGGATCCCAAGTTAAATCCAGAAATTACAATATTTTTTAACATATCTAGTTTTACTCCTATTTCTGTTATGCATAAAAATTGCAAATTGCTATAACAATGAAACTCAGTTGAGAAATTATCAACTTTGTCAAAATTAAAAGTATTTACATTTAATAATAGAATATTGGGGTTAATCAGCCTTGAGTCAAATTTGTTTTCTGGCGATGATGTAAAAAACGACTTATATATGAACCATTCGGCCATAAGTCCGGATTCATTGCATTTTTAAAGTTTCTTTCGTAAAGTCCTACTTTAAAGGAGGAATATATCTTAGGTTGTTTAGAAGTTAGTAATTCACAAGTAATTTCTGGAAAATGTAGCTTCAGTTGATTTATCAAATCTTGCTGAGTTGTTACAGGATCCACTCTGCAAACGTGTAGAAAAATATATTTGGGAACACCTTTAATCTTGTCATCTTTATTTTTCCAACAATACTAATTCTTCGCGGCTTTTTCTTCGGAGGAATGGTTTTCCATTCTTCTTCTTTATTAATATTGATGTATTTTTTCATGGTTGGTTTACTTATTCCTTCATTAAAGGTACTTGAAATAGTTTTTGATGTTTGAGATGAACTGGCGACACTAGAAAATTGTTGTGGTATGTCTTCAGTAATTCTAGCCATAGCACGTGTTACTGTTTTGTTTGGATTGTCATTGAAATTTTCCAAATTTTTGTTGTTTGTCTTATTAGGTATTGGTAGATTTTTTACGGAAAACATATCTTCGTCTTTATGATCGTTTAAATTGTTGTTATGAATGGAATTTCTGCCAGTATGGCTGACTGAATTAATTTTATTCAGCAATTCAATTTGTGCATTTAATATTCTTATTTTATCATGCAATTCGTTTATCAAACAATCTTTTTGCTTTATTATGTATATAAAAAGTTTTGAGTTCGACTTGCCAGTGTTGGTATTTTCTTCCATGGCTTCGAAAAATTCCGATTCGGGTAGATCACATTGTTCGCACTTGAAATCACTTATGTCTGCATTTTCATCCATATTTGCACATTTGTAGTGTAAAACTATTTGACACATACCACATTTCACAAATTTTCGGTTACATTTTGAACACTTTTGTTGATTGTTTTGCACGAGCTCAGAGAATACGTTCGTACCCGCTGCCATCTTATTCAATCCTCAAATAAATATAAATAAAATTAGGTTAGAAAAGATTTATGTCAAGTGGCTGACATCTAACTCATTATTCTTAGGACAGTGGTAGCGTAGAATCACAAAAAATAACTAATCGATCAATAAATGTTATGGAACATAATAATTTATATTAAGTTTATGCTGCTATAATAATATTGTAACGGGTATATAAAAATGACTGACAATTATTTATCTTTAATTTTGTTTATTTACACACTAAAATATCACAGAATATTTATATACACTATATTTACACTATATAATACCACATTTGAACCAAGCTTTATTTATTTCTATTGCTGATGGCCCCCCTACTATGGATCCAACTACACCAGACTGCCCGACTACACCGTACTGCAACGTACTCCGATCTCCACCGTACACCCAGTCTCCACCATACTGTCAGTTTCCACCGTACTACTGAGTGAGCTCCGCAGCAAATGCTCTCCAATATATAGATGAGCCCTCTCCATCTAGAAGCATCCACCGACATCATCCAACGCCTCGAACATTCCACCAATAGCGCGAACTCGCTGGATGTTTTGGGAGATAATCCTGACCTTGTGCATCTATCAGTGGCCAATAGCAAAATGCCTTACACTCACGCCACCCAGGCCCCACTAACGTCCGTACTCGTCAAGATACTCCAACCTCTAACGAATCGCACACGCATATTTAAATAAAAATAATTATTAGGTCCACTGAAATTAATTAGAAACATTCTACTCTCTTTTCGATTCATTAATCTTGAACTAAGTTTTTCTAACTTCCGGGATTTCGCACGCCTTTTGAATACCTTTTCCATCAAAATCCTAAATCATTTTGAAAGTAACTAACTAGATTAAGCATAATTTTTTTCGAAATCAAACTCGGGAAGCAAACCAACTGTGGACACACTATAATACTTCAGAAAATTGAACAGATTGCTGGATAAAAATAGTAGAGGTCGTCTCATACAGGAGACCGATTACATGATTGTCAAAATGATATTTGAAGAGGACACAGAGGTAGTCATACCGTGAAGGAAGGAGTGGGAAGAAAACCCATAAAGATGGGTTTCTGGAATCTCCAATCTTCACAGACGTGTCAAGCACAAAAAGGGGAACAGGTGCTGGTATATACTCAGAGGCACTGAAGGTAAATGAGTCTCTAAGACTCAAAAATGGCTGCAGTGTAATACAGGCCGAATCTTGGCCATAAAAAGAGCGGCGTGACTACCTCAGTTGAAGGATGGAATGGGACATCACCATATATACAGACAATCAAGCAGCTCTGATAACCTTAACAGCAAAGAAGATAGACTCCAAAGTGGTTATGAACTGTCTGGCATCCCTGTCATGGATTCGCGAAAATAAGGTTAGACTCTGCTGGATACCTGGACAGACCAATGTAGAAGGGAACCAAAAAGCAGATAAGCTGAGCAAACTTAGCGCGAAAAAAGACATAAGACAAACCACAATCACAGATCAAATCACTAAGAGAAAAAATAGACGAAATAATTATGGCAGAACATGATAACGACTGCATCCCCTCGCGTTCTATGTGGCCTATGTTAGATAAGGAGAAGACATCGGAAACGCTCGGTACCGCGAAGCACACCATCCGAAAGCTCACAGGAGCAATCACAGTTCATTTTACGGTTGGGACAAAGCTTCGGAAAATAGTAACCAACGACTATTGCAGAGAATACGACGAGGAAGAAGTAACCATAGAGCACCTAATGTGTTACTGCCCTGCTCTGACAGTCAGTCGCCAGAGATTCTTGGGTGTCTAGTGGAAGCAGCAGAAGCCGAAATCGGAAACCAAAAGAAATTATCTCAGGGTGGAAATGCCTGAGAGAAAGGAAGAAAGAAGATGCTGGAATACAGAGGGACCGGTAAAGTACAAATAAAAACGGTAAGACGCCCTATTAACATTGACATTGACTACCAATCTTTTGTGGTAACCTCTAATTATAAATCAACGTTCAGTTTTGTTAGTGATTTTTGGTTTAATCTGATTCATGACTGATAAATAAGCGTGGACCTATTTTAAATGGATATTAAAAATTCTATATTTAAGAAATAATATTATATTTTATGTAGTGTTGTTATTAGTTGGTAAAGAACATGAAATGAAAGTGATTTAGAAGTAAAAGACTTGTTGCAATCGAATACAAGTCGTAAACTCTATGCTCTGCACCACAGTGCCTATAGATTTAATCAGGAGAAATTATTTACTGGAGTATAGATAAATATATGATTCTTAGTTTTATAAATGTGCTCTAATCTCAGAAATTCGATTACCAATGGGAAGGCAGTTTCTTCAGATTTATAGACTTTATATTGATAAACAACTTTATTATAAATATTATATTTTGAATTATTTGCAGCAGTTTCTGAAATTTTTAGATTTATAGAATAGAAATGTTTTAGGATATATCATATGTTCTACAAAAACTAACAAAGAGAGTTTATTTTTTTATTTTATTTAATCTAACACCGAAATAAAACTTATTTTGAGGGAATATATAATAAAGGTACCATTTTATTAAGAGTTTGCCGGTTTTGATCTCTGAAGAGTTCATTTTCCTAATTTCTCTCTCTAGGTAGTTCTTACGATTCTCTAAAAAAAACTAAGCATCATAATGACATTCTCTTGAGAAAGTTCGCCTTCTTTATCTAATTTCAACAAATAAAAAGTAAGAGTGACCTAACAGGAAATTCAAGTAAATTTGGGGAAGGTGCAACAAGAACAATATCAAGGCCAGAGCTCATCAAAAATCATTCCCAAGTATTATCAACAAAAGTCCATCTCAGAACAGCGACTGGAGAGACAATAAGACCACATGGTGAAGCGAGCATGACCATCAGCATCGGAAAGATCACCATCAAGCACAGAGTTTTAATCGCTGACATATCTGATCTGTTTATTTTGGGAATGGACCTTTTGAAGAAGCCTGGGGCTGTGTTGGATGTCAAAAATGGTATCTTGAAGGTCGACAATGAAGAACTGCCCTTTCACGAGGATAACGAAGATGTTGTCCGATTGATAACAACTAGTGACGTTATAATACCCGGCTATAGTGAAAAAATATTGATGACCAACCCGGAAGGATACTGCAAATCTGGAAGTCTGATAGAATGGATAGAATAAATGAGTAATAAGGAATTTCTGCCAGCTAAAGCTCTTGGTCGAGTAGGAGATGTTGTTCCTGCCAGAGTAATGAATCTAAAGCAGAGCCCCATCAAGTTGAGCAAGGGAAGTATGGTTGGAAATTGTGTTCCTGTATCAGCGTTATGCTCTGTTAGAACGACTATTAAAACATCCAGGACCAGATATTCGAAAGAGCTGATTGATGTGGTCATCAAGACTGTCCACGACTTAGACGAGAAACAATTACGAAAAGTGAAAGATATGCTTGTGGAATTCCAGGACGTATTTGTGATGGAAGAAGAATACAAAGGTAGAACAAGTATAGTGACTCACAAGATAAACACGGGGAATGCTTAGCCAATAAGACAGCCAAGAAGACTTCCATTGGCCAAAAGAGACGAAGCTGAGAAAATGATTCAAGAAATGAGCAAACAAGGAGTCATTGAGCCATCAAATAGTCCAAGGACCTCGCCAATAGTGCTCGTGATGAAAAAGGATGGTTCTACAAGATTCTGTGTAGATTACCGACTTCTGAATTCAGTCACTAAGAAGGATAGTTATCCGTTACCCAGAATAGATGACACCCTAGATACTCTCTCTGGGTCACGATGGTTTTCTACACCAGATCTGAAAAGTGGATACTGGCAAGTTGGAATGGATTTCACAGATCGAGAAAAGACTGCTTTCTCGATAGGATCAGGTCTCTGGCAATTCACTGTGACTATGCAATGCTCCCGCTACATTTGAGAGGCTCATGGAAGCAGTTTTGAGAGGACTGACATGGCAAACATGCCTAGTGTATTTGGATGACGTAATCGTAATCATTTGAGGAACACTCGCAGAATTTAAGAGAAGTTTTCCAACGATTACGTGAGGCCAAACTGAAGCCCTAAGAAATGTTATCTGTTCCGACGTGAAGTAAGATATCTAGGTCACATCGTATCTGGGGACGGCGTCATGGCAGACCCAGAAAAGATAACAGCTATTAAGGAATGGCCTATTTTCAAGAACAAGCATGAGATTAGAAGTTTTCTGGGCTTGTGTACCTACTACCGACGGTTTGTGAAAGGTTTTGCCCAACATCGCTAAGCATCTAACTAAACTAACAGAAGAAGGCAAAGAATATTCCTGGAATGATGAGTGTCTGGCCCATGTTTGGGAGTGGTCTTGGAGTGGATGCGCCATAAGGAGAGGCCATCTTGGCAGGATATAAGTTTGCGAAGCCCGGAAGTGAAACCTACTGGAGCCAATGGAACTGTCTTGGGTTAAGAGATGATCTGCTGTATAGAACTTTTGAGTCTCAAGATGGCACTGAATCCAGATTACAACTAGTTGTGCCAAGAAGCAAAGTGCCGGGAATACTACGTCAGCTACATGAAGGAGCCTCGAGTGGACATTTTGGAATCACTCTGCAGAAGGTTCGGGAGCGATTCTATTGGGTGAATTGCAAAGAAGATGTGAGACAGTGGTGCCGTAAGTGTGAATGGACCACTTGGCAGAAAGCGGGCACCTATGAGGCAGTATAATGTTGGGAGTCCCATGGAGCGAGTTGCTGTAGTTATTGCGGGGCCATTTCCTGAAATGGACAATGGGAATAAGTATATCCTATTAGCCATGGATTACTTCACAAAGTGGACAGAGGCGTACGCAATCCCTAACCAAGAAGCATCAAACGTCGCCGAGGTGTTGGTGAAAGAGTTCTTTTTACGTTTTGGCGTTCCTCTTGAAATCCATTCGGACCAAGGAAGAAACTTCGAGTCAGCCCTGTTCCAAGATGTGTGCAGACTAATAGGTGCGAACAAAACTAGAACGACCCCTTTGCATTCTGAATCGGACGGAATGGTAGAGAGGATGAACCGAACCATGGGCAAGCGCCTCTCTAAGGTTGTCTCAGAACACCAGCGAGATTAGGATCAATACATCCATTTGTTCCTGATGGCCTATCGGGCGGCTGTGAATGAAACAACTGGTCAGACTCCTGCTAGTTTAATGTTGGGGCGCGAGTTACGCTTACCCTGTGACCTGGAATTTGGCCGCAGACCTGCAGAGGACAGTGTCGCAGGAGTAGGATACGTCTGCCAATTGAAAGCCAGAATAGATAAAGTCCATGTGTTAGCCAGACAGAACATCTAGCTTACCAGTGATCAAATGAAGCACCGCTACAATATTCGATCAACTGATGGAGTCTTCAACGTGGGGGACCTTGTTTGGCTGTATAATCCCCAACGACGTCGAGGCCTTTGTCCCAAACTCCTAAGGCAATGGGAAGGTCCATATAAAATTATGAAGAGGATAAATGACGTCATCTATCGTATCCGAAAGTTACCAAGGGGAAAACCTAGAGTGGTGTTCATAAACCGACTCGCAGTTGAGATTCAACAAGACCTTTTCAAACTACCAGCCGACGTTTCTATTGCCCATTGTGTAGCGGAGGATCTACGTATGGGCCGATGAATTGCTCTGGTGTTTAAAAGTAAGTTTGAAAGACTGGATGTATTGTCAGCCCAACGACCAAGAATAGGAAAAGTTCTGCGACTAGCAGATGGTAATCGGAACCTCTCCTATTTGGTTACGAAGAAGATGTCTAGAGGAAAACCCACTCACAAGGATATCTGGAATGCACTGAAGAGCCTAAGGAATGAAGTCAGGAATTACGATATCAAGAAGTTGGGTCTTCCGAAAATAGGCTGCGGGTTGGACGGGCTAGATTGGAAGATTGTAAGGAGCATGATCGAATACATCTTCCAGGACTCTGGCGTGCAAATTACCGTGTGTTGCTTCAATCCAAAAGGAGGTGTACACGGGAAAGACGATAGACTGTTACTTCTTCAATAAGGGTGTTTGCCTGGCAGGAACCAAGTGCAAATTCCGCCATGGAACGGAAATCCAGCAAGCTACTACCAAGGATGATTCTGATCAGGACGATCAGATGCTAAGGAGGGGGCAGTGTAACGTGAAGACTTACCGGAATAAAGACACCCACATGCACACAAATATCTGGAAGAACAATCTGGAGCCCTGGAAGCACCTCGATTACTCTCGAAGGAATATATTGGGAAATACATCCAGAACAATATATTAGAACGAAAGAGAAGTTTCGAGATAGGAGGTTAAGTGGATATAAACAGAGTCGTTCACGGACGTTAGTCATAGATCACAATCGGTCATAGATCATAGACAGTAGAAAGTCCTATATAGTCAGAGAAATAAATGTGAATATAAATGTGTATATAGTCGTGTAGTTATTGGTGTAAATAAATAAGTGAAAATAAATTGAACCCAGTTTTAATACAAATTCCCGTTACAATACCTATAGGTAAAGTGATTTTGAAAATACACTTGAAAGCCAAAACAAAAATAAGACTTTAAAATCTTTATCGATCTAAATGATTATTGTCGGCTGTAATGATCGAGCCCAGGTGTTTGAACAACATTACATTTTCAAAGTTGTACTCATTCATTGTCACATCTTGTCCCACTCTCCGTCTTGCTGTGCATGTGCAGGTATTTGATCTTGTATTCGTTGATCCTTAGACCTATTTTAGTTGCTTGTTGTTCCAGTTTCACAAAGGTTTCATTGCTATTTATTACACTAGTTAAAAAGTTTCTTTTTAAGTCAAAATTGAATACAATCATTGTTATTTATTTGTAAAAAAATAGTCGCATGACATGACCAGGCGATAGGTGATTTTCATATTCAATGGATTCTGTTTAAGAGCGGTAGGAAAGTTGCGGAGTGTATACACCGGTCATTTTATTTTAATGTAAATTTATATAGGTGGAGTTATATAGTACTATAAACTTACATACCAGCAAAGCGGTCACAACAACAACAAGAGGTCTGAGTACCACACTAATTCAAAGTTAACGACTGTTTCCTAACAAATTAATAAGTAATCTACATTTTGTAGGTATAATATCAGAACCTGGTCAGTAAAAAAATCGCTGAGCTATATTATAGATACAATTCATATAAAAATAATCTCAACCATAGCTAATTCATTTTGAACACAGGTTGACGCTCCAAATTTTGTTGTTTAGAAACAAAATATATACAAAACAAATAATTAAATTTGTTCATCATGCAATAAAGAGTGCGGAACATTGTTGAAAATGTGGCAGTTTGTTATTGAAATAATATTTTATTAATTACTTCACCCGTATGTACCTACTGTTGTTGAATTTACTGTGGTTCAGGGGATTGAAACGCTCCATTGAAAGCAGAACAAAAATAGAAAATTAATAATAGCATTGATAATTGCATGTAAATTATTCAATGTATAATTATATCAACCGAATTCACTAGGTACTGTTATCGTATAATTATCCATCATGTGTAATGAAACAACAACATTATTCCCCCAAAAAAAGGGTGTCGAGTGAACAAAGGACAATGTTATTATTAGGTTAACTAATACATAATATAAAATACTATCATCAAATTATAATAAATATAATAAACATAGTGCGTTCATTCCCTGCTACTCGATGACAGAAGAATAGAAAAGCTAAATCGAATCATTATTATTCATCAATGTAAAGTGTAGATAAAATTTACACACAATACAAACCCAGTGTTCTGACAATTCAGATGATATGTTTCTATAATTCCTACCCTATTAGATGAAAAATGGATAAGGTAGGTACATACCAATAGTTGACTCATTAAGGTAGTTCAACTTATATATACTGTCTTAGATTGATAATGGCCATTATATATTGATTTGATGCAAAATTATATAATAAAATGTGTTTTTTCTCAGGAATGTAATAAGTTCTTGTGTTTGACATGAGGAAATGCCGTATGACCCATACTATGGACATACGTTTGTACCAGTAACTGATTGCTGAACCCGTAAGCCTAAATAAGTAGTTAATACTTAACAATATTACGAAAAGATGTTAAAGTAGAATATGAAACCGTTTTATTAAACACAGTAAATACATACATACTTTTTTGCATTTGGCTTTTTGTATGCACATTTTTCGTTCTGTCATGACTTACATTTTTAATTGCTCATCCTACTGACAAAGGTTTCAAAAGGTATTTTTTCTTTTCCTAACTTTGTTAACTTGTCCTGCACAATTCGCTTTTGCTTTCTCCAGCCTTGCTTTCTTTCTTTCCTCGATGCCGATTATCTTCCTGGTCTTCTTCCTTCTTTTGATGATAAGTCAGCCATATATTAGGCGTGACTACAGATGTATTTTTTCACGGAACCTTTTTATACTGAAAAAAGTGTCAATTCAAAGGACTCGGAAGAAAAAAGTTCGTTTCCATTGTTCCAGTAGCTTCCGCTGATGCTTCTGACTTTGCCATCGTTACCACTGCTGTTGTTATTGTAACGGGCCTATAAAAATGACTGGGGTCTATATATTTTCAAAGTTTATTTATTTCTACACTAAGTATTTATATCACAGACTAAATATCCATAACTATATACAATTTATATTCACTATTTATCTAACTTATAACTATTTATATTTACACTGCACTATTTACAACTATGTACAATTTATATTCAACTATTTACAATTTATATTCACTCCCCCAGACTTACTCTTTTGCACCGGGCGATTGCCCCTGACTGACTAACTGACTCCGCAGCACTCTCCAATATATAGGCAAGCAGAATGGCTCTCGTATTTTCTACACCCATCTACCGATGCCGAGCGAACGAGCTCTACCAAACTTGCGCGAAGTTCCGACGAATCGCACACGCCCACCATTACGGCACCGATCACCGAAGCCAAGTTCGTTACATTATTGTTGTTGGCGTTGATGATTTTGATGTTGTTGGCGTCGATGCCATTGCCGTTGGTGGTGGTATTGCTATTGTTGACGTTGCTTCTGTTGCCGCTGCCAGTGTTAATACAGATAAGGAAGCAAGTGGAGACGCTGATGTATTATCTGTAGTGGTATTAGGTGATGAGTTCGTATGCAGTATCGATTCTACAGTCCTTACCGCTTAATGTTGCTTTGTTTCTACTATGTTGCTGTTGATGTCTATGTACATTTCTGTATTTAGGTTACCACTCATTTCCCCGCAAAATCCATCCATGTCCAACTTATGTTTGGCATAAAAATTTTCATCTCGAATAAATCGTCAACATCAAACTCCACCATTATAGAATCTACCATGAGTTCATTACTTAATTTGCATTAATTTGTCATTTCCAAAATAGGTTTTCGTCTGCAACATCCCCTTTCCAGTTTTCGCCAATGTTGTTTTAGAAAGACACATGTTTATCGTCTAGCATTACTTTCTCAAAAAATCGAAGATGACGGTTCATATCAATATCTGAACTGCGTTCTTGGGTTTCTGTTGGAATAATTTGTTCTAAAATGTTTCGAACAGTTTTGCTGAAGTCGATGTTATTTAGATTCCAAGGATGCAGACTACATTTACTAAAACCATTCATTAACATATCTGGTATAACTGTTTTCAATTTTTTCTCCAAATAATCTCGTTTTTCAGTTTCTCATGACAATTTTCACTCGCCAGTCGTGAACAACTTTCTTCCAGTTTGATTTGAGTGGATGGAATACCGCCACATCTAGTGGCTCTAACAAATGGGTTGCATTTGGATAAAAACTGATCAACATAATATCAAGTTCCCTACAAAATTCACTCAACGACATGGTCAGATGGGAAGAATGGCCGTCGACGAAACGAAAATGGGAACATGTTTGTTATATACGTAAAAATTTTCAGCAGTTTTCAACCCATTCTCTGATCGTCCTAAACCCCATCCTTTTGGCACCGGAGCTGCTAAACTCTTGGGTACACGTTGGAATTTAAAAACTACCATGGACGGAGGTCAACCAGCAGCATTTGCCATTACCAAAAATTTTCTAGATGCTATTACGTTATAAACTCCTTTCGACCCTCTTTGCAACTAGCACATGATCTTCTTTATTGGAAAGAAAGAATGCAGTTTCGTCGCAGTTGAAAATTCTATTTGGATCTTCTAAAGCATGGCCAAACCCCCCTTCAACAAGAAAATCTCTTACTTCAAGGAATCCCTCTCGAATGCCCTTCTACTTCACAGAAGCCCTTGTTGAAGAAAGCTGTCAAAAGTTCTAGCAGTACCCATAACGATTAACACTTACCTTAGTTATGATATCGCCAATGTCCGTCTTATTTCGTTTTATAATCTCCAAAGATAGCTGGAAATCTAAAAATGATGTGGTGGTAGATACTGTACGAGTAGATGCAGCAACGTATATTGAATTATAAAAGTTCTTTTCAGATTTTTACTCAAGCTGTTCATTTGATATGTCAGATGATGTGCTTGAAGAATTTTTTTCTTTAAATTTGCACCCAGAATAAGAATTTTATTCCCAGTATACGTTCTTGTTGCGGTCGCATAACTGTATGAAATTAATTTTTTTGCTTTCAGTAAATTCTGAGAAAATAAGCTGTGGGCTCTGACACACAAACAACAGAGTGATCTAATAAGGAGTTCCAGTACAGAAACCCAAGGTAAATTTTTCTCTCTTTCTCTCAATATCTTTTGAATTTTGTAGATATTTCGAAATAAAAATATATTGTGCTTATTCTTCGTTTGATATTTCATAATATGAAGTTGTAGAAATTTATCTTTCAATTTCTTAGTTTCCTATTACTCCGAATTAAAACTAGACGTTTGTATCTATTTATCTAATATGTAACGTAACCCCCGTATTGAAATCTGTTTATTTACAGTATGCGAACATGATGCTGATACCTTATTCTATACCTAAGTACAAAATTTTAACTTATTCATTCTTTAATTCTGGCGAAAATAGGTTATGACACACAGCCAAGTGATCTAATAAAGGTCCGCTGTAGTAGATTTTTTGACCGACTTCCCAAGCGGAGGAGGTGTACAATTCGACTGTATGTCTACATGTTTTTTGTTATGGATTTTCTCGCCTTTTGCATAGTAAACGTGCTCCGATTATGATGTTTTTTTTTCTTTTGAGAAGGAGGGATTGCGGAAATTGGTTCCAATATTAGTCATGCCCTTCCCCTCACAAAACTTTCCCCAAAGGAAGTGGTGACCTCGATTTTTCCCAAAAATTGAAAATCCGAGACGACAAAACTAAAGAAAATTTCAAATCCGGAAACGTTTAAATAGGACATTTGAGGAGGCTATTTTTAAAAAAAATGAAAATGTTGTTGTTGATGGGGGTATAGGGGGCAAATTTTCTCGAAAATCGAAAATCTGAGTTGGTATAATTAAAGATAGGACAATATCCGGAAACGAATTCTATTGGTGCTGGTGCTTGTGAAGTAGGTGCCAAAAGTTATCAATCCAACTGCAACTGCACAACTTCAAAAGTACCATGACAAATAGAATTAGTATTATTTCGTACTTTCCAGTGCACCAAATAATAACGTCGTTCCAATTTTTTGTAAAAAATATTTATTATAAAAAAATTGGACCGAACTTATTATTGGTGGTGGACTGGTTCACTGAAGAATACAAAATAATATTAATTCTATTGGTTCTGGTACCTACTTTTGAAGTTTGTGCCAAAAGTTTCCAATCTAACTACAACTGCATAACTTCAAAATTACCAGTACCAATAGAATTAATATTATTTTATATTTTTCAGTGCACCAACTAATAAAGTCGGTGAAAGTTTTTTCTTTCAATATTTATGACAAACTGCAATGCTGAAGTTTACGGATTAAATACTCAACACTTCTACCTAACTATCTATCGAAAATCTATGTGCAGAATAAGAATTTGTTTATTTACGATGTACAACATGATGCATTCTTTTAAAAGTATCTACTAAATTTAAATTTTTCCATTTTCATCAGTTTCGGAGAAAATAGGGATAGGTAGGAAGGTACCTACTTTTGATTTTTGATTGGCTTCATAAATTTGAGATGGTACCTGTTACAATTCGATTGTATGCTTGGTTTTCTCTACTTTATTGTCACCTTTATGCTTTTGAGCTTGTATAGCAAGTATTATAACATTTGTCGAAGCTGTCGCAACTATATTTCGTATATCTTAAGCTTGCTTTAAAAACGGACTCAAACCTTTACTACACCTTACTTGTAGTTATTCTACTGAAGACCATCTGTAAATGTAGAAAGAGAAATTCCAAACGAACTTTTTGGAATATAATTCTATCGAAAATTATTTTTGTAAGTTAGAAAAGCGACCAAAAGCAACAGTTATACCTCTTCTATACCCTCCCTTTTTAATTTCCGACCGCTACCCTAAGCCTAGTAGTAGTTGAAATCTTGTGAAGTTTCCGATGTTCCAGAGTCCAAAAAGCATATAGCTGAGAAACGTGTTTCGGTCAAAATTGTGGCGCGAAAACGGCTAACAATTTTGATGAAACTTGTCTGAAACATTATTCTTAAAGCTCTTTATCACACGCTATAACATGTATCTCAGAAAAAAAGTAGGAAAAAAGTTATGCTTGAATAAACTGACATGTTTTCTAATTATTCGTTCATATAAATGCTGCTTCTACATAAAAATTTATTATGACAATTTTGGACAAATGACAATATCAGACGATTTTTATATTCGACGTAGTTAATTTGAGGAAAGCCAGGTGAATAGACACAGCAGGATTTTTTATGAAAGTACAAGCTTTCATTTTCACCATAATCTACCTATATTTTCCAGATCCCTCTCCTCATAAATATTTAGATATCGCATCTAAATATTCAGTCCTATTTTATTTATATTTATTACTAGCAGAAGTCCTCGACTTCATCCACGGGAAAACTTCGGAATTCTCAATCAAATCACCTATTCGACTATGAGTAGGTATAAAAATACCTAATATTTATAATGAAGCTGTCAGTTTTTACCCCAGCCATCTCTGACGTGGTATAATACCCACTAAATAGCTGTAATTATCTCTACAGATATTTATATTCATATCTTCTGAAAACTTGAAGATATCGAAATGGAACATATAGAAAATTTAAGTGATAACTTCTGTTTGCACTTATTGCATTTTATTTATTATAAATTTACATGATCAACACCCTATGGGTAAAAACGTAAAATGTTACTTAGATTAAATAAAGTACTTCTTCTTCTTCTGTTTTAACTCCTAGCATTTTTATTGAGTTTTGTGGAGCCGTTTCAGAGTCTATTTGAGACAAACTTTCAGACAGTCAAAATTCTATGAACGGTCATTTATAATAAGGCATAATATACAATCCACTAAAATGTTAGTATCTATTTTCAAATCACAGACAGTACCAAAACACTCACTCACTCACTCACTTATTGCATACAGGCCATATCGAATCTCCAACAGTAACTGTTGGAGTTTTGATTTACTCCCAAAGCGCTAATAGGAAATTCTTGTTCGTATTTTATAGCGGAACAATCTCAAAGAGAGAGAGAGAGAGAGAGATTGGAACCATTCGACTCCATATATGGACTCTGTAGGGCGTATCAAAATTTGCCTTGCTCCGTAATAAATACCAATAAATGAAATTTATTTAGCTTTTGTCGCGCGTTATTATATAGAAAAACTGAGCCGTGCTTTATAGACAAAGCACAGGAACAGACCAGGTTCCAGAAATATTATAATGAAACTCTATATTCTGATTTAGAGTGCCTATAAATGAATGGAGTTACCTGTTTTAAAATAGCAACAAAGATTTTTGAAAATCAGAAAACAATAAAATGTAGGCATTCATTTTATAAAATTAATTCTCTGTTGGTTAAGAGCTGTAAGATTTCTTAAATTAAATTTTCACTATGCTCAATCACCCTTGACATAATTAATTATTTCTCCTGGAGTAGGTCTCCTCATCTAAGTTGAATAGTAGATCTTCAGGAAAGTTTGTAGTTTGGTCAATCACTCCCATACTGCTTGTAATTTAGGAGAATTAATTACATATAATATATGTGCATGAGAAATAATAATATAGGGTAAAGATCTTAGGTATCTTCGAGTTCGAAAATCGTAAGCAGTAAGTTCAAAGATATCTGAAGGCGTTAAAAATACCACTTATTGAAGTCAGCATTTGATATACTAATTATTAGTCTTGTGTCAGGAAGATTATTGATAGTGATCACTCAAGTATGGGAATGAGTAATATCAAACAAACAATACAGACCTACGTATACAGATTTGTCTTAGTGGAGTGACAAATCACATGCAAGAGCGTTATCTTGGTTAGTTAATACGATAAGAAAATCAATTCCACGCACAATTCATATCAAGATGGAAAATTTCTAAGAGATTTGCCGGAGTCAATTTAAAGTTTCAACAATACCTATAGAGTAAAATATCGAGATCTAGAAAGTGTTAATTATCGGAAAGAATTTACATATTCTATTCAAATACAGTTATAGTGATGTTGCGCCAATATTTGGATTAGCCACAATTGACCGATAGAGCTTAGCCGTACAACTACCACAAACAGAGAAAGCATTTTTTGACCGACGAACCTCGAAAGGAGGAGGTAGGAATTACAATTCGACTATATACTTTTTTTTGGTTCGTTCGTGCGTTTTATATAGTAATCGTGCACTGATTTTGATGATTTTTGATTCCTTTGAAAGAGGAGGCTTCAGAAATGGTCCCATATTCATAGAATCGCAAATCTGAAATCTCCTTCACTTCAAAAACCGTCCCGAAAGTGGATGAATGGTGAAAATTTTCTAGAAAATCGAAATTCTGAGGTGGTATAATTAAAAAAAAAATATTCGGAAACGTTTAAATTGAATTTTTTTTTAAAAGAGTTACGGTTTTCGAGTTAGAGGCATGTTAAATTCTCAAAATTTTGTATTCTTGCTGTGGAAAGGGCGATTTCTTTAGAAAATTGAAAATCTGTGGGTACTACATGAAAGACTATTTGGAGCAACATTTATAATGAACATTTTTTCCTTAGAGTTACGGTTTTCGAGTTGCAGCATTGGTAAATTGGTAACATCTAAAATACTTCGCGTATTTCCCCAGCGATGTTTTGAGATCTTAATAATAACTACAAGCAAAAAATATACGTAGAAAATAGGATAAGTACTATCTTCATTGGTATTAGTGAAGGTTCGTGACTATTGTTAGACTCAAATGTGTGAAATAAATATTTTTACAAAAAATTTAACCATCGCTATTAGTTGGTGCTCTGAAAAATACAAAATAAAATTAACTTTATTGGTGCTGGTACTTGTTAAGTTGGTGCCAGTTATCAATCTAACTGCAACTGCTCAACCTCAAAAGTAACAGCACCAATAGAATTAATATTATTTTGTATTTTTCAGTGACTAACTAATACCGTCGGTCCAAATTGTGTGAAAAATATTTAATAAATAATAATGGCATGCAGACCGTGGTTACATTTTCATAAACGCCTGCCCTCCCATTTCTCGAAAGGTGCAAATAACTTTGATTTATGGAGATAGGGACAGGCTGTCTATATCTCCAAATATATATCCAATTAAACAACGTTTTGGATCGATTATGTTTTTAAAGTTACAATCCAAAAAAATAATTCACAAATAAATGACTAGGTTATTATTACTTGAGAAGAATGGACTCATTTATTTCAGGCAAAATGAATAACTTGTTAATAGAGATCCATCGACATTTTGAATTTTAATTGAATATAGTCTATTTAATTTATCAAATTAGATATTATTGAAACATGCTTTAACTTTTTCCAAAGTGAATAATAAAACTAGTTTTATAATTTCTTTGATTGACAGGGTGGTCTTGAAGATCTTGTCTGTGGAGAATGGGGTTCCGCAAGACTGAATTTTTGACCCGCTACTCTTCTTTATGTATACCTTCCTGTTCCACAACAACATGCATTTCAGTAACTGTCATATTTATGCTGACGACACTTAAATTTATTTGTCTTTTCGAGAGACTGGTCTACTGGAAACCACTAATCAATTATATTCTAATTTAGATGCAGTAATTTCAATTTCAGAGAAGTTTTGTGTCTCCATAAACCCTGGAAAATCTGAAGCAATGTTTTTTGTCAGACTATTGACCCGTGCTCGTTGTTCTGATGCATTGCGGATCAAAGTTTAAGAGAAGTCAATTTCACTCTCTCAGTGTGCAAAGAAACTAGGAATTATCCTTGATTCTTCATTAACCTTTACCAGTTATGTTAGCCAGACCCATTCAATGATTTGAGTTTCTTGAACATAGAAAGGAGAAGGATTTTTTTATACCGTTAGTCTATTTCATAATGTAGTTACGACTCAAAATTACCGTAAAAGATCACTTTTCTTACGGACATGCATTATGTTAACAAACCTCAGCTGAAATTATTCTTATGTTGAGTTTATTATATTTATTCTTATTTTTAGTTAACATATTTTTGTGAGAATTCTTCTTGCACATGTAGATGTGTAAACATCTTGGTGCAGACCTAACAAATTAGAAATTAAAATCTGTAATTTTATACGTATTAATTATTATTTTATTAAAATGTGATTTTTTCTGTTACATTTGAATTCGAAGAATATAAATTATTATTATTATATACTTATCTCTTCAATAGCCCTTGTACTATGCTTACAAAGAAATTCAATTTTACAGCATTTTTACAGCTAACAAAATTAGCCTTACATTTTAAATAGAAAGTATTGATCTGCTTTCAAGAAATCGTGATTCATGTTTCTCCTCTACATTTCATTTACAACATAAGCCTGAGAAACAGGAAATTATTAAAAAAGCTGGAAGTGCCAAATCAATAAGTAATTTGCATTTGACACAAATCCTTATGAAAGGAAAAAGCTTTCTTTCCATCCACCCGACTTGCATATTAAGTAAATCCCAGCTTTGTACACCGTTTCGAGCTTTGTCTACCTTCCTAAATCTGAGGATTTACCTTTAAAAAAACGTGAGTATAGGGTAAGCAATCCGGATGGAAGATGTTTTGAAAATATTCGTTCTCTCTATAACAGAAAATTGGGGGGAAATGTGAATGCTGATTTTGATACTCGACACGCTTTCTTTAGATGAAATGTCATTTGTAGAATATTCCATTTGAATAAAATATGTGTAATATAAGGGACGTAGCGTGAATTCTAAGGAAAAAAACATACAGTTTCTACTTCAAATGTGTGTTGAAAATATATGTGTAAATATTGTGAAAAAACTAAACTGTATTACAAAATATTTTGATGTAAAAATATAGCTTATAAACTAAAATAGATATTTTTTCTGTTGAGATTTCAATATTCTCGTGTACCTATCATTTGAAGGAACTTCCGATGAGTCGGTCAACCAAGAATTGTCTTGAGGCATTGCTGTTCACACTATTAAGCCGTTCTTTAGATTTTATTGGCGATCGGTTACTATAATCGACGATAAATATGATAATTAATTTGAAGACGCTTTCACTGCTAAAGGAAATTGGGAATAGCCTATCATATCAACGTTATTCCTTCTGAAACAAGCGCAAAACTCATCTCATCTTTCAATACTTGAAGCAAAAAAACATTCCTCAATATTCCTTTGAACTTTACTGTCTATGGGGGCGAGACTGATGATCGCTGCCCAACTTGGGTTCAAAATAGACAGCCAGAGGAGGAGAACAACATGAAGGCAGAGGACTTTATGTAAGCCAAAACCCTTCCAGACGAAGAAAAAAACTCTGAATTGCTAGCTAGTGTGCTAGGATACATAGTAAGTACATAATTCTATATAAATGGAAAATTAGAGTGTAAAAACTCAAAATATGAAACTGCATTGCAAATCATCTACAAATGTGTGGCTTTCTCAAGACTCTTCGCCAACTAGCAAGGCTCCAAAATTACGGAAACCGAATCTTCGAGTCTAAAAGAATGCCTTAGATTAGGATGAATATTGAGAATATAACTATAAAAGCATAACAACTGAGCGCCTGAAATTGGGCACTGTTTGTATTTAAAAAAAATTGGGCATGTTATCATGAGTCAATAAGACAATCCAAAGTAACATTTAGTTTGCAATTATTAAATTTTTAATAGAAGAATAGGCATCCGAGTTATTATAAATCTTGATTTTATTGATAGCGTTATATCATGTTTTTAAAAGGCAACATTTTCAAAGATGATTTCTGAATAATATCAAAGCACCTACTCATATAAATTTCATGAAATCAAATTCCAAAGTAGTAGTAGCAAGTAATATTCCATGTTTTTATATTTTATAACATTTCCTTTGAGACATTTTTCGATTATTCGTGATTATTCTGATTCTGATTATACTATTATTTAATAGATAAAAAGTAAATATATTATTCATTAGAAATAATATAGATATGATAAAGTGCAGAAGTTTATACAATTAAAAAATGCCAATGTCCACATTTTTATCCCCTTCTCAAAAAACAGGAAATTTGCGACTGATTCGGAAACGGTATAGAGTTTATGACTAAATTCTGTATACATAATCCATATGAACCAACGGCGTTGCCCAAATATTTACCAAGATATTAGAACATCTCAGATTTCCTATTTAATGGAATCTACTGTTTTGCTAACTGCTGTTCTTTTGAATTTTTCACCGACTTCCCAAAAGCAAATCAAGAAGTAAGTAATGAATCACTCAAAATTGTGGGATAAATATTTTTTTACAAAACTATTACCGATTTCATTATGGTATGGTACACTGAAAAACACAAGGTAATATTGATTCCTTTGATGCTGTTACTTTTGAAGATGGTACCAAAACTCTTGTATCTACTTATAATTGCAAAACATCAAACTTAGTAATATCGAAAAAATTAAAATTATTTTGACTTTTTCAGTCTGTCATCCAATAATGCTTGACGTAGTTTTGGTGACTGTGAACGTTTACCTACTTAGATAGGTATATTCTATGTTTTCAAAACATCGCCGTGACAATCTTGAATTTTCAAAGTGCTCAAACTAGATTTAAATATTGCTGAAAAAGATATTCTCTTCTTTTCCTTTCCATCAAAATATGTGAACCTCTACTATGCAATACGCATGAACAAATATCGAAAAGCAAATATACAATACTCCCAAAAAGGTATATTAATCGTACATTGCCCTTTATCAGATTATGGAATAGTTGAATTCTGCTCAGTAATATCATGTCAACAGAGAAAAGTTCTGAAATTTCCCGATTTTGAGTACGGTTCGTTAGAGAAAGAGATATTCGGAAGAAGTGACGGCGGCATGCTATCCCAAATCCAATTAACTGTTGACGGGACGTGCCGGGGGCGGGCGCCCGGCCAAATTGGGCCCGAGATTCCCGGATAACAATTGCGGACACGATCGGAAAATTTTATTAATGAAATGTACTCCAAGAAGTCGGCTCCTCGAATATCAACTCGCCATCTATTACGGGCATCGGATTATTGCGCCACCGACAAGAATACCAATTGACTAGATGGGAATGTTACATTCCGTACATGATTCAAGACCATCGTCGTATTTGTTCTAGAGATATGGCTTCTCCGCCTTGAAGGACATTAATCTGCTCTAAAATTTTGTGTTTTGCTAATAGAAAACCACAGCAAAAAATATTAATAATAAACGAAATAAACGTTCAAGTAGCTTAAGATCTTTAGAGAATCTTCCATACCAAAATAGGTTGATTTAAGCAAGTAAAAAAGTAAAATCGTTTTTAAAGTTTTGTATACCCGATTAAAACAACGAAACACTTGTATCTAGGATCACTGTCTTACTATCATCTCATATTATCTTCTCGTAATCTACAAAAACAAAGTAAATGTTATGCCTATACAAAAGTGAGTCGCCAATCCCAAACCTGACACTTTTATTTGACTCGAATGTTTAAACTTAGAGAAAAGATCATCATTTTGATTGTTCCGTGCGTCTGATGAAAGAACGGAGACCTTATCTCTAGTGTTTGTCTGTCCGTCAGTCACATCATATTTTCATTAAACTCTCTGATCGGATAAAGTTGGAATTTGGTACTTATACAGAGTTAGCTGACTGCCCGAGAGTAGAGCACAAATAAACGAATTCTGATTGAAAAAATAAATTTTGTGGACCCAATTGTGTTGCACAGTAAACGTGCTCCGATATTGATAAATCTCTTTTGATTGAACAAAGATGTGTAGGGAGATGGTCCCACATCAAAAAAATGGAATCCAACATGTTCTTTCTGAAAACTTTTCCCAAAGGGGGAGAAAGCATTTTTTTGACCGACAAATCGACTATCTGTAAACCCACTCCGATTTTGATTATTCATTTGAAAGAGGAGACTTCAGAAACGGTCTCATATTCGTAAAAACTCAAATCCGAAATCTTCTTCCCTCTGAAAAACGCACCCCAAAGAGGTGGAGAAGGCAAATTTTCACGAAAATCGAAAATTCGAGGTGACATAATTTAAGATAACATTCATGTTAAAATCTCACAATATGTGTATATTCGCAATGTTGAGGGGACTATTTCTTTCAAAAACTGAAAATCTCTGGGTACCACATGAAAGACAATAATATTTGCAGCAAGATTTATAATAAACATTTTTTTCCTTAGAATTAACGTTTTCGAATTAAGCGCTGGTAAAATGGTTAAATCTAAAATACTTATGCATATTTCCGCAGCGATGTTCTGAGATCTCTACATAAGTACAAGCAACAAATATTCGTGGGTAACAGGATAAGAACTATTTTCTTTGGTATTAGCGAACGTTCAATGATTTTCATGACTAATGTTACGCACTCAAAAGTGTGAAATAAATATTAAAAAAATAATTGGACCGAGCTTATTAGTTGGTGCACTGCAAAATACGAAATAATATTAATTCGATTGTTGGTGTTGGTTATCAACCTAACTGCAAAAATAACAACACCAATAAAATTAATATTATTTCGTATTTTCCAGTGCACCAACCACCTAATAAAGTCGGTCCAATTTCTTGTACAAAATATTTATAAAGTTGAAAATGCCATTAGACATAGGTAATTAAACAAAAGATCATTTTCAGCAATGTTTAGATTAAACTTTTCGCAAAAATCACAAGTTTCCGAGTTACGGCGCAAGGAATGGTATATTTGTTAGCGCCATATTTTGAAATCACTGAACTTATATGAACGCTAAAGAATTTTCATGATAATTGAAACACTCAAAAAGGTGAAATGAATAGTTTTACATGTAATAGGACAAACTGTATTAGTGCACTGCAAAATAGGTGGGGCTGATACTTTCGAAGTTAGTGACTAAAGTCCTCAAAATTACCAGCACCAATAAATTAATCTAAGGTTTTCTAAGTTTTCCTGACATAAACAAAGATTATCAAGCCGATAAAATAATTTTAATAGAATATCATCACGATAATGACTACAATCGTACGCAATTGCGATACGAATTCAAGTGGGGACTAAGTTATTGAGTTGTCGGAACATCAAAATATGTCGTTTTCATAATTAATGAACTTATCAAATTTTTCATGCCATGGCAAGCCATAATGAGCTTCAATAAATTGGAGATCCGGAATTTTCAGAATTAGAAATACTTAAAAATAAACAGATAAGATAAGAGTAACAACAGATACATGAGAAACGATCAAACGTTTTTGAGTAAATTTTCTATAGAAATGAACCTACCTATTGCAATCGTTTGCACTTTCGAATAACGAAAAAATTTCAACAGCATGGTGTTTTGCTTTTGTTGTAAATAAGTCAGAACTATTTTTAAAAAGTTGCGAAAGTTGGGTACAGGGAATGTCAAAACTCAAATACAATATTTTCTCAACTATGTATTTTTAAATTCACTTAAATATTCCCAATGCGTAAAATGAATAATAATAATATATTAATTATTTCTATCAATTTAAGGAATATATTTAAATTGTGTTATTAGAAAAATAATAAATATATTAAAGCTATGTAACCAATATTAATATTCAGTAAAGACAATATTATTTCAACTGAATAGTTGATAAAATGAAATTAATGTTATGCTCCAGCAAGAGTACCTAAGCTATATTACGCAGGCAGTACAAAAGTGAAACAGAATATTTATTAATTTGTCAGATAAATTCGTATCAGCAAGAGCATTGTAGAATAATAATAATAAAATTAGTAATTTCTGTCTTTGCAATACTTTTCAAAATGATTTTTTCTATAGATGAACAAATAGATATGGTATATAGACGTGGGGAGGATGTTCCAAAAATTGTCTAGTTTGTTGTTGCTCTGAATACAAAATAGTTTAATTCTATTGGTGCTGGTACTTGTAAAGTTGGTGCCAAGACGCTTCTATTTAACTACAACTGCACAACTTCGAAATTACCAGTACCAATAAAATTAATATTATTTTGTATTCTCCAGTGCGCCAACAAAGAAAGTCGATCCAATTTTTTGTTAAAAAATATTTGTTAGATAAAACTGTTTTTTTTTATTTTTACTGAAACTTGTTATAATTGTTTTTTGGTTTTTATTGAAACATTTTTACTTTCTATAATTTTAGGTTAGTTATTTACAATAATTTACAGTAACAAAAATTGAGCGTTTTGTTTCAAATTAAATTATGACGATTGTGATATAGAGAATCATATTCTCTGAATACCTCCGTATAAATATTATAAGAGTATATTAGCATGACTAGGAGTTGCAAGGATTTTTAATATATTCCAAAAATTAAAAAAAAATAAAAATCTCCGAAAATATTCATTTTAAGTATAGGGAACATTTAATAAAAATGAAAACTGAATGATTGTTCTTTTTGTTTATAGTTTGAAATAAAGGTAAAATATTGTATTAGAGTTTTGTCATACCCTGTACAAAAATTTCGCAATGCAAAAACAATTACATCGTATTATAATTTAAGTAACATACAGGAAGTTGATATCATTGCAATTTTCTGACAAAATCGATCATATCTTTTAAACCCCTCACTATAACCCAGTATAAGTTTATATTAATGTAATCGTGCAGAAGAGTAGATTCCGAAGTTTATGTAAAATATGTAAATGTGTTCCATCTAAAAAACATAAGAATGACCTGTCACCTTGTTATAGGACATCCTGTACATTTTTAATTAATTTCAAAATATGTAAATTGAGATCATTGCCAAATTGTTTTTTTTAACTTTTTTTTGTTTATTAGAGGTTGCATTTGTAAAAGTATCCAGCTCAAATTTGCAGTAAAAATCGATCGTACAAATATTTCGGTCGGGTTCGTTAACAGACATACCTAACGAACGAACTAGTACCTTCAAATTGCAGCTGGCCAATCTTTTAAGAACATTCTCAAAAAGCATCCATTGACTAAGGGTCGGTTTTATAATGTCCGGTTGACCGAAGGTTGAAACTCAACTCAGGATCAACCGTTACTTTCAGTATTATAAACCTTCAACCCAAGGTTGAAATGACAGCAACTGACAGTTTTCTCAAACATTTCAAACGCAGATTTTGATTCAACCAACGTTCGACCAACCGACGGTTGAAATGTCCTTTATAAAACTGGCCCTAAATGTCTTCACTGAAAGAGGAATTTTTTTCGAAATGTTATTCAAAAAAATAATAAAAATAGAAGCCATGAAATTTGCTTAATCGTGTGATCAAAATTTTTATTACTCCGTCTGTTCAGTACCTAATGGTAATGGACTTTTCAAAATTCTCGATCTGATTTACAAGACTTACCCATAGACTTTATAAGAGCACCTCTCCACACTTCACACCCCGTACACATCGTAATGGAGGGAGTACGTGTTACGGGTAAGCTCATCGCGACTAACTCTATCGGGGGATATGAAAGCCATTTGTATTACTTAGTCCAGCGATAAAGCTGCGGCTCGGGGATAGCTTCACAATTTTCACCCAGTATTAAACATGATTTGTGACAGCATGGCGCAGTTATACGAGCTCTCACTACTCAGCAGCCGAAGACCTGGCTTTTATTATGCAATCACTACGTGCTTCATGGTGGACCCATAGAGCTCTCTACACTGTGAGGTATAAGCTTTCCATATTTACTATTATACACGGTGACCAGTGAACGCAGTTTAAAGATGACGAGGTTCACAGACTTTCAGTTTATTACTAAAACCAGTTGGTAATAAATCAACCCATGAGGTGGTGCCACCCAAGAGTTTTTCTCGATCAGCTTCCCAGATAGATAGACAAAATAAAACTACTTGTGTTCAGGAATAATTTTCAAATCATTTTTAAATCCAATGTGTGCCTTATTTCCATAAGTGAATCCTTTTAAATAGGTAATTACCATGTTATCTAAGTACTCAAGATCTTGAGATACGTAAATAACTATAATAAACTATTGAAGGAATATATATACTCCTTTACTATTCTGGTACAGATTTTTGCTTTTTATTGTAGGACCATTTGAATCTCAGCGGTCAATACGATCAATTTTTGAGCACGAATCAATATATAGAAATATGAACGAAGTGGCTTGTTCAAATGAGCATGACGGTCCACCAGTACTAAAGGCAAATTTACACGGTGCCGATAACTCGCCCGAGTAACTGAAATATAGAAACAGACGTTTCGGTTATAAAATCTTGTAGGTACTCTTTCCCGTCCAGTCAAGGGAATAGTTAGAATAGTTTATGTGGTTAGCTGATAAGTACAGACTTTTTTCCTAGTTCTAAGTTTCTTCATTTAATGAAAATTAATTATGGATATCAATTGAACAGAGAATGTAGCGCTGTATAGGAAAAATGAGAACATACTTAGTATACTTTAAGGAATACCATTTATCGTAGCAAATAGGTAGTTTCTCAGCTAGATTTTATAACAAAAAGGTCGTTGAAATATTTAATTACCTACTTAATTCTAAGCTACTTGACAAGGTCAAGGCCCTTACTTTCTGTAGTCTGATTTAGTTAGTTCCTCTTCCACCACCATATGAATTTACCTTTACTCTCTGTTAATGTTATTCCAAGACGGTTGAAACTAGAACCAGTAGATAACTAAAATTTTGCTACTTGTAGCGTGCAGCGCCTTGATTAGTACTGAAGCAAGTAAAACCTTTAGAGAGATTTATCCCGAATTGTGATTCGATTCTCTACTCGAATAAGAAGTCGAAAATAAAATCGAGACAAGTTAAGGACACGTTCTGTGAAATGAATTGTCTTTGTCTCTGATTTCTGGATCCTAGCGATTCGATGTCGGGACCAATTGTCAATTGACTTTTTCGAGCCCTTGGTGTTTGTGAGTAAGCCCTCATTATATTTGAGTAAATGATTCACTATGATCTCAGATTTAGACTGGCTGATATAGACTGCACATTATATCTAGGATGATTTTTGTATTTCGCTTAGTTGTACACCGTTTGTTTCTCTACGAGGTAATAATCATCTATGTAAGGCAACAAAATTCTCTATTGCTAGTTTCCTCTGAGAAAACTCTTGATATTTTTCTTCATATATTCAAAACGCATTTTCAAACCAATAGACAAACAAATGTATTTGCTGGCATCAAAATATCATTCTTGTATAAAATGAAATATGAGCAGGCAGTCAATCAAACGAAAACACAAATGTGTTCTTTACTGGTTCCAGTAGGTACCTAGCTGGTCCATCTATTGAAACATTGATAATCCAGTTTTAGGGCGAGTCTATTGCCCGTATAATTCGTCTTCAAGACATGTCAGAAAAGTTCTTCTCATTGAAATTTTCTGTTTCTTGAACACATCCAAGATGAGCAATACGATAAATCTCGGAAACTGGTTGCAATATGACGATTCTCGCTGATAAGACTTCCTACCTAGGTATCCCGAAAGAAGGATCGCGTACAGCTCGTTATAGAACGTTGCTATATTCTATCAAATCCAATCTTGAAAATAATTATCAATAATTGCATTTTTTGAACATAATCAATCGCGTTCCAAAAGCTTTGATAATTTAAATTCTTCGATTTTTTGTATTAATTTAAATAATACATTCCCTGCATTACATATTATGTATAACTAATTAATATTGCTTTTAAAATGACGAAAGAGATAATTCTGCAAATTTTATCATATGCATTCACTAAATCAGAGCCACTCGCAGGAAAAAGCTTCTATAGTATCTGCCAGACAGGGACACATAGAGAAGCTCTTCTGGAGCAGATACCTACTTACAAATAATAACAATCTCATTCCAGTTCGGCTGACGAATTTAATCAACGAAACTTCCACAAACATTACATCCGCCTCTAAGAACCACACGAATATTCAGACGGCCATGAAATAGATCCCTTGGCAACGTTCTAAGATCCATTATCTCGGCGCACATTGCCAAGAGTACATTTTTTAAAGCTCAGTCTCCATCTCCTTCTCTCTGGAACAATCTTGCTGTTGCATGCCTTCACGTATATTTGATGAGCTTGTTGCTTTTCAATCGGTGGTATTTACTACTTCTTCGGAAGGAAATTGAACGAGTCTGTACTTCGTACCCGACGGCTTTGCGTTTTCGCCTACTACTACTATTGAAATGTCTTATTCCTATCGAGACTTAATGTTTCTTATGCTCCAATGGATACAATTTGAATGTGGTATTCTAAAGAGTCGAAATGTTTATGTCTTGTACTACTTACCTAACATGTTCCAGATGTAGATTTTTTATTTAAAAAGTCTGTAATACAACATTGGTGAATTACAATAGTAGTGTATGCTTTAATTATGAAAAGAGACGAATATTGTTGTAACATGATACATAAATGGAAAACATATCATGGGTGAGTAGCGACGACCGCACGAGTACGAAAATGAATTCGCCATGAACTTTCTTAAAAGCGAATGTTTTCAATTAAAAGTATTAAATTCTATCTGTAGGATATTTTTTTATATTCTGGTACTAGAGCATAGGTACTTCATGAAAAATAGTAGTTTCTGTATTGGTTCTATGTCAGCGTTAGAGCATCCTTAAAGGCATCAATATTTTCGCATTCATTGCAGGATAAACCTTTTTTAGAATTGCGAGACGAACATTCTCTCACAATTGGTCTCGAAAAGAAACGCCGCGAACAATTGGGTGGGATATATAAGTATAGCTAGCGGCCAAGTAAGACTCTTTCGACGAAAAATAGGAGAATGCGCAGGTGACGCAACGAGAGATACCAAACTTCCAAGCTTCCATGTGGTGGCGAAGTAGAAACGGAGGGGAAACGGTTTTAGTCGGCAAAAATCTGACACTGTTCCGATCAGTTCGTCTTATTGAAGATTTCCCACACCCCACCTGCAGAAGATCGAAACCAGCGACGTAACAATCCAAGGGGTCAACTGTTGAAGTAAAGCAAGTCACTTATTGTTTGTTCTTCCCAATTGGCGAGCCAAGTTACACTACAGTAACATTAATAATAGTTGTGTGGTCAGAGGACATCCGGCAGAACCCTAATGCCTTTTCTCCAAACCAGAATTTCGTTTAGTATAGAGATCTAGTTATAACTGTATTAACCGTTAGTTGTCGGAAATCCATAGTAAATCAAAATTAAAACACTATAATAAATGTTAATTTACATATAGTTTTCTCAAATTTGAAATCTTAGAGAATCAATACACCGAAGATATTAAAATATTGAGAGGTGTACGACAAGCCTGTGTCTTATCACCACTGCTCTTCAATGTCTACAGTGAGGCCATATTCCAGGAAGCTTTAGGTGATTGCTCGGAGGGAATTAAGATAAATGGCAAAATTCTTAATAATCTCAGATTTGTCGACGACACAGATATTATGACAGATAACATCGATGATTCGCAAGATTTAATGAATCGAATAAACACGTGCTGCAACGAAAACGGTTTGAAGATCAACCTCATCAAAACAAAGTTTATGGTCGTTACTAAATCACCACGCAGAAATATCCATTTATTTGTCAACAACACGAACATTGAAAGAGTAGACGCGTACAAATATTTGGGAGCGTGGATAACTTCAGACACTGATCAAACCAACGAGATAAGAACAAGGATTGAAACAGCATGGTCAGCGTTTGTCAGGCTTAAGAAGTTCTTCACTAACAGAGACTTGAGTTTGATCCTGCGCGGTGTTACGTTTTTTCCAGACTTATTGTATGGTATGGAGGCATGGACACTAAAACAGACGCAAATCAATAAATTGGTCGCGTTTGAGCTCTGGTGTTAGAGAAGGAATCTGAAAATATCTTGGACATAAAGAGTCTCAAATGTTGAGGTTTACAGAAGGATGGGATGCGAGCCGGAAGTTCTTGTAACAATCAAAAGCTCGGGGAAGCTCGAGAACCTAGGACATCTGATGAGGTGCCCGAGATAAAGCTTGTTACAACTGATTGTTTAGTGAAAAATCCGAGGAAAACGAAATGTCGGAAGGCATAAAATATCCTGGCTGAAAAATTTTACTGATTGGTTTGGTTGCAGCAGCACTGAGTTATTTAGAGCGGTCCGCATTGCCATGATGATTTCCAACCTTCGGTATAAGATGGAACTCTAAGAAGAAAAAGATAAGTACCTACTCAAATATTAAGAATGGTGAAAATATATCCTAATGACTAACAAAACTAAGTAAATTCAATTTTAATTCGTTCTTTTCGTTATGAATTTTACATACCGAGAGATAGTTTGTGTGTCCAACACACATCTAGCTAAAAAAGCGCTGCAACATTCTTGACAGATTTTGGTAGAAAACGCTTGCGCTTTTTAAGCTGCAGCATCAGAAATACCCCAACAGTTATTTTTAAAAGCTTCTTTATAAACCAGCTTAAGAGCGCAAGACGTCTAACAGCAAATTCTGTCAAAAATGTTGTAGCGCTTTCTTAGCTAAATGTGTGTTGGACACAGGGATTTTCTTACGTGACGAATTATGCTACTTGTCTCCCACAGCAAAATACGTTAAGGAACTTTTTTCCAAAAATTATTGATGCACAGAATAGATACAATATCAGTGCTGGTGTCCCTCAAGATTCATTGATGGGCCTAGTCTAGTGGATTCCGATGTACGATGGACTTGAAGCAATAACGGTGTATTTTATGGATTATATACACTCGACGGCACAAAATTCCGCCACCCTGAAATTTTGATGTTTTATAACTTTTTTATTTTTTATCCGATCCGCGTCCTTATCCAACGTCGATAATTTCTAACCGAAAGCTTGACGTACATTCTCTTAAAATAACATCGTTTTATTACAAAAAATGCAGTTCTCAGCAGAAATGAGATAATGGAATGAATCAAAAAACAAAATGTTTAGAATACATCAAAGATTATAAAACAAAATTTTCTGCCTCAATTTTGTTTTCAAATTACGGCAAAAAACAAAAGTTTGATTTTTTCAGGGTGGCGGAATTTTGTGCCGGCGAGTTTAGTATTAGTTATGGCACCAAAATACTTGGAGGCAGAAGAACTACTATGTCACAAGAAAGTCTTATTAATGAGTTATTGGTTGAGATTGGTTGGCCTGGAAATAGGAAATGAACAATCAACAGTAGGAGGCAACAACAGACTCTGAATGAAGGTGAATAGAAGATCGTACCGAAGCAACTACTCAAGTACATAGCGATCACTATGGATGTAACATCGATAATTAAGGAGCACCTCTTTTCTAAGAAGTAAGAAGGCAGCAAACATAAAAGCTGCAGTATCAAGACTCTAATGATAACTACTGACAACCCTGGTGTCCTGGGTCGTGGTCTATAATGCTTATGTAAAAAATTGTATAAGTAAGGAATCTAAGCATCAACGAGGAATGAAAACTGGAAATGGATAATATTACAAGGAGATTGTACCTATAACAAAAAAATCTTCAACGGTCTCCTTTGATGATTAATGAACCACCTAAAAATGTTGAATAAATACTTTTTACGAAAAATAGGACTGACTTTCTTTAGTTGATGCACTGAAAAATAATAAATTATAGATTATAATACTATTGGTGCTGGTCTCGGTGCTGTTACTTTTGAAGTTGATGCTGAAAGTGTTCTACCTACCTCTAACTGTCCAAATTCAGAATAACCAGTACCTACCAATAGAATAAATATTATTTTGTATTTTTTGTGAAAATTTTGTTCGAGTGAAAGAACATCCTAATATAATCTTCTTAACAGGAGCGTTAGGAAATCGACACGAACAGGCACCACGGTGATATCGAGTCTGAACATTGCATGCTCCTGACGGTCTAATGGTCTTCTCAGGAGCAGCTAGAACAGAAATAAACTCTGTAAAGTATATAATGATCATTATAAGGCTTAAATGCCCAGTCGACTTAGATTACGAGTCATGTTTGCAGTGAAATAGTTGGAGATGTAGTTTGTTTAGAGATATCAAATCTCATGGATTAGACGGATTCTTTTGTATTAGCGCACAACTTTTGTGATAACATATAGAAAGAGTAAAATTTTTACGTGGAAAACAAGTTTTCCAAGGATTTGAGGATAGATAAATTTCTGATAATAGACGATAAGTAATTCCAAAAGTCATTGAATTTCCCATTTTTTATCAATTTCAAGATAATAGGAGTTCCATCAGTTCTATTTTTATATTATGATGCGTCTAAATAATAATTAGGCTCATTATTTAATACAATTATCAGATAGTTATTTGATACTAACTGTAACCGTTGTACAAATGTACAAAACAAATTTAAAAAAAATATATTAGGATGTCAAAGATTTCATTTCTAAATGAAAACTCTAATATTTTATTTCAAATGGAGTATCCCTAGTGTTCTGACTTTATTTGATACAAGTCGAATTTTTGAAAAAAATAATTAAAAATAGTTTTTAATAGGCATTTAAGATTTGAGCCATAGCGATGAGTACAACTGTTATCTCCCCTTCTCTTGATTTTATCTATACTTATGTATATCTGTTTGCCAGCTATTCCATCGCAAATTACTGTTTCTCTTGGTACCACAATATAAAATCAATCGTGTAAAGTGTAAACAAAGGTTAGGTGTTCCATGCCCGTGCTTATTTCCAGTGACGTCGGACATTGTCGTTCCATGTTGAAGAAATAATTTGATCTTGCTTGAATCAGCTAATATAATTAATCATTATTGAATCACACTTGGATCAGTGTTAAGCTCAACTTGCTGCTTAATGAAAATCTGACGAAGCCAACATCTTCTAAGTAATCTTAAGCAATTCCAATAGTGCGCGGCCTTGAAAAATAAAATAAAATACTGCTTAGAATGCTGGAATCTTTTCAATATACATATACCTACTGAGTGCTTATTCCATGATACAGGTCTTATTGTACCATGGCTTATTCAGTCTCGTATATCGCGATCAAGGTATGAAATTGCAAAAATAGCTATTAAACCAGACTGCTTTCGTGCTCCGTTTGAATCGCTCCACTTATGAACCGGCATCCTTTCTTCCATCCTTGCTTGAAGACATATCTCATGAGATCTAGTGAAGTCGGTCTTATTTTTTAAATAATTTTTATTACTTTCGGTTCTTGTATCTATGGACTCCGCAGCCCCCATACGGTCTAGAGACTTGAAATTTCGAATTCGCACTTAGATCACAGACATCTCGCCGCCTGTAGGCGTATTCTGTACATTTCCGTAAGTCTCAGAACTAAAAGTTGTAGGTCAAAATATATCAAAACTCAACAAGCTTAGGTGTATTTTGACTTTCAACTTTTAGTTCTGAGACTTATGGAAATGTACAGAATACGCTAAGATCGGACAATGGGATCCGTCACTGGAATTACGCAAGAGCATGGAGCGTATATATACGTCTCTGCTCTCTGGTATACAGGTACTCTCTGGTAAATCGTCGTATATATTATATTACTCTATGGTTATGTCGCGTGTCCCGCTGTTCACTTTCAGCTGTTGCAGTTGTCAAACGTCAGACCTTGATGATAATAATTTAAAATTTATTTTTTTGTTGTGGTAGATACAGTGATTTGTTATGGAATTGCTGTTGCTGGCAAACAGATATAAATAAGTATAGTTCAAATCAAGAAAAGGAGATATAGCAATAATACTCATCGGTACGGTTCAAATCTTAAACGCCTAATAAAAACAATTTTTAAACTTGTTTAAGTTATCTATTAAAATAATATGCAAATGTATTTGAATCGGTGAAATTTGGGTATATTGGGAATTCTAGTATGTTCGAAACGGAAGAAAAAGAAAATGAATTATATGAGAAGTTAACACAGATTTACCAAAATAAATATACCACCTAACTATGTTTTATAAGAAATTTAAAAAAAATCAATGGAAAATTATCAATAATAATGATGTAATATATTATAAGACATTTAATTTGATTTCAGAATTCAAAAATACTTTTGATCGATGAAATTGTAAGATACCCCCGTAAGAATATTTTCAAAATATGAGTAGTTGGTATTCTAGAAACATCTAACTCAAAATCTATGTGATACTCACAGCCTATATTGTTATACTGTATTGAATTATATTTTTTATGCTGGAGAAAACCAATATCAAATTTGAGAATCTTATAACTACATTTACATATTTGCAATAGAAATAATGTTCATTTATCATTTATTATCTATTATTTTCAAGCCTACATATATATAATCGGTTAATCCTCGATAAGTTCTGTTCGGAAAGACAGACAGACCTATATATGTAAGGTAGGTAGTAAATCAACCTTATGTGTTTGTTCAGATAATTATTATAAAACATAAAGATTGATTCATGTTTGGAATGGAAAATAGGATAATTTTAAAAAGTTGTTACATCGAAAGTAATCTCGACTTTTTATTTTGCTACTGCTACCCCAAGTAGCTACGAGTATGTACCAAAGAAAATATTTTTGTAGAATTAATATTTTCTCTTTCCGGTTTTCAACAAATGTTCATGTTTTAGAATAGCTGGTGTCCAAAAAACATATTTTCAGGCATTGGTCCGTATGTACGTTTGTTTGCTTTCTTTGTAGGGTATGAAAATCGCCCGCCTGTGTCACAAGATGGGCACCATGCAGTAGGTAACTGTGTAATAGTCAAAAAAGTATTTTGCTAAAAACAGTAGCATGAAAACAGCTCCAAATATTCTGATGAAACTTGTCTAATGGATTCTTCTAGAAGTCCTTAATAATTTTACAAAGTGTATCTTTTATACAGTGCGTTCATAAAGTATGGAGACGCTTCAATAACTTCTAAAATATTAACATATAGAGAAAAAGCTCTGACAGGTCGATTTTTGATTTTGATTTTCTACATTTTTATGCAAGCAGCATCATCTTATCCCCTCCACATTCCAAATTATGACGTCATCATTATTTTTTTAAAATGGGATGGCCATAATTTAATATTAGGTATAAACGGCAAACTGACAATTTTCTGAGCTCAAAGATACCAAATACATGGGTATTAACATAAAAATAAATGAATACGGGGTGCTAAGAAATTAATATATGTTCATTTGCTGCTTTCAATTTTCAATAATAACAATAATATTAATATGCAGTGGTAACTAAGAACTTATTAATTGTTGCTAAGGACCCCGATTCAAACACATACTTGTTTTTATGCATAATCTGTATAAAATTGAATGCAGCAAATGAAAATATATTAATTTTTAGCACCCTGTATTTAATATTTTTTTATGTTAATACCTATGTATTTGGTATTTTTGAACACAGAAAATTGCCAGTTTTCCGTTTATGTTATAAAATTATGGCATTCCCATTTAAAAAAATTATTGATGACGTCATAACTTGGAAATTGGAGGGGATAAAATGATGCTGTTTGCATATAAAATGAGAAAATCAAAATCAAAAATCGACCTGTTAAAGCTTTTTCTCTATAAGATATTATTTTGGTAGTTATTGAGGCGTTTCCATACTTTATGAAACTTATAAAATTTCACATGGTCTAATTCTTCATTTATATTCTGGGTAGTAGATTGATTAAATTTTTATATTGGTCATAGACGAAGAGATATATATTTTAGAGATGGGTCAAGATTATAAGATGTTAGTTTTAGACGTAAGAATATAAAAGTACTATTTCTGCAAATTCTAAGAGATAACTGATAAACTGATAACTATTTAAATGAAATTGACGCTCTTCTAAGATGAAATAAATATTCTGTAAGAGATTATTACTTTTGGCACTTCTCTACAAAAAGTAGGACTGACTTTATTAGTTGGTGTACTGAAAAATATAGAATAATATTAATTCTATTGATACTGGTAATTTTGAAGTTGTGCAGTTGTTGAAGGCACGAAGTCCAGAAGTACCAGCACTAATAGAATTTATATTATTTTGTATTTTTCAGTGCTTATACTTATACAGAGATTTTGAAACATCGCAAAAATACATATATTTCAGACTTCACCATTTCTGGAATTCGGAAACTGTTTTTTAAAGCTTTTATTTAACTTGCAATGTATAGGTATGGACACAAAAGTTGACCGAGTTGGGCGTGTCCTTAGTTGTGATAGTGAAGCGATTTAGGTTTAAATATCCCGACTTCTTCCATATCTCGCACTATATGTATGTATAGGCCCATTTACATTTGTCACTTTTGATGATCATCTTGGAGGAATCATCGAAAGTGACAAGTGTAAATTGCCTTTCATTGTGATTTCATCCAAAGTGTACACTTAAGATGAAGGATGAAATATTTCGACCCCCGACCTACTTTTGATGAAAGAGTCGTTCCTCGAAGCGATGATTCATCGAGAGTGAGGGCCCAATGACAAATGTAAACACTTTGTTTATTACGTTTGTTCACTTCACAAACACCAGTTGATTGTTTTGGGTTTTGGTAGTTTTATTTGATTTAAATATTGTGCATACCTATCATCGTGGTAATGTCATTCAAGTGGCAAGATAAACACATGGAACTATTTCTAGAAACTTACCAGCGGTATGAGTGCTTGTGGAATAATAAATGCAGTGATTACAGCAAAACTAACCTACGGGAAAAAGCTTACTCCTCAATGCTGGCCGATTTAAATTTGCCTGGATTAACTGTACTCGACATCAAGGCAAAAATAAAAACTATTAGAACACGTTATGGGGCAGAACTTTGCAAGATAAAAAATTCAGAAAGAAGTGGAGCTAGTGCTGATGACGTTTATGAGCCCAGACTATTCTGGTTTAAACTTGCAGACGTGTTTCTACGCAACATATGCACTCCAAAAGCCAGTTCATCAAACTTGAAGGTGAGTTCTCTCAAATACATATACTTACGTAATTATTTCTTTTTCTCAAAATGATGTATGATTAATTTTTGCTAATAAAAATTCACAAACCAAATGACAAATCAATTTCAAAGCCAAAAATAAGATGTTTATTTATTTTTTTTAAATTTGTTGATTACTAAATCATTTTCAATTGCCATGGTACAATGTGTGTTGTGACAAAACATTCAGCATAATAATTGCGTACTTCTCCTGCTGCCCTGCTGTAGTTATTTGAAGCACCGTGGGTTATTTCCTCAAGACCACTGTGTGGATGTTGGGTAGCGGTACCTGGTTCAACCCTTCCTTCTTCCCAGTTTTCAATATCCAGCATATCTCTCGGGATGTATGGGTGTGTGGGAGTTGAAGTCTTTCGCAGCCAGTTGTGAAGAGCGCATGTAGTTTTCACCACTTGTTCCGTTGTTTGTATTGAGAGTGGAATAGGTTTCTCAAAGATTCTAAATTTCGACACAAGTATGCCGAATGTGTTTTCCACAACGCGACGGGCCCTTGAAAGTCTGTAATTGAATATTTTTTGTTTTTCCGTTAGCTGACCACATCTAGAATATGGTTTTTAAATATTGGTTCTCAACGGGAAGGCATCGTCAGCGACGAAAATTCCTTGTTCCGGTATATTCAGTGAATTATTTTGCAAGGCCTCATTAAAAGTTGATTTCGCAAATACTGCAGCGTCATTTACTCTTCCATTGGTTCCCACATCGATGTATATGAAATTGTAATTGGCATCAACAATTGCGAATAGTATCGTACTGAAATCTTTCTTGTAATTAAAATACTGTGAACCAGTTTTTGGAGGGCACCTGATGGTGACGTGCTTACCGTCCATAGCCCCACACACATTTGGGAAATTCCACAAAGTTTCGTAGTCTCGCATCACATTTTCCCAGCTTTCAACTGTGTTAGGCACCTGTAACAAGCAATAATTATTAGACAGTGTACATTATTCTATTTTTAGAGCTTTGTATTTGTGTCAACTTTCAATTGCTTTCGGGAATGATTGATTTCATGTAATTTCATGTTCTTTGTTTCAGGAGTTAGAATCGACGATAAAGGGCATTTCTGGAAAAGCAACCGATGATAGCCAACATTTGGGACAACGTGAACAGGAAACTGAGCAAACAGCACACATTCAGGACACTGAGGCAACATCTCCAAATATGATTGCAACCTCTTCGGCGGAAATTAGGAATACTCCAAAAAACACAAAGGGGCGTAAACGTTCCCTCAGTACTACCGTTTCAGGGGTTCAGGATGCAATAAAACAATTGAAGACACTATCGGAAGAAAATAAGCAGGATCTGAACGAATTCGACGTGTTTTGTGACAGCCTTGCTATACAGTTGAAAAAAATGCCCTTAGATAGGGCTCTTATCTGTCAAGGACAGCTACAGAAAGTGATGACACAAGAACGACTCTTACAACTCACATCACACCCCCAGTCTCACTCATCCATGTCGTCCAGGTCACCTGCTGATTATCAACAGTCGATAGCAACTTCAGGCCCGTACTCTGCGATGTCATCAACGCAAAGCAGCACACCACGGCAGTCACAAAACCATTACTACCAATCTACCGAAAAAGATGACGATTATGAAAACAGTGATGGTTTGTCCGATGCCATTTCTTCAGCGGGAATAATAGTTGATGATTTAATGGCTTTATAATAAATTATCTTACGTTATTGGATTTTAAATAATTTGAAGTTATAATATACATAGATATTGTTATGTTACTTAAAAAATCTGTTTTAATATTTAATACTTCCTATATCATGTGTCTTTCTTTACATTTGTAGTTGTATTTATAGTTTTGTTGCATTTTAATTTTATTATTTGTTTATTTATTGTATATTAATATGTATATTTAGATTATGTTAAGCTTGTAGATTTTAATACATTATTAAGTTCAGGTCTACACACAGATGCTATTTGCATCTCGGTAGGGGATTGTTGGACTTTATTAAGTCAGACAATCTATTAGCATACTATTTTTTAATCAAGATTTGTATGTTAACCTGAATAAAGATTATTATTATTATATATATATATGTGTATATATATATATATATATATATATATATATGTGTATATATATATAAATTGTTTTAAATTGTTTTATTTTATAGAAATAAAAAACATTTTCAAAATTACTTGAAACTTTGTATACTGTAAACTTTTTATTCTACCGGCAGACAGCTTTTGCTATTGCTGGTATTAAATACTTTTTCTCCTACTGTTTTAAAGTTCAATTAATGTTACTTTTTATTCTGTTAACCTATGAATTAATTAAACTACAAGATATTAAATTTCTACTTACCATTATAAAATCTGCCAAACAGTTGTATATAGCCCTGCATACCTCAGGCAAAAACCGTGAAAATGTGCTTCTTGGAATTCTGTACAGTGCACTTAAGGTACCTATATTATCTCCAGTCGCTAGATATCGTAGCGTCATTTGCAGTTTTATTTTAGGGCTTAAAGCTTCTCGGAACCAAGTATCTTTTTTTCTTATCAACGGAGTTACTTTGTCTAGAAGATATGCGAATTGCTCCTCGTTCATTCTTAAATGATTTCTATACACCTCTGGATTTTCCTCTGCCCATTCTCTTAACAGGGTTGACGAAGCTCCCAGATTTGTCCTCCTTGAAACCCATGGCTTCACCCACCAACGTCTTTGAACACGTTTACGTGATATAATAGCATTCAATTCATGCAGCAGTCCACGTGAAATTAAGGCAATGCCTCTGCGTATAATTTTTTGATTTCTTCTTGAACGAGACATCACTTTTCACAGACACGAAAACTGTGCACGAGAGGTGAAACCAGCAAACTGTAGAAAATATGTAAACGAGGATGATCACCCTGGATGATTTCACTCTGAGTGATTCACTTTGGATGTACCTCAAAAGTGATATAATGTAAACCCCACTTATGTTTGTTCGGGTGGAATCTTGCTACTCAATTTTGAAGCAGATGTCTTCAACCGATTGAGCTGGAATTTTGTAAACACAATTAGTTTGGATGACAATACACGATAAGCTGTGAGACGTCATTATAAATACAATATGGCTGACCGTCCAAGATGGCGGAATAGTTATTTTTATGCACTTCTACAATATAGGTATCAAATGAAAAGCTAGTTGAGAATAACTCGAAAAATAATGTGACGTCATTCTAAATCAAATGTGGTGGAACATCCAAGATGGCGAAATAGTTATTTTTTATGCACTTCTGCAATATGGGTATCAAATACCTATAAGAATTTAATTAAACTGAAATAAAAAAACGAAACTTACCGGATTGAGTTACTCAATTAAATAGGTACTACCTAGTTTATTTACACAAGTAAATCGCGCGACAAGCTTTTATGATCATATAAATTGTGTATAATGAGGCTATAAGTTGATAGCTAAAATTTTTTAGGAAAATTTTATTTTCTTCTTTTTAGACCATTTAAATAATAGCTTTTTTCAAGTTTTTTTCTTTTAATTAACTTAACGTCCAATATGAATGTTGCTACATACCGATAATCCTTGCTTTAATTTGGTCGTCTCATATTATCAATTTTCAAAAGAAAATGCCCTGACCACATAGCGGTGGAAACACACATATTTCAGACTTTACCACTCGGAAACCTATTTTTTAAATGTCCAATTTAAACTTTGCCGGATATGGCCTTTTCTTTTATTTTGTCATCTCAAATTTTCGATTTTCGAAAAAAATTGTCCCCTCCAACCCCTTTGGAAGAAGTTTTTGGGGGGAATGTTGATTTTTTCAATGGGACCAACTCTTAATAGTCCTCTTTCAAACGAAGAAAGAATCATGAAAATCGGAGCTCGTTCACTATTTAAGGGGCGCACACATCTATGCAAACAAATTGTATACCACCTTCGATTGATTCGAAAAGAACACATCTTCCTGTATTCTGTCGATTAATTAACAACGGAATGATATCAAATAATGTAAAAAATCTCACAAATATTACAATAGTTTGCTTGTTTGTTTGTTTTTGATTTTATTTTATAATGGATTTATTGCTTTCCGGATTACTTGATTTGAAAAAAAAACATTGAAGGACGCTCTTGCGGTTTTGGTTCAACAACCTTTAAAGAACAAAAACTAGTTGACTGTGATGGTATAATGCTCCGCCGATTTACCTACTGTAGGTAGAAAGTGACAGGAAAAATCAATATCAGCATTGCAAAGAAAATGAATTAGATGCAAAATGCGACTAATAAAATAGTTGTTGAACAACTTTCCTATTACTGTAATCGTTTTTATACTTATTGTAAATATATACCCACATTCATGATTTAACTTGGTATAGCGTCCGCGAATTCCTCTTCCATCAAACATCGGAAACTCTGTTTAGATTATCATTCCCTTATTTTATTCAGAACTACTGAAGCCCGTAACTCCTCAATTATGCAATGCATGGCCTACATAAAATGCCTTTTTTGACCGACTTCCCAAAAGAAGGAGGTATACAATTCGATTGTGTGCATTTTTTTTTTTTTTTTGGTTTGTGCGCGCCTTTCATATAGTAAACGTACTCCGATTTTGATGATTTTTGATTCATTTGAAAGAGGAGGCTTGAGAAATGGTCCCATATTCATAAAAACGAGAATCCGACATCTCGTTCCCTCCGAAAACCGCCCCCGAAGGGGGTGGAGGGGCAAATTTTGTCGAAAATTGAAAATCTGCGTTGATATAATTACAGATAGGACAATATCCGGAAACGTTTAAATGGAACATTTTTTCAAAGGAGTAACGGTTTTCGACATAGAGACATTTTAAACTCTCAAATATACCTATTTTCGCTATGTGGAGAGGGCGATTTCTGTCGAAAATTGAAAATCTGTTTGCAGTACATGAAAGACATAATTATTTGTAGCAACATTTATACAGAACATTTTCCCCTTAGAGTTACGGTTTTCGAGTAAAATCGGTGTTAAAATGGTAACAACTAAAATATTCAAGCGTATTTCCGCAGCGATGTACTGAGATCTCAATAATAACAACTACAAGCAAGGAATATACGTGGGTAATAGAATAAGTACTATCTTCATTGGTATTAGTGAACGTTCAACGATTTTCGTGACTAATGTTACACTCAAAAGTGTGAAATAAATATTTTTTACAAAAAATTGGACCGACTTTATTAGTTGGTGCACTGAAAAGTATAAAATAATATTAATTCTATTGGGGCTGGTACTTGTGAAGTTGGTGCCAAAAGTTACCAATCTACCTGCAACTGCACAACTTCAAAAGTAACAGCACCAATAGAATTAATATTATTTTATACTTTTCAGTGCACCAACTAATAAAGTCGGTCCAATTTTTTGTAAAAAATATTTTATTATTCACTGAATCCGTTGAATATTGAACTTTATCATTTTTAGATTTTTCGAAGAACAATTTTACTGTAAACTATAGTAAAATCATTTATCGTTTAAATTTATGTAATTTTTTTGGAATTTATGAAAATGAAATTTTCTCATAATTCATTATGAATGGTTAAAAAATTGTGTAACTGTGGTTAGAGACTTCTATGTTTAATAAAATTGATAAATATGAAAAATGCATCAAATACTTAGTTACTTTTTTTTTAACTAGAACGGACATTATTAGTTTGCGCACAGAAGAATACAAAATAATATTAATTCTACGGGTGCTAGTAAATTTTAAGTATATAGGTAATATTTTGTATTTTTCTGTGAGCCAACTAATAAAGTCAGTACGAGTTTTTGTACAAAAATTGAAATCGTTGAACGTTCGCTTACACTCAGAGATTTGGGAATAGCCGTAGCATATTTATTTCAGACTGTATTATTGCTGCAGCTCGAAAACTTCATTTCATTTTTTTTAAATGCCTTATTTAAATTTTGCCGGATATGGCCCCTTCTTTAATTTTGTCGTCACAAATTTTCGATTTTCGAAAAACTCAAAGTCAAATTTCTAATTTTGAACAAAAAAAAGGTTTTTAGATCTGGTCAATGTAAGACCATATCTCAAGACTCATTTTTCAAATGAAATAAAATAATGAAAATCGGAGCACGTTTATCATGCGAAACGAGCAATCGAACATAAAAAAACATCCAGTAGAATTTTAAATTTATATAGGTAGATACAGTTTGTATTTAAGTTACATGAGAAAAAAGTGTACCTTATCAAAATTCGATAAGAAAAAATTTAAATTAACATAAGACTAGACACATGAAATTTTCAAAAAGTCAGTGATACTTTAGCTTCTATAATAACCAATAATAATAAATATTTTTTACAAAAAATTGGACCGACTTTATTAGTTGGTGCACTGAAAAATACAAAATAATATTCATTCTATTGGTGCTGGTACGTTTGAAGAAGTTGAGCCATTGTAGTTTGTTGTTATAGCCACCAACTCCAAAAGTACCAGCTCCAATAGAATTTGTATTTTTCAGTGCACCAACTAATAAAGTGGGTCCATTTTTTTTGTAAAAAATGAAAAATGTTGAACGTTCACTAATATCAATGAAGAAGTACTTATTCTTTTACCCATGTATAGGCTTAGCTTGTATTTACCAAGAGATCTCAAAACATCACAGCGCAGATATACATCTTTCAGACTTTACTGCTGTAACTCGAGAACCGTAACTCTTTTGGAAAAAAAAAATTAAATATTGATACCTACATATAATCTCTTTATTTTGGCAGCCACATATTTTAAATTTTCTAAAAAAAATGTCACTTCCACATAGCGGAAATACACGTATCACATATTTCAGACTTTACCATTGCTGTTACTCGAAAACGCAACTGTTTTGAAAACTGTCCAATTTAACAGTTTCCGGGTAGGGAATTTCCTTCAATACTACCGTCTCAGATTTTCAATTTTCGGGAAAAATTGACCCTACCACCCCCTTTCGGGAAAGTTTTTGAAAGGAAGGGCATGTCTAATATTGATTTTTTTTCAATGGGACCAATTCTCAATAATCCACTCTCAAATGAAAAAGAAATCAAAATCTAGGCACGTTTATTATGCTAAAGGCGCGAACATCCATAAGAAAAACAAATGCAAACATACAGTCGATTTGTATACCTCCTCCGTTTGGGTTCGGCGGTCAAAAATAAAATACAGTTAGGAATTAAAGGGATCCCCATAAAATAAACTTTTGTTATTGCTAATAGGTAGACATTACATTTACGATGGAACGGAATTATTTTTCGAGTGCGAGTACTACTCGCACTTGGCCGATTTTTATTGTTGTCGTTTGATTATCAAATGTACCTATCAATTACCAGTTAATGCGCTTTCATAGGTCCGTGGAGCGTCTTGTCGTATCTCGACGAATTTTCGAATAGCGATTGAAAATCTGCGAGTATACCTTTTATATCTAATCTACCCGATATCGCGCCACTTGAGATAAGATTTCCAACTGAATTCATACCGATCACATTCAACCTTCGCCAGATAGTTGAGCGGGCACTTTCGCGCGTCTAGCTAAAGTGAAACGACACCACGACCAGTGAAGATTCTTCGCAGTGAAAATGAATGTGGTTGTCAGATCAGTGTTGGAGGAGTTCTCCATGAGAGCAGATCCCAGAACACCCACCAGGGAGATCTTTTCAATGATATGCAAGTCGCTGGGCATACAGGAAACATGGTATTTTGGTCTGATGTACTTCGGTCCCGACAATGAGGAGATATGGGTGGAGGAATCGAAAAAGGTAGGAACTCAATACCAATCGACCATCCTCCTAGTACCTACCTATTTGAACGGTACTCGTATTTTTCTTCGTGCCGGAAGAATGTTGCCGCTCACAACCTACTTTTGCAATTTGAAGGTCGCAAATCGCCGGAGCCTAACTCAATGCATTTAATAAATAAGAATGTGCAATACATTATTATAACCAACAGGGTAATATATGAAGTATAATATCGCACTCCACATAGATATTTATTATATTCATTATCAACGCTTATCTTTGATAACGTTGCTATAGATTCCATAACATACAATATTGTTAAATATCCAATTAAATTAACTTATTAATATTATTCTGTAATATCTTCATTCTATAATGAAAGTAGATACATTATTCATATAAATAAGTGAATTATTTAGAAAGCAATGTAAATGCAAATGGTAATTTTGCTGACAAATAAAGAGTATATGGATATGGAGTCGGTAAATACTCATTTATTTTAAAATAATTTATAATAAATATAAAAAAAACTTGAGAAATCCTTTGTGGCCTTCAAAGGAACACCATTGCAAATATAGAGCTTATTCTCGTTAGATAAGTCACGCTTTAGGCGATATTTTAATTAAGTATATAATAAAATTCTAGTTATAGAATATTTCCAAAGATCTAAAAATAGAACCTTAGATTGGAAAATTGCTTTAAATATAGATAAAATCATTAAGTAATTATTCAATTTTGTAACGAATAATTCTTTCCCGTTTGTAAATTCCAATCATTTTATAATATTATTTAATAATGATTTAATTTTCGTCAAAACAAAAACATAATTTTCAAATATTTAGATCATTATAATGGCAGAAAATGCTATATGATATAACTCTAATCTGATATGCCTGATATATTAATTTATACTGGAGTTGTTATCATAGGAATATTGATTAAGGTAAATAATCTAATGAAGTTTTTTCAAAGAATATTACTTAATTATGCCTTATTAATTAATATTTGAATATTCTGTTACATATTATCTGTGAATAAGTTTTCGAGCAATCGTAACCAGATAATTTACTTTCAAATAAAGGTAGAACATTCAACGGTCTTATCTGTGATCAATTATCAACAATTTTGATATATAATCACTAAAACTTACTACTACGAGCTTCATAGATAAAAATACTAAATAATATTTACACCTTTAAGCCTTGAGTGACAAGGGTAATAAATCAACTTAGGAAATAATTATATTGTATTCTATGAACATTCAAGTATTTATTTAAGCTTTTTTTCTGGAGATTATTATACATACAAATTTCATATTCATATTTTTCAGAGACTGAGCGATTTAAAAAGCAATTGCTCCAACCTCCATTTCCGAGTAAAATACTATCCAGAAGACATTGGCGAAGAACTTATACAGGCAGTTACCATTGAATTTTTCTATCTGCAAGTGAAATCCTTGATTTTGAAGGATGAGATATACTGTCCAGCAGACACTTGTGGTCTTCTTGCTTCCTATTGCCTGCAGGTAAAGAACGGTGACTACGACAAAGACAAACACAATGAAGATATTCTCAAAAGCCAGAAGCTTCTGCCAGATAGGTAAGAGAGGTATGCCATATGCTTATCTAGTCTTTCTTTAACACGAATCCAGAATCTATCTAGTATCATAATCTATGATTACATTACATAAGTTACAGATGTCAGTAGGTATTGTAATTTAGCAGGTACCTACCCATATACATGTTGCTAATATTCATAGGGTCATCAAACAATATTCAATGAATACTACAGACTGGAATTCAAGTTTAATCAATATGTGGAACAAACACAAAGGTTTGGACAAAGAAGAAGCCATGTTGGAATACCTGAAACTGGTTCAAAATCTTGATATGTACGGTATCACATATTTTAGCATCAAGAATAAGAAGCAAAGCAATGTTCTACTGGGTGTCACAGCATTAGGACTAAATATCTATAAAGATACGGACAAGTAAGAAAACTTAATATACAAAAATGTTCTTAATAATATGACAATTAAACAAACAAAATGATTATACTATATATGGATATCAAGAATTATACCAAGGACATTGTTTTCAATGTGAGTGATAGATACGCGGTAGATGATTCGCCAGTCTAGTTTAAGTCTTCTCCAAATAATATAACTAAGTTATTTGAAAGAAAAAAGAAAAACGCTTGGACCCGTTAATTTGTGTTTCAAGTTTTATTACAGAAAAAAATGTCTACCCTTTCAACTCTTCACGTACGTAATATTCATCACCATTTTGAAATATTGAGTCGGTCGAATGGTTGAAAGGCAGAACTCAAAAATGTATCACCACTAAAGGTTTTTGTCACACAACCATTTTAAATAAATTCGAGATGGATAACACGAGAAGGAGATTACGGGCTAGGCAGAATGCATATTTGGTATGACTGGGATGTGATGAACCAATTTAATCAATTTAAAACGGTTTAGTTTTCTCTCCATCCAAATTGAGAAAGTGATATATTCCATATCCCACTCAAAAACGCATATAAAGATATCTTAAACAAGGCTTTAAATTAAAATATTCAAAACCTTTCAGATTAAATCCCACAATATCATTTCCTTGGTCAGAGATAAAGCTGTTGAAATTCAAAGATACCAAATTCATGATCAAACCTACCGATAAAACAGTTAAGGATTTTGTTATTTTTACACAAAGCCCCAAGATGAGTAAAATTATATTGAATTTGGGTATTGGAAACCATTCTTTATATGTCAGAAGGAGAAAGCAAGATTCACCAGAAATAGTCAAGATGAAAGAGAAGGCAAGAGAAGTCAGAGAATCCAAAAAAATCCAAAGGTAATCAATTGAAATATACGATTTGCAACAAATATTCACCTTAAATTATTACTTAAGTATAAGTATTTCAATTTCTTTAGGCAAAAGTTTGAAAATTTGAAAGAGAAGGCAGAACAAAAAGAACTTGAATATAAGAACCAGATAAAAATGTTGAAAGAAAAGATGGAAAGAGAACAGAGGTCCCTCCAAGAAGCCAATGCAACTATCAGAAAGCTTCAACAGCAACTAGACGAATTGCAGAGGACAAAAAAAGAGTTAGAAGAACAGAAAAATGAACTACAAGCTATGATGGAGCGTCTTGAATACAGCAAGAATATGGAAGCAGCCGAGAAGCAGAAGCTAGAACAAGAAATTAGAGCTAAACATGAAGAGGTACTGAGGATTCAAGAAGAGGTAGAAAAACGTGACGCCGAAGCTAAACGTCTCCAAGAAGAAGTGGAGTTGGCACGTCAAAAAGAGGAGGAAATGAGAAGGCAGCAAGAGGAAGAAGCCCTTAGAAAAGAGGAGGAGGAAAGGAGAAGGAGAGAAGAAGAAGAATTAGAGGCAGTTCCAGACAATGCTAATACTGCTCTTCCAGATTTACAAGAGGTCAACGATCAACTCAAAGAGCAACTCAGGGTATGGTGTGCTTTAATTTCGAAAATAATAATAATATTCATGAAATCACAAAAAAATCTAGTAGGCATATCTACAACATAAGTTTAATCCTCTGCACGGTGTACAATGAGAAGTTTAACCTACCACTTACCTCTACTGTTAGATTTAGAGATATCAAAACATTTTTAGTGTGTTTCAAACCTTCGCTTAAATAAATTTGGGAGATGTTTCCACATCAGATTTTAATTAAAAAATAGTTTTTCAATGGAACAGTACTTTTCATATGTATCAATAATGATATTATTTATATCAGAAAGGAAAAAAACAAAAAAAATACATTTTTATTCTTATCAAAATAATATAAATTGACAAAAAAATATTAGGCGCCATCCCATTCTCGTAAAAGGACCAACAGTAAAGTTTTTGTGAAGATGGTTTATATATAGCGTGACTACTATTCGAATGTCTGGAAATCAAACAATCGGTGTACCTAATGAACTAAAATAGTTTTATTGAACTAAGAAATATCACAGTCGTTTAAAGGAATTAGTGGATTAACAAACGAAGTCAGAACTCAGTACGTTCCAGATCTTTCCATAGCACGTGTGTTTTGCAGATCAAAACTGCGTGGGAACAGCGAGGGCTTGCCCCCCCTCCTTAAAATATCTCGTATGGAGATGTGGTAATTCTTGAGTCAGACTTTTGCATTGATATTTCGGGCTCTACGTTGTCTTTCGTCAGCATTGTTGCTTTCTCCTGCAAAGAGGGCCAATCTGTGAATATAAACGGTCCTCGGTTTACCCCCAGCAACCTTCTGTATCCTATAAGTGACGTCGTTATCCAGTACTCTAAATGTTCCCTCTCTGGAAGATTGCAACTTCGCATAATACCCACATCGCTTACATGGATTGAAAAGCCATACTATACCGTCCGTTCATCCATTCGACCATTCCATTAGAACAAGGCTGTGAATCGTTCCTGATACCCAGCGTTACACAAACGTTTCGGAAGAGTTTGGATTCGATTTTATTTCCTTGGTCAGAATGTAGGGTTAGTGGTATCCCAAATCTACAAATCAACTCTTTAACTTTTGCATCAACTACAGTCTCAGCCTCCTGTTTTGGTACAGGATACACTTAGACGGTAACATCTCCTCCTCAGTCCCTGGTTTCTTCTGATATCTTCTCCTACGGCAGCTTCTTTATTTTGCGGACTGTCGAACACAAACTTGCAATCGGTAGCTTGTTCTCTTGCTGCTTCCAGTTCTACGGCACGTGTTATTGTGCAAACCAGATTACTAGAATGTGCCAGGAACCCTTGAATCGCTATTCGTTCTAAGACAGCCTCTAAAGTTGCTGTATATGCAAAACTAAGAAGGTGAACTACCTACGTTAAATCTAAATTCTTCGACGGACTCATTATTCTTTTGGAAGCGAATTTTCAATTGGGACTGGTAAACTTTTACCAAATGGGATACCTTATTTCAACATGTTTTAACGTTTGATCATAATTAACAGTTTTGCAGGAGGACGTGCTTGAAGAACATCGTTAGACCACCCTATCATCCTTGTAGCAGCTTTAAACTATATTTGGTGATTGACCTATAAGCACTTACCATCGAACTCAAATGATTTCTTTCGAATTCCGTTCAGTTCAATCATGACTTCCGGCACAGGCCTAGGATAGCACAGGAGTTTCTAATGTTCGTGGAGTTTGCAGCATATTTATTAATGATAATACTGATTCTATTTAAAACTTTTTTCAAGCTCGTGCATCTCACCTCCAAATGTTTGAAATGTTCTGAGATTGTTTTCTCTTGTAGCGAATTTTCTGCCATTTTCAATTTCAGAGAACGAGAATTTGCTGCTGTTTCCGCTTTTATTATTCGAGCATTTTCTTAAATCTTATTTCCAGAACTTGAGAGTTTCCTGCCTTTCGGCTCTTATTCTTTGAGAATTTTCCACCATTTTGATTTCCAGTACCTTGGAAAATGGATATAGCAAGGACATCTTGATATCTATCTTGAACTCAAACGAATTGATGTCCTCACCATTCCACCCCATCAACTTTTGCAGTTGTGTCTCATGTGCTGATTTATTATGATATCGTTTTTCTTCCCTTACTTCGGTCTCACGCAGTAAATCAAGCACTTCTAGTTAAATCTCAGGAAGTCTTTAATCCCACTTTACACATTTCACAACTGACACCACTTGTAGCGCTAGTTCGGTTCAACTGTCTCGGAAGCAAACAATCGGTGTACTTAACTACAATTTATTAGTTAATTATCTAAATGAATCACACACCGATAGTACAGTAAATGGTCTGACAAACTAAATAATAATAATAAATCACTTCACTTCAAAGTTTACTCCCCCCAATGGATGAATACACGACGTTGGACGATTCTGCTTTTATAAATAGGCAGCTGCAAATTCCAGAATACGGCCTTGCCTACGTTCGAGCCTTCTCGATAGCACATGTGTGTTGCATATCAAAAAATAAGCGTAAGAACAGCGAGGGATCAAGCTTCCATGGCATGTAAAAGTACTAGTAGCAGTGAGCGGCGGGTAGTACCTATATCTCCAAGCTCGTAATAAAATTTGAAAAAATAAGTTCCAACGATAGTATTTCAGCCAAGTTCGCGTAGCAACAGTAGGGTGAAACATCTGCAATGGATTATATTAGACGAACTATTTCAGATCACTTTCGACTCCCCATTTCATAAAATTTAATTTACCTGCAAACTTGCAATTAAGTAAGCAAGTAAGACAATCTTCGAATTACCAAATCTCAATTTTCAATAAAGAAACCTCTCACTATTCACGAGATTATGACCTAGGATAATCACTATTTTTATCGGTGATTGTTTCAATCATCAAAAGTTTTGATTACTTCCAGGTGTCTCGGAAAGATAAAAATTGTGAGGGTAGGTTATTTGCTGTAAAGGTAAATGGTATAGAAAACAAAGTTACTAATACGGATACTTTCTTACATTATCTATAAACCTTTCAATAAGGCAGATAATTTATTTTTGAGTTTGGGGCAACTTAATTCAGTCGCTATTGAGTAGCAAAGAACAGGACAAATTTTCTTTTAATGCAACTGAAGAATGTTCAAATGTCAGGAGCTATAATTTAATAAACTTCGAAAAAACTTGGTATTCAGTTAGATCTCACTTAATTTATTAGCGAAGCCATTATCCAAGTACTAACCTTACAGGTATTTTTTGTTACGAACTTGGCTAGCTTTCACATTTATGTATCTCCCACCCGCAAAACGTGTTCACTGTGAATCGCACCTCATCATTGTAAGGCAACGGAATCGTCCTGCTACTACTATAATGTCATTATTATTCCAGCAATATGTAAGATCGCATATCGCACGCGTACTAATACAAAATGTACCTACTTAAAATAGATATCACATTAACGCAAACTTCGTGTCTTTATAACAGAGCAGTTGGTGAGATTACAAGTTTCGTAATCACAGACGTGTCCTAATACAATATACTAAAATCAGATATGAAAAACGCATAATATAATATCGATCCATATAATGCACCCATCCATGGAGAATCCTTTAAATTAGCTTATTATAACGTTTCAACACGAATTACGTTATGTATATTGTCTTTTGAAAATCAAACTTTCTAGTAAAAGAAAATCTCAGTAAATATAACAAGGGCCAAATAGAAAGTAGCATTCCATTTAAGAAGTACGCTAAAAATATAATTTTTGGAATCTCTTTGAAAGAATATTTTGCAATAAGATTTGATTGAACGTATTCAGGCTAAGCTTTGAAAGAGATATTCAAAAATCTAAAGAAGATACTTTTATTTTGTAGTGAAAATTCTACATCGGACAACTGCTTTAAGTCTTGCCATCACATGAATGATATTAAGAATAATATTATGGTAATAAAATTTTGATCTTCTAGATTCTGCAAAGTAAATTAGAAGGTACAAGAAAACAAGAGCAAGAAACGGAGATGGATAAGATTCACAGACAGAACCTGATTGAAGGGCGGGATAAGTATAAGACATTGGCTGATATCCGTAGAGGCAACACCACAAGAAGAGTTGAAATGTTTGAAAACATGTGATTAGATAAAACTTCCATTTTCAGTACTGATACGTTACCCCATGTCATTTTATCAATGTATATATAATATTTGGTACCAACGTAGTTGCAATTGCTGAGCAAACGGTTGCTCTCTAGTCTTTAGTACAGAGACAATCTATGATAAAATCAAAAAAACAATTGTTATATATTGTATGTATGTATTATAGGAAAATAAACATATCAGAACAATATTGCTTCAAACTTATATTTTTCAATAATTAACTAAATATCCTTTCTTCGATTCTTTCTTTACTAATAAAGCCATTATAGAAATCCACAGGACTCATAAGCCTCTTACCAACAACACCAACATTTCGAACACTGATAAAAGTTCTATTTGCACAAAGTATCCTTAAAGTCTTACTTCTCTTTTCAAAAAGAACACTACCAGGTACAGTCATATAACTCATTTCTTCTGAAATCTCTCCACAATCTTCTATATCAACAAGTTTGCATTTAATTCCATGCCAGTTACAAGTTGGTGAAAAAAGTGACTTTGTAGCCCTTTCCAGGTTGTAGATTTGTGTAGATGTCAGATATGTCCAATGTATAACTGCAAAACTTGGTGTCACTTTCGGAGCTGAAAAAAGAACCAATTATAATATATACCTACATGTATATAAAAAAGAGATGAGCATCTACCGTGAGCATGACAGATGGTATATATGAAATCTACCATCTTTTAGAGTACCTACTCATCAGAAAATTGATAAAAAAAAAGAATGAGTATCCATTGCTATGAAAACACTGTTCTCTTTGATAGCAGGAATAATTCTATATTATAGTGGTGGAATATCTCGTAATTTTTCCTATTTTGTACTTACCAAATGTAACTCCTTCAGTAGACTGAGGATGTGCCCTAAGAAGAATTTCAGGTATATTTTGTAATGATTTTAGCAAACACGTTGCCCCCATTTTTCCTAATTTTTCATGTAATTCTGGCATGGTAATACTATTGGATATTTCAGTTTTCTGCTGCATTAAAATGTCACCAATATCGAAACGGTTCGGTTTTATCTGCATAATACTAACTCCAGTTTCTTCATCACCATTTGCCAAAGCGTATATTATTGGTGCAGCTCCTCTCCACCTAGGTAAAAGACTAGCGTGAACATTCAACATTCCCCTGAAACAAGATAGTTTCAACAAAACATACATTTGCAGCATTAACGTATACCTACAATGGAAACTTTTTAATGACCGATTCTGGTATTAGATGTCCAAATGACACAACCAAGCCGATATCAAATGAGTTGAAAATCTTACTAGACCAATTGTGTATGTTTAGTTTCTGATTCTCTGCATATCTCTGAACAGGGTTTGGTCTTGATGAAACTGTTGTAACGACTTCAAGTTTACCCAATAATTTTCCAGATTGACTAAAAATCTGAACTCAATTATGTATTCTGTAAATATATGCAATAGAATAATGTAATACAATAGCTAATTTCAGATATATTATCAATAACTTAATTAGAATGCTACTAACTATTCCTCGAACAGAGTTTGTAGACTGTAAAGTGAGAATTGGTCAGTTCCAAAAAATAAAACATTCCAAGGTGGCTTCAGTACATCCATATTATGACATTTTCTAATAATATTTAAAATATTACAGGCTCTCAAAAATTTCATTTAGTATGATATTCCTATCAGGTTTAAGATTTTTATAATAATCTTTGCGAAGTTATTACCAGGAGTAGAGGAGTAGAAAGTAGAAAGTATAGTTATAGGTTAGGTTTTAGGTTGTTACATAGAACTACTTTCAAGAATACTGTCAAACTACTATGATTTTGAACTACCTTTAATCAGATTAGACTTGACAATACTGCTAAAAATGGTAAAACATCTAAACAAGGATAATTTTAATAGAAAATTAGAAAATCAATGTTCTAATGTAATATAATGTTGAAACATCATAAGATTTGGAAGATGTAGGCAGAGAACATCTCTATGCCTATATTGGCCTATGCAGCGAACAGTTGATCAAACGTCTGCTGAATGATGGAATGTTGACATTTCTGTCATGACTTTTGACATTTGTAGGAAATTGCTTAAGTGATAAACAAGCCACAAGCCAGAGTATTAAAGATAATTTGTTTAATAAGTACGGCTTATAGATGATCAGTTTCTACATTTGCACATAATAAGTAACAAATTGATCGATCTTATTAGGTACATCGGAATATTTGACTGTACATAACCTCACATCTGCGTGCCGTGCATTCTGACAATAATCAATATACCCCTTTCATTCTCGAATGCTCTCAAAAACATAACATTAATGATATAAGAGCGAGTTAGGCGATGGATATTGCAGCCACACAAGCTATAGTTCTTGATGTATTACAACAAGCATCAAGCCAAAATCCTGAAATTCTAAAACCAGCTGAAGCCAAACTGAGAGAATGGGAAACGCAACCGGGATTCTATACTGTTTTATATGTTAGTATTCTACTATAATTGAGATACAAATTCCATATATGTCTAAGACTTCCAATATGTGATTTTTTATTATTTTCAGACTATACTTACGAATCATTCCGTGGATATCAATGTACGGTGGATGGCAGTTTTATATCTGAAGATTGGCGTTGATAAATACTGGAGGAAAAATGCTCCAAAGTAAGTAACATATTATTAATACTGGAAATCGCAAATTGCGGATATTTGTAATACTCAGACATGGTACTGTATCAATGACTAACATTCTTTTATCTCAACAGTGCTATTGCAGAGCAGGAGAAACAAAACATACGTCATGGTCTTACATGTGACTTTAGAGAACCAGTCAGCCAAATTGCTGTACAACGTGCTGTTTTAATATCGAAAATAGCCCGCATGGATTGCCCCAAAGAATGGCCGGAGCTACTTCCTACTTTGTTACAATCAGTCGAAAGTCCTGATAACCTAATTCAACATAGATCTTTATTAACGTTACATCACGTTATCAAGGCCATCGCTTCGAAGAGATTGGCTGGTAATTAGTATTTTTGATTGATCATATCAAGCAAATATATCTCCCATACAACATTCAATTTTGTTCATAGGTGACAAAAGATTGTTCCATGAATTTACTGTAAATATCTATACGTTTATTTTGAACATCTGGAACAATTATACGGAAGCATTTGTTCAAGACATTGCACGAAATGCTAGTGTCGATGAAATAACTACCAACTTAGAGAAGGCATTGTTAACATTGAGAATTCTTAGAAAATTGACCGTCTTTGGATTCTATAAGCCTCATGAGAATCAGGACTGTATGAATTTCTTGAAGGTGATATTTGAGAAAGCCAAGACTGTACTTCATTGTAGTGAGTTTCTTATCAGTTTCTTGTCTGATCATGTTTGCTAAACGTCTTTAATTTTAGGAAAGCAATTAAAAGGAAAAGGCTTATATGTGTTGGAACAATGTGAAAAATTTATAATACACCTAACCAAAGTATTGACATCTGTCCTGGATACGCATCCTTTCTCGTTTATTAACTTTATCCATCCTTTATTGGAATTTAGTTTCTACTATCTGTTTACAGATGAAGGAATTGTCTATACATTTGAAAGATTTGTTATTCAGTGTTTTAATTTAATCAAAAATGTTATATTATGTGTCGAATATAGGGCAGCTAAGATCCCTGAATTGACAAAAGATCCCGAAACGTTACGTGCCTATCAAATAAAATTAGACTATTTTACGCCTGAGCGTACTGGATACATTTGTCGAAAATTGATCGAACACTATTTTATACTGACACGTGAGGAGTTAGAAATGTGGGACGCTGATCCTGAAATATTTTCCAATGATGAATCTGGTGATAGCTGGAAATATAGCTTAAGGGTATCTAGAGATTCACTATTGTATTTATGTTTAATATAGAACAGACGTTTTTCTCGATATCATAGATCGAAAATTAAATGCACAATGGAATTTGGTACACAGGGTGATTCATAAAAGTTGCGCAGGACTTTAGGAGAAGATAGTTTGTCCAAAAATATGTTTTTTTTTATAATCATGGCTTCGCAAACGCACCGTTCCTCGAGATACAGGGGGTCAAAGTTGAGAAAAAAAATCGTTTTCTGTGAATATCGTTAGAACTGTTAGAGATACAGCGCTCATCTATTACACACATTTTAAACTCATAAATACCCTTATTTTAAGGTGCAGACATTTTTTTAAAGTCAGTGACGTAGGTTTGGGGTATATTTTGTATTTAAACCCCACTAACTTCTACGCCACTGGTCAAAATAAGGTTTTGTTTAATTTTTCAGAACCGCCAAGCAAAAAAGGTGCTCTTGCTCTAAAGTGATCTGTTTTTGAAAAAAATGTCATTTTATGATCAAAAACATAAGAGAAAAAATACAAAAAAAATATTTTAAAAAGTACTAGCTTATGAACAGAAAGTATTTTAACAAAATAGTTTTTTTTCTCGAAAACAGACCACTTTAGAGCAGTAGAGAAAAGTACCTTTTTTGCTTAGTTTAGTTTTAGGTTCTAAAAATTTAAACAAAACCTTATTTTGACCAGTGGCTCAGAAGTTAGAGGGGTTTAAATAAAAAAAATACCATACATCTACGTTACTGACTTTTAGAAAAAAATTGTTTGCACCTTTAAAATAAGGGTATTTATAAGTTTAAAATGTGTGCAAGAGATGAGCAATGTACCTCTAACAGTTCCAAAGATATTCTCAAAAAATGATTTTTTTTCTTAACTTTGATCCCCTGTATCTCGAAAACGGTGCGTTTGCAGACCTATGTTTATAGAAACTTTTTTTCATGTTTTTAGACAAACTATCTTCCCCTAAAGTCCAGCGTACCTATTATGAATCACCCCGTATACAAATAAAAATCAATTATTTAGATATTGAAAAAAGCTCCAGGCAATATTCAGATATTTAAAGTATTCATGGACACATTTTTTTTACTAGATATTATTAAATATAATCGAAAATAATTACAGCCCAGCATGGATACGGTATTTGTTACTATATTTCATGAATTCAAAGATATGCTTATACCAGTTATATTGGAATTGATATCTGAGAATCATGCAATTGTACCGCCCGAAGATATGCAGCGCATTTTGAAGAAGGATGCTGTCTACAATGCCGTTGGCCTTTGTGCTTTCGATCTATACGACGAGGTATGTTTTATTATTATTCAAATCATTGAAGGCTCTTACGGCTTGGTAACTCTGCCTACTAACCTAACCTAACAGTCATGATCTTTCTGTTTATCAGATATATCAGGAACCACCTGAATTAAATACGACAAATAACCTATAACATGTCAATAAAATTGCAAAACTGTATTATTCAATCTGATATACTTCCAAACAAACTTTGTACACATTTGACATTTGTTGAAAGGTCACTAAAAAGCCACTAGAAAGTCCCAAGCTTATAACATACATATGTAGGCACATCATTTAAATAGACTGTATGTATCTATATATTCTTCTAACAAATCTCATTTGACCTAGATTGACTTTGACCAATGGTTCATGAACACTCTCCTACAAGAGCTGAAGATAAAGCATAACAACTACAGGGTGATAAGACGGAGGGTGGCAGCACTGATTGGTCGATGGACGGGCATAAAGTTGTCTCCGGATATGCGACCGGCATTGTATGAGTGCCTGATCAATTTGTTGGACCCTGAGGAGGATATGGCTGTCAGATTGACTGCTGCATCGACACTTAGATTTGCTATCGATGACTTTGAATTCAGTAGTGAACAATTCAAGGATTATATATTTAGTTCTTTTAATTTGCTATTTATGTTATTGAGAGAAGCTACTGAATGTGAAACCAAGGTAAGATTCTAGATAATTACTTATAAGAACATTTTCCCAAATTCAAGAAAATTCATCAAAAACCTATAAGATAGTTTTCGTTATTATAATTCTCCCCAATTTTAGGCAATAATCAAAAGCTAGCGTACCTATCTCACAAATGGAATTTAATAATTATAATTGAAAGCATTCACCTTAATTACTATAAGTATATTTATGTCGTTATATCATGCAATCTCTATTACTATTTCACACGAATGTGTCTATGGTATTACCAGTGATCAAGGCGCTTCGTATAGAAACAAATAATTCTTGTCTTATAAGATAATAATAGGATATTCATTCTTATTGGCATATTTCTCTCTCTAATAACTTTTCTGCATGACCAATACTTTTTTATCGGCTAGACTGATTTTATTCTTCCTATTTCAGCAGTAGCTCCTTCTTTTTTAGATTACATAGGTTCTTCTTGAGTTTGAATTATAGTTTAGTCATTTAATTCCATTATTCTGTGCTCCTTTTTGCGTATCAAAGAAGTCATTCTCTTGGTGTTTTACACTTAATAACAATTAAGAAACCAATATCTAACATCTCCTATCAATCCATTTTAGATGCAAGTATTGAATGTAATGACGCTCCTACTGGAACAGAATGGTACTACAATACATCCACATTCCGAAGCACTAGTCCAATATTTACCACATCTTTGGCAAGAATCTGAAGACCATAATATGCTTCGTTGCGCCATAGTTTCGACACTTGTGCAACTCGTCAAGGCAATGGGTGGCGTGAAACCTGAACTCGGTCCTTTTCTATTACCTATTATCCAATTAGGCACTGATACTACACAGACGGCAATTGTTTACTTGTTGGAGGATTCTTTGGAATTGTGGCTAACCACTTTGGAGTATTCTTCGACTATGACAAATGAATTGATGCAACTTTTCAATAATATGCCACCACTTTTAGGTAAGTTTAGATGTGAATGTGAACTTCTTACCGGCATTAGCGATACAACTTTACTTTGAACTGACCGTTATAAGTTATACATGGATTTGGTAAAGTTCTACTCAAAGTTTATAAATCGGACAATTGTCATTTGTCCGATAAACGCCTTAACATACCAAGCGATTAATTTTTTTACGCATCTTACGACTTGTCAAAAAAAAGAAAAAAATATAATTTTCAAAATGATAAAGTCACTGAAGATTTTTTCAAATAATAAGCTATAATTCCCTTTGCGCCATTAGATAGAGGACACTCTTCTGCAAATAAACATATACTTGAATCAGGGGATTACATATTAATTTTAGAGATAAATTAATAACCAAAGACAATTAACATAATTTGAATAATGATACATTTCAATGAATAAAAACACATACATATAGTCCAGTCAGAACAGTTGAGCTGTTACGTCATGCCATAATTATTTTTACAGTTTTGTTATCTGTCAAATTCTAAATTTCAAATGGTTGCAATATAGGTTAGACATACGGATGTTTTTTTATTACGCCACTATACGAGACGTAACTTTGTCATTACGAACTCAATGACCTATTAACAGAGATAGACGAAACTGTAAACAATATATTGTGTTGAAATCATCCCTTGTTCGGCCACGCCTTATCGCATATTAGTTTCTCCTCCCCATTATTTAAATACTTGGTGTTTTGGTTGTTTTTGAATATTCTATTATATTATTTGGTGTAAAAACTTGAAAAAATGAGTAGACGTTGCAAACTGTGCAATAAAATAGAATCCACGAACCCAGAAGTAACTTTTCTTCGAAGTAGACCGTCTAAATTAAAATTTGCTAACTTATATATTTGAATTTTGAAAGAAAATTATTGACATATAAACGTCGGTCATGGGCGTAGTAAAGAAATTATTACCTAATCATTGTTATTTCATTAAAGAGATTTTTATATTGTTTGCGCTTTTCAAATCCCAGACTTTAAAAAAGAAGTATACCTACACACCTATTTAATAATATTAGTACGGGATAGGAACAAAAATTAATGTTCATTTAAGGGTCAACTGAAATTCATAAGAAGATAAACTTAAGCCAGTATGTATATAATAGGTATATATGTCAAAAACTATGACACGTGCGGAGCATGGATATAAATCTTTCTTGCGATTATTATATGAACACAAGAAATTTAGCAAGTTTATTTGCTGAAACATACAACTTTCGGATATTCAGTTTTTTTACCCAGCTTAAGATTTATTTTGTGGTAATAATTATTTCGAGGTATAGCAAATGAAACCTAAAAGAACGAGGCGCCACTGGTGTCATATTTTCTATGCGAAAAGACGAGTACAGTGAGGCAGGGTTTAGTTAAAACCGTTGTATCCCCCCTTCTGATCTCTTCCACAGCTCAACCCCCTGGCCAACAAAGATGTCAACAAACAAAACGTATTTTATCAATGAAGTGTTCTGTCTATCTCTGTTAATAGGTCATTGTTACGAACTACATTATAACTTATGTGTGTATTAGTATTGTCGATTAGTAACATTGCTTTTTAAACATTTGAGGTTTATCGTACATCGGTTCTTAGTTGATATTACCCGAATTCCATATCAAAATGGCTCGTTTATCAGAGAGAGAATGCATATAAATTTTAATCATGGTGGGTTACTGAGATATGTTACCCCTCTTAGCCATGAAGAACCATGTGCCTCATTTAATGAAGTCCGTAGTGAAAGAGCTCCAATTTCTAGGAGTACTGTAAGTAGAGTTGTTACAAGATACCAAGAAAGGGGAGGTTTCAAAGATTTTCTTAGATCTTAAATTAACGATGACGCACAATTAAACGCTTTATTAACGTTTCGAGAAAACCCTTAAACAACAACGGAAATTGCTCAACAAGAACTTGTCAGTCAGTTTTCCATTGCAATTTTTTTTAAGAAAGTTCAATATCATCCTTACTAGGTAAACCTCCTTCATGAGCTGTCTGAAGATGATCCAGATCGACGATTACAATTTTGTGAACTTTTTATGCGACAATGTGACGAGAATCTGCAATTCTTAAATCTCCAATTCTTAAATCACGTTGTGTTTTCCGATGAGGCCATGTTTTGTGTAAATGTTGTAGAAAATCGTCACAAACTTTTCTATGAAAATTCGACAGCTGAATTATATCTACATCTTCTGCGATCATTATTGTTATTTATTTAAAGCAATTTTTATATTGTTTGCGTTTTTAAATCCTAGACTTTAAAAAAATTATACATACCTGTTAATTATTTCGACGTATGAATCTGAATTAAAGATAATAAATTATATTTGATTAAATTTTAAATAATCAATAACCACAAATAAAAACTAAAAGAACGAGACGCCACTGGCGTCATATTTCCTACGCGAAGAAGATCAGTGGAGTGGAGGCGGGGTTAGCGTAAACGAGACTCCCCTGGCCTAAAAACATGTCAACGAAACAAAACGTATTTTATCAATGGAGTGTTCCTTCTGTCTGTCGTAATAGGTCATTGCTAAAAATAGCATGTAACCCCCTCATTGATGTATGTTGTTATTTGTCGAAGAATGTCTATCTAATGACAAAAAGAGAATCTGAAAAATATTTTCTTTATATTTTTTACATATGTCATCAGACGCGTAAAAATATTAATCGCTTGATATCTTTCGGCGTTTTTCAGAAAAATGACAATTGCCCAATTTATGAATTTTGTACATAACTTTATCATAACCCTGTATATTGAAAATAGTTCTGGACAAAAAATGTCACATGTAGCACAGGTGATTTTACATGAAAAAAAAATTAGGAAGAGATGAAACTGTTATATTGTGTATTTGGACAATCTCAAAAACACACTTCGCCTTTCAGCTCTATTTCGACACAGTAAACGGGCTCCTATTTTGATGATTTATTTACATTTTTTCAAAATCCAACCACGCCAAAGAAGTGGGGGATCAGTTATTTTTTCTAAAATTGATTGTTTTTTATCTTATAGAAAATTCAAAAGGTTCACTAAAATGGTAGTTTATAATACAAGTGTGTAAAGCAGCGACTATCTGACAATCGTAATAATGCAACATGAGCCTATATGTCAAATTTACTGAAGTGCGAGTGTGGTAAATGTCAAAACGCGCGAAGGCGAGTCAACAACACGAGTGTGAAAGTGAATTTGGCATATACCTATAATGTTGTAAGACGATTGTTTCGCCCCTTTGCTTATGTGTAGGACGCATCTTTTTTGCGACATGTGCGCTTCGGAAGTTCATTTTGAGAGAAAAATTCAGTTGATTCATGTTTGACATTGTCAGTGTCACAGTCGCGTATAGAAGTCACAGAAAATCACAGGCAATAATTATAAAGTCTAATAATAAATTAATTATAGTCTTAGAGTAGGGAAAAGTCGTGCGTACACAAGAGATGCTGCTCTGTATAGCCGCCGTGAAAAGAAAGTGAAGCCAATTTTTCGTCGGTCTTCCGTACTATGGTCCATTTACTTAGAGAAAAAGCCACCGCGTCATCAGCGCAGAAACCAGTTTTGGTCACTTTGTCTCGTTGCCTAGCAACGATCAACTGCCGACACATTTCAGTGGCGTAGCACGGGAAGCGTAGTTTTGACTGTTTACATGAATCAAGAAAACAACAAAAGTTTTTTCGTAATCTGCCAATTTTTAAGTTTCTCTCACAAGGAAAGAGTGCATATGAATTTCCCGCGTCTGAAGATATAGCCACTTCTCACACGAAGGTGCTTGGACGGCTACAAGTTTTAAACGGTGAACAGAACTAAAAGTTGATAGTTCGAATACAACTAATCTTTTTGACTTTTGATGTATTCTGGCTTTCAACTTTTAGTTCTGAGACTAACGCAAATGTACAGAATACGCCTACAGATGTTTGTTTACCTGTTGGTGATGTACATTAGTACATTGTACGACACTGACGTGACGTCAGCACTACGCGCATCTTTGTGACATAGGTGGCCTTTTCTCTAAGTGAATGTACCATATCGTCCTCACCTTGGTGTCTACAGCTTATTTAGATTTTCATCTTTTGTGCTATTTTTTAATGAAAACGACGTTTTTTTATCTTAAAACAATGGTGAAATGCGAGGCTCTTGGATACAAGAGTCGCTGTCGAAAAAAGAATATGGTGGTACGTCCATTGGCGGCCATTGATTTAGATCTCATTTGGCTTCACTTGGTCTCCTTGGTAATTCCATGCTCTAAGATTATAGTACATTTTTTACCTCAGAATTTTTAAATTACATCTGAATGAAACGTTATATTTTGAATAATTTCGTATGTAAGGATATTTTGCGAAGAGTTAATGATGAAAATATCTAGATTGGTTATATGTCTGACATCTTATTCAGTGCGTGCGTAAAATTAGCAAGGATGGGAAACATACGAAAGTATGATCCTAAGAGCACTTTTATGAGTATCTTGATAACATATTGGTGCTTCGCTATGTGTGACGGAGAAGTCACTTTGCTCTATCAAGAGAATGAGACCGAAGACAAAGTTAATAATCCAGAAATCTCTTAATTTGTAGAATATTCAACGGAGAACCTTAGGTTGTGCCTGCTGATATGTTTGGTTCATCTATTACTTGCACCCGAACTAGTATTGCGCTCCCATGGCACGCAGATAATACAATCTTGTGACAACATCATGTCGGATTTAAATAATGAGGGTGTCGTTATGCTCATGAGATTGATTGAGATATTTATAATGGCAGTACCGACGATAGGTGCTGAAACAGTCACCCCAATTCTGCCAAAAGTATTTCAGTATGTATTTGATTGGTAAATTCATTGCCCTTTATATTAAACGATGTTGAAATGATTTCAGGAAAATATATGATGGAGATAGCTACCCTATGGTGATGACCATGTATTTGTGTACATTATCTCGGGTATTACTTGCTTCACATGAAATTTTCACTAGGATTATTGGTAATATGGCTCAAGCCCACAATGAGCCCGATCAGTTTACATTAGGCAAAATAATGGATGTTTGGTTAGATAAGATGAGAAATGTGACGCAACTGGACCAGCGAAAGCTTTTGGGTAAGATAAATTAATATCTAATATAAAACTATCATTAGTATTCATTGTAAATAATATTTTTTTCTTTGATATTGCACTTCAGAGGATAAAGCAAAAATATCTTCACTAGAATTATGACGCTTGTACAGGGTGCTGTAAAGTACTGTATTTCGCATTCTAATTAATGTAGAGACAGAGAAAACTGGAAGTCTACAATATTGCCACTGTGGGGCGTAATCGCTATTTTGGAAAAAAATCATTTTCCTCGAAGTTTTACGATATCGATACAAAAAAATATATACTCCTTAAGGCTGGGATAAATTCGAATATTATTTGAAAATCACGTTTCTTTCTAAGTCTAAATATAAAGTGGTTGGGAAGTTCATATGTTTTTGTTAGTAAACATCTTTAACTTCAAAGCTGCTTGACGGATATTAGCAAACTAGGTACCGTTGAAAAGAGCTTTTTAGGCGAACAAATCTACCTTACTCGTATGATTTCAATTGCCACGAGGCCATTTTTCGATATTAAAACAGAAACTGGGAAATGTCTCCAAAACAAACTGTTGATTTTGCTATAATAATATCCAAAAATAATGCCCAAACAAGTTAGCGAAAACCGCACCTTAATATCTTACAGCTAACTTTAAATATCGGAGAACAACAATTTAATAAGAGAATTCAATGAATTTTATAAATTTTGTGATAAAAATTCTATATTTATACGTTTATCTATAACAGGAAACGATATTAGATACAAATTAATCGATTTTGAAATATTAAAATTAAAATCAGCAATATTTGTCTTTTGTTACTCAAATTTATATTTCTACTAGGAACTAGGAACCATAAATATAAACAGCTTGAATCGTCATCAATGTTTCATAAAATTCTATAATTTATGCTTAGGCACATATTTAACTATACATGCTATTAATTTTAAGACTCAACACGACTTTCTCGAAAATGACCTCTAATGGCAACATACTAAATTACCATCATAACGACTAAGGTAGATTTGTGATTTAATCGCCCAAACCATCTCTTTTCAACGATACCTATAATCCGTCCAGCATCTATAAAGTTACAGATGTTTATTTACAAAAAAAAACTTCCCCTATCACTTTATTTTTTGAGATACTGAGAAACGTGATTTATTAATTTATCTTAGCATTAAAGAGCATACATGTTTTTTGTTGATACAATAAAATTTCGAAAATAAAATACTTTTTTAATTCTAAAAAGTGATTACGTCTCCTAGCAGCCATCAAGGAAACTTGAAAATAATCTCCAGCATTTTGCCTTGGCAACTTTAGTCATTAAGTTTCTTACTGCAAGTATCTACAATGATAGTTTCCAAGATACGCTTATTTGGCGACCTTGTGCCCTGTACCCTTTCTAATAACTACAATTCTTATTCTAGGTTTAGGATTGACCAACCTACTTACCACACAGAATGTAACAATTCTGGAAAGGTTCGGTCTTATAATGTTGAATATACTAGAGTCATTGAATGACATAACAAAAACTGAAGAAAACGGAACTATGGTTGATTCACTTGTATTCATAGATGGTGTAAGTCCTAGTCATAATTCTGAGGACAATGACGGATATTATGAGACTGATCATGATCAGAGGAAAAGGCAGTTAAGTTTATCTGATCCGGTGCATACGATTGTTTTGAAGGATTATCTTCAATCACAGGTAATTTTATAATTTTAGCCCAATACAGGGTGAGTCAGGAGGAGTAGACAATATTTGAGGGTAAGATTCTTGGGGCCAGTTTAAGAAGCAAACTTTTTATGAACATATGTCCTAAGCGGCTCGAATCTCAAACAACAGGGTTTTACAGTTTTAATAAAAATGTTTTTTAAAACAACTTTCATACCGACGTAGATATTGATGTGAAATTTGGTACACAACATCTTTGTGTAACTAATGTATTTGTTTGTATTTTCACCAGTGTCGTGCATGCGAAAATCTCACTGAACATTTTTTTAAATTTGATACTGCTTTTTCTTCAATCAATATTTTTTGAAATCTTCATTAATTTATAAGAAAATATGGTCTCTTGGTCTTTTCTCAACAGATGATAAAAATAGTTAATGTATTTTCTTTATTTCCATCAATGGCGTCGTACAAGAATTTCGCTGATCATTTTGTAATAAAAATCTAATACTTCTTTAAATAATAATTATTTTTATGAGAATATATGACCACCTAAACTTTTTCCAACAGATATATGATTTTCATGTAAAAAATAAGTTAATCTGCGAGATCATATCGCTTATAATCTAACTGATCTGATCTCTGGAAACTTTGATAAAAAAGAAATCGTTCTCTGATATTATCAGGTAGGTATTCGTAACATAACCTTGCATACAAACTGATTTTCTTACATGAAAATCGTGCATCTACAATACGACAGCCGTGCCGAAGACTGGTTGGCGGTGTTTCAATTGATCTGCCAACCTGACAATCTTGCGATTCTCAGTCACTAATCATTACTTAATACTTGGCATTAGTGATTTATGTCAAGCAAGCTCCCTACTCCTTATAGATCTAACGCCTGAAATTCTCCTCCATGTCATTTTGTAGTGTTATCTGCTCAAGTAGTTCTGATAATCTCTGGGCTATCCGTCACCTGAGAACGTGGTGTACAACCATATATCCATGTTACTCCATTGTATTGTTACATATTATTTACATCGAAACTGGAATTTCGATGCTAGTTAAGTCGGTGAAGCCAATGTCAGATCGATTTCTTAAATTTTTACATTATTAAGGCAGAAGAGAATTGATCTCCCTAGGGCTGAAAAAATATTTTGTTCATTAATTAAGACGCATTCTTGTTTTTTTTCTCATACAATATACTGTTTTTCTGTAGATGTTCGAACTTAGGAATCAAGTAGGTCTACAGCAGTATCAGCAGCTCCTTCAGTTAGTGGATGCTGACACATTAACGCAGATGAGGGATTATATTACACTATAGGCCATATCTACTGTATCACTTAAGCTTTTTATCTTACTTTGGATGACTATTACAGCTATATCCGTTCGATTATTTTTTGAGATAACTTATCCGGTGTTTTTTTATTATAGTAGAAGATATATAATATTGCGGTTAATTATGAATAATAGTATTTATTGTTATTATTACTATTATACTTCAAGTAGTTACTATTTCATTTAAAGTAAGATACTTTCTGCCTGTTATATGTGTATAATAATATAATATTGTGATTTGCCAAATTTGCTATTGTTTCTTGACAAGTAAATATAAATTGTTTCAAAACAAGATATGAGTCCTAATTTCAGCAAAATGGTTAATATAAATATTTTTGTAATTATTTTTTTACACATAGCATTTCTGATCATTTTCATTGTTCATATTTTAAATAATTGTTGAAATGTTTACTGATAAAATATATTTATATAATATATATATTGTCTGTAAAATATTCCTTTCAATAATAAATTATTTGTAAATAGAATAAGAAATGTTTTTATTGCCTATGCCCTGAGCACTATTTCATGCATATGTCATGAAGTAATATTGGAAAAGGTATAATCTTTCTAATTATCCATTCCATACTTCTAAACTGTTCATACAGCTAAGCGAAGTAAATAGAACTATATTTTGTTGCGTACGTGGGTTCGCAGATAAGTGAGACTAATTTACAATTATGAAATAAACTTCATTTACACACGAAAGTAGATTAATAAAAATTACAACTTCACTTTACTATTGAATATTCTTACTCTGACTCTTCTATTAAATTGTCTTATTGCACACTGTCTTTTCACATTGTCTGTAATGCCGAAAATTCTTCCAAATATATACCCGAAAAAGACTCTCCAGATCTTTCCTGCAGCCTTTGGTTTTTGATAACTCCAGCCGCCACTGGACTTTTCTTGAAATCCTTTGTCGGCATCCTAGTGAACACATGCGCCACACTCTTTGTCAGCGGCCGCTCTCCCATCACTCGCGCATAAGCATCAAAACGACGCCGCCAATTTGTTTCCCAGTTTCCAGTACCGGCGGCTGTACCCCTTGAACCTTACATTATGTATATGTACCTTGTGGTCCAAATGAACGTATTTCCCGCATAACTCCGTAACCCTTGAAAATATGAAAAACTTTCTTATACAAAAGTTAAATATATATAAATATTTAAAAAATAATTTAGAAGATAAGCCACTTCCGGTTATACCGGAAACCCATACCAACTTCTTTATTTTATATGGAACACCCCGTATATTATTTCATTTTTGAAATCCTCGAATAATTTTAGGGCCACTTTAGTAAACATATATTTTGTCTCAAATGCACCGCTTTCGAGAAAATGGGCACTAAATAAAAAAATCTACGATTGCAGTAGTCTGCGCCATCTTGATTTTTTTAAAACTGGGGCACTTAAAAGAATGCGGTTTTCGCACGTCGCTTTGTTGAGGAATCAACTATCTTTTGCAGTTTTAAACGAAGCTGTAACTTTTGAAATTTATTAAAGACACTGCTTTGAACTTGCAAATTTTCAAACATAAAAAACTTTTTATTTTCAATATATAACATTATTGCTATCTGTTTCCTACCGTTCTCGTGAAATGTGCACTTTTATGTCTATTTCGATTAATTTCTCTTTATCGCGTTAGCCATGACTTGTATTGTTTGATTTTCAAACAACTGTCAGTTTTGTCATTTTATTCCTGTGTTCAATAATAACTTTTAGTTTGTTATAAGAAAATTGATGACAATGTCTTTGACACAAGAAAAATTGATCGACATGATTTTCATATTGGGTGAATGCCACAGAAATCCATTGTTGGCGTCAAGAATTTATTCAGAACGATTCCGCGACCGGCGACATCCACAGGAAACATCTTTTCGAAGATTACTTCAACGATTTGTTAAAAATGAAGCTGTGAGATATGAAAGAAAGGGTGGACCTAAGAATGTTATCACCGAAGAGACTGAATTCTTGGTGCTCGGTTCAGTTGAGGAAAATCCAAATTTGAGCCAGAGGGAAATTATTCGTACGCTTGACCTAAGCAAAACGTCAGTCCAAAGAATCTTACGGAAAAATAAATATCATCCTTACCACATTCAACGGCATCAAGAATTACAGAATGAGGATTTTGAAAAAAGACGTGCGTTTTGTATGTGTGCCCTTGACAGAATGACTGAAGATGATTCTTTTTTTTCTAAAGTTCTATTTTCGGATGAATCGACCTTCCATCGGAATGGTTTTGTTAATAGTCATAACTTCCATTATTACAGGATTTTTTACGAAATCAACTCGACAATTTATTAATGGATGTTCCTCTAGGGACACTTAGGGATATATGTGGTTCCAGTATGATGGGGCACCTGCACACAGTGCAAGAGGTCCCGTAAACTGGCCAGCAAGATCTCCAGATATAACTAAGCTGGACTTCTTTTTGTAGGGCTTTGTAAAAACCCAGGTCTACCGCACTCCTCCAACAACTGCTGATGATATGCACAATAGAATAAGGTTGGCATTTCAGTGTGTCAATCCTCAGATGCTTCTCAGGGTTGAGCAGTCATTCCATAACCGACTTCGATTGACTGATAATGTACATGAGTGAATAAATCTCTTCTTCAAACTTCATTTCGTTTCTACGGACGAAACATTATTTTGGTAGTGGGCCTTAGCATAGTGTCCCCCTAAATATGTCATTGTTAAAATGTGAGAGATGTGCTAAAAATGTACGTTTTTAAGTAATAATCTACCAGTTGTGGCTAAATTTGTTTTTGTCCGCCATTTGCACTGTAATGTTATTCAGTAGAAAAAGTTCTGCATGAGCTTTTTAGGACAAAAAATCAAATTTAATAACTTGTTTTTTCATCACTCTTTTCCTCTTGCACCATTTATTGATTGGATTTCTTTCTGCACACGCAATTATCTCAAAACAAGACAAGTCATGGCTAACATGATAAAGAGAAATTAATCGAAATAAACATAAAAGTGCACATTTCACGAGAACGGTAGGAAACATATAGCAATGTTATATCAGGGAAAAGGAAATTAAATTTTGCATTCAGCAAAAAAAGTAGTATGTTTCATTTGAAAATAAAAAGTTTTTGATATTTGAAAATTTGCATTTTCACAGTTGATTCCTTAACAAAGTGACGTGCGAAAACCGCATTCTTTTAAGTGCCCAAGTTTCAAAAAAACAAGATGGCGCAGACTACTGCAATAGTGGATTTTTTTTATTTAGTGCCCATTTTCTCGAAAACGGTGCATTTGAGACAACATGTATGTTCACTAGAGTGACCCTTAAACTATTCGAGAATTTCAAAAATGCAATAATATACGGGGTGTTCCATATAAAATAACGAAGTTGGTATGGATTTCCAGTATAACCGGAAGTGGCTTATTTTTTAAATTATTTTTAACATATGCAGTTTAAGAATCTGGACAACTTTTGTATAAGAAAGTTTCTCATATTTTTAAGGGTTACGGAGTTATGCGGGAAATACGTTCATTTGGACCACCCTGTATATATATTTTTTTTTCTCTCTCACACACACACACACATATATATATATATATATATATATATATATATATATATATATATATATATATATTTACAGGGTGTCTAAAAAATTGTGAAGAATCAAAATTATGTTTTTTTCTTATGGAACAATTTAACCTATATATTTTTGCATAATTGGATTCTGCTGGTAATTCTAGGCATAGTTTTATGTACAATGTCCTATACCTAAATCTGATAATTTTTCTCTTATCCGCCATCTAGAAAAAAATATGATTGTTTCAAATGGAATGTCCCATTTGCTTTTTGATACAGGATTATGATTTTCGGCAGGAAAATCACTGAAACTATGGCTTAACTTTTAGATTCAACTAAAGTTATCTGCGTTGTTCAGGGTGCCGCAGATAAGAGCCAGAAATTAAAAAAAATCAAAACATCATATCTTAATTTTTTTAAATGGAATGTCTTTGTTTTTTATTGGTGTCTCAAAATTCTTCCTTTTGGTATGTCATAGTTTTCGAGATATTTACATTTTTGTTTTTATAATTTGGTTTTGAATGGAATTTGCTTGGATTGTGTTTTATTATTGACTTTTAGAATTTATTCACAGTAGAAGATGGAAAATAAAAATAAAGTAAAGATTCAGTCCATCATAAGTAATTTATTTTATTGACCGATTTAAAAAAAAGGAGAAAGTATACAATTCGGTTGTAAGATTGCTTTTTTTATTTTTTTATTTTATGGCTGTTCGCGCGTTTTGCATAGTTAACCTACTCCGATTTAGACGATTTTTGACCGACGAACCCCAAACGGAGGAGGTATACAATTCGAATGTGTGCTTTTTTTTTGGTTTGTGCGCGCCTTTCATATAGTAATCGTAGTCCGATTTTGATAATTTTTAATTCATTTGAAAGAGGAGCCTTGAGAAATGGTCCCATATTCATAAAAACGGGAATCCGACATCTCCTTCCCTCCGAAAACCGCTCCCGAAGGGGGTGGAGGGGGCAAATTTTCTCGAAAATTGAAAATCTGAGGTGATATAATTATAGATAGGACAATATCCGGAAACGTTTAAATTGAACATTTTTTCAAAAGAGTTTTCGAGATAGACGCATGTATAATTCTCAAATGTGCAATGTGGAGAGGGCGATTTCTGTCGAAAATTGAAAATCTTTGGGCAGTACACGAAGGACATAAATTATTTGTAGCAACATTTATAATGAACATTTTTCCCTTAGAGTTACTGTTTTCGAGTAAAATCGATGTTAAAAAGGTAACAACTAAAATATTCAAGCGTATTTCCGCAGCGATGTTCTGAGATCTCAATAATAACAACTACAAGCAAGGAATATACGTGGGTAATAGGATAAGTACTATCTTCATTGGTATTAGTGAACGTTCAACGATTTTCATGACTAATGTTACACTCAAAAGTGTGAAATAAATATTTTTTACAAAAAATTGGACCGACGTTATTAGTTGGTGCACTGAAAAGTATAAAATAATATTAATTCTATTGGGGCTGGTACTTGTGAAGTTGGTGCCAAAAGTTATCAATCTACCTGCAACTGCACAACTTCAAAAGTAACAGCACCAATAGAATTAATATTATTTTATACTTTTCAGTGCACCAACTAATAACGTCGGTCCAATTTTTTGTAAGAAATATTTTTGTTTCAATTGAAAGAGGAGAGTTGAGAAATGGTCCCATATTGAGCAAAATCAAATCCAAAATCTCCTTCCCTCCAAAAACGGCCCCCAAAGGGGGTGGAGAGGGCAATTATTCTCGAAAATTGAAAATCCGAGACGACAGAATTAACGAAAATTCCATATCCGGAAATGTTTAGATTGGACATTTTTGAAAATAATCATACGTTTCCGCTAGTACAAGCTAAACCTACCTATAACTTTTTGGTATTAGTGAACGTTCTACAATTTTCATGACGTTACACTCAAAAATGTGAAATTGTTGCACTAAAAATACAAAATAATATTAATTCTATTGGTGCTGGTTCTTTTGGAGTTGGTGCCTACAACAACAAATTACAACGGCACAACTTCAAAATTACCAGCACCAATAGAATTAATATTATTTTGTATTTTTTAGTGCAACAACTGATAAAGTCGGTCCAATTTTTTGTAAAAAAAATATTTATTATTGAATAATTCTTATGAAATGAAACGTCACTTTTTTCTGTAGAATAAACAGCTTGATAAATACTTGACACAAAGAGCAATAATTCTAACAGAAAACATATTAAGGAACCAGTGAAATTACCAGATTAAATGTTCAATATGGCCAACATTTCTTTCAATACACACTAGCAGCCGATTCTCAAAGGAACTGTTGACTATATCGAGCATTGATTAATAATTTTTAAGAATTGTGTATCTTAAACAGATCTACAAAAAGTCCGCGATGGTATCTGTCTATCTCTTAAGATTGACTCACAATAACCATTTTAGTGCTAACCGTGCGAAGCAGGAGTGGGTCTCTATATTATAAAATAGATAAATATCTAATTATACTGACGTGACATGATCTGATGTTTTTTCGACCCCGATATAACAACGCGCTGGCAACGATAGGCTCTATAAGACGCCCTACTACATTCTCAAATGTAAAACATACTATTGCACATCAGCCAACGTGTCTGGAGTATCCAAAAGATGTCTGCCTTACCTTCCGATTCTTTTGGATCAATTGATTAACCATAGATAAGAGTATAAGAGATGTTGCATTTTAGACACGTAACGTAAGAAATCCTAACCTTGCTTATCAACATATTACCGTTTGCCTATATAATAGACACTGAATGATAAAATGCATTATTCATCCTACTGTTCTGAACTTATATTCAATGAAAAACACATCAGATGCATGTATGTATGAAAATGGTGCCATTACTCACTCAGAGCTAGTACCTACATCTATACTTTAGACGAGAAAAAAAGTTGCTAGTATGATTAGGACAGTTCATAGCCAGAGAAAAGCCGAATTTCATTAAATTAATAATTAGTTACCTACTTAAATTTTATTTTCAAAGTCGATTTTTACGATCTAGAAATCAAAATATGAAATTTTCAATGTAGGATTGGTGTTCAGATGTCTATGATTAAAATTAATAAAAGATTAAATATGATAATGAAATCGGCCAGTAAAACTAGAGTTGAATTCTAGCATCCACTAAACAAATTTACATTAATAAACTGACATTTTGATTTTCCAAATTGCCAAATTCCTGCAAATATCTGCTTTCATCTAACTTCTCTATAAAATTTAAGCTCAGAGAGCGCCATCTCTGAGCCAAACTGAAAAGATTCTAATCAAACTGTAGCGTGACTCCGCCCGGCAATTGGATGCAAACAATCTGACAATTTATTGAAACAATAAAATAAATAATACATGTACCGATTATAATATGATACGACGCTGGTCTGAATCGCTCGCTCACTACTAAATGGAGAACACTACCTCCAAGCTAAAGTGATCGAGTAGTAGTTTGGACCATGGTACAAATACACTATATAGTCTATTTGTACCATGGTTTGGACCTGTTTTCAACTGTATTCGGTGATTATGAATCATGCTCATTTTAATTTTCGTCTTCTGAAAAATGCGCATAATACTGCGCATGCTTCTGACGGTTCGAGTTTGGTTTGAATTCCAGCTCGGACAGACAAAAATTCTAAGAAATGTTATTTTGGCTTCTGTTGATCTAATAAAGATCCCACATATTATTTTTTCTTAAATATCTACAATGTACAGACAGCGGCCTGTTACAATTTTATTATATCTATATGTATAGATGTTATAGAAGATGTATAGATAATTAGACTTTAGACGAATATTCTCGGAAGTCCCAATCGTTTCTGACATCCCCACCAGCCGTTAGAATTAATTTTATTTGAACAACTTGACGTCAGCACCTAAAACAACTCTAAACTCATAGCTCCCCTATTTATTATTAATAAAGAAAAATAATGGATGGAACGAAGTTGAAATGAACACTATATAAAAAAAGAAAATGTTTCTCTGGATGGCGATAAGAAGAGGTGGATATGCTTTGAGATAGAAGGTATTATGTTTGAAAACTATTTTGGGTCAAAATTGAAATCTTGGTTGATGGTGCGTTTATCTTTAATGTTTGGTTGATTTTCTGCCAACATTAGTGGCATCCTAGAATAATTAGCAAATTAACACGGTTTAACTTTTATATTTTTATTCCGTAGTATTATCTTAGTAGAGTATGGGCTACTTGAGCACACCCCCTGAACTTCCACTTTACGCAAGTCATGTGACTACTCCCTTCTCTCTGATTGATCAGCCAGGCCGCGCCTTCTTGGCGGGAAATTGAATTTATAGCGCGCGTCATTTGCACTCGAACCACGAGAGAGCCAGTATCAGAACGAGGAAGTGCGCATGCACCAAGGAGAGGCATACTCTCTCCAAAGATTAGAATATTACAATCTTTCTAGCTGGATGTGTGAGTCGAGAATGATGTGATTGCACATCGTTTGGGATATATGGTAGGCATCAAAAACACAGCTAGAATGAAACATTCGAAATGTTTAATGGAACCTGTTTATTAACTCTCTAGAAACTATGTATTGTATATAACCACCACAGTATTCAAACCAACATAGTTTTTAATATTGATAGTGTTATTAGAAAGATTCAAACTTTGTAGTTTTTTCAAGATGACAAAAGGTGTATCGTTAAGGTTTTTAAGGTTGTTATTAGATAAATCAATAGTCAACAAATCCCTACTGCCAATGAACGTTTCTTCTCTAATATGACTTAGATTATTGTTGTTTATTTCAAGAAACTGAAGATTGGTTAACCAAAAGGCAGACTTCAGTTCTGATAATTTATTGTGATTGATATATAGCTCTGTAAGATTTTTGAGTTTATTGATCTCATCCATATTCAAATCAGTCAAATCGTTATTTGACAAATTAATCAGTCTTATTGGAGTGACTCTATCGAAGATATTATCACCAAGAGATTTTATGTGATTGCTTCCCAAACGCAAGGTAGTCAGATGATGGAGACCATAGAAAATATGTTCTGGTAGAATTTCAATTGAATTATTTGACAAATCCAAAGTTTCCACTGACATCAGTCCTCGAAAGGCAGAAGACTCAAGTGTTTGAATTTGATTTCTAACTAGGTCCAGTGTATTAACTCTGCCTAGTCCAGTAAATGAGTCGTTTTCTATTCTATTCCAGTTATTTCCATGCATTTCCAATGATACGAGATTACTCAGTCCCATAAATGCTCCGGGGACTATTGATAATTTTTCACAGTTAAGGATAATATATCTTTTCACATTCATAAATATAAGGCTCATATGTGAGTAGTTCAAAAGTTGCACATCTCGTATATTTCGAAGTATTACAGTTGAAGTATTCATATACTTTACATATTTATGAAAATCATGTCCAATGTAGGAGAGTCCTTCACAATCCAGAGTCTTGTATGCAGCATTATTAATACACATCCCATGATCATTAGAGGCTGTCACTAATGTGGCGAATAAAACTAAGATTCCTATTGGCACTGGATCCTAAAATAAGATATTCATCAAAGAGAACATGCAAACATTAGGTATTGTAACTATTTGAAATAATCTAATGCTGCATCTCATACAGACTATTATTAATCATAGAGTGGATAACTTAGAATGTAGGTGCTATATCTAGGGCTTTAGAAAAAAAATCTATAGTCCATTCCAATGGAGTTGATAGCTCGAGTACCTCATTATTAATTCAAACCAGTGACCTGGTGTGTCAACAAATTTTACCTCTCAAAGGACCTTTTTACATGCATTCCGCAAAAAGATCCAAGGATTATAGGTCAGGCCACCCTGTAACAGGTAGTCGAACAATAGAGGCATAAAATGCAAATGAGGAAGGATGTATTGAACCGGGAAACCAGTGCCGGAGAACGGACGGTGCTTAGTGAAGTTAACGAAAATTAATACTACTTTTAAATGTCGTTTATTCTAAAAATACATCGTACAGAACATATTTAAATATATAACAAAAAATTTGTAAAACTATAATTAAATATTCTTTAAAGAAAATGAAAGAAGAAAATTTGCTTATTAGAATTCCATTAAATCATCTTCGGAAAAATCTGAAGAATCGTCATTTACATTTATTATTAAAGGCTCAATTTCTGTACTTTTGTCGATTACATCGTCAAGTTCCCACATTCTTTGTTCCTCTTTTATTGTGTGTTCTATGGCGTTTTTCCAATTATCTGCAGATACATTTGCCAATGAATTTAACAAGAGCGGTCGAACTTCTTGTATCTTAAATGTTTTATTGTGTCTAGCAACATCGCCTTTTACCTGTGTCCATATCAACTCTATAGGGTTCAGCTCACAGTGATATGGGGGTAACCGGAGTACAGTGATACCTCGATCCTTTGCCATTTCATCTACTATATATTTTTTAAACTGTGAATTTTTCTCCCTGACCTTTTCCAACAGCTCTTTCTTAACTAAGTCCTCCACACTCTTCTGATTTAACCATTCAATTATTTCCGCCTTTCTCCATGCACTTGTTGGAACCTTTTCCACTACCCTAGAGTGATAGCTGGCGTTATCCATCACTATTACTGAATTTTCAGGAATATAATTTGCCATTTGCATAAAGTATTCCTCGAAAACATCAGCTGTCATCTCTTCGTGGTAATCTTTAGTTGAATTTGATTGGAATTCTAATAACCCTTGATCTAAAAATCCATTTTCACTTCCTATATGAGTAATGATAAGTCTGCGTCCCTTCCCAGATGGCGGTCTCAGTCCCGTTGACCAGCCCTCCATAGTGGCTTGTCGAGAACTATGAATGTTTTTATCCTGCCAGACCTTGGATACGGTGTGCCCTTCGTTCAGCCAAGTTTCATCTAAATAGAAGATATTTTTGCCTTCGCTGCGGTATTTTCGTACGGACCTCAAATATTGTCGTCTCCAGCAAACTATTTCTGGTCTATCAATCAGAATAGATTTTCTATTTACCTTCTCCCAACGAAAGTTCATATCTCGTAGAAGTGTCCACAGCTTAGTTCTTGACTACGGAGGCATGGTTTCGTCATCCTTAGTGGCTTGTAGAATCTTGTCCATTGTTGGTATTTCCTTGGCGAAATATAGACCATGCACTTTTCGTCTGATGGAATTTTTAATATCGTCGTCAATTTCTTGTGGTTTCTTCCCTGGATGAGGTTTTGGTTCACTCAGGATTCTGTTTCTTCTCTCCTGCAAGAATCTATAAATAGTTGCTTCTCCAACTCCTACTATATTAGCACAGGCAGTAATTATGTCGCGAACATCATTTGTAGGTTGCTGGTATACAAGAGCATCATGAACGTTTAATATGAGAGTTTTTTCTCGTAAAGAATATGCACTCTTACTTATTCCTCGAAGAGGAACTGGAGAAAAACTTGAAGACATTATAGCACTTATCACTTACTCGTCGAACTTGAAATAAATTTTGCAATAATGGAAAAGTATCGAATCTGTCGATCGTCGATAACTAAGCACACAGTTTGAGAATCGCACAGAAAGTGATATATCACGGGGTGATAGATTCCACCTCAGAGCTGACGGAGCAGGTAGAGCGCTTAAGGATTAACTACTCCTAATCTCTGTCACGAAGGCACTGTGTAGTGAAAGTGCTTGAGAAATATCGGTTAAACAAATTAAATGCAGGTAGGCAGTGCCAGAACGCCTATGGTTTACGATAGTTTTATTACTCTGACCCTCGATTTGTGCTATCAACTCCATTGGAATGGAGTATAGTTGGCTTATACTATAACGGACTGATACAGTATGTTGATGTACCGATTTATTATTTCACTGTGGTCTTTGCGCAAATGTAAAAAACCAACACTATCTGGGTCTAGCCGTTTGTAGGTATTACGCAGTTAAAGAAACTTAATATCTCAAGTATCTGATCGCTAATATGGTAGGTATTTTTCGTGTTATCTCATCGCTAATCCTATAATCAACTTATCAATTATTCTTAATGTTCACATATTGCAACTTGCAACTATTCTTTAAAATCTCTTTTTCTCGGCTCCCTCAACACACTTTAGGTATATAAATAATACTTTTTTTGTGAGAAGAAAAAAAAGAGTTTAGAGCAGAGATAAATATTTAGAGTAACTATGATTTTGGCACTCGTAGCATGAATAGACAAGATGTCGATGAATCACTTATAATTAATTTTTACAGTTCAGCCTTAACTTCATAGAAACGCTTTATGTGTACCTATTCCATTTCCGGCAGTGAACGAATAGAAATACCTAGAACTCAATGTGGGTATTCGGGGTAATATTATCGGTCATTGGCCGAATTCTGTCTTTAAGCTGTAAATTGATATAGTAGGTGGGTGACCCAAATAAAGCCTATGTCCTAATAAGGCCTATTTTTAAAATTTCCCGCTTCATGATTTAAAATTGCCGCCAACATTGGTAGATGTGTACGTGTACATTAACTAACACCCACAAGCGCAGCAAGGGGCCCGTGCCGCAAACGTGTCGGAACCTTCAGTCGCAAACAACAACGACGCAGAGCGCACGCTTGTTTTTATAAAATTCTGGCAGCGTAAACAGTGAGTATTTTTATTTTTATTTGTACACGGTGTGCTATGTTTTGTTTATAGAATAACATTAGTGTAGCCATCCCCTCACGTAAGTGAAAAAGCTGTAATATCGGTGTATTTTCATTTAAGTGTTGTTTTGTTTACCCATGTGCCATGCCCTAATAAAGCCTACAAAAAATGTGTAGGCCTTATAAGGGCACAGGTACAGGCCTTATTAGGACATTGTTTTATGTCAGTTAGAAAAGTATCACAGTAGAATACTAAACCCTTGTTTTCAGTAACATCATGGAAAACGAATAACCAGCTTCTACCACAAAGAAAAAAAGGGCTCAGTGGACTTCGCAACAGATGGAAAACGCTGTTAAAATGGTAGAAAGGGGTATATTATCTAAATATGTATGGCCGAAATGTATGACTATTACTAATATCTCGAATGGGTTTCGCGCTACAGTGTTATATCCATATAACCCAGATGCTATTCCTGAAGAGGCGTTTGCGCCCTCTGCGTTGTCAGAACTTCCAAATCCTACAAACAGTGAGAATATTGCTGTCTTATCTGATGATGATGAATCAGGAGAACAAGAGATTTCAACTGCAAATGTGGAAGATTCAGATGGGTCAGGCACAGATACAGAGAATTTGCCACTGTCCTTGCTCTCAAAAGACAATCCGTATGCTGGAACTCCACTGAAGATAGACAGCCAATCAACAACGTGTGAGATTCATAAATTTTTACCAACTCCTAAGTTTTAAGTTGTAGCGACTGCTCCACGCCAGAAGTCTCTGAATTACAGGGCTCAAGAGGTAACAAAAGATTTGTTTGGTCACAGTGCTATGAATTCCACATCACAGAATTCTGTACCATCGACAAGAGTAGATGATGTTCCTGGTACTTCGTCCATGCTACAGATTAATACAAAGACACCAAAATCAACCTCTGTTACTAGCTGCACATCTGCACAACCTGCAGTTGCTGCAACGCGAAAGCGAACGTCAGTAAAGACTGCTTCATTGATATCAGATAAGCTTACGGAATCTAAACCAAAACGTCACGATAATAAACACGATTCTTGGTACTGTCCAGCTTGTAAAGAAGTTCGAGTTGATGATATGCGACAATGTCTTAATTGTGCGGTTTGGTATCATGAGTTGTTTGTTGGACTCACACCCGATGATAAAATATTTTACTGTTCAGGAGATTGTTTTTTTTTAAAAAAAGGCTGATTAATAATTTCACTCTTTAAATCTGACCTCATTAGATTTAATATAAGTATTGACAACGTTTTATATTCATTTAGAAGTTTATTGTTTACTTGTTCTTATTAAGGCTTTATTAAGACACAGGGTTCCCAATAAGGCCAAAGTGACATTTTAATAATTTGTGTTCACAAAAGTGTGATTTTTGTTTTTAAAGCAATTTTGTTTTCTTTATTATAAAGTTTGATAAATAAATATAAGTATTTCAAATTACCAGTGCTTTATTATTATAAATCCGCTAGTTATATAATAAAAAAAATAAGGTAGGCCTTATTTGGGTCACCTACCTATAGCTAATATCATTGTATAAAGAAACTTATACTATGCTAAAACTCGACCTCTTCCATAAAAAAGCAATTCTAGAACAAACTCCCTAAAATCTAGTAGAAATAAAATGAAAGAATGATAAGAGACAAAAGACTTTTAATTTATTGACAATATTTGAGAACCGGAACCATTGACCTAGAACCAGTATACATCAAAAATAGGAAATCAGCATTATCTTTAACCCTGACACGTGATTCTGATTAAATTTGGAGTTGAAGAAGTGTGTATTTACTGTCTAGTGAGAATTTTAGTAATAATTACATCCGTGTAACAAGTGCGAGAAGTTGAGTGAGTAACAAATGAATCTATAAATTTGAAATTCTTGATATTTGGAGTTTTTTGTAGGCACTTTAAAAACTTCATAGACATCAAATTTATGGTTTCTAACTCTATAAGAAGAAGGTAGGTACTCTACGGGTTTTAATGGCTGGTAATACTGTTTTTTTTACTATGCTACTACTTTTTACTTTTAACAATGATGATGATTTATAAATAAGTTATATAGGTATAGGTATGTAGTGAAAAGTTCAAATAGATATTATTGTGAAATATTATGAGGTGGGTAATTTAACGAAAATATATAAATCTGACATTTGTATGCATATAAGGTAAAAATTTTTTTATGATTGCCACTCACCATTATGTACTGAATGCCTTGTTGTCTCTGCTTATAATTTCTTATCACCCATTAATTCGCTTAGGTTATTATTCAGTATATGGCTTATCATCTGGTTTATGAAGATTTTATATCGCATCATAAACACAGGACTGGCTTCTACTAATTAGCTGATCAGAACATATAAGATCAATCATTGACCTATAACCACAGATAGACAGAACAAACACTCTATAAAATACGTTTTGTTTGGTTGACAACATGTTTTTACACCAGGGGAGATGAGCTGTGGAAGCGGTCAGAAAGGGGGATACAACTGTTTACGCTAACCCCGCCTCCACTCCACTGATATTCTTCGAGTAGGAAATGTGACGCCAGTGGCGTCTCGTTATTTGAGTTTTTATTTATGGTTATTGATTATTTTAAATTTAATCAAATATTATTTATTATCGTTAATTAAGATTTATACGTCGAAATAATTAATATACTTTGTTTCACGAATGTTGGCGTCTGCCTCAAAAACACGAAAAATGGATCAATCCAACTGACGGGAGTAAATCAGTGGCGTAACGATTTCGAGCGAAGATATGCCATGTAAGGAAGTTTATATAATTAGAGGAAAAAATATCGATTGAATAAATAAGCATACATAATATGAAAGACTTATTATCAACAATAATGCATAAACACAAAATACATTTTACATAGATACAATTATTGCTTTAGTTATGAAATATAAATTTATGCACCTGAATTATCTGAAATATCTCAATGTCTTTGTGAATCCTATTAAATAAAGATTGCGTTGCCTTCGGACATACGTGCAGCGCCCTATCATTGTATGGAATGAGATAAGCTTGACATACTGATGTCGTAGCTTAGATCGACAAACGTAGAGAATTTCATAATAATGAGATGCGATGAGACGTATAGCGATATGTACGTAGCTCGTGAATGATTACACACAATAGCCATGATTAGTGAAACAAAGTATAGGTATGTATGTATAATTATTTTTCTTATGTCGAGGATTTAAAAGCGCAAACAATATAAAATCGATTTAGTTAAATAACAATTATTAGGTATTATTTTCTCTACTACGCCCATCACCCACGTTAATATGTCAATAACTTTCTTTCAAAATTCAAAAATAATAATTTTTTTTGAATGGAGGAAAATGCGGTTACGCGATGGGTAGTGGGCGAAGCAGGGACGATGTCAACCCAATTTATTGTTTACAGTTCCGTCTATTTCTGTTTCTAGGTCATTGGGATCAATTAATTGTCTCAAAGAAAAAGCACATTTCTTAAAATAATTTGAACAATAATTGCTGAGCGATTTCATTGAGAAGAAAGCTGGTCTTGTTCTATTTTATGAGTAACAGTTTTTTAATACATATTTAAATTAGTTACAGATTTTTTTTAGATTATCACTCGAATACAAAAATGGTTACTTAAGTTTTATGAATATCTTCGCATTTCATCTGATTTAAAAAATGACATTATTTCTAGTCAGGTAAAACGTGTACTTGTCGCAATGTTTCACCTACATACAGAAATGTCGGTTTTGGTTGTATATGTATACTATTCGAAACAATATTAATAGCAGATGAAATCTCGAGATATTTTATTACACAAAATTTTTCTCATTAAAATCATAAACAACAGAAATTCTATATATATATATATCAATATAAATATATTCTCTTAGTTTATTAAATATTTTATATTATGTGAATGGTTTCAACAAAAAAATAGTAGATACAAAAATATAATACAAAATTTATTAATCCTCGTACGATTCATCTCCCGAAAAATCGTCATATTCCTCCACATGTCTGTCTGTAATTGAGAATTCTGCATCGTCTTGTAGTTCGTCGATGGCTTCCACTTTGGGTTTGACTGTTTCTATTGGTTTTTGAGTGCTCGTTGTGGTATTCAAGTCCTTTGTCTCAACTGAGGCATTTGCAAAAACTTCCAACTGCTTCTGGTGCTGATAGAATCGATGTTTTTGTTTAATGCGCTTCTTTTGCAGAGCACTTTCAAAGTCGAATTTGGGTGGCCTATAAAATCAAATAGTTTGTTATGATTTGGTCTTCCTATAAACTATACACCATATTCTTTTCAAAGTCTTAACATTATTAGTTCCAGAGAGGTTATACATTTTACAGTTATAAAAAAATTGTAGGTATGCTCCAAGTGAATAAAGTTTAATCTAATAATTCACACCACAAAATATACCTCCAGTAAATACCAAAATTGAACGTTTTTCAGACAGCCACCAGATTGTTCTTATAAGTGTACCATTTTCATCAAATGTACCGGGTGATTCAATAAGATTGACGAGGTACATGTCTCAGGAACTAATAGTCGTAGAAGTTTGGAAAAAAATCCTTCAGAGGGAATCGACCAAGGAAAATTGCTGAATATTTTTTATTTAATTTATACTTCCACCGTTAGGGGGCGTAATAGCTTCGATCGTATAAAAATACGATTTTGTCAAAAATTTTACAATATAAGTTTAGAAATACTCTCACGTTATTGCCACCATTAATGGTCCATCTTTTTGATTTATATTAAACGTAAAATAAAGGCCGGGGAGGTATGCTAAACTTTTTGGATTAGAACTGTCAATAACTTAAGTTTCACTTGACAGAATTTTGTTAACAAGATTTGGTTCAAGAAAGGAAGGTTTGGTGAATATACTTTTACTTTTACTAATATTCACTCTACCAAAATCGGCAGATAATTATTTAAAATATTCAGCTTTTGCATTTGTGAGAAACTGGACATCACCTTTATTTTTGACCGACGACCAAAACGAAGAAGGCATAAAATTCGATTGTTTGTCTGCATGTTTTTTGATGACTGTTTGTGCCTTGTGCTAGTGGGATATGGACAGGATTCCTTTTTTCACCTTTCAGGCCTCGGAGTCCTAATAAGCAGTGAACTGATTCGCATATCAAACCAATAGGACACCATTACATAATGAAAATCTACGATCTAATATTTTGATGGGCTCTTAAAAATCGTAGTTTATTTGAATTGAAATTAAGTGCTTTTTACATTATTGCATGTTATATGAGAATCCGAAATATGAAGAGATAATAAGTTACCAGGTATATAAATATCACTCGTTTAATCTTTCCCTAGTTTCATAGTAATCGATCGAATCAATCTTACTACTTGTCACGTTATTCACTATAGTCTATGAGAACACCATGAAGACCGTCTATGAAAATTCAAAGAAAATGTTTTTCAATAAACTCAAATTGGTAAGAGTAGTAGAATTTTTAGGCAATTCATTGTGTCTGTGGAACTATAAGTTTGTAAAACCATTCGATTATGGTTATTTTATCTTTGTTGGAGCTCTTGAACTCTATTTCGAATATACATCTTCATGCTTTATACTTTCAAAAGAATCTGTATACATTGGATTCCTGATAGTTGCCATCAATTCCTGGAATTATTTAACTAATTTAATTCTCATTTTACACTGGCTATTTTTAAGAAAAGAGAAAATCTCCTGTGCAAATCAGTACATGATAAAATGTGAGTATGGTATTAGTAGATTGACTAAAACCAATTTGAAGTATAAAGAAAAACCGATAACCGTCATTGCCATGGTTTTGGTGATTTTGCATACGATTGTCGCAATAAGTGCATTTGAAAATATTGATAATACCAACTATATAGTATGTGTAGTACACTGCCTTAATACAGTTGTCCATGATATGCATTTGATGATTATTTCATTTAAAATATGCAAGGACATCGAACGAATTAAGTTGAATTTCTTCATATTGAATGAAACCTTCAGAGAAACTACGAAATCCTCTCCAATATGGGTTCTTATTGCTGATGATGCTGTAAAAAAAGAACAACTTATGTATTATCGAAGAAAGTACGAGGACCTAGTTGATAATTTATTTCTTCAACGCGATATATTCAGTTTTGGATGCTTTAAAGTACTGACTACGATAATGTGGAATTTAGTTTTAAAATTTTACCTTTTTCTTAATATAACGCTGGCAGAAAAATCAACTGAAATAAATTTATTTATTTTATCATTATCCTGCTTCTTAGACTTGGTGAGTATAAGAAATAGTTTTATTTTTAGTATCTACGAAATTATTTAGTCTGTCCAAGGTTAGGATCTCGGAAATGGTAGGAAACAGATATGTAAATACCCAAGTAGGTTGAATGGAGAAAAGTTTCAGCAATTGGTTATTTTTTTTATTATATCTTGTTTTTACAACTTTAATAGCTCATAGTTTTCGAGACTTAAGGATTTTTAGAGCGGGAGAGAGAAACCGATTTTAAAATTTCAAGTATCTTTTTTGAAGTTCGTTGAAGAGTTAGAGAAGCAAACGGAAGCTCTTCATCTCTACAAAACTATCACCCAACATTTCAGTTCATAAAAATCGTCATTTGTCTTCATTATTATATACACCGAAAGAATAGCGCATCCTGTACTAGATAGCCCTTGCATTACCATATCAACCATATTTCACATGACATGCCTAGTTAATTCTTTAAACAAAAACGCTCGTTTGTGTTTTTTAGCAACAGGGCTAAAATCTATTTACAGGGTCCCGACGATTTCATAGGGACAATATTGCTATTTCTTAAACGGTAAGAGATAGAAGAATGGTTAAATTGGTGAAAAGTTGCGTAATAGATGCATAGATTTCGTTTTTATATGTTTTCTCAATTGATACTCGGAAAAGAAAGCTGAAACTTTGCATATGCAATTAGTATACCAAGATGAAGATGATGGATTTGTTAGAAATATTTTATCTCTTTTATTTTCAAAGATATGCAATACAACTTTTGTTTTTCTTACGGGCGCCATATTTGTTTTATACCATTGAATCAAGCCAAAAATTCCATTTGTAGCAATGTATCCACATTTAAATCCTGAAAGACAGAGAGAAACGGTAAAAATATTTTCGAATGTGGTAGGTCATGTAGGCCATGATAAGAAAACCAAATATTTCAATCACCATGACAAAAATATCAATATGTACTTCTTTGACATTTAAATCTTAATACACTCTTGAAGTTTCGTTTTCCAAATATTGTTTTTAATTTAAAGATTGTAGAAAATGGTGGGTTATAGTGCTAGTGAAAAAAAGTGTATGTATGTATGTATGATGTTTATATTAGATTTTATATAAATGTTAATAAAGTAGGTTGAGAATATACTAGATTCTATCAAGAAAGAAATGCGTCAATAAGGAAAACACTTTACACAATTTCAAGAAACTTGACAGAATTTGGAAGAGTTTCGAAAACGCGAAGAAAATATCCTGTCATAAATACAAATCATGAAATTACCAAATTATTGGCACAAGGTAGTATCAATCCAGAACTGTTAGCTGGTGATGCCTAAAGAGAAATAAAATGACAAAATTTAATGTACGTTGTTGAATATTGATTATTGTTCCAAATTGAGAGTTATTGAGCAGAGTTCTTGTTTTTTATATGGTTCCGTGCCAGGTGACAGGATGAACCCTTATAGTGTCTTCTTTCTTTTGTCCGATCTTCCTCCCTATAATCTCCGAAGATAGACAGTTGATTTTTTTTCAGGGTGATATAGTTTGACTTCTAGGTTGCAGGAAAAATAAACTGATCTCTCTAATAAACGTAGGTAGTTGAAGGGAATTTAAATTCATAAAATCACACTTTGTTCATTAATGATAGAGATTGAACATATTTATGAGATAAACTTCATCATAATGATTTGTATTTACTGTACTTTACTACCTATAATAAAAATATACGAAACTCTTGGGGTTTGAGTTCTTCTCGTAGGTACTTGCCACCTGTTTTTATATTTAACATGATCATTTGTGATATACAAATGATCATTATTTTATAAGCTTAAGTAAGTAACATCGTCTAACGATGAATTTAAGAAAATTGATATAAAAATATCTGGTATAATTTTTTGAAATGCTTCCAAAACCAGTGGACATTATTCATTACATTTGAAAGCTAGCTTTGGCATACATATTTTTTGATATAAGCTCGAAGATTTAAATTCCAGGGGTGTAAGATCTGGCCATCGGGGTGGAAAGTAAATTATTCAACAATATCTTAAGTCTCTCAACATTGAACTGTTTTCTGACATTCCATTTTCACTGGGCATGCCTACAAATATCGTACTAATTAATCGTTTGTTTAGGTACTTCTAAATAACACAAAAATGGAGCTTTTAGTAAAGACAAATAAAAAGGTATGTCATTGTTGATTTGGTTAAGCTTTTGTTCAAAAACAAAGTTAATGATGATTTCTAGAAAACAAAACGTCGTCTGATAATATCCTAAACGAGGTAAAGTTGAACTGAAAAACTTGCTTTGAAAATTTAGGTACTTCCCTTTTTTTGTTAACTCTTCTGCGAACGTACAAGCAAAGACTACAGAATATTCTAACGGTGCCAAAAGATTATAGGAGAGTCGATTTCATTCCATAGCAGACACCTGCTAGCTAGAGCAGGCGCTTCAGTTAGCGGCTAAGCAAATTATCATCTTGGACACAACTTTGGTTAGCCGTTAAGGGAATTGTCAAATTGACATATGCTGATCAGAAATATATTTATATTGTATATAAATATATTATCAATGATATTATACTACAATTTGATAAGCCATTCCAAGAAAAAGCAAATATAATCTAAGCATCTTTAGTTAAATATTCCGAAGCAAAAAGCAACATATTTCTGAACCTTGAATGTCTGTGGAAGTTAGGTTATAATTAAATTTCGTTTACACTACCTGTCAGTTATTTTGACAAAAGTTTCTACTGATTGGATAGCAGAGAATATATTATACTGGGGTGGTATATTATACTGGGTTGGACTCTCCTGGCTTATTGATTGCTCTGTATGATTTCGGGTGCGATCATTCTCCGATTGCCACAGCGTTGTTTGCACCATCATCTGTCATTCGGCTTTCGCGAAATCCTTTATAGAGAAGAAGGTTATTCTAGCAGCGAATGGTTGTCTTAGGGCTAGCTAGCAGATGTAGACACGACTATTTTCACTTGACTCTGCCTTGGCTGCGCTCGTATGATCGGCAAAGTTCATAGACTGACGGGTCCGTAAGTATGTTCTGTAGTCTTTGGTAAAGGTTGATAGATATCTGTTTTATATGAATTTAATTTTTTTTTACAGTCTTACGCCATTCTTCTAACTTACACATGCCAGTCTATGAAGAATACTTTGAAAAAAACATGTGAAGTAATTGAGCACATTTTAAAATATCTTAAAGGAAAAGTCATTGGCCGTGAATATATTGCCATCAAGGAGGAATTGCAGATACTCAACGATTACATCCGTTGCCTTGGATTTAATTACACGGCAATAGGATTAATTCATGTGGATAGCAGTGCGCTATTTACAATTCTAGGATTAATTGTTACATATGAACTAATTATTCCAAGGGAAGTTTGAACACAATATTTTATTTTACTATTTTTTTCGATCAAAAAACAGATCATTTATACTCGAGTCCTTGAATAAAAAAGATTCACAGAATAACGACACATCTTTTTTGATTGGTTTTGTTCCTTGAGCTTGCCAGATTAATTTTATTTCGGGGTTTCTCGGTATGAGTGCTCTTTGGTATTGATAATTTGTATAGGGATGTGTGTTCATCTTTTTAATTAGGTATATACGAGTAAATTGAGTTGCAGGTAAAATAGATCAAAACATAGCCATGGTAACGAAGGAAGTATCAGTAGGAATCCCGTTATCCTCTAAAATATCACCGATTTTGATTGAATTTATTTTGAAATACATTATTTAAATTTTCGATAGTGGCGTAAATTCAAAAAACGTGCTTGATAGTTAATGGTACGTCATATACTTAACACTCTGTTTGGTACAATTTTTGTATATTTTTTTTATTCCAGAACATGAAAGTGTTTGCTTGAATATAAATACTAGCGAGTACCTATAAACATAAAAAATAGACTGACTTTATTAGTTGGTGCACTAGAAAATACAAAATAATTAATAATTCTATTGGTACTGGTAGTTTTGAGCTTGTGCAGATAGAAGACTTGTGCCACCAACTTCAAAAGTACCAGCACCAATAGAATTATTAATTATTTTGTAAACATCAGTACACCATATAACCACGTCGGTCCAATTTTTTGTAAACATGTTAATTTTACACTTTTGAGTGTAACATTCTTCTCCTGAAAGTGCCGTCCATTCGAGCGTTGGCGGCTTCTCTGCCTTGAAAGTATTACCACAGACAAGGGGACCTGCAGTTTAACGTGGACTCCGAACCACCAATATGTCTCAAGATACATCTCAAGGCACACCTTTCCAGAGAGCTGTATTAAGTACTGGGGAAATATACTCTCGCAGGTTACGAGAGGAGGAGAATGTAATACGAGAGTCAGAGATTCGAACGCGCGCCCACATCAACGGTCACTCGTCCAAACCTTTCCAAACATACTGTGCTGCTTAACTTCTATGATCGAAGTCGGTCAGTATTAGCCAGCAGCTAAGCGATCCCCTTTGTAACATCAGTCATCAAAATCATTCAAAATTCACCAAAAACGATAAAACGTTTCTTATACCTACTTATTCACAGATTTCGAAACATTGCGGAAATACACATATTTCAGACATTCTCCCTGCTGTAACTCGGAAACAGTACTTTTTCTAAATGTCTAATTTAAATGTTGCTACATAAAATCATTTCTTTAATTTCACCGTCTCATATTTTCAATTCCGAAAAAATTGTCCCCGCCACATAGCGGAAACACATATTTCACTCTTTACCACTGCTGTAACTCGAAAACCTATGGTTTTTTTTCATTGAAAATTGTTCACTCTAAACGTTGCCGGATATGGTCTCTTCCTTAATTTTGTCGTGTCAAATTTTAAATTTTTGAAAAAATGCCCCCTGCACCCTCTTAGAGAGAATTTTTTGTGGGGAAGGACATGTTAAATGTCGATTTTTTTCAGTGGGACCTACTCTCAATATATAATAGTCCTCTTTCAAATAAAAAAAATCATGAAAATCCGAGCACGTTTGGGTACTTTTTAAAAGACGCAAACAGTCACAAAAAATACATGCAAACGGTCGAATGGTATACCTCCTCCATTTGAGTTGTCAGTCAATAAATTTATTGTAGTGAATTGTATATCACGGTTACAGTGAAACAGACAAAGCCATCTACTGAATTTCATCTTACATAATGATTCTCAAATACTCCGCCCCCTACGAACCTGTCATGTCTTACTAATAAAAAGCTAATATTTGACAGTTTTTATTGAGAAGAGTATAAAATATAATCTATAGTTTTCCCTAACTTGTCAAGATTTGTTTATATAGGTACCTACCGTATAATACAGTGGTATGTTTCCTGATCGGACTTACCTAATCCAAATGCTAATATACATTGATAAATATATATAAAAAGAAAAGTAGTATACTCACTTTTCCCCATTTATATAAACCTTGTTCTGTAGATGGACTATGTCGTGTCTGAGGTCTGCCAAAAGGAGGACGAGAAAATCGAATGAGCCCCGCTCTCCCTTTGGTCCTCTGGGCCCCCTTTCTCCAGGCTCACCTTTCGGTCCTTGAGAACCGGTCGCACCCGTTTGACCCTACAGTGAAGAATGTCGAAATTGAATATTTTTTATGCAATAGATATTCAGCAGAAAAAACCTTATAATGTTGAACTGATGTCGCCAAGAAATAGCGACGAAAAGGAGGAGCGAAGACCCTTGGGGTCGCTTGATCGACATACGATTTATAGATTTGTCAATAATAGGAGGTCTACTTATACATTGACTTTTTTTTTAACTAGCTTGTATCTTTTATTGTGAAGGCCCTATATTGATTGAGTAATGGTGATGATTCATCAATATTGGCATTTTTAGTATTTGAATTTGTTCTTTTTCCATATATTGAAGAGATTTTTATGAAATCTTATGAAATTCTGGTGTAATTTAAATTTAATTTAATTTCCTTGTAAGGCTTGCATCAGAATCTATATAGATTAGATCTACAGGGTGTTTTATTAGTAATGGGAAATAATTTATCTGGAGAATCTTCGGCTCAAAATAATAAGATTTAACCGAATCCACTTAGATAAAATGTGTCTCCTGTCTGAGTTACAAGATGTTTTATTTAATTATTTAGAAATAATTTGTCCCCATTACTTGCAAACTGTTTGACTAATCTTTATAATGTTTGGCAGGAAGTGTAGACACTGCAAACGTTACTAAATTATGGAAAATGAACGTTTTTGGCTACTACCAGAGGCGTACGACAGGGACAAATGAAATGTTAACCCTTCCTAAATTCTACGCCACTGGTGAAATTGTCGTTTTAGCATTTTTTTTTATTCTCTAATACTTTATGTGTAAATAACATCTTCTACCTTAGTAACGATAAAGTCATTATTTTTCTAGATATTTAAAGTTGAAGATAACACTGAACTGCTGCTGAATTTTAAGTTTATTTATAATAGGGGTCATAGGTTTGCATATACTGCGCAAATGAAATCTTACAGTTGATTTCTTAGGTTTAATAAGATGATTAACGTACAATTTTACTAATACGTAATGTATCATAAAGTCTTTTTCACATTTTTGCTGCAATAAATAATATGAACAAAATTTAAAAATACTTCAATGTTACGCCCATTTACCTACCTCAATAAGTTTATCTATTCTTTCACTAAATGATCTTCTAGCTTCAAAAAATATGTTTGACTAATTAGCAATAGAATTAGCGGTATCTACTATTTGGTGCCATAGCCCTTGACGATTATTTATATCTTGTGATTATAGCAATTTTTTCATATGCCCCAAGAAATAGAAATCTAAGGGATTACCTTCTGGAGTTCTAGTCGGCCACTGGAATTCTCTACCTCTGCCAATCCAACGATGTAGTAGCTCCGTACTATTAAAAGATAATGAGGTATTGCTCCATCCTGCAAGAACCACATGTCTCGTCTTCGGTCAAGTGGTAATCCCTCTAGTCGAAAAGTCTAGTTTGTAGATACCACAAATATGAGTTACCATTAAAATTTGCTGGTAATTCATAAGGACCCAACAAACTATTTAACCTCTTAACTTAGACCTCACCACTTTACACCTGTACAAAACTTATTGCCTACAGATTATACTTTAAGATTAAATTTTGCCCAGTAGATTTGAAATAGGAAAAATTAAAATCGTGATTTAATTGAAAACATTCTTTTTACTGACGAGGCCACTTTTACATGTAGAGTAGTTCTCAATTGGAGAAATTACCACAATTGGGACGTTGAAGATCCGATCCGACAATTTTATTGCTAAACAGACAAACATAGTTCTTAAAGTTAGAAGATCGTTTAGTGAAAGAATAGATAAACTTATTGAGGTAAATGGAAGTCACATTGAATATTTATCAAGTATTTTTAAATTTTGTTTATATTATTTATTGTAGAAAAACGTGAAAAAAACTTTTTGATAATTATGTATTGATAAAAGTATATGTTTATCTTCTTATTAAATCTAAAAAATCCACTTTAAGTTTCATTTTCGTAATAAATGCAAACCTTTGACACAAAAACGCCGCCATGATAAATACAATTAAAATTGAACAGCAGTGCAACGTTATGTTCAACTTTAAATATCTCGAAAAATAATGACTCTACGGTTACGAAGGTAGAGTGCGTTATTTACACATAAAGTACTGGAGAATGGAAAAGTTGTGCTAAAATGATAATTTCGCGAGTGGCGTAGAATTTGGGAGGGGTTAATCTTTCACATACCCCTGTCGTACGCTGGTAGTAGCCAGAAACGTTTATATATCATAATTCAGTAAGGTTTGTAAAGTCTACACTTCCTGCCAAACATGATAAAGATTAGTCTAACAGTTTGAAAGTAATGGGGAAAAATCATTCTTAAATAATTCAATAAAACTCCCTGTAACTCAGACAGTAGACACATTTTATCTAAGTGAAGTGGGTTAAATCTTATTATTTTGAACCAAAGATTCTTCAGTTTAATTATTTCCTATTATTAATGAAACACCCTGTCTATATTATCCATTATTGTTCCAATTGAACGGAGAACTCAGGACAAAATCGAAAGCTCTTAAAATTCTAGCAATATAAATAGAAGTGGTGACATATTTTGCAATTTAGTAACCTTTATTTCAAAGCTATAACATTTTTCAAAATATGTAGGTATATTATGTGTGTTTCAGACTTGATGGAGTATTAGACGTTTATGGAGATCTACTAGACATACGAGTTTCAAAGATTTGTTGTAGCCGTATGTAAGCTTAGTTCCATCGTCTCAAAATATTTTGAGCATTGCAGTGTTATCACATCTATAATTATAGTAAAATAACCTCATGATTTCAAAAATATTTTATTTTTTGATAGAACATCCAATTTGAAGATAATTTTGTCAATAATGTCCTATACAGATATCAAACCATTCTCAAGATTTTAATTATTGAAGTTTTTTTTTCTCGTGAAATGGTTATTTATGATCTGAATAAATTTTTATAAATGGTGTCCAAGAAATATGTCAGCGAGAGTGGTTGTAAAAAGAAGCCAAAAGTCAATTTTCTTGAATACGACATACTTTATATAATTTCATTTTGATTCATAATAGTCTTACACCTGATAATTCTTAGCATTCTTTGATTATTTGCATTTCTTGTAAGATGATTTGCAAATAATTTCTTAGATTTAACTATTTTTGAGGAAAACCTTCAATAATTAACGCCTTAAGAATGGTTTTGTGTCTGTATAATACATTATTAATAAAAATACCTTCAAATTAGATGCTCTATCAAAAAATAAAGTGAAATATATGTTACGTCATTTGAAATAATGCATCTTAACTGTGAGTCAAAGTAATGTAGAATTGTCAAGACGAGCATAAATGTATGTCAAACTTAAGTAACATTGTAATGTGATGCTCAAAAGTGAATTGTACAATTTCTTACTTTACAAGCGAATAATCCTGGTGCGTATCCACCCAAATATCTTTCTAAAAGCAACTGAAACACTTTGACTAAAAACAAAATTAAATGGACGGAGATAATATAGTTATATTTCAGAATAACCCTATAACATCATGCTTTGATGGTCTAAAAAGGGGAAATTGGGGCATCTGATTAAGATGGTCTATTCCGTATTTGAAGCAGAGGCTTAGATAACGAAATGTGTTCTATGAATGTGTTCTTCCGTTTTGATTGACATGAGTTGTCAAATTAATGTCTATCTACAAAGCCCTACGTATGAGCAAGACATTTTCCATCATATACAGGGTGTTTATATACACAAAGTAGGTAGTAGAATATAAAATAATATTATGAATTTTAACTAAGTTCAAGGAATATCACTGTTTGCTCTTGTTGGTGGCTGGATATACGTTTTGAGTTTTTTATAGTTCCATACGTCCTAGATTGTTGGCTAAGTTTTGGTTTTCCCGAATATCTACAATACCTATTATTCGTGAGCCATGTCTTTCATATATTTCTAAAAATATGAACACGTTTTTCTTGGTATTTGGGCGTCCGATCCAAAAACTCTATGCAATTCCCATCAAACTCTAATTTCAGTCGGAGAGGTTCTACTGAAATTTTCCCGGAGATATTTATTTTAATATATAAAAAAGACTCTTACCTGTGGGCCTCTTTTGCACCGGCACTGGGTATTTTCATCCCCATCCAATGGCACAAATGCATCTAGTATAGAGTATGTGTAGTCATTAACATTATTGGTGGATAAAGATGTTTCTTGACCTAAAGCGAACAATAAACAAGTATTTTGTAGTTGTAGAGATGAGCATTCAATTATTTTTCACGACACCAAGTTTCAAAAACAACTTAACTAACTTAACTAAAGTTTTATCGAAATGGTAGATTGTTGGATTTCCTGCTGAGCTACCAAGGTAGCAGATGTGTAGTAAATAGAATAAGAGATAAACAGGTACCATTCCAAACTTCATATATCAAAAACCTTCGTATCAAAACCTTATTTTTCATGATGAAGCAAGAAATTATTATGTAGGTACGTGAGTAAAGCTGAAAACAGAATTGCAGTAGAGACTCCCAATGCATACACTGTGCCCAAATATTAACAAGAAAATTGTCAAACTGTCCTTATATTACAAATGATAAACAGAAATATAATATAGTTGCAAAACATTCTTGAATCACACCAAAATTTACTAACACTAGCCGTATAGAAGATCACAAAGAACTAGATTTCTGTTACCCCAAGAAAAGTTTTTTACTTTATACTCATAAAACAGAGAGAAGGTAATTCTGAAGGATATTGTGGAATGGAAGCGGAGAACGTGTAGAAAAGCGTTTTCTCTTTTATTGGGTGAACATAAATATAAAGAAGCTGTATTGAGTTTCTGAAAATCAAAACTAAATTCAAATATTATCGTTGCTGTACCATCGATCCTAAAAAAATGTTTATCTTTCAGTATTTTGAGGCAACATACATAGGGACAAAAATACACTAAATCACGACTGAGAGCTCAAACAAGCCCTGGTTAGATTTATCAGACGTAGGTACCTAGTCTGAAATCAGGTGATGCGGTTTGAAAGCTTACAAAATGCGCGATATTTTAGAATAAACGATAATTAAATTTTTCAACACTTGATTTGAAATTATCGGGAACTCACTTGCTGTGATTGCTCGAAAGTCTTCTTAGGTCAAACAAGCAGAAACGTGAAACCCGTCTCAATGAACACAAGAACTCATCCATTATCGTAAAACTATCTCATACTATGCGATACATCCCAGTGATCATAATTACACATCTAATGATACCTAATCTAAAAATTTTACATACAGAAAAGAAAAGACTAAAATTGAATTTATTTGAGTCATTAGTAGACATTGATAAACGTAGATATTCGGGTAATCTCATCAATGACTATATTTATTTTAACTATCCTTCTTATTTAAGTAGGCACTGATTATCTATTGAAACTATATATTAGTGGAAATTTACAAGTATTTAAATTTTTGTTTACTATGGATTTCCATCAGGTAACAGCCTTCTAGATTTCAATATCAAATGAAATTTGTAAATGGAGAAATGCCGTAAGGAACTTCGTTAATGACAGGCGTCCCTCGAACGCACAACTTTTCTCCGATATTTAATTATATGAATACTTTAACAATGGATGAGGAATTAGCATTTTAAATATAACTAAAAAATAATATCATTCTGATAACGTAATATGGGATAGACCTTTTTATGTACTTCGAAAAATCTTTGGAAATTTTCTCACAAGAAATAAACAGAAATAAACACAGAAAAAAGTCATTATAACTTTTCAAAAATATGCCTGTGAAGAGAAGACTCGTAGATACATTAGGACAATGAGTGATCTTGAGAAAAATAATTTCCAGTATGATCTGGAATTTGAGACCATGTCTCTGCTTGAATCATCTCACATAACTTAATACTGAAGCATAATTTACCTTCAAGAACAGAAATATTTTGTTAAGTAACATAGAGAGAAATTAATTAAACTAAACAAATCAATACAACAAATATTAAAAATGTCTAGCCTTTTCTTGAAACATTTTTCCTACCTCAAAGACAGTGAACTGTTTTCCAATTCTAAAATTGAATACCTAATCTTACATCCGAAACTCGATGATTCAAGTGCTGTAAAATCAATATTCTTGGCCATATAACCTAGTTGGTTTAGTAAATAATTATCTTTTACAAAAAATTAGACCGACGTTATTAGTTGGTTTACTGAAAAATACGAAATAATATTAATTCTAATTGGTGCTGTTACTTTTGAATTTGTGCACTTGGATTGAAAACTTTTGGCCCCAACTTCACAAGTACTAGCATCAATAGAATTATAGAATTAATATTATTTCGTATGTTTCAGTTCACCAACTAATAAAGTCAATTTTTTTGTGAAAAATATTTATTTTACACTTTTGTCTAGATTCAATCATTTTACCACCGCATTAATTCTAAAAACGTTACACTTAGGAAAAAATTTTCATTCTAAATGTTGCTACAAATATTATTGTCTTTCATGTGGTAGCCTCAGACTTGGTTTCCGAAAAATTCGCCACCTACATATAGCAAAAATACACATATGTGAGATATTAACATCAATTTATACTCTTTTGCAAACATGTTCAATTTAAACGTTTCCGGATATTTTGTTATTTTTAATTTTGCCATCCCGGATTTTCGATTTTTGAGAAAATTTGCCCCTCTACCCCCTTGGGGGGCAGTTTTTACAGGTAAGGAAATTTTGGATTTGCGTTTCTATGAATCAAAAATTATCAAAATCGGATAACATTTACTATATAAGAAGCGCACGAAACAAAAAAAACAGACAGTCGAATTGTATACCTCCTCCGTTCGGGGTTCGGCGATCAAAGAAGACTCATCTTTCAAATATTCCCGTTTGCAGTTTTAGTGCTTTAAAGATTATGGTGGTTTTCGATAGTCCAAATTCAAACTGGCCGTCGGTGCTTTAGCCTCCAACCGCTCAATATCTCGACCATTTTCAAATTTCAATTTCCAATTTTTACCTTACGATGAATATTTTTTGACTCCAGTGGAAGAAAATAGCAATGAACATAAACATAAAAACAGAGATCCATAGAGCAACGTGAAGATTTTATTCAGCCTACAGATGTGCAGGCCCTTTCTTTGATGGTGTCGGGTAACCTACAGACCGACAGATTTACACACTTTCAGAAGCACGAATGTGTTGACCACTATTCGTCAGCCAGGCGACAGAACGAGCACTGGCTTATTACCGGTCAGTCGTCCATACTCTGGCCACGCTTTGCGCTGCTTCAATCCGATCATCAAAATCGGTCAGTGAACGCCCGCATCTATGCAATCTTCTAGTCAAATGACTAATAGAAAGTGCATATCAGAAGTATATACTGTTGATAATAATCTGCTATGTTAGCCGAGAGTAGCTTGTTGCGCGCTACTACCTGCGAAAATATGCATTTTTTGAAAGTTATAAGAAGTTTGACACAATTTTTTGGGCGAGTTGCATATTTTTTTCCTGCTTCGTGATCTAGATACCTTGAGATCTATCATGGAGCTATAGTTGATACCAATGATTATCTCACATATTATGGCATGCGGGTGGCTTAAGCTCATTGTATAGTTGGATATAGGTATAGTCTGTGTTCCAAAATTCAATCCAGTACAGAAAAACTTCATAAACCGAAGATATATGTTATGTTGATGTTGCGCTGGTAGATAAATAAAAATACCCCAGAATCAACGGTCAGAGTTTGGTGAACAAGCTCCTGTGTAATTAACTGGTTTCGCTTAGGTTATGAATCATAGTACGGTGTTAGTTGATAACGTCACCCAATACTGGCCAGTATACTAGGTCGAGTTTAGAAACACACACAGATTAAAACCCTATACTTTCTGCTTTGCTATTGAAAATATACATATGAACTATCTTTAAGTGTAGGGATGTAAGTATTCATTTTAGTTATTTTCTCCTTATCGTCGAGAAAAGCTCATAGTAATTCCAGTTTTTAATACCTGTATACCTATAGTAAATTGCCAAAGGAATATCAAATATATACGTGGAACGAGAAAATTCGTAATGCTGTGAGAAACTTTTTCCAAATTAGGCGCAGCAAAAAAGTATTATCCCGGTGCAGTTCTTCTTCTGCTTTATCCAGTTTAATGAGCTAATCCCAATCACCTTTTTTATGGCGGCCTCTATCCCAGTTCCTATATATACGCGTTCAAAAAGCTTTGCATCGAAACTTTACCAATTTCCCGACCTCATCAAACCAACGAACGTATATACATATGAGCCGAAATGCATCACGGCCAACGTTGCAGAACATCGTGACGGTTGGGCAAAAGTAAAATAGCGCTCCACTATACATATAAAGGGCCGTTTGTAGTTTATTGGAATGTGTGTACACTCGGCGAGTGCTTACCAGGGAATCCACGTGGTCCTGGTGGTCCGGGGAGGCCAGGTGGTCCGGCAGGTCCTGGAGGCCCGGATGCAAAGCTCGACAATCTGATTGCAGTACTCAAAGCGGACACCTGGGGATAAAACATTCGAATGAGCTCTGGTTGCCACATCAAGGAAATATAGTCTGAATATGTATTTGTCATGTGAAGACGTCATCAGCGCATTTGAATTTCTGTGCCATTTGGGAAAACTCTCAGATATTAACTGTTGAGTTTACATAGTTATAGGACTAAGTGTACTCTTAAAGTATTATAGCAAGTTGGTCAAACATACCATTTTGAATATTAATGTTGCTATTAGTTGGTAAAGAACATGAGAAGTAAGTGCTGTAAAAGGGCTCGTTGAGAACGAACATACATCTTGCATCGAACAATCTGGGCTTAACACCACAGTGGCTATGTAGATTTAGGTAAGAAGAATGAATGCAATATAATGAGTCATGATTTAATGAAAGAGTGCCAATTTTAGAAATTCGATTATTAATGGATTTAATTACTTCAGAATTCTAGCTATTATATTGATAAACAACTTTATTATAAAAATATTTTAAATTATCAGCAGCTGTTTCTGAAAGAACTGGAATACATTTTATCTTTTCTCAAAAACCTTACCTGCAGAACTCTTAGATTTATCAAGAAGTTTCACAAATGTTTGAAGAAATCATAATCATAAGATCTAACAAAGAAAATATTTTTTTTTCAGTATTTATTTTCTGGCGTTTGTATAGCTTTTTCGAAGGTACGAGCGCATTATAAAACCTCAAATCGTCCTCTTCCAAATAAAAAAAAATCGTCAAACTCGATATGCTACTATACAGTGTGTACAACGAAGGGTATGATCTAACCGTTTCTAGAAAACCACTAAAGCTATCATTTTGAAAATATACGTACGTGTGTTTCTGATAATTTCCAACCGATCAAAAATCGTGACGTTGTAAAAGGACTTCCGGTTATACCGGAAGTCGACATTAAAACGCTTATTTCAAATGGAACATACTACTTTTTCTTTCATTTTTGAATTCTTCTTTAAAATTAAAGGTAAGTTTCCAAAAACATGAGTAACTTTATACCTATTTATCTCTCTTAGTTATTCACAAAAATATTTGAAATTTGTAACCAGAAAGGTAGAAATGTGTCTGAGTATCCAGAATATGAGATATCTGTTGGAAATAATACAGGGTATTTAAAATCGACCTACCAATTCTGACTAACTCAGGATCCAATAAATCACTTATTTTAAATAGAACACCCTGTATTCTTTCACGTTAATCTATGAACCTTTTATTATTTTTACGTTTGGTATTGGTATTCCCTATACCTAAATTCTAAAAATTCGATGATATTTGGATATTTTGGCCTAAAGACCATAGTTGCTCAAGTAGCGAAGCGGTTGGCTATGAAATTAAATATTTAAATGTCATCTTATGTCATTATTTATCTAACAAAGTTGCTGTCACTGCTATTAGTTAATTTATTCTTCTATGTAATATTGAATACGAGTGTTATTAATAAATATAGCACTCTCTGGGTACACTAACGACGACTTTTTAAATCTTATTATTATTTAGGGGGGATGTAATCGAGTTATAAGTAGATCCTGTCGTGTTTTTGCAGAGACATTTCCCAATAAACCTAGACCATAATGGGATATTGTAAAAGGATTATTGAATAATTGTTTCACATATGAAATTTTTCGTTCAAAAACTAAAAGAAGCAAGCTATTAGTAGACAACAAGGAAAATGAAATAAATGTCTTGGCGTTTTTACCGCTTATCCATAAGCATCAATTAGAGATTGCAAAAGAAATTTATGTTTATCCATAGGATCTATTCACAGAATTTTCAAGAAGCATAACTGGAAACCTTTTTCTTTTAAATTAGTTCATCATTTGCAACCTGATGAATAATCCCGACGATTAGAATTCTTCTAATGATTTCTAATGAAAACTCAAGAGGACGAATTAAAAAAATATTATATGGTCCGACGAGGCAAAATTTTCAAAAAATGGCATGTTCAATCGTCATAACAGTCACTGTTGGTCCGATGAAAATCCCCATATAATTATAGAACACTATTTCCAAGACAGCTGGAGTTTTAATGTATTCTGTACGCTGAAGGACAGCACAATTTTCTCTATACAGATTTATGAAGAAAACAGGTACTATATTTTTCTGAATTATTAGATGTTATCACTTTTTCCCATAATTGAATACGAAAATATGGAACTTCTACATAGATACATGAAGGTCATAAAGATCAAGTCCTAGGTACTAGTTTTTCGTCTTTAACTGTAATTGCTCAAGCAAAATTGCATCGAATAGCTGATTTTGTCTATATAATTCTAACAGCTTTAAGGTACCTTCATATGCCGGCACAAGTTATAAGAGTAGCAATGAACAACTTGCATTATTTATATTTGTCATTGTAACACAACAACAATAAGTAAGAAAGTATCTAGATTTAGTTGATAAAAATGAATATTACTGAATGATCTTCATATGTTTGTAGCTATTTGAACAAGGAGCACAATTAAATTAAAATTATTATTAAGGCAGATACAGGTTCAGTATATAAAAAAAATATGTAACTTAAGAATATTGCATAAATACATACATATATACCCATTATATACTAAATTACTTTTATTCTGGGCTTGAACTGACGGTTAAAAAAACATATATAATATTATTTAAAATTTCTATATAAGTGTAATCATATTCCCTCACAATACGACACATATAAACATGATTATTCTGAAAAGTGCACTAATACTTATTCACTCAAAAAAGGCCGATTTTTCTCACTAATCAACCTCAAAATTTTTAAGTGAAATAGATGTTTTGAAATGAATACTCTTTAATGCTCTTTCAAATATTCATAAATATTCAAAATAATATATAAAATCATATTCTATCACAATACGACATGAGAATGAAACATTTTGAAAATCATTCACTTTTCCAGAAACAAGCTGATATCTCTCACTAATCAACATGCATATTTTCTAAAACAGTAAATGATATGAAAATCTTTCATAAATAGATTATACATTTAATCTCAAATAAACATATAATGAATTTTAAGAGAATAATTTTCTTTGATCAACTGAATTTCTCTCACTAATCAGTTGTTTTCCACTATACTGCTAACTCAGATTGATTACCAAACATAGCATCAGTCTCCCAGATATATATGTATATATATATATATTATATATATATCTATATATATATATATATAGTAGGTGGAAGTACGGCAGTACTTGTTAAATAACAAAGTGTTAAAAGAAAATGGGAATTCTGCCGAAGTTATATGGGGCTTAAATAAGAAAACTCTTTTTGCTGTCCAAGCTTTCGGAACTATTTATTTCCATTCTCAAGGCTATAAAAATATAAATGAAAAAATATTAGTTTGGAGTGATTTCAAAAACTGAATTTGAAACTTACTCTGCAAGTGAGGATTATAATTTAAAACGGTACAGACTGTACACAATTGAAGAATTCCTCATAGTGGTATTAAAAGCTAATACAATACACAATTAAAATTACACATTAAAACAGTAGTTAAGACAATATTTAAAAGTTGGAGATAATTTTACATGTTTCTTGATACTGTCACATTTCTAGTACAACTAATTCTCTGAAAGGGGTAGAAGGAAAAGAAAGGAATGTACAGGAAAATATTTAAACAGTTTTTTTTTTAAATTTTTCAAAAATTGGTTGGGAGATCAAGATTCCACAAAACATAGAAGGGGTACACTGGGCATATAACGATTGATACTATAGAAGACACAGAACTCAAAACATAAAAGTGTATTCATATCAAAATGTATGCAAGCTTCAAAACAATCCTAACCTATGTACGATTATTTACGTTATTGGCGCAAAATTTTGAAATCAAGTAAGAGTAAACAGAGCTGAGTCCACGTAAATCGGTACAAGTGTTCATAGCCCTCGGATCTTACGTAATTTCTATCATTTGGTGTATTTTTCTTTTGATTAAATTATATGCCGTTTCTCATGGGTATGTCTCGCTAAGGTACATTTATTGGTTTGACCATTTCTGTAATCACTTTTGTGGGAAGTTATTCTGTTTTTAAGTAGCCTCTGTGTTTCACCTATATATACTAGATCACAATCATGATAAGGAATAACATATACAACATTCCGTCTTTTCTCCGTAGGTATTCTATCTTTTATATTAGAAAAGTGTTTACCTAATAGATTCACATTTCTTTGAGCCACTATAATGTTGTGAATGACATGCTTGATGATATTAGTTAGTTTTGGAGTGAGGTCTTTGATCCAAGGAGTGGAAAAATAACATATTTGTCCCTGTTGTCTTTGTGACGGGTGATTTGTAGAGGAATCTGGGCGATTGTCTAGGGATGGACTACTGTACAGCAGTAACAGTTTATTTGGGTAAGAATTATTCAGTAATATTTGATATAGTTTGTCTATGTTTTCCTTTACTAAAGTTGGATGACATATTTGCTTAATCCTATATTTCATTCCTAGAACTAAATTAACCTTCATTCTTTCATCATGGTAAGAGAGATAATTCAAATAGCGACCGCTATTAGTAGGTTTCTGATACCAATCAAGTATGATGGTTTGATTTCGAGTACGAATACTTCTGGTATCTAAAAAGGGAACAGAATTGTTTTGCTCCTTTTCGATTGTAAATTTGAGCATTGAAGATTTGTAGGACTATATCGGAGGTTTGGAGGTAATTGAAAATTGTTAATGAACCTTGCATAGTGGAAAGAATCTTGAATGAAATAGTTGTTATTTCTATTATAGGTGTTGGTTAAAATTTCTGTGATGTATTTGCACAAGCCTGAGTTCGGGGTACCAATTGAAGAAATAATGGGCCTGAGTGATAAGGGTTCTTTGTGGATCTTGGGTAAGGCATAAAATCTCGCAGGAACTGAATCGTAAGTGGTGAATTTCTTTCTAGTCGCTAGATCAATAAAATTATTATTATAAAACTCGAATATGATAGCATTAGCCTTCCCTTGTAAAGTAATAGTTGGATCCCTTGTTAGTTTTTTATAATATTTTGTGTTGTCTAGTAACTGTTTGCAGAGATCAATATATTGTTGTTTGTACATGATGACTGTGACATTACCTTTGTCTGCTTTTAAAACCCATACGACCCTATGACTTTTCAGATACTGTTTGGATTTGGAAACTATTCCGTCAAATTGGTTACCGTGACTACGTTCTGAATCAGCTTATGGTCTAATTTAGGAGGCAAACTGAATTTGTGTCCAAGAGGAAAGCAACATTAATACTAAATCTAATTGGGTGAAAAACTTGACCAACGAAACAATTCCCACTGACGTGCTCAATCTGTTTGCTCTTGGACACAAATTCAGTTTGCCTCCTAAATTAGACCATAAGCTGATTCAGAACGTTTTGGCGGATACTGAGATTATGTTTGATAGTATAGATGACAACAGAATTAGAAACATCACTAGATCAAGAACTACCAACTTGATCACTAATCATATCAATTTTTCTCGTAGTCACGGTAACCAATTTGACGGAATAATTTCCAAATCCAAACGGTATCTGAAAAGTCATAGGGACGTATGGGTTTTAAAAGCAGACAAAGGTAATGTCACAGTCATCATGTACAAACAACAATATATTGATCTCTTCAAACAGTTACTAGACAACAAAAAATATTATAAAAAACTAACAAGGGATCCAACTATTACTTTACAAGGGAAGGCTAATGCTATCATATTCGAGTTTTATAATAATAATTTTATCGATCTAGCAACTAGAAAGAAATTCACCACTTACGATTCAGTTCCTGCGAGATTTTATGCCTTACAACTATTTCATTCAAGATTCTTTCCACTATGCAAGGTTCATTAACAATTTTCAATTACCTCCAAACTATGTTTTAATCAGCCTGGATGTTTCATCTCTGTTCACCAACATCTCATATGAACGTGCGGAGTCCAGTATCAGGAAACATTGGCATGAGATCCACTCCTACTGCAATCTAGATATAGATTCCTTTCTTCTAGCTTTAAAGTTCATATTTGATAGTACCGTGTTTACTTTTCAAGGAGCGAATTACTTACAAGTTTTTGGTACACCAATGGGCTCCACCATTTCACCCATAATCTCGGCCTTTGTAATGGATGATCTATTGGATGATTGTTTGACAAAATTACCATTTCAATTTCCCTTCATCGAAAGGTACGTTGATGATATAATTTGTTCTATTCCAGCTAATTCTGACGATATAGTCCTACAAATCTTCAATGTTTATGATGTCAACCTCAAATTTACAATCGAAAAGGAACAAAACAATTCTGTTCCCTTTTTAGATACCAGAAGTATTCGTACTCGAAATCAAACCATCATACTTGATTGGTATCAGAAACCTACTAATAGCGGTCGCTATTTGAATTATCTCTCTTACCATGATGAAAGAATGAAGGTTAATTTAGTTCTAGGAATGAAATATAGGATTAAGCAAATATGTCATCCAACTTTAGTAAAGGAAAACATAGACAAATTATATCAAATATTACTGAATAATTCTTACCCAAATAAACTGTTACTGCTGTACAGTAGTCCATCCATAGACAATCGCCCAGATTCCTCTACAAATCACCCGTCACAAAGACAACAGGGACAAATATGTTATTTTTCCACTCCTTGGATCAAAGACCTCACTCCAAAACTAACTAATATCATCAAGGATGTCATTCACAACTGTATAGTGGCTAAAAGAAATGTGAATCTATTAGGTAAACACTTTTCTAATATAAAAGATAGAATACCTACGGAGAAAAGACGGAATGTTGTATATGTTATTCCTTGTCATGATTGTGATCTAGTGTATATAGGTGAAACACAGAGGCTACTTAAAAACAGAATAACTTCCCACAAAAGTGATTACAGAAATGGTCAAACCAATAAATGTACCTTAGCGAGACATGCCCATGAGAAACGGCATTTTGAAGGTGTGCACATTCTAGCCAATGAGTCCAATTTAATCAAAAGAAAAATACACGAAATGATAGAAATTACGAAAGATCCGAGGGCTATGAACACTTGTACCGATTTACGTGGACTCAGCTCTGTTTACTCTTACTTGATTTCAAAATTTTGCGCCAATAACGGAAATAATCGTACATAGGTTAGGATTGTTTTGAAGCTTGCATACATTTTGATATGAATACACTTTTATGTTTTGAGTTCTGTGTCTTCTATGGTATCAATCGTTATATGCCCAGTGTACCACTTCTATGTATTTGAAAAAAACTGTTTAAATATTTTCCTGTATATTCCTTTCTTTTCCTTCTACCCCTTTCAGAGAATTAGTTGTTCTAGAAATGTGACAGTATCAAGAAACATGTAATTGTATCTCCACCTTTTAAATATTGTCTTAACTACTGTTTTAATGTGTAATTTTAATTGTGTGTTGTATTAGCTTTTAATACCACTATGAGGAATTCTTCAACTTTGTACAGTCTGTACCGTTTTAAATTATAATCCTCACTTGCAGAGTAAGTTTCAAATTCAGTTTGTGAAATCACTCCAAACTAATATTTTTTCATTTATATTTTTATAGCCTTGAGAATGGAAATAAATAGTTCCGAAAGCTTGGACAGCAAAAAGAGTTTTCTTATTTAAGCCCCATATAACTTCGGCAGAATTCCCATTTTCTTTTAACACTTTTATATATATATATATATATATATATATATATAATATATATATATATATATATATATACATATATATATATATATTTATTCGGAAATAAGTACTCACTTTGTCATATGTTAACAGAGCTAAAATGTCAAAAAAAATCTGTCACAGAAAGAAAATATTTGTTTGTGGAACAAATTTAGAAACCAAACTCTGAGTCCGAATGTATTGATTCCTTACTGATGTAATCTTATAGAAATTGTTTCATGCCACAATTTTACTGCTTAATATAAGATTTATCAACTGGGTTATTTGTATTTTACAATATGTTTTTTTGAATATTTTTTAACTTTTTTTGACAGATAACGTAATTATGTCTTTTTAATTACATTCTGTCAATAAATTCAAAGCTTTTCATAATATATGTTTTATTATTAATAACACTTATGTCTTAACGGCACAAATTTGCTAGTATAATTGTTAAAATAAAGCTTATAAATGTAAGATTAACTCAGAGTAAGAAACGATGTACTAAAATTAGAAAGGTATTAACTACAAAGAAATTTTTCGGAATGAATTTTCGAAAAACAAAAGGTATGATAATAGGAAAGCAGTGATATTGAGAAGAGGCAAAAAATTGAGTGAGATCAAGTTAGTCAGATCTGCACTGGACTAGGTTAGGTTAGGTTAACTCATGTTATCTAATCATAGGTACTAAAAATTGGGGTTACGGAACTTTAGAGAGCATAGAAAACTGTCAGAAAATGTGAATATTGTAACGTGTAAGGGGAACAGCCGCCAGTATTGGCTACAAAGTGGCGGCATCCTTTTGAAGCAAGCGTGAGATCTATGGGTGGAAATATTGAGAGCGGCGTTAACAAAAAGAACGACGGCAGCATGTCGGCATCTACTCCTAGAATGCCGACGAACGGATCTTGAGAAACGTCCAGTGGTTGCTTGCGAATCAAAGACCAGAAGCCGCTCGAATCATCTGGAGCCTTCGTATATATATATATATATATATATATATATATATATATATATATATATATATATATATATATATATATATATATACAGATAAGAAGTAACGCTGCACTACGTGATTAACAGTTTAGTAGATATAACGGGAAAACCAGCAAAAATTGGCCAATTTGGTAAACTCTATATTTCACATCAACGTTTCGACATAATACACGTCTTCATCAGGATGCTATAATATTAATTCTATAAGTATAACTACTTAGAAATATAATAATTTTTACCAAAACTGTGAGGGTATTAAAAATTGACAAATTTAGAAAAACATTAGGATATACATATCAATAATAATATTTCGACCGCTTGTTTATAAATTATGTGTTAAAAATCTTCATTTTCCCGTTATATCTAGTAAACTATATATATATATATATATATATATATATATATATATATATATATATATATAATAAAATAGATTTTTGTTGGGGATAAATAACTAATGACATTTCTGATTGCTGACTATGAAATCTTTCCTGTTTGTGGTTAATTTTATATAAATTCACGAATTTTGCCCCGACGAAGAGAATAAACATTCTCGAAAGCTTGGCATAATCCAAAGAATTTTATTTATTAAATGACTGCATCCCCAACAAAAATCTATTTTATTAAATAATAAACCAGTCAAGAATTCAGAATCAAACAATTTATATATATATATATATATATATATATATATATATATATTTTGATTTTGTATTCTTGACTGGTTTTATAATAAATAATAAGATGTTCTTGGGGATGCAGTCATATATTCAATAAAATTCTTTGGTTGAAGCCGAGCTTTCGAGAATGTTTATTCTCTTCTTCAGGGCAAGAATCGTGAATTTAAAATAAATTAGTCAAAAACAGTAAAGATTTCATAGCCATCAATTACAAATATAAATATAAATAATGATATTTGTAATTGATGGCTATGAAATCTTTCCTGTTTTTGGCTAATTTATTTTAAATTCACGATTTTTGCCCTGAAGAAGAGAACAAACATTCTCGAAAGATCGGCTTACTTACTAAGTTATTCTCCGATTTTTCGAGAAAACAAGAAGAATTACGACAACAAGAAAAGAGAGAAGAGAAGGAGCGAAGGCTGCGAGAAAAACACAAAAAGGAGCAACAACTAACTAAGGTACCCTCAGATTTTTCGAGAAAATAAGAAGAGCTACGACAACAAGAAAAGAGAGAAAACGAGGAACGAAGGCTGCGAGAAAAACAAGCGGAAGAGGTACGACGACAATAAGAAAAGAAAGAAGAAGAGGTACGACGACAACAAGAAAATAAAGAATAAGAGGTACGACGACAGAGTGATTTCGAGCAGATTGCCGAATTGTTCCGAAATGTCCATCAAGAAATCGAGACAGTAAAACGAGAAGTTCGAGAAGAAATTGGGACAGTTCAAGAAGAGTTTGAGGAAAAGTACCGAATACTAGAGAAAGAGATGAAGAAAATACGGGATTCCAACCAAGACGAAAGCAGCAAACTGGACATGTCGAGGATCACTACAGCCAACGAAAAACTTAAGCCACCAACGTTTGACGGCGAAACATCATGGGCCATGTACAAATGTCAATTTGAGGCTGCAGCTAACGCAAATGAATGGGATCAGCAGCAGAAAGCAACGGCGTTGGTATTGGCTTTGCAAGGAAAGGCGCCTGAAATACTTAAAAACATTCCTGAAGCCAAACAAACAGATTATTGGGCTGTTGCGGGCGCCTTGGAACTAAGATATAGCAACAAATATTTTACCCAAGTGTATCAGAGCCAGTTGAAAAGCAGAATTCAAGGTTCAATGGAATCACTGCAGGAATTCTGCAGTAGCATTGAGAGCATGATGCGATTGGCTTATCCACAGGCTCCGGACGAATTCATTGAGCAAATTAGTATCCAATACTTCATCGACGAAGTTCGAGATATAGACATGCAGCAAGCGTTGAGACTGAGTAAGCATAACACCTTAGCCGAAACAGTTGTCCAGGCACTGGAATACGAAGCTGCCAAAAATGTTTCGATGAATCGTCGCAACAAAGTAAGAGAAGTCAGGGTGTCGGAGGAACCGCAAGACAATGCAGATTTCCTTAAAAAGCTGGAAGCGATGTTCCAGAAATTCTGCTCTTGAGGAGGCAAGGAAACCGGATATAGAAAACCGATTAAGTGTTACAATTGCAACTGAGAGGGACACATAAGTAGAAATTGCAGGCGACGACCCAGACCTGAAGAACGAAATGTTCAGAGAGAGAATACCAGACTTTAGGAAAACTCCAACTCGCCAGTGTAAGGGGGCGAACGCTGGCAACTACTGATTATCAAGCCCCCAAGTTTCATTTGCCCTCCATTAAGAAGAACTATGAGAGCCTCGTTGTCCAAGTTATTATCAACGACAAGAAATGTGATCTGACCATCGACATGGCGGCAACAAGATCAGTGGTACGCCCCGAGATGGTTTCCAAAGACTCTATTGTGCTGCATAACATCAAGCCAATACTGGAAACTGCAAAAGGAGATCTGATAAATGTTTTTGGAGAGACCAACACCACTTTGGAAATTGGCACAAGTAAAGGTTAATACCATCGTGGCCGACATAGTGGATGAATTCATAGTAGGCATAGACATTTTGGAAACCTTCAATTTTATTACAGTTGACATTAAAAGCAGAATGTTGAGAGTGGGAAACGAGGAAATATTTCTCTCTGCATCTTCGATCAAGAACTGTCCAGTTAAAATTATCGTCACCGAAGATACACGAATACCTGGGAATAGTGAGAAGATCGTGAAGGCGCACCTAGAAAAACAACTGGAAGGAGTTAACATTATGGTTTTTGAACCAACCGAAAACAAAGAGAATGGGGCTCTTCTGGCTAGGTGCTTAGTTAATTCCAGCAACATTATTCCAGTGAGGGTAGCCAATATATCTGTAAACAGAGTGACATTGAAGAAAGGGGAAGTTATCGGTACCTGTTCGCCAGTCTCCCGTTTAACAAGATGTGAGCAAGAGGAACCCGTTTCAAAAGATGTACAATTGTCCCAAGAGCTAATGGAGAGTTCCAAGTAGACCTGGAAACATCTAAGCGAACAGGAAAAGAAAAAGGCCATCGAGTTTGTAAAGCAAGAAGCTGATGTTTTCGTACAAGAAAAATTACAGGGCGAACGATTTTAGTCGAACATCCGATCAACACGGGAAGTGCTGTACCTATTCGCCAACCTCCACGAAAACTTCCTTTCGTAAAACAAGAGCAAGTTAACACCATGGTTCAAGAAATGCTGAAGAATGGCGTCATAGAAGTGGATATTGGCAGGTAGAGCTAAACAAAGGAGATAAAGAGAAAACAGCCTTTACAGCTGGAAACGGCCTGTATCAATTTAATGTCATGCCGTTTGGATTATGTAATGCCCCTGCCACTTTTAAAAGGTTAATGGAATTATTACTGCGTGTACTATCTTGGGAGACGTGCCTGGTATACTTGGATGATGTAATGGTGATTGGCAAAGATTTCGACAAACATCTGAAGAAAGTTTTTGCCAGGATCCAAATGCTAATCTCCATCTGAATCCAAAGAAATGCGTTCTATTCCAGGAAAAAGTCAACTTTCTCGGACATGTCGTATCATCAAAAGGAATTGAGAGATCCAGAAAAAGTTCAGTCAGTGCGACATTGGCCCAGACCAAAGAACAAGCACGATGCTAGAAGCTTTTTGGGAATCAGTAGTTATTACCGCCGATTTGTTAAGGATTTAGGAAAATTGCGAAGCCACTACATCAATTAACCGAAAAGAACTCCCACTTTGACTGGTCACCAGAATATCAACAGTCGTTTCTGGAGCTGAAAAACCGTTTGAACAGTGCTCCTGTTCTTGCATATCCCTTGGACGAAGGATTGTTCGTGTTAGACACTGACGCTTCACAAAGTGGAATAGGAGCTGTTCTTTCCCAAATACAGAATGGCAAAGAAGCTGTAGTTGGATATTTCAGCAAAATGTTGGGAAAAGCAGAGCGAAATTACTGTGTTAGCCGGAAGGAGCTGCTAGCGGTTGTACGATCCATAGAGCATTACCACAGTTTTCTCAATGGACAGGAATTCTTAGTAAGAACAGACCACTCTGCGTTACAGTGGCTCCTGAATTTCAAAAGTCCGGAGGGACAGATAACGCGTTGGTTGGAGAAACTGCAGAGTTACGACTTTCAAATAAAACACCGAAAAGGAAGAAGTTATGCCAACGCTGACAGCTTGTCACGAAGGCCTTGTGGCAATTCCTGTAAATTCTGTCAAAGACAGGCACAAAGAGAAACCGCCAAGGATGTTGTACATATCCAACAAATGCAGATGAAGAAACGGAAGTTACCAAGGAAATCACCAGAGATGACTTAAGAAGAGAACAAATCGCTGAAAAAGATTTGAAGATAGTACGGGGCTGGCTAGACCAAAATCGACGATCTGAGTGGCAAGAGATATCCAGATCTGATCAGACGGTCAAGGGGTACTAGGCTCTGTGGGATTCGTTGTGCTTACGGGATGACTTGATCACTCGTAAATGGGAAAGTCCAGATGGTAGGAGCATTGTGTATCAAACCGTTGTACCCCGAACGATGGTAGCTGAAGTACTTCGTGAACTGCATGGCAGTTGCAGTGGAGGCCATTTTGGAGTAAATAGAACACTGGCACGTGTGAAAGAGCGGTATTATTGGATCAACTGTCGAAGAGATGTGGAAGAATGGTGCAGAAGATGTGACCTCTGTGCTTCTAAGAAGGGTCCGAAGACACAATCCCGAGGGAAAATGATGCAGTATCTGTTAATGAGGTTGCTGGGGATCCGAAAAACAAGAGCAACCACAGTCACATGGAATGGTTGAGAGGCACAATGGGACCATCAATCAATACCTCTCAATATTTGTGGATGAGCACCAATGTAACTGGGATAAACTGGTACCTCTCGTTCTCCTGGCCTACCGAAGTTCTCAGCATGAATCCACTGGCTATACACCATCGATGCTGTTGTCTGGAAGAGAAATGAAGCTCTCCGTAGAACTGATGTTTGGCCGACCATCAGCCGACTATCATGACGAAGTGTCTCTTCCACATTATGTAGCTGTCCTACAGGAGCGACTTAGAGTGGTCCACGATTTTGCCAGACAAAAGCTTCAGTTGAAGAGCGACAAAATAAAGATGAGACTTGACAAAGGCAGCCATTAAACTCTTTCAACGAAGGCGATGCAGTATGGTTGTACCAGCCACTGCGAAGGAGAGGATTAAGCCCGAAATTGCAAAGACCTTGGGAAGGACCATATAGCATTGTCAAAAAGATTAATGACTTGGTGTACAGGATCCAACTTTCGCCAAGGGCCAAGCCAAAAGTGATGCACGTGGAAAGACTGTCCGTATCGAGGAGATAATCTACCGGTCTGGAGACAAACGGAAGAAGCTGTTTGGGGCGAACAGGGATGGAGCAGTCTAACATGCAAGGGGAAGCCGCCGGTATTGACTACAAAGTGGCGGCATCCTTTTGAAGCAAGCGTGAGATCTATACTGTATACTGTGGTTGGAAATATTGAGAGCGGCGTTGACAAACAGAACGACGGCAGCATGTCGGCATCTACTCCTAGAATGCCGACAAAGGGATTTCGAGAAATGTCCAAAGACTTGAAGCCGCTCTGGAGCTTTTGTCGGATATATATATATATATATATATATATATATATATATATGTATATATATATATATATATATATATATATGGGAGAATTGTCGGCATGAGGGACATAATGTAAAAGACAGAATGAACAATAGAATAGTCCGAGTAAGCTAGTGAGAATATAGTAAAGTTAAGTTGAGTTTTTATTATTTTGGGTATAAATAAAGTTTATTTAACAATTGTAAATTAGTCTCACTTATCTGCGAACCCGCATACGCAACAATATGTATTTACTACAAATCTAGCAATTTGCTATCAAGAAAGGAAAAGGAGTAGCCTCTCAAATCAATAGTAGTACCTACAAACTACATATAAAATACTGTTCGACATTAGTTACCTATAAATATCTTCAATGAAGGCATAAAAGTACCATCAAACAAAGGAGGATCATAAATTGTTATAGCAAGGATATTGATAGATTTTGTACTTATTGTGGAATAAGTTATGTAAGGAATGTATTAGCTGTTACGAATAGGTCGCATAATGGGTTACTACCAAAATATCTCCATGAATACTTGCAAAGTTAATTTGTGTTAATTTTTCCTCTTCCCATTCATTTGACAGTGATGTAATTGAAATAAGAAGATGCGGAACAGCCATATCAGATATCGAAAAAGATAAGAAGTAAATATGAAAAGTTGATGTATAAAGTGATAGGAGCGCTCCAACACTATTTCTATATATGAATTTAATTAATAAAATAACGGCGCATCCGCCAACACTGTTAGTTTATATCTTAATTATCTGCTTGTGTAGAGTAAAACATTCATGAAACTAGAAGTAATGTACATAATTGTTCTAAGAACAACTTCACACCACAATATACTCAACTTAGTAAAAGGTTGTATAGTCTGATATTCTTGGAAAGACATTTTATACCAAGAAAATTGTTATTTGTTACAGAGGCGATGAGAAAATCATATAACGTGTAAACTTCATTATACAGTATGGACTAGCCACATGGAATCAATTGAGTTCTTCTCGAGATACAGTACCTAATAATTTGCAATTTTTTAAAAGAAGAGTATGGTTATTATTGTTTGTAGTTTTATCGGAAAAATTAACATAAATAATTTTTTTTTACATAAATAGGACAGACCTTATTATTCACTGCACTGAAAAATACAAAATAATAATAATTCTACTAGTATTGGTAACTTTGATTTTGCCATGGTAAAGATTAGGTATATCCCGATGCATAGTGAGTTCACGCTGTTGGTGGAATGTTCGGGGGGTTGGAAGATGCCGGTAAAAGCATTCTAGATGGAAAGGGCGTAGTCAGTCAGATAGTACAGTCGAGTAGAGTGAATACGGTGGAGACCGGAGTACGGTGCAGTTCGGTGGGTCCCTAGTAGGGGGCCACCAACAACATAAATTAATAGCACTCGGTTTGTAAATATTTAATATATATTGTACATAGTAGTCGATAGTGAAGTGTAATATATCTAAACAGTGTAGATATATAAAATGTGACATTTTAGTGTATAAATAAATAATCTTTAAGACAAATTAATTAAGTCATTTTTATATACCCTCTTACAATCGGGTAGTTATCAAAATGATTAGTCTTTCACCAAAGAAGATCATACGTTGCTTATACTTGTTATTAAGTGATTTCAAAACAACGTGGAAATATTTTTTATAACAATCATACAAATAGTCGAATTGTTTATATCTCCTTTGGTTGAGTTGAAACACATATTTCAGATTTTACTGCTGCAGTAATTCGGAAACGTATGAGTAATTTTTAAAGTGTCCAAATGTCCACCACCCCTTTCGAGAAAGCTTTTGAGGGAAAGGGCATGTCTAATATTGATATTTTATCAATGCAACCAATTCTCAATATTCCTCTTTCAAATGAAAAAAGAATCATCAAAATCGGAGCACGTTTACTTTGCAAAAGGCGCGAGCACCAATTTAAAAAAAATAATCGAATTGTTTATCTCCTTCGGTTGGGTAGTCGGTAAAAAAAGCAATCATTTGAATGACGAAACATTTAAAACATTAATAAGTAATACCTTCTATTACCGAATCAATGTCTGACAGTAACTCGATTTAATGTCTCTAAATCGGTTGATAGGAAAGCGAAGATCGACCGAATGGTCAGCAAAATCACCTGATGTTACGCTATAGGCCGCTATTTCACAATCGAGTGTTTAAAGAAGGAAAATTACGCTTGCTCTTAGATAAGTCATGCTTCTTTTTTGAATAACGTTATCTTGGGTGCAGACTTGAAAGCATTCATCGAAAGCCCCTCTCTTGAAACTTTGAGAAAGATAGATCATTTTTCCCCTTTTCCTTTGACTTGAAATCATTGGTGAGCATTAAGCCCTCAAAAAATTATCGGACAATGATATCGAAAGAAATATCTTCTCATCTAATTCTCAAAAGATGAGTTTGGCAAAAGGGTACATACTCGATAACTATGACGTCATAGGATCATCTTAGGATTTATGTTTTTTTCTGTTTCTTATATTACCAAGAACTTGACCGTATTACCCTCGGTAATACCTATTAAGTTTTTTTGAATTGTAGCGAACTTCATCACTCAAATGATTTGATTTTATTGTTTGTGAATTTTTTCGATAAATTGACCCCCCATTTCACAAATGAGGGTTATAACTGCATAAATTAAAAAAAATAATTAGAACCTCCTACTTTAGGAATGAATACAATGGGGAATGCAATTGGCAGTACTGTAAGTCGAAATGAGCTGGCGTACTAGTAGTTAAATGTGACCGAGGGAGGAGTTTTTTCCTTGTTCAACAACATTCTCGATGAATTTTCTGTGTTTTTTCGAGGAAACTTCAATTTTACAAATGGCACTACTACTCTACTATTTTATCTCTATGTATGAGCTGTCACTTGTTACAGGATAGCATTTCAGGATCTTTAATTGGAGTGTCTCAGGATATTTTTACAATAATTGGATTAACGAATTTACCACATTAATTTGATTTTTCTACAATGTATACAATATTTCAGTATCAAAAATTTTATATGTTATACTTTAAATTTATATTAATATGCTCAAATAAATTAGGTCTTCACCTTCTAAAAGCTACAGCAAGATCATATGAAACAGATTTAGATTAAGCCATTAAATTGATAGATTGAGTATTAAAATTTGTAGAACTCAACTGTTAAGTTTATTCAAACTATTTGCAAAATAATATCTGTTAATCACATTGAAGACAGATGCTTGAAGTGCAGATTGGAATACCAACGTATCTAATTGTTCTTAACAATTTGTAGCTCTAAGAAGGCCTGCTGATGAACACAGAGCTCATGCCTTGGAATCTCCTACTGCCACAAGAGCGTTGACTTAAGATAAAAGACCTAAATGGATGTTATAGGAGTAGCTTTGAAACTTTGAGTGATAAATGTTCTGTGCGCACTCCACAATATTATAACAACCATCGTCGCAATGCCTGCGTAGTACCCCTAACTCGAAACTTTTGTGCGACAATAAATTCAAATTAAGAATAGCTCAAACAGATAATGTTTATGACTAGTGTGGTGCCCAGCTAAAGTATCTAAATCATAATAAAGCCAAGAAAAGTTTACATTCTAAATTAATTACCCACAGCAAATTTATTCCTTGGTTAAGAATGTGATAATTTATAATTTTGGTGTGGATATAGGTACCTCGATTTTTACATTTATTATATTTCCAAGTTTGTGCAAATATAATTAATAAGGGATTTAGAGCTGTGTTACTTTTCTGTTATAATCTTGATTATATTTTAATTAAATTAGCTCCACCTAGGGAAAAATTGTTTATTGTTCTGTGGGAGTATTTTAGAAAATTCCTCGTATGTCTGAAAATTATTCACAGAGACTCTCATTCTAAACTGGAATTAATGTAGATTAAATGCATACCCACGGCGTGAAATTTTGACAAATTACAATGTTCATATTTGAAGAACTAATTAAAAAATCAAAAATTCCTCGGTACAAACACTATAACAGGAAATGTGAAGCTCAAAGAGTTCTTTTCAATGGTACCCTCGAACTGCAATTTAACGTTTCTCTTGTTAAAGTAAAACTAGTAATAAACATCTCTCAAATTAAAATACAGATTTTTCGATTTTTCAAGCAAATATGCCACAGCACCGACTAAACAAAAACTAATAGGTAAAGGCTTAAGATGTTAAGGATTGTCTGGATCGACAGAAGCAAAGTATTATGAATAATTCTGAACATTTATTAAATTAATCTATGTAAGTAAATAAAAATTAAATGCTGCTCATCGGTAGCTGTATCATTTGAGTGCTGGATCGATTTGGCTAATTATTAAAAAAAAAATTGTGATAGTCCGATTAAGGTTTCTATCGAAAGAGAACTTGGAAATGTTGCCCGGAAAATAAGAAAATTCGGGAGTGCTTTGTCCTAGATATGTATTTTTGTATGAATTCAAGATCATAACTCACGATTCGAACGATGGATTTGACTCATTATTTTTTTGTACTTTTTGTTATAGTCTTAGGAAAGTTGTCTCAGTTCTTCTTTGTAATAACAAAGGAAGTCGGAAAATTAAGACAAACTGCAAAAAATATATTTTGTCCGTATTATCACAATAATATAAAGCCGAATGATCTTTGTAGCAAAAGTATATTCATTATGAATTAGATATCTGCTACAACCAGCAACTGGTTTAGTATAAATGGAGCTTTCGTACTCTGTTGCAGCATCTGCTACTCCAGTAACCTCTTTGATAAGCTCAGGGATATAAGGTGTAGTATTATCTATGAAAGATTGTGGAGGAGGTGGTTATAGAGTCCCAGCGAATGTTTCTAAGCCAAGCATCTTGTTGGCTGGTACAGTAATTTTTGAATGGTCTATAGACTATCACATCCTAGGGCTCACGAAAGCAATGCATCAAATTGGATGGAAGGTCCATCTTTAAAAACTTGTCTATGCTTCTGGTAGCCCACTATGAGAGATAGCTTTCTCTTTTGCTTCATTTCGTTTCTTGAAATATCTTGTTACCGGCATGTGACATAATCTAATGTCTTTTACAATTTCACGGTTTTTTTTAATTTTACCCCACTGTGAAAAAGGTGCTAGCTACTTTTTGGAAAATTTTTTCACTCTCAGCTCTTTTATACTTCTTAATCCTACAGAAAAAACAAAACTGACCTTCAAAGTTTAAGTAGTTGAAACGAAAGTAAGATAACTGTACAAACGCAGTTTCATTACAAAAAGAAAGGTGTAGGACACAACTATCAGAGCACACACATACCTGCTTTCAAAGAAAAGAGATTTTGGACCAATATTACGAAAAAACAAAAAATGTTACCAGGCTGCCGTTTCGATGGCAACATGCACGGATTTACCTCTGTAACTCAGTGATTTTGTTCGCAGATATTTTTTATTTTTTATAAAATTTTCAAGCTTCTTCATAAATTTACCAGATACAAATTAGTGATTGTATTGAGGTTTGCTATTTCTACATTAAACATATTCTAACCGTTTTAAAGCTGCATTTGCGAAATTAATATGTATTAATGACAAAATGCATGACCATGGAAAAGTTTTTATGATAAAACGAGAAAATAGGCACTGTGATAGGTATTTGTCAATATTGCGAATTGAAACTGAACCGTTTCTGATTGTTGGATAGAGAAATATTCTTGGCATGGATCTTTAAAAAGAAAAAAATATGCTATGTACGTATGTAGGTATAAGAAGAATTTTGAAACACAAAGCCTTGTTTATTGTATTTTTAGTGCGAGTATGGATGTCTCACTATAATTTAAGATTATATTATGAGAATACATTTCATGTTAGCTGATGTGATACTTCAGGGACCAACTTCATTTCTATTAGGCACTAATAATCCATTGTAATGCATCAAACGAACATAATGAATTAGGTTTAGCCAGTTTTATTTTTTTTATTCTTGAATTTTCCAATCGAAATTATGTTGTATAAAAGGCATTGCTGAAACACAATAGCTAACGCTCAACTCATATTCCGAGAGTTGATGATCAGCTGTTAGAAAATTGTTTAGGAAATTAAGAAACAGTTTAGTTAACATGTACAAATATATGAAAATAATGTATCCAATAGTCAGAGGTATCTGAATCTTATAGATAAGAAACATATATGAGTTTGTAAATGAATAATAATATCATAGACCTAGGGGAAGCCACTTATAAAAATGCCGAATTTGGCCTGCATGATAAAGCTGTCTTGATTTATATATTTTTCCTTGTGATCCAAAGAAACTAAATAAATTAATGATTCTTTTTATTAAATTTAGGCTTAAGTCTTCCCAGTATCATTCAAATTGTTCTATGGAATTTAACGACACAACTGAATAATACGTTATTCTTCATCTTTTGGGAAAATTCTCCATTTTCAATGAAGGCGGCCTGTAGAATAGTGTTAATATTGTTAATTTATACCAAGTCGTCCATAATCTTTTAAGACGTAGAATTTTTTCTCGAATTTTGCAACTACAACATTTTGGATGTCACTGGCTCCCAGATACTGAAGCGAAGATTCGATGTTGTAAATTTATTGCCAGAAAGTAGGCATATATTAAGTAGGGCCTGAGGGATCAATATGCAATATGGATGGAATCTCACACATTCTAAGATTGGGTCAAATTAAAAGTTTATAACTGCTTATCTTTCGAAAATAATAGAAAATAATATGTATAACATATATTTTACCTTTTCCTGTAATTTTTTGAGCTTATTGTTGAGTCTAACCAGGGTGTCGCAATTGGCATAGCACCTGTCAACATGAGCAGCAGCGGCCATATCATGCACCGTTGTTTCTGGTACAAGTTCCAGAAGTTCGCAGGTTCTATTATCCGATCTTAGCTTGTAACCGGTGTGGCATGTGCAGTGGTGGCTTCCTTTTTCGTTAACACAGTTGTGCTCGCATCCGCCATTCTCATCAAGGCATTCATTGACATCTGTATTGAAAAATAATCTGAATTATAATTAATATATGAATCTTTCGATAAAATATTAATGGGACACTCTCAGTAACTCTGGGAATCACTTTATTTGTAGAAAAACCTCGAAGAAGACGATTTTTCAATCGAATTTACGATTATTTTCCAGTCCAGATTAACTTGAGGTCATGGAAAACAATTGAATTTTTCAAAAAAATTGTCATTTGGTTAGAAAATGGTTGAAGGTCATATTCTTGATTCTACATGATAGCTGCATAACAACAGTCTTATCTTTTCAGTTATTATTAAAGATCATTAAAATCTCTTTTTTGGAACATTTTGATAGATTTTTCAGAATTGGCTTATAGAAAGTATTATTTTCTATAACCCCATATGATATGCCACTGGGTAAATTAATATGCACTGGGTAATAATTATATTATACTTTAAAAATCAGTCTATCATCCTAAGACAAAACCAAATATCAATATTTAGAGGTCAAATATATATTTTACGTTGACGATTTTGGAACAGTTGTGGTTTTTCAAAAACGCCTTTTTTCTGATGCAGCTTTTAAAATAAGGTGAATCATAAATAACTCGAATGACTATTGCAAGAGAGATGGGAAATTGGTGTGAGTCGATGCGAGATATTTCACATTTTCCCTTTTCTGACTAGTTTTCCAAAATAGATTGAGCTGCCATAACAAGGTCAAAGTGAAAACTATAAGTCTATTAGAATCATCCTTTAATCTTTGGCATTCCCTCCCTAATTCATAGCGTTTGTAGTCGTAATAATTGGAACAGGTCCTGTATAGATTTTCTCGCCCAATCATTACGAAATTACCATACGGGTCAACAGCCAAAGTGTCTTTATCTGTTGAGCAAATATCATTCGAACAAAGAGATCACAGAACTGTTCAGTATTATCCACTACCGAAAATGTAGTCGACACATGGGGAATGGCCATTGCAGTTTTCGACTTGCTTCTTTGGGTATTCGGGTGCCGTTTATACGTTTATATATGGTCCGGATAGGTAGGCGTGCGATGAGAGACCCATAAATATTTTACCGCATTAGAATTAAGTTTGTTGCCAAGCATTAAATCGTTTAATTACATTTGGTGTGACCTTTTGTTATTTTCAGCTTATTACTTACTGTTAGTAATTCGTAACAAAATCTATGGAGGATGGATTTTAGAGGGAGTTTGTTCATTAATCTTAATGAGGGCATAACAACAAGTGAATATAAAAAATATTATTACAATTCCTACCTTGAAATTTCAATTTTCTTGCACTGATTGATTTGACAAATGTGTTTAATAGCCACAACCCGACAACTTCTTACTTTGGTATCTAGGCATAATAATAAGTAAAGTAGCTAGTTCTTCAGAGCTTATGTATAATTTACCGCACTAGTGCAGAAAGTAAATGACTTAACTTTTTCTGGTAATTGACTCGTTTAGCGGCTTTTGTTATAAAAGCCCTAAAAAATTAAATGTTTGCAAAAATAGGAGTATTTTAACATAATAAATTGAGGCGGAAAGTGCTATTTTCAATGATTTGTTAATAAAATAGGAAAAAATGTTGTTCTTGGGACTTACGACTTTTAACTGGAATTTTCGATTTGGAAGTATCTTCTCAATCCCAAATAGTAAGTAATCATCCTTGCATTCTATTAAACGGTAACATAAGTTCGCGAAAAAGTGAGATTAAACGAATTGCTGATTGACTTGAGCAGTATATTCAACATTCAAGTGTTGTTAATATCAATGTTGCCAACGCTGCCAGTATAACTTTCGCAGCCTTAGATTATTTTATGAATTCCATTTTCAAGAATATTTGATTTTAAAAAAATTACGACAATAACAAATGAACTTAACATATTACACAAATTAATAGTTTTTTAAATAGCATGTGTTGGGTGTTCTGGATGCAACTTTCATATATTGAATTTATTCTTCTAAGTGAACATGAAGACGAACTATTTAATTTTTCAAACAATCATGGTGTTCTCTTGAATTCCAAAAATTGTGAGAATTGTGGAAATATAGGACATTTTCTGAGAATGGCAATATATGGCGCTGTCAGAAATATGTTTTGCTCTAAAGCAAGTACATATTTGTAAAAAATAAATTTTTAGTAATTTTTAAACATGAAACTATACCTTTAGACACATCAACTTTCACCAGTTTGTTTATGCTTTCTTTATCGAATATTTAGGAATATTTTCGCAAACGGTATATTGGTAGTTTTGGCGGCAACATTGGAATGGACAGTTTTTAAACGTCAAACACACTGCACAAGTCAATCATTGCTTTGTTTAATCTCACTTTCTCGCGAATTTATGTTTATTATTTTCACGCGTAGGTATTTTTGTTACTTTTAGAGGATGTTACCGTTTAATATAATGCAAGGATGATTATATACTATTTGGGATTGAAAAAAGAATTCCAAATCGAAAATTCCAGATAAAAGTCGTAAGTCTTAAGAACAACATTTTCCCTTCTTTATTAACAAATCTTTAAAAATAGCGCCTCAATTTTATTAAAAGTTATGCTAAAATACACCAATTTTTCCAAACACTTGATTGTTTTGGGCTTTTATATCAAAAGCCGCTAAACTAGACTTTTACCCTTTTTTAATTATGTTTCAAAGCAAATTATTGAAAAATCAACGTTCCATACAGACCATATCTAATGAATATGAACGTTATAATTTGGTGGGATTATATAAGTTGATCCCATAATTACCACCTGTCATATGCCTTTTATAAGCGAATGTGTGTATGAAATTGGCGATGCGAAGCGTCAATCAATTAGAAATAACAATCCATAGAATATTAAATTATATTCACTTGGAATAGGTAATTTGCAACGTATCAGAAAAGAAATGAAAATTAAAATCGTGATAAAATATTGCCTTCTAAGATTATGTCTAATTTACTGAAGGACAAGTGCTGTATACATGATTACGACCCGAAGGCGAGTTTACCTATCCTCATTTTGCAGTTAATTCATGCATCAGTTTTAGGTTTTTATTGTTGATCTCTTGTATTCCTAACAAGAAACTTTATTAATCACATAATTATTAGATTTGTTTCATTATCTTGAATATTACGCAAATTCGGTTGTAAACTTTGCATATGTCCTTTTAAATAAAACAATGGGTCATCTCCACAGTATTTTAATTATTAAAAATTCTTATATGAGACATGTTTCGGTATTGGTAAATCCCATTTTCAATCTGATAACGTTATGGTAGTTGGAACATCATAGGAATCCGAGTGTAACAAGTCAAAAATTATATCCCATTACATAATTACCCCAAAATTAACCAGAAAATAAAATAAACATAATTCTACCCAAAACAAAATTAAATTAAGTTCTAACGGAAAATTTTCTTCTTGTGTTACATTTTAAGGTTGATACTACCATAACCTTATCAGATTGAAAATGGGATTTACCAATCCCGAAACATGTGTCATGTAAGAATTTATAACATTTAAAATACTGTGGAGATGACCCATTGTTTTATTTAAATTCATTACAAATCCACTTTGCGACTGGACTTCTTCTTGAAATATTTTACATATGTCCTTTACATAAGCAAGGTATAATGGAAAACATGATTTTTATTTTAAAATATTTGACTGATAATGAAGATAACGTAAAGTAGAACATATTTATCCAAATGCCTTGTTTTTGCAAACTTATTTATTCCAAATATTTCATATCATTTAATGTCAAAAGGATGAAATCATATGAAATACCCATATATAGTGTATAACCTGTTTCCAGAAATACAATAAATTTTACTCCTTTGTTGGCACTGTATCTTAGTACATAATATATGCAAATCTACTTCTTAAAACATAAAGGTATTATTTATCTGTTTGAGTGATTAATCTATAGAATATCTGAAATCATTATAATTATATTATTACCTATAGTTTAGGATCGAGCAGCGCTTGATCAAATCAAAGGAAAGAATATTCAAACATCCTAATTAGCGCTTCATTGTAACAGACTAACATCCAATTAGTGTCGTTCTCTGTAAGTTGTGATAACTCTTAATTGGTTCATGTGGCTTCTCATATTTATACGAAAACGTTCATCATTTTCAAGTAACATGAACACAAACGTTACTGCACGACTCTGTGAATGGCTGTCATAAAGTTGGCGAGAAATTTAGGTAATATGGTTTTAATGAACGCTTTCGAAAGTTTGCTGTACTAATGTGGATGCTAATTTGGTTCTCTTCTTTAACGCGTACCTACCTACCTAACTTCTGAAAGTGCATGACGGTTGCGTGTTGACACTTTAATCCAAAAATAATTGCTTATGGCACCTATGGCACATCTAGAGTCTATATATGTGTTGAGAACTTTCTATGTTATATTGCATTGATATTGACACTCGAAATAAATCTACAATAAAGACAGGGATATACCTAAAAAGAAGTATACATTCTGTGTTTCTCTAATTTGAACGAGTCATAAAGATGTACCTTCAGATAGCTTTTTGTTTTGTAGCTCATTTGTGTACGTATATTTCTATCGAAAGAGAACTTAATAACGGAGAGACAGAACTCCCTTTCTTGAGTAAAGAAACTTTATAATAATCGTTAAACTATGAGACAAAACGCTGGTCTAGTTGTACTAATAATTGAGAAGTAGTTTTCTCTGTAGAAAATATCCTGGTGTAATGGTAAAAATAAATGATGAAACAGTTTCAAGGTTTATCATAGAACTCAGCAGTGGATCTCTTTAAGTGATAATAGATACATCTGAATGGTGGAACGTGACTTGCAACGACAAGAATAGAAATATAAATTAAAATCGAATGAACTTGGTAGGTATTTATAACTGATGTTCAGTCTAAATAATATGAAACTTCCGATCTAGATGACTACATCTCTTTTATCATCTATTTTTACCAATAGATAATAAATAAAGTTCCGCATTTCTTGTCGTCATGGTACAACACAACCTTTGTAAGAGGGATTACTCAAAATGATCCTTCGATCCGAACGCAGCAATGTCTATTTTTGCTTTTCCAGAAAAATAACTCGGATTGGCAACGGCAATTACACAGTAACGATTTACTTCTTAGAACTTCCTCATATAGCGATTGAGGTTGTAAAATAAGAATCGCTTGATTCGCTTAGCTAACAAAACAAATTTTTTATAGTTAATAAAATAGGTATAATTGGTTCACAGGCGTTGCATTAAGTAGCTTTCTAAATATAATTTTGATTTATTAGGGCTCCGTACCAGGTGACAAAAAAAACCCTGATAGTCTCGATTTTCTGTCGTCTGATCCCCCCCACCCTAATCTCCGAAAATAGGAAATTCAAAACTTTGCAAGAATAAAGCAATATCTTTAATTAACGTGGTTGAAGAGAATTTAAATTCAAAAAATCTATCTTTTCTTGAAAAAAAACAATCATTGTGCTATTACCACAAACACGAACAAAATATAATCAAATAATAATACAAAGCGATCAAACACCATATTGTAACACGTCATATATGGAGTGCATAATAATTTTATTTTTGCGGTTCTTTACGGTTTTAACAATCTTTAATGTATTTTTTTTATGAAAAAAATATGATAATGCTACTATAGAAAAATAAATTAATAACTATATTAAATATAAGGATAGAAATAGAACATATTCCCATATTCCCTTAACATTTTTATTTATGGAAAGTTATATAATTTTTCTTGCCCCATAAAATCCTTAGATTTAATCTGTTCTACTATAATATATATGTACGGAACCCTTGTGGTGTCAGGTCTACTCGCACTAGTACTCGTAAAGACCAAAATGCATCCGCTCAAATTTGAACATTACCAAAGGTAATTTAGATCACTCCTACAAAGTCTTCCATATATCTTATTCATAGGATTTAATTACAGAGGCCTATTTGACTATTAGATTGGGCATAATCCATGTTTTTCTCAATATAGTTCAATAAATTCTCCTGTTCGCCACCTTTCTTTTTCACAATCACAGCTCTGCCAAAACATAGGTATGGATGTTGGGCGAAAAGTACGAAAACAGCCAATGGACGATATTTTTGCTCAAACCTAAGTTTGGACATTTCAAAACGACCAAAGCCCAAAGTTAAAATCAATATAATCGCACTTTGATCGTTTTCAAATGGCCAAACCTAGGTTTGTGCAATCGCAAAAGGACCTAAGCTCGAAATAAGATAAAAAGATAATAACATAAAATTAGATGCCTTCATAAAAAAGCAAATCGAGTACTATATTTTTCAGCTCTATCATTTGGGAAAATCATCAGAAGTCCTTGAAAACTTGTACGTAAGGAATGAATTTCAAGTAGCAGACCAAAACTTCAATAAAATAAAAAAAAATCCCAGAAGCTCATGTTAAGAACCGCGGCTAAACGTTCCTAAAATTATCAATTATAGATTATTCCAAATTACTTTTTAGAAATGTTTAAAATATTTGACAATTCTCTTTGCATCTTTGTTAAGCTTTGGATGTTTCCTAAATGCACAAACCTAGGTTTGGTTCTTTAAAAACGATCAAAGTAGGATATTGAATTTAACTTCGGGCTTCGTTAAAATATCTAAACTTAGATTTGTGTAAAAATTCCTTCCCTTAAAAGGTAAAAAGTAGGTACACATATTATTAACCTTTTTATCAGGTAAATTTAAACATGTACAAACTTGCTACAAGCATTGAACAATATTATCAATAATAATGCGTAACATTTAATATTATTACACAATATTAGATGTCAGTTATATTGATGAAAAACTCAACAAAAAATAGAACCGACTTTATAAGTTGGAGTACCGAAAAAAATAAAATAATACTAATTCTACTGTTGCTGGTAATATTGAAGTTGTACAGTTCTGGGTAAATAGAAGAATTTAGGCACTAACTTCAAAAGTACCACCACCATTAGAATTGATATTATTTTGATTTTATCATTGCTCCAACCTCCAACCTACAGAGTTTCTCCTATTTTTTGATAAAAGAATCTTCACACTTGTGTGTGTATTATCAGTCAAAATGGTTCAATGTTCACTTTAACATAAATTAAATCATCATGGAAACAGACAATTTTAAAATTTTACCACTGATGTAACTCGCAAACCTTTTTTTTTATTGAAAATGTCTAAATTAAATGTTATTCTCTTTTTTTATTTAACGCTCTCATATTATCAATTTTTGAACAAAAATTGCCTCCTCCACTTCCTTTGAGAGGACAAGGAAGACAGGAATACAAAATAAACCTAAACCTACCTACCTAAATACCTCGAAATCATAATATAACTATGACTGAGAATGGGGCCATCAATCTGACCGTGTACTTAAAGCTATATCTGCATTATTTGTGTCTATATTCTAATTATGTAATAATTGAGTGAATATCGAAAAGTTATTAACTCAATTTTTACTTACCCATACAAAGCGGCTTGATTCCCTTCTTTTGGTTCTCGGGATTAAATCTGTAGCCATCGTAGCATGTGCATATGACACGTTGTAAATAAACGGTACAATGTTGCTCACATAAACTCATAGAGCACGGATCTTGATCCTTGTGAACACATCTGAAAATTCATAAGAACATTTCCATGAAAACTTTAGCAAATTAAACTCCTCTACCTATAAATAAGGTAGTTAATCTCCCAACAAAGTAAAGCTTCTTCTCAGAACTATACAAACTTATCAAATACCAATTTTCATTTATGGCTCTAATACAATAAGCATTCGGGCAGAGAAGTTCAGAACAGCAGAAGCTCTCCCTTCATTACCGTCAATTATACACTTATCCTTTCTGATCTTTTAATATCACCGAAAAGTTTGTGAATAAATCTCATTTGTACAACTTCCCGGAAAACTTACAAGACGACGGTCGTATTTCGAGAGGAAAGTTCTCCTCCTGAGCTGCTAGCGTTCAACAGTTCGGTATTTAACATTTATTTAATTGTGTTCTGCATTCTCCTATCTACTTATAAGTCGAATCTCTCAAATGAAGCTCCATATTCTATATTTCAGAGGTCATATTCTCCGGAATCTCCTCTTTAATTGGATGAGGCTTAGTTTATACAGGACATTTGATTATTAATTGGAAATATTTAAACACGAAAATCTCAGGCTCCGAAAATGAATACTTTGACCTAAACCACATACAGAAAATATTTTCTTGATGAGTTAATGTGTGCTTTATTTTAAAATTTCAAAATGATTTGTACCTAGTACTATACAGATGGCGCTAGCAGTCCATTTAAATGTGCTGTATGACAATTAAACATGTAACTGTTTGTTCTGAAATAAACTAGTGCATAAACGCGTTTAAAAGACTTCGAACCGTATAATGATCGTACGGTATACGGTATAATTTTGATTCAACTTGTTTTATCTGTGTGGAATTTAATATTTTGGAAAAGAAGTACAAAATAGACAGTGAGTGCATAACCTTCAAAGATCAATGGAACTTTCAATATTTGGGGATTCAGTAATATATAGAATATAGTATATAGAATTGCAATGAAACCAAGGTCTTTGTCAAGGAATATAACAATAAAGCTCATGATGAAACAAAATATTTTCAAAATTACTCAAAATATTTAGGAAGTTATATATATATATATATATATATATATATATATATATATATATATATATATAAATAAATGAGGAGCTATCCGTACCAGATGACCATATTAGAATATGAATAATAATTTCACGCCTAGCTGGTAAATTGAACCTACATTTCGTAGGGTGCCGCAATAAGAACGAGGTTTGTCGTCTACATATTGCGTTTGTGTGCATTTTTTTCACTATACTGCTCAATCAGATTGATTACCAAACATAGCATCAGTCTCCCAGATATATATCATAATTTCGAGGTTGTTGCCTCTCATCAGTATATCGTAGGGTGAAGAGCCATATTCGATAATCAATCCTTATTTGGAACTCATACTTGTATCAATCTTCGGTGTCTCCACCGACAGTTCTATACCGAAGATTGATACAAGTATGAGTTCCAAATAAGTATTGATTATCAAATATGGCTCTTCACCCTACGATATACTGATGAGAGGCAACAACCTCGAAATCATGATATATATCTGGGAGACTGATGCTATGTTTGGTAATCAATCTGATTGAGCAGTATAGTGGAAAAAATGCACACAAACGCAATATGTAGACGACAAACCTCGTTCTTATTGCGGCACCCTACGAAATGTAGGTTCAATTTACCAGCTGGGCGTGAAATTATTATTCATATATATATATATATATATATATATATATATATATATATATATATATATATATAAAGCGCAAATATCAAAGCTGGAATTTTATAACTAAGAGTCTTCCAGTGATACATTTTGATAATTTGCACAAATTTGCCTGAAGACTCGTTTCTGTTTTTGGTAAATACTTGTACAAAATGAATTACACAAATAATGTTTACAGATTTTAGTTAACCTAAGATCACTTTAAATCTTTTAATAATTGGTGAAAATTAAAAGAGCACGAATTACGAATAATTACAAGCTTAGTCAGCGCTATTCAACACTGCTTCACCGAACTATACAGAATGTTTCATTAATAATGGGAAATAATTAAACTGGAGAATCTTTGGTTCAAAGTAATAAGATTTAACCCAATTCACTTAGATAAAATGTGTATCCTGTCTGAGTTAGAGGGTGTTTTATTTAATTATTCAAAAATGATTTTTTATCATTACATACTTTTAAACTATTTGACTCATCTTTATTATTTATTGCTTGTGAGCTAAAAATGTTTTCATATGCCCCAAGAAATAGAAGTCAAAGGGATTAACTTCGGGAGTTCTAGGCGGCCACGGGAATTCACTACCTCTACCAATCTAACAATAGGGAAATCGCTAGATAGCTCTGTACTATTAAAGGATAATGAGGTGGTGCTCCATGAATCACATGTCCCATCTTCGGTCAAGTGGAAATCCCTCTAGTTCTTCGAAAAACCTAATTTGTGGATACTTCAACTACGAGTTAACATTCAAATTTGCTGTCAATTCATAAGAACTCAACAAACTATCTCCCATTATACCGCACCATACATTAACCTTAAATTCATGTTGGAAATGTGATTGTCGGAATAGTTGCAATGACTGGAGTAAGCAAGCCATTTTTCAGTTTTTCGCTTACTAAAAACAGAAATACTTAGACCTTACCTGTACAAAACTTATTTTCTACGGATTTTTTCTTTAAGATTAAATTTTGCTCAGTGGTCTTAAATAGGAAAAGTGAAAATCGTGATTTTATTAAAAACATTATTTTTATTGATGAGGCCACTTTTACGTGTAGAGTAGTTCTCAATTGGAGAATTAACCACATTTGGGATATTGAAGATCGGCACCACTTCCGACAATTTTATTGCTAAACAGCCAAACATATTTCTTATAGTAAGAAGATCGTGTAGTGAAAGAATAGATAAACTTATTGAGGTAAATGGGGTTCACACCGAACATTTGTTAAGCATTTTTAAGTTTTGTTTACATTATATATTGTAGCAAAAAAGTGAAAAAGACTTTTTGATAATTACGTATTAGTAAAATTGTATGTAAATCTGTTTATTAAACCTAAAGTTTAACTGTAAGTTTCATTTTCTAAATAAATACAAATCTATGACCCAAAAACACCACCATGATAAAATTGTGCAGCAGTGCAGCGTTATGTTCAACTTTAAATATCTCGAAACATAATGACTTTATCGTTACGAAGGTAGAGTATGTTATTTACACAGTAAGTAGATATTGGAGAATAGAAAAATTGTGCTAAAATGACAATTCCGCCAGTGGCGTAGAATTTAGGAAGGGTTAACCTTTCTCTTACCTCTGTCCCACGCCTCTGTTAGTAGCCAGACACGTTTATTCACCATAATTTATTAAGGTTTGTCGTGTGTAGGCTTCCTGCCAAACATGATAAAGATTGTTCAAACAGTTTAAAAGTAATGGGAAAAAATCATTTTTAATAATTAAATGAAAAACCCTGTAACTCAGACAGATTTTATCTAAGTGAATTGGGTTATATCTTATTATTTCGAATGAAATCTGTACCTCTAAATACACTTTCTTATACCACAGCAACAAATCTTATAAGCACATTGTACCCAAATCAGATTTTGAAACAAAATCTATACATCTTATACATTACAAATGAATTTTGAATATAATCTCTAGTGCATTTTATCGAATTTCTAAACTCCGAGTGGATAAAATAGATACAATTCCATAATATTGTTCTTGTCGATTAAAACCCTACTCAGTCGGGTTAACAGCGAATATCCTTTCGCAAATTAATACTCAATGGTCCCTTTTCAATAGCCAATAAATCATAATGTTTATGTTTCTGATTAAAGCTTTAATCTAAACATAATTCAGATCTGCTTTATCTGTATGAGAAAACTAATTTGAAGGTTATAATGAATTGTTAGTATTGTTGCTTTATGTTGAATTATATCAGATGTATTCATACAATCAGTTAAATGTTAAATGATTAATTATTATTACAATCAGAATTATCATAATTCCAACAAAAAATAATATGATTTTGGTGAATTCTCTTTTGATAAGGGAAGACGATATAGATCTAATATTGATTTAAATTAATTGGGTACAGCTTAAACACTAACAATCTTTTATTTATCCTATTATAAGATCTTTGAGTACATTTCTTTCTGTCTTTTGTCCATCTCTGTAATAAAATATGACTGCTATCTCCGTAGCAGTATTAATAGTATTGTGTCAATACGCTCAATTTTGAGCCATATTAGTTGTTTGATGCAGATCAAGATCGATCAGGTATTTAGTTTGGTCTACTCATCTCTTTGGTGAACTTCCACTTGGACGCTTTTTTTCTACTCTTTCCCCGACTATGAACTATTGTAGACAATCTATTCTTCTGGCAATAGGACCGACGTAAGTTAAAGCGATTCTGCATCATATTTCGCCTTAGCATACACTATTGCTATCAGTGATCTCAATTATATGTCTGAATTTATTAAGCCCTTAAAATCCAGCAATCATTTTCATATGAGATTTATTGTTATTTTGTCCATCTACAATCTTCACAGTAGTTTTGATGGGATTTAACTCCAGTCCAAATTCTCAACTGGTTTCTTGGAGCCGACACATGATGTGCTCCAGTGTTGTCGGCTTATCTAAAATTATTAGTTCTCCCTCCTTTGTTAGCTATATCATCAAGAATTATGTGCATTGTGTATTTGTTAAACAGAAAAGCTGAAAGAAGGCACCCCTGTCTCACACATTTTCATACTTGAATGCTTTTTGATGTGGTATCTTTATCAATAGCTATGCTGATAAAGTTGTTGGATAAGTAAAATTAAGTAAGGAATTGCCCTTTCTTCGAGTATTTGCCACAGTTTCTGTCAGTTTACCAATTCAAATGCCTTAGAATAATCAATAAAAAAGAGATACCACTATTTCATATTTGTATGTATCTTTGCTGGGCATAAAACTAGTTTTTTCTTCAGAAGTCTGAGGTAACAAGAATGGTATAGGTCTTGTGTTTATGATATGTAGGAGGATTTTATTTGCATAAGGTATTAATACAATCATGCGATAATTATTTCTGTTTGCCAAATCAACCTATAAATTTCACAAAGGAATATATAGATATACACAAATCAGCTGGCGAAATTCCGGTGTTCAATTGCTTGATGTCCTATTTAGATTTAGATTTACCAAATTCAAATATCTATTTGAAAACATCTGTTTAAATCCTTGGAACGTGATTCAATAGAATTTTGATACCGTCCTTCGAAGCTGATCTCCATCCCATGGTCTGTCCGCATGCGAGAAATTAGGCAATTCTGTATTCAATTAAATATTACTCAAATAATTATTTTGAGTTTACCTGGAAGCTGAATTGATTCCAATATCGTTTATTTCTTCCCTCACTTATTTTACAATCGTGCTTCTTCCTAATCCTTTTTTGATTGAGACTGATGTTTTTTGTGACCTTCTTATATCATAGTAAATCTTAATTTGAGTAATCGTAAAATTGGTGGTATTTATGATAACAGTTAGCAACAATGTAAAATATAACAGTATCATCAAATATCGAATATTATGTAGGAATCACTCGCTGGAAATAAATACTTTGCAGTTATTGACCGACGAACCCAAACGGAGGAGGTACATATATACAATTCGACTATATGTCTGTATGTTTTTGTTTTATCAATTTGTTCGCGACTTTTGTATAGTAAACGTATTCCGATTTTGAATTTTTTTTCAGTTGACAGAGGAGACTTGAGAAATGGTCCTATATTCATAAAAACTTAAATTGGAAATCCTCTTCCCTCCTGAAACTGCCCCAAAGGGGGTGGAGGGGACAAGTTTTCTCCAAAATCGAAAATCCGAGATTGTAGAATTAGAGATAAGAGAATATCAGGAAACGTTTAATTTGAACATTTTTTCATAAGACCTATAGTTTTAGAGATTCATCGATGTTAAAATTTGAAATCTATGCATTTTCGCTATGTAGAAGGGGTAATTTCTTTCGAAAATTGAAAATTTGTGAATGATTAATTATACGTTACGGTTTTCAAGTTACAGCAGTGGTAAAGTCTAAAATATGTGTCTGCCACGATGTTTTGAGGTCTCCAAATAATACTCGTAACAAGTACAAGCAAAGAATATACATGTGTAATGGTATAAGTAAACGTTCAGCGATTTTCGTGACCTAACTTTACACGCAAAAGTGCAAATTAAATATTAAAAAAAAAAATGGTCCGATGTTATTAGTTGGTGCACTGGAAAACACAAAATATTATTAATTCTGTTGGTGATGGTACTTGTGAAGTTGGTGCCAAAAGTTTTCAATGTAACTGTAACTGCACAACTTCAAAAGTACCAGAACCAATAGAATTAATATTATTTTGTATTTTTCAGTGCACCAACTAATATTGTCGATCCAATTCTTGGTAGTAAAAAATATTTATTTATATTATTATGAGTCATGAATTCAATAAATTTTGGCGTAATGGACTATCAATTAAAGTAAGACGGCCACGTCTCTTGTATTATATTTAATCAAAATCCTGAAATCAAAGCGAATGATAAGAGCACAGATCTCTGTCCATGATATTTACTAACCATAGACATAATTCGAATCTTTTTATGGCTATTATAATCGGCACTGGCTGAAAGTATAGAAAATTTTATTCAATGAAACAATCACGTTCTAACACGATACAACATTCGCTAAGGGATTTTTTTAACGGAAATCTGAGGGGTATAATTTGCCAGATTCCTTTAGCAAGTCATTCCATTGAAGGTCCTAAATTGCACAAGATGATGTTAATATCACATAATATTTTAATTGCTTTCTCCTAGAACACCTCTAAATCTATGTATAATTGATTAACTATATACTTATGTTGTTTGTTTCGCCTATCTGACGTTTAGTGATTTCTGCCATATTAATCGTGGCGTCGAGGAGAAAACGGACTGGAAAAATAAATGCGATAAAATTATAAAATCTATAGAATTCAGAGAAAATGTGCATTTCAAAGCGGTATGCAACTCGACGAGTTTGAAGACTTCGTTTTTTCCGGAATCAAGCAGAATCTTTTTCTTATTTTGTCTTGGATTACCCATTTCTTTGCCTGGTAAGGCTTAGCTTGTCGATTTTATCACTTATTTCTATAAAACGCAGATGAAAAATGGCCAAGTGCAAAATGGTTCGCTTAGAAAGGGTTTTGTACGATCTTAATATAGATTTTCCTGTACACTAGATTTTTTCAAAATTCTATTCTTGGTAGTTTCCTAGATAAGGGGGAAGTGGTCAATGCTCGTTTATTTTCCTAAATATTTTTTTAGCAGTTCATTTTTTAATAATGGAAAAAAGATATATCTATATTATCCATGACGAGCCTTTTCATTTGATTTATCACATAATGGGCTCGTTTTTTTTGTCTCCTTTTTCTAGTCAGCTCCACAAAATTAACCCCTGATATAAGAATTTGTTTTTGAACTATATTTTACACTTTGCATCCACGTAAAATTTTCAATATCTTCCGTTTTGTAGATTCGGTAAAAATAGAATGTGACAGATGGACAATAGAGACAGTCAACAAATTGAATTTATAATGGTTCCGTTTTTTTATCGAATGTAATATAGAATAAATATATTTTACAAAAAATGGGACCGACTTTTATTAGTTAGTTAGTTACTTCCTTAGTCCATATCTCTAATTGTAGGTATGGCTTCAATTTATATTCAAATTAGACGCAACGTTTTTAGACTGGCTGAAGAAAGGTTCCTTGTAAAGCTACACTATTATCTTGCATTAAAAGCTGCCAGAGATGCAGCGACACAAATATTTCCTAAGGTGACTCACCTTCCTGCTATGTAAGTGTAGTCCTTGCAACAATGTCGTCTTGTACAATCGACCCATTTTCCCTTTACGTTGCACTTGTACTTGGTCGTAATGACGTTAGTAGAAGGACACTCTAGCGTTTCGGGTCTGAAAATAGAAATAAGTAAATCCTTTTCGTACAACAGCTACGTCAAAAGAGAAATCTTTCAAATAAAGAATGTGATAAAGACAAAATGCAGATAGATGATAATTATGTAACGGAATTAATTTTTCTTCACGTTTATTTTGCTGCGGTAGTTTTTGCCTATACAAACATACAGACAGACAAACAAAAATTCTAAAATGTAGTTTTGGCTTCTGTTGCTCTAATAAAGACCCACCATATTATTTTTTAATCAATATTTTTAATGTACACACATCGGCCTGTCACAATTTTATTATATTTTATTTATTATATTTTATTATATATTTATAGATGTATAGGATGTATAGACTAGGTATTTAAAGCCTTATGGCCTCCTACTAGTGACCCAGCTACACCAGACTGCACCGTACTCTCCGAACTCCAACGTACTCCGGTCTCCAGTATACTGCTGGTCTCCACCGTACAACCGATCTCTACCGTACAACACTATACTGACTGATCTCCGCAGCAAATCCTCTCCAATATATGTATTGGCAAGCCCTCTACATTTAGAAGCTTCCACCGATATCTTCCAACGCCCCGAACATTCCACCGATAGTGCGAATTGACTAGACGTTTCGTGATATAATCTTGGCCTTGGAGTGTATCAGTGGCCAATAGCGGAATACTTTACACTAAAGCCACCCGGGCCCACTAACGACCGTACTCGTCAAGATGCTCCGGTCTCTGACGAGTCATACACGCCTCCTTGGAATGGCGTCGACACTATCTCCCAAACGCGGTACAATTACACAGTGGTAAAGAGTATACCACAAATCTAAGCATTTATTGGAGAATTGTAGGTTAAATGGGAAAATGTGTTCAAAATATAGTCAAGAAGTATATATTTCTTATAAAATGTTCTTTGCTTTTTGAAAAAAATAAAAAAGTGTCTAGTCGTCTGATATTTTCTTTAGGCGAGGTATATGTCTTCTAAGATCTTTCATATACTGGCTTGTAAGCCACAAATATGATGAATAATTTTTGGTGAAAAATTCTACAATGTACTTTTAGGCGTCAGAAATACGGTTTTAAAAGATTTTTTGACTATAGTCTCTGGCTTAAATTTAAAGAAATTTGTTTTTGAGTTTTTAGGTTTTACAAGATAATCAAGCAGGAGTTCAAACTAATCTCAATTCATCAGAAACATCCCCTTGTCAATTTATGTTATCTAAAATTTAAAATCACATTCCTCTGAGACTTAGGGATTGGTATGAACTGCTGCTTAAATATCCTTATAGCAACTATTATATCTTACAGCTAATACTAATGGGTCTACAACTATAGAACTATACTATGCAAATAACTGGTTCCAAACAAGTTGAATTATTTAATCAAAGGGGTGTATGTGCTTATCATTTTGTTCGAAACATTTATCAAACACAGACGTTGGCATTTTTGTAAGTTAAAACATCAAAAATACTTCATTATCATATATATTCAAACAGTGACTGTTTTTGATGATTCCACTAATATATTACCAATCCACTCTAAACTCAATGCACGTATTGAGAGGGTCGCGTTTTGCGGTGTGCACGTCGTGCAGTTATCAACATTGCTACAAATGAACCTGTTCTGAGTAACACAGGCGGTGAAATTAGCCGGTGGCGTCAAGTTTGGGAGAGCAGTTTGACTAATTGTTACTACCTATTTACAATGTTAATGCTACATATTTACAATAATTACTGAAAAATCATGAAACCATTTAACAATGTCGATATATTGAGAGACATTCAAGAAAAACAATATACTATAGATAATGAACATTTATTTTAAAATTGCGAGAACATAACATGTCTTCTTAATATATCGATATCCTACAATAAAACTTAAATTTACAAATCATTAGTTGATTTTGAAGTTCTTTTTCTTCTTCTTATCACTGACCCAGTTAGAGCTGTTATTTTAGGAGCACACACTATGTAAATCCATTGAAATAGAATTGTAAAAATCATTTCATACCCATACCCTGAGTCATAATGCATTACATGCTTTGCAAAAAGCTTTTTTACTTGAGAATAGTTATCTAACCACCGAAGAAGAAATTGGATGCTATCTAATAGGATTTAAGAATAACCAGCACCAGAAATAGAGAGAATGGGCCGGAACAAACTCGGTGTAATAAGCAGGAAAAAGCAGCATTGCACCTGAAAGCTAGGGGCTGATTAACCTCATGCCCTCCATCAGCAAAGTAGCATTGTCTGTAGACTCAGAGACGGAACCTCGACGATGAAAATCCTACGACAGGAACAGTTTCGTCTCCGGGATTGATATTCAACAGACCTACAAGCCCTTTGGTTTGTAGAGCATTCGGTTTGCTAACTTAATAAGGGAATAGGAACGAAATTTTATTATTAGATGTTGAAAAAGCTTTCAACAAGCACAATAGGCTTATATATAAGTAAAAAACTAAGATATAATATGAGATTCATGGTAGTGGATGTTCCACAAGGTAAATTTCTGTATCCTGTGATATAAACCATTTAGCGAGCGGAAACCCCGGAAGCAAGCGGAACAAATATGTCATGGAAGATGCGAGAAATTAGTACCTACCTACATGAAATCTGTTAGTAGGCGAAAATAAAATTTAACGCCGGAAAAAGGTAATCTATTTTAATAATAGGTACGCAAGAACGTCATGAAACCATCTGGCAACGTTAGAACTAGTAGGTCATATTCAATGGAGCCAAAAAGTCAAGTATTCCGAAGTCAATACCGATAAAGGTCTAATATGGAAAGACCACATCAATCTAACAGTACAGAAATCAAACGAAGCCAGAACAAAGCTAAACCCGCATATGAAAATGTGATTGAAAAAAAAAGTTGACACTAATAGAAACCATTACCACGCCAAATAATGACATCTGTGTATGGATAATGTAAAAACCATTGAAGAATAATACAGCTCAAACAAAACAAATAAATCTGATGAGGATAAGCAGTAGTGCAAGGAGGTAATCATCAAAGCAAAGAAGAGAGTGAGACTTCGAAGGTGATGCAATAAGGTATTCCAAACTACAAAACAGTTATCTACTATCTGAACGCAGCTTGAAACCATTGACATTAGGTTCTTATGTCAATGCTTGAAAAGCAGCTGCAATCAGGCTGCGTCCTCTCAAGCGTAAAGAAGTTTGATCATATTTAATTTGAATTCTGGGAGCTACTGTTTTGGCACATTAAATATAATTTTTTCCAAACCATCTACAAAAAACATAATTTCCTTACCATTAGTAGGTAGTATTTGTAGTAAGCGTTGTTATTTAATTTCTGAGCCTATATCATAAAAAGTTTTTATTTATACATAAACAAACATAGTAGATATTGAAAATAAATGGAGCCATGAAAAATATTGAATGATTCGTTACAACATATTATTATTCGATGATTAAAACATTTCCACGATTTCTCCCTCAATTATAACTCATTCAGCAAATTGCTGTTTGTTTGTACGCAACTTTTAACAAATTTTCAGTTATGTAGCTATATAAATTTGATTGTAATGAATATGATGAAACTAATAGCAGATCAATATGTGTTCATATCAGCCCTGGTGACTTTGTTGATATTGGAGAATATATGATAATATGCTCAGCAATTAATAAGCCAAAGTGGCCCCATTTAACTTTAAAGCAAATTTGATCATTTTAAATGTAAATTTAACATAGTGATAATGATTCTAGAAATAATTTGATAGTTATTTTCTATTAGATTGTTGATTGATTTTAACAATACTACATAAAATAATATAACAAATTATCGACTGATGTGACATCGCCAGACGACCTGTTCTAAATAGTTTATAAGAAATAATCCGGCCTCACAAAATTACTGCAATAATATTTAAGCACTATGACGTTTACCATGGGGATTTTTTCTAGGAAGAGCTTTCAAGATAACTTTCTAATTTTTAGATAAGACTTAGTTAACTAGTAGAGATTCCTTTCAGAAATGTAATTTGTGAATCGTCATAACTTCTAGTTTTCCGCCGAGTTAGTCCAAGGATTACTTCTGTTTGTACAGATCAAGCAAATAATTTTTTAGCGTTCTATGGACTAGGTTATATAGTTCCAAATAGTGCTATGTGTAAACTCAAGTTGCCTGGAAAGTATTTTGACACTTTCCGAGTATGACAATAATTGCACTTTAGAATCTCTTATCGGCTGTAACCCATGGCAGATACATAATTGGGCATAACTAGTTCAAATGATTAATAGTAATTCGCTTACTATTTTTTAAACTTTTAAATAGCTACTTGAATATTGATAAAACATACATACATACATCGAACATTATAATGTTTGCATTTCCACATCGACTGACATAAAAATAAGCAGGGGGTTCACTTTAAAATAAGAGAAATAGAGTGGTACAGTTTTTTTTTCAATTTTTGTATTTTCTAGTGGATATCACAAAACCGATTTCAATAAAATTCTTGAAACATGTAGGTAACCATAAGATATAGGTACCAATATAAGCTGCAAAAACCTTAATAACGACAACCATATCGACTTTTAGATTTATATTAGACGAACGATGTTTTGAGTTGAAGAATCTGTTTATTTTTGTTTTCCAACACAAGCTCTGAAACCCCCTTTCCGTTTTATTATATATGTTATTATTATATATATCCACCGTCTTGAACTTCAAAATAAATGTTCCAAAAACCTCAATATCGACTTTTAAATTTGCTTACCCCATTGTTCATAAGGATATGATTTTCGATAAATCACGAAATACTTGCCTGCTTATTTGTTTTTAGGAGTACTCATACGATGTTTAAAATCTATTTAATATTATTTAAAAACAACTCGTCTGGATAAGGATTTCTGGATGAAAGTATCCTATGTATTAATTAGGGCTTATGACCTATTGCTTTGTCAACGATATCACTATAAAGAAGAAAATAATTGATTAAAAAATTATTACTGTCGCCTTGCAAATGTTGTCTGTTATTGTGAATCAAATTATACAATTGGGGTTTCGTAGATCCGATAATAAAACGGAAACATTCTAAGATCATTCTGGTATATGTCTGTCTGTCTGCCTGCTACAGACTATTTTCTACGAATCAATTGAAAGGAAAAGTTTAAATTTGATACAGATTTGACAATGAAAAATTTGACAGAATTTTTTGTGAAGTGATTCGTTCTACTCTACTACTAAGGGTGGTATGTCGAAGTAGATTAAGTAGAAATTACCCGTCTATCATCGGATTTTTCTTGGAAACTGCATTTGAGAAATGCAAGATCTCTATAATCGTAATATTATGTAGAATTAGAAGATATTTTACTCAAGATAAATCAAATATACAGGGTGTTTTAGTATTAATCCCCCTTGTCTACAAAACTACTGAGCGAAAAATTACGAAAAAACGTCCGAATGCAGAGTTATACATGAAATTTATAGAGAACCTAATTGAAAATCCTTAGTACGAAACCTTCTTCCCGCGAGCCAGACTCGCATTTTTTCTTATAACATTGAATGAAACGTATCAACCTAAAATATTGTTAAGAAAAACTTTAATAATCACAAATTTAATTTGCAACTGCTTCATACAGTGAACCGTGTAAAATTATTACCAAATCCAAAGGATTACTTGAGCAAATAAACGTCGACGTTCAGACTGGAATGGAATAAACACAGAGTGCCGCTCCATGGGATCGTGCAAATTCTATGAAGAGTGAAGAAGATGAAGGCCCTTGAGAATTGTGTCTCCCTCTATGTGCCTCTCAGAGAGACAGTTTAATATTTATCAGAAAAGCAATACACGAATACCGAAATGACTTTATAAACAAGCTTTCAGAGAAATTATAATTTCAGCGGTAGAAAACAGTTTTACGAACGGAAGAATACATGAATAGAAATTACTTATTATTGGAAGATGGGAAGTTTATTTTGAATTTGGGATTTGTATGTACAAGCGGTATAAGAGAGAGGCATCATCGGGTCGTGCCAGCTTGACAAGGTTAAGGAAGATTCACTGACGTATTTTATGGATGCTATATTGACGGAGGTCTGACAACAGAATTGACTTTCGAACCATTGTAATCTCCATAAGCTTTAATGCTGAATTTTTCCGATAACGTTTAGTATTGAATATTATAAGTAAACAGAAAGCTTTCAAGATAGAAGAATATTGCTTTTGAAAGTTTCATTCCATATAAACAGATTTTGATAAAAAACACATTTATGATGCAGAATAACATGTTTAAAATATGACCTGCTTAGAGTAAGAACCTGATTTTAGCTGTTTATGTTGTAACAGAAGTATCTGATAATATTGAGTTTGGCTAGCATATTGGTGCGTTTGAAGGAAAATGGAAATCAATGGTGTCCAACAGTCTCGATGATGCCAAGGAATAGTTTTAGACAGGCCACGATTTTTTTCAGATCGCCTCATGACAAGCAATGTGTTATATTAGAGAAATATCTAAATAAAAATGTTCATATCTAATTGTGGTTCTGGAAAATTCAGCAAATTATTGTAACTTTCAAGGAATGCATAATTATTATTACCTTAGAGAAAAATTAGTCTTTCCAGGACGAGGTTGTAATGTATCTTTCCGCCAAATTTCGTCAAAATCCATTGAAAGGATTACCTGTAGGTGATATGCGCCCACAAAGTTACAAAAATTGTTTTGGGATCTATTTGATTTCAAAATACAATAGCAAAAGTTTTTATAAGAAAATTCATTCCATAATTAACATCTAATCGTTTTTAAAATAGACTGCGTTCAAAAATTAGCGGATAAAGTCTATAAAAACAAAAATTATAGCTTCAACAAAAAAAAAACATATCCGTCGATTTTTGTTTTTGTTTTAGAGTTCTTATACCTAAAAATGCAAAAGTTTATAGTGATTCAAGAGAATAACATAACGTCATCAATATGTTTTTTAAATGCAAATCCTCTGTTTTCATTCTAGAATTCGAGCAGCCACATCATTTTGCGTACGGGAAGGTGAATTTAATTGTCATCCACAATGTTCTGTAGCTCGCCAGATTGTTAATGATGATCAATTCAAACATTTGTTGTTCATAAAATCAAATATTTTCTTTGACTCACCCTGCATATTTCAGTTTTACGTATGAAAACTCTAAAACAAAATTAAAAATTGGCGAGTCCGAGCGTTTTTAATTTAAACTCTCATTTCAGATTTTATTGAATTTATCCGATACTTTTCAAATGCAGTGTATAATAGATTTTACAGACGTAGGTACAAGGCTCAATAGGCTATATGCACGAAGCCAACTAAAGCCGTCATCAGATAACTATTTATTAGATTTTATTAGAGTTTACTCCTTAAGAACCGATATCATTTAAAACAATCGTTACGAAAAGTAGTGATAAAATCGGCCATTATGTAGAGAGATATTCCAACAAAATAAAATATTGGCAGTTGCAAGTTTGTTCATCTTAAATCATTAGCATATGTACATGGAAATTAAAAATATTTTTGCAAACAAAAGCTGAGATTTATAATTATATTACAAGGAAAAAAGATTTGATCAGAACTCGAAAACATCATCAGGCAAAATATGATAAATCCCACAAATTTGTTGGCATTTGCATTTAGAAATTAATGCCAAATGATATAAAAACCTTGTCACCATATACCTTAAAAAAAACTGAAACATTTTTTATCCGTAAAGGGTTTTTACACGGTAGATGAATTATTTACACTTGAAGTGAGTGAGTACAGCGCGGTCGTGCTTTTCTTGACAGCTTTCTTTTAAATTGCTTCTTCTTTACACTAGGTAGTGAATCAATCATTTTTATGGACTTGTCTTTTTATATATGATTATATACTATTTGTTGATTTAATCAAATTTAATGTGAGCACATTTTAGATAGATTTAGAGTTTATTCGAATGTATGTTTGCATATCTTACATCTGTGACATATCCCATCTACATAATATGTAGCAAAAAGAACTAATAAAATCTATATACCTATCATCTGTCTATCTTAACAAAAAGCGTTATGTTTTCTATTCAAAAAAGAAGACTGGTTGACAGAGAACTGCCAGTATAATTCTGCCAAACTACATTTGCAGATTCATGGATTTCTCAATGAAATGCATCACATCTCGCTCAAGCCATCTGAATTTGATAATCTAAGAATTGGTGGTGACTTAGACAATGTCCAATAATCAAAAATGGTGTGTAGTTCTCTTGAAAAAAATTGTGTGAAAGAAACGCAATGACTAATTTTGTATTGAGAATCAACAAAAGGCGTTATATTATCTAAGCAGAATATTTCAAAATTAATAACTTTTAGTAACAAAGTAGGTAATATACCTACCTACGTACCCTAAAATAGATCGCAAACATATACTATTTTTCAGAAAATATACCTACAGGGTGTCCCCAAATTAGCCTGTCAAACTTCACCAGCGGATTCTAAGTTTAAAAACAATGCAAAAAGTTCCAGTAAACATAGGTCAAAAATTGTTCTTTAAGGGAGTTGCAGCACTTTCAACGAACACGTCTGAAAAAAAACTAAAACTACAAACGTTACAATTGTAACCAAATGTCAAATAAGTCAACGCAAAACTTGTCTTTTCCACTGGATCTCTAATTCTATGATTTACACTTGAGGCAAGTAAAGCCACGCAGCCTTGTTTGATGCATTCCTATTTAAAACTTTGGGAGTCAAAACGTTAGGAGACTCCTAAGATATCGCTCCATTATCTTCATTAGTTTTGGAGATATTGAAAAGAAACCATATTTATGCGCGTACGTCTGCATTATTTTCAAAGTGAAGTTTGACACATTAATTTTGGGACACCTTAATATTATAAGTAATATTAGAATCTAGTCTGCTATACAAATATCAACAATCACTATGTGGAGCTTTGAAATGAAGTGACATTGTTATTTTTATCTATTGATATTTAATTTATAAACAGTGAAGTGAATAGATTTATAAAACATTAAACATTGTAATATATGGAAAAAAAGGTCAAGTGATGATGAAAAATAACATAATAGATTTTATAAAAAAAATAATAAATATTTTGGGGCATAGGTAGAGGCTCTCCAAAGCCCTAAAGTCATGTTTTAGAGGATGACTCCCCATTTCCCAACATTTTCGAATATAAGAGCGGTTCTTGATATATAATTTCACTATGACGAAATTTTCATTTGGCTTTGTAAGTCATAAACCTAAATGTAATAAGAAAACTTGATGAAATTCTATCTTCCGCTTTCCAACAAAAGGGAAGAATTATCCAAACGTGCATATTTTTAACATTTATTTGGTGCTGTTCTTTGTCAGTTTCTTTCACTTTAACAAGTGTCAAATATCACTCACTGGTGTGAATATCCCTTTTGTTTATTGGGGCTCGGGAGAACACAACACTTGTCCTACATCAGTTTCACGAGTAAATAGTAGGCAACGCAGTCCCAGTGAAGCTTACATCCCTTACATGGCAGTTTGCTTTTCAAAACGCCTCTCCTGGCAACTACCTTTCAACACCCTCATTCAGATATTGTCGCTGTTCTCCTTCTTTCATTCTAATGTTCAGCATTTCCGCACATGGGAGGATATACAGGAACACAAACGACAACTCGATGCGTCGCCTTCAAGAACATAAACATGAAAGAGAAATGGATGAGACACTTCTAAGGTAGTTTAGGTTTTATTTTATTTGTCAAACGATAAGGATATTGGTATAAGGTTATTGTACTGTTAACAGACACAATGTAGGTACCTACCTATATATGATGGAGGAATAAAGAGATAATACGTGTGTTTTACTCTGAAATGGAAAGTCTTTATGCACTGAATGCTATAGAAAATGTAGAGAACTAAGAATGCAGAGTCGTGATTCATATAATTACTAAAATATAGTGTGAACGTTTAGAATTATAACTGTGAATAAAATATTTTCATTCAATACAATAAGGCTCGGGCACGTCAATCTTTTAAGGTTGTACTGGAATGAATTTAGTTCTATTAGAGTGGTACGTGGATTTCTATACTGTAGTGCCTTGCCGACAGTATAGAGTTAAATGTCAAATTTCAATAATATACAAAAACAAAATTTAAACATAAAAATATATTGAATCAAAAGTCTTTTATAAGCATTTTATTACTATCTCAGGTAAAAGTCTAGTTTGGCAGCTTTTGCTATAAAAGCCCTAAGAATCAAATGTTTGCAAATATAGATGCCTGCCTGCCTGTATGTTAGCATAACATTTAAAAAAACTGAGGAAGACTCTATTCTTAATGATTTGTTAATAAAAAAAGAGAAAAATGGTGGACTTACGAATTTAGCTGGAATTATCGAAATATCTTTTCAATCCTAAAGGGTATATAATTATCCTTGCATTCTATTAAACGGTTACATCCTCCAAAAATTAGCAAAAAAATGCTTGGAAATGAAAATGTGAGGTTGAACGAATTGATGATTGACTTGTGTAGGGTATTTAACATTTTGAATTCCATTTCCAAGAATAGTAAAAAATTAACAATACCTTCTAGTAAAGCATTCACTAAATTCATATTTTCGAAAATCTGAAGACAGAGCTAGTCACCTTCGACATTAAATGTTGTATATCGTATTTTTGTTCTAAAGCAAGTATTTGTAAAAAATGTTTTTACTTTCCTACGTTACTATAGTAGCTGTATAAGGAAAGTATTGTAATCGTGTGAAATTTTCGGTATGGAATTTCTTACAAATGTTGACGTTTCAAAGTTTTCTAAGTCTAATAAACATATATGCAGCCTTTGGCCTGTCTGTCTGTCCGTCTGATAACTGTCTGTGACAGCATTATCTCGGGAACGGATCGGTTTATTTTGTTGCTTTCTTTTTTATATTGTTTGTTACTGTATACACTGGGTGTTGAGCTATAGCCAAAAATTATGATTTGCTCAAGAATGTAGTGCTCTAGGGATTTTGGTTAAACTTGTATTCTTGTGAGAACCCTTTACCAACCACATACAGCGCCATCTCTGAGAAAAAGCATATATTTCATATTTTTACGCATATTTTTGCTAATTTTGAAGGATGTTAGTATTTATTAGAATGCAAGAATGATTATGTACTATTTGGGATTGAAAATATACTTCCAAATCGAGAACTCCAGCTAATAGTGGTACATAAGTCCTAAGAACAGCATTTTTCTCTTTTTTATTAACAAATTATTAATGACGTCTTTCGCCATAATTTTATTAAAAGTTATGACAATATATATCTATTTTTCAAACATTTGACTTTTTAGGGCTTTTATAGCAATAGCCGCTAAACTGGACTACCCTATCTCAGACAAAAGAATATTAGTCTTATATGAATCACATAATTTTTGCCAGGCAAGGCAATCTTGAATATTTCATCTGCATCTGTTAAAGTGACAATTTCACTGTCAGTACCTAAATCAGCTACTATATTCAAATGTATGAAATAATGAAAGTCGTTTCTCACAATGTCAGCCGAACAATTAAAGTTGGGCACGGTTGTCTTTACTAGAAGTTACGCATAATAGTAATTGTATACTTACTTTCTCGATGTGTCCAAGTCGCACTTCATTATAGACCTCTGAATAATCTATAAATCTAACTTCACATGGCCGGTGTTCTAGTATCATATTACCGCCTTGCGCGTGTTATTCCTTTTGCAATGAAAAATATCGCATTCAGGCGAAAGATTTACCTTTAAACTAAAGTAGTAATTTTAGTAATTTTCCAATCGATTGAGTCACGTAATATAGCTTTGAAGAAGAAGAAGAAACTTTGGTTCAATTCTGATCAGATTTCATGACAGTACAACCTTAAATAGTTGTGGTTCTTTTGACACAATTTTTGACCGATGAAGTAAACGGAGTAGTTATACCTATAGTACGCATAAATAAAATTTATAAATTCTCAATTTTTTTAATTAGGGGCAATACTGCTACCTTAATATTAAGTGAGCTCACTTAAACAGAATATGATCGAATTTGAGAAAATCTGCTTTAAATAATTTAGTGCTAATTTAATACACTTGAAAAAACTTATAACTCTTTCTTTTTGAAATTTATAGGCAAGTGTGCTAGCTTAATATTAAGTCAGCAAACTTAAATGAAATATGTAGAAAATCCAAAACTAACCGTTAGGAATAATTAAGTGCTAATTTAGTACAAAAGAATAACAATTATAACTCTTATTTTAAAGAAATTATGAGCAAGTTTGTTTCTCATTTAGCTATTCTGTTATATCTTGACAGACACTATACATCGCCTGTGACTATTTCAGTATGAAGTGGGAATTCCCTAGCCAAGAAAGTGTCTTTTCTCATTAGATTGCTTAAACAACATAGAACATAGAACTTTTGTTTTGTGTTACTTAAAGCAAGTGAATTTTTAAGAAAAATGCAAAATGAAAATGTGATTTTTTTGCGCTTCATGGTTATAACTGTTTATAGAAATAAAAGTCTTTGAGGTAAAATTTATAGAGATTCATATAAAGAGACCTTGAGTCTCTAGCTGTTTTTAGTTAGACATATACCTATTACTGTACTTTACAGTTGATAATTGTAAAAGATTTGTTATACTTATTTTATGTTGGTTGTGAAAATTAAGATTGTATTTAAATAATTACTAAATTTATTGAATGTGATAATATCAATCAAACTGAAGAAATTTTCTCGAAAATGTTGGTTCCCCACTTCATAAGTACCACAAATATGCTTATTTAATGTAAACGTGTAGAGAGTCTTACTCTGGTTTTGTCAAATTTTACACTTCATAAGTGATATTCTAAAATTATTGACGCTCAGATATTAAATATATGGTATTATTTAAGTATCTATTTGATTTTTATTTAAATATCTGTAACTATTTAGCAAAATCTTTGAAATATCTCTATTACTACCCACAAGCGCTCTTATTATGACTTGTATTGACCCCATATATTATTAATATAGCAATTAAAAAAATAAATCTTATAAATAAAATTATAAAACTTGAAAAATTGTGCTGATTATTCCTTCCAAAGAAAAAATAACATTTCTGAGCTGTCAACCGCTGTTTGGAAATTTCAATTAATTAACCTAGATAACCTATTAGATATTTAGCAGTATCAGTAAATTACCACACTTACTTTCACTAGAAGGTTAGAGAAATTTTCAGTTCTGACAGTAAGGAAAAATTAAATAAATTTTAGCTAGGGGCTTAATAGGCCATATAATATTACGATTGATAACACTAAATTTTATATCGTACAAATGTCCTTGTTAAACTATCTATGATACATATATTTTAAATGTTATATATTTTCTTATATAATATCAGTAAATATGACAAAATGTTGTTTAGGCAGACTAATGAAAAGAGATATAGTGCGACCAGAAATATAAGAAGGCTGTAAATCACCAAAAACTTGAGATATCAGTAGGCAATCTACGCAGAGTTGTACCTGTCCTAGCCATTCAGTTTTGTTTATAGGTAGGTATAATGGGTTAAGATAATTATTAAGAAAAATTTCTTGAATATAATTGAGAATTGTTTATGTATATACAACACAAAATCATTTATAAACATCACGATAATGAATGCGATTATGCAAAATGCTAAACTATTTCATGAGATATCTTAATCCGGACCTGGGAATATTTCAAGGGACACACACTCTTATTGCTTATCTATATTTCGAACAATAGGTAATAATGAGGATCGTCGGCTAATATGGATTACGACCTTCTTAGATTTATGGTTCTACTATATCTTCATCTATCTCTCTCTAGCTACATCTTCATTTCATGGTTCAAGTTCCAGGTCACAGGCGATGTATAGTGTCTGTCAAGACATTAATAACAGAATAGCTAAATGAAAAACAAACTTGCTCATAGTTTCTTTAAAATAAGAGTTATAATTGTTATTCTTGTGTACTAAATTAGCACTTGATTATTCCTAACGGATAGCTTTGTATTTTCTCCATATTTCATTTAAGTGTGCTGACTTAATATTAACCTAGCACACTTGCCTATAAATAAAAAAATGGAGAGTTGTGTATTAAATTAGTACAAAATAATTAAAGCAGATTTTCTCAAATTCGATCATATTCTGTTAAAGTGTGCTCACTTAATATTAAGCTAGCAGTATTGCCCCTAATTTCAAAAATTGAAGAGTTATAAATTTTATTTCTGCGTACTAAATAAGCACTAAATATGCTTGAATTTAGTACACTAATTTTATTGATGTGTGCCACTTTTGTTGTGCTAGGTTAATGGACTTATCTTTTATAGCGAGGGTAAATCCATCTCAACATGTCACGAAATATGGACACGAAATTGGTACATTCTAAAATCGTAAGCTAAGAAAACAATGTCCACCAGGTTTTTATGACGGTGTCTCGAGTACCCAACCCAACTTTTATATATAGTAGAAAGCTTGCGTACTTAAAGCATTTACGTTTTGAATCAAATTGGATTTTTTAAACACCTACTATCAAATAGAAATACTTATACTCAAACAGTTATTGAAATTTAAAAGGAAATTACATAACCTCTTATGAGTATCGAACTTAAATACATATTATTACAGGTACAGGTAATTTTTATGATCTTATGAATCTTATGTAAACTTGATTCTATCATCAAAAGAGTAGATACATCTGAAAGGGATAAAGATAGTTTCTCTTTTCTCTATATACGACATTTTCCAAAATCTATGTTTTAGTTTACTTTCGTACGCTACCCCAAGTAACAAGGAAAGGAACGTTTGTAATAATCGTTTAAAATTTTCGATGTCCAGTTTTCAGCAGTTGCTTATATATCAGTCCGCTAACTCTAAATAACATATTCGCAGCCATTGGTGTTCTTCTACCACTATCTAAGGCCGCATCTCTGAGAAAAAGCAGGAAAACCAGATATGCTCAAATGAACTGTAAAATTTTCTAGAACTGTAGAAAAATCATGTGAGTTGACATACGAGATTTTGTTTTTATTCAAATTCAAATTCATAACAAGTTTGAACTATTGCGTCACAGTATTGCATTTTATTATGTTTCAATTGAATATTCATATTAATGAAAACTTTTACAAGTCGAAACTACTAAAGTATACACTAAATAGTCTGTAGTGTTTTAATTTTAATTTACTCTATTAGAGTAGTCATGTTTCCATATAAATTTGCAATGTATGAATGAACACTGGAATGAAGCAATCCTCTGTTGCATTTCCAATGTAACAGGCTTGTAGGTATTATTTTCGGTTGAAGAATTACAACGTAAACTAATATTGTAATCGTTTCAGACCAAGTTATATCTCTCAAAATAAAAGAGCGCTTAAAATTGGATTATGTTATTGTTCAATAGCTAGTTTTCATGACGAAATAATAAACAGTTAAGCTACGTTAACATAACAGTAATAATTGTTCTTTTATAATTTCGAAGTTCAATGTTCAATTAATAGTTATTCAAGATAAAAATGTTGAGTTAAAATTTAAACCCAAGCGGCTTGCTTGATAGAGTCGCTAGTTATTCACTAGACTCTAGATGCTAAGTAAGCTACCTATTAGTAGGTTCAATGCCTAAATCATTTTACCGCATGAGCTTAAATGTGATGTCACTACTAAATCCGATAAGATACCTTATACGGTACCCGAGAAAAATATTTCAGTATGAACGTAGGCTTAAGAATAACAAAAGTATTTCTGTTGATGAAAATCGGAAAAGAAATTAGCTCTATTAAATTAGAGAGAAACTGCAATTTTTATGTAGAGGTTAATAGCTTAGAAGATTTTTACCAAAGAATTGCTTCCATCAACTAAGTAGTTAGGAAGTAGTAAGTAATTATGTTTAATTAAGAAAATCTCATCTGAAGTTCATAATTTTACGGTTCTCCAATGAAAAGATAATTGGACAAATTAAGTGAGTCTCAGAAACATATTGCTCACGAAACGGAGATGTTGCCACAAAAAAAAAGAGGTTCTTAATTTTATCAGCGATCTTTTATGTACCTAAGCGAATGTGAAGATTGTGGAAGGGAAGAATAAAGAGTTACTACAACTGGTTATTCTTGTTATAATGAGCAGATCAGATCATTTTATTCTCTTAACTGCTTATTATTGGTATGATTGGATGACGAAGTTATATCGACTGATCAAAGAAAAACTAATTCGAAGTTTGCCATGTAAATACGGGATATCCTTAAGTATAAATTATAGCATTTTTGACCGACGAACCCAAACGGATTGTGCGCGCGCTGTATATAGTAAACGTACTCCGATGTTGATGATTTTTGATTGATTTGAACGAGAATACTTAAGAAATAGTCCAACGTTCATAAAAACCCAAATCCGAAATCTCATTCTCTCCGAAAACCGCGCCGAAGGGGGAGGATTGGGCAATTCTTCTCAAATTAAAGACCAGATTGTTTGTACTTAACAATATTTACATTGAAAATTGTTCCTATAGAGTTACGATTATCGAGTTACAGCAGTGGTAAATTCTGAAATATACATAAGTATTCCCGCCGCGATGTTTTGAGATATCCAAATAATACTCGTAACAAGTAAAAGCAAAGCAAACAACATGGGTTCTTCTTTGGTATAAGTGAACATTCAATGATTTTCTTGAATAATGTTACACTGAAAAGTGTGAAATAAATATTTTTTTACAGTGAATTATACCGACTTTATAAGTTGGTGCAATCAAAAATATAAAATACTAATTCTGTTGGTGCTGGTACTTGTTATGTTGGTACCAAGAATCTTCTATTTAACTACAATTGCAGCACCAAATCATAAAGTCGGTCCATTTTTTTGTAAAAATATTTATTTCTTATCAAAAGTTACCACCTAAAACTGATGAGTATTGGAGCTAATCATACTTTTATGGTTCTCGTTTTCGAAATAGATATTCGATTAACACAAAAGCTCATTGCTGATTTTCATTTTTATATTTTAAAGTCGCTTAAACTATATAAAATATTGTTGCATTTTTGGGATAGATTGCACAGTATGTCATTTCTATCGAAAACTTTCCCCACCGCTTTGGTTTTAAAGATAGGGAAAAAAGTGATTTACAAATAGGAATCGAATCTATCTCAACTTTAAAAGCATAAAAGAATTTGTTAACTTATTACGGTGAAATTTCGAGAAGCATGACAATTTTTATTTCAAAATAGCGATTACCATCCTAGAAGGCTGAACTGTATTTAATTCTTGTTTTAAATCCACTTGAAAACAGATAACTGCTTATGTAGACAGAGCTGGTCTGAATATTCTGTAATTTACATAAATTCTTACTGAATTGCTATACCTATTTGAACTTTCTACACTTACTCAATTGTTTAACAGTTTCAATTGAAACAGGTAATCTACCATTTGGTATTTCAGACTCTATCAAGGATATGCTGAGAAATCTATCTCACTTACAATAGCCTACTTCGAATGACTTTTTTTGAATGGTTCGGTAAAAATGTATCATTTTCAACACATAAATCTCAGTTCTCAAGATTCAATTCACATAATAGAGTACCAAGACAAATAGATGTATTCATAAACCAATCTCGATTTGGTTTTGGTTAAGTTTGATACAAAAACTATCTCGTATGATATTATCGTATCATAGTTACTATTGAACTTATCAAGTAACGAGCTAAGAATTGTTTATGAATACGGCTGTATTATGTGTTTGATTTCGATTTTTAGTAGTAGTTGTCGAGAAGGAAATCTCAACAAATGAGGTCTAGGTATATATCCTATTACGACATTCTTATTAATCTCATTACAGACTAAATACACTTATAAATCTAGGCCTGGTGTATAAGAGGGGACTATGTAATGAGTTCACGTCATGTATGAGTTAATCAGAGACCCGTACATGGCATATTAGATTACAATGCACGACTCACCCATCTCCGAAGGCGGCATCGTTAATGGTGTCAAGATAGTAGCCGTCCTGCGAAGGCAAAATATCCTGCGGTGCCGATGATCGCTTCTGCTCTGACGTCGAACACCTCCTGCCGCCTGCCATGTACAGCAAAAGCAATGCGACTGCTGCTACAGTCCTTTTCCCTATGCTCATTTTCAGAGAAATGTTCTCGGATATGAACATGTGCTTAGGATGTGGACGGAATTGTACATATCTCAGAATAAACTGGAAAATATTTGTCATTGAGTGAGAATTTGTTTATCATGTTTGATTCTGGATATATTCATTTCGTTTGATCTTAATCGATTGCTCAAAGTGCCAATAGCTTGAGAGATTTTTTTAAAAGAACATTTCTTGAAGCTTTTACCCTCCTGATGTGCAAATAAAATTATGACAATTCTATCGTAATTCTATCAATTCTAATGTCATTAAATAAGAAGCCACCCTCACTTTTTTTCAAAATGACCATTCGAATTGTCGATATGATAAGACTACTGCATATAAGTTAAACTGCGTTCAGAACTGCGATAGCATTTTGAAAATTTTTGATTTGATGGTGTAAGCAATAGAAATAATTTAGCTATTCTCAGTTTTTTCAAAATATTTGAAAAGAAAAATACCTCTAAATTGATTCCATCTAAGTCGGGGCCAAACCACTGAACCATTTATGATAAAATTTGATATGGAGAGCCTTAAATTGATGAAGGACATAGGTTTATATTTTAAATCAAGTTAAATCCTAAGATAGTGAGATCACATCAGAACATTAGAGAAAATCGACGAAGACAGAACCTTCCCTCCCTTATATCCGGCAATACTGAACATTCATACATAATTTATAGGAAAACCTAATTAAAAATCCTAACGGCCGTACCCTCCCCAAGGGAGCCCATTTTGCAAAAAACAGGAATAGGAAGCTAGAATATAATATTATGTCAATATTGTATTCATCTGAAATATTTTTCTTCCAATATTCTATAACTGGTCGACAAACCAAACGGAGGAGGTATAAAATTCGATTATTTGAATTATTTTCGCGTCATATACATATTAAACGTGCTCTGATTGTCGTGGTTCTTTTTTCATTTGATAGAGGATTATTGAGAATTGGTCTAATTGAAAAATCGACATTCAACATGTCATTCCCCCCAAAAAACTTCTTCCAAAGTGGGTGGCGGTCCCATTTTTTAGCGAAAATCAAAAATTTGAGACTACAAAAGTAAAGAAGACATCATATCCGGCAAAGTTTGTATTAGAAATCTTCAAAAAAATCACTGGTTGCCGAGTTACGGCATTGGTAATGTCTTAAGTGTGTGTGTTTCCGCTGTGTTAAGGGTAAGGGTAATCTTTTTCGGAAATTGTGAATATGAGGGGGCGAAATTGAAGAAGCAACAATTAAATTGGACATTTTTCAAAAAAATGCGTTTTTCCAGTTACAGCAGTGGAAAAGTCTGAAACATGTTTATTTCCGGGATGTTTTGAAACCTCTGAATAAGTATAAGCAACGTTTGACCTTCTTTAAATTGAATGATTTTAATGACTAATGTTACAATCAGAAGTGTGAAATAATTAAGCCACAGAAAAATAGACAGATATCTACCCAAGATAAACTCACCTAGCTTGAGACCCTTCACCTTTCAATAAAACAACCAAATCACATTCATCCTCACATATACACATCTCAAACTTATAACTGCCTGTGTGCATATGGTGGTTGAAAAAGGCAACTGTATGCTTTTCTTACTCTTAAAAATGGTAACAATATACAAAGCGTGTAGTACTAATTATTAAAAACCAAACTTACATTATCTGTGTTAAGATACCTAACTATCTCTATAGCTACACCTCACAATTACCTATTATTCAAAAGAACCTCACCTTATTCCGTTCTGCTGTATCTTTGTAACACAATGAACCAAACACATCACACTTGACGCTGTTCTCATTTAGAAATGTAATAATCACTGAATAGAAAACAATCTGAACGAATGTTCTAATTATTATATTGAATTGCACCAAAAGTAGCTAATACATCGATCGCACACAAAAAAAAGAACTCGATCTACTTTTAGATGTTATTTCTTGGAATAATTGTCGTCATGTTGCCACTGAACGTTGAAAAAATATGTCAATTTATACAGAGCACAAAAAGTTGTGTAGCGTTTAGCGAAATGAGTCATGTACTGCGTTAATTAGATGAGAGTGAATGAAGCTTTGAAAATTTTCAATTAAGATGATATGTACGCGCAATAATAATTGGAACTAATTTACTGTCAGATGGATGGCGAACGGTCTAGTCGTTTTTAATACAGATCTTTCTTTAATGATGGGTAAGGCAGAATATTATTCATCGTTCTAGATTATATCTTTCTCTACTTTATTTTCCATTTATCTGGAATACATCTAAAAATGAGAAACGGATTGCTCTGTCTTGTTTTCATATATTGAGTTGTTCTACAATATATGTCGATAACAACTAGGTGGTACACTGGAAGTAGGAAGTGAAATGGCTTTAAGGCTCTATATTATTGCCTTTGGCATAGAGTTAATAACACTGTAAGTGGAAGTTTCCGAAACCGGAAGTTACTCTATATTGTGAATGGTGTCGTAAACAACAATTTCACAGCTTACACGAGTAGGTATCTGGTGTCAAAAACGAGCTATATAGTGCCCAATAAAGTAATAGATATTGACTTTTTTGATTTATTATGTTTTTGTACATGGAATATAATTATATAAGAATAGGTTTGTATCTACATATTTTAAAAATGAAATAAATCATCAAAAACATCTAGTACTTGTATTGAAAGATAAAGAGAAAATGTTTCTCATTGACAACAGCGAGTTCAAACTCAACTATGTTAACTTTTTATTATTCAACCAAACAAATTTTACTGTGAATCATAGTCTTTGGCTATAACTCAGGGAATATTTATTCATCGTACAACTTTGGAAAAAGAAATCCTCAGCAAAAACGGCCAGACAAAATCGCAGGGAATAACTTCCAAGTCTCTATTTTCACGGACAGACTGGCACCTAAATAAGTAATTACTGTTTATGTCTATAATGTTGGTTTGGCACAACCAACTCTAACAAAATTAGCCTTATGTGGAAGAAAGCTGATAATCCAATTGCATATATATATAGAAGAATTAGATTTATTTCCAATTGTCGAAGGATGAAAAATATTGAAACTCATTTTTGTTTGGAATTTCAAATGGAAACATCCAAATATTGTGAATAAATATGAAAACAGATCAGATTATATACAAAAGGGTCCAAACCGCATCAAAATTGAGATAAAAGTAAAAAACGCATAGAGTCTAACTGGTATTTGCCCACACTGTATTATCTATTAAAGTCAAAAAATACATAATAACGTTTTAAATATTATTGTTCTTACTACACATTCATCAACTACTTACACAAAGAAAAAGTGGGTACAGGATAACGTAAATAAATACGTAGCTAATTAAAACAAGCAGAAACAGTAGTTGTATCTTGGAAGTGCAAACTGTGAACAAGAAGCCAAAAAAATCAGCTCTCATTGGTGGTAGCCATTTTTTTGGAATCGAAGCTGGCTAAGTACCTTTGGGCCAGATAGATAGATGGATAGATAGGCAGATCGATAGGTAGATAGATAGATTTTATTAGTCCTTTTTGCTGCATTTTATGTAGATTGGATAAGGCACAGATGTAAGAGTTATAAATGTGCATACGAATAAACTCTAAATCTGGATGAAATGTGAGTGAAATACGTTTCATATTCAAATTGATTAAACCAAGACATAGTATAAAATTATATATGAAAATACAAGTCCAGATAAAATGTGATTAAAAGAAATTTGAAAATTTTACCATAAAAATAATTACCTAGCCTAAAGAAAAAACAGTTTAAAAGAAAGTTGTCAAAAAAAGCCCGACAGCGCATTGCTCACTTCAAGTGTGAATTCATCGACCGTGTAAAAACCCTATAAAGATAAAAAATGTCAAGGTCTTTATATCATTTGGAAGTAGGTTATAAAAGCGAATGCCAGCAAATTTAGGGGATCTTTATATTTTCCTTATGAAATTTTCGAGAAATGATAAAGTCTTTTCTCCTTTTACCTATTATAATTATAAATCTCTGCTTTTGTTTTTAAATTGTACATACCTGCAACTGTCAATATTTTATTTAGTTGGAATATCTCTCCACATGAAGTTCTATAATCTAAATTGAATATTAATCTCAGCAGTGCTTTTTGTTTTATGTAAATTCTGTCTTTTCCCGTAGTTAGTCCCTAAAGAGGAATATTATGAAAGATAATTGAGTGAAATTTAGCGTAATAATCTGATATCAGTGAATTTGTATCTAGGTTACACTTGGGAGACTTTATCAAGTAGGTAGTATGATTGGTTTAATTTCATGCATATAAAATCTATATCTTTTTGCCATGTGGAAAGTGAGTCAATCATTTTTACTGGGAATTTAGTCGAACTTGACAATTCCAAAGATGTATTTTAGAAACTGAGTTTGAGATTATGTTCACTTCTAGATGAGTTCGCAAATTCCACGCATTCAGTTTTGTTCAGGTTCACATTGAGTCTGTTCTTGTCACACCAGTCATTAAATTCAATTAGAACTGTATTCACCAATTATGTCATATCATCAGATGTTTTCTGGATGTTGTTTGATATTTGAACCATATCAATATACGCTCAAATATTTTTTAATCATAAAACTAGTAAAACTCTCTTTATATAGTCAACTCACAATATCTAAGAATCTGCGTCAAGCAGGATCACGACGGATTCCGTGGAGGTTTTCACAGAAGTTTCAAGGAAAGGCGTAATTTAGCAGCATCAGTAAATATAATAAATACCAGGTCCTATCAACAAAGATTGTGATACACTCGATGAACTTCCATCAGAACCACCCCCAAATGAATGTGAATTACTAGTCCCTTGATTCAACAATAAATGTAGGAAAATGTAATTGAGAATCGTATCAAGACAGTACGGACTTTAAAGTATGTTTTTGCTTAGGTACATCATTCGGTATTCATTGATGAATGCGACATGTCATACACTTGACCGACTTCACAAACGGAGGAGATAGACAAGTTGATTTTTGGGCTTGTTTTTTTATGTATTTGTATCTTCTGCATAGTTAAAGTACTTTAATTTTAATGATTACTTTTCAATTAAACGAGAAGTGTTGACACATGGTCCAATATTGAATTTTTCAAAATGCAACCGTTTTGTCTCCAAAAATTTTTATTGTTTAATCCATAAAATTACAGTAAAATTGGAAAGATCTGATTGAAAGCCAGAAGATATGTTAATTGAAAAACACATGTAAAATCTGCAAATCATCTTAGTAGTAAAGCTCGCAATACGAGACGCCCACATAATTGATGCATGAAAGTCCGTAAGACGATGAGTCATCGGAGCGTGGCCAACGCGACATCATAGTTCTCTACTAATTAATCTAGTGAGCTGGGTTTTATTAAAAATTCCAACAGAGCGTCTGATGCTGTGGTAAATTTTCTACGATCTGCAAACGGGGCATGGGTAAATAAGGTAATGGAGAAAGTGGAGATATATGGGAGCTCTGTGATTTCCCACAAGATTTTTGTAACGAAAAACAAATTAATTTAGTGTCTTAATGCAGATATATTTGACCAATAAAAAAATTAATGCTTGGATAGTCGTAAGGAGTGCCATATTTGAAATGATTTATTCATTGCATCAAAGGTGACTTTTGATGTATGTAAGATCAGATAAATTTAGGAACACGTATCCAAGACTTAAATATTCACACAAAGAACTGACTGAACTATTTATTGATTCTTTTAATGATTTTATATTTAAAGTGATGAGTAATACCGAGAGCTTTATATCTTGTTAATGGGTACATTAAGTAATATCACTCATCCAATGAATATTTAAGTTGAGAATAATAGATACCAACCTTGAAATCGATATGAAAAATTATATAGAAAATATGGAATATAATGACTCGTTCTCAATTTGATAATATTCAGACCTCGCACACTTTAAGGTGCAATTCACACAGAACGCACGTGCGGAGACGTGGTTCTTCGTGACATCTTTATTTTTAACCACTAATATTGCTTGTTCGCTCAGCCCACTATGGTTTTTGAATTGTTGTGCTACATCTGGAGAAACACACCCTATGAGCTCCTTCTTCGATGTGGCCAAATCCCATTACCAATGGCCAGCAACTGCTTCGAAAACACATCTGCACTTTCATCTTGCTTCAAAAACACCCGCATGATTGTCGTTAATTCGACAGTCTCAACATGCCGCCACAAATTTTATAATTTTAAGTACGCGTAGCTAAATTTGATCGGGGATTAACTGGAAGAGTCTGGCGAAAATTATCAGACAACATAATCATGAATCCAACAAATATGTTTTGGTTGCCACGAATATCTTTCAAAGTTTTGTCCAGCGTCTCCAGCGTGTGTGTGCCATCGTGCATTCGTCCAAACCATCAGTTTGCTGCAAGCTGATGTCTCGTTTATTTGCATGTTGAGTGGCAATTTTAAGGCAGAATTGCAGATCGTCCGCCTTCTCCCCGGGAGCAAACAGGAAGTTAATTCCACCAATTCCATTGTTCTGTCAAAGAGTCGTACACAATTTTTGATGGTGATTCAATTGTTGAACATTTGTACGAATTGCTTCGGTGTCGTATTGTTGTTCTCTTTGTAATTCTTTGTTAAATGCATTGTGCAAAAGACGATTAGGTGATATCATACCCAAACATGACAACACCTTATTCACCATCAATAAATACATGTCTTCTATCATATAATCATTGTCATATTGTAAAGTTCTGCCATCATTTGTAGGATTGGATTTAAAGATTGACAGCGCACATGATGAAACATCTTCAGACATATCCTTTTTTTATTTGACCAAAACATCGTTGGTATTAGACGGGAAATATATTGTAGAGTGCAAGGGGAACAGCCGCCGGCCACAATGCCTAGAATGCCGACAAAGGGATCTCGAGAAAAGTACAGCGGCAGCTGGCGAATCAAGGACCAGAAGCCGCTCGAATGATCTGCATCCTTTGTCGGATATATATTATATATATATATATATATATATATATATATATATATAGATGAAGCTCTACACCTTCATGCTTTTGTTTAGTTGGATATAGCTACCACTTATGTGGCGCTGATGGAAGCTAACAAGCTTGAAATCACATGATCCGCTTCTAGTGGGTGGTTGTGTCCGACTAAACAAAAGCATAAAGGTGTAGAGCTTCATCTAATTTTTATATTTTATACCTCATTCATAAATTGAACTAATAGATCTCTGTATATATATATATATATATATATATATATATATATATATATATATATATATATATATATATATAAATATGAGCATGAGGGACAAAATGTAAAAGACATTGTGAATAATAGAATAGTCCAAAGCTAGTGAGAATATAAAAAATTAAGTTGTGATTTTATTATTTCGAGTATAAATAAAGTTTATTTAACAATTGTAGCTTAGTCTCACTTATCTGCGAACCCAAATACGCAACAATTTGGTGCCAGAAGAGGGATAAGTGAGTGAGGAGGCTTTTGCTATGATGAACCCCCGTAAGCAGACAGAAAAAATGGAAGAACTAAGTTATTCTCCGATTTTTCGAGAAAACAAAAAGAACTGCGGCAACAAGAAAATAAAGAAGAGGAGGAGCGAAGGCTGCGAGAAGAACAGAAAAAAGAGGAACAACTAACTAAGTTATTCTCCGATTTTTCGAGTAAACAAGAAGAAAAGAAAGAACAAGAGGTACGACGACAACAAGAAAAGAAAGATGAAGATGCAGATTGCAGGATTGTTCCGAAATGTCCATCAAGAAATCGAGACCAAGAAGTACGAGAAGAAATTGGGACAGTTCGAGAAGAAATTGGAACAGTACGAGAAGACGTTGGGACCGTTCGAGATGAGTTTGAGGAAAAGTACCGACGACTAGAGTAAGAGGTGAAGAAAATACGGGATACCAACCACGACGAAAGCAGCAAATTGGACACGTCGGCGAAACATCCTGGGCTATGTACAAACGTCAATTTGAGGCTGCAGCCAATGCAAATGGATGGGATCAGCAGCAGAAAGCGACGGTGTTACTAATGGCCTTGCGAGGAAAGGCTTTGAAATACTTCAATATATCCCTGAAGCCAAACAAACTGATTATTCGACTATTGCGGGCGCCTTGGAACTAAGATATGGCAACAAATATCTTAGTCAAGTGTATCAGAGCCAGTTGAAAAGAATTTAAGGTTCAACGGAGTCACTGCAGGAATCCATCAGAGTACATTGAGCAAATTACTGTCCAGTACTTCATCGATGGAGTTAGAGATATAGACATGCAGCAAGCGTTGAGACTAAGGTATAACACCTTAGCCAAAACAGTTGTCCAGGCACTGGAATACGAAGCTGCCAAAAACGCTTCGATGAGTCGAGAAGTCAGGGTATTAGACGAACCGCAAAACAATGAAGAGTTCTTTAAAAAGCTGGAGTCGATGTTTCAGAAGTTCTTCTCTCGAGGAGATATGGAGTCCGGATATAGGAAACCGATTAAGTGTTCAACCGAGACAGAAATATAAGTAGAAACTGCAAGCGACGACCCAGATTTGAAGAACGAAATGTTCAGAGAGAGAATACCCGACTTCAGGAAAACTCCAGTGTAAGGGGGCCAACGCCGGCGACTACTGATTATCAAGCCCCCAAGTTACATTTGCAATGCATTAAGGAGAAACGGCAGAGTTACGACTTTCAAGTTAAAGACCAAAAAGAAAGAAGTCACGCCAACGCTGACAGCTCGCCAGGAAGACCTTGTGGAAGAAGAAGGATGTTTACGCGGAAAATGCCAAAATGCCAAAGTCCAAGACGAGAAGATAATATCTGCTAATACCCATTATTGTTTCCAGAAATACTATAAAGATATGAATTTGCACTCATTGTATACTTGAAAATTTGTATGCCGTATAACATGTAATTAATTTAGATCCAAAATCAAACGTCAAAATCATTCAACGTTGGCCAAAGAAGATAATATGGTGCTTATACTTAACTCAGAAATGTCAAAACATCGCGGAAATGCACTTATTTCAGAATTTCCCGCTTCTTTGATTTGGAAACCGTACATTTTTTCGAAAAAAATCCAATTTAAACGTTGCCTCCTCTTTAATTTTATCGTCTAGAATTTTCAATCTCCGAAAAAAATGCCATCTCCATCCCCTTTGGGAGAAGGTTTTGAGAGGAAGGACATTTGATTTTTTTTTCAACGGAACCAATTTTTGACCGACATCAAAAAAAGGAAAAGGTAAGAAATTATGTTGTATGTTTCCTTTTTTAACTTCTTTTTTGGCTTTTCGCGCGTTTTCCATAGTAAATTTAATCTTAGACCATTTTTGTTTCATTTGAAAGAGGAGAATTGCGAAATGGTCTCATATTGAACATCCGAGACGGCAGAATTGATGAAAATTCCATATCCTTAAATGTTTGAAAATAATCATAGGTTTCCTAGTTACAGTCTGAAATATGTGTTTCGAAATTTGAAAATTAGAAAGGGGACCATATCCGGAAACGTTTAAATTGAACATTTTTTCAAAAGAGTTCCCGAGTTTCACAATGGTAAAGTGTGAGCAATTTTTTTTCGAAAATTGAAAATATGAGACGACCAAATTGAAGAAAAGATTGTATGTAGCAATATTTAAATTGAGTTAAGGTTTTCGAGTTACAGCAGTGAAGTCTGAAATATTTTATATTTGCGCTGCGATGTTTTGAGATCTTTGAATAATAAATAACAAATACAAGTTAGGCCTATAACTTTTTGGGTATTAGTGAACGTTCAACAATTTTCATGACTAATGTTACACTCAAAAATGTGAAATAAATATTTTTTACAGAAAATTGGACCAACTTTATTAATTGTTGCACTGAAAACTACAAAATAATATTAATTCTATTGGTGCTGGTAATTTTGAAGTTGTGTTGTTGTAGTTTGTTGTTGTAGGCACCAACCCCAAAAGAACCAGCACCAATAGAATTAATATTATTTTGTATTTTCAGTGCAACAATTAATAAAATCGGTGCAATCTTTTGTAAAAAAAATATTTCCAATAGTCCTCTTTAAAATGAGAAAAATAATTATAAAAATCCGATCACTTGAGTTTGTATGTATAAGGAGTTTTGATTTTGATTAAAGTTGTTCCTAAAATAACTTCAAAACCGTAATTTATCAAGAAATTTTTAAATAAGAATATCTTGTATGTTTGATAAAAAATAAGTCCTTTTTCTAAGAAATTACAAAGAAAAAGGAATCATCAAACCAGTTTACGTTTACTATGCGAACCGAGGTTGCATACGTAAAATAAAGAAACCAGCAGTCCAATTATACATCTCCTTCTCTTAGAATTCGCTCAAAACATTATGTAATTTTGATGGGAGAGATCATACCTACAGCTAAGGTTAATTTCTGCATTGTTCTAGCGTATGTTATCGACTATAAATCATGTCCAGATTTTGCCTGTTCACATCTAATACAACATGTTTCCGACATGTTTCCAGATCAGAGACTGGCTCCTCTTATTGCGTTACATCGCTGTTGGAGATCTTATACAGCACAATTCTATTCTATATTTTTATTACGTTTTAGCACTTCCAATTTTATCAGATTTCACGGCGCAAAAGGTTCGAACGGGTTTTCCACAACTTAAGGAGAGAATTGTGTTAGACGATAAAATAAGAAAAAAGGAATTGTGAAATTCGTGTTCCCTTTTCTTGTAATGATGTCTCGTATAGGTATAGCACTGTATTCCAAAAGAAAACTAAGTCTTTGTGAAAAGAATGTGAAAAATGTGGATATAACATGCTGTTAAAATGTTTGACAAGGAGGGCAAAAAAATTAAGTCTTCCTTTAAATCTCTGAAATATTCAATTTTAAAAAAGGAATATAAAACTCGATTGTATGTTTGCTTTTAATGTGTATTCGATATGACCCTGGAAATATGCAATTTTTTTCACTATATATCAAAGAGGATTTATTTGACACTTTAGCTAAAATTACTCTATCCCTCATTCCTGTTTTCCAGATATTTCTCCTAAGCTCCGCAACTTATTTCGATAAGATATTTACTTATATTTAGATATTTTCTTACACATGGTTAATATGTATAATATAATCGAATTATTTTTTTGCTTTGTAGAGAAAATTAATTTGTATTCATAAAGTATTCAAAAAGACTTATTCCGGGCTATTACGTGGCTTACCCTAGCTAAACTTTGATGATACTTTAAAAATATTGTACAAACGAATAGTAATCTTCAGAAATCCTAGAGAAAAGTCTGCGATGGTAAATATCTATCTTCTCAGAATAACCCATTTATATTCCTTTCCCTATGTTATACAATATGTACAAAAAAGTATCAAATTAATGCATAATTTTGCAAATAGAAGACAATTCAAAAAATATGTCAAACTCGTCGATTTTTTTTATTCAACCGCGCATAATATTCAGTATTACATCCAATATATTTTACATTTTTCTGGTTGTTAAGGTAAAGTCAATTTCAAAAATCATTTCATGTCTCAAAGGTATTTTTGGTCCTTTCACTATATCTTCTTTAATAATTCATCAAAATTAAATTGTTGTTTCCATTGAAATAGTTATTTATCATGCAAGGTAAAAAAGTATTAGTTTTTAGAACGAGAGCTAAAATCTAATATTCTTCCCGTGTATAATAAATTTACTTTTTTTAGAGAAAAACGAAAATTAATATAGAAAAAAAATTAAGGGCCAATTTCATAATCAGATTTAATCCCCTATTTTTCTTAGACATTAAGAATTACATATTTTTTTTTGATTGGACATAAAATTTAAAATTACTTTAAAAGAACGAAAGATAAGGTGAAAATTGGTAAAAAATGCATTATTTCCGTGATAAAGATATGAGTTACACAAATTGAAGAATTACCTAATCTTCCATTAGGGATTCATTATGAAATCGGTCCTAAAATATATTAAAGTCAGAAAATTATCGAAGTGACATGTGACTTTTAAATTGGTAGGCTGTACTTACACCAACAATTAGACCTGCTTGCTTTAAAAATTGCGAAGTTATTGGTTGTTTGTCTGTAAAAAATGTCTAGTTTCGAGTTTTCTCTGACTTCATTGGAGTTAATAGAAGCAGCGGCCAGGAAAAAAATGCTCACTTTTTCCCGTGGGAAAAAGTAACATTATGATAACTGTCAACAGAGCTAAGATGTCAAACTTTTTTCCCGTGGCAGAAAAAAACCTATTTTAAAAGCTTTTCATGACGATAAATTATTTAGAAGTCACCATCTACTGATAATCTGTTTAACTTCATACATGACAGCTTTTGAATTTAGTTATATTGTTTCCCTTGTATGTTTTTTGTCGGTTCTCTATATCTCCTCCACGATATTGTAAGAAATAGTTGCACTGATTAACTGGTATATTATACTAATATTCGATAATGAACAGGTTTATAGATGGAACCATTTTAGAATCAGTGTTTTTTGAGAATCGTCGCAAGGTAAATTTCAAATAGTGTTCAAAGTACTTTCCTACTTGTGCCTGACAATGATCCAGTCGATCAATTAATTCTTTAATCTCTAGTAATGGTTTCTGTCGAAATTTTATTTATTTATACTCTTATTCTGTTTTCTATATGGTTTATGTAGCATTGTAGACTTGTAATGGTGTGAGGTCTGGGGACCTTGACTCCCCATCTACCAACCCACTTTTTAGGAAAACTTCGGCTGTATTGCCATCATGTTGTTACCACAGAGTCTCATCAATAACTCATGGAGCATTATCACTAAGAAATAAATGAATTAAAGTTGGAATGAACAAGATTAAGTTGGCCCGTCTACAATGCCATCAACGAAATAGTGACTACTGATTTTACGTACAGTTCCTGCTTAAACATTTACTTTTTTGTGGGTATTGACAGAGATGTGCTCGCATTCATTTAGGAATTTTTATAATTATTCCGAAAGGTAGGTACATATATTCATTTTAAAATGATTATATCTTCAAAACAGTTGATCATTAAACATAATAAGCTACAATTATTGGATTACTTCTAAATGAACAACCTGAAAAATTGAATTTATAAAAGATGTTCTAATAAAACATAAACTCATGATGGTAAGGTGTAATATTCGATACTATACGCATTTGAATACAGAAATGAACGAGTCTGTAGTATATATATATATATATATATATATATATATATATATATACTAAACTTTATAGAGGAAGGCATAAATAGGGTATCCATTTGATTTTTAGCAAGCGATGTAGTGGACAAAAGCTGGTATATAAAAACTACAGTTCGGTGCTTGTAGTCTGTAACTACGTCTTTAAATCTGTATCTGAATTTTCAATATCATGTCATCCATAAATCAATTATATTTGCTCATCTAAACGCCGGAATGGCGACGCTACTATACCAAAACATATGTGAGTGCTGCTAAAATGCTATTTTCAAGTATTACAAACGATGATTCATATGAAAAATATTTCATAATTTTGGATGAGTTGTGTAGGTAAAGAACTTGTGCTGATAAAATGCAGCAAGTCCGACAACGAGAAATATGTGCAGTCTACCAGTAATTAATTCTGGCGTTTTAATTATGTAGGACGCAACAGCAAAAACTCTTATAAACATAGAGTTTTATCATTTGTTTTTACGAACAATAAAAATAAAAATATAATGGGTGATTGATAAGTGTGATATAGCTGTAGATCTGTCATTATAAAATATATCAAATAAGTTACCTACAAAAATTGTAGCCAGTTAGGTATATGTTTCACATTTTAAAGTAGTTGGAAATTCTTTGGAGTGGACAACCATTCTTATAGCCTTGGTCACAAGAATTCGACCGTAGTTTTCTCTTAGTAGAATAGTAATGAATATTAGCTTACAGTCACAAATAATGCAACCTATTTCTAAAACGGTTGACAATACCATAATTTAATGGTTTCTAGCATATAATTGTTGACACAAGAAAAAAATCGACGGAAAGCTGGTTCAGCTGGTTCGCGAGAAATTTTCGCTAAGATTTAACCTAGACTTACATCATACAAATGTATGCTGCCCAGACCCCTTGAACGATTTTTTGCACTTTCAACCGGAAAATGATAAAATCACATTATTTCTATCACATTATTTCTATGACATTCAAATTCGATATTATAAGAGTTCTGTTCAAGACGAGTCACTTGTTAAAAATTCTGCCTTATTGGAATCTGTTAAATGGAAGGAGCTTTAGAAACATGGTGGGCTTCATATTGTAACGTGGATAGGTAGTCATGTAGTTACGGTTGTTATTCGTTTATTAGATATTTATTCTACTAGCTTGTTTGCTTTAGTTGTTTCATGTTATAGTTCATTATTTACTTCTAGAGTTGGTAGAGGTATTCTCGATCTTTCCAGTAACTATATGTGAGGTACAATTTGTCATAATATTGTCAGTTTGATAAGGTTCTAGAACATTATTATGTGCATCTAGATATTCATAGAACATTCACGATGAATGTCATGTCATGATTCAGGTATATAAAGTCGTGTCGATCACGGTACGGAGTGATCCTTATAAAGTCTGTTCATAAAAGTCAGTCTTTGGATGTTAATAGTAGTTCAGTCGGGAAAGACAGTGACAGTATAGATGGTCAAGGTGACAAGTGGTGAAGTTGCACTACAACAGAAGGTCGTATACAGAGTGTTGAAAATAAACTCACCCCACAACTTTTAGCACAGGGTTAAACGTTACAATATCTATAAAAATATGATACTGTTTGATATCTATTTTATAATTTGAATAAGTTCATTGCATGTTCATTGTTCAAAGTACATATTCATAAGTAAATAGCTATTTGTAAAATCCGGTTCGTATTTCTCCAATTTTCCAATACTCATTTGGATCTGGAAAAGTGGGATTTTTGGAAACTACAACGGAAAAAATTTTACTTTTCTCAACTTAATGCACAAATATAGCTATTGTTTACTATCACTTCCATGGCAGTGAAGAATTACTAACCGGATCTTACAAAATAATATAAATAACTTGTATTGTAATTGGCTTGGTTATGACGTTCACATAAAAAAATAAGAATTATAACCCACACATATGACAAGATGCATGGATGATTCAGTCGTATTAATTTCACCCGTATCATAGTAACATGTTTTGTCACCAGGTGGTCTACACCCATTTGAAAAATCCCAACGATCTTGAATGTGGTGAAGTATAAATCTATATTAAAATTTAGGTATTACGCTTTGTAGATGATATTCAAAATCGATCATCTGCACATATACAAGTTGACCAATAACGGACGTGTATAAATAAGCACGGTCGCAATTCCCATATACCTACACACAATATATTTAAGATGATTAAGTACTTTGTGGAAGCTTAGTTTTCGGTCGCATCCAGGCTGAAGTAACAATCTGTCACTAATAATCCAGAGCGTTTACAATCCTCCTAGACGAGACCCCAACAAATGCTTTTGTTTCTTTCATATCACAGATAGTGATGTTTGTAGAGCAAAGTCAATGTTTAATACGAGAAATTTGAGGTAAATAGAATAGATCATATCTACTATATATATACCTATTGAGAGGTGCGTTCCAGGGAATCGGATAAGGAAGGACTTACTCCATATGGTTAGGTGACAAGTGCAGGGGCAAAGTGGCCTCAACAAAAACAAAGAGCTGGAACAGCTCTAATACACACTTCTTAAAACTAGTTTACTGTGCTGTGATAGCCCAGTAAAGATGATCTGAGGTAGCAAAGAAGCTATTGTTGTCGTTATCCAGTAGCTGTCACATTCTAGTGGACTAGTTTGTGATGTAGTTGATGAAGGCCCAAGGCAGATAAATAAATATTAGAACTAATAGAGCTATACCAAAGCCTGGATATTATATAAGAAATAAACTTGATTAGTGATCGTCACATACAAAAAAAAGTAGCAGTATAGTAGCAACACCTTTGGTTAGGCATAATATTGGCATAGGGTTTCCTCTGGCCTTATTAAAAGCCTGTATTGAAGATAGGTACAGTCTATCAATTATACAGTTTTCATAGAGAACATTACCTCACAAATTTTGACGAAAGCCTAATCAGGCACTCAACACAAATAAAGTGCCACTGACGAAACCGATCTGTCGTCGAGATCATGATTGGTTCTGTTGTTACACTAGAGACGGAAATAAGCCATAACAAACATATTGACATTTGGGTTAATCTCTGAAAAAGTCTCCGCGTTATATCCTGCTCCGTTTTTCCATACATCTGGCAAAAATGAAATCTTTTACTGTACGTCATATATACTAAGTGTGCAAAACACCAATTGTAAAGTTAATTTCTTTTGGAGAAAAATTGACAAGAATCAAGTTATTCCACCAATAGAAAACTATTTATTTACAATTCGTACAAAAGTAATAACATTAACTAGCTCTATTTATTTTCTTCACTTATCTGGGCTACATGGCATTTTTTGGATTTGACTTTTAGATATAAATTAATAGCATATTGTCGAAAAAAAATAAAATACCACCGCGGCAATGGCGGCGCTAGTATCCCTGATTAAAGTTTGAAGCTACTAGCGATAAATGTCAGTGTGTATAATAGGAATAAAGCGATTTTGTCGGTTTTAGCGATAGTTCGCAAAATGAACGCATATGTCGCGTGCTAATTTAATTGTCTCAATGGAATATTACATAAGGAACCTTGACTCATGGAGTGGGGACATATTCAAATTATTATTTTGCATAATTGAACCCACCACTAAAACTTCATACTACTGTTCAAAATTATGTTGTATATATTATTTATGCAAAGGTTGAAAATGAATGAAAATATAGTCTAATGTGACACATTCTACTCATAGTGATTGCCACTTATATTAGTTTATTTCAATGCCAGCAAATAATTGAAAACTATTAATTAAATAGAGTATTTTCAAGCCCAAGAAGCTTAGAAGCCGATATATCTTCTAACATGTTAATCGACAAGTTTAATTTGAGCGTATTTTGGATTATTTCTGTTTATCATTTAATTTTCTCAATCTCATACAATCAACAAAACCTAAACGTTCTTCTATTCTAACTCAAAGTAGGTCACAAATGTATCATAGCCTCGTAAAGGGAGTCCAGAGCTAGCTTCACTTGACCATTATCGAGCAAATAAAGGAAATAAACGAAACAAAATACACTAGAGGATTATAGTCTTTAATTAGTATCAAGCAACGTAACGATGTTATGGACTTTCAACTTCTCTCTCACTTTCCCTCTCTCTTTCTTGCCTTTTCTCTCTGCAACTTTGAGACGTTTTAATTTGTTTGTTCCGAACTTTTTCTATTTTCTGTTATGGATCAATCTGGAGATGCCCTTAAATATTGGATAAGTTGCTATCCCAACAAGAGTGTATTTCACTGTGAAGTGTAGAAACATCAATCTGAAATAAGAAATATATCATTGATAACAGAGACAGTCATGGATTTTGTAGTATAACACTGTGTGCCACGTAAGGTTCCAAACCTTTAAAACAATAGTAATTTTCTAGCTATTGTAACTATTTAATTCATTTAAGGATGGCTTATATAATTATTTGTTATTACAGAGGTTTTTACTATGATATATCTAAGATTCGTATTTTTTATACAAAACAGGATTAGCATGGTTTTGTCTAAAAATGCTGCATGTAACCCTGTTTCTCACAAAACAATTTTTAACTCTATAGCTTTCTTTGATTTCGGAATATCATAAACAAAGGATTTAGTTCAGTTTTAAATAGCACAGATGTTGAATGTACCACAATAGAAAAAATTCCAATAAATCCGGAGCTTTTAAAAAGAGCAGCTACACCATTGTAGATATAATTAAATTATATCCATCATTTTTTGATAAGTTAAATTATATCTGATGGAATGGTATTTCGCTGTAGGAACTCTACTTTATTGGGATTCCTATGAGGTGAAATCTACATTAAAACAAACGTGGAGAAATAAATTTTGCTTTATGTCAATCTCAAGTGTGTAAAAGCTTGAATGTATATTCTCTTTTCAATTTTGCTTCTGTTGAACTTTGCTATCGAAAAGAAGTTTCTTAAAATTTAGTTCAAGAGCCCATTGTAGTAGGTAAATTTTCTGAATAATAATGGATGACTTTGTGGAGGTGAATTGTAATATCATAGGCGCACAAGGCATCACTTTTAAAAATCGCAATAAAATATCGCTTCCTTAATTTGGATGGTGGTGAGAAATTTGGAAAGCGAAAACAATATCTCCGACTTGATATGACATATTCATATTTTGTTCATGCAATCCTTTGTTTTGGTGTAAAAATGATTTATGTAGCATATGTGATCAATCGGAAATGACGTCATACTGTATCATGCGACTGAAATTGGCCATTTTCAAAGGTGAAGCCCTGGAAGTCTCTAATAGTACTGTAACGTTTAATCCTGTGCTAAACGTTGTGGGGTGAGTTCACTTGCGTAAGACTTAAAAGTTCGCCGATTGCTTCCAATGGTTTATTTTCAAACACTCTGTACACGACCTTCTGTTGTAGTACTGTCACCACTTGGCACCTTGACAAGCTAAACTGTCACTGTCACTATTAACATCTGATTCCACAGACTGATTGTTATCAACTGACTTTCTAAGACTGACTGACTGTGACCTGTGATCAACACGGCTTTATATATCTGATTCTTTACATGACATTCATCGAGAATGTTCTATGATTATCTAGACGCACATAATAATGTCCTAGAGGCTTGTCAAACTGACAGTACTATGACAAATTGTACCTCACATATAGTTTCTGGGAGGATCGAGATTAAATCTACCAACTCTAGAACTATTTAATGAGCTATACATGAAACAACTATAGCAAATAAGGAGATATAACAAATACATACTAGAGGAAATGATAACCGTATGTACATGACTACCTCTCCACGTTACACTGTCCCCTTCTTAGCTTTGATCGTCCCGATCAAACATCATCCCAATATATTCTACAATCTTATCTGGGGGGCTCCTTGGATCCTCTTGTCCCAGTTCTCATTAACATTTCCCGAGGAAGACATATAACTCAGTGTTCCTTTTGATCCTCTTCGGCGATCATCGAATATTTCACCGGACTATGAATAACACCAGGTGAACATCCTCGAACAGGTGATCTGTTTCTACACAAGCTAACGCGATCCTTGGTGGCCATACATCCTTCACCACTACGTGATCTTGAATTACGATCACGCAATGTTGAGTGAACTACAACGAGTTTGCCTAGTCTCGGTCACTGCGTCGCCTTATGCGGTTTCTTCTATTGCGGCCGAACACCTTCTACCTCCTGCGCCTCTTTGTGGACTACTGGAACGTGAATTGCTTTTCCTACAACCACTACTGTCTACACATTGCCTGGTACTTCTTCGACATCTGGATATACCGCGCCTGCTAACAAGAATTTTTCTTCTACTGCTTGATCTCTGTCTAGAGATACTGTGTTCTTTCGAACTAGGTATGGCATCTTCCCTCTTAACACCATGCTCGATATCTGAACTTTCTTTATTAGAGCAATAATGATATTTCTGTTGGGCGCAATTTTTTCCATCCGGATTTCGAAATTCTTCTGTACACGGCTAGTTTGAAATTGTGGACAGTTCTTCTGCATCTGTCCTTCTTGTCCACAATTCCAACACACCCTCTGAGTACTATGTCCAGTTGTTTGCCCATCAAATTTTCGCAACATTTCAATAATTTGCTTAATGTTACTTTTTCTGTATTTCTCCTCTTGTACTAGGCCAACTCGTCGAATCTGTCCCAGATGAAGATGAGTTCTGGACGCCTGTTTAGCAGCTTCATACTCAAGTGCTCAAAGCCTGCTGAATCTCAAAATCTCTTGGACCATCAATGTATGTTTGTACTGTTAGCCTATCAAGAAAGTCTCTTGGCGCTGTAGGGTATGCCAGTAGATCGAGCCGGACAACATTAGTTTCATACTGCTGCAATGTTTCGTCATACCTTTGTTGCCTATACTTTAACTGTGCTTGGTAAACTTGTTGTAGATATTGGTAGAATTGATTCATTTTTGTTTGGTCTTCCTTTCTAATTCTTTCTTGTTCTTCTTTATCTTGTTTTCTAATTCTTTCTTGTTCTTTTTTATCTTGTTGCCTACTTCTTTCTTGATTTTCAAGGAACTTCATAATTTCTGCAAACCTCGCCATTTCGTCGTAATCTTTCAATCTGTTATTCACCATATATTCTCAGCCGAATCCGAAGATCCCACTTCTGACATCAATTGTAACGTTTAACCCTGTGCTGAACTTTGTGGGATGAGTTCACTTGCGTAGGACTCAAAACTTCGCAGATTGCTTCCAATGGTTTATTTTCAAACACTCTGTACACGACCTTTTGTTGTAGTACAACTGTCACCACTTATCACCTTGACAAGCTAAACTGTCACTGTCTTTACCGACTGAACTACTATTAACATCTGATTCCATAGACTGACTGTTATCAAATGACTTTCTAAGACTGACTGACTGTGACCCGTGATCGACACGGCTTTATATATCTGAATCATGATATGACATTCATCGAGAATGAATGTTCTATGATTATCTAGATGCACATAATAATGTTTTAGAGGCTTGTCAAACTGACAATACTATGACAAATTGTACCTCACATATAGTTTCTGGTAGTATCGAGAATAAATCTACCAACTCTAGATATAATTAATGAACTATATATGAAACAACTATAGCAAATAAGGATATATAACAAATACGTACTAAAAGAAATAATAACCGTATGTACATGACCACCTCTCCACGTTAGAGTACTATTTACTCGCAAACAGTTATTTATGTCTCTTATTTATGGTTTTTACATACAGCGGGCTTCTAAACTAATAACACAAAACTGTAATTCAATCTAAGAATATCCAATTACGTGGTAACCAATTTAATACAAATTAAAATGCAAGTTATGCATCGCAATATACAGTATCAATATAAATGTGTGGTCTAAATCTTTGAATCGATTGAGACAAAATTCCCTACTTTTATCTATCGTTTATAATAGTAGAAGAGCTTTCGACGTTTTTCAGAGGTTATTGAGGACTATTTATTGTGAGAAAGTTGAGGCGCGCTCATGTTATGTTCAAATAGTTCCGCGATATTCTGATGTGCAATTATAGGTACACTTAACACAGTTGAAATTATTATAGCGTATTAAAATTTGACACTTAACTAAATAAGACAAAGTTTACACGTTTGAGGGGATCTACCACCCTTTTAATACAGGTCTATACTACTGCCTATACGGTTTAAAGGCTAACCAGCAAAAATACAAAATGCTAAATAGTTACTGTATTCATTATTTTTGTAAATTAACAAGTACCTAATTTATTGAGGACTGATTCTTTAGATACTTATCGCCTGATAAGGGGAAAAGCCTCCTAACAGGTTGGAACAAATTCAAATAAATAATGAAATATACTCATTTATTATATTGTATCGAATAGCTAGTTTTAACAAGATTTTAACATTATTTCATTGCTTTGATCAGTCATTTGAATAATAAATATATATAGTAAGCAGAAGCAGAATAATCAACTATAAATTTCAGTTTCCATTGAAATACTGAAAGTTTGAAATGCTTTGTTTCAGTAAATCTTGTATAACATTACATTCAGCCATATGAATAAATCCACAAAAATAAATACGAGATAACAGTGCATTCCTCAAAACAACTAAGTAGTGGTATTGTATTCAGAAAATGAGATGCCTTTCGTGGAAAACGGTAGGCTTACATATAACAAAAGTTCTATGGAAACGAAATATATGTATATATATACCTATATATCATACCTCTTGTAACGCTGGCGATGGAGTTTCGCTTTTGTCATGTCTTCCTTGAGTATATATTTCTTCAGGCCGGTAATCAAATTTTTGAAATAACTCTCAAGTTCAATGGAGTTTATATTGAAGTTAAACAAGGCTCTATCCTCTTTGGCGAGCTTATCCCAAAGTTTCGAAACGCTATCATTGTTTACATCCCATTCGTTTACGAGAAAGTAATGCAGCACGTCCGATGTTTTCTCCAATTTCGCATATATCCGCCTCATCCTGAAATCGATAGATATACTCGTAGGTACATATATTGTATCCATTAGAAGGGAGAGCGACATGGAAATTCACCATGAGGCACGTAGGTGGTGCTGTTGGTATCTACATCATTCGATATGGATGTGTGTTTGCCAAAATAAAGAGAATTTATTATTCTATTTATCTACTAGACTAACCTATGCTAGGTATCAACGAATCTATTAGACAAATCATAAGTTTTAAAATCTTAAAAAGGTATATGAAATTGAGATTTGGTAAAGGAGAATGATGGTATGTGAAGAGGAGAACTTTCGCATATATTTCACTTTCCGGTCACTTCGGGTTTCACCAAAAATGACTCCAGTTCTGAAATTTGAAATGGAACACCCTGTATATTGTATCTATTCTTCTCATCATTAAATTTCCGAGACAATTCTGAAATGCGTTTTGAACAAGGAGGAATGCACTTTGAGAGTTTCCTACAGTGAAAGTAAATACCTAAATTATTATCCATGGCACACTTGACGAAGGTAAATAATTATGCAGTTTTTTCCAAATATTTAATTTTTTTTCTTATTTTTATTTCAATCGCAAATAAATTCGAGTCATTAGATTACTTTACGTCTGATGATGGCCACCCAGAAATATAGAACCATTTCCGGTGAAACCGGAGAAAAACTTATAAAGATGGGAAAACTATCCTCTTCAAATACATTTAACCTTACCAAATCTCTTTTTGATATACCTAAAATATTAGAAGGTATGATTTGTCTAATAGATTCGATGGCACCCGGTATAATAAACAGTGTGTTCCACGGAGAGTGGGAAAACATAGGTATTTGCTCTTTGTGAAGTTTGACGGTCGCTTAATGAACAAAGTAGTGAGTGCATGGCGTTGAAACAACAATTAAATTACGTTTGGCTTAGAATTTATTTGAGAAATGTAAAAGTTGCAATTTGAAACAATACCTTTAAAGTTTGTTATTTTTAGTCCAATCAAACATATTTCATATAAATTTTTTCGTAATTTGTGACCTTGGCAGCGGTATAATTGGTTTTGAAGTATGTATGTACTTTAACGGCATATGTAGGTATGCCTACTAAGAATATTAATTTTGTTTCATGAGCCTAAGTGCATTTTAAACGGTCTTATTTAGATTGCCTTGCATCTTATTTATTTATCAAATCTTTTAATTGATATTAGACCCCCTTCGTGTTGACAGATTGATCTGAAATTTAGTACACACCTTTAGTTCTGATCACATTCTGTATTATAGGAAATCCAAAATGGCCGCCGTTACTCAATGGCGGATTATATAATGATAGATATCAAATGAAAGGGCTTGACTAGTAGAATACAGGATGTCACTCGACATGACTGTCATAGCTTGGGAGTGTGTTGCTGGGGTGATTTCAAGTGAAAAGTGTCTAATGAAAATTTACCCGGAACTCTAGCCTAACTGAACTAGAAGCATTTGAAATTTTAGTTAAGTAGTAGAAGCAAATCCCTAATAATTTGAAAAACATTTAAAAAGAAACCGCTTTATTGAATTAGTTGCTCAAAATGTACAAGCAGTTGCTGAATACATAGTTTAGTTGTTCTTAGAATTGAAGTGGTAGCTCTGCTAGCAGTCCTAGGATCGGCACCAACAGTTTCTGCGGCATCCATGATTCGAGCTAATAAGTGTTCTCTGTTTTCAATATTTTCTGCATAAGCTATACTTGTCAAACTTCCCCATATAAAGTAATCTAGGGGATTAAAATCTGGTAACCTTGCTGGCCAAGAAACTGCAGAACCTCTTCCAATCAACCGGTTCGTATAATTTTGATTCAGAAATTCTGTTACTCGTCGACCAAAGTGTGGAGGTGCACCACCGTGCTGATTCCACATTCGTTGTCTTACATTAACAGGAACATCATCCAGTAATATTGCAAGATCATTTTCAATGAAACGCAAATAACGAATGGCTGTGAGACGATCTTTCGAGACATTCATTAATAATGACAAACCAAACATTCACCGAAAATCTATTTTGAAAATGGGATTTCCGAGTTTGCTTCTAACTCAGTTAGGATAGCGTTACGGGTTCATTAGACATTTTATACTTAAAATAACGCTTTTAAACTGTGGCAGTCATGTCGTGGGACACCCTGTATAGTTCACTGAAAAATAATGAAAGTCTAATATGGCCGCCAACAAAATAAAATGAAAGGGCTTGACTAGTAGAATATAGCTCACTATGTGATGGCGTTTTATATACCTATTGTTTCACAACCACTTACGGCTAAACATGTTTTTTTCTGGAAATAGCTGAAGAGATAAAGACATGGCATTTTGTAGGCATGATTTGGAATACTACGATTGATGTCAAAAATTGTTCAAGCAAATCATGACAACCACCTACTCGATTTTTTCGATTCCATTCACACAAGATTGTATTTTTTATGGACATAAGAAAAAAGTTTAAAAAGTTTTGCAATAATTGTCCTTTTCAACACATATTATTAAATTGATTTATTTGAGTTTTATTTATTCAAAAAGTTCTGATAAAAAATTGAATAGAGGTTGCATGTTTCACCTCTTTAAAAGATCAAAACAAACTTGAAAAAATATCCACAGGTACCTACCCTTTTTATTGTTAGAACATGTCCACCAAATGTCATTCCTTCATCTCTTCAACAATTTCCAGTAAGAAAAAAAAAGGTTCTTTCTTTTTTGGAAGTGTGTAACTTTTCAGGGAAAGGTCTGAGAGCTTTTGTTTACATGAAAGACCCCCATCTAATTTTCGACAGGAATAATTTTCGACAGGAATTCACCCCTAAAAACTTTCGCACTTATTTGAAAACACCCTGTATAGATATTTAGAGAACAAACCGATTAATATTTGAGTTAAAGATATGATATTCATATCTGCCTATTTGCTCCGTTTTGATACTTAGACCACGGATTCATATTTTAGGAATTTTGGTGAAGAGCTAGATTGGACTTTTGGAGAAGGATATTTATAAGGATATAATTGTTATCTCAATATGACAAAAGTCATAATTCTGTTTGCTTCTAAGGAATTCAGCTAAAGTTGTAGTTTATAAGTGATATATTTTATAAATATTCAGGTCCCCGGGTGAAACGAGCATAGATATTTCGTTAGCGTGGTTTGTTTCCCTGAGAAGCAGATAGACCAGTCTCGTACTCTTTCGTATATATACTAACATTAAAAAAGCTATAAAAAAGAATTTTCTTTAACCTAAACCACTTCTTGTGAACCTCTGAAATTATATTTTGAGTATGATCGTTAAGCGTACGGTTCTTGTCAATTATTATATAAGTTTTGTCTATCTCTGCAATTAAAACAACAACTTAATCCACTATCCACTATTCCTAATAACAAGAGAGTTGAATGTTTTTCTACAAAACTTAATCCATTATTTAGGTTACACTCATTATCCTCGAACATTCATCACTTTTAAACACAAACAAATCAAATATAGTCTGAATTCATATTCTTATATAGATATATATATATAGTGGACCCGATTTAGATATCTGAGGTACATTATGTTGAATCATTAGTTTACCAGGCAAATTTAGATTAGTTTTGAATCAGTTCCGTACATTTTTTTTAATAATAATCTAACGTCCGCTTGAAATCGATAAAAACTAACTACTTTTTTATTATGTTATAAGAAACTTTTCTGGAAGTGCATAAGATTTTATATGATAGGAGCGAAGTATGGTAATTCAATAGCAGAAGAATATTAAGTATTGCTTTTAAATATTTTTATCACTCATACCAAACATAATCACATAAAGTTTTACTATCGATTAATGCAGATTAAGGGATCTTGTAATTTCGAGATCACAGCACTTTTTATGTCATCAGCTCCAGACCACAGCATAAGAAACCTATGCTCTATCCAGACTATCAGAAACACAAACATTATTTGATAAATAATGCAGAAAGCTGAAATAACAGAGTAACAAATAGTCAGATGGGGAAGGTATAGTTTGAATGCTGGAAATTTGCGTTCTTGCATAACATTAATTCCGAACCAGTTGGAAAATGTTTCTAACCGTTCATACGAGTTCTGAGCAATTATCAAACTGTCCCAAACAACTGCAACTGGACTAGGCAAAGAACAGGGCGAATGAATTCTTCATGTTCAAAATAAAGAATAAATTATTTCTCTTCATATTAACATTATTTCATTCAGAAAAAAGTTCATATATATTTTTTTAAGTTGAACTGTTTTATTACAATAAATAATGATAGTAATGACGTACGTCAAACAAAAAAATAAAATGGTTAGGCGCAAGAAATTTTTATCAAAGTCAACTGCTATAACATTATAAATTCTATTTATATATTCTGTATTCTCAGGTTACGCTAAATAGGCCCAACGATTTTATTTGTTTGTCTGACCCATCCCCTAGATTGATGAGGAGAGTAGTATGACTGGTACCTAATACCTACCAAATGATTTTTTAGCTTTTAGTGCATTAACTGCATCATGACTATCATTATTTTTTTCGAATAAAACCGTTTAACTTAAAATAATTTTACTGACCTTAATTTTCAAGTTTTTAGTTTTTTAATCGATTAATCCTCATTCTATTTAGTTCATTCAGTGCCTCATTATTATAAGGTTTGTTTCCTGACAATTTATTGCATCTCTTCGTCTCTTTACACTGCAACAAATTGTCTTTACTAATATTTTACTTGACTTGAACCGCGTGGTCTACAGTGCTACCTTTCATTTTGTAGCGGCGGTCATCTTGTATTGTCGTCAGAACTGAAGTTGTGTACTAAATTTCAGATCAATCTGTCAACTGGAAGGGGGTCCAATATCAATCAATAGATTTAACAAAAAATGAATAAAAAGCAAGGCAAGCTAAATAAAACCGTTTAAAAACGTGAATTAATAATATAAGGTGATGACGAAAAGTCGGCAATACCTTTAGTTAGTCTGAAAATAACCATTTTGATAAAAGAGCCAAGACAGAATAATTTACACAGCAGCGTAGGTATCAAAGGGCATCAAAATATTGTATAAAGAAACAACCTTTTTGTTTGTTTTGTACTCATTTAAATCAAAACTCTTGTGGCCGCTTATGGTTGCTTAAGTATTAATTACTGTTTCATTTGGAAGAATAATAGAGTTAACGATTATTTGTAACATAAAAGAGAACAAAAAGGTAATGTATGTAGACTTTTGCTATTGAAAATAAACTGTACTCTTTCATACTTTGCTGCCAAGTAGCAGATTATCTTAAAAAATAATTATTTTCCATACTTCATTGATACGAAATTAGACCTAAAAATTGACCTGTCTTAATATTTTTTCAAGAACAGTGATTCAAGGGATGTTGAGGGTGAGACTTTACGAGCTGACTGTATATATATTAATACCTACCTGGGTTTCTTACCCAATATGATTAGCATCGAGTCAATCAAATAAGATGGAATGGAGTGAAGAAAAAACTTGGCCAATAGGTAAGCGTATTTTGATTCTATTAGAAGCAGCATCTGGTACCACATAGCTTTTCTGAATGGAGGATAGTCAATATGACTGCAGTCTACATAATCTTTTGTTGGTATCAGTAATTTTGAGTTCTTGGCAGAGAAGTTGCACACTGGTGGTGGTGATAGTCGCAAATTGGTTTCTTTCCTGAGAATAATTGAAAGAGAAATATGAAAAAAGTATTGAAAATACATATCTATTGAAATACTACTACTTGTTCTGAGTTTGAAAATCGAACACGATCAAGCCATCAAAATATGAAAAATTAGTATCAACCCATTAGGACCGGGTTGCCCACCGGTTAAATATATTTTCGATTTTCTGTTGTCTTTTATTTGATGATAGAGACCGCGATGAACGGTAATGCAAAGTCAAAATGTCAAAGAGAAAGAATATAAAACCACTTGGTGTGACAAGTGACGTTATCGAAATTAGGAATTAAAATATCTTATTTGAGACTATTTCTTATCCATTTCAGTTTTCTTTATAAAGTTATACCTCTCAATAAATAATTTTGAAGAATTCTAACCTAAATATGTTATAGACACTAGGTGAGTTTTAAGTTGTTTTGAATTACTTTTTAATACTCTGTAAAATTTATTTTTCAGAATAAATATTTTTTTAAGATTTATTCAAAAGCAATTATACATATTTTGATTTATTTCTTGTGAATAATAGATCTTTCAGATAAATTTAAATTGCTTAGAGAAGAAGGAATTATCAGTCAAAAACTGAAATGGTTAGGTAATTTTCTTGAATATTTCAATTGGTTTAAAAAAATTGTCTCCATTTCTAGAATCACTAATTCGCGCCAAACTCCACCGACATCCAGGAATGTCTCCAGAAAGTCTTTACAAAAATATATAACAAATTCCTGAGTTTAACTTGATTATAAGATCATTCTGGTACATCTGTATGTCTGCCTGTCTGCTGAACTGACTTAAAAAGTAAGTTTAACTTATATCTGTAACTCTTTCTATGAATGGACATACACTAAAACACATCGTAGCTTGCTCAGACTGCTAATGATTGAAGGAAAGGCTCTTATTTTGTAATTGATGTAAATTTGTATACCTAAATTACGATTAATAACAATTTATGAATGAATTCTGATGGAACTCAGATCAATTATCTTGTTTATTATACGATCAATATAAATTACTCCCAAACATTGCACTATTGCACTCAATATAGATTGATAATACTGAAAGTGCTGTGAAAACAAATGTGTTCATTACGTATGATTTGGAACAGTGGGAATGATAATTAGAAGACAAACTTTATAAACTGATAGAAATTTATTGGTTGATATATACCTCATATTTAAGATGCAATTATAATGATGTGCCCTCAACTCAGCAGTAATTATTCTGCACAACAACATAATCATGAATTTTTGTTGCAAACAAATCACCCACCAGGAGACATCATTCATCCAGCTTAACCTACGTGGACTGGATCTAATAACTTGGCCGATATAAAAAATGTGCCTTCACTTACCATTTATTACCGACATCCCAGGCAAAGCATAGCAAAGCATTAATGCACATGTCTCCGGGGACGGTGTGCGACTTAATATTTCCATTTGCGCGAACGACCCGTAATATGCCACAGTGGGAAGAAAGCAGGATGCCCAGGGGTCCGTATAAATTGTCCGACCATCCTGGGACGGGCTCGGATGCCGTCGAAGTTACTGGAAAATCGTGTTGGGTGTTCATTTCCATTTCGGAAGGTGCAACTTGTGCAATAATGAGAAAGGGTAATAAATAATTGAAGGGCTGAAATTCACAAATTTTAATCGTTTTCTAAACAAAAACGACACATGCCCAAAATTGTTTGCTTGAACTGTAAGAATATGGTCTTATATATCAGCTCCTGTCTTTCGAAGATCAGTGGTTAGTTAGGTTATGAGTCTGAGAAATAAAGAAAATAAAAATAAGATAACTGATTCACACTTCAGTATAAAAAAAATAATAAAAAAATAAATAGATTTTTGGTGATAAAATCATATATGGTTGTATATGAAAAATGTCACAGTATTGTTGGATTGGATTGATGTGATTTTTCACAAAGTGTTCAACATTTAGTGGCTCAGTGCTCAAATTCTCCAAAGCACTTTATTTTTCTTATTTTAAATTTTTTAATTTGAACCCCAGTATATTTTTAAATAATTCAAAGCAGAATTATAGAACAAATATTTTGCTAATCAGAAACCTGTCGCAGTTCATAGTGCATTCAAAGTTATATGCAAAAAGCTTATTACATCAATAATAGAAGCGAGGTTGTCTTTTATTTCAATGACATTATCATCTCCTCCAAATTAAAGAAGAAATTTAAGCTCACCAAAACCCAAATACGCATTCTTACACTTTTTTCTGTCTGTCTGTTCGTTAGTCCGAAATAAGCGATCGGAATCGTAATGGCTGAATCCAATTTTATAGGGCTTTGCTGACAGTAACAGGTACTGTTATAGGCTACTTTTAGATCGATAAAAGGGTTAAAATAAACAGTAGAAAACAGGTATCTTTATGGTTCCGTTCATTAGAAATGTTTGTCGATTTGTATGTTCGTCTGTCATAGCCTATTTTCTCCGAACCTTCTGAACAAAAATGCGGTAATTTCGTAATAACACAGGGTTAGTTGCTCGTATAGAGTGAATAAAGCGTGTTTAATTCTGGGAGGTAGATTTTGATGGAAAAATTTCGAAAATTACAAAAAAAAATCGAAATATGTTGTCTAGGACATACTCTTATTCTTATATCGTTATAATTAATGAAGTCAGAGTCCCCTCTTATCTCTGAGTCTACGAAGCCTAAAATTTTGTATTTAAGTACTGTGGTATAGAAATCTAAAGTGATAAATCTCACAAATAATGTTCTAACACAAGCGAATAAAGCCAACCGTATATCAGGTTATTTAAGAAATATTAGTATCCACAAAACATGTATACGGCACATACTTATATATACCATCCAGGCACTTGCCGAAACATCAAAAACTAAGGGTATTTTAAGTGTATCAGAAATGAAAACTAAGAATTAGGGAAGACTGTGGAATTCATGATGTAGTAAGATGGGCGAGGGCAATTTGAGAGATTATGTAGATCGTATGAGCCCTGAATGATTAGCAAAATGGGACAAAATAGAGAAACCGTTAGGCAGTAAACGACCGCTCGTACGACCACCTAAAAGAGAGCGAAAAAGATCAGCCTCTACTCTCTACTTCCCAAGAAATAATAAACCGGCAATAGCGGAAGGCAATAGGACATAGTCCGTAAAAAGAAGAAGAAGACTTTCCTTTGTTTTTCCAAGTGTAGGGCATCAACTAGCTATCAAAAATGGCAAATAAATAAAAAAACAGATTCAAAAATCAATCACAGGAAAAATGTGTTTTTGTGTATAAGCTTCATAGATAAAATGGGCTTTTTTTTGTTGGACATTAATCAAATCTTTCCCTCCACTTTAGGCTCTATTTGGTACAATTTAATGCTCGCAAAAACGATCACATATATTTGATAAAGTGTGATAGATGCAATCATAGGTGAACAATCTCGATGAACACATTTATAACATTGATAGTATTTGTCAGACGGGATGTATTCGGAGAATAACAATAATATGTATCTATGTGGTTGGTTATCGCTAATTGATGAGCAATGCTTTTAGTGATAACAAACTAAAAATGTGACACATATGCATTAGTAGCCTGATACGGCTTAGACATAATTAACATTATGCTATTTTAGATAATTAATTGATATATGTCAATTTTTACCATTTATACAGGTATCTATGTTCATGAATATATGATGAGCAATTTGTAATATTAGCTTTGTAAAGAGTTCTTGAATTATAAATTCAGGGTTGTGAGAAAAATTACAACATCACCTACCAATTGTAGGTCTAAATAGTCCAACTGGAACATTTGTGCCCATTTTAAGAAGCAAATTCTCTGCAACGGCTTTAGTGAAAACGTAGGAATTTGGCCATTGACCAATGAGTCTGAAACATATAAAATATAGTGAAAGTTCTGAATTGACTTATCATAAATCGATAACAACAGCTATAATAATGATGAAATACACATCCATAATACAAAAACAACACTGTGTCATTGCGCATGTTGCTCCTTCACCATAATAACCACATGACGTTACAACAATGAAAAATGGGAATCAAGCTGTAGCCAGCTACTGATGCCAATGGTACCCGAGTCCACGGGCACGCCTCGAACATTATCAGCACTACCCCAACCATATGATGACGTCGAGTGGTTAGTATGCTGGAACTTTACCAAATTGTGTTCATAAGTTAACATATTTTTGTTTGTTTTTATATAGGGTGACTATTAGACGTTTCTGGAGATCTACAATATATACGAATTTCAATTTTGGGCTATAGCCATAGTCAGCTAAGATCTACTGGATCCAGATATTTTGAACATTACAGTTTTGTCACATCTACTTGTATCTGATATCAACTTCATTATTTCAAATGGTGTACCCTCTATTCTATTCATATTATTATAACTTTAACTAAAATAAATTACAGAATACGACATTTGAAACAAATGTTTATATCAGATATGGGTAGATGTGGGAGTAGGTACTGTAATGTTTCAAATATTTTGACCCCTTAGATCTCAGTGCACTAAGGCTAAAATCAGAATTTGAAATTCGAATGTCTTGAAGAGATACGTATAATAGACCATCGAACATCCTCTAACATTTGCGCATCTTTAATATGGTGCTGATCATGATAAATCATTATGCATCATAACGCTATTATGTAAAATCAAGTTATGTATATAAATGACGGTTTCATTAAAATGTCATTATTATTTATCAGTCAATCCCAATCATGATAATCAATCAATATGTTTATTGTTCATATATAAAGAACTACAAATTTATTCTTATAACAATGGTCTGCAATGCCTATAAGGAATACTAAAATTTAATTAAGAAATGTGTATAACAATGTTAATTTACAATATAATTATTAAAAGGAAAGGAGAAGCTCGTATCTATTAACTTAAAAAAATAGTAGTACCCGTATAGATACGCGTTCGTGGCAGTTAAATTGTCTAAATTTTCAAATAAATAATGATTGTCTGAGAAAAAACTACCTCTGACCTCAGTATAGAGCGGATAAGTAAAAAGTACATGAAACATTTTCATTTACATTGCACACAGTACAAACTTCCGTGTGGTTAATTTTATATGATAGGCCTGCTTTGTATGTAATTTTAGAAAAAGGTCTATTTGATAACCTAAGTTGATACATAATTCTTGTAGTGTGCAGTCGAAAATTGAAGCCTAAATATTTGGGTTATTAGTTAAATGGTACACAAGATAAATTATTGTAGAAGACTTTGTAGGGTGAGGATCGCGCATAATGGAGGTCGAATCTGAAAGATCTGTCCTCTCCTCTGTTGAAAATTTAGGGATGTTTTGTTGTAGGCTGTTGTAGATGAGATTTTCCCATAATTTGGAGAAGCCAGTATCACAACGCCAGAATTTCATTTGAGCTACCCAGTTGTATTTGATGTTTGTACTCTCTAGAAGCTGATGCTGGCGATGAAAACATTGTCTTAGAAGTCTTTCAGCTCCCATACTTGGTAATTTTCGGCAGCCAGTCAAGTACGATGACTTTAAGATGAGTGGTACCAGATACATGACGTAAAAGAACAGAGGAAGTGTTTCTAGGCAATAAAAAGGAAACGTTTGAAGAATTTACCTTGAATATTTTCAATAATGTTACCTGTAAAAAATTTTACTACAATAGTGTTTAAAACTTTCAATAGGGCTCTCCAGGAAATTTGCTTGAATTTATAGATTATATTAAGAGACGAACCTGTGCATTGTTGAGCTTTAGCTACCGATGATTTTGCCATTTCTTAAAAAAAGAAAGAGGAAGAGAAAGCTACTCCTAGATAAGTGTATTTTTTCATCGATTCAATAGAGCATTTGTTGAGGTAAAGACGCTAAACTGGGGACTTGATTCCTCCTCGTCTAAAATATACAATTTAGAAACCCTTGTTATAGGAATAAATTTCTTATTCCTTATATAATAATAATTGAATTAGTGAATAATGTATAACCATAACCAAGTTCGTTGGACTTGTATTAGGTGGCGGCTTCTGGTAACGTTGCATAGCAAAATAACATCTTTTATCTTTTAAATCTGGCGGATTCCTAAGCAGACGTTGTCTTAACTGTGAGAAAATATCTTATAGAAATGTTTAAGAGGGGCAAATAAAAGCCAGTATCTAGGCAAAGATTATTTCTTTTAAATATTAAGAAACTCTTGTAGCACACGCCATGATTTTTAATTTTTCCGATATTTCGATATTTTGTACGAAGAATGTTGTCAGGTACCATTTTTTTCTTTTCGGAGAACTTGGCTATATACGTAGTGTAAGCTTAGCGAACATATTGTGAAAATGATCTCCCTGATTATCTATAACTGCTTGGTCTCTGCGGTGTCATTGAGATTTGTATAATTTCTTGATATATTGTTGGCAACAATAAATTATTATCTCTGATCACTTGTATTGATCCAAGTATTCTTATAAACTTTCGTCTCTAATGTTCCCCAAATGTTATTGTCGACGGGGCTTAACTCAGGTTTAATAAGACAATTTTCTTGCAATTCTTTTTGTGACAGTACCTATATTTTTTTCAAAACGGTCGATACTTCAAATAAACTTTAATATCTACATCTTCATACTCATGATCATTTGAGTAAGTAAGTACAGTAAGTACAGCATCAAGAATTGTCCTTACTCTTTCGAAAGTTTCGATAGTGCTCCTTTTCCTCCCTCTTCTCCTTCCAGGCTTCATTTATATATAACTATTGGTCTCAAGTAAATGCCGTAGAAAATAGCTGACTATAGGTAATTAACTTCCAATTGCGGTCTGGGTAACTTCTATTGATCCTTTTTACTATAACCTTTGACTCTTAAAGATTTAATTAAGATTTTATCTTCAAATGATAAATATGAATTCACAATTTTGAAATTAATTAAATACACTATCAAGAGATACAATAGCAGCTAACTCGATGTAACCTTATTATAGAAAAAACTATTCGTTTCGTATAAAACCTAGAGTTTCTCGAAAAATTTTGTTAGAGCCACTTCTTGGATATTCTCTTAATATTTTAGAATAATTAGTTTAGTTCTTAACCGACTTCTCAAACTGACGAGGTATACAATTCGAATGTTTGTCTGCGGTTTTTTTATGTGCTCTGATTTTCATGATTTTTTTTCTATAAAAGAGGACTATGGAGTTGGTCCTATTGTAAAAATGGGACATTCAACATGCCCTTCAACCCACGAACTTGTCCCAAGGGGGTTAGAAAGTGGATTTTTTTGAAAATTGAAAATTTGAGACGACAAAATTGAAGACCATATTAATTACATAATTACAGCAGTGATAGAGTCTGAAATATGTGTATTTCTGCCATATTTTGAAATATCAAAATAAGTATAAGCAAAGTGTCTGCTATTATCGTCTTCGGAATAAGTAAACGTTGAAAGATTTTGGTGACTAATGATACACTCAAAAGTGTGAAATAAAACCATTCAACAGAAAATAGGAACGACTTTTGATGTTGATGCAAAAAGTCTTCCCTCTACCTATAACAGCAAAACTTCAAAATGACCAGTGCCAATAGAATTACATAATATTATTTTATATTTTTCAGTGCACCAACTAAAAAAAGTGGGGCCTTTTTTTCGTAAAAAAGGTTAATTGGTAGCAGCTCAAAAGGCCATAATCAAAAATATTGGCTCTTACTTGATTCGAGGTATTTCTGCGATTAAGAAAAGGCCCCCCTAATATTCTCACAAAATTTCAAATGCCGTCAAATTTTCAAAAAAATATTCAAAGCCAGATTAGGTTCCAAAGAAATGTATCCAACTGTACAAAAATTAGCGTTCTTTAGATTGAGTTAACTGCTCGTTGATAATTATAACCTATACACTTCATAGAACAACGAATCATCAACGAATGACATTCAAATATTTCATTTTGGAAGTCAAGCTCAACTTTTAGATAACATCAGTTGGCGTAATCTCATTATGTCAGATATACTTTACTATCCTATAGTATTTCAAAACAAGAATATATAACTACATATTGTCTTTAAATTAGTACATCTTATCTAAATCGGTTCTTTGGATACACTTTAAAACAGCTAATATAATCCAGTGACATATTTACTTTCAATTCATCCTAGCTCAATTAATTAATAATCGTGATTTATCACGTACAATATTGCAAGCGTATGCAAAATGAAAACGCATTCACATGTATCCTAGTTTTGGTGGATTAAGCTGGAGTTATTATTCCATCCGAAAATTAAATAAAGATGAGCGTTCTTGTATAAGCACTAGGTAAAGTCTTAATTGCAATTAATTTTTATAAAGCAAAAATACAGAATATTCAGCGACTAATGAGATTTTTTCAGTTCATAGAAAGTATGGTATTTTGAAAAAGGTACAGGTATATTCAACTAAGATATTATGCTGCATTCCATTGAAAGAAGTTGACATTTATTCAGTCGCGTCCTGAATGTTCATCTGAAATTCCGATGGGATTCAATGGAATAAACATTTAATTGAATATATTACTTTATATTAACTAGGAGTAGTATTTTCAGAATGTTTGCGTAATGAGGTCTCCATTTCTAAAAATTGTGAATCGAGACACATATCATGAAATTAAAGTTTGTTGAGATAGTGTCTGGCATTTCTATTCAATCCAATTAGGAAAATGCTGATATCTCTGTAATTTCCAGAGCTGCCTCGTCTACAAATGACTAAAATTTGAGGAAGATAACTTTTGGATAATAATGAATCAGATAATCAAATCGCTTTAGATATGAGATGAGATCATACTAATTAGAAAAAATCTAATGATTTCTGCACATGTCTGTGTTATAACATGAAAACTACTTGATTGGTTGGGCTGAAATTTTACATACAGAAAGCTTGTATAAAATGATCGAGATAAGATAGGAAATTTAGTTAGTGGTTCAGACTATTTGCAAACACAATACATGCTTGAAAGGGGAGTAATCTCCTTAAATCATTTTGTTTTAAGTATAGTTTATTGACTTTATAAATATTTCTATAAAAAATTGGTCCGATGTTATTAGTTGGCGCATTGAAAAATACAAAATAATATTAATTCTGTTAGTGGTGTTACTTTTGAAGTTGTGCAGTTGCAGTTAGATTGATAACTTTTGGCACCAACATCACAAGAACCAGCACCAATACAATTAATATTATTTTGTATTTTTCAATGCACCAGCAAATAACGTCGGTCCAATATTTTGTAAAAAATATTTAGCACACTTTTGACTGTAACATTACGTTCACTAATACCAAAGAAAATAGTACTTCTTCTACTACCCACGTATATTCTTTGCTTGTAATTGTTATTCTTTAGGGATCTCAAAACATCGCGGCGGAAATACGCATAAATATTTTAGATTTTACCATTCTACCACCACTGTAACTCGAAAACCGTGACTTTAAGGAAAAAATGTTCATTTTAAATGTTGCTCCAAATAATCTGGTATTTCTTGTGGTTGCCTCAGATTTTCAATATTCGAAAGAAATTTCTCCCTCCACATAGCGATAATACACATTTTAACATCGCTGTAACTCGAAAACCGTAACTCTTTTGAAAAACTGTTCAATTTAAACGTTTCCGCATATTATCCTGTCTTTAATTCTGCCACCTCAGATTTTAGATTTTCGAGAAAAATTGCCCCCTTCAGCCACCTTCGGGGGTGTTTTTGAAAGGAAAGAGATTTTGAATTTGAGTTTTTACAAATATGATACCATTTTTCAAGTCTCCTCTTTCAAATGAATCAAAAATTATCAAAATCGGAGTACGTTTGCTATATACAACGAGAGCACGAACCAAAAAAATGCATACAGTCGAATTGTATCCATCCTCCGTTTGGGTTCATCCGTCATAAATAGGTTAAGATCAGGCCTAAATAGCATTTTTTATTGTTTAGGTCAACAAACGCATCTGTAAATACTGTATGAAACATTTCATCAAAAGTTGAAAAAGAGTGTTATTTCAAATATAAATAACAGATGAATCATATTTCCAACAAACCCAGCCGTACTGGACTCGGCGGATGTATTATATAATTCGAAAGCAATAAAACTTTAATAACAAATAACAATATTCGCTTCTAGGTTAGGTCAAATTAACTCTCAGACTATTACTGCTATTGGTAGGCACTAGTAATTCTGAACTTGTTTGGTTATAGGCGGATTTTAGGCGCCAATGTCAAAATCATCAACCCCAATAAATAGTGTTTATATTATTTTGTAGTTTTTATTGCAACAACTAATAAAGTCTGCTATATATTTTGTGAAACATTTTTGTTTCATTAGTCATCAAAATCGTTGAAAGTTAACTTATATCCAGTGATTTCTAGTACTTTATCTGGGAAACACTTGCATTATTTGAAAGCTGTCGGATTTAAATGTTAATTAAATTATCTCTGCCTCTACCAGATTACAAAGACAATTTCTCTGTTCCCCCTCTAGGTATTGGTATTTTGGAGGAAACAAATAAACATAAAAATAATTACAATTCAATAGATATTATACCGGTTTCTTTTGGGATGTCGATCATAAAACTGGCTATAGGCGAATGCAAGTCTTTTCAAGATGAAGGTGTCTGCGAATTTCACAATCATACATAATAAAGGTATACATAATAGCTTTATCTTCCAACGCAATCAGTAGAAAAACAACGAGGTGCACCTGGAGTTCTGGTGACATAATTTTTGCGTTATGTATTGTCTATCATTTGCTCAGTTCTCTTTTATACTATCAATCACTAAAATTGGAAGCAAAACATTTCCATTTGTGAAGAACTAATATTTACTTGGAAAAATGCAACAAATTATCTATTCTGTGCCACAGCTAGCACATCAAGGAATAATAATTTGAATTTCCAGACAAATAGATTTTCAAATTGCATTCACAGATTGTTTGTTTTTCGCTTTGTTTAATCTAGCCATTCCGTAACACAAAATAATATATGTATGAACAAATTCTAAATTCCACATCTCTCGCATAGTTTTGGTTTTGCTGATAATTTTGATCGATCTATGCTGTCAAATTGTATGATGAATTTCAATGTACCTATCTGAACAATAAAAACAAACATAAAATGTACATTGTACAGCTCGGTCCATCAGTAAGCAAACCCTGCCACTGTATCTCAGGAATGTTATCGTATAAATATTTCTTACAACAAATTGGTGCTGGTACTTGTGAAGTTGGTTGATATCGTTTGACTTTGACTCAGTAATAAGTTGGGAAGCACAAACTAGCTCAACTATAAACTTCATAAAAATTAACCATTTTATCATTATTCAACTATGAAGAATATATGTATTGCTGTTGATTTTCGGAAATTCTCGTAATTTTTGATTGTCCGGATCAGGCCGGATAGAAAATTTGGATCAGATTAGCCGAATACCGGATAATTATCGGATGTCTGTCTCATTTCTTCTGAGGAATACATCCTTGTATACAGTGCCCGTCTAAAGTCCGTTCCCCCCCTTCTAATTTTTGAACCATCTGATATATCGCAACGAAATTTGGGAGGCTTCAATAGCATATAAAAACCTATTTTTTCAGGAAAAAATCACAGCTAAAAGTTCTTAAATGGTGGCTCATTGCCATCATCAATATTTTTTTTAAAATAGAACACCCTTTATATTACTCCATTTGCGAAATCTGCTTATAATTATCAACAGTTTTCTCTAATAAACATTATTCCTAAATTCAATTGTTTTCGAAATATTAACGTTTGAAAAGTGACATTTTGGTTATTTCCCCACCAAAGACACTAATGATGTTTTCAATCAAATTTGCATTGGAATAAACTCGTTGTTACGGTAACATTTTGTTTACTATCAAACTATCAAGATTTAGGAGGAGGTCACATTGAACACTTGATAGAATAAATGTTAGGGCTAAATGGAAGTGTTATTCAGAAATAAATTATAATTTTTCAACCAACTAATTTCTTTTGATTGTGTATTTACAGAAAACATTTGTAGGCTTCGAGATTTTCCGGTAAGCGGTACTATTTTTCCTTAATACTCTCTTTACGCCTCTAGTCGAATTCGTTAAGATATTCAACTACAAATAAATAACGTTTAGCTAGCAAAATGTTTTACCGGAAGTGACCAAAATCCGTACTACATTTTAAACCAGAATGTCACTTTTCAAACGTTAATATTTCGAAAACAATAAAATTTAGGAGTAAAGTGTATAGGCAAAACTGTTGAGAATTATGAGCAGATTTCGAAAATGGAATAATATACGGGGTCTTCTATTTGAAAAAGATATTGAAGATGGCATTCAGCCGCCATTTAAAATTTTATAGCTGTAATTTTGTCATGAAAATGTAGGTTCTTATCTCCTATTGAAGCCCTCCGAATTTCCTTGCAATATACCAGGTGGTTCAAAAAAGAGTAGGGGGAATCCAAGAGTAGGAGTTGGAGATTTTGGTATACATCACCGTTTCTCGATAGTTTTTCAGTCCTTGCTTCATGACGCATCATCAAGTTTTTATAAAATTCTCACAGTTTCACCTAAATTATTGCATGTATTGAAAGGTTTTAATGATGCGAATCAGCACAAAAGCAATTTCTTGAGAAGAACAGATGTACAGAATGATATTTACTATATAACTTGAGAACATAGCTATAACCCGCGAATCGAACAATATGTATCAACAAAAAAAAACATAATAAAGAAAAAAGATGTTGCCTAGAGTCTTGCATCTATTTATAACTAATACGTCATCACTTGCACCACTTTTATGATTATTACATTATATGCTGTGTGTAGATTAGAATTTGTTCTATTAATGCAATGAACCAAATAAATATATACCAATTCGAAAAAATATTATAATATCTTAAGGCTGCAGATTACAATAAAGAATCGCAATTATTCGAGCAGTTTTGGAGAATAAGGCATTTCCTCTATTTTGATCCTGGATATTATTATATGGAGTCCATAAAAAAAATAACTTCCTATAATTTTCTCGAATACTACTAGTATCGTTCAAGATCAAGTATATCGATTCCAAGGTCTTGTAATATTACCTGGGACAAAATATATTTGTTTTTTTTATTGGACCAATAGTAAGAAAGAACAAGGCTTTTTTGAAACTACGTTTTTCACTTTTTTAAAATTAAAACCAGAACCAAACTGAGTTTAATTGTTTTATGAAAATCTGGTTAATAGGCATAAAATTCTAAACTTTGTCCATTGCAGTAATTCTCTCTAATAACAAAGTTACCCGTTATTCCACGTTCCTTGGGACAACCTGTATAATATGTATTTGTAACTTTTGATACTTTCTATTTTTGTTGTCAATTGTTCAATAAATAAACTGTAAAAACAAATAATATTGATTAAGTAAACACGTAGACGAGAAGAACTATATACACTATTTACCAAATGGTACTACACATTCCCCCTGAAAACCGCAACCGTCAAAGACAGGATTCTTAGCGCTATATTTTCAAATCACTGATTGTACCTAAGTGTACGTTCAACAATTTTCATGACTAGTGTTACACTGAAAAAATAAGAGATAATTAAAAAAAGAAAAACGAATTTATTAGTTGGTGCATTGAATAATTCAAGAAAGGTTATTCTATTGGTGCTGGTACTTTTGAAGTTCTTGCTAAAAGTCCTCTATTTATTCATAATAATAACACTCCAAAATTACCAGCACGAAAAGAATAAACCTTATTTTGAAATCCTCAGAGCATCAAGAAAAAAAGTCGGTCCTATTTTTGACCGACGAACTCCGAACGGAGGAGGTATACAATTCGACTGTGTGCTTTTTTTGTGGTTTGTGCGCCCTTTGATAATTTTTGAATAATTGGAAAGAGGTGCTTGAGCCCATATGCATAAAAACGCAAATTCGAAATCTCCTTCCCTTCGAAAATCGCCCCCGAAGAAGGTGGAGGGGGCAAATTTTCTAGAAAATCGAAAATCTGAGGTGGTATAATTAAAATTAAAGATAGGACAATATCCGGAAACATTTGAATTGAACATTTTTTACAGTTTTCGAGATAGAGGCATATTAAATTCTCAAATATGGATATTTTTGATATTGGAGAGGGCGATTTCTTTCGAAAATTGAAAATCTGTTGGTACTACATGAACAACATTTTTTCCTAAGAGTTACGGTTTTCGAGTGACAGCGGTGGTTAAATGGTAACATCTAAAATACTTATGCGTATTTCCGCACCGATGTTTTGAGATATTAATAATAACAACTACAAGAAAATAATATACTTGGTTAATAATATAACTTCTTTCTACATTGGTATACGTGTACTTTCAACGATTTTCGTGACTAATGTTACACTCAAAAAAGTGAAATAAATATTTCTTACAAAAAATTGGACCGACGTTATTATTCGGTGCAATGAAAAATATAAAATAATAATAATTCTATTGGTGCTGGTACTTGTGAAATTGTTGCCAAAATTTATCTATCTACATGCAACAGCACCAACAGAATTATTATTATTTTGTGTCTTATCAGTGCACCAATTAATACCGTCGGTCCAATTTTTTGTAAAAAATATTTATTTGTATGAAATATTTAATTTTAGGATAAATGCTTAAAGAGAGGAGTTTATAATTCCCTTGCAGTCACTTTGATGTTACTATCTCATGTTATAGATAATCTCCATCATAAACTCTACTTAGAAGATCTAATTTAAAAACTGTCACTTCAAGGAACTCCGCTTGTAACGAGATTTTGCTTCAGCTAAATATCCTCATACACTTCTTAATAACATATCGTCAAGATCATCCCTGCCGCCTTGGACATAATATTCAATATTGCTTCCGCTCTACTTACGCAAACGAAGGAAAATCATTTTCGATGTCAAGCTGAACACATATATTAATAATAATACTAGCAGATATTTTCATTAGACAGCACAGATGCTTACCCAGGACTAATATTCTGCAATATATTCGACTGCAGTTCTTCGGTCATTTTGATCAGCAATTCCGGATCCACAGGGGAGTCGTAAAATTTCTCTTCGATGAGTTTCTCACAGCAATTGGAGTAGGCGGTAGAGACAAGGATGAACGCATTCAAATTCCTGGAATCCTTTATTATTTCCAATATTTCCGATGTACCCCTCACATTGGTAATCACGGCATCGGCCAACTTTGAATCCATATTTAAAGATGCACCGCAGTGAAACACTATATTGATCTGTGATGAGTAGATGTAAAAGGGAAAATTATTATATGTAATCGTTCAATCCTAAGTACCTAATTATATTATTTTTTTGTTGTCAGGGTTAGCAAAGCCAAATCAGGCTTTAGTTGAATATTTTCGCAGTTTTGTATGTGAGATTTTCATGTTTCTTGTCTCATAATAGATATTTATTGGAAAAGAACTTTGTTCATAATCCTAATCAGACTTACATAGAAATTATCAATGTAGATGTTCAGGCATTTCCCACCTATCCCGGGAGAAAAATATGAGGAAACTGTTTATCTGTAAATGCCAAAAAGATCTAAGACTTCAAAGTTTGGTTTTGTTTCTTCTTTCGCAGCGTGTCTCTCTGTTCCAACCACCGATGCCTGACTGGTTCGAACTATCAGATTTGCTTGAACCTTTCATAGATACTCATAAATCAGCTGCGCAGGCTAGTTTTATTGTAGAGGATCGAGGTTGGAACGCAGCTATAATTATTTGTTATGAAAATAGTTTTCTTTGTAAACCTCTATCCTGATGAATATTTTGAGACTAGCATCATAAAAATCTAAATCTTATCTTCCTACTGCTAACCTGAGTTTCAATGTGAGGAAAGTATTCTAATCGTATAAAATCTTCACTAACCCAACCGACTTTAAACTTTACACCTCAGTACTCCCTGGTTCTAGAAGAAAAAAAAACATATTTTAAGCCAGTGGTATGAATGTCGGTTAGTTTGCTTTTCCAAAATTTTCTACCTAAAAAATAAACCAATTTCATTTATTTTAATATTGTAGAGAACCAGAAACCTACACTTCTGGAGCAAGATGCTCATTTTATGTACTTACGAATAGTTGCCGTGCCGATAAATGTTGTTTGCTGAAGACTGTAGAGCGAAAATGTCCTTAATCCTCACTTTTTTGTTTTTTGGAGATTCTTTTAATCTACTAAGATTGCTTTTTGTCGTCTCATCAAAAATAAAAGTTAATTGGTTTTACGATAAATTCTCGTTCTCTAATGATCACATGCAGTGAGAGTGGAACTTATCACAATTTCACAAAGGATCAGCTTTGGGACATTTATGAATAGAATTTTAATTTTTACAGAATTAATCTTCTAGAGTTAGATTAGTGATAATATATCGCAAAATATGAAAATTAATATCTAATGGAAGTCATTTTTGAGATAATCAAATTCATTTCAGTGTATACTGCTCCAATAACTCACTAGAGCAATCGGTTTAATACACAAACGGGTCTTAATGAATAATTAAAGCTATATTGTTCTTAAGGCCAGTCTTTGAGTAAGTTAGTGCTTAATAATTCCTAATCTAAAATGTAAATATCTCTGCTGCAAAGTTGGGATATGAATAAAATGATTTTTAATTAAGTTAAATATGTCAAAGCTTGTTTAAACTCAAATAATAACTCACACTGAAACATATACCCACGAAATAAATAATAACTTTTCCCAAGTCCTCTGGATGGCTGTTTTTTATATTACAAACCTTTTTCTCGTTTATCCATCCCTTCTGAGTCATGTTATATACCTTATACACAATTAATCCATTAACGGTTCATATATATCTCTTAGTCTAAATTAGCATGTTCTGGTTTTTGCGTTCAGCAAAAAAAAAACATTCTAATGGAGCATTTGAGTTTCATAAAGTGTAATAAGGAGACTCAATATGTATTTAACATCACAGGTACTTTGCCTCATAAATGATAATAAATAATTAAAAAAGGAAAAACTAAATATAAAACAAAATGAACTCCAGTATTGGAGGAATTATGAAAAATAAAATCATGAATTCTTCTAATAATGGTATTGCTGCTTTGTACATAATATATAAGCACTCATTGAGAAGAAATCTAGAAGTTTGTCCCGGTCTAAAGAAAAACATGTATAATATTATTATATTTTTGTTCAACTGTAGAGAAAACAGAACACTTTCTAGAGGGTTAGATATATTAGAACCAGAAATCTAAGAAGGTAGTAAATACATATTACCTATTGTTCGAAATTTAGATAATCAATAAAAGTGTGTGTCCCTTGACATATTCCCAGGTCCGGATTATGATATCTCATGAAATAGTTTGGCATTTGGCATAGTCGCACTCATTATTGTGATGTTTATAAATGTTTTTATGTTATAGGTATATCATAATGTAATCGCTAGGGCAGGTACAACTCTGCGTAGACTGCCTGCTGATAACTCAACTGTTGTGGTGATTTACAACCTTCTTAGATTTCTGGTCGCACTATACTAACCAATGAGACGACGACATTTAAGTTTTTACTGCGAAAGTACCTATCGATGACGATTCTAATATGACTATGGTCATCGAATCTATGTTTGACAAGTAAAATAGAAATACGTTTCGAAAAAGTTTAATTTTAGACTTGTGCTATTTTCCAGGTAATAATATATCTGGTTAATGTTGAAAAATGTTTTCGTTCAAGTAAAAACTTACTTTATGCTTGATAAGTTCAATATTTGCTTCGCTTAATCCCAAGTCTTTCCTGGACAGGTCCCCTTCCAATGTCCTAATTTTTCTCATGCAGGATGGATCAAACTCTCTAATTTTGTCGAATATCTGAAGCATAGAAGTATTATGAGAAGGTGATTAAGAGAGGGTGATCTATAAAGGGTGATTTATGTTGGCCGTACATTAGAGGTTCTCATATTTGGTAATGACCGTTCTCCGTAAAATATTATCAGTCCTAAAGTGATACAGGGTGTCGGTACCAACTTTTGAAATAGAAAACTTATTCCCACATGGCACTCTTCGGGAGTGTATTCCAGATATTAAAAAAATAAAAATAAAAAAATAATAATAATAAAAAAAATGTTTCTGTCAACAAAGACATTTCAAAGGGCAAAGGCTATAATCGCAAGATGAAAAAAGGCCTCGCCATTTAATATTGAATGTATCCTTGTAAACAAAAATTCGAAAGCAATTTCGTGTAGTTAGCCGTAGGTAACTCTTGTCCACATGTAAACATTAGATCCAATAATTTTGTAAATATGAGTGAAAGCAAATAATTTTTTGTGAAAGTAGCATAAGACTACCCCCCCATCCATTTAAATGACCCTTCAAGGTAAATTCCCTAATCAGAAAATCATTTTAGAGGTAATAGGTAAGCTATAGAAGTGGTGATTTTTAGTTAAAGAATGTTGACGGACAACCGACAAAAATGCAAAGTGTTGGGTCAAAGTGGGGTACATGTAGAGACACTGTTGGGGATCCTATACCGATCAGATTTTGATGTTCATCATTTTTAAAGTCCGAAGCATGATTGAAAAAAAATATAGTACCTATGTATTTTTTAAAAAAGTTAATTAGTCTAGAAAATTAAAATGTGTAAAGCAGTATTTTTTTATATAAACTGAAGTTTATGAACGAAGAGGGGGTTTTGTTTTGATAGTCTTTTTAAATATTCCTTCATTCCATTTAATTTAGAAAATTTTTAAATATCTTAAGAATAAAAATAGACAACAAACTCATGTTATTTCGTCATATCATCGAATACCTTTAGTTATAATAACAGTTAATTATTATACAAGGGATAAAAATAGGTAGTAGATTTTAGCTCTGAAAAGCTAAAATCTAATATTCTTCCCGTAAATAATATTTTTTTTTCTGTGAAGGAAATAAAATGATGATTCAATAATGAAAAAAATATTACAATACATTAAGGTCAGAAAATTATCGATGTGGAATTTAAAGTTTAAAACTGGTAGTCTTATACTTATAGCGACAATAATTAGACCTGCGTTGCTAAGGAAACCTTTAGAGTAATCAAATATCTGTCAATTTGATAGTGTGATTTGCTTGTTTTCGGTGGGAAAAAAGTGATACTTTGTCAACTGCCAATAGCGATAAAATGTCAAACTTTTTCCCGTCACAGAGAAAATGAATTTTATTTTAAAAGATTTCAAGAGCATCTTCACCGAGAAAAATTAATGATCCAGAAAAAATATACTTACTGGTTCTTCAAAAAGAATTTTTAACCTCTTGTCTGCACTTACTCCTTTTTTGCACCTCACAATTAAGTATATAGTGCCTACTTCACAAGTCCTTAATAATTTTTCAACAATCAATTTACCTAAGAAACCCGTTCCACCTGTTAGAAGAACATTTTTGTTCCGGTAAAAGTCCCTCACGGTACCTGTCATTTTCCAATGTGTGTCAGGGGAAAACTGAGCTAATAATATCGGACAATGGTGGTATACAACTATAGATTCAATTAATTATTAAGATCTGCCGTGGAGACAGGGCTGCACGGAAGCAATGGCGCGACTATTAGTTTTTTATTAGGGGAACTTTAGTTTTATTTGATGATATGGCTCCTAGTTGATGTGAGTTTGATAATAGCGTACGTTGTCATAATTACATATAACTATATCAAAGCTGTAGGGTAGATTTTAGGTTGTCTTTGCATGAAGCCTGAGTGAAGAAAATTGAATTATAATTTAAATATCAATTTACATAGATGTTTCTTTTTGACCGATTTTGCCATAACGAAAGAAGTAGTAGGTAAACGTGGAGATATTTTTATTCATATTAAAATAAATAAGATCCAGAAAACCACCTCCACATTTTAAAAAAGCAAATGATTCCTTTAGTTACAGTTACGTGTGTTCTTTTGAGGGTTAAATTTGAATTCTGAAACCCAAATTTGAAAATATCTAAATCTAAAAGAATATTTTGTTAAGGAACAAGTATTTTCCATATGTTGTTAATAGAACTCAATAATATCTGATCCTTGTGATGATTACGCAAGAAAATTAGATTAGATTTATATAAAAATATAATGAGGATCGATACTTTCACAAAAACGTAATCTGGTAAGATGAATGTCGCAAATAAAACCGTCCACTAAAAACTGACCCCAATTTAAAGTTGGCTTCTTCGCAAACCGCTGATTTGATTGTGATGTTTTTTAAAAAAGTTGAATGATTTCTCAGTAATGATGCTATGTCAGAATATTTTGAATTTTGAATTTGAGCGTATACGGGGTGTAATAATAAAACGAAGTCTATTTCTAGAAATGTATAACACCCTGTGGAGCGCAACAGCTATATCAGCTGTAGTCAACTAGAACCACATTGAACCCTGATTTTTTCTTAACCTTTTGTTTTTTGTTATTAAGACATTATCTTTGTTTTTACTGAAGATACACAAAGAACGCCTCCGACGAAAATGTGAAAAAAAAAACAAATAAACATTGAAACTCAATATTAATTATAAAACTAACAAAAATATGAAAATTTAAAAAAATAATAGCCAAATTTTACGGGGATAATATCTAGTGTGGCCTTTCCGCGCCAGAATCACTGCATTTGTCGATATTGCATCGAATCAATAAGGTTTGTAAGAAATTATTGTGGAATGGCATCAGATCCTTCCTGAAGTGCAATTCGCAGATCATGACTGCAGGCTGACCTAAACATTCTTTCAATACCCACTTCGTCCAAATATTCGTTAACTACTCGTGTCACGTGCGGTCGCGCATTAGTGTGCATTATAACGAAGTTGTTTCCGCTAAAATGAGTGTAAGGAACAACAGCGTTCTGTAGATTTTTTTCGATATATCAACATCAACATTACAGAGTTCCCATTGAAAATTACGATAGTTAGTTATTCAGTGCTTACGCGTTCTGATATAGTACAATCCACAAATCTTTCATGTCGAAGTCTCCAAACTCGCTCCCGACCATCAGGCGATCGCAGGCAAAATCTCGATTCATCCGTGAAAAGGACTTTAGTCCATTAGATACGCAATTTATATGTAGGCGCGCCTTTTGAAGATGTGCTCGAAGATGTCTTTGAGGCAGCTGGGGTCCTGTGGCAGGCCCCCTTGAAAACAGGTCATTTTCTTTGAGCCTTCGTCGGATTGTGCTTTCACTGACTTCAGTCATAAGCACGGTTTGTTGAAGATGTTGATTCTGAACAGCTATAGTTCTAAGATTTCGTAAAGCATTCAGGACAATAAAGAGGTTGTCAATTGCACGTGTCCTCTGTTTTCTTCCGAAACCCAGTCGCCTGTTGAGATTTTCCATTACCATATACAGATTCCAGGCATATTGGTCTGTTGTTCGAAGTCCAAGAGTATCGGACACATAACGTTTACTTCGGCCATCCTCGCATTTTGTGATTTTATGTAAAACCGTTTAACCGTTAAAACCGATGCTAATGTCAGTGTCAATCAATGTTAAAGTCAAATTCGTTTCCGCATATGCCACCTTGTTTATTTACACGTAGAAATTACTGGCTGCGTACACTTTTTTCGAGGCGTTCTCTTTAAAAAAGTGTATCTCTAGTAAATACAGAGATAATGTCGTGATTAAAAAAAAAGTTAAGGACTCATCAGGGTTCAATATGATTCCAGTTGACACCAGCTACTATAGCTGTTGCACGCCACAGGTTGTTACAAATTTTGGGAAATAAACATCGTTTCATTATTGCACCCCGTAGGTTATTTGCTCAAATTCAAATCTGAATAAAAATTTCAGACATAGCATCAATCTACACTTTAAAAAAAACATCAAAATCAAATGAGCGGCTCGCGATGATGCTAACTTTGAAACTGGGATCAGACTTTTTTCCGGGGAGTTAATATTATGAAAGACACTGGAATACAAGTAACCCTCACTTGTCACGACCTGTTTGTCATGGACGATTTCAAATAAAAATAAGTTGTTTCATGTTCAAAAATAAATTGTTTATTCGCTGATTGGAGAACATTTACTTGCAGATAGATATCTGGACATCCACCTATCAAAACTTTTCTATATAATTGGTGATGTTCCAATTATTAAAGTAATAAACATTTACTTTCAACAAAACGATGCCCCTACCCATAATGCTACTCAAATAGTATTTAGATACCCACTTTAGAAACTGTTGTAGAACTGCTAAACAAAGAAATTATTAAGAAGAAAATGTCAGGAGCTCATAGCGAAAAACAGCGAAGATTTCCTTTAGAAACTGTTATAGAAGCGCGACACGAAGAAATTATTAAGAAGAAAATGTCAGGTGTTCATAGCGAACAACAGCGAAGATTTCGACCATTTTAGCTTGACACACTTGTATAGTATGAATTACTACCTATAACCGCAATTTTTATTCCTTTGATTACTCAGTTATTGGTATTGAAAGATGATGATATTTATGGCAATTGACTAGTCAATATACATATGTTTTATTATGAAATAATATTTTCATGCAAATATCAGAACCGTTAAAAATACTTGCTATTTCCTTCTCCATTTGAGCATAAAATTCCGGTAGTAAGATTTCATTCGAGATAGCCTAACGATGTAGTACATATAGATTCGATTTTCTTCACATCACCACACTTCAGAAAGAGCATTTGCGGCAAACGCTCAAGGTTTTCCTTTATCGAACGTCTCTTCAATTATTTAATCAAAAGTGGGGCGAGTTTCTTCTTGTCAATACTTGATTCATAAATTTTGTATTAGAATAGATTTGAACGACTAACCGATATTATTACTAATGAAGTTCACTCGATGAGTCTTTTTGAATAATTTAGAATTATACCCTATACTTTCTGAATATTGGAGCTTAGTTCTGAAATAATTGAATGAGACTTTTCCATATCTGTTTTGTCAATAAATGTTTAACATAATTCAATAATAAATAATTTTCAAATATAGTTGCATAGAACTAGAAATTAATTTTGCAATGTTTTCTTGCGAACAAAATACACATGAAGTAGGTCTTGCCAATTTGGTGAATATATTTCTGATACTGTATCTAATTATATTAGCTTATAACGGCAGTCTTTGTTAGAACACACTATATATATATATATATATATATATATATATATATAGGGTGTCCCACGGTCATGGCCTATTAGAAATTTCTAGAGAATGACAAAAGCTATCGATCTGAAAATTTTATGGCTTCTATTAGACAATCTAAACTATCTTCGGAAAATATTTTCATGAAAAAATCACTTCCGGTTTTGCCGGAAGTGATAACAACTTTGTTATTTCAAATAGGATACCTCATATTTTGATACATTTTTGAATTCTACACAAAATTTTGAGTAAAATGGATATACCTTTCCCTATACTTAAAGTTAATAGTTTTAGAGTTATTTAATTTTATTCGTTAAAAATCGACAAATGCGAGTTGATCGAAAATATATCATAACTTTTTTGTTATTTGCTTGATAAACATGGAGTTTGAATTTTTGGAATCTCTGCACATTATTTTAAAGATTTCATTATTTTTTTCATAGTTTCCGTCTTCTTCAACCCAAAAATATAATATTCACTTCAAGACTATCCAACCAAAGAATTTGTATGTACTTGGCAAGCAAAGAAATTGTTGATGAATTCATTAAAAAAATGGAACTATTGAAGTCAACGGACAACTACTCAAAGCTAGACGTCTTATTGCACCAACTGAACGAGTTGTTCTGTCAAATGTATGTCCAACAATTCCACATGATATCTTGATAACAGAGCTTGAAAAACTCGGTCTTAAGCTTGTATCTCCAATAACTTTCCTGAAGATAAATGCTACATCTCCAGAATATAGCCATATTCTCAGTTTCAGAAGACAGGTATACATCAGCTCACTAAACAGCATTACTCTTCCTGAATCTATCGTGCTTGAATTCGAGGATACGTCCTACAGAATCTTTATTTCACAAGATAATCTATCATGTTATAAATGTAAAAAACCTGGTCATAAAGCAGCGCAATGTTCTGAGTCTAATTCAACCAGCGATGATTCCATGGAAGTTACGAGGCCTGAAACAACCGATGAGCCACTATTTCAAACACCTGAGAGGCAACATCTAATAACTCAAAGGTCTCCTACATGTTCTCAAATCAAACGGAGTGCTAAAGAAATTTTGACGCCCGAAGAAGAAATTCCAACAGAAAATAGTACTTTCATCAAGCCGGCTACTACTGAAATAATTAAAAAGTTCAAAGCAAATGCAAAATCCAATAAAGACTTATTAGAACCGGCAAAATCTTTCATCGACAACATGACTCCTGCACCAATTTTAAATTATGATCAAATCATAAGCCTTTTTGAAAATATTCAAGGTTCTTCTGATCTCATTAGTGTGGTAAAGGATTATACAACGAACTTCTCTTCACTTAAAGATCTATTAACTATCATCTACCATAAACTTACTGATCGTGCAATAAAGACAAGACTGACAAAACTTAAAAGAAAACTTCTTAATGAAATGGGCTGTGAAAGTACTGGAGGAGAGAGTGATTCGTCGACCGATCAACATTAAAAAAAATATATAATAATAATAATTAACATTCAACTTCAAATCTATAATTCAATGGAATATCAACGGATATTTCCGCCATCTACCTATGCTTCAAATTCTCAACTCGGAGCTAAGCCCAGATATTCTTTGCTTACAAGAAACACACTTCAATGTAAATAGCATTTGTTCATTAAACAGCTTCAACTACTTTCGAAAGGATCGTCTGAATATAACCAAATCATCTGGAGGTGTTGCAATACTCGTCAAAAAACACATCGAAGCAGAAGAGATACCTATAACCACACAACTGGAGGCTATTGCTATAAAAATCATTCATAATAAAACTTTTAATATTTGTAATATTTACTTACCACCCAATAAACAAATAGACGGAAACGACCTAAAAAGCCTAAAAGATCAAATACCAACACCACGACTTATCTTAGGAGATTTCAACGGCCACAACGCAATCTGGGGATCGAATAACACTAGTGTTAGAGGAAAAATCATCGCTAATTTCATTCAAGACTATCAGCTATGTGTTATGAACGATGGCAATAACACCAGATTTAATTCAGCTACAGGTGACTCATCGGCCCTTGACATAACACTACGTGATCCCTCTATGACTACATCCCTTTCATGGCAGGTACTCCCTTATTTATATGGTAGTGATCATCACCCCATCGAGATCACAAACATAAATCTCCAAGGACCTTTGTATCCTATTCCTTCGAAATGGAAAGTGAAATCTGCCAATTGGGAGCGATACATGAAAGAAGCTGATAATAGAATAGAAATTGCTGTTCGTGATGGAACAGAAATCACATTTAAAGATCTCAGATCTCAGAATCACAGAAAGTGCACAAATATCTATCGGAAAGACTAAGCTGATAAAGAACCACAAACTTGTACCGTGGTGGAATGACGCATGTAATGAGGCTATCCATGCTAGCAAATCAACACTTGTAAAATACAAAAGGCACAAAACAACAGAAAATCTCATTGAATTCAAAAGGCTGAAAGCTAAAGCAAGTGTTATAATACATGAAGCCAAGAAAAACTCATGGAAACATTACATTGCTAGCATTAACTCCTCCACTCCCATGACGGAAGTTTGGAACAGAGTCAAAAAAATATCAGGCACCCAGACATCCTCTCATATTTCAACTCTTAATGACGGAAATCAATTGATTTCCTGAAGCTATGATATAGCTGAACTGATGGCCCAAATCTATGAAAAACATTCAGACGATTCAAATCTTGATGCAAAATTTCTAGAACATAATACAACATCCGAATCTAACATGATCGACACTGCTACAGCGAACAATGACCCAATTAACTTCCCAATAACGAGAGACGAACTTGATGAGGCCCTCCTCGATCTGAGAAACACAGCATCAGGTCCCGATGACATTCCAGTTGATTTTATTAAGAACCTACCTGAAACAGCAAAAATCCATCTCCTGAAAATATTCAATAGTATATGGTTGACTCAAACATTCCCGGAAGAATGGAACGAATCAACAATTATTCCTGTCCTCAAACCTAATAAGTCGCGTCTAGATACTGAATCCTACAGACCAATATCACTGACATGCGCGTTCAGCAAATTGTTCGAAAAAATTGTCAACAAACGATTACAATGGACTTTAGAAAGCAGAAACTTGATAATTCCAGAACAAAATGGATTTAGACCTCACAGATCAGTTTTGGACAACTTAGTAGATCTAGAAAGCGATGTCCATGAGGCGTTATCTACAAAGCAGAAATGCTATGCCATATTCTTTGACCTTTAAAGAGCCTTCGATTCAGTCAGTAGAAACCACATACTAAAACAACTGGAAAAAATTAATATAAGAGGCAACTGTTTATCATTTATACGGAATTTTCTGAACAATAGAACATTCCAGGTCAGAGTCAATGGTATCTTATCAAGAAAACACCCTCAAAAAAACGGTACACCACAAGGATCTGTGCTTAGTCCAACCCTATTTCTAATTGCCATCAATTCTATCCTAAAAGGCTTGAAGAAACCACTGAAAGCAAGATTGTATGCTGACGACCTCGTAGTTCTCGTAAAAGGAAAAAATCTAGACACTATGGAAGTAATGCTTCAAAAGTTTCTCGACACTCTGGAACATTGGTCACACGAAACAGGTTTAATTTTTTCTGTGACAAAAACTCACAGTATTATATTTAGTTCAAATGACATCAATACACAAACAAAGTTGCAGTTATACCAACAAGACATTGAACTTAGATCTTCTGTTAGATTTCTGGGAATGACTCTCGATAGAAGACTGAACTGGAAGGAACATATTTCCGGTCTGCTGCTGGCATGTAATAAGAGATTGAATCTGCTTAAAACTCTTGTGGTCAAAAAATGGGGAGCTGATCAGCGGACGCTTCTTCTTCTCTATAGGACATTAATCCGATCGAAAATAGATTTTGGATGTACTATTTACGCTTCGGCTAGTAAATCGACGCTAGGACCTATCAATACAGTTCAAAACAACGCTCTCAGAATAATATTAGGAGCCTATAGAACAACCCCAATTCAGAGTTTACATAAAGAAACTGGCGAACCACCTCTTAACCTAAGAAGACAGTTTCTTAGTCTTTCTAACGCTGCTTCAACCGCTGCAAATAGGACGAAATCATCATTTGATTCTACATTCACCTCTAGATATACTAGCCACTTCAATAATAAACCGCAATCTAAGGTACCATTTTATGCACGGATTCGAAAGTTCACAACAGATTTGAATATTACATTCCCAAACGTCCTTTCCGATGACATCAAGCACCCACCACCATGGACTATTAGCATTCCAAAATGCAATGACAACCTCACTCAGTATAACAAATGCAACACCAATATAGAAATCATCAAAAACTCACTACTGGAAATTCTTTCCAACGATTATTCAGACTTTCAAACAATTTTCACTGATGCCTCCAAATCCTCAGAAGGAACGGGATGTGCAGTAGTTATAGGTCAAACTGTTGAAAAATATGAACTCTCACCCCTCAGTAGCATCCACACAGCTGAACTATATGCAATATACCGAGCATTAGTATACTGGAACAACTACAACTATGAGAAATCAGTCATTCTAACGGATTCATTAAGTTCTATTTTATCAATGCGCAGACTATATCCAAAACATCCTATTGAAAAATTAATTAAAGCAGAACTCATCCGCCTCGAAAATTTTTCTAAGATTGTTCACTTCATCTGGATACCATCACACATTGGAATTCATGGTAATGAAGAAGCTGATCGAAACGCGAGAAATGCCGTGACTTGTGGTAGAATTAGTGAGTTTTCGGAGTGCGTAGCCTCGGATTTGAAAGCCTGGTTTAAGAACAAATTATCGACAAAATGGCATACTGAATGGTGCAACTCAAGATCCAAACTGCGTGAAGTGAAAGGTGACATCCATCCTTGGAGATCATTACCAAAAGACCGCCATTCTCAAGTAATTCTGACTAGACTTCGACTTGGCCACACCAGAATAACCCATGAATATCTGCTGAAACGAACCGAAGCTCCCAGATGTGATGTCTGTGATGTGACTCTAACAGTGAAACATTTTCTCATTGATTGTAAAAAATATACATTATCTAGAAATAAGTATAACTTGCCACAAGACCTTAAGACCGTATTAGGAGAAACATGTAATCTTAAAAATTACATGAAGGATATAGACTTATATCATGAGATATAAAATTGTTAAATTTTGATGTAGTTTGTATTTTTTTTGTGAATCTAAGTTAAATATTGTAATGTCGCTAATAACCGGAAGGTGGATGCGACTTTTTTTTTCTTAAATAAAAAAAAAATAATTTAAAAAAACAATACAAATTAAAACATTTCTTGGACTACGCACACAACATATTAAAAAATAGATTTTATTACTATAATGAGTATTTGATCTAGATAAATATAAATAAATCTAATTATAGTTTACTCTGGTTCTGTGTGGTATTTAACTATGCATTATCTCAATATTTAAAATTTATTGGAGATCTATGCCACCCTCAATACTATTTGATCCATTTTATATAATGAAACTAGATAGAATGTAATTAATATTATCTATCAATTTCGAGTTTTTTTATTTAATAGTTAATCAAGTTGGTTGGTTGTTTGACTATTATTTCTCTTGAAAAAATTATGGTTTTCTGATAACAAATAAGAATAAACCTCACTTAACTTGTTGATATCTACCCTTTTGTTCATACACTGTTGCTCCTGAGATATAAAGGCCATTTCGATAAAACGTCGTTTATATAGTTTTTGTTCATTATACAAAATAATAATTTGTTCATAATTCATGTTATGTTTAAGTTTGCTGACGTGGTTTGCTAGAGCACATCTTTCCGGATACAGTCTAGAGTCACTTTTATGAGAAGTTATTCTACCTGTGAGAGATCTTGAGGTTTCTCCAATATATTTTAGGTTGCAATCTCCACAAGGTATAGAATACACTACGTTTGAACGCCCCATGATGGGGACTATCCCTTTAGTTCGGGAGAAAATGTTTCTGATGGTCAGTACTGTACGGTTTGTTATTTTGACATTTTTGAGTGGCTGTAATATTCTAGTGAGTTTTGGCGTAATTTCCTTTAGGTATGGTAGGGATGTGTACATAACCGGTTGCTCTATGGTATTCACAGCATTGTGATTTTGGTTTTGTGTGTTTGTTCTAATGGGATCTATTACATTAGTGGTAGTTGACGATGTAGTATATATGGTCTTATTTAGGAGTGTAGTCGGGTAAGCATTGTCTCTGAATAGGTTATATAATATCCTCAGGTTCTTTTTGTGAAATGTAGGGTCTGATGTTTTCAAGATTCTATTTTTCATTTGCTTTAGCAGGTTTATTTTCATCGATTATTTGTGATATGATTGGTAGTGCATATATCGACCTGAACTGCAAGGTTTCCTATACCAGTCTATGAGTATAATATTTTCCGATGTTCTGATAAATTTCATATCAAGGAATGGTACAGAATTTCCTTCATCCTCAGTTTCAATGGTAAACTGTATATGTGGATCATAGTCATTGAATATTTCGATTATATCATTTACACTTTCCGTAGGTAGGGCGATGATTATGTCATCTACAAACTTTTTGATGAATTGTAATTTGAAAGGTAATGCTGAAATAACTATGTCTAGTATGTCATCCATTACATATGTTGCTAGTATACCCGACAAGCTTGCACCCATGGGTGTAACAAATGTTTGTTTGCAGAACTTATTATTGAATGAGAAATAAGTGTTTTCAAAGAGAAATCTAATAATGTCTAAGAAGGTGTTTTTGTTGATATCACAGAGGACATTCTACAATTTCTAGCATTAGGGCCAAAGTTTAGCATAGAACCAATATTAGGCAAAGACATCCCCATTACAAGCCTACTGGCTGATATAGATTATTACACAGCTGCTATAGAGGATAAAACTACTCAAAGTATGTTAGGGCAAGGGCTACCAAAAATGTCATTGATTATATATATATATATATATTGTAACAGGAGTTTATATTAAAACTGGGTTCGATTTATTTTCACTTATTTATTTATACCAATAACTACACGACTATATACACATTTATATTCACACTTATTTCTCGGACTAAAACGACTTTCTACTATCTATGTAATCTATGACTGGCTGTCTATCTATCACTGTTCTGGCATTGCCATCAACCTTATATATCTAACCTAGAAAGCTCTAGATGATTCCAGTGTTGTTTTCGTTGTTTCTGGAGGTTATTTCTCAATATATGGCTTCGAGAATAGACCAGGACTTATTCTCGTTGCCTCTGATGTCTCCCGTGTTTTCCGGAATGTGTTTGCGACATTTGTGAGTGGGTGTAGTTTATTATTCGGGTAAGTCTTCACGTTATAATATATATGTTATATCCCAATATAATTCACCATATTCAATAATAACGATCAAGTCGCACAGGTGTCATATTTCAACGACACGTGTTTTATTATTTTTCTTTGTTCATATTTTCGTTCTCAGAGATAATGCTGACTTGCAGTTTTGCACTCTGGAACATTCTCAGCATTCAATACATTTTACATTCTCACAGAATATGCAACTTTGCAATTCCCATACTCTGGAATATTCCATATTCTAAGAATATTGTAGTTTTATCAGAATATGCAAACTTGCAGATCCCATGCTCTAGAACTTGTAACGGACGAACCAAGCGCAAGTCACATGATGCTTAATCAGCATAAAATCACTATAAATACGATTGCACCTGGTTCCCCGAGGTTCTTGGTTCAAATAAGCAGTAGCTCTCAGTTCACGTTGTTTTTATTCATTTTTATTATTATATTTTATATTTATATTAACTTATAAATTATAATAAATATAATTATTTTTTAAAAAGTGAAATTTTAAACTACAAATATAATATATATAGGATGAAGCTCTACACCTTTATGCTTTTATTTAGTCGGATATAACCACCCACTAGAAGCGGATCACGTGATTTCAAGCTTGTTAGCTTTCATCAGCGCCACATAAGTGGAAGCTGTATCCAACTATACAAAAGCAACTGGAAGTAGTAAAAAAGTACATGGTCAGGAAGATACATTAATTACTTATCAAACCACCCACTATCACACAAAAAAAGCGTAGTAGCTGGCATCACAGATAGAGTAATATCACTAACAACTCCTGAACTAAGAAAAAAATGTTTAGAAAAAGTTAATTAACAATAACTACCCCCTTAGTTTCATAATTAAAATCATTAAACAAAGAACCTATAAACATTATAACAGATCGTCCTTACCCCCAAAAAACAACATTGACTTAAATAAGATTATAGTAATACCATACATACAAGGGTTGTCAGAAAATATAAAAAATATTCTAACCAAATACGAATTTCAAGTATGCTACAAATCACACATTCTTCTAAAACAAATTTACACACCCCTTTAAAGCATAACACCTAAATTAAAAAAGTCCAACTTAATATATAGCATACCATGTAAAGATTGCAATAAGGAATACATAGGAATAACTTCTCAATTATTAGAAAATAGACTAAAAGGACACAAATATATGACCAAATCCTCCTCTGCACACTGAACTCAACAATCATAGACCGCAAGAAATTCACAATCCCAATTTTGAAAACACAAAAATATTAGACTACGAAAAAAACCTAGAAAAAAGAAAAATCAAAGAAATGATATACATAAAAAAATGCTATGAACTATAGAACCGACATCAATAACTTAAGTCGAATTTACCACACACTTCTGTAAATCATTTTTTCCTACGATCACCCCTACATTGCAAAGTCTCACTCCTTCAAATTATAGAAATCTGCTTTACGACAACAAAACTAACAACTTCCTGGACATTTTGAACCTACGCTGTTATCCACATGTCGACATCCCACATGAAAATTGACTTAGAGTCAATAAGAAAGAATAAAAATGATAAAATTATTAATTTAACGTGAAAAACAAATAATTTATATCTACTCAATGTTTACGATATGTGCCGCAGCAATAGTATCCCCCATTATGTTTGCCTAGATATGTACTAGTTAGTTCCATTATATTCATTATTGTTACATGATTACATGACCAACAAATAATAAATTTAGTTTGTTTCATTATTATTTACAGAATAAATTGAAAAAGGACGAAACGTTATTATAATTTCATAAGAGTTATATTTTATTTTCTACGAAGAATCCCAAGCCCACGATATACATAAATTGATATATATATATATATATATATATATATATATATATATATATATATATATATATATATATATATATATATATATATATATATATATATATATATATAAATAAAAAGATGTTCTTGGGGATGCAGTCATATATTCAATAAAATTCTTTGACTAAAGCCGAGCTTTCGAGAATGTTTATTCTCTTCTTCAGGGCAAAAATCGTGAATTTAGAATAAATTAACCAAAAACAGGAAAGATTTCATATCCATCAATTACAAATGTCATTATTTTTGAAAAATAATGACATTTGTAATTGATGGATATGAAATCTTTCCTGTTTTTGGTTACTTTATTCTAAATTCACGATTTTTGCCCTGAAGAAGAGAATAAACATTCTCGAAAGCTCGGCTTTAGTCAAAGAATTTTATTGAATATATGACTGCATCCCCAAGAACATCTTTTTATTTATTATAAATCCAGTCAAGAATACAAAATCAATATATATATATATATATATATATATATATATAATTAAAGAGATCTATTAGTTCATTAATGAATGATATATAAAATATAATAGTTGGATACAGCTTCCACTTATGTGGCGCTGATGAAAGCTAACAAGCTTGAAATCACGTGATCCGCTTCTAGTGGGTGGTTGTGTCCGACTAAACAAAAGCATAAAGGTGTAGAGCTTCATCTTATTTTTTTATATTTTATATATATATATATATATATATATATATATATATATATATATATATTGATTTTGTATTGTTGACTGGTTTTATAATAAATAAAAAGATGTTCTTGGGGATGCAGTCATATATTAAATAAAATTCTTTGATTAAAGCCGAGCTTTCGAGAATGTTTATTCTCTTCTTCAGGGCAAAAATCGTGAATTTAGAATAAATTAACCAAAAACAGGAAAGATTTCATAGCCATCAATTTATATAAATATAAATAATGACATTTGTAATTGATGGCTATGAAATCTTTCCTCTTTTTGGTTAATTTATTCTAAACTCACGATTTTTGCCCTGAAGAAGAGAATAAACATTCTCGAAAGCTCGGCTTCAATCAAAGAATTTTATTTAATATATGACTGCATCCCCAAGAACATCTTTTTATTTTTATATATATATATATATATATATATATATATATAATCATTCGAAAAAAATCATTTGGACTTCTTTATTGACATATAACGCTATGCCGTTATTTTTTTTCAATTCGAAGGTGCAAACCATCGCAGTAGTTACATTTCTAAAGGAAATTTACATAAGAAGCCCCTCGAGGCAATTTTGTAGAAACAGATTCTTATCGAATTTGTTACATACATTTACCCTTTACCGTATATAAGAGTTGATTCAGTCATTTAGTAGATTCAAGAACAGAATAAGAGAATTAGCCTAAGAATGTATATTTCTTGAAAAGGCAATTAACAGCAAAGTCGTGAAAAACTTAACAGCAGTTTGTATTCATCGCGTTTTTGTTCTTAAGTACAGAAGAAAATATATATCCTCAACATCCGAGACGTGATTTCTTGCCCAAACTAGAATAGCAATTTATCTAGCTCGCGATCTAACTTCTGCATATATATAGAACAACAAAATGGAAGGCTTATTTGTTGGGAACGCAGGTGTAGTCTTGGCATACAAGTAGCTTACTCTCTGACAGCGACATTAACCTCCATGTAATTATGTAATATTCTAGTACAGGAATAATAACAGTATACAACTGTTCTTTATGCTAGTCATTAGGAAGAAAATGGCATGCCAAAGCCGCGCGTAATGAGAAAGGATTTTTGAAAAATGTAGAGCGACGTCGACATGTTAGCAAAAACTCAACAAAGTAACAACGACTCTTGAGATTTCGAGATTTACAAGGAGTATGAACTTGATGCATATGCTATTTTTTTATTTTATTGTTGGTAAAAATAGGTGAAAACGTCAGTCAATCCTCCAGTATTCAAATAACAAGCTCATAGTGCGCTTGTTTTTCGTTCCGTACCGGGTGATTCAATAAGGTTGACGAGGTACCGTATCTCAGGAAGTAATAGTCGTAGAAATTTGGGAAAAAAATACTTCTGAGGAAAGCGACCAAGGAAAATTGCTGGATATAATGTTTAAATTCATACGTCCACCGCTCGTGGGCGTAGTAGCTTCGATCGTATGAAAAATGCGATTTTTTGAAAAACTTATCTTAGCTATAAGCTTATAAATTAATACCCTCACGTTAATGCCTCTACAATGGTCCATCTTTTTGATATATGATTTTTAAATAGTTTTTATTACTTTCGGTTCTTGTATCAATGGACTCCGCAGCGATTTCTCAGGCCCCATACGGTAAAGAGACTTGAAATTTCGAATTCGTAGTTAGATCGCAGACATCTCGCCGCCTGTTAAGCTTCAAGTGTGATCAAATATTGGTAATTATAATTATCTCATTCAATCTCATTCAACCAAGATTATTATTTTGTCGACATGGAACGACAATGGGATCCGTCACTGGAATTACGCACGAGCATGGAGCGTTTTTATACGTCTCGTTCTCTGGTATATAGGTACTTTCTGGAAGATCGTCTGTGGTTATGTCGCAATTGTCAGACGTCAGACGTTATTGTTAATTTAAAGTTTAATTTTGTGTTGTGGTAGACAAACAGTAATTTGTTATGGAATTGCTGTTGCTGGCAAACACATATACATAAGTATAGTTAAAATCGAGAAAAGGATAGCAATAGTAGGTACTCGTCGGTACGGTTTAAATCTTAAATGCCCAATAAAAACTATTTTTAATTTCTTTAAAAAAATTTCACTTGTTTATTGTAGGGCGTAAAATAAAAGCGGGAGGGGATGCTAAACTTTTTGGAGTATAAGTGTACCTATATAACTTAAGATTGACTAAAAGGAATTTTGTTAACAAGGTCTGGTTCAAGAATGGAAGTTTTGGTGAATATAATATAAAACCATCCATGCCATTCTGGATCTGGTCGCTCTCGCTAGGGGGCGGCTTTTTTAAAGTTAACAGTTTTTTGAAATTTTGTTCCGGAATCGCAAATGTAACCGTATGTAAATTTTATTAGATTCGGAAAGTAGATCAAATTTGCAACACAATATATATTCTAACGGCATGACCATATCTTCATTCGTTTAAAAGATATGGCTTGAACAATATTTTATTAACAAATTTATTGAAAAAACAAAAAAGGTAACTGAATTTGAGAAGTTTCGTAGTCAAGCATGCCATGGACAAATAAAAAAAACAGTTTAGAACTTTGCTCTCATTTAAATTTACCCACAACTATAATAATAATAGAGCTTCTATCCCAAATAGGATTTGAATTCTCTTTTTGATTTTATTTCCAGAATTATCTATTTATAATTCAGCCAAAAATCAAAAGCCTGTTTCGCCTGTGAGTAGGTATTAAAATTCAAAAATATCCAATTTCTTAGAAGGCCGTGAAAAGACTTGGTAGACAGTTCCTATAGAAACGGAAATTTTACACAAAATATATTGTTTATTCCTTGAGTTTGAAATATGTAAAATGCCAATTTCGTGTCGCTATCTTGTGACATGTTGAAATGGATTTACCCTCGCTATAAGAGTTTCACTTCAAAAATTTAAAGCTCGGTTACTCAATTACCTGTTTTGTTTCTTTAATAAATTCATTAATCACATATTCTTTAAGCAATAAATTTTTAAACGAAAGAAGATATCGACATACAGTGTGGACAGATTTTGTTTATAGACACTTATAGTCCAAAAAGATTAGCAGCCCCTCCCTCCTTTATTTTACGTCGTACAATAAAAAATCATTCATCAAAACGGTGGACCATTATGATGATGGCATTAACGTGGGAGTATTCATTTCTAAAACTATATTGGAAGATTTTCGAAAAAAATGCATTTTTTATGCGATCAAGGTTATTACGCCCCCTAGCGGTGGAAGTATGAATTTGAAAAATATTGCCAGCAATTTTCCTTGGTCGATTTCTTCTGAAGGATTTTTTTCCCAAACTCCTACGACTATTAGTTCCTGAGATACATACCTCGTCAACCTTATTGAATTACCCGGTATATACGAGATTGCCCAGTGGTCGAAATTCTACTGTAATTCGGTGAAATTAAGTTAGAACACCATTCAACAGGTTCTTCTGTCTATGAGTATTGCTTCATATTTATTGGATATAGTTTTTTTAATTTGTTTATAAAAAAGGTGGTGGTCAAAAATCGAACCCGGGTCATTTGTATAAAAGGCACCACTTATTAAATATTTTTTATTACTTTCGGTTCTTTCTATAGATGGACTTCGCAGCAATATCTCAGGCCCTATATGGCCCAGAGGCTTGAAAATTAGAATTCGTACTTACATCGAAGGCATCTCGCCGCTTTTTAAGCTTAATAATAATCCAAGTGTGATCCAATAAAGATTAATTAATGATCTGATTTGAGCAAGATGAAATTATTTCTTCAACATGGAACGACAATGTCCATAGACCAAAGACAATGTAGGACAATGGCATCCGTCACTGGAAATACGCACAGGCATGGAACATCTAACCTTTGTCTACACGATCAAGATACAAAAAGAGTTTATATACTCTCTGGCGGATCGTTTTGTCGCAAATGTAAGACGTCCATAATAAAAAACTAAAAATTCAATTTTGTGTCACAAATGTACATTAGTTCACATCAAAAAAGGGGAGATGGCAGTTGTACTCATCGGTCCGGTTCAAATCTTAAATGCCAAATAAAAACTATTTTTTTTATTCTACTTGTTTTCATTATCATATAAATTGCGAAATATAGCGGCTGGTAAATGTAAGCTCAGTTTGTTCAATCTAATGTCTTTTTAACAGATATTATTAATTAATTATAGCTTGCACTCATTCATATTCCTTTGTGAACGGATTATTCTTAAAACTCTCATCATGTATTAAAGAGAAGATTTGGAGGAAAACGATAAAATACTACTTGAATTTATCTTTTTGGATAATCATATGTCATTTCTTTACTACTTCAAAAATACTTGTGTACAGCATAATATGTTAAAAAGCATTGAGCTAAGAATTTACAGAGTGTTGGGAATCAAAGATTACTAATCTTATTTTAATAGACATTGATATTTCTAAAATAATATAACACCTTCCATACAGATTCACAATTTAATTGCTAAATGTTGAATCTTATTTGAAATTACAATAAAATCATTTTATTGCTATATTCGCCTATGCTGTAAAGCTCTTTGTAAAATAGATATACAAATAACTAATAACAGCAAATTTGGATTATTAGAATAAATGAGTAATAATTACGATTTTGATAGGCATAATAGATTTGTTGACGATAATAAAAATATCTGTTATTAGAATAAAGGTTCCATTATTGAATGATCTCAGAAATACCAATAATGATACATTCGGATATTTTTCTACCTATCTATAATTGGAAAAGTACGTATTTTCATAATGCCCTATAATTTGAATAATTCTATTTACGAAATCCATTCTACATTTACTTGGAAATAAATAGATCCCGCGGGTTCTAGAAAGCAAATGGGACAGTAGTTACTTGCATATATTTAAAGTAGATATACTGAGTCTTATAATTAATAATGTGGCCCCACATATTCCACCGCAATAAACAATTAACACAGTACCAACCCATTTTACTGAGAAAATAAAGTTTTTTTTCACAAAAAGAAGAATTTCATCCTTAAGAACCAATAGTTGTTCAGTTGCAATTAGATTGATAACTTTTGGCACCAACTTCACAATAATATTAATATCATTTTGTATTTTTCAGTGCATCAACTAATAACGTCGGTCCATTTTTTGTAAAAAATATTTATTTCACACTTTTGAGTGTAACATTAGTGACGAAAATCGTTGAACGTTCACTAATACCCATTTAGATAGTACTTATCCTATTACCCACATATATTCTTTGCTTGTAGTTGTTATTATTGAGATTTCAATACATCGCTGCGGAAATACGCATAAGTATTTTAGATGTTACCATTTTACCACAGTTCTAACTCGAATATCGTAACTCTAAGGAAAAAATGTTCATTGAAATGTTGCTACAAATAATTAGGTATTTTTTGTAGTACCCACAAATTATCAATTTTTGAAAGAAATCGCCTTCTCCACATAGCAAAAATATACATATTTGAGAATTTAACATGCCTTGATGGTGTCGAATTGGTGTTGGTAAAATATGGAAGATAGAATTTAGAAGATACCTTATTCATTAGATATTTCTTCTAGATATTTGTATTTCAAAACTGTTGAGATAACTTTGATAAGTTTTCAACGTATTTACAGCTATGAGGAAGGGCAAGCAAGTAGGTTCATGTGTTATGTTTATAGCTTAGTCCTTCGGCTCCCGTAAAAAGACCAGGAGATAGAACTTTAAATTTAACAAGTCTTTGCAATTAACCAATTAAATAGAAAGATATCAAGTGATTTTGTAGGAGATCCCGATTATTCTAGGCTTTCGGAATCACACCCAGAATGTAGTATCAAATACTGTTAACCTGATCATCGTGCAGACGGAACGGGTCGGCGTAGATAAAGCTTACAGAGTATATTTTATGGTTTGTGGTACATGAAGATAAAAAGATTCACCCAGACTGATCTTATAATGTGTAAATCTTGAGTTGAAATCTGGAATCAACTCTCTACCGGCTGGAATTGTCTACAAAAAAAGTCATTAGTGTCAGACTTTTTGCTTGCAGAAACTGAAGCTCAAAAGGGCGCCATCTTTGAGCTAGACTTGTTCAACAGATTCCAATCAAACCAATTAATAAAGTTGCTTCTAGTTTTCGTAAAAACAAAATATATCAATTTTTTAGGTATCCTTTTCATCAAAATACTTGAATGTTGATTTATATTCAGAGTTTTGAAAATATACTGGTAACATAGGCTTTAGCATTGCTGTAACTCGGAAAACTTTGAAGTTTTTGAGAATTGTCTTCTCAAATTTTCACTTTTTTAAAAAGGACACTCTTTAATTATTAAAAAACAAAATCGCAGTAATTTTACTACGCCAAACGAGCAAACAAACATAAAAAAGCCTCAGTCGAATTATACCTCCTCCTTCTCCTTGGAATAAAATAGACTTTTAGGTCTACAGTTTTTGACCGACGAACCCAAACGGAGGAGATAAACACTTTGACTGTGTTTTTGTTAAGTTTGTGCGTCCGCTGCATATGTAAAGTAAACGTACCCGATTTTGATGATTTTTAATTCATTTGAAAGAGGTGAAGAGGAGGCTTGAAAAATGGTCCCATGGTCTCCCTTCCTCCGAGGTGGTATTTCTTTTCGAAAATAGAAAATCCGGTTGAATTTGAACATTTCTTCAAAAGAGCTACGGTTTTCGAATTTCAGCAATGTTAAAATTTGAAGTATTTGTATTTTCGCTATGTGGAAGTGGAAATTTCTTTAGAAAATTGAAAATCTGTGAATTCGAAATTAAAGACTAGATTATTTCAAACAACATTTATATCGAACATTTTTTTTCATAGCGTTACGGCTTTCGAGATACAGCAGTGCCAAAATTTGAAAAATGGTAAGTATTTCCGCCGTGATGTCCTGGGATCTCCAAATAATACTTGTAACAAGTACAAGCAAAGAATATGCATGGGTAATGGTATCAGTGAACTTTCAACGATTTTCGTGACTAATGTTACACTCAAAAGTGTGAAATAAATATTGTTAACAATAAATCGGACCGACGTTATTAGTTGGTTCACTGAAAATTCTAAAATAATATTAATTCTATTGGTGCAGGTACTTGTGAAGTTGGTGAGAAAAATTTTCAATCTAACTGCAAATGCACAACTTCAAAAATGCCAGAACCGATAGAATTAATATTATTTTAACAGGTAAAAAATACCAGTGAATGGGTTAACAAAAAAATAAACTACGAGCACATTATTACAGTTTTGGAATAACATTTTATGGCAAGTCTCAAAAATACGAGAGGAAGTTTGAAACATAATGTATTTTCAGCTATTGTATTTAATTCCACAAGGTGGTCCAAACTATAATGGAGCAACTTTAACAGCGTATTCAGCAGATAAAAATAATTAAAAAAGTTCATATAAACTTATCTCCAAAAACGCTTCGTTCTGGAGATACGGGGTGTTGAAATATTGCGATAAAAATTGCTATTTCTTATTTATAAACAAACTCTTCTAGATTTTGCATTCAAACTTAGTAGGTATTATTGCCATTTAAAAACATATATATACCATGGTAAACACTTGTTTTTGTTTTACCAGTGACATTCGTGAGACCGTTTTAATTATTTTAAATAATAGAAAAAAATGTACGCCAATGGTTTATCGCAATTTTGTTAATAAATTTAGATATATTGATCAATTCTAAAAAATGGTCTCTTTAGTCTTTTCGCCAAAACGAACCGTTCTCGAGAAAAATATAATTTATGTTTGCATGTGCACCAAATCTCAGATATTTGGTATATTGGGATATTTTGTAAATTAAATTAAGATAACTCGTGCTATTTCAATTCGTTTCTATTTACATCACATTTGCAAACCTAAGATATTAGGTGCACATGCAAACAAAAATGTTTTTTTTGAAAACGGTTCCTTTTTTGGCGAAAAGACCATTTTTGTTTAGAATTGATCAGGATATCTCAATGTGTTAATAAAATTGCGATAAACCATTGGCGTACATTTTTTTAATATTTAAATTAATTAAAACGGTCTCACGAACGCCACTGGTAAAACCAAAACAAGTGTTTATCATGCTATAAATTTGTTTTAAAGTGGAAATAATACCTACTAAGTTTGAAAGCAAAATCTAGAAGAGTTACTTTAAAAATAAGAGAATACGTTTTTTTTCGCAATATTTTAACACCCCGTATCTTCAACTTTTTTAATTATTTTAATCTGCTGAATACACTGTTAAAGTTCCTTCATTATAATTCGGACGACCCTGTATATTTTGAAATAATTATCACCTATAAAACGTGAGTTTTTAAATAGATTTTAAAAGAATAAACTTATTCAATTATTCTCGGTAAGATTTTAGGTGTTATATATTTTGTTCTGCGGTCAAGATTATTTTTGCTCTTCTCTGGTCATTCCAATATTAGAATATGCTCTTCTGCTAATTTATTATTATCAAATCGATTTTTACTTATAAAAAAGGATTCTTCATCAATAAGTCTACGAGTATTATACCAATAGTTCAATTTTAGCTAAGTTCAACAAAAAATATTTATATCTGGTAAATGGAGAGTTTCAATTTGAAGAGGAAGTGTTTGTTTATACAATTTTTCCTCTCATCACTAACAAGAAAATATGGGCAATAAACACCTTTCAACCGTATAAATCACCAGGAGTAGATGGAATTTCCCCAGTACTCCTGCAGAAAGGAATGGAGGAGATTCTTCCCCATCTTCTGAGGATATCAAGAAGCTGTTTAGCACTGGGTCATATGCCTAAAATTTGGAGAAGGGCAAAGGTAACCTTCATACCAAAAATAGGTAAAAAAGATGCGACCGATCCTCGATCTTTCAGACCCATCTGCTTAACATCGTTTCTATTGAAAACAATGGAGAAAGTAGTGGATAACCACATAAGAACGGAGTATCTGGAGAATAAACCACTTCACAAATGTCAGCATGCTTACAGGGCGGGTAGATCAACAGAGACGGCCCTGTATCAGCTGACCGAAGTCATCCAGAGCACTCTGAATAACAAAGAAATCGCCATGTGTGCCTTCCTAGACATATCTGGGGCCTTTGACAACACAACTCACGTGTCGGTCGAAGAGGCACTCAAAAGGCGAGGGGTGAACAAAACCATTATTAAATGGATGTATGAGATGTTAAAGACGAGAATAGCTGAGACGCAGGTGGGCAATCAAACCACCTCCGTTAGGGCCACTCGCGGAACACCTCAAGGAGGAGTAATATCTCCCCTTTTATGGAGTCTAGTAGTGGATGAACTACTCCACAGGCTTACGGAGCTTGGCTTCGAATGTATAGGCTATGCAGATGACATAGTCCTAATAGTTAGAGGTAAATTCTGGAATACCTTATGCGACTTGATGCAAGAGGGCCTCAAAACTATTGAACAGTGGTGCTTGTCAGTAGGACTAAATATCAACCCAACCAAGACCACAGTAATTCCATTTACCAGGAAAAGGAAACTTCCAACTACGAAATATCTCTCTTTACAGGGAGACATCATAGGATGGAAGTCTGAAGTTAAATATCTGGGAGTAACCCTAGATAGCAAACTTCTGTGGAACAAACACTTCGAGATTACTGCCAATAAAGCAACAAAGGCCTTGATGGCGTGCAGAAGACTCGCTGGTAGGACTTGGGGTTGTAACCCAAAAATACTGCGATGGACGTACGTCATGATTGTGAGGCCTATAATAACTTATGGAGCAATAGTTTGGCATGTCAAGGCAAGGCAAACCTATACGAGGACTGCCCTCGATAGATTACAAAGGCTTGCCTGTGTCTGTATCACTGGAGCCTTGAGAACGTGCCCAACTAGAGCACTGGAGATCATTACAGATCTCACACCTCTACATCTGGTGATAGATAGAGTAGCCCATGAGGCCATTCTAAGACTATCCAGGGAAGGTACTGGCCATGAGGGAATTAGGAATCAAAGAGCCTGGTCCTCTCTGACGAACTATATCCTGTCAGCGAACCTTCCCAGTGACGAGATGATAAAGAAAACTAGCATCGAGAAAACGTTCACCACGATGCTAAGTAGAAAAGAAGATTGGGAAAGGGAGTCTACATCCCAAGCCCTTAAGAAAAATACCATCAAATGGTACACAGATGGTTCTAAAACCACGACGGGGACTGGCGCTGGAGTATTCGGGCCTGGCACCAAATGCTCACTACCGTTAGGCCGCTGTCCAAGCATCTTTCAGGCAGAAATACTTGCAATCGAAAGATGTGTGGAAATGAACCTAGAAAGAAACTATCAGAAATGTGATATAGCCATACACTCTGATAGTCAGGCTGCGATTAAAGCACTGAGCTCCCATATCATCGATTCTAAGATAGTATGGGAGTGCCGAAGAAAACTCAACAAAATCGGCAAGAATAACAAGGTCTATCTAATCTGGGTTCCCGGCCACTCCGGAATCAAAGGAAATGAAGAGGCCAACACACTTGCCAAAAAAGGAGCACAAGCTCCTTTTATTGGCCCAGAACCTTTCTGTGGCACAGGTAAATGTACCTACAAGAAAGAGTTCCAGGAGAAGGAAGAGACCGAAAGAGAAAACCTCTGGCGGAATCTTCCTGGGCTGGATCATTCCAAAAAGTTTCTTGGAAACTTTGACACTGCGAGATCTAAGAAACATCTGGATCTTAGCAAGAATATGCTACACCTGCTCACTAGATTCCTTACAGGACATTGCCGCCTCAGGAAGCACCTGTCGAGATTGGGTCTAGCAGAAAACGACGAGTGCAGATTCTGCGGGGAAGAGGAGGAAACTCCGGATCACCTGGTGACGGAATGCCTCGCAATAGCCAGCCAACGCATAAAATGCTTTGGACAAGAAACTGTCAGTAGTGAGGAAGTAATCCGCTTGAAGCCATCCCAGATACTGGAGTTCATTAGAACTCTGGAACTGGAGGGCGAGCTGTAGAAATCGAAATAGCGAGAACAGCTCTGACGGGGGGCACAATAGACCTAAAGGTCGCAGTGCATTGAAACCCCCTTTCAATCTACAATCTACAATCTACAACAAGAAAATAATCAGAATCAATATAAATAACATCAGTTTGACTGAATGTCTATGAAAATAATCCATATTGAGAAAAAGTTAACAGAAAATTTACACCATCAAAAAATAAAATCTCTGATGACTGGAAAATAATATCTTATTAAAAAATCCATACCTCCTTCGGTTGACTAATTGAAGTTTTCTCAGTTTATAAAATCAATACATTCCATTGGTAAATGGAGAGAAACTACTATGATAAAATATCTAGGTTATATTTATTTTAATAGATGTATGATAAATATCAGTGGATTGTTAAGCAGGAATATATCTTATGATATGATCTCATAATATTTATAATAAAAATCTGAGTACAATATCACAGTTTCTAATTTTACACTTTAAAATGCTGGACAAAGTTTACAGGTAGTAAAATTTCAAAATATTATAATATTCTTTGTTATCCTTTTGATTTACGTTCAGAAGTAAAAACCCTAAAAAGACTAAACCTAGGTATTTAATATTATTTAGTTATTTTCAGTTTAATTTCGAACGTCAACTTTTTTGTTTTACTAATAAGATCCTTTCTATCAAAAGTCACACCCTTTTCAAGCATCTGATTATTCCAGTTACAACATGGGGCTTTTCTGCTGAGTGGTCCTTCAGTAGTTGTGGCTGTTATTTTATAGATATATCTTCTGGCCTCTTCTGCATCTCCGATATGAATGACAAAAAATTCCACAAAAGTCTTGTAATAGTAATAGTTTACTTTGAAGATAGTGTCATAGCATAACAGAACCAAATTTTCATCTTTCGTACCAAAAGTTCTTGTGATCTCATGAGAGGAATAAACTGATTCGGAATGGTTCCCAAGTAAATGTTGTTGAAGATCTGTTGAAACTATTTCAATTCGACAAGGCTCCAGTGGACATTGCGCATTGCTGTTTTGATTGTTTAGTTGGCACTTGCTTCCATAATCTTGAGATAAAAGGCTGATGTCAGGATCCTGTACGCTGGCACACATGACACATATTTGATTTTTACAGTTGTCGCATAGATGATGGCCCAGCGAACAATACTGGAGCTTGCTGGTGATCTTGATTTTGCAATTGACGCAAAAAGAATCGAGAAACAGCTCTCGTTGTAGTGTTTCATAGATATTCTCAACAGATTCAGTAGGCACGAGTTTGATGTTGGTGAAAACTGGTTCAGGATTGATTCCTAGGAGGATGGAGCCTTCAAGACATAACCTTATAGGCCTAATATCATTGTAAGAGTTAGCAGATTTGAGTACTAAGGCATTTTCTCCTCTGCCTCTTATATCTAGATTATAAGTGAGGTTTTGTAAATGGTTGCTGTATCTGTCTTCACTTATTTCATATGATAAGATTGCTGAAATCTCTTCTGATTCGTATTTGATGTCTCGCACTGTTTCACATGAACTGGTTCTAGCTTCATTTGCGCTTCTTTGGCAATTATTTTTCAAGGATCTATACCTATATTGACACTCTTCTTCATGTCTATTTTTGTCGTTAAACTTGAATATAAAACTACAACCACTCACATTATACCTGCATGGAAAGTTAAGTAGCACTGCTAGATTTTCCAACCCAATCTGTCTGAAGCACTTTTCCCTTTCCTCGACTGGTAATGTTTTGTAGCATTTTGCGCACACTTGTTGATTCTCTTGTCGCACCAGTATCGGTTTGGAACTCAAATAGCCGTTGCACAAGTGACACTTTAGTCCGTCTAGTATATGTTGTGGAATCTGGTACATATTTCAATACGATTTAATACTAATTGGCTACCGAACAAAACAACATTGTATTATCATCATTGTTGGAGTGTTATCTCTATAGAGGATGCGTACGTCGTTGATGATTAAGCATCTGGCAAACATTATGATGTGAATATTAGGTATGGCCTCCTTCGAATATAACGATTTTGAATGATGGTGCTGTTATAGTTGTTCGAATATTAGCCGGAGCAACAATTACATATAAATATTTGCTTTGACTGATAATAATGAAATGATGATAACATTCTTAATAAACGTCTTATCTAGGAAGCGGTTAACCTTGAATTTTTATTACTGTGATAATATAACTGTATAAGTTTAAAGTAATATCAAAGCATTCTATTGATGCAGTGATGTAATGACGTTTGTATGTGCATGTTTTTTTGAGCTAAATGCTTTTACTCGGAATCATAGCCCGATTTTAGACGATTCTAATTAAGAGATATTTGCACGTTTTTAGGGCCCTAAAGTCTGTGCATATTTCTGTATATTAAATCAAATTCGATGGAGCGCTTTACAAAAAATACGAATATTATTGTATTCAATTACACAGTCATCAAATTTGTGACAAAGTCCATCATATACAGATCAAGGTGGAAGGAGAATCGGAGGAGGTATACTTACAGTTCGATTGTATGCTTGCTTTTTGCGTATGGAGGAACGCGCATTTTGCCTAGTGAATTTATCCGAATCTGATGATTCTTTTTTCATTATAAGGAAGATTGCTGGGAAATGTTTAATTAAAAAATATATTCATCATTTATTTCTCTACAAAAATAGGGTCGGGGAGGTTGCAGATTTGAGAGGGCAAAATAAAAAAATCCCGACGGCTTGTAGTCAGCGGAAAGGTAAATTTTTAAAAATTCATTGAATTGAAATTTTAACAACCTTTTCATTGGTATACCTACATGTTATTAAATAAAATTGTCATAGCCTTGCGATTAGAGTTTTTTGTTTTGGCTGTTGAATATAAAGCAGACAGGGTTCGAGTCCACTTCAAGGCAGATTTTTTTTTCGTCTATTTCATTTCAATAAATATACTATATATTTTTTTAATCAGGGTCTATATTAAGATCTCCAGAAAATGTACAATTACATCAAATTTATATTGAGTGTTCATGTTTTATCAATATTTGTTATTTTTCTATATTAATTTTTATTTTTTTACCTGTGTATTTTATGAAAAATTGCTTTAATATAAATAATAAAATAAAAGTTGTAGGTACTGATTATATCTATAACCTAAAATTATTTTTAATAATATTTACACTACTGCTCTTTTTTGATAATTTTTTTAATTGTTTGAATGGTCGCCATTTTGAAACTGCTTACCCGATATTGTCCAATAACGAACTCGACCGAGATATTTGAGAGATTGATTTTTGTAGCAAATTTGAACTTGATACCTTCTAAACTGCGACATCTATCGTGTTAACAAATTTCGTAATATCCCATATATATATATATATATATATATATATATATATATATATATATATATATATAAACTTTTGAACCAAATGTTTTTTTGGACTAACTTATAGACATATAACAACATGCCGTTGAAATTTTTTCGAAATTCAAAAGTGTGAACGATCGCAATAGGTATATTTCTATAAGAAATTTACCTAAAAGTACAACAGTAATAATTTATTTAACCATCAAGGTTAGTACAACAAAAGATCTGACAACAACGTATTCACAACCATAACATCGGCCGTATATTACCAAACCTTTACATACCAATGTATATAAAAATCGTGCAAGCCGTTTCTGAGTTAATTCAGGCGTTCCATACTTAAAACTCACTCTGTGTAGACATAATAACTTGTTCCGAAAATTAAAAGGAAAAATCAAATATCGCTCAATCAGTTCCAAAACTCCTTTTGCGGTTTATGGTTTATCGCTTAATAAGAGCAGCACTCGGCTACTAGACGGATGATTGTAGGTTTTACTCTTGTACTTCCCTATGTTGTTTGCATTGGCATCTGCTTGGGTATACGATGAGTATGTAGAGGAGTATAGGGTTTTTTCTATGTTCCAGTATCACATTAAGCATAGTATCAAAATAAAATAGAATATAAAAGCACGATAATCGGAGTACATTCACTTTGTATTCATTTTCTACACACAAAAGATACTCGTCACTAAACATTATAATGTCCAATGATTTTCACTATGGCCTTTCTAGGATACAATTTGTGTGTTATTTATAAATACAATGGCAAAATATCAAAGTGGTATTTCTTTTCCATGAACAGCCGTTAATCGTTCACTCTTGATAAAAGCAATTTTAAATCTGAGATCTAGCGTCGATGTTAATCCTTTTGTGATCCCAGCTAAGATGTTTATTGAGATGCTCTAATGCTAGTGTAAACAGTTTTGGGAACATTTTGTCTTCGTGTCTGACTCTTCGCATCTATATCTTATCACTTGTTAAAGGATCTTCATAAATGCTTTTGAGAAGGTCTTTATATCTGCTATCTATTCTTGCATTATCCATTGCTTGGAATAGTGCCCAATAGAGTAAAAAGTTTTATTTTAATCGGTAAGATCTAGATGTAGTGGGAGGTTGTAATAATGACATTTGTCTATTAGTATTTTGGTGTTTTGTTTCTGCTCAATGGTTTTATACCTTTACGAAATATTGTTCATTCAGGTAATTGATAACAACTTCAATGAGTTATCCGTTGGTCATCTTTTTGTTAGTTCAAAGAGGAGGCACCATTCCGCAAATTTTCCCACTCTCTTGTCATGGTTCCCACCAGTTGTTGCATTTCTTTGGTGATGACGTCTCCCCAGAGAAGTGTCTAGTTTTCATTTGGGAGCTACGAATATCGTCATTTTTAATATCGGCAATAGTAGCTTTCAATCATTTCAATAAGATCATCTCTATCGCACTTTATTTGGCCTTTTCCATTTTTTAGTTTGTGAATTCTTATTTCTACTTTTGAATTATTTGCTTTCAGAACTTTCAAATTACTGTTATTTTCTATTGTTGTTTTTACAATTTCTGTGTTGTAGCTCCTTGCTTCTTCTCTTACTGTCTTTTTGATTATTTTGTTTAATTCTCTGTGTCCTGTTATGCTTTATTATTTTCTTCCTCTGTTCTTCAAAATTTTTGATTGTGATATCTTACTATTCATGATTTTTTTTAGTAGTATAATAATCTTTTCTAGTCGCTCTTTTATAGTACATTTTAATTATCTTTTTTCTAATTTGTTTATCTTCGCCAATTTTGGTGGTGGTAGAAGTAGATATTCTATTCACATATTGTATTTTTTAATTGCAATGAAGAGGAAATTTTCGTCGGTTGTATTTACATGTTTCTTTTCTATCTTACAATAACTTTTAGTTTTGCTCTAGCAAGTCGCTTCCTAGATAAAATTCCTTCAACACAGTGACGTCTATTTGGATGTATTTTTTATTACTTACGATATAGTCAATTTCATTTTTAGATTGAGTGTAGGAAAGTCTTCATATCTATCTTCGGGTTTCTGTCTCATTAATGTTATCAATGCCAAAGTTTCCTCGATTTGGGCTTTTATCAGTATTGAGTTGGTCGACTTTGTGATTAGAATCGCCCATTAGAATTGAGTAATTTGTTTCCTCTTCTTTAATTGCTGACGTCATACATAATTGTTCTATTTCAATATTTTCTGAGGAACTAGCTGGAGCGTATACTTCTTGTACAATATAGGATATTCTGGGTGATATTGATGTAATATTTATTATTATCACCTTGATGGTTTTGTTTATATTCTTAAACTGTTGGGTGGTTGTAAATTTTGTTTGTTTTTGAGTATATATGTCAAAATATAATTCACCATCGAGCAGCATTCTTGCCGCATTTCCTTCTCGTAAAACTACCTTTAGCTTGTGCTATTTTTCATATACATGTCACCGTTATTGTAATTCAAGACGTCGAATTGAAGGTCATAATTGAAGTCTTACCAAAATAAACGGACTCGTTTTATTATTTTCATTTTATTCAATTTTCATTACAATGTTGAGTATCTTTCGCAAAATATTTCATATTAATGAATGAGTTTATAAATACCACGATTTCGATTAAATTTCCAGTTAACCATTTCGTAAATTGTTTTCTATTTTATTCTATCATCAACAATAAATCTAATGTTTAAATAATTTCAAATGAGCTTAAAATTATTTGTTATCGAAACAGAACTCCAGCTCATCTCGTTATTCGATATCTACACACTACACAGTTTTAATTTAATTACACTTATGCAGTTAAATATACATGGTATATTCAATTCTGTCAATTTGTCAGTGATTTTTCCATGTGGATGCATACGTAAATAAGCTCTTAAGTCACTGGAAAATCCACTATCAATATATTCTCATGATTTTGCATAAGAAATTATTATTTATTCATATACTTGAAATTTCGTTGTTTAATAATACACACTATTACATTCATTGACATAGAACAAAAAGACATACGCTGTATCGAAAACTTGTACTGGAACCAATCATCTGCAGTTAGATCTGACAAAGAAGTTACAAAGGCAAAGAAAATCCTAAAAGGTGTCTTGCCAGGCTAATGTTTTATATTAAGGAACACACTGGTAATAAACAATATCAGTCATTGTCATATTCCTATATTGACTCCATAAATCTGTCAATTTTCGACGGCCATTTTAACCATGGCCAGGCCTATGTTCTGAATTTTGGAACAGCCAGCTGATTTTCTGTAAGCATTAATAAAAATAGGTTAAAGATCCTACTTCAAACTGGCAAGCACCTAATGACACATTGGCAACGAATAACCATATTTTTAACATTAACTGACAGATCTATCAAAATATGTATGAAATTATTTCAAGATGACAGTGACATATTACAAAATAGTTATTTTTGTATTGCGTAAAATGAGTGTTTTTTAATGGCACATGAGAGTGTGAATTCTCTCGAACGTGCCATGAAAACACGAATTTTATACATGAAATACAAACAACATTTTTTTGTAAAAAAACTTGACATTTCTACATACATCTTCGGAAATATATCTTGGAAGTAATTGTACAAACTTTGCTATCAATTTTGTATATATAATATATATATATATATATATATATATAAACTTTTGAACCAAATGTTTTTTTGGACTAACTTATAGACATATAACAACATGCCGTTGAAATTTTTTCGAAATTCAAAAGTGTGAACGATCGCAATAGGTATATTTCTATAAGAAATTTACCTAAAAGACCGTTTTCTAAACATTTATATCTACGACAAGCTAATCTGTGCAATGTTTCTCGGATACTGGAAAAAATAACGTCATAAAGACAGCTGTATTTTAAAAACGATAGGATATCCGTTTTTGATGAATAAGAGAGACAAACATAAACATTACAGTGGCTACAAAAATGTCTGGTTGCTAAAAAATGAGTTTTTGTACAACTGTCAAAAAAGTCTTTTATTTTCACATTGAAAAAAAGACTTTTTTCCAAAATAATTCACAAAATAAATATGAAATAGAGCTTTTTGAAGGATTTGTTTTTAACAATTATTAATTGATTATTCATCATAAAACAATTTCATTCATTGGAATAATAATTGATAGCAAAGTTTGTACAATTACTGCCAAGATATATTTCCGAAGATGTATGTAGAAATGTCAAGTTTTTTTACAAAAAAATGTTGTTTGTATTTCATGTATAAAATTCGTGTTTTCATGGCACGTTCGAGAGAATTCACACTCTCATGTGCCATTAAAAAACACTCATTTTACGCAATACAAAAATAACTATTTTGTAATATGTCACTGTCATCTTGAAATAATTTCATACATATTTTGATAGATCTGTCAGTTAATGTTAAAAATATGGTTATTCGTTGCCAATGTGTCATTAGGTGCTTGCCAGTTTGAAGTAGGATCTTTAACCTATTTTTATTAATGCTTACAGAAAATCAGCTGGCTGTTCCAAAATTCAGAACATAGGCCTGGCCATGGTTAAAATGGCCGTCGAAAATTGACAGATATATGGAGTCAATATAGGAATATGACAATGACTGATATTGGTTATTACCAGTGTGTTCCTTAATATAAAACATTAGCCTGGCAAGACACCTTTTAGGATTTTCTTTGCCTTTGTAACTTCTTTGTCAGATCTAACTGCAGATGATTGGTTCCAGTACAAGTTTTCGATACAGCGTATGTCTTTTTGTTCTATGTCAATGAATGTAATAGTGTGTATTATTAAACAACGAAATTTCAAGTATATGAATAAATAATAATTTCTTATGCAAAATCATGAGAATATATTGATAGTGGATTTTCCAGTGACTTAAGAGCTTATTTACGTATGCATCCACATGGAAAAATCACTGACAAATTGACAGAATTGAATATACCATGTATATTTAACTGCATAAGTGTAATTAAATTAAAACTGTGTAGTGTGTAGGTATCGAATAACGAGATGAGCTGGAGTTCTGTTTCGATAACAAATAATTTTAAGCTCATTTGAAATTATTTAAACATTAGATTTATTGTTGATGATAGAATAAAATAGAAAACAATTTACGAAATGGTTAACTGGAAATTTAATCGAAATCGTGGTATTTATAAACTCATTCATTAATATGAAATATTTTGCGAAAGATACTCAACATTGTAATGAAAATTGAATAAAATGAAAATAATAAAACGAGTCCGTTTATTTTGGTAAGACTTAGAAAAATTGTCTAACAAGGAAAAAGATCACAAATGGCAATAATGATGTCATCATTTGCAGTTTGATATCATGTTCCTTCCCTCCTTATCAGATACCACATTTCAATTATGACCTTCAATTCGACGTCTTGAATTACAATAACGGTGACATGTATATGAAAAATAGCACAAGCTAAAGGTAGTTTTACGAGAAGGAAATGCGGCAAGAATGCTGCTCGATGGTGAATTATATTTTTACATATATACTCAAAAACAAACAAAATTTACAACCACCCAACAGTTTAAGAATATAAACAAAACCATCAAGGTGATAATAATAAATATTACATCAATATCACCCAGAATATCCTATATTGTACAAGAAGTATACGCTCCAGCTAGTTCCTCAGAAAATATTGAAATAGAACAATTATGTATGACGTCAGCAATTAAAGAAGAGGAAACAAATTACTCAATTCTAATGGGCGATTCTAATCACAAAGTCGACCAACTCAATACTGATAAAAGCCCAAATCGAGGAAACTTTGGCATTGATAACATTAATGAGACAGAAACCCGAAGATAGATATGAAGACTTTCCTACACTCAATCTAAAAATGAAATTGACTATATCGTAAGTAATAAAAAATACATCCAAATAGACGTCACTGTGTTGAAGGAATTTTATCTAGGAAGCGACTTGCTAGAGCAAAACTAAAAGTTATTGTAAGATAGAAAAGAAACATGTAAATACAACCGACGAAAATTTCCTCTTCATTGCAATTAAAAAATACAATATGTGAATAGAATATCTACTTCTACCACCACCAAAATTGGCGAAGATAAACAAATTAGAAAAAAGATAATTAAAATGTACTATAAAAGAGCGACTAGAAAAGATTATTATACTACTAAAAAAAATCATGAATAGTAAGATATCACAATCAAAAATTTTGAAGAACAGAGGAAGAAAATAATAAAGCATAACAGGACACAGAGAATTAAACAAAATAATCAAAAAGACAGTAAGAGAAGAAGCAAGGAGCTACAACACAGAAATTGTAAAAACAACAATAGAAAATAACAGTAATTTGAAAGTTCTGAAAGCAAATAATTCAAAAGTAGAAATAAGAATTCACAAACTAAAAAATGGAAAAGGCCAAATAAAGTGCGATAGAGATGATCTTATTGAAATGATTGAAAGCTACTATTGCCGATATTAAAAATGACGATATTCGTAGCTCCCAAATGAAAACTAGACACTTCTCTGGGGAGACGTCATCACCAAAGAAATGCAACAACTGGTGGGAACCATGACAAGAGAGTGGGAAAATTTGCGGAATGGTGCCTCCTCTTTGAACTAACAAAAAGATGACCAACGGATAACTCATTGAAGTTGTTATCAATTACCTGAATGAACAATATTTCGTAAAGGTATAAAACCATTGAGCAGAAACAAAACACCAAAATACTAATAGACAAATGTCATTATTACAACCTCCCACTACATCTAGATCTTACCGATTAAAATAAAACTTTTAACTCTATTGGGCACTATTCCAAGCAATGGATAATGCAAGAATAGATAGCAGATATAAAGACCTTCTCAAAAGCATTTATGAAGATCCTTTAACAAGTGATAAGATATAGATGCGAAGAGTCAGACACGAAGACAAAATGTTCCCAAAACTGTTTACACTAGCATTAGAGCATCTCAATAAACATCTTAGCTGGGATCACAAAAGGATTAACATCGACGCTAGATCTCAGATTTAAAATTGCTTTTATCAAGAGTGAACGATTAACGGCTGTTCATGGAAAAGAAATACCACTTTGATATTTTGCCATTGTATTTATAAATAACACACAAATTGTATCCTAGAAAGGCCATAGTGAAAATCATTGGACATTATAATGTTTGGTGACGAGTATCTTTTGTGTGTAGAAAATGAATACAAAGTGAATGTACTCCGATTATCGTGCTTTTATATTCTATTTTATTTTGATACTATGCTTAATGTGATACTGGAACATAGAAAAAACCCTATACTCCTCTACATACTCATCGTATACCCAAGCAGATGCCAATGCAAACAACATAGGGAAGTACAAGAGTAAAACCTACAATCATCCGTCTAGTAGCCGAGTGCTGCTCTTATTAAGCGATAAACCATAAACCGCAAAAGGAGTTTTGGAACTGATTGAGCGATATTTGATTTTTCCTTTTAATTTTCGGAACAAGTTATTATGTCTACACAGAGTGAGTTTTAAGTATGGAACGCCTGAATTAACTCAGAAACGGCTTGCACGATTTTTATATACATTGGTATGTAAAGGTTTGGTAATATAAGGCCGATGTTATGGTTGTGAATACGTTGTTGTCAGATCTTTTGTTGTACTAACCTTGATGGTTAAATAAATTATTACTGTTGGTATTTATTAAATGTCACAATGGATCTTTATCTGAAAATGGACGAATAGATATTTTAATGATATTAGGATATGGTGAGTCGTTTGAAAGCATATCACATGTAACACTTTGAGCAATATCATCAATTTTACTCTGCAAAGCGTTTAAATCGCTTGTTCTAACGTCTTAAAAACCACTAATTCTACTGTTACTGTAACCCCACAAGAATAAGTCACATGGGAGGTCTGATGAACGAACTGTCCATCATATAGTGGACAACCATCTAGTTGTCATGAAATCTCACCAAGTCCTGCTCCAGTTAGCTTTTGAATTTCCGGAACAGTTTCTGTGGTTGTAGCTCCAAATATTTTGCAGCATTCAAATCACCAATAATGAAAAATATGCCGATAATATTATTATCCAAAATATCCATCCAAACATTTAGTTTTTGAAGATACTGAGTACGTAGTTCCAAATATCTATGTGATTTATGTGATCGTCGTAGTCGAGATGGATTGTGTTTGCCCAGTAATGGGAATGTTGACATGTTTTTCAAAAAAAATTCATTCCTATGAGCTTTTTCCATTACGAGGTCGCCAAATTCCAAGCGGCGAATATGGTCCTCTTCTAAGATTTCATGACTTTTTCTTACTTTATTTGATCGGTGTACATGTTTTAAAAAGTATTTTAACTGTGGATCTAATTGTGACTAGCTTAGCAATTTGTTTACTTGAAAACATGGGATTTTCATTTATAGTTGCATAAACCATAATATCTCTACTACTGGAGCCACTGGTACTTTATAATCAACGCAAACATATACAAAGAAATATGAAATAATTCTGTATAATGCAGATAGAGTGAACAATGTTCTGTTGACAAAATGATTTGCATTCGTCTTCACAATTTGCACTTTTTCTGAAATTTCGTTCATATATCTAATGAAATTAACTATTGCGTTGTAGAAAAACCTTCAACATTGGAATCATTGAGAATTCTCAAGTGGAAATCACACCAAATAACGGACAAGTGGGTTACTTCGGGCACTAGCAAATTGGTTTGATCTGTTTATGCGGGCTATGTTCACACATCTTTGGATACGGTCTTTTCGAATACACTGGACAAACAAAGGCGCTAGAGTCGATTACTATTTAGTTTAAAGAATGTGAATGTATGTTGCTGAGAGCTCGCTGATATTTTCATCAAGACTTTTAACAACACAACAAGACTTATTAATTGTACTATGTTTTGTATAAGGTGGATTTGGGACACCATATTTCAAGACTAACTTTTAAATTTTTAAGAAGCATTCCTTATAAAAAATAATGATGGAAGGCTGTTCCCTGTATACAAAGATATCGAAAATTTCTTAACTTTGAGTACCCTTTTTCCATTTTGAATAATCTAACATAATATTTTTTGGTTATATATATGGTTATTTGAGCAGCTTTTGGAAAGAGAAGAGTTAAAATAGAAATGCTCGCAAAAATGGGTGAATTTCAGCATAACTTTAATAAATATGAGGCAGATAGCGCTAGTTTTTATGAAAACGGCAAGAATGTTGCACCCAGGACTTTAGATTTTAGATGGAATTGTCGCCTTGGAAGAGTGTTTTCCAGCACAATTGGTGCGGAATCGTGCTTGTATTTCATTAAACGCTAATATTTTTGCGGCAAAAATGCTATAGAATCTAGTTACAAAGTATGAGACAGTAAGATTAGGCAGTTGTTGATTGACTTTTAAAGTAGGATTTAGGATAAGTCGTGCTGCTAATGCTGCCAACTGCCAGATATATAAGCCAGCCATAGCCGAGCTCGCTTGCAAAATTTGCTTTACTCCTTGATTTTATTTAAGATGAATGATTTCTTTAGAAAAAATGTAGATCAATTTCTCATAATAAATGGAATGCTATTTATAGCTGATATCAAGTTTTTACATTATAAATAGTGTATGCTTCCTTTAGAAATTAAATGAAAGGGTAAGACGGTCTATTAAACGAAATTCTTTTTATAAATGAAGTATTCATAAACATTTAATTAATTAAAACTGAAGCCGCAAAAGGTACTTTGACAGAGCACGATATATCCTTTCGCAAAAGTCAATCAATGTCTAACCTCACTTTTTCGTGAGTTGAGTTTTCTATTTTTGAGAAAATATCCATTAAAAACTGGTGGGTGTTAGCTTTCAATGTAATGCGAGTACCATTCTGCACTATTTGGCTGGAAAACGCACTATCAAGGCGACTATAATTGAAAATAGCGCTCCCCGCCTAATTTAAAATAAAGTTTAGTGATGATACATGCTATCTTGCCAACATTTTTTTCAGTTTCATTTCCCTAAACTAGACTTTTAAATTTTATAGCATCATCCAAAAATTATATAGTTACATTTCATCTATAAATTTTAAAACCTAATTTATAATAAGCGCCCTGTTGGATTAGAATTTCGTTTCAAAACTTCTACTTCTTAGAGATTCTTCATAAATTCTCTAATTACTAGTAGGTGATCATAATGGAATCTATCTCTGAATAATCTGTTATTTTAGAAATTTTGGACAAATCTTCCAGTATCAATTTCTCTATGAACGTAATTTACATTATTAAATTCTCAAATATGGTATCGATATATCATTTTGAAATAATTGGAAAAAAAATTTAATATCTGAAAATTTGATTTAAAAAATGAATAGTAGGATTTCACCAGTTATCCCTAACGGGTAACTAATCATCATCAATATGAATTAAAAACGAGCTATCGAACGTAATATTGGGTAATAGCCGTTAAAATAGAGTGTATAAAATAAGCATAGAATAATAATAAATACGCTGTAGGTAGATAGATAGATAGAAAACTATTATGCTTACAATGATAATAAAAACGGGCAGGGTTTGTTTTAACATTGTCTTAGATCTCAACTTAGATGAAAAGAGATGTTTTATCATTTCCTCTGAGAATAGAAAAATATTTTATGAGTTCGATATTGATCCTTGATCAATATGTCGTAATCAGGAACTTTCTGTTCTTCTTAAAGTGTACTGGTGAATCTTTTGATCAAAATGATCAGAAGGCCAGATTTTCATCATTTTCATTAACCTTCATTAGTAAATACTATAGAGCCTAGATGCAGATATAAGACAAGCAATCATCAATAAATATGATATACCTACAAATTATAATTTGATCTGTTTGAAAAGCGGCTACCCCTCTGAGCAGTTTTGGTTGAAAATTACTTTGGAAATTATAATTTCTTATTATGTAGGAATATAGGATGCTTCATAGCCGATGGTATAGTAGAACCAGAAATATAAGGTCGTAAATCCATATTAGCCGACAATCCTAATTATTACCTATTGTTCGAAATATAGATAAGCAATAAAAATGTGTGTCCGTTGATATATCCCCAGGTCCTGATTAATGTTTCTCATGAAATAGTTTGGTATTTGGCATAATCGCATTCAATATCGTGATGTTTATAAATGTTTTTTAAGTTATATACATAAACAATTCTCAATTTTAATCAAGCGATTTTTCTTAATAATTATCTTAACCCATTATACCTATCTATAAAACCAAATGTAATCAAAAGGGCAGGTACAACTCTGCGTAGACTGCCTGCTGCTAACTCAAGTGTTTAGTGATTTACAATTTTCTTAAATTTCGGGTCGCACTATACCTTAGAAAACACTAAGGAGAACGGTCAATAGGATCATTTCTGAACATTTTCTTCTTCAACTTCTTTTGTTCATGTAAGAAGGAATGGCTTAAAATAATTCCTATAGTAGAAATTTTAGATCCGAGAGAGACTATTAACAGTCGCGAAAGCGATTAGAACATTATATTTGATGGCATATCTCAAACATACTACTCCAATATCATAGTCACACTCTATTATTTTAATAGACTTCTAATTTTTAATAGCCTCGAGACTCTCTCTCTCTCTCTTCTTTTGTTCATAAGTTATAGGCCGTTTTTGAAAATTCACACTTTTTGGATTCCCCACAGATCTACGAAGTTTCTCAGCGATAATGTCAAATTGAAAACTTATCGAATAGAGAACTTTATGCAGGATCTAGTGGCGCACGCAATTTTTTTCTTTGGGAGTATATTAATGGATATACGACTCAAACTTATAATTTTTTCAATGGAACATCCTGTACTTTATTATCTCATTAAACTCTTTAATTTTTTTCTTTTAAAATAATATATTGTAACGGGAATTTATATTAAAACTGGGTTCGATTTATTTTTACTTACACAACTATATACACATTTATATTCAGAACGCCACCTAGCATTTAGCTAGCTATATTTATTTTCAGTGTTCTCTGCTTGCTCGCGTTCACTCACTGACTATGACTATCTATGACTGAATCTCTATTACTAACTTACTGGTCTATGCCATCAGCTCTATATATATCTAACCTAAAAATCTCTAGATGATTCCAGTGTTGTTTTCGTTGTATCTGGAAGTTATATCTCAATATATGGCTTCGAGAATAGACCAGAACTTATTCTCGTTGCCATCTGATGTCTCCCGTGTTTTCCGGAATGTGCATTGTGTGTGTATAGTTCATTTGTGAGTGTAGTTTATTATTCGGGTAAGTCTTCACGTTACACTGCCCCCTCCGTAGCATCTGATCGTCCCGATCAGAATCATCCTTGGTAGTACCTTGCTGGATTTCCGTTCCATGGTGGAATCTGCACTTGGCTCCTGCCAGGCAAACACCCTTGTTGAAGAAGTAACAGTCTATCGTCTTTCCCGAGTACACTCCTTTTGGATCGAAGCAACAAACGGTAATTTGCACACCAGCGTCCTGGAAGATGTATTCGATCATGCTCCTTACAATCTTTCAATCTAGCCCGTCCAACTCGCAGCCTATTTTCGGAAGACCCAACATCTTGATGTCATAATTCCTGACTTCATTCCTTAGGCTCTTCAGTGCATGCCAGATGTCCTTGTAAGTGGGTTTTCTTCTAGACATCTTTTTCGTAACCAAATAGAAGAGGTTCCGATTACCCTCCGCTAGTCGCAGAACTTTTCCTACTCTTGGTCGTTGGGCTGACAATTCATTCAATCTTCCAAACTTCCAAACACCAGAGCAACACCTCGGCCCATACGTAGATCCTCCGCTACACAATGGGCAATAGAAACGTCGGCTGGTAGTTTGAAAAGGTCTTGTTGAACCTCAACTGTCACACCGAATCTGACCTTCTTCGGATCTGCGTAGTTGGACATGAAGTCGTTGAAACTGACATTTCGCTCTTCAACGTTCTTTTCTTGAAGAGCCACTCGTGCTTCCTCCTGGTTGTTCGATCCAGCGATGGTGCGAGTCGGTTTATGTGCACCACTCTAGGTTTTCCACTTGGTAACTTTCGGATACGATAGATGATGTCATTTATCCTCTTCATAATTTCATATGGCCCTTCCCATTGCTTTTGGAGTTTGGGACAAAGGCCTCGACGTCGTTGGGGATTATACAGCCAAACAAGGTCCCCCACGTTGAAGACTCCATCAGCTGATCGAATATTGTAGTGGTGCTTCATTCGATCACTGGCAAGCTGGATGTTCTTTCTGGCTAACTCATGGACTTTATCCATTCTGGCTCTCAATTGGTCGACATATCCTTCTCCTGCGACACGGTCCACCGTAGGTCTACGGTCAAATTCCAGGTCACAGGGTAGGCGTAACTCACGCCCCAACATTAAACTAGCAGGCGTCTGACCAGTCGTTTCATTCACAGCCGCCCGATAGGCCATCAGGAACAAATTGATGTACTGGTCCCAATCTAGCTGTCCGATTGAGGATGCAAAGGGGTCGTTCTGGCCTTGTTCGCACCTATTAGTCTGCACACATCTTGGAACAGGGCTGACTCGAAGTTTCTTCCTTGGTCTGAATGGATTTCAAGAGGAACGCCAAGACGTGAAAAGAATTCCTTCACCAACACCTCGGCGACGGTCGATGCTTCCTGGTTAGGAATTGCGTACGCCTCTGTTCACTTTATGAAATAATCCATAGCTACAAGGATATACTTCTTCCCATTGTCCGTTTCAGGAAATGGCCCCGCAATATCCACAGCAACTCGCTCCATGGGACTCCCAACGTTATACTGCCTCATAGGTGCCCGCTTTCTACCAAGTGGTCCATTGCTGGCTGCACACACTTCACACTTACGGCACCACTGTCTCACATCTTCTTTGCAATTCACCCAATAGAATCGCTCTCGAACCTTCTGCAGAGTCTTAGTGATACCAAAATGTCCATCCGAGGCTCCATCATGTAGCTGACGTAGTACCTCCGGCACATTGCTTCTCGGCACAACTAGTTGAAATCTGGATTCTTCAGACTCAAAGGTTCTATACAGCAGATCATCTCTTAACACAAGAGAGTCCTATTGGCTCCAATATGCTTTCACCTCTGGGCTTCGTAAGCTTAAGACGGCCTCTCCTTACGGCGCATCCACTCCAAGACCACTCTCAAACATGGGTCATTCTCTTGGGCCAGTTTCATTTGTTCGGGCTGCCACTCCTCGTTCTCTACGGTTGTTCGTCGTATAGGGCAAAGCTTCTCTTCCATCTTCGAGCAGTGGGTGTAGTTATAGTTGCACGGTCTTCTGGATAAGGCATCTGCGTTTCCATGAACTTTTCCTGCCCTGTGCTCGATGTCATAGTCATATTCCTGAAGACGTTCTAACCATCTTGCCACTTGTCCTTCAGGATTACGGAATTGCAGGAGCCACTTCAACGCTGCATGGTCAGTTCTAACTAGAAACCGGCGACCATACAAATACTTATGAAAGTGTTCGCAGGCTTTCGCTACTCCCAACAGTTCCCTCCTGGTAACGCAATAATTCCTCTACGATTTTGACAAAACCTTGCTGAAGTAGGCAATCACTTCCTCCTGCCCGTCTTGAATCTGAGAGAGGACAGCACCAATGGCTGTATTACTGGCATCTGTTTCCAACACCAATTTTCCGTCATGCCTCGGATAGCCCAAAATTGGTGCGCTGATAAGAGCTTCTTGCAGTTGTTCAAAAGCTCTCCAGGAATATTATTTGCCTTCTTCTGTTAGTTTAGTTAGAGGCTTAGCGATGTTGGCAAAACCTTTCACAAACCGTCGGTAGTAGGTAGACAAGCCCAGAAAACTTCTTATCTCATGCTTGTTCTTGGGAATAGGCCATTCCTTAATGGCTGTTATCTTTTCTGGATCTGCCGTGACACCGTCCCCAGATACGATGTGACCCATATATCTTACTTCACGTTGGAACAGATAACATTTCTTAGGACTCAGCTTCAGGTTGGCCTCACGTAATCGTTGGAAAACTTCTCTAAAATTCTTCGAGTGTTCTTCAAAAGATTTTCCTACCACAATTACGTCATCCAAATACACTAGGCAGGTTTGCCATGTCAGTCCTCTCAAAACTGCTTCCATGAGCCTCTCAAATGTAGCGGGAGTATTGCATAGTCCAAACGGCATCACAGTGGATTGCCAGAGCCCTGATCCTATCGAGAAAGCAGTCTTCTCTCGATCTGCGGAATCCATTCCAACTGGCCAGTATCCTCTTTTCAGATCTAGTGTAGAAAACCACCTTGGCCCAGAAAGAGTATCTAGGGTGTCATCTATTCTGGGTAACGGATAACTATCCTTCTTAGTGACTGAATTCAGAAGTCGGTAATCTACACAGAATCTTGTAGAACCATCCTTTTTCTTCACGAGCACTACTGGCGAGGTCCATGGACTATTTGATGGCTCAATGACTCCTTGTTTGCTCATTTCTTGAATCATTTTCTCGGCTTCGTCTCTTGGCGACTGTCTTATTGGCTGAGCGTTCCCCGTCTTTATCTTGTGAGTCACTATACTTGTTTTACCTTTGTATTCTTCTTCCATCGCATATACGTCCTGGAATTCCACAAGCATATCTCTCACTTTTCGTAATTGTTTTTTGTCTAAGTCCTGGACAGTCTTGATGACCACATCAATCATCTCTTTCGAATATCTGGTCCTGGATTGTTTACTAATCATTCCTACAGAACATATCGCTGATACAGGAACACAATTTCCAAACATACTTCCCTTGTTCAACTTGATGGGGTTCTGCTTTAGATTCATTACCCTGACAGGAACGACATCTCCTACTCGAACAAGAGCTTTAGCTGTCAGAAATTCCTTATTCATTTCTTCTACCAGTCTCAGACTTCCAGGTTTGCAGTTTCCGTCCGTGTTGGTCATCAATATTTTTTCACTATAGCCGGGTATTATTAAGTCACTAGTCGTTATCAATCGGACAACATCTTCGTTATCCTCGTGAAAGGGAAGTTCTTCATTGTCGACCTTCAAGACACCATTTTTGACATCCAACACAGCTCCAAGCTTCTTCAAAAGGTCCATTCCCAAAATAAACTGGTTAGATATGTCAGCGTTTAAAACTCTGTGCTTGGTGGTGATCTTGCCAATGCTGATGGTCATGCTCGCTTCACCATATGTTCTTATTTTCTCTCCAGTCGCTGTTCTGAGTTGGACCTTTGTTGGTAGTATCCGAGAATGATCCGTGATGAGCTCTGGCCTGGCTATTGTTCTTGTTGCACCGGTGTCTATTAGCAGTGTTCTGTCTTCTCCATTGATTCGACCATCGATGTATAAACTCAAGGCACCGCCAGAAGATGACATATTGACCGTAATTACTGGGGCACTATTTCTGCAGGTCGACGATTGCCCCCTCATCTCGACCCATTCTAGTTTTTAGACTGTGCAACCTTCTTCTTACAACTGCAGCGTACGTGTCCTAGCTCGCCACAGTTCCAACACCTTGGTTCTCTCTTCTTTGATTGCGCCCCCGTAATAAGCTTCCTTATCATTTCTAACAGGGACTCTCTATCGGACTGGTCTTCTTCCTCGATTGCTCTAACACGGTGCCCTCGGGAAGTTTGGCTATCGGCTTCATGCTCTAAAGCAATAGCTAGTGCTTCCTGTAGCAATTTTGGTCTGAACAGCTTCAACGCCTTCTGCAGCTCGCTCTCCCTTAATCCATTTACAAATGTGTCCACTGCAATTTCATCGAGGAAGCTATCGGCAGCTGTAGGATATGCTAGCCGCACAATACGAGCTATCTCCCCCTCAAATTCTTGCAGACTCTCATTTGCATGTTGCACCCGAGATCGTAATTATGCTTTGTATACTTGCTGAAGATGACTATCTCCATACCGATTCTCTAATTTGGAAAGCAAGACATGGTAATTTGCTTGGCCAGCTGGAATAGACCTTTGGATGTCTGCTGCATCACCTCGTAAAGCAGCAGTTAACGAAACAGCTTTCTGCTCTTCGGTCCACTGGTTAGCCATTGCCACTGCTTCAAACTGCTTTCGATAGGTTGACCAGGAGCACTTTCCATCAAAGTTTGGCAGCTTAACCCTCATACTACCTACGGCTAAGTCATCTTCGCCTTTGAGTGTCTTGCTCCCACTGCAGTTACCATTCTTAACTGACATTTCTAGTGTCTTGATTTTTTGTTGCAGTAGCTCTATGTTCTTCTCTGTCGTGACAAAGTTTTCTTCAACTGTTCTTGAAATTTCTTCGAATTTCTTGTCACTATATTTACCAGCTTCCTCGATAGTTCTGGTCACCTCCTCAAACCTCGCATCACTTTTTCTGGAAACATTTTTAATTTCATCTTGAAGAGTTCTAGAAACTTCTTCAAACTTGTTCGAGACTTCATCGAATTTCACCCCAAATGTCCTGGTTACTTCCTCGAATCTTTCGTTATTATTTCTAGAAATCTCTTCGAATTTTTCATTATTATTTCTAGAAATTTCTCCTAATTTTTCATTATTATTTCTAGAAATTTCTTCGAATTTTTCATTATTATTTCTAGAAATTTTTTCCTTCATCTCTTTCAGTAACAGCTCTTCCGGAGAGTGGAACTCGAACATATCAGGATCTTCTCCATTTTCAATCAAAGTGTTCCTTAACCGTTTCTGGAAGGTCATTTTATTACCGGAATCATCTCAATCCCGCTCCTCCAACTGTTCTTTGAGTTGTTTCACTGTTAACTGCACTAATTTCTTTTTGAATTGTCTTTATTAACAAAGTCAATTAGTTAATACAGTTTTCCAAGTCTCCAACACGAAAACGAACAAAATTCTTCACACACGAGAACGAGCAAAAGTCTTCACATTCACACGAAAACGAACTAAAGAGACTTCACACTAACACAAACATGAACAAAAATTCTTTACACCAACACAAAAACGAACAAAAGAGTCGTAAACTTAAACTTAAATCTAACAAAAAGTCACGAAAACACTAAAATCTACACGAAACCGCAGTTTCTTAAAGTCTGTCCAAATTTATAATCACTCACTGATTCCACACTGACACCAATGTCCGATTTATTTTTACTTATTTATTTACACTAACAATTACACAACTATATACACATTTATATTCAGAACGCCACCTAGCGTTTAGCTAGCTATATTTATATTCAGTGTTCTCTGCTTGCTCGCGTTCACTCACTGACTATGACTATCTATGACTGAATCTCTATTACTTAGTAACTGGTCTATGCCATCAGCTCTATATATATCTAACCTAAAAATCTCTAGATGATTCCAGTGTTGTTTTCGTTGTTTCTGGAAGTTATTTCTCAATATATGGCTTCGAGAATAGACCAGGACTTATTCTCGTTGCCTTCTGATGTCTCCCGTGTTTTCCGGAAAGTGCATTGTGTGTGTATAGTTCATTTGTGAGTGTAGTTTATTATTCGGGTAAGTCTTCACGTTACAATATAATATATGAACATAAAGTTTAAAAACATGCTCCAAAATCACTAAACCATTGAATTTTAATAGTAGGCCATGGTTTCTTCGTACAAAAAAGTTTCAAAAGACGGAATATTACTTGTGAATTTTCCATGAAAGAAACAAAAACAATACTAAAGCGCCCCCTATCAGACAGAAGAGAATCCAATAAATAATATATTCACATAAATTGTAAACCTGACATTCGAAAATAAATGAATTTGAATTGAATTGAATACTAAAGCTAATTCACTAACAAAACACAAAACATATTTATTGAATTTTTCAGTTTGATGTCCATTTTCCCTAACACATAATTGACTTCCTTTCTCAATACGTCTTGATGCATTTAAAATATTAAGGGCCGTCTTTGTAAATTATAGAAATCTTCCTCTGTTGTTGCTCATAATAATATATAAACATAAAGTTTTCAAAAATGCTGTAACACATTGAATTTTAATAGTACCATGGATTTCAAAGTCTTACTACAGGGATTATTATTTGTGATTTTTTAATAGTAGGTCACAGAGGATACAAACATTGTTGTTTCCGTAGAAATAATACTCTAATTCTATGGTTGTTGCCTTTTGGAGCATTGTTTTAACATGAGATTGTGGAGGAATCAAGAAATGTGCTGTCATTATAATCAATTTTGATGTGTTCTATTGGGTTTATGCTTGGCGATTTTGTGAATTTGAGAAATTTTATAATAGCTTCAAATTTTTTTCAGAACGAACAGTATGATATCATAAAATGTTTCAATCAGTGCCACAAAAATGTTGAGGAAGCATTAGAATCATATTTAAAAAGGTAAACGAAAATTTTACAATAAGACATTGTATGACATCTTGTTTTTAAAACTTACCTGTTTAAATATGTTTATAAAGCTTCGTCATGTTCATGGCACTGATTGAAACATTTTATGATATGACACTTTTCGTTTTTCTAAAAAATTTTTAAAGACATTATAAAATTTCACAAAATTGCCAAGCACAAACTCAATAGAATAACCTATTTATTACTCTATGCCAGTAGAACACATCAAAATTGATTATCATGATAGCAGATTTGTTGATTCCTCCACAATCACTTGACAAAACAATGCCCCAAATGGCGACAACAATATTTGTATCCTCTGTGATCTGTGACCTATTATGAAAAAATCACAAATAATAATCCCTGTAGTAAGACATAGAAATCCATGGTACTATTAAAATTCAATTTGTTAGTAATTTTACAGCATTTTTGAAAACTTTATGCTTATATATTATTATGAGCAATAACAGAGGAAGCTTTCTAGAATTTACAAAGACAGCCCTTAATATTTTAAATACATAAAGACGTATTGAGAAAGTGAGTGAATTATGTGTTAGGGAAAATGGACATCAAATTGAACAATTCAATAAATAAGTTTTGTGTTTTGTTAATGAATTAGCATTAGTATTGCTTTTGTTTCTTTCATATTCACAAGTAATATTCCGTCAATTTGAACCTTTTTTGTATGGAGACACCATAGCCCAATAAAATTGCAATGTTTTAGTGATTTTGGAGCATTTTGTTAAACTTTATGTGTATATATTATATATAATTTTGAAAGAAAAAAATTAAGGAATTTATTGAGATAATAGAACCCAGGGTTTTCCATTTAAAAAAATATAAGTTTGAGTATATTCATTAACATACCCCAAAGAAAAAAATTGCATGCGCCACTAGATTCTGCATAAAATTCTCTATAGGATAAGTTTTCAATTTGATGTCATTATTGTTATCCATTTTAACTCTTAATAGCTCAAATAATTTGTCGTTTGATTTGGAAAACTATTTATCAAGAATGCTTATTTATTTTCCATGGCACACTAGGTAAGTATCGACGAAATTTGTGCGCATTTGAAGAAAAACTTAATTATTTCCTAAATTATCAAACTCAGTTATAGGACATGTGGGCTATAAAAGATGTAAAATTAAACGCCGAAGACGACTAAGCAATAAAGTATGGGGTTTCTATTTAAAAAAAATCAAGTTATAGTTCTTCGAAATTTCGAAAAGTTAACGTGCCATAGTAAAATAACCTAAAAATAACCCTACAATGTAGACAACCGTTTTGAGCGCAAAACATACTCGGACATGTTGTTTAAACATAGTTTGAATTCCAAATTGATTTCCGAAAAATCTAGAGTTCTATGATTGTTAGAATAAAAGTTTGCTACCGGATTTTTTTACAAAAAATTCAATAACATCAAAACGGCTGAATCAAATTGAAAAAATTAATGTATTTATCGAGGTATTTATGAAGCTTGAGAACAGTTTAATCCAAATATATAAAAATAGATAGGGTGTTCTAGTCACAATAACAAAGTAGATGCTGACTTCTGGTATAACCGGAAGCACCAGAAATCTGAAAATATTTTAGGTGAAGAGAACATAATCGATTATATATAACTCTCGATTTTCAAATTAATATTTTTACCAGAATCCAATAAACTTCTAATGAACGGTCTCGCTAAGACACTATATAATATTGACCAAAAAATGTATAAGCTTTATCTTACACACCCATTCATTACACCATTAAAATATACGTTTTTGCGAGTGGAAATGTAGAGTCGATACTCAAAATCTAGCGCGTTTTTTTAGTTCAATTGGGACTGAGGTGGTGGCGCTGGTTCCACAGGGTCTCAGGTATTTATATGGAATCTGATACTCTCTTTCCCTAATACAAATTTGACTTGTAATACATAACTATGAAGAGATAACTAATTCTAGCAAATAATACATTAAATCATAGTAAACGAAATTAAATAATAAATAGCTTAACAACTTAAATCGAATAGAAAAAGGGATTTTTCCAGTGTTTTTCCGTCTATATTTAGTTTTGTTATAAAATTATGAGTATTCTCTGTTACCTTCGAGATAAAGATTTTCATATTTTTCTTATAACTATATAGATACTCAATTCTAGAAAATTTATCAGATTGAATCTAAGTGAACCAACTGAATTAGCTTTTTTATGAACAAAACAAGTGTGCTCTTATATCTAAAACATGTTGGTTGGCATGACTTTATAGTGAATTTGTGTTAATATGCCATATGATTCTGAATTTTCAAGGAAACAATATAGCTTTTAATTTTTATAATTTCACATTTTTGCAAAGCAAAGATAGCTCTGCTTCCTATCTCATATTGCAAAGCCCTATAGCAAACAATTTTGCTAATAAAAAAAAACTGGTGTGTCCACTCACACGACTTTCTTAACGCTCGCATGCAAATTCCAATGAATAATAATAGCGGTAGTAAAGTAAAAATCCTCTGGTCAAATCGTGTTACCAATCATTTTTTTCAGCATGTCAAGACAAACAACAATGATTATGTAACATTTTTTTTTAAGATGAAACGTTTAGCCAGAATCTGAAGAAACATGTAGAAAACATGGAATTTTATTCAAGCATAACTTTTTCTCAGAGATGGCGCTGTATGTGGGTGGTAAAGGGCTCTCAGAGGAATACTTTAGGCAAGTTTAATCAAAATCCTTAGAGCCGTTTTTGCGCTACAGTCTTGAGAAAATCACCTTTTTTGGCTATAGCTCAGCACCCAGTGTATACAGGATTCTCATTCAGTGCCACCGGCGAGGGTTATTGGTATCCAACAGAATAAAAAAGAAAGGAACAAAATACACCGAGCCGTTCCCGAGATAATGCTGTCATAGACAGACAGACAGGCGGACAGACAGACCAATGGCTGTAAATTTGTTTATTAGACTTAGAAAACTCTGAAATGTCAATATTACTAAAAATCTCGATACCGATACACGATTAAAATACTTTCCTTATACACCTAATATAGTAGCGTAGGAAAGTAATTACCTACTCACATATCCATTGCAATCTTGTATACTGCAACGTGAAGACTTACTCGAATTATGAAATACACCCACACACATTCCAGAACACACGGGAAACATCAGAGGCACCGAGAATAAGTCTTGGTCTACTCTCGAAGGAATATAACATATATAACATATATAATATATAACATCCAGAACAATGAAATAGAACGGACGAGAAGCTTCGAGATAGGAGGTTAAGTGGATATAAACAACGTCGACCACGGAAGTTGACAGTCAGTCATAGATAGTCATAGTTAGAGAAATGAGTGTGTTCATAGAGCACTAAGCGCTAAGTAATCATAAGTGAATATAAATGTGTATATAGTTGTGTAATTGTGAGTGTAAATAAATAAGTGAAAATAAATCGAACCCAGTTTTAACATAAATTCCCGTTACAATCAGTGGCGGCTCGTGACATTTATTGCAGAGGAGGCCAACTCTACAAAATTACTAGAAGAATACAACTTGCATTTTTCCACACCACCCCTAGAGGGATTGCTACTTATGTCGCTTTAGATTTTTTGTGGTGGTCTGGAGGCATTCAATAAAAATTAATCTACTAAAGATCATCAATAGAAGCGAATAATTTATGAAATTTTCATCTAGAATACTCATTTTCGATGGCCTGTTAAATATTCTAATAAAATAATCAAATGATATACATATTCACTTAACTTGTTACTCGCGGCTTCGTCCGTGCTACCTGCCACTGGATTTTTTTCTTAAATTGAAACATTTATTACAAAGTTATTCCTTATATTAGCTACCTGCCAGTGAAAATCCCGCCGGAATTGATTCAACCGTTACGGAGATTAGTCGAAACAAACAGACAGACAGACAAAAACTATAAAAATTGTTGTTTTGTTATTAGTGACATTTTTAGGTACCTACTTGTTTATGCAATTAGTTAAAACCTGTTATTTTCATATTACAGACACTACGATTTTATTTATTAGTACAGACATAGATAAATACTATCTAGCGACAATAAATTAAGTTAGTTCTCACACTTACCATTCAAGCAAAGCCGAAATTCTAAATAAAACACGCGGTACCAGAAATTCGAAATACTATGACTAGTTTACTGTTAACCGTGTGATATGCGAATAACTCCGACAATGACCGACCGACGATGCAAAGTGGGCGTGTCGAGTGGAAGCCAGACTCCCCAGAGTCCGTAAAATTTCATACGCTAAAATCGACAACCACCAAATCCAAGGTCACGCTGCAATAAGATCTGTACATTGTCATTTTCAACGGAGGCAAATAATTTTCAGCCTCCTCTTCTCGAAATGTTGTCGGTTGGACGCACGTTAGACGTCTAGGTATAATTTTTACGCTGAGAACACTGGAATGCGGTGGCGCTCATTTACTGATGTCCATGATAAGTTTTAAGTTAATATGCAGACATATGCTATTTTCGTTAGAAATATAACGATCTTGAATTTTTTATTTTATATATTGTGTAAAATATATCTTATATAAAACGTTTTAGATTTGATTTGTTACTACATCAAAAATATGAATTTGCCTTAAATTGTAGAGGAGGCCCGGCCTCCCCTGCCTCCTCTGAGGAGCCGCCACTGGTTACAATACTTATAATTTGCTGTTATATAAGATAAAGTACCACAGTAGACTGCTTTGGCCACTTCTTTCAAGTATTTGATATTCCTTAGTTGCTGCTCACGATTCCTGAAATAATAGATATCTGGATTATTTTAATAACACATTAATCAAATTCCATTTGCTTCTGTTATCTTTTGGGGCATACAATGAGTCAGGTACTTTTCCTCTGCACTAGGTCTCCAAAGGTTGTCTTCAACCTTTGCTTATTGTTGAATCAAATTTATTGACCGCCATGGCAATTATCAGATACCTACCTATCAACGACAAGAAAAGACAATAATAATTTACTTTGACAAAAAATTGATTTTATGTTGAATATCTGACTGCTTGAGGGCAATAATTTCAATCCTGTTTACCGGTCCCTGGTATGGCGGTGGTACATCTGAATATTTTAAAACTACTGTCATGGTTTGATGAACGAGTCCATGTGCAATTAACTGGTTTCATTTAGAAATTATGGTGTCAGTGGTTGATGTCACTCAACACTGGCCAGCATTCTGGATAAATCTTAAACACAGGCAATACATCAATTAAATAGTTATCAATTGCCTGTCCAAAAAACTCGTATGAATTATATATTTGATAAAATCAATAATTTTGAAATACTGTGTATTATAATAAACAAACTCTGCAATGATAATTAATAGACAGGGTTTACTAGAGCTTTGATCAAAATTTATGAGCTATGTTTTAAACAAAAAACAAAAAAAAGGAATAGAAGTCGCAGAGTTTAAAATATTTTCAGTCGACATAACAGATGGTATATGAGGGTTTCGTGAAAGGTAAAAAAGAAGAATCCTTGTAGGTATACTCGTTTTTTACGACCGATCATCCCCCTTTCTAATCTCCAAAAATAGGGAAGTATGAGCTCTGTGAAGAATTGGGATAATATAGTTTGAGGTTGTAGGAAAAATAAAATGATGTCACGAATAAATGTAGTTGACAAGAATTAAATTTACCAAATCCATTTTGACAAATATGTCAGCTTTGCATAAAAACGTCCAATATTTTATTAGCACAAACAAAACATAATCAAAAAGCACAGAATAAAGTATCATGAATATTCATATGTGAAATGCTTTCACATTGATTGTTTATCGAACAAAATGTCGATGCACCAGCAAATATAGCTTGGTTCAATGATAAACTTGACGTCTGTTTATGATATGGTCGTTTCAAGTACCGTCCATATTAGATAACTTTGCTTTTCTTCATAAAAATGGCATATTAATAATAAAACAAAATATAATAATAATATATATTAATGAAAGTAAAACAGACTCCTGTGATTCAATTTTTGACTTATGAAAATAAATTTATTTATTTGGTTGTACCTCAAAATTTCTCATACACTTGAGATTTGTTCTACAAGTATTTACCACTTTAATAGATATGTACCGTATATATCATGTATATTTTTTTGAAAATATGAGTATTAAAGAAGTATGTGAACTATAAAGAGACATTCAAAAAAATGATTAGCGCGAAGCTAAACTAATTTTATGTAATTGAGCCATTAATAGCTGTTTCTCATTTTAAAATTTATACAAAGTGAAATAATTACAAGCTCAACGTATTCAATTTAAAACTGATTTGCTGAATTAATGAATTGTCAGCGTCACGCATTAAGTTGTTAGCTTATACCCAGCCGTCTTCTCCAGCATCTTCTACAAAGTTTAACAAGATAGACTCTTGCTTAGAAAGTGCCGAGTGACTTAATTTGTAACACAAGATTTTCCAAAAGTCTCGCTTTCACTTGTTATTCTCACCCAGCTTGATTCAGTTCTCACAATTAGTTTTCAACATAATTTCCACTTGAACAATATCTAAACGTTATGGATCAGCTTTCTGAAGCAGCTTAGTTTTAATATTAAAACACATGTGCATATATGCGAATTTTGTTTAAACTGAATTAGTATGGTTTGAAACTTTGCATGTTTTCATTAAGAGAAAGTTTATTCAAGCGAACTCTGGATTAATCCATTTCGTACAGAGAGCAAGCGAGCTGGTTTGCCTGGTTTGCTGGTATTCTGTTAATATAATGCGGGATTATGTTGTGTACAGAAATTAAGATAGCACCAAAGTCACAAATAGAAAGTTGTTATGATTGTGTTTCTGAGAATTAGTTGGTAACATAGGTTTGTAGGCAAGCCTGGTAACAAAGAATAAGGAAAATTAGATTATCACGTTATTAGTATCCAACGAGTGCAATGAAAATGATGCTTGATTTTCTCAGTCATCGACCATTGCTTCAAATAACTTAATCAGTAGTTACTGAGTTTTTATAGAGTGTTATGAAAATGGTGTTTGATTATTTCGTTTATCCAAACTCTCAAATAAATCTGCCTATGTTTCAAATAATTCCATCACATTTAAGTTAGTATAAAAATGAAGTAGGTATATCTGTGTGATTTTCCAACAGAGGCTTTTTCTAGAGTGCATATGATCTGTTTGTTTGTCCGCCATTATCTCCATAACGTATGGATCGTAGAATGCTGAGAGTGTCTTGAATAGATCGTGTCTCGAATGAAACAATCCTCCAAAGAATGAGAAAAGCTGTAGAGATTATTTTTACAATCAAAACAAGAAAATTACAATATCTGGGTCACATTGTGATAAATATAAATAGATATCAACTATTGCAGAATGTATTACACGGTAAAGTTTGTGAAAAGAGAGGCTTGGGGAGGCGAAGAATCTCATGACTCAAGAATATACCTGGTTTTCAATGACCACCAAACAATTTTTCAAAGCCGCATTTAAAAAAGTGACAATAGCGAACAGGGTTGCCAACATTCGGAACAGATAGGATCAATAAGAAGAAAAAGAATAAGAAGAAGAAGATTCATTAGTAACATTTTATTGTTATTTTTAGCAAAGTACGTGTCGGTTGTTAACACTTTACTATAGGCGTATGTGGGTTCTATATTTTTTCATACTAGCCAACTCTGCACTAAGTTTCTAGAAATTAAAGTACCACTAAGAAATTCACAAGCCTTTGTTACTACATTCTAGGTATTATTACGGCGTAAAATAGTGAATTTAAATGGAGCTCTCTCGCTGATGGTTTTGGAGGCGTCAGCTAGTTATTATCGAACGATCCAAAAACATTCAAAGTAGACTGTTGAGAATGAGAATGAATATGCCTTTGCTAGAGTCAGATGGAATTTTTTTTGCCATGTCAAAAGCACTAGGTTTGTTCAGATGAACAGTTACTTGGTCGTAAAGTCGACAGCAGCGATAATACCCACACATAATAAATTAATATGCCTCCTATGTTGATAGAGTGTTTGATTTCATATGAATTCATAATGAAAAATGATAACTTCTCTATATAAATATTGATGAAAATTGTGTTTTACTCATAATCATGTCCATATCACTCCTGCCATGGCCACGCCGTTATGTCATTGCTGCATAATGTTTGATATTGTGCATATACAAATTTCACTGCAGTTATGATGTCGGAAAATGTTCTGGGTGCAATATTTCAAAGAACATTCATTTGAAAGGCTGCATAATAGAATACCTACCTTAATTGAGAGGGTCACAAAATAAAAAGAAAATAATTCATATTCACCAATTCAATTGAAATTCACGTTTCATTCGATAAGCTTTGCAAAATAAAGTTCCAAAATATTTGAATGGACACACCTATGACATTTTAAATGTTTTTTTCGATCATTATATTAATTGAGGTTTTCGCAGATCTTATGTTGATCAATTAAACATTTCTGCTCCTAAAAGTGACAAGTAATGTTTCAATTTTAGATAATTCAAGTAAAATCAAATGCCCATATTACATGACACACTTCGTATGAGTTTCTTTGAGATCGCTCGAATTACCTAATAAAATGTCCACATTTTGCTCTTTATTATTTTTTAATTGTCCTTAATGTATATGATCACAAAAAAAAATCAATATGTTAAAGTTAACACAGCATTCTTAGGTTTCAATTTCTTCTTCTTCAAATACTGCAAAGTAAGCTTTATGTTATAAACATTGTCATGTTGGTCCAAAAGAAAAGGTTCGTGCTTTCCTTCTTTAAACTTTAATTCACAAAAGAATTTCCTCTCTTTCGGACCACAGAATTTAGCCTCCCATATCACAGTATCATTGGTATACTTGACACGACAGTAAAAAATACCTCGCTCTTCACCGACGACAAAAAATTCATTACAGGTCTGGAATGTTATGGTGAACGAATCACTGATTTTTGTACTGCTATGTATGAGTTTCAGATGCTTGATCATGCCCTTGTAGGGTGCTTCAAAATGACATTCTTCTGTAGGACATCGATACAAACAGAATGTACAATGTATTTCATGGTCAAGAAGTTTGTCATAGATAATTTTATCGGGACAGCCCAGCTTTTGATTTTTACATGGAAAGAGAAACCGTTTATACTTTTCCTCAAGTTCCATATTCCTCTCAGTAGTAACTGGTTGGCAACATTGTTGACATTTTGCTGATTGACAGATCTTGCAGAAGTTTTGATGACACGGGCAAAGATAAATAGGAGGAATGAGAAACCTTCCACAATTATTGCAATCAGATGTTGAAACACATTCTTGGATAGATCCTAAGCTGATAGTGCTTTTTGTTCTTTTGACGGCACTTTTGTTGATAAACTCTTCAAAGGTTATCGTATTTGAACGAAAGCATTTTTTGGTTCTCTTGATTTCATGAGGGCTCACATCTATTGGTTTTGGTTTAATAAATTCTTCATTTTTAGTATCTTCAACTGCCAAGGGTATGTCTTTACACACTTTTGGGGTAGTACTGGTTGGTGTACTTATCTGTTCCTTTGTGTGATCACTAAGATCGTATTCTATTCCGTCAGAGCTGATAGATATATTAGAGAAATGCTTTGTAACATTCAAAGTACAACTAAGAAACTCAACCTGTCCCTCAAGACGTGTTAATGTTTCTAGGTCCACTTCAATGCCACCTTGATCATTAACAATTACATTGTTTCTGTATCTATTTCCGTTTACTCGAAACTGTATATTATAATTTATTTCTCTTGCTAGAACACTGGGGCCTAGATATCTCAGTTGAATGACTAACTTGTTATTGTAAATTTTGGTTTGTAATAAATATATTTCTTCATCCAGAAAAAATAGTCGATTTTCAGATTGAACACCGAAATCCACTGAGAAAGTATCATCGAAAAATAACAGAAAGTCATGTTCTTGTTGAAAATGTTCCAAGATGTCTTCAGCGTTACCCTCCCAAGAACAGGCAAGCTTTCTATCGGCAGGGCACAGATATTGCTTCATTGTACTCTGAAAAAATTTAAATAGTATCTTAGATATTCGGATATGAAAGTAACATTTATTACTTTATGTAATATGCAAATAATTCTATGGATGTATGTATCTGTTATGCTATGGAATTGAATTTTTAAGAATACTATTTCGTATATGTTTGCAAGATTGATTACAAACTACAGCAGCATTCGTTATAAACTATTCCTGATAAAAATAATATTCAGGAGAGCGAATGTAACAGAACTCTATTTTTATATATACCTACTTTGAGCTTTGGCTTATAGTTATTTGCATTTCTTTATTCAAAAAATAATCCTTTTGGTTGGTATATCTGAGCATTTAATATTTCAATTTATTACTTACTCTATCCAATTACAAACTCTTTACGGAGAAGACCCATCATAAATAATGAAATATATTAGGTATATTATTAAAAAGCTAAGCTCTAAAATGTGGTCACTTTCTAGATTCTTTTTCATAAGATAATCCACACATATAATACAACAAATTAAATCCTCCAGTATGTAGATTTGCGGAAAACTATCTTGATTACCTAAATCTCAATTAATCAGGTCAAATACCGTAATAATAATGTTCATCAAATATATAACGTTGTTCTTAATTTATCGAGTGTTATCAAAACCATAGTTTATACTTTTCAAATTATGTAAATGACATTATTATATTACCAAAATAAATAGAACTCGCAAGTCTCAAGTAATCTTTTCTTGGAAAAATGAAAAAGAGTTCGGAAGATGTTATTTTCAAATTTATCAAGTTATACCAGAATATTCAAAAACTTGCATATCTCTTAGATCGAATTTGAGATTTTGATTGTGAACGTTTAGTTACAAAACAATTTTTTTATCTAACTCCAACGGCGCAACTTGAAAATTACCAGTAGGTACCAATAGAATTAATATTATTTTGTATTATTCAGAGCACTAACTAATAAAGTCGGTCTAATTAATTTAAAAAAAATATTTTCTGGTTTTAAGCATTAAATAAAAGAAGAAATAATCCCAGCCTTCCGAATTATAATTCATTTAATTTATAATTTTATGCTATATGCGTCATTATTATTATAACAGAAAAAAATGTTTGGTCATAAAATAACAATATAATGTTTAAACAGGTGACATTAGCATTTATTTTTTTCTTGTAAATTGAACTTACAAAGTAGGTACCTATTGGAAAAAAAAAATGCTATATTGAAAACTGACAAAAGTGATAAAATTTGCTTCTTGGTATCAAATTCCGGACTTGTGTGCTTATCGCTATAGTGCATGGCTCGTAGAGACTTTATCAAATTCAACTCTCAGTGAATTTGATATAGGTAAGTAGGTGCCTCAATTATTGCCATGCTCATAATACTGCCACCCCCGTAATTCGTGTCCTTTCTGGTAGATGTCAAGACATCTATCATAATATGAAAAACATTTCAGGTGCTTTCAGTCGGTCATAGCGTTCACAAAAAAATGGTTCCAGAATTCGAAATCTGTCTTAAAAATAGTGTAATTTTCAATAGAATGCCGAAAGAGAGCTGAATGAGCGCAGGATGGTCTTACTGCAGCGTTAGAAGCTAGAACTAGACGTTGTGAAATTCCTCGAACGACACTTTTGCTACTTATCGAAATCAAAATCCGGTTAAACTTCTTGAAAGGAGGAGTATTTGAAATAGTTGGCAGACTTCATAGATTGGCATGCTTATTACCATCAAGATAGTTAGAAAAGTGTATTTCCTTATGTAAGGGTAATGAACATTCCCGCTCTTTTTTCAAACGCTACTGAACTAGCAGGAAGGAAATGGCTCAAGTTGTTTTTTGCAAGATATCCCGATGTGGCTGAGCATGAAGCTGCACAAATGAACTCAGCTTGTTTCACTAAACTAGAATTGTTTAATAAACGAGGCAATAGACCATTGTCGCAAAACTGTGATAAACGTGTCACCAGAATACGGTGAAAATGCATTGTTGAATGTGGAAACTGGCAATATTTATCAATTTGTACTATTGAAGACAATATATCATATATATATATACTTTTTGTTCACTTTAATGCCAGTATAGGCCTACTATGTATTTTAAGGTACCTACCTACTTTATATATTACCATAATAAATAACGCAAAAAATTATCTATCTCTATCAGCTATTATTTTCATCTTGAGGAAAAAATAAATAATTGAGCAATATTAAACATATTCGTTATATCTATAAACGAATCAATGAACTATTTAACTGAAAGAAACTAAAAACTTAAACACTGATAAATACAAGTGATAAAATATTTCTTTTGATAAATTTCATAAATTTCCAAAGCAAATTTTAATAAAACTAAATAACTAGATAAGAGCTTCATCGAAATAGAGTTTTCTTGACGCCACCTTGTATATTTGAATTTCATTTAGATAAGACTTTTAATGGATAGTTCACCTCAAAATTGTGGTGTTGGTTGAGAAAATAGGTGACTATATCAATAACAACTGTTTATATCGATATTTATCTATGGATGTCGTAATGAGTTTTTTTGTTTAATTGTATTTTTATGTAATATACTGAGAAAATATGCTACTCACGACAATATTTTATTGCTCCAAACATTCCATTGCTATTATTTCATGTAACGTTTCGCACAATGTCAACGAGTGGACTGATAAAAGTTTATATTTGGCTGAAAATGAAGATAATTTTTTATCGCTGATAATAATAAGGTACTTAATAGGTGCAAAATATAACATATATATATATATATATATACCTGCAGGATTAATTGAGTTACTGATAATAGGTATGTTCCTATAACATACAGGCAAGCTTATTTACAATAAAATATGTTTTTGGTAGATGCTTGTTTTATGATTACAAATTATCATAAAAGTGGAATGACAATTCTGAGGCCTTCTGTCAGTTTTTTCTATTAGGTAGATATGGAAATACATCGTGTAATTTAAAGTTCAAGCCGCTAGGACATGTTAATCGTCCTGAGAATGTTACGGTTAAATATTGTATATACCTATACACTGAAATTACCGGCTAACAAAAGTGCAAGGCGATAATTTTGATTTCTGCTATTTAGCTAGCGCTAGCGGGCCTAACTGAAAGGCAATCTTCTTTCGTTATTTGATTTTCAAGTTGTGATGTCACCAGTACTTTCCCGAAAATAATGAAATGTTTGAGGAACTAGTTTTGATTAAATTTCCACTAATATTTCACTAAAACAAACTGTTTGATAAAAAAAATCCCGATGGCCTGTAGTCAGCGGAAAGGTAAATTTCTCAAAATTCATTGAATTGAAATTTGAACAACCTTTTGATTGGTATACCTACATGTCAATACATGTAAGTTGCCGTATGTATCATAGCCTTGCGGTTAGAGATTTTCGTTTTGGCTGTTGAATATAAAGCAGACAGGGTTCGCGTTCCACTTTAAGGCTGAATTTTTTTTTCGCCTATTTCTTATCAATAAATATACTATATATTTTTTTAATCAGGGTCTATATTGAGATCTCCAGAAAATGTACAATTACATCAAATTTATATTGAGTGTTCATATTTTATCAATATTTCTTATTTTTTTATTATTAATTTCTATGCTTTTTCTGTGCATTTTATGGAAAATTGCTTCGAACAAAAGTTGTAGGTACTGATTATATCTATAACCTAAAATTATTTTTGATGATATTTACAATAGGGCTCTTTTTTGATAATTTTCTTAAACGTTTGAACGGTCGCCATTTTGAAACTACCTACCCGATATTGCAAATAACGAACTCGGCCGAGATATTTAGGAGATTGATTTTTGTAGCAAATTTGAAATTGATACCTCCAAAACTGCGACCTCTATCTTGTTAAATCCCGTATCCCAATATCCCATATATATATATATATATATATATATATATATATATATATATATATATATATATATATATATGTATAATAAAATAGATTTTTGTTGGGGATGCAGTCATTTAATAAATAAAATTCTTTGGATTATGCCAAGCTTTCGAGAATGTTTATTCTCTTCGTCGGGGCAAAATTCGTGAATTTATATAAAATTAACCACAAACAGGAAAGATTTCATAGTCAGCAATCAGAAATGACATTAGTTCTAATGTCATTTCTGATTGCTGACTATGAAATCTTTCCTGTTTGTGGTTATTTATATAAACTTTTGAACCAAATGTTTTTTTGGACTAACTTATAGACATACAACAACATGCCGTTGAAATTTTTTCGAAATTCAAAATTGTGAACGATCGCAATAGGTACATTTCTATAAGAAATTTACCTAAAAAATCAGTAAATATCTTGCTGGAAATTTCTAAAACAAATAGTTTAAATCAAAATGGGCAATGAAAATTTGTCGTTGCAAATAATCATCTCATAAAATATGAAAATTTTATCTCACTATAACTATTTCCAGGGACTTCTTATGGAGCAAAGATACTATTTGATAAATTTGATAGGTAAATGCATGATATTGAAATTCGATGGGTTATCGATTAGATTAGATAATAGAGTTACTTTTTACAGTATCCCATTGTGACACATTCAGATATATTGTGGTTTTCAATTTAATTCGTGGAAAGTATTTGTCTTTCTATCATGCTTCCTTGCCTTGATAGAGACTTCTTCTTGTAGCTCTCGGCATTCCGTTTTTTCCCAACATTCGGAACCGCATCATTACCAGGCCTTCACACCGATAAAGATGTGTGGGTAGGTACTGTGGTTTTCCCTCCTTCCTGATAATACTTACAGAGGCTGTGATCCACCAGGCCGATATTAAGCATGGGTTCTCCAAGCCTTCCTGACAACATTCTTAGGTATAATTTAGCTTGTCTATATGGGGGCACTTTTATAAAGGTAGAAATCAACCGCCGGTAAATCATATGTTTAAGATTTAATAGAAAATGATGATTGAGCATCGGTTCAATTTAAACTTTCGGTCAACTGAACATTATAAAATTGGTCTTTAAGGTGGCATCTAGCAAATCCACAGGACGTTTCTGGTCTTCTTATGAACAGTTTTACTCCCAACCCGGCTACTAATTTCTGTAAAACCAGGCTAGATTTAGACTTTTGTGACTACCTACTCTGTCAAAGGCTATCCGAAATTATCATACTATACTAGATGTTATCCGATTCAAGTTCATGGCTTCTGGTGCCTCTGGTTGTCTAAAAGATAATGATTATTTGGCTCTAAATCTGCCATTTTGAAAAGTCCGCTATCATTTATTGTACCCTGTTTATTCTGGCTGCTGCATGAGAGTCAGTTTACTTTCGTTTCTTTCTATAGATGGACTACGCAGCGATTTCTCTGGCCCCATATGGTTTAGAGACTTGAAATTTCGAATTCGTACTTAGATCGGAGGCATCTCGCCTTCTGTTAAGCCTAATACTAATCCAAAGGTGATCCAAAAAATGTTTAATTATATTATCTGATTCAAGCAAGATCAAATTATTTCTTCAACACGTTCGGACAACGTCGGACTTCACTGGAATTACGCACGGGCATGGAACACCTAACCTTTGTTTACACTTTACGCGATTAATTTTGTATTGTGGAAGATAAACAGTAATTTGTTATGGAATAGCTGCCAAACAGATATACATAAGTATTGTTTAAATCATGAAAAGGGGAGATAGCAGCTGTACTCATCGCTACGGTTCAAATATAAATGTCTAATAAAAACTATTTTTATTTATTTTATTTTTCAAATTCGACTTGTTCATATTTAAGTTGGATTGTATTAACTAAAGTTATTTCATGAAATTAACGTAATGTTCTACGAATGAATACTATAATATATGCCGGGTACAATTTTGAAATCTTAGAATCATGACTATATTCCTTTCTAACCATTTTGGTGCTAAGCTGTTGAAATTCCTATTTAATTCACAATTATTACATTACATACAAGTAAAGAGGAACATCTGTATATTAATATGTCATAGTAGACGATTTTTAAGTCATAAAACATGCAGGGAGGAGAATGAGATTTGGCATAGTGAAAGTTTATAAGGTGAAGTAGCGCAAACAGTTAAAATTTTGATATCATATTATGCGTTAATATTTCAAATTGAATTAAATAATGAAAAAATATGGTGGAAGTGTATTGTGTGTTGCATAACAAACCCAATTGAAATGTGAAGTCAACGAGTCAGGGCTGTCAGATTGTTTTATTCGTGAATGACAACACTGGTCAAACGGAAATTTTAATATTGCGAATAGTGTATACGAAGTGATGTAGCTAATTAATGCATTTACAACGCAGGTTTTGCAATGCAATACATTTCGAATCTTAAGTCACTTTTGTGAAAGGACTGCATTTTCTTCATTTTGTCATAATGCTGAAGTAAAGTTACCGGCGTTAAGTGGAAACATTACAATGCACTGTATTATAAAATAAATAGCTAGCTGTCATTTAGTTTCTTGAACTGTTACTAACATAAATATTTTAAATTTCAGATGTATTGTAAGGAATTAGGCACACAACATACGCTAATGCCGTTTTGCACAAGCTTGCAACTGACGTAGTAGAACAAATTTATTTCCCAAAAATAATATGCAATTATTATATCTTTGAAAAAAAGGTCAAACAGTTTTTTTTATTTAATTATTTTAGGTCGCTGTTGAACAACAAGTTTATAATAAACGACCACACTTATTACATTGATAATATGATATTGGAATCAACACTTTAAAGTTTGTTGTATATTCCAATGTCCGTGAAAAATTGGAGAAAAGCTTTTTGGCCGGTGTTGGTGGTGAAACTATCTTTTAAAAAAAATCGTGTGACAAATTCGTATTCTGTTTAGGCAGGATTCTTCTCTTCTATTCAGCATGACCTTAGGAGGATTCGCTAGAGTGGTTACACGTATTTTGTAGAGCTTTGTATCTTGGTTTGCCCATTGTTCGTTCCATTTCATCCTTATTTTATTCAATAACCATTTTGTATGCCATTGATGGGGGTTGGGATATTTTTATTCAGCACAGCGCTTAGGCTGTTTTTGGCAGCGGCGTCTGCTTTTTCATTGCCCTTGATTCCTTGGTGGGATGGGATCCAGCATAGTTCCACTGTAATATTCTCTCTCTTGAGGTCGGCGAGCTGTTTTTGGAATGAATTGATCAAAGGTCTAGAGTTGAATCTGTTTGATACTTCCATTAAACAGGATTTGGAGTCCGAGAATATTACAATTTTTTTATTGTTTGAGGAGCTTTCCTTAACTAATTTGGGAGCCTTTAAACAACGAACGTTTCACAAGTGAATATATTGTATTGTTCGGGGAGTCTACTGGACTCACACGTAATATCCTCTGTGGTAATTGCATAGCATGTTTGGTCAACTTTGATTGATCCATCTGTGTACATCTATCTTCTTTGGTTAAGCCATCGTCACGTGCCTTTAGTTCTTTATAATATAACTTTTCGTGATCTTGAAAGTCCCCATAGAAATCTTTGATTAGCAGATCTGGCGTTTCTCTAAACCATTATATATACCTAGTGGTATGAGCTTATAGTTATTCCATAGATACATACCCTACGGAGGTTCTCCCTTCCCAAACGAGGGAGGTGTGTACCAGATATATTTATTTAGCCTTTATTCTATCGTTTATTTATATACAACACAAGCTTAACATTAGCATGACATGACATCCCCCGTGTGCCACGCACACTCCAAATTATCAATAAATATAATATACAGAGTGAAGATGGCTACACCACAACTACTATGTTTACTACCCTTTGTGTACGTTCTGATAGTGTCTTTGGAAATTGTTATCGTATTCTGACGATAGCTATCTCTTTCACAATGAGGATAAATTTGATTAATGCGCTGTATCCCACAAGAGAATTTATGTAGAGCAAAGGTACACAAAATGTGAAAATATATTTCATCAATGAAAAATTCGGCAATTAAGAGGAGGACTTGCACCATGAGAGTTCCGTAAAATAAATAAATAATAATGGTCATAATGTCATGACATCAACACCTTTGGTATTAGATATGGAATGTATGTATTTTGACTTCACTGTCATAATGCTTGAAGATCAAGAATATAATTCAAGCTTAAAAATTATAGTATTGATATTATCATAGCATAGGTATCTGAATACAGATAACAAATAGTTATGCATTAAAATGTAAGAAATCTTATTCATTGACCTTTCATTTATTTGAAATAAAATAAAATATTAGCAGTAAAAATTTATAAATATGTCAAAATAGAGGCAAGCCTCATAACAGCTGTTATTTGTTAATGACATTAAGATAAATAAGAAATGCTCAGTTGGTGGACGCGTTTCAACTCGATGTACGCATGTCGGCACTCCGTGACAAAACAGGAGAATCAAAAATAAATATCGAGATATTCTGTAAAATTTAATTTATATTTTATTAGATCTCGGTTCATTAGCACAAGCTATTGAGGCTATCGTTTGAAACATGCGTTTTATGGTTGTCCTTGACGTTTTATAAAGGACTGATTTCATCGGGGACTCGCGTGGACATATAGTATCATATTAATTCGGTACTGACTATGAAAGACCTATTTGGAAGAGTAGAAAGACAAGCAGAGTAGATAGGGCTTAGAATGAACGGGGACAAAACGAATAATATTCGCACTAGCAGAATAGGATTTAGAGATAGAGTGGTCCAAAATGTAACCATGGGAGAATACAATTTCGAGAGGGATACAACTTTCAAGTAGGTACTTAGGAGCCACAATTACTCAGTATAACAATCTGAAAGAAGAAATCAAAGTCCGAATTCAGTGATTAAACTCAGCGCTTGCATAAAAAAACATCTTGCGAAGAAAATCTCAATCTACAAAACCATTATATGACCGAGGGTTATGTATGCCAGCGAAACTTGGACTTTGATCAAAGATAACGAAAGAAAAATGAGAGTTTTTGAAAGAAAAGATCTACACAAGATTTTTGGACCACAGCGAAGCCCAGAAACACAACTATACATAGTAAGAACTAATCAAGAAATATCAGAATTATATAAAGATCCAGATATTGTAGAGGAGATAAAGGCAAGAAGGCTGCAATAAGCGGGTCATGTGCAAAGACAGTCTGACACACGAATGGTAAAATTAGCTTGGGAAGGAGCACCAATAGGATGAAGACCTTTGGGTAGAATGCGACCCCGCGTTGATGGAAGATCGGAAACAATGGAGGCGAATAGTACAGTCGGCCGAGACCCACTCTATGGGTTGTAGAGACATGGATGATGATGATGATGATATTATTACTTTGTCTCTGTTACTGTTACTAATATTTGAAGTCCTCAATATGAGCAGTAGAGGTCCGTAGCCGTCTTTTAATAATAACTGAACACTGGTCGGCTTTTCTTCATATTTATTATAGATTTAATATTCTTATATGTATCCTGTCACTGTCTGAAAGTATCTGCCATATACATTATTTCGCACATATCATTAGATATTAACAAACAAATTTCAACTTGTCCCTGTTCCATCTTTTGAATTTGAATAAATTCTCCTTAGTTTAGAATTGTCAAATTTGCATAAATAAATTAGTTATTACACCAACCCATCTTCAGTACTTATATCTTCTATGCTCAATGATCCTGTTATGTTCGTGATTCGAGACAGAGTGATGGTGGTTGACATAAAGATCATTTCTGTTCCAATATGAAAGATTCCAAATAATAAATTCTCTACATTTAAGTTATTTTAATCTTCATGTATTAGAAAGATCATTGTCTTCTTGCAACTTAGACATCAAACTACACCACCTCAATTATTTGGGAGATCGGACAGACGAAAAGAGAGACTATAAGATTTCCTTTTGACACCTTTGGCACAGAAGCCTAATAATATCGACGAATCTATGATTGATCACATTGGACCTTTGCTCAATGGCGGGTTTTGGATACAGCATAAAAATCAAGTTCATTGATTGATTAAAGAATTATTTATTTGTATGGTGCCTAGATTCTCTTCCATCTCGTCTCTTGTCTTACAAAAGAGAAAAGCAAAATTGTTTTCAATGTCAAAACTCAGTTATCTTTAAAGTAGATTAAGTGGGATGGGGCTAGCTAGGCATACATGTACTTATTCATAAAACATAAAATACGATTACCTATAAATTTCAACAGAAAAGTTTTGCATTTCTGGGAAAAAATATTTCCTTTCAGATGAACATGCACTTATGAAATATATTTCTGCTCTATCACGTATTCAATAAACATATCTCCTTTCAACATCACAGCAGGATTGCAGCAAGTTCTATCAGTAGGAGGAGAATGAGGAAATGGCAAAATGAACCGTGTGAAAATGTCAACCCAGCTGGCGTAACGTTTTTGTAATAAGAAGTGTCAGCAACGATGCATACTAAGACATACAAATGTACGTGCTTTATTCGAAACGTGAAATACATTTTTCACCTACTTTAGCTTTCTTAATTTGCGACATTTATCATATTTTTGTTAAACTCAGCATCGCTCGAGATAAAAGGATTATTCCAATTCATATTTTTATAAAACATGTTTTTTATTCAAAAGTATTATCTCTTGTCTAAAAACCAAAAAGGCTAACTTCTAAGGTCTTATTAATAAACTCAATTTACCTGTTGACGTTTTTATTTATACTCGCGTACTACATGAAAGATACTTAATCAATTTAGTGATACTACCCATACTGATAGATATCCAGAGTCGTATTCCAACATCATTTTATTCCTGGGAGGATAAGCGTTTTCAGACACATTTTTGTTAAATAGGACCGACTTTATTACTTGGTGCACTCAAGGATACAAAGTAATATGAATTCTAATGGTTCTGGTAACTTTGAAGTGAAGCACTTGTAGTTAAAAGACTTTGGGCACCAAAAGTATCTATATATATATATATAACCAAAGTGACAAACATTCATAGGGTTGCGGCACTATGGGCTGTAGGATAATGAACAGAACATGCAACTACGTTATGGTTACAACGCTGTACAATTACTTAAACAGTGGGCAAATTTTAACACCAAAAGGGCATCATTGAAAAACAAGAAAATATTTTTACTAAACTGCAGAAGAGAAGGTCTACTACCAAGACACATTAAAGACGCAACAAAAAACATCTGCAACCTCATTGGAACAACGAACACACGAATATCCCAACAGGTTTTTAATTTTGATATCAGAACTAAATTGAAGATTCTCAATCTTGAAATCATTTCGTCACATAATCAGCTATCTAATATTGAAATAATGCTCAACCAACTTTCTAACAATTTACAGAATTTATTACCACCTAACATAACTAGAGAATTTTTCAACAGACAGACAGTAAAATTTAATAGATTATTTAATAACATCAAACAGAATAATATAAACAAACTTGATAGATTACGAGCGGATAAAATTAGCGAACTGAAAACTAATGATAATTGGCTAAAAAACTTAACAAACATTTACATTCCAGAAGACATAAAATTATTTTTATCACTTGGTCATAAATTCGCAGTTCCACCCAATACTAGAGACATTTCAATACCTAAATTATTAGCTGACATTGAACTCCTATTGTCTAATACAGATAGTAACCAAAAGAATATTATGAGAGCACAACTAACTAATATTATCACAAATCACTTACACAAAAAGATTAATATTGATCAATTCTTGAATAACCTTTACAATAAAACAAGATTATTTCTAAAGACACATAATGACTTGGTGGTTTCTAGATCAGACAAAGGGAATACAACTGTATTAATGTCTAAAAATCAATATATTGAAATGTCAAATAATTTACTGGAAGACAAAAAGTACTATAAACGAATTCCTAGAGACCCTACACTCACAATTCAAACAAAATCTAATGAACTAATTAAAAAAATGTATTCTAAAGGAGCAATAAGTAAGGATGAACAACAAAACTTAACTATTCATAACGGAGTTGCTCCTAGATACTATGGGTTACCGAAAATTCACAAACCAACACTAAGCTTAAGACCTATCGTTTCAAGTATCAATTCCCCGAATTCTGGTATTGCAAAGTTAGTTACCAGAATATTATCAACATCATTCAATTACAACAATGAATATTATATAAAAGATTCTTTTGAATTTGCGGCATTTGTGCAAGAAAAACAGTTACCCGAAGGATATGTCGTTATAAGCTTAGATGTTGTTTCTTTATTCAATAACATACCACGCGTTTTAGTTAAAAAATCCATTAACAAACATTGGGATGACATTCGAAAAAACTGTCAAATCAACAAAACAACTTTTCTGGAACTGATAAATCATGTCTTCGATACCACATATCTAGTATTTGACGGAATATTTTACAAACAGATACTAGGCACACCAATGGGCTCTTACATTTCACCAATTTTAGCCTCTTATGTAATGAAAGACCTGCTTGATGAATGCATCGCTCAATTACCGTTTGCAATTCCTTGGCTTAAAATCTATGACATAATTTGTGCAGTTCCAGAAATTGAAATTGAACAAACTCTATTAACGTTTAACAGCTATCATAGACACTTACAGTTCACTGTTGAAAGAGAGACTAATAGAAGATTACCCTTCTTGGACACTCATGTTATCAGACTAGAAGACAACAGGATAATCCTAGATTGGTACACTAAACCCACCAGCTCTGGGAGATACATCAATTATAAATCTCACCATCCTGTTAGAATTAAAATAAATTTAATTCTAGCACTGAAAAACAGAGTTTTAAAAATTTCACATCCTAGTCTGAAAAATGAGAGTCTAAGAAGAGTGTATAGAATTCTCACACAAAATGGCTATCCATCTGGGTTGTTACGCAGACTCATATACAACACAACGGTAGATCCACATACAAGACAAACCTGTGAAGAAAACCAGAATTTAGTGGTTAGATATGGTTCCTTACCTTACATTGAAGGGCTTTCTACTAGACTAATAAGTGTATTTAAACAAGAGAACTTAAAAATAGCACAAAAGAACATCAAACCTATCAGTCGATTATATACCAGAACTAAAGATAAAGTACTTACCAGCAACATATCTCACTGTGTATATAGCATTCAATGCTCCGACTGTAAAATGAAATATATTGGACAAACCATCCAACTTCTTAAAAATCGAATAATAGGCCATCGCAGTGATATTAACATAAAAAAGACGTTTTGTGCTCTGGCAGAGCATGCAACCTCAACTAAACATCTAACTGACCTGGATAACCCTAGAGTGCTTCACATAGAAAAGAACTGGCATAAGCGCATCTTTCTTGAAATGGTGGAAATAGACAAGGAGTGCAACAGCATGAACAAAAGAACTGACATCCATGGTCTGAGTCAGGTTTATTCCTATTTGTTGTCTTTTCACAGAAGACCACAACTACAAAGAAGAGAAAATGCACTAGAAGAGAATGAACATGCATAAACAATTGCAATATACAATTCTAACATAGATTACTCACCAGACTTGAACTTGTTGCACCCTAGATCATACATGACTGTTGTTGTTTTTAGTCATTTCCTACATTATTGGTTTTAGAAAGGAAACTAAACTACAAATATTATAACTTTGCGCCATACGTTTGTTGTTTGTTTTTGTTTTTATTTTTAATTCTTAATTGACAGCTTAGACATTAGACGTCAGACATGCAACCTATAGATAAAATTAACAAAGAACACACAAATCAAAGAACAAAATAAAAGACAGTAACTTTGAATTCCATGTATTTAAAAATTTTTAAGTAAAAACACAATCTTCCCCTGTTTCTGTATTCTAGTTTTTGCTATTTATGACCATAATATTCTGTTCTACCTTTATTCTCGTACAGTTGAGTTCAGTATTTTAATATGAGATGTAGAAATTCAATTTAGTTTTGATAACATAAGAATTAATGATGTACCTAACCATATTTAACACTCAAATCAATGTAAGTTGGAGTTCGTATAACGTGTTTTTATATATAACTATTTTTCTTGATTATTATTTCGATGATTCTTATATCCTTTTAATTAAGTACTTCTTTGTAACTTTCTTTTATTTTAATACAGCCTTGAAAAAGATAGCCACCGCTATCGAAACGTTGGTAATTGAAAAAGAGTTTTCATTATCCTACAGCCCATAGTGCCGCAACCCTATGAATGTTTGTCACTTTGGTTATACATTCTCGGCAGTGAATTACTAAAATTATAGTATATATATATATATATATATATATATATATATATATATATATATAATTAATATTATTTTGTATTTTCCAGTGCACTATTTTTAGACGTTGCTTATACTCATTCAGAGATTTTAAAACATCGCAGAAATACATATACCTATTTTAGATTTACCACTGTTGTACACCCCAACTGTATATTTACTTGAAAAATGTACAATTTGAATGTAGCTAGAATATCCCTTCTTTCATTTGACCAGTCACGTTTTCAATTTTATAAACAACACGCACATTTCAGGGTTTACCTATTCTGTAGCTCGGAAACCCATGATTAATTTGAAAAAGGTTCAATTTAAACGTTACCGGATATTGTGCCTTCTTTAATTTTGTTGTATAAAATTTTTGATTTTAGAAAAAATCTTTACCTTGCTTCGGCGTTATGGCGATAGATTAAATGGTGCAGGTAGTGGTTGGTGATATGCAGTGCCCTCTTGTGACGAGCAGACAGTTCCAAGATTACGTAGTCGGAGTATAGAATTACAAATATACTCAAGCTAAATTCGCCTTGAACCGATTAGATTAGATAAACCATAATTACCATTCAATTGCAAATGCCAGAGCATAGATGCAGCTCTTAGAGAGCTATTTGTTTATTACGTGAGTAATTATTGTTCTATCATTACTTTCAGGATGTCTGCTGGTGTGAACAGTGAGAGGTTGCCAAGCTCATGTGAGTTATTGTCCCCAAAATGTTTCTGGAGTATATATTTATAAACTTTTCAAACTCCTTCAATAAATCTTATCTCAACTGTATAAATCTTTCAAAATATAGGTCTTTCCATTTTGTATCAAGCAATCTTGTGTTTTTCAGCGGTTGTTAATATTAATGTTTATATGTGTGAGAGAGAGAGAGAAATGCTTTATTGTCGAAAAAATATAAATTTTGTAGACAAAGCAAAATAAAAATATCAAAATCAAACACTACAAAACAAAACAAAGGCAAAACTAAAAATTAAATTAAAATTAAATAAATTTATATAGTAGTAGTAGTAGTAGTAGTAGTAGTAGTATTTATTGGCCACATAACATACAAAGTACAATAGGCAGGTCAAAATTTCACAGACAAATCATTTAAGATTAAAATTAAGAATAATATAGTTATAGATAAAATGGGAATATAACAAGTTCATAATATTTAAAAGGTTAAGAAAGCAGGGGGAGTTGACTACGTACAAATATAAATAATAGGCACAAAATAATCCTTAAAATTAAAACAATTAAAACAATATAACTATAACTAAAAAGAGAATGACAAACTCATAATTCATAAATAGTTAAAAATATAGTTAAAATTGAGTTAGGTTAAATTCATTGCATTTCATACATATATAGATAGATAAAAGATTCAGTGCTTAAATATCAATGTTAAATCAATAATATAAAACAAAAATATAAAAATATAAAGATGTAAAAATATAAGATAGTAAGTATCAGAATGAAACCTACAGCTGTATATTCGGTTAGAAAGTAAGTTAACATACAGCTGTAAATTCAGTCAGAAGGTAAACACTAACTAAATCACAAAACAAAAACAAATTTTGTACAAACAATAAACCAGTGCGTGAGCTGAGCAGAAACGTGCCTTAGTGAAAGAAGTCGTTAACTGCATAAAAGGCATTATCCTAGGTAGTAGGTATTTAATTGAATCTGGGATAAGCCGTTATAGATTTAATTTTGTGTGACAGTAAACCAGTGGGTGTAAGAAGCTTAATATTAAGTATTAACAATTTTTAGCAAAAAATTCGCTTACTGCATGTAATTTAAGATAATTATTATAAACTAAAAAATTGAGTTTATCTATGGAGAAAATTTCTATCTTTAATCCATATCCTTTCATAAGATATGAATTTTTGAAATGTGATATTTATTCGTCAAAATTTGAAGAAAAAAAAATATTCCAGCAAGCGCTTTATTTATTCGTAAAGTATAGTTAAGAAACTAACATTAAAATTTAACAGTGAATCAGAAAAAACTTAAAATACATAAGAAATAATATAGCTGTATGCAATTTCCTCTATTAGTACACACCTGGTATAATTGCAAATAATTTTAGGGGATAGAGTTTTTAAAATGATGACTTAATTAAAAGATTTTTCTAAAATTCCCACATGTAACCGAGATATCAACCGAAATAATCTACCGCCTTATATATAAATAATAACAGCCTATTAAAAGAACATAGTACTTAATATGTAATCAAGAAGCTACAAATATGTAGCTCACAGCTCAGGCACAAAATGATATTTTCTGTCTGTAGAAGAATCTTCATACGAACTTCTTTGGGAGATCAAATATTTGACCCACGAATTAGAATATTACTTCTTATGTTCTAAGAAGAAAGATTCCGATACTCGCTTCCCTTTTTGAACCCACACCAGATACATAAATACTATTTTGAAGAGACTCGCAATTGGAAACAATGAAATCCAGAATACTTGACACTATTTCTTGAATATTTTATCCACATGAAGTTTAATACATACTTCTTATTAGAAATAAAGTCACAAGATCGAAGATTTATTTGAAACTAAGTCTGAAAATCTGGGAGAGGTGTTTGCTCTGCTATCATTCCAGAGTAGTAAATATGAAACTAGCACGAGAGAGAAGTTAAACTTCCAGCATACATTGTATATACATTTTAAAATAGGCCAATCAACGCCTCTAGGGATTGTTAGTTTCTCAAGCCTCAAGTTTCTACAATGCTTTGCGGTGATGTTTCAAGCTTGAAAGCACGAGTTAATTTTGTTGGCGCAACTCGTGAGGAATTTAAAGTAGAAACCATACCAATACATCCGTCGCCATTACAGGAAATACACTTTCATCCTTTTCTGGTAGTGTGTAGAGAGTTATTAGCTCAAAATTGTGTAAAAGCCTGGAAACGAACTAATGCGTGACATCGTGGTGGATAAAATAGGTACTTTTCTAGGCAAAAATCTCAGTTTAAAAAAATGATGTTGCAGGTATTTTAAAGTAAGTTTCTCTAGAAACAAATAGTTACGGAAAATTTAGTACATTATAATTAAGAAGCAAATCATTAATTATTTGTTTCAGCAGAGGTTCAAATACAAATAAGTTTCTACGAGACTACCAGTGGAACTCCGTTATTATCAGTGTGTTTAAATTAACAGGTAACTAATATTTTTAACGATTTTCCGAATTCCAAATGATTACTTTTATACAGTTTGTACAAAATCAACATAACTTGCTTATATTTCGATTCCTGATATGTTTACATAAAAAAATATATCACATAAAAGTTGAATGAAGTCAATCAAGTTATTAAAATGATTAGTTCAAAGATGTACCGGATGTATGATTTTTGAAGAATAATTAAAAGCTATATGCCATTAATTAGAATAGCAAGTGCCTATATTTTTCGTATACTCTATTAACTTTAAAACATCGATAACTGTTAAAACCGCCCAATCAAAAGTTATGATCCTTTGAAAGAATAATTGGATAATACTTCTTTTATATCAAAGAACAAGTAGGCGGTTTCTCTTATTTTAAAATGTAATGATTTGAACTGAAACATCAATTACAAGGTTACTTGCATGAAACGTTTCAGGAAGAAGAGGCACAAATACATAGTGGTCAATAAGATCTCCCAATTTATCACCATTTCCTATGGGGATATTTAAAAACGTCACTTACAAAACAATACTTGATATTCTGATTGATCGTAGAAAAAGAAAACTGTTACCAACCAATTAGGTAAGTACCGAATGAACAGTGGCGTTGTCAGATTTTTATAATAGACTTGGGTATTGCCAAATATTAAAGGAAATAGGTATATTTTGATTGATTGAAATATTAAATATTTGTTATTATAGATTGCTGGCAATATTGTCCATAGAGTACCTTGTTTGAATAAATATAGTCTTCGAAATAATACAATTAGCACTATGAGGTTTTCATATTATTTATATCTCTATTTCCGTAGAGTAGCACAAAATATACATTTTAAAAATATTTCTTTGAATTATCCCTCTTTGAAGATGCACGTAGTATATTTTTAAATTATGCGAATAGTTTGAATTTATTTTTTTAAACATTTATTTGATAAACCTTGGTAAACCTAACAGGAATTGGTCATTTTAATTTTCGTACGAGCTCTATATAATTTAGCATTTGTATTAACTAGCTTCTGGTTTGCCTGTTCTGTACAAATTAATCAGTCAATTCTATACTCGATATATGGCTGAGCTAAAAACATAAAGCCTTGAGAATTATTGTTTTGCAACCACTTTTAAACTATATTCCCCATGAGCACGAAACTTATAACTTCAACCAGAATTCAAAACCTGGAGACTTTACTACTAGACTATAAGCAAAACCGATCTATTTTATTATGAAACGTTCTTAAAATGCACTTAGAATTATAGAATACTAGTGGAACACGTCAAACGTTGTCCTGTCTTGAAAATCTTAGTACCTATACCGATTTTTAAGGCGATCATTAAAATGACGTAGAAGTTGATGCTAGATTATAAATCTTCTTCAAATATGTGCCAATGGTAATTGGCTTGAGGGTCCGGGAGAATCCTTAGCAGAAATATACCAACATCAATTTTTATATATGTTATTTAGTATTTATCCGGCACTTCCCGGGCAAACAGTTTGGTAGGTTGTGGTACGAAAACATAAAGTCATAAAAAGTCTTGAGTATGAAACCCTTATACCCAAAGTCTTACTCGCAAACAGAACCAGTTCGAACACCAACCCAAATCCATCTAACAGGAGAGAACAGCATCAAAATATTTCCTGGATATGTTAGGTTTTTTCCGGTATGGAAGCACCCACCTCTAAGTCCCAGTCGTATTGACAGACTCTCACAAAACAGTCCAGTGACATACTACACACAAATATATCGAAAAATCTTCGAAAATTCTGTCATAGAGCTCGGAAATATTTCTTTGGGCATTACAGTTATAGAGCCCTCCACCTAGGAGGCCCAGTTATTGTAGCCACTACCAGATCATTCCTGTAAATTCTATGTACATGGTAAAAAGACCATCAAAATCCAGCTGTAGATTTCAGAAATATACAACTTTCATGTACGGAACCCACCACATAGAGTCCCACGGGCTACCGTTTTTCCCAAGGTCTATTCTATCTATCTCTGCACCCAATTTCATCAAAATTGGTTTAGTTGCTTAGGCGTGAAAGCGTAACAAACAAAGAAACTCACTTTCGCATTTATAATATTGGGATAAAAGCAATTAAGAGAAAAAAACCATACACTTGAAATGATGAAGGATTATATCTGGGAACTTAAGATAAATATATTTGAGAGGGGTTCGGAAGACTCCTAACACTTTCCATGCATCGATTATGTCAATGAAAAACTTCAATTAATTATTTTTTTACCACTTTTCGTAGACCTCGTTTTTTAAACAAAGTTTTGCTATTGCATTAGCTTGATTCAAATATTCATTAATTCAGTATCGAGTTGGTACCAATCTAATATAATGTTTAGGTATACCATCATGGGACTGAATTCTCAAAAACTTCATTTACTTGTGTTAAACTTAGCTAAGATAGAGAGAGAGAGAAATGCTTTATTGTCAAAAAAATATAAATTTTGTAGACAAAGCAAAATAAAAATATCAAAATTAAACAACACACAAACAAAACAAAGTCAAACTAAAACTAAAAATTATATTAAGATTAAATTAATTTACAAAAATATAAAAAAATATATAAAATAAAGATGTAAAAATATAAGATAATAAGAATAAGAATGTAATATACAGCTGTATATCCGGTCCGAAGTTAACTTAATATACAGCTGTCTATTCAGTCAGAAGGTAAACACTAACTAAATCACAACAAAAAAAGAAAACAAATTATGTAAAAACAATAAACCAGTGTGTGAGCTGAGCAGAAACGTGTCTTAGTAGTTGTCGTTAACTGCATAAAAGGAGTTTTCTAGTAGGTATTCAATTTAAAGTTTGGCGAAATCTGGGAAAAGCCGTTATAGATTTAATTTCGTGTGGCAGATTATTATACATTTCAAAAGACCCTTAGGATATCAAATACTATTCACTAAACCAGTGGGTGTAAGATGTTTAATATTAAGTATTAGCAATTTTTATCAAAAAAGTCGCTTACTGCATACAAGGCTCTCTCCAGTAAGTATGATTTCAAAACCTTGCGAAATTCAGGAAAAGATCTTATGAACTTGATTTTAAATGGTAGATGATTGTGCATTTTTTGGCATTGTACAGTATAGAGCTTTTAACCAACTCTGAGCGTGGGGTTGGCAGATAAAGATCATGCTCCGTATTTCTAAGCTGATAGTTGTGAGATGGCCTATCGGGAATAAAAGATACGTGCTTGCGGATTAAGCTTACAGATTCAAATATGAATAGAGAAGGAAGAGTTAATATATTTTTTTTAAGTAATCCTGGCAGTGAGTCCTACTGCTAAGTCTCAATGAATACCGAACAGCTCTCTTCTGCAGTTTGAAAATACGATCAAATTGAGTCGCACAACACGTACCCCAGAATGAAAGGGTGAGACTCAAAAATGGCATAATAGACTGTTCTAGAAGTAGACAAGTTAAGCTCATTGGAAACTGATCTCAGCGCAAAGCAGGCAGAACTTAACCTTTTTAATAAAGCATCGATGTGCAAGTCCCATTTTAGACGGTTGTCTACAATAAGCCCCAATAATTTCACAGATTCAACGGCCTCAATAGTGGTGTTATTAAGTACAAAAGATTGCAACGTACTTTTATATGACAAAACTTTTGTTTTAGAAACGTTGAGGCATATGAGAACTATAACATATAAAATGTGACATATAACATATAACATATAACATATAACATATAACATATAACATATAACATATAACATATAACATATAACATATAACATATAACATATAACATATAACATATAACATATAACATATAACATATAACATATAACATATAACATATAACATATAACATATAACATATAACATATAACATATAATATATAACAAAATCTACTGCATGGATTTTTTTTTCTGTATTTTCACCGATGTATTGCTAGAGGTGTAACTTACAATATATGTTCAATTTTACCACGTCTGTCTGTCTTTTTGTATGTTTGTACAAGCAAAAACTTCCGCAAGGAATTGAATGCATTTTTTCACGCGCACGATATAGCGGGCAAAAGCTAGTTATTAATTATAGATTGACTCTAGCTAATTACAGTTAGTAGTTTAAAAAGCATGCCGTCAATGTTAAATATACCTAGTAAAATAAAATAGCTTATTATTATTATTATTTAAAAGTAAATTGGAATTTAGAACTACCATCTATGAAGAGGTTTCCAAATAATGCACAAGATTAAATATATATTTAGAATTCACTTTTTTGGGTACCTCTACAACAATGGCCCAGCAACAAGAAGACTTATTAGAACCTGGCCTCGAGATTTAGTACCTCATAACTGAAGAAAAGAGAAGGTGGAATATCATTGGATGTTGCCCCTATCGTGCAATATACCTTTAACATATTTACTTAATACTCTGTTATATAGAAGTAGATTGTAAATAAAGCAAGAATTAAAAACGAAAACTTTTTTGGGTATTATGCATCTATCACTTTTAACATGAATATTTCAAGTATAATTTTTCTTTATATGTATACTCCACATATACCACCTTACAAGATATCGTTAACGATTCATATTGAAGCAACGAAGAGAGTAGGTTTCCTTGCTTTAAAATTCAAAAGCCCATTTCCTGCTGTGTCGTACATAAATCTCGAGTAACAGAATGAATAAATATATATGGCTAAACACTCTTACCTCACCGCCTTCCATTTTCTCCACTGTCTACAAGAGGTAGACTTGCGAGAATGGCAGATTAGGACAAACACACCCAAGTACATTTATTCTACTCACTGATATCCTTTCAAAAAGCGGTGTAAATATTTCAAGACTAAATGAAAATAGAAATCCTTGAAATAATAACATTTCACGAGGATGTATAATAACAAATAGGTAGTGTGGATGCAACCTTCGAGGTCTATTCACTGAATATCCCAGTTGATATAGTACGCGCCAGGTATAGTTAAAATTTCTAATCTAACTCCAATTCATAATTATTAACTTGTAACTGGATATTTTTTCTTCTCTCTATCTCTTTTTTATTATTTTTATTATTATATTATAGGTTTGCACAATAGATCACTTTTGACGATGTCGGCTACTTGGTCAATCATGTTCTGTCACAAAAATTATGTTGATATATCAAATTTCTTTATTCTTAATTTAAGAAAGAGCTTCTATTGAAATTCAAGTAGAAAACTATTCTGTATATAGATAGGTAAATGGTTATTGAGTGAAACTAGTACAGACTTCATATAGTCATCGATCCTTGATAAAGAGAAATTTAATTCATCCGAACAAGAACGAACAGACTTAAGACACAGTCTCTACAAAAAACCTGAGTTAACTGAAAGCTATTACAGAGACGACGCCGATTTCCCATTGACCCGGATATACTTTTATCCGATTAAACATGTGACGCCTAACTCTGTAATGGAAAATATGGCAAAAATCAACATCTGCAAATATCAAAGAAATTTGTTTAATTACATTTAAATTTAATACCTGCCACAATTTTAATGCATTTTGGAAACATAATCAACTAACGAGAATTTCTAGACAAAAGATATAGAAACCTATAATAGGATATTTTTAGACTCATATAAAATCATCGCAAAAGATTTAAGGCAAAGTTTCAAGAACTGTCAAAGGCCTCAAGGTCGCGAGTTCTGAGAACTTTTCAGAATGGAGGGAAACTAACTTATTTATCATTGTTGTAAAATATTTGTTGATACTGTTTTATATATTTTATAATCTCATTCTCTATTGAAAGAAAGAAATTTTGACATCATATACCAAGACCAAGAATAAAGAAAAGTCCTCAAATGTAAGTTGATACATGCCATTTCTCGCAACGACCTGTAACCTGTAACTCGGGTCCACAGATCAAAGCGTATAGTATACCTACTTAAATATTTCTTGTCGATCAAGCAAAGTAGATGCGTTTATGGTTATAAAATGGGAGATTAGCAAGCAATTAATAATTTCAATTAGAAAAAGAGCTGATAGGCTACGTATCATCCAATGAAATCTCAATAGAAAATTTTGGTCATATATGTAAGGCTGTGTTATAAGAGTTTTTCAATATACAGTCGAATAAGAAACTTGGAATTTGGTGTGCTGTCATATTTGGGAATATCATTTACCAAAAAACTTATTTGTCCTATTGCTTGCTATACAGCATGTCAACATTATTATTTTAAATGGAAACCTATGTTTTATCCCACATGATTTCAATGTTTTTTTAATTTTGAGTTGAATCATCCTATCACTTACATTTTCCGAAATAATATGTCAATTTTGAGGAAAAAACCAGAAAGTTTTTAACTTGCAAACTATTCCAAATAGGAAATCCAAATTTGGGAAGCAGTTAGGTGAAAGTATAAGCTATCTTTTGTTGTTGTATTGATAGTCTCATTTTGTACCATATAGGTACAGGTGAGCTTCATATTTGGCATGAAAGTTTGTCAAAACTTTTTCTCGAATTGCAAATACAATGTTTTTTGAAAGATATTAAAATAAAATTTTACTTTAACATCGGCTTCTTAGTATTTCTTGTACCTAATCACAACATTTGTCGACATATTCAGTAGAAATTAAAATGTCTTTAACTCTTATAGTTTCCTCGATTTTACTTATAGAAATATGGAATATCTATAGGAGATGTTTGAGTACAAAATGAACACGATTCTCGATTTACATTTACAATTATTTTATGAAGAAGTTTTGTGATTCCAATAAGTAATTTTACGAATCACACACGATTGTTTTTTTAAATATATGTTCAAGTCTCGTGAATAAGTATTCGATATCATACGGAATATGCGCTTATTTGCAGAATCCTACTTGACTGCATAAAATCAATATTCACTGAACTGAACCCTTGCCCAGAAGTGGTAAGGCCAAATTGAAACCATCCCCGTGGCCCTGTATATCGTTTCTTACGATTGGTGTATTCCGGAAACCAGAGAAAACTTTCTCCTGCAATACAATCGATTCGTGCTTCTGCTATGAGTTGCTTACTAATAAAAAGCAGAAAAAGTGCGATACTTCGCAGCAGAACTTATGCTCACTCCCAAAGTCTCGGACATGTCCCAGAGGTATGCTCTAGTGCCCTGGAAGCGGACGTTGACGATACTGCTTCCGATGCCACAATGGACGACCTTAAACTTTTATGCATGGAAAACTTGGATGCTCCTAGATAATCGCGATTGTTTGCTACGTGACAAAAGTGTTTTTTTTTTCTTTTTTATCTGAGATCAACGAAATACTTTTCATCGGCCATTACAATATATTTAGATCGAACATTGTTCTTTAACTTCTTTCAATCCCTGATGAGATGTTGTCCTCTTTTTCAATCAGATTGTCATGGATTTTCATTGTTTTATAAATCTTTAACTAACTTTTTTTTAAATATCAGTCAGGTTATAATCTATGATATTTTCTTTCATACTAGGTAGTCCTGGAAAACCTTGACTAGGATGGAGACTTTGAAAAGTGGAAATGTCATTTGATTTTTCAAAAATTGTCATATTTAAGTAGATTTTTTAAACAGTATCTTCAATACAGCCAGTATTATGGCACGCAGGTTTTAATGACATAAAACAAATTAAAAATCAAAAATATTTAAACAAGAACACTATTCACAAGAAATTCGTGACAATAGAAGTATATTTATATCAATTATATTAAAGCATAATTGCAATTGAATAATTCAAAGTGCTCCATGAAATCATTGCAGATAAATGATTTTTTTGCCCGGAAACAAAATAAAATTCAGAAAATTATTATCATATTTTCATATGACAATCATTTGAACTATCAATTATTTAAAATTTTTGGTAATTTTCATTCCAATCAATTTATATGATAGTAAAGAATACTAGAAAATTAAACTTATAAAACCTATTTCTAATTTTGATTTAAAATTGTGTATACAATATTAATTTCCGAACTTTTCTTGAATTAGCATTTTCTAACATTATCTACATAACCTTAATTCTTAAGTTACTATTCTTATATTAGAATAATACATAAATTCGAATTATGTGTATAAGTATAAATCGTAATTTTGTATTCTTGAGTTAAAATTAAGTACATAATTTGAATTCAAGAATGAATAGATTCGAATTAGAATTGAGGAATTAATATTATGTACATAATTTCAAGGTGGAAAATTAAAAAAATATTATATACCTTCTTAAAAACAGTATATAGATTAGAATTATCTACTCAAGGAAGATAGTTTATTATTTTAAGTACCAAAGTATAATAAATACTCTCAGTTGAAATTATTCTATGAGACAAAAATAATTCAATTCTGTAAATAGAGTTTACAACATGTTACAATTGTAATTCAACGATTTTATTGAATATTCAATAAAAATATGAATATAGCATCATAATAATACAAACTATTTTTCAAAATTAATTTGGCAATTTCAATAAACACATAATTTTTATTCCATTGCATCATAATTATAATCGTAGAATATTATATCTTAACTTATGAAAATATAAATCAATTTAGTTATTATTTTGACATGATATAAAAACAATATGAAACCATACCGTAAGTATGAACAAAATTATAAATGTTGGGTCTATATAATAATAATAATTTTATTTTTATTCTATTATCGCACAATAAGGATGTGAAGAGTCTTTTCTGAATCTTAAATAGATAATTAAATTTTATTTCTACTTGATGCATTTCTTGCTATTAAATAAAAAAACGGCTAGCCATACAGTCTAGAAACATGATAAAATTAAATTTACCAAGCCTATTGAAAAAAATTTGGAAATTTAAATATCTCATAAATTATTAATCTGATAATCTCGATTTAAATTTTATTTCTACTGGATATACAATCTCTTTTATGTTCTCTCAAACTTTTTCTCCATTTAATATGTCCCTATGTCAGTGGTATATACCGAGATTACTTATTCAATATTAGATTAGTTAAGCAGCACAGTGCGTAGCGAAATGTTTGGGCGAGTGACTAGTGAGACGGGCTTGCGTTTGATCTCTTGGTTGTCACATTGTAATTAGTGATGCGCAAAGCAAGACCAAGACCAAGACCGATATGGTCTTGGTATTGGTCTTGGTCTTGCACCCTAGGTATTGGTCTTGGTCTTGCATCAAATCCTTAGTCTTGGTCTTGGGTCTTGGTCTTGCATATACGGTCTTGGTATTGGTCTTGGTCTTGCTGCAAGACTCTTGCAAAAATGTTCATCTTTTTATAAGTGTGAAAATTTGTTGCGATTCTAAACCGTAATTAATTAATTCAAATGAAGAAGAACCCTGCAATATGTATGGGAAGTATGTAATTCATAATCTGTAAGATTGCCTATACCTAATTATATTATCATTCGAAATGGATAAATATCGACCATATAAAAAAATTGTCATTGTCCAGAACAAACAGGCCTGGTATTGTAATGGTACCAAACCAATATAGAATAAGTAATGAGAATAAAACAAGGTGCGTAGAATTAAGTTAGGGAAAGTGAGAGGCGTAATTAATTAATAAAGTTTATAAATTAATATCTGCTTGTGCTTTCTTGGTATCATCCGTCGCAACTGAGCACTCATTTTACTACATGCATACATACTTCTCATTCTCTCGCTCATTCTACAATGGTTTTGTACCATTTTCTTTGATATAAATATTTTTTACAAAAAATTGGACCGACTTTATTAGTTGGTGCACTGAAAAGTATAAAATAATATTAATTCTATTGGTGCTGTTACTTTTGAAGTTGTGCAGTTGCAGGTAGATTGGTAACTTTTGGCACCAACTTCACAAGTACCAGCCCCAATAGAATTAATATTATTTTATACTTTTCAGTGCACCAACTAATAAAGTCGGTCCAATTTTTTGTAAAAAATATTTATTTCACACTTTTGAGTGTAACATTAGTCACGAAAATCGTTGAACGTTCACTAATACCAATGAAGATAGTACTTATTCTATTACCCACGTATATTCCTTGCTTGTAGTTGTTATTATTGAGATCTCAGAACATCGCTGCGGAAATACGCTTGAATATTTTAGTTGTTACCATTTTAACACCGCTTTTACTCGAAAACCGTAACTCTAAGGGGAAAATGTTCAGTATAAATGTTGCTACAAATAATTATGTCTTTCATGTACTGCAAACAGATTTTCAATTTTCGACAGAAATCGCCCTCTCCACATAGCGAAAATAGGTATATTTGAGAGTTTAAAATGTCTCTATGTCGAAAACCGTTACTCTTTTGAAAAAATGTTCCATTTAAACGTTTCCGGATATTGTCCTATCTGTAATTATATCAACGCAGATTTTCAATTTTCGACAAAATTTGTCCCCTCCACCCCCTTCGGGGGCGGTTTTCGGAGGGAACGAGATGTCGGATTCCCGTTTTTATGAATATGGGACCATTTCTCAAGCCTCCTCTTTCAAATGAATCAAAAATCATCAAAATCGGAGTACGTTTACTATATGAAAGGCGCGCACAAACCAAAAAAAAAAAAAAAAGCACACAATCGAATTGTATACCTCCTCCTTTTGGGAAGTCGGTCAAAAATAGAAAGAATCTCACAGAGTGGATAATGAGTGAAAGCGATTAAAAGTATTTCTGGTTTATAAAACTAACTTCAACTTTTGTATAAAGCTTTTTCAAAAAAAAAAAATTAAAAACAGATAGAGATTTGTTAATACGCGCATTTATAAAACTAGGTATCTATTTCAAAAATCAGTCTTGTGAATAAGGGCAATCTAAAATTTCAAAAATCTCCAGAAGTGGCTACTGGATAAATGTCATCAAAAAGATATCAGATTTATAGATGATTTGTAACATTTGCTTAAAACATTCTGCACGATAGCAAAAATAATAAAAATAAAAAACCGTGTAGTTTACCTTTCCCTGGCTACGATCTGTCGGGATTCTTTGAAAACAGCTCGTTAAGGGAAATCATAGAAGGGTTGAAATTACTGTATAGGATATTTCAGAATTTTTTGAAATCCGGAAATCCCAGAAGACTAAAATGAACTTTTAGTTCAATATTTTTACTATTTGTAAAATAAAGATCGTTAATAAGGGAGTATAAAGATTAAATCAATTAGGTTATTTACTAGCGTTTCTTATCTAATCGTCGAGCAAAAAATATGTTTCCTACCAATTTGTTGTTTGGTTACGGAACTGCAAGAGTCTTGCAAGTCTCGCGAGTCTTGCAGCAAGACTGCAAGACCAAGACCAGTCTCGCAGCATCACTAATTGTAATATCCTCCACTCGCAAGGCAATGGGAAACCAGTGGGAATATATATTTTCTTAGCATAACTTCTATGGAATGGTGTTTCTTGAAATATATCCTGAGACATATCGGTATTTTGGATTCCACATTAAACTGTAGGTCTCCTTGTCTATGGTAACACTTTCAAGGCAAAGGAGTCGCCTACGATCGGATACGAGTCCGACACATAAAGAAGAAGAAGCAGCGTTTTGGCAGATAATATCAATATATTCATTGTAAGTCGACATATATGTGTTATTAATAAATTGCTCATTGCTCTTATTATAGAAATCAATTTGCAAGCTTAGGCCTAATCTAGAAGAAGAATTTAAGTTTTGAAAGCCTAGAAATGATACATTAACCACAACCTATCCTATTGAGGTAGAACATTGTTAGGTAACTGCAAATAAGATGTATAGAAATTACAGAATTCAATCTCATAGAATAGTAATATACATAATATTTCTTAAAGGTATCTACTTCTTAGAAGTTATAAATTCGTATCTCGATACCACCCATGAACGCAAGTAGATTTGGAATCAAGACATGCAAAGATAAAGCAATAAGTAAAGCGGAGGCGCTAAGGCCGACTCAACAAATTAAGCAATAACGAAGCCTCTAGATTATTTTGATCGGATGCTGTCCTTAGTATTCCGGATACGTCCTTTCAGCCCCTTCAGTGTATTCCCAAATTATCCGTTAGCGAAGCAGAGGGATTGAGAAGAGATATGAATCGGCAGCGTTTATTAGAGATTTGCTACACGTACTGATCCTTGTTTTGATTATTCCACCCAAAATTATTATATTTACTGAATAGTTCTCTAACAAAAATATCATTGCTTTATACCAAAAGTCATCAGGATATGAGCATAATATATATTGAAAGGTTTTCAACTTTAGAACATCACGCAAAAAATATATACATATAATATTAATCTAAATAGGGCAAAACAAATTATGAAAAATGTGTAAATTCAATTCATATATCGAAGTTTGGATGAAAAAATGCTTTTATCAATTTCAGTTAGCTAATAAACAATTGAAATTGCTCAGGTTCCATAAATATAAAATATTTTATTTTTTATAGTATTCATGTCATACTCCATGAAAAACCAAAATTCATGGGAGAATCTCTGAACACTATAACATCGATTTACCAACTTTTTAAATAATAAAATATCACGGGCTGTGCGCATCAAGGGACAGTACAATAAATATTGTACACTTTGTCAAACCAATGTTCAATATTCGATAATAAATTGTGAGCTTCAAGTGAGTGAATATTTGAGCTGGCAATCAGAGTCTATACACATTGTTGAGCTTTACAAATGAATTATTTTTTTCAGCAAAGCATATTTTTATGAATCATGCACAATACGCTTTTATTAGGAATACTTGATATCTCAATTACATTCAACATGAATATCTAGTTCGCTGCTAATAATGAACATTATGTCCCTGATATCAATGATTCTTCTTTTATTATTTAACAAAGTTGAAAACTTTTAATAGACATGTTAAAATTCGAAATGGCGTATTAAAGAGAAACTTGTAAATCACTGGAAATATTATTTATTAAAAATTGTGTGTTATCTTGTTGATACCCAAAAATCCAGTTCGGGATCTGATGAAACTTCTAATAGTTTGCTGAAATGGTGTGCCTTTGAGTTAGCAGTACGTTTGTGCCGTTTTGTAAATAATTCATTTCAGCATGGTAAATTCTTAGATAAGTTAAAATTATCAATAGTTAGGCCGCTATTTAAAAGAGGTTACCCTCCTTTTACAGAAAATTATAGTTATATAGTTATATAGTTTTATTAGAGCATTCGAAATAGCAATGGTCTACAGATTATTATATTCTCTTATGCACATAAGATAATCAGTGAAACACAGCATAATTATCTTAGGAAAAGGCCAGTTTAAACGGCTATTTATGATTTTATAGATAAAATAGTATTAGGTTATGAAAAGCGTCAAAATCTGCTTGAAATATTTTTAGATCTATCTAAAGCCATCGAATTCTTAGACTATAATATTCATTTTGAAAAACTGTACCGTTTTGGGATCAGGCAAAAATCTTATCTCCTTAAATGTAGAAGGAGATTATTGAAAGAATCAAAGAATACAAAATATTACTCAAAGGTGGTGGATATACCACAAGGAAGTGTAATCGGTCCTATTTTGTTTTTATTCCATATAAATGATATGTCACAAGAAGCTATAAGACAAGACCAGCATATTGTCAACTACGCAAATGATACAAATATACTGGTAAAAAGTAAGGTATCACTCAGTACATTTCTAGAATCTAGTAGGTTCTGCCTTGACAGACCATGTAGATGGTTCACAAAAAAAACAAACTGATACTAAATAAGCATAAAATAAACTGTACGTCAGAACCAAACAACAAAGCTCAAATTTTCCCAACATGTAGGTAAGGCTAGGACCAAAGGAGATTGGACCTTGGTGGAAAACATAACGTTCTTGGGAATACACTTAAATCTAAATCTTGATTGGAGCTGACATATCTCAGAGCTTTATCGGGAATTGAGCAGGCTTAAATATGGTGTCATATTCTGGGCAGGTGTGACTGAAGCTCATAAGGTATTTGTGATGCAAAAGCGTGCCTTACGTGTCATGCTGCAAATGAACATTAGGGAGACTTGCAGGGGAAGATACCGTGAGTTGCAAATCGTCACCTCGCCTGGCATAATATGTTTACGAGTGCTCGTTATTTTTGTTCAAGAATAGGGAAAAATGTAGTAATTATATAACTAATCATGAATATTAAACTCTAACAATAGGCTTCCACATACCACAGCATAGACTAACAGCAACAGCAAAATCTACTACATACTCGTCCATTTAATTCTTTAAAAATTTGCCAGAAAATATAAGAAGGGAATAATAAACTTTTAAATTGTATAAAAAGTATATGTTTTTATTAATTTTAAATATAGAACCCTACAACGTAATTGAATGTCTAAGTTTTTGATATAAATATTTTTTTTCATTCTCTTTTAGATGTAGTCACTTTGTTATACCCGTTGTATGATTGATTTGTATTAACTTTTAAAGTTGACTTTTAAACCTAATGATGCGTTCTTTTAGTTGTGCACGTCAACATGTGCATTTTTTTTAAATAATATAATAAAGAGATTTATTTATTTGAACGACGATGCTTCTTAATATGAATATGTACCAAGGAAACAAATTTTATTTTGTACTTTTAGTATTAGAGTTCTATTGCGACACAGGAATTACGTAACGTTGAGAAAAAACTTTTCGAGGTATCGGTATGAAAATTGAAGGTTATATTTTAACCCTGTATTGATAGCTCATCAAAAAAAAAGTTTTGCAGAGTTTTGATTATGACCGTAAAATAAGAACGCATTTGCAGTTTTACAGCATCACTGTAGGCAATATTTCAAGAACAACTAACAAATTTGACTTCATCAAAATATGGCCCCTGAAATAATAAAACTTTTGTTTAATATAATCTAGCTTTTATGCTCGGATATAATATACCTAGTTATATTTCCCTTAAAATTCAAATACCTACCAACCATATCAAATGCTGAAACCAGATAACTTTTATTAAGAATCTGTTGAAATATTTTAGTCAGTGCCATTTTTGGTAAAATTGCCAAGTAGATATTATCAACCAGAGCAAAAATGAATGAGATTTCATGAAATATTTAATTTTTAATTGGCTATATTATGATTTGCCTTTCCCAGATCAATTAATATATGACGTTTGCCGATACCTATGTACCAAGACCATATCATGATGTGGCTAAATATCATCAATCCTATCGTAAAAATGAATGACAGATAAGAGGCAACTACCTATATCTCGACAACAATATTGGTAGATAACATCTAATGAAGTTGGCAATTTTTTTAACTACATATTTCACATTTTGGGAGTTATTCAAGAATCATGCAAACATTAACTTCGTTGAACTTCCTAAGAGCTCTAGCTCATAAGCCGTACAACTGTTGTTGATGAATGTCCTGTTTTAGAGGCTACTGGAAATGATCAATATTCTCGTTAGAAAATTTTTTTATCCCTACAGGGTTTTTTAAGCCCACCTGGTACATTGTTTGCCTTTTACAGCCTATTTTCTCCATATCTACAATCATACGCAGGGAAGTACTAAACCTATGAAAATATATGCAATAAATTATTGGACTTTACTATAGGTACCTACCTATATTACAAAGAAACAAAAGTCAAATCCTAAGTTGGGATCACGCGATCCAGTCTTAGGGTCCATAGTATGAAAAAGACTTTTCGATTGGAACGTTCCTTTTTTAGGACGTAATTCATAGAGAATTTCCGAGTGCGAAGTGCAATTGCTATCTATTCTATAAGCCAGCAATTATTAGTTTCTATGGATCGTGTTCATTGAAAATTCTGAGAGCCTTGTCTGTGGATAATACTCATTTGGCAGTGCTTTGGTAACATATAAGCAAATAATTCACGGAATGTGAAATCATATGATTTTATACATATTCCACTGATATAAGGCTCCAGTGCGAATTATAAATTTGAACCTGCAGGATACGTTAGTTTTTCGAATGTTGTGGTTTGAAAACATTATAATTTGAAAGAACAGTAGGTACCTAATGACGTGAACATCCTATATAGGTTTCATGAGCAAAACAAAGTTAACTTTCCACAATATTACGTTATGAAGAGAAGCATGGCTATATACTACTACCAAATATTAGAAACACCTTTAATCTTCGCTACTACTACAGAATAGTGTAACAGTGCGAGAAGTTATCGTCAAGGTTGTGAATATTAAGCACTTCCGTCAAAACACCCTGAGCTCGGAGATTAAATTTCAAGGTAACTCATGAGAAATTACTACCTGCACCGCTTTCGCAGCCGCACATTTCCAAAAACTGTACATTTCGTTGAAATCTATTTTGAATACCTTCAACTTAGAATATAGGTAAATATTATTCTTATTTATAATAACAATTGCCAAGGTACTTAGCTTATCGTTTATTTTTGACCGACGAACCCCGAACGGAGGAGGTATACAATTTTTTTTTTTTTTGGTTCGTGCGCGCCTTTTATATAGTAGACGATCTCCGATTTTGATGATTTTGGATTCATTTGAAAGAAGGGGATTGAGAAATGGTCCCATATTCATAAAAACGCAAATCCGAAATCTCCTTCCCTCCGAAAACCACCCCCGAAGGGGTGGTTGGGGCGAATTTTCTCGAAAATTGAAAATCTGAGTTGGTATAATTAAAGATAGGACAATATCCGGAAACGTTTAAATTGAACATTTTTTCAAAAGTGTTACGGTTTTCGAGATAGACGCATGTTAAATATGTATTTTTGCTATGTGGAGAGGACAATTTCTTTCGAAAATTGAAAATTTTTCGATACTACATGAAAGATATAATTATTTGTAGCAACATTTATAATGAACATTTTTTCCTTAGAATTACGGTTTTCGAGTTAAATCGGTGTTAAATGGTAACAACTAAAATATTCAAGCGTATTTCCGCCGCGATGTTCTGAGATCTCAATAATAACCACTACAAGCAAGGAATATACGTGGGTAATAGGATAAGTATTATCTTCATTGATATGGTATAGTGAACGTTCAACGATTTTCGGGACTAATGTTACACTCAAAAGTGTGAAATAAATATTTTTTACAAAAAATTGGACCGACGTTATAGTTGATGCACTGAAAAGTATAAAATAATATTACTTCTATTGGTGATGGTACTTGTGAAGTTGGTGCCAAAAGCTATCAATCTAACTGCAACTGCACAACTTCAAAAGTACCATCACCAATAGAAGTAATATTATTTTATACTTTTCAGTGCATCAACTATAATGTCGGTCCAATTTTTTTTTTTAAATATTTATTTTGAACAAAATTCAATCGTCATGCGTTACGCTCCCTAGATGCGACTATCTCTATTTCTCTCTCTATCTCGTGCGCACTCGGTAGTAGTATAAGCATATTATAAGGTCTCTAAATTAGAATTAAAGTACTATAGTAAATTTTACACTGATATATGGCTTAAACATGACAATTGTTTCAGCACACTGCCTTTCTTAAATGCGATTTTTGACTAAACTCTAACAGCATAAGTATTGTATAATTATTGGCCGTATGTTTATGTTTATTAATTTCTAATGACTCAAGTAAATTTAATTTCGATTCCTTTCTTTTCCGTATGAAACATTTAGATATTATTATTAAATTGTGATTATTATTATTTAGATGTCGCGCGTAGCTTGAATTAGATATATGGTATGTTATCAGTTGTTTATGAACTCTTGGTGATTGTTTCGAAAGTTTACGTAGTCAAACTGGCTGAAATATTTAAACCTGTATCAATAGACACAAAAGCTCATTCAAATACCTACCATGTTAATATTTTTAACAAACTATTGGAACGACTTTATTACTTGAAGTACTGAAAAACTCAAAATGATATTAATTACCCTGTTGATCTTAATTTTCAAGTTGTGTAGTTCTAGGTATATAAAATACTTACTATTGTCACCGAATCCGAAAGTACCAACACTAGTATAATTATTATTATTTTGAATTTTTCAGTGCTTCAACTAAGGAAATCGGTCCTATTTTATGTAAAATTGTTTTATTTAATTCATACTCTTTTTTGTCTCCTCAAAATCATTGAAGGTTCACTTATAAACAGAGACTTCAAAACAGTAGGGCACACATATTTCACCCTACACCATTGCTATAATTCGAAAAAAGTCAGAACTTAAAAAAACTACAATTTGAGTGTTTTCGGATATGAATTTCTCTCGTATGCCTATATTTTATTACGCTTTTTACTTCCCTCAATAAGGGAAGTAGGTATTGTATTCACGTAAAAAATCGACCTCGAGATTTTTGCTGATATTTACGTTTTGGGGTTCCTAGATCTCGAAAATCATGGTATCTCAAGCCCGTCGGTCTGTCTGTTTGTCGGTCTGTAGTCTGTCTGTAGTCTGTCTGTAGTCTGTCTGTAGTCTGTCTGTAGTCTGTTGGCGTTGTAGCTCAATGACGGCTTGACCTGGACACCGAATTTTGGTATGCATATTGAAGGACTACCGGCGACGCAATGTAAGGTTTTTCGTTAATCATATATACAGGGTGTCCAAAATATTAAGTGTCAATATAAGAACGGTAGAATCGACGAGGTTGTTTACATGAATTTTTCTCTTGGATTTGATATTTTCTTAAACTTTTCTATAGTTTTCGCGTATCTCCAACTGAAATTTGCGTATTTTCGCGCCTCTTCGTGGTATTTTCTTGTGCTATTGTGTTCGTTTTGGATTATTTTTTTTCCATGGTGTTTTATCACTGTTTTAGGTCGTGTCGTTCATTCTCGTTCATTTTGGTAATATTTTACGCGTTTTAGTATGATTTTCATAATCTGGAGAATCTAGTCTAGGAAATCTGGGGATATTCATAAACTAGGCAATTTAGATTGGGTAATTTGGGAATTTTTGTGAAAGCTCCTATCATATTTTATAAGTGTTTTTATGATGATAAAAATCCATTGACATATATGAGAATTGAAACTTATGGTCGAATGATATTTGTTCAGAAACATTCAGTTATAGTTTGAATACCCATTGAATGGGGTTTCGTCATACCTTGTCTATCTCTTTTTTTCGTTTGTAAACTAGGTGAAATAAAATTTTAACGTCATAAACATTTGTCTTCAATCAGATCGGCTTATTTTGACGTTTGTTCTTGTTCTCTTTTACATTTAATGTCAAACATTTCTTTTTGAAAGTGATTTAGCCCCTTTACAAATATGTCAGTGTCAGTGTTTTGGGGTTAGGAATTAAAATTTAATTAAAATTATTGACGACATGCGTAAAATGGCAGATGACGTCAGGAATCGTGACGAAACCCCACTCGATGGGTATTCAAACTATATTTTGTCAACGATGTTGACTTGGTCATGGTCGTAGAGCAAATGACACCCCCCAGAAATTTAATTTCCCGCCGAGGGGGCGTGGCCTGTTTTCGCTGACCATTCAGAGAGTAGGAAGTGGTTACGTGACTTGCGAAAAGTGGAAGTGGAGGGGTGGGCTCCAATCACCCTATATCTTCTGTCCGTTCTTAAATAATTATGTTGTCAGCAATTTTTGACTTTCGAAAAATACACTACCCTCCTTGGAAGCGGCTTTGGAGTTGATTTTATAAAATATGGAACCCTTTATCAATATTCCTCTTTCAAATGAAAAAGCATCAAATGGAAAACACATACGATAATTTCGAGATGGAAAAATAACAAGCGTTCTGTTTTCCAAATGTTGAATTTCTGATTCACGACTGGTGTGTTTGAAAGTCAGGCTAGTTTCCATTGATTTTGGTAAACACAGCTCTTGTTGTACTTCCATCACGAAATCATTATTTGCAAACACTACGTGAAGGATGCATACCTCCTTCGTTTGAGAAGTCGGTCAAAAACTAGTTCAAACTCTGGGCTACATCTCAGTTATAATAATAACACATCTAATGATAATTTAAGAATGATACATGCTGAAAACAAAGGATGAGTTTACTTCAGTCATAAGAAATTATTAAACTTGAACATTCGGTGACCAGATCGATGGTATGTCCAGCCCTTCACTGTATATTTAATTGTTACCTAATTAGTTTATAATATTGGACATTAAGCATCCTTATTAATTAAGTAGGCACTTATCGTCATTGAATTTTGATGATACTCAAATTTAAGAAAGACTCAGTGTTTCATGTTTAAGCAATGTATTACTGGACATTTATTATACTGTCTTGATTTTGGTTAACTAATACAGTTATAACTAGATCTCTCTATAAAATGAAATTCGGAAGTGGAGAAAAGGTTTAAAGAACTGCGTTCTTGACGGGAGTAGGTACCTACTCCAACCACAAAACTGTATTCCCATTATTTTCTTCTACTTACTTAAAAGTTCATTTATAGATATATGAATTTCTCTAACAGATGCAAATTTTATTATAAATAAGAATAATTTTAACATCAATTGAAAAATAATCAAGTATTCAAGAAACCCCTTAATAATCCATATTCGGGGTTGGTGTACCAAGCAACAAATGTGGGAGGTGCAGTGTACCTATTTCAGCCTAATTTATAGATAAATAGGTATTTTAAGAGAATCTGCTTCCTTTTTGATAGCAATACCTACCTATGCTGTATTCTTTTTTAATAAATACTATTATAATGAATTATCATGTTCTCCTATGTGTGTTCTTGCAATAGGTATTGTTCTTCTTTTTACATCGCGTGTTCGAAACAAACCCATTCTAAAATATATTATTACCTACCTTTTTTATATTCCTAGCGCCCTACTTTTGAGTTCTAATTTATTTTAACAGATGATCTTGTGATAAGTAGGTATATCTACCTATAAGCTCTGAATCTACATGTTCATTCCCTATTTCTAAATATGTCACGAGTACTTTTTATCGTTGCTATAAACTTTCAAACATAAATTTTGTTATGACCGCATTTCAAACCGGACTCTAATTGCTGGCTCGTTTAATTTAACCAGGGAACACTCGAAAACACTTGTATGCCTTGATGAATCTACTGTGGGCTTATATTATTATTCAACTAGATATGGATCAGTTGTTGGAAGAAAAACTATTTATGCTCGTTCCACTTCCATTGCAAACCCGATTTAATAGTCCTAGAGGCTACACAATTTATGATCAAAATACTGTAGATATGCTGCACTAACCAGTTCTTTGGAAATTATTGATAATATCTTGAAAGCTTTTGGTAGTGCCTCTCAAGACAATTAACACTTAAATTAACAATTCGCATTTTGGACGAACAGACATTTATAAACTTGAAGTATTCTTATGATCTTAACAAATGTTTAAAATTTGTTGATAATGGCCGAACTGTTCATCAATTCTTGTTCTAATAAATATTTTTTACAAAAAATTGGACCGACTTTATTAGTTGGTGCACTGAAAAGTGTAAAATAATATTAATTCTATTGGTGCTGTTACTTTTGAAGTTGTGCGGTTGCAGGTAGATTGGTAACTTTTGGCACCAACTTCACAAGTACCAGCCCCAATAGAATTAATATTATTTTATACTTTTCAGTGCACCAACTAATAAAGTCGGTCCAATTTTTTGTAAAAAATATTTATTTCACACTTTTGAGTGTAACATTAGTCACGAAAATCGTTGAACGTTCACTAATACCAAAGAAGATAGTACTTATCCTATTACCCACGTATATTCCTTGCTTGTAGTTGTTATTATTGAGATCCCAGAACATCGCTGCGGAAATACGCTTGAATATTTTAGTTGTTACCATTTTAACACCGATTTTACTCGAAAACCGTAACTCTAAGGGAAAAATGTTCAGTATAAATGTTGCTACAAATAATTATGTCTTTCATGTACTGCAAACAGATTTTCAATTTTCGACAGAAATCGCCCTCTCCACATAGCGAAAATAGGTATATTTGAGAATTTAAAATGTCTCTATGTCGAAAACCGTTACTCTTTTGAAAAAATGTTCCATTTAAACGTTTCCGGATATTGTCCTATCTGTAATTATATCAAAGCAGATTTTCAATTTTCGACAAAATTTGCCCCCTCCACCCCCTTCGGGGGCGGTTTTCGGAGGGAACGAGATGTCGGATTCTCTTTTTTATGAATATGGGACCATTTCTCAAGCCTCCTCTTTCAAATGAATCAAAAATCATCAAAATCGGAGTACGTTTACTATATGAAAGGCGCGCACAAACCCAAAAAAAAAAAAAAGCACACAATCGAATTGTATACCTCCTCCTTTTGGGAAGTCGGTCAAAAACTCATAAAAGAGATAAATTGTTGCACAATATGTAAGAAAATCTAATTCAAATATTCTGTAACGTAAGTGAATTTTATTTAAATTGGTGTATTAGTATTATTTTCAGTTCTTTATCTAACAGCTTTATTTTTGAGAAGATTATCTAATAATGATTTGGCCGTCCAAATGAATGTTTTTCCAAATATTTAAAATCGTCTCTGAAAATGGTAATATTCAGCTTGGAATTGAATCTAAAACATCTTACGACATTTTCACTGCATAACAATATCACACAATATGCAGCCATGACAAGGAAATGGTCAAAACAGACATTGACAAAATAGTTATTAACAATATATATATTAATATAGTGCTTTTATCATTTTTATGTGGAATTTATTTGAAATAAACAGTCTTCCAACATTACTGGTCATCCAAATATTCGAAAAAATTAAATAATTCCTATGAAAACGTCATTGTTTGTGAAGGTTATCCTGCTTGCAAACTCAGAGCATATAACCATAGATTTATAAGAGCTTTTGCCGCCACGGCGCTCATACTCAAGAGGCCAGAATTACTTTTAACTATCATTTTCAAAAAAAAAAATGCAATACAATCATCTTCCAATCATATAAGCTGATGTCGCTATGACAGACTAACAGTCTTTTCCGTTCTAGGCCATTTTGTTATTTAATTGCTATGGTCATGATGATATCAAACATGTAGTATCAAAATAAGTAAGTATCTACCGAACTAAGATTTGATTACAAATATGGGTTTTTACTTGAATAGCAACAATATGTGTTTTCTTAAAATGTTTAAATTTAAACTTCTATAAGTAACCTCGAAGAAAGCTGTCACTCTAAAATTCTATTATTGGCTGACGAACTCAAACGGAGGAGGTATACAATTCGACTGTCTGCTTTATTTGTTTTGTGCGCGCGCTGTATATAGTAGACCTACTCCGATTTTGATGATTTTCTTATTCATTTGAAAGAGAAAACTTGAGATACCCTTATTTGTAAAGACTGATATCCGAAATCTCCTTCCCTCCAAAAAATCGCTCCCCAAGGGGGTGGAGGGGGCAATTTTTCTTGAATATCTAGAACTTGACACAGCAGAATTAAAGATAGGACCCAGGAGACGTTTAAGGTGAGCCTTTTCTTAAAAGAGTTACGGTTTTCGAGTTACAGCGATGTTAAAATCTCAAATATGTGAATTTTCTCTATATGGAGGGGGCAATTTCCTTCAAAAATTGAAAATCTGAGGCAACAAAATTAAAAAGCAGATTATTTGTAACAACATTTATTTGAATTTCTTTTCCACAGAGTTACGATTCTCGAGCTACAGCAGTGCTAAAGTCTAAAATACGCGTATTTCCGCGACGATGATTTTAGATTTCTGAATAATAACAAGTACCAGCAAAGAATGGGAATTATATAAGTGAACGTTCACCGATTTTCATAACTAATGTTACACTCGAAAGTGTGAAATAATCTTTTTACAAAAAATTGGATCGACGTTATTAGTTGGTGCACAGAAAAATACAAATTAATATTAATTATACTTGTGCTGGTACTTGTGAAGTTGGGGCCAAAAATTTTCAGTCTAACTGCAACTGCATAACTTCAAATGTTCTGGCACCAATAGAATTAATATTATTTTGTATTTTCTGTGCACGAACTATTAACGTCCGTTAATTCTTTTGTAAAAAATATATATTTCTTACGTTAAAAATAACCTATCTTATTTAGAATGGTTTTGCCATTAGTTTTATGTTTAATTGTTTTATGAGATTCCTTTAAGAGCACTAGGTATTCTCGTATAGGTATCTTAATACTTTTAAATTTTTGTTCGTGAGTATCCTAAATAAATAAATAATAAAATAATCGAATATAGCGTTTAGTACCTATTTAGTCCAAGTTCTCAGCATTAATTCAATTTACATAATATATTCAAATTAATTGGATTAATGTCTTATTTCTATGTATATGTTATATCCAAATTATTGAATGATTATTTTTCTCGTACAGGTAATAAAATATTTTAATCTGTTATTTTCCAGTCGTGAATTCCAATTATTCTCAATCATCCAATCTGCTACAACAATCTTGTCTTCTGTTTACATATTTTTTCTTAAAAACCACCTGAAGTTTAGCTGAAGTTTTTCAACATGCATCAGCTTCCTTATTCTTTGAGTATTATTACCAATGCTTAATCTATTAGATTTAAGGTAATTATTTTTTATAAGCATGATGTGTGTAAATACCTTTAAAATAATATTACAGTGGTTTTGGAAGTGAGATTCAGAGTCGCGTGATGGTTTTTAAAGTTACATAGATTCTGGTATTTTAATGGTTGAATGGTTGAAATTTCACCGTTTACCCAAAAAATAGAATATCCCTTATTTCTGAGTACCTTCTAGTAGAAGAGAGTAGATGTATGTTTTTTTTCTGTCATAGCGACATCAGCTTATATGATTGGAAGATGATTGTATTGCATTATTTTTTTTGAAAATGATAGCTAAAAGTAATTCTGGCCTCTTGAGTATGAGCGCCGTGGCGGCAAAAGCTCTTATAAATCTATGGTTATATGCTCTGAGTTTGCAAGCAGGATAACCTTCACAAACAATGACGTTTTCATGGGAATTATTTAATTTTTGGTATAAGGCCAACACGGCTTTTTAGGTACTGTTTCGTATTCAATATATCTCTTTTACAATTGTTAAATTTTTTGAATTTGTTGTAGTTTATTGTCACTTCATATGATATATACTTATGTTACATAGGAAACTAAAGTCTTCTTTGACAAGGTGCAATGAAACGAACCAGTATTTTGCATTGTAGGTACTTGTCGTCTGCGTTTGAATTTCAAAACCATTTAGAACGTTTACTTATAGCCGACAAAATTATGCGACATTTTTTTTAATTAATGAAAAGTTAAAACTAATACTGTAAAGAAAATGGTAGCTTTGCTATGTTAAATCGGAAATTGCATTTGCTGAAATACAGAAACTTTATTCTCAATTTAATTCATGGTATGTATCTTATGAAATTTTAGTAGGTATACGTCAATGGTCAATATTGAAGTTTATGCGTATTTGGAGCAATATTAAATAATTCGTGAAATGATAACTACTATCGCATATTAATGATGTTGTCTCAATGCCATCTAATTGAGCACTGCCAGTACCATTTCGAGTTTACTAACTTTTGCCACGATTGTATCGAGACCGACATGTTATTGAGTATAGAAATATATTTTTCCTATTTTGTCCGGGAAACAAAAAACTCAGATGCATCTGTATGATAGTTACTTTGAAACAATTGTTTGAAATGCACAGTTTATAAACACATCTCAAAATTATAGTGGACAGTTTATATTTGATGTTTTGAACTAGTCTTGCAAGTTTTATAGTACTATCGGCTATGCGCATATTTTTAGGAGAAATGATTAAACAAAATGATTTTGGATATATCAAAAGGAAACTCCATCCAACACTTTGTATATTTGTTCAATGGTTCTGAGTATAATGCAGCCTATCCGCATTGCCAAACTGGGAATTTTCGTAGTCAAAGCCATCTAAAAGTTAATCTGGTAAGCTGACTATGAGTTCCACGAAAACTCCTCTATGATTTCAGAGCTTGAACATTTATATTGATAGCTTGATAATTCCCAGTCCCATATTTCCTAAAACGTTGCCATCCAACGATTATACTAATCTTCTTCTACTGGCGCACAAGACATTTATTAATAGCTCGACATACGTTCGGTTGACCGAGATTAGAGTACACTAAGAAATTATTATGGAAATCCTCGTTAGTTTGCAATGAAACGGAACGCTTTACCGTGACAGCTATAAGATCTATATCTCTATGATCAGCCACGACATCGTTTTACGTCAGGCTATAAAGTTTATATGGGTTCTAAATTTTCCCAGATATATGAGTGATTCTTTGGCGGATAATAATAATTATTCTCGGTTATGACGCGCAGATAAGTCATCTTAGTCTCATTACTGAAACCATCAAGTAGTAAACATTTATAAACTGATCTTAAGTAGCGATCGAGAATGTATAGTTTCTCCTTAAATTCACCATAGTCATCAGTACTTCCTAAAAAATATTTAACATATTGTAACGCTTAACCCTGTGATAAACGGTGTGTGGGAGTTCACTTTTAGGGAGTTCGCATTTTGCAATTTACTAGCAATCCTTCTACAGTCTACTCCCGGAATTTTTCAGGATATTTTCATTTAAGCAAAAAGTCTTTGCTTTAGTTGGGCTCAAACCCACGACCTTTGTTAGAAGACGAACTTCTTGCCAACTAGAGCACCGGGGGTAATAAAGTATACCTAAGTATAATAATCTGATTACACGCAGCAATAGAAGGAATCACTGCTACTACTAGCAAATTCCTGGAGAGCATTTCTAGAATATTTTAATGTCTTCCATATTACTTACTGCTATAAATATTGGTGCTGCAAAGGGCTCATTGATTTCTGAAATAATATTCAAATATATTGAATTTCTGGAACATTTACATGATACCCTCTATTCGAACTCTGATACGTTTTCAGTATTGCGATATGCCTGTGTCACTTTCAATAACAAGAATGTGCTGCTTGTTATATTTATTGAGGTGTAAAGTTTCCTCGAGTATATTTACAGATGTTCAGATAATATATACAGCCTTATTCGTAATCAAGGTTATTACTGAGTTTAGTAACGTTGGCAACGTCAAATCCAAAGTGATATACAATACTGGTTAACAAAACGTGTAATATTTCTCTTATCTATGCATTAACCTCAAATATCTGGTGTATGTAGTGGAGATCTCAATCGAGTATTCCTCAATGATTATAGGTGAGTTTATACAGTAAATAAAATAAAATAAGAAACAAATTAAATTTGAAACAAAAATAACCTCAAAAAAGATTGGTTTATACAGATGACGAAAATAAAATAAAAAATAAGAATGAACCAATCAAATCACAGCTTTTTTGACCAAAACTTTTGTGTTGTATGAAAGTTGAGTGTTTTCTGGTGGTTGATCATGCGCATTAACAGTTTCCAAACAAAATAAAATAAAATAAGAAATAAAGATGAAAGTTGGCCATCGTTAGTTCTTATTCTTGTTTCTTAATTTAGCTCGAAATCATAACGCCACTGATTTACTCCCGTCAGTTGGATTGATCCATTTTTCGTGTTTTCAAGGCAACATTCGTGAAACAAACTGTAAGTAATAATTATATATACTTTATGGGACTGGACATACCATCGATCTGGTCATGTATCCTATTTTAGCCTGGCAGAAAGTATTCTTATGTAACAAAAAAATGCCATCAGGTTTTTGCTAAGCCTTAACTACAATGAATCATATAGATGTAAATACAAAAAAATGCATATAGTGACCATGACACTACCCATATATATTTATGTCCTTATTATTTATATTTAAAAATCGAAATAAATTTGAATTCCATAAGATAGGTACAACAAACATAGTCTAAACACACGATACCATAATACTGACTATCCACAGATTGTCATCTAGCTTACGCATATATTAGGTTTTTTAATAAATTGCTAACAACAGTCAAACAAGAAGATAACATATAAATATTTTTTACATAAAATTGGACCGACGTTATTAGTTGGTGCACTGAAATGTATAAAATAATATTAATTCTATTGGTGCTGTTACTTTTGAAGTTGTGCAGTTGCAGATAGATTGATAACTTTTGGCACCAAGTTCACAAGTACCAGCACCAATAGAATTAATATTATTTTATACTTTTCAGTGCACCAACTAATAACGTCGATCCAATTTTTTGTAAAAAATATTTATTTCACACTTTTGAGTGACTAAAGATAGTCACGAAAATCGTTGAACGTTCACTAATAGCAAAATGTACTTATCCTATTACCCAAGTATATTCTTTGCTTGTAGTTGTTTTTATTGAGATCTCAAAGCATCGCTGCGGAAATACGCTTAAGAATTTTATGTTACCATTTTAACACCGATTTAACTCGAAACTATAATAAAAAAAATTTCATTGTAAATGTTGCTAAAAATAATTATGTCTTTCATGTAGTATCGAAAGATTTTCAATTTTCGAAAGAAATCGCCCTCTCTACATAGCAAAAATGAGAAACTTACATGCCTCTATCTCAGAAACCGTAACTCTTTTGAAAAAATGTTCAATTTAAACGTTTCCGGATATTGTCCTATCTTTAATTATACAAACTCAGATTTTAGATTTTCGACAAAATTTGCCCCCTCCACCCCTTCGGGGGCAGTTTTCGAAGAGAAGGAGATTTCGGATCTGCGTTTTTGTGAATATGGGACCATTTCTCAATCCTTCTCTTTCAACTGAATCAAAAATAATCAAAATCTAAGTTCGTTTACTATATAAAATGCGCGGTCAAAAAAAAAAGCAGACTGTCGAATTGTATACCTCCTCCGTTCGGGGTAAAAAGTCCACTCTATCAAAGAGTAATTGGGAGAATAAAAGCCATCAAGTGGTGAAGATAAGTCAAATGTTTTTTTTTATAAAAAATCATTAATTTTAATATATTAATTCCTGATTTTGATGATTTCTGATTCATTTGAAAGAGGAGACTTGAGAAATGGTCCCATATTCATAATACCTCAAATACTAAATCTCCTAAGCAACCAACCCTCCCCCGAATAGGGTGGAGGGGTCAATTTCTCGAAACTCAAAAACCTGAGGGCAAAATTAAAGATAAGACAATATCCGGAAACGTTTAAATTGAACTTTTTTTTCAAAAGAGTTACGGTTTCCGAGTTACAGCAGTGGTAAATTCTTGAATATGCGTATTTCCGACGATGTTTTTATTAGATCTCTGAATACTAACAATTACAAGCAAATAATGTACATGGGCAATAAGATAAGTACTATCTTCTTTAGTGTAAGTGAAAGTTCAACGATTTTCGTGACTACTTTTCCACTCAAAAGTGAGAAATAAATGATATATACAGAAAATTGGATCGACTTTATTTGTTGGTGCACTGAATAATATTAATTCTGTTGGTGCTGGTACTTGTGGAGTTGGTGCAAAGAGCCTTCTATTTAACTACAATTGCACAACTTCAAAATTGCTAGTACCAATAGAATTAATATTATTTTGTATTTTTCAGTGCACCAACAATAAAGTCAGTCCAATTTTTTGATAAAAATATTTTAAATGTAATGGCACTGTGATTGTCATTCCTGAAATAAGGCCCAGTTCTATTCTATTCAATTCTAGCTAAATGGTACTTAACACGTCAAAATGGAATATAACCATTGTTGTTTGTCTTGGCGCGCTGAAACAAATGACTGGTCACACGACCTAATCAGACGAGTCTTATATGCGATGGAATTTGTTTGAGAGTAGTAGGAAAGTCGAGTGAGTTGACCAAGGAGTTGACGAACCAATTTTTGCTTTTGACTCACGCAAAATTTTTATTATTCAAGACCAGACTCGGGGAATACCAGAAACACATAAACACCCAAATTGCCTGAATATAGTCGGCGGCGTACCTACCAAGTCCTTCCGAAAATCTATTGCTATCTCGGAAGTGGTTGGAAACGAGACCCCTAACTAATACGATTAGAAAACTAGTTTTGAAATTTACATCCGATTTGCCCCAAATTACAACAGATAAACATCGTAGCTTTATAAACCTAATTTAACTCTTTTGGGGTAAAGCTCTACCAACAGGTTTATCAAGTGTTTTAGGACTATTTACAATGAAAACTAATTTTGGAAGGAAAATATACCTAATACAAAAACCAAAGCACTATGACGACTACTAGAAATAAAATTAACGTTCAAATGTACGAACCAATTCAACCTTTTTAATTAATAATTTAGTTACACTTATTGATTTTGTTTGTACATGTATCTAAAAATATATTGTAACGGGGATTTATATTAAAATTGGGTTCGATTTATTTTCACTTATTTATTTACACCAATAACTACTCGTCTATATACACATTTATATTCACACTATATTTCCTGGACTATAACGACTGTCTGTGTCTATGTGTTCTATCACTAACTGTCACTGACCGTGCTTTATGACCAATTGAACCATCCAGTCTATACCATCAGCCTTATATATCTAACCTAAAAAGCTCTAGATGGTTCCAGTGTTTGTTTTCGTTGTTTCTGGAGGTTATTTCTCAATATATGGCTTCGAGAATAGACCAGGACTTATTCTTGTTGCCCTCTGATGTCTCCCGTGTTTTCCGGAATTTGCATTGTGTGTGTATAGTTCATTACTCGGGCAAGTCTTCACGTTACAATATTTTTGTTTTAATCCGAAATATGGTTGAAGGATTGACATAAACATTTCTCAATATAATTGTCTGAGAGTCAGGTTTAAGGTAGACGTTACCTTAGTGATTAGAAAGGTGTACGAAATTCATTATGAACTATCTTTTGATTAGAAGAATGGCTCGTTTCATTTTCTACTTTAGCAGATACCTGTATAGATTTAGGTACTCTATGAAAACTTTTATTAAAAATAATGTTAGTAGTGTTTCTCAAGTTGAAAGAAATTATTGTTTTGTAGAATGTAATCTTGTGGAACACTTCAAATAAGACGAACCACTTTGGGTCGATATTTATTCTGTCATAACCAGTATAAATTCCTAATTCTTGACTAGATAATCGTGATAAGCAGCATTGTACTTTTCGACATATATATATTTATATCACCAAGTTGTAGGAGAGAGCAATATTTGTCCAATGCTTCCAATACTGCCAGTGCTGATATTTCAGAAAACTTTCGGAGGTGTAATAAAAATATGATGAGTCATCGCAACGTACATAAAACACATTCCCTGCATAAAGTTTGATGTATATCCCCGATGCGCGGTGCCTTTGCCAGGAAATGCGATATTTCGAGGAGTGGGGGGATATATGCAAACTTGAAGGCGAACTATCTAAACTATAACTATTTTGGGAGAGGACGACGGATATATTTATATATTCAATCATAACTTTGGAATGCTTCCAGATCAAATATACCTACCTATCTTAACGAAATTGTATTGCAGAGATCAATTGGTGAATTAGCTCTGGGATTACTGAACCGCATTAGCAAGAGATCGATATTTCAGTCATATTTATATATCCGCTATTCACTAAGGAAAACATCCTGCGATATGAAGAGCTTGAGTTTTGATGACTTGCAGTTGTATTTATATATGATTTAAAATACTTCATAATGACATGCTGAAAGCATATTCAGGACCATACCTACTATTCTTTTATTTGGAAATCGTCTTATTTTGTAATTCTGATTTTTTGAGTTGACAATAATTACGGACACTTTTGGGCGGATCGCCGTAAAAGGAGTAGGTACTTGAAATATGCATTTGTGGCATATCCAGAATTTTAAATGCAAGTATTTAAGTATTTACTCAAATTTATTTTTAGCATTTAAAAAAGTTGCAAATAATTTTATTTTACCTTAACCAAACCAAAATAGGACCAGTTACGCTCGAATACCAAATTTGGACACTGGCCGAAATTTTTACTCACACCGCAATGTGGAATAATCAAAGTACACATCGTCATGTTTTGGATATTTCTATTTACTCAGTGTCCGTAATAAAATACCCAGAATGTGTTTTGGGCAAACACATTTTCTCAATCACCGATTCAATCTTCGGACTTTGCGCAAATGCAAAATAGGTACCATCAACGTGATCTTATCAGCCTATGTGTTGTGGAGATTTCACAATTGCGCAAAGACAAAAAAAACTCTATTTTCATTAAATCGTATCAAACTAACTAGAACATAAATTTACAAAATCCAAAGCATAATAAGAAATATGAATTTATTCATGTATCTAATCGTTGATTTTTCATGTATCTAATCGGATAAACTAATTAATTTCAGCAATTGTTTATAAATGTTCATACACTGATTTTCTCTAAAATATCTTCTAGCTCATATTCCGGAAGCCGGTTTGACATTGGTTGAGATTCGCTATAACACTAAAAGATTTTTGGTTTTCATATTACCTAATTAATTCTATTAAATATATTCCTGGCTTATTAAATCAACACGTACCGAGTTTATGTTGCTTGTATAATTATTGTTAACTAATAATTTCCATGAAAAATATGCGATTCCGCGATGACAGTACTTTAAGTGTCGCCAGCTTTCGTCTATCAAGAAAATGAATTAATAAAACTCGTCTAGTAATAAAATAGAATAATTTATCCAGATAAACAAAGTAACTCAAGTCAGCTCTCTAAAAGCTGCTCTTCTCGACTACCTCCGCACATTTCATGGTAAATTTACCTCATATTAACTTTACATGAGCTACCTAACCTGCATATTAGCCCGGTAACTGCCTGCAGATATTCTCACTTTGAAACTGGCGAGTGCCAGTGACTAGTTATTATTCTCAAATTGACCAAGACTAGGACCAAAGTTAAAGCATATGTGAAAAAATCGACTCTGGTATTATTTCATTGATATATAACTCCTGTTTGAAAAATTGTGGTTTATAATATACCATCAAATCTCATTTTCACGAAACTACACAAAACCGAGCACAGATAATTGCTGCTATATTTATCAATATACCTATGACCTATATATATATCAGCAACATACTCACTTTACTAATTATATCCATTAGGTTGGAATCATTTATATAGTACCGACAGGGGCAACTGGACATTTCTTGTCTAAGCTATAAGTAAATAAATCAAGGTGAATCCTAATCCTATCCTAATTTCGAAATTTTAGTAAACATTATTCGTCTATTCACAAACATTACATGGTCATAGAAATTAATATGCCCATATAATGATTTCAATGTGAACTTTTCTGGACTCACGCGATCTGTGAAGAAATGCTAAGTATTATGAGAACTTCTCAGTGCTGCTAAATCATAAGCTCTCTTTTTAACAATACAATAAATTTTTAAAATTACAAAAAAACATATTTCTTCTTAGCTGCGACGTAATTCTAATGGGTACGCGCGACTACATCCATATACCTATATTTCTAAGGCTTATTGTGAGAGTTCATGCAAATGTGGATCTCATATATCAACCAATATCAGATACAGGTGGCAGTAGATAACGCTTTTAATGTTCGAGCATAATTTGAAGAAGAATTGCAGCATTGTTGTGACTTTTGCGGATTTGAGATTGGTACATGTATGGCAAAGTGGAGAAAATAGCTGTTTCTAAAAGATTTATGTAAGGCTATTTTCGGTTGTTCCAGATTTAAATATATGATTCATAGCAATAGATCCTTACTAAATTTATTCATTTTATGGTTGGAATTGATGTAATTTGTCTGCTTTAAGGAATCTTCTATAAGTATTTAATTAATCTTTGATACAACTGCAAATTATAATTATCTGGTAACAAGCATCCAGAGTACAGAAAACATAATTTCTTTAATTAAAGTCATAGGTGTAGACACAAACTTCATAATTAAACTTATATTATATATATATTATATATATATATATATATATATATATATATATATATATATATATATATATATATATATTATAATTTCTAAGACGACAAATCTGTAATGTCGTTATCTATCATAGGTTTATCTTCAGCTGTAGTCCCAGTTTTATTATGATTTTCTTTTTTATTGACTGACGAACCCCGAATGGAGGAGGTATAGGTACTATTCGACTGTCTGCTTTATTTCTTTTTTTTTGGTTCGTGCACGCGTTTTATATTGTAAACGTATTCTGATTTTGATGATTTTTGATTCATTTGAAAGAGAAGACTTGAAAAATGGTCCAGTATTCATAAAAACGCAAAACCGAAATATCTATCTTTCCAAAAACAGCCCACGAAGGGGGTGGAGTGGGACATTTTCTGGAAAATCGAAAATCCGAGATGGCAGAACATAACAAAATATGTGGCAACGTCTAAATTGAACATTTTTTTCAAAAGAGCTATGGTTTTCAATTTTCTGCGATATTAAAATTTGAAATACCTATATGTATTTCCGCTATGTGGAAGAGGCAATTTCTTTCGAAAATTGAATATCTGATAATGGAAAATTAATGACCGGATTAATTTTAGCAACATTTATTGTGAATTTTTTTCATAGAGTTACCGTTTTCGAGTTAAGTAGTGGTAAAGTTTATAATATGAGTATATATCCGACGATATTCTCAGATTTCTGAATAATAGCAAATGCAAGCAAAGCTTACATGGATAATGGTGAACGTTTAACGATTATCATGACAAGTGTAGATAAAATCTATTTCAGTTTCGTGTTTTGGTATTTATATATGATTTTTCATTGAAACTTTTGAAAAGTTTATTATTAAAATCTGAATTTAGCAAAATACACTTGCAGGCGCAAGTAACTACCCATCCCTAATTTCTTTATTATTGCGAGTTTATTGATTTAGCGCTTTCATGGAAGATGTATTTTTTACGAAAACATTTATTCCTCTATTTTTGAAATATCTTCTTTGAACGAAAATTCAGAAAAAAATTGTTTCAGTTTATCAGGAAGTTATTCTCCACGTTTCTAGAACAGCCCTTTAGATCTCTGATGCTGATTGGTGCTGGTATTTTTACCCAAACTTGTCTTTCAAGCTATCCCACATCTATTCAATGGGATTCAGATTCCCACTAAATGCATGGCAGCGTTTGAATACCAACCTCATTCATGTATCAGGTAGCGCTTCTGTCGATGTGACAACGAGCATTATCATGCATTGAAAGAAAATATTTCCCAATAAATGTTGCAAATGGAGCCACATAGTTTTGGAGAACCCTCTTCTATGTACCTATGGGCATTGAAACCACCTTTCTTAATGTTTACTAGGTCGGTATGAGCTCGTAAGAAATACTCATCCGGATCATCGTTGCTCTTTAACATGTATAAATGAACAAAACTATGGCCCATATAGAAATAATACTCCTAGAACGCTGATAGAGTGAGAAGTTCCTCACGAAGAAAGAGAAACAGTAATAGGGTTTCGGATGATATACGCTTGCGCGATAGATGTACCTTTCTCAAGAACGGTGTTGTCAAACTTGAAGAAATTTCCCGTTTTGGAAGATTTTGAAATAGAAAAGAGAAAGTAAATACCTACTTTCAATTATTATTTTTCGATCTATATAATATCAAGAACTTGAAATTTATCATGGTTTAAATGAATATAAAAACATATTTTCTTTTAAGAGTACCTATACTAAAGCATTTTGTAATCTGCACCTTAGACTAAGCAACAATGCCATGCCAGTCTTGTTGTTGGACGCCTTTGATATACCGGTGATGTGATATATATATATATATATATATATATATATATATATATATATATATATATATATATATATATATATATATATTGTTTCCTGTGCTAAAATAAAATTCGTGGAAGATGCCATCGATTAGACGTTATGTTTCATATAATATATAATATAATATACATGGATAAGCACCATACACGACGAAAATTAATTATTCATTTTGGTGTTAATGTTATTTTTAGGTAAATTTCTTATAGAAATATGCCTGTAGTGATCGTTCGCACTTTTGAATTTCCAAAAACATTAAACAGCATGTTGTTATGTCTATAAGTAAGTATAAACAATGTTTTGTTTATATATGTATATAGATTGATTCTGAATTCTTGACTGGTTTATTATTTGATAAAATAGATGTATATATATGAGATATTACGAAATTTCTTAACACGATTGAGGTCGCAGTTTTGGAAGTATCAAATTCAAATAATTTGGTACAAAAATCAATCTCTTAAATATTTCGGCCGAGTTCGTAATTATTGGCCATTATCGAGTAAGTAGTTTCAAAATGGCGACCGTTAAAACATTTATAAAAAACCACATGCTGTTAGTTTTTTTCGAAATTTAAAAGTATGAACGATCGCAATAGTAGATAGATAGATAGAAATAATCTAGGGGTGTTCAAATCTTGAGAAATTTATCTTTCCGCTGGCTACAGGCCGTAGGGATTCTTTAATGTTCTATTTTATAGAGTTATTATTCTCACCAGGACAAAAGTAGTTATTATTTGATTGAAAATTTCTTATCAATTTTAAGTACTTTAGTTCAACTCTATCTGAATTGACTTGAGAAAATTTAAATATTAGCTGATATTGAAATTAAATATATTGGAAATATCTCTATTTTCTAAACCAATATAACAAAAGAATTTATTTTTTAATAAACTGGCTTAAGCCCCATAAAAAACTTTCGGTATCGGTAGTAAAACGATCCAGTAAGGGTCCCTGATTTATGTATATAAATAATATATACATATATATGCATATATATTTAGTAATATTTATCTACCAGGTAAATATACAAAAGTGGCGATTTTTTTATTATGTTGAAGCATATAACGATTATTTAACACAATGTTAATGTTTTATAGTTAAAAAATAAAAAATAATATTTCAATGTGAAAACAAAACTTTTTTATTGACCCCTGTAAGTACCGTTTGACATGCCGTCCTATAATCATTATTTGACACATGCGCAATAGTCTCTAAGCCCTATCATTTCTTTCTAATATATGGATTTGTTGTCTATCTTTCTTCGTGAGTAGATCTGCTCGTATACTCTTATATACTAGCCTTCTAGGAGTATTAATTCTATGATGGCCCATAAAGGTGGGCCTGTGAGTATATATACAGTTGGATAGGCACCTCTAGATAATGATGAGGGCTTTTAGGAGTATACTTTAAGCAAGTTATCCAAACAATTTGAGAGTTATTATGTGCGATTATTGAAAAATGAGGAGACAAGTTGTCTTCAATGCATCATGTGACAATTGTATCAATTGAAAGATCTCGTTATGAGCAATACAATTTTTTATTCGTGAATGTTAGTCCTAGGAATGTTGAAGAATATTAGAGAAAATTGACAGTTTTTCCTCTTACCTCCGAAAGAACTGAGCCTAAAAAAATTCTAATGCTTCACTTAAACATTACAGGAAAACATAAACGAAAATACTGCCGGAACCTTCTGCACACTAACCCAACTAGAACATAACCGTTTTTTGTAGGCTACCGAGCGTGCTCGCTTATGGGATAAGCTCCATGTTTACCTGCCGTACTTTTCCTGAATAATATGATCAACATAGTAGTGCCAAAACGGCTGAAAAGATGTTGATGTCTAAAATGGAAAAAGTAACAATCAATATTGTCTACCTGGTCACATTCATGTTCTGGCTAAACGGCTCTTACAACAAAATTGATAAAGATCGTTGTGGGTGGCCCTGGCAGGCTAGAACAAATAAATAGTCGCGCAAGTTTATCGCAAAAATTCTCCGAAATAAGGAGGAAAAAAAAGTCTATTAGAATTAGCCTGAGAACAGCATTCAGTAGGACAGTCGTAATGGTAGATCTCTGCTGAGACATTCATTATGTGTACTTCAAGAGTCACACCCATTCTGCTCGTATTTAATTATGTAATTGGCATGATGATTGTTACGTTGAGGACGATTATTGTAGGTTGCGGTAACCTTACACTCCATCTTCGATGTTATCCTATAGCGCTCGTTATTGGAAATCCGATTAGACCTTAGTAATTATGTCGAGTGCCTGGATCAGTTGGCAAGAATAACTGTCGAAAATGTGGTTGGGATTAAGATATATATTTCCAAGATACTTGTAGGATGGTCGGATTAGTGCTGATGCAGTGAATTCTGATTTATTAATTAGACTTTTTAAGGAAAATCACGGAGCGCGCTGGGTGGATGGATACTTCGCTCAGAGAAACTTAGAAATCTTAGATTCAATAGTTTCGCAGGAGAAAAATACGTTTTTGCTCTCTTGGTATTATTAAATCTCATTATAATGATCTCTCTAATGAAGAGATTTCAGTAAATGCGTCTTTTTACTTTCTACGTTTCCGGTTTAATATCAAACCCGTACAGATAACTTTTGCAGTACTGGGAGTTAAATTGTCTAAATTTTCAAGGAAATAATCATCGTTTGAGAAAAACTACCTCTGACCTCAGTGTAGAGCGGAAAGGTTAAAAGAACATGAGTTTCATTTTCATACAAATTGCAGACGGTACAATGCTACATGTGTTTAATTTTATATGATAAGCCTTTGTATGTAAATTTATAAAAATTGTTATTCGATGGCCTGAGTTGAGACAGAATTCTAGTGATTTGCAATGGAAGGTTGAAACCTAAATATCTGGTGTATTGGTTAAATGGTGCTCAGGATAAATTATTGTAGAAGACTGTGTGGTGTGAGAATCGCGCTTAGATGAGGTAGGATCTGAATCACCTCTCTTCTTCTCTGCTTCAAATTTGGGGAATTTTGGATAAAAGTTACTCTTGGATTATTATCTTTATCGAATCTCTATTCTGTTTCTTTTTTGCTATGTAGTATTTCCTTTAATCCTTAACAATTGTGTCCCATTTCTAAAGGCATCTTTTATTTATAATTATAAATTGTATTACTAAATAAGATACAGAGTGAACATTCAACATACGAAATAGCGAGAAAAATATCAAAAAATCTTCAAATTCATAAATTATTATATATTCTCATTAATATGTTTTTAACGGGAGTAATAAAATAAATATTCAACATAGAAAAGTGCGAGAAAAATAATAAAGTCTTCAAATCAGTAAATGAATAATTATCATGATAAGCGTCTACTGATTATCAATGAGCTCCTAGTGCATTAGATAAATAGGTCAACCTAGATGGAATAATTTAATAATGAAATGAGAATCTTGAATCATTCACAACTAATTTGTGCTTTATCGACCATAAAATTAATGTATCAATTGGCATCTTTACTCAGTATAGGTACCCCTAGCAGTTTTAAACGTATGAACACATTGAATTCCATTTATGTAGAACAAAAGAACATTGTCTCTAGTACTTGGCCGTGGGGCACACCATACGGAAAGATAAAAAAATTAACACAGTTAATACATAGGTAAATTTGTTTTTCCTGCGTAAAAGGTGTAAGAACAACCAGTTGTCCATTTTGCCAATTGGCCTATAAATACTGAGTTTATAAATTAACCGATGTAGGTATTTAATTTTAGTAGCTCGTATAATAACAAGAATTGAGTCGATTATCATTTCGAAAACCGTTCTCATCCGAAATTTATCTAAGGTTGTATATTCTTTTAAATACAAGTCTATCTATGATTTTCTTAATTTTTCATAGCAAAGATGATTTTTCTTCATTGTTGATAGTGAAGAAATACATCTGTGTTCTTTCATCCCAGAATAAACGCGAAAGTTCTTTTTATCAGTTGATGTATGTCCTTTTTAATATAATGTCGATACTTTTTATAATTTATAATTTGTCAAAGGAATAATGTATCCTTTAACAGACCCGATGATAATATCGCTTGACAATTTAGTGCTTGTTTTAAACCATATCATCACCCCAGAATGTGTAATAAGTATTTGTCATAGAATATGGAATACCTTTTGATTTGTCAAATTGTATTAATAAATAGTTATTCTTTAAGATAAATAGTAATAATAATAAAAGTGTGGATATAACCCCGATTGCTTGTACTAAAACTAAACTATGTATAAACTATTTATCTATCTATCAAAGGAATAAAGTGATTTATTATTATTATAATTCATGTATTTTCTCAATATTTTTTGTGATTATTGTTTTTATATTATTTATATTATTTCTTTTAGTCTGATGTTCCCTTTTTAGAGTGAATAAATAGATTGAAGAAATTAATCATTTAGCTAATATAGCAACGCTCCATGCAGTTCTGGTCCCAGTGCAATGTTAATTCCCGCAATATTCATCATACTGGTATTTATCTAGTCGTGCTTGTGTTCGTTTGTTCAGTAATCCTGACCCGCACTTCCTTTTCTTTCCGGATGGCTCTAAGCTGGTTCTCTAACAAAGCTCCATCGAAACCTAGAAAGTTATGCCAACAATTCAATTGCGGCTCGCGACAATAGCTGGCCGCCTCAGATCTATATATGGAAGTTTATGGTGGGTGAGGTTTAGCTGACCCGGATTTGATTCCAAAACAAATTCTCGCGTTTGCGGCTCTTACTCCGGTTACATCTTGGCCCAGTTTGGTTTCGGTGCCCTTGAATAAACTTATTTGATAAATGGGAATAAGTTATTAGAAGCTTAATCTCGGTTATATAACAGCTTTATGAGAATCATGAAAGTCGTTCTGTTGTGATACATTCAGGTTATGATTTGACTCAAATGAACCGTTTTTCAGTTCTTTGAGCCTCATTTTGAACTTTCCTATGTTATACCGTGAAATCCATATTGTCTGAGTGAAACTTTTACTCAAATTTCCTTGTTTTTATCTAGAAAAATATTTGTTTTCGTTTCAATTTTGTATTAAAAGTTGCAAAACAGTATTTTCTATTCTGTTTGTACCTGGATAACAAGCTGATAGGGGGGGGTATATACCTAGGTATGGAGTTAATAAAGTAAGGGGAATATTTTGGATTCCGATATAATTTTAATAAATGAAGCTTTAAAAAAGAGTTGTCATGTCAACTGATGATAAAATTGTCAAATATTATCACCGCGAATCAGAGGATGGTACTTAATATACACCTAATCTTAACGCACATTCTAATGATTTAATAACGTAGATCTGTAGATAAACTGGAATTATACTACCATAATGGTCACGATACTAGGACAAACAAAATATGTTCAGTTGGTGAAGGCGATTAGGACCGCTGCGCACATATTTTTGTTCCGTGGCTAACCCGGAGGTTTGAACATAAATATCGATATTCTGGAAAATTAAATATCGTTTGAAACATGCGATTTATGGTTGCCACTGCTGTTTTGTCACGGAATGGCGTCATTAGAGATGCACGTGGTAACATTTTCTATTCGTATTAGGTATCCTATACAATGGTAGATATTACAGATGCAGTAAAAGTTAACAATGGGATTAGAAAGATGCAAGATATTTGATTTGCAAATTTTAAAAAGCATAGAAAGAAACTTGCATTTAAGAACTGGTTTCTCTTCTCAGTTCTTTAAATGCTGTCGATATTTGGTGATGAGAACTCGAATCCACGAGCCTTTTAAACACTTCATTCCAAGGAGTCGTTATCGCCCGCGCTTCCTTTGCCCTTCAGATCGTCCTAGAACCATTAGTTTTTCCATGGAACTGTGGCGTGCGATATGTCCGAAAAACTCGAGGATTCCTTTGTACTTCTTCAACGACGAGACTCTCTACGCTGGCTTGATTTCGATGGAAAAGGTTTCTCATCTAAAGGTCATTCATGGGATCTGCAGCATTCTCTTCCGAATAAGTTTTTCCAGTATGAAATTGTATTATGTTTGAGCATACAATTTTTTTTGTAAAATCAAACATAATAGAAATACCTTTTTTTCCTATGTCTGATGGAGTGTAAAAATTATTCCGTGAATGTTATTTGGCTAATTTCGTTGATATGTTTTTCGTAAAATAATATTGAGAAATTCTAAGTAATTCATAACGTTCTAGAAAACAGACCACTATATTTTATACACAGTGTTCAAGCACTCATGAAAATTATGTTAAGAGATATACATATTTGGTAGGCAGTAGGGTCGACATTAGTGAAATTTCTGTTAGGTTGGGAAATTCTCCTTCAGCTGGATATGAATTGATTATTCTTGTTAACGAGGACATGCATAATTTTCAGGAACTACCCTGTAATTTCATTAATACCACACCATCACATCTGTTTCCATTAAGTAAATGAAAACAATTATTACTGACAGTACGTACCTGTACCTACATAATTGAAAAGTTTGTAAGATTTTTCTTCAGTTAGGTTTAGTCTACATGTATACATATCTAAAGGGGACTTACACGACTTGTTCTGTTATAATCAGAGTGTATGAATATAAATAATGAAACAGAATTTTGAGCTGAATTACTTATGACAAAAGCTTTAAAATTCAGAAAATATTATGTGACATAGGAATTTCCAGTCAAAATTTAAACTTCTATTCGAAGTTTATCCCATATGAACTAGAAATATGCTACTCCTTTAACCTCCTGAACTTTGATCTCTTACACAAAGTTGCTTCGAAAATTTCTGGACCTGGAAGGTTAAAGTCTGGATAGAATTGATAGTTAATATCACAAATAATGTGTAAACATGTTTTCTGAAATAATTTTCTAAAAGTTATTTACATTGATAAGATAGAATGAATATTATCCATTGAGAAGTGGCAGAGGGAGAGAGTCATACTAATTCATATAATTCGAAAGTGAGTTTATAGGGCCGAAAATCTTGTCGTATTAAATGACGCTCTTCATTTAATTATGATACAACTTATACATTCACAAGCTATTATTTTTAAAGAGGTTGAAATATCTGAAAATAATATATGTCTATTCATATGCTAAGACTTTCGAAGCAATAATGCAGTTTCAGTTGGCAGTTTCCAAGATTCCAATAGGATGAACAGCCTCTCATCAAATGTCATATGACCTAGAGCTTGAGCTGGCTACACATTAAGCGCTACTTGCCAGCAGCTGTTAATAACATGAGTTGCATGTCATTTAAAAATGGTTGACTGTCGCAGTTTTGACATCTGCCATCGTAGACATCATTTGTTGTCTGGATTTATTAAAGTTTGGCATAAAGTTTAATATCCTTTTTTGTTAGGATATCCACATCTCAAGGGGTCAAATACCAAACGGAATTACTTGCTATCAAACAGACTAGCATTGTCAAGGCGGTTGATATCAACATAAAAATCTTAGTGATTCAGATTTTCTTTTCTGAATAATTGTCAAAGAAAAATCGTTAAGCGCCTGTTGGTATTGGAAATTCAAATTAATTTTGCCGCACTCGATCAGCTGTTCCATTGTAGGTCAACGGTGACCTTGAATCACAGCTCGTATGTTATTCATATGAAACCAAGCCAATTAGTTCACTTCAGTTTTACGAGTTTTACAAAAAGGAGACAGGAAATAAAGTGAAGATTGTGAGATATTACGCAGGAGACCTAATTAATATATATTATTTAATAAGTGACTTGAAATTAAAATGGCAATTTACCATCCAGAAAGTAATCTGTTTCAGGTTAGGTTTCAAAGTTCTAAACGGTTAGAAGTTACAGGTGGGTTTATTATGCAGATGAACTATAGTACAGTAGTTACCTATTTCAAGTAAAAACGTATAACAAATATTACAAAATGAAATATAACTCTTGCACCTAGAGTTTCTTTTACTCCATCCGATACTTCCTACTACTGACAAAATGGCACAGAAAAGTAAAATCAAAAAATTTATAATGTTATTCGCAATATAAATCTAAATTCAAAATTTGCAATTACAGAGTTTTCTTTTATTGCAATATACAGAAAAACTTTTTGATAATCGAAATATTGAGCTCATAAAAGTTTTAAATCCACAGATTAATTTGATTATTATTTCAATGAGGGTTGCTCATGTAATGATTCTACACTATATGTATCTGAGAAATTGCTTTAGTTCTTGTAAAAGAACTCTTCACTTGTATTGTTATCGAACACCTTCATCGGCCGTTCGAAAAATAATGCGAGGGGTTGAGCAAAGGGGTAGTTGGTCTATGGTTGCCAAAATGACCTAAAATGCATAGTTATAAAAAAATCCAACAGAGGGAGTATCGCTTAGCTTGAATTCCCAATAGCATAGTATGGAGGTTATGTGATCAGATTTTCATGTAAGCTCTGACTGATGCCCTATATTCTTTAATATTTTCAAGTGCTTAGGCTTAGTAATTACGAAAATTAGACTGGTCAATTATTGTCAATGTACATTTTTCAAAAGATATATTTATATTATTCATTACAATCCCTTCTTCCTTTGATGTGTAACATAATCAACATTCAGAAATTTTCCCTACTAACTTAATAATTTGCACCTCAAAATCTGCTCCCAGTATAACAATTCGTCTATTTTCGCTGAGCGACCATAATGCGGCCACTTATAAATACCAAATTTAAACTTTTTTCAGAGAAAATAGTCTGTGGATAATCGGACAGATGTAAGTAGATATAAAAATTTCGTTTATTCATCGGATATACGCAACCCAAGTACATAATATGAAAATTAGAAGAGTATTGCGAAATATACTTTAGGATTTGGCAGATAACTTATATTCTTTGTATAGTTAAAACTTCAACCAACTAAATCTCTCTCTAATACGAAAAAAAGTAGGAATTAAAAAATGAATCTAAGAAAATTATATTGAAAGAATCAAGGATCCGTTTTTATATTTTTCTCAAGAAGAGCAAAAACTTCTAGATCATCATTTGTTTTTAGTAAATAGGTATATAGATATAGCATGAAGCTTATCAGGTAGTCCAATTTGGAGAAAAAGCAAACAAATATTTGAACTGGTTTGCACGAGAAAAAGCAGTTTCCCTTTCCCAGAAAATCATTTAGTTTTGGTAAAGTTAATAGAAGACAAAACGAATATATGAAATATATATACCTACGGATAATAAAGAGATCCATGTCCAAAGACATTTCAAAGAGATTGATGTGTTCTTAATCTGAGGTCGGCCCAGGATGATCTAGGTGAGGGCCGAGAGAGATGCCAGCGACATAAATTATTATTGTGGGCTCAACCAGCTCCGCGAATTTATGGCTGTATCTTCGTGTAGGCTTGGCAATAATTGAGAGATGGAGAGAGCGCACGTGGCGAATCAATCTCAATAAATCATTGGTCGATAATATGGCGATAAATTTGATGCTGCAATATAGCCCAACAACAGTGGTTTCGGTTTCGAGTGAGCCGAATTCAAGTTCAACATTTTTCACCTCCAATGCCTATGTTCGATAAAGTTTTAAAGGAAAGTAGCTATCGATGTTTAAAGTAAAACTTATGGCATTCCTTATGGCCTTCCGTTGAAAATACAATAGATAAGTGTATTTACATATCTGGGTATACCGTACCAATATGAAAACGATATTAAAAAAAACCAACGGTCAGTCCTAGAATATGTGACATAATAAGAAGAAATTTAAACCAATGCAGACAAGAAAATAACTCAAAATTTTATAAAGCGATGGCTCTGGCAACCCTACTTTATGGAAGTGAAGTCTGGGTCATCAAGTTCACAGCTACAGAAATGACTGAATCATGCAAATGGGATGAAATGGATGTTAGACGTATTTAAATGGATATTCAGATATCTCAAGCTAATATACCTTCTAAGATTATTTAAGGAGTCCAGAAATAAAAAAAATTATCTGAATATTTTATCTAATGCAGCACCGTAAACAATCTTACAATGACCAAAATGAAATGCTTTCTCGATCATAGCGGAAAATTGGAGTATTTGTGCTTTTTTCAATGTAGCGTAGTTGTTCGGGCGTCAGTCTACAGCAGACTACTACAGGTATGTACTAAATCCCGCAGCGATTTCGGCAAAGGTGTAAAGAATGTTCATGAAGCTACAAAGTGGCTATCTCTTAAAAAGCAGTGGCAGCCTACCATGATATAATGTCTGGAAAAGCATCTCAATTAGTGCCATCCGGATCCGGCGAGAAACTGTAGGTACCGTATATTTGGGCGTATTTCACTAATATTTGTGAGAAATTTCAAATCTGGCGCTCTGTTTAGCGTACACAAAAAGATGTGCTCTTTGTAATTTTGTAAATAAAAATTGGGGTTGACATTAAAAAACATCGATAAGCTCTCATTTCTTATCCACTGTATATTTCACTCTCAAATAGAAAAGGTCGAGCTTTCCCCAAATTTTTGTTCACTTTTCCGCCACTTTACATTTTTTTTTTGTATATAACAGAAGGGTTATGTAATAGATAAATAACGTGTAATACTCGTAGCTCAGAAACATAATGATATCATCATCTTTGCCACATACGATAGCACGCAGTGAAATAAAAGGTCTGTATTACTTTTCTAATATTGTATCCTTTCAAAGCAGGACAATGTAATGAGGGTACCTACTATATTAAAAATGAGAGCAAATAACAAGAAGTTATCAAATAATAATTCATTTTGCCAAATAAAGTAAGTTACAGTGAAATGGCTACATGGAAACAATCAGCTACTTTTCTATTTATTTAAAATTCCAACTCAAATGCAACTGCAGTGGTGCAGTTGTTATAAATTATGTGATGGGGCAGTGAGGTGAACAGGAAATGCCATTAATCGCTAATGTAACAGACCATCTCTAGTAACGGTTTTTTGTATGGTCAAACGTAAGTTTAAAACTGATCTTTTCTAAAACCAAAATCATGACAAATTTTGTTATAAGCAAAAGTGTAAACATTGAAATTGAGATAATCAGAAGAATTCAGCTTGGAGAAGATTCAAAGTTACTCAATGTAAAATGGAAAGGTCAATGATTGGATTTTGTCAAAAAGATCATGTACAAAACAGACTTAAGGCTACGATTTGGAGTAAAGGACATAATCAAACGAATTAACACATTAGAATTGAATTGGATGGATATTTGGTAAGAATACAGGTGGAAAAAGGAAGGAAGACCACCAACACATTGGACAGGCGAACCAATAAAAGTTGCAGACAACTGGATCCACGCAACTCAAGATGAACAACTGTGGAAGTAATTGAGGGAGATCTATATCGAGCAGTGGAAGTCAAGTGTTAAAATAATGATGAATGATGTTATGAAGTATCCTGAATAGGTTGGATATTCAATATTTTCTGATTTGTAAGAATAAGAACTCGAAGATATAATAATAATATAGATATAGATTATGATTATAAAATGCTGCAAACTATTTCACGATTAGAGATAAGAGTAAGTTTTCAATTGACAGAGTCAAACAAACGTCCTCATATGGATCACGTCCTCATCAATAAACAGATTCGAGAACAAAAAACATAAAATACAAGAAAAATTAAGGCTCATAACTCATCAGGTTTCAGCTGGTAGTTTTTTTTAAAAAATGTAGGTACTCGCCCTAAAGTAAGTGCGTTGTTAGTCACTCTTACTTTGACAATCAGCACTTTCACATAGGAGATTAAAATAGCAGCCAAATCCGATATATTAATTAACAATTCAAATTCTTAGGTGTTATTTTGCATATACATCTATTTGGCGCTATTTGTGGTGGTTACTCTCGAGTGCAGTTGTAGACACTTCTGTTGAACATCCATATATCGTATGTCATTGGGGATCTGATATGTTTCAACTGCTCCATTTTTGTTTATCGGTAAGCACATAGGATAAATATTTGATTGGTTCACAGAGACTGGCTGAGCATCAGTAATATTTCGAATGGTTTGTATTATTCGCAATTTAAATTGATAGTCAGATTCAACAATAAATAAAGTGATTTGCGCCGACATTCCAAAGGAAGGAGGTATACAATTCGACTGTATCTTTTTTAGGTGAATTTCGTTTAGGATATACATATTTCAAAAATGCTATAAATTGTAATTGTCTTCGCATAGTTAATCAATTTTCTCGGACAGGGCACTTTTATCAAATTTAATAAAAAAAATATATTCAACTTAAGAATTTATTCCCATACAACCCATAACCTTTATGGTCTAGTGGCACAGGCGTCCGCTTCGTATGCGTAGGTATGTAAGCTAATCTAATATTCTCATACAAAAAATCCTTCTTTTCATTTTCTGTAGCACCTTATAATAACAATACAAAAAAAATCTTTCTATGTGAAAAAGAATTATTATGAAAACAATAATACATTATTTGAATAATTTAGATTATTGATCATGGGAAAAGATCAACAACAGAAAGAAGATTCATTTGCGTTTTCTTGCATTGAGAAAATTAATATCTTGTACAATTTTAGTAAAAGTTTCGATACGGCCCAGGAGGCTTGTGAGTTATTTATAATAATTATACTCAAAATTGAGAAACAAATAGCTTAAAAAACTATTAGATGATACACTATAAATACTATAAAGAATAATTTAACAATACATAATGTAGGAATTATAACAAATTTGAGGTTGGTGTCGAGAAACCTATTTATATATACCTATCTAATAATCCATGTCTTGGTGCTAATTTAAAAATCTTTATGATTCTTCCATTATTTTATTCTTTTTAGTCATGTTATGAAGTAGATCCTAGTAATTTTACAAATTATTTTAATATCCCATTTCGAACTGTATAGATACGTTTTAGGATATTCTAAGTTGATGATTGCTTGCTAATTTTAACATTTTCTCAATTCCTTTGTATAAATTAGTAGATTGATCCAATCTGGTGGTTAAAGTTCTAATAATTTGATTATAAAAAATCTGAGCTAAGTGAAGAGATTAAAAGTACATATTTCTCCCTTTACTCGTCTATTATATTATACGGGTGTTCCGTTTGTTTGAAAATAATATTTCTATTATACCTATTTTCTCAAAACATGTGTGAAGTATTGGAGTATCTATTCAATCTTATTTCTATTATTTTGAGCTTATTTTTAGATAGGTGCGTCTAGGATAAGTATGAATAAGTAGATAACTACGGACAAACCACCTGCTAGAACAATAAGTATTGAAGAAATAAAGGAACTAGAGGGAGATGGTATAGTAAATATTATAAGACATATGCTACAAGATATGGCGAACAAGACAATAGCCATGTGATTGGATACAAGAAACTGTGAAAACTACAGGACCATCTCACTAGTTTCTCATACACGCAAATCTTATTGAAAATAATACATCTGAGACAGAATTGTTCTCTAGAGTCACAAAACCCACATGAACAGACAAGCTTCGTAAGAGGAAGAGAACGAAGAAAACAAATCTTCAACATTAGATTAATATTCAGAAGCCACGAGTACTCAACTAATGTTATTTATTGATTACAAGAAAACATCTGAATGGGTTAGCTGGAAATCCCTGTCGTAGGGTGTCGAAATATCTCACTACCTTAATAAAGATTTATGTGAAGCAAACGAGACCATATTTAAAATAAACAAAGACATTTCAGACAAATTTTATACTCACCTAGGTGTACATCAGGGGTGCATAATTTCACCTTGACAATGACAAGCTTTACATAACTTCGAGGAGTTTCATTTGGCGGTAGGAGAGTCACAAAACTACGATACGCAAATGACACAACGCTAGCGGCTAAGAATGAGGAAGAAATACAGGTAATGCTGGAGAGAATCACAACCGAAACCAGAAAACTAGGTCTAGAGATAAACCTTAATAAGACCAAACTGATGATAGTAGATAGTGTCATAATCCGACTTCAGAGATATATTTTAAATATTGAGTAGAATAATGTATATTCCTACTAGGAGCCGAATTAAGCCGGATGTGACAAAGAAATAAGAAGGCGCATTGCAATCGTACTGGGAGTCAAGAACAATCTCGTCAAGATATAGAAAGATAGTCAAATTACCAGGAACACAAAAATCACACTGTTTGAAATATTTGTATTTTGAGTCTTCATGTAACTAGTTCGCCTGCAGTGGAAAGCATCTTGATGTTCTATCGACTCCACCTATCCTGTTCCACGAATCTCGGCAATTCACGTTTATCGTAAATTCATGTGCTCACTCTCCATATCAAAAGTTTACACGATACCGAACTAAATCAGATGTGACAAAGAAATAAGAAGGCGCATTGCAATCGTACTGGGAGTCAAGAACAATCTCGTCAAGATATAGAAAGATAGTCAAATTACCAGGAACACAAAAATCACACTGTTTGAAATATTTGTATTTTGAGTCTTCATGTAAGCCGTGAAGATTAAAAACTCTGACTTGCCTATATGGATGAATTTGAAATGTGGTGTTGGTGACGAGTATGTTGGTCTGAAAGAAGAACTAATTAATCATTACTCAACGAGATAAACGTCGCAGATAGGTGGTGAACAACATGCTGCCAAAGGATTTTAAAATATTTTGGACATACCATGAGGAGAGAAGGCGATAATCTCAATAAACTTGTATTTCAGGAAATGAAAATAATATTACAGGTACCCCTCTACCCAACCTACCGAAGAAGCCCATGATCGGCAAACATAGGCTGAACAGGCTTGTAACCGTGGGAGTACGATTCCTCAGTCATGAAGAGACTACCAAGAAGAGAAATAATACTGTGGTTGAGGAAACAAATGAACCGAAAAATATCTTATACTATTCACTACTAATATATAATAATTCTGAAAATGACTGAAATCTTGACATTAGCTGGTGTAACCGGAGTATTTCACAATGACTGTATTTACTTTGCCTACAGGATTCTTAGATATTGTTACATAATTGAACGTGAATGGGTACGACAAGAATTATAGCTTCAAATATTGTTTCAAGTCGCAAATCGCGGCAAATACTTCCCTGAGATTTTTCGAGATATTCAACAAAAATGTTATTAATTCCAGCAGAAGATAGAAGATAATTCACTATTATTATTTAAAATCACTATTTCATCGATAAAGATAACACGTATAGTCTCGCTTTTCTTTCGTCCAATCTCTCCACCCCACCGATCACCAAAAATGGGAAAGTAAAACCTCTGAAAAAAAATGGGGTGGTGGTTGGAAGATTATGTTATTACCAAGAAAACGAGAAAAATTCATTTAACGACATAAAACACAATAATATTATTGTAATGTTTCATAAATGGAATGCTTGTTCATTGGTATGTCAGCTGTACCTGTAACAATTTATAGCTCAACGGTTGAGGCTACTGTGTACTATTTTTTGATTAGGCTTTTAATTATTTCTGATAAAAATGTAGTGATATTGATAATATGAGAAAATAGAATAATGGATTGAATATAATGATAGAAATAGAACATATTCCTCAAATTCTTCTGTTTTTGAAAATATATTTATATATAATAATTGTTATTAACTCATACTAAACAATCCTTGTAGGCCTTACTATAATACAAATATACGGACCCACGGGATATGAGTTTTACTCGTAATTGCCGCACATTTTGCTATATAAGGAGAGTATTATTGTTAATTTGTAAAATTTTTCAATGTTCTGTAGATGTTTACGTTTCTGGATCCCCAGAGTCTAAGAAATCATTTTCATTCATTGATTCTGTTTATCGTTGTGTTGGTTTTTCGGGAATCGTTTAACGGATTTTGAAATGTAGGATATCACTCTTGGCATGAAATGAGCATCGCACGTACCACATGCAAATCAATAGCCCATAAACGTATTATACTGAAGACTGTGGTATGAAACTGGCATTAACTTTTTAGATTCATTTATCTTAAAGTCCTCCAAAACTATCTCCATATAAACTGTCAAATATATGAATATTTTTTCAAACTCTACCTAAATGTTCAAAGGTATACAATTTATTTGTATGTTGCTTTTTTTGAGGCAGATGAGTGTTGCAAAATGGTAATACACAAAAAAAATCCCCTTTTTCCTGAATTCAAAATAAAGTTATTCTATTGGTGCTGATACTTTTAGACTTGGTCCTATGAGTCTCTCATTTACTCACAACTTTACCATTTCGAAAGTATCTAATCTTGTAAAAAATATTTCTAGAACTGAAGTGTATTAGGTACTTCCTCAAAACGTCTATCAGACCACTCACCCTAAAGCGCTATGTACATGTTCAATCTCTAAAATATCATTATTGTTATAATAATGAATAGACAGACGCCCATGTCGGAGACAGAAAAATGAATCTATGAAAGTGATATATTCACAATCCTATATCCTCAGCAAACAAAAGGGCATAATCATATAAGTATTGAAAAAACAGATGAAAAATATCAACTAAGATCAGACATCAGCTCTATTACCATACATCATTCTGATGATCAAACCCTGCAATGGTCAGATTTCCAATTACCGTGACCGTCTTACTCCATCAAACTAGTTCGCCTGCAGTGGAAAGCATCTTGATGTTCTATCGACTCCACCTATCCTGTTCCACGAATCTCGGCAATTCACGTTTATCGTAAATTCATGTGCTCACTCTCCATATCAAGAGTTTACACGATACCGAACTAAATCAACAATTTACAACAGTCGGCTAAGGTTAGTTTCATCCTTTACTTACCTTGGCAACAATTTAGCATGGCTTCAATGAGACCGTGTCATGTCTGTCATGCCCGCTGAATAATTATCGGTTTTCAGTTACTGTCGACAATGCATTAATTGGAAATACAACTTTGTGGCCAGAAACAGTACAGACTTAATCAATTCAATGCAGACAGAATAGAGTCTATTTGGCACCTTGAGCGCGAAACGTTGTTATTAATGACTAGTGTTGCATAACAAAGAAGAACAATAAATTCTCTTGTTGCAAACGACGCCTCGGATTTTAAGGATTCCGTAGCACTTCTTCCTGCAGTTGACTATTTAAATGAAGTTGTATCCACTTTTCAAATTTAACTTTAGAATTCAGAGGAGAATAATTTACATTTTTAAACCGTTAAATTTACAATACATCAGAAAATTACAAGATGGTTCTATATATCTTGGTATATACATGAATGTGCGGTAGTTTTTAAAACCATTCTGATGATTCAAAATTCTAGTGCGTCAAATTATGTTGCTAAGCTGTAGGAAAGCAGGCACTTGACACAATATAAGTACCGAACTGAGAAATACTCGTAATTACATTTTGCTGATAAATAAGTATCGGTGTTCCTACCTAAATATCTAAATGATAATTTTTTTTTTTCATAATAGATTCAGGACAAAAAATCGTGAACTCTAAAGGTATACAATTCGGTTGTATGTTTTCTTTTTTAAGGATGTTCGCGCGTTCTGCATAGTAGGTAAACGCAGTCCGATTTAGACAACTTTTGTTTCATTTGAAAGAGGAAAGTTAGAAAATGGTCCCATATTGAGAAAAATCAAATCCAAAATCTCCTTCCCTCTAAAAACCGCCCCTCGGAGGGAGCAGATTTTCTCTAAGTTTTCGGAAGAGTTAATGAAAATTCCATATCTGGAAATTTTCAAATTGGACATTTAAAAAATAATCATAGGTTTCCGCGCTACAGTCTGAAATATGTGTTTCAGCTATGTGGAAGGGGCAAATTTTTCCGAAAATCGAAAATTCGAGATTTGAAAATTAGAAAGGGGACCATATCTGGAAACGTTTAAATTGAAATTTGTTATCAAAAAGTTACGGTTTCCGAATTTCGAATTGGTAAAGTCTGAAATATGTGATATGCGTGTTTCTGTGGAATAGCAACTTTTTTCCAAAATTGAAAATATTACACGGCCAAATTAAAGAAAAGATTATATGTAGCAACATTTAAATTGAGTTACGGTTTTCGAATTACAGCAGTAAAGTCTGAAATGTGTATATTTGTGCCGCGATGTTTTGAGATCTCAGAATAATAAATAACAGGTACAACCTAAGCCTATATCTTTTTGGATATTAGTGAACGTTCAACAATTTTCACTCAAAAATATGAAATGAATATTTAAAAAAAAATTGGACCAACTTTATTAGTTGTTGCATGAAAAATACGAAATAATATTAATTCCATTGGTGCTGGCAATTTTGTGCCGTTGTAGTTTGTTGTTGTAGGCACCAACTCCAAAAGAACCAGCACCAATAGAATTAATATTATTTTGTATTTTTTAGTGCGAAAACTAAGAAAGTTGGTCCAATTTTTTGTAAGAAATATTTATTCCACATGCACAATTGACTTGGTAGGCTGGATACGTGATGATTTTACTTTCGAGTTAAAAGAAACAAAATCCGATAGGCTGTTGACAAGACAAAGATAAGTTTCAGAATCTACTTATTTTTGTTAGAAAGAAGTAAAAAAATAATATTTATTTATTATACAAGAGAAAAATGTATTAGATTTTAGCTCGAACCGAGATCTAAAATCTAATATGTTTCCCGTATATAATACACAATTTTTTTGTGACGGGAGAAACGATGATTCAATAATGAAAAAATATTACAATATATTAAAGTCAGAAAATTATCCAAGCTTAAAACTGGTAGTCTGTTGTACTGATAGCGACAATTAGAACTGCCTTGCTATGGAAACCTTTACAGTAATCAAATATCTGTCAATTTAATTCTATGATTTGATTTATATTTATCTGTACATATATACTTACTCGGAAAACAAATATTCACTTTTCCCCACGGAAAAAAGTTATACCTGCTTTGTCACCTGTCAACAGAAATATAATGTCAAAATTTTTTCCCGTCACAGAAAAAAATGTTTGTTATGATATTCACTAAATGATCACATATTAACAATTTTCCTGAAAATTTGGATGGAAGCCATGGAAATATTTGTTTCTTATCGCATGTATTCACATTACCATTATTATATTGATCATAAATTTTATTTATACAATATTGCTGATATGTTACTGAAATGAAAAGTCTGGAAAAGAGTCAATACAAAAGTTTTACAGCTCCGTATAACGGATCACAATAGCTAAGAAATAATTATCCTGGGTCTGTAGAAAAGCTATACGAGGAGATCAAGTCGCTTTACTAAATAAAATACCCTGTGTGTCAGCAATTTTTAGTTTCCGAAACATTTACAAATAATATCCATCACTATCAATTTCCCTTATAGATTTTTTATCTCTAGCGACGTCGTTCTTCTGTTCATATTAACAATGTGGACGTCAAATGTCAAAAACTACAATGACTGTGAATGTTTTCTTACAAAAAAATAATCAAGCATATTAGAATTATAATGATGACACCATATTACACAAAGTAAATTTTTGCTACTTGTATTTTTAACGATTAAACGATCAAGCTATTTATAAATAGTATTTTGGTATCCCGTGCCTACCAGATAGAGTTTTATCAAAAATACAAAGCGTTTGAAAAATTCCTCTTTGTTCTAATAGAAATGTGCGACAAATTGCTCTAGCTTTAAAGAAACAAACAATAGATTATTGTGAGCGCCTTTGATGTTATCCAACATCTATGATTCTATTTGACTATGTGGAGATGCATAAACAGCGTGAACTTACGGTATGTACAATGGTTTTATTCAAGAACAACTTTCCAAAAAAATTGGATTTTTGTTCTGTTCATTTTATAACCCAATATATTATTTTTCTTTACTTGACAACATAACAAATGCACAGTACACTGTTGAGATTTTTCTGAACTTTTTGAAAGTTGACACGTACAGACGTCAGATCCCTACAAACTCTCCTGAAGCGGGACTCATATAGTGTCATATAGTATTCTATTAATCGACAAGATTCTATTAATATTACCATTGAATCTTGTCGATTAATAGAATACTATATGACACAGAGTCCCGCTTCTGGTCTCTCTACTTCGTGATCCCTATAGGCTGATAGTGTCTTTTCATATATGTGGTTTGTTGTATTCGACTAATCCACATGCCTTCACATAATGTAGCTAATTATTAAATTAAATTGATTTATTGAAAGAAAATTTCAACGGCTCTTAGCAAGCGGATAGGTCAATTTCACAGTTTTTAATGTTTATTATCTTTTCTATCCTCCTGATTTTTCTCCCTGGTGTAGAATAATTTTGAAGACAGAGAAATAAAGAAAGATGCTTGTTGGAAAATAATGTGAGATAATCCGTACGTGGTGCAGTTTGACCAACGACAAACGTGCATAGAACAGGGATAGCATACGCTCCCTCTTCTCAGGGACCCCGAAATTTATAAAGTACTGCTTTTTATGCTGACAAGGCCGCTTAGTGACCCTACCCCCACCAAAAAATATCTTTCTTTTTCAGAAAACAAATTGTCTAAGAGCATTTTTTAAAAGCGATCGAAAATCGAAATTTGCTCAGCAGATATAAAAATAATCGGGGAAGAGATTTATATTTTGTTTTAATTACCAAGATGAAGAGTCAGTTTTTGCAAAAAGAATCAGTCGAGTGCAAATCCCCTTCTTGTGACTTTCGTTTAGATCTTCCTGTAAAAACTGAGTGAGCCCTATTTTTAGTATTTTTTTAATAATCTTACACTCTATATAGATAAGATGGATCGGTCAAGTTTTTGTAATTTTCTCTAATATTTCATCAGCCGTGTAGTTTGAAATTTTTAAGGATGCATATTTAAATTATACATATGGCGCACCGTTCCTTTTGATTTGTCACATGCAATGTAAATTTTTCAAATTTTTTTTCTAATTTACCTCACAAAATTTACTCCCAGTATCAGATTTCTTTGTTTTACTTTCATCGACCTTGTTGCGCTTACCCCACTCTCTATAAACCCTGGCAAATTTGAGATCTTTTTCGAATATTATCTTTGACGCACAAATAGATAGACAGACAACAGAGTGATCATAGTTCTGTTTATTATTTCGAATGTAACCAGTATTTTTATTACTTGAAAGATTTTTTGATTTCATTGATCCAGTCAACGTACTCATTGGTTGGAGTGAAGACTGCAACTCCAGATTCGGTTCTATCGTCAGCAGTACTGGAGCTAGCAATACCAATCAAAATACCATTTTGAATAAGAGGTCCTCCTTGATCTCCTGGTGTAGTTGAAGCAGATGCGGTACATATGAGGTGATCCACTTCCATATCAGGCTCATTAGATTTCTTTATAAGATTCTTGCATTCTGGGAAAGGGATAGGATATTATTAGATATTAGATGTTTCCAGTTAGTTATAAATTATCATTATTAATTAGCTAATTACATTGAACAGACGTCTATTTTCAGATCGCCGTAGAGTCAGCTCGATTGAATCAATGTCTAGTATTAATAAGATGTATGTCATTGGAATATGAATTCTAAGTTCTATCTCTCTCTATCTCTTTGGTCTTGAGATCTGTCTCTGGTCATCTCTAAATGTATAAATTCGTGCCTTATTCTTTTGCAGATTTCTGTGCTCTGGTGAATCAATCGTGTTGGGGATCTTCTCGTGTCATATAAAGATGAACTTAATAAATTAACAGTGATAGCAAAAAATATTATGGGAGATATGGACAATATCAACTTAGCTCCCTCTACCTATATCAATGTTCTTTACCGTAAGAGCATTAAATATCCACAAAATAATTGTATTGGGTTCTGTGCGATCGCTTTTATTTTTGATAAGTTTTTTTGACTTAAAAAAAAGACAGTATCAAACTTGAATTTTTGTTTGCTCTAACTTTGTTCGGATCAAAAATGACAGTTCGCTTCAATGTTGCTTTTGTTCGGATTATAGGTAATTTGGGTTCGCAGTGGATTGTGAATAAACAAGTTGCATCTCCAATGTTCTGATTTATATCATTCCCTTGCATTTGGTTTCCCTTTCAAACAATTGATTGTTGCTTTCAATACCCCAAAATAAATCATGATTCTGGACCAACTCCATTATCTGTTATTTTTGTTCTGGTTACTCTCAGTTCAATTCGAGCAGTCGTACGAGACAGTTGTGTTTTTTGTCTCGTTTGGAGCTTCTCGGTACTGAATGTTTTGTTTTGCTTTGGTTTGAACTGTTTTGCTTTGATTTGATTTGTTTTGTTACCCGGTGCGTGTATACTATTTTGTGTTATTGACTTCGAACCAGCGTGTGATTTATCATTGTACGTGTGTTTTACTTACTGTAAAAATTTTGACCTGGTGTGCGTTAACATTGAACCCGTATTTAACTTAACCTACCGTTTGCGTGCAAACTTTTGTGTCATTGACTTTTATTTTTATTTACAAAAATTGAACTTTAACATTAAAATGTCTGAATTTAAGTGTGATTCCTGCCAAACAACCGTCTCGGAAAAGGACAAATACAAATTTCGCTGCAGTGGAGAGTGTCGCCGGATTTTTTGTATGACCTGTACTGGGCTGGATAAGTCAACAACAAAAGTGCTCTACCACCAAAAGTTCCATAACATTAGATTTTTTTATAATGTTTTTGACTCTCCTACCTTAAAATATCTTCACGACAAAATATCACAGGTACAAAAATCGCAGATTTCTTTGGAAAATGTTGAAGCTCTAGGAACATGCTTAAAGAAAAATAATGACCTGTTTCCAATATTTTCTGAAATGTACGACATTTTAAATAATCATGATGCCAAATGGAAAACGTTATACAAAAAGATAGATGAGATTCATAGTCAACACACAAGATTGGCGGAAATTACACCAGAATCTCTGTTCCATTCTATCAAGGAAATGAAACAGGATATTTTTAATCTGTCGTCTATTTTTATGGACAATCAAGACGAATCTATTAAAGTTTAGATTCATGACTCATCAAAGGATGAGTTATTGAAGGAAATGGCCGATATGAAGAAAAGTATAAACCAAATGGCACACACGGTTGAAAAGTTGGCTGCCAATGATAAGCCAGTTACTAGAAGTAACCCACCAATAGTGAAAGAGTCCATTTCGACTCAAACCAACCATACGGATAACCAAAATACAGAGGTTTTTACTTCTCCAAAAGACATTACTCCCAGACCTCCCAAATCCGCCATTAAAGAAGAATGGCATTATGTGGTAGTGTCCAAAATCCCATCGACATATAGCGCTACCCTTCTTGCACACTATGCGAAGGAAAAACTTGGAACTACTGACTTTATCCGATGCTTTCCAATGCTGAAGAATAAGGACAGTTCGCACTCCGATTTCAAAGTTGGTGTGCAGAATAAAAGTCACCTAAAGCAGCTAAAAGACCCAAGGATGTGGCCGCTAGGCACTGAAATTGCAAAATCATCTTTAACACCCTTAAAGATTTCACCACCAGCGTCAAGTTTTTCGACCACAGGCTGTCATTTTATTCCAACCTCTGTAGACAGCCGTAGCCCAACACCATGCCCTGACTTAACACCTGTAAAAGCTAGGGAGCTCAAATCTGTTAAGATTGGATCTGACAGGGAGGCTTTAGCTGCCTGTAAGTCTCTTGTGCAGGAAAATGTAGACTTTGTCATGGAAAAAATACAAGGAAAGATAATTTGCTAAATATTGACCCGATGACTCCACCTATAGTGCGGCTGTCCCGTAATTCGGATACGGCTGATGGTCGTTATTTGTTGGCTAGACAGAGGGACTCTTCCTTATTAAAAGCTCTTCGGCTATTTCTAGCCTATCTCCATGACCAACCATCCAGTGTATGTTTTGAAGGGCGCACCACCACTAGCATCAAATTAACTCTAGCTTCAGAGGCACTTCCTAGTGACGTGGACACCTTGCGTAAGTTGTATTATCGCTACCACAACGCATATGGTATTGGCTCAGCCGAAGTGGAAGCTGAGCTTTTTTCCTTTAGGTCTTTCTTTTCATCCGAGAAACTTCAACAGCTTCAGAAAATTAGGGAGAGTCATGGCAAATATTTTTCTACTGGCCCCCCAAAAAGGAATCAAAATTTTTAACTAAATTGACGCGAGCAGAGGATCAAGCACCCTCTGTAAAATTGGACGATGGCAAGCTTAGTGTTTTTCTTATTAATATTCAGTCCTTAAGACACGAAACAAATGAATTATTTCTCTTATTAGAAGAACTTAATTTTCCAGGAATTATTGCCATAACTGAGCATTGGTTAAATGTTGATGAGCCTGTGTTTATCAAAAATTACGCTACAGTAACTAGATTTAATAGAAGTAATTTATCTCATGGAGGTACTATGATAATGTCTATAAATAGCGACTTTTCGGCTGTAACTAAATTCGATAATCTATTGTCTGAAAAAGTATTTGAATTTTCCATTGTCTATCATAATACTTATGATCTTTATATTGTTTGTATTTACAGAACACCTGACGCTGACTTGCATATATTCAGTCAAAAATTACTGAGCTTGCTTGAATCCCTGCCTTTAAAAAGCAAGTTAATTTTTTGTGGAGACCTTAATATTGACTTTTCCAATGTGTGTGCTGCTCAAGAATCTCTTCAGTCCATTTTCGACTCTTTTGGCATAATCATGCATGTTGACTCACCAACCTGAATAACTAAAACTAGTTCTAGTACTATAGACTATGTCGTATCATCTTTCGATCCAAAATTCGTTGACTGTACTGTCCTTAATTCATGTTTCTCGGATCATGAAGCAATACTAACAAAAATTTGAGCTAAATCTAAGTGCAAAAATGCTTCGCGCAAATTATGCCGTATTCTTTCTGATAAAAAAATTCGTAATTTCAAGCACCTATGTCTAACAACAGACTGGTTTGTCCTCTCTGACGATGTCAATATCGAATTTCCGATATTTATAAAAACTGTATCTAACTTGGCATTCAAATCATTTCCTCTTAGGCCTCTAAAAATCAAACAACATAAACCCTGGTCTACTAAAGGCTTACGTACATCTGCAAAGAACATGCGCTCACTATCCTACATAAAAAAATCATCGGACAGCGTCTTCTACCATGATTTCGTAAAACGTTACAGAAAAATCTATCATAAGACTATAAAAGCTGCCAAGGACATTTATTATAATAGGAGGCTGGCCAATTCCGGTAATGTTGCTAAAGAAATGTGGTCTATTGTGAATGACTTAAGAAATAATACCTCTTCATCTAACACAATCTCTATTTCACCCGAGAACCTAAATAATTACTTTGTAGATGTAGCAAAAATTTAAAGAACACCATAACTCCTTTCGATAACCCCCTCTCTTTTCTCCCTAAGGCTAAAATGAATTTACACAGTTTCTTCTTTACACCCGTAGTATTAGCAGAGCTTAACAGTACAATTAATGACATTAAAAACAAATCCTCATCTGGAGCTGATGTACTTACTCTGAAAATGTTCTCGAACCTGCCGGAATGCACATTGAATCATTTTATTACTTTAATTAACAAATCATTCCAAAATGGAGTTTTTCCAAACTGTCTTAAGAGGGCAATAATTGTTCCTTTGCATAAAGGAGGAGATAAAGATCAAGCTTCGAACTATCGCCCAATTGCACTCCTTCCCACATTATCAAAGATCATCGAAAGATTGGTTAAAAAAAGGCTTCTATCTTTTCTCTTTAAATATAATATACTCTCTAACCATCAATTTGGATTTTTAAGTAACAAATGCACAAATGATGCCATGTTTTCCCTCTTTAATAATGTATACTCAAACCTGATCAACCATCACTCTATAGCAACAATTTTCTGTGATTTCTCTAAGGCTTTTGATTGCGTAGATCATAATATATTAACTAATAAATTGGAGTACTACGGTTTCAGAGGAGTGTCTCTCGAATGGTTTAAGTCGTATCTCAACAGCAGGAGTCAGATTGTGAGGGTTGATACGTCGATGTCTTCTTGCAAGCCAATTGAATATGGAGTGCCTCAAGGTTCAGTACTGGGCCCTATTTTAACGACATTGCTAGTCTGAACATTAGTGGTGAAATTTACCTCTTTGCGGATGATACTAGTTTCACTTGGAGCAACCCGGATATTACGACACTTCATAGGACTGTATCTAGAGACTTAGTCACGATTAAATCTTGGTGCGATTCAAATCTCCTATGCCTCAATGTTTCTAAAACAAAAGTTTTATCATATAAAAGTACATAGAAATCTTTTGTACTAAATAACACCACTATTGAGGCCGTTGAATCTGTGAAATTCTTGGGGCTTATTGTAGGCAACCGCTTAAAATGGGACTAGCACATCGATGCTTTATCAAAAAGGTTAAGTTCTGCCGGCTTCGCGCTGAGATCAGTTTCCAAGGAGCTCAACTTGTCTACTTCTAGAACAGTCTATTATGCCATTTTTGAGTCGCATCTCCGATACGCCCTTCCATTCTGGGGTACGTGTTGTGCGACTCAATTTGAACGTATTTTTAAACTGCAAAAGAGAGCTGTTCGGTATTCACTGAGACTTAGCAGTAGGACTCACTGCCAGGATTACTTTAAAAAGTTTAAAATATTAACTCTTCCATCCCTATTCATATTTAAATCTGTATCCTTAATCCGCAAGCACGTATCTTCTATTCCAGAGAAGCCATCTCACAACTATCCGCTTAGAAACACGGAGCATGATCTTTATCTGCCAACCCCTCGCTCAGAGTTGGTTAAAAGCTCTATACTGTACAATGCAAAAAATGCACAATCATCTACCATTTGAAATCAAATACATAAGATCTTTTCCTAAATTTCGAAAGGTTTTGAAATCATACTTACTGGAGAGAGCCTTTTATGCAGTAAGCGACTTTTTTGTTAAAAATTGTTAATACTTAATATTAAGCTTCTTATACCCACTGGTTTAGTGAATATTATTTGATGTTTGATATCCTAAGGGTCTTTTGTAATGTAAAATCATCTGTCACACGAAATTAAATCTATAACGGCTTATCCCAGATTCAATTAAATACCTACTACCTAGGATAATGCCTTTTATGCAGTTAACGACTTTTTTCACTAAGGCACGTATCTGCTCAGCTCACGCACTGGTTTATTGTTGTATTGTTATGTACAAAATTCGTTTTTGTTTTGTGATTTAGTTAGTGTTTACCTTCTGACTGAATTTACAGCTGTATATTAACTTACTTTCTAACCGAATATACAACTGTAGGTTACATTCTGATACTTATTATCTTATATTTTTACATCTTTATATTTTTATATTTCTGTTTTATATTATAAAAATTTATTTAATTTTAATTTTAATTTAATTTTTAGTTTTGACTTTGTTTTGTTTTTATATTGTTTGATTTTGATATTTTTATTTTGCTTTGTCTACAGAATTTATATTTTTTCGACAATAAAGCATTTCTCTCTCTCTCTCTAATCTATACATATTATAAAACAGTAGAGCCCGGTTGTTCTCTGTTTATTTATTCATGGGAATCTCCGAATTTATTGAGTAGATTTGAATGTGGTTTTCACAGGTAGATAAAACCTTGCTTGGACAAGAATCTATTTTTCCTCAAAATTCAGTTTCAGGAGCAAAGTTATCCTCATTCAAATATATAATATAAGACAGAACTAGATTTCATGAAGATGTGTCTTAATTGCTAAGATTATTCCACGTGATCTAGATATTAAGAATGAAAATTCCACTTTCCAACTGACGTGTCTATAAATAAAAATGTTTCCATCCATTTTTAAATTTTGACTTACCTTCTGTAGAAACAATCTTTTGATTTCTTGAAACTGAAAGTGGTCCTTTAGGCAAAACCCTTTCATTATATCCATAGAATTCGGCGAGGTCGGATGAAGGAGTTTCTCCTTGTTTGGGTAGAGTAACTGCCTGTGCTTTTGGACCAAGTTCCAATGGCTTGACTAACTTCATTACAGCAATATTATCGTGGATTTTCCCTCTATTATCAATTAAATTAAACATGGCTGTATCAGATTCCGTAGAGAACCAAATGTTTACAGTTTAAATGAGATAAATCTAAAGATGCTTTACTTAATAAAAGGCAATGAGCAATTGTCTGAAATATTCAACATATCCATTACCTCACAAATTTGGGATGGAGCCACATTTCGGCAACTTGGTTATGTAGAGCCTGTCCATTGTCGTCAGGTAGATTCGTAGCCCCGACTACAATGTGCCAGTAAATGCCAGATGCGCACGTAGCTGATGTTAGAACCAAGTTTTCACTCAGAACGACACCAGTACAGTCACTTTCGCATACACCCCCAACGCAGAATTGCAATGAGACTATGAAAGGTGCTTTACCAGGTTCAACATTCTGAGCAGGTTTTCCACCTATTCTGGGATATGCTAGAAATATCACATTTGTGATCAGATATACTTGTTTGCTCTAAACAATAACATTTATTCGTTATACAAAGTTTTAGAGATGATATCCATAAGAGTCCAAGAACCCAATGTAGGTTATCGCAATATTAAGTGCTCCATTAATTAGGAAAATTTCTTAACGTTTACTAATGTTTTTCGAAAATGTCTAATTCAAAAATGTCTTTGGAAATGATCTTTTCTTTAATCGTATCAAAACAAAAACAATACAATCAAAACAAATCCCGTCAAAGCTTTGGAGGGATGAACATACTGGAATTTGGCAAAAATTTTGGACCCTCTCTCATCAATTCTTTTTCCAATAAAAGACAAATCACCAAAATCGGTGCACGTTTAATATGCTAAATTAACGAACATACCTACATCCAAACCTAACATACAAATAAGTTATATACCTTAGACCCCATTTGGAGGAAGATTTCTGAGGGAAGGACCAGTTCGCTTCCAATAATTTTCTTGGACTAACTCTCAGCACTTGTCTTTCAAATGGAAAAACAAATATCAATAGCAGCACGTTTACTATGCGAAGCAGGTAACATAATATATAAAAAACAGTCATATAATGGATTGGGGGCTATCGTCACTGTCGTTGTCGAAAGTTTTAGTTAGGTTGGAGTATGTTTATAGCATAGAAGTCAATTAAGACATCTGCCAATGTCTTAATACCAGTTCCGTGTCTGTTCATTTATCTGAATGTCCGAAACGTTGTTACAATATTGTTCAAGTGAGTGGAGGCTAACTTTCAGTGACATCTGAGAACTTGACGTGGCTCCAAAATCAAAGATTTTACAGTTATGCTAGAGGCAAAGTAGGAATCAGTTATAAGTAGATAGAAACCTCTCAAAACTGTTATAGATCTTGTGAAATTTATAACTATGCTTTTATTTAATTAAATATTCCAAGAATTTGAGATTGATGTGATAATCTTGATTCGTCGAGACTGAACAAAATAGATGGAAATTTCAATGGGCATCTAAACTCCGAAGATGAAATTTCTATTCAAATAATATAAAAGTTACTCTTTTAAGTTTACTTTCCCTATCACCAGAAATTTTGCCGCAATGATAGATACTAACCAAACATAAGAAAATATATAAAATAACATTATGATTTCTCTGGAATTAATTCGGTTCCGTTACAATTTACACAAATCACAGGGAACCTGAAAATATGAGTTATAATATTGATTTCAGTAAAATACAAAAATATAGGGTCATCGTGTGTAAAAAATGGTTATGATTATGATATTATTCATCATAATAATTACCATTTATCTGCAGCACGCACCTTTTATTGTAGGCAGACAAGATAATTTTTATTCACATGCCGAGTTTCGAAAGATAGTGATAAAAACAATAAGGTCAATGATACAACTGATCTAGAAGACAATAAATACAAAAGTAGGTTGTAATTATTTTATATCTGGTGATATAATCAATTCTAGACCATACCCAGCACTCAGAAGCACCACGAATCTGCATAAAAATGTCATAGAAATTTGAATATTTTGAACAGATAGATTGAATTGATTAAATAAATTGAATTATAGCACAATAAACACGATATATTTCTTTCTATATGAGTAAGCTCTTCAAAGCTAGCTTCTTTTCCGATATTAAATGTTTTTGTGAAATTTTATTGTCAAATATTCATAACCAACAAAAAATTATTATAATGACTCTTTCGGTAACTGGTATCGGAGATCAATAAAAATTATATGAGAACTTGATTTTTTAGACTGAAAAAAATTTTAAGACATTGGATGTGTTCAGATGAACTATAAAAAATGGGACTGTACGCCCAACTTACAATGCATTCAGAACAAATTATACAGGCTGTTTCAAATTCGGCGCTCACCTTTGAGATCTCGGAAAATATTACGGTATACGCAAATGGTTAAATTGGGGCAAAGTTGTGTAAATATCATCAACTTTTTTTTTCTTATGGGAGCCGTATTTCCACAAATTTGAATGGCCCTTTTTATCAACATTTTGTTCTAAAAATCCGAGAAATCAAATAAATTACTTTTATAAAGTAGTTGGCTTTGAATTTTCCAATCGGTGATACCTAAATGACATTCTGTATTACTGTCAATTGCTGAGTCGTTGAAAAGAGAGTTCTACAATGAAGAAAAACGAGATCTGGTAAAAAATCAAAGCCAATAGACGAAAGTCAGGTTACAAAACAATGAACACCATTGGAAAGAATAAAAACGTGGCAATGAAAATGTGATATTTATTTATAAATTCATTAAGAAATAAAGCCAGGAAAAAAAATTTCCGAAAATTCAGTTTTTTCCGGAAGTCTCCGGAACTACTCGAGATTTTTAAACTTTCTAAACGGCGTATTGTTGACTACATAAATGCGCAATTTTGCCCCAATTTAACTATCTTCGTATTCCCTATAGTTTCCAAGATCCAAATGTTGAGAGTCAAATTTGAAAAAGACTGTATAAGTTTATATTATACTGGGAGTGTTTGTCGAAAAATATCTGTCATAGCCTCTCGATAGCGCTACAAAAGAAGCTGACTGACGCTAGGATAGATTTCTTATTCTTGCTGAATTTGTTTTATTAATATTGAGAATAGCTACCTAGAGCTAGCTAACTTAGCTATTTTCCGCCAAAGGCAACCTGTGATACTAATTGTGTTTTTTTTTAAATTTTGTCAAAGTTTGCTGTGTGCTATGACCACCGTTATTTTACCGTTCATGTTTCAGCGAAAATTCCTTCAAGTAGTTGTGTGAAAATTTCAAAGTACCTACCCACATTAAGAAATTATCTGAAATTACATAATATTGAAACATCACTTGTGACTTCTAAACAAAGAAATATTTCAATAATTGTTCAAAAATAATATTGAAAATTATAACGTGTCTTATGGTAATTTTTGTCTTTAAATTTCCGATCTCCATTCTGCTGAGGATAGTTTTGATACATTCAATAATTCGACCGTAATTCATTAAATTTAAGTTTGAACACTATTAAGGTTACGTACCTATCGCTGAAGAGCAGACAAAAATAAATAAAACAAAGGATTTCATCTTACTGAGAACATTTGATGGATAGAGCCCGTTTCTCTTTTTTATATAGAATGATTAGAAGTATATCACTTATCACTCTCAGGTGATCCTTATCAACTGTGCACATTCAATGAAACAAATGAGCAGAAAAACTTCCATTATAAATACGTTGATTGTCTTATCAAGACTGCGAACAGACCAGCCTTATAAACGTAGTAACATACATGACAATTAGTTTTTTTTCGATTATTGAAGAGGTAAAACAATGGAGTATTTCATTAGAGCTTGCAAAATTATTTATATCTTTGAGATAGAAATCGATCTATAAGGATATAAGAATTTGGAATTATCAATACGATTTAAGCAGGTGTTTTAGTAGTGCAGATAAGATATTGCTCAAAATAACAGTAAATATAACTAGTTGCTATCAGCATGTCTGTCACTCAATATACCTTACCATGGACTGCTAGTCTAGCGACAATACCTGGTTAAACATAGAAGGCTAGAGTGACGTATCGGGTCACACGAGCAGTACCAATGTCTAATAGCTTTGTTGCAACTCCGATCCTCAAATATTCATCTACATAATGAATACATATATACAATAATCATGCAAATATGCAATATAGCGGACCGATTGTATTTGATAATCTGTTACCGTCAAGGAGCGATAGTTGACGCAAATATACTTATTGTTCTGACTTCAGACTGGAAAGCTGTGTTGCAGGAGTGGCAAAGTTAAAAGTCTTTACAATTTGGTATGAAAAATCGCAACTCTTTCGCGAAATTATTGCAACATGGACGTAATAACTTGTAACTACTGAGAAAAGAAAAATATAAATAGACGCAGACCAAAGAATAGGTATATATATATAAATGACTAAAATAAAGCATATATGGTCTTTATTTTTTTTGAGTGTAGACTCCGCAATACTGTCATTACTATGGCCATCATATGGCCATTGATCACCAGAGGCTGTGCTCTAGCCATCAATATTACATGTCTACCACATACTTGTTTGGCAGAATTTATCATAAATGTTGATGAAAATTAAACCTACTTGTAGTTTCTTGTTGCCTTGGTCTTGAGAATTGAAATCATAAATCTAGAATCGGAAACTTTTGAATACTCATATGGAAAGTATCTTCAACAATTCATGATGAAAAAGCCGTAAAACTACTAGTACTACTACCTAATGAAAGAAACGGTTGTAAATTGTCTAATAAATGATTTATATTTCCTATCCATCAATTTTATTTCCAATATTCTAAACTTATGTTAAAAATCTCAAAAAGGCCAGTTAAATTTCGAGCTCCAAGTTAAACCTCTTGGCTATTCTTTATCATTACAAATTTCATGTGACTGTTACATGTCGAAGCTGGTGAACCGATTTTGATGAAATTAGATATGCACAGAGGAAGTATTAGAAGTGACACTGATTTGCTAAACTTTTTGAAAACATCAAATCCCACAGGGTTTCGATCACGGATGATGTTCTATATTTATTAAAGTATCCATTATTCATTATAAAGAAACAAAATGAATATTTCATGTGTGTCCAGATGTACGTACTTGGTCTAGCTACAGCTGGAAAGGGTATTCGACAACTTTTATCATATTTTCGATAATGTAACAAGGGTATTTGATTTGGTTCAAGGATAATTAATACATCTAAATCTCTTCAGATAATATAAAATTTTATCTATATTTTATCATGAGTTATTAATTATTATCTGATACACCTGACAAAATATTTTTTTTGATTTAATAATTTATCTTAAGTCCACCTAGAGAAAATAAGAACTTCGTTTGTTACAATTTTAATCTTATCCACATTTAGTCATATTGTCGAATAAATGAAGTTTTATTTCTCTTAATCCATTGAAATAGCACCGTCTATAATCTCTTTCATAAAAGTTTGTAATAATATATTGGACTAGCTTTAGCCCGCGACTTCGTGCGCGAGGAAAGCTGCATTCAATTCCATTCCGTTCCTTGTAGTAGGTTATGCGTAATGTATGTACAAAACAGAAAGACAGACATACGCGATAAAATGTAGTCTATATTTTAGGTTAGACCCCTAGTAATAAATATATTGGTGAAAACTGCATTGAATTCCGGTAGTTTTTGCGTGATGCGCGTACAAACTTATAGACAGACAGACAAAGATTGAAAAAACCTGTTTGGCTTCTGCTTATCTAAAAAAGGCACCCATACTATTTTTCCTTAAATATCTTTAATGTACATTCAAAAGCCTACTATAAAAACTATAGAAATTCCATACAAGCATTGACACATTTCCCCTTAGGGGTTGAATTTTGCAAAATCCCATCCTAGTGAGCACCTATGTTCTAAAAGGTACACCCATGCAAAATTTGAGACTTCTAGTACTTGTTTCTTAGATTTCGTGATGTGTGAGTGAGTGACCCTTCGCTGGTATATATGTTATATGGGGCAAACGCCGATAGAGGACATTTACGCAAAATAATTTCGGAGCAAATCCCAAAACTAAATAAGACCGCCATTCCAACAACAGCAACAACCACAACGATTCAAGCCGAACTTTAGGCCCAGTCAGAATGTTGGCAGTGATCACCGACCTTCAGTCATCCGTCCCAATCCTAACATAGGAAACCCGAGACCGAGCGTAGTTCAACCAAACCCAAACTACCATAATAGATACCACCTCAATTACGGTCAGGATCATCATGAAACTGAACAATACGAAAATCAACCTCCTGTTGCGTACCCATGTTATGAGGAAACGCAGCAATATTCCGAGTTCCCAGGTAGTAACTATTATAGCGAAGCTACAGACCCTTCAAATCAGGATTTTTGCCAAGATCCATCTATACCGGTGGATCCTTCGAGGTCAGATTCGGACTTAGCCAAAATCTAAGCTCAAATTCAATCGATCAATCTGGAAGACTACAATCCGAACGCGAACTTCCCCGAACAAAACTTTCTCCTTGCAGTTAAATTGAAAAACCTTTACTACACTACTGACGCGACGAGGACTTTCAAATTTCTAATAGATTCAGGAGCCGGACTTTCCATATTCAAACCCAACGCTTATCAAAAATTCCCCCAAAGATTCCCTGAGAACGTTGTCATCCAACGAATCACTGATCAAAAAATTAGTAGCAATGAATCCACTTTAGTGCCCTTTAATTACAAAGACCCACATAAAGTGTACATTTGCAATCTAGAAATTGACTTCGACGGTCTACTTGGATCAGATTTCTTGGAACATTATCAGTGTATAGTGGACTTGAAGAATAAGCAACTGATCACAAATTGTAAGACAATACCCCTTTACAAAGTGACCGACGATACAACTCCCAACACAGAAACACGGGATCACGAGACATTTCGAAAGAATTCCAATACTATCACGATAGGCGCACGGACAGAACAAGTTTTAAAACTTATATGTTCGCTGTACAATACTGAAGCAATATTATCAGTTAAAGAAATAGGAAAGGTACGTCTCCCTCATGCTCTCGTGAAATTGAACGAGAACGGCGAATTTTTAACAACCGTCTTAAACCCCAATGCAATCCCCAAGACTATCGACTTTTCCGAACTACCAATAGAGCCCGTACAACACATCTCAGTCAATAATCTTAACGAATTTGATCATACTATACAAAACAACAGGATACCGGAAATTGAAAACCAGCTACGCTTAGAACACCTGAACGAAGAAGAAGCGGAACTTATTACAAAACTTTGTATCGACTATTCCGATATCTTTTACCTAGAAGGCGACAAACTGACCTTTACTAATGAAATAAAATACACAATTAAGACAACCACCGACAAACCGACGTTTACTAAATCCTATAGGTACCCATGCGTACACAATGATGAAGTAAAAAGCCAAATAAACAAAATGTTAGATCAAGGGATAATAAGACCATCCAACTCTCCTTTCTCATCTCCAGTATGGGTAGTCCCCAAAAAGATGGACGCTTCGGGAAAGCAGAAGTGGAGAGTCATCGTAGATTATAGGAAACTTAATGAAATCACAGTTGACGACAAATACCCTCTTCCCAATATATCGGACCTCCTTGATCAGCTTGGCAAATGCCAATACTTCTCCACACTAGATCTCGCGTCGGGATTCCATCAGATAGAGATTGACCAACAGGACGTAAAGAAGACAGCATTTTCAGTCGAAAATGGCCACTACGAACTTGTTCGTATGCCCTTCGGGTTGAAGAATGCTCCATCTACCTTCCAAAGACTTATTGACAATATTTTATTAGGAGTCCAGAATCAGAGATGCCTCGTCTACATGGACGACATAATCATTTATATTAAAATTGAAAGGAGCATCCATCAATTAAACGACAAATGTTTTAAATGCCATAACTTTTGCACGGCTGAAAATTATTCATTCTTCAATCATAAACCCTGAAAATCTTATGTCAGCCCATCAGGAAATATCCCAAAATCATATTAGAAACAATTTACCGCAACCATTGTATTTTCTCAGAATCTAACAAATGGAGAAAGATGAAATACACTGTGACACACGGACAGAGTGATCTTATATTGGTTTTGTTTCTTCATCACATGTTCAGAACCCTAATATAATTGAAAGAAACGAAAAAAAAAAGAAATTTTAAATCTATATATATTTTATATAACTTTTTACAGATTTACTTTAAAAAAAAGATTTATTCAAAATTATAAAATTCAAAATGAAAACTAACATAGATTTGTCTAACAACTAAGATTCTTACTAAGTATATCGGAACAACAATGCTCGTGTACTTATACTTAAATTAATGCACAATTAGTAGTTTTAGTCAAGTATGAGTTCGTGTTCCCATGGCGATTCTTGCACGGTGTGTTATCTGAGAACACATGTTATGCTGCAAGTTGATATCCATGGATACTGCAAGTTTTGCAGAGAGTTCTTGGAATTGATAAAGGCTATTGTCAGGCAATGTACTTGGTATCCGGGAACTGCTAGTTCATCATAAAGTCCCATATAACAGTTCCTCCTATTAATAAAAAGTTGATGCCATGCAACAGCTTTTATTAAATATTAATTTCGTCCATTTCTTCTTCAGTTTTTTCGATATTTGGTCTTCTTCTCTTTGGGAGAAAGTTTCTAATTCTCGTCAGTGGAATTGAGGGTTGACCCATTGTCTCTCGATTGTATATTCTTATTACTTTTACCGTTAGGTAGCCACCTGCGAGTTTGCATATGGCGGCAATTGTAAAGTAGGTCATCCAGGATATATGTCTGGTTTCAAAGGGTTGATTGATAAGAGTTTCCAAATCCTTTGAGTACTGTTGTAGTTTGTGGTTAGCTATATTCAAATCTTCTACATTTAAATCATTTAACTTGAGGGGCTCTAGTTTTGGGAGTTGGTTCTTGTCAGCTATGTGCTTACAACATTCAAATGGGATAACCACAGGATGAGAATTGTCGGCGAACTCTGTGATTATTTGATTATTGGCTTGTACCTTGGTGATGCCAATAAATGCATGGCACTCCGATTCAAGTTTAACAATAGAGTTTTGGGACAGGGTAACAGTTTTTGTGTTTGCTTGAGGGCAGTTTACTGTTATTTGTAAGGGTTCCGATATTACAACTAGCCATACATTGTCTTTTAACTTGTTCACGTTATATCCTTGACTATATACTACCGCACTTTCACATGTTTTTGGTACTTCATGACAGTTCTTGAGAAGTTGGTCTTCACATGCTGTATTGTCGTCGATTGGGTAGGCATACAGGTTAGAGCACAGTTTCTTATGTGGACCTAGATCTTTACAATTTTTGGGGTCCTTTACAGGAATATACATCAAAGAATCAGCATTCCTCGCGATATATTTTTGATTTATTGACAGGATATGATGAAGACCAGTACTCTTATTCAATATGGGGATAGGGAACAGGTGATAAAGGGTGTAAAGTTGTTGTTCCACTAAAGGTATTCTTATACTTCTTATACAAATACAATATTATCATCTTGTTGAAATGCCTGGAGTTCTATGATTTCTAGATATTGGGAAATTTTTTATAGTTTGACTGGTAGCGGTAAATTGTTTCTAATAAGATTTTGGGATATTTCCTGATGGGCTGACATAAGATTTTCAGGGTTTATGATTGAAGAATGAATAATTTTCAGTCGTGCAAAAGTTATGGCATTTAAAACATCGTTCAGATTATCTTCTATAATCAGATAACTCTCTAAAAGTTTTTCGAATATCTCGAAGAATTTAAGTTTAGATTCAACTAATGCCAATTCGTCGTTTAATTGATGGATGCTCCTTTCAATTTTTCTCATGTTATCGGTAAATGTTTTTCTGTCGATAGTCAAGTTGTTGCATGGCATCAACTTTTTATTAATAGGAGGAACTGTTATATGGGACTTTATGATGACCTAGCAGTTCCCGGATACCAAGTACATCGCCTGACAATAGCCTTTATCAAATCCAAGAACTCTCCGCAAAACTTGCAGTATCCATGGATATCAACTTGCAGCATAGCATGTGTTCTCAGATAACATACCGTGCTAGAATCGCCATGGGAACACGAACTCATACTTGACTAAAACTGCTAATTGTGCATTAATTTAAGTATAAGTAGATGAGCATTGTTGTTCCGATATACTTAATAAGAATCTTAGTTGTTAGACAAATCTATGTTAGTTTTCATTTTGAATTTTATAATTTTGAATAAATCTTTTTTTAAAAGTAAATCTTGTGAAAAGTTATTTAAAATATATATAGATTTAAAATTTCTTTTTTTTTCGCTTCTTTCAATTATATTAGGGTTCTGAACATGTGATGAAGAAACAAATCCAATATAAGATCACTCTGTCCGTGTGTCACAGTGTATTTTCTCAGAATCTAACAAATGGAGAAAGATGAAATTTGGTAGGTACTTGACAGCAATCCAGAATGGGGATATTTTAAAAATAAGAAAGAAAATAAGAAGACCACTTTTCTTCAAGCACATCATATGACCTTTTGAAAGGTCGTTAGCTCAAGTAATTCAATTATACTTTCAATTATATATTATGTTATATAATTATTTTGGAGTGGCTTAGCAAATATTTAGGAAGATATATGAAAATTGAACATTCCCCAAAAATCGTTGAGCTCGATTTGTATTTGGCCATCTTCTTTATTAAAGATATTGATAACTGAAGAAAATTATAATATTTACAGTGAGACCTAAGGAAGTTCACAAAAACAAGGCTTATTTAAATGAAACTACGAACAAAATATAAGTACCTACTTTCTTGTACTACGTTGTGTTCACCTATGTATGGTACTCCAGGGGAGACATCGATAGATTGTAGACAAACTATAACTACAAATAATTATAAAATGTGGTGACATAGTGGGAGACATAGGTATAAAATATTTTCATTTTAGTCGCATAATTGGTGATACGAGAAGTTTATTCCAGCTTTATTTTAAATAGAATGTCCTGTATATTGACGTATTTTAAATTTATCCTACAATTTCAAAGATATCTTATTTATAATATCCTATATCTAAGTCTCACCGTTCTCAACATATTTCAAATTTTATATCAAAAATGACGTTTGCAGACCTAAACATAATTATATATCTTTCATAGCCTATGATGTTTAATTTGGGTTGGTTTTCTTGAATAATAAGATCTAGTTTTCTACTTCTACAGAGTGATACACAAAAATAGTTTGAAAACTAGACAGTAGTCCCAATTTTTCGTTATTTGATTTTATCAAGCAGTAAAAATAGGCGGAACTTTGTATAAGATTTTTTTGGTAGTTTTTTTTTCAATTTTCAATATTCTATGTAAAAATGCTACAATGTTACAGTTGTGGTAAAAGTGGGCTGTGATTGCATCAGAACATAATAATAGCTTTCAATAAAAGTCAAACAAGTATCACAAAAAGTCTATATAATAATTGTCATTTGCAAATTTTGAGTAATAATCATGCCGCGAAGACTTGGTTCTACAAATGAAGACTATTTATTATGTATGAAGAATGTGATATAGTTATTTCAAGAACATATGTAATAGGTACATTTGCATCACGATATGCACAGAAACAGCAACCAAAACCAAATTCTCTTAAAAAAATATAAAGAACTTCAAGAACTTTGGAAATCTAAGGGCAGTAAATAGAAATTAGCCAATTGTTAACAATGAATGTATTGAGATCGTTTTAAAATAATTGGTAAATTTTAATTTCATGTAAAAATGTCACAAAAGCTACTAAATTCATTTTAGCAAATGTTCACCCCGAATTTCAAGACATTTCTCGCACCTAAGCAGGAACTGTTAATTGGTGGCTAATTCTTTTTGATTGTGGATTATGATATTCAAAAGCTGTTCCTTGTACTGTCTTCTATGGTTTCATAAACTTTATTTTTGACTGCTCCCCAAATAAAAAAATCGAGTACTGACAGGTCGGGTGATCGAGGTAGCCTGAAATGTGGCCCATTGTTGGCTATGCATTGATCATAAAACAAGCTTTGCTGAAGATTTTCGACTAGATGACCATTATGTAAAGGCGCCCATAAATAGATCAGAGGCTCAGGTTGTCTGAATAATAATTGAACATTACTCATAAGTTAAAAAACGTATTTCTCATATAGCTAAATTACCAAGAGGATTATCTTATATAATATTATATTAAGAATTATTTATGTTCTATATAATGGAAGATCATTTGAATCTTTCCAATAATGGAAATTGCGACGAATAAATAACTCAGCTTCATCAGACAATATAGTATTATAAAAAAATATGTTCTGTACAAAGTAAAATTTATATTCTTCGTGGTAAATCATCTCTCAAATGCTCGACTATGGAGAATGCGTACGGAAGGTATATTTTTAGACAATGACGTTTGAGGTGACTGATGGCTTTAGAATCATTAGGGTATTTTGCTCTCGATGTTTTAGAAATATCAATGTCAATTTTAGCCATATCTCGACTTCTATAAATTTTGTTGAATATGTTTGTCAGCTATGTAATTCCATCATCATCGATCAATTTGAGGAATTTATTGTGTATCTAATTTGGAGCGTAAGCCTTACCGTACTTGTGCAATGATGATGTTCCATCACTTCATCCTTAGCTATTGGGTTATCGTCCGTGCATTCGAACCATGAAAGTGGGTCACATATGTTGTCCTCAAAGAGTATTTCTTCCATATATCTATATGCTCTTATTTTTCGATTATGATCTTACCGTCTTCATTGAGTAATATTCCACACGTTTTCGATTTATTCTGTCCAGCCGCATATCTAGCTTTCATGTGTAAGTTAAATGAATCGTGTTTTTCAACGCCTCGAACCCCTTGTTATTTCCCATTATTCTCCTCTCCTCCATAAGCTTTAAAATATTATAACAGATGCAATTAAATAATAAAAAAATCCCGATGGCGTGTAGTCAGCGGAAAGGTAAATTTCTCAAAATGCATTGAATTGAAACTTTAACAACTTTTTCATTAGCATACATACATGTTATTACATGAAATTGCCGTATGTGTCATAGCCTTACGGTTAGAGGTTTTTGTTTTGGCTGTTGAATATAAAGCGGATAGGGTTCGCGTTCCACTTCAAGGCAGACTTTTTTTTTTCAATAAATATACTATATATTTTTTAATCAGGGTCTATATTGAGATCTCCAGAGAATGTACAATTACATCAAATTTATATTGAGTTTTCATATTTTATCAATATTTCTTATTTTTTCTTTATTCATTTTTATTTTTTTATCTGTGCATTTTATGAAAAATTGCTTCGAACAAAAGTTGTAGGTACTGATTATATCTATAACCTCAAATTATTTTTGATGAAAATATTTTAGACGTAAGTCACCACATTTTCAAAATATTTGTATTTATAATTTGCCAATAATCGAATGATGTTTATCACGAAGGACCACCGCGTATAAATTTTATACCATACAACTTGTGGTTATTACGTAAAATTTCCCAGTAATATGTTTTGTGGTCAAATAAAATAAAAAATTACCTCAATTAATTAGTAGCCATCATATTATGGGACCTCCAGCTAGACTTTTTCGAAATGATGATTTGGTTACCAAAATATACCTAAATCCGTGGTTTTAACTGATCACTTGTAGCAGCACCTGCATGAAACTTAAAGCAAATATTCGAGAATTATGTCATAGCTAGTAACTTTGAAAAATATGTTGGTCCATGGCTAGCGCGTCGCTCTATTGGCGAATCCAATTACTACACCACGTGGGAGGGCGCCACCATAGACAAGTAATGAGTATCAGAGTAAATAGCTAATACTGTATAACATTTACTAGATTTTGTTAGTGGTAGTATATTGGGATAATAGGCATTGCGTTTTTTGTAATTTATTATTACCTTGACTTTATAAGAACTCATTAATTGAAGGTAAGTAAAGTCAACCTATCTATATTGTGAAGTGATACATATTTCTGTTCACCCAAATTTTTCTATTTCAGAAATTGTTGTTGGATCATAGAGGTTAAGGAGATAAATCAATTGTTCTTGTGTTTGACTATGTTATTTACTTATCTAAATGCTACTGTAGATAGTAGATGTGTCACTGAATGTGAAGAAAATACATTTTAAATGTTGAACATTTAGTTATTTATTTTTACATAAATACTTGTTGTGTAAGTATTGGTTTATCACGGTAAAGTTGTACTTATTCATATCTATTCACAGAGATGAAAGAAGTCGCTTTCGAAATGAAGTGCAAATTTTCATTGAGATTCCTGAGTAATAAGGGAAATATTGCATAATGTTTTTTGTTATGAATAAAGTGTCATCCACTGGATTCGTGATGTTCGCCTGGAAAAAGCTCTTAAATAAATGTAAAAATTATTTTCCATATTCTAGTGTAACTCTACTGTATGAAAATTATAGCTGAACATACGAGCACTCTCCAGTATTGACTATATGTATTTTTTATCTTTTGTATTTATTAATAATGATAATAAAAGATCTGTTCATAGAATAAGATTTTATTGTTCACAAACTATCTATTTAGAGATTGTCTAGATTCAACGATATAGTAAATCTGCTAATACAGTGTAATGTCATGATTTAGTTATGTGCTAGATAATCTGAAAAGCTAACCTACTAGCTAATAAATAATAGAATATATTTAATTTCTGAACAGAAGTAGGGATATATTAGAAAAATTAAATTGTAAATTGTAAGAGTATATGAAAGAAATTTGATCAAACCTTCTGGCATAATATACTCAGTATATTGGTCTTGGTATAGGGCATTACTTTCTTTTAACTATCTGATTTATTGTCTTTAGAATAAGGAAAGCAGCGTCTTGTTGCTAAATTTAACAAGGGAACAGTAGAACAATATTGACTAAACCAAAGAACAAATCTGGTCACCATTTGTCTCACAATTAAACCGACTAAACTTCCATCTGAACTAGTGTAATAATCATAACAAGTATTTAAAATGTCTACAAATATTTTTGAACTTCACTTTGGTTATAACTGAAGTGACATGTTTGAAAAAATTACTAAGTCACCTTAATGTTAATTAATTCAACTTAGAATTGAATTTAAAGCATCCCTTGACGTCTGGCCACTACAGCAATGTCAATGACTTATGACATGGATATGACAGAACAAATTTTACGATGCTGCCGTCGAACGCTGATTTAAAAAGCCTCATTATTGATAACATGGCAACTAATTCTCATCTGATTCTAGCAAAGACGTGCTGAGAAATCTTTCTTATTTGCAGTAGCCTACTTCGAATGATCGTTCTATACAAGAAGACGAGATATTTACTGTTTCAAGATCTGAAACATGTTTTTTTTCGCATATTATATACATTATCCGTCACATTTTAATTTTGATTTATAATTTAAGCTGTATAAATTCTACCTGAAATACTGTGATGTCTGTCTTATTATTTATTTTTTCTATTATTCTTGAATGATTAAGTTCATTTGAAATATTTTCTTAGTATCGCACGAAATAAAACAATAGACTTGTAATGCTATAACATCTCTCTATGAAACTGAAGGTTCATAAGTCACGTTCTATTAAAGTAAAAAATAATTATTAAGAATGAAAATTGAAATAGAAAATTTATCGCCTACCAGTAAAATAATATAACGTTTGCTCTTTTCTCCTTGAGATCATCAAAAACATGTCAGGTCCAGATGGGATATTTTCGAGCTGTATTAACTCGGAGTAAGCGCATTCCATTCACATCGTCGGCGACAAGAATTGAAAACTTTTGACATACCACCGACTAAAAAAGTGCGTTTTACCTGAACATAGCGCAGCCATAGTCTGTGAAAGGGAAGTAATTCCGATTTCGTAGCTTTTGACAATACGAATCAAAAAAAGTTATTCGATAAGAAGAAACCTGATTTGGTAGTCTTTATGCGTACTTTATCGGAGTTTTCTCTAAGGGGAAAAGATTGTCAATATAGAGAACAGTAGAGTCGGTAGCTACGGATTCAGAATATGACTTGGAATAAAGAGACCAACGGAACATATTATCATTCTACCTTGGAATACTTCGAAGTGTTAAAAGTCTGAAATTATTAATTGAATATTTATACAATTTCGGTTTCAGGTTTCAGGTGCTGGCTCGTTCTGCCGTGCTTATTAATGTGATAGAATCATTTGTTAAAGTAACTTCTTATTTGAAACAACTTATTTGAAACAACACTACTGATTAAAGAGTGAATTATTAAAATAATACAGTCCATCTCTGAATTTCCCAATTTACTGAGTATATGATTTTTTAGTCTATCTCGTTTTCACATGCTCTCGATATATTCGTTTGAAGGTGGAAGGTAAAGTTTCTTTCCGAGTAGGAGTAGGTACAACTTTAAAGTATTCCCAGCCTCTATCAATTTACTTTAGTTTGAGGCTTTTTATATCTGTTTTTTTGACATATTTGACTTGAGACAGATTACCTTAATCTTTGCTTGTGGTATGCTTTTTCAATACAAATTGTTTTTTGAAATCATTGCTGTAAATGATAAAATTTAAATCCAAAAAAAAAACAATTGTTAGAAAAGCTGTGCTTGAGGAAATAGAACTTATAGAAATCTCCCTACAAAGTGAAACTTGTCATCTCATCGTAACATATTTTTTTTCACCTGATGTTTCTGGATCCAACAGATCAGATTTATTATAATTATATCAAATGATCTTGGATTCAATAAAATTCTCATTGCTTAAATAAAATATCTAGGAAGTTCAAGCGGTCAAAAAAAATAAATTAAAAATAAATTTTTGATATTTGATCGATTTGTCGTGAAAACATGATACCAAAATTTAAGATGGGCTAATGGATTATAGTCAAATTTTTGCTAATTCTTAACAAAACTATATTATCCTCAGGAACTTCTCTCTATATCACCATTTTCCATTACATAGAAAAACTGCTCACCTATAAATCTTAATACATTCAAATATTACAAGTAAACCAACTTGCTTGTCGACCAATCTGACATTTACATACTTCACGTACAAAGCTGTCCCTTATCAGAGAACTCCATCACGACGTCATGTTAGTCCCAGCTGAATCTGAAGTAGGGATCCTTCAATCGACGTCAGTTCATATATTCCAACTGTATGAATATAGATTGATAACGCGTCTGTATCACCTACGTCAAAACCGGAAATCAAATCTTGTCGGGCATTGGAAGTGGACACAAAAAGCCCTTTGCCGACACAAAAAAAGTCCTGCAAACGTATTAGGACGCCACCATACAAATCTAATATTTGCAGGAACATCTTTGCATTTTCGTTCTACAGAGTCGGCCATTGAAGTCGCGAGAATATATTTCGATTTGTCACACCGAATAGCTACATCTTTATTTGGCGAGATTTCAGCAACTGATGTGAGTTGAGTGCTACATATTATATTTAAAGTTACACCATACTTGAAATATGATTTAAATTGCCAATTTATATCAATTGTTTGCACGTTGCGATATCACTGCGTTTTTCCCAATCGAAATCTTGAATACTTACGTAGGAACTTTATGTTTTACTTACTACTTTTGCTACAGGCTTCTAAATTTATCCAACGTTCCTAAGGGGCAAGAAAGAAACAAAATGAACCCTTTCAAAATAAGTTATATACACATCTTCATACACAGGGTGATTCATAAAAGGGCGCAGGACTTTAGGGGAAGATATTTTGTCGAAAAATATGATCTTTCTTATAATCATGGGTTCGCAAACGCACAGTGGGTCAAAGTTCAGAAAAAAAAGTTTTTTGTGAATATCTTTAGAACTGTTAGGGTTACAGCGCTCATCTTATTTGCACATTATAATCTCATAGAAACACTAAGGTGCAGACATTTTCTTAAGTCGGTAGCGTAGATTTAGGGTTTTCTTTAGTATTTTAGACCCCATAACTTCGACGCCACTGGACAAAATGCGGTTTTGTGTTTTTTAAACCGCCAATGTTCTAAGTATGAGCAAAAAAGTTACTTCTGGTCAATTGCTCTAAAGTCATCCGTTTTCGAGGAAAATCGCATTTTATGGTGAAACAACAACACAAATTACAAAAATTTATCTTAACATGAAAGAACTAGCTTATGCGCACAAACAAAGTATTTTAACGAAACGAAATAAAAATTTTTGTTTTGTTTGTGGCCTCCGTTGGCTCTTATGCACGCCTCCACTCTGCGGTGCATTGATTGCCGCACCCGATCAAAAATTCCCGGGATTCCCCGAATTTTGTTACACGATTCCACAATACGTTGTCGTAATTCTTCGAGAGTTTGAATAGATGTTGCGTATACCAAAGATTTTAAGTATGCCCAAAGGAGAAAGTCTATGCAATTGAGTTCCGGCGATCAAGGAGGCCAGAGATGTGGTCCTTCCCAACGAATCCAGCGATTTGTGTATTCGCGGTCCAAATATTCGAGAGCAATTACAGTAAATTTTGCAAGAGCAACATCATGCATTAAAAACATGTTATTTCTCAGAAGAATAGAGACATCTTCGAGCAGGATCGGCAGTATTTCTTCATGAATTTAACGATAACTTTGACCAGGTAATCTGTTCGGTTTTATTTTTATTTATTTAGTCTAGGCGGAAAGTCTCTCGGTAGTAGAGCTTGCATTCGTTGTACGTGGTAGGGGTACAACAGTTGCCGCTAAACTGTAGGATGACGTGAATTTAAATTAGAAGCAATTCTTCAGGTCTTTGCAGTCTTCAACTGCATTCAGAACAGCTTCTTCTACTTTAGGAGTTGAAACTGTAAAATCTCGTCCATTATCTGCAGTTCTTTGTCGAAAAGCTCCATTTTCCATTAATCGTTGGTAAAGGCGGATAAACAAATTATGATGCGGTATTGCACGATTTGAATATCTTTCATGGTACAAACGTTGCTTTTGCTCATGGAATTACACATGAGCATTAACCCGGCCTAAAGAAACTCAGGGACACCCCCTCTGAATCCATTTAGGTAACTCACAGCAGGCGCTTCCAAGTCGCGGGGGTGGGCCCTACAGTTGAGTAGGTGGCTAAGTTCTGCTGTGGACCCAGCATAGCGGGGTATAACGCTATCCCCATACCCAGGGTACGGGTGAAGACCACACCGGCGAAAAAGGCGGAGAGGAGGGGAACAGAGGACACTGCGTATGTGGTGACCGAGTTCTACGGTTAGTATAGAACAAATGGGCACTCTTTTGCCCTTTGAGGCAGGCAAGGAGAAACTACCTGATTAGATTCCACGAGAGCTTTATGTACAATGGACAAAAGGAATGCTTGTATGTCATGCGACTCGACTGGCGATCGGCGCTGTGTTAGTTCCGGGCCAACCAGTGTGAAGTTGGCTACCGGCATGATGCTACGAGCGACTAGGTATTGGATGCAGAATGGGTTACTGGAAGATCACGCTCACAACTGCGCAATGATATTGCATTAGGTACCTGGAACGTAACCGGAATCCTTCTAACATATGATATATCCTAGAAAAAGAAACTTATGTGCGAAAACATACAAATCTGTGGTATTTCGGAAACACACTGGAAAGGATCTGGTCATTTTAGAACAGACAGAAACACCATTTATATTTCGAGCACAGAAAAAACGGGTAGGAATGGCGTAGCGATAATTGTTAATAACAGCATAACTGAATTTGTTAAGGAATACCTGCCCATAAATGACCGCCTAATAATGTTAACTCTCTCGGCAAGGCCAGTTAATGTACATATTATACAGGTATACTTGCCAACATCAGCTTCTACTGATGAAGAGGTCGAAGAGGTATACAACAAAATTGAAGAAAACTGCGCAAACATCGCATCTAAAGAGGTTGTAGTTGTTATGGGAGATTTTAATTCCAAGGGCGGTAGCACAACGTACAATGGTCACATTCGGAAAATAATTGGGAAATATGGACTTGGTGATAGAAACGATCGGGGGAGTGGCTTCTCCAGTATGCAATTAGCATTACCTCACCCTCACTAATACTATGTTTTAACACCACCCACGACGGCTATCTACATGGTCATCACCAGATGGAAAATATTAAAATCAGATTGACTATATCCTAATAAAATCCCGGTGGAGATCATCGATACTAAACGTCAGAGCCCGACCAGGTGCCAAATGTGGTTCAAGTCGCAAGTTATTAAAAGCCAATATGAGGTTGAAGTTGGTCATGCCTAAAAATCTACAATAAACAAAAGGCTAGCAGTATCGGATAATCGTCGTTTTCACACAATGATAAATAGTAATGCTCCGGAAGTCACTGACGATATTGACAAAATTTGGTCTGATATTAGGGACCGGATAACGGATGCTGCATATCAATGCTCTCTTAAGAATACCACAAATTTCCTCTGAACAAACAGGTTTCATGCCTGGGAAGGGAACCAGAGAACAAATAATCCATATCCGCCAAATAATGGAAAAAGTGAGAGAATTTCATATAACAAAATATTTTGCTTTATAGACTATTCAAAAGCTTTTGACTGCATACAATGGAGCAAACTCTGGTCAATCTTAATCAATATGGGAACACCTATAAACCTTGTCAATCTTATTATCTATCTTATCTTATCCCTCTCCCTCTATAAGAGCACGGTCGGCAAAATTAAACTTAATAACTCTCTCTCCGAGCCATTCAATGTAGAGTCTGGTGTTAGGCAAGGGTGCATCCTCTCTCCTATACTATTTTATATACACAGCGAGCATTTAATGAGGATGGTCTTGGGTGAAAAAAAGATAAGCAGCCTCAGGTACGCCGATGACACTGGCAACCTCAATAGAAGAACTACAGGCAATTATGGAGAGTCTCGAGGTAACCAGCGAACAGTATGATCTGAAAGTTAATATAACAAGAACCAAAGTAATGATTGTTAGTCGAAACGAAGACGTGTCACACAAAAGAAATCGCTGGTTTTGAGTTTGTGGATAATTTCAGCTATCTGGGCTCCCTTGTAACAAACAATGGTAGCTGTGAATTGGAAGTGAGAAGGCGGTTGGCTATGGCTAGAAGCTCAACAACAAAACTTATGAAAATTTGGAAGGATCCCTCAATAACTAAAAATACAAAAGTGAGATTGCTGTCCAGCCTCATTTTTCCCATAGCCACGTATTCATCGGCGACATGGACCGGTAAGAAAAGTGAGAAAAAAAAGAATCGATGCTTTTGAAATATGGGTATACTGAAAAATTCTAAGAATCTCGTACACAGAATATCGTACTAACATCTCTATCCTTGATGAGCTGAAAATAAAAGAACGACTCATAAATAAAATCAACAAACAGTATTTAAAATATTTTGGTCATGTTATGAGAAGAGCCGATGCTGTTGAAAAGCTTGTTGTGACGGGAAAAATCGAAGGTACAAGACCAAGGGGTAGATAACCAACAAGATGGGCTGATCAAGTGAAGTCTCTAGTTGGAATGGGTCTGCAGCAATGACCTATTAACAGAGATAGACAGAACACTTCATTGATAAAATACGTTTTGTTTGTTGACAACATCTTTGTGGGCCAGGGGGGTAAGCTATGGAAGCGGTCAGAAGGAGGGACAGAACGGTTTTGACTAAACCCCACCTCACTGTACTCGTCTTTTCGCATAGAAAATATGACACCAGTGACGTTTCGTTCTTTTAGGTTCCAGTTGCTATACGTCGAAATAATTAATACCACAAAATAAATCTTAAGCTGGGTAAAAAAAAACTCAATGTCCGAAAGTTGTATGTTTCAGCAAATAAACTTGCTAAATTTCTTGTGTTCATATAATAATCGCAAGGAAGATTTATATCCATGCTCCGCACGTGTTATAGTTTTTGACATATATACTTATTATATACATATTGGCTTAAGTTTATCTTCTTAACAATTTCAGTTGACCATTAAATGGGCATTGATTTTTGTTCCTATATTGTTAAATAGGTATGTAGGTATAATTCTTTTTCATAGTCTCGGATTTGAAAGGCGCAAACAATATAAAAATCTCTTAAATGAAATAACAATACTGATCGCAGAAGATATAGATATAATTCAGCTGTCAAATTTCCGTAAAAAAGTAAGTATTTAAGTAAGAATTCTCCTGAGAGTTTCGCCATTTGTGACGAAAATACAACGTGATTTAAGAATTGGAGACTCTCGTCACATTGTCGCATAAAAAGTTCACAAAATTGTAATCGACGATCAGGATCATCTTCAGACAGCTCATGAAGGAGGTTTACCTAGTAAGGATGAAATTGAACTTTCTTAAAAAATTGCAATGGAAAACTGACTGACAAGTTCTTGTTGAGCAATTTCCGTTGTTGTTTAAGGGTTTTCTCGAAACGTCAATAAAGCGTTTAGTTGTGCGTCATCGTTAATTTTAGATCTAGGAAAATCTTTGAAACCTCCCTTTTCCTGGTATCTTGTAACAACTCTAGTTACAGTACTCCTAGAAATTGGAGCTCTTTCACTACGGACTTCATTAAATGAGGCACATGGTTCTTCATCGCTAACATGGGTAACAATCTCAGTAACCCACCATTATTAAAATTTCTATGCGTTCTCTCTCTGATAAACGAGCCATTTTGATATGGAATTCGGGTAACATCAACTAAGAACCGATGTTCGATAAACATCAAATGTTTAAAAAGCAATGGTACTAATCGACAATACTAATACACACATAAATTATAATGTAGTTCGTAACAATGACCTATTAACAGAGATAGACAGAACACCTCATTGATAAAATACGATTTGTTTGTTGACAACATCTTTGTGGGCCAGGGAAGTGAGCTCTGGAAGCGGTCAGAAGGGGGGATAGAACGGTTTTAACTAAACCCCGCCTCACTGCACTCGTCTTTTCGCATAGAAAATATGACACCAGTGGCGTCTCGTTCTTTTAGGTTTCATATGCTATACGTCGAAATAATTAATACCACAAAATAAATCTTAAGCTGGGTAAAAAAACTCAATATCCGAAAGTTGTATGTTTCAGCAAATAAACTTGCTAAATTTCTTGTGTTCGTAAGGACGCAAGGAAGATTTATATCCATGCTCCGCACGTGTTATAGTTTTTGACATATAAACCTATTATATACATACTGCCTTAAGTTTATCTTCTTATGAATTTCAGTTGACCCTTAAATAAACATTGATTTTTGTTCCTATCCCGTACTAATATTATTAAATAGGTGTGTAGGTATAATTCTTTTTTAAAGTCTAGGATTTGAAAAGCGTAAACAATATAAAAATCTCTTTAATGAAATAACAATGATTAGGTAATAATTTATTTACTACGCCCATGACCGACGTTTATATGTCAATAATTTTCTTTCAAAATTCAAATATATAAGTTACCAAATTTTAATTTAGACGGTTCGTGGGTTCGTGGATTCTATTTTATTGCACAGTTTGCAACGTCTACACATTTTTTCAAGTTTTGAAACCAAAGAATATAATCGAATATTCAAAAACAACCAAAACACCAAGTATTTAAATAATGGGGGGGAGAAACTGATATGCGATGAGGTGTGGCCGAACAAGGGATGATGTCAATACAATATATTGCTTACAGGTCCGTCTATCTCTGTTAATATGCCATTGGTCTGCAGTAGTCGGGCCAAGTCGCACAGGATTGAGATGATTCCTGGAGAAAAGCAATAGAGGTCGTAACGTCATTGTCATAATGTCACCTATACCCCTCTGGGGGTGGAAGGACTGAGAGAGAGGGCTTCTGCTGAATGACCCCGGGCAACACCATAAAAATAATGCATTTCACACATTTTGGCGTTTGTGTTATTCATTCTAATTGCTGCAACAAGGAAGGATCTGCAAAAACTTTAACCTAACAGTAGCTTTTGTTTATTTTATTTTGACAACTCGACTCAAAACCTACTCTGATTGAAGTTACTATTAATAGTTTCTTGTTTTAATGCCTCGTATCCGACAATACAAACTGTAGATTTTTATTCACTAGTAGATTGTTATCACTATTTTTATGGAGTGAAAATACTGTCTGTGGTCATAAACTAGTTCTTTTTATGTTGAAATAAATTTTGGTAGTTCTCTAAAATGTTTTTGATCATACTTTTTTTTTTGAAAACAGATCACTTTAGAGCAATATAACAAAAGAACCTTTTTGTGTAGAAAACATCTAAATCTAAAAAAATAAACAAAACCTTATTTTGGCCAGTGGAAGTTAGAAGGGTATTAATACAAAATATACCGTAAATCCACGCCATTGACATTAAAAAAAAATGTCTGTACCTTCAAATGAGTATTTATGAAATTAAAATCTATACAATAGATCAGCGCTGTACCTCTAACAGTTCCAGAGATTTTCTCAAAAACTTTTTTTTTCACTCAACTTTACCCCCTCTCAAAAACGTTTTAATTCATATTTTTAGACAATCTTTCCCTAAAGTCCTGCTCACCTTTTATGAATCACCCTTTGTAAGCAACTTAATATTATTGGAATGGGATTTTTATTGCATATTAATGATAAGATACCCATAGTAATAATTAGAGGTCACGCTCCGTAAAATAAAACGTTGACTAACCGAATACGTTTCAGATCTTTATACCTCATTTATACATTTTATTTGAATCTCGCAGAATTACCTCCCGGTATTAGGGACTTAAGTAAGATCTAGTCTAAAATAAAAAAAAGGAACAGAAGCACAAGCATTATTTGTAAATCTGTTGAGGACTTTACTGTTTACGAGGTAAATATTAAAATACAGTTAGCATCAGGTGTAAGTTTTGATAAACCTTTGTCGCTAGTTTGGAGCAAAATATTAAATATTATATTTGTGATTTATATGAAGTAATACTAAAAAGACACTTAAATTTGTACCAACAAGACTACTATCGGGATGATTTGGTGAATATATAAATGAATTATAATGTCAAAAAATTAACAAACATCAAATGTTGCTAACCAAATCTTTTTAAGAAATAAAATAAGAAATCCACAAATGTTTGGAATAATATATGATCATAATATTATTTCCCAATTGTTCATTTCTTTCAATGTACCTGAGAAAATATTTGTTTGCCTCAGTGAAGTGACAAGGGCTGATGTTTCATTATTATTGCAATTTCTCCTGAATCATATCATATCAGACTCCACTTCAAACATATTATGAAATTTATAAAATATTCAGATGAATCTTATGTCGAGAGGTTAAAATGAAAACAAATTCAATTTCTATTTCCATTTTTTATAACTTGTGAATTAATGGAGTGCCAGATAAATTTAAATGTACCTACATAGAACAGATTCTGAGATAGGTTTTGACCGACTTCGTCCGAATGCGGGTTTAGCATACATATTAAACCTGCACCGACTTTGATAATTCCTTTTTTGGGAGGAGTAATCTTGAGAGGGCTCTCTTTTTTTTAATCCAATATGTCAAAAAACATTATTTCTAGCAATATTTCATGGAATATTTTCCATGAAAATCAAGGCTTTCCGCACTACTATGACACTGTGAGATTACTGCCGCTATAGTTTGAAATCAATGAACATAATTGAACGTTTAACAAAATATGAAATATATATATTTTACAGAGAATAGGACCGACTTTATAAGTTTTTGTACTGAATCATTCTATTGAAATTGATATTTTCTAAATTGGTATTATTAGTTTATTATCTAGTTTATTTGCTTGAAATATTCGAATTTTGTACCTATAAGAGATTCGAGCTCAGCTGAAACTGCATTCATAAATCAATTATTCAATGGAAGTATTAGCTGAAATCCATTATCTGTTCATTTTTCCATGCGTACAAAGAATCAACAAACCTTTCACATCAACTGTAATTGAACATGTAAAATCCAGCAATATTTCCGAGTGGATTTCCTAATCAACGTATATTTTGAAAGCAACCGGTTGGTAACGTCAAAAGTTCCTTTTGATGCATTATACCTCATGTAGCAGAATAGAAGGGAATTATGAGCACACCAACGCATGTTGTTTAATTGATAGAGATTAACTGGGAAGATAAAAGGTTTGTTAGGTAGGATGTTACAGGGAAATATTTTCGATGAGAGTTCATACATATTTTGACTTATTTATTTTTTCAATAACAGAATGTAGTCACTCAGTTATGGTAACTGAACGACTAGGTACCATTGCGTACTAAAATTAGGTATTATTTCATGATAAAATGACTAGTCTATATATATAACGAGAAGACAAGAATCAAAATATTGATAATTTGAACAACTAGTGGAACTTTTCGCAGAAAATTTACATCTTTTGATATTGATAAGAAGTAATATGAATCGAGAATAAAGAAATTGGGTGTTGAGAACTATTGTATATTAGGTACCTAGAGCAGAAGATTCACTTTGAAAGGACAGTTTAAAATGCCTTATTCCGGATAAGGGTACTCCTTCAAGACTGGTACTTTGCTTGACGTATAATATGCCGTGGCCAGATCATAGAATTGACTATATCATGAAAAAGTCATATTTGAGGAAATGACCAACTAGTACTGGTTATATCATTCATTCATCACAGTTATTCATCATCTGAGTACAAAACGAAGAGTTCTAAGAAGATGCATAAGCAGATAAATCTCTATATTAATTTGAAATATGTACTAAAAAAAATTTTCAAATTCCAAAGTATGAGAGAAATATTTTGAAAAGTATAATTGACGGACTTCATTAAAAGAAGAAGGTATACAGTTTAATTGTATGTTTACTTTCTTAAATGTATTTTGCCACTTTTTGCATGGTATGAATAATATATAGTGGACTGTGAGAAAGAAGAAGTCGATGAAGAAAAACAGCGTATCAAAATTCAGTGAATGAGTGGATTTTGAGCATAAGCCTGGCTCTTTAATTCCTATATTGAATATAATAGAAATAAGATTTATAGGCCATGCAATTTAAATCTTGTTCAAGTATAATTAGCAGAACATATTATGGTAATTCGGGACATGCCCGAAGAGTCATAAACATTGTTGGTATACATCGTGCAGTGGGACACTTTTATGGCGATCTAGAAGTTGAAAGTTAGTTTGAACACGCCAACATTATTATTGTGAATAATATTAATTTTACTGGTGCTGGTACTGCTACCTAGGTTATTATTGGTGCACTGAAAAATATAAAATAATATTAATTCTATTGGTGCTGGTACTTTTGAAGATGTGCTGTTGTAGTTAGATTGAAAACTTTTGGCACCAACTTCACAAGTACCGATATAATTAATTTTATTTTGTATTTTTCACTGCACCAAGCAATTTTTTTGGGAAAAATATTTATTTCACACTTTTGAGTGTAATATTGTTTACGAAAAACGTTCTCTTGTACCATTAACCCATGTATATTCTTGACATGTAGTTGTTATTATTCAGTAAAAAAATATCGTCGCGGAAATACGCTTATTTTAGACTTTAACATTGCTGTAACTTGAAAAAGGTGAAAAAATTTTCAATTTAAACGTTTCCGGATATTATTCTATCGTTAATGCTGCCGTCTCAAATTTTCGATTTTTAAAAAGCCCTTCGGGGGTGTTTTTCGGACGAGAGAAGGAGAGAAGGAGACTTCGGATTTGAGTTTCAAATAAATAGTGCTCATAACAAAATGTACATTATGACATACGCCTTTCTGCCAAACTTTGTCAGTAGGTTGAGAACACATTATAAAGAACTATATTAAGTATACTGTGCTGTAACTAAGACTCCGCCTAGGACTCCGCTGTCCGTCTGACTGTCAGCGGGCTGTAACTTTTGATTCGTAATAGATAGACGACATTTTCACTGAATGTGTTTTTTTCTCAGTATAAAAACAAATACTAAATTTGTTCGTCCGTTCGTCGGTATGCGGTATGTATATCTATTGGTGCTGGTACTTTTTAAAGTTATGCTATAGCGAAAGAACAAGTACCAGTACTCGGTAGATAGAAGTTTCTTGCCGACTACTTCAAAATAACCTACCCCAAAAGAGTTATTAATATTTTGTATCTTGGTTGTATTTCTAAGAAGTTATTTTATTGGTGAAAATTTAATATAATTTTGTACTGTACTTTCCTTGTATGGTTAAAATAGGTGAATACACATGTTTAATATTGTTCAAGTTATTCAAACATTTCTACGCCAGCCGCCAGGAAAAAATATCAAAACGACACGACTAGGATGGATTTGTGGAAAACCGGAATTATTCGAAATGTATTTACATTTCTATCCAGTTGCACTCAACTGACTTCATACAATAATATAAACTCTATACGTGATGTTGTAGAAAAAAAGACTATATTTTCATGAGACCTTTGCCGTCACAAAAGTAAAATAAATATGTAACTTCTGCTGGAGCTTGGATCCAACATTGCTTTCGGAAAATTGGATTGAAATGTGTATGTATCAGGGCAAAGACGTGCATGAAATCCTTGAGAAAAGTAAGCTGGCATCTTTCTATGTCGCTGAGAATACCTACATATAAGTTGAATCCACATTTCGATATGGCTCTATTCTCTTCTAACTGTTATTGTTTACATCATGTAATATTATGCCGCTGAAAAGACCACATAATTCGAAATGATATGTTTCCTTCTATTCGGTAAATGTTTCACGATTCATGTAATGCAAGCTTATTTTATTGACCGACGATTCCAAACGTTGGAGGGGTAGGTTATAGGTATACAATTCGACTGTCTGCTTTTTTTGGTTTGTGAGCACTGTATACAGTATTTTTGACTTATTTAAAAAAGGAAACTTGAGAAATGGTCCCTTATTCAAGAAAACTCAAATCAAATCTCCATTTCTCCGAAAACCAGACTCAAAGGGGTTGGAGGGGACAATCTAGCTCGAGAAACGAAAATCTGAGAAGGCAGAATTAAAGATAAGATAATATCCGGGCAAACGTTTAAATTGAACATTTTTTCGAAAAGAGTTGCGGTTTTCGAGTTGCATTAATGTTAAAGTCTGAAATATGTGAGTTTCTTTCAAAAAGATGAAAATCTGACATTGCCAAATTAAGGACTAGATTATTTGTAGTGACATTTAAAATGAACCTTTTTCCATATAGCTACCAACTCTCCTTCTGAAAGTACAAGGCTGTAAGGTATTTGTGAGAGTTAAGACTTTTTGGCAGTATGAGGGTTATATAAGTCCGCCCATCCGTCCTTTCGTCTGTCAGTCTTCTGAACCGTGAAAGGTAAACAGTTAAAATTTTCACAAACTCTGTGCTGCTATTTTCGCTATAACAACAGATACTGAGTCGGTTTGTCCGTTGGTTGAAAGTTTCAGACAATTTTTATTTCTATTATAACAGCAACTAGCTAGTCTATCCATTAGTCCTTTTGTCTGTCAGCCGTCTGTATCTCATTTTGCTTTTACAATCGTACGGAACCCTTTTTGTGAGAGTTTGACTCGCACTTGGTCGCATTTCTACCACTTGACTGGATTTTAAACATACCATACTTATCTTACAATTTATACGTTGGATAGAGAACCACAACTTTGTCAATACCGCAAATTACTGTAACGAACTTGGCTTCGGTGATCGGTGCCATAATGGTGGGCGTATGCGATTTGTCGGAAGGCGGAGCACCTTAGCGAGTGCGGACGTTGGTGGGACTCGGGTAGTGTGTTGCATACCGCTATTGGTATTGGTCAGCCATGCATGCCTGGGTCAAGACATATTCCCGAAGCTTCTAGTAACTTCGCGCAAGATCGGGAGAGCTCGCTTGGCATTGGAAGATGGGCGTAGAAAATACGAGAGCCAATCTGCTTGCCTATATATTGGAGAGTGCTGCGGAGTCAGTCAGGGGCAATCGCCCGCTGTACACGAGTCAGTCAGGGGCAATCGCCCGCTGCAGACGAGTAAGTCTGGGGCAGTGAATATAAATTGTAAATAGTTGAATATAAATTGTACATAGTTGTAAATAGTGCCGTGTAAATATATATAGTATATAGTTATGGATATTTAGTCTGTGATATAAATACGCCCGTTACATTGGTGTCAGGTGTGGGGTAGTATGGTGTATCAAACGGGATATAAAGGTGATAGTGACTAAGAAGAATGACTCGGACTGAACTACGTGACTGCAGATTTCGCGACGAAGTGTGTCGCGCTTCACGGTTTTTCGGTAGTGACTTTTGAGAACGTTCCGGAATTCTCTTTCGAATATTATCGAGAAAGAGTTGGCTGCGATAACGGGGTGCAGCTCGGTGCTCTGCTTGATGTTAAAATAAATGCTGTTATAGCTGCTGCAGCGACGATCCTGAGCTGTTGGCGAATCACAAATATGAAGAATATGGGAAAGCAGCGTACGGTACTGAAGATGCTCCTCGTAGTTGGTTGAACAGAAATTTGATGACAGTATCCAGCTTCCGAATACCATGTGGTCTAGGTACCATTGAACCAAAGGGCCTAAGCGGTTTGGCTACCGTCATCTTCTGAACAGTCAAGATCTGCTAGGATCTGGTGGGTTGAGTGATAGGAGTCTACGATGGCATCATGGAGAAGGTCCTCGACGCTGGGCATGGAACCATGGTAAGGATCTGGTGGTGTTGATACAATCCCGCAAGTGGTGCTGCATTGCCGGGTGGTGTAGCAACTTGTTGGGTATTGCTGACCAGTTTCCTGTGGGTGTCACCGAAAATTGCCTGTGGAATAGCGTAGGACGTGGAGATGCTGTGAGCTTGCTAGACTTGATGAGAAGATTGCTGAGGGTGCAACCGAGAAATCGCTCTGAGATGGGTACGAAGTGAAGATGCCGAAGGTGTAGATGGGCTTTGGGTACTAAGCCGAAGATACAGACAGTATAGAAGCTGGTATGGTCATCGAGCTGAGCTTAGGTATGGAGAACGAGACCGTGGTAGCTGTGGACATTCACTCCCAGTATATGGCAACGTGAACATTCCATGGTAAAAATCAGCCATCTCTGTCATTGAGAACCAAGGTGGTGTATTCGAGAACACAATGTGGCAATACGTGTTTTAACGAAAAGAACATGCTGCATGAAGAGATTGGCTTTGATGTGAACTCGCTGGGGGTTATGGCGGCTTGGCGATGAAAATTCCAGTGCTTCGAGTTTGTAGTGGCTCGATATAGGATAAGAGAGCATGTTGGACTGTAAATGAAGCCTGGTGGTGAAGTTCAACAGGAAGGTGCCGTTGAACTCAGTGTAAACCAGCGAGTGTCCGTCAATGTCAAGGCAATGCTGTTGGGCCAACGGTTGGTGACGATATGCAGCTGTTGCTATCTCTGGCACTGAGAGATGCATGAAGAGATCGGCTTCGATCTGAACTCGCTGGGGGTTATGGCGGCTTGGCCATGGAAATTCCAGTGCTTCGAGTTTGCAGTGTCTCAATCTGGGATGAGAGAGCATGTTGGACTGTAAATGAAGCCTGGTGTTGAAGTTCAACAGGAAGGTACCGTTGAACTTGGTTTAAACCAGTGAGTGTCCGTTAGTGTCACGGTGGAGCTGTTGGAGCCAATGGTTGGCAACGATAATGCAGCTGTTATTATTGGCACCAGGTAGGTGTCAATTATAGACAAGAAGTCGTGTTGCCTGCATGGACAAGATGGCTGAGCCTTGAGGATGTTTCTGATCGGGACGATCAGATTTAAGGAGGGGGCAATGTAACGAACTTGGCTTCGGTGATCGGTGCCATAATGGTGGGCGTATGCGATTCGTCGGAAGGCGGAGCACCTTAGCGAGTGCGGACGTTGGTGGGACCCGGGTAGTGTGTTGCATACCGCTATTGGTATTGGTCAGCCATGCATGCCTGGGTCAAGACATATTCCCGAAGCTTCTAGTAACTTCGCGCAAGTTCGGGAGAGCTCGCTTGGCATTGGAAGATGGGCGTAGAAAATACGAGAGCCAATCTGCTTGCCTATATATTGGAGAGTGCTGCAGTCAGTCAGGGGCAATCGCCCGCTGTAGACGAGTCAGTCAGGGGCAATCGCCCGCTGCAGACGAGTAAGTCTGGGGCAGTGAATATAAATTGTAAATAGTTGAATATAAATTGTACATAGTTGTAAATAGTGCCGTGTAAATATAAATAGTGTTAAGTTAGATAAAATGTATATAGTTATGGATATTTAGTCTGTGATATAAATACTTAGTGTAGAAATAAATAAACAGTTGTAAATAAATAAATCCCAGTCATTTTTATATGCCCGTTACATTACGTTTCGATGTTTCGAATGTTTATTTTTTAAAACTATTTATTAGGAGTATGTGTGGTAAAAAGTGTGAGCTAATACAAATATAATATCAGAATACGGATATATCTATAATCTAATAAAATATATGCTGATGAAGGAGTTACCCGTGAATCACGCTGTGAGCTAATAGCATTGGTAGATTGCATCTTAATTTCCTCATCCATTAAGGAAGTTTTATGAGGGATGAATTAAACTGAAGCTTCTAGTTTAGGTGTAGTTATTGATCCTGATCTAATTGGTTGATTTTGAAGGTATTTGCGAAATTTACACCCCAAAAATGCAATTGTTCTTTCTTCAGCTGAAATCAGTTGGAGAGGTCTTTGTTAAATTTTGTGTAATTCGTCTGAAATAATTTTGTCTAGATGAATTGGATGAGTTTTCATACTTGTCGACTTCGATGGGATTCGAATCTTCAGGAGTGGAGAGTGTTGTTGGAATTAATGTAACGTTCATAAGTTCCTTGTAGTACGGATATACTTATAGTACTAAACTGTGTGGATTTTTTTGTTGGAACTGGAAATATAGCAATATAGTGAGCTTTTGTAATTTTCTCGATAAGAGTAGTGTTCAATGAAACGGGAACAGTATTGCATAGAGTCTCTTCTTCGGTTAGTTGTAAAATTGGTAAAATGCATTTATGAACTGCGATGTTATTTCTTCTAATGAATTTTTCAGACGGAAATGCAGTGTTGATTTTTCTGCATGGTTCTTCAGAGTACTGACGAGTTTGTAATGTCAGATAGGGTGCGGGTGGAGTAAGGTTAATAAGGTTAATAAGATTACTTGTCACGATTGAAAATTAATGATAGTGAGAAAAATGTTTAGGATATATAAGAGGAAAGTGCAAAATAAAGACTATCATTGTATTTGAATAATAAGCAGTGATAACCTCATAGCATTTAAGTAAATCATTCACATCACTATAAAGAAATTGTTCTTTCGTTTGATAACGTATTAAAAAGTTGACCAATAATTTTAATTTTTCAGGTTGTAAAATGTTATTCTACAAAATATTTGATTTGACAAAAGTCATTCCGGTGTCTAAATCGGTAAGAGGCTTTGATAAAATTTGTGAGGAAAAACTCAATTGATCTAAAAGGCACCTCATTTAGAAAAAAAATTCAAAATTATTAATCGTGTTTCGATTTCAATTTCTTTAGTTATAATTTCTTGGGTATGAGTGAGCAGATGAATTATTTTGTTATAATTTTCAATCAATGCCGTAGTTAGTGACATATTTTGATTCAACATTTGGATAATATTTACTCGTCTATTACGTAATTCTTCAATTGCTCTTTCAGCGTCATCTTGATCTAAATTACCAGATATGGTAATAATGCTTCCAAATCCATTGGTGAGTCCTCTTTTGGCTCTATAAAATGGATGACTGTATTTATTGTATTGTAATTTTTTGATATTCAATTATGAGTTGATATTTATGTGCTTGAATAATTTTTTTTCTTTGATATATGCTGATGATATATAGCTGTTAACTCTGGATTACTGTTACTGTATTTCCAAGCCTATTGACGTTAGGTAATGGATGAAATCATGATCACTAATTCTTATCCTGGCTTCTCCCAGCCGGAGGGGTAGAATCCCTGGGTTGTCATTCAAATGCTGTATTCGAACCTTCTCTGCGGACTGCGGATGCGAGGGTCAACCTGTAATACTGAGTGTTTGTCACGATTTGGACTGTGTTTGACGTTTTTTCTATGACATGTGGTAGTTAGTAATTTTACTGTCACTTCTTTGTCTTCTAATACTTCTCGTTTTGAAAATCGTGGGAGTAACTTATTTCTTGTCTATTCTCATTTCTTCATGAGATTGTTTGATTTTTTATTAGGCTTGTGATTTTATTGATTTCTTTATAAATTGCTTTAAGTCATATTTCAACTGATAATGTCACAAATAGGCATAATACTCATTACGTTACGTGGCTGGAAATAAGCAAATGAGAAATAAAGAACGTATTCCATACTTGATGTACTCAATGTATATCTTACTATTCAACAAGTTCTTCGCGTCAACATCAAATTAAGTTGCTGCTCTGTCTGTTGAGTCTATTACGACGCCACATAAATAACTACTACCTTATAGATACCACCATACAATATTCATGTCGGATTCTCCTCGGCAATCTTAGTCTTTTTGCCGATATAGTAGCGTTATCGCCAGGAGAGTTCCTTTTCCTGAAAACCATAGCGCAACGAAACAGGCAAACTCCACCCAGCCATGAGCTAGAACGTGAAAAATTAATACAAGCGCTATAGATTTTGCCGCTTGGGAACGTTCCGTATGAAATTTATACCTTGGTATTTTCAGCTGATATAAATTTTTTCAGCTCGCCTCTTTCAAATACGGTTATGTCTTCAGATATTTGATGTCAACTGTCAAGTTAATAATTTTTAATAAGGTCATTACCGGTCGTATATCAAGTACTGGCCTGCAGGCAGTTACAAAACTGTATTGGATTAGTCAACTAACTTAAAAAGTAGGTAATATTAGTAACATATTCACTTAGCGCTATATAAACATTTTTCTACAAAGTTTATAATTTGTATTTATGTGAGCTTAGACTAGCACTGTCTTTTATGTCATTTGGCAATTTTTTCAACTTGTGAAGTCTAAAAGAAAGTTACTTTTAATCGTAATTGTCTTTCATTCGTTAAAATTAAGACAAACACAAAATTGGTTTTATTTAAAAAAACATATAAGACATTTAAAACACATAAATTGATACCACTCTAGAAACTATATGCTTTTTAAAATAGTTTTTATATGAATTCAATAATTTAATATTAAAAACACTCAATAGTTTTCATTTTTGCTAAAAAATGTCTTTGGCTCAGAGGCCTATACCTACCAGACCTCAACCTGGAATGTTTTAAAATATAATATATAAATAATTACTTCTTGGTATTTAGAATATTTTTCATAATTAATATTAAAAATACTGCAGAACTTATCCTCCCAATAAGATTTTTCAGTGTATGTTCCAGCTTGAGTTATTATCCATATGTGCTCTCAAAAAAAACACATTAGCTTGACACACAATTTATGTACTATCATTATTGTCTATTATGGAATCAGACAAATTGTGTTTTTGAAGCTTCGGAGTATAAACACTTTTGTAAAAACCAAGTCGGTAAGTTTGTGACAAAAACACTGTCTTTATTATCATTATTGGTGTCGGATAAATTTGTATCAACATCATCAACATACAGCTTAGACTGGGCGTCTTTTAATATTAAAGGTAATTCATTGAAATAGAGGATTGAGCCATGTGGCACCCTTGTATCAGATTATCTTCGAAGTCCATGAGACTTGTCCCCTTTTGGATGTTGTACTTACATCCTCATATTGCTTTTTATCTCTCACAAAACTCTCTAACCAACATACGCTTAATCCATAGATATTTTGTTTAACGCAGTCCTGCTCATATCACACAAGATTCCTGTAGAGCACTCGGCCGCCTCAACACACGTACCAAGTTTTTTTATAAAAAATAGTATAGACTTTATTCGTTGGTGCACTGGAAAACACAAAATCATATTAATTCTATAGGTGTTGGTAGTTTCGAAGTTGTGCAGTTGTAATTATAGAAAAGAGTTTTGGCACGAACTTTAAAAATACCAGCATTATTGTCTATTATGGAATCAGACAAATTGTGTTTTTGAAGTTTCGGAGTATAAACACTTTTGTAAAAACCAAGTCGGTAAGTTTGTGACAAAAACACTGTCTTTATTATCATTATTGGTGTCGGATAAATTTGTATCAACATCATCAACATACAGCTTAGACTGGGCGTCTTTTAATATTAAAGGTAATTCATTGAAATAGAGGATTGAGCCATGTGGCACCCTTGTATCAGATTATCTTCGAAGTCCATGAGACTTGTCCCCTTTTGGATGTTGTACTTACATCCTCATATTGCTTTTTATCTCTCACAAAACTCTCTAACCAACATACGCTTAATCCATAGATATTTTGTTTAACGCAGTCCTGCTCATATCACACAAGATTCCTGTAGAGCACTCGGCCGGCTCAACACACGTACCAAGTTTTTTTATAAAAAATAGTATAGACTTTATTCGTTGGTGCACTGGAAAACACAAAATCATATTAATTCTATAGGTGTTGGTAGTTTCGAAGTTGTGCAGTTGTAATTATAGAAAAGAGTTTTGGCACGAACTTTAAAAATACCAGCACCAATAGAATTGATATTATTTTGAATTTTTTGGTGCACCAACTAATAAAATTGGTACACTTTAGAGTACATCATTAGTCATAAGAATTGTTCAAGGTACGGCGAAGATGATAATGCTTATACTTATTTGGAGATACAAAACATCGCGAATGTAAACATATTTTAGACTTAACCACGGCTGTAACTCGGAAAGCGTATTAAAAAATTTCCAATTTTAATGTTGTTACATATCTATACTGTCTTATTTAATTTGACCGTCTCACATGTTCAATTTCCGAAAATATGTTCTCTCTCCACAAAGTGGGAACACTCATACTTTACAGCTGCTGTAAGAACCTATGATATTTTGAAAAATGCTCACTTCTAACGTTTTCGCAAAAATTGCCCCCTCCAACCCCTACTGAAAACGATTTTGGTAAATAGAACATGTAGAATGTCGATGAGATCAACTCTCAATAGTTATCTTTCAAATGGAAAGAGAATCATGAAAATAGGAGCATATTACTATTTAAAAAGCGCAAACTTACAGAAAAAAAAACATGCAGGCAGACAATTGAATTTCATCCATTTGAGGAGTCGTTAGGAATACATAACTATAATATACTCATAATACTATACTACTATATAATACTCATTTTGATACCCATGTTGGTTTTCACAAATGACTTCAATTGCGCATAAAAACGATGAAAGATGCTTAAGAAAACAATACTCCAAATTATTTGAAAATGTTTGTGATGCCGCAATCGTCCTATAGTTATCCTAATTTTCTACATAATAATTCTTGAATATAGGTACCACTTTACTCAATTACAAGCGTCCCTGTTTTTTTTTTTAATTTTGTTATATCTAATTATGTTAAACGAGAAATGCTTGTATATATATATATATATATATATATATATATATATATATATATATATATATATATAGGATTTTTAATTAATTATGCGCTAATGAAAATAGCCAGTAATTCTCTATAAGAAGTTTATTACGTAACAACAGAACTACACCAAATTTAACTCTCCAAAATTGTCTCTCTAACACGCGTCTCTTCTCTCCACTTCAGTCATGGCCGCTCTCTGACCTCACCGCCAAATCTGTTCAATGGCGGCTAACGGCTTTTTCTCGGGACGTGTTTGACCGAGCCTCTGGCAGTGGCTGAGCGCTGGATTGTGCTGCAGCTCATATCGCTTGCGGCTACAGGCGCCCTCCACTTGGGACTGGAAGTCAATCTATTAGAGAAAAAAAATATATGTTGAATTAAGGTCTGTAGAAATCGGTGAAGCGGACACGGCGGCCAGCACGAGTCACAACAGACGGACGGACTGGTGGTGTTTGAGCGGTGTCGGCTGAGTCGCCTCTCAGCTGAAGAGGTCTAGCAGTGTTCGTGGGAGAAGGGTGAGTAGGCTGCGATACAGTGGCCATGTCATCTGCCACGATGTAGGCTGGCTTCAGACGGTCAACTGTGACGCGGACTTCAGAACCACGTATGAGTAGGGTGAAAGTCTTATCATCACGCTTCGTTATAGGAAATGGGCCGGTATAAGGTGGTGTAAGTGATGGACGTACAGTGTCATCTCGAAGAAAAGCGTGAGTACAAGTGCTCAAGTCCTTGAAAACAAAACCTCCAGGGCGAGAGTGATGTGCAGTGGGAACAGGTCGGAGCTTCGCCATGGCACTGCTTAGTTGAGTGGCTAAGTTGGTGGTATCCAGATCTGTAGCATGACGATCTGTGTGGTGCAAAAACTCTCCAGGTAGACGTAGCGGTTCTCCATATACTAACTCAGCTGCGGTGGTGCGAATATCCTCTTTGAATGCTGCACGCATTCCCAGAAGCACAAGGGGTAGGGATGTTAACCAGTTATCGTCAGGGTGGCAAGTTATGGCGGCTTTTAACTGACGATGCATCCGTTCCACGAGTCCATTACAGGCTGGGTGGTATGCGGTTGTGCGAGAGCGATGGAATCCAGCACGTTTGCCTAACGCTTGGAACAAATGGCTCTCGAATTGTCTACCTTGGTCAGTAGTGATCAGCTCAGGACATCCAAACCTGGATATCCAACCAGCGATGAAGGTGTCTGCTGTTGCGTCGGCGGTGATGCAAGTCATTGGCCATGCTTCAGGCCAACGAGTAAAACGATCGACTGCGGTGAGGCAGTACCGATAGTTTGAAGCTGGTGGCATCGGTCCAATTATATCGAGGTGTACGTGCCGAAATCGCTGAGACGGGGTTGGGAAGGATCCTGCAGGAGAATGGACATGTCGGACGATCTTAGCGCGTTGACACTGCAAACAGGTCCGTGTCCAGGTTCGACAATCTTTCTGCACTCCAGGCCATACAAAGCGATTGGAAACTAGGCGTGCGGTTGCGCGGGCGCCAGGTTGGCTAAGCTTGTGTAGAGAGTCGAACACACTTTTGCGCAAGGACTTGGTGACAAAAGGACGAGCTCGCTGTGTTGACACGTCACAGTAGAGGGATATCTCGGTTCCCGGAATCGGTATGTGCTGTAGCTGCAGAGATGTTGTGTCGGGCGAACTAATGATATCTCTCAACTCGTCGTCAGTAGTCTGAGCGCGCGCGAGGACATCGTGGTCTACTGGTTTGCTAACTGCTTCGACACGAGATAACGCATCCGCTACGACGTTGCTTTTACCTGCGATATGCTGAATGTCTGTAGTAAATTGTCCGATAAAATCTAAATACCGGAACTGTCTTGGGGAACAATCACTAGTTCTTTGTCGAAAGGCATAAGCCAGAGGTTTATGATCACTGTAAATTGTGAAATGCCGGCCTTCTAACATGTACCGAAAATGTTTCACTGCACTGTATACGGCGTGTAGCTCGCGATCATAAGGGCTCCATTGTTTCTGGGAGTCGGATAGTGACTTGGAGTAGAACGCAAGCGGCTGCCAATCGTCATTAACGAGCTGCTGAAGAACTGCTCCGATTGCAACACTGGAGACGTCGGTAACTACGGCTAGAGCTGCTGTAGGATCGGGATGAACCAGTAGCGTAGCACGGGAAAGTCTGTCCTTGCAGCGTGTGAAAACGGCATCAAGGTCTGGAGTCCAAGGAATGGGCCGGCTGCCAGGGGTCTTAGGACCAGCAAGGAGGGCATGAAGCGGTGCCTGATCTTCAGCGGCGTTTGGTAGAAAACGACGGTAGAAGTTGATCAAACCTAAAAATTGACGCAACTGGCGCATAGTGGTTGGCTTGGGAAAAGATTGTATAGCAGCGACGCGGTCGTTAGGAGGACGTATGCCATTCGCAGAGACGGTGAAACCAAGAAAAGTCAGTTCTTCCACGCCGAAAACACACTTTGAAACGTTTAACACTAATCCATGTTCTGCGAACCTTTCGAACACTGTTCGTAGATGTTGTTCATGTTCATCTTTGTCTCGCGAGGCAACAAGAACATCGTCGATATATGCGAAACAAAATGTCAATCCGCGAAGCACTTCGTCCATAAAACGTTGGAACGTTTGAGCGGCATTTCGGAGTCCGAAAGACATGCACGGGAACTCATAAGATCCAAACGGCGTCACTATGGCTGTTTTCGCAATGTCATCAGGATGGATGGGTATCAAGTGGTATGCCTTAGTCAAATCCAACTTAGTAAACACGGTGCATCCTGCGAGCTGGCTTGTAAAATCAGCTATGTGTCGAACTGGATACTTGTCGGGTATAGTTCGCGCGTTTAAGGCTCTATAGTCTCCGCATGGACGCCAACCTTCACCTTTCTTTGGAACCAGGTGCAAGGCAGAGGCCCACGGACTGTCGGAGCGGCGGGTTATACCGGAACGCAGCATATCTTCAAACTCTCGTTGAGCGATTGCTAGGCGGTCGGGGGCGAGGCGGCGCGGTCTGCAAAACACTGGGGGGCCAGGCGTGGTCTTTATGTAGTGTACAGTATTATGCTGTACGGGCGGGCGAGGTGAACCAGAGGGACTGGTAATAGAGGGAAACTCACCGAGTAGCTTGTGATAGCGGGACTTTCCAAAAACAGCGCGAACGGACTGTATGTGAACGAGATGGTCGGGGATGCGTTGACCAGAGGAGGTGAGGCCGGTAACGCCGTCGAAGAGGCGCTGGTACCGAGGGTCAACCAGAAGATAAAAGTGCGATAAGAAATCGACACCAATTATAGGTTTTGACACGTCGGCTACTACAAACTTCCAGGTAAAGTCACGCCGAAGTCCAAAGTCGATAGACAAAGTGATCCAGCCGAAAGTAGGAATCACTGTGCCATTAGCTGCGTAAAGTTCATAATCAGTTCGAGGTCTTGATCCACGGAGCCGAGTACGAGGGTACACACACACGTCCGAACCGGTGTCCACCAAAAAGGCTATTTTTGTCTGAGCATCAGTTACTAGGAGGCGGCGGGAGGACGGTAGGCAGTCACTTGTCGCCACTAGGTGCTGCCGGAGTCGTTTTCCTGAGACCAACTACAGGGGCGGGTGCACTTGGTAGCCTTTTCGCGAAACCGACGGTGATACCAACAAAACGTAGATCGGTTACCATCGCGGTCGTCGTCATTCACGTCCCTACGAGAACGAGATTCAAAACGTCGCAGAGATGACCTGGCTCCTGGCGTAGAAGATCGTGAACGACGGTGCTCGGTAGTTAGAGCAGCGACTTGGCGAGAAAGTTCATCAAGTCTTGAGGTGAGGTTAGTAACATATGCCGTTTCGAGAGGCGCAATGCTCGCAACGTGTTGCTGGGGAGGGGCGACATCATTAATTTTGTCTGCTAATTCGGCTAATCTATCCAAGTCCCGTTCGGTAGATGCAGCAATGATAGCCTGATAATTGGCAGGAAGGCGAGATGACCAAATTGATCGTAGAAACTCGGATGGAACTTCCGGACCTGCTAGAGAACGTAAATGTCTCAGGAACTGTGAAGGTTTCCGATCTCCCAGTTCTTCGCGCACTAGTAATTGTCTTACCCGTTGCTCTTGTGACGCGGACATACGGCGAATTAATTCATTTTTCAGTCGCACGTATTTGTCTTGGGCGGGTGGATTACCGATTATGTCACTTACCTCGGCTGTCTGGCGGCTGTCTAGGAGAGACACAACATGGTAGTATTTTGTAGCGTCTTGTGTTATGCCTGACAAGGCAAACTGGCCTTCAATATGGGAGAACCAGAGTGACGGGTTGTCGGGCCAGAGCGGTGGTGCCCTAAAACCAATTCTGTTCACCTGTTCAGTGGATATTTCATGTGTACCAACAGCCATATCAGGTGGGGTTAACTGAGCCGGGGGATTGTTGTTATCTGGTGGAGCTTGTTGTTGTTGCCGTGCCTCGGTGAGCTGGATCTGTGTTGTTTGTAGTTGTTCCTGCAGTTGCTGTTGTACCTGCTGCTGTTGTTGAATCTGCAGCTGAAACTGTGCCTGTTGTTGTGCAAGCTGTTGTTGCATTGCTGCAATTTGTGCCTTCAGCTCATCCATAATTGCACTACACTGTTAACTAACACCGAGTAAAAATACTTCTTCGCGAATTCAACTATTAACTCACTGATCACGTCGGGAAGTCACCACTATAGGATTTTTAGCTGATTGATTTTGCTATAGGCGTATCCTATTAATTAATTATGCGCTAATGAAAATAGCCAGTAATTCTCTATAAGAAGTTTATTACGTAACAACAGAACTACACCAAATTTAACTCTCCAAAATTGTCTCTCTAACACGCGTCTCTTCTCTCCACTTCAGTCATGGCCGCTCTCTGACCTCACCGCCAAATCTGTTCAATGGCGGCTAACGGCTTTTTCTCGGGACGTGTTTGACCGAGCCTCTGGCAGTGGCTGAGCGCTGGATTGTGCTGCAGCTCATATCGCTTGCGGCTACATATATATATATATATATATATATATATATATATATATATATATATATATATATATATATGCAAATTTTATCTCGGAATCTGGTCTACCGATTTCGATGAAAAAATTCATATGTATGGGTTTTAGAGTGTATTGAATCGATTGTTTGTATTCACATTCATAAGAAAAATCGTTCTCAGCAATTATTATTCTTATTTTTCAAATTATACGTAATACTCAGTAAAAGCCTTATTTCACTATAAGGCATAAATAGCTGAATGGTATAGTTTTCGGCTACTAATCCAAAGTTCCTCTGTTCGTACCCTGATCAAATAAGATTTGTTTTTCAACAAAACACATTTTTTGTAAATAAAAGGTGTTAATATGAGGTCCGTATAATTTCAACGGACTTTTTTTATGAAAATTTGTACATATCTAATATATTATTAAGAGCAGTTATTGTATATATATATATATATATATATATATATAAATAAATTATATCTCGGAAAGTGCTATAACGATTTTGATCAAATTTGGTTTATAAACAAGGTTCTGATTTTTATGATTATCTATGCAAGTGGACTTCCTGACAAAAAGCGAGGGAGTCACCCTCGAGGTCCGTAAACTTTTTCTTAAATAGTTCGGCAGATTTGGATGAAAAATTGCAAAAGGGGGGTCTTAAGAGCCGATAAACCGATTGGCGATACTTTCATTTTTTAATATGTGTGACCGTCGAGGTCCACACTAGCTATATTGTTCACATTCATATTTATTTTTATTTTGAAATCTGTAAATTTTGAGCTATGCGAACGATATACAATATTTTAATATAATATAATATAATTTATTATTCATTCTCACCACCGCAACTTTTATAAAAAGAAATACTTTCTTCAGACAGTAGGGATGAAAATGGGCAGATATTTTGGAAACAAGAGCTTCTAAGCTTTTTTATTCTATATGTTATGAATCTTGAACATAATGCGGAAACTAGAAGATTTCTTTCATTGAAAATCCATGAATAAACTTTGTTGTTGTGGTAACAGCAGTTCTTTCTTGATTTAAGTCACAAAAAACCAATTTATAGAAGCAATATTATTTAATAATAGTAAAGTAGAGCTTACCTCACAGCAACGTGTTAGGTAGGTACTAGTTCTCAGAGCTTCAGTCTAATGAAATTAAGGAAGCCAAATTGTACTTTAAGAGCTCCATAAAAATATAGCAACAAGAATGTGCTTTGGCCGCTGCTGATGCTGGTGTGAAACTTGATAGTAAAAAGCTTCTTAGCTAAGTGGGTATTTGATATCTCTCGAGTTGTTCTATTTATTCTTGTTATTGGAATAGAGATTCACCATTTGTGTTAATAGCTGCAAACTTTCTCTTTTCTTTTGCTATCATAATGTACCCACTTCATTTTTATAAAAAAATATAATTTGCATGAACCAATAATATATGGCTAATTAATTGAGCAAGTGCATTGATTTGGAATAAAGTTTTTATTGAAATTTGATCTCAGAAAATTATTCTTATCAATATCGACAATTGAATCCGTTCATTTTCAAAAACTGTAATTTTATTATACAGTGAGTTTATAAAGTAATAAAGTGATTCAATAACTTCTAATTTATTAACATATAGAGAAAAATCTCAGACAGATCGAGTTTTGATTTTCTACTTAAGTAAACAGCATCTTTTTATTCCCACCACCTTCCAAATTATGACGTCATTGTTAAGTTTTTTGAATGGGAAGGCCATAATTTAATATCATAACTGAACAGATCACTGACAATTTGCTGAGATCAAAAATACCAAATACATGGGTATTATTATAAATAAATATCAAATACAGGGTAATGAAATATTAATATTCTCATTTAAATTCATTTATTCATTCAACACTAAAAACATCCTAATACAACAAAATCTCCCAACAAAAACGTATGAAACAATTTAGAAACAGTTAAATTCGAAGTTATATCAAAATATATGTTCAAATTGTTCAACTAGACGGTATTCAGTAAGAACAATGAATTCCTGAATTACATTTGTCAACATTTCCGCTGTAATTTCCGCTCCAATTATTTCTTTAATTTCGTCTATATTAGTGGGTCGGCTTACGTAAATTTTACTTTTCAAGTAAAGAAAAAAGTCAAGTGAGGCTAGGTCTGGAGATCTAGAAGGCCAATCAATAGATTCCCTTCTTCCTATCCTGCGATTGAAAAAACCTCATTCAGGAAATCTCTTACCAATAGTTCATAATGCTCCATTTTGTTGTAATCAAATATTGGAATCTATTTCACCAAACTCATGAATACTTGGATATAGTACTGCCAAAAATGGATCTAAAAATGTTCTCAACATTTCTAAATAGTTTGCAGCAGTCTCATTTCCCTCAGAAAAAGGTCCTATGATGAACACTTGGTATTAGTGAACGTTCAACGATTTTCGTGACTAATGTTACACTCAAAAGTTTGAAATAAATATTTTTTACAGAAAATTGGACCGGCGTTATTAGTTGGTGCACTGAAAAATAATATTAATTATTTTGGTGCTGGTACTTTTGAAGTTGGTGCCAAGATTTATCAATCTAACTGCAACTGCACAACTTCAAAAGTAACTGCACCAAAAGAATTAATATTATTTTATATTTTTCAGTGCATAAACTAATAACGTCGGTCCAATTTTTTGTAAGAAATATTTATAGTTACTGTGAACTTGCTTATACGATTTCTTTCTTGCATATTTCATCCATACTCGTTTTACAATTACCATATCCAAATATTATCATACTTTCTATTCGCTCTTTTTCTGAGAAATGATTCATGGTATCTGAAGTTTTACAAATATATTTATCAAACTGAGCAATCATACATACAATCAATGTTTAACCGGAAAAGATAATCTTATTATTTTTAACTTACGCATAATTATTTTATGCACTAATAGTTGGTATAAAAGTGAAAGCAGCAAATGAAAATACCTAAATATAATATTTTTAAGCAGCATATTTGGGCAGGGGTTATAAAAAATAATATAATAGTGATAATAATGGCTTTAAATGTGATGTGTTATTCTCCGATGAAGCAACTTTTAGCTTAAATAGTTCAGTGAACAAACAACATTGTAGATATTAGGCAACTGAAGACCCTAACCGGATGATGGAAGTCCTTACCCATTATCCACGAAAAGTAAATGTTTGGACAGGGATTAAAAATAATAATATAATAGGACCTTTTTTGAGGGAAATGAGACTGCTGCAAAGTATTTAGAAATGTCGAGAACATTTTTAGATCCATTTTTAGCAGTACCATATCGAAGTATTCATGAGTTTGGTGACATAGATTCCAATATTTGATTACAATAAAATGAATCATTATGAACTATTGGTAAGAGATTTCCTGAATGAGTTTTTTTCAATCGATATTTGTTTTAGTTATTCGAATAATGCATACTTTGTGACTAATAATCAATTTATGTTATCGTAATACAATTATTGAACATCAAAATGTCTTGTGCTGTAGGCTGTAAAAACCAAAGGAATAGTGATAAAATACCATCGTTTTCTGATGAACCGTGAAGAGCTATGTAAAATCCTAGAAAGAGGTTGTCATAGAATTGATAAGACCAATTTCAAAAACGTTAGGTAAACATATAACTCTTGCAATAAATAGCGTAAATCAGTACCAAACAAATAGTATCGAACTAAGATTTGTTTATGAATACCTATGTCAAATTGCTATTCAGGTAAAAGTATTTTCCTGTGTAATTACATACTTATCTGTTAACACTCAATCCGCATAGTGAAGAATTCAATTCATAAAATATACAGGGTTCATGTTTACCAAAGCAAGACGAACAGGTCGATATTATCTCTTGATCTTGCCTGTTTTGATTTCAAGAAAATAATCCTAGAATTACTATAATAACAAGTGAATATAAATATGTCTTATTTAATTGAAACTATAATCACAATAGTGCCCAAATATCTTTCAGTTGCTATTTACGTTCGTCGTTATTATTGTAGCTGAAATAGAAAAATTATTTTGTATGTGCATTTGTGAATATGTGCAGAATTTTCAGAAGAATCTAAAATTCAAACAGAAGAATGTTCCGATTAATGTCTTAGATATTTTTTATCATCTTTTGCACTATAAAGTAATAACATCGACATGAACTTTTTTTTTTCGTTTTGGTAAAACTCAACCGTGTTCTTATATTCAATTTAAAATATTATTTACTCCTTGAACTCAGTCAATAGCTAAAGATAATACCGACATCGTACTAATTAATTCGTTTCTATAAATTAGTATGTAACTTGAAACTGAATAGTTCATTAAATTCGGTGTTGTATGTTTTTTTGCTGATAAATGAAGAATATATTTGTCCGATTATTATTGTTTCCCAATACAAACCCTGAAACTCTTCATAAAAAGAACCTCGTATGTTATTTGATTTGCTAGTTACCTGCTATTAGCGAACCACAATTCAAGCTCGTAATATTATTCTCATCTATGTTGAACATTCTGAATGGTTATTGTGTTAGTAGATATAATAACAGACTAAAATAGGTAATTTGATGATTTTAGTCAATGCCAATAATTCACCTTGGCAACGTTTGTGTGTTTCCAGCATTTTCCGGCATACCAGTTCACCTGAGTTGTAATTGTAATGCAACCGGTTGCTTGAATGGACTATAGTTTTGGAAAGTGGAGAATTAATTCATTTTGTGGACTTCAAAGCTAGCAAATAATATTCCAACTCCTTTTCTACTTGCTCGCCAGATATTTAAAAAGAAGAAAGTATATCTATGAGTATATGTATTTAGTGAAAAGCGCAGAATGAAATCTAATAACAATTCAGTAAAGTGAACACAATGTGATTAGGCATGAGCCGTAAATGGTTTGGAACCGATATCATTTAACATTTTTGTTGTCCAAGTATGCGAGGCTAGGAACGATTCCAAACAAACACAATTCACATTCATACGTAACATTCTCCGTCTCCATAGAATTGTCGCAGCCAGCTGGCTTAATCAGCCGTTTGGCTTATTGCCTTACCATTTGAGTGAAGGTGTTGTTTAATTACTTGGCTGAATTATTTAGTGAAACAAGATAATTAATTTGTGTGATGAAAATTATATATACCTATTAGTTTCAAGTTCAATTCTGATTTCTATTAAAATTTATAGGATTGAGTTTCGTACACTTGTACAAATTATTCTCAATATGAATACTAATTTCTTGAAATTGTCAATCCGGTCTGATTTGGGAATCAAAATTCGTTGAATCAATCTTCTTACATTGGGTGTTATGTTGTAAAATTTTTAAAAAAGATTATTTTAGGTTTAAGTAGATTATGGTGTACCCTTGATTGGACCTGACACAATAACTGCGAAATCTTAATAGTATCAACGCATAAAATAATCCCGTCAACAGCGAATTATGACTACGGGGCTATTGGGAGGAAAGTATCATTTGAATTTCCAGTACATAATGATAATCCAATGAAGATAGAGAGAGAGAAATGCTTTATTGTCGAAAAAATATAAATTTTGTAGACAAAGCAAAATAAAAATATCAAAATCAAACAATACAAAAACAAAACAAAGTCAAAACTAAAAATCAAATTAAAATTAAATAAATTTATATAATATAAAACAAAAATATAAAAATATAAAGATGTAAAAATATAAGATAATAAGTATCAGAATGTAACCTACAGCTGTATATTCGGTTAAAAAGTAAGTTAATATACAGCTGTAAATTCAGTCAGAAGGTAAACACTAACTAAATCACAAAACAAAAACAAATTTTGTACAAACAATAAACCAGTGCGTGAGCTGAGCAGAAACGTGCCTAGTGAAAAAAGTCGTTAACTGCATAACAGGCATTATCCTAGGTAGTAGGTATTTAATTGAATCTGGGATAAGCCGTTATAGATTTAATTTCGTGTGACAGATGATTTTACATTACAAAAGACCCTTAGGATATCAAACATCAAATAATATTCACTAACCCAGTGGGTGTACGAAGCTTAATATTAAGTATTAACAATTTTTAACAAAAAAGTCGCTTACTGCATAAAAGGCTCTCTCCAGTAAGTATGATTTCAAAACCTTTCGAAATTCAGGAGAAGATCTTATGGATTTGATTTCAAATGGTAGATGATTGTGCATTTTTTTTGCATTGTACAGTATAGAGCTTTCAACCAACTCTGAGCGCGGGGTTGGCAGATAAAGATCATGCTCCGTGTTTCTAAGCGGATAGTTGTGAGATGGCCTCTCTGGAATAGAAGATACGTGCTTGCGGATTAAGGATACAGATTCAAATATGAATAGGGACGGAAGAGTTAATATTTTAAATTTTTTAAAGTAATCCTGGTAGTGAGTCCTACTGCTAAGTCTCACTGAATACCGAACAGCTCTCTTCTGCAGTTTAAAAATACGTTCAAATTGAGTTGCACAACACGTACCCCAGAATGGAAGGGCGTATCGGAGATGCGACTAAAAAATGGCATAATAGACTGTTCTAGAAGTAGACAAGTTGAGCTCCTTGGAAACTGATCTCAGCGCAAAGCGGGCAGAACTTAACCTTTTTGATAAAGCATCGATGTGCGAGTCCAATTTTAAGCGGTTGTCTACAATAAGCCCCAAGAATTTCACAGATTCAACGGCCTCAATAGTGGTGTTATTAAGTACAAAAGATTGCAATGTACTTTTATATGATAAAACTTTTGTTTTAGAAACATTGAGGCATAGAAGATTTGAATCGCACCAAGATTTAATGGTGACTAAGTCTCTAGATACAGTCCTATGAAGTGTCGTAATATCCGGGTTGCTCCACGTGAAACTAGTATCATCCGCAAGGAGGCAAATTTCACCGCTAATGTTCAGACTTGCAATGTCGTTGATAAAAAGCAGAAACAAAATAGGGCCCAGTACTGAACCTTGAGGCACTCCATATTCAATTTGCTTGCAAGAAGACATCGACGTATCAACCCTCACAATCTGACTCCTGCTGTTGAGATACGACTTAAACCATTCGAGAGACACTCCTCTGAAACCGTAGTACTCCAATTTATTTGTTAATATATTATGATCTACGCAATCAAAAGCCTTAGAGAAATCACAGAAAACTGTTGCTATAGAGTGATGGTTGATCAGGTTTGAGTATATATTATTAAAGAGGGAAAACATGGCATCATTTGTGCATTTGTTACTTAAAAATCCAAATTGATGGGTAGAGAGTATATTATATTTAAAGAGAAAAGATAGAAGCCTTTTTTTAACCAATCTTTCGATGATCTTTGATAATGTGGGAAGGAGTGCAATTGGGCGATAGTTCGAAGCTTAATCTTTATCTCCTCCTTTATGCAGAGGAACAATTATTGCCGTCTTAAGACAGTTAGGAAAAACTCCATTTTGGAATGATTTGTTAATTAAAGTAATAAAATGTTTCAATGTGCATTCCGGCAGGTTCGAGCACATTTTCAATGTAAGCCCATCAGCCCCAGATGAGGATTTGTTTTTAATGTCATTAATTGTACTGTTAAGCTCTGCTAATACTACGGGTGTAAAGAAGAAACTGTGTAAATTGATATTAGCCTTAGGGAGAAATGAGAGGGGATCATCGGAAGGAGTTATGGTGTTCTTTAAATTTTTTGCTACATCTACAAAGTAATTATTTAGGTTCTCGGGTGAAATAGAGATTGTGTTAGATGGTGAGGTCTTATTTCTTAAGTCATTCACAATAGACCACATTTCTTTAGCAACATTACCGGAATTGGCCAGCCTCCTATTATAATAAATGTCCTTGGCAGCTTTTATAGTCTTATGATAGATTTTTCTGTAACGTTTTACGTAATCATGGTAGAAGACGCTGTCCGATGATTTTTTTATGTAGGATAGAGAGCGCATGTTCTTTGCAGATGTACCTACGTAAGCCTTTAGTAGACCAGGGTTTATGTTGTTTGATTTTTAGAGGCCTAAGAGCAAAGGATTTGAATGCCAAGTTAGATAAAGTTTTTATAAATCTCGGAAATTCGATATTGACATCGTCAGATAGGACAAACCAGTCTGTTGTTAGACATAGGTGCTTGAAATTACGAAAATTTTTATCCGAAAAACTACGGCATAATTTGCGCGAAGCATTTTTGCACTTAGATTTAGCCGAAAATTTTGTAAGTATTGCTTCATGATCCGAGAAACCTGAATTAAGGACAGTACAGTCAACGAATTTTGAATCGAAAGATGATACGACATAGTCTATAGTACTAGAACTAGTTTTAGTTATTCTGGTTGGTGAGTCAACATGCATGATTATGCCAAAAGAGTCGAAAATGGACTGAAGAGATTCTTGAGCAGTACACACATTGGAAAAGTCAATAAAGAGAATCATGGTGTCTTAATCATACTCATCATATTTCAACTAGATAGCTAGTTAAATTTTAATTCCATATCAAATCACTGGTATAGGTATCATGGTTTAGTTGAATTTGAATGAATAATCAAAATATAAATATAAATAGTGATTTCCTTCCTTAATTGTATAGGGATTTCAAAACGTTTATAACACTCCATCTGAATTTTAGTATATAGTGTAAAATATATGTACCGTCCAACGCCAATAACTCTAGCGGTTGATGCGATTTGTAATAAAGAAAAATATATAAATATAATTAAATAACTCTAATAAGGTTGCAAGCACGACAAATATAATAAAGCAGAACTCAAAAATCTAAAAGCCTGTACCACTTAGCTTCTAAACTATGGACATGTAAATCATCATCAACCAGCCTGCATTTGTACAATGCTTAACATAGGCCTTTTCAAGACGTTTTCAATCTTCATTTACTCTGTGCCGTTGCAACTTAATTTGTTCTACCTACACGGCTACGCATATCAGTTCTCGGCCGCCACTCCAGAATTTTCTTCGTCAAACTGTTATCCTTTGTCGGGCCGCCACATATCCAGCCCATCTCCATTTTAACTTTGTGATGCACACAATAACATCCTCTACACCTGTTTTTTCCTAATATCTTTTTTTAAGATTTGATCTTTCTGGGTCAAACCTATGATAGATGTATCCATTTAACGTTCTGTGATTTGCAGTCTTTTTTAGAGAGAAAGAGAGAGAAAAAGAGAAAGAGTATCAGCCCCGTTTATTAAAATTGGGAAAACATACTGGTTGAACGCTTTTTGTTTCTTGTTTATAGGGATATTCGATTATTGTTTATTTGTAGACCTGCTTTCTCCGTCGCTTGTTGTAGTTCTTCTAGCATTTATCTTCAATTTATCTTATATTATACTATATCTGAGCTGATTCAGTATTTCTGCATTCATTTACTTTCCCATTCTAAGGTTATATTATACATAAAAGATTTTGAATTGATTTCTAATCAAAGTGACCTGGCTTGGATGTTAGATTAAACATTCTGGTTACACATAATTCAAGTTATTGAATTTTTAATGGCAATTTGCCAAATGGCTGGTTAAGCCGATTGGTTGCGACAGAGTCTACAGAATCACACCCTCGGGACCTCTAAACGTGGAAATGTATCAAAGTTTCAAATTCGTAAGATAGTGCAAGTTTCATTGTCGTTTTATAATAAAGTTAAAAATTATAGTAGCGGTAAGTTGCATTTTGGAGATCAATAAAATCTGTGCTATTCATCATCTGAATGAATATACCGAATGAAAAAAAATCTAGCATTTTAGTTTGTATCTATACAGGGGGAATCAAAATGGATGATACTTTGCTTAAGAGAAATAGTCCATAGGATTTTTCTGTTACGAAATTTATACCTACTGGTCTATCTAGGAATTGCCTTTTATATCCAAAAGTTCTAGAAACTTTGACATTTCAAATAAAAATCCGGTATCTCTAATAAATGGATTATTAAACCTATTTCAATTGGTAGGCAGATGAAATTCTCATAGATATGAAAAGTCTTGTCTAAATACTGATATATTAATGTAATTTAAGTAATCATTTCTATTTTCGAATAATAATTCAATTCAATTTCGCATAAAATCAACTAATGTTTCACCATTGTTAAATATCCAAGCTTATTGAGAAATGCGCTTATTAAAGCCATACATAAAAAAAGAAGCAAAAGACGTGAAAAATAATATAATATAGACCCATATCTTTATTGTCAAATATAAATAAAAAAATGAAAAATGTATTTATAATAGACTTATTTCGATCTTAGAGACTATAATTCTATATTGTTAGATAAACATAATGAATTTCGAAAAGGTAAGAGCACAATTTGGCCAATATATCAAGCTCTTGAAAAAATCCTAGATTCATTAAATAATAAATATCCAACAGCAGCTATGTGCCTGGACATTTAGAATGCATTCGACAGCGTTAAACATGATATTCTTCTTAGTAAATTGAACCTATATGGAATTAGAGGTATGGCTCTGGCGCTGGTTAAATCATATTTGACAGGAAGATCTTAGCAGGTGGTGGAGTATGGCAAATGTGGCAATTTGATAAAAGTATTAATAGCAAAAGGTGTCCCTCAAGGCTCCGTGCTGGAGCCAATTTTATACATCGTTTTTACTAATGAATAACCAAGGGTATCGCCCGGTTCTTTATGCAGATTAAGATGTGGATAGTATTCTGGGGTAATTCCTCAGAAATAGATAGAATTATGGTAATTCAAAATCGTTGTATAAGAAATATATATGTAATGAAGCATACCGAAACCTGTAAAGATGCATTCATTTATAAAAGAATACTTACGCTTATAAGTCTTTACATCTTGGACACAGTTATGTTTGTAAAGGATAATATGGATTTATTTACATACTTTGATATAAACCATGATTATTGCACAAGAGATATTATTATCACGTAAAAAGTGTAATTTCTCTTATATACAAAGAAACGTCAAATATTCATCAATTAAAATATTTAATTCCTTTCCGAAATCCATCCGTACACTGCCCAAAGGTAAACTGCATACTATAGTAAAAAAAATGTTTCTTAGCTAAAGCTTTTTACAAAATAATTGATTTTTTCAGTGACAAAGAAAGAATCTAAGTATTTAGAAATTAAATATCTTAGAACTCTATGTTTATTTGTTATCTGCAGTTATGTTTAATTTATTTAGTATGTTCATTTGTTTTATAACTATATTTATTTTCTTATTGACCTGGTTTCACATCCTTGTAGAGTTTTGTATATTTTTTGTTTTTGGAGCTAATAAATCTTTATCTATCTATCTATCTATCTATCTATCTATATTTATCATTTACTTATTGAATACGGGATGTTTAAAAAAATAATAGGTCAACTCATTTGTCAGTTTAGGTATTGAACAAACGTAACCAGAAGAACATGAAGAACCTATGAGAATGAAATATATAGAGTTTCAATTTGAAAAATCAAAGCTGCTAGTACTTTTTGCTATAAATGACTACGTCGAAAAGCTAAAATTATTTTAATTCGATAGATTAAGAAAATGACGTCCCTAAAGCTATCGGAGCAAAATGAGCAGAATCCAAAAAAAATATTTGGTGCGCACATTAGGTGCTAATTAGGAGGTCAACTAAAGCACAAGAAATCCAAGGCTTTGCAGATCAACACGACCAACTGAATTTCTTGAATGCCATCAAGGAAATATACGCTGAGAGACGTACAGGGAGCTCTACTTACAGAGGACGTTGCTATAAGAAACCGATGGAGGGAACATTACTCAACCATATTAAATCTTGAAACCGTAGTTTTTCTTGAGGTCATCAACTTGTACCTAATTACGAACCCAATCAGGCGCTAAACCAGAGCATCAGTACGGATGAGGTCCGGACGGCAATAAAAAGTCTTAAGAATAACAAGTCGCCAGGGGGTGATGGTCTACCGGCAGCATTATTTAAAGCACTATCAGATGAGGCCCTATGGACCAAAGGTGAAGTTCCACAAGACTTTAAAGATGCTTTAATAATTAATTTATTTAGAAACAAGGGTAGCGCTTCGGACTGTGGTAACTATCGTGGCATTTCTTTGTTGTCTGTAGGAGGTAAGATACTAGCTAAAATTATGGCCACACGTCTGATTAAGTATGCTGAGCATATAATACCGAAGTCGCAGAGCGGTTTTAGACCAAATAGGGGCACTATTGACCTTATAATCACCATACGCCAACTCCAGGAAAAAGTCAAAGAACAACATTCAAATCTGTATGTAGCCTTTATCTACCTCACAAAGGCGTTCGACGCCGTGAATAGGGACGCCCTGTGGAAAATAATGGATCGCCTTGGAGTACCTGAAACTTTCCTAAACGTATGTAAGAGCCTTCACCTCGGCGATATCTCTAGAGTGCTATATAACTCCGAAACTACTGACCCATTTTCAACAAAAATTGGTGTCAGACAGGGCTGCGTATTGGCGCCCATCCCTTTTAACCTGTTTGTTACTGCGTATGCAATCATCGTGGACAGTAAACTGTTGGAAAGAGGTTTGGCCCTTGGATATCGTTACGACGGGGGCGGTCTGTCTAAACTGGCTTAGAGCTAGGACACGAATAAAGCACATAACTGATTTACAATATGCTGACGACTGCGCGCTGGTCACCGAGTCAGTCGAAAGTTTACAGCTGATGCTTGAAACCTTCTCCTGGGCTTATGATGCACTATGCCTAAAAATAGATATTGTCAAGACAAAAGTTATGACAATATCTCACATGACTCAACCAAATGATGTACTTGTCCAAAATGAGCCTCTCGAATATGTCAACCAATTTAATTATCTGGGTAGCATAGTTAACAGTAAGGCCAATATAGACAATGAAATTCATAATCAGCTAAACGCCTCATCTAGAGCCTTCTGGGAATTTAGAGAAAGAGTTTTTGACAACCACGAACTCACTATTAAAACGAAAACTGCCGTATATCGAGCAATAATCGTGCCAACGCTGACATATGGCTGCGAAACTTGGACCCCCTACCGCCGTCATATACGCACCCTGGAACGTCTACAACAAAGCCACTTGCGCAGAATGATGCATGTTATATGGTTTCATAAAGTCTCTAATAAAGCATTGAGACCTTGATCACACAATCATGTCTTAAATGGGCCGGGCATGTCAGTCGCATGCAATACAATCGACTGCCAAAATGTGTTTTATAAGGCGAACTGGTATGGGGAAGGAGAAAGTCGGGCGGGCTGCTGAAGCGGTACAAAGATGTATTGCATGGCTCTTTGAAGCACACTAATATTCAAAACAACTGGGAAGATTTGGCAGCAGATCGTACAGTGTGGAGAGGGATCGTTGCTGCGTATAACCCAGACCTGAATCAGCACCCTCAACGTTGGAGAAACCCGCCACCTGTGGAGGAGTTTGTTTGTCCAGAGTGCGGCGGAATAATACGTTCATGAATTGGTCTTTTTAGCCACAGAAGAACTCATAGACGTTGACTTGACAAGAATGTGTATTTTACATTATTTTATTTGTCTTTATGTTTTTTTATTCTAATGTTCTTTTGGAACTCTCCTTCTATTATCTTCTTAAATCTTCTTTTTATACTCGAACCTACGGGTAATGCAATATATAATTAGTAGCTGTATTCCGAAATCAATTGCCTTAATGTTTTTGGGAAAAGGGCTGCTTTGCTTTTAATAATCAACTTTTTTGAGAAATCTTTTTTAGTGCTTTTAGAGCTAATTAACTGCAAATTAGTTGCTGTATTCCGAAATTAATTACCTTAATGTTTTTGAGAAAAGGGCTGCTTTGCTTTTAGTAATCAACTTTTTTGCGAAATCTTGTTTAATGCTTTTAGAGCTAATTAACTGCAAATTAGTTGCTGTATTCTGAAATTAATTGCTTTTAAATTATTTTTGAAAATTGGCTGTTATGCTTTTAGAAATCAACTTTTTGAGAACATTTTTCTTAGTACTTATAAAGCTAATTATATGCTCTATTCCAAACTTATCTGCTCTTATAATTTTTAAAAAAATGGATGCTTCGCAAGCTTTAGATCTAACGCTAGCACAGCAACCTTAAAACATTATTTTTTTTGAGAAAATCCCTTTTAGTGCTTTTAGAGCAAATTAAGTGCTGTATTCTGAAATTAATTGCTATAATTTCTATAAAATATCAGCCATTACAACTATTTCTGTTAGAAAAATACTTACTGAAATGGTTAGTAATGAACTTAGGCACCGGTATACCTATCATTCTGTCGTAGGAACATATGTGGTTAGCAATCGAAAACAGTCTGGTCCTACAAAAATTATGTCCTTTAACTTTCTATTATCAAAATTGTAGATTTTTTAATTGGATGAGAAAATACATTTAAAATCATTAAAATTTCAATTTTAACTAAAATTAAAAATGGATTACATAAAATTAAGTAGGTAGGTAAACTCTTAAAAAACTACCTAATGGTCATTCAGGATAACCGTTGTACCTTTAGAGCTATAAATATCCCCGTACTTGGAAAACTGTTCTCTTTATTTGTCTCAAAAGAACGTTCCTTAGAATACAATACACCTGCAGGTGCGATGTATGCTTTGCAGCATCCGGTACACTCTGCTAGAAAGCAAACAAGGCTCTGACGACCGAGACTTACATGGTCTTAGTATTGGTCTTGGTCTTGCACCCTTGGTATTGGTCTTGGTCTTGCATCAAATCCTTAGTCTTGGTCTTGGGTCTTGGTCTTGCATATACGGTCTTGGTATTGGTCTTGGTCTTGCTGCAAGACTTGCAAGACTTCGCAAGACTCTTGCAAAAATTTTTTTATAAGTGTGAAAAGTTGTAGCGATTCTAAACCGTAATTGCTTAATTTAAATGAAGAAGAACCCTGCATATGTATGGGAAGTAAGTAACTCATAATCTTATAAGATTGCCTGTAATTATATTATCATTCGAAATGGATAAATATCGACCGTATAAAAAATTGTCATAGTCCAGAACAAACACGCCTGGTATTGTAATGGTACCAAACCATTGTAGAATAAGTAATGAGAATAAAACTAGGCTTGTAGAATTAAGTTAGGGCAAGTGAGATGCGTAATTAATTGATAAAGTTTATAAATTAATAATCACCATTCACATATGAGAATCGTATCTTACTAGCGCGACTTAGTCTGCTTGTGTTTTCTTGGTATCATCCGTCCCAACTGAGCACTCATTTTACTACATACTTCTACTTTAATTTATACTTCTATTTCATAACTCATGCTCTTGCTCATTCTACAATGGTTTTGTACCATTTTCTTTAATAAAATAGAAAGAATCTCTGAAAGCGATCAAAAGTATTTCTGGTTTATAAAACTAACTTAAATTTTTTTAGAAAGCTTTTTCCAAAAAATGAAAATTAAAAACAGGTAGAGATTTGTTAATACGCGCATTTATAAAGCTAGTTATCTATTTAAAAAGTCAGTCGTAAGAATATCTTAGTTGAGTTATTTAATGAGCATGATCGAAAAAATAGTTTCAAAATAAGGGCAATCTAAAATTTCAAATATCTCCAAAAGTGGCCACTGGATAAATGTCATCAAAAAGATATCATATTTATAGATGATTTTTAACGTTTGCTTAAAACATTCTGCGCGATAGAAAAAATAATAAAAATAAAAAACCGTGTAGTTTACCTTCCCCTGGGTACGAACTATCGGGATTCTTTGAAAACAGCTCGGTAAGGGAAATCCTAGAAGGATTGAAAGTACGGTATAGGTATAGGGTGTTTCAGAATTTTTTGAAATCCGGAAATCCTAGAAGCGTATAATGAACTAGCTTTTCACCCAACAACTTTTAATTCAATATTTTCTAATTTTCTAAAATAAAGATCGATAATAAGGGAGTTCAAAGATTAAATTGATTAGGTTATTTATTAGCGTTTCTTAACTTATCATTGAGCAAAATAATATGTTTCCTATCAATTTGGTGTTTGGTTACGGAACTGCAAGAGTCTTGCAAGTCTCGCAAGTCTTGCAGCAAGACCAAGACCAAGACCAGGTTAGTCTTGGTATTGGTCTTGCATCCCAGTATTGGTCTTGGTCTTGGGTCTTGGTCTTGCATAGACGGTCTTGGTCTCGGTCTTGGTCTTGCAATTTTGCAAGACCAAGACCAAGACTGCAAGACCAAGACCAGTCTCGCAGCATCACTAGTTCCAACGGGAATTCAGGAAATGTAATTCCCTCTTTATTTACCATCTTCCCACCCGTTTGGCCAGCGTTGAAGATTATGGCCAAAACCCCCTTAAGAAGCAAAATGGTGAATATCGAAAACGAAGGATATGGTCCCCAGGTGGAAAAATCCCACCCCTCCAAGGAGCGCTGCCCTATGGAATTCGCAAGTTATGCCACAAATTTCTAAAGCAAAATCTTTGCTACGATATGTTCTTATAATATAAGAGGACTACTCTCAGATGAGAGGATGATAGAACTGGAAGAAGAACTGCAAAAAATCAAATAGGATGTCGTGTATCTTAGCGAGGTCAGGAGAAGATGAGAAAGTCAAGTCACTGTGAGATACGGAAACTTACTCCACTACAAAGGATCGGAAGAGACATCCGAGGGTGTTGTAGGCTTCATCGTACATAAGAGACACCTTGCAAATTTAAAGATCAAAAGAATCAGCTCAAGAGTCATCTGCTTAACGTTTAAACTAAACACAAGATATAGTTCAAAAATAATACAGGCTTACGCATCCGATTCGCATGAGCAGGATATTGAAATTTTCTATGAAGACTTAAACACCCACTTGCACGACAGTCCAACTCACTACACCATAATGATGGTTGACTTTAATTCAAAGCTCTGGAGAAAACGAGATGAGGCAGAAAGTTCCCTCGATGATCATGGTTATGGAGAATGCATAGAGAGAGGATGTAAACTGTTGAACTACATACAACAGCACGAACTATTGGCTCTAAACTCTTTCTTCAATAAGAAACCGCAAAAAAAATGGATCTGGATAATCCCGGATAGCAAAAATAGCAACGGAATAGATGAAACAAATAAAACTCATGTCTAAAACTATGCGCAACAAATGGGTCCCACCTGAAAACTTGGAGTATTACCAAAATAAAATAGCTGAAGTACTAGGCAAGATTAAATATTCAGAAGATGGAGATACCAAAATAGAGGTGCTCGGTGAGGGCATATAAGAGATAGGAAGGATAAGGAAGAGATAATCAGACCCTAAAAATTCTTCGAAGAATAGGGCTCGCATGTGCTGCATATGCGAATCCTAAATATGTGTTCAAGGTAGAGCTGCCTAACTGCCTAAAGAGAAAGGTTTTTAACCAGTGTCTCCTTCCAGTCCTTACCTACGGAGCCGAAACCATAAAACTGACTAAACGGACAATAAAGAAAATACGTGTTACGCAACTAGCGATGGAACGATCAATGCTAGGTATCTCTCTCAACGATCACATACCAAATACTGAAATCCCTAGACGATCCGGAGTTGCAGACGCCGTAGAGAGAATAACTGTGAATGAAACTGGGCAGGACACATTGCGAGATCTGCTGATGACAGATGGACAAGACGAATCCTTGAATGGAGGCCTAGATCCAAAGCATTCAGAAATAGAGGGCGTCCCCCAATAAATGGACCGAAGACTTAAAACGCATCAGTACCAACTCGATGCAGATAGCACAATACCGAATACAGTGGAAATTATTAAGGGAGGCTTACGTACAGCAGTACCTAAGCGGATTCATGATGTTGAAGATGTTGGCAAAAGCAACAAATATGTATTTTGGATTCCGTTTATTTTCCTGGGCTCACTAAGATCTAAAGCTAGCAAATTAATTCCTGAATACAGCACTTAATTAGCTCACAAATAATAAAAAAGATTTTTCAAAAAAGTTGACTTCTAGAAGCAAAGCAGCCAATATCCTAGAAACTATAAGAGCAATTAATTTCGGAATACAGCACTTAATTAGCACCTAATGTGCGCCACAAGCACCAGACACGTATTTGGGTTTTTGCTCATATTGGTCTGCTAACTTTAGGGAGGTGAAAAAATGTATGTATATAACGCATTGATTTAAAGTTCATATTTCATAAGAATATATACCCTAAATTGTTTAAAATTACCAATAAAAAAATAAAATTTAACATACAATAGGATGTTAATGGGACAACTAAGTTGATTGGATACAGTGACCCAAGATAACCTAACATGTGACATCAAAACTAATGGAGCTTATTGACCCGCTCCCCTTAACCTTCTATGGTACCATTCTTTAAGTTTTGTCGAGTTGAGCTGTGCCTTAAACGTTTAGTTAAAGAAATGGAAATTCCTTGAGCTTATGAAGATTTTTTTTATTGAATATAGCTAAGAAGTTGTCTGCTTGAAACCTATAAGTTAAAGGTGCCGTTATTGCCTGGCCATAAATGGTTAGTCTGGATGACTAGAGACATCGAAGTGTAACGATGGTTGAACAGGTGAACGATAAATAGCTTCTGACATCTAAAGATATTTTAAGAGTTACAGGGGTTAGCAATATTATTATACTTCATTATATGCATACATAAATACAAAATAAAAGAAACGGAAAATTATCATTCTAGTTTATTTTCGTATTAACTCAACGTTGAGCGGCGCATTGAAAAGTTAATCAAAGGCAACGCAATTTGCATGCAGCCGACAATCGCCATCCAATAAACAATGTATCCCTTATCGGCATGATGCGGGTTAATCAATGCCGTCATTTTTTAGCCCTATCAAATATTCCTCTACAGTATGCGTTTGAATAATATCTCGGATATTAACATAAAAACGTTGTTGTCCAATGATATATTGGCCGGCACTCCAGCACCACCGTTGAGTCCACATAAAGTCATTTTTATTATTTTTGCTGTTGAAATAGAACAAGTCGACAACATAGTGCACAATTCACAGCAAATTGTAATAAATTCCATGGTACGTTCATAAAATGCTTTAATACCCGTCACACCGGTTCAGTATGTATGTATATATACCGTATATCGCTGCTAGGGCAGACTCCAAACGTTAACTATATGCCGAGTTATTTACAAGCGGACTAAAAATTTGATAACATTTATTATGTAAATGGACTCACGGTGTGTTTTTTAGCTCCAATCAGAACTAAATATGGATGAAATGTATTTATTTGTGCAAATATATCTACCAAAATATCCAGCAAACGCTATTTGATTTTTAAACATATCCACATATTGAATAATCATTATTTATTGATAGCCTAAGCTGTTCAAATCTAGTTTATATACATAGCAGATAGAAACGTTTTTCTATCAGGGTGCATAATTTGAAATGAAAAAGTGGTGTTACTCGAAATTTTATCGAATTGATATATCAGAAATTGTATGCTTTTAAATTTTTTTAGTATTTTTTGTACTTAATTTTTCTCAAAATCTCTTAAAATAAAGTGGTGGGGGAAGCTCAAATGTTTTGCAAATAAACATCTACAAATTCAGAGTGGCTGAATAGATTTGACCAAACTTATGGATCTATTCTATAAGACAACCGTTAAAAAATATCGGACGTTATTATTTTATGCTTTTAACGAATATTGCTATTTTGTTAGCTCCACATTTAAGGCATCCGATAGAATCTAATATTTTAAGGCATCCGATAAATCTTTTCCGAGGTAACACCGGACATGTTGTTATGAATAGAAAGTGATTGCAGTGATCGAATATTGTATTTCTTTAAAGGTAATGTCTGAATTGGTTCTTTTAATAATTTATTTGTCACATGCCGTTTCGTAAAATGAAAAATCTGAGATGATGACAGAAAGTAATTTTGTATTTTGTAGGTTGATCTGAGACTGGTATTGTAATCAGACTTGAATGTAGAGTTTCAGAAGTCTGAACAAGCGTATTTTGAGACTGGGTTGTTGCTGGTTTATAAAATAAATAAATAAATGTGATTATAGAAAAGATGGGCATATTTAGTTTTTTTCGATGTTATAGTTAACTTGAGCATGGAGACAGAAATATTAAATCTATTAACTGATTAAGTTCTACCTATCTGCTCCTTTCTTTATACTTTAAATTTATAATGACCAGTTGCATGCATATCCTACACACTGATATCGTTCGATTTAAGAATATTTTGCGTAATTTTGTAGCACACTCCTGCAATATCCACATGCTAATCAGAGAGATGCAAAGTTGTTACCAACACTATCTGATAAATTGATAGTATTGATCATTTGTCAAGTTTCTAACCAAAGTTTTATACATATACAAAAGGTCAGTTATATTCATCTTACACTATAATTTGTATTATTATGTATTATATAGTAGATAATTTTTGAGAAAAACTTAATATATAAGTAGATATATTGAATTTGTACAAATATTTGTTCTGTATTATTTTAAGTTAAATCCCAGATACTTGTGACAGGTTTTCACTAACTTATTTGAGCATCGTCTAACTATTCTATTATGAAATAAAGACGATTCGCTATTTCTATACTAATATATGGCTCAAGTGGCAACAAAACAAATTACAAACACAACGAGTAACGTTGATTTAATTGTCTAAGAAGGCTATTTTGATTGACTCCAAGTTTGGTAAAATCCGTTCAGCGGCTGAACTCCCCACCACCACTTTATTTCAGAGGAGAGAAAAAGATTCGAGATTATCTCATGTTTGAGAAACATGCATTTTTTTACCTTGATTGAATTAACTTCATTCTTTAGTATTTAAGTTTTTCACCACAAGCCTCTAGAATGAGCGGTTTATAAGACGCCCGTTAAAAAATTATGACTAAAGGAAGAGTTAACACAGAAATATTTAATTAGCACAGGCAATATTATTCGGAAGACTTTCTAATTAGTGGGTAGGAAAAAAAAAATATAATTCTTCGCTGCTCGCAGTTGATTGTTATTTTCATTTATATTTTACGGCCATATTTAAATATGTAATGAGTCTATATCACGGTCTCACCTAAAGGTTTTGCAATGATGGTCGCATCTTGAAGGCAGCGAATGGGTTGTTACTCAGTATACATTTTTTCTCATCGCTGCCACATTGTGGCGTCAAAGTTGAAGTATACAAATGGCAGGTGCCATATGCAAAACGGATACATTTGATATAAGGTCCTTTCTTTTGCAAGTGACAACTGCTTTCTCATTCGCATAATGCGTCCAAAAATTAAAGATGCTTGCTACATATAGCAAATTTTCCCACACACGTGTTTTTTTTAAACATTTTCTGTCTTAATTGAATAAATTAATGCTTTTTTGTTTTTTCTTTAAATTGCCCCATTGTGACTTACTTAGTTTCTATCAAGGTCAAACAATAGTTTCAGAATTTACGTGACCGGTCGCCCTGCAACAGGCAAGAGGTAACAACATTTGTCTTATATAGATACCAGAGCACAAGAACATTTATTGCAACGAAAAGCTGACTCTATGACCAGAAAAGGCTCAGAAAGGCTTCTAATAGGCCTCTAGCCATTCTGTAGACATGCAAAACAACATATCAAAACAGAAAAAAAATGGGAATCATAGCTGAAAGGCAAATACTGGCATGACCTAGAACAAGCCAGTTAGGCCAAACGTCTGCTAGACTGGCAATATTTAAAGGAAAATAATCTTAATGATCTTAGAAATTTGATTGGGATCACCGTAGGTCATTATTCGTTTAAAAAAGATGGGTTTTGTTGAAGATGATTCCTACAAAAGCAGCGGAATCTATAAATCACTTACTAACTGAATGCCAAAAACAGGGCATAAGAGACTAAGATTTCAATGAAGTGCATTACCCACCTATGAGGACCTAAGAACCTATGGTTCAAGAGTAATAATCAATTATTTCAGGCAGGTAGACTTGAGCCCAGAAATAAATGTACAATACTACAACATCACGGATTGGTACAAAAGACCTTCAAGGTGCCACTCCAAAGTAAAATATCGTCAAAAGAAAAATGTTTGAAAGAAAAATGTAGGTATCCTACCTACCTACAATATTAACTTTAACATAACTTCCAGGATTTTTTACTCAAGATTAACAAAAGGTTAAAACTCATTTATAATCGTCTGAGATATTTCATTTTTAGACGCGCAGTTCATTGGTTGGCTCCTCCACCACCTTCCATACTGTCAGGCTGAGATTGGCGCTCCATTTCAACAATCATTGAATATTTATTATAAAAAATGTGAATTTAATTTTGGATATTAGAAATAATTTTAAAAAATATAATTTTTCAAGCAACGATTTCCGTTAACATCATCATTAGATCATTATAAATTTTGTTTCTTTCTAAATATGTAAAAATATATAAGCTGTTAAATAACTTAAGCTTAAATGTAAGAAAAAATAAGCTAACAAATTTTCTAATTGTTAATTCATATTTTGGCTAGATGGTTTCTCCTACGTTGAAATTGGATATAACCATTGTCGTTTGTCTTAACACGTTGAGAAAAATGAATGGCTATACAACCTGATCAGACGATTTCTATGTTCATTGGAACTCAATTGCTAACGGTAAGAAACTCTCGTGTATAGACACAGAACATGTTTTAATTTAATTAACTTCAACAGGCTCATCCGCCAAAATAGACAATAATTTAATACGGTAATATGTAGATCCTAGAAAGAGTGTCTTATGAATAAACGGCCGAATTTAAAATTATATGAGATATTTAGAAGTTATTGATTCCTTAGTAATTTTGAGTGAAACAGGTTGCTTCAATGTTACAGTGCGCTTTCTCACAATTTCATATTATTTAAGTTCAAAATGCATTACTGGTATTATTATGAAATCGCCCAGTGTTCGAGGTTGTACCGTAATTAATTAAATTCAAATTCGAACACTATTGAGGTGCTTAAGTAAAAGAATATTGCTCTAAAATCTTAGGAAATATTATTTTTATTTTATTATCAAAACAAAATGCGATGTCCAAAAATTTAAACCGTGTCAGCTATACCGAAGGCAAATACGTTACAACGATACCAGCAGAGCATTTATTTACATGCTCCGATACATATGAACGGCTGGTCAAAGTAAATTTTAACCATCGAGCTTAATGTATGTATTTTTAAAAAATATTATTAAATAATTTTAGCTTGGCGCACCCCATCGCTATTTAAGATGCTGTACCTATGACAACTCTTAATTTCTCTGTGACTGCAATATTCTTAAACTGTAGTCCTAATAATGACTTGGTCTTATTAATTCATAGATTATTATTATTATTATCATTAAATGATAAAATAATAATAGAATATTTGGTACTTCGTTACTTGGGTCACAATCTGATTCATCATTGTCTATTGTGATTCTAGGACCTACATTAGCTATATGGAAAACAAATAAATTCTCGTGGAACTTTATCTCCCCTAAATTTAATGCAAAATTACACCTAAACTGATCTAGAGTGTGGCATTGACATGTCTATAATGTTTTCCGCATTAAGAAGATCTTTGATCAAAGGTTATTTTAAACTTTCTAGTAGGAAGTTGTAGGAATGAATTTCATTTTCCGATTTTGTAATTTTAATAAATCAGTGTCTTATTATCTGAAGAGTATAAAATTATATCCGACTAATATCATTGAATGTGTTGATTTAATTACATTTGAAAAGGTATTTATTTCTTTTGTAGCCAAAATTATTGGATTAATTTAAAATTGAGCACATAACTACTTTTTTAAAATCTTTGAGGTACAAATAATCATGTTAAAGTCATTTAAAAAATTGTTAATGGATTCATAAAAAGAGTATAGGTATTGGAAAGGTAATATAAAATGTACTACGAGGCCCATGTATGAAATGAGAGACATACTTTTTCTACCTTCTCAGACCACTACCTAAAGAAAAAACATTAGATTTATCGCGAAGTTTTAAAACAGAACTGTTAGAAACAAGAAACTATCTGCTCTACAAGATTCAACAAAGAATGTCTACAATTTTTCTAAGGGATGAGGTTCATGAAACCTTGAAAATTTGACATTTTCAAATGAAAACAAAACGCTCAAGATCGTTAAAAGAGATAAAACTAACATACAGTCTAACTGTATAAGTACCTATACCTCTTTCTTTTGAGAAATCGGTCAAAAAGTAGGTATACTTGACGGACGATCATATATTTTTTTTGAAAAAGTACTACAAAATCCCCGCACTTAATGCCATAAGCCATAAACAGCGGTTTCTTCCACGTCTTCTTCCTTATATTATTTTTAATGAATATAAGTCGTTAAAAAAGTACTCACTCGCTCATTGACAGTTAGGTATTTATCGACTATGAATTAAATAATTTCATTAACAAATGAATACTTACCTTCTATTTGAATCGATTCTTGAATAATTGTAGCAATCAAAATAATTCGAATAGAAATTGTAATTGGTGCGTGATATTGTTTCCATTACGATGATAGATCATTTGTTAAGCGCAACAATATATTTCTTCTGTCTCTATATAAAAAACACTAATTGCCTATCAAAGAAATAATCATACCAATGTGTAATCAAACAGTCGTGTTCACGACGATTATTGCATAATATTCATTTGATTCTAAGACAGGAGCGGAGAAAAGCACAAAATAATACCTAACCCATGCGTAGATTGAAAACATTATACACATTTAATTTTACGATTCTAATATCACTTCCTTAAAGCAATTATAGCTACAACTTATCACTGATAATTATCCCCAAAAAAACTAGAAACTTCTGAGAACGTTCCATCTAACGACTTTTTGTCACAAGACTATGTCTACATAAAAGCCAAAAACGCTTGGGAAATTATAATCTCGTTAATCCAAGACTGCGTGCAGATAATGGATGAACGATGTTTATCGTCTACGTGGACTTTATAAAATTCGGCACTTGGCCTTGTGAGTATTTAGCGTTAACATGTTGCAGGCTAATTTGCTACAAGGGTACCTACCACCCGTTATAGTTTATCAGCAAGCTATAAGGGTGCATTATTACTTTGGTAATGGGTTAGATTTGCACGTCAAATCGGATAACCATCACCTCTAATTGACTACAAACACGAGGAAACTCTTCCAATGGAACATGTTCGAAATGGTGTATGTTTTATCTTATCCACAATGTACACTAACTCCTATAGTGTTCTCATCTGTTTATCTTTCTCCTGTCAATCAATAAGCACTAGTTCATTATTCTGTTCAATGTTAATGTAGCACCTATAGTCTCACTGAAAACCCCACCAATTAGTCCTCGTTTCTGAAATAACAAAGCATATCGAACAAGTCTGATCTTGCTCTGAATACGTTCTCCATATATTTTGGAATTAAAATTTATAAACTCCTCAAACAAACCTGAGATATCCCATTTGGCCGATGCTAGCGGCATCGGAAATCGACTTATTGAATTAGTGCGATTATAATGACATCATCTATTATGTCCCCAAATTGGTATTTCTATGGTGCAGTTTATAGCCAAAAAAGTAGCACGGATGGTAAGATCATATTATTATTGTTGAAATTCTAGATGATTTAATTTTAATATACCGAGTCACCTTGGGAAAAAAAAATTCAGTACTTTATTGTTTCTTCGTAATTTTATTTTATGTAAATTTCATGGTCAATCGGGTCTATTCTGTAAGATAAAAGTTAATTTTTAAGGCTCGTTAAAAATTGTTAGGTACGATAGATACGTTCCAATTTTTAATTTAATTTCCTATCTTTGTTTTATTTCTTGTACACTCAAAAGAATTTCTTGACAATCCAATGTTATTTCCACTCGAGATACTAATCTGCTAACAGATATAATATGTATGCCTTCTGAAAGATTAAAAAGAGTTCATTTAAGATCAGTTAGTTCCATTTTTTTTGGTATTCATTAAATTTTGTTATGTTGAAATATATAGGTAGCTTGCCTTCTTTGAGTTAAATCTAGTAAATGAAATTTTACCCCTTTTCTGTTGATCGGTTTACTCGAAATTTGGTATATGGGTAAATCTCGATTTGATGACAATATAATTATATGTATCAGTACCACTGTAAATTCAAGATGGCTGCCGCCACAAAATGGCGGATTACATTTGATTTCTCAACTCCAGACTAGTAGAATGTTTCTTTATAATAAAACTATTTAAATGGAAAAATACTGTTTTTATTATATGTATTATTTTTTTGTATTATTATTTTATTTTATTTATGCATTATTATTCTATAGAAGATTTAAGGTTAGACTGAAATATATCTCTATCTAAATCAAAATTTACAAAAACAACAATCTTTTCCATATGTCCTTGGAGATGTTGGTACTAGCTAGTGCATTTTTCTTCTCCTGCCTTCCTGTTTCTTTTCCATTTCAAAGGGAAATATCTACAAACTATTTATTTACTAAGTATATAATCGCTCAAATTGATTTTCTTTCTAAAATTATGTCTTTCAAATAAATAATTGGGACTTCGTCTCAATTTGATTAATAATTGTCATTATGCGAACGTTTAAAATACAAATAAAAAAGCCCTGTATAATTTACCTAAAACCACTCGAATACGTCCATTGTGAATTATAATCTATGAAGAAAAACATTCTTGAAATTGTCAATTCAACAACACTATGACCTTAAATTTGGAGACTTTCAGGATACTTAAAAAATATATAATAAATTAATCGAATATGGTATACTTTGTTTCACAAATGATGGCGTCTATCATGAAAACACGAGAAACGAATCAATTCAACTGACTGGAGTAGATCAATGGCGTAACAATTTTGAGATACAATATAGTATTGCGAAATTTGCATACGCATCAAGGAGGTTCATATAATTAGGGAGAGAAAAATCTCGATTGAATAAATAAGCAATAATATGAAAGATTTATTATCAACAATAATGCAGGAAAATAAAATACAACTCAAAAAATAAATTTATTCATCTGAGTTCTCTGAAATGTCACTTTGACTTTGAGACGCCTATAAATTGAAGGAGATAAGCTTGAAATTCTCATGTCGTAGCTTAGACCGACAAACGTAGTAGAGAATATAAATGTATTGGCTGATACTTGATGGAAATCCATATTAGATAGATAATAGTGGAAATTTAATATATTGTTTCAATGAAGTAGAGAATTTCATGATAATGAGATGCGATAAGAAGTATAGCGTGATGAACGTAGCTCGTAAATGATTACAAACAATAGCCATAATTCGTGAAACAAACTATATTGGAAATGTTATGTAAGGCATTAAGGGATCTTTTCATTCCGTGACAATATCACGTACCTAATCAAGATCACAATTCCTAGATTTCTCGTTTCATATTTTCATTACTACAAAAAATGTTGGAGATTACCTAAATTTGACAAAAATTTTAAAATATCACCGCGTGCACGGCTATACCAAGATATGATCAAATAGTTGAAGAATCTGCTTTTTTGTGAAACTCTGTCTACACTGTTATATTGCCAAACCTCAACAGCCATATTAACAACCAATCTAGTTTTGTGCCATCTTGCTTTGATACCAAAGCTCTCAGGAATGATATAATCGTTGCCATAACAAACTAAACTAGTATCAAAGTCATAGGTAGGTACTTGTTAATGAATACGGCTATAATTTTTTTACGTCGAGAGATTTCATCTCCAACGTCACAGAATTACGTATTACCATTTCCACGACATTTGTCTCTACTTGAATTTGATATATCAAATGAACATTTGTATTTAAGAAAATATCATAATGATGCCAGAGAGATTTCCTAATGACGTCTAAATCTAAACATTGACATTAAATGAAGCGTAATCAAATTTAATATTTGACGCCTCCAAACGTTTTTATGTTAAATATTCAGGACTTGTTTAATTTACGGTTTCCATTCAGAATTTTCACACTGTACACTACTTCAACTTTTCAATCCTAAACAAAAACCAGACAATTATTTACTTAGGCTGTGCAATCATTCATATATCTTTTGTGATCAAATACAGCTTTCATGTATATATTTTGAATAAAGTCTTATTGGCTTTTCCAAATATGACCTACACAAACACCGAACAATTATCGAGTTCTGTTTTGCTAATGTAAATAGTTCACAATTGATGCCGTACTTTGACTTTTCAGATGGTTCAATGGTGAACTCAAAACTCTGAATATGGGGGCTAGCATGCGTGACCTTGATTTTTGGAATAAAGCTTCTTAACACGGCTTGCTGTAGGAATAACTACGCTTTCTCTCACCAGCTCTATTATAATATAGGAGTCTGTGTTTCTACTAATATATTGTTTAAACATGACGATTGCTCTGGCACACTATGCGTTTCTCAAAATTTGGTTTGACCTCCGTCAACTTTCAAACAATCACCGCAAGTGAGTTGATTGCTCTTTATAAATTTACCAAATATTGAGTTAATTGACAGAAACTCTCAATATATACCATAAAATTAAATCAAACTATACATTCAAACTTTTAAATATCTATAAGACAGGATTCATATTGAATTTAATTGAGTCATAGAAATTAACAATAAACGTTAACATTTAGGTAATCCCTTGATTACCAGATCGTGACATGTCCAGCCCCTTAGTGTTTATTTGAATATTAACTATAATATTATATTATATTATTATAATATTAGTCATTGAAATGTTTGTTAGCCATCCATATTATTTAAGTAGGTACTTATCGTATTACAGATAAGTACATTTGGAGAAAAGTGTAAGGAAAAAAGGCGTAAGGAACGCTAACCTAACCTAACCTAACCTAACCAGAATAAACATAAATAATATTTTATCTAATAGTGATCATTAATGGGAATTATACTATTTTTCCAGAGTCATTCTTTGGCGTTTTTAATGATTCGATTTGTTTATCGAGATTCTATAAATAGGGTGCTAGAAATGATCAATGACTTTCTACAGTTAGTGCAAGTCAATTTCGATTATCTGTTAGAGGTATGAGGAGTTGAATTTTCGCGATATTTGAAATGGTATCTCCCGTACTACGAGCAAAGTGATCGAGTTCCGATTGATCTAAATATATATGTATATATAGACTCAGCTGAACAATACGCCCGAGCTCTATCTTCAAAATGCACTCCTGTGGCTCGCATGAAACGGCTCAATGCATACGACGATATCCCATTTATAATCCTGGATATCCAAATGTCGATTGTATTGGAGAGTTAGCATAAATCGCATCGTTATCGCGATCACAAGGAGATTGGATTTTCTTTGCATTTTATGGATGATAATCGGGTTCAATTGAGAGATATGCAAGCTTTATAATAAAAATAAGTATCCATTTAAAAGGAAAGATTCATTTAGTTCTGAAAAAATATCAACAAGCTAATTGAGCAAAGCTCTTCAATATCAACAATCACTCCAAATTTTGTACCTATTTAGATTTGATTTATATATGGTTTATAAATGTTCAAAAGTCATACTTTTTTGTTTGGTACCCGCTTTTATAATCAAATCCTATTTCGGTACTAGATTATTTTAATACTAAAGCTATCACGTTTGATTATTATCGTTTCCATATTAACTAGTCAACAAACTAAACTAGTTGATACGGAATCAAGATGTAAGTATCTGGTAAAATCTCACTCGACCAACATGAAAACAAACATTGTGTTTCTATATGAGCCAATGCCCTTCTCTAAAAAAGGAAATGGGAAGACCAGTTTCTTTTAATTTTATTGAAAATTTGAACTATAAGCTATTAATTAATATTTGGGAGTTAAGAAGAAAGAAAACTACAAAGTCTTTTCCACAATTTATTGAAGGATTAAGATGAAGTTGTTAATGAGACATGTTTCGGGTGTTTAAACACCCATTATCAACATGTCTCATCAACAAATTCATCTTAATCCTTCAATAAATTGTGGAGACGATTTTTTGGTTTGCTTTCTTCTTAACTGGTTACACTACTCCACTTAGAGATTACGATCTTACGATTTTATGTTTGGGATTTGGAACTGTTGGCGTAGATACAACAATTTAAAAACAGAGAAATACCACAACACACCCATGGTCTATTTGTAGACCATGCAACACACCAACAAATCAAATCAAATATACTTTGTTCAAGTTGACATATTCTTAAATAAAATTTTTTCTTCGTATAGTATCTTTTTCCTTTCCACATTTTTTGTTGGCACCTTGAGGTTTAGTACCTCTGTATGTGCTGGCATAATAAAATAATAACTATTCTCTAGTATAAATAGAATCTTTTCTGATTTTGAGAAAAAAAAAAGGAAAAAGTGAAAATAAAAAAAAATAAACTAATTGTCTCAGTTGACATTAAATTTTTTATACTTATCCTTATTAAATACCATTTGTTCATAAATATAGTAATTTAATTCAATTTTTCTATCCTATAACATAATGTTAGAAAATTTTTCATAACTATTTACAATAAAGATCTTGCTCTGCTCATTAAATATCTTGATCGTTCTTATATTTTTAATTGTATTTGGTAACGTATTATAAAATTTTGGTCCCAAGTAGTTAGCAAATTTTAAATTCAAAGTTTTTTTGTTTAGTGGTACAATTAATTGTCAATTTACATTAGTTGTAGTTTGATGATGGTGTACGAATTTTTTTGGTGTTTAATTTTTATGTATATATGTACAAATAGTGTGTAAGTATAAGCAATTTATATTGCAAATGTCATTGTTATACAGTGATTTTGTTGCATGCCTCCTATCTTTTCTAAAAATTATTTTTGAAATGGAATTTTATATTACAGTTAAAGGTTGTAAATTACTTTTATATGTGCCCCCCCCAAAAAATAATTCCATATCGCAGCAATGATTCCACCAGAGATTTGTACACAAATTTGAGCTGTTTAGTGTCGAGAAATTCTCTTAAAACATAAAATTTATGAATCAAGATGCGAGTTTTTTTTGTAAGGTAAGATATTTGATCTACCAATTTCAGATTCTTATCAATAACTATTCCTAAATATTTAGTTTTTTTACTGATGGTATACAATTGTTCTCCTCTTCCTTTGTTCGAATTTCAGTAAAGTCTGGTATATTGGTGTTTGTTGGGGAAAAGGCTATGTAATTAGTTTTGGATAGATTTAGCGTTAATTTGAATGAGTCCAGCCACTGTTTGACAATGCTTAAGCCCCGCGACACTTTTTCTTTTATTTCCTCGCATGTTTCACTAGTGAAGACAAGAACCGTGTCGTCCGCATAAGATATAATTTTACCATCTATGTTTAAATTTAGTAGTGACTAGGTCACAGGATGGTGCCTTGTGGGACACCAATTTGAATTTTTAGAGGGCTACTAAGTGTTTGGTTTAACTTCAAGAATTGATCTCTTTCGGTGAGATAGTTTTTAAAGAGTTTCAATACAATGCCTCTAACACCATAATGTGATAACACATCAAGGAGTTTTTGATGAGGCACTGTATCAAAAGCCTTCGCAAGATCTAAGAATACCGCTATCACTTTTTACTGTCATTGAGACTACTTGTTATTTCTGAGACAAGTGAATACATAGCATCTGCCATACTTGAACAGATTTATTATTATCACCCGACAATTGTTTCGTCAACAAAGTTGCCATCTTCAGGGTTAAACCTGTTAGTAACACCAACTTTGTTGGCGAAACAATTGTCGGGTGACAATAATAATGAAATTATAAAATTATATTTATTGAATTGTAATTTAATTGTCGACCATCATTGTTTATCAATTTTTTTGTTCATCCATTAATTTATGCACAAATCTACATATTATTGTGTAAAGAGAATAGGTACATTGGACACCTTTTAATCATATTGCGCTTACGGACAAATATATGTGATCTGGCATAATTAAAATTTATATGAAGAAGGAGTACAGAAAGCTAAGATTAATACATAATATATGTTACAAATACATTAAATAGAGTAAATTTACGTGTACCAGACGTTTATAGTCATCAATATATCAGACTGTCAACTCAAAAATGCTTTGATGGTTTTAGCGTAGCTGCCCTTTTAAAAGCTTACAGCTGACCCGCTTTTGATGCTTGACATCTGCATCTTCTTTTCATAATTCTTATTTGAAAGTTACAAACAAAATTAATTAACAATCTTCAAGCTAAAATTTCATTAGCTATAGTTGAATTTCGACAACTGGGCAATCACTATTTATTACATTTTCTGGTGTTTCTAGGGATTCCTTCTAATACTTCGATTTAATTCCCATTTCTACTCAAGTATTTAGCTCCAGACTTGAGAAGGTCGTTCTAACGGATAGTAGATGAAGATTGTTGGATAGATTTACAAAATAGCATCATATATTTAAAAGTAAATAATTTTCTCTCTTATCATAAGATAACTAGTGATATTACTCGGATCCAATTATAAATTCAATTCATTCCTAATGTTCGGTTGTTTCCATGAAAATATGTGGAACAGTTTTCAGGTAAATTGTGCAATAAACGAATTAGTAAACTTACATTTTGTACTATTATTGTGTACCTACCAAATCTGAAACAAGAATCTTGTATTGCATACAGTTTGAGTCCAACTTCAAGAAGTAATCGATCAACTGATTTTAAAATAACAGACAATGGAAATATTTAACAACAATTTGTAATAAATTCTGTTCCAGAAAAAATAAAATAAACAAAATAATAATTTAGACCTAGATATATTTTGTTTATGTGATTGCAGCTTTATACTTAGTGTCAAATACAAGGAAGTAGTATATCTAAAAAATATTGTGGGTACTTGATATTTCTGGAAAGTAACCTGAAGTTTCCGAAAACTGACACTATTTTCTGTGAATGAATAAAGGAAGATTTATGCGACTTTGTAGCCATTTCATTATAATTCATATGAAGCAACAGGCCTCTACGTAGCTTAGTAATCAAGACCACTGAAAATAGTATATAATATATTGCCGTTGGATAAAGTAGCATGGGGATAAAACAAAATACTTTGCTGGCAACACAAAATTGAGAAAATCCATTACTGATATCATCTTATGTAAGTACAACAAAATTTGCATGACTGTTTACCTATTATATAAAGCGATCAAAAAAAAATCAATCGACGTATGCCATGTAAATATGGGAACATATCTTCGCATTTTCGCATATCTTTACTTAAATCATCTGAATCATGTAAATATTTTACTCATCAACATTGATAGATATTCAATAAATTTCAACTAGAGTTACAAGTTATATCGATATCAAATAACACGTTGCTATACAGGGTGTTTATTGATTGAATTACGTACTTATGGGTGTGAGTCCTTGGGTCATTTTAAGAAGAAAAGTTAATATCAACATATGTCCTAAACCTCTTATATTCTAAGCTATAACTTTTTTAAACAAGGTACATTTTTTGACATAAAAGATTTTTTTGAAATACCAGTAAAGTCCGTACGGGGTTTGAACTGAATATTTTTAAAGAACAAAAATGGTAGGCCACTGATTTTTTTTAATCAAGAAAATTTTTGAAATTGTCATTTATTTTGGAGCAAATTTGGTCAAGAGATTTAGCTTCTTACGATCGTTTTCGCGTTAACAAATAAAACCAAAAAAAATTGCAGTTAATTGAGACTGCTATTGATATTTGGTTGAAATTTGGTAGGCTCCCAACATGCATGGAAACAATAATTTCCTATTTTCGCCCGTGACGTTCACGTAGGCATAATTCTGAATGATGGGATAGAAAAAACGGTAAGCACATTAAATACCCTCTTCGAAAATTAAATTAAAACTAGTAGGCTTGGTGAAACGTCATCACTTTTAGAGCCTTTTTTCACATAAAACAGTAAAGTTGAAATAGATTTCACATTAATAAATAATTATTATTACTTAGAGTAAGAGGTAGAATCTGTATAAAAAAGGTAACTTTTACAAACAGTGAATTTGCTGACAACCAGAACTTTAAAAGTAAACTACAGTGAGTGCTAAAGGAGCCCATCAAACAGTAAGAATACCGATAATTGAAGTAGGAATTTTACACGAAATCGAGGAGAATCCCGAAACTAACATGAGGAAAATCGCGGCAACATTTAATGTTTCACATGTCCTTGTTTGGAAAATTCTCACCGAATATTTGTTATACCCATATCACATTTAAAGAGTCCAGGCATTACTTCCTAAAGATTTTCCATTGCGTATTAATATCTGTGAGTGGATTCTTCAAAACTCGCGGAAAATCAGTTATTTGACAGGCAAGAAATTTCCATAATAACCATGCATTTGTTAAATCAAATTTATGATTTGATTCAACAAATGCATAAGGGTTTTCATCTGTTGAACTATTCTTATCAAATGTTTGGGCTGGCATTATTGATGATTCTTTGATAGACCCATTTTTTCTTCCAAGAAGACTTGATGGACAATCATATTTACACTTTCTTGAAGAAGATCAGCCGCCAATGCTTGAAGACCTTCCTCTTTTATTATTAAACCAGATGTGGCAAATGCACGATGGTGTGCCTCCACATTTTAGCGTAGGAGTGTGTGAATTCCTAAATCACACCTATTGCAATCGGTGGATAGGTCGCGGAGGAACGTTATCATGGCCGCCTAGATCTCCAGACCTTAACAGTTTAGATTACTTTGTTTTGGGACATCTGAAAAGCTTAGTGTAAGCAGTGCCGACTCAAACCGAAGAAGAGTTACGAAACTGATTAATAGTATGATGCCAAACCCTAAGAAACACCCCAAGAATCTTTGAAAATGTACGTCAGTCTATGCGAAAAACGGTAGTGTTCCGGCCGTTCTTTAAGACTTGGCAACATGGCACATGTCATGAAGGGAGAGGAGTCAGGATGCTACCTTACCGGCTGGGACATAACGGTCGAGGAAGCCATTTTATTTTTCAGCCATTCCCGTTGTATCGTTGCGTCAATGTACATCCAGCAAGCACATTGATTGTAAAATTATTGTACTATTCAAAAATCTCAATAAAACGCTTATTACAAGAATACGGTCCACTAATTCATGACAAAACAAGTACACATAGGTACATACGTGTGAGTGGACGACAATTCCAACAACTAATGTAACTTATTTGGGTTCATTATTTTGTTTGTGGGGAGAGCGTAGCTGCGGGCTTACACTAACCGACTTCGATCATCAATGTTAAGCAGCACAATACTTTAGGAACGGTTTCGACAAGCGCGTTCGAATCTTCTGACTGCATTGCAATCTCCTCCTTCCGCAAGGCAACTGGGTATCAGCGAGGGTATATTTCCCTAATACAGTTCTCTGGAAGAGGGTGCCTTGGAATTTCTCTTGAGATATACTAGTGGTTCGGAGTCCACGTTAAACTGTAGGTAACACTTCCGAGGCAGAGAAACCGCCATCGGTCGAATAAGAGTACGGCACTCAATGAAGGTTTTGTTTGTCGTCCCTTGTAATTTCGCTCTAGAATAAAAAAAATTAAAAAATATAGGCGTACGTTTTTTTTTCCAAACATATCATGCTTTAATTTTCATCCCAAAAAGAAGTATTTCCACGCATGGTGGCACCCACAAACAAAATATCAAAAGCAGTCTCAATAAAATGAAGAATTTTTTTTTATTTTTATCTTTTTATGCGAAAGGTTGCGACCTATGAAAGGTAGTCTATGGACCAAAATCTATCAAAAATAAGTAACTACTTTTGGTTTTTAGAAAAATCGGTGGCATACCATTTTTTCTTCAAAAATATTCAGTTTAACCCCCATGCGGACGTCACTGGTCAAAATTAGAAAGATCTTTCACGCAAAAAATTCTCCTCAATGATTAGAAGTTTATAAAATTTCATAAAAATATCTAAGCGAGATAAGAAAATTATGATAAGAAAGTTATTTTCTTAAAACTTTAATATCCTGTAGCTCAAAAATTAAAAGGTTCTATCAACTTTTCTTCTTGAACCACCCAAGGAATCACATCCTTCAGTATTGACATTCAATCAATAAATACCCTGTATAAGACTATATGATTCAAACTGTTAAATAGTGAATCAAACTTTGTGTAGCTACATCTCCTAAAGTTGTCAAACTTAATGTTGATGGAGGATAATACGGAGTGGATTCTGTACTTAAGATTTTTGTATTGGTTTTTTGTATTTCTTTCAAAATTTACCGCTCAGTAGTATCGAAAATAAGAGACAAACCTACCTTATTAGTACCAAATTTCATTAGTCTCCATTCAGACGATTCGGAGAATAATTTCCGTTGTGTTTATCAGATGTATCAAAACCTTAAGGGTTTATTAGAAAGATCCTAGCTGATGACATAAACGCTTTGCCCACTAAAACAGACTTCATATGCCTACCTAATTTAATAAATACCTAATGAGAATTTTTAATACCTTCATTGGAAATACATTTTCTATAATAGATTTACGCTGGAATTGATTTACTGTATAAAATATAAATTCTCTATATAATCAAAGCCATACACCTAATAAAACTTTCGGTTATTCCAAAAAGCTGAAAATACCTAAAATTTGTTGTTATAATATCATCGTTAATTTATAATTTATAGCACACTGTACATATTTTATCGTATATTTTACGGAAAAGTTTTCCGTTGACATCTATCCCAGCATTATTATATCACATAGTATGTAATAGTTTCCGGGTCCAGTAATAAATTCCGATTATTTCAAAAATATGAGTATATTAAATTTCAAATTAAAATCAAAATGAAATTATTTATAATTCAGTACTTCCGTATGTAAATTTTAATTATGCATTTCGAGATATTGAATGAACTATGCTATCATTACATAATATCTTTTAGATATATGAACACAAACTTTCAATGTATTTTTGTATTTGATCACTTTTGCAAAACGTTCTTTATATTGAGCACCAGGTGCAATGGTGTTATCAATTTTCAAGATGTCTGAGATGTTTGCAACAAGAAACTAATCTCTTTTTTGCAGTTTACCTGTTAAGAATCTATCTCATTTATAGGCAATGGTACGAAAATTTAATTAGTAGTAAAATCGAGTTATAACATGTAAGTAATAAATGGATTAATATTAGCGCCATCTAAGCACAATATATAAATTTTTGTAACATTGTCCTATATACGTACATGACTATAGATGGGAGCACATGTATTATCCTCCAGAAAAAATATTATTGTCTATACATAATAATATACTTAATAATATAATAATAATAATAATAAAACATTAGAACCAGGAGTGTCTATTTGTTTCTTCGGATACATATTATTTGGCTTGGAGAAGAATTTCGTCCTTTGTTCTTTAGGTAAATCGGATGTCAAAAAACAATCTTCATTGATAGATATTAAAATGGAACTTAATCCCACGCAGACAAAGTCATGAGCAACCGCTTGTATATGGTATAAGTATTATCAGTATTCAGTCAGCTATACAAATATCAACAATTTGTGGAGATTTGTGATTAAAAAGACATTTTTATTTATATCTGTTGATATTTAGATGCAGTGAAGTGAAAAATAGAATAAAATATGGTAAGTTATGGAAGAGACCAGTTCAAGTGATGATGAAATAATAAAAATGTTATGCCCCTGGTTATATTCCTGTCAATCACAACGTTACTGACAACAAATTATCTTGACGAGGCATTGAACATGACAGCTATTTCAATATTGACTTCGATAAAGATGAAGGCTTAGACTAGGAAAGTCCTTGATAATCTAAAGATGATGGATTGCTCTTAGTACCTATATTTTTGTAAATGAGCGCTTAGCTTAGATTTTGTTACCTATCGAACTCTAAGGACTACTAGATATGATACAATCAAATCATTCACGATTCGTAAATTATGTATCTTCCGACTTTCGCGTCTCGTATTTTAGACAGGTATTTCAAACCTTTTGTCACAGTATTTAGTATTGACGATAGTAGTGATTAAATTATTGTTCAAGATGATATCAAAATATTCAGTTTAACCCCCATGCGGACGTCACTGGTCAAAATTAGAAAGATCTTTCACGCAAAAAATTCTCCTCAATGATTAGAAGTTTATAAAATTTCATAAAAATATCTAAGCGAGATAAGAAAATTATGATAAGAAAGTTATTTTCTTAAAACTTTAATATCCTGTAGCTCAAAAATTAAAAGGTTCTATCAACTTTTCTTCTTGAACCACCCAAGGAATCACATCCTTCAGTATTGACATTCAATCAATAAATACCCTGTATAAGACTATATGATTCAAACTGTTAAATAGTGAATCAAACTTTGTGTAGCTACATCTCCTAAAGTTGTCAAACTTAATGTTGATGGAGGATAATACGGAGTGGATTCTGTACTTAAGATTTTTGTATTGGTTTTTTGTATTTCTTTTCCAAATTTACCGCTCAGTAGTATCGAAAATAAGAGACAAACCTACCTTATTAGTACCAAATTTCATTAGTCTCCATTCAGACGATTCGGAGAATAATTTCCGTTGTGTTTATCAGATGTATCAAAACCTTAAGGGTTTATTAGAAAGATCCTAGCTGATGACATAAACGCTTTGCCCACTAAAACAGACTTCATATGCCTACCTAATTTAATAAATACCTAATGAGAATTTTTAATACCTTCATTGGAAATACATTTTCTATAATAGATTTACGCTGGAATTGATTTACTGTATAAAATATAAATTCTCTATATAATCAAAGCCATACACCTAATAAAACTTTCGGTTATTCCAAAAAGCTGAAAATACCTAAAATTTGTTGTTATAATATCATCGTTAATTTATAATTTATAGCACACTGTACATATTTTATCGTATATTTTACGGAAAAGTTTTCCGTTGACATCTATCCCAGCATTATTATATCACATAGTATGTAATAGTTTCCGGGTCCAGTAATAAATTCCGATTATTTCAAAAATATGAGTATATTAAATTTCAAATTAAAATCAAAATGAAATTATTTATAATTCAGTACTTCCGTATGTAAATTTTAATTATGCATTTCGAGATATTGAATGAACTATGCTATCATTACATAATATCTTTTAGATATATGAACACAAACTTTCAATGTATTTTTGTATTTGATCACTTTTGCAAAACGTTCTTTATATTGAGCACCAGGTGCAATGGTGTTATCAATTTTCAAGATGTCTGAGATGTTTGCAACAAGAAACTAATCTCTTTTTTGCAGTTTACCTGTTAAGAATCTATCTCATTTATAGGCAATGGTACGAAAATTTAATTAGTAGTAAAATCGAGTTATAACATGTAAGTAATAAATGGATTAATATTAGCGCCATCTAAGCACAATATATAAATTTTTGTAACATTGTCCTATATACGTACATGACTATAGATGGGAGCACATGTATTATCCTCCAGAAAAAATATTATTGTCTATACATAATAATATACTTAATAATATAATAATAATAATAATAAAACATTAGAACCAGGAGTGTCTATTTGTTTCTTCGGATACATATTATTTGGCTTGGAGAAGAATTTCGTCCTTTGTTCTTTAGGTAAATCGGATGTCAAAAAACAATCTTCATTGATAGATATTAAAATGGAACTTAATCCCACGCAGACAAAGTCATGAGCAACCGCTTGTATATGGTATAAGTATTATCAGTATTCAGTCAGCTATACAAATATCAACAATTTGTGGAGATTTGTGATTAAAAAGACATTTTTATTTATATCTGTTGATATTTAGGTGCAGTGAAGTGAAAAATAGAATAAAATATGGTAAGTTATGGAAGAGACCAGTTCAAGTGATGATGAAATAATAAAAATGTTATGCCCCTGGTTATATTCCTGTCAATCACAACGTTACTGACAACAAATTATCTTGACGAGGCATTGAACATGACAGCTATTTCAATATTGACTTCGATAAAGATGAAGGCTTAGACTAGGAAAGTCCTTGATAATCTAAAGATGATGGATTGCTCTTAGTACCTATATTTTTGTAAATGAGCGCTTAGCTTAGATTTTGTTACCTATCGAACTCTAAGGACTACTAGATATGATACAATCAAATCATTCACGATTCGTAAATTATGTATCTTCCGACTTTCGCGTCTCGTATTTTAGACAGGTATTTCAAACCTTTTGTCACAGTATTTAGTATTGACGATAGTAGTGATTAAATTATTGTTCAAGATGATATCAAAAGTGAAGATAACCAATCTTCCCAACAATGTATATGAATGCTTTTGAGTTCATTCTGTAACAGTTTAAATTGAGATGCAGCAGATAATCTATTATTTGACCCTTTAGACGAAAGTTCTTTGAAATATTTACAAAATTGTTTTGAAGATAAATAGATTCTGCTTGGGACTCTAAAATATCTTCACTTTGTATAATTTAGAATACATATTTAAGAGACATACATTTCTTGTTTAGTATTATTATTTATTTATAATTGTTAGTCATTATTAATACCACCTTGACAACTATTCCTCTTCTGAATCTAACAAAGACATGCTCTTATTTGCAGTAGCCAATTACGAATGATTATATTTGTTTTGGATTGCTTGTTAGAATGTGCCTTTAATATTTAAAGCTTCTCATTCTGAAAAAGTTTGACTGGGAAATGCTCTGTTTAGGCTAACTAATTGATATCTCTCTATACCTTAGAACAAGAATCTACGGTTGTTTCAACGGATTAAAATATAATAGCTTTCTCCAAGTCATGTAATGTTCGATATACAAATAAAATCATACTTTCCGACATGTACTTGTCGTTTTAATCGGTACATGAAGAAAGCCAGATTAATGGCTAAATTCTCGATAATATTGGCGAACTCTCATGGCTGCCATCAGTCATAAAGTCTGGCTGAGCGCGCTGGGATGATCTATTGAAGCCGAAATAATATGAAGAGGATTTACAGCTTCAAATTGGATAATTCGCAATGCAGCTATACTCATAAATATTAATCTCCAACCATTTTCAAGATTTATGAGGCAATAATTTATTTCGCAACTTGGTTGCCCCTGGAGGACTTGAATGTGAATGTGAAAGAACAAAACATTATATGCATTTGTAATCTCGATGAAGTGTGAGAACGAGATGGCTAGAAGAAGCGTCTCGGATGTGTTCAAAATGCTAGACGGATTGAATTCCAGATCAGTCTCTAATCTCTTAACGCGAATACTGATGCACATTCGAAGGGAAATTTAATTCCAAGCAAGTCACAACGGATTTCTGTAAATGTTCTCCTTGCAAGTAGTTTATAAAGATTGGAAAAATGTTTCATATTTTTGTTGTAGCAAAGTCTATTAAGATTCAATACTAGTATTGTAAATTTTCATTCTGCTTCCAAAATGTGAAGGTAGGTGTATGTTATATTTATTGATACCCATCTGTTCTCGAAAAATATTAATATAAACTTATTCAGCCGTTTTCATAATCAAATCATGGTTCAGTGCTAGTTAAGTTTGATACTAAAACTCTCACGTTTTATAGCAACAGAGAAACAAACCAAACTATTACGGAACCAAGATTTGATTATTGATACGGTTGATTGTGTTCTAAGTATGAAATTATGTTTGCTTTCTTAATTAGGTTTGCATCACCATCACAAACTATAATATAAACAATATTATATCTGTAAAATGTATTAAGAAACCTAGATATGACATAAAATCTGTAAAAATTTGAGACTTTATTATGTTCACTATAAATATGACTATTAGGGCCGATTTCATAATCAAATTTAATCTCCTATTAATTTTAATCCTAGATTAAAAATTTCATTAATTTTTTGATTGGACATATAATTTAAAGTTACTTTAAAACAACGGAAGATAAGGTGACTGACGTAGTAAAAGTTATTGAAAAATGCAGTATTTTTATTCCGTCATCAAGATATAAGTTAAACAAATTAAAGAATTAACTAATCTCCCATTAGAGATTCATAATGAAATCGGCCCTTAGTTATATGACAAGCAAGTGGCAAAAAACTAATTTCTGCTTCGAGGTTGATACAGTTATTTTCTCGAATATCCAAATCAAATTTATGTCGATGGTGTAAGAGGAAAAGTAGTAAAACATAAATAGTTGTTGTAAGTTGTTTTACTTGCCTTGTATTTTTTTCACATTTACATTCGAATATTTTTTTCTCAGCAACATAGTACTAAATGCAATGTGTATATTTTGTTTCTTAGATATCTGTAAGAAACTACATGACTGTCATCTGCAAAAGGCTCCCGCTCCCTCAAGAAGCATTTTTGGATTAAGGAGATTTAGGTCAAAGTCAAACTGAACATAAAATCGGGTCACGTTTTCAGGGCTTGAGATTAGCAGGGCAGCTTATTTTCAAATAATCAAAATTCAGTAAATCACACAAGTGGGGCAATATTGTTTCTACGGATTTTTTATATCCTTAGCAGAATAATGTATTTTTTAATGAGAACAGCACATCCCCAGATCCCCAGTGATAAAGAAATATATATTCCAAAAGTTTGGAGCCATTTCATCGTAAATTTAGATATAACTTTGTTTAATTTGTAAATAATAGAATTATCAGTTACTATAACTGTCCCTACGAACATAGTTTTAATAGGATGAGAGCCCAGTTGGATTATCATATACAGTTGTAGGACAATTCTTGAGTTTTTTATACTTTTCAATAAAATCCATAAACCTGCAACTCTACCATGGTCAGTCCTGTCGGATATAATTATAATTTAATAATAGATATCCGATTTACGTATTCTATATACATATTTTCCTTTTCGCACAGTATTATCACTTGGCTGGGTATATTATTGAAAGCGATGGAGAATATTTTCTCAATAACTTTCATTTAGTTATTTCAGACAACTTTTTCTTTGGAAGTACTAATCCATCTCTAATAACAAAATAAATGTTTGTCATTTTTTTAAAACGTCGTGTATCTTCAAAGATATCGATACCGACAACGTAGAAAATACGCTTCATTTACATACAGTAAATCAGGCACACGGTCGTACAAAAAGGTCTTCCAACCATATAGTTAATAATATAATAGAGCGGGAATGTAATAGGAACTGCAATTTTTATTGTAGCCATATTAGTATGTGGCACTAGTGTCAACTGTCAATTGCTTTTGTTCATAAAAACATATTGGAGGTTTATAAGCTTGTTATAACGCGATACTCGAAAAACTTTTTTCATAAACATTCAATAGAGTTAAAACAAATCATTTAAAATTTACTTGAAAAATAGGCAATATTGTAAATTATTAAAATTAAGAATCATAATTAATTCTAACTCACAATATTTCAACAACATTTTGATCAACATCAAAGGAATAAATAGATACTATTCACATATATGTTGGTTGTTCTGTAGACGTACCTATATAAATCAAGAATTTTGTACAGTCAATATTCAAAGCTTTTGATGATTGACGATGCTGAGAGAATAGAACTGCTTAGAGATGGTCCATCAATTTGATCTCTATGAATTGAGAATATTGACTATTCAACAAGTCTTGATAAAATTTGATTTCAATATCTTTTTGTAGGTAGATACTTGACCTGTTTTATAATATAAACATGGAGACTCCGAGGTTGAAGCATAAAAAATGTGCAATAAGTAAAATAAAAAATAATGACGGGAGGCTGTTCTCTGGGAAAAGTAAACATAAGCTTTATTACAATATGCAATACCTACCGCAAAATTCTCTGTCTAAACCTACGCACATCATTATTTATTCTCGATAAATATTGCGTGCGTTTAAACGTTTGTTTGTGGGTAAGGCGGTCCTCGTCTTTCTGTGTACAGGATATTCTTGCCAGACGGTTTTCTTTACCATCAACATATTATAACGAAATACCGCATAGACCGTCTCAACTGTTATTTCTAGCGCTCCATTTGTCTCTGGTTTTGACAATTTTTCCGAAATAAAAGCCCAGCATAATATATAGAGAAGCATCGTGGGGATTGTCTGATAAAATGTGTGGCGCGAACTAGAATGGAGAACGCTATCTATAAATATTCACCCGAAACCCAACGAATGATCTTTTTTTATTCTTCTCTCTACGGTTTTTATTGTTATTCCATGCAAAGTACTTGATTTCTAATTACTGGTATTCTAATAGTTGCCATTTATCTTTCAGAGTGGGAATAAAAATGAGCCTGGAAAGAAGAGGAGAAGAGTGAAAGAGCTACTAAATTAATTAGCCAGTCTGGGCCAGAATTTATTTTAGTTCAGCACGTTTCCTCAGGACTCTATTATGTAAGAGCATTAAGAGATTCCTTTTAAAAATTCATTTTGTTTATCAGCCACTAATCTGTTCTTTGGTAGAAGACTGGAAAAATGCTAGTCGCATTTCCATTGCCTAGTTTCTAGTGCTCACATCAATGGAATGAAGGCAGGTTAGTAGGTTATGCGATAAACCTGAACGATAAAAAAACAATAGGGAATAGTTACCTAGATTGCTGCTAAGTTTAAACTTTATTATTTCAAATATTAGAAAAAAGATATATACAGGGTGTTTCCTAACTAATCTAAAATATTGTAGTGGGCGCTTCGCCCCTTTATTTTAAGACGAAAAGTTTTTATAAACATATGTGATAAGTCTTCTAGTTAATGAGATACAGTGTGTTGAATGTTCTGTTATTTTATAAGAAGCAACAACATGCATAAAACATAAAAGAAAAATAGTACATTTCAGAGTATATGTTCAAAATGAGCACCTCCAGCCAAAATGCAAGCATCCGCTCGACGTCTATTGGATTGCCGAATACGTTCGAAGATACCTGGGTTGTTACGAATAACATTACAGCCTTGTATGGTACGATTTTTAAAAATCTCCTAAGTTTAATAACGGTGTTGTGTAAATGAGTGATTTTAGATATCCCCACACACAAAAATCCAGAGGATTGTGTACAGGTGACTTAGGGCGCCAAGGGTGTAGAGATCCTCGTCCGATCCAATGGTCTGGAAAAATGTTGTTTAAAACTCGCCTTCAATCACTGCAAAATGTGGAGGAGCACCGTCATGCATGAACCACATGCGCCTTCTTATAATAAGAGGTACATCTTCCAAAAGAAATGGAAGTTCATTTTCTAGAAAATGGAGATATGTCTCGCGGGTCAACCGTGCAGGAGGGAAAAATGGTCCTATTAAATAATCTTCGATAATACTAAGCCAAATATTGACCGAGCATGTTTGTTGGAATAAAACTATTCCATGTATGGCATGTGGATTTACATCTGCCCATATGTGGTCATCATGAAAATTCATAATGTCATGTCTTGAAAAGTTGGCTTTATCCGTAAACAGAATATTGGTAGCAGAATTGGGATTTTTGGCGATTTTATTTAAAATCCATTGGCAATATTGTAAACGGAGCAGATAGTCAGTAGGTAGCAAATGTTGAACACGTTGAACGTGATATGGATACAATAAATTATCTTTTAGTATATTCCAAACAGTTCTGTTACATTTACTTCATCAGCAATTTCTCTTGTACTCGTTTCAGGATGTTGGTAAATAATTTGAAGAATCTGGTTATCCATTTGTTGAGTTCTCACATTTCTGGGTCGTCCAATAATATTCTTTGATTTAGCAAAATTCCAGTTTCTTGTAAACGAATATGTACCTTACTAAACGTATCAGAACATGGTAAACGATTATTTGAATAACGCTGGACATACATACGTCTAGCCTCTAAGATATTACCATTCGATAGCCCATTTAAAAACTGCTTATTAACCATTTCAGCATTAGTAAACGCAGGCATCGTTGTTAACACAAAAAATCCGTATTATAAAAATTTCTTATTCGTTTTTTGCCTTGGTTTTTGGGTTTGACATAGTATCTGTCAACATTATGTCAAAGGCCACTTTGAATAAGCATGTTCTTTTTACTTCTAAGAACCAGTAGCATCTCCAGGAAAAATAAATTTCACTTACAGTCAGAGCTCATTTATTACAAACAATTCAACACCCTGTATCTCATTAACGACAACATAACACATGTTTATAAGAACTTTTCGTCTTAAAATGGAGTGACAAAGTGCCCACTACAATATTTTAGATTACTTAGAAAACACCCTGTATACATATAATGGTGTAGGTACATGAACAATGGAATAAACTATTTATTTATCAAATTAATGATATTTTGGCAAAATCCTCAATTTTTATTCAGTCAACAAGCTTCCATCGAATAATACGGCTGTTTGTGATTTAATCACCGTTTGAAATATGAATTCTTAGTTTTTTAATGGAACATTTTTGAGCTGTAACATTCAAACGGGATTTTATAATTGATTTATTTATTTATTTGAATTAACGTGTCTCGGCTACTAGACAAGCTGTTGTACTAATAATTACAAATTGTGAAGATTTATAAAGAAATTCAAATATAATATAGATGTTGTAATTATATGTAATTGTATAATTGGCATTCTTTAAGGAATTGTAGTACTGTTTTAATTTGAGCTGCTGTGCTGAGGATGTCCTTTACATTTCTTTTAAGTCCTATTCGATGGCGGATTCCGTCATAATGTGGACAACGAGATAGAAGGTGTTCCAAAGTTAAGCGAGTATCTCGACAGTAATCACATATGGCTTGTTTTTCTGATGATCAGCATGGTGTGAGCTATTCTTAGTCTTCTCATTACTATTTTGTCTTTCCTATTAAGGCTGATTTTTATCGGGGAATCGATTTTAGACTGGATTGCATGTAACTTTTGGTTGCTGCTATTCCATTGGGTTTGCTAGTCTTGAAGAGATCTCAACTTTATTGTCGCCCTTAGGTCTGAGTGGAACTGAACTTTAGTGATGGGAAGGTCAGAGGATCGTGCCAGTTTTGCGGATTGTTTGCAGCCTCATTTCCTTCTATACCCACATGAGATGGTATCCGAATTATGGTCGTCGAAATCTCTTTGTTGGTCTTGAGTGTATGACATCGTTCCTGATTTTTTTGTACTAGTGGGTTCTTAAAGTAGATGTAGATTTTAAAATTATATACTCCTGTTGGATAAATAATCGATTTGATGATATAGTATTCTTAATCACTATATACCTGATCCATCCGAAATACTCATATTGACATATGTGAATAGATTTAGAAACAGTCAAGATGGCTAACTTTTGAACACTTTCTAATAAAAACATTCTGTGGTTTATTCACTGTCATTTTTGAAGTGTAAATTTCTTTAGGCGCGCCTAGCACTTTTTGTGGGTACTGATTCAATATTATAGACTTGTGTACATTTGTGAATGTGACATAATTTGTTGTGTAAATGGCATCATAGGAAATAGTGTGTTAAGAGCATAAGATAGACTAACTGCGTCTCACCAATAAAGAAAATATTTGGCGCTCAAGTAGGTATGTTCTGGCATTTCTTAAATTCTGTTTTTCTGTAATGAACTACTTAGAAAGAGAAAAGTTAAAAATTCAGTGTGGCATTAATTGAATCAAGATTCGTTAGCAGAGATGCAGCTAATATTTCTTGTCCACATGGAATACGACTATTTCTATCAAATGCAGCTGTTCAAATGTATACTAACTCAATATTAAAAGTATCATAGAATAAGGTAACTTCTGATAAGAAAGATGTATATTGTATATATATATATATATATATATATATATATGGGTTATCATAATGCTGAGCAAGATGCTTTCGTAAAGCAAAAGCTACACAAAATGTCGACAATTGATACGGGAGGATTGCCTTATGGAATACAGATACAGATACAGATACAGAACGTTTATTCACTACTTTTTACATGGGTAATTGTAGCATGTCAGGAATAAAAATTAAATGAACAGTAAGGCACTAAATGTATGAAACTTGAATCAGTAATACATAAAGACAAACAAAGAGAAATTGTATAAACATAAATAGAGAAATAGAGAAATATATATACATATATACACACATACATATATACATATATATACATATACATACACATATATACAGACTTCTCACAGGGACGCAGCCAATCAACAAATAAAATTCCTTGAATTAAACAAATTAATCATTAATGGACCCATTCCCCAATAAAAATCTTTTGTAGAATAAACACGACTGCAGTTGTATACATTAGTTTATTTTGAGTTCTGTGTTAGTCCTAACATTTTTTAGAAATTCAGTCAAAGTATAGAAGGCATGATAATGTAAGAAACTTTTAATTTTACGTCTGAAAGAAAATAAGCTAAGTCTTCTTATATCAGGATTAATCGAATTATAGATGTCAAAATTAAGAGAGTTTTCTTCAGATACTTTCAATTTAATTTTTGGCTTTAAAATATTCTGTCCATGTCTACTAGGGTAGTTATGGTTATCGGAGTTAGTATGAAATATCGATCTATTTTTATGGATTTCGATGAGCTGTTGATACATCCAAACACACGGCAAGGGCATTATTTGAAATTTCCTGAACAGTGGTTTACAGTGGTCGCGAAATCCAGCCCTTGCGATAATTCGAACGGCCTGCTTTTGCATTTTGAATATTTTGAATGATGATGAAGAGTTACCCCATATTACTGCACCATAACTAATATGTGAGTGGAGAAGTGCGTGATAAGCAATAAGTAAAGATTTCTGATCAATACAATCCCTTAGGCGACGTAAAACAAATAGACCGGAGCTAAGCTTCCCTTTGACTTTTTTGACATGATCCACCCAATTTAGTCGGTCATCAATTACAATACCTAGTAAGTTAGCAGAACTACCGTTAGTGATTCTTCTGTTGCTAGATATAGTGAGTCTTTGTGTTTTCTCAAGATTTAGTTTTAAGGTATTATTAGTAAACCATTTGTTAGCCAGTGATTCCACGTTATTCATATGAGATTCCAAATTTCCGAGTGACTTTCCAGTAGTAATTAAGGTAGTATCATCTGCAAACAAAACGCACTTGAACGGCATAATAGCCCGTTCAAGATCATTTATATAAATTAAAAACAAAAGAGGGCCCAGAACGGACCCTTGCGGTACGCCACACCCCATATTTTTAATTGAAGATATGTCTTGAAGGTATGTAACACATTGTTTTCTATTAGTTAAATACGAAGAAAATAGTTTCAGCGGAGTTCCTACTATACCAAATCTTGACAATTTGGAAACTAACATATCATGGGCGACACAATCAAATGCCTTACTTAGATCACACATAGTAAGTCCTACTATATGACTTGTCTCAAGGCCCTCAACTATGTGACCCACTACCTTACATACAGCTTGTATTGCCGATCTGCCACTTTGGAATCCATATTGGTTACAGTTTATTAAACTATTACGTTCGAGATGGTCAATCAATCTCTTCTTTAATAAAGTTTCAAAGAGCTTTCCAAATAAGGGTACTATGGATATTGGTCTATAGTTGTTAGTATCATTGATATCGCCTTTCTTATGAACTGGTACCACACGAGACAATTTAAAGCATTCCGGAAACACCCCAGTTTGCAATGACATATTAAATAAATGAGTCAAGGGTGTGACTAAGTACATACCTATATCCTTCAAAATGTTACTATTAAGATTGTAGATGTCATTACATGATGATCTTTTCAAGGCAAAAATCGTGAGTAGAACTTCATCTTCTGTTACTGGACTTAAATAAAACATTTCATTGCAAACAGGGATGTCATTCATAATGCTCTGCTGGTCCTGGAGATCAAGTTCCAAGGAAGCAATAATATCACGAGCAACAGAGGCAAAAAAGACATTAAACTGTTTTGCTGACAAGTCGGCTTTTATATCACTATTAAAACCAGCGTTTCTCTCATAGTTAACCAGTCTCCAAATATCTTTACTCTTATTCTTTGAATTAATTATAAAATTATTGTAAGATGTTTTTTTCGAAGCCTTTATAGCGGCTTTGTAATGTTTGCACATAATACTGTATATACTGTTAGAAACTGCGTCACGTCTAACGTCGCGAATAATTTTCATTGCGGAAAGCTGATTACGCATTACTTTTAGATCATCGGTAAACCACTTAATAGGTGATTTCTTAGATGTAACTTTTTTAAGGGGAAGATGAGTTTCGATAAGTCTAGAGCAATTGGTAGTTAACATACCAGATAAGTCATTTGCATCGAGACAGTATTTCTTCCAATCCAAGTGATTTAATTCTTGATTTATCTTTTGAATTCTATAAGCAGATATTGACCTTCTCAACGATGTTTTTGTTTTCAAAGGAACATTGTAATTAACTGTACATATTTGGCCATAATGGTCTGAGATGAATGGTTCAATTACAGCCGTCGACAAACTCTCACTATTTATATTAGTAAGGATGTTGTCAATGCAACTCGCGGTAGTTAAAGTTACCCTTGTTTTTTCATTTATTGTCACTCTTAAGCCAAAACTATCCAGAATGCAAGTAAAATTTTTTAAATCATCATACTCGACATCAAAATGAATGTTAAAGTCTCCCAAAATGCATATATTGGAGTATTGATCATGAAAATCATGCAGCATATTTTCAAATTGTTCAAAAAATATTTCTATATTGGGGCCTGAACGATATACACAAATTATTAGTAATTTTAATGAGGAAACCTCAACAGCTGCAAATTCAGCGTGCCATTCTACCGTGTATTTGGACGCATCAACAGATCTACATTCAAGGTTAGGTCGCGTATAAATACAAACACCACCATGCATCATTGTGGGTCTACAATAATAACTTAAAATATTGAATGGACAGAGATTGATAGACAGCAGATTGTCTTTCTTTGTAATAAAATGTTCACTGACACAGAACACATCACAATTAAAAGAATTAAAAAAATGTTGCAGATTGGCGATTTTGTTAGATATTCCTTGAACATTCAAGTGAAATATTGTCAAACAATTGCTCATCTCAAATAGAGGATAGTCATTAATGTTTTTTGTTTTTATGGATTTTGTTGTTGTTGTCTTCGAGGGTAAAAAAATTTATTAATTTTTGTACCTACAGACCAACATTTTGGATCAACAAATTTATGTAATATTTGTATTTGATATCTATATGTTGGCAACTAGCGTCGATGTATCAGATGGATTGGCAAATGGTGCAGTAGGAAAATTGTGTTTCATCGATTATGATAATAATGGTGAAATCATCAGATTTTGTTTCAAATTTCCAAATCCAGAAAAAATGCAGGGAAAATACGAAGTAAAGTGTCAGGGTACATGCCAGATCATAATATATCAAGGAATGATGTACCTATAGACAGAAGTTCGTGCACTATGCTACTTAATAATAACTAAACAATACATGCTAATCGTAATCATTTTCCGGTTGTGTCTGCATGCTCTATAACAATTCACAAATCACAAGGAGCAACCTTCGATGAAATTGTTTATGAGTATAACAAAACGCAGTCACAGCACTTGGTATACGTCGTATTATCAAGAGTAACGCGCCCTGAAGGACTTCATATTGTGACCAAAAGAAACAGTTCTACAATTTATCACGGCCGAAGAGAATCTACATTCGTCAATGATTTACAAAATTAATACAAAAGATTACCACTCAACAGGATTTAAACAATCACAAATGTTTTAAGAAACTTAATTTCCAATAGAAAACGTATATCAACATTTTCATTATATTGTCAAAGTTTACGCACACATGCTCCGGTCCTTAATGATGCTGTTAAGCAACGTTCAAATATATTAGTAGTTTTATCATAAACTTAGATGATCAATGAAGATAACGTCTATATCCCGAAGTTTGATTGTGTTAGTCAGTAAAAATCCGCCACTGTTCCGATCAATGATTCCGATCGGTTCGTCTTATCAGAGATTTCCTTTACCCCGCCTAAATTGACACATAGATCAGGATATCCATAGCACTGGTACCTTTATATGCAATTCAATTAATTTCTTTCCCATCCACATTTATTGACTCCTAGAAGGAAAGATGTATCACACGAATGCGAGAGGAGGAGTACAAATTCTCCCCAATCAGTCATCCAAATGTTGATAGCAATTCGTACTACCTACTTAGCTTCAGTGAATCGAAATCGGCTAATGTCAGCTTGCAGCTGTACATACCTCAAAAATAGCTTAGAATAAATATTAATAATTTTAAATGAGGAAAACGACACCACTAGACATAACATTAACATTGTAATGCCACTCTTTCCTATGAAATATATCAAAAAGTTAAATAATATTCTCTTCTTCTCCACCCATTTGCTATTATGGACGATTCGTATAGCTTTGAAGAGGTAATTTTGTTTCCAAGGATTAGCGTCTATCAGCTAAAGCTCCCATTTTTATAATATTTTATCCCACAGAAGTGTCATGAAATTTATATTTTTCATCACCTGTGTAGCCTCTCACTGACATAGTGTGACATTTTGTTAATTAATTTACTTTGCGATAAAAATGTTACGAGTTTCGACATTCTTGTGACGAGAACTATAATAGCCCGGATGGATTTATCTATTCAACATACCCGATCGATCATTCTGTGACGGAACATTTTAAGCTTGTGGTTCTCACAAGAAAACTGTGAGTAAACTAAGCGTATGGATTTAATGTATTCAGAATGAACAAGCTTATTTTATCAAGAGAAACAAAAAAGTAATTTGATGTCTTTGATAGAATTAGATAGGAAAGTTGAATTCAGTCTTGTGTTTCATGAAATATATCTGGATATTATTTTTTTCTAGAAAGGCTTTTTCAAATGATTACCCATGTTTTTTAGCATAATAATTCGACAGAAAACTTTATTGACAGCTCATGCAGTTTCTTCATGTCTTTAAAGTTGAGATGCCCATACTTACTATGCTATCTCATCACGGTTTCTTCTGCCACTATAGCTTCCTCTTCTTTGGCTTTTGTTTGCAGGTCAACTATGAAGAGTCCATCTTGTATTTTTCTTCCTTTCAGCACTGCATCTTCTTTGTTGAAATAAACTTTTCCATGTATAATGCTGACTGCTTCATCAGTGAAAACAGCTGTTCCATCTCTTTCGGTTATAAGACTCACTGACAAGAAGTGTTTTGATAGGTATGGCCCATAGGACACTTCATTAATAGCTATACTTTCAGTATTCATCTTCCCTACCTCTTTTGATACCAGGTTGAAACCTTTCTTGGCTCTACCAATTTTCGTTGGTTGCAAAGTCTCTACGTCAATGAGCACTTTCTTTATGTTGACCATATGACATGTGGCTCCACTATCCAAATTATTCACATCTTCCGTCAGCAGAGCAGCAAAGTAGCTTGCATGATTGTTGTTGTTCGATGATCTTCTATATGCTCCATTTCTTCTTGTTTCTTCATGTTGTTTCTTCTACCGGCAGTTGTTTTCTGGTTCCCTTGCTTGACTCTTGAATCTTTCCTCTTCTTGTAGCAGACGCGACATCAAATTATCCATCTTCCTGTCTGCTATTGGGGTGGAATTCCACGCAGTGTTGAAGTGCTTGTATTTATCCGGCAGGATTGTTATGATCTTACTCATCAGCATATTTTCATTGATCTGTTGATTAAAGGTTCTTAGCTGGTACACTAACAGCTCCAAACTAAGAATGTTGGACAAAATGTCCAGACCCTTGTCAAACTTGAATTTCAGAAATGCTTGCATCAGTTGATCTTTAGTACTTTGAATGTCACTTTTGTATAGGATTTCAAGTGTATCAAACATTTCTTATGCAGTTTTAGCTGTGTAAAGATTAGTTTTCACTGTTTTTGCTACGGTCCTCATAATTATGTGTTTGGCTGTTGCATCTTTTATCTTCCAAATTGCTTTCTTGGCGTCATCTGTGCGGGCACCCGCAAGTGTGTCTTCTCCTTACACAACTCACTGAACTTGTTTTTTATTGAAGAGGATTTCTACTTAAAATTTTCAAGGAAGATAAGACGCAGCATCAACCAATTTTGGAACTGATTCTATTTATTCTTTTGTTGTTCCACTAAATTTTATCACTCAGGCTGCTTTTTCGTGGACCAGTTGAGTTTATATTGAATTCAATCTTGTGACTTGATGACGAAATATATCTGGATGTTATTTTTAGATAGGCTTACTTAAATTATTACACCATGTTCTTTATACTTTTTATACTTTATAACTTTATTGACAGGAAGTCAAGCATAAATAAAAAATATGTCTATGACAATTTCAGCAAGGAATTCGTTTTCATTTCATAAACAACAACTTTGTTCGGATGACCAGTTAATTGTAAGAGTGGGAAAGTCTGCAGGATAAATCACACATAAATGAATTGTATTCCTCTCATGTTGAAAGATTATTTAATTTGTTAAGAGTTTAACTTAAAATGAAGTAGGTCAAAAAGATACAATTTATAAATGTGCATATTGGTAAAGTTTGTTCTGTCAAATCCATGTAATTGCTGCGTTTTTATATGATGTTTATGCTATAATTTATCTGCAGTGATTATGGATGTTTTAGATTTCAATCTAAGTTGAATCGTTAAAATTTTTGTGAATATTTCAAAGAAAATTGTTTTGAAAGGACAAATGATAGATTACCTTCTTTAATTGACAATGTTAGACAATCATCTAAAAAGGTTACAAATATATCAATTTAATTAAAATTGATGTTGAAGAATATTTAGATAAGCTTTGTTTACATGACAGCCATTTTTCTATTTTTACGAGATTTTAGAACAAGAATTACCTACAAATTGATTCAAATTCAATGAAACTGAGAAGTAATGAACAGTTTACTCAAACTATAATTTTACTTTTCATTTTCGAATATTATTGAGGTGAAATTAAAAAAATATTCATATGGACAGACTTATAGCTATACTAATATATATATGAGTAACGACTTTTCGTATATACACAAAAATCTCGAAAACTACTTAACGGATTTCAAAAATAGGCTATATTTTATGTTCATATAGCGTTTCTAAATTAAATAAGTAAAGATTGGGACTACTTCTCAGCGGCGTAGGTAAAGCGAAGCGACGGCGTCTATCAACAGCTGAAAACATTCGTAATTGCTATAGCAAATAATGAATGTTATTCTTTCTTTCTTTATAACATACTTTGTTTAATCTAATGTACTGAAGCTGAAACCAAAAATTAACTACTTGAACCATAATTTTGATGACTAGTACGAGTCTCTACTATACCGACTGCTGCAGCATGCCTCATAGTATTAGGTTAATACTATGATGTAAAAGTAACATGGTTAATACATTATGTACACTATATAAAAAAGTTCAATTTCCAATTCAAAATTATTAAATATTGAAAACTCAAAACCAAAATATAGAATTTTATCCTTGCGAATTTTTTCTCTAACAAATCAAATAACTCCTCGAAATACTTCAGCAGCAGAGTAGAATCAAATTATTTTAGAGAAATTGCAAGAAGTCAAAGATTATCGCTCAATCGATACAGTTGTAGAGTCCGATATCACCGTACACTATTATCAAGAATTTTTAAACTCTCTTTATCCTTCAGGCCTTCATTTTCATGTTTTAAAACCATAGACATAATAACCCATGGACAAGCTTTATAGCCTGTACCTACATTAATTTGCAGCTATTTGAAAAGAGAGAGGTAGTAGAGAGAGATTGAGAAGGTAAAAAAAACGGTTATAGGTTATAGCATAGACCAAGGAATAAAAGATATTTTTTATTCTTTGCCAAGGGCCCAGACATAATACATATTAAATCGAGTCCATGACTGACTCTATGGGTTTGTGTGAATTTAAAGTTTACTAACGATTATTTATCTATTATTCTTGGTCAGTAATTCCGTTTCACCAGTATTTATTTTTATCTGTGATTGTTTTGTTTATAAGGTTTAATGGTAAATTATTATGTTATGTTAACTGAGGATGAATATTCATGATAAAGGTGGATAGACGAAGCATCTGATTTAGAATAAATAAATTGTATTAAATGTCGAATAAAACGGTCTCTCATGTACTCACTCAGCAGTCACCGACCGTACTCGGAAGTAACATTAAGGTGACAAGTGAAGTAACGGTCGTTTTCATTATTTAGCTCTTTCTCTCTTCGATTGAAACAATAGTCTGCTTCAAAGGCCTGTGCATGGGTTATTGTCTATATTTAAAACTAAAAGTTCGAGCTTTAATAATATTATTAAGTAATCTTCATCCATTTACTCTATGCAACGGTACAAGATTGCAAATCAAACATATGCGTGATAATGTCATTGAAGCTACTATTCTTACTGGAGCGGCATCGGGAGAGACAGCTCTGTCCCCAAAAATACCTATGACTCCAACAGATTTACCTTTTCAATTCAAAAGATTGCAATTTTCGCCTAAACGTGCATATGAAATTACTATCCACAAGGCCAAACTTTAAATTTGTTGACGTAGATATAAGAGAGGATTGTTGTTCTCATGACCAGTTGTATGTTGGTATTTCAAGAACAGGAAGTTTCGAAAATCAAATCATTTTGCCAACCAAAAATCAAACCACAATTAAAAATGTAGTTTTTACAGAAGTTTTGGAATGTTATTTTTTTCTTACGATTAAATAAACGATATAAAATAAATTTTGTAAAATTAATTTTGTAGATTATTTTTTTTTCATCAAATTTTTATTTTGTCTAACGTATCCATAGCATTAGCATACCCAAAACAAACACTCATAACCCATAAAAATCACAAAATTCTTTAACGGACGAAGCTGTGCTGGAGTACTGCTAGTAAATTTACACATTGACAAGTGATGTTTCAATAGTATCTATACAATTTTATTTTATTTTTAAGTAGTCATGTTATTATATTTACATGGTATAGGTACTTCAAATAAGTTTTTTTGGAATGCTTGATACTGAATAATAATTATTATTATTAGTTTGTTCACAGTTTCAGCGTAATCATTTTGTAATTTTTATTGGATCAGTAAATTTTAACTCTCTTAGTTCATTTCCTTAAGCACTCCATCAAATCACTAATACTATATAGATCACTGTATTGCGACTTAAATATATGAAAATCTATTAAGTTTGTAGAATCTCAGACCGAATTTGAAAGTTAAATTAACACTAATCTCAAGAGAATACCTACCAGAGTTTGTATCAACTTTATAATGCCAAGTTCAACCAAGTATTATTAAACTCATGCGAATGATCGAATAAACTTCATCATACTTCCATTTTGAATTGCTTGAGAGAGAAGAGAAATATTTTGATTCTACGAAAATAAAACGTGACGAAATTGTCTTCCTGAAAGATATTTATAAAATATAACGTTAATTACTACAGCTTTGATCGTTACGAGTTACGAGCTTTGATTATATCTATAACTAACTATTTATTTTCTCTCTGCCTGTTGAAAAATATGAATGAATGTAAAGTTCCTCTGTAGTCGAGCAGACGAAGAACTGTGAGGACTTCAAGTAGATACTTCAATTTGTATTGGAATATTCAAGACGTTGTCTAGATCATATTATTAATTCGTCCACAGAAGTGGTAAGACGCGCACTTCATTGCTTATTTATAAATTTTAGTAGATATATTTAAAATGCCTTTAAATCGATAGATATGATAGTACCTACCCTAGTAAATATCTGCATTTTCATTTATCCTTAACCCTTGTTCGTAAAAATATATTGTCAATAAATAATGAATGTATTACATGCTTTTCTGTTTTCACTAACTATCTAATAAATCAGTCATTTTTATTTTTTTGTGAAAATTCACGTTAATTCATTAGCAGGATTATTATTGTCCAAAAGTGATGTTAATACATATACATCAAAAGAGCTATGTTCAATTTTAATAGATTAATTTATCATTCTATAGTAAATAATCCATTATCTCTGTATTGATTATTTCTAAATTGACAAAGTGGAATAGTGTTAAATAATTTTGTTGGTTGTATTTAAAAATTGCATATACATTTATATCTAAGACAAGCTAACGATGCTCAACTATTTCCCATTTTTCTAGATTGATATTGTCATGGCCAAAGAAGAAAAAAACCTTTATTCCAATATATCTTCCAGAAACATTTCACCTTTATCATCTGACTTGACTGGAATAAGTATTAACACTGACAGTTTATTGAGTTTATAGGTCTGGACTTCTAAAAGTGAAAGTAAAATTGTAACTCCCTTGAGTATAGATGCATGAGAGATTCACAAGAATCAAACCACCTACTATAACATATCTAATTTTAACAATTTTTAATAAAGCATTTTATATGGAAAAATCAACTAAAGATCTCACTACCTAGACTTCCTCTAAAGAGTATTTTTTAGTAAACAGAGAACGTGGTCTGTTCGCATTTACAGCTCGGCCAATTGTCCAATAATTAATTGCTTCAAAAAGAACAGGACAAGTTTGGACAGAAACTCCAGTTTAATATTTAATACTGACTTGTTTTCAAATTATAAGGAGAGGCTGCCACTCGTTTTGCATTCAGGGATATCATGGTCATTCTTGTCGATCGTTGATATTTTTTAATAACAGTAGATATCTTGAAATGAAATTAAGAAATTATCAATTTGATTATACCAAGAACTTACTCGGTCGGTATTATTATTATGAAAGGACCGGGTATTAGGACGTTACCCTTTATGGGCACCTCGACCTTAAGGTCTTTTGTACCATCCCGTGATGTACTATTGTACTGTTATTTCTGGGCTTAGATCCAGCTCCTTGAAATTATTGATTAGTGCTGTTGCACCACAGGCTTTTAGGTCCTCATAAGTGAGAAATGCCCTTCCTAGGACCCTTAGTCTTTTATGCGCTAAGGCTTCGCATTCGGTTAAAAGGTGATTTACAGATTCTATTGCTTTTGTGCAAAATCTGCAGGAATCACCTTCAATAAAACCCATCTTTTTAGATGATTTTTGATGGGATAATAACCTGTAGTGATTCCAACTTAGTTTCTCAGATCATTTCTTTTATGGAGAAGTATGTTATTTTTCTTTGAGTGTTGCCAGTCTATTAGGCATTTGGCCTGACTGGCTTGCTCTAGGTCGTGCCAGCACTTGGTTTTCAGCCTTGATTTCCAACATGTTGTCTTTGAATTTTTTTGAATTCATTTTGAATTGAACTCTGTTCTGTTTTCATCCTCCAGACTGAGGCTGCATATGTAATAGCCGTACGGACTATAGTGATATAAGACCAGTAGGCCATATTAGGACTAAGTCCCCAAGTTTTTCCTAGTAGCTGTCTGCATACATTGAGATTCATTAGGGATTTTTCCTTTATATGTGTAATTTGTCTATTCCAGTTCAATTTTTGATCCAGGTAAACAGATATTTAACTTCCATGGAAAGAAATATTTCTTTACCATCAAAAAGTAATGGGACTTCAATATCGACCTTCCTTTTTTTGGTAAATGGTATGATAACCGTCTTTTTAGGATTGATGTTCAGTACCCTGCACCACCTTAGTACAAGTGCATCAATGTCCTTAAGGTTTTCATATCTTTTCCTGAGATTATTAGGGTGATATCATCAGTATAGCCGATAACCCGTTAGCACAACCAGTTAGATTGCAAAGGAGTTCATCCACCACGATGGACCATAGCATGGGAGATAGGAACCTTCCTTGGGGGCATCCTCCGGCAGTCCTTATCGTTTTGGATTCGCCTCCCATTTTTGCAGTAATTTATCTGCTTGTTAGCATAGATTGTATCCATATGATAGTCATTGGATTTATTCCTTTTGCACTGACGGCGTTTTCAATGGCCTCAAAGGATGTATTGTCGAAGGCTCCTTGAATGTCCAGAAATGCGCATAGTGCTATTTCCTTCCACTCTATCACCTTTTCAATGCTTCCAGTGAGGTCGTCGAGTGCATTGATAGTCGATATGCCTTTTTGGTAGGCATAATGATTTTTATATACTTTTTAAAAAGAAGGAAGATAGGCTTATCGGTCTAAATGATTTAGACTGTTCGATTGCTCTCCCAGCCTTTGGTATAAAGACCACCTTTACTCCCCTCCATACTTTCAGTATCCAACCTAGAGCATGCCTTGCTCTGAAGATTTCTGTAAGTATTTGACCTATATTTCTCAAACTTTTTTGAATCATTATAGGTTCAACTTCGTCACCACCTGGGGACTTATTGTTGACAGCCCATTCCACTTTGTCCCTTGTGATGATATTTTTAGATGCATTTATTGCCCTTGTGATACCTTTGTAACATGGGGTTGCCTCTACTCGGTTGTTTGCTGTTCTACAGTCCGGGAAGTGCATTTGAAGCAGAAGCTCCCATGTCTCTCCTCAATTTCATATGAATTTAAGCCTCTTCTTCGCAGCTCCACTCATTCTACTTGATCCCTGTGGGAGTTCCACTTCCATGTCTCTTTCCTTTCCAGAGTGTAACTGCCATTTTCTTTTACCAGATAACCTAGAGTGTTGTCTCTTTAAAAGCCTTTGGATCCTTGTAGCTGTGGGGAGTTCTTCTATCCCTTCACACATTGATTTCCAAGAGTTTTATTAGACTCCCTGAAACTCTTGTTTTATTTGGTGAGGGCTCAGCGATAAGTATCCCTGTCTCCTCGTTTTTTAGCTTCGTTGAACAGGCTTCTCGCAAGCTTTCGGCATTGTTCAAGCTCCCCGTTCCACCAGGGATCCTTTTTCTTAGGCGCCCTTTGCTGAATGGGGCAGCTTGTTTCGAGGGCACTGTTCAAAATGCTGGTCAGGTCATTTGCAGCCTATTCCAGGTCTTCAATAGTTTCGATAGTCGATAGATCCAGTACACATCGGACTTTATGTGATCATCGAAGGAGGTCCAGTTTGTTTTTTGGACTACTCTTCTCTTTTCCAGTTGGGGACTCTCAGATTCCACCTCAAACAGAATACAATTATGATCTGATACCGAGGCTTCATCCGAAACTCTCCATTTGGAATTTTTTGTAAACATGAAGGCATTTGAAAACGTAATGTCTAAGACATCTTGTCTTATTTTATTTACGAACGTAGTATTATTTTCTTTGTTTGCAATTTGTAAATTATTTCGAGTTAGAAAGTCAAAGAGACTTTCCCCTCTATACTTTATATTTGAGCTTTCCCATGCCAGGTGATGGGCATTTGCGTCACCCCCGACAATAATGTTAAAGTTTTTTAACATGCAAAAGTTAATTAATTGACTTACCTTCTTCAGTGGGGCTTCTCGTTTCTCTCCCCAATCATCAGGTCAACCAGCACTGCAACTAGGTCTCTTCCGATAAACTGGGTTACTGTTGTAAACTTAATTCTGCTACTTAGGATTCCGGGTCCGGATGTTGTCAATCAACATCTGGTAGGGGTGAAGTACCAACCCGGCGCGTCTCCAGGTGGCGGATAGGAGGGGGCCTCTAACGATGATTTTAATATGAGGATGAGGCCTGCAGGGAAATAAGGGGACTCGTTGTGCCTAAAAACTCAACTGGCAGCCTCAATACAATACCCTGCCGCGGACCAAATTCACCTGTCCCAGCTGTAGTGTCGTGGCTAAGGGATTGCACACAGGTAGTACGATGCCAGGTGAGCTCTTGAGACCACCTGTTAAACCAACGCCTGGCTGTCTGTGGTCATGTCTCGCGGGCCAGTGCGGGGGGGGTCTTGGCTTGACCGCCTGGACCAAGAGGAAATAACCTCGTCAAAAATTCTAAATCCAAAGTGGGAAGCCAGGCTAAGGATGCATGGCTAGTTAGAGGACTAGTCCCTACTGGCTTCAACCTTGGAGCACCGGGGGGAACTCCATTGTAACAAACCCCTTACTTCTGCATGCGGGGCTCTGCAGAAGCGGACCGACGTGACCCTTGCTACTCGTGGGACCAGTTATGGACAAACCGAAAAGTAAACCCACCGGAGGAGAGGAGGAGAAAGCCTCCACCTCTTCATCCGGGCCCCTTGAAAAAGGGAAAAAGAAAAATCGCCTGCCATTCGAGCTGCCCAAATTAGGACAGCCCGGCGGTAGAGACGATCCACTGAGGAAGGGCCTCAGTGGAGCAGGAGTGCGGAAGTACCTGCGACTCCTCCATCAGGGCCTTGCACCTGAGGAGGCTAGAAAACAGGCTCTTCAGCACCCCATCAAACCAATCCACTCAACCCCGGGAGTAACCCCGACGGGTAAGGGGAAAGGCAAGAGAGGTCCGAAGCACATCACACCTCCGGAACGGCCTCACTCAAAGAAGCCGAAGACAGCTGCGGCAAAAACCGGGCAAGCCACTGGATTTGCAGCAGCAGTCAAGGCAAAGAAGGCGACCAGGGTAGGAATATTACCCAAGGAATACCCGAAGGTTATCCTGGAAGCCGAGCGGCTCTCCTCACTAGAGGATATGCTAGTGGAAGAGATGTGCCGCAGCGAGGAGAGGGGGATCCACTTCACCGGCATTCATTTCCGTTGTGGAATGATGCTGGTAGACTGTGGATCCCAGAAATCGGCGGACTGGCTCATGAAGTCAGTGCCGACACTTAGTTCTTGGGAGGGACCCGAGTTGGTGGCGTTGGGAGAGAATGACATCCCTAAACCCGTCACCATAACCGTGTTCTTCCCACGAAGCCTCGACATGGAGACGGAGAAAATCCTCCGACTCGTCGAGGTTCAGAACTCTAACCTCAGCACTGGAGCTTGGAAAGTTCTAAGCTCCAAGAAAGAGGGAAGTGGCAAGGTTCTCACGATTGGGATTGACCACCAATCGGGAGAAGCACTGAAAGCAGGGGGGTGCCTGTGTGCTCATAAGAAACAATATTAAATATATTTGTGTTTCAGAATACATGACTCGGGATCTAACTCCAATAATGGTACACCTCAATATTGGGGGCATCGACCGAGACATTGTCATAGCATCCGCTTACTTCGCTGGAGATGGGCCAACAATACCACCAGCAGAAGTGCAGGAGCTGGTACAATACTGTAACAGCAGACAACTGCCAGTCATAATAGGCTGTCACGCCAATGCGCATAACGTTATTTGGGGAAGCACGAACAACAATTCCAGAGGGGAGTGCTTACTTGAATATCTCTTAGCTAATAACCTCGAAACCCTCAATGTGGGGACAACTCCCACTTTTGTCACGAGAGCAAGAGAAGAAGTCCTGGATGTAACAATTGCTAATGTTGCTGCGAGGAAAAATGTTATAGGTTGGAAAGTGATGAACGAACCATCACTTTCAGACCATAGGATTATCGAATTCAGGATAACGGGGGAGGTTACCTCGTCGACCTCAAGCAGAAATCCTAGAAATACGGATTGGTCTATCTATAAGATCCATCTGAAGCAAAACTTGGAACAGATCGACAAGAATGGGGCAAAACACCCGCACTACGATCTGGAACAAAAAGTCGAACAGGTTAGTGCGGCAATAACTGAGGCTTTTCACTCAAGTTGTCCACTCTCGAAAGTTCGAACAAGTAAGGAAGCACCTTGGTGGAACAAGAACCTGTCAAACCTCAGGCTAGAGGTCCGTCGGCTCTTTAATAGGGCCAAAAGAGATGGTAATTGGCAGGGGTACACTGAGAAGCTTACTCAGTACAATAAGGAGATCAGGAAGGCTAAAAGGCTTAATTTTCAAGCCTTTTGTGAAAAGATCACTTCCACTCCCACAGCAGCCAGACTTCAAAAAGTCATGGCAAAGGGGGGAATAATTCCCACAATGTTGCTTAAAAAGCCAGACGGGTCATACACTGAGGGAGAAGAGGAACGATCCACTCTCCTCCTCAAAACACACTTCCCAGGTAGTGAACCCTCAATCAGTATGGACATAGCAACTCAAATCAAGAATCCTCGCAGGGAAGATTGGGATATTGCTAAGAAAATATTTACAAAGCAACGGTTGGAATGGGCAATAAACACCTTTCAACCGTATAAATCACCAGGAGTAGATGGAATTTCCCCAGTACTCCTGCAGAAAGGAATGGAGGAGATTCTTCCCCATCTTCTGAGGATATCAAGAAGCTGTTTAGCACTGGGTCATATACCTAAAATTTGGAGAAGGGCAAAGGTAACCTTCATACCAAAAATAGGTAAAAAAGATGCGACCGATCCTCGATCTTTCAGACCCATCTGCTTAACATCGTTTCTATTGAAAACAATGGAGAAAGTAGTGGATAACCACATAAGAACGGAGTATCTGGAGAATAAACCACTTCACAAATGTCAGCATGCTTACAGGGCGGGCAGATCAACAGAGACGGCCCTGTATCAGCTGACCGAAGTCATCCAGAGCACTCTGAATAACAAAGAAATCGCCATGTGTGCCTTCCTAGACATATCTGGGGCCTTTGACAACACAACTCACGTGTCGGTCGAAGAGGCACTCAAAAGGCGAGGGGTGAACAAAACCATTATTAAATGGATGTATGAGATGTTAAAGACGAGAATAGCTGAGACGCAGGTGGGCAATCAAACCACCTCCGTTAGGGCCACTCGCGGAACACCTCAAGGAGGAGTAATATCTCCCCTTTTATGGAGTCTAGTAGTGGATGAACTACTCCACAGGCTTACGGAGCTTGGCTTCGAATGTATAGGCTATGCAGATGACATAGTCCTAATAGTTAGAGGTAAATTCTGGAATACCTTATGCGACTTGATGCAAGAGGGCCTCAAAACTATTGAACAGTGGTGCTTGTCAGTAGGACTAAATATCAACCCAACCAAGACCACAGTAATTCCATTTACCAGGAAAAGGAAACTTCCAACTACGAAATATCTCTCTTTACAGGGAGACATCATAGGATGGAAGTCGGAAGTTAAATATCTGGGAGTAACCCTAGATAGCAAACTTCTGTGGAACAAACACTTCGAGATTACTGCCAATAAAGCAACAAAGGCCTTGATGGCGTGCAGAAGACTCGCTGGTAGGACTTGGGGTTGTAACCCAAAAATACTGCGATGGATGTACGTCATGATTGTGAGGCCTATAATAACTTATGGAGCAATAGTTTGGCATGTCAAGGCAAGGCAAACCTATACGAGGACTGCCCTCGATAGATTACAAAGGCTTGCCTGTGTCTGTATCACTGGAGCCTTGAGAACGTGCCCAACTAGAGCACTGGAGATCATTACAGATCTCACACCTCTACATCTGGTGATAGATAGAGTAGCCCATGAGGCCATTCTAAGACTATCCAGGGAAGGTACTGGCCATGAGGGAATTAGGAATCAGAGAGCCTGGTCCTCTCTGACGAAATATATCCTGTCAGCTAACCTTCCCAGTGACGAGATGATAAAGAAAACTAGCATCGAGAAAACGTTCACCACGATGCTAAGTAGAAAAGAAGATTGGGAAAGGGAGTCTACATCCCAAGCCCTTAAGAAAAATACCATCAAATGGTACACAGATGGTTCTAAAACCACGACGGGGACTGGCGCTGGAGTATTCGGGCCTGGCACCAAATGCTCACTACCGTTAGGCCGCTGTCCAAGCATCTTTCAGGCAGAAATACTTGCAATCGAAAGAAGAAAGATAGAAAGAAACTATCAGAAATGTGATATAGCCATACACTCTGATAGTCAGGCTGCGATTAAAGCACTGAGCTCCCATATCATCGATTCTAAGATAGTATGGGAGTGCCGAAGAAAACTCAACAAAATCGGCAAGAATAACAAGGTCTATCTAATCTGGGTTCCCGGCCACTCCGGAATCAAAGGAAATGAAGAGGCCAACACACTTGCCAAAAAAGGAGCACAAGCTCCTTTTATTGGCCCAGAACCTTTCTGTGGCACAGGTAAATGTACCTACAAGAAAGAGTTCCAAGAGAAGGAAGAAACCGAAAGAGAAAACCTCTGGCGGAATCTTCCTGGGCTGGATCATTCCAAAAAGTTTCTTGGAAACTTTGACACTGCGAGATCTAAGAAACATCTGGATCTTAGCAAGAATATGCTACACCTGCTCACTAGATTCCTTACAGGACATTGCCGCCTCAGGAAGCACCTGTCGAGATTGGGTCTAGCAGAAAACGACGAGTGCAGATTCTGCGGGGAAGAGGAGGAAACTCCGGATCACCTGGTGACGGAATGCCTCGCAATAGCCAGCCAACGCATAAAATGCTTTGGACAAGAAACTGTCAGTAGTGAGGAAGTAATCCGCTTGAAGCCATCCCAGATACTGGAGTTCATTAGAACTCTGGAACTGGAGGGCGAGCTGTAGAAATCGAAATAGCGAGAACAGCTCTGACGGGGGGCACAATAGACCTAAAGGTCGCAGTGCATTGAAACCCCCTTTCAATCTACAATCTACAATCTACTTAGGATTATGTCAGCACGCGGCCTTTCTCCTTTGGTGCAGTATATCAGTTCGCCCGTACTTTTTGGGATCCCTCTTATTCGGCCCCTGCTGTAGTTTGGCTCCTGTAACAGATCAATGTCAATTGACTCTCTATACACCACCGACTCTAGAACACTCTTCTCCGCTTTGGATCGGTGGAGATTTAAATTTAATTCCCCTTACCTTTGAGTTATCCTTAAGGGACCCTCTTCTTGTGGCTCTAGGCCCTATAGTCTTTGAGCTATCCGCTCCCGCAGCGACCATCAAGTAGAATTTCGGTCAGGATCTTTCTGGGTTTCCCTTCCAGATCCCTGTCCTGTCCTCCTATAGGACTTGTCGCTGCTTGGGAAGCAGTTTTTTTAAGTTTAGCTTTACTTCGCCAAACTTGAAGTTGATAATAAGGCCATCGCTCTTGAGTTGTCTCTGAGGGTGGGTGGATGGTGAAGGTGAGTAGCGCTGCTGTCCCTTCCTCAGTCCATCGCAGAACCGTCCAGTTGCTGGTGTCTAGCCCATCATTTTGGGACTCAATGATTCCCATGATATCATCGGTAGTATCAGAGTGGCTATCTCTGAAGTAACCAGCTATCACCGTTGGTCGAGGAAGATTTTCCTCTCCCACGGCAACAACACTTGCTCCTTCCCAGGGTTTGAGCTCCCTGCTCCTAAGCCAGTCTGCAGTTTCCTTATTTTTGCAGGAAATAAGGATCCGACCTGGTTTAAAGTTGTCATCAAGAAAGCAGGGTTTGACGCCCTCAACTCTCCTCTGATGCTTTACCCCTTCCAGAACGTGCCTCTGAACGGCCTTCAATTGGTCCGTAGTCAGGAGTTCGTCGGGATATTGGGTATGCATGATGCCAACCTAATACCTAAAGCCGCGTTCCTGTATGATCCAGCCTTAAGTGGATTCTTCCGACCCTCGGCTGCCTCCCCAGAAGCTGGTCGAAGAAGCTGATTGGGCGTCTAACCCTTTCGGCTTCCTGCATCCTTCTTGCCTTTTTTTTTTCTGGACGCTTCCATAGACGAGGACTCTTCAGACCTCATCCTGTGGGAGTTCCACTTCCATGGCCTGTTGGTGCTCTGCGAGCTCCCTTGCCTTGGGGGTAGATTCCACAGGGATATTTTGAGGTGCACTAGACTCCTCTATGATTTTTGGAGATTGAGGATCGCCATCATTTTGTTTGTTTTTCTATTTAGATCACTCATTTAAATCCCACGAGTAGCTAGGGAACTGAAGGTCCCCCACAGCAGAGCCTCGCATGCTGTGAGCAGGCAAATTTAAACTGGAGGTCACCAGGTATCCAGAGTCCGCTATTATCGCAGCCCTGACGTAGCTGTTCAATCCTAGCTTGGCATGAAGATACGCTGGCCTTAGGCCTAAGCCTTTAGGTAAACGTATCGTCCATTCCTAGAGGAGCAGACACCCGATGAGATGAGAATCATCGGAGGGCTGTTTGTTAGTGATTTCTTCCGCGCTTTCACCTCGACATTGGGCATTGGGTTCACATTCAAGGGAAGGATCTGTTTATAGGATCTCCCTATTATTCATACAAGCAGAGCCCGTTTATGTGGATGTGTCAAGATGATAGAATATTTGATTACAATAATAAAAATCAAATCAGTTATCCAAATAACAACGTCAAGGAAAGATTTCAATAGACATTAACCTTTCACATTCTAGAGTATAATAAGGGTTCAAAGATGGAACATACTTAGGTATGAACAAAGATAAATTGCTCCTGGTGTTATAAGCAGGTTTCTACTAAAATAAACATACTACTTGTATTTACTCATAATTTATTATATAGTAATTGTTATATAAGATATTTATTCATTATCGTTTATAATAGCGGGCTTTTAACCTCAAACGACATCTCTCTTATATAGCTTGCAATATAGTCTAAGAGCCCGTGAACCCCAGACCTTCGTTATTTTATAAAAGCTGGAATTTTGTCAGCGCATGCTCCCAACATAGGTAAGAACGATGGCCCATTATGAAGTTTGGGTTGCAGTGGCTTTGGCAGGTAAACGGTACTAAAGGTATGAAAAATACAGATTTAATTTCGTCAAATAATAAAGAGCGATTTTTTGGTATTACCTTCAGAATATTATTAAAAATCACATTATTCATTGCCAGACACTTAACATCGTGGCAACCCCTTGCCAGACACCCTTAATGTTCAGGACATTATAATTCTACTTCCGTTATAGTATAAAAGCTGATTTTTATACATGATACTTAGGTAATGAGTAGATGGTGTTTCCTCATTAGATATTTTCGATAGTTCCAACCCCTTACCAGTCAGGGTAGGGTAGCTGTAGGAGCGAGCGCGAGGTAGTATATATATATGTGGGTGTGAGTGAGATGCGCTTGTAATGTTTAGTATTTTGTACATAGGTATATCTACAAAAATAATATTATATGTTATCTTGAAGTTTAATTAATTGAATATTTATTATTAATTAATAACATAGAATATTTCGAATATATCAAAACTATAAAGTGAATACAATATTATTAGTGGATGATACGTACTGTATGATACGTAGATTATAGGATTTTTCACGTGGTCCCGGTGATCTGCTGTCGGTAATAGAGCGGTTATACCCCTCCTTAATATAAACTTGAAGGTTATTCTCGGTTATGTTTGTCGCGAAAATGACCCGGTTATCAAATTATCAATGATATTTAGTCTTTTGATAAATATTTTGTTTTGTAGTTTTGTTTGCGTGTGGTTTTGATTGATAAGTCTTAAGATCCACACAGACTGAATTACCAGATATAATAAAAAGTATTCTTTCAACTCATCAAAATGAACGTTATTTATTTCAATATCAAATAATTAATTCTTCCTTCATTATGATTAACAAAATGATGCGAAAAAAATAAATGGAATATGAATAATTTTAATCCAAAACTCAAATCAAATACAAAAAGACAGGCCGCCAAATTTTATTTTTATATTTATATTTTTATACAGTATAATAATATGTAATATCATCGATCTATTTTTTTAACCTTCATAGTAACTTGTAGTGTCATTAATCTCTCTTTAATTAAATTGTTGAGAAATATTTTATTTGGCTTTTTTTTAACCAGCTATTGACAGACTAAATTGAAATTTTTAACAATTTCAATTAGTTGTAGCAACGAATATCTTTTCTGAAGATATTTTTAAAATTTACGTCCATTATTTGTCACATAAATCGGACAAAAAGTTTATTTGCATAAGTCATTCTCATCACGAATCTCATTTTAACATTTACATTGCTTCTCTGGCAAAGGGGTTGAAAATAGGGAAAATGTCTGGCTAAGGAGGGAACATCATCTAATTATTACCTAAATATTATATATAAAAATCAGCGATTACATTATAACGTAATAGTATTATTAATATTACTCTTATAACTAATAATGAATATTAAATTAATCTTTGAAAATAGCATATAATATTATTTTTGCTGATATACGCATGTACAAAATACTAAGCAATACAAGCGCATCTCACTCGCACCCACATATATACATATATACTACCTCGTGCTCGCTCCTACAGCTACCCTACCCTGTCTGGCTAGGGGTTGGAACTATCAAAAATGTCTGGCTGCTGAGGAAACATCATCTACTCATTACCCAAGTATCATGTATAAAAGTCAGCTTTTATACTATAACGGAAGTAGAATTATAATGTCCTGAAAATTATGGCTGTCTGGCAAAGGTTTGCCACGATGTTAAGTGTCTGGCAATGAATAATGTGATTTTTAATAATATTCAGAAGGTAATAGCAAAAAATGGCTCCTTATTATTTGACGAAATTAGATCTGTATTTTACACACCTTTAGTACCGTTTACCTGCCAAAGCCACTGCAACCCAAACTTCATAATGGGTCATCGTTCTTACCTGTGTTGGGAGCATGCGCTGACAAACTTTCAGCTCTTATAAAATAACGAAGGTCTGGGGTGCACGGGTTCTTGCTCTAATAGAAATAATACATAGATGTATTACTGGATCAATACAAAATGTTTGATTAAAGTTAATTGGATTCCGATATTCCAACTTTAAGAATATTGCAATCAAGATAGAACCTTAAGCAGTAATTGTTTGTTCTGTTGTGTTTTAGCACTTATTTCAAGAAACAGCCAGTAGCCCAATATTTATAAGGATCTTAGGCTGACAAACTTGTGAATCATCCACAGGCACCAAAATTATTACTGTGTATCTTCGTAGTTGATCTATTTCTGTTGTAGGTACTTACTTTAGGAACATCTAAATGTTGATGATTGGTGGGGCCCATCATAACAACAAGCTTTCAACAATGTTCTCCATTAGACTACACATTGCATGCTCAGTTTAAAACGGACTATGGATATTTAGAACTAAAACCTTGTAGGAGTACCTACTACTGAAAACAAATAAACTAACATGTGTTTCGTGATTTTCAGAAAACCATCCTCCTGGTGTCGTTAATATAAATAGAATGGATTGGAAAGTAACAATAAATTTAAAAGAATTATAGTTCAAATGATTATGATTTGAAAATACAACCATAATTTTCTGAATTTGAATTTTATTACCGATCAAAACAAATCACTTACAATTATTCAATTGCAATTATGCTTTAATATAATTATCGTATATTTGTATGGACACGAATTTCATTGTGAATAATTCTCTTGTTTAAATATTTTTAATTATTAATTTGTTTACTGTCATTAAATAGCAAAACGACGTGCCATATTGGTCTGCGAACAAATTTGATGAGAAAATGTATTTATACGTACCTATCTCAAAATATATAATTTATTTACATGTGGATATATGTACCAAGAATTTCTTATTCCTAGAAAGAATGTCCTGCTGCTCAGTCTACGACTCAAACATTTGTATCGATGAATATATTCTTTTATAATTTTAGTTTAACAGTAATAAGCTTTTCTCATTGCACATATAACTGTTACTCATATCAAATTGCATTGGCGAAATATGTATCAATTGGAAATAGCTATAACTTTTTTAAATTTTTCCTTGTCAGGCAAGACCGGAAGATTATTTTTAGTTACCGATAATTTCCTTGAAAATCATCTAAATTGAAAAGTGTCTTCCGTTCTAAATAGCTCACCTAGTTTCTGAATGATATAAATTGTTTCTAGAACTAAAATATATAGATATTTGATTGGAGCAAAATTTACATCTCCAACATTTCCAACTAATCTTGACACCAAGAATCAATGAATCCCTCTGAGCTCTCGCTGCTCAACCCATCATTTGATAAGAGCCACAAGACATTGTGTCATTAGAAAAGGAAAAATGTGGAAAAGACAGCCGGGTAATTTCTACCGTTCTTATGCAACACTGAAAATCTGTGTAAAGAAAAATGTTTTCTTTCGCGTCGTCTTAACCACAGTGTAGATTGATGGTGGAGGAGAATTCGTATATTTTGTCTCCTAAGAGGATTATATTGCTCGTTATATGGCTACTTGAGAAATTTGCTGTGACTTAAAGGAGTTGGTGTTACAATAGAATTGAATTTTAAAATATATTTTCTTGTGGCAAATTATCTTGATTGTAAGCAATTACCTAATAACAAACTGAAAAGATTATTATGGATGATAATCAGAACACGAAAAGTAATTACCTATGTGCTTTAATTGCTTTTTTTAATGACTAGTTATCTAGGTATGGGTCCATGGGCAGGATGAACTATACGTTCTTTTTCTATACGTATATGTTTCGCTCAAAGAATAAATTCAGCTACTGACCAAACGTGACGTGGACAAATCGTAGTCCCCACGTCACGGTCTGGATATTTCTATTATTTGGCGTGCTTCAACAAGTCGGACTATTTTTTTATTATTTAACATTTTTGGTAATTCATAATTAAATAATGTTTTTAAACATTGTCACATATATGATCTCTTCCTTAATTTGTTCATATCATATTTTCGATATTCAAAATAATTACCCCCTCCACATAGTCAAAATACATATTTCAGACTGGACCAATGCTGTAACTCGGAAATTTGAAAAATGTGCTATACCTATAAATGTTGGTATCTATAGTGTCTTCTTCAATTTGGCCGTCTCAAATTTTAATTTTTTTGGTAGGTAATGTTGAATGTAATTTTAACATGATTTTATTTTATTAATATTACAAATAGAAGGCCAAAGCAACCTGCATTTATCTATTGAAACTTTTAACCCTGTGCAAAACGTTGAAGGGAGACTCCCTTGCGTTAGTCACTCCAAAGTTCGCACTTTGCTGTCAAAGTCTAACACCTTGTACACTACCTTCCGTAGTAGTATTATGTGTCACCACTTGTCACCTTGAAATTTTTGACTTGACTTTTTAATCCGACTGACTTTTATAAAGTGACTGTGATCCGTGATATATATATAGATATATACCGGCTTTAGGTATATATCTGAATATTGACATGACGTTTATCAAGAATGCTATATGATTATTCCAGATGCTTGAAATTGTTCTAGACGCTTTTCAAACTGATAATACAGTGACAAAGTGTGCCGCACATATAGTTTCTGGAAAGGTTCGACAATACATTTACTAATTCTATAACTAATTATTGAAATACACAAGTGTAATGATAATCATTTACGGTTTCGGTGCCCAAGACGGATGTTTCAAATATTACGTTTTATTCATAATTTTTTGGTTTCAGTTACCTTTCAAGCATTTTTGAAAAAATCTAGGCATGGATAGAAAAAGTATTTTGATCTAGATTTTGATACCTTATTTTCTTTTACAACATAAAATGTCTTCTACCTTCCTTGACATAACTTTCTAGTACTCGTTAATTAAATCTTTATTGTTATTGACAGCATATGAACTACACAATTGCGCTGCAGTCATAGACAGCATATAATTTTCATAGAATCATCACAGAATATAAGACTAATCTGTGGTCATATGGTCTATGTGATGACAATGTTGCTAAGTTGATTTAAGTAATTTTGTATCTATGACATTTATAAGACAGTTGCTGGCTAGGTTTTTGTTTTAGTTACAGAGTTGTCTCTTTAATACTCACGAGACAACTCTATCAACGGATCCACCAACAACTATAGTAAACAAGACAATAGTAAAAAATATACAGTGCTTTCGAAAAGTAACGAATAAATTTATTATTTCTGAAATCGAGAGTTTTTCGAAAAAATCCTGGCTCGTTGATTTTGTTTTGAATAAAGGCATTTTTGACATATAGCCCATATTTGTGACGTAATCGTTATTCGAGATATGATGTCATCGACAATTTTTTTTTAATGGCAACATCAAATTTCGATCCTGCCGGTTGAAAGAGCGTGTCATTCTACATACACATCGTCAAATATATGACTATATTAGTGTATGTAGGTTAAATACATAAATGAAAGAACATATTTTTTAATTTTAGTAAATTTAATGATAATGACTAACTTCACCATTTTTTTTTTTTTGCTTTTGTCAAATAAAAAAGAAATTGATAAGAAATATAAAAAAACAAAAAAGTACGATATAAAGTTCTTATCTGACAGTATCAAAAACATTTTCGGTGGCTAAGGCTACCGTCAGACAATCATAATTTTTGACGATTTATACGTAGAATGGCATGCTCTTTCAAATGGCATAGTCGAAATTAGGTGTGGCCATTTAAAAAAAATCGATGACGTCATATCTCGAATAACGAGTACGTCACAAATATGGGTCATATGTCAATAAGTGCCAATGCTTAAAAAAAAATCAAAGTGCCAGAGATTTTTCTAAAAACTCCTTATTTCAGAAATAATGAGTTTATTCGTTACTTTTCGAAAGCACTGTATACTGAAACGAATAATAACCGTAAGTACGTGAAAATTCATTCGAGTACCACTATTTTTAAAATTTTGACAAATAAATATTGCACATTTTCAAAATTAAATAACTTTCATGGATGAATTTCCACATTTATATATTATATTCCCATTCAGTTACTGTGCGCAATATTCGATCTACATTACAGTACCACTATTGTAGATAGTGACTCATATTTTCAACATAGACCTTTGCGGGTGTGAGGGGAAAGGAAATCGACAATTCATAGGCGTACGGCTATTGTTAAAAATAATCAATTTATATAATAATGCTTTATGAAATCCCTATCCGCACGCCCAAACATGAGTCACTATCTACAATTTTGGTACTATGATAGTGATATTGTATATTTATAATCGGTATCAATGTATAAAGTAAAATTATTTATCTGAGAGATTTACAACTTAGAATTAATAACATTCAACAATTATTATGATTAGCTGCAGCGTAGTAACATAAACAGATAGATATGTGCCGTATCAACCAATTTGAAGATATTATATTTGATCGAAACTAATCTTCAGAATGGTCAACAAAGCATCGCTATTCTATGTTAATATAATATAATATGCTCGTCTTTATGAAAATAGAATGCCTGTTTTTTAACGACATGTTTTTGGAAATCTTTTCTTTTGCGCAGGCTTATAGAACACCGGTTTGTTAAGCTCAAACATTGGAAACACCGGTTTTTTCACGATTGTTGGAAGACAGCATTTCTTCGCAATGATTATTTCTTAATTCCGGAATTTTCATATCGCCAAATTTTATTTTCTGTTTAATTCCCACAAATATTTGTAGCGCCGATTTTTCATATGCAAATTTGCGAAAAACCGGTTCATTACCTACATATTTTTGGAATGATAGTTTTTCCGCAGGTTTTTGGAACGCTTGGTTTTGTCATTCAAAATTTTGTAGAAACTTCTTATTATTAATAATAACAATATTCATTAAAAACATAACCACTTCAAGCAAATAATCCAAAGATTTTTTCATTTTTTGTTCGCACCTTCTTATATATTTTCATTATTTTATGCCTGTTTGTAGAAATAAGCAATATTAGAATAACTTTGTATAAGATAATTAATGCATATGCATGTATTTATTGACATCTTTATTTTAATAATCATCCCTTACTTATCATCATAATATACCAAGAATAAACATCAAAAGCAACGATGTCCGAGCGCTGAACAAACACGGCGTTTTATGTAAGTAGATGTTTCATCATGTTACACATTATCAGGTTCTTAGCAGCAGATACATTTGTGTATGTGGCCATAACAGAGGACCCTCATCACATCCTGCCTTAATTAAAAGAAAAACATACAATATGGTGGTGCGCAATATCCGATGCGATACTCTACGTAATTGAAAATAAACATCGATCAAGAGAGATAAAGTGTAGAAGCGCAAAATTAGATCAGAAAGATACATTCGATTTTCTTGTGAAAAATATATCTACCTACCCAGTTCCAAAAGCACTCATAGAACTTTGCTCAGGGTGTAATGTTTTGTTACTATCATTCATTACAACAGGCTTTTATCAGACCTAATAACATATACAAAACTGAATTAGTTGTCAATTATGTACCTACATCAAATAAAATTTCTATTCTACGTAGTATCTGGGAATTAAAGATTTCCTCGTATCCACATTTGTCACAAAGATCGCCTTCCAATAAGCAGAGGCTACAAGTATATCTTATGCCGACTTCTCGAGAATATTTATTCTCTTCGTCAGGGCAACATTCGTGAATTTAGAATAAATTAACTACGGACAGATAAGATTTGATTACCATCAATCAGAAATATCAATAATTCGGTATATGAATTATAAGGCTGAAGGTTTCTTTGAAAAAGATAATCTGAAGATAAATATCCGATTGTCTGTATGCTATATAAATATTTTTTACAAAAAATTGGACCGACGTTATTAGTTGGTGCACTGATAAATTCAAAATAAGAATAATTCTATTGGTGTTGTTACTTTATAAGTTGTGCAGTTATTTTTCAGAAGGACTTTTAATAGACCAGAAAAAAATTTAAGTAAAATTAAGATGCTTTATATGTGATTCTCAAGCTAGAGCTTTTATAAAAGGTAAGGTACATAGGTAATATTTATTCATAGATATTATATTACATTTTTAGGTGTTGCTTATTTTAACAGCAAAGAGGGATACTTAAAATGCACTACAACTGGAGTATATTCTTACATTTCCCACATTGTGTTTTTCCCACGAGCAGATTCTAACAAAAGGAGAGTTGTTGATTTTTGAACAAAAGTTTATGGCTCCCATCATAAACGAGACACTTCATTGCCTATATATATGATAGAAGATTTTCCTATTAGTGATTCACTTCACTTGATTGATTTGGGTGTGGTCAAAAAGTTTTTGCTAGGATGGAGAGAGGGTAAAATTGGAACTTACAGGACAAAATGGTGCGCAAAAGGCATTAGTGATATTAAAAACTTTCTGAAATAGTCTAAAATGCCTTCTGAAATTCATCGATCCATATGAGGTCTAGATGTTTTATGCCACTGGAAAGGTTCAGAATTTCACACTTTACACACATTACTTAGGAATACTAATACTTAAAGATGTGTTACCTTTGGATGTATATCAACATTTCTAAAATTTTTTTTGTGCAATTACAATTTGCTCCTGTGATTTTTATAAACATTTCTTGGAGTTAGCTAGAGTTCTACTTGATAGTTACCTAGAGTGCTGTGGAGATATATACGGGGAAGATTATATCTCGAGCAATGTTCACAATTTAACACATGTGGTAGACGAAGTCATAAGACTGGGGTGTTTATCAACCTTTAATGCATATCCTTTTGAAAATAGGTTATTTTTGATCAAAAATCTATTAAGAAATGGGAATTTGCCACTCTCGCAGGTTGCAAAAAGAATGCGCGAAATAATGCAGTCCGAAAATATGGACTTTTTAAGGGAATCCAAATGCTTAAATTTTCCTAAACTGAAAAATATGAATCATGACAGATTTTTTACAAAAATACAGTTTAATGTTTTTTTCTGTCGAAAAGTGAATTTGACTAATGGCTTTTAAATCATGATAATAAAATTATAGCAATAAAAGATACCTTTTTGGAGGAAGGCAAATTGTATATAAGAGGAACTGCTGTGAATCACTTATATTTGAGTTTCTTCGTTCTTAAACATTTTTAAATCTGTTTGCAATCAGAAGTAAAAATTAAAAACTTATCCAGTGACTAAAATAAAGAGCAAATTAGTTGCAGTAAAATACAAGAACGAAAATATTTTTATTCCTTTACAGCACTCTTTGGCTAAAAGCTAAATAAAATTCAATTGTTACAAAATAAATATAAATAAGACATTCTTTATTTTCCTCCAAATCAAATCAGATATTCATGACGTTTACCATTCCACTGAATTTTTAACTTTTAACTAGACATTTACAACTATGACAGCATACAAAATTTTTCGTTTAATCACTGGATTCAATGGTACTATTGAAAATTTGGCAAACCATGTAATCCCCTACAACGTTAACCAGCAGCTTCATCATGTAGCCGATATATTGACTATCAAATGTAATGTTAATTAAAAACAAATACAATTTCCGCAAAACTACCTAGTTTCCAGGAGCATTGAAACGATAATTAAACAAACTAATTGCACAGAATACCTACATATACGAAATACCTAATTCAAAATTAATAAATATTTCGCAAAATTTTTTCAACATTGGAACATCGTATAGTTAAGGGAAACTGGTATCATTAAATTATATACATAATTAATTCTGTCATGTTGTTTTCAATACAATTAAAATGAATTCCGTGGAACTCCAATAAACCAGAGAGAGCACTGTGTTATGTCACCAGCTATGTTTACAAGCATATAATATTAAAATGTGAAAAAATATATGTTATTCCACATCACTTCATCAGACTTATGTAGGAAATGTATTTGTTTCATATATTAATAGTGATCTGTTAATGAAAATATACATGGAAAGAAAATATCTATTCATTATCAAACGAAATAACTTTTATATATTACTGTTAGATTTAACACCAGTTAGATTTGATATGTCTTTGAAGATAAAATTGTTCAGTGGTCTAGCTTATTTTTCTTTACTTGTCATGAGTTTCTCAAATTATATTTGAATTTCTTGCTATTCAAGGCATTGGTTCGAACATAGATTATACAAGAATACAAAGTATCAAATAACATATACCTTTCTAGAGTTCCGTACTCTGTTGTCCATCCATTCGTCTGTCTTGAGCAGGTTCTAAATTATGAACCATAATGGGTAGAGAGCTGAAATTTTCAGAGAATGTGTTTTTCTATTACCCGTATAACAGCAAATACGAAAATCCACCCATCTGTCCTTCCGTCTGTCAGTTGTCTGTATTTCGTGAATAATAATAGGTAGGCAGTGGAATTTAGCTTTTTCAATGGTACGGAACCATTCGTGTGAGAGTTTGACTCGCTCTTGGCTGCATTTTTAAGTATGGCGACAAACATTATCTTGGTTTCTGGGGGTTACATATAAAGTTCATCTCAGATGTTCTATTACGGTTGGTAGACTGGAAATGTATAAAATTCGAACATTTATTTATCATTTGAAACATGTTTCAAGTAAATAAAAACTTTTAACAACTGGAAACATGTTGATACTGTTGCATATCTATAGTACTGTTTAAACGCATTTTTTGGAGGAACGTTGCAAATGAGAAAGAAAAAGATGATTTAATTGACAGGGTCTAGTAATTATGACAAGAGACGTTCCGAAATAATTATCTGTTGATTTCAAATTGAGAAAAGGAATAAAAATAAATCCAGTATATTTGGTAATTGAATATTAGTTTTTGTCGGTGAATATAATTTAGTAGCCAATAGGGGTTATATCATCAATATTACTTCCATCGTAATGATAGCTGGGAGACTTTTCCATCCAAAATAATTCCGCGATCATTTTGTTCTTATGGTGATAGTGATAGTGAAATATGACATTTGTATTTGATAGATATGAAATCTTTTCTGTTTCTTGCTAATTTATTTTAAATTAACCACTTTTGCCCTGTCGAAGAAAGCTTGGTTTAATGCTGTTGGCCTGTTTGCGAAGACAACTGCATAGAATGATATGTATGACTCTACATCGGAGAGACAAAGTTGGAGAAAATGTTCCAGTAGTCGGATTTACAAGAAGGTAACATAGATGCTTAGAAATTGTGATTCAATTTGAAGATGATCTTCTGGCCACTTGTTTTATATGCATTTTTAATCATCGCTATTCATCCCCGATGTCTTGTAGCCATATTCATAAACAAATCTTGGTTTGATACCAGTTCAGTTTCTTTGTTATTTGCAACTGTAACGATAATATCATACGCGACAATTTTAATATCAAACTAAACTAGTAGGTACCCTACTAGATTCTTTTATGTATACGGCTGTTTATTTTTCATTAGACCATGGAAGAAACTCACTACACAATTAGAACATAAAAGATGTTATTCACAACTGTTTCTATGAATAATGAATAACTAGCTGTTTTACCCTTTCTTCGCAAACAATTTGTTAGATTATGGTACGAAAACATAAAGTCATAAAAAGTCTTGTGTCTGGAACCCTTCTTCTTCAGAGTCCTAGTCGCACGTCAAACCAGACTGAACACCAAGCCACATCCTCTCACTAAGAGAGAACAGCATGTGAATTTCTCCTACATATGTCTTACCTTCCACTTTTAAGTCCCAGTCGCACTAACATAGACTCTCACAAAACATACTTCACACAAATATAATGAGAAAATCACGAAAATTCAGCCATAGAGCTGAGAGGTAACTTCTTTCAGTATTACAGGTATGGAACCTTCAACCTATAGGAAGCCCAGTTAATCTTACAGCCACTACCGGATAATTCTAATAACATTCTACATATATATATATATATATATATATATATATATATATATATATATATATATATATATATATATATATATAAGGTAAAAAGACTATCAAGATCCAGCCATAGAGTTAATAGATAAAAAATAGACTTTCAGGTACAGAACCCACCACAAAGAGTCCCAATTTCGTTGGAATATCTCGAGCTCTTACGGCACATACACACAGACGTTCAGTTTTATATACATATATTATAGATAGTGATAGATAGTAATACTAGTATTCCATTTTTAATGTTATGCTAAACATTAAAAGATTTTGCTTAATTTTTTTACCAGCTGAATTTTGCTCTATGCAGCCGACCATAATAATAAAATATTATTATAATGACCTATTGAAAATTTTCAGCTCTGGTGGAATGACTAATTTCCCGATTTTATTTTATACACGTTCACATGGCTTGGCACCCACGAAAAAACAAAAAACAATAATTCTCTCACCTAGCACTTTCACAACCATCTACGCTCGCACGTCACGATTTCGAGTCAGCCGATACTTATTTTTGTCAAACTTCCCAGAAGAAGTATATTATGTACAACAATTCGACGTAAGTCTTCTTATATGTACCTATGCAACGTCTTTTTGTCCAGTGCACGTGCAATAATTTTGATCATTCTTTCGCATTTCAAACAGGATGGTTGAAAGATGGTACCATATGCAGATTTTCAGGGTTTGATCAAGCCTTTCGAATATTAGAAGTAAAATTATTTCAATATTTTTTCTATGTCTATGTTATAGACAATATAATCTGAGTAGATGTTTGTAATTGAAAATTTCAACATAATTCTCAGGATTTTTTAGTCAGAGCTCTGAGGAGTTCTACTTATTTGTATATAGTGTTATGTATGAGTATAAAAGCTATCAACCTTATGTAATCACTCTCGCATTATTGAATTGATTTATGACTTAAAGGTCCTTTTGTATAATTACGACTCATGGTGCAAAAGGTCTTTTATAGCTGATACATCATGTCTTTGCACCAGCTTGAAAATCTCTATGAGTCTTGCATTATGTGTTGTTATTATTTAGTACATCATGTAATTAAGTCGGTCCTATTATTTTTTTTAAATTTATTTTAGTTGTTTAACAAGCCAAATCTAACATTTAAAATAAAGAACACGTCTGGCAAAATCTGCCGTAAAATGTTGACACTATTCCCGGACTACAATAATTGGGTCGATACGTTTTCATTCAAATTAATTTCATTTAAATTGCTATGTAGCCACGAGTAGTTTTAAACATATTATATATTGATCCGAATTTGAAAAAAACTCTCCAAATTGTATGGGAACAAGGAAAATAGAATTGAAAATCCCTCAGATAAATAACAACGCAGTGGAAATGAATAGACACTACACACTCAGGTGTTCGGGATGTGTTACATGATGTCCACATGTCTTTGATTATTTTCCTCTATTAGGGGACATGAGTTCCATCAATTTTTCCATCAATTGTAATGGAGTTTTCAAATAGATAATTTTCAGTACCGTACTTACCTAATACGATGACAGTGTATGTATGGGTCGTTGAATGTGGCAGTATCGTAAATTTTTCGTCCTTCTCTGTTCTAACGCTCCAGTCATTCCATTGTCATTTTCTCTTAAAACATTTAGGATATGGTGCCATTAACCCTAACGAAATTAAATTTAATGTGGAAAAGGGTTGTTCAATGACATTGTTGCCTAACGCGGATGTGTGTATAAATATGAAATGTTACGCCATCAACAGATGTTATATAAATAATTCTGAACCAATTACATAACAGGAACTCTTTCAAATGAATATATGGTAGTAATCAAGTTATTAGATCTTTTTCTGTTCTATTTTAATATGAAATATTAAAAATAAAGGAAAGGAAATGGAATCAATAGTCATGTAAGCTATATCTGCTTTGCTTTGCAGAGTTTAAACTTACCACATATGAGAAAATGTTATAATAATAACAATAAAAATAATAATATTATTATTAATATTAGCGTCTATAGCTCAACAGTACAAAAAGATATTTAAAGAGCAAAATTAACATAATTAATAAAAAATTATATAATGTAATAATATAACAATGACAAACGAATATCATTTAAAATAAATATCATTATAAATAACTACCTAGTTCCTAAAGCAAGGAGAAAAAAAAGAAGAAGAGGAAACAATAGAATGTATATTTTTCATAACCTAACTAGAGATTTGCTTTTAATTTCTTAACTTAACTTCTATAGATCTATAAATTTAGTGGGTACCTCATCATCAAATTAGTTTGAGCCCTTTTCAGAACTAAAAAAATTAATAAATCTAGTTTTCAATCTTGGAAACTGAAGACCAACTTCACCAAGCAGAAGTTTATGTATAAATAGTACGTGGCTTGATTTCATAGATTCATAGATATATAATTAAATATGTGCTGTGTTTTGCGCTATATTATCTTTATCATTTCCCCAAGTAGGGTCTTCACTTTAGAACTATTGATGTCCATCTTTCATCTTTATATTTGGCGACATGGCTTGCATAATTCCACTTCAATTCTACTATTGCTTCGGCAACATCTTTCACCTTAGTTTTGTTTCGTACCCGTTCGCTCCTTGTATCTGGCGCTCCATGGCTCTTTGTGTTGTTGTTCATAGATTGCTTAGTTAATGTCCATATTTGTGCTCCATATGTTAAAACCGGCAAAACTCATTGATCGAGCACTCGAGAACTTGCTGAATACAGATCATGCCAATCTTCTTCTATAAATTTCAGCCGTTTGGTTGTAGAGACAATCTTATCTTATGTCCCAGATTATTTTTGTCCATATTCCAATCTAGACCTAATTAGATTGTAATATAACATTGATAATGTTACTATACTTATAAAGTTTTTGCAATTTTTGATTATAAAATGCACGATAAGCTGATGTGACAATTTCATTAGTGGATTGGTTGAATGTAAGCTCATGATCAAAGCTGACGCCTATATCTCTAATTGTAACAGAATTTCTTAGATTTTCGGTTATTTATTTTATATGGATAATGAAGTCTTCATTTTTCGAGTAAAAATTTGAGATTTTGTGATATTTAAGTTTAGTTCATTTTTGATACACCATAATTGTAAACGATTCATTTGATCGGTTGAAATGTTACAATAACTGGTAATGAAAGCGTATAGCTTAAGAACATCAGCAAACATTAGCTTATTTCAATCCAATAAGCCACAAAGATCATTTATAAATATGAGAAGTAATAAAGGGCCATGTTATGTTCATTAGATACTTATCGCAAAGAAAATGAGAAAGATAATTTAGCAGCGTTGTTCTCTTATTTTAGATTTTCAGTTATCACTAGTATTTCGTGTTTTCTCTCAACATACACCAGTTTCTTACCACTTTCATATGAATTTCTATAGCATTATCTATTTTCTCCCAGTTTTATCAGCTAAAGCAGAAGAAAGTTCTACCTTCTCTGTTGTAGTAAAGTACCCACACAAATATCATGAGCCTACCGTCATGTTTTAATTGGATAAATTATTTTTATGTACCAAAAACTGTTCGATTTTCATCTTTGACCAAAATACTCCAATGATCATCACCTGAAAGGGCGAAACAATGAATTTTAGGTATATAAATAACTGCAGCATTTGATCTAGTGAATTAAAAGATAATACTGATGATACTACAGTCATAGTTGATACAATCACTGTAAATTTGAAGTTGAGTTGACTTCGAAGCTATAAAACTAATTACTTCATGGCTGCCATCCACCGCTGTTATTTTCAAGGTATCAGTTCTTGGTCCCCACCGAGTTTCCCTTTTTTCAACAAAATTGATAGCTGTACCAAGGTATCACCTTTTATATGCAGAAGTCAATAAAGCATAGATCATAGGCTCCTAGACCTGATATGGTAAGACAACAATGGCCTTACCAACGACGGCATTGCGGACTCTACACTGATTATTGCCGTAAGTACATATTATTCACAAGATGAGTGATAAGATTTGTCTTTATTTTCATTGGTTCAGTCCAACAACTTGCTATTGAAATTTATTGGTCTAAGCCCATCATTTTCGAGGCACTACATAAACAGCCTTGGTTTGGAAAGTGTGCCTTTCTTGGGATGTGATGGGTTATCTTTTCTAATTGTTTATTACAACAAAATGTTGATTCTTCTGACTACGTGAAGCACATTACGAACAGAATCATCACTGCCTCTTCATCATTTCTACGGATTTCTTTTATACATCTCCTACTGTCTTGTGATTCTATAAGTTGCAGAACAGTTGATCAACTTATGCTGCAAAGGCCTGTCGGTTTGCTCAGTGAGCACTTGTATCTGATGTTAGGCCAGACTACTTATTAGCTAAATATTGCAATATCTTCCTTTGAATGTAAAATCTCATCCAGACTGTGCAAGACCTGGAGATGTCAGCATATTGATCATACTCCATCGTCTTACCGATATTACCAAAGCAATATCAGAAGCTTATTGACTCAGCACACATAATTGCTCCTATCTTAAGATTTGCCCTCCCTGCTGATAGGCTCTTTCCACATTAGCCACCCTCTAGCTTCCAATTTATATTTTCTTTCCATTGATACACTTTTATATTGATAATACGTTATTTAGTACCGAGTTGTATTTTTCTTTTACTTTATCATATAGGTACTATTCAATGAAATCAATGAATGTTTGAAAGCGAGAAAGATTACTATCTGTATATTTCTCTCTCACTGGAGGTGTGGAGCTCAAATAGTAATTCACACATAATATAATATAGCTACATGAATTCGACGTCGTGTCAGGAATTAATTGTTTGCTGTTAGTGGCTTGCATGTTGCTAATCATGCCAAAGTGACGCATTTCTCTCAACTGTACGTTTGAAACTATATAATTGTAGGTTTACAATGACTTAAACTATCTGCTAGAGCAGCTACCATTTCATATTTGAGTTGCCCTAAAAATTTTATGTTTTTTTTATGCACCAATTATTGTCACCAACTGCAGAACTTATGTCTCCCTTCTGTAAATGCGAAAAATTGCTTTGATAATGAGACATGATAAATTAATATTTCTTCTTCAACCAGGAAATTATCCTTAGGTACCGTTTTTAATACTTTATATACAATTGAAGCGAATTGTTAATTTTTTGACTGCTCATCTATTCTCAATTTCAGTTCACTTGATTCATTTTGAAATCGTTGTTCTGTAAGAACCTAAGGAGAGTTGCTGCAGATCTAAGAAAGGCTTGTCCAAATGCTCTGTAACTCAGATGAATTTTAATTTGTTTTGTTTATTTGAACCCGTTTTTGTCCATTTCCTAAAAGTTTCAATTAATCCAGTTAATTGATTATTTGGTCTTTTAAATTTGTAAAATTACAAAATAGTTCTAAGAATAAAGAGACTTACCCTGAAATTGAATTTTATGTATCATCATAATGAAAAATTAGATTACACACAATTTTACAACAAAAAGTAGGTATTGACTGTCAAATGGTTTTGACATGTCAGAAAAGATATTGACAAATATTACCAATAATTCACATTTATAAATGCAGCTATCATTGTTTCATGTTGAATTTATTGGAAATTAGTTATTTTGGACCGAATTAAAAAAGGAGGAGGTATACATGTCTGTTGTATGTCCGTTCGCGCGTTTTACATAGTAAACGTATTCCGATTTTGATGATTTTTGATTAATTTGAAAGAGGAGAATTGACAAATGGTCCCATTCTTAGAAAATACTCATATCCGAACTCTACTTCACTCCAAAAACAGCCCCCGAAGGTGGTGGATGGAATTTTTTTTCCTGAAAATCGAAAATCTGTGATTCAATTAATGTCTGAAATATGTGTTTTTCCGCTATGTGAAGACAGCAATTTTTTTCAAAAATTGAAAATATGAGACGAGCAAATTCACGAAGGCATTATATGTGGCACCATTCAAATTGAAAATGTCTTCTAAAGTACTACAGTTACAGCAGTGAAGTCTGAAACTCGGTCTGAAATATGTGTATCTGCTCTGCGATGTTTTGCCATCTATGATTAAGAACAAGTTCAACCAAAGACTGTATTTTCATCGGTTGGATAAGTACTATCTTCTTTGATATAAGTGAACGTTCAACGATTTTAATGACTAAAGTTACACTCAAAAGTGTGAAATAAAAATTTTCTTACAAAGAATTGGACATATTTAATTAGTTGGTGCAATGAAAAATAGAATATTATATTGATTTTATTGGTGCTGGTACTTTATATATATATATATAATTCTTTGGGAATTACAGATATGGAACCCTCACCTAGGAGGCCCAGACACATAAAATATAGTCTATGTCACCCTCACAAATATAAAGAATTCAATATTTTTTTTATCGAAATCGGATAATTAGTTTTCGAGATTTTTGTGGTCATACGAAAAGTCGTTACTCGTAATGTCTTAAGAATTTTCCGTTATGGAACCCTCCATATTTAAATTCCAGTCGCACTGACAGACTTTCACAAAACAGTCTAGTGACATACTACAACGTAGGAGGCTCAGACACACATAAAATATAGCCTATGTCACCCGCGCAAATATAGAAAATTCAATAAAATAAATTATCGAAATCGGATTAGTAGTTTTCGAGATTTTTGTGGTTATACGAAAAGTCGATATTCGTTATGTCTCAAGAATTTTCCGGTATAGAACCCTCTACCTTTAAATTCCATTTGCACTGACAGACTTCCACAAAACAGTCCAATAACATACTACACACAAATATATACCGATAAATCCACTAAAATTCAGCCATAGAACTCAGAGATACTTCTTTGGGAATTACAGATATGGAACCCTCAACCTAGGAGACGCAGACACATAAAATATAGCTTATGTCCACCCTCGCATATATAAAGAATTCAATAATTGTTTTTTATCGAAATCGGATAATTACTTTTCATACGAAAAGTCATTACTCATAATGTCTTAAGGATTTTCCCGTATGGACCCCTCCAAATGTAAATTCCAGTCGTATTGACAGACAAAGTAGTCCAGTGACATACTACAACCTAGGAGGCTCAGACACATATAAAATTAGCCTATGGCACCCGCGCAAATATAAAAAAATCAATAAAAAAAAATTATCGAAATCGGATAAGTAGTTCTCGAGATTTTTGTGGTTATACGAAAAGTCGATATTCGTAATGTCTTAAGAATTTTCCGGTATAGAACCCTCCACCTTTAAATTTCATTCGTACTGACAGACTTCCACAAAACAGCCCAGTGACATACTACACAAATACATACAGAAAAATCCACTAAACTTCAGTCGTAGAGCTCGGAGATACTTCTTTGGGAATTACAGATATGGAACCCTCAACCTAGGAGGCTCAGACACACATGAAATATAGTCTATGTCACCCGCGCAAATATAAAAAATTCAATAACAAAAATTTATCCAAATTGGATTAGTAGTTTTCGAGATTTTTCTGATGATACGAAAAGTCGTTACTCGTATACAGGCTGTATCTTTAAAAACGCCCCAAACAGTAGCTTCGTTATTTATTGGCGGATTTTGAAAAATCGAAAAAAACAAATGAATGGTTTGATGCGTTTTATAAGATGCTCACTGATTTTCATTTTTTGAATTTTGCCCTGAGTGACAGCGATAGTCAACTTTTTTCTTAATGGAAACATGTGTTTATTTTTACGTCATATTGTAGACATTTTTTTTTAATTCAACAGTATAATATAACTAAATATTTATCTAACATTTAAATATGATTTGACATAATTTTGTAAGTCGCTTTTAGTTTCGCATTCATTTCCGCATATGAAGACTTAACTCTAGAAAAATGTCAGATCGAGTCACTGACTTGTCAGAATTACAATTTTCTGATTATTTTTATATTACTCTGAAAAGATCATCATCAGATTTGCCGACATGCTCCAAGTGTAGGTACTTTGAATATAATAAAAATAGTGGGCGAGCAGTGCGTCTCTACATCAATCGATTTCCGAACAGAAAAATTCCAGATCGATGAAAATTCTGAAGAATTGAAAACAATTTAAGAAACTGATAGAATTGAAAAGCCTAAAATAAGCATCGTCAATTTAATGAAGAGGTCTCAGTGTTCAGGAAGAGGCGAGAACGTCTACTCGTGAAATTGCTAGTGTTTTGAACAAAAAATCAAAAGATACTGTAGATAGAGTATTAAGAAAACAAAAGTTCATACTGTACGTTGGGTAAAAAGTAAAAGCTCTGGAGCAAAATGATGTCGATCGAAGAATTGAATTTTACCGTTTTTATTTAGACGCGGTTCGTGGGAATAGTAATTTCTATAGAAACACAATTTGGTCTGATGAGTGTACTTTTAGTAATAATGGCATTTATAATAGAAACACCCATCGGTACTGGAGTCCCTAGACTTATTGTAAAAAAAAATTCACAGAAGATTTATTGCCTATGTCTGGTACAGTATTTTGGGCGATCGAATAATTGGGAATTTTTTTATCGACGGAATACTCATACGAGATAAATATTGAAATCTTTCGAAGGAAAATTTCAAAAACTTTATAGATGGACTGCCCCTTGCCGAACTCAATAGAATCTATTTTCAACAAGTTTTTTTGGTTTTGGGGTTACCTTGAAGACCAAGTTTAACTAAACCAGCCTCAGAATGAGAACTGCATTAGAAAAAAAATAATGAACGCCACTTATGGAGTGATTAGAAGGTGCGGGCTGTGTATTCGTCAAGGCGGCATACAATTTGAACAATATTTGTGATGCAGGTTTCATTCTTATTTCAATGGCATATGTTAATGAATACGGATAACTCGATTTTTATGTTTTAGTTTTTCAAGAAATTGTTGAATGAATATTAAGTTATGTTATACTGTTGAATTTAGGAAATAATTGTCTACAATATGACGTAAAAACAATTACATGCTTCTATTAAGAATAAAAAAAGTTGACTATCGCTATCACTGATGACAAAAAAAAGTCGGGGATATATTGTAGAGCAAATGAAACCAACCATTTGTTTTTTTTTGTATTTTTAAAATCTGCCAATAAATGACGAAGTTATAGCTTGGGGCGTTTTTTACGATACAGCCTGCATATATTAGTATAGATATGTGTGTGATTATTTTTATTGCCTGTGGCCTTTCGCTCATGTAACTATTTATCCGAAAGCACACAAAGTTTATGACACGGTAACTTCTTTCCACCTGACTCCAGCAGTGACCTATTCTCAATTTCGATAGCCTACTTCAAACGATTAATTCTCAGATCAGTTGATATAAGATCTATAATAAATTATCACAGGGAGAAGAAAATGACTTATTCAAATTGCTTTATAGCCTTTTAACTGATTTAAACAGTAGGTATATCAAATTAAATGAATCCCCAAAAAGACTAAAGAAATATTGAAAATACCATCCTCTTCAGATGAATCACAGATTCGCAGACCATTATGTCACTGCCATATATTATGGACGTTCCAAATGGGAGATTAAGCCTCGAAAAGAGTTATTGCTGTGTTTCATTTCATTCGGAGCACGCAATTTAGACCAGCTTGATTTCTTATAGCCTTTGATAAGCGGCCAATTCTCCACAGATAAGATGACAAGAGAATTATTGTCCTTCATTCTTGTGGAAGGTGTAGAAGGGCTTACTCATCTTAAAATATATTTTTGTAGGACCGTCTGCAAGCGATGGTATCTGATTTCTTAATTTTTATAAATTTTGCCAGTTGAGAGTATAATGATCTTAAATTGAAAATATATATAGTGATAGAACTACGTCAGAATTATAATTTTGTAAAATTTTACCCATTACTGTATCTTTTCACTCGAAAGTAAAAATATTCCAAACTCATGCAGGCATATTCATAATCCAACCTTAGTTCGGTACTAGCTAGTATTATATTAAAATAAAAAACAAAACACCATCCTACCATAACACTGACAAAAACACACTGACCGGTATTGAGAGATGTCCCTAACCCAGCGCCATAATGTGCTCTTGTCGCGCTATTTACAAATTATTATTGTCAATAAACGTCATATGAGATGGATTGATTTACCAAGCTTGTATCCAGTAAGTTGGAATTTTTTAGGCAAACCCTGCCCCGTTGGCAGTTTAAAAAATGGAAGTATTGATTGGCTTCAATATGACAAGATGTGCAATATTTTTGTCTCGAAAACGGAACGGAACATCAGCATGGTGTCAAGATGACATCACTTAATACTGACCAGCATAATTATAATTGAACGAATCTCGTACCTAACATAGGATAGAAATGTGAAGGATATTTGTTTACATTTTAGAACAGTGCAAATATGGATATCGTTCGACTGACTCGTGCAACGAAAACATTTTTGGTGTTTCAGGAAAATAGAAGTAAACATGCAAGCTGCTTATTTACTTGTATTGCATGGACCCCACGAAACTTGGTACATGTGGTTGTGAGAGAATCTTGGCTTAGAGGCATGGACTAAATGAACTGAAAATAATTTATTTCACATCATGGGGCTCTGGAACCAGAAGATCTATTAAAAAGTATTTTAATATATTGGTGATGAGATAAGCCATCCAATTCAGAATAACATATTTGCTCATGGAAGTTCATCGTTAAAAGGAGTTAAACATTTCAATGATCTTACATTTTCAAGGTGAGGATGATATTAATGATGCCAACTTCTTTTCATCAGAGAAGGCTCAGTCTTAGTCGGGCGCTTCTCTCTACTCTAGCGAAACCTCTTCTTGCTGTGTTCCGCCGTGCGTCCTGGCGGACTCAGGTCAGGACAAGCGCACTGCAGACTCATCTCACAGCCCGACACCGGCGTCAGTAGCATCTCGACGCGCTCCCAAATCGCTCTGCCTGATACGGGGCCGGCCGGTGTTTCGTTTGCTCAAGTTTTTGAGTACGACGCGCTGAATACGACGCGGTTATTTCATGGTGATTTCGACTTCTGCTCTGTGCTCCGCCGCATTTGTTATAACTGTTGTGGAGTAATTTCTTTGGTGATGTGCTCGGCCTGGAGGCGGATATAGTAGAAGGGGTGTAGACTTTCGAGATTGACTGTTGCTGATAATAAAGGTTAATAATATTTTTATATTATTCAAGTTTTAGTTATCAAGTTAGTTAATCCAAGAAACGTGCAAAGTGACGAAAAAGTTGATTCCTAATTGCAACAATGAGTAGTTGAAAAGGTTTTATAACAGATTATATAATTAGTTTTCAAAAACTGAAATTGTAATTACTATAGGTACCCAGAACTGTAATGAAAATATAATTTATAAGAGTTTTTCTGAATTTTAGAATCAAATCAGTAGCAAATAAAACATGATTTAAATTTGCTAGGAATAAACAAAAAAAAAAGAAAATAGCACATAAGACCTATATGTATTTTCGCATATTATACTTTGGAATAGTTGCTAACAGAACCACTAATAGAAGATAAAATTCCAGAGTCCCTAATATTCCAATGTTCTTCTGAAGATCTAGCGCCTGAATTATTCCTCAATATGATAAAATGCATTCAAGCTGTCGACGTAATAGATGCTCAAAGGGCTCAAAGAGAGATTATTATATCATTTAAGTACAATTACGTTCTGGAAAACCGTTCTATTTTCTTCTCTAAACTCCTTGTCCAAACGGCATTTACCTAATTACCATTTCAGATATCGTTCTATTCGGTTCAGATAATGGCATTTTTATGTAAATAATATCTCATGTATAATTCTGCTCCACTTATGATATCATCCAAGTTGGACGCTGCATTATTCATAGTTGCCGAAAATATGTAGATAATTGCTGTCCCTTCAAACATCGGTATCTTTAATAATATGGAACTTGTAACTAGGTGGAAAAGTTGTATTCGAGTTGCCCCAATGAGGTTCCTCTATAAAATATGCTCAATAAAACTTAGCTATGGTATCTTGTGAATAAAAACTGTGTCAACAATCTCATTACAAAAAGCTACTTGGGGTAGCGGTAGGAAAACAGAAGGAATAATTCAGCTGATTGTGGAAGATCTCTACAACAAAGTATAAAGTTAATAAGTAGTATGTTGTTGATAATGTAAAAAGAAACAACAACACAGAACTTTATGGAGGAGATAATCAGAATGGTTGCTTTGAAAATAAATCTAATTCAAAGCTTACATAAGAATGTCGCCTTTGCTTACCTATCTATCTATATACCTGTACAGATAAATTAAAGTCCCCGGCGCACTGATTTTGTCTTCGTTTGGGCTCATCCCAGAAATGACAATACGGTTATTTATACGTTTTTTCACCTATGAAGAGAAAAACTATCTAGGAAGGTTATAGGCTTTAAGTAATGGATGAACATTTTGTGAAAATAAGCTAACCGTATGATGATATTTGTGATGTACGTCGGTGAAAATCGTCCCTTCTTACAGCTTTCCTGGCGTAAACTGTTTAAATAGTTAGAGAGTCTATCCTCTTCTATACGTATTACAAATTAAGGTCCCTCGTTGCGTTGAGTTTGGCGTCGTTCGGGCTAATCTCGGAAATGACAGTAGGTAGGTACCTACTGCTTTTTATACAGTTTTAACCTATACAGAGGTAATTTGTCTAGGAAGGTTATAGGCTATAATAATGGACATTTTGCGAAAATACGCTACCCGTATAATATTTCTAATGTTATGTGGAAAAAAATCGCCCGTACCGCGATCTTTCTTGGCGTATGATGAGTAAATGATCAAAATAGTCGAAAATAATGACGGTGCATTAGTTTCTCTTAAGAGTCCTGAAGAAAAGCTCGCGATAGGATAAATATGTGTTTATTTGACCAACTTAAAAAAAGGAGAAGTTATACATTTCGGTTGTATGTTTGCTTTCTTTTTTTTACTTACGCCGATTTAGACGATTGTTATTTTATTTAAAAGAGGAGAGCTGAGAAATGGTCCCATATTTAGAAAAATTCAAATTCGAAATCTCCTTCCCTCCAAATATCGCCCCCAAAGGGGGTGGATGGGGCAATTTTTCTCGAAAATTGAAAATCCGAATCGGCAGAATTGATGAAAATTCCATATTCGGAAAAGTTTAAATTGGACATTTTTTTAAATAATCATAGGTTTCCACGTTACAGTCTGAAATATGTGTTTCAGATATGTGGAAGGGGCAAATTTTTCCAAGAATCGAGAATTTGAGATTTGAAAATTAGAGAGAGGACCATATCCGGAAACGTTTAAATTGAACATTTTTTCAAAAGAGTTACGATTTTCGAGTTTCGCAATGGTAAAGTCTGAAATATGCGATATGCGTATTTTCGCTATGTGGAAGAGCAATTTTTTAGAATATTGAAAATCTGAGAAGGCCAAATTAAAGATAATATTATATGTAGCAACTTTTAAATTAAGTTACGGTTTTCGAGTTGGAGCTGTAAAGTTTGAAATATGTATATTTGCGCCGCAATGTTTTGAGGTAAAAAAAGATTGATTTTTTTTACGGTCAAATTAAATGAGATAATATTAAGAGCTAGATTTGATATTTAACTTTTTTTCTAAAATTTCAGGAATTAAAATAAATATACTTTACCAAAAATTGGACCGACTTTATTAGTTAGTGCACTAAAAATACAAAATAATATTAATTCTATTGGTGCTGATACTTTTGAATTTGTGCAATAGTAGTTAGACAAAAGACTTTTGGCACCAACTTCAGAAGTACCATCACCAATAGAATTAATATTATTTTGTGTTTTTCAGTGCAACAACTAATAAAGTGAAAAACGGCCATTTTTTGTGAAAAGATATTTATTTAAGGTTGATTCACAAGATCCACTTTAGTGCTACTCGTATCACGATGTCCGTTCAAGCTAATCCCCAAAACCGCTCAACCGGTTTTAATGAGAATTGGTGCAAATTGATAAATAAGATAGTTTCTCTTCTGACAAACAAATTTCAATATACAGAATATTACATTTTGCATTTGTGTTTTTAGCTTTTTTACCGACTCACTTGTGGGCTCCCTCTAGTATAAATATAAACGGATGTTGGTATATCTGTGCTCAGTATTCTATAACTCTACCGGGTCGTTTACCGTGAAAAGCGGCACTACAGTGCATCCAAGTTCTAGACTGTCTTACCGATAGCCATTGAGAATTGGTAGGTATATGTAGATGTTCGAGATATAAACAACGTTTCCGTGTTCCTCTAGTACATTATAAAGGTCGTTTCCGACCCTATTGGAAGCGTTTAGTATCATATACCTACCACACTTTCCTGATGTTATTATGTGTGTTTTAGAGATGATCAATTAAATAATAAAACTTTTTCAATGTTAATATTCAGTATAATTTGTAAAATATAAAAACATTTCTTTTCAAATAATGAGAAGACCTTTCCAATGATTTTGGTATCACAATGCCCTATTTTAGGAAATAGGTTAAAAATTGGTTTAATAGCCTTAGTTCGAAGGGTGTTCAATGTTTGGATGTCTAAAATTGACGTTTCTTGGAATTTCCTGCAAATATGCCGAATAACTGAGACAGCAAGCTTATAAACAGGGCTACGCGTGTACATTTAGTTAGGTAATCTTTCCCTACGTTTTTGCTTTGAATAATTTATAATTCTTTATTCATACTTCTATATGGATCGTTATTAAAATATTTCTATCCCTGCAGGGTGCTTTGTAAATATATTCATTTGTTTTTCGCAAAGTTTTGACTTATTCTACCATCTTTATCTCCATACCAAACAAAAAAATTTGGTGATTCTTTGCTACCAACAGTATAGGTACTTTTATTCCATGAAACAAGCTGTTTGGTAGATATTTAATACTAAAGAGGTAGATAAGATTTTGCAAAACTAATAATTTTTTGTATATTTTCCATTATTTTGATGGACAATTTCAAACTGAATCTAATTATTTAAGACAGCATAAGTAATTTTCTATCGCATTTTTTACCGATAAAAATACATGTCCTCAATATAATGAAATAATCACTGAAATTAACTAATATTTTATTTTTCTTTATAGTTAGAAAAGTTAGAATGTTTATTTGGAATAATGTATTTTCAAAAGCGTGTTTAAATTAATTAATTTAGAAACTATTAGATATAGGTATAAGGAGCCTTAATATAAAATATTTCCGTTTGAAATTGCCCATCGACATAATGCAAAATATACAGGGTATTCCTTCTGAAGAAAAAAAAAACGGAGATGTCATTGGCCTAGCAAATCCTTATCTTCCTGTATAATATGAAGTACTAAAAGATTGATTGTATCACAAAATAATAGTATATTATTAGTAAAAAATACACAAAAACGTCAGGTTTTTGATTATATTATTTGGTTTTGGAGACACTGATGGCAGAAAAGATTTTGCGAAAAACAAATGAATATCCTCAAAACTAATTACAAATCTTAATCTCACAAGCTTGGTATGAAATGATAGCTCTATTTGTGATTATTTTACCAAACTTAGAGTATAAATGGAGCTTCATTTAAAAAGACAGTTTGATGAGGCAAAAATTTGGGGAGCACCCTGTATAATTAGAAATATTTTTAAAATGTGCATCTGATCAATCTATGAACTATGAATATAAAAATATTAAATTATCGAGCAAAATGTACACCTGGTATATAGGAATACAACACCAGCAATGGGTGCGCTCGATATTTGACGTTGATGATGAATAGCTATTTGGGTAAATAGTATTCTATTGTTACCCAAAACCTCATAATTTTGTATGCACTCACATATTTAACAACCAATACGATTTCAAAAGTATATTGCTTTGTTAATAACTGAAACTTTATATATTTAACTCATAATTTTCAGCTCCGGGATATTCTACATATACCTACATACCTCTATACAAATATATTTAACAAAACTTTTCGTTTGCCTATCATATTAATATATAATATATGCTTAGCTCTTTTAACCAAACAATAACCAATTCTGTTTTGTAATCTCCTTCAGGTCTAGCCGTATATCATAAGGAAACTTATGATACATAAAATATATTTCCTTTTGAAATCCCGGAACGTATGAACCTCAAGCTAATTAGTGGTATCTATGTATGTGTGTGTGTTCTGGAATATCTGAACTATAGAAAATGTCTTCAGCATGATAAATTGCTTGCGTAATTTTGTGTTAGCTTGTTCAAACCATTTGAAAATACAGAAGTAGGCAATATCGCTAATTAGATCAAGCTTTATGTATTAGGTATGAGAGAATAATTGAAAATTGTATTTTCATGTAGCAATTAGTATACAGTAGCCACAGAAGAATGATCATTTCCTTGTTATTCTTCCTGATAAGTTTTGTTTGGATCTAAAATCTTAAAATAGATGTTGAGAGATAAATGAAGAATTCATTGTTGCTTAAAGAAAAATCCCCTTCCATTAGTAAGTAGGTGAGTGAAAAAAATATGGTTACTCTTATTATTTGAATGCAAAGTCGATTACATATTGAATATACAGGGTATATCTTTATTAGAAGGAGTTATTTTGTTTGCCGAATCTTGGGCACAAATATGAATTCTAAATTCTATTCCAGAGAGGCCATCTCACAACTATCCGCTTAGAAACACGGAGCATGATCTTTATCTGCCAACCCCTCGCTCAGAGTTGGTTAAAAGCTCTATACTGTACAATGCAAAAAAAATGCACAATCATCTACCATTTGAAATCAAATCCATAAGATCTTTTCCTGAATTTCGAAAGGTTTTGAAATCATACTTACTGGAGAGAGCCTTTTATGCAGTAAGCGAATTTTTTGTTCAAAATTGTTAATACTTAATATTAAGCTTCTTACACCCACTGGTTTAGTGAATATTATTTGATGTTTGATATCCTAAGGGTCTTTTGTAATGTAAAATCATCTGTCACACGAAATTAAATCTATAACGGCTTATCCCAGATTCAATTAAATACCTACTACCTAGGATAATGCCTTTTATGCAGTTAATGACTTTTTTCACTAAGGCACGTTTCTGCTCAGCTCACGCACTGGTTTATTGTTTGTACAAAATTTGTTATTGTTTTGTGATTTAGTTAGTGTTTACCTTCTGACTGAATTTACAGCTGTATGTTAACTTACTTTCTAACCGAATATACAGCTGTAGGTTTCATTCTGATATATATTTTTGTTTTATATTATATAAATTTGATTAATTTTAATTTAATTTTTAGTTTTGACTTTGTTTTGTTTTTGTATTGTTTGATTTTGATATTTTTATTTTGCTTTGTCTACAAAATTTATATTTTTTCGACAATAAAGCATTTCTCTCTCTCTCTCTCTCTCTAGGTAGATGTAAAATTATTTGTGTAGGTCTTGAACACCATACTAATTTATGTGATTAAACGTTTCTGGCTACTACCGGAGGCTAGACGTGCATGGCAGGGGTCAGGCAAACACTGACCCTTCGTATATTCTAAGCCACTGACAGAAGTTTAGGTAATTTTAAAATGAATCACCTTTCTACTCATGTAACATACCCTTTTTGTTCAACTGCAAACTCCTTATCCCAACTTGAACATAAACCTGCAAAATTATTTTAATTTTGATGCGTATTTTTCACATCAGCGTTTTTTAGGTTTGAGGTTCATTATTACAATAAAAAAACACTTTTACTATAAATAAAACCTGAACTAAATTTGATATTTGATATATAAGTTAAATTATTGGTTTACCTTAATAATAAACCCAAAAAAATGTTTTAATAAAGTAATAAATGAAATATGAAACACAAACATGATAAATAGATATTAAAATCAAAACAATAATTATTGTATCACTTATCTTTCATGCGCATCTAGTAGCTAAAAACTTATATTTAATAATAATAAATTAAAAAATACCACATGAAAATAAGTTTCAAGAAAGGCAAAACTGTGTACCGTTCTTTCCATTTAAAATACATTGCCTTATACCCGACCACACTGCATTCTCATTGTGAAACTTAACTCTTTAATGTCGCTTGGGATAGAAATATCAAATACGACTTATTGCTATTCAGTAAAATCCTGCAAGATTCAAATACATCTCTTAGTAAAGTAGATTATTTTTAATCTATACTAACTTAGCTTGAGGTTCCTCATCATCTTATATCCTCCTATTCGAATACTGAACCCATTATAAAATTAAATGAGCTTTCTGAAATTATTCGGAAGTTGTTATATTCTTACAGACATGGTATGTTGGCAGCCGCTCCGATTGGTTGGCCTTTAATCGTCTTGTTTGAAGTAATTAATTATCGATTGAACATGGAATAATGGTCTGTCAAAGAGGTGATGCCCTTCACTTTTTAATCCTCAACTTCCAGAAATCTCTCATTCTGATATTGCCAATTAATGTTTAGAGGCCACTTAAATATAAAATATTTAATCATTTGAAGCAAAACAAACATTTCAATCTAAACACAAAACTTCAGTAATTTCACTATATCTACCATTTCTTCCAATAGATTGCGAACAGCTTTACGGCAGCTTTACCTGGAATTTGTTTTTATCCCTTAGCTTTGCTAATAATACTAATATAATAATAATAATATAATAATAATATATATAATAATAATAATAATATCACATGACTCATTAGTTCTATAAGGGATGAACAGAAATAGTCAATAAGACGCAACTGTGTTCTAAGTATAATGTTAAAGACTCTTACATTTAAAATAGAGAGACCACGTGGCTATTTTGGGTCTACCATAATACATATTATGGGCTTGAATTTCACATAGGACATTTAGAGTAAATGAAAATGGAGATTGTGATCATTTATCCAAGAAACATAGGTTCTACATTCCGAACATTCGTTCTCGATCAATTTCCGAAATGTCGAACTTCAGAAATTTCTTTAGCTCTTCAAATGTAGCAGAAAAAACTTTCTGAGATATTCAACATTATGTGAGTTGTACCTAGCTCATGAAATTTTGAAATACATGTCTTGTGTTAGGCATAAAATATCACAATAAATTAAAAATATTCCTACAGGATATTTCATTTCATTTGAGCTAAAGTTCTAGGAAAAAAATAGTTCTTTAATAACTTACTAGATATTTTTATGAAATTTAGCACACGCTTTTTCAGCATCCATAGCAATTTTTTGATGCAAAGATTTTTTAAGGTTTAACCAGTGGCGTCTGTAGGTACAGTGTGTGAAGATATTTTTTTGGAAAATATTGTGCCACTGGTTAAATTCTTGAATAGAGAAATATTTTCAAAATCCCCATTTATTCTATGACAAATTTGAATTCTTTACATTTTTCCGTCCGACATACCATTTTTGCGTAGAAATATAAAAACGATGTTGGCTTAAGGAGACAATTGAATGATAAAATAATAAACATTAAAGTTAAATTTAATTATCCAATCAACATAATTTAGTACTAAAGTAAAAGGATCTTAAATTGAACAATGTGAAAAATGAAAACAATTTAGATTAGCTGTTGAAAGTGACCACCACTTGCAATTATGCATGCCTCAGCTTTTCTTCTCATAGAATCTCTTACCCAATGGAAAATTCCTGGAGTATTTCAGATAGTGTCACAACAAACTGTTATGTGTTTTCTCAACTCCTCTTCAGTGTCTATTGGAGTGCTATAAATCAGCGTTGTAAGATCTCCTCATACAAAACAATCTCGATGGCCTGTAGCCAGCGGAAAGGTAAATTTCTGATAATTCATTTTAAAACTACATCAATAAAATTGTGCATCGTTTGATTATCTATGAATTTGGAGTAAATTATCGATTTCTTTAATAAACAGATTTTTAACACCTCGAATGTTCAATTTACATTGGAGATCTATGATTGATATAAAATTTATCGATGTCAGGATGGCTCATAGGCTTGGGTTGCTGGTTTCTAAGCGCGGGAGCCAGGTTCGAATCCGCGTGGCTGATTTTTTTAAAATTCTCTTGCTTATTTCTTATAAATATTCTTTTTTTTAATAAAATTTTCAAAACTAAGGTCCATACTAACAACCCTAAGAACTATACAATTATTACTAATTTCATATTGAGGTTCCATGTTAACAATATTAAAAATAATTTTTGATTATTAATTTTTATTTATTTTTCTACCAATCTTAGGAAAAAATACTTCAATTAAAAGTTGTAGGGACAAATTATATCTATAATTTAAAAAGATTCTCGAATACATTTATTGAATTAGTGAATTTTGTTTAAGGTTTGACCGGTCGCCATTTTGAAACTATTTGTTCGTTCCTAGCCACTAACGTACTCAACCGAGATATTTATGCATTTTATTTTTGTAGAGAATTTGAATTTGATATCTTCAAAAACGCGACATCTATCCTGTTAAAAATTTCGTTATATCCCATATATAAAGTTTTTTTGAACTTACTTATAAACATATAACACAGTGCCGTTGAATTTTTTTCGTAATTCAGAATTGCGAATGATCGTAATAGGTTTATCTCTATAAGAAATTCACCCCAGATTCACAGATAATCAAACGATATACAATTTATTGACGTAAGTAGTTTGAACATGAATTATGAGAAATTTACCTTTCCGCTGGCTACAGGTCATCGGGTTTTTTAAATTAAGTCAACATGGTCTCATAAATCTACAGTATTTAGACAAGCTTAAATAAAAATATGCTCAGAAAATCGATGATATCTAAAATCATTTGTTGATAACCAGTTATTTTAACCGTCAGCAGCCGCACTATATTTGTGCTCAAAACCTGGTTAACTCAGGAAACATCCTGCTTTGCTAAGAATTCAATTACGGCCACTCTTCCACCAAATTATTTTTTCAATATATCAGGATAATATGGAGGGTAAATAATTCTCAGCACATACAATAAATATACCTTCTCATACAATGGGTACCTAACTTGGAATTCCAGCTAACCCTCAAGGGACCTCTAAAGTGAAATGAAGGTGCTACAGTGTATCCAAAATACTATGATTTAAATAGAACTTCGGGAGGATATTCCTCAAAGAATGTGTTTTGTAAATTTGTAATGCGATTATTGACCTAAATCTAGCTAAAATCGTTTGTTCACGATAGGCTGTTCAAAGCCCTATGTCTCCAAATTCAGTTATAGGTAGAAACTGTCTTTAGAAAGTGGAGCATATAATCTTTGGAAAGATTTGAAAAGATATGCTATATATCAAGCACTGTGAATATCAATTTTTGATGGTGAAAGTGAGGCCGTCTAATCGCTTTCCATACCTTAAAAAAAATCTTCGGAATGGACAACAAAGGATCTGTGTTTTATCATTTTATAGATTTTCAGTACCTATATGAAGTAAATTGTCTATAGTTTCATGAAGGTCTCATAAGAGTTTGTCTTAAAAATTTAATTGTTTTCAAGTGTTTTTTATGCACATTTCCTATCAATAATTGATATCAGTTTTCGACAGTAGAAAAAAAGACCGTCTCACTCCTTATCTAATTTCTGAACATTAAAACAAGTCAATGAAAATATACTACCTACTGAGAATAGTATTTTTATACCGAAGTATTTTTCTGGAAAAATGGTTTCTACTAGAAATTATTGAACTAGTCTTATTCAACAATATTTGATAGGACATTTACATCCTGGATATTTTCTTATAACATTCTTTAACATTTCAACGTCCGATTATTTAATCAAGGTAGTCGATTGGTTATAGGAACTCATAAGCATTATTTCTTTAAATTCCATACGAATGAGTTTTCTGTAACGATATATCTGCAGATATATGTTTTTGGATTGACACCTACAAACATATAGATACAGTCAGGTAACACACTTAAGAAGGAATTGAAAGATAATCAAAATCTGATTCTTGGACATTATGAGTCAAATTAGAAGGCTTACAAGTACACTTTGTACTTCTCCCCTTTATATTTTACACAAGTGATCCATACGTGAAATCATGCTTCACTCGTAGCTTACTGAAACCACCAAGTGTGGAATCCTCTCAACAGAAACGCATTTTCTGTAATTTGTTCAGGTATCTAGAATAAGGAGAAGATGGAAATTAATGTTGATAGAGTCCTTCTCTTAAAATAGTAAAACTATATAGGTTAAAAATTCTAAAGTAACATCATTTCTAAAGAGAAACACTATGTTGCCTATAACTAGCTGACAAATTATGATTATCGATAATATTTAATGTCATCTTTATATTCCTATGACAAAGTTTTAAACTAGGTGTCAGAAATATTATTTTCATCTAGTTCATACAAAATCTTAGATACCACATCATTTTTTTCTGCAAATTGGTACATTTTATTTGATTCAAGCGATGCTCCCATGTTTGTAACTCTGATACTAATATAACAAATATTATTTGATACTAGTTGGTGCGTCGTCTCATGAAATAGGCTCTAGTTTTTTTAAACCTATTTATACATAAAATAATTTTATGAGAATAAAACTCGATAAGTTCATTGTTAGATTATCGGCATTAATAGCTAATTATCCGTAACGTCATATTGGGCTTGATGCACTCCTCCTTAAACATATTAAATATCAAATATGTCGTACATGGAACATTAATTGCTCCAAGACCTGCATGCTGCTTGAGGAATATGACATAATCGATTTAGTAAACGTTAAGTTAGTTTCATATGCCATCCACTTTAATCAGCTCGTTAAAGTAGAGGAATAATCTTCTTATATCATTAAAATAAAATTTGAATAATGTAATATTTTGTACATATGTAAATTCAAATTAGTATCTTGGCTCAATAATAGACAATACATAGACTAAACCAATGGTGAGAATAAATATTTAAAAAAATTAGACCGACGTTACTAGTTAGTGAAATGAAAAATACAAAATAATATTAATTTTATTGTGTTACGGTTACAGTCAGATTGAAAACTTTTGGCACCTACTTCACAACTACCCGCACCAATAGAATTAATTTTTCAGCGCATCAACTAATAACGTCGGTCCAATTTTGTGTAAAAAATATTTATTTCACACTTATAAGTGTAACATTAGACTCAAAAATCGTTGAATGCTCTCTTATACCATTACTCATATATATTCTTTGCTTGTACTTAGTACTTGTTCCTAGTTTTATTTGAAGATCTCAAAGCATCGCGGCGGCATTACCTACGTACCTAAACATATTTCAGAAATTACTACTGCTGCAACTCGAAAACAGTAACTATGAAAAAATGTTCAATGTAATTGTTGCTAGAAATAATCTTGTCTTTAATTTGGCATTCTCAGATTTTCAATTTTCGAAGGAAATTGGCCCTTCTACATAGCGAAAATACACATACTTTAAATTTTAACATCGCTGAATCTCGAAAACCGGAGCATTTTAGATAAAATATTCAATTTAAAGGATCTTAAATTTTCGAGAAAAATCTTTTTGATTTGAGTTTTTAAGAATATGAGACTATTTCTCAAGTCTCCTCTTTCAGATGAATCAAAAATCATCGGAATCGGAGTACTATTACTATATACAGGGCGCGCACAAACTAAAGAAAAAAAGGTCACAGTCGAATTAAATACCTTCTCCGTTTGTGCTCGTCCGTCAAAAATACGAAACATTGAAGTGAATTTTCAAAAACGCCCTGTACCTTATGAAAAAAGAAGTTGGACAAAATCTGTTCAGGCCATCTTGAGTTTCACAAAAAAGTGACACAGTAACGCGAAAACCGCAAGGTTCTATCTTCAACAACAACCGAGATACCTGGCTGTCTCAACCAAAATGGGATGCACTGTACATCATAAAGGACCTTTGAATAATTATTTGTTATTGTTATTATGTTTTTTTGTGTATGTAACCTCAGTGAACATGCATCGATTTTGATGATATTTTTAATTTGGAGATGGATAGCCCATTTTCAAATTCTCAGAGTTTGATCCAGCTCATGCCTTCGAAAATACCATGAAATATTTGAACTTGAGAAAACCTCGATAAATTTCTTAGTTTTGTAGCTACAAGTCAGTGAGAATGTAAAACATTTTTCATAGTAATAACTGAAACATATAATTCGCTATATTAGTTAAATAATGTTATATATCAATATAAAATGCACTGACATAACTGTACGACTCGTTCGTATAATCACTACACCTTTCTAAGCTCAAGTTTAAGTCAAAAATAGTCTCGCTAAATTTGAACGTTGCCGTGGCCATTAATTCATCTGTTCTCTCGTATGACGTCCCACTTTTAAGATAAAATAATCCTTCAAAATTCAGAAGGGTATCCTAAATAGGCCATTTTCAGATCTCTTATGTAATGTATAGGTCGATAAGCTGGTCTTAAATTTTCAAGGCATCTTCTATAAAGCATCAAAAACAACTGGCCAAAATTTTAACGCAACGGTAATTTGCTGGGATTAGGTTCTACTAAAGTACCTTAAAACAATTTGTATTTTTGAATCAAATGCTGTTGTGGGCTGTAATGTAAAATTCATTTAAAAAACATATGAACAACATTTTGTCAAATTTAAAGTATCTGCATTTGTAATTTATATTGACCTGATTTTTTTAACTGCGTTATCTTAAGTGTTATGTAAGGCTATTGTTAATTATTTCTATATGAAATACCAAGTGGAACATCTCATGCATCTTAGCTGTAAAGCTAAAATCATATAAGCCTTTACCTAAGTATTTCATTCGAAGTATAGTAGAAATCAGTATAAATGCAGCTTCTCTTATCTATGGTAGAAACAAAATTTTCAGAAGCTCAGTTATTCCGACAATTATGTTCATTATAAAAAGGACTTTCTGAAATCCATGGAAACAACTACTGTTCCATCATTCAAAATGCAATTTAATTTAATAAAATCAAGTACATAGTACTTGAGATTAGTTTTTTACTATTTTTGTATGATGTATGTATGATCACGTCGCTAATCTACATAACTCTGATCACAGATAAGGGAAGTATTTATTGGATATATCTTGGGCTGTCTATCAATATCACTTCTCAAACAAATTAATAGTGACTTCATATATCTGTTGTACCAGGTAAGTGTTACAAAAAAATGGGGAAAAGTATGCGCAAGTCCTTCAAAGAGTCAAGTTTGTAAAAGAAAATTTCCAAAGTAAGTTAGTACAGGGGCTTAGAGGTGTTCTCTGGAAAATAAAGCAATGGATAGCAAATATCACAAAATACAATTACCCTCCCAATTTGCTCAAACTATTAATATTCCGCAAATAGAATAATATACTTATATTTTCGATTACAGCTAATCATTGTATATGTTTGACAAATATTGATCCCTATAATAATAATAGGCCAAATATATCTAATGTTATGTACTTTCACACGTAGCAATTAACAGGGAGGCACACAAATTAAATTGTAACTATACCATAATTCTGTTGTTTATAGAATAAACATCATGAACTGAATTTATACGAGCATAAATCCATGAAAATTTATATTGAATGCAATTTTACTTTTTCACCAGAAACTGGTATTCAATCAATATTCAGTTAAGATTAATTTGATTTCAATTTATACTTGCAATAATATTTACAAAATCCCTCGAGATTATGGGGGATGCTTGAGAAGTTGAATAATTTCTGCTATTTTTCCCACAATTTACATTTAGGATTGAATCCAGTTATTAAAATTATTCGTCTAATGGTTATGTGCAATAGGCTTTTTAACGCCACCAAAGAAAAACATCAAAACTAACTATCAAACATAACAACATATCCTAATACCCGCTTGTTTCAGACTGGTTTTCTATGCGCACGTACCATGCAGAAATAAATATTGAAAAACTGAAAAATGGAGCATACCTCCTACAGAGGTTACTGAATAATTTAGACCTATTTATATGTGCCGGACCAGAAAGCTTAGTTGACATGCATTTTCCCGCGATAGTATGGCTGTGAAGATCAGACCAATTTTGTATTGAATTTATTATTCCTTTAAAATTAATACCAATTATTCTCCTGTTAGGATAATATTTTCTCGTATATTTGCAATTTATGAGAAGCACAAAGAAAATACCTCATAAAGATCACGTTGCGTAGAATAGTCGGCCGCCTAATAATGTTTTTGGGTCAGCTCCACTGGACATAAATTAAAACTCAAATCCGGTCTCTCTCGGACCTTCTTCCATTGTCATTTTGATGACAAGCTCTTTATCTTGCCCGTTCGTTGGCATTGTCTTTTTGGACGGCCGATAATTTTTTACAGAAAAATGTTTTTTCATAGATATAATCGAGGACTAGTAGCGAGACGGAATAGTAAATCTGGAGGATCGCATATATCACCGGAAACGAAAGTTTAGCTGTATATCTTCGCAGGGTGATTCATCATTCAAAATGGGAAACAACGCTATCGGCGAGGAACGTAGCGATAAACACTGTCGTCTCACATATTTATGGATACATCAATTTAATTGGAGCACCCACTAGGTTAGGGCTGATTGAAAACGTGTAATAGACCAACTTTAGTTGATACGTTTGTTTGATTGATAATTTCGTTTGAGTTCTAATTGCTACTTCTGTCATGGCTTATTCGAAATTATTGATCTCCGGTCTGTACCTTACGACACATAACGAGCCAACCAACACGTATTTTGCATTGACGATGTTATGTGGCAGTATTCGGAAACAAGAAGCTATTGTTTAGATTTCTTCTTTATCAAAATCTTGCGATATTTCCAACATCTGCATGAAAGAGTAAGAAACAAAACTCTTAGATTAGAGTATTTGGCTTCTTCACTTAGAGTGGGTTTTTTCACTATGCCATGAACTTTATATGTTTCAAATATATACCTAGTCGTTTGTGCTTTAATTGCTTTTATACAAAAATACAAACATATAATAAATTAGGGTCAAATTTCCACCTCTGGACAATCACTATTAAATTTAAAAAGTTCTATAACCCATTTTCCCGGAAAATAACATTTTATTGAATAGTTCTTCATAAACCCATTTTCCAACCAATAAATTAATAAACATTGCTTACAAAAAAATGTACCGACTTTATTAGTTGGTTATATTTTTCATTGCACCATTTTTTGTAGAAAATATATATTTTACACTTTTGAGTGTAACATAAGTCATGAAAACTGTTGAACGTTCACTAATACCAAAGACGATTGTACTTATCCTATTACCCATGTATAGGCATAGCTTATTCTTGTTATTATTGAGAGCTCTTAAAACATCGCGGCGCAGATATACAGATTTTACTGTTGTAACGTGTATACCATAACTCTTCAAATTTAAAATAAGTTGAAAACTACCGAGTGATCCAGAGGAAGTGTATCATGTGAACATGGAAACATATCTTCACATGTCTTTACTTCATTCATCTGAAATTGTATAATATTGTAACATCGCTTGGCACTTTTTGAAACGGAAATATTCTATTGATTAACATTGAAATAAATGATTATTCCCAACCAGGCATTGCATTAAACCTGTTTGTGATGTAATCAACCTTTATGAAATTTCATCTTTGTTTTTTCGATAGAACACCCTATTTATTTTAAAGTTCTTAGATTGAACTTTAAAGTATATAAAAAACTATATTGGATATTGGAAATTCAATCGTTAACAGTTTCCAAGATACCTATACCTAATTATTTCAAAATCGGTACCAGTAACAATAACATAAAATTGTCACAAAATCAACTACAGTAGGTAAGTATTCATTATTCAAAATCGGCCTGATTGAATGATTTTAAATATATATATATATATATATATATATAAGTCATATTTTTATGATAATGATTTAAAATAGTTACTGATAGGTACTGATTTTGGAATGATTTTACATAACATAAAAAATTATAATTCATCCATCATCCAACCGACATCCATTTTTCAAACTCACGTAATACCAGAATCGATGCGCGGTTGGAAATAAAAATGCCATTGTCTGAGGCATTTTCCAAAATGTCATTAAATTATGACATAAAGAATGTATACACAACACTATGTAAACCGTGTTTACAATGTGTCCCACTTTGTTATCAGTGGAGTTAGATAGTCGCTTGAATTGACACAGTAGTACAGAATCTAATGTTTAGTCTTATGGCGCCAAGAAAACAGTTACTGAACTCCGTTTGGTTTAGATCTTTATCTAGATGAAAGTTTAACAGCCCATTCTTGCCATGTAGAATTCTTATTTGTGATTCGATCAGTAGTTAGTTAGTAGTATATATTTATGATAACTGAATTTTATTCTTCCATAAAAATTGTATTCACTCAACATTTGTAGGGCTGTTGAGAGTAGCCCTTAGGAAAAACGTAAATTCTGAAGAAATTCGGCAAACCTTATCCTCTTTAATTTGACATATATATCTTGAAGATCGGTTCAGTACTTTCTATAAACTCAGAATCTGAATTATTCTTCCGTAAGAATTGTATTGACTCAATCTTTGAAGGCTGAATGATAAGTTACACATGTAACGAATGAAAATCGCAAGTAAGCTCATGAAACATAACTAGTATTTTATCTTATTAGGCCATGACGTTATAGTCGGTGTTCAAGAAATTTGAAAACTAAATCAGAATTTGAGTATTTATCTACTACAATTTCAGTGGGTACTACAATGAAACTATAAATTTATATATTGCAATCAAGAATCTAGTTTAGCTCCCATTAAAAACATGTCGTGTCAATTCGGTCATTGCACATATTTTTTATTGATGATTCTGAAACATTATTAAAAAACAACTAACCCGTGTCATTTCCTTTTTCGAAATTTTAATTAAAAATAAGAAAAAAATGTTCGAAAACTCTAAACATTGAATTGGTTCAAAACATGTGCGTTTTAGTGCCCTGTGACGTCACAGTTCTCGCTCATCTGGCATTGACTGATCCTATGTATTATGTCGGTAATCATTGTGACAGTGACAATTAGTTGTCAACACGATGTGAGATTAAATTTTAGTTTTATATTTGGTTTTATCATCACCAAGCGGGATTGAAAATTTTATATCTGGTGGTTAGGTTAGGTTGCAAAGCAAGTTACTATTATAAAGTGTTGCGCACCCGAGCAAACTACTTGTTCATGATTGGAGACGAGAAGTATGACGTTTTGAACACGAACTTGATCGCGTTTCTAAAAACGTGGACAAACTGTAATTAACATTTCGATAATTCAAATATGCCTGAATATAATTTCAATGGTGAATTGTTTGTTTATTATATAAGCTGTATTGTTTAAAACTTATAAAACATAAAAAATCCAATGCATGCAAAGACCGTATTGCAAACGTCTTCCAAATTTAATCGATTCTAATGTTCGTAATCGGCACTCTGTCGTTTCTGATACAGTTTGTAATTTTACAATTAATCCATAATTCTTTGCAAATTTTGGGGTGCATAAGTTGGAAGCATTTCTCCTACCTGCGGGTCTCATGAATCATTCAAGTCTTCCTGGTAAGCATGACTTCCTATGACGTTTAAAAAGGGTAGCAGCAAATAGGTATTTTCACACACGGCCTACATATATTTTACATGTGTGTACCAACAAACATAAATTTGACTCACTCGTACACACCGTTATTAGATGCCTGTTGCTGTTTTCCTTTACTGTTTTCACGTTCGTGTAGTAGTATCTGCATTCTCACGCCAGTTTCCATTAAATATTTAATCACACGGGATACAAGAGACTAGTAATGGATGTTGAGGTTTGCGAAGAGCACGTTTTCATAGCAAGGCGTGTCCCTTTTGTGAGACTAAAATTTTGTTTGAATGTCAATATCATGCTCAAAACCCTTTGAGCTCAGAGATTGTTGTGTTGGCGTAGTAGAAACTTGGTATTTCTATCTTCAATGAAATAGAAGTCGTACACCTTTTGCTAGGTAGATATAATAACATTTGATATCAAGTTTGTTATAGAGGGCGTATTGAGCGCCTTTGATAATATCTTATAGTAGTGAGTTAAATGGCAAAATATTTGCATTATCGCTGAAATATGAATCTAGGTATTTGTGAATTCTAAAAAAAGATAGGTTGGCTGTATGTATCCACGAATCATGACAAATAGAGAAAAAGTCTAAATTTGACATGTAATATGCTTCATAACTAGTAGCAATAGGTATTATAAATAACATTGTTCATAGGCACAGATATGAGAAGCGCAAAACTAAAAAAATTATATGAATACTTTGGCTTGAAAGAGTAGATTTTTAGATGCATAGGTACCTATGTCAGCTAATGTTATTGCTTTCCTGGTTTTTCTTTTTTTTGTGTCAAAATATACAGGGTGAATTTTTTATGTGTCTACGAACGATTACTCCATTACTACAAGAGAACTAAATATAAATTATATACAAAAATTGGACCTAAAGGATGTTCTCTACCCTATATATTATTTTAAGTTCAGAATCTAAACTGCTCTACGATTCCAGCAATGTAAACGTATACTGGGTTATATGGTGTTTTTCAAGGATTATGATAAGATTTTATCAGAAAGTTTTGATAATTTCATCCTCCTTTAAAGAAGGGAAATATTGATGTCCTTATAGTTAGTACTACTATTATCGAATTTCGATTCAGCGAGAATTGGATTAATTGTCGCTTATTTGTCATAAATTTGGTATGGAAACAAAACATTTGTCGCATTTATAATTTTGGGTGGTGCTAACTTTATATTAAAGATAGCACTAAAAACATAAAATTTTGTCCGTTTTCGAATGTATTGTGCGTAACTTATTTGTCGCAAATTAGTTAGATATGACGTAGAAAAGCTAATAAAACGTTACTTTTGTTTTTTATCTCTTTATAAGCACTATTAGCACTACCTCTGAGTAGAGAATGATTTTTCTCGCTTTCCAATAGTTAAATTTGGTGGAACTTTTTTATCGCTAATTAGTTATGATCAAAATCACGATCGATTTTGATTTTTCAGCTATTATAAACATGAACAAGTGCAGAAAATACGGCCAATCAATTTCGGTCTCGCACTTAATTTGAGATGAATTTTCTTTGATTTACAATGCGTAACTAATTGAAATACGCTGAGTTTCAATTAATTGCTTTTTTTTCGAAACTAAATTATCTTTAAAAATGTTTTTTTGAAGAGTGATAATGCTAATTTAACTTTATCAAAATAAGCAAATGCAACTTTGATAACTGCTATAAAACAGAAAATTTGAGAATAATTTTTTTGTAAATTAGTTATAACGGAGAAACGGATGAGAAAAAAATATTTCCTTTTTTATCGTGACAATCTGACGTGGTAGAGCTAACTTGAGCTCAAGTGAACATTACCACTAGGTAAAAAACAGTTTTTCCTGAGAAAAATAAAAATCGATAAAGATTTCAATCATAACTAATTAGCGACAAAAAAGTTATACCAGATTTAACTTTTGGAAAGCAGGAAATACTATTTTTTACCAAGTGGTAGTGTTCACTTGAGTTCAAGTTAGCACTACCATGTCAGATTTTTAAGAAAAAAAATTCTCTCATCCGTTTCTGCGTCATAACTAATTCGCAACAAATTAATTCCCAAAGGTTCTATTATGTTGCATTTGCTCATTTTGATCAGGTTAAAGTTAGCATTACCACCCTTTTAAAAAAACCTTTTTATAGATAATTTAGTTTCGAAAAAACCTAACTAGTTGAAACTCGGCACATTTACCATGTTGTCCGCACTTTTTCATTTTTTTAATAGCCAGAAAATCAAAATCGATTGTGATTTCGATCATAACTAATTAGCGACAAAAAAGTTCCACCTAACTTTACTATTGGAAAGGGGAAAAACCATTTTCTACGTGGTAGTGCTATCTTGAGTTCAAGTTAGCACTACTACACCTTATAAAGAGATAGAAAGCTAAAATAAAGTTTTTCTAGTTCTTTCACTCATCATAACTAATTTACCACAAATTAGTTACTTAAAATACTTTCGAAAACTGACAAAATTTTATGCTGTTAAGGGGTGGTAGTGCTAACATTAATATAAAGTTACCATCACCACCCAAAAAAAACTAGAAATTTCACAAATTTCTTTTTCCATGACAAATTTACAATAAATAAGCGATAAATAAACCACATCTCGCGGAATCGAAATTCGATAATGGTAGTGCTAACTTTAAGGACATGAAATATTGGGTGATCCATTAGAAAAAAATGTGAGAATATTTTATTAGAGTTTTGACATTCCCTGTAAACTATTTATGCAATAATATTAAAAAAGTACATTACACTACATTCTTTAACAAAACTGACACTTACAAAAAGGTACATATCTAATATTATTTAGGTAATATACAGGTTGAAATCATTAAAATCTTCTGATAAAATTGTTCAAATCTTTAGTAAAACCATGCAAAATCAAATGATGTTTACACTGTTGGAATCACAGAGATTCTGGATTTTAAATAAACTATGGGTATTCTATTTAAAAAAAGAAAGACATAAGATAGATGTTGCATCATGATAGGGAACATAATGTACATTTCTAGGTACCTACCTACCTACTAAATTTTTATATAATTACTTTTGAATTCCCCTGTGATAACAGTGTTATCGCCCTTGTGTATACTTAAACTCACATGTATAAAAGATAAAGGGAATATCCTTATTTCCAACAAAAACTCATAGGGACTTATTTTAAAGGTTTCAGAACATCCCGTACAGCTTCTCTCAAAACCAAATTACCTGATAATGGTTTATTTTGTTAATAATGCTGAGTTTCTACTATATTTGTGGTGTATGTTTTTATCTTTTCCTTTGATAATTTTGGCGGATGCGCCAAATGCTTTTTGTAATTCAAGAGTATAGTTTGCTTAATGCTTAAAGAAAACTGATAAACTCTATTTGTACTAGGCATTTTTACATCTAAAATTATATAAAAGGAAATTCCAGTTACTCTTTATCAAAAAACTTATCTAAGATAAATTATAAAAGGGACTTTCATTGCTTGTACGTTCCTATATATCTCAGTAAATTTAAGTTCGAACATTATTTATTTGGAATCTTCTTAAACAAGGCAAATTAAGTTAAATATATAGTACTGAGAGCTCTGAAATACCGATAAAACATCATCATGAGATTTGTTGAGTGAAAATTTATTTAGTTGCTTATCAAAATTTGAATAGATTATTATAGGTCACTTTACTTGGAAGCAAGAGTATTTTATCTCTCTAGTTCTTGTTCCTAGCTAGAATCTTTTTAGTAAATGCGAAAGTCAGTGGATAACCTTAATACACTATCTGCATTTGCCCCAAAAAATAATAAAACGAATATATTTATTTTATCTTTCATAATGGCTGGCTAGGATACGATTATTTGTGATCTGCCTGAAGTGAAAGCTTACAATGAATAAGGATGGTGTCCTGACTAATATTTATAATAATATCCACTCAATTATTTTACCTAACCTCGAAACACTGAATTATTATAAAATGGCGGCATAAAAGATCAAAAACAAATTGTACCTTGCATACATGTTTTTGCACACCTTGGCGAGAAATTATCAGATAATAAGATTTCTATATCATAAATATTATCTTCTCACCTTATATTATATGTTGACATTTTTAAACCATCAAGATAGCGGTGAACAAACTTGAAATTATTGATCAAATACGGTATTATATTGAGGTTAGACCGATCAGCTCAAATGCGTTATGTTTTTTGAAATAAGCCAGTCTCTAATTATGCCGAAGTGAGAGAACAATGTTGAGAGAAATATTTCTACTCTCTGTGCATTAAATGGTATTCATTTCAACGATTCGACTAAAAAGAGGCATAATTCGTTATGTTATATCTCTGCAACTATTGTAAGTACCTATGCATTAGAGGGTTAAGCAGGTAATCCAATCAGTGTCAATTTTACAATTATAAAACTTTGGGAATTTCAGACGTAAGTACCATCTTACCTGTGAAGTAAAACAACTGTTTAATCAAACTGACTCTACCTAAAATTCATCTATTATTGAGTGTAATATTAAGAAAGGTTCTTCAATTGACGTAAATGAAATAAAACTATTCAATTTCCTCTAGTTTAGTGATTGAGCAATGCCAATCAAAATAATGCAACGCAAAAATGTCTTAGTTTTGAAAATTTCAGAGATATATTCTCGTAGATTTAGGTATATGTGTTACATTACAATGAATAGATGAACTGTAGGTATGTAAGGCCAGAGAAGAGAGAAACTACTCTAATGGGAATTGTTAATCAACGAATAGATGAGACTCCTTAAATTCTGAATAGACATACGACTTGTAATCTGTTTAATAGACATGCCGCAGTTGATAGTATTCCACAGCGATTGAGCTACCGCACTCGGTATTCTTCCTGAATAGTATGGGGCTCATAAGCACTAATTATATTTTAGTGGTATATCTTAGTGATTAGATAATATGTAGTGCACATCCCTAACATCTAAGGAGATATACCTACAGGTGTTTTAATATTAACATGTTAGAAATGTGCATGTGGCATATTGCTTTCACATTCTTTCTTATATATTTGAGAGTTAGGAAAGAATATAAGTTGAAATATTTTGAAACATTGATCTTTTAAGTATTTTTGACAGGAAATCCACCGTTTCTCTTTGCATACAATTATTGTAACACAAAAGAGAGATACCTTCACTCGATTTGATGTTTGATATCCATTGGAAATACAATTTATATTGTATACCTACCTTCTTTTTTCAACCTTCATTTGATTTGATAACAAAAAAATGTAAAATAGTTCTATCAATTGTTAAATAAATATTGAATAAATTGTATTATCCCCAACACCAGCCACATGTCTTTAGATAAATAGCAAGACCAGAAATCTAAGAAGGTTAATCAAAATAAACCGATGATCCGTATTATCACCTATTGTTCGAAATATAGATAAGCAATAAAAGTGTTTGTCCCTTGAAGTATTTCCAGGTCCTACCTACCTATAAAACAAAATTTAATGGTTAGAGCAAGTACAACTCTGCGTAGACCGCCTGCTGATTACTCAAGTGTTTGGTGATTTACAACCTTCTTAGATATCTGGTCGTACTTATACCGATTTTCTTGTTCATCACTCTTAATAACCTTGCGGTGAATGTATTATATTTTGAATAATTTATTTTTTTATAGGCGGCCTTAATCTCACATTGAAAAGATACTACAAAATTGTTTCCATTATCTAAATAGATGATCATCTTGTAATTAATTGGAAAAAAGTTCTGTTGTGTCCACTCACATGACATTCCTATCGGTCTTAAGAAATGTCCATTAAATATGAAAAAATCGTTTGATTGGCTCGTGCAGACGTTTTTTTCAACAGAATGAAAAATTATGCAACTAAATTGGTCCATCTTCATGGGGCAATCTTGGTACTGTCGGATAGATATTCGAATGTTAAAAGTATATGTTTTGGACTCAGCGGACTCTAAGATAAGTCTGTTGTGGTAGCGGTATGAAAGTACATTTACTTACAGTGAGTCCGAAGTTGGTGATAGATATTAGAAATCTAAAAAATGATATGAAGAAAAATGGCTGAATAAGGAGAATTTTATGTAATTCAGTGGGTAACTCCACCTTGGTCATAGAACAATTTTAATTAGTTTTACCAAATATTTTGAAACTACTAGAGCCCTTCTTTCCAAAAAAAAAATGTAATTCTCTTACATTTGACCCACTTCCAAATGTAGGTGGCGTACTATTACACTGAGTTCTTTTTTCATGTTCGTTTGCTTGTTTCACATAGTAAACATGGTCCGATTTTGATGACTTTGATTTGAAAGAAGAGTACCTACTGACAAATGGTCCCATATTGGACAAATTTAAAATACATGTTTACTTCAATGTTTACTTCTCCACAAAAATTGTCCCAAAGAGTATAGAAGAGGCATTTTTTTTATACAACAGAATATTTAAGACTTTAAAACATATCCTGTAAATTTCTTGTGAATATTTGTTTAATGGAAAATGTTTGATCACTTTTTTGGGTAGGTTTGTAAACGTTACTTTAAATTTCATCTTTTATATTGTCAGAAATCAATATTTGGTTCTTTTCATACAGTCGCCGTATTGGAGATTAGCAGATTTTTCAATAGAATAACTTAGTTATGGGATAAAAACTATGAAGTTTTGATTGTGCATAAATTTGGCAACGTGGAATAATAAGACAACACCAAACAAGGAACAACCCCTTGGATTTATGATTCATTATTAAAGATGTGTTATTTTTCCTGAAGTATTCTAGAGTATTGCTGTTAATGTTTTCATTCTGCTCCAAATGATTGGTAGACCTAGGAAATGTTTCGTATTTGAATAAATACATGTTAACATGGATGACATAATCTCCAAAATTCTTGGTAGCCCTAATGGCATTTCTGCAGCTTTTATTAGAAGACACACTTAATTGAATTTTTTCATCGTTTCAAGAAATTTGCGCCATTTTAGAACTATTGTAAGAAAATCGTTTTTGATCTTTGACCTTATCAAATAATTATTTGATTATGTTACAACTATCTTATTAATAAATAATGTTAAATAAATAAATCCAAATCTCTTATAGGATAATATTTCTCTTTATTTTTTCATCCTCAAGCACATCTTTTGACAATATTCTAATCCAACGTTGAAAAACAAGATTGTAAGCGATCCAGCTATGGTTAATCTTAACCATCTTCCAAATTCTCAAACATAGGTCAGTGAGACGATTACAAAAAGAAAGCCTTCTGTTTTTTTAGAATAACCTAATACATAGGTGGAATAATAATTGTTCTTTGAATAGCGCAGATTATTAGAAACTTGTTATACTTGGCCATTTCTCTTATATCTTCATATGCCACCAATATCAGGTAAACTGTACTTATATTCTTCACATAAATGGAGAACGCTTCCTTACCTAAAAGACATTTAATTTTATCAACAATAGAGATTTGAGGCAAGATGCCACTACCGTAAGAATTCCTTTATCAGCTTTGTTAAAAGATTTCGTCTAAACTATTTCTGGGATTTATGTTAAAGTGCACACACAGATTTCCTTTTCATGCCGAGAATAAGCTTAGACTTCTAACATGTATTTGCGAAGAGCATACACACAATGCTGCATCCCTGGAATTTGGAGCATATATATATATTCTAATTCAAAGAATGTTCTCTGAGTTATTCTGTTAGAGTTCGTACATTATCCTTTGTACTTTTGAAAATAAGTTTATATTTCGAGAAAAATAATGACCAGATTTGGGTGGAGCGTATTTTATTTAAGAAGAGTAATCCATTCAATCTTCATTATTGGCCAAGGCAGTCACAAGAAGATAGTCTTATGTAACTAAAATACATAGTTAAAGACCTCAATAAAGCTTATTTTAAACCTATCACAAAATATGGCTCCCATAAGGAACAACAAAGTTGATGATTACAGACAACCTAAAGCTGAGATTTAAAATTATGTAAGTATTTAAACGTATTTCTCAGAAAATGTGATTTTTATTTAGCTGTTTCAAAATATTCGATACCTCCATGAATTATAATTCCTCGGTGAATAGCATTGAGGTTGTCAGTCTCTAAAGACAAAAGGTAGTCTGGGCAATTCTCCTATATAATCCGAATATGTTAGTGCGTTGAATATCTGTCGACGGTAAGAACTTTTAATTGGGTGATTTTTTTACTATTCGGGGTCTGTTCGGATCCGACGATACCAGGATACGTAGGAATATTTTTCAGGCCAAATAGAAATAACAGGCACCTTCCAGGAAACGGCGCATATGTCGTATTTTCCACATAGAGATGAACAGCACACATCTTTTTGTGACATATATAAATATGCTTTTTGTAATACAATAAGGATATTTGAAAAAGGTTATATATATATATATATATATATATATATATATATATATATATATATATATATATATATATATATATATAAGCAAAAGAAATAACTTCTCGGAGTCTCAATTAATCAATTTTTCATTTGTTTAGAGAAACAAAAAATGTTTTTGGCAATGAGTGTTTAAATCTAGTACAGTATCATTTTAATTTAAATTCTTTAATATAAGACCATAAAATTTATGTAAAGTTTAGTACAATTATTTTAATAACTATTATAAGTTTAACATGATAAAATGTTCATATACAGTCAAAAATAAACTGTTGGACAGTTGCTTAGCAACATGGACATTTTTACCCAAATTCAAATTTCGATATTTTCGTAACGGAAAGAGATATCGAGTTGCGGTCCTCGGGAGGTTCTTGACCAACTCTTTGAGAACTCAATATTTGCATACCATGCAATTAAACAGCTTAAATAATAATAAGTTAGTACTCTTAATATAGGGCTGTATTCCAGTGGCGTAATAGGGTTATAAACTTTTTGGCATAAAATAAAATTACATTATTGCCTTTGCCATCAAAGTCTCCAGACCTAAAGATAATTGAGCATGTGTGGTCTCCGCTAAAATATGCAGTGCGGTCAAGATAAAATAGCTGAAAACCTGTTTGAGGCCATTGAGGAAGAGTGGGAAGACTTTATTAATCTGAAAAGAATGCCACGAAGATTCCAGGCTGTCAACAATATTGATTAAAATACCTGCTGCTATTTTGTAAAAAGTTCTTTTTTGTCATTGTTATTTAGGTATCTAACTAGTTTTAATTTATTTTTTTTTGAAATGTTATACATATTGTTAATGTTAATCGATGAATTCTTTGATGTTGTTTACAAATTTAATAGTCTATTAAATATTGGAGAAATTTTTTTTCAATGGAGACGCGTACGCAAATGCTGTATGAGAGATAGATAAAAAAAGAAGATGAAAAATCCAGATAAAAGATGAATAGCGGTGTTCGCCAGTATCATAGTATTTCAAAAATATTTTTTTATGTTATTAGCACATCTTGCCAAACCAAAAAATGCTTTTGTTGTAACGACACTGGAATACACCCATATATTAAGAGTGGTAGCTTGGATGTGTTTCATTAAGCTGTTTAATTACAGAGTATAATTTATAAATTCAGTTTAAATTACATAATGACTTAGTAGCAAATTTTTACTGCACGCCAATAGAGTTAATAACGTTCAATGAGTGCTTCAATCTTTTCTCGGGCGCAAGAAATTTCACTTTGTACAGTATGAGAAAAAATTCCCTTTCCCAAGAGAAACCTCGAAAAAGTCCATTTTTTACGGACACTTTATTAAAAACGACATAATATGAGTTATAGAAAGCTTTCTAAAAATTCTGTAAATTACTTTTTTTTAGGATAGTCCAAATATTAAAAGGATGCAAAGAAAAATTTACAAAATCAAAATTTGAGAATCTGACATAGCCCCAAACTTTGATAAGAAAACATGACTTCCTTTATTCAGACTGTATAAGTTATAAAGAAAAATACCGGTCGAACACTGCAAGTATTCTCAAAGAGTTGATCAAGAACCAACCGAATACCGCAAGTGGATGTTCTCTTTTCTTCCCGAAAATATCGAGATTTGAATTTGGGTAAAAATTTCCATGTTGCAAAGCAACTGTCCACCAATTTAGTAAGCTTTGAATAAAACTATGGATCTAAATTGACTAGATGATAGGGAGTCGTGATTATTAAAATGTCGATGTCTATAGTGAAAAGGGGGAAAAGAGTTACCTGATTTTGGCTATTAATCAAATTTACTGAGAAGCCTCTAAATAAATTGAATAAATAAATAAATAAATAAAATTGGATAAGTGCGAGTAGGCCTCGTGCGGATAAGTTTCTATAGTATATTCATATAGGATTTTCTGTAAACCTACAGTGAATACTGATTCTATGCTGTGTATTTTCGGAGATTTAGGGGGGTACAGTATATTTTTGTATATAATCCTGATGATAATATATTTTTCACCGATCATAACGATCCTTTTTATTTGATATGTCACATGAAAAATATTATTCTAATTTTCAAATTTGTTCTGCAAAATTAACCGCCAATATGAAAATTCATTTATTTAAACTATACATCCATTTTGCACTCACCTAACTCTACATCACGACAAAATTTCAACTCCTTGCATTTTGTAGATTCGGAGAAAATAGGATATGACATACAGACAGACCTGCACCAGGGTGAAGTTGAAGGTGAATATTATGGCAAAGATCTGCGAGGCAGGGTCCAAACGCGGGTGCCAACGTGCAGTCGGGAGTTCGATACACAGGCTTTTACGAATTCTTTATCTCCTAATATGTTTGCATCATTGCACGGTATTATGAACATAGATTTTAGGGCCTTTTAAACTGAGAATACATTGTGGCGTCTTATGAAGGCGCCTCGTTGACAACACTATGTTATGTCGAGCTCGACTAAACATTAGGTTCTTTCTGAGAGAAATTATCTCATCATATTTATAGCCAATAACTAAAAATTGTAAAAAATGAATATTAAAGTTACAGAAGACAATATTACCAGTAAATTTAAAGGGCATCAACACTGAGTGCCGTTCCAAAATTTAAAATCCATTTTCTATACCCAGCCATACTTCATTTTAAGTGTGAAATGCAGTGTAAAAGAAGAAATTCAATCTACTTTAGAAATGTATTCTTATTTTATCATCAGCAACATCTACAGCTATTAGGAGAAGCTTGGATTATACACATTTTACAAACTTGATGAATCCAGACCTTCATGATATCCGTAGACAGACTATCATTGTGCCGTTTAACAAAATTCCAACATATAAAGCTTCAGTACCTACTGTGAAGTGATATACATAAATATAATTGAATAATTGAAGGCCATAAATTAAGGGCAGAACAAAAGAATAAATTTAATTAATTTTGTTGGAGAGAAATGGGTCCACTGAAAGTGACTTGCCGAGATACAAGGTCAGATAGGATAAATTTCCGTTTCTCTGTTACGCCCTTTGTGATCATTGTTCCTTTGAAGAATCTCTTTGTATCTTCTCATTTTTTTGATGGTCTACCCTCGAGATATTATCGTGTATAGCTATCCAATTTGTTCGCGGTATTGCTTCTATTATTCTCTAATTTAAGCTTTTAATGAATGTCTACATTCCAAGGTCTATTATTTGCGATAAAGATAAATAGTTCTTTATATGTCGTATTTATTTTGATCCTACTATACTCCGTATCAGGCTGTGGCCTGGTATAGGCGATGTATTTTACACACAGTTGCCTCTCTTTAAATTTACCTGTAATATTTTCTGCTGTAATTTTGAAATTCATTTTTTATTTTCATTAATTATTGAACATAAAATGTTGAGATAAAATTGAAGCCCAAGCTTCGAAATTTGCTTCGCGTTGGCAACGACGGGCTCCCTAAGGTGCCATACTGTATTTCCAATTTCAAATGCATCATATTACAATTATAAATTTTGCAAAATTATTAGAAAATTTTAAATTTGGTAGATAATTTTGACACTTCACGTTTCAGAGTTTTAATTTATATACCTACTCCATAATATCACCGAGAATACTATAATATTCTTTAATTTATTTCATACGTGCGACTCAGGACACACGTAATAGATATCTAACGACGCTTTTGACTTTGATGGAAGTTCTTTGGGCCTCTTTAACTTTTTGATACCTATCCTTTGAACATGCCTTCTTGTTAACAACTTCCCAACATTTCTGCCTTTGTTCTGTTCAATTATATGCGCACACCATTGTTCTACATAACATAATTTAAGTTACGTTTCTCTCTGCTTCACATCACATTAGATTTATATTATCCTCAGGCGGCTGATGGAACGGCATCTTCAAACGTCGTCGACAAGTACATGTGTGTGGTGGTGCTAGATGTAGTGGGGAGGAAACTCAAGTTAATGTTTGCACATTATTTATTTAGTCTGATAGACTTGCTTGTAACCTGTAAAGTTGGTTGAATTGTTACGAATTGAGAATTTATTCCTGCTAACGTGTATACTAACTAGCTGCGAGCACCTATACAGAGTGGTCCGAATTGTGATGCAGAAACTTTAACAGCGTATTCAGCAAATAAAAATAATTTAAAAAGTTCATATAAACCTATCTCCAAAAATTTTAAAAAAAATTTCTAGATTTTGCTTTCAAACTTAGTACGTATTATTACCACTTAAAAACAAATGTATTATTTGGAGATCTCAAAACATCGCGGCAGAAATACGCATAACTATTTTAGACGTTACCATTTTACCACCGCTATAACTTGAAAACCAGTCCAGTTAGGAAAATATGGGAGATCTAAAATTCAAAAGAACTGCTGCAAGAGGTACCGACCAGGGAACAGATGGGACCCACAACTGTTGGAGAAGAGAGGGAAGGAATGAAAAGAACCAAATGGATTGGCGCATGGCAGGAGAAAATGAGACACCTTTCAAAAATATAAAAAGACGTAAGCCCAACAATATATGGTAAACATAGTACCTAGATAAAGAAAGCATTACTATGGACCAATATTTTACAATAAATTGCCGCTGCGAGTTAGAAACTTGAATAGAAGCAAATTTAAAACCATAATTTTAGAATTCTTGTCAAATGAGTGTTAATACAGGTTAAAAGACCACTAGAATAGATGACTTGAGTATTCATTAGATATTTCAAGTATGTGATCTTAATCCCTTGTTTTTATCGCTTTAAGTATCTGTGTTATTGTATGTACTAGTAGGTATCTACAAAATCAGTTCATCCTTTCCAGAGATGATCTTGACATAGACAGGCAGACAGAATATAATACATATAGACAGATTAATATCTGGAAATATTTTCTTGGACACCAAAAATTGTAGGTTATTACAATACTTTCCTTATTAGGCTATATACAGTAGCGGTAGGAAAGTAAAATCGACAGTTGAGCAGGATCCATAGACTCACTTGAATATTAACACCTAATTGTAATTGAATTAGTTACAAACGTATGTGGTCATTACTGTATATATTGACAAAATTAAACACAAAAGCAGCTTAATCTATGTAATGAACTTATTCATTTTATGGCCGCACGTGATAATCACCAATTAAATGTTAATGATATTAAATTTAACCCGCTGTTCGTCCAACAGACTGTAATTAAATACAAGAACAATGGTGTTTCATGGTTTACACCATTGCTTAAAAGCTTTTATATTCTAGTTTTATTGAGAACATAAAAGTATTCAAATTCTACACGATGTGACCCATATTCTCAAATGGCCTGTAGAGATTCCAGCAAAATGGATTATCATTGAAATTTTTGTTTGCATATAAAATGTTTGTGTTGCTAGGCATGTCCAGTCGTGACAAAATTTCACTAAAATATGTTTTGCCTACAGAAGATACTTTTATAGAAAACAATAATTTATAAATAGCGTAATGGGAGCTTAGATGGACCAACAGGATAGACGGTCCACCGGTAACATTATTCAAAGTATGGCACCACTGCAACATCTGATCGCTGTATGTTTTGTTTTTCGATCAGTTTACCTTGCGACAGTCATGAGCATGTGGTTCTACAGAGTTATCTCGAACCTAACCTAACCTAACCTAACCTAACCAAAAACAGATTTTGTCGCAGTTAAAATTCTATTTGAAAGTATATACTTGCGAGTTTAATACTTATTTAAGTCTAAGCTGTTTTCCTGTAACTGAAATTGTAAAGTAAGTGCATGAGTATCTCATCTACAGCTGAAATATCAAAAACTATCTAACGTGTTTACCTGTTACCAAGCTATATCCTCCTACTTGAGGATATATGGACCAACATGACTAGTGCAATGCCCAATAAATATACATAAAAGACATTTTCCTGAAAAAGGAGGCTGGGCCCCACAAGCTTTAAATGATGCCATAATTGTATACAGAAATGGTGAAATGAGCATCAATGTATCCGCCACAGCATTTGAAATACTCAAAAGTACATTTATTAGGCGGTTAAAATCAAATAATCTCGAAAAAGGCAACCGCTTGGAACTTGGTGCGCTATTGGGTTCAAATACTGAATAAAAATTAGTAAATTATATAAGAAAATTACATAAATTGAGTTTTACATCAACAAGAACAAGTGGCATATAATTTAGCAACCAAATAAATTTATTGAAAATGATAGAGAGTTATACTAAGCTAAATATATTATTATAGTAGGAACCTACCTTTTTGTAGGTTTTTCTATTAGAAAATCTGAGACCACTTCAATTGCAGGTTCTATTGAAATTTCAAAAGCAACAGTTGAAATCCATTTCGTTGGTATTAAACATTTTATGACAGAACATAGCCAAACCTGGACACAACAAAAACCCAGGCTAAAACACTGATGAAACAGGTTTACTACTAAACACTAGAGCTGTGCAAATCGTGGCCGCAAAAGGTTTCAAAAGTGTTCCAAGTATAAGCCATTACTGCATTTTCAATGTAAATGGTGAAATATATAAACAACTCATTATTCAAAGCCAACAGATCTTGCTTTTTTAGGTCTCTGAAAGGTAACTTTTATGGCGCATGCAGACACCTGATAAGAATTAACCCAAAAAACATCTAAACAGATTTCAGCTTGGAAAGCTCCTGGGTGAAGGTTAGAGGAAATCATCCTCTACTTAGAACGCCATTTCCGCACTCAAGTCAACCGGAATATTACTCAATATTCCCCTAGGGCCAGTTTTATAAGGGACATTTCAACAGTCGGTTGATCAAGCGCTGGTTGAAGCCAAATCTGCGGTTGAAATAGTTGAGAAAATTGTTAGTTGCTGTTGTTCAACCTTGGGTTGAAAGTTTATAGAACAGAAAGTCACGGTTCATCCTCGGTTGAGTTTCAACCTTCGCTCAACCGGACATTATAAAGCCGGTCCTTTGACACGAGATTACGCATTTTGGCTTGCTCTGAAGAAAATACAAAGTATAATAGAACTGTTCAAGCAAGATCTGAATCTCCACAATCAAGTACCTTTGGTATTCAAAATGAAAAAACTACTCCTAAAAATCATCAACTGCTAAAAATTAAAAATATTATTCATGGAGAAGCTCTGGCCCCGTTCCATTCTTATCTATAGATATAAAAAAGGAATTCTTAGAACCATATCATGAAATATTGCCACACTTAACTTTATTAAAGTTAAACAAGAGGCACAATGCAAGAACGAATCTATGCCAAAGTTGGCAGTGAAAATGGTAAATAAAAAGAAAAATAAGAAAGAATTATTGTAGTGAATCTTCATTCTCTGAAGAGGAAGTTGGTGATGTATTAAATGACTATGGTAGTGTTGATGAACATTTTAGTGATTTATAAAATGAGTGTGTTGTCTGTAACAAAGATTATCGTGTAACGAAAATGAGAGACGAATTGTTACAATACCTTTATTGCAAGCGCTGATCGCGCGAGTTTTACACAAGTTTTGTTACAGTTTGCCAGACCTGTGGAAACCTAGCTTGTAAAAAAAATTAGAGAGGTCCATCTTTCTTACATACTAAAGTGCATCTTACCTCTAGATGGTAGGATAGATGGTTCGTCGAAAAGTCTGAAAATGTAATGTTTTCTAGTTTTAACGATAAATAGGTCTTACTGATTTCCGAAAAGAGTACCAAAATTTATTTTCTCTGTGTACTTACCAATGTATATATTTTTACTTTAATTAGTGGAGAAATAATTTTCCTTTTACTTTATTTGGAACCATAATATATTTTTCTTCGAAAACTATAAATAATTGATTTGAAAAGCTTCGAAGAACCTGAAGTTTCTACTACCAATAGATAATTATATGAGAAACAGAAGTATTCTTTGTGAGGCTCTATTTCTACAACCGCCGTATTTGTATTTGCTCTAATTATTCTAGATTACTTATTCGCCTGAACACACAAACTAATTATACTTGTATAAATGTATTCAAGTTAATTTAAGTTTATTTGAAGAATCCTAAACATTTTCTCACAATCAAACGGTACTAGGAGAAGCGGCAAGTGCTGACGTAACTTGCTGCAATTATTTCAAGTTTATTAGGTGACATTGCAATATTAAAGCCATTAGAGTATTTCCATTTCTATGTCACCTGTCTGCTCGATAAGATTGATTGTGCTGGTCATGACAGATCCTGCTTGATCCTCATCTACCTTACGAAAGAACTGGTTTGAACCAAATCACCTGTTAAAACTTCCGTCAAACTACAATTTGTTTCACACAAAGAATCCTCATTGAAGCCTTATAATTTCTACTTGCATCGTGTATTGTGCATGCATCCTCTTTCCTTAATATTTCAAGGCCTTAAATACTTTAGACCATTAAGTAAAGTTGATTAAGCCTGAATGCACGTGTACGAGCATAATTATTCCCCGATTTCTAGCAAATTGCTAATCCAGAATAATCAGAGCAATTAGAAACGGAACAAACTGAGAGAGAGAACGAGCTATAAAGAAGCAACTGTTCCGAAATGAGCAAAGCTTATTTGATTCTGTGAAATATTTACCTTTAGATAAACATATTTTTGAAGTTGAAGTTTGAACCTATCTAATCTAAAATATCTCATAATCGAAGCCAAGCATTATTATCAATATATTATGTGGAGAATGGAAGAATTACTTGAAATAATGTTTATCTTTTCCAGAAACATAATAAAAGGTATCAGAGTACTAAGGAAGTGGTTTTCCTTATGTTTGTGATTCACTAATTTCCACGCTATGTGCTGTTTAGCTTCCAATATCAATGATCATAGTTACTAGTAGAGAAACATTTAGATGATTTTTTTTATAACATAGATATCAGCATTATTTAAATTTAATTAATTTGTCGTATTTCATTATAGAACAATATTCATAAACCTCTTTTAGAATAATTATAGTTTTTAGGTATTTTAGCTTGTTCAGTTTTTAAATTAGTTAAGGAAAAATCATTTTACTATTTACAACCATGATGAAAGCAGACATTTTTTTCTAAAAAAGCAAATAACTATAGTTATCAGTTTATCAGTTTTCAATAATACTGCAGTTATATGATATGATATATAATAAAAGTGTGCTGGATAAGTTAACAAGATTGTATATCTAGAATGAAGTTGATACCTATAAGAGCTAAAATCCTGCTCACGTGTACGTGATCGTCATTTTGTATTAGGTTCATCAAAAGGAAATATCGAAAAATCGGAAATAAATCACCCACAGAAAATTTTTAAATGTGAGAATATACCTTTACTAGATTCAGATAGGAATAAAGAGACATTTCATAAATATTGGATTCGTTCATATGAACCAATGATGACAGTTTATTGAATTCTGATAAATATAAAATCTCTAGTAATATACCTAAACCAATTTAAACTGGGCATCGTAAGGAAATAAGGAATGTTGTCCTTTCAATATAAAAAAATTAAGGCACCAAAGAATATTTCTGCTTCTGACACTAACATGTGATGTTTGACTATTGCGTAATTTTAGATGATTCAAGTGAAGACATATTCGCAAATTCAATGGCACACTTTGTATGAATTATTTTTGGATCACTCAAGATAATCTTGATATTGTAGGTACATGAGAGTTTTTGCAGCGAGATTTTGCAAAATTTAATAACGAACCTAACCAATCCGAAAGAAACCAATAAATTAATTACCTGCCATTTTCAATGATCTTGATAAAGTGCTTCAAAATACAATTTAATTGAGTTCTAAATTCTTCACATAGAATTGAACACTCATGCGTAACACCAGACGAATTATTTTAGACTTTAATAAATATGAAGTAAGATATAAGTTGTCAATCAAGGAGATTTTATCAAACTCTACCTTTTGAATTACATCTACAATAGCATAAATTTATAAAACAAGACATCTCGAGAGAAGTAATTAAGGAAACTGATATTTGGATGTATGAATTTTGATATATTTTTAAGGATTCATTACACCATGAAAAATGTATGGTTGTACTATATGGGCCAGTATGGTATGTACAATGTGGACAAATAAGCGTACAATGTAGTATGTCTCAGAAACCATTTACTAACAAGAACTCTGGTCATATTCAATTTTGTCCTTGGATGATCGGTTTAGCCAGGAAATGAGTAAGCAATTAAAAGATTTTACTATTCATTCGAGCATAGCTCTTGTTATAGCGAAGGCTATTGAGCAGAATGTTTAAGAAAAGTTTCATCAAAACAAAATCGTTGAAACCGTTTTCGCACCACAGTCTCGAGTGAAACGAAAAAGAAAGCAACAAAATCGGTCCAGCCGTTCGCCAGATAATCTTGATACATAGCTACTGACAGATCAGTGACTGAAAATGTGTATTTTAAATTCAGAAGACTTTAAAACGGGAACTTTTTTTGCAAACGGGACATAGAGAATTCTAAGCAATTCGGAACAATAATTTAGTACCAGAAGGAATGAAAAAATGCGTTTTTGACAAAAGAACTACAAACAGAAATATTTTTGAGTTAGTTTTTCATCTGATGGATAATACTAACGTTCTGGCTACTAGTCTATCAAGAGGTTTATACGACAGATAGAAAAAATCTATATTATCAGTCAGATAACTTGCAGATTGTTTAACAGAAATTAATTAAAAGAAGCTATCAAATTAGCTTTGAATATTTCTTAAGTATCTTTTGGCTTCCAAGATTTTTTGGGAATATTCCAGTAGTGATAAATATGGATTTTCTGAATCTCTCGTTTCTGGTCTTCATAAATAGTCCATTGCCTTTAGGTGAAATAGAGGAAAATTGAGTCGGAGTTTTGCTATTTTGTAGCTACATGTTTTTGGGTCACTGAACTTGAATTTGATGTTTAGTACATCAGATTTTGTCTGGAAAAAGTTTTTTTATCAAAAAACTTTTTTGGTATTTAACTCGTAACTCTAAACACAATTGTTTTTTAAAAAGACTGTAAAATTTCTTATTACACTAGACTAGATTCCCTATATTTTGATATAAAGATAGTTCCTTCACGTCTGTTTAATACGCTGTTAGAGATCGCTGAAATAATGGTAAGAATGTCAAAATATACGACTTCTTTCACATTTTATATCCAATTTACAGGAAAACTATAGATTTTTTGTTTATGTTTGTTAATGTTGATTATGAATGTAATTGAAAATCATGAAATGCAGGCAAAAAAATATATTATTTAACGATAAGAAACAATGCACGTGATATGTGTTGATAGTTATTATTATTTGAATGTATTATACGTAATTCATGAATGATATGTGAAATATATTACATAAAAAATATATACTAGAAATACCGAAAATGCAAATTGTTGGCCTATCTATTCAGAATCTGGAAAAGACATTAAAATCTTGATTAGCAGGTGTATTTATATCATGTACCTATTATTAGTAGTATGTATTCGATTTATTATGTATTATATTTGTAATTATAAACTAAATGGCTTTATTAATCAGATACTTGTGTAGAAATTGTCATGTTATAAACCTGTAGATGCCGATCTGCATCCTTCTTTTTTCAGGAGCAACTAGTGTACTTGTGCCGTAGACTCAAGGAGATCAATGTAGAAACTTAAGTTACAGAAAGAGCGAAATCAGTTATAGTCTTTATATATGTGTTCAGCGCCAAAAAAAAACATAAAGATAAAAAATATCAAAATTCCGGCATAACTGTCTTCTATTTGTCCTAATTTTGATCCAAGAGAGATGAACTGAACATAAAATTTTGTATTACTTCCAAGACAAATTCAATTAAATATATAATTGATTAAGCTGACCAGATCCACAACGATAATACCACAGATTTCTACCAGTGGGTATATCGATTCCATTGCGGCCGTTGCATTATGAAATCATAATTCGACGGGACCATATTGTCGACAAGAGCTTATTCAATATCGTATAGCAGGCAGCACGTGGGGTGTGGTCCAATATTGGATGATAACAACATTTTAAATTGCTCCGGACACAATTTATGGCGGCACATCATATTAAGCCCGTCGCACACGTGGGGCATCCTAGCAGCTTTCGAATTATTGGACGAGTTGATTATAAAACAGCACGAGTCTATTATTTTAAAATTGAATAAAAAAGTCACCATGGACTCTAAAATTAAAATTGTAAAGCATTGGATGGAGTTGCAAAGCAGCTAATAATGAACAGATTCGGTAATATATCAAAATTACCGAAGCTACATTAGAAGTAGCTACATGTATTTTGCGAATAAAATCATAGCTCTTTTATGCTTCTAGTCTAATATATACTTGATAATCTTGTCTAATAATTTTATGTATAATGTGTTCGTTGGGTAGGTATATGTGGGGAAAGGTGGGATAACATGACGGACGGGGTAACATGACTAATTCGGTTTATGAGCGAATTTCACCTGGCATGCCATCTGTAGTATATCTGAGGCACTTTTAAAATTGAGAACATCAACCAATCTAATTTTTGCGTTACGCCTTAGGTAATAACGACATGTTGTTTTCTGGGCAATTTACTATAATTTATCGGAGGTCAACAAGACATTTTTCTGAAATGCAGGTGAGTATCTTCCAAATAATGGCACGGGTATATAGATAAATAAATGGCAATTCCTGTAGAGTAGTTGCTTTTTGAAAACTTTATTTGATTTCCTTGTGTGCGTCATTTTTTGCTAACCTAAACTCGAGGGGTTAGATGGTGAATTCGTCATGTTACCCAAACCCCTTGCGATGGTGGCATACTTGATTTTTTATCAGAATATTCCGGAGGTACGAAAGAACATCTAACAGGAAAAGTTTTACCGTTGCTGTTGCGATGCGTGCCGTTGAAGGAGGATTTTTTGCAATAGAGCAGCACTCGAACAAAGTGCTCCAGAACCTACGCTATGAAGATATTTGAGAAAAGAGAAGAGAGGTGGTGATCTTCCGAGTGATGTGGCAGATACAAGAAATACATTCAGCGAATAACAAACCAGACAATTGATGGAATATTTGACAGAAATAGGCCAAAGCTGTTTCGGCTTAACAACATTGGAATTAAGAAAATTAGTGTACTAGTTTTCCGACGTTAACAACATTCATAGGTTTAGTAAGGAAAGAAAGATAGAAGAAAGATAGCTGGATACGAATGGATGAAGAAGTTTTTGGAAACGAATCGTATAAGTTCACGAAAACCAGAAGCGATTTCTGTTGGGAGACTATTTGGATTTGAATATTTTCATTTTACGTATTTTTTTATAAGGAACTCTTAGAAAGATATAAATTCCATCCAAAATGCCGAAGTTTGTATCTCGTATTCGATCAAGAAGAGTTGGTAGAGTCGTTTCTGCGCAGCGAGGCAAAAGTACAACATTGGTGTGTGGCTTCATTGCTCTTGGCAATTTTGTTCCACCTGTTTTTATTTTTGGACGTATCAGAATGAAAGCTGAGATTCTTAATGGCACTTATCCAGGATCCGATGCTGCATGTCAGAAGCATGATTGTATGTGTGCTGAAATTTTTGATAATATCTGAAACACTTTTTGAAAGACCAAAAGGTCCCGTCGTTGATAACCATTCGTCACTCCTTTCTCTGGAAGCCTCATACCACTCACAGGCTACTTGCCTTTTTTGGTTCTTTCAAAACCTACTACAGTCGGAACTGCGTTACTTTTATGGTTAACCATCCAGGCATCACTCATAAGGACGTTGGAAATTTGTTTGTTCAAGCCTATAACAAAGCTGCGACAACTGGAAATAAAAATCTGGTGTGTCCACTCACACTCTACCCTACCGCTCGCAGGCAAATTCCATTGAATGAAAAATTTTACACTACCTATTACAATACTCTCCTTACATAGCGACGATAATAGCGGTAGTAAAGTAAAAATCCTCTGGTCAAATCGTGCTACCACTCATTCTTTTCAGCACGTCAAGACAAACGACAATGGTCATGTAACATTTTTTCGCAAGATGAAACGTTTAGCCGGAATCTGAAGAAACATGTGGAAAATACGGAATTTTATTCAAGCATAACTTTTTTTGTGCTTTTTCTCAGAGATGGCGCTATATGTGGGTGATAAGCGGATTTCAGAAGAATACTTTAGGCAATTTTAATCAAAATCCTTAGAGCCATTTTCGCGCTATAGTCTTGAGCAAATCACGTTTTTTGGCTATAGCTTAACACCCAGTGTATATAGGATTCTTATTCAGTGCCACCGGCGAGTGATATTGGTACCACACAAAATAAAAAAGAAAGAGATAATGCTGTCACAGACAGACAAACGGACAGACAGACATCCAGATAGAACAATGGCTGAAAATATGTTTATTAGACCTAGAAATTTCTGAAACGTCAACATTTGCAAAAATCTCGATACCGAAAATATCACACGATCACAATACTTTCCTTATACAGCTACTTTAGTAGCGTAGGAAAGTAAAAAGGGGAAGAAGGTGATGAAATCGTCAAAACTTTTCCTATGTCCAGCTTGTCAAGAATTATACACCGAACCTCCAGCTGAAGATTGGATACAGTGTCACCAATGCGAACTGTGATGGCATGAATCTTGTACAAATTACAATAGAATGGGAAACTTTACCTGTGGTCTATGTACAAACAGCTTAGTTTTACTTTTTTACGCAAGAAATTTCGTTTTTTCGGATCTTATCCAAACTGTTTTGTCATCTTACCCAACATCCGGGTAATCTAAGGAATGTGCAGAGTTCCACTTCCAATATTCAATAATATGTTGTAGATATAACAACTCAAATAAGTTCGAGATAAATACAAAACTGTAGTTGGTCAAGGTATATGGTATTAAATTTTATCCTATCTGCTTCATACTTTCATCTGGTTATCTTCAATTAATTAGGGTATAAATTAGTTGTGTTCTTTCTAGAGCTCCTTTTAACTGATCATTTTGGATATCGAAACTATTAGCTGTTGCATTACTTTTAAAGAATAATTTCCTTGTTTTGTTGCTTATATTTGAAGAAGACCATAAATTTTGAAGAATTTCAGAACAATACCTTCAAAATCTCCTGCCCTCCATTATCAGATTTAATTCCCAAGTAACAGAAAGACTCTACTTGATTCACTTCTTCTTGATTTCTCACCAGCTTTATTTTCTTTCAAATTTCTCCCTAGAGGCTTGATCTTTGTTTGCATGTCTGTAATATCTTATGCTAAGTAAATCAAAAAGATTGATTTTACCCGATTGAATCCATTCCGTTGCTGAACACAGAACATCAGCAATGTGATTCGTTTTATCAGTCTGATCATTTAATTAGATCTGTTCGTACAAAAACCATTTGCTCCTCTATTTAATTGCTTGGCACATATGAAAATGTAACATTACCTAGATTTAAATGGATAAAAGATGCGGATATTTCCTCGTTTTTTATTAAAATATATTTAGATTATCACATTCGGAGTGCTTTATGGCATGTAATTTTGTTCTGATTATGGTATTCTGCTCGGGCGGTTTGACGGGAAATACTTGCTTGTATAACTGGCAGTAGCCTCTGTCGAAAAGGAAATAGTTCACAGGAATACGAGTACATAGATATATGGACCCAACAGTTATATATGGTTTCCGTTTCAAGGTTGGCCAATTTATGTGTGCCCCTGTAATGCTGCGGATGAAGAAGCGATGGACAGTTAAACCCATCCTCCATTTATGTCCCGCAATTTATGAACAACAGGAGAACGATGAGGCGTTTGATTTCATTTGCTTTTTATTGGGATGGCGAATGGTACAAGGGTGATTTGTTTTATTAAATGGTGATGTGGGTAGACAGAGATAAAGTTAATTGAAGTCAGATGCGATATTTTATTTCAGACTGTTTATACTAGACTGCCGTAAAAGTGGAATTGATGGTTATTGGTGAATGCATAAATTAATATAAATTTCCATTCATCAACATTAACATTTTTTTCACGTTTAGTCAAAAAGTTATAAGTGGTAGTTATTGACTTAACTCACAATTACGAATTAAAAAATGACAGCGAAGAGATAAATTTCACAACATACATGAATTGATTGTTTTTCCTGAATAAAATATTCGCGATAAATTCAGAATTAGCTTAATAGAATAGCCATCAACTGGTATATACTTGTTCTTTTTACCTAGTTATTATCGCAATAATAATTAAGTATACTTAACGCATATTTTTTTTAAACCTGACAATAACCGTCACGGTATAACCTAGGGATATGAGAAAATAATTGACTCATATTAAAAACAATAGTTGATTATTAAGGCCGAATTTATATTTTGAAATAATCGATTATCATACATTTTTCATACAATGAAGTCAATTAATAGAAACTACTTTTAATCCTTATACGCCTTTTGGCAGTTTTCGGTCAGCGTGCTGACTTTGTCGTAGAAATAATTTAGTTTAATACAATAAAAAGTATAACATAACCTAGTGTTGCTAGTAGTCAGCAGGTTCGATATACCGTTGTCCTTTTTTTGAAATTCGTTTCATTTAAGAAATTCTACCTACCCCAAAAAAGGTTTTGTGCCATTCATTCTGTTCATTTTCAAACACTGTCTTGTTCCACCTTAGGCAGTAAAAATGTTTTTCGACTAATCTCTTTGTTTAGTGTTTTTCACCTTTCAAATTTAGTTCAGGTATTGAATTTAGAAAATTGAAGACCTAACATACTCAATTTTTCTATATTCAACAGCGTAAATTACAATTCTGTGGTTTTCATTATTCCATTTTTGTCAGTGAGAATGTGAGTGTTCCTTCTTCGGCATTTTACTGAAAATGAAATAAATTTCTGTGAGTTAACAAAAATTTTAAATTGTCTACTTATACGAGTCCTTAATTTTAGATATCCAATTTTAGAATAGGTACTTCATTTATAATCGTGATAATTTCTCAAATTTCAAATACTTCGTCATATTCTGTTACTATTGTAGTGCATCTAGTCCAAATTATATATTCATTCGTTATCTTAAAGTCATCGAAAAATACAATATTAATCAAACAAGAAACAGAAAAAATATTAGCAATCGCTTATAGACTTTCTAGTTCAGTTACAACTAGGTTCCAATAATACAATATTGTCTCATAAAAATAATGCTAAATTTCTCGGAATTTACCTTTATAAACACGTTAACTGGGTGACTCACTGTGAGAATCTAGTTTCAAAGTTATTACATGTTCATGGACTTGAAAACAGTGCTAGATGTTGGTCGGCTTGTAAATATCTATTATTCAAAAATTTAATCATGTCTTCGATATGAAGTATGCTTGTGGGGGCATCTCCACCATGTCAAAAGATGAGTTCACTGCACAAAAGGAGATCTTAGGGCGCATTTTTACAATCCCTTCCAGAAGAACCTGTAAATTAATTTTTAAACCTAGCAATATTTTGACTCTTGCTAGATTATGCACATTAGAAATTTCTTCTTATATTTATAGTAGCATAACCCATTTCAAGCTTAATAAAGACATTCATTACAAGAATACATGTCGAAATACATAATAGCTCAAAATGCACCTAACTATATGGGACCACGTATCTTTAATCATCTGTCCGAACATATTAAATGTAGCTTAACATCAAAAATTTTTAAAACGAGCCTTAAATTATTTTTGGTCCAAAATAGTTTTTATACTATGCAAGATTTTTTAAACTGTCTGGTACAATAATAGGTATTTATTTTATTCTTTATTTTTATTTATAGTTAAATATGTAGGTATCATTTTTAGGAGTTTTGTGACGTTTTCAACATAATGTAATTATTGCCTGAAGGAAATAAAGATTATTATTATTATTAACAACCGACCTTTTATGGTAGTCTTAAGGAGGTGAGAAGCTCGAGTACATTGCATCACTCCTAAGATTATGTTAACAACTGTCAGTTTCAAGCATTATATTATATTACACACAACATTATATTGAAAATTGTTATGAGATCAGGCAGTATACTTAATTAGGCAACTATCCTTTAGTAGGCGACCTTACTCTTGTGGGATCATGCGTCCTCGTATTTAATGTTAATTTAGAAATAGATACCGTAATTATACGTGCTGTGATATTTATAACAAACCTTTAAAGTGAAGCTTTAATTTTGCCTTTTGTTCCTAGACTCAATCTAATATACTAACTAGTATAGAGTGATGTCACCAATCGACGCCAATATCGACTGATGTTGCACAGGTGTATCCACGCTATTTTTAAAATATTATTATCAATAAACGTCATATGAAGTTGATGGATTCACAAAAGACATACACAGCTGTCAGCATTTGACAAAAAGCTGATATCTGAAATGGAAGGCTTTTGGGGCGTGATACCAGTATGGTGTCAGATGTGACATCACCCAACATTGGCCAGTATAGTGGATCGAATTGATGAACAATTAAGATTTTATTGTTATTGCAGTACTCTGTAGGATGATTCGTCCAAGTATAAAATGTTCTGAAACCAGATATCGCAATATGACAAGCTTATGTTGACACTTTATAATCCACCTTTTTAGTGGAGTTTTAACTTTATTTTTATAGATGAGGATTGTTTGTTGCAAACAATTTTCGTTATTTTCAGTATATTTATATCGCATGTGTTATGCATCAAAAATATACTAAAGATAGATAAAGCAATAGTACATACAGTTATATTGTTCATAACAACGCCCGTTGGTCCAGGCTAAATCATCTTGATTTAAAATCTAACTTTCGTTGTCACAAACGTAACTCCCAGATCTTTGAAAATTGACAAATAAATATATTCAGGGCATTAGACCATGTTCGATGTGCCACGCCCTACAGTAGCCGTTCGTTATCTTCATTGATTCACGATCTCATCAATTGAAGTGGTGTATATCCATGGTGTAGGAGAAATTTTTCAAATTCCTCTATGTAGGGATCGGCACACGAGATATTCGGTTCAAAGGAGGGTGCGCTCGATTGCTGTATGTAAATTTCTTTTCACCCGAATTACAACTTCCATCCCCGGATTGTAATTAAGAATTTAAACGGGGCATCCGAACTGGCAAACAGACCTCGTTGTCGGCAATACAAGACACCGCAACATCTCGACAGACTTCAATCAAAGTTTTCGGGCGAAGCGATTAAGGACGTGCGATTAACTCCCAGAGAGGTTTTGTTAACCGAGGCTTAAGTTCAGTTCGGTCGACTATAATCTACATAAAAATGTCTTAGTGCTAAAAGTTTAATTCCCTGAATAGAGTCGGGAGGATTTTCTACTCACCGTTTTTAGATCTACCGGTTATATTGCCTGGATTCAAGAAACTGGGACAAGCTAATATGTTATGGACATAACGGTTATCCCAGTTACGGACCGTGCAGCGATGCAAGTTTTGAGAACTTAATTATCCATGGACTTATCTCTTGAGGTAGAATGTAGTTATAGAATTTATTGAATGGACTGTCATTGAATCCGTTATTGGGGTCTCGCACATAAAATGTAAGACAAAGTCTTAATGGTGCCACTTCGGTGTCTTTCTGTCTGTCTGGAAATCCAAAATATGGCGATATAGTTTGGATTTGCAAAGATGAATGTAATAAATCAGAAAAATTTTGGCGGTAGAATTTGATGTCGAGTTTGCGTGAATAAAACTTAGGTATATCTGTAAAATAAGAAATGTATAGGTAGTTACCACCTTTGTTTTGTCAACAACTTTCACATTTAATAAAGGGAAGAATTGTAGTTGGGTCCTAGAAAAATCTGACTTTTCGTTGTCTAATTTCTTTTAATTGTCACACATTTTTTTTTTTAATTTTGGCTTAAATATTTTTTATGTGGATTTTCTATTGGATATATATAATGACGACTGTGCGATAAATTAACAAACTGCTAATATCATCATTTTATATTACATCATGCCAGTTAGTTTGTACGATATATTGAAAGTGCAAATTAAAAACGGACAATATTTTATTGGACATATTTGATAAAATAAAAATGAGTTTATATATCTAATCCCTAATAATGAGCTATCGGAATTTCTAATTATACAGGGTGGGGCACCGTATACGACACGGTCTCTCAAGGGGAATCCATACAATATAATGTTTTTATGATAAACGAAATAGATGCAGAATTTTTCTGGCCACAATCTAAAATTATTTTTATACATACAGGGTGATTCAAAAAAAAGATACATATCAAAGTTATGTTTTCTTAAATTGAATGTCCTATATTTTTTATTATTTTCGGATATAAGAGTCAAAATAAAAGTGAGTTTCTTCAGTATTCCCTATACCTATCTCTTTCCATTTTGAAAATATCCAAAGATTTGTTGAAATGTAAGGTATGAACTATTTTTCTATAATTTCCAAAGTTGCTCATTTTGAACTTGAGCTAAAGGTTTTATCATATTGATAAAGGTCAAGGTTATAGCCTGTATCATATTTCAATATCAAAAATCATACAGGGTGTTGGAAAAATATGGTTGTAAAATTTCAATATAAGATATTGAAAAACTTCGTTATCTTAAATGGAACACCCTCTATATTATTACATATTTTAATGCAGAATTGAATCCTCTTTCGAATTGTATAAGGGTTCCCTATAACTAAACTCAAGGCATTTCTTGAATTTTGCTTCTTTATCACAGTAGGAACATTACCCAATTAATCTGGACAGCTTTGAGGCTGTTACCATGGAAATGTTTTATAACTGACAGTTTTGAAGCGTTTAATTTATAAATACAATTTAAATCAGTGTACTATTCAAATAAAGCAAAATGAAGACTTATCCTATCGAAGAGAGAATAAATATGCTTCTAATAATTGGTGAGTGTCATGAAAATTGCCTATTGGCTTCAAGAGTATATGCTGAAAGATATCCAACCGTATCACATCCAAATAGAGCTGTGTTTGAACGGTTACTGAGAGAATTTCGGAATTCTGGTACTGTATCCTACAAACAAAAAACTACGCTAAAACCTATTGTAGATGATGAAGAAAATGAGTTTGTGGTCATAGGATCTGTTATAGAACACCCTCATACCAGTCAACGCAAAATAGAAAGAGAAACAGGTATTAGTAGGAGAAGCATTTCAAGAATATTGAAAAAATATCGGTTTCATCCTTACCATATTCAGATACACCAAGAACTTTATGAAATGGATTTTAATCACAGACTTGAATTTTGTGTTTGGACTCTAGACAGATTAGGCGATAATGAACTCTTTCTAGATTCAATTCTGTTTTCTGATGAATCCACTTTCCATAATAACGGCCTGGTGAACAGACATAATTTCCATTATTATAGTGATGAGAATCCTCGAATTTTTCGAAATACTAATTACCAACATAGATGGTCAGTTAATGTATGGGGGGGTGTTCTAGGGTCCCAATTAATAGGTCCTTACTTTTTTGATGGCATTTTAAATGGACAAAAATTTCTAAGATTCTTACGTGATAAACTACCCGAACTTTTAGAAAATGTGCATTTGAATATCAGACAGCAGATGTGGCTGCAGGGATGGTGCTCCAGCCCATTTTCAAAGGAATGTTAGAGAATTTCTTGATAGGCGTTTCCCAAACAGATGGATAGGAAGAAGCGGCTCGCAAAATTGGCCACCAAGATCTCCAGATCTAACATGTGTGGACTTTTTTTTATGGGGATACATTAAAAACATTGTATATGACACCCAGCCCACAACAGCTGAAAATATGAAAGAGAGAATAAGAGCCGCTTTTCGATCCGTGACACCACAGATGTTGAGGAAAGTTAAAAGATCTTTTGAAGAGAGAGTTCAATTATGTATTCAAGAAAATGGACGACATTTTGAACATTTACTCTAGTGTTTCTTATTTTATTATATTTTTATACTGTTATTATTTTTATATCATTCAATAAATGTCTTGTTCTTAATACTTTTATACCGCTACGCCTAGTAGCTGTGTAAGGGAAGTATTGTATTCGTGTAAAATTTTCGGTACTCTGTTTCTACGTTCCAGGGCTTTTTGAGTCCAACAAACATATGTTTTGCTATTGGTCTGTCTGTCTGTATGTTTCTCATATTCGTCAGTATTTGTTTGAGAGAGGTAGAAAAGAAGTGTGAGTGGACTTACCACATTTTTCCTTGGGCTTTCATAATAATACGTTATCAATAAATACTTATAGGTATTTCTTTACGTTTCACAGTATCTATGTAAATGTAAAACGCTGATATTCCAAAAAAAAATATATTAATGGAGTAGTTGTCTTTTAAGGGTAAAACCGACAGCAATAGAATAGTATAGTATCATTACCCGTCAGTTAATTATTTCATATGAGTTTTGAAATTCTAGGAGATTGGATAATAATCGTGAATCAATTAGTACTGTAATAATAATAATGGAATTTAACTATAATAATGATTATTTTAAAACGTCATCCCAATCATAATGGCATTGGGAATATAAGACAGAATTATTAGAGAAGTGCGAAATTGAAGAAATTCGTTGAGTTTAGTTATAGGGAACCCTTATACAATTCGAAAGAGGATTCAATTCTGCATTAAAATATGTAATAATATAGAGGGTGTTCCATTTAAGATAACGAAGTTTTTCAATATCTTATATTGAAATTTTACAACCATATTTTTCCAACACCCTGTATGATTTTTGATATTGAAATATGATACAGGCTATAACCTTGACCTTTATCAATATGATAAAACCTTTAGCTCAAGTTCAAAATGAGCAACTTTGGAAATTATAGAAAAATAGTTCATACCTTACATTTCAACAAATCTTTGGATATTTTCAAAATGGAAAGAGATAGGTATAGGGAATACTGAAGAAACTCACTTTTATTTTGACTCTTATATCCGAAAATAATAAAAAATATAGGACATTCAATTTAAAAAAACATAACTTTGATATGTATCTTTTTTTTGAATCACCCTGTATGTATAAAAATAATTTTAGATTGTGGCCAGAAAAATTCTGCATCTATTTCGTTTATCACAAAAACATTATATTGTATGGATTCCCCTTGAGAGACCGTGTCGTATACGGTGCCCCACCCTGTATATTATATGGAATACAATGTTACTTTTGAGTCCACAGTGCTCTCAAATGATATGAACAAACTAGCGTTGCGTATAGCGCTTCTGCACGATCTGCTGGCACTGCTGGCTGTAGCAGTAGCAGAAGTAAAACTAAACCTAACCAAAACTTGGTAACCGAAGAACTGGTCTCTGTATCAAGTACAAATGCAGTTATATCCCATGTACTCATCCTGCAGAACCTGGGAAGTCTAATGATGACTTCATTCCTGTGCAACGAAAAAGACGTCTTCAAAAGGGATCTGCCACCGATACTTGAGGTAGCTTTAAAGCTCTCTAAAAAAATGTGTCTATACATTGATAAGGTGACAGATTCAGTTAATAGGGAATCAGTTATCAATTGGATCAAACTTTCTAAAGAGAAATTTAGTAGTAGTAGTAGTAGAAGACCCTCCCACCAAAGACAGATCAAAATCATTTAAAGTTGGTGTTGCTCCCCATGATCTTGATTATTGCTGCAGTCACCGAGATTTTGACCCAACAGAAATATATTTAGTAAATTTAATATAAGAAAATACACAAGAGATGAGCCACCATAGCCTAGAATAACAGATTTTCAAGTCTCAATAAGGAAATCTATGATCAAATAACATTACATTATGAAAACGTACAAAATTAAATGAGGTGTACTAATGTTAACATCAACCTCAAAGATACTATATTGCTCACCGAGACCTGGGTAGCATATATGATGCAGAAATAAGATATGCAGGTTATTCTATCATTTGCAATGACAGAGATAATGCTGCAACGGACAAAACTCGAGGAGCTGGAGTATTGATAGCTTTATCAAAGAAATTCAATGTGGAAAAACGCACGTTTCATCTCACAAAAATTAGAATTTTGAAAATCTTTGGAGAATGGTTACTTTCTACAAGAAAGAAACTTTTATAATGATAAGTATTGACCATTGTTCATATTCTCACCGTTTCACGATTATTACTCTTGGTTTTTTGAAAATTAGTTTTTTGGAGTTTTGTCCCACAAAAACCACTCCAATCAAAAAGTGTTGTATATACCCAATGTTGTGCATGAAATTACCTATCGTTAATACGCACGATAACTCAAGAACGGAACCGAATGTCGACCAAGGGTTTTTTGCTGTTGGTATCGGCCCAAGGAAGAGCCCTATTGTTTTTGGTGAACTTAGATACTCTGGTGTCGAGTGACGGCCGATAAACCATGCTTTTTAGAACATTTTTTAAGGAAGATCGTCGAAAATCTCAAATTTCTTCACTTTTTTGGGCTAAACTAAAGTCGAAATGGTATAACAACTATAATCAGTTCGCCCAGAAATTGTTGTTACAAGGGGTATGCTAATAGTGTGAATATGCCCATGAAGGCTTACTGTCTTCGTTACTAGTTGTCTATCGAGGAGGTTACAACCAAGTATGTTGTTGAATCTATCAATCTATACTAATTATGGGAATCTATAACCTTTCTAACAGCGAATGATGTTCATGAGGTCCTAGGTTACCAAGCAAAAAAGCAAAATGTCTATACGTAATTATTAATTGAAACTATGTCATTTCTGAACCGGCGACAGCTAAATGAGATAACCAATGCTAATATGGTATTTTTAGATCTATTTTTTCTGATTCTCTAGTCTTGTGTTATGTGATAATCATCATCCTGCCTTGGCAATATATTTTAAGATATTGTATAATTTTGTTCCTTTAGAATGTAAATAAAGTTAGTATGATTTTAAGAGATGTCATTATAATGCCATAAATTATTTACTCATAAGTTACAGATGGAATGGTATTTTAAACTGTTAGCCTGTTTTAAGAAATTGTATCAGATTGTTTAGAAAAGTTTGAACCAAAAGTTTTTATTATGAATAGACATAATTTTCCGATATGGTACAGCAGTGAGCTTGAACAAAATATTTTATATAAGAAGGCATCAACCATATGAAATATCAAATATGAAAATCATATAAAATTTTGTACTCTCTGATATCATCTTAAAAGTCAGATTAAGGTATGCTTTGAAGACTACATAGAAAATGTACAAAAAAATATGTCACACAGGCCCAAACTCCTATGGGATTACGTGAGTACAAAGAATAATGTACCAAACACTATTAGTACCTATGGGTACCGATGTGAGCTATGATGCTGAGGGTACCTAGTTAATTTATTCGCAAAAACTTCGCCTAGACTTTCGTTGGTACTCAGATAACTGGCAGTTTCACAGCAAAGCATTTTTCACTTCAAAAGGAGCACCCTGTAGATACAAATTTTAATATTAGCTATTTTAATTTGAAATAATTATTTTTTTAACTAGACTATCTGACGTTAACATTCAAGAATTTTATTATAGATAACCGACATGGTTTCTGTGAAAAGCGTTCAGTATTGAGTAACTTGCTTGTATAATATGACTATATTGTCAAGGCCTTGGAGGGAGTGTACATTGTGGATTCCATATTCAAGGACTTCTCCAAGGCCTTCAACTAGGTGCACCATCATATTTACTGAATAAACTATCAAATATTTGAATGCATCGTGGGTTCCTCAAATGGATTAAATCATATATGTACGGCCATACACAGACAATGGAATTAAACGGTGATCTCCTAGAGGCATTTAATGTATCATCTGGGGTTCCACAGGGAATAAATTTTGCACCAGTTCTGTTTAACCTGTTCATCAATGATATAACATCTTGCTTCCATTACTGTAATTTTATCTGCAATGCAAATGACTTAAATATTTATATAGCACTGAATGATAAATAATGCAGTCTAAAAATTCAACAAGATTTCAATATATTTTTTGTGAGGTGTTATAGAAATAATCTGTACCTTAATATAGATAAATGTATTCAGTTTTATATGTCTAAGTCATGTAATCGAAGTACCATTTAGATAATCAAAAAAACTAGAAAAGTTGAAACATTAGAAGATTTGGTTGTCATATTTATTATGACCTGCTGCATAAAATTTCTTAGAATATTAGGTAAGGAAGACCAAGAAATTTGACAATATTGACTACATAAATAATCTGTATACCTCATATATCCGTCCCCATTTCGAATGATCAGCTGTGCTTTGATCCCTATTTTATCATCATAATTATAGACAAACCTGATAGTATCCAGAGAAGATTAATCTGATATATATAGCCTATAAACTTGACATCCGTATTTCAAGGTATAAATAATAATGTGTTTAAATGTTATTTGAATATGGAAAGTCTCAAAATTAGAAGAAGAAAGGTGGATGTAATTTTAATAAAAGTATAAGCTTGTACACGATTCTGTTGGCTTTCCTACACTCCAAGAGAAAGTTAATTTTTATATTCTTCCAAGATCTCCTGGTCTCAAAAAGTTATTTGAGGTTCAGGTACCCAAAACCAACTATAGGAAGAGTGTGGCAGTGGACAAAATAATGAGAGCTGCTAATCAACAAGGTTTCTCTGGATTTGTTTCCAATACAAAGAAAACTTACATTATTTAATACTGATGATTATGGTTGTAATTATGGTCAAAGTCACTGTCGCTCTGTATAACTGTGTATATGTATATTTTTACTTAATAATATATTATAATATTTGTATCAGCTTCATATTTCTTTGTGATATTATAAATAATAAATGGGCTATATCCCGGGAAATAAATAAATCCATATGTTTTGTGTTTATTAATACTTTGTGTGAAGCTCAATGGCAGCCTTGGTAGGTATAATAGAATGTAACTGAACGCTGTTATACAGGCTTCTCGTTTCCTATGGAGTTTGTTTTTCAATAACTTATATGTTGGTAGTGTTATATGATTTTAAAATATATAAAAATGTACCTATCTGAAATGTCAGCTATTGGCGCCATATACATACAAGGTAGTAAACTGCGCGTCAAATAGTAAGACGGCCAATTTCATTTGTGTCATTGTCTTTCTTATTATTATTTTTCTTTTCTAATGACTGATTTCTCTCTTTCAGGTATTTACAAGATGATGAACCACTTAATTATTGGTGGACCCACAATCAATAATACTCTATGCAGGTATATGGGTGGTGCTTTATACAGATGAAGGAAGGATGCATGGAACTCGAAACGATACAATACTTCACCCTCCATAAAAACAAATTGTGTTAAGGTTAAGGTTAAATTTTGTACCCACGAAACGGGTCTATCGTCAATCTGATCTCATCCCTCTTTCCAGTCAGAAGAGGATATACAAAGTCGGAGCTCGTTTATTAAAATTGTGTCTTCATTGAATTCTAGAGATGAATCGTTAAATACTGTTGCCCATTTCGTGCGTAATATTAGGCAGATACTTTTATTAAACACGTTATATAAGGTCTTCATTTTCTTATTCCAATAAGGATTTCTTTATTTTCTTTAAACAACTCAACACCTAGATAATATTTGTATTAGATTATCCAAAAAATATCTATGTTTCCATAACAATTAGAGATGACTTCTTTGGAAATGTTAGATTTTATTTAAATGAATACTCTCAAAAAGTATTTATTTAGTAGTAAAAAGCCTTCCAATTCCACCTACTTTTTACCGATTAATATATAAAATATTTTGTGCTAGGCAGATAATTTTAAAGATACTGATATGTTTACTCGCAGCCAAAATAAATACATAAAAACATGAATCAAGCAAACGAATGAGCTCACAGTTTTTTTAGTGTCTTCAACCAACAGCGGCTTCATAAATATTCAAACGAATATTATGCAAGTCAATATAATCGCCGAGATCGTTGTGAAACTGTTTTGTAATTGATGTATTGTTCGGTCTGTGTGTACATAAATTGTTCGTTTTTCTTCGACTAATAGTCGGCTGAGCTTCACTGTTTACATGAATTAATGAACTTGCAACAGCAACTTCATTATCTACGCAATAAGAACAAAACTTGATTCCCAATAATTATCTAAGGAATTTCGAATTACCGCAATCAAGAGATCCTTACTTCATCCTTCACATCATTCGATCAGCTAGATTGATGTACTTGCGAAAATTAAGCCGATTTTACACTCACAAGAAGTGAGCTCATAACAGCAAATAATTTACAAATATGAATAATGCATGATGTATTTTTTTGTCACATAACAGGCATTAGGGGCGGCACATTCATGCATGGATTGAATCAATTCAAATGTCCGCTTCTATTGTTCACTAAATCCATGTATCTAATATATTTGCCATATTCCATTCCAAATTATGTGGATTTCCGTTCAAATGCCGCCCGTGTACATTAAATTGATATTATTAATCCTCGAACTGGATACTGTCAATGGCGTACATAATGAGGCTTGTATCCTGAGTCAATATTGTAACAGGACAATCAACATTCGATGTCCCATCTCCGAATCGATTAATAGCTAATAGTTTTATGTTGGAAATCTAAAGATTTGGTATTTCATATCCATTACATGGGACAAAAATCTTTGGAGAAAATATATTTAGATAGGTAGTAATTTATATAGGCAGTAATTTAGAGAGATCTAGCTAAATCATAACCGGTTAGAGATATACATCACCTTCATAAAGTATTTAAACGCAGCGACATCTATAATTTTAATTGACTACTACTTATGCAAACATTTTTATGTTAACCCGTCCTCCTTCTAAGCTTTGACGTCATTGTTCACTTTTAAGAAGAAAAATATTATTTAATATCATGAACGGGAAGCCGATAATTTTCTGAGTATACTGAAAATACTTGGCACATTGGTATTACTAGTAAGAAATATGAAATACATTGGTTAATTATACACATTTGCTGACCCCGGTTTTATAAAAATTTAATAGAGCATGAAGACAAGTATGCCTTTGAATATTTAAACTTCCTGCAACTATTAATAAGTTTTTGATTACCAATGCATATTTTTTGAAATTATTATCTACATTAACTTTTTAAGATAAACATTTATTTATAATTACTCAAGTTACTAAATTGAGAGGTAGTACAACTTGAGATACGATGAATCATTTATCAGAAAACGTATAGAACGTATAGACATTTTGACGATATTAGGCTATGGTAGTCGTATAAATGAAGTATGCAACATTTTTAATGAAGAATATCCTGACATAAATCACATAAGCAAGGTAACAGCAAAGATTAGAAACTCCTTAATCTTTGGTAACAGTAAGTAGAATACAAAATAAATATTTTTTACAAAAAATTGGACCGACGTTATAGTTGATGCACTGAAAAGTATAAAATAATATTACTTCTATTGGTGATGGTACTTTTGAAGTTGTGCAGTTGCAGTTAGATTGATAGCTTATGGCACCAACTTCACAAGTACCATCACCAATAGAAGTAATATTATTTTATACTTTTCAGTGCATCAACTATAACGTCGGTCCAATTTTTTGTAAAAAATATTTATTTCACACTTTTGAGTGTAACATTAGTCCCGAAAATCGTTGAACGTTCACTATACCATATCAATGAAGATAATACTTATCCTATTACCCACGTATATTCCTTGCTTGTAGTGGTTATTATTGAGATCTCAGAACATCGCGGCGGAAATACGCTTGAATATTTTAGTTGTTACCATTTAACACCGATTTAACTCGAAAACCGTAATTCTAAGGAAAAAATGTTCATTATAAATGTTGCTACAAATAATTATATCTTTCATGTAGTATCGAAAAATTTTCAATTTTCGAAAGAAATTGTCCTCTCCACATAGCAAAAATACATATTTAACATGCGTCTATCTCGAAAACCGTAACACTTTTGAAAAAATGTTCAATTTAAACGTTTCCGGATATTGTCCTATCTTTAATTATACCAACTCAGATTTTCGATTTTCGAGAAAATTCGCCCCCACCACCCCTTCGGGGGCGGTTTTGTTTTCGGAGGGAAGGAGATTTCGGATTTGCGTTTTTATGATTATGGGACCATTTCTCAATCCCCTTCTTTCAAATGAATCCAAAATCATCAAAATCGGAGATCGTCTACTATATAAAAGCCGCGCACGAACCTAAAAAAAAAAAAAAAAAATAAAGCAGACAGTCGAATTGTATACCTCCTCCGTTCGGGGTTCGTCGGTCAATAAATCTAATAAAGTCGGGCAAGTCAGGGATAGATTTGAAAGTTGCAGACCGTCCGTTACTGAAGATACCTACTCAACGAAATAGTTTATTTGAAGTTTGTAAAAATCATCATACATCAATCACAACGTTATGCAACAATATTAGGGTTTGCCAGAGAATATGTGACGAAACTAATGTCTTAGAATACAATGCTTTATCTCATATTTCAGAGATTATGTATTCGCTGAACCATTTTAAAAAAATTTCAAATCTGGTAGATAAATGCAGATTGAGGTGATTCTATGACGATGTTCCAAATCAGCTGCAACTTTGAATCTTTCAAACCAAATTACCCAGAATATTTAGATTTTTTTATCTGATATTTCTCACCCTATTTATAAAAGTAGATCTTAGTTTAGTGTTAGGTTTGAGTTCACTGATAATCCAAATTTTCATTATATATGTGGCTGTAACCCTTTTACACATAGATATTTCAATTTCAAAACAATTACTGTGGACAGCAATTTCACCTTTATGAAATTACATACAATGTGTCAATGCTTTTAGGCCAGGTTATTAGTAACCAAAGCATTTAGATACCAGCGGCTGCTGCCTGTACCCTCTTCACATAGATATAATCAATTTATGTCAATTATGAATCAACAGAGTTCTCAGAAGGTTGTAAATGGACCTCAAGTATGTGTAATGGGGTAATAAAATCTCCACCAGCTTGAAACGATGCTAGAAATAAAACAGCACTAGTCCTTTTATGGACCAGACTTATACGCTCTCTCCTCGCAAAATATCAGCTTACTTCGTCTGGTACTTTTGTGTTATTGTGTTTAGAAACATGCCGGTAGCTTATTTCTTATTTCTTGACAATCATAAGACTTTTTGATATATGTATAAGTATACCGTAGAAGACATTATAACTTAATAGAAAATATGGACCAAACCTGGACATGTTTATCCACAGATTTCTAGTTCAAATTCAAGATGATTTAATACTTGTGATTTTCTACGCTATTGAATAAGCTATTTACCCATTTATATAATCTGTTTTATTATGTGTCTACTGAATCGGTGGGCTGAAAATTTTCAAAATGAAATCATAATAGAACTAAAGAACGGATTTGAATCATTCAGTAGGTTATTGATAATCTTCTGCCACTTTCATCATTCAAAATATTGCACGTAATTAGAAGTAATATTCTTTTACCTAGATTGGTTTAGTGTTGACCAGAAACATCAAGAGAAATATTACCAGAGGGATAGCCTTAAATGTAGAATCCATTAGACTGTTAATGTGTCATTAAATATATTTCTAAGTAAGCTTTGTATGCATTATCCATGCATTGCTGATGTCAAATGATTTTTAAATGTCATTAAAAAATTTCCTACAAAAAAGTACCTGGGTGATGATGTAACAATATAACTCATTTGAATCGATTATAATTTACTATTACATTAGCAACAAATCTGCAGATATGTCGATTATCCAGAATAAGATTTGTGTCTTGAATCCAAACAACTCAGATATATATTGTTCGATTCAGTTTGTCCCACAAATGGTTGAACGAACTTTCACAGAACTTTCATCAGCGGTTACAGAAACACCCTAGGTAATAAATATTTCTTAAGAAAATTGGACCGACTTTGTTAGTCGGTGCACTGGAATATACAAAATAATAATAATTCTATTGGTGCTAGTACTTATGAAGTTGTGCCGTTGCAGTTAGCAGTTAATTTGAAAACTTTGGCACCAACTTCAAAAGTACCAGCACCAATAGAGTTAATATTATTTTGTGTTTTTCATTGCACCAACTAATAAAGTCAGTACAGTTTTTGGTAAAGAATATTCAAGTATTTCAAACTTTTGAGTGTAACATTAGTCCCGAAAATCGTTGAACGTTCACTATACCATATCAATGAAGATAATACTTATCCTATTACCCACGTATATTCCTTGCTTGTAGTGGTTATTATTGAGATCTCAGAACATCGCGGCGGAAATACGCTTGAATATTTTAGTTGTTACCATTTAACACCGATTTAACTCGAAAACCGTAATTCTAAGGAAAAAATGTTCATTATAAATGTTGCTACAAATAATTATATCTTTCATGTAGTATCGAAAAATTTTCAATTTTCGAAAGAAATTGTCCTCTCCACATAGCAAAAATACATATTTAACATGCGTCTATCTCGAAAACCGTAACACTTTTGAAAAAATGTTCAATTTAAACGTTTCCGGATATTGTCCTATCTTTAATTATACCAACTCAGATTTTCGATTTTCGAGAAAATTCGCCCCCACCACCCCTTCGGGGGCGGTTTTGTTTTCGGAGGGAAGGAGATTTCGGATTTGCGTTTTTATGATTATGGGACCATTTCTCAATCCCCTTCTTTCAAATGAATCCAAAATCATCAAAATCGGAGATCGTCTACTATATAAAAGCCGCGCACGAACCTAAAAAAAAAAAAAAAAAAAAAAAAAATAAAGCAGACAGTCGAATTGTATACCTCCTCCGTTCGGGGTTCGTCGGTCAATAAATCTAATAAAGTCGGGCAAGTCAGGGATAGATTTGAAAGTTGCAGACCGTCCGTTACTGAAGATACCTACTCAACGAAATAGTTTATTTGAAGTTTGTAAAAATCATCATACATCAATCACAACGTTATGCAACAATATTAGGGTTTGCCAGAGAATATGTGACGAAACTAATGTCTTAGAATACAATGCTTTATCTCATATTTCAGAGATTATGTATTCGCTGAACCATTTTAAAAAAATTTCAAATCTGGTAGATAAATGCAGATTGAGGTGATTCTATGACGATGTTCCAAATCAGCTGCAACTTTGAATCTTTCAAACCAAATTACCCAGAATATTTAGATTTTTTTATCTGATATTTCTCACCCTATTTATAAAAGTAGATCTTAGTTTAGTGTTAGGTTTGAGTTCACTGATAATCCAAATTTTCATTATATATGTGGCTGTAACCCTTTTACACATAGATATTTCAATTTCAAAATGTTAATGTGTCATTAAATATATTTCTAAGTAAGCTTTGTATGCATTATCCATGCATTGCTGATGTCAAATGATTTTTAAATGTCATTAAAAAATTTCCTACAAAAAAGTACCTGGGTGATGATGTAACAATATAACTCATTTGAATCGATTATAATTTACTATTACATTAGCAACAAATCTGCAGATATGTCGATTATCCAGAATAAGATTTGTGTCTTGAATCCAAACAACTCAGATATATATTGTTCGATTCAGTTTGTCCCACAAATGGTTGAACGAACTTTCACAGAACTTTCATCAGCGGTTACAGAAACACCCTAGGTAATAAATATTTCTTAAGAAAATTGGACCGACTTTGTTAGTCGGTGCACTGGAATATACAAAATAATAATAATTCTATTGGTGCTAGTACTTATGAAGTTGTGCCGTTGCAGTTAGCAGTTAATTTGAAAACTTTGGCACCAACTTCAAAAGTACCAGCACCAATAGAGTTAATATTATTTTGTGTTTTTCATTGCACCAACTAATAAAGTCAGTACAGTTTTTGGTAAAGAATATTCAAGTATTTCAAACTTTTGAGTGTAACATTATTCACGAAAATCGTTGAACGTTCACTTATACCAAAGAAGATACCATGTATATAATATATTCTTTGCTTGTACTTGTTACGAGATCTCAAAACTTCGCAGAGGAAATACCTTGGGAATTAATCATGTATGTACACATATTTCAGACTTAAGAATGCTGTAACTCGAAAACCGTAACTTTATGGAAAAAATATTCAAGTAAATCTTGTTATAAATAATCTGGTCTTTAATTTGGCATTCACAGATTTCCAATTGTCCCTTCCATATTGCAAAAATACACATATTTCAAATTTTAACATCGCTGAAACTTGGAAACCGTAGCTCTTTTGAAATAATGTTCAACTTAAACTTTTCGGGATATTCTTTTATTATTATTATTTGACTCCGCTGTCTCCGATTTTCGATTTTCGAGAAAAATTGCCCCAAACCCTTCAAGGCCGGTTTTTGGAGGGGAGGAAACTTCGAGGATAGGATACTGACCCATCTCATTTGGGTCATTATATCATCATTAGATGTTGAGGAACCCGGAAAATCAAATTTATGGTCGGTATCGATATCATTTAGCTTTTATCGTTAAGTTTGTTGTTGTTTATTCGGTCCACAATGATAATTTTACTTTTACTCTTGTTATTACTCAATCCAGTCTTAATGCTAAACCGTTCTATTTGTTCCAGCAGTTCAATGTGCTCTCCCTCCGATGCAGTAATGCAGTGTGGTATCTTCATCTTTTCGGAGGATACTGATTTTCTGCCACCTATCATTCATCCTCCACTTCAGTCTTCCAGCCAGAGTCTTTCCTATAATCAATTCCCCATAAATTTTGAACAGCAACTACTTGCAGAGAATGCAGCTCAGTCTGATGCCCTCTTTCGCACGAAATGGGTTTGTTAGTTCGTTTTCTATTTCGGCATACGGTATATTGCTAACGACTTTCGATGAGTGATATCAAATATCATCTCAGTAAAAACTTTCTACAAATTCTTACCACTGAATGCAGATGAAGACTTTCGTATAATGATAAAGCATAGACAGTTGATCAAATTAGCTGACTCACATTCATTGTGTTTTAGCTGGTTTCGCGTCACGGAATGTATGTATTCTCTTAGATATGATTTGTAACATCATCTTACATGGTTACGAAAGGGATATCGTTCTATAGTTCTCGCAAATATTTCGCCGTCCGTTTTTGTTGAAGATAACGTAGAGTATTTTAGGTTCTATATGAGGCTGCAGATTTTATGGAGCAAATATACTCCGACATCATCTACTAGCTCCAATATTTCAGCAACAACGCCATCCTCACACGTTGAAATGTTAGCTTCCAGCTTTTTATTTCACCCGTGACTTCTTCTCATATCATTGGAGGCTCCTTTTCTATAATGTTCTATTTTTGATTGTTTTTCTTGATGACAGTTGTTTTCCAATAGTTGTGTGCAATACGTTTTCCATGGGTCCTTTATATGAATCGTATCTGTCAATACCTAGTCTTCAGCCATATTTTTTAATTATTTATTTATTATTTAACTTTCATGAACATTTCCTGTCTTTATTTTTTATGTATGTGCTGTTTTATTTATTATCAAATAATGCAGCTTGAATGGGTCATCATTTGGCGACGCGAGTCCATTTGTATTTAATGAATTGATAAATTTTACAAATCATTACTAGACATCCGCAAACCATATTTGTATATGTTAAGTGGCATATACAGTTATTTGTGTATTAATTATATCAGATTTATCTGTATTATTGTAGTTTGCAGGTGTTCTGATATAAAAATTGATTTAATTTATAATTATTAGTGCTAGTATATTTGACCGACATACCCAAACGGAGGAGTTATACAATTCGATTGTGTTTTTTTTTTGGTTCGTGCGCGCGGTGTATATAGTAAACGTACTCCGATTTTTAAATAGTTTTTATTACTTTCGGTTCTTGTATCAATGGACTCCGCAGCGATTTCTCAGGCCCCATACGGTCTAGAGACTTCAAAATTTCGAATTCGTACTTAGATCGCAGACATCTCGCCGCCTGTTAAGCTCCAAGTGTAATCCAACATTGGTAATTATAATTATCTCATTCAATCTCATTCAACCAAGATCATTATTTTGTCGACATGGAACGCCAATAGGATCCGTCACTGGAATTACGCACGAGCATGGAGCGTATATATACGTCTCGTTCTCTGGTATATAGGTACTTTCTGGAAGATCGTCTATGGCTATGTCGCAATTGTCAGATGTCAGACGTTATTGTTAATTTAAAGTTTAATTTTGTGTTGTGGTAGATAAACAGTCATTTGTTATGGAATTGCTGTTGCTGGCAAACACATATACATAAGTATAGTTAAAATCGAGAAAAGGATAGCAATAGTAGGTACTCATCGGTTCGGTTCAAATCTTAAATGCCCAATAAAAACTATTTTTAATTTTTTTTCAAAAATTTCACTTGTAATAATTTTTGAGTCATTTGAAGGAGACTTGAGAAGTGGCCCCAGATCCGTAAAAAGCTTGAATCCAAAATCTGGTGGAGGGCTCAATTTTTCTTGAAAATCGAAAATCTGAACCGGCAGAATTAAAGATAGGACAATATCCGGAAACGTCTAAATTGAACATTTTTTCAAAGGAGTTACGGTTTACGAGTTACAGCGATGTTAATATCTCAAATATGTGTATTTGAAGGGGATAATTTCATTCAAAAATTCAAAATATGAGGCAACTAAATTAAAGTCCAATTTATTTGTAAAAACATTTATATTGAATATTCCATAGAGTTACGGTTTTCGAGTTACAGCAGTGGTAAAGTCTAAAATGTAATGGTATAAGTGAACGTTCAACGACTATTGTTACACAATTGTGAAATAAATATTTCTTATGAAAAACTGTACCGACGTTATTATTTGGTGAACTGAAAAATACGAAACAATATTACTTCATTTGGTTCCGATACATGTGAAATTGGTACCAAAAGTTTTCAATCGATCTGCAACTGCACAACTTCAAATGTACAAGCACCAATACAATATATATAATTTTGTATTTTTCCAACAAATAAGATAACATTGGTCCATTTTTTTGCAAAAAAAGTCAGATATTAAAAAAAAGTAAAATATTCCAAATGAACGACAGCAGACAATTGTGCTTAAGACAAACTTCTAAGCTTACCTTATAGAACATTGAACGGATGTTGCTGCTTAGGCTTACTGAAGATAATTCCGAATTTGATGATAGCGGAGATTTGTCATCTACCCAGAATTTCCTTGCAAACTTTTTAATATAAATTATTTTTTTTATTCTGTAAAAATAATGATCAATGTTCCATTCCTCCTATGGCAACGTCCAAATACATGTTACGTAAGAAAATTGCTACTTATATACATTGAAATTCTCTACAGGTCCAATTTGTTCGAGTTTCTAACGCTTCAAAGTTGCATGGAAACTTGCCATAAAATATGCAGATGGTCAAATGTACCGCTAAGACTTGCACGTTCAAGTTTTCGTTCGTGCTCTGGTTACAATTCATTGAAAATACATATATAGTTCACAGTGTGACCATGTTATTACAGACAATGATGGGAATTTCAATGTACGTTTCCAAACTCGTTTAATATGAAGCTATAAAAAATATCGTCAATTTGTGTTTTCTTGAGAAAAATTCCATATATTAAAGTTTTCTTATGTGTTAAGCAAAAGATAAAACAATATAGCTTTATAAAGTTAAACTTATTAAAGCCCTGAGAGAAAACTTAAGAAACTTCAATTACACATATATTTTGAGAGTTCTTCCGTATAGCCTCAGGTATTAGCTTGAAATATGTAGGTACACTTAGCTACTTGCGAAGCTGGCTAGAGTTTATAGTAGAAATTCTGGTGCACTTTATTTTCCTTGCTCTCATTATTAAATCATAAATACCATAAGGTTTATACTACGCTACATTTCTATAAAAGTTATCTTCTATCTCAATTTATCTTTATTCAGACCAAGCTCAAAGCAATAAATCTGTTAATGATTTCTGAGCTACACAATAACGTTCGACACAGGAAGTAGTAGCTTCTATTGTGACGTTTGCTGGGACTATAAATTGCCACCGGGACAATTTGAAATGTTGTTAACAACGTGTATCGACGCCTCAGGGTTTCGTGCGCCGAAGGACGACAACATCAAAAAAGGTGCACGCCAGGAAACACGAAACGCGGCGGCGACAAAAAGGCTGAGAGCAAAATTCTACCAGAGGACAAACAGAAGGTATAATAACACGAGAAAAACGGTAACGGAAAAAGGTTGTAATCGATAACAACGGTAGGTATTGACGGAATCTATCAATTTTTAAAATGGTATTATAAAATTCATTTGTATTCGTAGCTTTAATTGAATTCATAGAGATTTTGTAAATGAGGTCGTGTTTTGAAAATCCTTTTAATAAGATACATGAACGTCTTGATATGACTATGACCATTTATTGTAATAGTAACAAAAACCCATGTGATATTGCAGAATCTGAATATTATATAAAAAACTATAACTGTTCAACAACCAACTAGAGTCACTAGTGATGCTAGTACATTACTAGATTTAATTATTACGAATAACAAATCTCAAGAAGTTAAGCGAGAATTTTCAAAGTTCACAGATCACGATATTATTGGAATCGTTATTAATGTTTCTACAAAAAATAAATGTAAAATGATTTACTCGCGATTTATCTCAAAGGAGAAAATGGACGATCTTAATATGAACTTGATTGAAAAAAATGGGATTATCCTTCTACTGATATTGACATCTTATACAATAACTTTATAGCTAATATTGAGACAAGCTTAGATAAAGTAGCGCCAGTACATGTAAAACAGTTTTCCAATTCAAATAGGTGGATTGATATTGAAGTAAGAGAATTACAGAAGGAGAGAGATATGTGTTACAAAAGGTTTCGTTCTACAAATAATCTATTAGATTTCGAAAGGTAAAGAAAAGAAAGAAATCAGGTTGTATCTTTAATTAGAGTTAAAGATAAGGAATTTTATGAAAGAACTATAGATAAATGTAAAAATGATAGTAAGAAATTGTGGCATACCCTTAAGCAAATATCAAATAGTAGAAATAATGATTTAGACTTTAATTCGTTGGATTTAGGTGCAGGAAGTACTCAGAATGAATAAAAAAAAATATTTTGATAGTATACAAGAAATATCTGTAAGTATATCTGCTCCTACAAATTTTGTGGAAATTAAATGTGATGTCTATTCTTGTATTAACACGTTTCCAGTTGTTTCTCTTAATAAAGTACAAAAAACAATTATCAATTTAAAAAACAATGCAACTTCAGTGTTGCGGTATCCATTATCTAATTATATTAAACGAGCAATGCTTTTATATATATATATATATATATATATATATATATATATTATATACATATATGCAAATTTTATCTCGGAATCTGGTCTACCGATTTCGATGAAAATTCATATGTATTTGATTGTATGCACATTCAGAAGAACACTCGTTTTCAGCAATTAATATTCTCATTTTACGAGCTCTATAGATTATATATCAGATAGCAATATGAAACCGAAAACATCATAGGGCAAAATAGTCCTATGGTTAAACTTCTGGGTATAAATCTAGAGATCCTTGGTTAGAATTCTGTTCACATTTGAGTTTTTTTTGTTGATAAAATCCATTTTTTTAAATACAAGATGTTAATATGTGTTCCTCATAATTTAATCGGAAATTTTCAATGAAAATTTGTACTTATCTAATATGTTGGGACCCTAGGTACATATCACCTATTTCAAGGAAGGATTAGCCGATTTTGATAAAAATTAGCAAAAAGGGGTTTTCGGAGACGAGAAATCGGTGTGGCCCTCGAGGTTCACACTAGATATTTCAAGAATGGCTCCGCAGATAAAAGTTTCAGTATGTATAGTGTTTGAGGGTTGCGAGGTCGATTGGTGATACAGCTGAATTTTGGTTTATTTATCATTCATATTACACATTTATATTTATTTTGAAATCTATAACTTACGAATATGTGAACAATAAAAGCAGTATTAACCGATTGTTTACATTTTAACCAGAAATATGCACATTTTTTAATAAGTTTAAATATCCTTAGTAACTCTTATAGACCCATCTTAAATCCTGTTTTACCCGAGCAAAGCTCAATCTCCCAGATATTTGTATATAATAAATCAATCTCTTCAAAATGGTGTTTTACCAGCCGTCTTGAAGTGCAGCACAATTATACCTGTACCAAAGATAAATAAACCTACTAAGCCAGAACAGCTCAGACCCATAAATTTACTTCCAGTTATTGAGAAAATTGTCGAAATTTTAGTGTATGAGCAGTTAGTGGTTTATCTAAACAAAAATAATATGCAGTTTGCTCGTCAATCTGAGTTGTGACATAATCATTCTGCTGAGTCAGCAAGCCAACTAATGTGTAATAAGAGGAAAAAGGACATTGATCATGGCAATATTGTCGTTAGTGTTTTGTAGATCTAAAAAGAGATTTCGAAACAATAGATAGGTCAAAGCTGATATTAAAATGTTAGTCATACGGAATAAAAGCCACAAGCTTAAATTAAATGCTCAAAAAACAAAGTGCATGATATTCGGTTCCATAATCAACTTTACTAGATTCAGTCAAGGTTATTATATGCTAAAAATAAATAGCTCCGTAATTATGTATGTTAGTGTGATAAAATATCTTGGTATTCTCTTTGACCCTCAACTTAATTTTTCTTGTCACATTGACTTCTTATGTAAGAAATAAGCAAAAAAGTTGGTAATTTTTACAGAATTTGTACAAACCTTTCCCCTTGGTGTAGAAAAGTTGTATATAATACCATTATATTCCCACATTTCAGTTATTGCATGTCCATACTTTTGTCTTGCTCATCTACGCAAATACATCGTTTGCAGCTACTTCAGAATAAAGCAATGCGAATTTTATTACGTTCTAACAGGTTCACTGCTATAAATGGTATGCTTGGGATTTTGAAATGTCTAAGTATTTCTCAACTGATTATAGAATCTGCATTAGTTCTAATTTTTAAAATTGTTAATACGTAAGCTCCTTCCTACTTGCAAGAGTTTATAATCAAAAAAGCATATGATATCTTATAAGTTAAGGTTTAATAACCATTTCTTCATTCAAGACTTCAACACAAATGCCTTAGAAAAAACTCTTTTCATTGAAGGTTTCAGACTATACAATAATCTACCTCTCTTAGTTAAGACATCAGGCAATGTAAAAATTTTTAAAAGAAGATTAAGTAAAATGTATTACAATGTTTATATTGTATATATGTGAGATAGAATGAAATGTAAGAAATCATGTAAATAATAGCCACTGAGGCTAAATGAAGTTCTAAATCTAAATAGGTAACGCTTTTCTCTTTAAAAATGGCCAATTTCGCCCTCATGACAGACGTCACCAGTGGTTAAGTCAGAAGGTTAATGGCAATGTAATATCGAAATAATTTGCTTATGTGTAAGAAAACATACTAATGCGAAAAGCAATGAACTTATTGTCAAACAGGAATGAATTTATATTTAGGTAGCCTCGAAATGAAGTACATAGTAATAATTATTATAGATGTGGCGCCCCTCTATGCTGTTATCTATTCACTATTGCTTTTAAGTCAAAATTATTTTTCTGTCTCAGGAAATAAACGACGATTGACCTCATAATTTATCATGCGTTTAAAAACTTTATGACCTCTAAAATATGTGTTGGCAAATAGTTTTTTTGTCTTTTGACGATATTTCACTGTTTACAGCAAAGATAAAGATAACAATATTATAAAATTTATTTTATATGTACTTACTTTTCAGTCAATCAGCTAATAAGCTTTTCTTGATTGACTTCTAAAAAGGAGACGGTATATAATCTACATATAATCTCGCTTCGAATTTTAGACGTTTCTTTTTTCAAAAAAAATATTTTTACGGAATCATGGAACTATTTCGTACAACTGGATAGCTTCACCCCGTAAATAACATATACTTACGCATAATACCATATACAAATCTTTGAAGGCTTGTAGCTAGGTATAGTAAATGTAAGCTCATTTTTCAAATGAATGACTACTCATAAAAACGACATTAGTATGGTTCCACCTAGTTGCACAGGGTAGACCCAAAAATAAAAGCTTGAAGGGAAAAAATCTACCCACATTGAGTGATTGAATCATTGGGTAATATTATCCCATCAGGTCAAAGACGTCTAAGACTTATGGTTATTTGAGAGTAATTTCCAAGGGTTCCTTTTTCAGCCTTTTCCTGATAATCTATGTTATAATTTAATGAAATCAATGTATAATGTAAATTGTAGCATATTGTATGCCTATGTACATACAATATTGGTTTTGTTTAGCCAACAACAATGACTCTAATCTGGACAAGAAATAACGAATGAAATTATATGTTTTATTATGTATCTTGTGTGATTATCAAATATGTAGGTACTAAAATTCAGGATTTTTCTGAATTTTGTTGATCTCTGGAAATTGATAACTATACTGAAATATTTTCAAGAATATGTTGCTTCCTGTCATACCGGAAGAAGACGTTAACTTTTTTATTTAAAATAATACGCCCTTTATATTATCAGATGCACCGCTCAATTCTGAAAAAAGTTCATGTATAATAAATATTCAATACCAACCTATGTCCAACGATTTTTGACATTTAACATTTTTTGCAGACCAATAAATAAATGTAATTTGTTCCAATAAGGAAATACTTAATTATTTAATTGTAGTTAGATTTTGTTATAAGATGATTTACTTTAGTAGTATTTGCATAATATTTTGATAATTATAAATACAGGATTATCAAGAAAGAAGAATAGGTCTTAATTTTTTTTAAAAAAGCAAAATTATTCTCTTTTAATGGAAACCCTCTGTATTAATAATTCTCTTATGAAGTTATAATAGTAAAGTAATTTTGAAAATTATGTCTTTCCCGAAAAGTTTTGGCTTTTGTAATACTTAATTGTTAATTTAATATTATCTACGGAAGAACCCTACGTCAATTTTAAGTTATGTTAAAGTGGGCCATGACTGCATTAGAAAATAATCACAAGTGTCAAACTAATGTAAATATCACAAAATTTGTTATTTGCAATTTTTCAATAATCATCATTTCCGTCCAATTAAATTGCACAAATACCTAGATAGATTATTTAAGCCTATTTATTTATTAATTCAACATCATGTGGTACAACAAAAACAGTTGAAAAATTAAAGAAAAGTTGAAGATTTTTGACCCTTAGGAGCTAACGTAGAATTATTGATATTGATAATAGAAATCTAGGGTTTCCATTTGAAAAGAAATAAACTTCTGACGTTTTAATAAATTAGATTTTTATTCATCTTTTTGAAAACCATGACTAACACAAATTAGGTAATATTTTTCGTTGTAGGAAATAAATATTTTTTACAAAAAATTGCACTGACTTTAGGTATTTGTTGGTGCACTGAAAAATACAAAATAATATTAATTCTGTTGGGAAGTACGAGTAATTTTGAAGTTGTGCAATTGTAGTAGAAGACTCTTCTTCTTCACAAGTACAAGAAACAACAGACTTTGTCTTAAAATTTGTGGTAAAAAATATTGATTTCAATCTTTTGAGTCTAACATTAGTCATGAAAATCGTTGAACGTTCACTAATATCAAAGAAGACAGTACTTAAGCTATAACCCACGTATATTATTTGGTTGTACTTGCTATTATTCAGAGTTTCAAAACATCGCGGCAAAAATACGCATATTTCAGACTTTACCAGTGGTGTTACTCGAAAACCGTAACTCTATGGAAAAAATGTTCAATTTAAATATTGCTATAAATAATCTGGTCTTTAAGTTGGCTGTCTCAAATTTTCAATTTTTAAAAGAAATTGCTCCCTCCAGATAGCGAAAATACACAAATCTCAGATCTTGTTACTGCTGTAATTTGAAAACCCTAACTCTTTAAAAAAAATCAATTTAAACGTTTCCGGATATTGTCTTAACTTTAATTTTGCCGTCTCGGATTTTCGATTTTTGAGAGAAACTTGGAGTTTTTATGAATATAACCATTTCTCAGGTCTATTCATTCAAATGAATCAAAAGTCATCGAAATTGGAGTACGTTTACTGTATCGAGCACGCGTACAAACCAAAAAAGGCCCACATTCGAATTGTCTACCTCCTCCGTTTGGGTTCGTCGGTTAAAAATGATAGTTATGTATTGGTCTGCAAACATGACTTTTCACCTAAAATTTGAAATAAAAAACGGCTGGACCTACTTATAGAACATTGTACATGAAATGTAATCAGAATTGAACCTCTGAAAATCTAATAATATATGGGGCGTTATGTTTGAAATAACAAAGTTCCGTTATAACCAAAAGTTATAAATTCCTGAATATATTTAAGGCGAGTAGCTCCTTTTAACATCACAAAGGCTCTCACCTGTAAAATCGGTTCATTTATGGTTTTTTATAAATTAATGCTGTTCTCGGAGCGACACCGTGTATTATAAGATACGATGATATATTGATTAAAATATAAATAGATATTATATGCATAAATCCAATCTTAAGGATTCCGAAAATGAGTTCTAAAATTTTTCATTCCAAATTTTCAATTTTGAGGGAAAAATTCCGCTTTGCCCCTTTTGGAGGAAAGGTATTCTGACGGGTAATACATGTTGGATTTCTCAATTCTTTTACAGACCATTTCACAAACAATTAAAATGAATATATTAAATACATCTTTTAAGAATTGAATTTTATTTCTGCTTCTTTTTGTTGGTCAGAAATAATGGAATTAATAATGAATAGATTAATGAGGAACTTAATATTGATGTTGAAATTTATATTGACTTTACATTGTTTTATTTTTAATATGAATTCGTAATCATTGTTTCATGTTCTATCCTACGTTTTATATTCACTTTATTTTTAACTCGACTATTTTATCTACCATAGTCAACCCCTATACATGTCACCACGCACTTCAACTGAATTTTGATAACCTCAAGAGAATCATTTTAGTATCTCCAACATATCACAGAGAAAAATGAATCTTGCAAGTTTTCTCATAGCGTTTTCTGATCAAATAAAAAACGACAATAATAATAATAGAGTGCAAACTTCGCTTGCATTTGATTTAAATGGCGAACTCTACGCTGTTGAATAAGTCAAACTTTTATATATGACTCATGTTCATTATAATTGCGGTTGGTGCCGCGAGACAATAAAAGAGCTCCAGGTTTTATTAACGTTTTACGATTGGAGCAGTACTTAACTGGAATTTTAAGTTCGTGAAATCGCGCCAGTAAATTGCGATAGACCGGAAAAGCTATTCAGAAACCAATGAAAGAAATCGAGCGGGATGAAATGTGAGAGAATAATACAAGACTGGGGATTTTATCCATCCTGCAATTACATAGAGCGATAAGTATCTACTGGTGTTCCCATTTATTATTTTTCTTTTCTCATGAGGTTTTCAGCACGATTAATGGACTTTTATTTTGCATTTCTACTGTTTCCATCAAACATAAAAGCTATATATCCGGAAACTCGATCTTATCACTATATTGCATATAGCATAAAAAGTCGTATTATCTGACCCGAAAGACCATCTATGAAATATTAGTAAAGTGCTTTTAGCAATATAGTGAAAGTTGCCAAAACAATAATGACTGGTAAGTTGTTCCATCTTAGAGTAGATAAAAAAATTGCTTTTATTTTCACAAGAAAATGAGTTTGTGTGAAAAACGTCAATTAGGTATAAAGATACACACAAGTATATCTGAATATCTCTTCAAAAACTTTTTCATATAGCTTCTATATTAATGCATTCCAAATTCATCATTTATTCCTTTAAAACTCTTCAAGGGAATAGAAACACTGATCCATTAACAAAATACGTGAGGATGTTTTTAAACAATTAAAATTATTAGCTTTTTCAATGCTGTCTGAGAGTTTATTGAATACCTTTAAACCCAAGGAACAAGGAGATTTTTCACTACAGTCAAGCCTGTTAAATGGTAATCCAAAATAGTGTTTTGTCCTTGCATTAAAAGTGTGTAGGTATATCTCTATTCAAGGTATAAGATGACTCATTATTAAAAACATTTATTCTGAGTTCGTATATTAGGATTGAAGCTAGTGTTATTATGTTGTACTTTACAAATAATGTTCTGCAAGAAAAATATTTACGTACACCTGCTAGCCAACGCATGATTCTCTTTTAGTGAGTGAAAACCTGGAAAGCTGCGGGTGATGATCCCCAAAAACAAACACCGTAGTAGTAAACGTGAAGCTACTTGTGCGTAATACAATGACAAAAGTTCATTAGAGAGAATTTCTTTCAAATTTCGAATTAATTAAAATTTTAATTTAGAGCAAAGTGTGTCGCAGTCTTGCTTCCAACTTAAAGTGTCATCTATTGTTAGTACCTGAAATATGGTACTACGTACTCTTCCAATACTATTACTATACTAACAATACTAGATAATATGAAATCTAAAAGAACAACTCTGTATGAATATCGTTAATAGCAGTATCCGAGGCTATAGCTATCCTTTCAAGTCTTCCGCTCGGCACTTAGTGATATTGAAGTTATCATAGTAATAAACAAACTACACTTGTAAGGAACTAAGATATTTGATTATTTATACGGTGGATTCTCTCTTGATTTCTTCTATGATTCTAGTCAAGTTTATTGTCTTTTGAATTGCAAATTTAAAACATTCCTTTGTATTTTCTTGAATAATCCATTGTCCAAGACACAGAATAATTATAGTATGCTATGAAGTACCCTCGAATACATTCGCCAAGCAATTCATAACAACCATTTGTATTCTCATGTGTGTTCTCATTAAATGTGAAATGAATTACCCCGACGTTACTCTTGATATTGGACACCTGCAGAAAAGATAAGAAGTTAATATTTGCCTGCAGTGTCATACATCGAGCAAAAATTGTATCTTTCTCACTAGGCAAGGCTGCCGATATTATACATTATACCATTGTTATAGAAAATCTACGTAACAGTGCAATAAAGGAATTCGAGAAAAGTCAATGGACTGGAGTATATTCTATACACCTGCACCAATCTAATGTATGTAATGTTAACCCATTAAGTTTGTAATAGAAGAAGAGATGGCATGTACGTTTGACCTTCTTTGCAGAATTGGCATCACTTCAGTAACATAAGGATGTTATCAATACGGCGACTAAACAGTGTTGAATCAAGTTAATACAATGCTTGAAATTATTCATATATTCATATTATTTATTTAAGTTCCGCCTTTAGTTGTAGAATTAATTATGTGTATTATCTAAATATTTTATAATATATTTTTTAATTTAATATCTTCGAACCTGAGATGTATATGAAATTATGACCCCGAAAAGTAAAGAATAAATTCATTATTTCTCAAATTAAGAGTCTTTCGAAAAAATCCTGTGACACGTCGATTTTGTTTTAAATAAAGCCACTTTTTGGCATACGACCCATATTTGTGATGTTATCGTTATTCGAGATATGACGTCATCGACAACTCTTTTAAATGGCGATCCAATTTCGACTATGCCAATTGAAAGAGCGTGTCATTCTACGTACACATCGTCAAAGATATGTTTACATTTGCGTTTGTTGATTAAATAAAAAATAAAAAAGACATAATTTTTAATGTTACTAAATTTAATGATAATGATTAATTTCACATTTTTTTATAAAATGACAAAGTCACTACTCAATAAACAGTTCAAACACACTGCTTTTGCAAAACAAAAGATAAGAAATCGATAAGAATATAAAAAACCAAAAAAGTAAGATTTAAAGTTTTTATCCAGACAGTAATGAAAAACATTTTTGGTCGCTAAGTGCTCATTTATAATGGACGTAAGGCGTAAGATATGCGTAATGGATAAAGTTGAACACTGGAAAATAAGTGGGATCGTTCACAATAAGCGAACGTTACACTTATGTGTTACGGTAGACCGTAAGATCTTACGGCCGAACGTTAGGCGGACATAAAGTTGGACAATGTTCAACTTTACGTGTGGCTTATGGGAAATTTATAATCATTTTTAGGGGATTTGGATTTCTTGGGTTGAATTAGTCGTCGGTTGGTAATTATTGGTTCACATTCTTGTATATTTAAAGAATCATTGTTCATCATGTTCAAGTTTTAGTTCTAGTATTAAACGTCGGTATTCACTTTTCTTTTCTTGATCCCTGTTTACTGGACATAAACTCTATCTTCCTTGTACTCAACGCATTGATAATAACAAAACCAATAACTACATTTCCAACTCCATGGCGTTAAAGTTAGTATACCTACACCAGAGAAAACCCAGTAGAACTATAGCCGACAAATAATTTCACGCATGCGTAGCAACTAAGTTTTTACGTTCATTATAAATAGAAAAATGTTATGTTTATCTTATGCATTATGTAGCCCTACGTCTTACGTCCATTATAAATGGGCACTAAGGCTACCGTCAGACAACCATAATTTTTGACGATGTGTACGTAGAATGACATGCTCTTTCAAATGGCTTGGTCGAAATAGGGTGGATATTTAAAAGAATTGTCGATGACGTCATATTTTGAATAACGATTATGTCTCAATAATGGGTCGTATGTCAAAAAGTGCCTTTGTTTAAAACGAATTCGACGTGCCAGAGGATTTATTCGAACAACGCTCAATTTCGGAAATAATGAATATATTCGTTACTTTTCGAAAGCACTGTATGTATATAAAGTGACTATCGTACACTTAGGTATTATGATGTAACATGTACTGGACATGGAAACTTCCGCTCGTTCTCTTCCTATTTCAATATTTAAAGTCGGTAAATAAAGGCATTGCTCGTAAAAGCACCCCGCTACCATAAATTACAGCTTTAATCCGAATTTGCTCCGGGATAAATCAAGACAAATCTTTCAGTACGTTCTGGGGTGCATGAGCGCGCCAGCTACTGACAGTTCTTGCCGTGCCGCTTCAGCCCAAGAACAACCAACGACACTTGTAGAGAGATTTGTGAATCGCAGGTCGACTCTTATTACTCTGGTTGGAGAGAGCTTGGCGCTATAAATTATCGATAGCCTTGTGGATACTTATAAACTAAATAGAAACAGAGTTCACTTGTGTTAAGTGATTACTTACGACACAAGGCGGTGGATTCGGTGATAGGATTCAAGGGGTAAACTGAAGTTACAATAATCTATAATGACAGTAATTGATAATCTCAGTTGTATGTATTGGTTGGTACTTTGATAAATATTTGAGTGACAGATTTGGTTGAAATACAATGCTGGTCAAGTGTGAGTTGGGCTCGCTTGAAGAATGTTTGGTAATTCATGTTTTCGATTTAGGTTTCCCGTAAACTATCAGCGAAGCCATATTTCCTTGTTTCTCGCCATTTTAAACAAATTAATTTCAGAAAAAGCGAACGATCTGTTCTAGTAAATTGTATTCAATAAACATTTCACAGTTAAAAAACTTATCGTCATTTTTGTTATTTATCTATAGCAAATTTGGTTTCTTCAACATACATGTCTAGTCCGTTCCTTTCTTGATAGCAATACTATCTATAGATCTGTTTATAAATCCAAAATAAGCATACAAATATGTTCTAACAATTCTTGAAATTTTATCCAGATCAAATGAACTGTTCGAAAATTTAAAGCAAGAAAACAATTTTAAAAATCTATCTTTGGAGGCTTATGTATAGTTAAAAATTATATGAAATGCTAATGTTATTTTCACTCCCTTTATACGCTACAGACCCCATTAGTTCCGGAACACCCTGTATATACAGAAGGACTATGCGAGCGCCGACCGTTATCACTGGTGGTATTTCTTCCAATAATTATTTTTCACAAAAAATTGGATCGACGTTATTAGTTGGTGCACTGAAAAGTATAAAATAATATTAATTCTATTGGTGATGTTACTTTTGAAGTTGTACAGTTGCAGTTAGATTGATAACTTTTGGCACCAACTTCACAAGTACCATCACCAATAGAATTAATATTATTTTATACTTTTCAGTGCACCAATTTTTTTGTAAGAAATATTTATTTCACACTTTTGAATGTACCTAACATAAGTCACGAAAATCGTTCAACGTTCACCAATACCAATGAAGATAGTACTTATCCTATTACCCACGTATATTCTATGCCTGTAGTTGTTATTATTGAGATCTCAAAGCATCGCTGCGGAAATACGCTTAGTTATTTTATATGTTACCATATTAACACCGATTTAACTCGAAAACCGTAACTCTTAAGAAAAATTGCTCATTATAAATGTTGCTACAAATAATTATGTCTTTCATGTAGTATCGAAAGACTTTTAATTTTCGTAAGAAATCGCCCTCTCCACATAGCAGAATACATACATTTGAGAATTTAACATGCCTCCATCTCTAAAACCGTAACTGTTCTACAAAAATGTTCAGCTTAAACGTTTCCGGATATTGTCCTATCTTTAATTATACCAACTCAGATTTTCGATTTTCGAGAAAATTCGCCCCGTTTTCGGAGGGAAGGAGATTTCGGATTTACGTTTTTATGAATATGGGACCATTTCTCAAGCCTCCTCTTTCAAATGAATCAAAAATCATCAAGATCGGAGCTCGTTTACTATATAAAAGGCGCGCACGAACCAAAAAAAGGAATAAAGCAGTAAGTCGAATTGTATACTTCCTCCGTTCGGGGTTCGTCGGTTAAAAAGTAATAAGCCACAAAGTTTAATCACCTGTCACACAACAATCTGATGAATTTTATAGTTTTGAATGCAGCGATCATTCAAGTCTTTCTTGTAAAATATCAATATTCAGAATAGCATGTGTAGTTGTTATGATTATTTGACAGCTGAACTGTCAAAATGGAATTTACATTTTTTATGTTGCGATGAAAACAAAAAGCAAAACTATTACTATTCAGCACTACATTCACTTAGATAAAATGTGTCTCCTGTCTGAGTTACAGGGTGTTTTATTCAATTATTTAAAAATTGTTTTTCCTCATTACTTTTAAACTGTTTGACTAATATTCATCATGTTTGGCAGGAGTATAGACACGGCAAACCTTACTAGATTATGGTAAAAAGACGTTTCTGGCTAATACCGGAGGTGTATGAAAGTGGTAAGTAAAAGGTTTACCCATCCTAAATTCTACGCCACTGGCGGATTGGTCATTTTAGACATTTTTCAAATTCTCCAATACTTTTTGTATAAATAATATACTCTACCTTCGTATCGATGGAGTCATTATTTTTCTAGATATTGATAGAAGTTGAACGTAGCGCTGCACAATTTTAAGTGTATTTATAATGGCGATGTTTTTGGGTCACAAGTTGATGACAGTTGATTTTTTAGGTTTAATAAGAAGATCAACATACACCTTTACAAATACGTAATTATCGAAGTCTTTTTCACATTTTTGCTACAATAAATAATATAAACAAAATTTAAAAATACTAAACTCAACAAATGTTCAATGTCACCCCTATTAACCTCAATCAATCAAGTTTATCTAATCTTTCACTAAGCGATCTTGTAACTTTAAGAAATATGTTTGGCTGTTAAACAATAAAATTGTCGGAATAGATGCGGATTTTCAATATCTTAACTATGGTTATTTATCCAGTTGAGAACTACTCTACGTATAAAAGTGGCTTCGTCAGTAAAAATTATGTTTTTAATAAAATCACGATTTTCATTCTTCCTGTTTAAGATCTACTGAGCAAAATTTTATCTTAAATGATAATCTGTAGGTAATGAGTTTTGTACAGATGTAAAGTGGTGAGGTCTAAGCTTTTCTTTTTTTCAGTAAACGAGAAACTCAAAAATGGCTTTCTTACTCTAGTCATTGCATCTATTCCGACAATCACATTTCCAACATTAATTAAAGTTTAATGTGCGGTATAGTTGGAGATAGCTTATAGCTTGTATGGTCCCTATAAATTACCAGCAATTTTGAATGGTAACTCGTATTTTAGTATCTACAAACTATACTTTTCGAGGAACTAGAGGGATTACGACTTGACCGAAGAAAAGATATGTGGTTGTTGCAGGATGGAGCACCACCTCATCATCCTTTAATAATACGTAGCTATCTAGATCAGCAATTTCCTCATGGTTGGAATGGCTACCTAGAACTTCTGAAGGTAATCCCTTAGATTTCTATTTTTAGGGGCCTAGGAAAACATTGGTATAGGTAGTCACAAGAAATAAATAATCGCCAAGATCTGTGGCACCAAATAGCACATTCCGCTAATTTTATTGCTAATCAGCCAAACATATTTTTTAAAGTTAGAGGATCGTTTAGTGAAAGAATAGATAAACTTATTCAGATAAATGGGGGTAACATTGAACATCTGTTAAGTATTTTTAATTTTGCTCATATTATTTATTGTAGCCAAAATGTGAAAAAGAGTTTTTGATACTAATAAATACTCACACTTAAAATTGTGCATCAGTGCAGCGTTATGTACAACTTTAAATATCTCAAAAAATAATGACTATATCGTTACGAAGGTTGTATATGTTAAATTGTGCTAAAATGACAATTCCGCCAGTGGCATAGTATTTAAGAAGTGTTAGCCTTTCTATTGCCGCTTTCATACACTTCCGGTATTAGCCAGAAACGTTTATTTACGTTAATCTAGAAAGGTTTGCAGTATTTATTTACACTTCCTGCCAAACGTGATAAAGATTAGTCAAACAGTTTAAACGTAATGGGGAAAAATCATTTTTAAATAATTAAATAAAACACCCTGTTACTCAGATAGGAGACACATTTTATCTAAGTAAATTGGGTTAAATCTTTGAACCAAAAATTATCCAGTTTAATTATTATCCATTATTAATGAAACACCCTGTACAAACATGGAGTGGGAAAGTGTATGTATAGTAAATTACAATTGTGTCTTATTTCATAATCAACTTTTAATATTGTAAGTATTGAAAGCATAAATTGGAGAGGGCTATGCTGCCTACTTCATGTAACGCAGTTCTACTGAGTCAAATAGTGCAAAACATGGTTATTAATATTATTTAATATACAACTCATACAATAATTCGTCATAGTTTACACAAGTAAGGTGCAGATCTCTGATATATTCTAAAATAACAGTTCTAGGAGTTTTTTGACTGGGGTATATATGTGAACTAAGTTAGATCGTAAAGTATGGAATACCCTAAATAAATTTGGAAATAACTTTTCTTGAGAAAAAGCCAAGACAGGTCGATTTTTAAATTAAATTTCTGATTGCCGATTGATTTACATCCTATCAGGGGTTAACAAATAAATATTCTTATCAAAGACAAACAAACTCGGAGAAAAGATAAGAAAGGCTGATCAACAATATAATGTTTAAGACATTTAAATCTTAATTTACGCAAATAGAAAGACAAACACGATAATTAACCAAACTAGAATTTCATCAATACATTTAAGTATATATAATTTTCCAGAAAAAGTGCAGCCAAATCATGATGGCATAACATATTTAAAACAATTTATTCTAAATCAGTTTGAAAGCAGAACAAGGCAAAGACAAAACTCTATCCAATCTTTGCTCCTATATCCCGAAGCCAGGCCCATTTTTGGATATTTCTGAACCATGCTTGTGAGAGCGCAAAAATACAAGTTTAGATTTCTGGTATGCGTTGTGGATTGCTATTTCAAAACCAATATTATATTGCAGGATTTGAATTAATCCCTGAAGTGACACACTTTTCAAGATAAATCTGAAATAAATATTTGTAGGTCTCTCTCAAGTTTATGACAAAAACATGGGACTATAATATCCATTAATTGAAACATGTAATCATTTGGAGAAGAAAATTAGCATCATATTTAAAAGCTCCATCGATATTAATGTTATGACATTGACTTTCAATATTCAAATCCGTTAAATATGAAAAAATAATAATCTCACTCAATCTATCACGAACGAATAGAAAATTTTCATCCATTGCGGTCATGATGATTGCTTTCTCAATAGTGTTAAAAGTTTGTTCGATACTTCTTGGTTCTGCTGACAATATCTTTCTCCTGGAGTTGTACTAAATGTAGATAGGCATGCTTGATCTTCAACTGATAATGGAAGAATAATCTTTGATCGCTTTTTATGGAGATCTAGGGCTTCTAGTTATACACTAGGTGAGATGATTTATTGGTTCGGTTTTTTGCATCAGTCTTATGTGTACAAATAAAATCTTTCTTCACTATCAAATGCTAATATAAATAAGCCTGACAATTCTGATGTGGAATGTGCCATAATGTTTCAACACTTTCTAATACGTAAACAATTTTGAAAAAAACTGGTGGATTTCCATTATTATGGAAATATTTTCAAGCAAATCTTAAGCAGTGAAATCTGAATGAGAAAACTTAAAACCTATTCAGAAAATTTGCAAGCCCAAGGTGGTGTCAAGATTTATTTGAGCCCTAAAAGAATACAAAAAAGTTTTTGTTTTTGTTATGCTACCATATAATGTTTTCGTGTTGCAGTATTAAAAAATATTTCTCATAATTTGCTGTTGAGCAGTTTAAAAAAACAATAATTTCCTATAATCTAAATTAATTTTCCATTCATAAATAATAATATGTTTTATAAAAAAATTAATCTGTCTGAGGTTTTCTAGAGAATTATTGTGGGTGTTGCAAAATTAATGACCTTACTTTAGGATTGGAATCACTGATAAACAAATATTTACTCATTTTGTTGATGGATTTATGTGACTTATTAGCAACAAATACCTGAAATCGAACTTGGCCATTTCTGCAAGATTCATAAATGAATCTAAAATAATTGGTTCAAGTCTTTGCTTGCATGTGAAAACAAGGTTATCGAATACCTTTATCAGTTTCAACTGCGATATTGAGCAATCACTTTCTTCTAATTTCAACGAACCAAACCTATAAGAATAATAACCAGTGGTAGTAATAGGTGCGGTGGAGCAAAACGAAGAAAGCACTTTACCGGCTGCTATTTATGGCTGGAGGAAAGTAATATCTTAAGATAGTTCCATGAGAATCGTAATTCTACGGTAAGTATATCTGTATACATCTCAGATATATGGTAGGTGTATAAATTTTCTTGATATATCTCATCCAAGGAGGTTACCCCTTTAATTATTCATCCTCTAGAGTGTGTTTATGGGTTGAAATTATGACAGACGAAAGGTCGAGTATAATTCCGCAACGTTTACACCCTGGTGGTTCACCTGGTAAACTCGTGACAAGACAAGAATTTGGTATTAATTTCCGCCAGAAAGGAGATATTCAACAGTAACAGCTTTGTTAACTGTGAAAACTTATGTGGAAATAAATTAAAACGGAATACTAATATCATATATCAGCATTTATGTCTCCCAAGGTTCATAAGGTCTTGTAATTCATTTATAGAATTTACAAGGATTTTAAAGAGCTACCAACAACTCGATTAAATGATGGAGAAAATGATTTTATGCCAAAATTCCATCAAACCTACACAGCTCCATGAGAATATCTCTGAATCGCTGATTTGGAGATTATAAGACACAGCAAAGTGGTTTATCTGAACCTATATTAATTAGATTTGTATTAATTATTGCTTTTCGAAGATTGATTTTCTTATTTGATCTTTTAGAAGTTTTCATTTTCATTTTCATATTAATATTGGAATCGCAAAGGTGTTTGGCGCTAGATGACTCCAAATAAAAGGATGAGGAATGATTATTCAGTTGTTTTAATTAAATACTTTACATCTCAGCCGCGAATCTTTGCTGGTGTCGCTCTGGTGTATCGGCACTATTCATAAATTATGGTTATCTTGAAGCGTCATATAAAATTAGTTGATTCTCAAAACACAGCTATCAGAATTTGACAACAAGCTCATGTCCAGTACTGGAAGGATTTTGGATTGGAACACCACAATGGTGTCATATGATGACATCACATAATACTAACTAGTATACTGAATCGAATCTAGCAGAACAGGTCAAATTTCATATTGATCGATGAAACGGTGAGGAAGATGATTCGCCGTAGTGCGATCTAAGGGCAAGTTACAAAAATATGCATAACATTAAAATATTTTCAATACTCAATGACCTACGTATACTAATTTTTGTGGTAATTAATTCAAAGGTGTGGAAATTGGTGCGCTGTAGCGCCATCCCTGTCGAGTTTAACATAATGAATAGTCTAAGAACCTTCTTCATGGATGATTAAACATATATGTGCCGATTTTCATAGTGATTGGTCTAACGGTGTGGGAATATACTGATCATAGATAAACCATCATCCATTTATATCTACAGGGTGTCCCTTAACTTATGGGTCATAGAGTATCTGGATATAGTGGGCATCAAAATATATGGAATGAGCCAAACATTACTCGTTTGTATACACATATGTACTCAATTAGTTGAAAACTGTGCTACATATAATTGTGGAAATTTGTAAATTAATGTTTTTGAAGATGATAATGATATATTTGAATTAATTTCAGATTAGTCTTGGTTAGAGACAATTTGATAATTCTGAACGAGAATAATTAAAGACTCGTATTTTCCTATATATTGCGTGCATTAAAATCATGACATTTTAGGACGTATTCAGTAGACTGTTTTGTCTGAAACTTGCGTTCTTCTTCCAGACGAATCTGAAGTTAATTGAAATAGCTATTTTTTTCATATTTAGAAGCATAACTGTACCTATTTTCACTCAAATGTCAAGTACAGTTTTCATTTTAAATATTTGAAATAATTTTTTACCTTTAAATATCTCCTAAGCGAACGATATTTTTGTTTCATTCCATATATGTATTTTGACACCTGCTATATAGATTTTAGGTCTTCTTTGGCATTATTTGAATGAACCTGAATATTTTATACCTATTACTCGACCGTGCATTTATTACTCAGGATTTTTTTCATAGTACCTGAATTTTGAGTTCACCATTCTGTGTATAACTGCCCTGAATCATTAGTAGAATAAAAGCACATGCTGACTGATAATACTGATTCAATTAATTGCTCTCTCAATGCTTTACTAAGCCGTCGGAAGTTTACAAATTGTGTCTATAATTGGAATGTTGTAATCTGTCATTAACATCAACTAGATCATCAATAATACTAATTGAGGAAATGCGAATTTCCGCCATCGTCTCCAATTCCATCAATGTAGGTACGTCAGTAGATTACAGATTAGAATATTTGATTGAAATATGCACTCAGGTACCAAAATACATTTAGCTATACGACCATTAGCTCGAATTAAGTTAAATCTAGATACTCTAAAAAGATATGCAGAATGAAATGTTCTCAAGTGAGGCCTGTGTTCCCAAATTAAATCCAGTACCGAGAACGTATAGAACACCCTAATGATCAGTATACTGGGTCGAATTTAGGAATACAAGTTTAAAATACGCTAACTAGATTTGGAAAAAGTTATTAGGAAATCTTCTCTGGAACCGTGATTAAATAAATAATGTAGATATATAGTGGCGTTTAGTACGTACAAACAATAACTTTAATTATTGTGGGTTCAATATTTTTTTTATTCCTTACCATGGTAGAAAATATTCCACAAAATACTTCTCACGTTTAGAATTCACCTGCCTCCGATTTGATTATATGCATATACTCTTTCAAGAATCAAGTAGGCACCTTCTTATCAAAGATATCATTGTGATTTGTTCCATTATAGTCAAATTAATTCGTTGTCTTTACTTATATTTAAAAATTTGTTTGTTAGTAACGGTAATATCAAACGTGAGTCTCAAACTAAATGATCTCCGAACTAAGACTCCATTATGAATACGACTGTAACCCTTAACATTCAGTAATTCAGTATATTAAATTTTTCTCATTTCCAATGGCGGCTAATGCTGTTTGGTTCAGTCTTAAATAAAATTTGCATTGGGGAAAATCTGGTGAAGGTGTAGGTACTAAATGTTGATGAAGGTCGCAAATTCTCAGTAAAAACCATTTAGTCATAGATAAACGATTTTTGTTGACATCACATAATAGACCATAACTCGGATACCTCTATCCCTAATATTTTTTCATTAATTTATTATGTAATCAAAAGAGCACGTATATTCGATTTCACGATTAGGCATCATCATTTTAACGATGATAATAATTTGAGACGGTTATTATTTAGAGCTATTCATGATCCATCGATCCTATCTGGCATTCACCTCCATAAATCTTGTGCTCTGATAGAGCCCTAAGCGAAACATAATGCCTTCCTCAGGCACCGATAGCCATAACTGAGCTTTTTCATTGATAAGAGTTCCTGTAAGCCTACCGTATCTCTATGCTACTTCAAGTTGGCTGCGCCGCCCTCATCTTGGATAAGTTTAATCCGCTTAGAAACTCTGAAAATGGTACACCACCACCATAGCGATACAGGTACAAGAGCAGCCACCGTGTACAGAATTTCGAGATAGTTTGGTGCTTATGTACTATTATAATATCTCATTGCAGTGGAATAGGAAGGAAGCTCTATCGATAGACGTCAAATCAATAGCCCAAAATTGACCTATTATATTCATTCACAAATTTCAGATCTTGCGGAATTATCTTAACTAGGTATAGTACATAATACACCCTTAGATTTACTTGCATTAAGCAGCAGTATGCATTCGATCCCGAAAGACAAGATAATGAAGCTTCCAGTAAATCATCACACTATATATACTATATATTTGATAGAGAAGAAAAATAATATATCTGCTATATTCACGAACACGACTTCCCTCCTGCTCTTAAGCATAGAATATAAAAATCCACAGACGGACTCGTGCGACCATACATTCTTTTCAGCAAAAGGCAAACAATAATGGGCATGAAATGTCCCACTCTTTCTCAGAGATGCGCATTTAGTAAATGCTCAAAGTCTTTTTATTGAATACCGTAGACAAGTCTTAACAAAATCGGTACTGTACGAAACAAAATCGAAAGCAACCAATTGACCCATTCATTCGTCAACTAATCTTGTGATAGGCATCTACCTATTACAATCGATATACGTATTTCAGAGAATATGAAAATCGTTGAATGTTCACTAATACCAATGATGATAGTACTTATTCTATTACCCACGTTTATTCTTTAGATGTTACCATTTCACCACTGCTGTAACTCGTAACTAAAAAATGTTCGTTTTAAATGTTGCTACAAATAATAAGGTCTTTCATATAGTACCTACCCACAAATTTTCAATTTTCGAAAGAAATCGCCCTCTCCACATTCCACATAGTGAAAGTACACATATTCGGGGGCGGTTTTCGGAGGGAAGGAGATATTGGATTTGCATTTTTGTGAATATTGGACCCTTTCCCAAGCCTCCTCTTTCAAATGAATCAAAAATCATCAAAATAGGAGCTCGTTTACTATAAAAACGCGCACACGCACCAAAAAAAAGTAGACAGTCGTATTGTATACCTCCTCCGTTCGGGGCTCATCGGTCAAAAATACAAATTAATTTGTCTAAAATCTTACCTCTTTATTTCAAGGAATACACAAGAATACATATCAACTGAAATAGTTTGATAGTGATAGTGATGGAAGTTATTTAATTAATTTTTAATTAATGAATGCAGATTTTTGCATAGTTATTGAAATAATAATCATAGATTGTTAATAAAACTTAATGTGCAAGATTTATGGACGAAACATTGGCACTGAGATCCCCGTTAATATTATTATAATTGATGGATCAGTATCTGTCTGCGCTTTATGACATATAGATAATGATCATGAAGTCTTAGATACCAGAAACCAAAGAGTAGGTACACAAAAATAAAGTCAACGTCATCGAAATCACAACAGGCATCACAACGGGCTAATGAATAGACAAGTTCAAAGAGCTCAGAATTTTTCTTTTTCACGGCTGAGTCAGTCAAGTCATTGCAGCATTTAACTAGCGATAAGGTACAGCGTCTAGGTACCTAACCAGCACCCAGACTTAAAAAGGTAGTAGGTAATACTCACGATATTTTGCCATTACTTGCCTTGAGGTGGTATTTGCGTACACCTGTGAAAAAATTTTCAAGAAGCAGCTACAATTAAACCCAGGAAAACTAGCATCTATCAACTCCATCTTTTGTATATTTGTCAGAAGAATGGCAGTTACATGTTCGTGATAATCGAATATAAAAAATCCGATTATACGTCAAAGTTACTTATAGCGGAATTGCTTTTTAAATACTCTTTGTAAGTGGGAATACAGAAAATACGATATGAGCTAAATTTGCTTAATATCCGTTTTCCGAATAACCTTATCGAGGAGCTCTCACAAATTGAGCCTTCTATAAAGTCAAATTTAATTTCAGTTACTGAAATTGAACACGCCTACAGTGGTTCTACCTACCAGATAAAATGAGACGAGGAACAAATCAAGGATGTTTCTTTGAAATATTTCGTGCATATGCACGAATAGCATTTTAGGTTAAGTTGAAATGTTGCACTCTATGTTGTACAGGAGAGAATAAAGGGACCTATCATTGTATATAGAGTTATTCTCGAAATTTCAATGATAAATACTTTCAATAGACAAATAACAGACTCATTCAATTAGTTTGGTATAAATATACCTACACAGAAACCCATTCATTTCAAATATGGTAATCCCTCCAAAACAACTTCTATTTTATATATAGTTTCTCAGATATGAAATAAAATAGCAAATACTTTAAACGGCCTTATCTCTCTTAGCAAACGGAATTTTAACATTAAAAAAAAATACATATACAAAGCTTTCGAAAAAGAGCCTCTAAAGCTCTTTATAAATGCTAAATAGTAATATAATGAACTTAACATTCCACTAGCTTGAATTTGAAAATTTAAACAGGTCCCGAATAGGGTTCGATCAAAATAAATAAATAGTTTGTGCAAAGTGGCCATTTTAGGCTTTTTGGACTTTCATTTAGTTTGGGCGAAGTGTCCACCAACGATTTTTGGGCTTTGTGGAATTTTAATTGCATCGGGTGAAGTACGAAATTTTTGGGCGAAGTGGTCGATATATCATTTTGGGCGAAGTGTCGCAAATATGCAAATAGAGGTGCAATAATAATATTCTAGTTTTTATAAAAAGAAAACATAACATTTCTTAAGAAACTACTTTATTCACAGAGACATTATCTAGGAAATTATGCTTAAACTTACAATATATTAACAAAAACAGAGTTTAGCGGTGCCGCAATGCACCCTGTAATTTGTAAAACAGTGGTTTGTACTATGAAGCCAAGTTCAATGTCATCTTCGGCCAAGCTAAAAAATAAAAAAAATATATTTTATAAAATGTCATGAATAAGGTTAAGCAAGTACCTATACGATTTGAAAATAAAGTTAGAAGCTCTATTACTTGTTTGACGTTATACTACATCATTTTAATATTAATATCTGGGCGACCGAGCTTTGCTCGGGTAACACTGGATTTAGAGTGGGTTTATAAGAGTTACTAAGTATGTTTAATCTTAGTTCAAAAATGTGCATATTTCTAGTTACAATTATTACGATTGGTAGATCGGTAAATATTGCTTTATCGTTCACATAGCTCATAATTTACAGTTTTCAAAATAAATATGAATGTGAAACATATCATAAACATACTAAAATTTATATCGCAATCTGCGGAGTCAATCCCGAAATCGCTAGTGTGGACCTCGACGGTCATACCCATTATAAACTGAAAGTATCGCCAATCGATTTCTCATACCAGAACTCAGCTGTATCATCAATCGACTTCTCGACCCCCAAATCCCATATTAAAATTTGTATCGCAATCTGCCGACCCATTCCCGAAATAGCTATCGTCGACCACGAGGATCACACCCATTGAAAATGCAAGTATCGCTAATCGATTTCTCGGCTCTTAAAACCCTTTTTTGCCATTTTTTATACAAATCTGCCGAACCATTCAAGAAAAAGTTTATGGACCTCGAGGGTGACACCCTCGCGTTTTTTCAGTGAAGCCACTTCACAGATAATTATAAAAATTGAAACCTTATCTATATACCAAATTTCATCAAAATCGTTAGAGCCGTTTTCGAGATAAAATTTATATATATATATATATATATATATATATATAGATATATATATATATATATATATATATATATATATATATATATATATATATATACTAGAATTGCTCGTATTAATATATTAGATTCATCTTCCTTCGTCATTTGTTTTGTAAGCTTTGACATCATCGACATTATTTTTATATGACAACTTATATTTTGACGTGAATACGTCTTTAAATTGCTTTCATATATCAAATAGTTATTTACGTTGAGTGAGGACTGAGACGCATCGCATGAGCTGGAGTGCTAAGCGCCGCCATTTTAAGGTCGTTTGGCTGTGTTACATAATTTCCGTTTAGTGTAAATTTTGTCTACCACACAGCCAAACTACGTTTTTTACTGATCTAAGCATTATTTTTTATTCTCTGTAGCACGATATCAAACTTTTAATATATTACATTTGAAACAAAGTTAGGCCTTAAACCACTTTAAGACCATCAACACAATTCAAAACCACAGCCAGTGTCCAAAGTTAAGCACTCTTTTTCATGAGCAAGTCAACAAACAATAAAGATCAAGAGTAGACCGCGTCAACAAACCAAACACTTTTGAGCAACTCTGGTTAACTCTAGGCATGTTTTCATAAGCAAGCGATTTCAGACGGCACAAATCACATTAACGTTCAAAGTAATGAGCATACTTCCGTTTGGAGATATACAGCCGTATTAATAATAAATTTCAGTTCGGTACAAATGTTATGTTAGTTACTATATTATTTATAATATCACACATGACAGATCTAATATCAAACTAACTAGTATAAAACTAAGATTGAATAACAATAAAGCTGATTGACGTTTTCATGTTTGTATTATGAAATTGAAATTTGCCTTTAATCCTAGCTTTAAATCTTCTTTGGACTCTAAGTCAATTTACCATGACGATAGGCAGCACATTCATATCCCAAATAAGAGAATATTCCAAGAAAATTAGCTATGAACACTACGAAAACCAAATAATGGCGTTAGTGAGTGGTGTCGAAGAATTTGTGGCGAAGATTGACCGTCTGAAAAGTAAATTAAAAAAGAAGTTTTCTTGAGGACGTTTGTCAATTTGGAAAATTTGCATAATGTTGAGGGAAATCACGTTGGTTTGGAAAACACGGTCAGGATTTAGAATTGCAACATATCAGATATGTTATACAGTGCCGTGTTCATTTGTAATTTACAAGTATTTGAAATAGCGCCAAAAGGACTTATGAACTCGAAAATATGCTTCAACATTGGAAAATGGGACACTAGAGAGTTCTTCTAGATACTTCAGTTGAAGTCTCTGAAAAATATTGTTATTCCAACCCAGCTATCATGTGAACATTCGAATAGACAATTTATATTACCGAAATGTGCATGTTTTATACAGTCTTCAACGGTTTTTGACTGCTATAATTTTAATTCTTACACTAAGGACCTATTTCACTTACAAGTAAAATAATTACTATTTCGTGAAGTGTGAACATGTGGATATGGCTGTTGTGTTGATCGCATTGTAAGAAGAAAAGAATATCTCCCAACGATATTCTTTTACTTCAAAAAATATTTTATTTAGGTACATAGTATAACAAAGCAACGAAAAAGTTAGGTGCATCAACAACTCAAAAAGGTACTTTTTTATAAATAGTACCTAACAAGAGCCAGTAAAGAATATAGAATTGCTATAGGTTCCGCCAAAATTTGAATCATACCGTTGACGATTCCAGGCAATATAAGTACTTACTTCAATACAAACCTATGATTGTAGATCTTATCAGGTACCATTTTAAATATCACGTAATAATACTGGACAATTAAATTGACTATACATGGATAATGAGTAATAGTAGATACTTACTTTTTCATACTGACTGCTCCGACAGTAGTAAAGAAAGTTTTAATTGGAATTGTCGTCAAAATAAGTGTAATGAATTGCCAGTCATGTTTAAGAAGGACTGGAAGATGATGCTTTGGATTGGTATTGCAAAAGAGGAACAATGGTGAGGTAGTGTATATGAAGAGGGTTTGGACTACCACCCAGTATATACTATTTTTCCTCTGAAACAATTTAAGAGATTATAAATTTTCAGTAATGATAGCCCAGGTAATATGTATATATTAGGTATGTCCTAGACATTGTGCATTGAATTCTCTACAATATTTTTTTGTAAACTATATAGCTCTAGAGTTGTTATTTTAAGTCTACTCTATAAATGTTAACCTATCTATATCTACACTAATATATATACGAGTAACGACTTTTCGTATGACCACAAAAATCTCGAAAACTACTTATCCGATTTGAATAATTTATTTTTTAATAAATTTTGTATATTTGTGCGGGTGACATAGGCTATATTTTATTTTCATATAGCTTTTCAAGAATAAATAAATAAAGATTGAGAACTACTTCTCAGTGGCGTAGATAACGCGAAGCAACGGCGCCTATCAACAGCTAAAAAAATTCGAGATTACTATAGCAAATAATGACTGTTATTCTTTCATTCTTTATTTCTTACTTTGTTTATTTTAATGAACTGAAGTCGAAACCAAAAAGTAACTACTTGAACCATAATTTTTGCTTTAAAATGTTTTTTTTTTGTTGAATATTTTTTGTAATGTGATATGTACGGGTCTCTTCTATACCGACTGCTACAGCAAGCCTCATAGTATTAGGTTAAAACCATGATGTGAAAAGATAAACGGCATCTGGAGAGACAGAGCCAAGAATACCAATGATTCCAACAGATTTACCTTTTCAATTCAAACGATTACAATTTCCGATTAAACGTGCATTTGCAAGTACTATCAACAATGCACAAGGCCAAACCTTTAAATTTGTTGGCGTAAATTTAAGAGAGGATTGTTTTTCTCATGGCCAGTTGTATTTTGGTCTTTCAAGAACAGGAAGTTTCGAAAATCATTTTGCTAACCAAAAATCAAACAACAAATGAAAATGTAGTTTTTACAGAAGTTTTGGAAAGTACATTTTTTCTTACGATAAAATAGACATTGTAAAATAAATGCTGTGAAATGAATGTTGTAAAATAAATGCTGTGAAATAAATATATTTTGTAGTATAAATATTATAAAAGAATTTTTGTAAAATATTTTTTTTTTATATATTTTTTTTCCATCTAATTTTTATTTTGTCTAAAGTATCCGTAACATTAAGACACCCAAAACATTAACACTTATAACATTTACAAGATTCTTTTTCGGACGAAGCCGCGCTGGGGGACTGCTAGTATACCTACTTATACAAGCTGATTTTTTTAACGTGCCCTTTAGAACATTTTCACCAAAGAATCAAGATAGAAATATGAACATTTGAATCTGGCTTTAATCAACCTTGCCCAATTTAGTGAAAATATTCACAAAATGATGGCACTTTCGCTTACTCCGGAAATTGTACTAACTTTGTTTTTTCAAATGGAAACTCCTGTTTTTATTAGATGCTTGAATTCCGCACATTTGACTAAGTATGAAAAGCCTTGTTGTTATGACATATCTGTCATAGTTTTTGACATATGTAATTTTTACTGCAAAAAATTATCATGACAGATGTCTATTTAATGATTCATATCTCTCTTATTGTAAACCGGAAAAGCAAAAAATTGTTTTTTTTTTCTCGGTAGCCCGTAGTTGGAATTTTCTTTAATATGCCCATCATTCTCAAAATTGTCTTGTTTGACACTCCAAAACAAATATTAAAGACATCAATGACAAAAGTAAAAAAACTCAACTTTTCTTAATAGGACATACCTAATTTTCTATCCTTATCAGGTAGAAAATTGAATTTTAGAGGCATGTTTATTACACTCTCTTATGTTTTTTTCAAATAACAAAAAAGATATTCGAGATTTTTGAAAACTTTCTATCGCGAATGTATTTTTAGCTGTCAAATTGATGGTTTTGAAAGTTGAAGTAAAACGTCTTGTTAGAGATCACGTGATTCGCCGGTTACGACCACCACCCGTACCACGAGGGCATCAGCGCCCTCTTTACGTTTTAGTTCAATTCGAGTTTTTCCGTTATGTTCAGTTACGATTCAACCTTTGTTCACGATCATTCTTCGTTTCAATAATTTTGTATTTTGGTTTAATAAATCGGTTGTTTTTTAATTTAGACAAGTGTTTCGTCTTTCATTTGCCAACAAACCTCTAACAGGTTATGGGCCCAGGCAAATAAACACGCGGGTCTAAATAAACCGAAGAAAATAACCTCCACGAGATCGGCCAGCATTTTAGAGAGCGGCGTGTCGGCGACGCAGCCATCTTGTTTTTTCGAGTAGCTTCGAGGCGAAGCGAGAAAGAACAAAGAACGCGTTCTTGGACAATTGTGTACCCGATCGCTAGTGAACAAAAAACGAAAACAAAAGTATATCGCGAGTGTTTCGGACAATAACACGAGACGCGATTGAACTTGTTTGGTGTTTGTGAAAACAATCGCGAGTGTTTCGGACAATAACACGCGACACGATTGTGATCACCGGTGTTTCGGACAATAACACGCGTGGTGATAAATAAAACGCGGACATGAGTACGAGTGGTACGGTGCATATCGAGGCCCTAGCTGCAGTGAAACACTGCAAAACGTCTCGTGAGATGTGGCTCAAGCTGGAGAGCACGAATCAGTCGAAGGGGCCGGCTCGCAAGGCCGCGTTGCTCAAAAGTCTGATGATGCAGAAGATGGCGGAAGGTAGCGACGTACGCGATCACCTGAGCCAGTTCTTCGGAAGTGTCGACAAGCTATCCGAAATGGACGTCAAGTTGGACCCGGATCAACTCACCATCCAGCTGCTATACAGTTTGCCTGCAAGTTTCGAGAGTTTTCGAATCGCCATCGAAAGTCGAGACGAACTGCCGAACGTCGAGAGCCTGCGCACCAAAATAATCGAGGAGAGTGACGCGAGGAAACGCGAGAACACTTCGTCGGTTGGTGACCAAGGTGCCATGTTTGTGAAAAAGAAGGGTCCTGGCAAAAAGCCACAACAGAAACCAGCTCGGAACTCGAACGAGAAGAGCGACAAAAAGGACACTTATTTCCCCTACAAGTGCTCGAAGTGCGGAATTAAAGGACACAAGGCAGTTGACTGCAAGGAAAAAGGCAAGAAAAGCAAGGTCGAGGATAGTGCGTCGATGCTCGCGATATTTGAGAAGAGTGACACATGCCAAATCGCTGCGAGCGACGTCGAGGACATCTGGTGCCTCGATAGCGGATGTACTTCTCATCTATGCGGCGACGCGACGAGATTCACCGAGCTGGACGAGAGTGAAACGGGAAATTTGAAGTTGGCGAGCAGTGCAACGGCGGAGATACGGGCAAAAGGAACGGCGAAAATTGAGACGGACGTAGATGGCCTACGGAAGAAAATCACTCTCAATGAGGTTCTACACGTTCCCGAGACCCGGAGCAACCTCCTGTCGGTGTCGAAGATCACCGATCACGGCTACTCGGTCGTATTCGACAAAGAGAAAGCTGAGATCCTTGATCGAGATGGTGTTACGTACATGGTCGCAAATCGCAAGGACAACCTGTACCTCGTGCAGGCCACCCCCATCGAAGGATGTCAGAACGCAGTGGATGCAGCAGGACGAAACGAGAATTCGGCGCAACTTTGGCATTGTCGAATGGGTCACCTGAACTTTCGTGACCTCGTTGCAGCTGCGAAGAGCGGAGCCATCCGTGGACTGGAGCTGAAGGGAAACCTGGACAACCTCGTCTGCGACACTTGCACCAAGTGCAAAATGACGCGAAGGCCTTTCCCGAAGGAGTCGCAACGCGTGACTTCGAAGCTCGAGGTGATTCACACGGACGTCTGTGGCCCTGCGCGCGTCGCATCACACTCTGGATCCCGATACGTAATCACGTTTACGGACGATTACTCGAGATGGACGGAAGTTCGGTTCATGAAGGCGAAGAGCGAAGCAGTCCAGATGTTTCGCGAGTACAAGGCCCTCGTCGAGAAGCAGCACGGTTTGAAAATAAAGTGCGTTCGATCTGACAACGGCCGTGAGTACGACAACAAGGAATTCAACGATTTCCTGAAGTCTGAGGGCATCCGACGCGAACTCACGACGACACACACGCCTGAGCAGAACGGTGTATCCGAGAGGAAGAATCGAACTCTCGAAGAGGCGGCTAGATGTTTGCTTTCCCAATCCGGTCTCCCTCAATCGTTCTGGGCGGAAGCGGTTAACACCGCTAACTACCTTCGGAACCGATGTCCAACCAAGAAGCTAGACGGAAAAACACCACACGAGCAGTGGCACGGCACGAAGCCAGCCGTACATCACCTGCGGGATTTCGGAAGCAAGGTGTTTTACCTCGACAAAGCCCCGAACAAAGGGAAGTTCGACCGACGTGCGAAGGAAGGTATCCTGGTGGGCTACTCGGAGCAGTCGAAAGCGTATCGGATCTGGATACCTGAAACGAGGGCAATAGAGGTCACCAGAGATGTCACTTTCCGAGAAGAGCCGATTGCGCGCGACGAGACAGTTGAAGACATTTTTCCGCAGGATCTTCCGGATGAGGTTCGAGTTGAGCCGAGAAACAAAGTTCATGAATTGGAGATTGAACTTATCCCGAGAGACGAGGATCGAGACGAGCGGAGAGTCGTGCAAAATCAACTCGAGAACGACGAACTGGAATTTCCAGAAGGCTTCCGAGGTTTTCCACCCGATGAAATCGACGATTTGGATCAAGAGGACCAACCGGCAGAGGAGCCTGAAACTCCTCCTCAGGAACGACAAATCGCGCCACCTATAAGAGGACCAGGACGACCGAGAGTGGTTAGAACGGGGCAACGCGGGCGACCGCGCAAACTGTGCTGTATCCGACCAGGGGAAGAAGCGAACGTCGCAGAAATTCCGGTGAACGAGGCAGTTTCTGGTGAAGACTCGGCAGAATGGCTGGAAGCGATGGCAGAGGAGGCTGTTGCGTTAATCCGGAACAACACGTGGAAGCTGGTCGGACGTCCCACGGGACAACGTGTCATTGGCAGCAGATTTGTTCTGCGAAATAAGCACAATGCCGACGGTACCATTAGCAAGCGAAAAGCGCGCGTGGTCGCGCGTGGTTTCACGCAAAGACCAGGGATCGAGTTCCACGACACGTTTGCTCCTGTCGCAAGACTGAGTACCATCAGGACTGCAGTGGCAATAGCCGTTCAAGACAATCTGAAAATTCGACAATTAGATGTCAAGACGGCGTATTTAAACGGAGAAGTCGAGGAACAAATTTTCATGGAGGCACCTGCACACTTCAAGGACGTTTTGGCTCACATCGTGCAAGACGAGAAGATCGACGAAGGCGTGAGAACGAAAGCAGACGAGATGCTGGAGAAGTTGACCGATCACGACGTGGTTTGTCTGCTGGACAAAGCGCTCTACGGTTTGAAACAAGCCGGCCGCGCGTGGTATCATCGTATCGACGAAGAGATGATGAACCTTAAGGCTACTCGTTCGGATGCGGATCCCTGCCTGTACTTCATCGGACCAGTCGAGGACAGGACCCACATCATAATCTATGTGGACGACATTTTAATTGTGTCCCGCACAGATGCGAAAATTAACGTGGTGAGGGATTTCCTGAACACTAAGTTCGAGATCAAGGACTTAGGCGACGTGAGGTACTGCTTGGGGCTAGAGTTCGAGAGAGGTGTCAACGAGATGAAGATTTGTCAGCGAGGATATATCGACGACGTTTTGGAAAGGTTTTGCATGTCCGAATGCAGACCTGTCAGCACACCCATAGAACCGGGAACGAAGCTGCAAAAGGTGGACGAGAAGTCGAGCGAGCAAGCCGAGAGCGTCCCCTACCGACAACTGGTAGGAGCTCTAATGTACCTGTCAGTGGGCACAAGGCCGGACATTTCCCACGCGGTGAGTGCTTTGTCACAGTTCAACGACTGTCACGGAGAACAACACTGGATAGCTGCGAAGCGTGTTTTGCGATATCTCGCAAAGACACGTGACCTGGGTCTCTTGTATTCGAAGTCCGATGATCCAGCAGCGATGTTCGTGGACGCCGACTGGGGAAATTGCATCGTGGACCGAAAGTCGTACACAGGGTACGCGTTCATCATGAGCGGCGCAGCGGTAAGCTGGGAATCCCGGAAGCAACCTACGGTTGCATTGTCGTCAACAGAGGCCGAGTACATGGGTCTGTCAGACGCAACGAAAGAAGCCTTGTACATGAAAAGGCTGCTTGGCGATTTTGGAAAGAGACTCGGAGCTGTCCCTCTTCGAAACGACAACATAGGCGCACAGAAACTCGTGTCGAATCCTATGTTTCACTCCAGGACGAAGCATATCGACATACGACATCACTCCGTCCGAGATGCTAAAAAGAAGGGGATGATTTCGATCGAGTACACACCGACGGACGAGATGCCCGCCGACGTATTGACAAAAGGATTGTCGAGACCGAAGCACGAGAAGTGCGTCCAAGGACTCGGTCTTGGATCCCGTGGACCAGGATAACTCAGTGGTTTTCTCCGGTTGTTGGTCGAGGGGAAGTGTTAGAGATCACGTGATTCGCCGGTTACGACCACCACCCGTACCACGAGGGCATCAGCGCCCTCTTTACGTTTTAGTTCAATTCGAGTTTTTCCGTTATGTTCAGTTACGATTCAACCTTTGTTCACGATCATTCTTCGTTTCAATAATTTTGTATTTTGGTTTAATAAATCGGTTGTTTTTTTAATTTAGACAAGTGTTTCGTCTTTCATTTGCCAACAAACCTCTAACACGTCTGTTACAAAAATCCAAATTAATCAATATCCAAACGATGTCATTTTCAATCTGTTTTCTATTTATGGAAGTTGTGATAGAAAGCACCTGTCGTAAATTTAATGCCAAATATCCTGAGTTATCTCCAATGAATATGAAAGAAATTTCATTCTGACGCCAAAGTTTATTCTTACTGGAATAAACATCCACTCAACAGTAGGATTAAATTAATAACCGAAGTTGAAGAAAATGATGAAGTGAATGTTTTGATATTTATTAATCTTCCTTAGGTTTGTTGCCGTTTCTTTAGGATGTGTAGATTTTTGAAAATTTTATGTCGCTAATAATATGAAAGCCTTAATAGGCCATTACACATGAAATAATTGCAACCACTGTCAAAATTTTTTTGTGTTGTGTGTTCAATTTAAACAATTTTGAAATCATTGAAAAATGAGCAAGGTTCGATAAATACCTACAAATCTTTTAATCATGAATCTAATTTACTGTAAGAACTCGATAGTGACAGATTTGCATTTTTCTAACAGACGTTTTGTTCTTCAACTTTCAAAACTATCAATATGAAAGCTAAAACGTCCAAGGTCATATAGTCATTCGTAAAAAAGACTTTCGCGGTAGAAAATTTTGAAAAATTTCGAATATATTTTTGATTATTTGAAAAAACATAAGAGAGTGTAATAAAAATTCTCCTAAAATTATATTTTTTACCTGATGACGATTGAAAAATAGGTATTAAGAGCAGTTGAGTTTTGTAATATTTTTTTCGGAGTGTTAAAAAAGACAATTTCGAGAATAATAGGCATACTGAAGGAAATGTCAACTTCGGGCTACCGATCAAAAACAACTTTTTGTTTTTTCGGTAAAGAACAAGAGATATATAAATTTTTAAATAGACATCTGTCATGAAAATTTTTTGCAGTAAAAATTACATACGTTAAAACCTATGACAGATAAGCAATAACAATCATATGTCATACTTAATTAAATGTGCGAAATTTAAATATCTAATAAAAAACCGAGGTTTCAGTTTGAAAAAACAAAGCTGGTATATTTTCCGGCATAAACGGAAGTGCCACAATTTTGTAAATATTTTCACTAAATTGGACAACGTTGATTATAGCCGGGTTCAAATTTTCATATTTGTATCTCAATTTTTATGTGAAAATCTTCTGATGGGCAAGTTAAAAAAATCACCCTGTATAAAGATAGTTTTTCAATAGACCGTCTCGAATTCTGAGAATGACATTTGTCAAATTATAATATTAAACTGAGCAGAAGCTAGAATCCGTTTTATTATGCAATCGGCCCTTATATAGTAGGTATATTTAAATATACTAGGTATGTTTCTCCCGCATTTTTAATTCTGCTGCTTAGGCTCTGAAGATATATGTCGAGATATATAACTTACCGTCATAAACGGTCCAGATAAAAATCTGGCTGATATTGAGAACAGTTCTGGTAACAAGTATGTGGTAACAGGAGTGAAGTAGACATCTGAAACAAAATATTTATTATTCAATATATTTTTGTGAAAGATTACCCGCTAATTAAAATTGTATATTTTTTTGGTAGTGTGAGACCTGTATTTCAATGACTGATAAATTAGTGAGAAAATTCACTTAAAGTTAATCTTATTATCTTGTGAGAGAAACAACTTACCATTCCATGAATTGAGATTTCCGTGATGTTCTGAAACAACAAGGTTTGCGATGTTTGGAAAGGACATTCCTATTGATACTATGAAATTGAAACTCATGATCAAGACTGGCCAAAATTTTTTGAAAGTACTTATGTAATCATCTATTGTATGGTAGGCTCTTTTAGTGTCCGCTTGCATATCACCTTGATAGAAATTGTAAAAATCTAAGAATTTGCTCATGTATGTGAGTATAAACGTTACAAGAAGAACAATAGTGCCAATGGAGAAGTAGATTAGGGCTACTGATTGGTCATTGTCGCCTACTGATAAGGCTACAATTTGTGTTGTACCACTTAGAACTCCTGCTATCGACTGTCCGTACATTTGGGCTTTGAGATATTTTCTTGGAAATCTGGAAACAAGACTCACCTCACTTACAGTAAATATTTGCACCAAGCCTGTAATGGAAATAAAAATTAGTGTAGGTACCTATACCACACGGCTGAAGTGAAACGTTTTGTGGGCTACTTAAACTAATGCCTGTCTTTTTTATGTTATTTATTATTGAATCGATACATATTATGTAATCTATAATATTGACTGAATTTTCTATAAGAATTCAACATTTCTAATGTCAAAGATTTTCATTTATTAACATCATTCTCTTCAGTTACTTCTGAAACTGTGACATATGAATTAGGAGCAATTGGCTTGTACGATAAACAGTTTACCAAGCTTGAAGAATTGCTTCTCTTCTGCAGATATTTTGTGAAATATGATCATTACCGCCCTCCATTTGGTTGTTTGTATGTTCAGTCATTCTGTCTCCAACATTGGTGACTGTGATATTCTTTGTGAGCGTTTCTCTCATCATCCCGGGAGTTCTGACAGAGTATCTATATCGGTGTCTCAGCGAGACCGTTCACTAGAAGTTTATTAGGTTTTGGTCAAAATAAAAATTTTAAAATTGAGGGTTATATAAAATCAGTTATGTTCTTTTCAACTAAAATGTTTTAAGATTTCTGGTGCTTCCGGTTATACCGGAAGACGGTATCTACTCTGTTATTTTAAATAGAGCACCCTGTATATTTTGATATATTCTTAAGCTTCATAAGTAACTTTTTTCAATTTGATCCAGCCGTTTTGGACATACTCATTTTTTTATAAAAAAAATTGCGGCAGCAGACCTTTATTCAAACAATCAGAGAACACTACATTTTTCGGATATCAATTTATCAATTTGCGGTCTACATTGTAGGGTTACTTTACTATGGCACGATAACTTTTTAACTAAATTTTGAAGAACCATATCTTGATTTTTTTTAATCGCACTGTTAAGTTGTTTTCGGCGTTTAATTTTACATATTTTGTTCCCCATATGTCCTATTCCTGAGATTCATAATTTAGGAGATAATTTAGTTTTTTTTTTAAGGCGCGTTTCTCATCGATACTTATTATGCCATATAGAATAGAATAGAATAAGCATTCTCAATAAATAATTTTCAAAGTTAAACGTCATATTAATTAAGCTATTAAGAGTTAAAATGGATAACAATAATGAAAACATTGTCTATATAAATCAAGAAATTCATAATTTACTTTTGTGCGACAAAATTCTTAGTAGAATGTTTAACGAGAGTAGCTATACACATTTACCTCTGATGACCAAAGGTAAATTTACAGGAATTGAAGCAATTTTTTGCGTTTTGGAATAATTAATCATGTATTAAATACAATCATGTGTGTCCACTCACATGACTTTCCTACCGCTCGCATGCAAATTCCAGTGAATGAAAAATTTTACACTATTACAATACTCTCCTTACATAGCGGTGATAATAACGGTAGTAAGATAAAAATCCTCTGGTGAAATCGTGCTACCACTCATTTTTTTCGGCATGTCAAGACAATCAACAATGGTCATGTAACATTTTTTCGCAAGATGAAACGTTTAGCCAGAATCTGAAAAACCATGTGGAAAATACGGAATTTTATTCAAGCGTAACTTTTTTTTGTGCTTTTTCTCAGAGATGGCATTATGTGTGGGTGGTAAAGGGCTCCCAGAAGAATACTTTAGGTAAGTTTAATCAAAATCCTTAGAGCCGTTTTCGCGCTATAGTCTTGAGCAAATCACGGTTTTTGGCTATGGTTCAACACCCAGTGTATACAGGATTCTCAGTCAGTGCCACCGGCAAGTGATATTGGTACTAAACAAAATAAAAAAAGAAGCAACAAAATACACCGATGCGTTCCAGAGATAATGCTGTCACAGACAGACCAATGGCTGAAAATATGTTTATTAGACTTAGAAAACTCTGAAATGTCAACATTTGCAAAAATCTCGATACCGAAAATTTCACACGATTACAATACTTTCCTTATACAGCTACTATAGTAGCGTAGGAAAGTAAAAGTGCATTCAAGAACTATAGATGGGTTATAATACATTTTCGAAATGGTTGGCCCTTTGCATTCAAGCACAATGTTAATCGTGAAGAAACACCCTCGTGTACTCGTATTGCACTTTGTATTTCTTGAGAAGTGAGCATGTCGAATGCCGCTCGCAAGCGTGCTTACGAGTATAATAATTCTTTCCTTGTGTTCACTGGTGTCTGTTCCATGGTACTAAGCGCCCTATCTACCTGTCTTCGAACATTGAGGTGAGTTCTTGAGATACTTCTTGGGTGCAATGGGCCGGAGCTCTATCCAGTTGATACCAGCAGCTTCTTCTTAACTTCAAAGGCAGATTATCTAGAAAATCTTCAACCAAAGTACGTAATAAATTCAGATAAAGCAGAGCCGTTAACACGCAGTCATAGATTACGTAAGAGAAACATTGTAACTTAACCTCTTCTGATAATTTCTCTCTCGGATCGCAAACGGATTAACTGAAGCGCAGAGATATGGTTATTAGTCCTGTTAACAAGTCCTTCACGCGAAAACTTAAGATTCGTCCGTTCAGATATTTTTTTTAGTTCTCGTCTTCTTGTCTTCGAATATATAGCATCTCTCACAAGTCTGGATCTTGTGGATGAAAGTCTTGCACCAACGAGAACTTCTAATGGTGTGATGCTTCTTCAATTTTTTTGTATTCAAAATCTACTGATTCCCAGATATTTTTCGGCAGTCGAATTGAGGCATGGGGATTCACCTCGAAATAGGCCAGGGTATTCAGTTCTCTTATAGATTACAATATCTTGTGTATTTGAAACATGATTAGTTTTTCCAAAACACCCCAAATTTGCTTCAATTCTTATTAATTTACCTCTGGTCATCGGAGGTAAATATGGATAGCTCTCGTTAAATATTCTACACGTTCTACTGAGAAATTTGTCGCACAAAAATAAATTAAGAATTTCTTGATTTAAATAGAAATTGTTTTCATTATTGTTATTATTTTAGTTTAACTATTAATAGCTTAATTAATTTGTCGTTTGACTTTGAAAACTATTTATTGAGAATACTTATTTATTTTTTATGGCGGACTAGGTAAGTATTGACGAGTTGTGTGTGCATTTAAAGAAAACGTAATTATCTCCTAAGCTATCAATCTCAGGTATATGACATGTGCGGTATAAAAGATGTGAAATTAAACGCCGAAGACGACTAAGCAATAAAATATGGGGGTGCCATTTCAAAGAATCAAGTTATGGTTCTTCAAAATTTCGTGCCATGTTTAAGTAACCCCTCAATGTAGACTACCGTTTTCAACCGGAAAACATACTCCAACATGTTATTTAAACATAGTTTGAATCCTAAATTGATATCCGATAAATCTAGTGTTCTCTGATTGTATGAATAAATATCTGCTACAGCAATTTTTTTTTAAATTGAATAACTCCAAAACGGTTGGATCAAATTGAAAAAAGTTGAAGTATTTATGAAGCTCAAAAACAGGAGAATCTAAACATATAAAAATATACAGGGTATTCTATTCAAAATAACAAAGTAGATGCCGGTATAACCGGAAGACCCAGAAATATAAAAATATTTTAGTTCAAGAGAACATAATCGATAATATATAACTCTGATTCAAATTTTTGTTTTATCCAGAACCCAATAAACTTTTAATGAACGGTCTCTCATGATAAAATATAGAATTTTTGAGTGAATGTGATTTTTTTAATACACAATGTAGATTAATAGGCTAATCAGATATGAACTGATTAAAAGAAGTAAACGTCTGATAATGACATACCTACATTGGCCAGATCAAGAAAAATGGATTAGGTGATCAGAGAATTATGAAAGATAATAAATAAGATAATATCAAAAATGGTGAGAGAACAAATAATACGAAACATAGATTTGGAGAAATCTCAAGGGTCAATTTACAAATTTGCTTTTGAGATAAACAATAGATAATGAACATTTTTTTTTTTAAATAGACCGACTTTATAAGTTAAATAGAATTAACACTATTTTGTATTTTTCATTGCACCAACCTATAAAGTCGGTCCTAGTTTTTGTAAGTAAGTTTTATTAAAGACTAGAGACCTGCTCCTGCTTCGCACTGTTAGTACTGAAATGGTTATTTTGAGTCAACGTTAATCGCGGATTATTTTGTAGATTTCATTAAAATATTGATCTATTTCGTAAGGTTTAGCCACCGTTTGCAGTGTATGCGCACACTAATTTGTCTTGTACATCACATGACAAATCTGGAAAATTCACGTCTTTTTTTTATTAATATTCATGTATTATACATATAAACCTTCCTCTAGAATCACTCTGTTTATTGAACCGCATTGAAGTCCGTTGCATAGTTTTAAAGATCTAAGCGTACAGACGGCGAGGAGGGGATTTGTTGTACTCGGTTTTATACTATGTAGAGTTGCATCTGAATACCGCCTGGCAGCATCGTTGGATTATTGAATAGACTACAGGCAGTTTACGTAACATTATTTATACTCACATTGAGTTATGGCGACGAAACCTGCTGACATGATAAAAAATTCAAGTTGCCCTGAAACATGGTCAAAAATAAAATCATCAGACTTAAATTAATATTCATTAAAAATATAAGTTTAATTTTGGTTTTAGCAATATGCAATATAATATGCAAGATATCAGCAAATACTCACATGAGTCGGTATCTACATAGATGAATGAAGTATGAAGTAGAAAAATCAGTGTACTAATTCCTATAGCAACAAGTAATCTACTTCTTAAATTATACCTATGTCCATATCTTGCTGTTAGTGCACAAATTATAGATCCTGGGATATGTGCTAGGGATATTGAAGCCAAAAAGTTTGCCTGCATGGTGGTTCTATCTTTATTATTGTCAATGTAGTCCACCGAAGTATCTCTGAATTTAAACATCCAGTACTAAGAATTGAAAAATATTATAGTTATTCATTCTAGAAAACAGAGCAAATTGGTTTCTTATGTAGGAAAACGGATTAAAATAATGCATTTGTGTAAATTTTATTTTCAGTTTTTTTTTAGTTTAATGTGTATATATATCCGTCGATCTATATGTGGCATCGTAGCTCCCAAATGAATGAACGGATTTTGACTTTTTTTTCTGTTTGAAATTTGAGTTCATCGAGAATGCTTTGAGCTAGTTTTTATTGAAATAAGTTTAATGTATGTATCTGCCTGTGGCATCTAACTCCTAAAAGCGATTTTGAAAATGATGTCTACATTTTTTTCCTCCAGCCTGCAGGATACCAGCCGAACATCAATAATAAGGTAAATTATCTGAGGAATTACGTGAATGAGTTCATATTAAATTGTGATTTTATTTATTAAAACATGAGTCTATCGAGAGTTTTCTTAGTTTGTTCCGGTTGAATAAATGTTAAAGCTTTTATCTGCCCATCCGTCTGTGTCATCGTAGTTCCCAAAAGATCAATACGATTTGATGTATCTTTTAAAGTTTAAAAGGTGATTTGGTTGAAAGTATTCTTAGCTGTTCTTTATTTTTACTGTATTTGAACTACTGGATTTTGCTCTTTTGATCTTAAGAATTGAGTTGATCGAGAGTGTTGTTAGATAGTTTCTATCTAACAACACTATCTGTAACTCCCAAACGATTTTGGTTTGAATTGTTTCGTTTGAAACTTAGAGCATGGAACAAGGAGACATCGCATTCGGAGAGCAAGTGAAGCCAAATGAGAACTAAATCAATGGCCGCCAATGGACGTAACACCATATTCTTTTTTCGATAGCGACTCTTGTATCCAAGAGCCTCACATTTCACCATTGAGTTGAGATAAAAAAATCGTCATTTTCTTTAAAAAAAATAGCACCAAAAATGAAAATCAAATTAAGCTGTAAACACCGGCCGATGAAAAATTGGCTTCACTTTCGTTTCACGGCGGCTATACAGAGCAGCATCTCCTGTCGTGTATGCACGACTTTTCCCTACTCTAATGTTTAAAAGGTGACTTGATCGAGAAATGGAAAATATTATCTGATTTGAACAAAAGTAGCTACAGCCTTCACTTAATACGTACTTACGTCATGTGCTGTGACGATAAATGGCAGAGGCAGAAAACTCCCAAGACCATAAAAGAAAAAGACAACATAACATAGGTTCCAGTTGTCGTTTGGTATGTCTTTTATGGATTCTTTTTTAAGATTAGTTGATTTCCTTTTGGAAATTATGGACTCTGAAATTCAAATTCATAATTAAAAAAATATTACAAAACTTGTTTATATTTTACGATAAACTGGAAAGTTTTTGCTGCGTATAGAAATTCAATGTTTATTATTTTATGTAAGACGATCGATTGAATGCACATTTGTACGATAATATATTTCTTAACAGTTATTTGACAAGGTCGTAAATACCACGTTTTATAGATTTAAACTTTGTTTTTCACAAACATTGCATTATTCTAAAATATATACAGATTAAGCTGACAGCAACAAGAACATAATAATAGTTTAAAAACGATTGCTAGTAATGGGGGTTAATTTGTGGAGCAAATTAAAATATGAAAATTAAAAATTTGTTCAAGCGGATCATGTGACATATTAAATGAAGGAGATATTTATGAGTACCGAATTCAAATGAATGTATATTTTTTCTTTATCCTGAAAAGCAGCTTATATGGTATCAGAGAAAATGCAGAAAAAAAATCTGGTGTATCCACTCACACGACTTTCCTACCGCTCGCAGGCAAATTCCAGTGAATGAAAAAAATTAACACTATTACAATACTTTCTTTTCATAGCGACGATAATAGCGGTAGTAAAGTAAAAATCGTCTGGTCGAATTGTGCTACCACATATTTTTTTCAGCATGTCAAGACAAACAACAATGGTCATGTAAGATTTTCTCGCAATATGAAACGTTTAGCCAGAATCTGAAGAAATATGTGGAAAATATGGAATTTTATTCAAGCATAACTTTTTTGTGTGCTTTTTCTCAGAGATGGCACTATAAGTGGGTGGTTAAGGGCTCTCAGAATAATATTTTAGGCAAGTTTAATCAAAATCCTTAGGGCCGCTTTCGCGCTACTGTCTCAAGCAAATCATGTTTTTTGTCTATAGCTCAACACCCAGTGTACACAGGATTCTCATTCAGTGCTACCGGCTAGTGATATTGGTACCAAACTAAAAAAAAAAGAAAGCAACAAAATACACCGATCCGTTTCCGAGATAATGCTGTCTCAGACAGACAGACGGACAGACAGACAGACAGACAGACCAATGGCTGAAAATATGTTTATTAGACTTAGAAAACTCTGAAACGTCAACATTTGTAAAAATCTCGATACCAAAAATTTCACACGATTACAATACTTTCCTTATACAGCTACTATAGTAGCGTAGGAAAGTAATTACCATTTACAGCCTTATCAATAATCTACTGGGTCCAGAATTTTGGAAAAAAATCGGAATATAGGTCTTCACTCATGGTATTCAGGAAGACTCATATGAAATTCGTAAGTTGAAGGACAGATATCCTAGAAACCTGGCAACATTAGCAATATCTGGAAGTGGAAAACTATTTGCTCAGTTTTAATGGAAATCAAGAATCATAATGTAGCCATATGTAGTTCCCAAGATATTTGTAGCAATTGCTGAAAATTTATCAAGCTAGCATTGTATTTTGCGCTTGCTGAAATTTTCCTCTTGGATTTCCAAAGTGCGCTCTGCTAAGGTAGCGTTCTATGGCTCGATGTACCTCATTAAATTCGAAAGTTAGAAAGTAGCCCCGTCGCTGCGGAAAATCAACATTCTGAAACTTTCTCAAACAGAGGCACAAGTAATTCAAAGTAGGTAAATGCATTAGACGTGTTTTTACTCTTTCTCAACTCGTCGTCACACTTCTACCCGTCACGTTAGCAGCAGCAAATGTTTGGCAAGTTTGCGCCTGCCAGCTCATCAGCCGTGTAAGAGTACCTACTTTGCAAGTCGCATGTTCTCGATTAGTGTCTTGTTTTCCCAAGAGCTGCATGTATATTAGATGTTTATCCTGTCTATTGTGTTATCGAACACACACTGTATGATAATTGACTGAATGCTTGAGAAAGTGATCGAAAGATATCGGCAGAAGGTATCCAAACTTCATTACTAAACATATGTGTCAAAAATGGAAATCAAGGACATTTCGATTGTTCTTTTTAGTAACTATAAGTTAATGACGTCACTTACTGAGAAAACTTGCATAAACCTATTAATCGAGAGCTGTTTTTCTGATGTACCTATCAGACAGATAATGAGATAAAACTGGATATTAACTGATTTAATATGAGTTCGTGACGTAGCTAGAGATAAGAGATTTATCATTATATCTTTACATATCTGATATACATGGTACCTCAAAAGGTCATTACAATATTCTACCTTATAATCCTTAGATCGAAATATAATCCAAGTATAAGTGACAAAGACTCAATCTGTGAACAAATTTGGGCGCTTTACGTTTCTGAAATTATAGTTCTTACAACATTTTGTAACAAAGTTTCATAGTGCGGCGGTAACATATAGCAAAAATCACATCGTAAGCAGGAAGCATTATGCTCCCTCCATGCGAATTTCTCTCCCTGGCTCTCTCTTTTTCTTTGTTTATTTCTCTATCTCCATCTCTATCTACTTTCATTTCTTCGAAAAGTATTAGAGAAGTTAGCCTTTGAGCAGCTATCTGCATACCTTCATCAATTCAACAAGCTAGACACTCCCAGTGTGGTTTTCGTCCCGGACCCAAGCAGCTTCACTTCGCCTGGTTAACGACATCAGGGCCATTATTGACAGTCATAAGCTTGCCATCCTAGTACTGTTTGACTTTTACAAGGCCTCTGATATCGTTTCTCATACAATTTTACTCGTCAAACTTGCTCACCTTGGCATCTCTGATAGTGCCTTAAACTGGATTCACTTATAACAGAGAGACCAAGCAATGAAGTGACCAGATGGAACAACTATTACATAGGTGCCAACAACTGCTGGTGATCCCCAAGAGTATATTGTCGGTCCTCTCCTATTCCCTCTCTTTATTAATGATATAAGTGGCTCAATTAAGAAATCCAAACTCCTATTGTATGCAGATGATCTACAAATATATCGCTGCTGCTCAGCTACCGAAATGAATGATTGCATTCGCCATTTAAAAGATTGACATCGCGAGAGTAACTAAATGGACCAGCACAAATAAAATGCAACTTAACATGGCCAAGACCAAGGCCATTATTTTTGGGGCAAGGCGCTACATCAATAGTATTGGTTTGGAGGGTTTGTCTCTGTAGGGATTCAAAGGATCAACTATTTCATTCGTATCCAGTGTGCGCAGTCTAGGCATCTATCTAGACTCCAAACCAAGGTTCTCCGACCATGTGAAGCACATTAACAGCAAGGCCAACTCTGCCTTTTATCAACTATATAGCCTTCGTAAATACACGGATGAGCCACTACGTAAAATACTTGTCAGATCACCGATTCTACCTCATATTTTATACTGTCAGGAGGTCCTCCAAGGTGCAAGCACGGTAGCTGAAACCAAGTTGCAGCTACTCTTGAAAAAAGGCGTCTGCCTCGTGATGCGGCAGTTTCCCAAGCAAGGCAAAGTCTTGGCTGGCTCACTGTTTCGGAATATCGCTATCTCGTCCTTGGCTGCATCATTTACTAAGCGATATCCAGAGGTCTTCCAACATATTTGACAAAATTACTAGCTGACAATACTTCCATCAGGCCGCGCAGAAATCAGAATAATTAGCTACAGCTGATTGTACCCTATCATCGGACAGATACAAAGCAAAGCAGACTTTGCTCTTGTAGGTCCACAACTGTGGAACGGACTGCTTGATGCAGTAAATAGTGCGTCATTGCATATATCTTTTAACGGCTTACTTCGAGGTTTTCTAGCACAGAATGGTGCGCCTAATTCTGAAACAATAACCTTAATTTCTAGATATTTTGTTCATTCTAATTTACTCGGTGTTAGTCCCTCACCATGTCTACTTGAATTTGTATTAATTTAAGTCTATTTCGTATATTGACTATTATTATTTTCTGTAATTTTTGCTATTTCTATGTAACTATTCAGTAATTCTATTAGTATAGGTACCCTCTACAGCTATGTAAGAATTATTTTATTGTAAATTGAAATTATGTTGGTCTTGATGCCTAATATTATGTAATATTTAAATATTTAGTGAAGGGTTGGATATACCATCCATCTAATTAGTCATTGAAGAGATTACCCGAATATTTACGTTTGTTAAGTTTTAATGAATCAAGTAAATTCAGTTTTATTCCTTTTTTTGGTTTGCAAGATTTTGAGATCATCATCAAATCATCTCTGGAAATGATTGTTCGAAAGTTAATGTAGATCAAACTGACAGAAACACAAGAGCTAATTTATAAAATTAATTCAAACTGTGCACTAGATAGATTGAGATAATAATAAATTTTGAGAAAAAAGTAGGTATTCATTAATTTATTTTTGAATAACTGGCAAATTATAATAATTATAATAATTATGGTGATGGTGATAATGATGGTGATGGTGATACGTATATTAATAGTTCATATATAAAATACTAGGTAGTCGCATCTTTGCTGTGATCAAGTTTAGATAATAAACCTAAACCAGAAACCATGAAGCGGTAATTTGCATTTATACACAGGGTGAATTCTCAAGTTTGTCCGCGGTCGATAAATTAGTTATTATTGGAGATATAAAAACTAAATCACATCTTTACAATTCCAGCAATATAAATTTATACTGGATTATATAGGGTATTTTAAAAGATATGATTGATTTTATCAGAAAATTTCAATGATTTCAACAACGTGTATATAACTCAAGTAATAATATAAATATATTTTTGTATGAGTCGATTATGTTTAGTAATGAAGCATTTTAGAAATAACCAATTTAAAAATTATTGCATAAACTGTGCACAGGAAAGTCAAAACTCACATACAATATTTTCTGGATCGATTTCTCCTTCATATACCCTACCTACCTAAAATCATTAGCTTTGGGGATCTTAAGATTTTAGGTCAACCTTCAATTTGTAAAAATTAAAAAAACACCCTGTATTATGAATTCTTAAGTATCAAAAGAAAAATCAATGACAACTAACCTATATCAATTTTCAGAATTGATAGCCAAATGTTTCCTAAACAAACTAAGGTAAATAAATGTATTCAACTGTTGAAAATCCTCGTGCAAGATCAAGCAAGCAATTTCATGTAGGTAACAATTTATTTTCAATGTAAGTAGATAATTCTTGTTGTCACCATGTATTATTATCAGTGTGTAGTTAATTGGAAAAGGACGTATTAGTAACCGTGTATGTAAATTTTCCAGAATTTTCAGTACATGCCGTATTTGCTGTTGCATTCCAAAGTAAGATTACTATTAATAAATAAATAGATACGATATGGGTGATGTCAAAGTTTCTCAAAAATTGTCTACTTACATATTACAGCTGCCTGATATAATTTATTCTTGCTCGGCCCTTATAAACATTTAGATACCTGCATTAAATTAGTTTAGGAAACAGTTGACAACATACTGTTTTGGTTTGCCATCCATACTGAAAATTGATAATCGTTTGTTGAAATTGATTTTTCTAGTGATTGTTAGGAGTTTTCTATACACTGTGTTCTTTTCCACATACTGCATGTTTACATCAAATTTAAGGAAAAAAAATCCAACTGATTGATGGTACTTTCTATACATGTCATATATAGAATATAGAGTAATCCATTTTAAAAAATAGAGAAATTTATTATAATTGAGTTTTGACTTTTACAGCCCACATTTCACACAATAATTTAAAAATAGGCAATTATTGCAATATTAAATTACTAAGCAAGATCGATCCATCGATATATTATTATTTAAGTAGAAGTTGACATCATTAAAATGTTCTGATAGAATGTATGATATCTTTGAAATATCCCGTATAAACGAGTATAAAATTATATTGTTGGAATAGCGAAGATGTGTAGATTCGGAATTTAAAACAAAATTCTAGGAGTTCCATTTAAAAGACATCTAAATCATTTACATTTCCTGTTTAAAAATATTATCAAGTTATCGACCATGGTCACACTAAAGACTCACCCTTTAGACTTCAATCTGATTGTGTTTTTGACATGAGATTGCTCAAGTCCATTTAGCCATCCTTGAGAATGCATGCATAGACATCTATCTGATTTTAATATGGAGAAACGATCACAGCGACATTATTTTTTCGTCTTCCATAAAGGAAAACCATTCCTAACACTCAAAACAAGTTGGTAGACCTTTATATACGAACGTGGAATCATCGGATATTCCAATCACATAGTAGCATTTCAAGACATCCAAAATATCTTCAATTGCAAATTTAAAATGCTATGTCATGTTATTCCACATAAAAACATTATGATCAAGATAATATCGATCAGCAAAACAGGATACTTAATTATATAGAAAAAACATGATGTAAATCTTTATTCATATAAATGTGATTATGTCGTGATGACAGGTTAAAAATTGAATAGCCTAGCTTAGTAGCAGTTTTTGATAAATACTTAATATCTTACCAAGAACACGATCATAGAAGATAGTAATGCACTTGATATATTATTGATCAATAAATACTTATTTCTTATGAACCATTAACCGAAATTTCCGTAGGTACTTAATCTACTAAGTACAAGTAAACAGATTATTATTTTTTAATATGTTTGGTATTCAAAAATTAAAAAATTAAGAAAATTCTTAATAAATGAAAATTCTTACTTTTCTAAGGCGTATAGGTCACTCCAATGTCTCATTTAAAACTGGACTAGGTATTGAAAAGTTATACCTACGAGTAGAAAGTGCTAACACGATTCCTGAGAAAATTGTAGTTGTCCTATATATTTTCTTTCATAAAATCTGAATGCGACCCTGTAATTCAAAGTTAATTTTCATTTATTTGACATTTCCAGTACCTTCAACTTGTGGCAATATTTATTCTAGATGATAAATATCTGAAGCAATTTTTCTGTTTTAACAGACGGAGGTCAGTAACCTAAGGATATCTGACCTGGATCTATAGAAAACTCATGACAAAATTAACTCAATCATTTGATAAAATGCTTGACAGAATTAGATGTACATTGACAATTTGTTTTTTAAATCAGCTAGTCTAAAATTCAATCGGTCCAAGGTCACTTGGATGAGTCATCACGATAAAAACAGAGTCCAAGTTTATGTATAGGCACAGTATAAAGAACTATACTGTATTGCAACTCTCATAGAAGGGGTACGACCTCGCATACCCAAGCGCCCATGTTCTAATCTTGTGTCCTCCATTTGAAAAAAGTATGAGAATCGCTCGATGGACTCGTGCGACCATTATTTCGGGGTGCAGAGACAAATATGGGACATTAAGATTGGCAATAATATGAATAAACCACAGGAAATTGAGCATAAACCATTTTCCCTCTATTTCTCAGAGATGGAACACTACAGAATAATCTTGAGGAGAATAGTGTAGGCAAGTTTAATCACAATCGTTTGGTTTTCGGCTATTGCACCTAACCTCAGCTACAAGCATGGTGCCCATCTTGTGCCATAGGCAAGTAACATCAGTCTCTACAAAATAAAATTGCTCCATCCGTTTCCGATATAACCTTGAACCAGAAAGACATACAGACAGATAGACTTACAGATAGAAGAATGGCAGAGAATATATTATTTTGACTCAGTGACTCCTGTAATGTGTTGAAAACCGGAAAGCGAGAATGTTTGATCGACCTCACAAATGGAGGGTATACCATTCGAGTGATTTATTTGAAAGAGGACAATTGAGACATGGTCCCATATGAAGAAAAATTCAAATCCTAAATCTGCTTCCCTCAAAAAACCGCCCCCGAGGGTAGTGGGGAAGGCATTTTTTCTCAAAAATAGAAAAACTGAGACATTTTTTCAAAAGAGTTACAACAATGGTAAAGTGTATTTCCGCTAGTGGAGGGGGCAATATTTTGCAGGTGCTGGTACCTTTGATGTTGGTGTCAAAAATCTTCTACCTAACTACAATTGCACAACTTCAAAAGTAATATTGTTTTGTATTTTTCAGTGCACCAACTAATAAAATCGGTCCAATTTTTGGTAAAAAATATTTATACACAATACAATTATTTCCTTACTAGGCTACTTGAGGTAGCAGTAGTAATTAGTTAGTAATAGTTATCAAATAATTTTTCACATTCGTACCACTACCCCTAATGTGTGTTCGTTTTTAAAATAATTAACGTTTTAGTCTCCTGAATTCAAATTGCTTTTTTAAAGGAACTAGAAAGACTTTATTAGTTGGTGCAGAAATACAGAATAATATTAATTCTACAGGTGCTGGTAATATCGAAGTAGTGCGGTTATAGGCCGATAAAATACTTTTGGCACCAATGTTTTTTTATTTTACCTTTTGGAGTTTATGATAAATCATCAGACCACTCACATTTCTGACTTTACTATTGCTGTAACTTGGAAACAGCTCCATTTTTTGAAAAGTATAAAATAATAAGCATTCTGCTCGCTCTACTTGTCGCGCAATATGCAGAAAATGTATTCTGCTTAAAACTGTACTGCTACAACAATGTTAAGCATTTTAATCTCATCTGCAATAGTCTTCTAAGAGCCTTTTATTTTGTGTTGACACACTGATAAAATTTATCGGTTGAATTGGCTTAAGAGCGGTAGGAATGCCGTGTCAGTGAGCTCATCAGCTTTTTAAAACATAGAACTTGTGTGGTGATTTATAATACATATATTTAAAGATAAATCTAAACTTGCTTCTAAATACATTGGTATGATAGTTTACTTTGAAAACAGCTTTTTCTATGATTGATCCAATTACAAATTTAAAAAGTATCTCCCCATAAATTTAACCTCAAGGGTTGTGAACCAAATTATTAAAGATAAAAATGACTTCTACAGACCTTTCCGTGCCGTAAAATCAGTTAATTCCTGCAGATCCTCCATTGCATGTATTATCACTTAAAATTCACTAATACGACTAACAAAACTCGATTATGCTCAAAAATAATGAAAATATTTAGGTACGTGTTTGGGAATAAGCTTGCATTATGTGAAAGGTTATTCAAGGATATCATACCTGATATTTTATCTTAAGTAGGTATCTTTTTGAAAACATTCTTTTGGAATCTGTTCATATTCAAGTACCTAGATATGTTATATTAATTTAATAATTGTAGATATGAGTCTCTATACCGCATTCCTCAAATGTTCTAAAAGATGCATAACCATTGGTTGACGTATAAACCAAGAACTATCCATGTACAGTCACACTTCTGAAAACAGTTATATTAAAAATGGTTAGATATAAAGGCAAAGAAGTAAGTTAAATTTTATCGCATATTTTCTAGGTATGTCAATGATGCTTTATTTGATTCACATCTTTAAAGAGCTCAAAAATTTTAATCGACATATCTGATAAGGAAGACGGTTTTCTTTCCTTCTGTTCTGGTTTAGTTCTAGCTTTTTAATTTCAGAAGTAAAGAAAAATTTTACTTTCATCTTTTTAGCTTAAGAACAAATTTCAATGGTTTAGGCAAGAACTCATTCTAATAACTATATGAGATATATTTTTATAGTTTTACAATTATTCAAACTACACGAAAATCTCCTTATCACTCGATGTAACAATATTCTACAGCTAAGCAGCGAGAATCTCTGAATTTAGCATTAGTGATTCTATAGAAAATGCTTTTATGATTATTTTGAAATTAAATGAAAGTTAGTTTATATCTTATCACGTTAAAAGTGCAGGTAATGATTAAGTATGAATTATGAAATATGAAAGATAAATACCTGATTATTTAGATTAAAAGGTAAACAGTGTGTTCATTTAAGTCGACAACATATGAAAAACATTTTTATTGGGTATTTATTTTATGGAAAAAAAGTTATTCTTGCTCGAAAGTTGGATAACAGTCTAGTCTAGGTTAGTGGCTTTTATTATAAAAGCCCTAAAAAATCAACTGTTTGAAAAAATTGGTGTATTTTATCAAAACGTCTAATAAAATTAAGGCGGAAGGAGCTATTTTTAATGATTTGAAGGAAAAATGTTGTTCTTAGGGTTTACTTACGACTTTTATCTGTAATTTTTGATTTGGGAGTATCTTTTCAATCCCATATATACTACCTATATTATCATCCTTGCATGCTATTAAACGCTAACATCCTTCAAAACTAGCAAAACTATGCGTGAAAATAGTAAAGTTAATTTCGCGAAAACGTGTGGTTGAACGAATTGATTGTGCAGTATATTCAACATTCAAATGCTGTTAATCAATGTTGCCAACGCAGCCAGTACTAGGGCAGCATTAGATTATTTTATGAATTCCATTTCCAAGAATATTTGCTTAAAAAAATAACGGCAATAATAACTGAAATTATCATATTAGGTATACAAATTTATAGTTTAACCTTTTTTAAATGGCAAGTTTTGGCTGTTAGAGATGCAATTGTTCATATATGGAATTTATTCTTTTAGGTGAAAATGAAGACGAACTATAGAATTTTTCGAATAATCATAGTGTTGTAGAGTATTTCAAAAACTGTGAGAATTGTGGTAATAACATGACATTATCTCAGAATGACACTATATGGCGTTGTCAGAAATCTGTTTTTCTCTTTGTAATTACAAATTTACTCAATTTTAAACATCAAAGTATAGCTTTAGACAATTAAAATCTCACCACTTGGTTTATGCTTTCGTTATCGAATATTTAAGAATATGTTTAATCATCCCTTCGTTTAACATCACTTCTTCGCGATTTTGATGTTTACCTATTATGTTTACGTATATTTTTGTTAATTTTGAAGAATGTTAGCGTTTAATAGAATGCAAGGATGATTTTATACTAGGTATTTGGGCTTGAAAATATACTTCCAAATCGAAAATTCTATTTAAGACTCGTAAGTCCTAAAAACAAAATGTTCTCCCTTTTTATTAAGAAATCATTGAAAATTGCGCCTTCGGGCTCAATTTTATTAAAGTTATGCTAAGGCACAACTATTCTTTCAATCATTTGATTTTTAGGGCTTTATAACAAAAGCCTCTAAACTAAGGAAGAGGATAATACAGACATTCTGGATACAGAAAGTGATTGGTCAAGTTTGCTTAACTCAACATGCAATAACTATTCGTCTGTCCGTACTTTGTTAAGTGTACTTCGTTATTTTGTTGTAAAAGAGTATCTCAGCAATCCAATTGGAAGGAAATCGAGAAGAGAATGATAACATCTTTTGTCGGCCAACGCTATCGATCCCAGTGGGGTATTTCCGCGTTTTCTTCCAGTCCCAAGCGCCCACCATAATTAATGCTAGCAGCTTATTGATGAAACCGGGGTTTATGTTCATTGCATTGTTGTAGTGGCCGGCCGGTCGGTACCGGGACTTGGGCCGTGATTTAACGCTTGAAGGGTCATCTGTCACCATTACAACAGCGGCGTGTTGCTGGCGCTCTCATGCGCAATGACAAAACGACAGAACGACGAATAATAGTTGTTGTTATTTTGGCCAGTTACCGTTCGAGATCTATATTATTTGATTTGTTGTTGAATTATATTGCAGTCTTTGCAAAACCACTTGGATAATCTGATCAATGTATCTGATACTTACGTCATTAAATAACCACAATACAAATAAATAGAATAAATTTTGATATTACTCCGGGGAAAAGCTTAGCCATGACATGATGACGTGTTGAGGTGATCTAGTGACTATTCATTCGTTTGCCTGTTTCCTGCTGCTCTCGAACGAATATAAAAATCGTAGGAAGAACCGTTTAGCGTGAATATGGACATTATACGAAAACATCAACGGTTTCCGAGTTACAGCGCTATGAATGTGCAACATTCCTGGCAACATTGCTGCCGCTTTATACAGGATGTTTCATTAATAATGGGAAATAATTAAACTGGATAATCTTTCGTTCAAAATAATAAGATTTAACCCAATTCACTTACATAATATGTGTCTTCTGTCTGAGTTACAGGGTGTTTTATTTAATTATTTATAAATGATTTTTTCCCATTAATTTTAAACTGTTTGACTAATTTTTATTATGTTTGGCGGGAACTGTAGACACTGCAAACCTACTAAATTATGGTACTGGCTTCTACCAGAGGCGTATGACAGGGGTCAGTAAAACGTTAACCCTTCCTAAATTCTGCGCCACTGGCGGAATTGTCATTTTAGCATAATTTTTCTATTCTCCAATACTTTCTGTGTAAATAAGATACTCTACCTTTGTAACGATTAAGTCATTATTTTTCGAGGTTTTTAAGGTTCAACATAACGCTGCACTGATGCACAATTTTAAGTGTATTTATCATGGAGGTGTTTTTGGGTCATAGGTTCGCATTTATTACGCAAATGAAACTTACAGTTGATTTTTTATGTTTAATAAGAAGATTAACATACAATTTTAATGTAAAGAAGTATATTAAATGCAGCTCAATTAGGGTTAAGGGCAACATTTCTATGCTGTTGATTTCGATTTCATCGATTCCGTTCATCTTTATTCCGCGTTTCGCGTTGCTCGTCAGTTTGACGTACCTACTCTTGCATGTCTTCGATTTACAGCATTAAGAGTTTTGCGACTTATGTTTATACGTATAAGTTGAATTTTCAGTATTAAGCGTGAATGAATAAACACTTCTCAATATATTATTTATCAACCGAGCCATGTGTGTTAAACGATGTTTGCAGCACGCGTTCTGTCATTCGCTGACATTTATTTCAAAAGATTGACAGTTTTTTCAAACAACAGTATGTAGAATTAATATTGTCGTTTTGTTAAATGTTCTTAAATTTTTTAATGTTCTTCTCAGCTTTTCTATTTTTTTCTTTCTTAAGTACCTTCTCCTGATAAAAATAAACACAGCAAAAAAAGAATTAGTGAAATTGTTCCATCTGTTCACGCGTGATGCGATGATTCATTTTTCTAGATATCACTGACGTGAATCTTCTATTTGTGCTTTTCGGGGCGCCCATAACAATTAATAGGCTATTTAACTCAAAGATACAACTATATATTATGTGAATTATTATCTAAAGAACATATTCAAGTTTAATTATTAAGCATAATAGCAATTCATAAGATAATAGTGCACGATCTGATTACTACCCAGTTCTATTTGAGATGTTTCAACCGTAATACAATTTATGTATGGCTCAGGGTGTACATAATGAACCATTTCTCCTCCATCCTACTATTATTCCAATTGTGGCAAAGTGAATCGATCTCCAACAAATTGAATACAATAATATAATCAGAAGGGGTTGATTAATGCTCGATGGATCAACCCAATGGAACATTTTCCATCGCTGCCCACACAACAACGCACATCTCTATCCCCTCTCTCACATAATGTTGTAAAACTTGCCACAGGATTGAATTAATCTGCCACACAATAATTTATCTCAACTCTCAAACAGCTCGCCAATAATTGAGACACAGCTCCTGATACAATAATTTAATTTGCAGACAGCTTCAGCGGGCCCGCCCGCCACCACACAACACACGACAACCACGCAAGAGGAAATGAATTTAGAGGACCACTGAAGGACGTCCTTCTCCGCAGTTTGGTTATCGCCTAATTAGGATCTTGGTTGGTCTAAGTGGGCCTCCAGCCGCGCCAAATGCATTACAATGAGCGGTGCAGCTGCTGCGCCCCCCTTATCTGATTGGTTGCAATGTGCTGAAGCAAAGATGTAATTTTGCATACTCACAAACGTTTGTTGCGTCATTTTACTTGGAAAGGAGATGATGCTTGCCATCTGTTGGTGGTGGTGGTTACAGTGCATTTTTTGTTGGACACTTTTCATCCAATGTGCCAAAACAGCGCCGGCCCAGACGCTGGATAAGCTTCAAGGTATGTAGATTTTATTTATGCTAGTGAAAAATAAAAACAAAACATAATTAATACATCCTATTTTCTTTTTGACACGCATAGTTCGTGTTGAATTAGTCAAATACATACAAGTTAAAAACTAGAGACAGCGTACATGTTAATTTCTTAAATATTTATCCACTGAGTAAAACACTTTCTGACACATTAAAAGACTGCAATGACTGAGAAGATTTTATGCTCGTTGGCAACTTATTAATGACTGTTTACCCCATTACCGCGGGTGATTTATACAAAGTATTACCCCTTGAGATGGAACGTACAGATCATTGATGACGAGTATTTAAATTATGCATATTACCACATGCTTAAAAAACTAATTATAATATATAGAAACTTCATATATATATATATAGATGACAAGGTTAGAAGTCCGATATTTTTTTCTGTCGATTATGAAAATGAATCAACTGAGTTTTATCAACATTAAGGTAAAGGTATTTCACGCAAAACCAATTAGACATATTAGATAAAATCTCATTGCAGTTTACTTCAAGGGAATGCGAACTAGATTTTCTGAAATAAGTATAGATGTATCATCTGCAGACTAGTTGATATTATATCATTTACATATACCAGAAATAGTATGGGCACCAATACTGAACCTTGATATAAATGTAATCAGAACGGTAAGAATTCACATACTGTCCCGATACTTGAGCGAGACTAACATACGTGCATCCAGATATAACTGTAAGAATTACCATTAGCCCCAACATACTTGAGTTTTTCAAATAAGACATTATGATCGACACAGTGTTTGAAGACTTACCGTATTAAAGTCAATCACTTTTTAAATATTTGGTATGACCTTTGACTTGATTTGTAAATGTTTGTCAGGATTTACCAACAAATAAACTTAATCAGCTGTATATATACAAAAATGCATGAAAAGCTTATTTTTTATATCAATGCCTGAACCTACTACACTTTAAGGGAAATATTTTATAAAATCAATAAAGATATGTGTAACGAACCTAGCAACAGTTTCCCATTGAAATTTTTATATTGCTATCGAACTAACTAAAAATCAAATAAAAACGATGAAACTCACATAGACCTTGGCGATGCTCATGCTGGACTCGCTTCCGGTGAATAACAAACGGCGTGAAATGGGCCCGAAAGTAGATATGGCTGCTCGGCGCGATGGCATTCTGGTTCATTAACTTTTTGCACTTTTCTTTCATGACTAACCCCGTATTTCGGGAAGTTTTTTGAACTCTGCTCCCCAACGATGCTCTGGAACCATGTCATGGCATTAGTTTACCGTCTAGATTGTTACGGCAGGATTTCTGCTTTGATGTCTCTTTATTGCTTTTCAGCTATAGAGCTATAGAGGATTAGGTGACTATAGTACCTATATAAGCCGTTTTTTTTTCATAAAACGGTTCAAAGCGCCCAGTTCTAAATGTTTCATCTTTTTCGAATGAGGCCTGCTGGGAGAAAAGCCTCTAATAAAATTATAAATCCAAAATTTACTTCTCCTAAACCATTGTTTTCAAAATAGTTACGAAGTGTAAAAACCCTAATAGTGTTCAAACTTAAATTTAATTAATTACGGTCGAATTTCGACTACTTGACAAACTTGTATATCTTATTTTGTATTCCCCTTTGAATTAGTTAATAATGCCATTTCTAATTTAATTACTTGATATTTCATTCTATTTCGATATATCTTGAACATATTTTGTACGCATCGTGCGTCTTCAATCATTCTACTGAAATAGTGGAGGGGGCTGCAGAACCCCGAAAAAATTCTCTGAGTAAGCAATCTTAGAGATAAGCTCCTCCGACCCATAGTAATGCGTGAACCATAGACATAGAGGTTTGGACTTTGCATAACAAAATTAAGTGTTCTATGAAATAGACAAAGCGAGTTCGCAGCCAATAACGAAACAAAACTACTAACCTTGAAATTAGTATATCTCTGTTACACTCATCTAGTAATTTCCCATTGGATCACATATGGGCCCTTTTTTATTCAGATAAAGAAAATAATGAGACTATGAGTCATTACCATAATCATTTCATATTGAAATAATCAAATTTTATGAGAAAATTTTAGCAAGAAGAGTAGTATATTATGGCATACTGTTTCTGTTTGTATATATATTCCATTCTGAAAAATACTGATATTTTGGTACTCTAAGCAAGCTAATAAAAACTTTATCACCTTGTCAAATAATTAAGATAAAATTGGAAGATTCCATTTGACTACATAATTGGGAATTTGCCCTAATAAACTTAATCAGATACGGGCACGTGAATCCTCAGTCAATCCATATTGAAGCAATATGCTCCTTCAACTTTTCCAAGTTTTATGGTAATAACTTCCCTGAGGCCTTATAATCTGTATAATTAAAGTCACAAATTCAAATTTCAGATTCCCTTCTTATTTCTTTGCTAGTTTCAAGGAAGTTTTCTCCGAAAAATAGCGTCACATGCAATTTCTTCTAGGAGTTTTATGTGCCGATCATTAATTTTCAAACTTGGCAAGAGCAATTTTTCTCATGACGCGTTGTCAGAGCAATCAAATGGTCATGCAATTCCCTGCAGAAATGTTCACTGCTGCAGCTTTTCCCTTTTGGAACTTTTGAGTGATGAGTTATGGTATTTTAGTTATCTACTAGTAAATGCAGAGTACCTATTTATACCCATGAGAAGACTATTATATATAATAGCAATACATAAATGAACATCAACATCCAAAAATTCAACACTCCATTTTAAATGAGAAATTATCATTAAAATATGCAATCTGTGCCAATAGAATATCGTATTATTAGTATGAAACAGGTATGATGGGTAGCATGGACAGTTCTGTGTTGGTTGCGTTGGTGTGCTGAAAAATACAAAATAATATTAATTCTATTGGTGCTGGTACTTGTGAAGTTGGTGTCAAAAGTTATCATGCTAACTGCAACTGCACAACTTCAAAAGTACAAGCACAAATATTATTTTTTATTTTTCAGTTTACCAACTAATAACGTCGGTCCAATTTTTTAAAATATTTATTCATATAAAATGTTTAAATTTTCATGTAAGCTTTCCCTATAACTAGATTTCAGCGTTATCAAGTTATTTCTGTTGCTATAAAGTCGTTCAACCTGTTTGAATGTAAGCATTATTTTAATATTAATGGATTTTTTCGGTTAATTTACTTAATGACACATTAAAAATAAAACTACAAGAGTGATATTGTATAGTTTGAAGTAAAGTAAGAACATCTAATATAATCTGAATTTATTGTGAATATAGAACAGACATTTTCGGAAGGCGAAATCCGCATAATATCATTTGTGAGACTCGACATATATGCCTAATTGGCTGGCAGGCTGGCCCGACAGCTGTCACTCATTTTTATACCCACAAACAGATAAATATTGAAATAAAATAATTATACAGTATGTTTCAACGACGTTTGATGGCCATTAACTCTTCTCAAAACGTCTAGAATAAATATGCAATACTGAAACTTAAACACAAAAAAGATTCAATAAAAAATAGTTCTCTTGAATGTATCATTTACGGAGTGTCGAATATAATGTATTTGCAAAGTGATATAAAAATGAACCTAGATCATCTTGTGACATTGTCTGTAGACTATTTATTAATAGACTAGTTAAGTGCTGACGTCACCGATCCAGACAAAACAGAAGTAGACGTTTTGATTGGTAGAAATATGACACTATGGCATTCTGAACCAATCAAAAGTTCTTACTTGTGTTTCAGCACTTAACTAGACTATTGACAATTATTAACATAAGTATCTGTTGAGATAGATCTAAGGTTTTGTAGAAATACATTAAAATAAAACAATAGATACGAATCGTAATATTACAATTTTTCTAATTGAAGATTATTTTAGTTACAGAAATGTTTCTACACGATAAACATAGCACTATGATGTTTTAATAGTTACATACGTAATTCAAAGGAGTACGAAAAAAGCAAAAATATGCAAGGTGGGCTATTTGGAGAAAATATCTTTGATTTATTTGGCAGTAGGCGTATCGAAAAACGGCTACATCAAATTCTATTGGTTACAGAAATGTTTCCATAACTTTCGGCACGATAAACATAGATGATGATTTAACCCATAATTCAAAGTAGTCTTCAAAGGAGTACGAAAAAAGTAAAAATATACAAATATATTTACGTTTCTGATTTTGCATCTAATTGTCTTCAAAGCGAAAGGCAAACAATGTATTGGTAGGAATGTGTAAATTTATTATTCAATTATCTGACGTTTTTTTATGATTTATAGGTTAACTCATTTACTCGTTGCGTAGATACTGTATTTGTGAATACATTTATTGTACCTATCATTCACAATGTCCTACGCCCTAAGTTAACTTTAACATATTATGCTCAAGCTCATTTTAGAATCACACAATTATAATGAATGCTGTCTCTTCAGCCACTTGCAACATAAACACATTAAGTGATGAAACACAATTGTATTCTCTGTACAAATTCAAGAATAATGCAACTAATTTTTCTCCAATTTTAGGAAAAGGAGAGAGGATCTTTTTGTTTGTTAGTGAAGGAGTTTCTTCTTCTCATCTTCCAAAGTTTCCGATTCAATTTCAATACTCTCTCAAATTACAGCAATTGGAAAACTGAATAGACTACTCGATAAATGAATGAGTGCATCTGAGTTGGAGTTCGTTTTTGTATATAGAATACAATTGAAACTGAAAACGCTAAGGACTTTGGATGCAGAGACTGAATTGGTTTTCCCCAATTATATTACAGAAAACGATTTATTTCAATAGTTTTCTTTATTCAGTTGAGATATACCAAATATGTTAGTATTTTATATATAAGGTGAATAAGTTTCTTCATTCATTTGTCCCCAGAACTATAGTGAATCAATGTTTGACCGACTTCCCGAAAAAAGACGATATACAATTCGATTGTATGTTTTTTTAATGTATGTTCGCAAAGTAAAGGTGCACAGATTTTGATTTGAAATTGATTTCAGGGCTTCATAAAGCTTATGACTTCAAAAAAGCCCTTTGAAAGGTAAAAAAATATTTTCAAAAAATTTAAACTGTCTTTGTAACATACAAAATATTTTTTCTTGTATGAAATAGAATTATTAAGAAAATAATAATTTGTTATTTGAATTACTGAGAATGTTGCGTGACATAATCGATATCTAACAGAAGTTTCTACAGATCTCATGAGGATGATAACTCAAAATTGAGAGGTATAACTTTGACAAAAAAAAAACTAGGACCGACGTTATTAGATGATGCACTAAAAATAAGAAAACATCAGAGCATGAATTTTTATTCAAATTTAACTACAGTATGTACTTCAAGAGACAAGCTTTTTTAAATATATGAGAAAACTAACGAATGCCCGTGACTTCGCACGTGGAAATCAGCGGAATGCCCCACAAATTAAATTTCAAGAACCTCAAGAATGAAACATTTATCAATTATTTGATTTATATAGTAGGTACACCCACGAAGGTTCTAATCTGTTTATTATTGTTATCCATTACAAACCCTAAAACCTCATTATCCCACTAGACGGATCTAATTTTATGTCTTGGACTCGCAATCAACGTACCAATAACATCAATAAAGACACCCATATAAAATTTTTACATTTATTTATAGCATTTCACCTCCTTTGGAGTTGATTTTGGGATAATCACGAAATAGGTGTTTATATATTTGTTTTTAGGAGTAGGTACTCCTACGAAGTTCCATGTCGAAATTGTTTAATATAATTTTTTAATACCTACCCCCAATTTACTCATCTAGTGGTTGTGATTCGAAATATGCAATACTAGAAGTATTATGTACTTTATTTCTTATATACATCATAGAGACAACATCTGTGCAAAATTTCAGCTATCTAGGTGTTCGAGTTGGGTGTTGAAGAGTCAGTGAGTGAGGTCAGTACATTACTTTGTATATAAAAGATGGGAAAATGTGAGAGATGTGCCACATATGAGGACAACACGGTAGAATAATGCTTCAGTTGATATATTATTTTCTCTTTTAGGCCCCCGCTCCAATAGAACCTGTTTCTTTGAAAATTCATTCAGGTGCAATGTAACTCATTGAAAAATGTATAAATTTAACTTTAATTTAAGTTGTCAGCCCCTTTTTATGAAAGACACAGAATAGCAATTTACATATTGATATATAGATAAATATTATTTTTTACAGAAATTGGATCGTCTTTATAAGTTGGTGCAACGAAAAAGACAAAATAATATAAATTCTATTGGTGCTGGTACTTTGAAGTTGGTTCCAAAAGTCTTCTATCTAACTACAATTGCACTACATCAAAAGTACCAGACCAATATAACTAATATCATTTTATATTTTTCAGTGCACCAACCAACCAATAAAGCCTTCTCAATTTTTTGTAAATAATCTGTATTTCACATTTTTGAGTGTAACATTAGTCATGAAAATCCCAAATACCCATGTATATTCTTTGCTTATACTTGTTACCATTCAGAGATCTCAAACCATCGCGGTGGAAATACATATATTTCAGACCCAGTTTCAGACTTTACCATTGCTGTAACTCGAAAACCGTACATCTTTTGATGAAATGTTCAATTCAAACGTTTCCGGATATGGTCTCATCTTCAATAATCTGCCATTTCAGATTCTCACTGGCGAATTAAAGACCATTAACATTATCTTGGATCCCACTGTATGTCCTGTCATTTTCGGTACGAACTTTCCTGACATCCTGTATTTCAACAGAAATAGGTACTATAAAAAGTATTTTTCATTTATCTTGAGTACAAATAACATGGATTTGATCATTTACAAAAACATAAACTGGAATGATTCATAAGTATTTATGATATCCGTATGGCTTCCAAGCCTCCGAAAGTTTCAGAAAAACTTGTTTTCACGTTACTTGTAATTTGATTATAAGTATAATGACTTCTCGATGGCCGAAGGCACAAGTTCAAGCGAATCCTCATTGCAAAGGGCTGCCTTTGACGGGTTACTGTATGAAAATTTTATACTTCAGTGCAATTTTCTTGTATTTACCTAATATTATAAACGCTGACATTATTCTTAGAAGTCACAAACACATGTTATGTTCAGCCGTACCTTAGCTTATTTAGATTGGTTGATTCTTTTCAACCGTAATTCAGGAAACGTTGGATTTTTTGAAACTACAACGAAAAGATCTTACTTCAAATTAATGCACAAATAGCTATTGTTTAGTATCACTTCCATAGCAATGACCCACCGCATCAAAAGGAACTTAATTGTTCTATTTAAATTCAAAAATAAAACCTACGGATTTTACAGAATGTTGTGAACAATTCATTGGAAACAGTATCTTTTTTCGTTTACGACGCTTCTAGAACAGAAGAATCTTACTTTTCCCAACTTAATGCACAAATAGCTATTTTTACACAAGGTGCGAAAGTGTATCTTTCCCGGGTTGAAAGAAGAGTTTTTCCAGACAAGCCACCGGCGAGACTGAACACTTGAAGCCCATTAAACTGCTTTTGCAACGTGGCCTAAAGAACATTGTTTATTCTTCATAGTCATATGTTATCTATCTTCGTCGTCAGCCTTTTTTGCGTCCACTCCTGAACAGGCTTCTTCTGACAAGGAGACCTACAGCTTAAGGTCGACTCCGAACCACCGGTATGTTTCTAAGTGTTTACTATTCTACCAGAACAGAGGGTTTTTGAGGCGTACCCTACTACGCTGCCTCAAAGCGGGTTGGTGAGGGGTAAGTGATGTCGACCGCTAGTTTTTGTCATTCCTAGCGATCCTTCTATCCCGGATTTTTTTTGTTAATTTTCGTGTATGGAAAAAAGTCCTTGGCCTAGTTGAGCTCGAACCTACGACCTCTCGGAGAAGTCCAACGTCTTACCAACTAGACCACTGTTATCTATCTTAGAACGTTGTAAAGCCGGCTACTCATTACACGCCACTTGGGCAGTGCCAGTCACAAGTCAAATTACTGATCTACAGTATACGTGTGAACTATACACAATATTCGGCAAGTGACCATGCATGCAATGGAGGGGTTTTTGGGACTTTTAATGTGTAATTGATTATTACCAAAATATTAAACGTTTATCAGCATTAAATTTGATGACCCAATCAAAGATATTTATGGTCTAAATGTCATTTAGTTATCTTAAAGTGATTCAGAGATACAGAGCCGTATCTTCTGAAGGAGAGATTTTCGTACACATGTTTATTAATCCTACCAACGTTATTTTTAAATTTTATCTTTGCTCTAGAAGTTAGCGGAACGTTATAGAAATTGGAATATTCTTATTATTTATTTTGATACCAACGGATTTTTTTCTTTTCTACTAATTACAGGATATGCGACACTGTCAACAGCCGTTTTGCAATGATGGATAAATAAAAACTGGTTGATAGAGTGCCTTGAGGTTGAAATAGGGTTCATAGATTGCATAATAGATTTTTATTTTGAAATATAAGAGTATGTGGGCATTATTGAATCATTTTTAGAATCGAGAATATCAGAAGGAAATCCGAGGGTAGTTTCGTAGGCGAGTTCTGTGCATGTTGCATTTATGTCAGGTTGACTAGCGGATAGAATTCCAAATAAAACTATAGGTGGAGTTTCAGTCCATTTAGTTTGTGAAAAATCTTAAGTCCATGTGACTGAGGATGGTAGGCGATTTTGCCTATGCAATTTTTGCCTAGAATATCAGTCAAATGTCCAAATAGATGAGAATGAGAATTTTTGTCTTGATCGGTTGTTATTGTTAAAGGATAACTGAAACGAAAAATTCAACTATGAATGGGGTGGTATAATTAAGGATAGGACAGGACAGGGGCTGGATGCATGTTAAATTCTCAAATATATGTATTTTTGCTATATGGAGAGGGCAATTTCTGTCAAAAATGGGAAATCTGTGGGCAGTACATGATATACATAATTATTTGTAGCAACATTTATAATGAACATATTTTCTTTAGTGTTACGGTTATCGAGTTAAATCGGTGTTAAAATGGTAACAACTAAAATACTTAAGCGTATTTCCGCAGCGATGTTTTGAGATCTCAATAATAACTACTACAAACAAAGAATATACGTGGGTAATAGGATAAGTACTATCTTCATTGTGAACGTTCAATGATTTCGTGACTAATGTTACACTCAAAAGTGTGAAATAAATATTTTTCACAACAAATCGGACCGAAGTTATCAGTTGGTGCACTGAAAAGTATAAAATAATATTAATTCTATTGGTGCTGGTACTTGTGAAGTTGGTGCCAAAAGTTATCAATCTACCTGCAACTGCACAACTTCAGAAGTAACAGCACCAATAGAATAAATATTATTTTATACTTTTCAGTGCACCAACTGATAACGTCGGTACAATTTTTTGTAAAAAAATAATAAAAACCGCATAACATAGCATCTTGAGATACTATTGTAACGTGTAAGGGGAACAGCCGCCGGTATTGGCTGCAAAGTGGCGGCATCCTTTTGAAGAAAGCGCGAGATCTATGCTGTGGTTGGAAATATCGAAAGCGGCGTTGACAAAGAGAGCAACGGCAGCAGGTCGGCATCTACTTCTACAATGCCGACAAAGGGATTTCGAGAAACGTCTAGTGGGAGAATTGTCGGCATGAGGGACATAATGTAAAAGACAGTGTGAATAAATAGAATAGTCCGAGTAAGTTAGTGAGAATATAGTAAAATTAAGTTGTAATTTATATTATTTCGAGTGTAAATAACAATTTGGTGTTAGAAGAGGGATAAGTGAGTGAAGAGGCTTTTGTCTATGGTGAACACCCGAAAGCAGACAGAAAAAATGGATAAACAACTAACCAATTTATTCTCCGATTTTTCGAGAAGACAAGAAGAATCACGACAACAAGAAAAGAAAGAAGAAGAGGAACGACGACAACAAGAAAAGAGAGGAGAGGAGGCACGACGACAGCAAGAAAAGAAAGAAGAAGAGGAGCGAAGGCTGCGAGAAGAACAGAAAAAGGAGGAACAACTAATTAAGGTACTCTCCGATTTTTCGAGAAAACAAGATAAGCTACGACAACAAGAAAAGAAAGAAAAAGAGGTACGACGACAACAAGAAAAGAAAGAAGAAGAGGTACGGCGACAGAGAGATTTCGAGCAGATTGCAGGATTGTTCCGACATGTCCATCAAGAAATCGATACCGTTAAACAAGAAGTTCGAGAAGAAATTGGAACAGTTCGAGAAGAAATTGGGACAGTTCGAGAAGAGTTTGAGGAAAAGTACCTACGATTAGAGAAAGAGGTGAAGAAAATACGGGATACCAACCACGACGAAAGCAGCGAATTGGACACGTCGGCGATCATTACAGCCAATGAAAAACTTGAACCACCAACGTTTGACGGCGAAACATCCTGGGCCATGTACAAACGTCAATTTGAGGCTGCAGACAATGCAAATGGATGCAGGAATTCAGCAGTAATTGAGAGCATGGTGCGACTGCCTTATCCACAGGCACCAGATGAATTCATTGAGCAAATAAGTGTCCAGTACTTCATTGATGGAGTTCGAGATATCGATATGCAGCAAGCGTTGAGACTAAGTAGGCATAACACTTTAGCCGAAACAGTTGTCCAGGCACTGGAATACGAAGCTGCCAAAAATGCTTCGATGAATCGTCGCAGCAAAGTAAGAGAAGTCAGGGTGTCAGACGAACTGCAAGACAATGCAGATTTCTTTAAGAAGCTGGAGGCGATGTTCCAGAAATTCTGCTCTCGAGGAAGCAAGGAGTCCGGATATAGAAAAGTGATTAAGTGTTACAATTGCAACCGAGAGGGACATATAAGTAGAAACTGCAGGTGACAACCCAGATCTGAAGAACGAAATGTTCAGAGAGAGAATACCCGACTTCAGGAAATCTCCACCTCGCCAGTGTAAGTGGGCGAACGCTGGCGACCACTAATTATCAAGCCCCCATGTTACATTTGTGCTCCATCAAGAAGAGCTGTGACAGCCTCGTTGTCCAAGGTTTTATCTACGGCAAGAAATTCGATCTGACCATCGACACGGGGGCAACAAGATCAGTAGTACGCCCCGACATGGTTTCCAAAGAATCTATCGTGCAGCACAACATCAAGCCAATACTGGAAACTGCAAAAGGAGATTTGATAAATATTTTTGGAGAGACCACCACCACTTTGGAAATTGGCAATGCACAAGTAAATATTAATGCAATCGTGGCTGACCTAGTGGATGAATTTATAGTAGGCTTAGACGTTTCGGAAACCTTCAATTTTATCACAGTGGACTTTAAAAACAGAATGTTGAGAGTGGGCAACGAGGAAATATTTTTCTCAGCATCTTCGAACAAGAACTGTCCTTTTAAAATAATTGTCACCGAAGATACACGAATACCTGGAAATAGTGAGAAGATCGTGAAGGCGCACCTAGAAAAACAACTAGAAGGAGTTAATACTATGGTTTTTGAACCAAACGAGAACAAAGAGAACGGGGCTCTTTTGGCTAGGTGCTTAGTTAATTCCAACGACATTATTCCAGTGAGGGTAGCCAATCTATCTTTAAACAGAATGACATTGAAGAAAGGGGAAGTAAACGGTACCTGTTCGCCAGTCTCCCGTGTAACAAGATGTGGGCAAGAGAAATCCGTTTCAAAAGATGTACATTTGTCCCAAGAGCCAATGGAGAGTTTCAAGAAGACCTGGAAGCATCTTAGCGAACAGGAAAAGAAAAAGGCCATCGAGTTTGTAAAGCAAGAGGCTGATGTTTTCGTACAAGGAAAAATTACAGGGCGAACGAATTTAGTCGAACATCGGATCAATGCTGCACCTATTCGCCAACCTCCACAAAGACTTCCTTTCGTAAAACAACAGCAAGTTAACACCATGGTTCAAGAAATGCTGAAGGATGGCGTCATAGAAGAATCCAGCAGTACTTGGTCATCACCAGTTGTGCTGGTGACGAAGAAGGATGGTTCGACGAGGTTCTGTGTGGATTACAGGAGGTTAAATGATGTTACGAAGAAGGACAGCTACCCATTACCCCGAATTGACGATACCTTGAATACCTTAGCTGGATCCAGGTGGTTCTCAACTCTGGATCTGAAAAGTGGATATTGGCAGGTAGAGATAAACAAAGAAGATAAAGAGAAAACAGCCTTTACAGCTGGAACCGGCTTGTATGAATTTAATGTCATGCCGTTTGGATTATGTAATTCGCCTGCCACTTTTGAAAGGTTAATGGAATTAGTTCTGCGAGGATTAACTTGGGAGACGTGCCTGGTGTACTTGGATGATGTAATGGTGATTGGCAAAGATTTCGACGAACATCAATCGAATCTGAAGAAAGTATTCGCCAGGATCCGAAGTGCTAATCTCCAGCTGAATCCAAAGAAATGCGTTCTATTCCAGGAAAAAGTCAACTTTCTCGGACATGTCGAATTATCGAAAGGAATTGAGATCAATCCAGAAAAAGTTCAAGCAGTGCGAGATTGGCCCAGACCAAAGAACAAGCACGAAGTTAGAAGCTTTTTGAGACTCAGCAGTTACTACCGCCGATTTTTTAAGGATTTTGGGAAAATTGCGAAGCCACTACATCAATTAACTGAAAAGAACTCCCACTTTGACTGGTCACCATAATGGCAACAGTCGTTTCTTGAGCTGAAAAACCGTTTGACTAGTGCTCCTGTTCTTGCATATCCCTTGGACGAAGGAATGTTCTTGTTAGACACTGACGCTCCACAAAGTGAAATAGGTGCTGTTCTTTCCCAAATACAAGATGGCGAAAAAGCTGTAATTGGATATTTTAGCAAAACGTTGGGAAAAGCAGAGCGAAAGTACTGTGTGACCCGGAAGGAGCTGCTAGCGGTTGTACGATCCATAGAACATTAACACAGTTTTCTCTATGGACGAAAATACGCCACTCTCTGCACTACAGTGGCTGCTGAATTTCAAAAATCCGGAGGGACAGATAGCGCGTTGGCTGGAGAAACAGCAGAGTTACGACTTTCAAATTAAACACCGAAAAGGAAGAAGTCACGCCCCCGCTGACAGCTTGTCACGAAGACTTTGTGGCAGTTCCTCTAAATTCTGTCAAAGGCAGGAACAAAGAGAAATAGCCAATGATGTTGAACATATCCAAAAAAATGCAGATTAGGAATAAGGAAACGGAAAATACCGACGAAATCACCAGAGACAACTTTAGAAGAGAACAAATCGCTAACAAAGATTTGACGATAGTACGGGGCTGGCTAGACCAAAAGCGACGACCTGAGTGGCAAGAAATCTCCAGATTTGATCAGATGGTCAAGGAGTACTGGGCTCTGTGGGATTCGTTGTGCTTACGGGATGACTTGATCACTCGTAAATGTCCAGATGGTAGGAGCATTGTGTATCAAACCGTTGTACCCCGAACGACGGTAGCTGAACTACTTCGTGAACTGCATGGCAGTCGCAGTGGAGGCCATTTTGGTGTAAATAGAACACTGGCACGTGTGAAAGAGCGATATTATTGGATCAACTGTCGAAGAGATGTGGAAGAATGGTGCAGAATATTTGACCTCTGTGCTTCTAAGAAGGGTCCGAAGACACGATCCCGAAGGAAAATGAAGCAGTATCTGTCAGGTGAACCTTGGGAAAGAATTGCGGTGGACATTGCAGGACCATTCCCTACGACAGATTCTGGAAATAAGTACATCATGGTTGCCATGGACTATTTCTCGAAGTGGCTAGAAGTAGTGCCGATGCCGAATCAGGAAGCAGTTACAGTGGCCGAAGCCCTTCTGGAAAACGTGATTTCCAGACACGGAGTACCCTTGGAGCTGCATACTGATCAAGGTAGAAATTTTGAATTCGAAGTATGGACGCAGTTAATGAGGTTGCTGGAGATACGAAAAATACGAACAATCCCACTTCATCCACAGTCAGATGGAATGGTCGAGAAGCACAATAGGACCATCAATCAATACCTCTCAATATTTGTGAATGAGCACCAACGTAACTGGGACAAACTAATGCCTCTCTTTCTCCTGGCCTACCGAAGTTCCCATCATGAAACCACTGGCTATACACCATCGATGCTGTTGTCTGGAAGGGAAATGAAGCTCCCCGTAGATCTGATGTTTGGCAGACCATCAGCCGACGATCATGGAGAAGTGTCTTTTCCACATTATGTAGCTGACCTACAGGAGCGATTTTGCCAGACAAAAGCTTCAGTTGAAGAGCGACAAAATGAAGATGAGACTTGACAAAAGGCAGTCACTAAACTCTTTCAACGAAGGCGATGCAGTTTGGTTGTACCAGCTACAGCGAAGGAGAGGATTATGTCCGAAATTGCAAAAACCTTGGGAAGGACCATATCGCATTGTCAAAAAGATTAATGACTTGGTGTACAGGATCCAACTTTCGCCAAGAGCCAAGCCAAAAGTGGTGCATGTGGAAAGACTGTGTCCGTATCGAGGAGATAATCCACCGTTCTGGAGACAAACGGAAGAAGCTGTTCGGGGCGAACAGCTTTAAGGGAGGGAGCAGTGTAACGTGTAAGGGGAACAGCCGCCCGTATTGGCTACAAAGTGGCGGCATCCTTTTGAAGAAAGCACGAGATCTATGCTGTCGTTGGAAATATCGAAGGCGGCGTTGACAAAGAGAGCGACGGCAGCAGGTCGGCATCTACTCCTACAATGCCGACAAAGGGATTTCGAGAAACGTCTAGTGGCGGCTTTCGAATAAAGACCAGAAGCCGCTCGAATGATCGGGAGCCTTTGTCGGATATATATATGGGAGAATTGTCGGCATGACGGACAGAATGTAAAAGACAGTTTGAATAAATAGAATAGTCCGAGTAAGTTAGTGAGAATATAGTAAAGTTAAGTTGTAATTTATATTATTTCTAGTGTAAATAAAGTTAATTTAATAATTCTAAATTAATCTCACTTATCTGCGAGCCCGCATACGCAACACTATTCAAAAATACGTATAAGTATTTCTTATAAAATCATTGCATTGTTTTAATAATAAAATATCGCATAAAAGATACGCAACCTGCTATTCATTCATATAATTTTTATAATTCACAAGTATAAAAGAATACTCTAACGGAATAAATCTATTCCCATAAAGGTTGTCTGCAATGGTTCTGAATATCCTGAAACTCAAATATTATATAATAATTATATAATAATTTTATTCACCAGAAAATATACAAGTAGGTGCTTAGCAACCTGTAGCCCTGCAAAGGGAAATAGAATTCCCTGAGCGCAGGTCTGGTATAAAAACTTACTTAAGATCTAAAACTAAAATGAATTATCTCATTTGTAACAAAAATAATTGGAATAAAAATGATTTTTGATAAAAGTAGATATTATTAATAACCTAAAATTAAAGAATAACATCTTAGCAAATCTATTTCTTGAAGACATATAACGATGTCTACAGAAATATGTAAAAATATGTTTAATACTATAAAATTGATGAACTATCTAGAAACTAAAAAAGTACAAAATCTATTTTTTGTAAAACTAGACGGTGTCAATCTTTCAAAGTTTATATGGTTATAAGTGTAACTAAGACTATTTGTCAGCTTCCATGATTATTTAGTTTAAAATATTTTGACAAACCCATTTTTTGAGTTTGTTTTTAATAATCTTCTTTGACCCCTCTAGAATTTTAAGTGTATTTGGCAATTTATTGAAATTAAGTAAGGCTATGCATTCAAAATTTCTTTGTCCAATGCAATTTTTATACTTAGGCAGTTGAATTAACTTAGCCCTTGTTGTTGCTGTGCTTGACAGAAATCGTCTTTTATAATCATCATATTTATAAACCAAGGAGTTGAGTATGAATATTTGGTTTAATGACAAAGGGATTTTTTTGTCAGTTGCCTTCAGTCCTAAAATATTAAGAAGTCTATTTTGAAGTCTTACTAACGGTCCTTTGATTGTGTCATGGTATCCATCCCAGCTTAAGATTCCATATGAAGCTATGCTTTGAAATAAGCCGTAATAAATAATAAGCATTTGTTTTTTGCTTAGCTTCTTACGTAATTCATAGAACACATATACCAAGTATTTAGAACGTTTTATCAGTTTGTTTATATATATATATATATATATATATATATATATATATATATATATATAAATATACCTATAGTTTAAATACCCATCGAATGGGGTTTACGCATGTCGTACATAATTCAAATTAAATTTTAATTCCTAACCCCAAAACACTGACACTGACATATTTGTAAAAGAAAAAAAGTAATGTTTGACATTACACGTCAAAGAGAACAACAACAAACGTCAAAATAACAATCAGCCGATCTGGTCTAAGACATATGTTTTTGACGTTTTAATTTTATTTCTCCATGTTTACAAACGAAAACAAGAGATAGACAAGGTATGACGAAATCCCATTCGATGGGTATTCAAACTATACCTACTTAATTACCATTACATTTTTCTCCTCTACACAATCGTAAAATACTATTCTAACTTCTGAGGTTGAGAAGCTTTGGCCAATTCTTTTATAACAAAATTCATCTTTGTGTTCCACTCACTGCTAAAAAACAACGTAATCACACACGCATCTATACATCAACGTTTCAGAATGGGACTATCTGATAACAACAACTACTGTGAAACTTAATTTGCATGTGAAGTAAAATCGATCAGATCGAGATCGACCGGTATGTTAAAACCAGTTACAGCAGGCTGTGTTCGGCATACAAACCACAGTTCGTTGATGATAACGATTTCCAACGTTTATCAGGTCGATGTCATCCGCACGACGTATTTCACACTGACATAGGTAAACCGTACTTGTGTTGAATAGTGTCCCTGTTTTCATAGTCCATACAACATACTAAGTACATCATTTGCAAGCATCAGGACATTACTTCATGTAGTTGGTGTTGGCAACACTTTCAACATTAATTGATATATGGAAGAGATGAATGAGAATGCTTGGTAGAACTTTGCAAATTGGTTGGAGATATCTTCATTTAAAAGCATCACAAAGTAGCTGCTGTTATTAAACAAGGTTTGTCCACAATATGTTTGGTGAAAAGATATAGGATGTAGAAAGAATCTCTGATATTCAGTCACACAATATATGTCTTGTTACTCATATAAAGGGTGTCCCATTGGGGATCGGAAAAATATTAACGGTAGATAGAGCACAACCAAGGTGGTTCTGAATATGCTTCTTTTGTTTTGTCCTATAAGAGTAACCGAAAAATAGGTTGCTCTATTAATATTGCACATTTCTTTCTGGGGTCGTAACTTACGATCTACACAGTATATTTTTTTTATATTTGGTTTACACGTTTATACACAAACGACTTGGCTATCAGTCAGGTTTCTAAAAGCTCAGTATTCACGTATGTATAATTATTATGGTTTTTGTCATGGAAATGGAATGGCTTTGAGAAAAGAATATCAAAGGCTGTTTCCTGATCGAATATTACTTGTTACAAAGAAGACATTTGGACAAGTTTTTATTTACATATGAATACATGGGAGGTTTTTAATAATATCGATTGATTTTGAAATTCCAAAAGACCCCTACAACTTTTCAAAAACCAAAAATAACACAAATGAAAAAATGGGATCTTATAGTTAGACATTGGCGTGTTCAGTAGGCATCGAAATGACGACAACTTATAAATGGAAATTTAGCGAGCTGGTACATCGCAAAATTTTAATAATACTATATGAAAAACGCCAAATATTTCTGTATTAGATGTTTTATCCATAAAATTTTCAATTCAAATTCTGAAATTTTGTTGAGAAGGAGCATGCTACAAAATATGAGGTACGTAAGCGAATTTTGAAGATGGTATTTTCTAAAAATAAACAAGTTGTTTGGGTACAAGTAAAGCGTATGGACTAAATATAAATGAAATATACTGAGTGGTTTTGATAAAACTCCCTATATATTGCTTATAACATATGGGAGACCCAACAAATATGGTATTTTTACCACCTTAGTGTCTTCTATCACCATTGAAGTTTCTCCTTTTACCAATGGAACACTAAAAAGTACACAGTTAACTTAAGTAAATAATTATCCAAATGATCGAAACTAAGTATTGATGAACAGTAGGCAAATTACTAAATCACTTCAGCTACGCCCAAAGTGATGTTCAAAAATATTTGTATAGGAAGACAGACATCTGAAAAATATTTGATATGATCATTTCACCAGTTCAGGTTTGTGTATTTTTTCAAATTTAATCATTGTTAGGTCATATCCAAATGTGTCCCTATCCTACGTCCTTTTCCTAATTATTCGAGCTGCCCACCATAACATTCGCGTGTGAGCCACCACTGATCATCAAGGAAATAAGCCAATATTTTTGGGAAAAAATCGAAGAAGTGAGACTCGCTGTGACGGCCGATCCACGCACAACTATCACGATAAAAGTGAGTAATTTAATATGGAATTATTGGAAATGCTAGAAGGTAAAGGCCTTATTATGGTCGTCCTTAAAATGACAGCTAAGCATGAGCACTAAGAAAATAATAATAAGGGAACCATAATAAAATACTGCCTTACTCTATTTACGACTAGTTACCGTAAGTATTTAAGGTTTCCATTCTTCAACGAATCTAACCTCACAAAAAAAAACATTTCATTACAACCTTCAAATATTTGGTTTGTTGCTCTTAAAATTAGGCAAATCACTTTTAAACAACAAAGCAAAGACGCAGATAAAAGTATTAGGTTAGCTGTTACTGCTGCTTAATACTGATTATCCAGATAGAATGTCAATTTAAAGAATGCGTACCAATAAGTCTTTATTTTTTCGAGAAAGAAGGTCAAAACCTTATTAAAATAAGGCAACCCCTTAATAGAGTGCATGACGTAAAATATATATTTCCAATAACTCCCTATTATCAACTCAACCAGAAAGAGCATTTACCTGCCCTTTCTTGCTCTATCGAACAATCATTAAAATATTTCTACTTCAAAAAGTGACAATTGATGTTTCAATATTATGTATGTCATTTCAGACGATTTAAGTAAATACATGCGAAGATAAATACGGGAAATTTACGTGACACACTTCAAAATAGTTTTTTTTTAAATCACTCGATGTTAAATATTAATGCAATATTATTATAAAATATATCTCGTTATGCATTTAAAATTATTTTCCTTTTGACTGGCGTCATTCAGCCAATCTCTTTTTTATTTTTTATCATCAAAAAAAGGTAAATTGAACGTTAGTCTTTTGATCGACATTAAATTGATATATTGGAAACCTTAGACCAAATCAGAAGATCAAGGCTTAAGTACGTTCCTATCGTATTCAAAAAAAGTCCAATATTCAAAAGAAATAATTATTCCTGCATACTATTTTATGAAAGCAATAAAAAATTCATATCGCAAATTAACATTTGAACTCATATCTGCTTTCATCGTATTTCTATTTGTAATTATAAAGGCAGCTCGCCATTAGAAACTCCCATTTATATAATGTATGCCAAAAATAATGTAATTCCATTCCAGTTATGTTAATGAGTTTATTAGAAACTGGCACTACCAGCAAATTTATTAGCCTCACTTTTGTTGGAAATTGCAAAATTCAGCAGTATTATTACCCAAACAGGACGTACCTGAGGTACAAATAAATATTGATGGAATCGACTGGAAATTAGTTCTACGGCTGAATCAGCTATCAATTAATCGTATACATTTCGGCCCTATTAATCGAATCGATAAAATGTCCCTGACACACATTCTAATTATATATTTATTTACTTGGTCGAGGAACGAGAGACCCCAATTGTTTTATAAAAAATGATATTTATTTCGAAGAAAATTTTACCAAAAGACAATTGTTGGAAGTCTTAAAAATCAAAACATATGACAAAAGATATGTTGTAGATAAAATGGCAGAAGACTTCGGGCATACCGTTTTAAGGCTACCACCATATCACTGCGTTTTTAACCCCATCGAATTAATATGAGCCCAATTGAAAAAGAATATCCGACGGGAAAATATTATGCCAAAATCGCACCATCATGTACTGGAAAAAATTAAAGAATCATTTGAACGAATTACTGCAGATTCGTGGGTAAAAGCTGTTCAACTCATTATTAAATTTGAAGAACAATATGCAGAATGTATTGTAGTCCCACCATTAATTATTAATTTGCAAGACGACAATGATAGTGAGAGTGACTCTGAATTATTCATGTCTATATAATATGTATATATATTTTTCAGCTTTTTACTACATATATTCTATATTCACATTTTTTAACATATAAAGTACATTTTATGTAGGTACATATATATTTTTTCAGGTTTTTATTGCATATCTTCAAAATATTTTTTTATGTAAAATATTATATTCTTACAAAATATTAAAACTAGTTTATTTTTCATTGGAGGCACTGAAATATTTGTATGTACAGATCAATTATTTTTATCATGAATATTTTAAAGACGGTCCTGGACTTTACCGAATTATTTCAGAATTTCTACCTGTCAATAAGAATTTACAACGTGATAAATCTTCTTATCTTCATTGCCCTTCTTCACTTCTGAGCAATAATATGCAAATTAGCCACTATAATTTGGAGGCTACTATACAGACAATATTTTCAATGGAGATAGTAACATACAAATTTGGTGCCAAAAGTAGATATTTCATCTTCCTATAACCGCTCAAATAATAAAGTCGGTTCTAGTTTTTGCAAAAAAGCTCTGAGTATATGGTTGTGGCTATTTCGTTCTACCCATGGCAAGATAGATCGTCAAATTCAAAACCCGCTATTTATTTATATCTAATTACGGTCAATATCTATTTAATTATCAGATGAAGGATATCTATAAATTCTTGATTAAATGATTGATGAATTTTGAAGAGAGTTGAGAAATGGTCTCATATTTAAAAAAAACCCAAATGCAAAATCATCTTCCCTCTGAAAACCGCCCTCGGGCAACTTTTCTGGAAAATCGATAATCTGAGAAGGCAGAATTGAAGATAAGGCCATACCCGGAAATGTTTGAATTGAACATATTTTCAATAGATTTACGGTTTTCGAATTACAGCAGTGGTAAATATTGAAATATGTGTATTTCCGCTATGTGGAGAGGGCAATTTCTTGCGAATATTGAAAAGATAATACGGCCAAATTAAAGAAGAGATTATATGTAGCAAAATTTAAATTGGAAACTCTTCAAATGAATTTACGGTTTTCGAGTTACAGTAGTGGTAAAGCCTGAAATAACAGTATTTCCGCCGCGATGTTTTGAGATCTCTAATAACAAGTGAAAGAAAAGAATATACATGGGTAATAGGATAAGTACTATCTTCTTTGGTATTAGTGAACGTTCAACGATTTTCATGATTAATGTTACACTCAAAAGTATGAAATAAACATTTTTTACTATGAATTGGGTGGACTTCATTAGATGGGGCTGGTAGGTACATTCGAGGTTGGTGCCAAAAGAATTCTATCTAACTGCACAATCACAACTTCAAAATTATCATTACCTATAAAAAGAATGATTACTATTTTGTATTTCTCATTTTCCCAAGTAACAAAGTCGGTTAAATTTTTGGTAAAAAATATTTAATTATTTCTGGAGGTGTAAAACTAAAAGATAACTTTCATCCCTCTTTATAAATGCACAAACACTGGGTATTTGTTTGACGCTGACACTTTTGAGTTTGTTTATATTTTTTTCATGGTATTATTTAATTTGAGAATTTGTGATTGGCATGTAAGAGGGCAAAATGGCTAGTAATCCCTCGTCAGTAATCCCTAAGGGAATGAAATATGGTATTATACTGCTAAAACCACAAGCTTATGCCAATAGCAAATTTGTCTTATGATAGCAAATATATATTTAAAGGAACAAATACCTTAATATTAGAAGAAAGATATTGCTTAGTTTGTATTCTTTCAGGCACGTGACCAAACTATCCTGTCGGTGAGATGAATCTTGGTATTTTCGAACCGGTATGATGAAAAAAGATAATAATAATCGTCTGAAATAGGTATAAGAATTATCGGTGAAAAATAAAAAAAATTCATTGGAATCAGGCAAGAATTGATTGATAAGAAAATGGTTAATATGACAAGAATTAGTACCTAAAGCAAAAGATAAAGCAAAGTTCATCTTGGAGTTAACTAACCATAATTTATTAATCGAATAAATCAGTTTGGGTGCAAAACTTGAGGTCGTCACAATGCAGAAATACACTCAAAAATCATTGTTTTCGATACTGGAAACCTGGACACGTGAAGATATGTCAAAATGTGAACGCTATATTTGAAATTATGTAGGCTAAAATCCCAAACTTAACAAAATAACGTCAATATTTAATAAACCAAATTATTTTTCATTGACTTGATTAGGATTAAATACATCAATATCAAAATCAGTTACTCTAATCCAAAGTAAATATACTCGCAGTCAACTGGAAAAATCTGGGGTAACATTTCTCATTATTTTTTAAATCCAAATTCCCATGCCAATCAGAGATTTGTTAAAGTTCATATAATTAAGTGTTTGTATAACAAAAGACTGAGTGTTCTCACAGCGCCTAATATAAAATTCCACATATGCCCGAGTATTCCAATCTACATCAAAATCGAGACTCCACTCTACCATGGAAAGTATTTAAATTCTCAGTAATGCTGCGTTGGAAAATTTCACTTAGGATGCTTTGAAGATAAATAAGTCTATTTCCCGAAACGACTTTTTTTTTTGGTACAAATTGCTTGTCGCCAGCAAAGCCCAGAATAAGCATTCGCCAAGCTCCTTCCTTCAGGTTGTTACACTCTTTGTTGCGAAATATTACGGAAGTTTCTGACGTGAGTGATACGTGTCGGAATTTTGTTTTTCACTTATTTATATGCGTGATGCGTAGTTTACATCATATTTTCTTTAGACAGTACATTCTCAGGAAAGGGAGTATATCAGAAGATTACCTACTCTTAAAAAGTTGATAATCTAACGGTTCATAGTAGCCCTAGAATAAGAATGAGAAAAAAATGTAATGTAGCTACGCATTATAAAGAAATATTATTTCTAAATATGATTACCAGTCATTTTTCAAGTATCAAATTGGATTTATTTTCTTTAAGAATAAAAAAATAATATTGGTGCTGCATTATAAATTAGTTACAGCAACAGACGCTAAAAGTAATCCATCAAGCATATTCAATTTTTTTATGACTACATAATCGAATTAGCCTTATTCATACACTCATACACAACTCTTACTTCGTTATTAGAGTTTATTTTGAATATTGGTTACTATGGTAAATATAATAACATACTTGACAGTTTTGATAGCAAACTAAACAAGTAAAGAATTAGGATTTGATAATTAATAGAGCTGTTCTACATTAATTTGACTTGTTTATTACCTACCTTTTCCATGGATGTGAATCCATCAGAACCATCTCCTTATGAAGACAACTAATTTTAAATTATTGTGAATACGATATAGTCGCAAGAAAGAATAACCATAATCTGTGTTTGTCAGAGAAAACTTGAAAATTATAGAAACGATTCTATTATTATTCAGAGTATTTAATGCAAGATTCAATGACAAATATTAAGAAAATTGCTTATAATTAATTTTCACAGTATCATTTTATATGATACAGTTAAAGTGTTACTAGTTTACCATGAATAACTAAATTTGCATAAATGTCACCATGTAGAACATAATATAATAAACAGGGATATTAATAGAGTAAAACTCATCTTTCAGAAAATTAAAAAAAAATTGTACCGTGACTAATTTGTTGGAATAGCTACCTAGGGGGGCACTTCGCCAAGGTTATTACCCGTTCAAAGGTAACAAAGGTAGTTTAATTCATATTCGTTAACAATAATTGCTTTTATTATAAAAGCTAGTTAAAATACTGACATACAAAAACTGGATGCCGTAAATTTTGGTTTAGTTCTGTTTTCGCTATTCATGCATTGCTAAATACTGTGTATTATCAATCACTCTCTCAATTTGAGAGGTTAATATTCTTTTCCGGTAATTACATTCCGTGTAAGATTTTGTGGAACTTTGGTGGCAGGTTTTGTATTCGTTTCTGGAACGAAGGAAATAATTCAGTGAGAAAACAAAATGATTGGAGAACAGATCAGAGATGGAGGATTAAATTTGCAAGCTGATAAACTAAAAGACATGTTCGAATATTTCGATAAATTCCATAACAAAATCCAGACTCAATCCAAAGCTATTCAGAATATAACTGACATATTTTCGTTTCTAAAAACAAACTAGACGATCGCAATTTTAGAAGAGAGTACCCATACAGAAACTGATTTGTATTTATGATGGAATATACGAAACTAAACTTGTATAAAATTCAAGATTAAGAAAGTATTTGAAAACTAAAGAAAGCTGGCTTCAAAAAAGCCGAAGACTGTGCTGCTCTTTGAACTTTATCGAGAAATTGGATTTTCTTCCAAACCTGATGTTAGCACTACACATGATATGTGAGTCCAGGGCCTTTTGTGAAATGAGTTTAAGTAAATTGATGCTTATAAAGAACTATTTCAGGGCTACAATAACAAACATTTATTTCCACCAAATTATTAATAACTAAAATTTTACTAAAATCAGAAATAAAGAATTAAAATTATTCAATTTATACTTTCAGTTTGGTATATGTAATGAAATGGAAATTCCCATTTCATTTCAGTGCTCTTAAGCTTACACTCAAAATAAAATCCGTGTGATAAATTAAACATATAATTTTGAGAGGAGAGAAAAGTATATTTATACAGAAAATATTAAATATTCAGCAACTCTACGCCTCACGCAGCAATTTTTATGCACGAACAGCAAAAATGTACTTTCTGCTCTTAATATGGAATATACTATTACCGGTATATACTTGGGTTGTTGATACTAATCATAATGTAGAAAGTAGTACAAATGATATAAATCAACAACTTTCCCTTGTCATAGAAAAAGTGAAATAAGAACATCGACAAAAGGATATATCTTCATCAATCCATGAGTGTTCAAATGTTTAATAACACGCACTCCCTAGTGGATTTATCGAGCGTAAAACATCAACACATCATCCCTTTAATAGCCTATTCTTAATATCTTATTGCTGCCAACTCATTCTCCCTACTGGATGACATAGTTTGTGTCTTTGGAAAGTTATACTTCACTCGCATGACATTAAAGAAGTGTCGGCGCCTAAGCTTTGTAGCAATAACAAGATACGTTAAATATTATAACTGGTTTTTATGTACCCTTTAAATCCATAACTTAGAAGAATATATTTTGTCTCTTGTTTTATGGAGCAATATAAAAACCATTTCAGAAGCATTGCATTGTTTATTAGGGTTGACATGTGAAACTCAGGTCATGTGACCATTAATTTTTTTCAGAGTGCCAAGAAAAACAACAATGGTCATATTCAATTCTGAATATGTTTATAAAAAAATAATTTTATCCTAATTATATTTAACAAGATGTACGATCCCTGTAATTTGGTTATTCTGAAAATATTTATCATATTTATTATAATTGTTCATTTAAACCAAGTTTACAAGGCGTGCTGATATGTTGAACTTTATCTAGATAAATAAAACATTTTCCACACTACAAAATTACAAACAAACATTCCTTGTTTGCTGCTTTTTTCTCGAACCGTTTGATACTTTGAAACTCCACAGGTGATCTCTCATATTACTGGCAAAGTGTCTGCTCTATCGGTTTTTCATAACCTTTAATAAGACACTATTACAAATATTACACACACTTTGCTCAAAATTAGACAATAAAAAAAGCCTAAATTATTCATTGAATTGACGAGCTATAAATAGTCAGAAGTCATTAATAACTTTTTTGTTTTGGTATTTTCTTTATGTTTAGATGACAAACTGCTATTGATTTTATCAAAATATAAAAATATTTCAATATAATTACAACATAAAGTACAGGTAAAGAAATTATTATCTCTTTTAGTTTTAAGAATGAAGCTCGTTGTATTTAATATCTGGCAGAATGAACTTCCTAGAGAATAAAAAGTTTGTTATCTAGTGCCGCAGCACGTTTTGACTGGCTTTTTGGTCGATTACCAGCACGGAACGTCTTGTTTATGGCTCTTCTTCCGTAACGACTCCAAGTTTAAAGTCGAAGAATAACGTTATTCTTTATATATAGCCCTTGGCCTGGCTGAATTACAGGAAATTAAAATTCCCGAAGCGCCTCTTCTAGGAAGAACAAAAACTGGAAGTTGTAGTGTAAACAGCCGGCTTATTTTTAATTTGGTTGATGGTTGGTAAGTTTCCGTAGGGGCAGCCGGAAAATATTGCCCAGAAAAGGGAAATCTCTTTTCTCAAACTGATTCAAAATAAACAGTGAGCTTATTATTACTAAAGTGTGTTGGATTTTAATTTAAGTGAATATTGAGACTTTTTCATAAACGAAGCCTCTTTTGTCCATGAGACTGAGATTTTCACTGTCATTTATGATTTCTTATAACGTGGGTAGACCTAAATAGAGCGCAGAAAGAGCATTCTCATAGGAAAAGCCTTCAGGAAAGTCATCATAATCGATAAATCCTTGTGTATAGCTCCAAGGAAAACATCTGGCAGGAAGATAAACAAATTCTATTTTTATATCAACATCGATTACATTATACAGGGGTTTTTAAAATGGATTAAATGATTGAATGGAAACCTCAATCAGTCTTCAGATATTTGTTAGACAACATTCGTTACCTATTGGCTGTCAACATATACTGCTCCAATTCAAAATACCTGGCATCAATAGATAACATATTGAAAGAAAGAAACTCTTAAGTTTTCTCCACAATATATTGATAATTATATTACAGAAAACAGAGACAGGTTTGGAGACTATATAGTCTCATTATCAATCTTAGATTAGGTTCTGTAACAAATTTGATAACATGTTATTTTACATTCCTCAGTATACCAACACAGAATGTCGGTCGTTGCTTTTGTCTGATTTCGCCAATGGAGGTAAACAACTCATCTGTATGTCGGCTTTTTTATTGACCACCAACGAACCCAAACGGACGAGGTATACAATACTACTTACATCTTTTTTTTAGTTTCTTGAGCGCACCGTATATAGTAAACTTACTACGCCGATCTTGATGATTCTTGATTCGTTTTAAAGAGGATCCTCTTCCCGCCAAAAAACCACCCCCGAAGGGAGTGGAGGGGAAAATTTCTCTAGAAAATCGAAAATCTGAGACGGCAGAATTTAGACAATATCCGAATACGTTTAACATTTTTTCAACCAGCACCAATAGAATTAATATTATTTTGAATTTTCAGTGCACAAACAAATAGGAAAGAAGAGCTTTCACAAGAATATTTTCTACAAAAAATTGGACCCACTTTATTTGTCCGTGTACTGAAAAATACAAAATAACATTTAATTCTGTTGTTAGGTACTGGTAATTTTGAAGTTGTGCAATTTTAGTTGAATAGAAGTTTCCTGGCACCAATTCCACCTGTACCAGCACCAATAGAATTAAGATTATATTGTAGTTTTCATTGCACCAACAAATAAAGTCGTTTTGTAAAAAATATTTATAGTAGGTAACTAAGTGGCTTTTGCCTAGTACCTACACGTGCACCGATCTGAATGATTTATCTTTTTCATTGGAAATAGCAGTGTTGATTAATGGAGCCCATTAAAAATTTAATCCAACATTTCCTTTTTCCTGAAAACAAATCCCAAAGGGCATTAAGGGCGCAACATTTTTGGAAATTGAAAATTTTATGTAACAGGATTGAAAGAAATATATATAAAAAAGGGTTTCCGAGCTGCAATGTGAAATTAATATTTTTCACAAAAATAGGACCGACTTTATCAATTGGTGCAGTAATAAATTGAAAATAGCTGCACTTCGAAATTACCGGCACCCATAGAATTAACACATTTTCTTAACATACGAATTAATAAGGTCGAACTGATTTTTTTTCTAATATTTTCTTAATAAAAGTATATCATATGAAAATCAGTAACCCGGTATTAAAATTCTATAATATAAAATATTTGCGCTCTTTAGGAATCGAATTATTGATTTGATGCTGCATTGTGTCCTTTAGGTTTCTGGGAAAATTGTTATCTGATCTTTCGTATTCAAAGCGCGAACAATCCACTAAAATGTGCTTGATGGTTAAATAGCACTTCACATACCTAACACTCTGTGGGGATCTTGTTATTAAGTGTTGACCATTGGTGGAAGGTTGGTTTTATTTGATGAGATTTTTGTAAGGACTGTTTGTTGTTGCTATTTTTGAAGAGAGGACTGGAGACAAAGCAATAACTAAATCTAATTATGTGTAAGTATACCATTTCAATGTAGATTTGAAAGAACAATTTCCTGTGACATATCAAATAAAAGAGCTCAGTAATATAACAACAAATTGGGACAACTTCTGATTGGTCAACATCAACTAGTTTATTTCCTGAAATTCACTGAATTCTATGCATAATTAAATATAGAAGTGTTTCAGAGTTAACGCAAGCTTAAAAGTTTTGATAAGGGAAGATCTTTGTCCTAGATGGGCATTGCTGAAGTATAATTTTATAGACCTATTTATACAAATTCAGTATTTTCGGAAAATCCTCTTCTGCTTCCTCTTTTTCTAGCGTTGGCTGGCAATATACCCAATTCAAATTGTGGCTTATAAAAGCAAAGGTTAGGGACAGAGGTTTGAGAAAAATTGTCATAAATATGTATAGAGGATTATATACATTACTTGGGACTGTTTGTCCAGTATTGGAAAGACTTTTTATGTAAACGACTATGGCTAGAATGACCACCGTCATAAAATTGATGTTTCTCAATATGAATTTACGATGTCCTAAAGATATAACAGCTGGTGAGATCGAAACTCCAATCTGTTGGAATTAAACGTTGTACTTGTTGAGGAGCAGCTATCGAATAGATCGATTTCCGGTAATAAATTATATGCACGTAGATAGAGATGACAGCCCATGTAAACCGCGTAACATTACAATAAACATGTCGTTGAAACTACTTGGTACTTTCCATTGCAACTGTCACAGCTCGTGAGCTGGATGATATTGGTGACTGACAAATAAGATAAATTTACATAGATTTGTCCTGAAGGAAAATTATATTTTTGATGGACGAACCCAAACGGAGGAGGTATACAACTCGACTGTATGCTTTTTTCTTTTTTCTTTTTGGTTTGTGTGCGCTTTATATTGTAAATGTAATCCGATTTTGGTGATTTTTGATTCATCCGAAACTGGAGACTTGAAAAACAGTCTCATATTCGTAAAAACTCAAATCCAAAATCACCTTCCCTCCGAAAACCGCCCCCAAAGGGGGTGGAAGGGGCATATTTTCTCGAAACTCGAAAGGTTCTAGATGGCAGAATTAAAGATAAGACAATATTCGAAGACGTTAAAACTGAATATTTTTTTCAAAAGAGTTACGGTATTCGAGTTAAGTTGATGTTAAAATCTCACATATGTGTATTTTCGCTATGTGGAAATGGCAATTTCTTTCGAAAACTGAAAATCTTTGGGTACCACATGAAAGAGAATAATATTAACAACATTTATAACGAACATTTTTTTCCTTAGAGATAAGGTTTCCGATTTAGAGAGGTAGTAATATTGTTAAATCTAAAATACTTATGCGTATTTCCGCAGGGATGTTCTGATGTCTCTACATAATAACAAGTACAAGCAAAGAATATATGTGGATAATAGGATAAGTACTATCTTCTTTGGTCTTAGTTAAGGTTCAACGATCTTTGTGACTAATGTTGCACTCAAAAGTGTGAAATAAATATTTCTTACAAAACAATCGACCAATGTTATTAGTTGGTGCACTGAAAAATACGAAATAATAATCATTACATTGGCGTTGGTACTTGCGAAGGTGGTGCCAAAAGTTATCAATCTAACTGCAACTGCACAACTACAAAAGTAACAGCACCAATACAATTAATATTATTTCGTATTTTTGACCGACTTCAAAAAAAGGAGAAGGTATACAATTCGGCTGTAAGATTGCTTTTTTATTATTTTTTATGGCTGTTCGCGCGTTTTGCATATTAAACGTACTCCGATTTAGACGATTTTTGTTTCATTTGAAAGAGGAGAGTTGAGAAATGGTCCCATATTGAGAAGAATCAAATCCAAAATCTCCTTCCCTCCAAAATCCAAAAGGGGTGGAGGTGGCAATTTTTCTCGAAAATTGAAAATCCGAGACGACAGAATTAGTGAAAATTTCTTGTTTAAGTTGGACATTTTTAAAAATAATCATACGTTTCCGCGCTACAGTCTGAAATATGTGTTTCAGCTTTGGGAAAGGGGCAAATTTTTCCGAAAATTCGAAATTTGAAAATTAGAAAGGGGACCATATCCGGAAGCGTTTAAATTAATTTTTTTTTCAAAAGAGTTACGATTTCCGAGTTTCGCAGTGGTAAAGTCTGAAATATGTGATATGCAAATTTCCGCTCTGTGGCAGAGCAATTTTTTTCGAAAATTGAAAATATGACACGGCCAAATCAAAGAAAAGATTATATGTAGCAACGTTTAAATTGCTTTTGCAGTTTTCGAGTTCCAGCAATAAAGTCTGAAATATCTCTGAATAATAAATAACAAGTAAGTACAAGCTAAACCTACCTCTAACTTTTTGGGTATTAGTGAACGTTCAATAATTTTCATGACTAATGTTACACTAAAAAATGTGAAATAAATATTTTTTACAAAAAATTGGACCGAGTGTTTCAGTTGTTGCACTGAAAATTACAAAATAATATTAATTCTATTGGTGCTGGTAATTTTGAAGTTGTGCCGTTGTAGTTTGTTGTTGTGGGCAATATTTTGTTTCATGGGTAACAGATCATGTTTTATTGACGAATATCTACTATTTTCAGTGTCTTGCTTTTTGCATATAAAGAACACCCTCAGAATAGAAAATATAGCCAGTCAAATTTAGAAGATGTTTCAGATATGTAAGTTTAAGTGAGAAAATTGTTGGTAATCAATTACCAGAATCATCTTTACAGATCCAAGATAAAGAAATAATTCACAGTCGATGTGTTCAATGGTGATGCCACCATACTTTAAGATAAATGAACGGGAAGTGAGATTCTGAAATTCACGTGAGTGCAGGAAGCAAAAAAGTTGTCTTTGTTTGTGAATGGAGCGGAAACACTCCAAATTTCAGAAAAGAGCATGCTCAGATTACTTCATAGAAATAAATGATTTGTATTTGTATGCAGTATCATTTTCCTTCCTATTAAATACACTAGATGTATTCGTGTTTAGCATTACCGAATATATTTATCTTTGACAACAAATATGAACGATATGTCGACAATGAGCTTTTTGACATTTTACAAGATTGATCGAGTGCGATATGAGATAATCGTTTTTGGGCAGTAGTATTTCTTCATACATTAGTTTTCTATTTAAAAGGTATATTTTTCTTTTGTCGCGGATAAATATTTCGCAATATATATTTTCAATAGAATCGCTGAAATATTTTCAAGTTCATATTTTTAATATTCAAAGCTCTTTGAGACCATTGTCATAAAATTCTGATAGTACTGTGAAAATAGCAACGGAGACTTTTATGCCATATTCAAGGGACTTACCACTTTTAATCTCACATCATCTCGTGACCAAAATATTATATAGAAATAAATTCCGTTGACATCTCTGATGGAATATATATCGATCTGTTTAATAGTGACACACAGAACGGAAGTAGGACGGGGACGTGGCATATAGAAGGGGCGGAAAACTCGTTAGCGAACTTTTGGATAACAGTTAGATACAACATGCATTTCTAGAGTACCTACTAATGAAGATTATTATTTTCAGAATGGTTTGAGATTATTTTCAGGATCTCCCCTGAAAGGTTTGATAGAGTATTGGCCTCGGGCAGCATAGTAAAGAAATCGACAAAATGGAGGGAACGAGTTTGTCAAGGCCTGATCCTGTGAATTTCGATTGTTATAATCAGTACGACTGTTATCGAACAAACATATTTTTCAGACTCCCCTTAAAATTTAATAATAAAATGAGTATCGTCTCGCAGTTTGGTCATATTTTTATTGAGACTCCAAAGGGACTTGGCATTGGCAGAAGGATGGCTCCCATGTTGCTTCTGTGTACATTGGAGCATTTATTTACAAAGGAGTGAAGCAGAGTGAGGTAAGTTTGCATAATCTCTCCTATAATTTACAAATTGTCCTCAGAGCAAATCTTCAGGGAATCACTCGAAGACATTGATGAAGGCATCTCAATAAACGGAGTCAGGCTTAACAATCTGCGTTATGCAAACGATGCAATAGTGTTTTCTGATATAATAGAAGGCCTACAAAACCTGATGGATCAAATTACCAAAATAAGTAAAGACTATGGACTCAATATTAACACTAGCAGAAAATATCAATTGAGCAAATCTGTAAATAAATCAGAATATAATTGAACGAGTATCACAATATGCCTATTTGGGAACTATTATCAATGAATCGTGGGACAACTCTCAGGAGATCCGATGTTGAATTGAACCGGCTAAAAGTGCTTTCTTAAGGATGGTTTTGGTTTTCAAGAGCCGTGACCTCACCCTAGACACACAAAAAAAGACTCCACAAATATTATGTGTATTCTGTGCTACCTACTGTACGGCATATAAACCTGGACTCTAAAGGAAGTAACCATATCAAATGCAATGACGAAGCATTACGAAGGATGAATCCAACACCATAACTAGTTAACATCATTAAACGCCGTAAGCTTCAATACCTGGGTCATATAATGATGAATTAAGACAGATACGAGTTGCTGCGATGTATTTTGTAGGAAAAAATAGCAGGAAAAGGAGCTAAGAAGAACGCATCTCAACATCCTTCTTTTATAATATCGAAATCGAAGCAAACTGAAATCGAGAGAATGAAATAGCGTACATATTCATCATACTTCTGTTGATGTCACGTTGAACAGCTGGATTAAAAAAACTGCAAACCTGATTCATATTGAAATGTGTATGGGCCCCATAAGGTCGTATATGTCCGAATACAAAATATACTCCTCACAAATTATGCAACAATACGTGCGATACTATTGACCATTATTAAGCAGCTTTCTGAAGGATCCTTTTATTTTTTCAAGTTGTTTTTTTGGGGTAGACTCAAATATTCTAAAATGTATTCAATACTTTCACAATAGGACAGATAAGTTTATAGATAAATGAGAAATTTACATAGTGGAAAATTTATTGTAAATAAAAAGAATAAACAGCATCCTGGTTTCTGAACTTCTGGAAGACTCTCATACATCAGTTATTCGTATTCAATTTTGTTCGTGCCAAAAGTTATCAATCTACCTGCAACTGCACAACTTCAAAAGTAACAGCTCCAATAGAATTAATATTATTTTATACTTTTCAGTGCACCAACTGATAACGTCGGTCCAATTTTTTGTAAAAAATATTTATTAAAAGATTATATTTATTTTTGTATGACAGAACTATTTTCGTTTGCTCACCAAACACGTTGGAATCTAAGTATCGTGATACTAGAACAAAGAAGATATGGTCAGTGGTTGAACACATTCAAGACATAATTATAATTATCATATTCTGGTAAATTAAATTTCTATTTCAGTAGATCTTGGTTCATTAATTCCTCATGATGTATGGGCATTACCGCAACCCAAATTGCATGCCAGTACAAAATACTAAACTGCCGTTTGACCCACGTGTTTTATGGCTGTCACTAATGTTTTGTCACGTACTGATGTCACTGGAGATGCGCCTTATTATAAAGATACGTAGGTATATTGTATATATTGGTCGTACCAACAATCGTGGATTACGAACGGTCCGGGTTTACTGCTCTCAGTCTCCAAACATTGCCTTCATACAATAAACCATCTTCACAGTTCTCTTAAGACTTGATATACTTGACATACTATTTATTGTGTACTCCATTTCCTCAAGTTAAAATGTATCATTTACCTTCAAAGTGATAAGCGTTACCTTTAGAACGACGTTTATTTCACATCGTCCAATTAATTCTACTGACATGTGATGAGCTTAGAACGGCAACTTTCTGAAGAAGACCTTTTCGAAAAGAACTGTTTCGATAAATTGCTTTCGATCGTATGTAATGACCGAGAATGTCGTCGATATCAGTTGTTGGACTGCTTCTATTAGGAAATATAGACTTTCTCGAGAGCATTTAAGTGGATCGTTGCAACTCGCAAAAAAAAACATTAATGATTGCAGTAGCTGAAAAAGTATCTGTAGCCTTCCATTCGGAAATTATTTTAATAGGTTCCATTATCCAAGTTTATTCTCAACGACAATAGTTTAAAGAAAAATGTTATTATGATTATTTGTTATTGAATTATTTTAAGAATAACATTAAAATCTTAGCTAGCTTTTGCTCGATATGCAACGCTTTTATCGATATTACGAAAATATTTTGAAAGTTGTAACTATTGGGATCTTTCTAATGGACAGACCCTGTCTAGTGGCAAAGAAGATAGGTAAATAGGTAAATAGATAGGTAAAAACCCTTTACGGACAAAACATTTTTCTTATTTTTTTGAAGGTATGTGGTGGAAATGTCTTAATATCATGTTTTCGAGTTATGATCAAATCTTTTTTCCTTGTATAATAATTAGTATCTCTGCTTTTGTTTACAAGTGTTTTTTATCATGTACAAATGTTAATGCTTTTAAAATGAACAAACTCGCAAACGTCAATATTCTATTTTGTTGGAATATCTTTCTACATGACGTTCTATAATCTAAATTGAATAATAATCTCAAAAGTCCCCAAAAAGGAATATTATGAAAGATAATTGAGTGAAATTTAGCTTAATAAACTGATATTAGTCAGTTTATATCTAGTTTACACTTGAGAGACTTTATCAAGAAGTATGATTGGTTTATTTTCATACATAATATAAAATCTATATGTTCTTGCCATGTGAAGAGTTTCAATGATGTATTTTGGAAACTGAGATTGAAATTATGTTGACTTCCAGATGAGTTCGCAAATTCCATGCATACCGACAGTTTCGTTTAGGTTCACAATGAGAATGTTCTTGTTACACCAGCCATTAAATTCAATTTGAACTGTATTCACCAATTATGTCATATCACCATATGGAATATTAGTTACCTAATATTGAATAGGAAAATAACACATAGTGTTGCCGGTCATTAAATTTAGCAATATTATTTGCTTCTTCAATTTTGAGATTCATTGCTTAATATTATCATTTATCGAACATAAAAAATTTTACATAAAATTTTTATCCATGCTGCTAAATTTGCATGAGACAGGATCTGATGTTATTTCAAAGCCAATCACAATACGAGTTCTCAATAATGGATTTCTATTTGTAGATGATATCGATATACAAAACACCATCATTGTATTTAACAAAACGCTTGTTTTGTTTCCATTTCTTCGAAATCATCATATTCAAGGATGAAGGATGACCAATCAATCAGCTGATTCTAATCATAGGATACCTATATATGAAATGATAACCTTCTATGGAATACATACCTATCACCCATTATTAAATGATCGATGAGCAATGGCCTAATGCCATATCACCTCTGATAATAGTCTTGGATATTGTCAAATGTAACATGAAAGACATGTAGAGAATCTTAGTATAAAATATATAAAACATTTATTATGTGTCCATAATCTACCTTGTAACAATATCAGCCGTATTCATAAACAATACTAGTTCAGCACTAGCTTAGTTTGATACTAAAGCTGTTAACGGTACCAATCATAGTACCTAACTAACAAACAAACAAATCTAGTGTCAAACTTAGAGTTGTTTAAAAATAGATAACGAGAAAAGTTAAAAATATACAGGGTGAGCTTTAAAAAAAATCTTTGAATTATCCTGCAGCTATAGAGGCCCTCATTTATTTTGTAATTATTCATGCTGGTAGATTGATTCGTTTCCAAAAACTTTTAGTAGAGTCATTTTTTGTGATCCCAAGGTATCTAGCATCGGTGAGTTGTGTCTTGCGTAAAGATAACAATATTTGACTATCGATCTTGACTTCTAAGTTATAACATTTCCACTTCTCATCAAACAACTTCTATTGTCTAATAAATTTACAAGAATTCAATCCAAGAAGTTTTGTTTATTGTTATCCTTGTGCTATTTTTATGCTTTAACTGTATAGGTAGATATTTCCAATTCCGATTGGTTGGTGCACTGGAAAATACGAAATAATGTCAATTCTATTGGTACAGGTACTTTTGAAGTTGTAGTTAAATGGAAGACTCTTGGCACCAACTTCACAAGTACCAGCATAAGTAGAATTAATATTATTTTGTATTCGTCAGTGCACCAACTAATAAAGTCGTTAATTTTTTTGTAAAAAACTTTTATTTCACACTTTTAAGTGTAACATTCACAAAAATTGTTGAACGTTCACTTATACCAAAGAAGATATTAGGTACTTATCCTATTACCCATGTATATTCTTTGCTTGTACTTGTTATTATTCAGAGATCTAAAAACATCGCCGCGAAAATACGCATAGGTACCTATCTTAGAATTTACCACTGCTGTAACTTGATAACAGTAAATCTATGGAAACATTGTTCAATTTGAATGTTGCTACAAACAATCTGGCATTTAATGTGGCAGTCTCAGATTTTAAGTTTTAGAAAGAAATTCGCATATTTCAGATTTCAACATTGCTGTAACTTGAAAACCGTGACTCTTATGAAAAAATGTTCGATTTAAACGTTCCCGGATATTGCCTTATCTTTAATTTAACTGGAATGATGAAATATTTTCAATTTTCAAATCTATATTTCTTTGAGTATATTTCAAAATATAGTATTTTTCGATGGAAAGATATCGGTGGTTGAGGAAAAGTATAAGTTGAAAAAAGTTGGTTAAGTATGTATATGGATTTCAATAATTAAAAAAAAATATAGAAATTCGATGAATAGTTCAATTTCGGCTCTGCGAATCACAATAAAATTTGGATATCGGAAAGAGGGTTCTAGATTGTTCAATACCTACTGAAATTCACGACACATCTATTGACATCGAATTCACGTGATAGCTGCCTTAAGATAATTATATAATGATCTCAATGAATTAGTAAAGCAAAAGTACCTAATATTCATTTATCTTCAAAATATGTGGAAGTATTTTTTCAATGAACAAATTTTATATGGGTGTGATCGAATATATTGACTTTGCCTCGTTAAACTTTTCAAACATCGTGAATGTCATGAAAAGTATTTTCGTTTGAATTGAACAATGTGAAAATCTCAATAATACTAAAGTTGTAAGATGAATAAGAAAGAGCACAGCATCATTTGCTCACATGAAAATTCCAAGTACTGTGCCCGACTTAATAGAGATTCTCATAAAAGGTTGAAATGACTCTCATTATTACCATTGATGCGTCTAAAAGTGTCATTATCTTGAATTTATAACTTCTCTTTAAATGTATACTCAAATGGTGCGAATATGGTATATCTATGTTCGAGGTCATAAATACACCAAAATGGCTCTAGAAGATCGCATTTTTAAATTCAATAGACGCTATAAATAACAGTGCAATATAAAATGTACTTCACCGTTTCATCTTCAAATGAATGGGGATTGGTTGCGGCGTTAGCCGTAAATATATAAATCTCTTCCACATGGCTCGGTAAAATGGAATATATCGAGATGTTACCTCGAATAACTTCTCCATTTCAAACTGAATCTAAAGATTGGTTAGGAATAAAGTGTAGCTAGCTAAGGTCGGAGCATTCACGAGTCTACTGAAAATCCGATACATTTTCCATGACTTAGAATCAGATTCAATTTTTCTTTAATTTTTAATATATTACTCGTTGGTATAAAACCAGTTATTATATCTTAATGAAAAAACTCAACAATATTTGAAAGTAAGGTTAGTATCATGTTTTTAAATTTAGTATATAGAATGATCCAAAACTGATATTTTAGCAAGTAAATTGTGCCAAACGAATGGTCAAATGACATACCTAAATAACCTGAAGTCACTTAATGTTACGGAAAAAGTATAACCATACTATGCTGCAACCAAAGATAATAAAATTGATAGATACCGGGTCCTCTGCGTACCTACTCATTAAATAGAGACAAAATGTGAAATCACCGGACCCACTCCGTTCTATCTGTCCTGCAGTCTAATTAGAGAGATTTCTTGTCTCGTCTCTTCTCAATTTCAAGATGAGATCTAGACGAGACTGAATCTCTTTTTCGAGACGAGATCACATATAGATTTTTGGAGATCGAGAATTTTTTTCGAGATTTCTCGATCTCTAAATGGAAATGGAAAGTATCCACAATAGTGCCTATTGAAAAAGTGCCCAATACAACCTCCTGTTCGGAATTCCGTCCAAAGAATACACTTCCTATCTATGAAAAATTATTAGAATTAGCAGTAAAAGATCAGCTACTGCAATATGTAGCGGACAGTAATATACTAGTAAAGGAACAATCGGGATTCAGGCAGGCACATTCGTGTGAAACTGCATTACATTATCTACTATCGAAATGGAAAACTGAGATAATCAATAATAAAAAGGTCATTATAGTTATATTTTTAGACTTAAAAACAGCATTTGAAACTATAAACATCTATCGGCTACTGAGAAAACTCGAAAAGTTGGGCATTCAGGAAAATGCGTTGAAATGGTTCGAAAGCTATCTTTCTGGTAGGTCACAAATAGTTAAATATAATAATACATGTAAAATCTCGAAACATGTCTCAGTAATTAATTAATCCTCAATAATAAACTGTGGAGAAGACTTCGAGTTTTTTTTTGTTGATCTCATCTCATAATAATACATCTACTGGTACATACGGCATACATTATGGAGTCCCTCAAGGAAGTGCTCTTGGACCAATATTATTCATTTTGTTCATCAATGACATAGTATACCATGTTAAAAATTGCAAAATAAAGTTGTTTGCTGATGATACCATGATATACTACGAAGGAGAGGTAGATGATGTTCAGAAAACTATATCACTAATCAATCAAGATTTGAAGAATATTTCCATATGGCTGAATGACAATGATTTGAAACTGAACGTAAATAAAACCAGATACATGGTAATATCAAATAGACATAATTTAAAAAAAATTGAAAATTTGACATTCAGTTTCCATTTATTAATTGATAATAATGTTATAGAAGAAGTTAAGCATTTCAAGTACCTGGGCTTCATGCTAGATAATGAACTGAATCTTAAATCACATTGTGAGTATATTAAGTAAAAAATGGCAAGAAAAAGTAATTTCCTATACAGATTGAATAATAAGGTATCATCTTTTACTAAGTTAACTATATATAAAACCGTAATATCTCCTCATCTTGACTGTGGAACATTCATATACCTGATGAATAATGAACAAATTGATTCATTACAAAAGATACAAAATCATGCTATGAGAGCCATTCTACTATGTAAAAAAAGGACACCAATAGCTTACATGTTGGAAACCTTGAATTTATTGAATGTTCGACAAAGGGCTGCTTATAATATGCTCAAGTTTGTATATAAATTGAAATCAGGGTGCTTACCAACCTACTTAACTGAAGAAATAACGTATCTTCAAGAAATACATAATCACAATATAAGATCCCATGCTTCGAATGATTTCTATATCAGTGTTGCTAATGCTGCTACAAACACATTGTTCATCAAAGGCTTACAACTTTACAACTCCTTACCAAAGGAATTAAAAGAATGTTCAACATTTGGAGAATTCAAAAGCCAGTGTGTAAAATATGTAAAATGTTATAACCCATCATTGTAACGTATTTAGACTGTATATGCAGAGTTAAATTGTGAAATTTCGAGAATCTCGAATCGAGATCGACACGAAACGAGACAAGACATTTCCTTCGAAAAGAGATTTCTGGTCTCGATGAAACCCTAATGGTTATAATAGAAAATAGAACTAGAAAAATCAGCAAACTATCAAAATGTCTCAGAATTTTCCTCCCAAAGATTGCCAGTAGTCTTTCGTCAGGCTTTGATAACACCCATGTCTTGGAGCCATACACCGGTCTTATCAAGGTTTTGTATAGATGGCACTTGCCTTATTGGGTAGGTGTAACCTTCTTTTTATCTCATCGCTGTTATTATGTAACCGGTGAGCCCAGATATACAAACTGATGTACGCACTCTATGTTATTTTCACCTATAGATAAATTTTGTAATTTTCGTATTCGTGGTCTTGTTAGGTTGCATGCGTACATGTAATTTGTTTTTGTCTGGTTAATCTTGAGACCGCTTTTCTCTGCTGCTTTTTTTATTACTTTGAAGGTTAGGTAAAAGCTAGAATTCGGACGCTTTTGTTGAGAAAAATTCTGCGACATATATACAAAGGTGTATTAGAGAATGGGGAATGGCGAAGGAGGTATAATTGTGAGCTGTATTCAGCATACACTGAGATCGATGTTGTCGCTTTTATAAAGATAAGCCGTATGCGCTGGATGGGCCATGTTCATAGAATGAAAGAGGATGATATCGCCAAGAAAATATCAACACAAATACGTGTTGAAACAAGTCCCAGAGGGCGACCCAAAACCAGATATATACCTAGACCAAGTGGAGGAAGACATTAAAACCCTTGACATCTCTGACTGGAGAATCAAATTGCGCAACCGATTAGAATGGAGAAAGATCTTGGAAAAGGCTAGGACCCACAGAGTGTTGTCGAGCCACTGATGATGATGATCACGAACATGTTGATCTGTTGTGGTTTGTTCTTTATTCTAGAGTTCCGTAGAAATTGGTGAAAACAGGACCCGATTACTAAGATACAGTAGGCTGTCCTTCTGTCAGCAGCATCGAAAATCTTATCTCCTTCAAGAGTTTCAGAGATGCCCTTATAAAGGTATTGAGAAAGAGAAAAGTGACATTTACATTTTATCTATTGATTACTTATTGCCTTACCTCAACACTAATCATCTGTCGGAATTACTTATGTTTTGACGTGACAACAAGGGATAGTATTTCCAAAAAGTTAAGCTAAAAATGACCCGTCTATCATCTCATTTTTCTTGGAAACTATAACTGATAAATTAAATACCTCAATATTATTATGAAGACTAACACCTTAACTAGAAGGTATATTCTTTTGAAATGTAATAAAATGTGTCTGCGAAGAAAGATATGACTTGACATGCAAGTATGTTTCTGTGCTCTATGGCATTACGGAAAATCGATGAGAAAGAAAAAATCTTCATAAAAGATAACTGCTTCCATAGGCAACAAATAATTTCATCAAATAAAATCTAAACTATTGAACATAATTCATATATCATGATTCTTTCATAATTGGATATAGTTTGAGTGATAAATCTTGGACTCAAACATCGCGCAAAATAAATAGATTTTCTTCAAGTAGAATGGGTGTGTTATTTATATTTATTTATTCACTATTAAACAGCAATTGTGCAGAGGCGTAGAGTTTAGGAACGGTCAGCCTACCGGATGCAGCTGAATCTATATGAAATAAGAGGTTAGAAAGATAAAAATGTTGTTTCAACAGTATTTGATATTGAGCAGCTTCTATGCTGATTATGAATATTCAAATTTATTAGTTATTATTTCATTTATAACATTTACCATTGTGAAAATATCTAATTGGATTTGATTTTTGGTTTATGATTCGTCGTCTAGAAACAATTTGGATTAAGATTTAACAGAGCTAGAACCAACACTTATTATTTAAAAAGTACTTCAATTTTATTGTTTTTAATGTATGGATATACTTAGATAGATCTAATAATGTGAGGAAATTACTCATTTGATCAAGACACAAAGGATGTCGTGTATTTTTGAGATATTCGCAGATGTTCCATTGATTACGTTGAATATTATCATTTTTGAGGAAATTAATAATATTCCTGCAGAAGACTATTTCGTGAGTCTAATGAATAATTTTTATTTTTAAGCCATGGAGATGATTGTAGCGGATCTCTCCTGGCATATCAAAAATAATGAGCATAACGAGGGGATAAAAGTACCTACATAGGCAGGCTGAAAACGTAAGATCAACTTATTTTTTGCTCTTCTTTTCCTTCGGATTTCGTATTACCAATATCTGATTGCCGGCTATAGGAACTTCGATTCAACAGAGTAGTTCTTCAGCATTGGGATTTCTCAGATTGAAAAACTCGCGTTTTTATCGCGCTATGTAATCTAATTGTTGGAAAATGTCGCTGTTGAAGATTCCTGTTGGTGAATAACGATATTTCTGAAGTGGAAAGGAACGCCAATAAAGGGAAATGGAGGCGGTAGCTATTCAATAAAAAAAGTTATTTCGCAAATATATAATGCTCTAAGGAAATATATTTTGAGTCATTAAAAAATTGAACATAAAAACTGTAATGATATAGAGATAAATGCAAGCTTAGTGGTGAGACTGTGCATGTAACTTAGTAGATATGAAGACAATAATGAGCAGATATGTTGATGTAACGAATCTATTAAAAAGTAGCTGATTATAAACTTCGAAGATCATTAAATTTAAGAAAAAACGAGAAAAATCTGTGGGAAGAATCACCACTAGAATTGTTGTTTTTTATGAGAGAGTTAAGAAATACTCCCCTATTCAGAAAATCTTAAATCCGAAATCTACTTCCCTCCAAAAAACCACCGCCAAATGGGGTGGTAGTGCGATTTTCTCGTAAATCAAAAATCTGAGACGGCAGAATTTAATATGAGACCATATCCGGAAATGTCTAAATTGAACATTTTTTCAAAACGTCACGGCTTTCGATTTTTAGCAATGGTAAATTCTGAAATATGAGATATGTTTAGATATTTCCGCCATGTGGAAGGGGCAAGGTTGCAACATTTAAATTGAACAATTTTTCAAAAGAGCTACGGTTTTCGAGTTACAGCAGTAAAGTCTGAAATATGTAGATATATCTGCGCCGCGATGTTTTGAGATCTTTAAATAAGAACAAGTACAAGCTAAGCCTATACATGGGTAATAGGATAAAGCATGATCCACATATGATTAGTGCAGTTGTAATGATATCACACAAAATACGAGCATTCACATAGACCGTAACTACCATACCATAGTAACTCAAATTTGCTTGTCAAAATTATGCTGGATTATCCGGATCTTCGAGTCTCATTTCTCGATACAAATTATAATAATCACCTTGACGCTGTTTCCTCTGATTTATGGGGCGTACCCACTACCGACGTTGTCTTTTTTATAGAACCTTATGCGCAATTATAATAGCGGCCGTTGATAATTGGCATAATAATGAAAACCGTGTTTTCATTAAATTTACATCGACTTCATCGTCCATTCTTTTGAATAATTTTATAAACAAAAGCAGACAATAAAATTTTTAGGTTATGAAATTTGACAATACTGACAACTGACAAATTTGAAAAGAAATGACAAGTGGCATTGATATCTACCTATTGCATTGCGCGTGCTCAACAAGTGAATGCTTATTGGCTGTGGTAGAACTCTTGTATTTGTGTAGTGTAAAAGTTAAAAGCTTGGTAGCTTCTGCACTACCGCTAAGTCAATGTCAATGCTCTCATAAAGAGGAGTGGCTACTAACTTTTCTGCACTACAATTGCAACTGCACTTATCCTATGTGAATGATGCTTAAGTACTACTTATCTTATGGTATTAGTTAACGTTCAACAATTTTCAAGACTAATGTTACACTCAAAGGTCTGAAATAAATATTTTTTACATCTAATGTTCCGACTTTAGGTATTATTTAGTGCACTGAGAAATATAAAATAATATTAATTCTAATGGTACGGGTACTTTTGGATTTGCTGCCTACAACAACAGACTACAACGGCACAACTTCCAAATTACCAGTGCCAAGAATTAATATTAGTTTGTATTTTTCAGTGTACCAACTAATTTTTTGTAAATAATATTTTCGATCTTACATTTACCGACTAGACTAATCAAGATGAACATAAATAACATTTTACAGAAACTAGATCGACTTGATTAAATGATGCACTGATGAATACAAAATAGGTAATATTTATTACCAAATGAGATTTAGCAAGTGAGTCAAACAAAAAGTAATTACCAGAGAGAACATTCAATTGTTTTCTCTGGTAATTACTCAAAACGAAAATTGATAAGAACCAGAAGAATTTTGATGTTGGTGCCAAATGTGTTCCATCTATATGTAACCTATACAAAAAAAATCCTTAGATCTTTATGTCTTTTGAAATATATTTTATTTGTAATTCAAATTAGTCATCATGGTCATCGAATATTCGAGAAACAGATGCAAAGTTGTTGCTGATAATGAGTATTTCAAATATTGTTATTTTTCTATCTATGGTGAGCGAAATGCTACTTTGATGATCGAGAGCTGACTATTTTAACAAGGTGTTATCGAATTAAAAACAATCTGGTATGTTCACTCACACGACTTTCCTACCGCTAGCAGGCAAATTCCAATGAATGAAAATTTTTACACTATTACAATACTTTTCTAACATAGCGACGATAATAGCGGTAGGAAGGTAAAAATCCTCTGGTCAAATCGTGCTACCACTCCTTTTCAAGAATAACTTTTTTTGTGCTTTTTCTCAGAGATGGCGCTATATGTAGGTGGTAGAGGGCTCTCAGAAGAATAGTTTACGCAAGTCCTTAAAGCCGTTTTCATTCAGTGCCACCGGCGAGTGATGGTGGTACTAAACAAAATAAAAAAGAAAGCAACAAAATCCACCGATGCTTTCCCGTGATAATGCTGTCACAGACAGACAGACCAATGGCTGAAAATATGTTTATTATACTTAGAAAACTCTGAAACGTCAACATTTATAAAAATCTCGATACCGAAAATTTCACAGGATTACAATACTTTCCTTATACAGCTACTATAGTAGCAAAGATTAGGTGTATTTAATCTTTGATAGTAGCATAGGAAAGAAAAATAGTCGCGATCATCAAGTATTTCGCGCAGGAGCAGCAAAGTCTTTCTACGAAAGCTAAAAAATGGAGAACTTTAGTTACACTTCTTGCTAATGCGGGGGGCTATACCTATATGTAGTTTGAAGAGACAGGAAGGATAAAAATTTCGACAGTGGCCGAAGGATATGGGGAAGATTCTAGAATTAATTATTTTAAAAAGTTTAGAAATAGATGATTTCTTGAATTTTTGCTTCATTGTGGACCACAAATGTTATGAATATTTTTAACAAAAAATTAAACCGACTTCAAATGGAGTTGGTGACTACAACAAACGACAACGGTAAAATTTAAAATTACGCAGTATTAATAGAATTAATTTTATTTTGTATCTTTCAGTGCACCAAATGGTAATGTCGGTCCATTTTGTTTTTTATTCATTTCACACTGTTGAGTGTAATATTACACAGAGTGTTGTCGAGCCACTGATGATGATGATCACGAACATGTTGATCTGTTGTGGTTTGTTCTTTATTCTAGAGTTCCGTAGAAATTGGTGAAAACAGGACCCGATTACTAAGATACAGTAGGCTGTCCTTCTGTCAGCAGCATCGAAAATCTTATCTCCTTCAAGAGTTTCAGAGATGCCCTTATAAAGGTATTGAGAAAGAGAAAAGTGACATTTACATTTTATCTATTGATTACTTATTGCCTTACCTCAACACTAATCATCTGTCGGAATTACTTATGTTTTGACGTGACAACAAGGGATAGTATTTCCAAAAAGTTAAGCTAAAAATGACCCGTCTATCATCTCATTTTTCTTGGAAACTATAACTGATAAATTAAATACCTCAATATTATTATGAAGACTAACACCTTAACTAGAAGGTATATTCTTTTGAAATGTAATAAAATGTGTCTGCGAAGAAAGATATGACTTGACATGCAGGTATGTTTCTGTGCTCTATGGCATTACGGAAAAACGATGAGAAAGAAAAAATCTTCATAAAAGATAACTGCTTCCATAGGCAACAAATAATTTCATCAAATAAAATCTAAAATATTGAACATAATTCATATATCATGATTCTTTAATAATTGGATATAGTTTGAGTGATAAATCATGGACTCAAACATCGCGCAAAATAAATAGATTATCTTCAAGTAGAATGGGTGTGTTATTTATATTTATTTATTCACTATTAAACAGCAATTGTGCAGAGGCGTAGAGTTTAGGAACGGTCAGCCTACCGGATGCAGCTGAATCTATATGAAATAAGAGGTTAGAAAGATAAAAATGTTGTTTCAACAGTATTTGATATTGAGCAGCTTCTATGCTGATTATGAATATTCAAATTTATTAGTTATTATTTCATTTATAACATTTACCATTGTGAAAATATCTAATTGGATTTGATTTTTGGTTTATGATTCGTCGTCTAGAAACAATTTGGATTAAGATTTAACAGAGCTAGAACCAACACTTATTATTTAAAAAGTACTTCAATGTTATTGTTTTTAATGTATGGATATACTTAGATAGATCTAATAATGTGAGGATATTACTCATTTGATCAAGACACAAAGGATGTCGTGTATTTTTGAGATATTCGCAGATGTTCCATTGATTACGTTGAATATTATCATTTTTGAGTGAGCGAAATGCTACTTTGATGATCGAGAGCTGACTATTTTAACAAGGTGTTATCGAATTAAAAACAATCTGGTATGTTCACTCACACGACTTTCCTACCGCTAGCAGGCAAATTCCAATGAATGAAAATTTTTACACTATTACAATACTTTCCTAACATAGCGACGATAATAGCGGTAGGAAGGTAAAAATCCTCTGGTCAAATCGTGCTACCACTCCTTTTCAAGAATAACTTTTTTTGTGCTTTTTCTCAGAGATGGCGCTATATGTAGGTGGTAGAGGGCTCTCAGAAGAATAGTTTACGCAAGTCCTTAAAGCCGTTTTCATTCAGTGCCACCGGCGAGTGATGGTGGTACTAAACAAAATAAAAAAGAAAGCAACAAAATCCACCGATCCTTCCCGTGATAATGCTGTCACAGACAGACAGACCAATGGCTGAAAATATGTTTATTATACTTAGAAAACTCTGAAACGTCAACATTTATAAAAATCTCGATACCGAAAATTTCACAGGATTACAATACTTTCCTTATACAGCTACTATAGTAGCAAAGATTAGGTGTATTTAATCTTTGATAGTAGCATAGGAAAGAAAAATAGTCGCGATCATCAAGTATTTCGCGCAGGAGCAGCAAAGTCTTTCTACGAAAGCTAAAAAATGGAGAACTTTAGTTACACTTCTTGCTAATGCGGGGGGCTATACCTATATGTAGTTTGAAGAGACAGGAAGGATAAAAAATTTCGACAGTGGCCGAAGGATATGGGGAAGATTCTAGAATTAATTATTTTAAAAAGTTTAGAAATAGATGATTTCTTGAATTTTTGCTTCATTGTGGACCACAAATGTTATGAATATTTTTAACAAAAAATTAAACCGACTTCAAATGGAGTTGGTGACTACAACAAACGACAACGGTACGAATTTAAAATTACGCAGTACCAATAGAATTAATTTTATTTTGTATCTTTCAGTGCACCAAATGGTAATGTCGGTCCATTTTTGTTGACCGACTTTCCAAAAGGAGGAGGTATACAATTCGATTGTGTGCATTTTTGTTTTTTTTTTTTTTTGGTTTGTGCGCGCCTTTCATATAGTAAACGTACTCCGATTTTGATGATTTTTGATTCATTTGAAAGAGGAGGCTTGAGAAATGGTCTCATATTCATAAAAACGGGAATCCGACATCTCGTTCCCTCCGAAAACCGCCCCCGAAGGGGGTGGAGGGGGCAAATTTTGTCGAAAATTGAAAATCTGCGTTGATATAATTACAGATAGGACAATATGCGGAAACGTTTAAATGGAACATTTTTTCAAAGGAGTAACGGTTTTCGACATAAAGACATTTTAAACTCTCAAATTTACCTATTTTCGCTATGTGGAGAGGGCGATTTCTGTCGAAAATTGAAAATCTGTTTGCAGTACATGAAAGACATAACTATTTGTAGCAACATTTATACTGAACATTTTCCCCTTAGAGTTACGGTTTTCGAGTAAAATCGGTGTTAAAATGGTAACAACTAAAATATTCAAGCGTATTTCCGCAGCGATGTACTGAGATCTCAATAATAACAACTACAAGCAAGGAATATACGTGGGTAATAGAATAAGTACTATCTTCATTGGTATTAGTGAACGGTCAACGATTTTCGTGACTAATGTTACACTCAAAAGTGTGAAATAAATATTTTTTACAAAAAATTGGACCGACTTTATTAGTTGGTGCACTGAAAAGTATAAAATAATATTAATTCTATTGGGGCTGGTACTTGTGAAGTTGGTGCCAAAAGTTACCAATCTACCTGCAACTGCACAACTTCAAAAGTAACAGCACCAATAGAATTAATATTATTTTATACTTTTCAGTGCACCAACTAATAAAGTCGGTCCAATTTTTTGTAAAAAATATTTATTTATATTCATTTCACACTGTTGAGTGTTATATTAGTCATGAAAATTGTTGAATGTTCACTAATAACAAAGACGATAGTACTTATCCTTTTACCCATGTATAGGCTTAGCCTGTACTTGTTATTTATTATTCAGAAATCTCAAAACAGATATACATACCTCACACTTTACTGTTATAACTTGAAAACCGTAACTCTTAAAAAAAATTCAATTTAAATCTTGTTACAAATAATCTCTTGCTTAATTTGGCCGTTTGGCAGTCTCATATTTTCAATTTTCGAAAAAAATTGTCCTCTCCACATAGCGGAAATACACTTATCACATATTTCAGGCTTTATCATTGTTGTAACTCGAAAATCGTAACTCTTAAAAAAATCAATTTAAACGTTTTTGTATATGATCCCATCTTTAATTCCACCGACTCAGATTTCCATTTTCCAGAAAAATTGCCCCCCTCCCCTCCTTTTTCAAATGAATCAAAAAACCATATAAATCGGATTACATACGTTAACCTGCTATGCAAAACCGCGCGAACTGCTATAAAAAATCAATAAACATGCAGTGCGCGAAATATTTATTTTGCACACTATCTATTTCGCGCACGATGATAAGGTAGGAAAATAAAAAAGTGACCCATAGTTACTTCGCATAACGTTATGCACGAACCTTGCTATTTTTGACGTTTGTAGGAAAAATTACTTAATCAAATAATGAATTTATGATTTATGATATGGATACTGGTAACTTTTGGAAGAGACGAATTGTAAGTTATAGGTATAAAACTCTTGAAATCTGTTTTAAAAGCAGAGTATCTAACTCTACCAATAAAATACATTTTGATATTACTTTGTATTTTTTAGTGCATCATATAATTAAGTCGATTCGAGATATTGTAAAAGAGTTAAATTATTACTATCACAACAAAATTACGTCAAAGTAATAACAAATTAGCTCTTGACTTATAAATTCTTCAAAATCCCTTCTATTCAAGGACTCTACCTTGAAAACCATTGTAGGCTGTGTAAAATATTCAATATAAATGACGTCTTCTTAATCCCAGGATAAATTCTCACTCAGCTTCTTTGAACGAAACTTTGTGGGAGAATTAGGTACATGTTGGACGTTTCAGTTGTTTCTAAGGAGCTATCTCTGAATAGACTTGTTTCTTAAAAAAAGTGAACAACATTAGGGTACGTTAACTATCTCCTCGATGTTTTCTCTAGTGGGTCAAAAGTAGATTAAATGGGCAGAGTGACATTACCTATAGAGAATCCAGTCGCTCGTTGATAGTTAAAAATATCTGCAACAACATGACAGTAATCAATTACTAAATAACCCAGAGTAGGTAATATTGCCCTAACATAATCAGCCGTTAGGTACCTAGTTGCATCCATAGAGTACCCTATGTAAAATTTACCTAGTATGCAGAATGTAGACAGTAGTTGGCAAAAAAAATTGGAAAACATAATTTAAAAATTTAATACAAATGTATGAATAAATCATAATCATATTTCTGATGTCGCAATTATATTTTCGTATAAGCGAAATTTCTGTAATTATGTCAACACATGTCCTTTCTGATATAGGTAATATAGGTACCTACATAATATATATTTCGCTTTGAAAGCCTTTGGAATGCGAATGGACATTCATGTCCATCCACATGATGTAAGTGCTGCAAATTGCATGTTACAGAAACCGGTTTTATTGGTTTCCCGGAAATTGACAAATTAATGTCTTGTAATGTGTATTTGGACATCGTTTCATAGATCAGCAATAACATCTCTTTACGTGATGTCAAAGTTTACGGATAGTATTCTGTAAACTTTGGTGATGTATAAGTTAGTCTATTCTCAAATGAGTACCGGAAAGAATGCGACAAAATAACTTATTTCTATTTCGAGTATTTCCCTCGTGATACCAGGTTCTTTTTTTGAATATCCAAATAATAATTTATTCGTATGAGAATCTATGTTATCTCTGCTTGTAGCTTGAAAAATATAATTATTTGTAAACTTTATTATTCGGCGGTTACAAGAATGTTGGTCGCATGGTGATACCTAATCTGATAAATCTGGCAATCTGGTCTTTGAAATTGGTTGTTCAAATATTTCGATGAAGGCTATGTAGCTTGATGGGTTAACTGGTATTTACTTATTTTAATATGTTTATTAATACCACCTCAAAAAAATAGAGACTCATAATCTTTATCACTATTTAAGTTAAGTAAACAAATAACCACATCACCTAACCGTTGACTGCTGTACGCTTATTGGCAGTGAACGCCAATGAAATCAATCGGTAATCGTAACCCGATAATGGTTATTGGAATATATACCTTTAACAAAAGTTTACAGATTCTGTAAATTTTGATATAACAGTTGTTGATAACTAATACCGATTCGAATCTATTTAGCACTATTATATGAGCCAAGGGTTACCGTAGTGCTGATTGGCAAAAAATTAAACGGAGTATTCATAATTTGACTAAAGTCAGTGAAATATGGACGTAACTAAGTAGGAAATTTTTGTTTCTAGACCTCCACTTTTGTTAACTTACAAATTCGGAGCATATACGGACTAATTACGCCTTTAATTGCTTTCTATTCAAGAATTTTAAATTATTCAACAGGTTTGCCAACACTTGAAATAAATATAAAAATAACAGTCAATAGATTAACGGGGAAGAAACTAAGATTATTTGTTAAACAACGTTGGAACAAGGGATACGCAAATCGATGGTAGATATAGTTAAGAAATAGGCATATGATTTTTCCAAATGTTTAATATCTAATAGCCGATGTTAGAAAGTAATGTGTGATTGAAGGAGAAAGGAAAGCATCGAATATTTTAATACGCAATAGCACTGGCAACCTTGATGATCAATTATACCTAACCTAGCAAGTAGAGGAACGAAGATCTTCTCTATGGAACAAGTCTCAGATGATATATCATAAACTTATATTATTTTATCTCGAAGAATTTCTACTTTGATTATTCAAAAACATTTCATAGTTTACAAGCTAAGAGATATATACTCTATGGGTAGCTTAGTCATTTTCATAATCATGAGGCGACGTTCTATTAAGAGGTGATTGAATTGCTTAGAGATTCTTGTTATATGGTTAATTATTATAATTATTGTCTTCAAGACATGCTTATCATGGCTTCAAAATATCCATATCAATTTCACCAGTGGAATCTGCGATTTTATAAAATATATAACACCTTAAAAATACAATTTTGTATTATACTAGCTTTGCCTGCGACTTCGTGCGCATAAGAAATTGAATTCAACTCCATGCGGTAGTTTTTGCGTGATTCGTGTACAAACATACAGACAGACAGACGCGGTAAAATGGAACCTCTAATTGAAATTAGACCTCAACCAATACATCTGTGAAAATTGCATACAATTCTATGTAGGAGTTTCTGCGTGCTGCGCGTACAAACATACAGATAGACGCGATAAAATGTAGCCTATATTTCAAGTTAGACCTCTAGTAATACATCGGTAATAACTGCATAAGAACACATTTGGCTCTTCGGTTTTGATCGACATAAAAAAAGGCGGACATATATACAATTCTGTTGTATTTTTGTTTCTTTATATGTAATTTTAAATAAAACTTGCTCATTTTGTAAACCTAAGTGGTTAAAAAGGGTGTTCCAATTTTGAAAAGTTCGAAATTGAAACGCGCATGTCCCACAACTACAGCTCATAGTTGGAAGACCTGTAAAGCTTATTAGCAATATTACCAGCACCAATAGAATTCATATTTACTAAATATTTACTTATTATACGTGACCGATATAACAACGAAATAAATATTGATTTGAGAGCTTTGCTCCTATGACATTATTTTTTTTGTTTCTGTTTCTCATACTTTTTATTTTTTCTCTATGTAGCTACCGCATCTTTTTTTCAGATTCATTATCTTACCATCTTCAAAGATTAGGGGTACAAAAGATAGCAACATCATTGGAGTTTACCACCATTTAGGAAAGAGACATAAAAAAACTAATTTCTAATCAAAGACACCAGTTATATAGATTGGCATCAATGCATCCAGAGAAAAGGCGAAGTCAAAGTAGAACTGAGTAGGGACCAAATCTAGAGAATTTAGAGGGAACAGGATGTTAGGAAAATAAATGGGTGTTGACAATCAAAGGGAACTGAAGTGGATAGGCGGCAGTGCTGCTATAATGATAACCTGATTCAACAACAATCTACGAGTACGAATGCGCAGTTATTTTCTTACGTGCTGATATCAGAAATATCGTAAATAACGTGAAATTCTCTTCAATATAGAGCTATGAGATTTTCATTTCTGCAGCCTAAAAAAGAAGTGAGTTCCTTTCTGGGAATGCGAATATTCAGTACGTAATTATAAAAAAATATATCTAATTCATCTGTTAGGTCTCAGGTGCATGAGCTTGAGATGGGCAACTAAATATAATTGTCAAGTTCTAGCAGCGGTAATATGCATAATATTACTTTATCTTTCTGAGGTTCTGTACATATGATAAGAAAAGGAACCTTCAAAAGATCTCTATATTTGTTTGTCCTGAACGTTCGTCTGTACTGATCTTATGTTTACCTAGTTTCGACGTCCTTAGTGACATGTTCGAATTTAAAATTTATATTCTTATAGAATAACCAGGACCTACTTTATTAGTTGATGCTCTAACAAATACAAACTAGTACTAATTATATAGTTATATTAGTACTAATAATTGTGAAATTTTTGCATTTGTTGGAGAATAGAAAACTTTTGGCACAAACCTGTGATACACCAGTCTGAATAATAATAATAATAAAACTCTTTATTGCCAACAACGTCAGTAGAACAAATAATATATTGCGTACTTACAGAGCTATGTGTTACAATTAAATGTATATAAACATTCCCGTTGCAGGAAAAGGGAAACCGCGGATTTGAATTTTGCATAGGTATATTCTGTTTTTTTTTTCTAATGTCATTAGGTAACTTTTCATAGGCTTGTATGGCACTGTAATAAGGTCCTTTCTAAAAAAAGGTATGAGCGGAAATACTAAGGCCCATTCTGCCCCTGGTAACCACTGACATGTTCTCAGCTTATCGATCAAGATTTGTTTTATTGTATTATTTTTTATATTTTTCAGTAGGTACATCAGATTTCTTTCTATTTCACATTTCCAAGTGCTTCATTACGAGTAAAACTCGTTGAACCTTCACTTACATAGAGTGATTTAAAAATTTCGCTGTAATAATTAACTCTAATGTTTCCAAAAATTGTATTTGCTCTTTGACGCGAGAGACGTATTGAATTTTAAGAATTTTAAGAAATTTGGTTTCCAATTAAATAAAAAAACATTGAAATCGATGAACCTATATATGTATTGTGCAGAAGCCGCGAACATACAAGAAAGCAAACATAAAATGGAATTATATAAGGTATCTGTACCTTAATACGTTACTTACTGGCTATAGCTATTCTATTCTATAAATTCCCTTTTTATATTTTTCACATTTTTCCCAAAACAACAATAAACATTTTGGTACAAAAGCACTCATCACTTTAGGAGCTTTTGTATAAATTACAAGTCTCATTGGCTCTATCTCTTGTCATAAAACAAACAGTTTGTGTATACGTTCATTGAGTACATATCTCAAATGTCGCTGTGCAACCGACAGGATAACACTGGCGACTGCACTAAACAAATGTTATTCAGTATTTACCATTTTCGTACAAAAACTGTTGGAACATTCGCAGGCATTCAAATGAAATTAGTGTGGACTTGTTAGTGATGTAATTCGTTTTTAAAATGGGAAATACAATTTGTGCAGCATGAACAAAGTGAATAATGCCCTCAATTAGTTTTTTGACGTGTGTTTGTTTTGCAAACAGACGTCTGCGGAAAAATCCACTCAGCTAGAAAGTCAAAAGAACTTTTGCTTTATATTTTTCTTTCTCGGTAAATGAAATAATGTACCTTCTCATTTGCCGCAATGTTTGTTTCAAATTATTGTCAGTCTAGTTTTTAATGTGGGTAAATAAATCTTCTTTTTCTATAATCTGACCATAATTTCATCATTTATTGAACATAATAATGTTGACGTAAAACCCAAGTGGCGAAATTTGCCTGAGACCGGACCTGATGGTTGGTCGAGTCCAACATTAGTAGGCGCTGGCAACGATGGGCTCCATAAGACGCCACACTGCATTCTCTACCTCTCTCAATATTATAGGTATTTTTATTTGTGTCAATATTTTAGAGGATGACGAGGCAATCAGCTGATTCTAATCATAGAATAGACATCAAACGATATTTTTTTGTTGGTACGCCTTAGGTATGTCCCTTATACATTATCAAAATTATTGATAATTATTAACGGAAAATAATAGAAAGAGATTTAAGAAAACATGTAAATGTCGCCTTGTATTGACAATCCCTCTAACTGTAATGCATATGAGTAACCTTATTAATACACAGAACTCCGCCTTTGTTTCGGTCATTTGAATGGAATCCTTTCTAATAACTCAAACTCAGAGATGGCGCTCTCTGTGGTTCACTTTTGAAGGCGTTTAAATTATAGGTGAGGTATTAAATTTTATAGAGATGAAAGAAGATATTTTCAGGAAGCTGCCAACGTTGTAGACAAATGAAGATGGTAGAGGGCCGCTGACTGAGTAGATGCGAGAGTTCAATTCGAGTTTGAGTGGATAGTTAGTAAATAAGTATTTGATGTCAGCCTTCAGATTCGCTCAAGTAGGTACATTCTTTGCAAAAGTGTAATTTATCACGCAAATAAGCTAAACTAACTCACTTGCGCGTCTTAAAGCAAGTAAACTTTTGGAAGTAGAAAATTTCGAGACGCAACGGGCCGCTTCCTGACGCCAAGTGAGAATCGGTCTTTAATGAGGTTAATAAATACAGGAGGAGGTATACAATTCGACTGTCTGCTTCTTTTTTTTTATTTGTTCGTTCGCGCGTCTTATATAATAAACGGACTCCGATTTGGATGATTTTTGATTCATTTGAAAGAGGAGGCTTGAGGAATGGTCCCATATTAATAAAAACGCATATCCGAAATATCTTTGCCTCCGACAACCACCCCCGAAAGGGGTGGTGGAGGCAATTTTTTTAGAAAATCGAAAATCAGAGGTTTTATCATTAGAGTTAGGAGAATATCCGGAAAAATTTAACATTTTTTCAAAAGTGTTACGGTTTTCGAGATAGAGGCATGTTAAATTCCCAAATATAAGTATTGTTGCTATGTGGAGAGGGCGATTTCTTTCGAAAATTGTAAATCTGTGGGATCTACATGAACGACATGATTATTTGTAGCAACATTTATAATGTTTTTTTTTCCTTAGAATTACGGTTTTCGAGTTAAATGTGTGTTAAAATGATAACATATAAAATACTTAAACGTATTTCCGCAGCGATGTTTTGAGATCTCAATAATAACAACCACAAGCAAAGAATATACGTGGGTAATAGGATAAGTATTTTCTTCATTGGTATTAGTGAACGTTCAACGATTTTCGTAACTAATGTTACACTCAAAAGTGTGAAATAAATATTTTTACAAAAAATTGGACCGACGTTATTAGTTGGTGAACTGAAAAATATAAAATAATATTAATTCTATTAGTGCTGGTACTGTGAAGTTGGTGCGAAAAGTTATCAATCTAACTGCATCTGCACAACTTCAAGAGTAACAGCACCAATAGAATTAATATTATTTTATATTTTTCAGTGCACCAACTAATTACGTCCAATTTTTTGTAAAAAATATTTTTTTATATAACTATAGATGAAACTACAAATAAAAATTAAATTAAATTTTTAATAATTTGAAATTATTAATAATTAATTCCGGATAGAGAATAGTAGGAATAAACAAAAATAAGCACTGAAGCTGTTTTCACAGCTTGTGTGTGATAAGGGAACTTATTCTAAATAACAATATATAATAAATATAGAAAATAAAATCATGATCAACACAACATTTCAAAAGTATAAATGAGAGTGAATGTATAATAATAATAAATAACATAACTAATATAAATATGGTAAATACCTACTACAGTAATACAAAGTTATATTTTGAATACTATGTATAGTTGTTAGGGATTTTTTGTTTTTAATTTAGGTTGGTCTTTTATACTTTGACCATCTTTAATTTTGTGTATTTTTGTTTTGTTCTCTTCTCTAACAAATGTTGACAGTTGCGTTTTAAAGCTTTTCAAAGAAGTTTCATCGATTATACTTTGTGGTAGTTGACTGAATAATTTAGGTACCAAATAGGAGTAAGTTTCTTGGCCTATTGGTTTGGATGCTATTGGTATACAATATTTATTCTTTGATCTGGTCGCATATGTATGGTTTAGACTAGTAAGTTCGTTTTTATTTTTATATTATTGACATCCTATCTGAATCATATACAATTGTCTTATATCAAATATTTGTGTTTCTGTATAGAGTAGAGAGCTTGGATATCTTGTAGGTTTGTTGAGCATGATTCTAACGAATCGCATTTGAGGGCATGTAGGTAACTTCTGGATACTCCTCCACAACCAATATTACCATAATTAAGTTGTCACTCAACCTATAGTACTTCTTTATATTTAAAACTCAAAAATTGTCCAAATTGTTTGAATTTAAATAGGATACTACGAAGTTTTTTAGTTAAATATTCCATTTGATGGTTCCATCGTAGATGATTGTCAATGTAAATGCCCAGATATTTTTTTATAGGTTTAATTGAAAAATCTTGTTGGAGATTCAGACTGTATGTTGGCAATGATATTCCATGGCTACTGAAGGTTACGTATACGGTTTTGTCAAAGTTTATTGAGAGCAATCTGCTGTCGAACCAGTCATTGAGTTTCCCAAGATCATTTCCAATGTTTAATTTGAGGTTATCATTTTTGTGATATATAACAGTGTCATCCGCAAAACTGACTATTTTGACAATTGTATCTTTTTCAAATAGGTTGTTTTAGTAAATTATGAATAACAAAGGCCCTAATACTGCGCCTCGAGGTACACCTCATTTAATGTTAATCTCTTTACTCACATGATTTTTGAATTTAACTTTTTGGGTTCTGTTTGTTAAGTAGCTTTTGAATAGATTGTGCGCTAAACCTCTTACACCCATATCTTCTAGTTTATCTCGAAGTATGGAGTGATCGACAGTATCGAAAGCCTTTTTGACTTCTATAAAAACACTGATGGACGGAATACTTGAGTCTAAGGATTCGTAGATGGTTTTGGTCCAGGAATGGAGATTTGTAGATTTTTTTTCTCTAAAGAGAGAGAGAGAGAGAAATGCTTTATTGTCGAAAAAATATAAATTTTGTAGACAAAGCAAAATAATAAAAAAAAAAAAAAAATACTGTGTACTGTGTACTGTGATGTCGACAGCAGATTATACTTTGATAGATATGCGGTTAATCTATTTTTATAATTTTTCCAAAAACTTTGCTAACTGATGAGATTAGTGAGATAGGCCTATAATTTGAAACATTTTCTGTATCGCCGTAGTTCAAAATTAGGGTTATAAGTGATTTTTTCAGAATCATAGGAAATATGCCTAATTTCATAGGAAATATGCCTAATTTGCAACGTAATATGTTCTTCGGTCAACGTTGAATGATTTTGATGTCTAATGGTACACTAAAAAGGGTGGAACAAATATTCTCTTACAAAAAAATCGGACCGACGTTATCAGTTGATACGTTGAAATATACAAAATAATATTATTAGGGAACTTGCCAAAAAATATAAGTTTATAAAAATAGTCAAAATCGTAAGTTATTACTATCAAAAACCCCATAGTCATGAAGGTCGAAAAACAATCTTTAAATGAAATATAAGGGTTTAAAATGTTGTTATTTTGAACTTCGCTTTAAACGCACTGCCAATGATTGACGTCATACCTTGCTTGCCGAACGACACTACGGCACAATGGCAAATAGCATGCCTGCGGCGCCTTGGCTCGTCTCGATGCAAGGGGTGACATCACAGCAGCTCCCGCGCGTTTGGCCTCGTTTGAATTAGCTTAGCAAAAATTTCAACTTTAATAACTGTCTTATAAAATATATATATATATATATATATATATATATATATATATATATATATATATATATATATAACAAACATATCAATAAAATAAAAAGATATAGGCAAGTTCCCCATTCTATTGGTACTTGCTGGTAATTTGGAAGTTGTGCAATTGAAGTTAGATTGACAAATACTGGCACCAATTTCAAAAGTAACAGAACCAATAGAATTAATATTATTTTGTATTTTTCAGAGCACCAACTATTAAAGTCGGTCCAATTTATTGTAAAAATATGTTTATCCCAAATTCAGTTCATTTATAGTTTTCCATATACCTACATATCAATCAATACCCGAGGAACTCCGTCTAAGATAATTTAAAATGAATTGACCTGCAGTTAATATCTGATTCACACGTCAAACTTTTTAGATACAATATAGATTGTTTATCATCGTCTATATCAATCAAGTGAAAAAACTTAGGTATAGTAAGTAATACGTAGACAAGCTCTGATCATCTTCATCGAACGTTTCTCAGTATATTATTAAAGTTATAAGAAACTGGAGTAAGCGTATAGTCAGTGGCCATGTCGAGGACAAACTTTCGAATAAAAGAAAACCTCTTTTTCCAACTCAATGGTATAATAAGTTCAGCAGTTGGATACAAGTTTATCAGGGAGAACACAAACACTGCGCGAACTTTTTTTCGCTCTGTCGATTGAAAAATACGTTGGAAAGCTTTTTTTTCAATAATCTTTTATGTGATATCCTCCATTTTTTCAGACTATAGATTTTTGATATACCATAGGTATATAATTGAAATAATTGCATTATGAATCAAAAGCGAAATCAATCTGTGGATGCTGATCCCATTTTTTATTTAATATCACAAGTGTAAGTATCGGAAAATCTCTCACATAAGAGGACAGTAGTTATCAAATGAGTTTAAAGTGGCTTCGCTATGGTTGTCGCTGCTACGTAGAAGGAAAATAATCCCATCGTATGTCAGAAATAAGCACGGCTGAAAGTCTTAAAGAGATTTGCCTAAAGGAAAATTTTGAGCAAAGTAGAAGTCAGTTACATTGTCTGGATATTCTGGTATAAAATATTAACCAATAATTTTATACGACAGGAGAGCGAGTCTCCCTTTCTCTCATTTAAGTTTGTTTTGAATTTAGATTTGGAGAATGGAACTCGAAGGGTGAATCACGATTATCGCTTAGAGATTATGTTGAATGGGAGAAGATTAGATGGCTCTCAATTAATAACGCCATTTGGTAATCTATTCTTAAAAAAAGGAGAGTTGTGAAGCTGTTACCTCGGAAGTATCCGATTAGGTTCAACTTAGACACATCATCCAAATGAATAGAAACATTGCTAGGTTTGGATAACTACACTTTCAAATGTGTTCTTCCATATAAAACATTTACCGTTTTATCCATAAAAACATATTGGAGGTTAATAAGCTTATTATAACGCGACACACCTCTAAAGCGATTCTATAATTTATAGAAGGTTCGACCTTACTATAAACCCATTATAAACGACTATACTTATATAGGTTAATAAGCTGAAAGTCGAATTGTATAAATCCTCCGTTTGGGTTCGTCGGTCAAAAACAGCCAACTTCAGCTGATTTTTGATTGACTGCTCATCAAGAGGTTATATTTTAAATCACAATATGATATTTTTTGATAGAAATTCTGAAAAATAGATGCTGGAACAGGACATGAATACATAGATTCATAGAAATGTCGTTTTTCGATTATTGTTGACAAATATATTTTTTTGTATGGCCTGATCACTTAGAATTTTCCAAAATGAGGGTCATAACATAATGTTAGTAATAACAGCTTTAGTGAGCGTTTATGAGTAGAGAAAGTTATAGTAGGTTTATGAGCATTGTAAGTAATGAGCATTCAATACCAATTTTAAGGTATTTTTATGAATAAGACTGTTAGATTTTAGAGCATTCATTTGAATGTCTTATACGCCACCAAAATTAGGGCAGCATATAAAATAACCAGCAGTTTATCTCTTGGCCATTTGTAAAAGTAAAAATTTTACCTTGTATAAGACACTTAGGTTTTGAAGTCTGAGTCGAATTAGTAATGCTAGGAACGTATTAAGTAAGATAAATACATAAAATATAGTTTTGTGACCGCAATGTTGTTTTGAACAAATTTTTTGTCGTAAAATGTGTAGTGACTCCACTAATGGCTAATTTATTCAAGTTTTAATCCTAATAACATCTTCCGCCATGAAGTGTGCAGTTGTATAATAATGAAGTTATTTGCTTTTTTTTTCATTGCTGTATATACATCTGGGCTAAATCCCTGATGTGAAGCATTTAATAAGGAAGGCAATGGTAAACCACCTCACTCACCACTACTTACATACCAGGAACATATTTGTGAAATTATGTATGTATGTCAAACTTAATAAATGCCTCGGATGATGGTTTGTTACGTATCCCGACTGACAACAGGCGCCATTCTGCGTCCAGGGCGGATGGTGTTAAATATGCAACTGGCCATGTAAATGTAGGATCCCAGGCATAACATGGAAAGTCTGCTACTGGAAGATATGGTATAATGTATAATAACAAAGTTCAGAAAATACATCGAATTGCCACTTGGAATGTCCGGGGTATGAGACAAACAGGGAAGCTATCCCTTGTTGAAAATGTGAAATATGAAACTCAGCAGACATATACAAAGGGGATGTAGAGAAGATAAAGCAGCATACTATGCCAAAATCTGTCAGGAAATAGAAGCACATTCAAACACCAACCAAAGCAGATACTCATTCAATAAAATCAAAACCTTAACACGCAATTTTAAACCTAAGTCTTATGCGATAAAAGACAAAAATGGCAATTTAAAAACTGAATTAGATCAAGTGTTAGAGATATGGAGAGAATACTGTGACAACCTGTACAGTGACGATGTTGTTGCTGAACCTTTTGAAAATAGCCAACTTAAGCCGGACATTCTATTAGGCGAGGTTAAGGAAGCCGTACGCAGTCTCAACAATAATAAAGGAGTAGGAGTCGATAATATCCCTGCCGAAGTGTGGAAACATTTAGATGAAGAATGCCTAAAGGGATTACACTTTCTCTGTCAGACCATATGGAAAACGGGTCAATGCCCTAGTGACTGGTCTACAACTGCGATAACTATCGACTAATTGCACTTATCTCACATGCCAGTAAGATTATGCTTCACATTATCCGCTTAAGATTACAACGCTTTATGTCTTATCAAATTAGCCCAGAACAAGCAGGGTTTGTGAAGAACCAGAGAACAAATTCTAAATGTACATATTCTTATTGAGAAAGCTCGATAAAATTATATGCCCCTTTACCTTTGCTTTATAGACTCTACAAAGGCATTTGATAATAAACAGCAGAGCAATCATAAAAACCAATAACTGTCTCTCGAAGGAAGCAAACATCGAGAAAGGAGTTAGACAGGGCTGCATACTATCACCTATACTTTTCAACACATACTCAGAACATCTAATGAGAGTAGTGTTGGAAGACTGGGAAAGCGGTTTCACTGTTGGCTGATGCAAACTCTCTAATCTAAGATACGCAGATGATACACTTTTAGTAGCTAATTGCAAAGTAGAGTTGGTGGAAATTAATTTATAATAAAGCCAAGGTAATGACTATCGACAGGATACACGAAGGAGAACCAAAACCACAAATGATTGATTGCAAACTGCGAGGTCATCGAAAAAATTGTATACCTAGGCTCAATAATATCGAATAACGGGGACTGTGAATCTGAGATACGCCGACGTGTACAACTTGGCCGCACAGCGATGTGCCAACTTACAAAGGTATGGAAAGACTGAAAAATCTCAAACCAAACAAAGACGGCAGTAGTAAAAGCTGTGGTGTTCTCTGTCTTCTGTATGCGTCGGAGACATGCGTCATAAAAGCTGCTGACCGACGCCGAATCGATGCTTTTGAGATGTGTTGTTGGCGTAGGATGCTCAGAATTCCATGGACAGCTAGACGCACAAATATATCTAATCAGACCTGAACACCGTTTGTTAAGTCTAACCTCAGCCCACGCTTTGAAGTTTCTTGGCCAAATAATCCGACATGTCAACGTCGAACGCCTCATTGTGCAAGGAATGTCAGTTGGAAAAAGACGCGGTGGACGTTCACCAACCAGATGGACTGACGCCATCCGCAGCTTAACAGGGCTAAAACTTGAAACAGCTACAAGAGAGGCAAATAATCGACACAGATGGCGACAAACTATAAATCATGTTATGGCCACTCTAGACACAAATAATTAGCTTACAACTTTCACCACACGTCGTTTACGACGTTGGACTGAGAAGAAAAAGATACAACTGGTGCATGCGACCTTGTACGCCAGTAATTTGTAAGATACAGGTCCCCAATTCGGTTCCCTATTTTTTATTTGTATTGTTCATAAAAATGCAAGGTCATATATCAACTTATTATTAAAATTCTTTTTGAATTTAAGATACGAAATTAAATAATAATCGGTCCAAATAAAATAAATGGTAGGTAACTAGTTTGACCAAAATCAAAAAAAAACTGTATTAAAATGTTTAGAGGCATAAGCCCAAAACATACCATTTCCTGACAGTAAATAAAACTCTTTTATTCATTCAATTTAACATTTCGACCTACTTTTTGAATAGTTTTTCCATGTTCAGTTTCACCAGATTTTGTTTCTATTTTCCTGACTGTTGATTGTCAGAAGTGTTGGCCAGGGTATTTATTTTGTTTACACCAGCTGTCAGTTAGGTATTCCAATAAAATTTTCTACTGCCTAGATATAGCTAGCTTGAGTTCAAATATCGACCTGTTGAGTAGCCACTGGCATCCACGGAGTAAAATTGCTGAGTTCAACATAAATTCTTTCCCCTAAAACCACCAAAAAAATGTGTATTTTTGAGCAACTTCAAAAAAGGAGAAGAATACAATTTGGTTGTAAGATTGTTTTTTTATGGCTGTTCGCGCGTTGAAAATATGACACGGTCAAATTAAAGAAAAGATTATATGTAGCAACATTTAAATTGAGTTACGATTTTTGAGTTACAACAGTAAAGTCTGAAATATGGATATATGCGCCGCGATGTTTTGAGATCTCTGAATAAAAAATAACAAGGACAACGTTCAACAATTTTCATGACTTATGTTACACTCAAAAATGTGAAATAAATATTCCTTACAAAAAATTGGACCGACTTTATCAGTTGTTGCTCTGAAAAATACAAAATAATAATAACTCTATTGGTGCTGGTAATTTTGAAGTTGTGCCGTTGTAATTTATTGTTGTAGGCACAATATAATTAATATTATATTGTATTTTTCATTGCAACAACTGATAAAGTCGGTCCAATTTCTTGTAAAAAATATTTAATGGTATTGTTTTTTTCTTATTTTCTAGATAATTTGGGGACTTTCGTTTTCATTGTATGTCTCATATATTCAGGTCTAAGTTCATATACCTGTGGAATGCGAAGTACTGCATACCAAAAAATGGGCTAAATATAAGTTTCCCATTAACATAGCAAGTACTCACGTCTCCACATCTAAAGTATATTCTATAAATTTACTAATATTGATTTGGGATTAATTATAATAATTATTGACAACTAGGTTCAGCCTAACCAGTATTTTTATGAAAGCAATAGTCCACAGGGAGAAAAAGCTTACATTTAGGATTATTTATTTTATAATTTGTTCACATTGAATTTACAAGGGCTTGAAACTTGAATCGAAACGTTCAAACATACTCTTGTTATTTTCCCTCTTGTGATATGCAGAATATGGGAGCCATACTTTATTAAATGTAGTAATGAACGTTCTTTACTGGCTGGTAACACACTCGTGCGCTATTTTGACCGAACAAAACCAACAAAAGCAAATAATAAAAAACGAGCGCATATTGAATTGTCGTCCGCATTTTATTGGTAAATTATTGTGTGGAAATGCGAATATTGTCCTATAATCTATAACATTCTATGACATAATAAAATGTTGGAAAAGCCATAGCGACAATGAATATTTTTTGTGGTTAAATGCAAATACACAGAGAAATATGAATCGACCTATGTTTGTTTAGGTTGTGTTGTGAAATTGATGGATTTCAAAAAAAAATACGACTGCTGTGTTGACTTTAGATTTGAGTTTTCATTAGATGGTCTTTGTACGACATAAATGTTTGTTTCAATCCCAGATAAACAGACCAATAGCGCACCAATAATGTCAAAATAGAATCAAAGTTTTTCTATCGTTATTTTGATATAGGATCTTATGAAACAATTTTCTGGCATGATGAGAAGCTATTAATGAATAGTAAGTTTATGAAGACATAAATATCATTATGTTAATTAGAAGTTGATTTTGATTCAATTAAATGAAACGATGAATATTTGGCTGCTGAATTTTGTTTCTTTTTCGTTTGTATGGTATCTATACCGCACACCTGTGACACAGAATAAGTATCCAGCTTGCACTACAAGCTAGGCAATAACCGAATTTGTTTGGATCAAGTCTGTACTTTTTTTTCATTGGTTGCCTTTCTCAATTGCCAGATTTTCTAGATAATATTCCTGTTTGTGGGTACCGGGAGTCTTGTCCTAAGATATACTAGAATCACTTTGTTTTTCTTATTTAAATTTTATATGAGCATATGAAATTTTTACATAAAGGTAGGGCTTCCAGCAGAGTATCACCACTTCTGTCACTCCCCTGGCGTTATCAGGTTATTCTCCTATTTTCGTCAAACCATACTTCCACGTGCTTTTAGCCTCAAAAACTCATAGGAATCAATCTCTTCTCGAAAGCCAAACCAGAACACCACTCGCTATTTCACGTCTTCTACCAGCGTGTTCTTCCCGTACGAAAACTTGCTCAAGTCTGTGGCGTTTATGTTTATTCATAATCTGGCCAAACATTTTTTTCTACGTCAAAATTCAATATCTACAAAATTTGTTTATAGACATATGCATCTACGTTCTATGGTTAATAATTTAATTTCACCCCAACACAATAATTGGTTGAGAGGACGCTAACAATGTAATATGAATATTCAGATGCCTACTCAAACTTACACTGTCTAAATATAGAGGGTGTTTCATAATTGAATGTTGATCCTTGAGGGTGTGAATCTTGGGGTGATTGTTAGATATAAAGTTCAGATAAATATTTGTAGACACGCAATTGCTTAGATTTTGAAATATGGGCTGTTGAGAATTGATACCTAGTCTTTTTCATAATTCAGTGTAGTAGTAAGCCGCTTGATCTGCCTGAACTGTTTGAAGTACTAAATACCGGAGTATAATCTGTAAGTAAAAGTGTGCCTTTTATCTGAAATCTGAAAAGATACATTCGACCTAGATTTGATATTGATCAATTCGAGAATCTAGCTCCTTTCCTGTGTGCCAAAAACTTTTCATGTTCAGTTAATTATGTAACACTATCTGTTTACTGCGACTTCTTCCTCATAGAATTTAGTTTCAAAAGAGGATGAGCTTCCTCCTGATGTTTGATTTAAATAAAGCCTATGATCTGTTCCAAGCCCCAAGTTCTGTGTAACTGTGAAAACCGCATTAAAATCTATACACATATAACAAGTGGCAATAATTCCGATGTAAATTCATCGAAATTGGCAGCAATATTCAATAAGCCTCGAGTCAATACATTATATATATATATATATATATATATATATATATATATATATATATATATATATATATATATATATATATATATACCTATATTCTTGCGGAAATTTTGTAGGAATTGAAATAAATAAAATCATACCACCTAAATGGTACACATTCCACGAAATAAGAAGACGTCAATATATCTGTATATATACGTGTCTCTGATATGCTTTCATCGAAATGAAATATAGACTCATATGAAATATCGATTACGTATCAGCAATATATCTCAGTTTATCAAATATTGCCAACATGTTATGACGAGGAACATTTTATACAATAAGGGCAAATGTATAAAGCAAATATGTTAGAAAATTTGATTTCTATTATCTGAAATTCTTCATTACGGAAAAAATATCTATATACAAACTGTTCCTAAAGTTAGATATGGAATCAAAATTGTTGTTTTAAATTAAACCGGGTTTTTAAATAGTTTTTATTTCTTTCGGTTCTTGTATCAATAGACTTCGCAGCGATTTCTCAGGCCCCATACGGTCTAGAGACTTGAAACATCGAATTCGTACTTAGATCGCAGACATCTCGCCGCATGATAAGCTCCATGTGTGATCCAATGTTGATTAATTATATTATCTCATTTAATCCAGATCAAACTTTTTCTTCGATAAGGAACGACAATGTCGGACACAATGACCTATTAACAGAGATAGACGGAACTGTAAACAATATATTGTGTTGACATCATCCCTTGTTCGGCCACGCCTCATCGCATATCAACTTCTCCCCCCCATTATTTAAATACTTGGTGTTGTTTTTGAATATTTCATTATATTCTTTGGTTCCAAAACTTGAAAAAATGAGTAGACGTTGCAAAGTGTGCAATAAAATAGAATCCACGAACCCAGAAGTAACTTTTCATCGGTAAGTAGCTCGTCTAAATTAAAATTTGGTAACTTATATATTTGAATTTTGAAAGAAAATTATTGACATATAAACGTCGGTCATGGGCGTAGTAATGAAATTATTACCTAATCGTTGTTATTTCATTAGAGATTTTTATATTGTTTGCGCTTTTCAAATCCTAGATTTTAAAACAGAATTATAGACACCTATTTAATAATATTGCTGAAACATGCAACTTTCGGACATTGAGTTTTTTTTACCAAGCTCCAGATTTATTTTGTGGTATTAATTATTTCGACGTATAGCCAATGAAACCTAAAAGAACGAGACGCCACTGGTGTCATATTTTCTATGTGAAAGTGCAGTGAGGCGGGGTTTTGTTAAAACTGTTGTAGCCCCCCTTCTGACCGCTTCCACAGCTCACCCCCCTGGCACAAAAGATGTTGTCAACAAACAAAACGTATTTTATGAATGAAGTGTTCTATCTATCTCTGTTAATAGGTCATTGGTGTACATGGGATCCGTCACTGGAATTACGCACGAGCATGGAACATATATATACGTCTCTGCTCTCGGGTATACAGGTACTCTCTGGCAGATCGTCGCATATATTACTCTATGGTTATGTCGCGCTGTTCACTGTCAGCTGTCGCAATTGTCAGACGTTTATAATACTAATTTAAAATTTAATTTTTCAACCTCGGCAGAAATCACTTTGGGTTAGAAGGAAATTGAAATAATTTTCGTACAGGCAGTACACGTGGTACGTAGAAGACTCGAGTGTTGGGCCCCCGAGGTGGATAAGGAAGTCTCGGACGTGATAATCAAGTGTGGTTTTGGGGTTGCTTTTGAGAAGAAGTCGATTCCTAAGAAGTCTTTGTAGGTTAAAAGCACGTGGTAGCGTGGTCTGGCGGAGACAGGAGGAATACCTCGCGGATAACCTAAAGGGCGTGACAGCGACGGTTATATTCTGATCAAAGCAAACTCTCGGTTCTACCTTGACACGTGCAGTGCATAATTTTTTGTTATTGAAAATATTAATAATTAGTAAAGAAGAAAAATAGTGGCTGGAGGTATAGCTTAGAGCCAGACAATCCTCAGCCACACGAAGGAAGCTTCGGTTACGGAACGTAGAAGAAGAAGAATAATTTTGTGTTGTGGTAGACAAATAGTATTTCTTATGGAATTGCTGTTTCTGACAAGCAGATATACATAAGTATAGTTCAAATCAAGAGAAGGAGAGAGAGCAATAGTGCTCATCGGTACGGTTCAAATTTTAAATGCCTAATAAGAACTATCTTTAATTTTTTTTTCAAAAATTATCTTAGATCTTAGACTACTGGACAATCACTCGCTATTTATAATATAATTTATATATATATTTATTTATATAAATCATCGAATTTAAGGTGAACATTATATATAGTTCTTGAAACGAATTGTACCTACAAGATTCTTTAAATTTTACTTTGTAAATGTAGATATCCCATAAAAATATTGACAGGAAAAGTTGATTAATACATGCACCGCAGAATGATATATCATAGTTTATCTGGGAGTTTATATGTGCATAATAAACAGGTTTGGCAGCATTTAATCCTAATTCGTTTGATTAATTTTAGAACAAAACATCAAGATGTCACTTTTTCTGTTGAGTTAGTTCTGTACTTTAAAAATTTCAAATTCCCCCTCTAAATTCTTATCCCGTAATTTCTACATTCTTGTCTTCTGTTAGTTAACTTCCTATATCTACACTCATCAGTAATACCTAGAACATGAGGATAATTTCATTTGTCCGGACCTAGTAGAGAACCTTAATACATACATTTGCGCCTTATTGTACACAATAGCTCTGTTCCAACCTCCGATCCCTAATGTTTACAAACATTCAGGTCTCCTCGGTCAGCTAAATTATATGTGCATAGTAGTTAACCTAATAGTTCATAAGTCAGCTGACCAGCTACTTGGGAACCTTTAGGAATCGAAGTTGGAACAAGATTATTTATTTCAAACTGATGACTGATATAGTTCTACTTTATTTCAGACCAAGAATATTGGTATGAACAAGCAAGGATAGCGATGAGGAGACGACTGCAATATGTGAGCGATCGGAGGCCGCACGCTAAAAACGTCATTCTGTTCGTCGGTGATGGCATGGGGGTAGCGACAGCGACAGCAGCTCGCATCCTCAGAGGCCAAAGACTAGGTAAACGGGGAGAGGATCACGAATTAGCTTGGGATACCTTTCCTGCTGTAGCTTTCGCAAAGGTAAGGATAAAATTGACGCCTCTACAATACCTACAACTTATTTAAGTCAGCAAGTCAGCCTATAAAGCTCGGTTTTCCTCGCGCATTAAACAGCACAATACTAGAATAATGCATGCATTTTCTGTTAATTATCGTACACATAGGCGGGCTATGCTGAGGCTCTGCTATTTGACCGCTGACTTAAATGTTTGAGGGGTGTATTGTCAGTTACTGTTAGTCCATTCCTCGGATTTTTCTCGTCCTTTGTTGGGTAAGACAATGAAGTAAAATTTACCTACTGATTATGGAGTAATGCTAACAGCGAAACTTGGAAGGCTGATACTCTCAAATATATCACTATCACTATCGCAATAACAGACGCGTTCAGAGTACCACCCCTGTCATGTTTGCTTATTCATCTTCTGTTTATTGGGAGTATCTATACACTGTTACTTTTGAGGTCTAATCGGTCTCCTTCTACTAGCCAATCATTAGAATATCTTAACGACTTAAGCAGTTCCTCCAGTTCTATTGCTTTTAAAATAGCCAGGATATCGGTTGGCGTCATGTTATCTGACATGATGATAATCTCTTGCCTACGGAAATTTCATACTATGTTGAACTGAACACGTTTTCCAATGGCATGGATTTCTGCTTAGAAGTCCTCGAGAAGTTGGACTTTCGAAATATTTGGTTCCAGGCCCATATACCCCATTCCAGTTGCTTCTGTTGTTCTGTGTACAATTTAATCGGAGTTATCTTTAGTCTTGAGAAGGTGTCTTGCTCCCATTCTCTTTTATTAATTAACTTTTTGTTCAATTCTTTTACTAAGCTAAACTGTTTTGTTATCTTTTCGTGGGGCATACTCTCCCATAAAGCTCATTCAAAACTATCATAATATTGAAAAGTTATGGTGAACTGGACCTTTGATGAGAATTACATGCAAATGTAAGCACAACCAATAATTATCTCGATATTTAACTGGACTCGTTATCCTGAATGGATTAATATGAGCTCAACCTACATTTAGGTTTATGTAGGATATTATATAACAACCAAAAATAGTTCTACAGTTTTTTTTGTTTTTGCGAGATCTTAATAACTGCTATATCTTTTGACCAGTAGAATGTTGTTGTACGATGGTGTGGAAACCTTTATGAGCGAGTCTCACTCAAACTTGGTCGATTGACTATCTATTTGTACGTACCAAAACTCGTCTCCAGAAATAAAATGATGTAATTTGTTAATGTCTTACCTGAAAAAGCATCCCCAAACTCGTCCCCAAGAGGAGTAGGCCCTCAAAAATAGATCCTTGAATTTGTCCCCGACGTTTTCGCATTATAAATCACCAATACAGCTCATTAAAATCGATAGATTAACACTTTTCATAAAATATTTTCTCATATATTTATAAAAAAATGAAAAACTCAGTAAGTACCACAAAACACATTTTATTTAAGAATCGGTATACATTTATTTATTTAAGAATCAGTAAAGTAACAAAAATCTCAGCTGATGTTTTATACAAGTATATTAAATTTTTATTAAAATAAGCTATACATTTTACAAAATCAAATCTTGAAACAGATCCATTTTTATATAGATCGATTTTCCTAGCAACTCACTGCTTACGTCTACAAATTGCAAATTCACCACATTTTTAGAATTTGTATTTGGTAAATTTTACAGAGAATACAATTAGCACATAACTTCCACGTTCACTCAAACTGACAAAGCTTTTCATATTTTCTCACACCTAAATAAAATGCAATTGTTAGCCAGGAATATCATTTCAGAATGAAATAACAATCTAATATGCATGAAAAGTAATTTACACTTTTGGTAGAATTTATATTTAATAGGCAACTACCTATTTATATTTCCAAGAAAGTATAAATCTCTTAATCTCTTTTCCGGGGACAAATTCTGATAGGAGATGAAAGGACCGTAATTAGTATGGGGACGAATTATGGTTGTAGAAATTAGGTACTACCTGCTCGGGGACGAATTCAGGGCCGCCCATCTATTATACGAAATCTATCTGAAGACGAAGGTGTCGAATTCTTAATTTGAATAATTAGAAAATGAATGTTCATAGTGCGATTAAAATAAATCTACTTTTGAAATTTCTTTACGCCCAAAGTCAAATACTATTGTTTTTAGGATAGGGTGTGTATATCCATGGTTAATCATGGTATTCCAATTTTTGGTATGGGCCTTAAAGTGTAACTTAATGTTTATCGTCTGGTTATCCATTTTTTTTGTTATTATAGTCAATGTAACAATTCAAACTAGACTACAATATTTGCGAAGACTGAAATAATTAAATTATGCTTTCAATAATTTGTTATGCAAAGTCCTAACGAGATAAGGAAGGGCGACAGGTGAAGCTTAGTTATGGCAATTACTTTAGACGAAAACTATGTCTCAGGTTCATTAAATTCCATTATTATCTTAAGCGGCTATTGTCATTAAAGTCGCCATTAAGGCGCTCGATTACATGTCCGGAACATAAAGGACCTTAATGGACGGGGTATATTTACAGCTCACACCATATTAATCATTTTTACTATGTAAGTACAAAAGAAGCGTTATAATGTACACGGTAAATCTGCCGGTTTGCTTTTATTCTTATTTCTGCTAATGTTGCCGCCGGTTTCGCTAATGTATCTTGGACGGAAGATGTTCGTTCGCTTGTAAGATTTCCAAGGCATTTACAACCCTGATTAATCTGACACTGGTTACGGATGATGTGGAGGACGACGATTTTCATTGTTACTGCGTCAGTGTTGTTTATTAGCAAGATAATAATTTCGTGTGATTCGTATAGAGATAATACTTATAAATTTAATTATTGCTAATATAAGGAAAAATAAAATAACTTAGAATATCTATCTCTTTTTAATCTGTGCATTCGTGATGGATGCCTAATACCAGTATCTATCAATTAAAAGTGTTCTTAATTTATCAAACTAAAATATTGTTCTATGTGCTCATGAAAGAAAAGCAGACACTGATACGATATTACCATCTCCTTATATCTATTGATCATTTACATAGCACATAGCCTACTCTATCTACAATAACTCTTTGGTGAATTGAGACAAGATCTGATGGTTGGTTAAATTAGTAAAATGTCGATAAATACATCAATGTTAAATAAATAGATACATCTGTATGGTGTAATACTTCAAACCTACTGCACTGAAAGCTGATATACCTACCTACTGTAATCGTGTAAAATTTTGAATTCTGTCATTCTGTGCCAAGAGTTTATTTAACATTTTAAAACTATTGTCCCGGTACTCATTAACCATCTGTTTTACCTAAGGCATTAAAAATATATGCTCAAATTAAGTTTCATATTATCTACCTGCTTTGCCTATTCTATTTATTACAATAGTGATAATCATTCAAACCAGATATATTCTTTTACTCAAATTTTGCCGAAATTATTTCAATTTGTCCAAGCATTTATGTTAATAACAATGACAGCATTAGTCGCCTGAAGACTGTTGATAACATCCCGAAACATACAGGGGGGTCAATAGAAAACGAAACAGAGCAATTTTCAGGAAGTACTTAGGTAATTATTTTAGGATGAAGCAGGAACCCGTCGCTTTTTGAATTATTTTTTTCGGTATTTTCGACTGCACCACTTTTACGCCCTGGTGAGAGTAAGAATCACCCCTAAACATTTAAATAGCATTGGGGTCGAGTAAAATGTCTTTTAACAGCTCGTGTAATTCCCTATACAGTAGTATTTGTAAATTTGTAATTTTCTTAAAATTTAAGTTTCTCTGCAAACATTCAGGTACTAACCCACTGGTGTAAATTTTTGTTCTTGCTTTGCATTGTTTTGTGGCAGTTTATCACTTGTGGAAAGAATAGAAATGAATACAATCTTCTTCTTTAAGTGCCGTACTCGTATTCGAGCGTTGGAAGCTTCTCTGCCATTAAAGTGTTACCACAGACAAGGGGACCTACAGTTTAACGTGGATTCCGAACCACCATATGTCTCAAGATAAATCTCAAGGCACACCACCATTCCAGAGAGCTGTACTAGGGAAATATACTCTCGCTGGTTTCCCGTTGCCTTGTGAAAGGAGGAGAATGCAATACGACAGTCAGAGATTCGAACGCGCGCCCGCTTCAATGGTCACTCTTCCAAATCGTTCCAACATATTGTGCTAACTTGCAGCTACGCGTTCCCCTGGATGCAATACAAACACACAAAGAACGTGAAATTTAGTTTGTTATCTTATTTCGAAGTATTGGTTAATTGGTTGTTAGTAGTTTATCTACGTGTACGTTCCTTCTGAAAATTGAATAGCATGGTATCTTTGATTGCGGGAAGGGTAGATATCATTTTGCCTTTCTTCATGAACAATAAATGTGCGAATAGAACAGATAAGCTATTTAATGAATAACATCAAGAGAAACATGTAGTATGCTGTTGAGTTAGTACAAAAATTTCAAGAGACAGAGAATGTGGCTAATAAGAAACGAGAAATTGAACAGAGTTTACAACTCTGCTAAGCGATTCATGAGCGAGCAATGAACGATCCACAGTTCCTTTTTTATATTTGATTTTCCTATGAATGCAGCTTTATTCTGAACGGGACGGTAAATCGTCACAATTGCAGCTATTGGTCTGATTCAAATCAAAAAAATTCCACTTGGTGCATACACAGCTGCCGACAAAATTGAATGTATGGGCTGGCTTTTTCGATGACTGACTGGTGGATCCTTTTTTTTCTACCTGGTACTTTAAGTGGCGCAATGTATTTGAAATTAATGGAAGACGCTATAGATCCTGCCTTGACTGATATTATTGAAAATGATTAGCAGCTTGATGGAGATCATTTGCTTTTTCAACAGGACGGAGCTGCGCATTATGCTTTCATTGTTCGTCAGTATTTAGGCCAACATTTTCCAAGGCATTGGAGTGGGTGAAGGGGCGGCATTTAGAACTACTCGATTTTTTTGTGAGGATACTTGAAAAGTAAAATCTACAAAACACAACCAGTGTCGTTAGAAGATTTGCGTCAAAGAATTGTTGACGAGTGCCATCGAATGCATTCGGAAATGCTTCGGAATGTGTGCAAAAGTTTCAACCACATTCTTTATTATTGTATGGAGGTAGATGGTCGTCAGTTTGAACATTTAATCAACTAAGTTTTAAGTAAGCAGCAAACCATCTATGAAACTTTAAAATGTAAAGTCTTCAAACTATTAGGCGTAATTTCCAAATTTAAAGGATCCCGTAAAGGGAATTACAAGAGCTATTAAGAGACATCTTACTCGACCTCCAAAGCTATTTAAATATTTTGGGGTGATTCTTTCCCTCACTAGGGAGTAAAAGTGGTGGTGTCAAAAATACCGAAAAAAAAGTATCCCCAATGAATCAAAAATCGACGGGTCCCTGGTTTTTTCCTATAATAATGACATACTTCCTGAAAATAGCTCTGTTTCGGTTTCGATTGGCCACCCTGGTATAATAAGGAGTTTACATTTTCATTATGCCTACAACATGTGCAAGAAGTTTGTTATACCATTCGTTCCGTGCCCATGTAGGTATGTCGTAATGTTTCTAACTTTGATAGACTTCACTTTGAAAAGTACTCAAAGTTTCTCGATAAGCGACAAAGGGCATTGTTTAATTATTTCTCAAAATAACACATTTAGTGGTTGTTTAGAACACAATTACACCAGCAAGCATGACCGCATAATGATGGTTGTGTAAAATAGTTTCGTATTCAACAAATGAATTTAAACTTTCCCTCGTTTCAGATATATAACTGTAATAAAATATTATACACCTCGGAGCTATACTCGCCTGCAACTTTAGTTATTGTATCCAAATTATATAATGCACATGCCATTGCTTAGAATAAATATTTCATGGAACTTTTTCCTAATATTAGATTCATTCATTCATTTAATATGGTCCTTAGCTTGAGTGGCTTTTTAAACGTTAGACGTTGTGAGAAAAATACACATATTACTATGAAATTTTGTAGTCACAAGTTCGAAAATACTCTAATTTAGATATATACATCCGGTTATAACGGAAGTATGCAAGAGCTGTCGTTTTTGACCAAAAAATGAGGTTACAATTCGGTTTGATGTTTGCTTTTTTATGTAAGGCTTGTCGCGCGTTTTGCATAGTATACCTGCTCCGTTTTTGATAATTTTTCATTCATTTAAATGTGGAGAATTGAGAAATGGTCCCATATTTAGAAAAACTCAGATCTAAAATCTACTTCCCTCCAAAAACCGCCCCTGAAGGTGGTGAACGAGGCAATTTTTCTCGAAAATCTGAGATTGCAGAATTAAAGATGAGACCATATCCGGAAACGTCTATATTGAACATTGCTTAAAAAGAGTTAGGTATGGTAAAGACCGAAATATGTGTATTTTCGCTATGTGGAGAAGGAAATTTTATCGAAAATTGAAAATGTGAGACGGCTGATTTAAAGAAGAGATTAAATGCAGCAACATTTAATTTGGACATTTTGCAATGAAAATAACGGTTTTCGAATTACACAATTGGTAATGTCTGAAATAGAGATTTGTGTGGAAGCAGGCTCAATTTATGAAATTGAAAACCTCTAATCTACATTGCAAATAAAGAAGAAAGGCTAGAAACATTTTCGATAAAATTGGTATATATTTTTTGCTAGAAAGGAAACCAAACTACATCCCCTTAACATGAAAGAAGTTAGCTATTTAGAACACCACACTGTATTCCAGATTACCATTTAAAAACTTATTTTTGGCCAATCTCGCAGAAATGATGGATAATAACGATTTAACTGTTAGCTTTGTTATGTTTCGATAAACATGCATTTCGTATAGTAAACGTGCTCAGATTTTGATGATATTTCTAGTTAAATTTCGTAGAAAAATGTACCCATTTTGATCGTTCGTACTTTAAAATTTCGAAAAAATTTCAGCAGCTTGTTATTTGTCAATAAATAAGAAGAAAATGAAAGTTTTAACAATGTTTATATACAGGGTATCCCAGCGCATCAGAATACGTTTTATTTTAATTGGACACTCCATTTTGATATTATAAATTGAAAGCTCTTTAAATTCCCATAGTATGGGTCTGTTATGGGTAGTTCAGGAGTTATGGGTATTTTTATACGGAAAATGGGTATGTATTTGGACGATCGTGGTGGCGTTACTGCGTAAGATATTGGAGCAATAAAGAATATTTTATATCACATAACAGAGAATGTCCATATCACATAAATATACAATTACATATAGATGTATATATTAGGTATATTAATATCGAGCGATACAAAAAAAAAACATTCCCATTAGGCAGACACATAATTAAGTGATGTTTCAGTCAATATAAATGCAATTGCAGATGTCTCAAGGCATGTTCTTATTTTCAAAGGCCTACTGGGGATGAATTATTTTTGGATCGCTCGATATAATCTCCCAGCATTAGTATAATTTAAACAACAGAAACTTTAAATTGATAATAACTGTCAAACATAAAAATGGTCAGTCCCTTGACAAAATATTATAAAACTATTTCGTTATAGCTATTTGAAATGAAGCTTAAAAACATCTTATTTATAAATAATATATTGATATTGATGTATATTAATCCTGATGTTATTCCAGAAATTTTCAATTTTCAACAACCTCACCTATTTGTTGAGACTTATTAGATCTTAATGTATTTATACTTATGAAATTATTACTATAGCATCCTGATGAAGACATGTATTATGTTGAAACGTCGATTTGGAATATACTGTATTCAAAATTGGCAAATTTTTGCTGCCTTATAGTCTCGCTTTTCTTTCAACCGATCTTCCCCCTCCCAAATCTGCGAAAATAGGAAATTAAGACGTTTGAAACAAATTAGGATGGTATAGTTTGGTGTATAGGTTACAAGAAAAATAAAATAATATCTCTTATAGACATTGTTGAAAACAAATTCTTTTTTTTTAATGCCATTTTGGACAAAAACGACCATTGTGGAAGCACCACGATAGAAAATAATCATATAAAGCATAGAATATATTATTATAAAGCTTCATAAATGGAATGCAGGTTCATTAATATATCAATTATACAATTTGCTACACAACGTGCCTCAATAGCTTGAGATGGTTGATTCATCACCTCCTAATCCCATCAGCCACAAGGGTCACGTTCTAATCCCTAATACAATCTCACCTTTTATTCAATATATTATTTCTGTTAGTAAATAACTAGTTAATATATCTACTATATGAGAGAATATAGTAATAGAATTAATGTCATAATAAAATTAAAAATATGGTACTGGTAGAGCTCATACTCTAATAGTTCTGTACATTACTATTTGGGTAAAGAATTTTAAACATTATACGAGAAATTATCAGATATAATGAAATAAGTAAATTTATTCTCATTAATAAAACAGTCTATCCCAGGAATTCGTTTTTTTAATTTTAAAGACTATTATTATATTGTCTCTTATTATTAATATATTATTTTTTATAAAAACACAAAGTAATCCATTAAGGACGGGACTTGAACATATCGGAAGTCAACTTTATCACTGAACCAAGCTACAATTGCAGATGCATTGACATACACTGTATAAGCAATCAATGTACAGGCATTTCACTTATGAAGCATTATGATAATCTGTTCTGTGCTATGTGATTTTGTTTTATTTGTCGTTTGTTTTCTTCTTAGAGTGGCTATCCGTTCCGGATGTTGGCTATCATGTTGGCTATTCGAACTTTGTTAACAGCAGCGCGGAATAGCTGAGTGGTTGATTGGTTGAACCACGAATTTTTTCAACCACGATATTATCCTTCTGCCCACTCCTCTAGCTCCATATACCTTGCCTTGGAGGATCTTCTGCAAAAGGACATATCGGCTCTCATTGCGCATTATATGTCCCAGATATTGTAGCTTTCGAGTCTTAACTGTCCAAGGTATTCGTTGGATTCTTCGGTACAGTCACATTTCAAATGCCTCAAGTTTTATGAAGGAGGACTCCGTAACCGTCCACGATTTGACCCCATAAAAAAGGATCGAAAACACGTAGCATCGCAATTGTCAAATTCTCGTTGACAGTTGTAAGTCATGGCTGGTGAAGACTTTTTTCATCTTGATAAATGTTGTTCTGGCTTTTTCAATACGCGTTCTGATCTCCACTGAGTGGTACCAGTTATCATTTATGTTCGTGCCCAAGTATGTGTATTTGTTGACTTTTTCTAAAGTAGTTCCGTTTACCAATAAAATACCGCAGGTGTTTTGGTTTTTACTGATTATCATAAACTATGTTATGTTGGTGTTTATTTCCAAACCTTATTGTCGACTGTATGATGTAACACTGTCCATTAGGAGTTGTAATAAAGCTAGGTTATCTGCAAAAATAACGGTATCATCTGCATATGTTATTTTATTCAATCGTTCTCCATTTAGCAGGATTCCAGCTTCAATATCTTGCAGAGATTCTCTGAAGACGTATTCAGATTACAGATTAAAAATTACAGGAGATAGTATGCATCCCTGCCTTACACCACGTAATATTTGTATCTCTTCTGTTGTCTCTCTCTCTACCCTGACACAAGCCATTTGATTCCATTAGAGATTTTTGATGATTTTGAGGTCCTTCCCATCCAGGCCAGCTTTTTGCCGAACTTCGATCATTTTCGTGTGCCGCACTTGATCAAACGCCTTCTTATAGTCTATGAAACATGCGTATACATCGCAGTTTACATCCCTGCATCGCTGAAACAATACCTGGATTGAAAATAGAGCCTCTCTAGTACAACAGCATTTCTAAAGCCAAACTGGGTCTCAGATATCTGTTCCTCACATAGTTTGAATATTCTACTGTGAATTATCTTCAGGAATATCTTTAGTAGATGGCTTATTAAGCTTATTGTTCGAAATTCGCTACATGTCCTAGCATTAGGCTTTTTGGGGAGGGTAATAAATTCAGATTTCAGCCATTCTGTTGGTATGACGCCCATATCATAGATCGCATTGAACACTTTTGTAAGCCACCCTAGATTCTTCCCCTCGATCAACTTTAATAACTCAGCCGGAATTCCATCGGGACCCAAGGCCTTTTGATCTTTAGAATTTTTCAAGGTTGCCTGTACTTCTCCTTATAAGATTGGGGGACCATCTGTTTTATCAATATTGGGTGGCACCGTTCTCACGTCATCAAACAGTTGTTTAATGTACTCTTCCCAGGTTTGCTTAATTTCAGACATATTTACTATAAGTCGGCCTTGGTTATCCTTAAATAACTGTTCTTCTTTTAGCTATTCCCGTCATTTTCTTTACCTTCTTGTGCAGATTAAAGCTATCAAATTTGGCTTGACATTGACTTCCTCATGTTTTTCCCGTTTCTCTTTTTCTTTAGCTATTCTTATTTTCACCCTTATTTGTCTCTGTATGTTCGTGTATTCTCTCGTTTTATTTTTAAACAATCTCCTTCTTTCCAACAGTTCCAAGATCTCGTCTGTCATCCAAGATGTCTTCATATATTTGCTAGGCTTTAAGTACTTTTCTTTGACTTTATGAATACTTTCTCGGAGCATTTTAAGGTCGTTTGTGCTAATGACATAATGGTCGTTATTACGCAAGTTTGATAAACTAAACCACACAATTTTCCTCCCGGAAATCCTATTTCACTATTTTCGAATTATAAGGGGGAGGGAGATCGGGCGTAAAAATACTTGTTTATAAAGGTGCCATTTTCATCTTTCGTGAAACTCTAAAAAGTAAAACATATTCCTGAAGCTGACTTCCGCATTTATATACTTGTTAGTAACTTATGATTTCTCCGATAAAACCCTTGAATTTAGTATAGTATTGATGTTTAAATATGGAGGTTCTTGATTATATTTCGTTCAAATGACTCTTCAAACTGGAGGAAGGAAGGAAAAGTAAACATTATGTTTGAATTCGATATTAATTTTATATATTGGAGCACCAATCTATTCCAGTATTAAAAATAAATATTTATTCCACTATTTTGTATACAAAAACATCAAGGTTTTTATAACTTCCATATCTCAAATTAAACTGGAGGATATTTGAACTCATATTTGGTTGCACTTTATGACCTCTTTTTGTAACTGCTAAGGCAGCTCGCCATTTGATAATACTAATAATAATAATAATAATAATAATAATATTAATAATAATAAGTCTTTATTAAATATAATAGAATACATAGAAAATATATAAATGTTAAAGAATATCAGTGCGAGATTCAGTTCACCAGATAGTCTGGCAACTGTTCTACCACCTAACCCCAGTAGCACATCACAAAATAGGTAGAAATATTATAATTCAATAAGAGAGATTATGTTGACATAAACTTAAAGTAGAAAAGTTTATATAGTGTACTAGCTTTTGCCCACTACTCCACCCGCGGAAGATTCTTATGTTTGTTTTTATATATATATATATATATATATATATATATATATATATATATATATATATATATATATATATTTATATATATATATATATATATATATATATTTATATATATATATATATATATATATATATATATATATATATATTTATATATATCAAGCTATCTATAAGAAATTTTAACAAAGACAGATGAACTACATTGGAATTATTTGCGGACTAATTCTCTCATTTTTCTCGCAAAATCAATCTCAAATCAGATTTTGTTAATGTACGCTAAACAGTCGTAATGCTATAACTTGTATGAGTGCCAAATTTGAAATTTAGCTTTCGAAAGAAAAATACTGTGACAGACAGATAACAATGCTCGTTTGAGGTCCATTTGTTTTTCATCGGATGTACGAAATCCTAAGATTTAAACTATTCGTGCTATTATTACTTATTTATTTTAATTTATTTATTGCCTAATAAATACATCGACATGCTGAAACCTTGTATTTCAGCTGCAATACGATGGTTTTGTGTGAAAGGTTCAATCAAGAATTTTTTCAAATTTATTTTATGATGTTCTATGTGCTGCGTTATATTATTTTCTCATTCGTGAAAGCGTACAATAACAGCTCTATCCATTTTGAGTGTTTCGCTCACTTGCGACTGACGATATAAAGCGAGAGAGAGACTTTGAAATAGGGATACGCGGAAAATGGCTTCGCCATTTGTTTGTAAAAACAATAATTACTTCTAACTGTGGCATCGTTGTGTTCAATGTATCTGGCGTAATTGCATTTTTACACTGTACCCACCGAGTAATGCTTCTCTGACAAGCGTAGTTGAAAAGCTAGACATTTGACGTGGAAATTTCTGATGGATTAATGCTAGAGCGGTTTCATAAATAACAAATTTTGTAGGTTAACAAGTACTAACCAAATAATACTCATGTTGATGTATTAAGCATAGACGCCAAATAGAGATAAATATAATTATTAGGTATTCATACAACTGTAAGCAAGTAGGTCACTTCTCCAAGTCGAAACTTCTGCATGTTAATGGAAAGTTTGACTGTGTATGTGCCAGAGCTAGGGTAGCTCTACACTGCCGTAAAACTGATTCTAGTTGCTAGGGAATTCATTGAAATTGACGCTTGCATCTCAAGCGGCAAAGGCTCGACAAGAGCTGACCAAAGCAATCTGCAGAATCGTTCTCCAGTTACGGACTCAAAGCGAGTGCACGTTGCTCTACTGCATATCGCAGCCTCCTGAAAGCACGATGCAATGCCATGTTTAACCCACCTGAGAATCATCACAGAGATATTGAATCCTCTATTTCAGGCGATGTAGGAAATGAGAGAGCAGTTTAATTTTATGACTCTCATGAATAAATTAGCACAAGTTTTCAAAGAATATTTTGCTTCACCTTCAAGATGAATCGATAATTTGACAATATTTTACTTAAAAATGATGGAGGATATTTAAAATATATGTTGCTATCACTTTCATTTACAAACATGAAGCATATAACTCTATATTTATAAGAGTTTTGCCGTAGTATTGACTATAATTAAGAAATCAAAAAATTATTTCTTACCTACGCACATATTCAACGTTGCCGGATTAGATGCTGTTTATCTACAGAAATCTGATAGGATTCTTAGCCCACTTTAAAACATGAATCTTACGCTCAGAAAATGTGATGTCGCAGAAGGAACTACAGCCAGAGAACTATCACTTGATCTTATTATTTATTATATATGTGTATCCCTCAATTACATGTTCTCACAGTTTTGCGAAACACACAATTGCAATTTATAATTGCCTACATGCTTGAGAAATTTTGCTTTTAACTTACATCTTCCTGAGATTCCATATCTATTGAAATTGATTGCTAGCCTTCTCTTAATTATTTACGTAAAATGATTTTGATGAGATCTTCATTCCTCCTCGCTCCTGATTTTTGTTATCGGACGGATATCTTTAAAAATCTTGATGACAAGAAAATGGAAAAGATCTGATATAAAAAATTAAAATAATCAGTTTCATTCACATAATCGATCAACATTCCTTGCAATTCATCCCTGATAGCAATAAAATATATCCATAGAGGAGAAATATTCACTGAAAGAATGTTTACCCTGAAACTAACACAGAGAGATTCTATCCAACAAATATACCATCATACAATGTCTGCACATTGCTCGAGAGATGGTCGCATGATATTGCTGCACACGAACAAAAGAAACGGTTTGTTTGATATTCGTATCAAAGTAGCGATATATGTCGCAGTCGTTTATAGAGAGAGCTTGGTGCTGTCATTGTTATCGAATGAATGCGGAAGGTCACTAAATGTATCATGTATGGCTACGTAGTTGGTGAAGTTTTATTGTCGGCCATATAATATGCATCCGCCATTTATCGAACAAGGTCCGGTGCGACAATGTGTGCACGGATTTGTATTCAAGGTTGTATCCATAATTTCCAAAATGCAAATGCATGAATTCAGTCGCTAGGGGCACAAGTTGTATCTCTAAATATTAATCATAGTTGAAAAATGTTGATGTAATAGTTAAAATACAAATTTAGAAAACTTAAGACTCCAAGAGCAGGAAATGATTGTCCATTAACACGACTTTCTAACCTCTCTCAAACAAAGCCCATTATGTGACAAACAACATCTTAATCATGTTAAATTTTGACGATAGAGGAAACCTTTAGCCAGAATTTCAGTAAGCATTAAGAGAATTTGACTATCTATTATACCATATTTTTGTATCTGAGATACACGTTATAAACATCGATAACCTACAAAACCAAGGAAGGAAGCAATAAAATTGGTCCATCCGTTCCTGAGAAGGACGACCAATGACTAAAACATCTGTTGAAAACCGGTCACCAAAAATGTTGATGATCTACGATGTTTGTATACTGAAAATACATTTCTTCATTCTTCTTGTAAAATAATTAAGCTCTTCATTTGATGTTCTTAATGGAAGTTATAAGCAACTTTTTCCGTGCTACCTGCCAGTGAAAATCGAATCGGAATCGGTTCAGCCCTTACGGAGATTAGCTGGAACAAACAGACATACAAAAATCATGAAAATTGTTGTTTTTTATTAGTGAAACATATACTTCCATATGCAAAAACCTGTTATTCTGAAATTACAAACATACAACTCGAATTTATTTAGTTGTATAAATTTCTTCTAAAATAAAACTAGCTTGAAATATTCCTTGTAACATTAGCTACCTACCACTTGTATGTGTATCGTGCCTACCACTGAAATTGCCATCGGAATCGGTTCAGCCGTTACAGAGATTAGCCAGAACAAACAGATAGACAGACAGAAAATATAAAATTGTTCTTTTGTTATTATTGAAATATATTTTTCATCTGCAATAAATTAAAACCAGTTATTTTGTAATTACAAACAGTCACTTTATTTTGTTTATTAGTATAGATGTCAAAGAATAATTTTGAATTACTTTATTAAGAAGTAGTACCTAATTGTTTCTAGATGACGAATTGGTAGGTATTCCCGAAAATCAAATCTAACTAGAAAGACTGACAATATTACAAATCAAATAATAACTAATAAATTTGAATATTCAGAATTACCTAGATAGAGTTTGCTACATATCATATAGGTACTGTTTAAACAGTATTTCTTTATTCTTTTTGAATAACCTATAAGTAGTTATTTATTATACAAGGGAAAAAAGTATTAGATTTTAGCTCGAAATCGAAAACTGAAAAATAATAATTCTTCTCGTGTATAATACACTATGACGAAAAAAAAACTATGACTCAATATTGAAAAATGAAATTTTAAGATTAAACTGGTAGGCTGTTGTAGTTACTTATAACGACAATTAGACCTGCGTTGCTTATGAAATCTTTAAAGTAATTAAATATCTGTCAATTTAATTCTGTGATTTTATTTCAAAATTGCAAACTCGGAGTTTTTTTTTAAATGTCTTATTTCAAGTTTTTTCTGACTCTGACACCGGAGCTAGTAGATGCAGCGACAGTAGCGTCACGAAAATTATTGCCAGCTAAATCGCTATGTTTATGTGTATATATACCAGAATATTATCCCGTGGGAAAAAATCATTTTATGAAAAGTAATACTTTGTCAAGAGAGATAGAATGTCAAACTTTTACTTGTCACAGAAAAAAAATCATTTTTTAACCTGATAATAGTATGATCTTCTTCCTATTCGGTCACCCGTTTTGGGTATCGTGCCATCATGATTTGTGATCTGTGAGTTCTTTTCATATCTGCCTATCTTCTGCGGCTTTGAAACATTCGTTGAGTGATACTCCGGTTTCCCTAACGATGTGGTCCACATATCTGATTGGTGATCTACCTCGGCTTCTCTCGTTCCTTGTAAATACATTCCCCTGGACGGTGAGTTTCTCCATTCCGTTTCATCGAACGATATGTCCAAAAAAGATGATATTCGCTCGGAGACGATGCTGCGCAGTCTTTTTTTGATCTTCAGTAGGTTTAGAATCGACTCGTTTATTATTCTTTGTGTCCATGATATGCGTAGCACCTTTTGCCAACAGCACATTTCAAAAGCATCGATAGCGCGATTATCCGTTTCCTTGAGTACCCAGCACTCTGATGCATATGAGAAGACAGAATACTTGAGTTTTAACTAGTCTAATCTTGGTGGACACGGTTATGTCATGACTCTTCCAGATCTTAGTAAGTGTTGCCATGGTTACTTTTGCAACTGCTGACCTCCTTTTGATGTGCATCCCTCTGGATAAGCGATCTCAGATACTCGAATTGGTTAACCACAGCTATACCATTTATTTCCTTGGTTGCTGACCTGTTGTTTCTTAGTCGGTTGATAATCATTATTTTTGTCTTTGATCTGTTAACAGTTAGCCCTGCCTCCTGACTAGTCATCTCGACTCGCTGTAACAGTTCTGTTAGTTCTTGCTAGTTGCTGGCAAATAAAGTATTATCGTCAGTATACCTAAGATTATTGATTGTTCTTCCGCCCACAGAGAGATACCTCCCTCCCAGCCATCTGTAGCTTTATGGATGATACACTCACCATAAATGTTGAACAGAAGTGGACTTACAACGCATCCCTGTTTGATACCCTTGCCGAAGCGGAATGATTCGGTCAGTTCGCCTTTAACTTTTACGTTCGCCGTGTTATTCTGATATAAACCTTTCAAGAGTTCGACAAGGTTTCCAGAGGTGCCCATTTCGAAGAGATACCTCCACATGTTCTGCCGTCTATCACAGTCAAAGGCGGGCAGCAGGCGTATGTTGTCTTTCCAAAATCTCCTGCAACATAACCTTACTCGCATGCGGTATTAAGGCGATTGTACAATAGTTGTCGCAGATTTCTCTGTATTCTTTCTTGTATAATAGTATGTTAAATATCATGTAATTAACCAAGACAATAATCATATCATAACATATAAACTCTGTTCTACTGAACTGTTAAGACTACCTTAGATTAATTTAAATAAAAGGAAATAGATACCTTTATATATTCTTTACCTACTTTATGTTATATGGATATACACCTGCATCTGAGAGACTAACCCTTCCTAAATTATATGTCTCTGGCACAATAACCGTAATTTTATAATGAATTTTCAATTCGCTAATGCTTCCTACATAAAAAACTACATATTGCTTAACGAAATATTCTGTATTTTCGAGATGTTTGAGTGTCTAAGTAGAACACCCTGTAGCTCTAAGCTATATAAGTTTTAGGTCATTTGGATAAAAATCTTCATATTTTGAGTTCAAGATTCAATGTTAAAATATTTTAAATGATTATTGATCAATCATACCGTAGGTGTATATGAATTATGTGGGAAGTTCACATTGCACCTCATAGAAATCCTATGGCAGCAGTTGTCTCTTCTATCAAAAGTAATATTGGCATCGGATTAGAATAGTAAGCATACGTACGTACTATTCAAAATGAATTATTAATACCTACAACAAGCAAATAATGAGTACCCAGACAAAAATTACAATCGTATTGGCTTGTGAAATGAATATTTGGGTTCGAAATACAAGATAGGAACTTCTAGAAGAACAAAATTGAGTCAATTAAAAACTCTACCATATTAATTATGTCTGTATTTATTTGGTAATATGACGGATAATGAATTTAATTCTGAATCAGAAATGTATTTTGACCTTTCTTGTAAGAGAAACCGATCATAAACATACAATGTATCATCTGTTTCCACAATAGGAATAGGTATAAATTTAGGGGCTAAGATTAACACATTTACTCATAAAAGCTTTTCGACAAACTCCAGCTATTAGAGATTATTTCACCCACTTGAAATCTAACCACAGAGCGAAACGTAGGTCCAAGTAGATCTCAAGTAGACATCCTTCTGCACTGGGTGTCAAAATTTATTGTGAATTGTTAAAATTCTCATTGCTGTAACAATCGATTGAAATTTTCAATATTTTATATATCGTCATTAAATCCGATCGTCTAACTCTCAGGTAATCATATTGTTACGTCAACCAATTATCTCATACTTACGGTTATTATTCATTTTGGTATTATTTGCTAGTTTCATGTATAGTTCATTAGTTAATTCTAGAATTAGTACATTTTTTCTCGAACCTTCCAGAAGTGATATGTGAGTAGGTCAATTTTCTGACTGTATTGTTAGTTTGACAAGCGTCTAGAACTTTCTCTATGGATGTCATGTCAAGATGCAAAACACAAAAATAGTTATGTTTAACAAAACCAATCGAAACTAGCCGAACTTACAACCGCACCAATTATCTATCAGAAATTTGACATCTGATTAACAAATCGCTTGTTGATTTTCTATCTCGAAATCATGATTAGATATATAAAGCCACTTTGATCACGGGTCACAGTCAGACTATGAAATCAGACAGTCAGAGACGGGCGTTAATAGAAGCACTCAATTATTGAGTTCTCCCACAGCTTTTAGCCCAAGGTAAAACCTTACAATATCAGAGATATTCTAATACAAAATTATCATTACCTTGATTATGGATGGTGCATTGGAAGTTTCAATAAACTTTTCTTTAAAGAGTGAATATACACAACCAATGAAAATTTAGCAATCATACCAAATTCGTGTGAAATTTTAAGCACCTTCTAAAAAACTGCTCTAAGCAATAGCATAGATTTAAAAAGGTGTATCATTGTGCCATATTTTCCCACGTACGAGTATTGTTGCTGATTAGAAAGCAGGCAACTCTATCTCTCCATCTCCTGATGCGTAAGCAGGGACACGTCGACTCCAATATCTCAGTAATAAGCTCTTAGCGCGGGTTTACGAGTTTCGTTGCGCGCGTGAGAGTCTCGCGTACGCAAAATGCTTCGCGGGCGCAACTTTTTAAACGTATGTATTCAAGTAGGATCATTTACGAGTTATTCGCGAACGTCTTCGCTGGCGTAAGCGAGACTGAGGCGCGCGCGGAGTCGGTTAAATATTTCGCAGGTTAAATAATTCTACGCACGCAAAGCCTCACGCGCGCTGAGGAGTGAATCACGTGATTACAGTAACCAATCAAGGAACTATTCAAAATTCAAACAGCGGACGTTCTGTCAAATTCATATTTGAGATACGAATTGGGTTATGTATTGTGTATTGTAGTGAGTGTAGTGTATCAGTTTTGTGTTTGGTTTTGGAAGTGTATACTTATTATTTATATTTATTGCTGGTTGTTTTGTTCCGATAATGTCATCATCAGAAAAAATAAGAAAGTCTAAGAAGGAGCGGGCTGCTGTGAAATTAAGAGAAGATAGGCTGAAGGATCTCTTGATTGTCAAAGTTGAACAAAGGCCACAACTATATGATAAGGAGAACGCTGGATACAAAAACCCTCAGGTTCGATCAGAAGCTTGGGATGAAATAGAGCGACAACTGAAAGGTGAGTCTTTTCTTTAAATAAATATGCTGCAGAATAATTCAACCGTATGGATACTTAACTTGGAAATGTTTAATAAAGTAACTACATTAGAAGCTATGCGGATTTGGAAGTGTCTTCGGGATGGTTTTACGAGAGAAATTAATTTGAGGAAGCCGGAAACAGTGAGTGGAGCCGGAGCAGCCCGACGCACTTCGTTCCAATATTATGAACAAATGAAGTTCATAGAGGGCTTCGTCCGAAGGAGAGAGTGGGCAATTCTATTGCAATTTTTTTCTCGCAACTGTAATTGCTGATGATTTATTTCAGAAGCATCTCTTCCATGGAAGAGGGCGAAGAAGAAGAAAAAGTTGAGGAAGAAGACGCTGACATAAGCGAAGATATAGAGGCCGATCTTGGTATCTTTGACCCCAATAACTCCCCAGATAGGAGGGCTGCTCAAGAGCTGTCTCAGTTCCTTGCAGAGGTGCATGAAGGTTAGTATATGGGTATATAATTTTCCTTCTTATTGCAGCAAACTCTTTGACAATGACATTTATATTGTTCCAGAACACCAACCCAGTTCGAGAAAGAGTCCCCGTAGAAGCCCAAGAAAAACGAATGAATGTGGGCTGGTGGCTCCTGTAACCCCAAAAATACTAAAATTTTCCACTCCTATTAGCAAAACTCCAGTTCTGTCACCTCGAAGGGACAAGAAAAGGAGTAGAGCCAGAATGGAGGCGGACTTGGGAGTGGAAATCACCAGGGTAGTCGGAGCTCTGGATCAGGCCATAAACTCCCACCAACAAACTCCAGACCCCTTTCAACTTAGTGCTGAAATGATGCTGGGGACATCCATTGGGACAACTCTTGCTTCTATAAGAAATAAATGCCTTCAGAACAAGTGGAAGAGGGCCTTCCGCATTTTGCTCTGTGACATGGAAGATGATATAGCCACTGTAGAGGGCACCCAGTAGACGTCCTTACTTTATTCTGGGTTTTTTTCTAATGCTTTACTTTCAAGATGGTCGCAGGTTATGTAATAAGTTTAAAATACTTATTAAATATATCTTACAAAGATTCTCTTAATGTTTCATTGAGATTGTGTATTTTAAGACTTTAAAGATATCGTATATCATAAACTTTGGCATGATTTTGATTTTAAATATAGCATATATCGAATAACCATTGCTACATAATACACAATTCTAAGAGATAATGAACTTCAAACACCAATATTTTATATATATATTAGGAATATTAAAATATAAAATAATAAATGTGGGGATGAAATAGAGTAGCTGTGTTTCAGGGATGTAGAAAGTGGAGAAAAAAATACTCGATTTCAACACGGTAGATCTTAGCAGTACTTGGCTGTAGGAGAGAGGGTTCTTCAAATTGTATAAGCTCCTATCAAGTGTAAATCTTATCTAATTCATATTTATTATGGTGTGATGTAAAAATATTTCATTGTTCTCAACTCAGTGTACCTTATAAAATTTGTCTCTCCGTAGGCTACGGGCCATGATTTTAAGAAATACATTGGAAATTTCAAAAAAGCAACTCTTATATTTATAACATAAAGATTTCTAAATAACTAAATTCTATTCACTAAACTCTCAGACACTCAATATGCAGACAGTAATAAATTTTTAGAATATTTGTATTCATTTATTCTTGTAACTTAAATAAAAACACACAATGCTTTACTATAAAATAAAATAAATAAATATGGTTTCTGGTGACCGGCGCAGTCATTTTGAGATTATTCGCCATATAAGAAGACGTTTAAACGAAGGGCTGCCTCCTATTAGTCTCATCTAGATTTGCTTCACCATCGCTTACATGGGCACCCCAGAATCCTTTACGGATTCTCTCTTTCTGCCATTCCACAGAACCTGCACCACTGAAAAAATCTGCAAGAGTCTCACGCATAGCAGTTGCTGATTTGGAGCAATTTTTAGAACGGCAAGATGGTGATGGAACCAGGGCACTTTGCTCCCCTTGTACATGAAGACGACATCCACCTTCCCGAAGTTCACCATCTTTTTGTTCAATATCAACAAATTGTTCTGGACAATACTGTTGCCTAGCTGCTACATCTCTAGAGCGTATTATGAAGTTATGCAGGCATACTGATGCAAGAACTATTAGGTCTGCAGTCTCCAGGCTACAGCAGATAGGTTGTCGAAAGATTCTCCAGCGTGCAACAAGAATACCGAATGCATTTTCAACTACTCTACGGCCCCTGCTCAGCCTGTAGTTGTAGATGGCCTCTTTCAAGGAAAGTTTCCGTGCTGCAAATGGTTTCATAATATTTGTACGAAGCTGAAAGGCGTTATCGCCAGCAAAGAAATAATCTACAACTTTATCAGATCCTGGTAGTACTGAGCGGTCGGGTGAATTCAATTTATTTGACATCAGTTTTCGTCCAAAAACAGATTCTGACAAAATCGCTCCATCATTTAGTGAACCTTCACCACCTACATCTACGACGAGAAAGGAATAATCAGCATCTGCCACAGCCATCAAAACAATGCTGAATGTTTTTTTTTAATTAAAAAACAAACTTCCACTGGCTTTTGGCTGCTGAATTAATATATGTTTACCGTCTATTGCACCCAGACAGTGAGGAATGTTCCATTTATTCCAGAACCTGTAAAATAAATAAAGTATTGTATCAATGAATAGGTATACTCATATCTATGTACGTTTACTTCAAAGGAAACTGCAAAATATCAAAATTACAATGAACTTACTCTGAGGCTACATTTTTCCATTCATCTGGTGATGAAGGAGCGGTGCGAACAGATCTATGTAAAACTTTCACTATAGCTGCCAGGGTTTCGCGAATAATTACGGACACAGTTGGGCGACTACATCGATATCAAAAGCTTAGAGATGCTTGAGAGTCACCAGCAGCCAGATAACGAAGTGTCATTGCCAATCTTTGATGAGGTAGAAGTACTGTTCTCATTTTTTTTTCTTCGTCAGGATTGGACCGACCAATCCAAGCAAATAATCGAACCTAAAACAGGTAGAAAAGGTTGCTGATATAGAAGACTTAGTTTTTGACCGACTTCAAAAAGAAGGAGGTATACAATTCGATTGTTTGCTTTTTTGCATAGTAAACGTGAACCAATTTGGATGATTCTTTTTTCATTTGAAAGAGGAGTATTGAGAGATGGTCTCATATTCAAGTTTTCAAAATGGAACATCCCCTTCCCCCAAAATGGGGTGGAGGGAGCACTTTTTGTTGAAAATTGAATTTCTTTTCTTACAAGATTAAGGACGAGGTCATTTCCATTCAACTTTTAACTTTTTAGAAATCATCTCAAAATTGTGAAATAAATATTTTTTATGCAAAATGGGACCGACTTTTTCGTTGGTGCATTGAAAGCTACTAAATAATACTTTTTGTATTTGTACAACTTTTGAAGTTGGTGCAGAAAGTCTTACATCACCTATAATAGCACAACTTCAAAATTACCAGTATAAATAGAAAGAGTATTATTTAGTAGCTTCCAGTGCACCAAAGAATAAAGTCGTTCCCATTTTTTTCTATAAAAAAATATTCTAGAAGTAAAACAAATCATAAGCCATCTACTTACCGTTGGTGCGTGAGTCTTCTATAATTAAAAAATAAGGCACTATCAAATTGTAGTTCTTTAATAAGATTGTCACCATCTCCCAGCTCTCGTCTTCTTTGAAAAAGAGGCCGAACTCCAATCATACGATGACGAGCGTACTTTTTCCTCAGTAATATTAGGAGATGTGTTAGATTTAAAAGCAATCGTGTGTGTTCTAGAAACTGTCGATTCATTATTGCTATTTCAAAAATATCGGATACCTATATCACGTATGTTTTGACAGCTATTTGAAAAAGCGGTGGCGCTACGCTTCGCACGACAACATAACCTCGAGTCTCGGCATTGGACGCACGCCGCCGAAACTTATAAATGGGTTGGCGTAAATCACTCGCGCAAACCTCTTCGCGTGCGCGAAGCATTTTGCGTACGCCAAGCTCTCACGCGCGCAATGAAACTCCTAAACCCGCCCTTATAGAGCTCATCAAAAGAGCTTTTAAATTAATGTAATAGATCTAATAAATATTCTATTTACATTGAATATCAATCAATTGAATATTTGTTTGTGTACTAAAATTAGAAAGTTCAAAATGAAACTAGTTCCAAGTTAAATATTTTTAACAAGCAACGGATATTAAATGTTTGGCTTTTAAATTGTGCTTTATTTACATATTCTATCAGCCAAAAAAATGAGACTGCTGAATAGATCAACAGTATTTTACGGTCGAATATTCGATGGAATCAGTTTTTTTTAACATATGGTGCAATATTTAATTGTTCATAAAAATGATATGAATCGATATTAAATGGTTAAATGTTTTAACTAGATAAATTTAATTTGAATTACAGCTCAAATTACATAATTTACAGTATACCGGAAGGACCAAAAAGCCGATCGCCCGATTGATTTCAGGAAAAAATCTCATGGCTAAGATAATTTAAATTCTTTGCTCCTAAATTTACCGGTGAATGGCAAAGTCTTTGAAGAGAATTTGATAATCAATTTGTATTCTTCTAAAATATGCCCAGTTATAGAAGATCTTGAATAACTAAACTAGATTAAGGCCTAACTTCTGAACATTTTTTTTAATATTCTAAGTTTTTTTCTAACACAAGATACAATTAAGAACACAAAATGTATAGATGTATCACCATCTCTCAAAATAGAAAAATTATTAGTAGGTACTTCATCAACTACAGAAAAATGAGGTATGAAACGTGGATAAATAGGTAGGCAAATAAAACAGCCAACCAGTCACTCCCTATATTGAAATAAAAAGGATGTTGGCAGGTAATATAATTTGGATTGAAAAACAGTGGAAGAAAGATCATGCTTATATTTTTATGAATTTTTCTTGATGCCCACATCAAATTGTTTTCCATCGTTATCCATAGGCGACATAGACTATTGCTGCTAGACATAAAAACTACTTCCATCCCATGAATTGATATACCTAATACTTATTTATTACGTTTTTAATGCGCTCTATGATATCATGTTGCGTGACTGGTCGAGTTTAAAGAAATTCTTCAATCTTTTTCTTTGATAGAACTTCAGACAAGTTAAGTCTGGTGAACTACCTGGCCATTGAAATAAACTTTGTTTCTGGTCCATTTACTAGTAAAAACTTTAACTTGCCTAAAGACACTGGAGATCCGTGAAGCAGAAATAAAACTTTTTTATATTTATAATACAGAGCTAATAGTAGTTACCAACATTTATGCGCTTTTACTCTTATCTTGAGATATCTACAAGTGGTTTGCTCCAGTTTGAATTCAATTTAATAGGTTTTCAGCGTAGTTCGTAATAACGGGTGGTTTCTATCTGATTTTTTTAAACGAGTTTTAATATTTTTATCTGAAGTTAGACCTTAAACTAAATGGAATTAGGTATAGGATATGTGATTGTCTGCTCAACGCTTTTAGACATAAAGAAAATTTTATTAAAATCGGCCATACCTTACCGAATTATTAGGCATCTCTTCAATAAAGAACCTCCTTACTGTTCCCTTTTCATTATGTTAAGAAACATAACTTAGGTCCTCTTCTAGTTTACTCATTTAAGACCTACTATGATTAGGTTGGATTTATGAATAAAAAGGATTTTTCAGTGTTTCTTAAATTACGCTCTCTAGTGATAGAGCTGTACAGGATGGTCAAATAATAGTGTAGGTACTGTATTTCGGGCACTGCTCGTTGTAGAGACATGAAATGAAAAGTTTGATGACTAAAGTAGCCAACAGAAAGTGGTATATTGGTGGTGGATATTATTTGGTGGTTTCAAAGATGGCCGCTAGGAGGCTTAATGGTTATTTTGAATTAAGAAAGTGATGTGTCTCGAAATTTTACCCCATTTGGGTAAATTAGAATGTTTTTGAAGTTGAGATAAATGCTACTATTTTTTATTCAGGACAATTTCTGTGTCTGAAAATAATGTTTTCGGTGAGCTCAAATGATTTTATAAGGTATAAAAACAAGCTTTTCGTAGGCGAACAAACTTACCCTAAACCTATTGCGTGTAATTTGGAATGTTGCCACGAGAAGAATTCTTAGATATATCATTTCAACACTGAAATAGATATGGTTATATTTTAGTTCTTGTTGTGTCTAATTATCAGCAAGAACATTTGACCACATCGCCAAATATCCTCCATATAGCTTATCTGGCTCATTAGAGACAATTCAAGCACTTTAATGAAAAATATCCTGTTTCTTGAGCATTTCTTTCTGTTCAACTATCATACTCCAAAGCATTCTTAATAATTTTGAATACTACGTTTTATGGGAAAATTGAAGGACTGTCGGATATCAAAACGGAGTTTTCAATGTTTCAAATAAAAATAACCTATAAAAAGTTCCAACTCAAACATGTTGATTCTTCATACATTGATGTTTGTTTGGTGGTTATTTATTTATTTGGTCTTTCCTTCTATTAGATGCATTGGAGCGTGGCTTGTTTACCTTATTGAAGCTTCCGCTCAACTGCCGAAGGCGTTTAGTCTGAGGCTGGGTTTTTCAGCTATTCCATATAATATAAACCTACTTTGTATTTCCAAATTAAACACGTCGGCTAAAATTGTTTTGAGTAAGATGAAGACGTTTGTGTTAATTTCAAGTCAAGAAACATTGTAACTTTAGGTTCAGCTTATGTATATAACAAACATATTCTTCCTAAAATGTCGAGAGAGCAATCAGATTTCTTCTAAAATGAATGTTTTTTTTTAAGTTGTTCAATAGAACCAAGTGGTTGGATGTTTTCTGAAAAGAGCATAATTGGAAATATGAATATCTATAACTTCACACATTTGACTTTTTTAACCTTTATAGTTTCCGAGATATCCATATATTCATCATCAATTTAGGACACTTTATATAGGATAAACTAGTTTATCAAAATTGTATGCTTAAATTATTTTCCATCCATTGGCATAGAAGATGTAAATAGCAATACATGATAGTCGGCATTATTGATATTTATTGAATCGTCTTTGAAATATATGCCTCTTGTCGTATTTTTAAATGATAATTTTTCGTATTGGTATTTATTGTTAATCAAGCTAATCACAATACAAGTTTTGATATTATTTGTATTTATGTCAATATTTTCAAGGATAATTAGGCATCCAGCTGATTTAAATCATAAATAAGTATTTTTTACAAAAAATTGTACCAACGTTATTAGTTGGCGCACTTAAAAATACAAAATAATATTAATTCTATTGATGCTGTTACGTTTGAAGTTGTGCAGTTGCAATTAGGTTGATAACTCTTGGCAATTTTTCGTAAGAAATATTTATTTCACACTTTTGAGTGTAACTTTAGTCACGAAAATCGGTGTACGATTACTATATAAAACTCTCGCACAAACCAAAAAAAAAAGGACAATTCGAATTGTATACCTCCTCCGTTCTGAGTGCATCGGTCAAATAGAAATAAACCATAACCAGTTTTTGAATATACCCCTAAAGTACTCCATGCTTCTTAAAACTCCTCCCATTTGACAGTTCCCAACAACATAGCTCAAAATCGATATCAAAATATTTTCGTCTTCCATTTCGATCACGATTCTATTCGATAAGTCTTGTTATTTGATGATAATACTAATAGATGTCTAGATAACTAACATTAATAAATAAACACTAGAATCAAAAATGTATTGCCTTCCATAAATAGTAAAAGATCGAATGTGCTGAAGTATCTAGAAAAAATGGTAAAGAAAAGATACACGTCGCAGTTGCTTTATTTGTTCTCAATGTTTTTCTTTCTCATTCCAGACGTACAACATGGATGCTCAAATTGGTGAATCGTCAGCGTGTGCAACGGCTCTTATGTGCGGCGTCAAGACGAACTTTGAAACAGTGGGGTTGGATGCCCGCGGCAGATTTGAGAATTGCTTCTCCAGCTTTTCCTCGAGAGTGTCTTCACTTATCGATTGGGCCCAAGAATCAGGTGAGATACGACTTCATATTGTTTGCCAGATATTTATCGCACGTGAGATATTAGAATCAGTTACTTTTGAGTATGATGGTCATGAGAGCTATATTATTTTAGATATTTTTTTCACAATGAGCAACTCTGTTAGATGACAAGCAATACGAAATAATATAACAGATTTAGCGCTCAGGAAAATTACTAGAATCAAACAAAATATAATACATTCAATATAATATATTTTAATGAACCGGACCTGGGCCGGCGTAATTAGAAGAGAATATTTACTGCAATTAAGAACGACATGAAGAGTATCTTGTAAATCAAACAAATTTGAATTACAACAAAGGAATAATGTAAAAAATTGGATCATATTTCGAATTATGTATCATTTACATATAGATGGGCAGAATATTTTTAAAAATGGACTGACTTTATTAGTTTATGCATTGAAAAATACAAAATAATATTAATTCTATTGGTACTGGTAATTTTGAAGTACCAGAACCAATAGAAATAATAATATTTTGTAGTTTTCAAGTCCATCGACTAATAAAGTCAGTCCTTTTTTTATTTATTTCAGACTTTTGAGTGTAACATTAGTCATCAAAATTATTCAAAGTTCACCAATGAAGATGCCTAATACGTTGCTTATACTTACTCAGAGATTTCAAAACATGGCTGAGATATACATATTTCAAACTTATTTTCTTTTATTTTAAAAAATTGCCCCCACCACATAGTGAAGACCATCGCATATTTCAGACTTTACCACTGCTGTATGCCGTAACCAGGAATCCTATGATTTTTTTTGAAAAATGCACAATTTGAATGTGCCGGATATAATTGCCTTTCCATTTGAGAGAAGTTTTCAAGGGGAAAAACATGTTGAATGTCGATTTATTCAATGGAACCAATTCTCAATAACCCTCTATCAAATGAAAAAAGAATTATGAAAATTGCAGCCCTTTCACTATATATAAGGCGCGAAAATATATATAAGAAAAAAAAAACATGCAGACAAACAATCGAATTTTATACCTTATCCGTTTGGTTCGTGGGTCAAAAATACCTCTCGTATCAACTTTTAAAAAAATGTTCGGTGTTAATGTTATTTATATATGTATTCTCAATTCTGCCATAAAAAATAAATTTTGCCAAAAATTTTCTCCTGCATTCTTTTTATGTGGAATTCACTATGTATTCAAAATGTTCGCGTGATATTTAATTCATCTAAATTATTTTACTTAGGTACCTTACCTTTACTTATCAAACCCAAATAGGTACATACGTATATGTATATGTATATGAACAGTACCTTTGTACTTTTTTGTGTCGGTTGGAAAAAGTTATAGATAATTATAGAAAATATAGATATCTCCACTAATCTACAAGTTCATAAGTAACTTTTTTTCTCTGATATTCAGTAAGTTCTAAAGAAAGTGAGAACAATCTTGAGCTGCCTAAGTTCTCTAAATCGAAAATTGCAATAACTTATTTTTGACCGGCGAACCCAAAGGGAGGAGGCATACAATTCGACAGTGTGCTTTTATTTGGTGTGTAGGTACTCCGATTTTGATGATTTTTGATTAATTTGAAAGAGAAGACTTGAGAAATCTAAAGTCTTGCACCCTCCGAAAACCCTTCGAAGGAGGTGGAGGGGCAATTTTTCTTGAAAATCGAAAATCCGAGACGGCAGAATTAAGGATAAGAAAATATCCGAAAACAGTTCAATTGAACGTTTTTTTCAAAAGAGCTATGGTTTTTCAGCGATATTAAAATTTGAAATATGTGTATTTTCGGTATGTGCAAGGGGCAATTTTTTTCGAAAATTGGAAATCTGAGAATACCAAATTAAAGACCAGATTATTTGTAGCAATATTTCATTAAAAATGTTTGCCCTAGAGTTACGGCTTTCGAGTTACAACGGTGATAAAGTCCATAATATGCGTATTTCCGCGACGATGTTTTTAGATTTCTGAATAATAACAAGTACAAGCAATAAATATACATGGGTAATAATATAAGTTAACGTTCATGACTAAGGTCATACTTGACTTACACTCAAAAAAGTGTGAGATAAATATTTTTTTTTTAAATGGACATTATTAGTGCACTGAACAATAAAAAATAATATTAATTCTATTGGTGCTGATACTTGTCAAGTTGGTGCCAAAAGTTTGCAATCTAAATGCTACCGCACAACCTCAAAAGTACCAGAACCAATAGAAATAATATTATTTTGTATTTTTCACTGCACCAACTAACAACGTCGGTACAATTTTTTATAAAAAATATATTTCCCATAAAAAGAGAATCATTAAAATCAGTGCAAGTTTACTATGCAGAACAAGAGAACAAACATAGCAAAAGCAGACAAACAATAACTTTTTGATCGAGACTTTGTTGTTAATTAACCTGTTAGAAGCAGACTACTGCTTTCATTTGCCAAAATCAGAGAGATATCAAGAGAATCAAAATTTTGAAATTATGAGATAAAGTGAATCCCTTTCAGATGAAACTAGTGTTGCTGTACAGAAAATAGTTATACAGGTTGTCCCAGAACTTATGGGCGAAACATATTATGTATTGTATAAACTGAGCGAAATTAGTATTAGCTTTAATTATACTAAACGCTTGATTTAGATTTATAAAGTGTTTGCCATGAAGACAGGGATAAAATAATTCTGGAGGTTAATGATGCCACAGTCTGTAAGGATGCAAGAACATGTATGTGAGTTACAAAAATGATTTCCCTAGAACTTTACCTAATAAAAAGGTACACTTTATTGAATTCGATAAAGTGAGCCGTTTGGGAGATATTTGCCATAATATATATGAATGCACTGCAGTTCGATTGTTCGCTTTTACCATTATTACAAGAGAAGTTTCGAGGAGAGAATTATCAATGTCATTCATATTGTTATTTTTACTAACTCGGGATACCTGGTACATCGCAGTATTAAATTGCTTTTGCTTACCAACCATTTTCTCCTCGAATCTCCCCTTATTATAATTATTGATGCGAAAAATCGACCTGGAGTGCATTATAGAAATGGAAAATATTTCCCAAAATGGCTCATCTCATCAAATTAAAATATGCTTACATTTTCGTTAGCTAAAGCTCTGGGGAAGCCAATTTACATACAGGGATTTACATAAGGGGTCTTGGATTTTTCAAGACATTTGGGATCAGGACTTGTTCTTCCCTTTTCTCATAGCAAAACTTGATAAACTATTTTAAAATTCTATATTTATAATCAATATCACAAAATCTGTTAAGCAAACAAAGTCTCATTATAAAGTAGTGTTATAATAATTTGAAGTATTGTCCCCTTCTTTGAGAAGGGTTGTTACGCAAATAATTACTTGTTTTCACATAGCATTGGTACTTGAAATCCAACAGATGACAGAAATCGTAAAACTTTTTCTCATTTCCTCTGTTTCAACTCAAGACATCTGCATCCACAGTGAGATAAATCTTGACAACTCTCTCACCTCCTGTTCAGTATATATTCCGTTCTGCGTTTCCCTTTTCTTTTCTTCGCCTTTAAAGCTGAATAACGACCATCCGAGAGCCCATTTATTTTTGTTGAGTACGAACGAATCTGCCAGCGTATTTGTACTATCCTTTTTCTTGCATATAAACGATGCATTGTTGAGATCTGTTCTCAGCAAAGGAAATTTATATCTCTTAGTAAAATTGTGGACATGGGTGACTTCAATTGATGTTTCAAAAGAAAACTATACTCTTTGTCAGAACTTAATCATTTGGTAAAGATTTTAGAGAATTGTCTTAGATATTTGTAAAGTATGAAAGTAGGCTCAGGTAGTCTGCAAAAGATAAAATTATTTATCCATAATATATACCTATATCTGAGTGGCGGTATAAATGAATGTATGAGGAAAAATATTGAAGATATTTTAAATATCATTTGTATTAACATAATTATAGAATTAGCTTTCTACAAAAAAGGACCGACTTTTTTGAATGGGGTACTGAAAAATACAAAATGATAATTATTCTATTGTTACTAGTAGCTTTTGAAGAGGTGCAGTTACAAGAGAAAAAGTATAAGTTATAGGTAGATAGAAGACTTTTGGCACCTACTCCAAAAGTACCAGTACCAATGGAATAAATACTATTTTATAATTTTCAATGCTTCGTCTGATAAAGTCGGTCTTAGTTTCTGTAAAATCTATTTATCTTCCATTTTTGTCCGTTAACAAAATACAATTTTGCAATGAATATATAGATCCGTCTTTTGAAGTCAGGAACAATGTCTAGACCACAAACTCAAAAATATATACAAGATAAACCTCAAATAATCAAAGGAGGCACCAGAATCAAAAATCATTAGCTTCTATACAGGGTGTTTTGGGAAAGGAAGGACATGAATAGGAAGTCAAAATAAGCTAAATAAGTTAAAATGTTCAAGTGCAATTATTTTCAATATAATGCACTGAAACTATTCGAAAAAATTGTGTCTTAGGTATAAAGTTACAAGTACCTAATGCTGTTGATACTAGAAATTGTGTAATAAATAAATCTTTACAAAAACTCCAACTGACCTTAACATTACAGAAAACAATAACAAAAAATTATAGTAAAATAGTTTTTTGTCCAAAATAAAATTGAAATGCAGATAACTTGATTTCAATAAAACCTTTTCGCTATAAGAATAATTGATGATATTCCCCTCAATCGCATAATAACTTTTACTTTGAACAAGACGCTGTCCCTAATTACCTACAATGCTTCTCGATTACGAGACTATATAGATATTTATTTTAGAAACCGTTCGCTACCACAATTTTCTTCTTCTGAAACAACACTCTTCAAATATTGTAAATATTTTGTTTTATTTAAGCTGGCGCATGTTTCATGAACTACTGGGGATGAAAATAGAAAGAGTGAATAATAAATATATAGAATATCTCATTTAAAGAGAAAGTTACATCCAATAACTTTTTGAACGGACCCTGTATCATATAAACCAGAGCAACATTTCGGTTTTAGCATTCAAAGTTTTTGAAAGGCATATATATTACTTTTGCACCGTTACCAACAATTACGGAGATAGGTACCCTATAAAAGTGTCGAAAATGGGACATCCTGTACCTAGGTAAATCATAGCAACAAATGCGTATTTTTCTCTTAAAAATTACATGGCCAGCTATTTATATTTTGCTTCTATTTATTAGTTAGGTTGTAGGCCTACAACAAGAAACTACAAAAACACAACTTCATAAGTACCAGCACCAATAGAATTAATATTATTTTGTATTTTTCAGCACACCAAATAATAAAGTCAGTCTAATTTTCTAAAATTTATTTATTTCACACTTTTGAGTGTAATATTAGTCATGAAAATTGTTGTTGTTGTTTTCACTAATAACAAAGAAGATAGTACTTATTCTATTACCATGCAGAAGGCTTATATAGCTTCTACTTGTTATTATTCAGAGATCTCAAAACATCGCGGCACAGATATACATGTTATATAACATACCACATGAACAATGTAAAGTTCAAGGACATCATCCCATTTTTCCATAATACTTGGTAGCAGGCCTAACACGGTTCCCATGGTCCAACTTCGGCGCCATATTTCCTAGACGCTGATAAAGCATCACGCCACTACCATTTCCAAGGATAATACAGTGAACCGAAGTTCCCAAGAAAACGCTGACGGAACATCACGCCACCACCATCATCCGATGTGCTCAAATGGCCTACGTGACTTTACCACATATATCAGCACTATTTTTTATATAAATAAGTAAAATTGTAATTATAGATCAGTTATTAACTCACTTTAGTAAGGACAAGACTATGTCCAAATTTGTAATCATTTTTATAAAATAAAATATTATAATTAAATAAATTGTTTTTAAAAATTTAAAAATCAAAAAGCAAATATAAAAATTGGTGTCAGAAGTGGGATATCCTCTACATATTCAGAAAACGGAAATCCTAACTGAATGTGGTGGTTCCCAAACCTTAAAGAAGATAACGAACAAAAGCCAAAACAGCCAGCCAACCAACCCTTTGTAGACGGTCTCTCCAACGTCGGGAACACGTGAATACCAACCTGCCGGAGCAAAGCTTGTGGAGCCGGATTGCAGCTACAAATGTGGAGAAGTCTTTAAAGAATCATCTCGCTATACTATTAGTTTATTTTATTAGGAACAGTTCTTTTGCCTAATACATTATCAAATTTTTATTCACATTGATTGTTGTTAACATTTTATGAGATTAAGAAATAATAAAATCACAATGCCTAACGACGGTCAAGCAAACGATAACAACGAAAATAGAACAGTCGAACCGTATAAGTTGAGTGAGATATTTTCGGTCGTGCCGGAATATGATGGCAACCAAATCTTCTTAAACACTTTCCTTTTATCATGTACTACGGCTTACAATATGGCCGTAGGAAATCAGAAACCATTACTTATTTTACATATCAAGAATAAACTGCGTGGCAGAGCTGCAGAGCTAATAAATTCAAGGAATCCTGCAACTTGGATTGAAATTAAAAGATTGCTAGAAAGTCATTTCGGTGATGCAAGAGATCTCGCATCATTGATTCAAGACTTACAAAGAATGAAACAGCTATCGAATGAATCGCCTCTCACTTTTATAACGCGACTCCAAACCCATGAAGCAAAGATGTATGCTTCAATAAACAAACAAGAATATAGTCAAGAAGAAAAAACTGCTCAGACTCGTTTAGCCCAATCTATGGTCTTGAATACATTACTTACCGGTCTTGATCCTAAAATAGGTCAAATTGTTCGTGCTAGTGATCCTACAGATATTCTTAGTGCTACTAATAGAGTCCGTAGGGAACTGCAGTTGAATTACTTTGAATCTCAAAAATTTAATAACCCCAATAAGAATAGCAATATTCCGCAGAAAAAACCCAATCAGCCTCTTCCATCGAAGCAATGTTTTAATTGCAAACGTATGGGACACAATTCCAATGAATGTAGACAAAGACAATTTTTCCAAAGTCAAAACTATCAATCAAATTTCCAACAACAACAAATCAGACCAAGTTTTCCACAACAGTCTCAACAGCCAAGACAACAACTTCAGTCAAACTTCCAACCTAATCCAATGTTTCGAAGAGATCGCCCTAGTGTGATTAGACAAAACCCTAATATAGGCAATATAAGACCCTATCATGATCCAAGTGTCCAACCAAATTCGGATTTTCAAGAAGGCCTGCCTTCGTCGTCGGAGCCTCCAGACGAGAATCCAGAAATAAAAAACATTCAAGCCCAAATTCAAACCATGAATCTGGACGACTTCAACCCGAACCTCAACTTCCCCGAACAGAACTTCATCTAAATTCTCTACTTTCAGTCAAATCGAAAAATCTGTATTACATTACCGACACTTCAAAATCATTTAAATTCCTAATCGACTCAGGAGCAGGACTTTCCATCTTTAAACCTAATGCATGTCGAAATTTTCCTCAAAGATTTTCAGAAAACGTTATGATCCAGGGAATAACAGATCAAAAAAATCAATATAAATGAATCTACCCTAGTTCCTTTCAATTTCAAAGACCCTCATAAAGTTTACATATGTAATTTAGATATTGATTTTGATGGAATTCTCGGAACCGATTTTTTGGATCATTACGAATGTATAGTAGACTTGAAAAATAAAGAACTGATAACAAATTTTAAGAAATTACCCTTATTTAAAGTAAACGAAAATTCAAATGTAGAATCGGAAAGTAGAACTAGTCTTCTGAATTCAAACACTATATCTATAGATGCTCGCACTGAACAAGTTTTCAAACTCAAGTGTACCCTCTCTAATACTGATGCAATATTATCTGCTAAAGAAATAGATAAAGTGCGCCTCCCAAATGCTCTCGTTAAAGTTAACGAGAAAGGCGAATTTTTCACTACCATATTAAATCCGAACGCAATTAATAAAACAATCGACCTCTCAGAAATCGTGCTAGAACCAATTCAGCATGTTTCTATTAACAGTCTCAATGAATATGAACACAATATTGAAGCCAATAGAATTCCCGAAATTAGAAATCAGCTTCGCTTAGAACATCTAAATCAAGAAGAATCAGAAATGATTACCAATCTTTGCCTTGATTATGCCGACATATTCTACCTTGAAGGAGACAGACTTACATTTACGAACGAAATAAAACATACGATCAAAACTAATTCAGACAAACCTACATACACGAAATCATACCGATACCCTCACGTGCATAAAGAAGAAGTTAAAAGCCAGATAAATAAAATGCTCGACCAAGGAATAATTAGACCTTCAAACTCACCATTTTCATCACCTGTCTGGGTTGTTCCAAAGAAGATGGATGCATCTGGGAAACAAAAGTGGAGATTAGTTGTAGACTACAGGAAGCTTAATGAAATTACCATAGACGATAAGTATCCATTACCAAATATCTCGGATCTTCTGGACCAGCTGGGAAAATGCCAATACTTTTCTACCCTTGATCTCGCCTCTGGATTTCATCAAATCGAAATCGACCCAAAGGACATTCAAAAAACCGCATTTTCAGTCGAAAACGGACACTACGAATTCGTCAGAATGCCATTTGGATTGAAGAACGCTCCATCAACTTTCCAAAGAGTGATGGACAACATCCTGTTGGGAATTCAGAACGAAAGATGCTTGGTCTATATGGACGATATAATTGTGTACTCCCCATCGATCCATGAACACATAGACAGACTGACAGAAGTCTTTAAAAGACTACGACAGGCAAATATGAAAATTCAACCCGACAAATGTGAGTTCCTTCGTAAAGAAGTAGCTTACCTTGGCCACTTAGTAACCAAAGACGGTGTCAAACCCAACCCTTCGAAAGTTGAGTGTATTTTGAATTTTCCGCAACCGAAAAATCAAAAAGAAATAAAATCATTTTTAGGTTTAGCAGGTTACTATCGAAGATTTATACAAAATTTTGCTAAGATTTCCAAGCCACTTACTAACTTACTCAAGAAAGAAAGAACTTTTGATTTTGATTCGGACTGTAAGAAATCTTTCGAAAATCTGAAAGAAGCACTAACATCCACCCCTGTTCTTATATACCCAAATTTCGAGGAAACATTTGTTCTTACCACCGACGCTAGTAATTTCGCGATTGGAGCTGTTTTGTCCCAAGGACCAATCGGAAAAGATCTCCCGATTGCGTACGCTTCCAGGACCCTTTGTAAGGCCGAAACCAAATATTCAACAATCGAAAGAGAACTTTTAGCGATTGTTTGGGCCGTAAAACATTTCCGACCATATCTTTTTGGCCGAAAATTCACCCTTATTACAGACCATCGACCTCTATCATGGCTCTTTTCAGTTAAAGATACTGGCAGCCGTTTAGCTCGCTGGAGATTGAAATTAGAGGAATACGACTACGAAATTCAATATAAACCAGGAAAAATCAACAAGAACGCGGATGCCCTTTCCAGAATCAAAATTAACCATGTGAAAGATTTTTCAAAATTTCAAGCTGAATCACAATTAACCCCTTATCGAACTCTCATTACAACTGAATGCGATGACGAGACAAATGAAGAAACAAATCTAGAAGATAACAATAGGATATACGAAGAATTTGATACTTTAGTTCACCTCTATAAGACTAAATCTCTGATAGACTACTCGAAAATAGAATTTTCTAACGGTCAAATTTTAGATAAAAGTAACAAAAATATTATTAGTTTCTTCAGGCAAAACGAATTAACGGATATTAACGAAAAAATTATAAACGATATTTTTGAAGACAATCTAGATTTCGTACATCTAAAGATTAACGTCGCATCTAGCAAGACAGTTAAAAATAGGAAATATTTTCTTATTGCCCTACCATACTCTCCAGATACAGTTAATGAATATCTATTCGGAGCACTGTATAGAAGCCAAGATCTTCTATCGCCAAACGAAACATACTGCATAGATACGAACGTAGATTTACCAGTTTTAGAAGTTTTATCTTTCATCAACGCTGAAAAAGAAATCAAATTCAAAGTTTTCCAAAATATCACTCAAACACCAACCGAAGATCAAATACCATTGATTCTGGATCAATATCACAATGGCAAAACGAACCTACACAGAGGTATCAACGAAACAATTAGAAGGATAAAAGAGAAATACAACTGGAATGGTCTAACTAGAGACGTAGAAAAATTTATCAAAAACTGCGAAATTTGTCAAAGAAACAAAACATGCCGTAAAAACCTCGACCGACCGCTGGTTATCACCGAAACACCAAAGACCCCTTTCGAGCGAGTAAACATCGATATCCTAGAAATCCCAACAAGAAACTATGCGTTAACTATTAGAGATGAGTTGACAAAATTTAGTCAAGCTTATCCAATCGAAAACAAATCCGCCAAATCAGTCGTTAATACGCTCATGGTCTACTTCCAACACTATGGTACACCATTGCGGATCCATTGTGACTATGGCAGAGAATTTGACAACGCCCTACTGAAAGACCTTTGCACATTGTACGATATTAAGCTTACATACTCCAGTGTAGGACACCCTCAATCAAACGGATCAGTTGAAAGATTCCACTCGACTCTGATGGAAATGATTCGAGTTCACATAGCAGAACACCCTCACGAACATCCGTTTAATATACTACCGTACGCAGTTATCTGTTATAATAACTCCGCGAATAAGACACACGGATTCACCCCGTATGAACTTGTCTTCGGACACTGTTCCAGTAGACCTCCTGAGAAATACTACAATGAGAAAGAGCTAATTACAAAATACGTAAGAGATTTGAATAATCGCCTCTCTCATTTTTACAAATTAGCCAGAGCCCGAACAGAAAAACAAAAGGAGAAAGCCAAACTTCGTTTTGATAAACATGTTCACGATAACATTCAAAATTTTAACGTAGGTGATAAAGTTTATATCAAAGAATCGCAAATAAAAAATAAACTCGCAAACAAATTCAATGGACCCTTTGAAATTTTAGAAATCCATAATAATTCAGCAATATTACTAAATCCTAATACTAATCAAAAATCTAAAATCAACTTTGATCGCATGAAACTATGCTCTGAGATCTAATTGGTTTCAGGTACTTCGTAATGGTCACAACGGCCTTCTGTCAATACCAAATAGAAACAATAAACAACACCCTTGGAGTATTTTATAATGACGAAAGCCGAATAGTCATTTCAAACGACAAATGGACGCTTCTTGTACACAAAAATATATCAGGACTACTAACTGCCTTTGAGAACAACAACAGAATACTCGACATAATACACAAGACTCTGAAGCCAGACTATCATTCTATGAACTCATTCCATTCAGACGTAAGGACTCATGTTAATCTTTTAACACAGATTTCGAGAACAATCAAAGACAAATTTAATGAAGTGATAATTGACACTAAACGCAATAAACGAGGAATTATAGACGGAATTGGTAGTATATTCAAGGCTATAACAGGTAATTTAGATGCAGCTGACGGCGAATTTTATACCAACAGCATACACAAATTACAGACCGACCAACATCAAATCGAAAACCTATTAAAGAATCAAATATCAGTATCCACTTCTCTAATCAAAACATTTAACGAATCCATTCAAAACTTAACTATTGATAGAAAAGTTTTCAACGATAATATAGGTAAAATTGAGAGAGCAGTTCATCAGCTGAATGATAAGCTAGCTATAGTCGAAGCGAAACTCAGTTTCTTCGAGATATGTGAAAAACTTATGGAAAGCTATTTAGTAATTGAGGACAATTTGAACGATATTCTGAATGCCATAACTTTTGCACGATTGAAGATAATCCATTCATCTATAATCACTCCTAACAGTCTTATTCTTGCCCTTCAGGAAATCTCTCAAAACCTTGTTAGAAATAATTTGCCATTACCTGTCAAAATTTCAAAAGTTGCTTTATACCTAGAGATAATAGAACTTCAAGCCTATCAACAGGAAAATAATATTGTATTCATTTTAAAGATTCCCCTTGTGGAACAACAATTATATACTTTATATCATTTATATCCAATACCGATATTAGACAAGAGAACTGGATTACATCATATACTTTCAATTTCTCAGAAATATATCGCGAGAAATGATGATTCTTTAATGTACATTCCCGTTAAGGACCCATCAAATTGTAAGGAGTTGGGCTCACATAAGAAATTGTGTTCGAACTTGTATGCCTACCCAATAGACAATAACGCTATATGCGAAGCCCAGTTGTTGAAAAACCGACAAGAAGTACCAGAAATATGTAATAATGTGATAATTTACAGTCGAGGATACAATGTTCAGAAATTAAGAAACAATGTATGGCTTGTCATAATATCAGAACCATTACAAGTAACACTAAATTGCCCTAACTCGAATACAAAGACTTTGCTACTTTATCAAAATTCAATTATCAAGTTTCAATCCGAATGTCAAGGGTTCATAGGAATCACAAAAGTTCAAGCCGACAACCAGAAGTTTACGGACTTATCCGATAATCCACATCCAGTGATTATCCCCTACGAGTGTTGCAACCACCTTCCAAACAAAATCCAACTTCCAAAACTAGATGCCCTGAAATTAAATGAAATCAATATGGAAGAACTCAATGCTGCGAACCATAAGCTCCAACAGTATTCAAGAGACTTGGACCAGTTGATAAACGAACCATTCGTATCTAGGAATATATCATGGATCACATATCTAACAATTAGTATCATTTGTGTGCTTTCAGGCGCATATGTTACCGTTAAACTTCTAAGAAAATTCAAACCAAAGTCTCAAAAGAAGCCCTTAAGCCCTTTCAGGAGAATTGGAAGTTTCTTCCCAAGAAGAAGACCAAATCTACAAGTTCCCGAGGAAGAAAATGCCGTTTCCATGACCGAACACATCAGTCTTGCTTAAAAGTTGCTGCATAGCACCAACTTTTCAATAATGAGGGGAGCTGTTATATAACATTCCACATGAACAATGTAAAGTTCAAGGACATCATCCCATTTTTCCATAATACTTGGTAGCAGGCCTAACACGGTTCCCATGGTCCAACTTCGGCGCCATATTTCCTAGACGCTGATAAAGCATCACGCCACTACCATTTCCAAGGATAATACAGTGAACCGAAGTTCCCAAGAAAACGCTGACGGAACATCACGCCACCACCATCATCCGATGTGCTCAAATGGCCTACGTGACTTTACCACATATATCAGCACTATTTTTTATATAAATAAGTAAAATTGTAATTATAGTTCAGTTATTAACTCACTTTAGTAAGGACAAGACTATGTCCAAATTTGTAATCATTTTTATAAAATAAAATATTATAATTAAATAAATTGTTTTTAAAAATTTAAAAATCCAAAAGCAAATATAAAATACATATTTCAGACTTTACTGCCGTAACTCTTTCCAAAAATATCCAATTTTAATGTTGCTATATATAATTTTGTCTTTGATTTGGCTGTCTCATATTTTCAATTTTCGAAAAAAATGTCCCTTCAACATAGCGGAAATACACACCTCACAAATTCCATACTTTACCATTGCTGTAACTCGAAAACCGTAACTGTTTTGAAAAAAATGTTCAATTTAAACGTTTCCGATTTCTAATTTTATAATCTCAAACTTTCAATTCTTGGAAAAATTTACCCCTTTTACATAGCTAAAACACACATTTCAGACTGTAATGCGGAAACCTATGATTATTTTTAAAAAATTTACCAATATGGAATTTTCTTTAATTCTACGTCTCGGATTTTCAATTTTCGGGAATAATTGATCCCACCACCCCCGTTGGGGAAGTTTTGGAGGGGAAGGGCATGTCTAATATCGATTTTTCTTTTCAATGCTATTCTCTATACTCCTCCCACAAATAAAAAAACATCAAAATTGAAGCACGTTTACTACGCAAACGTCGTGAATAAATATAAGAAAACACAAGCAGACATACAATCGAATTGTATACCTCCTTCGTTTGGTTCATCGGTCAATAAAGATGTTTATAGGTGGCAACTAAGCCGAGTATTCATCATTGTAATATAGCTTTCGAGGACCGCCTGGCAAAAAAATAACCAAGAAGGCTTTGCTTTAATTCAGAAATATTCCCCATTATCAGAAATCTAATCTGATCTAAATCATGGAAGACGACAAAGTTTTATCTATTATCACCTAATGGTTACTTCCAAGCCAATTCTAATAGAATTCGTATTCCATTAGTGAAAGTTGTGCCATAAATGTAGGTGAAATTTCGAACATAGCTAAAGTTTGAAGCGTGCTATCGAGCCCCCCTAATTGAATTTCTCGAATAGTTGTTATTCGTGAAAGTTGACGTAATATGTAATTGCTTCGAAAGTTTTAGCTATCTATTCCATCTCGTCTCTTATTTACATATCCATTGAATAATATCCATTTATACATTTTGAGTTTATTTCGAAGGATTTATTTTTAGTGAGTCACCCGATGAATCATCTACAATACTTTGATAGCCACAAGAATTGCTTATCTTATTCAATCCTCGTAAATGTATTTTAGGATCGAGGTTTCCATCCGTACAATAATTGATATATCATTGAATGCTCTGAACATAGGCCACCCATCACCTAGAAGAGGGCAAATTTATGAAGTTCCCTGCTTACCATTCACAGTCTTTGTAATTTGATCGAAGTGGGTACGTGCGCCCAATGTAAATACGCCTTTTTGTATCCCTTGCTAGAATTAGTTACTTTTGTTTACCTACCGGTAAATTTTATTTCATTAAGAAAAGTTTATTCCGACCACATTGTCTAGCATGTAAAAAGAGGTCTACGTCCTTTTCCCGGAATTAACCGACGCATTTGTATTGTATTATACTCAAAAATTATCTGACCTAGAGAATTGGGTTCATTAACTTTCAGGCTTTTTACTCGTAGCCATAATATAAGTGCTTATGAAAAAGTAGAAATCCCAGCAAAAAATATAAATGAAAATGAAAGACAATTTTGTAAGAAAAATTGATACTTAGATAACGGCTTCGCTAATAAAAAAAGTGATATTACGTGGATACGAAGTTCTTTCAAATTTCTCTGACATGCTTAACGTTCTTCAAATGTTTTAGAAGAAAAATTTTTTATGTTCTTTGCTACTCAGTAGTACGACTTGGCAAGTTTTTACTCACAATTGAACTTTAAGTTTGGGAACAACAAACAGGGATTAATAACACATTCAACCTTGATTACTTGGGAAATATTATCTTTTTATGAAAAACAACAATAATACCTGGATAAGGGTGCCTGTTTATTATCGGGATTGGGCTGAATTATCGATACCAAATTGCTTATAATAATTCGTATTTGATGATAATGTTGATCTGTATGTCCGTCCGATTCATTTTTCTTGTATTCTGGATACCAAGAAGGATATATTGAACTGAATTGCAGTTCGGGATCCTTTCGGCTTTATAATAATAATAATAATAATAATAATAATAATAATAATAATAATATTCTTTATTTGCTCAAATATCCAATAACACAAGAATAATATAAATAATATAAAAATATTAGTTATACAATTAAAAATGCACACTAACACTATTTTCTATTATATAACACATTATTGAAAACTTTACATAAAAAATTACAAATTATGGTTAGGACAGACCAATTTGACAATATTTATTCTTTATCTATTACATCTAAGAAATTCATCGATATTATAAGGGCCTAGTTCCATCAACAGTATTTTTGTTTTAATTTTAAATTTATTTATGGGTAGATTTCTTATACAAGGCGACAAATGATTAAAAAGTCTTGATGCTAGAGTAATATAGCTCTTATGTGTGATGGCGAGTCGATGCTGAGGAGTAAGCAAGTTATTGCCAAACCGCGTGAGGTAGCCATGTTGGTTGTGAGTTTACTGTTGGAAGAAGATTCTGATGCTGCTTGATGAAAATAAAACATTGGTGTATGTACAAGGCAGGCAATGTCAGTATGTTGAACTGTTTTAACAACATTTTGCAACTATCCGTAGGATTGATTTTACCTAAAATTCTCAATGCAGCCTTCTGCTTGTTAAATATTTTTGTCCAGTCAGTGGAATTTCCCCAGAACAGAAGACCGTAAGAAATTCTGGACTGGAATAGCCCCATGTAGGCGTCCCTAACAACGTCGAATGACACAAATTCTGCAACTCTACAAAACAGAAATAGAGTACTAGATAGTTTGGAAGAAAGGTCTTTAATATGATCCTTCCAGCTCAATCTGGAGTCCAAGGTGACTCCCAAAAACTTGAAGGACTCCCAATTATCTTGCAATTCTTTCAATGTGAAGTTGAGTAAATGGGTTTCATCCACATTAAGATACAATGCATTAGAATTAAAGAAATTTTCGATCTTAGCTATTGCATTGTTAGTTTGTTGTCTAAGATATTCAACATTGGTATGGCACTCATAAAGGGTTGTAACATCTGCATATTGGATAACGCAGGTAGGGTTCATGTGATGAGGTAGCTCGTTAACATAAAGTACAAAAAGCAGGGGACCCAAGATTGAGCCCTGTGGTACTCCGGCCACTACCTTTATTGTTGAGGAGCATATACCTTTGTGTTCAACCGCCTGAACTCGGTTGGACAAATATGATTCTATTAAATCAGCTACTTTGCCCCTTAATCCATAGTATGAAAGTTTTTCTTGCTATTTTTTGGGAAGCATGTGTCAAACACCTCCAGAAAAATACCTAAGAAATTATTGTACATATCATCAACGTTATCAAATTTCTCCAAATCTTCCCAATTTATGCTATTTAACATTGATATGCACTTAGTAATATTAAGCTTACAAAAGGGTCTAAATTCAATAATTTGGGTATCATTGGTCTTACAAAAGTTTTTAGTTAGGCAGTATTTATTAATTATTGCTTTATGATCAGATAAATGGGTCATCACTAAGGAAGCAACGCACCTACCTGGAACATTTGTTATACAGTTGTCCAAACAGCTGCTTTTACAGAATTTGGGTGTTCGAGGAGCATCGGTTGTCATAAATTGAAAATCATATGATTTGACTATGTTACGAAATTCCTGGGCAGCGGGAGAATTCTCAAGCAAGTCAATGTTGAAGTCACCATAAATAAAACACGGCTTTTATTGTTGATAAACTATTTCTAATACCTGTAGAATATTCTCATGAAATATTTCCAGAGCACGGGTGGGTGACCTATAAATGCATATAATTACAATATTCATTTGTTTTAATTCAATTGCTACGACTTCAAAATCTTTCTCTATAGACAGACTGTCGATTTTGAGAAGTTTCCTAAAAATTAATTTATTCTTGATATAAATAATAACACAACCTCCATTGTATCTCTTCCGAGTAAAGTTGTTAGCCAAGGTATAACCGTCAATGGTGCAATAGTCAGCAGTGCTTTCACTGAGCCAATGCTCACATAAACAAATAAGATCACGATTTTGACCATCAATTAAATGCTCAAGTTCATCTACCTTGTATTGAAGACTTCTGATATTTAAAAAATAAGTTGTAATGAATTTTTCCGGTATAAGAACAGGGTTCCTGTTATTTTTCTTAAATAAAAATTTTCATTATAGCCGTCTAGCTTTCGAAAATCAAATCGCTTTACACCAACTCCTCTTGGCCAAAACTGGGCCTGATACATGTTATCTTTTTTCCCAAAAGGTGCTGTTACTTGAAAACATTTATTATTTGTTGGTTTCGTTGGGAGCTCATTAACATTTATTTCAACTCCTTCAAAACCAGGCTTCTTAAGAATATAATCCTTAATCTTTGTGGCTGTTGCATTTCTTTGAACTCTATACAGGTAAAGCCATAATTATTTTTCGGCCCCGCAAAAATTTTCATCTCCATCTTGATTCATAACTTCTGCAGTACCTTTTAACGTATCCTCTTTTGTTTTTCTTCTTTGCACTTTTGTGAATGGTTCCTCGTTGCCCGTTAGTTTGCTTCTTCTGTTAGGTACATTTATTTGTCAAAATAACAAGAAAACACAACTTTCCTGTTTCAGAATTTTATTCTCCCAAAATAAAATTGTTTTGGTACGCCACTGGCAATACAATTTGATACCAAATTTATCGATGACACGTGCAGTCTGGTCTGGTTACAGATGTCCTATTCTTCTTCCTTGATGATTCAGCTGGGAATAATTTGATTTCAAACTTCACTGATTTTCACTCTACGAGGTCTCTAGGAGAAATGATCTGCCCGTCGTATGAGATTTGCAGTTTATATAGGGAATTAGATTGATCCATCCTTTTTCCACTTATTTGAAGGGCATTTAACTATTCCTCACACTCCGTAACACATGGGTTTCATCTGGACAGATCCTTGGCATTCCATGCTCATTCCAAGTAAAATTCCTTCTCTTGTTTTTGTTGGTTGTTGTAAATAGAGGAATTTTCGTTTTTCCTAATTAACTATTCAATGGTATTGAGTAGAACCCTTAATTTTCAGTACAATATCATTAGTATGGTGTTCATACAAATTCAACGAAGTTATCTCCTATCAATTACATGATGACATATGTCTCGGGTAGATAAATCTACCTCATATTTGTAAGATCCTAGCAGCGCCGAAATATTAACAATATATATTTACTTCGTTATCATTATCACCCAGATTGCAATTGAACCTATATTAAAATTGAATTTAGGTTATAGTTTTCCTGATTTGGTGCATTTAAATATTCCTATTATTAAATTTTTAGCTTTAGGTTGAGTAGGCAATTACAACGCAAAGTCACATGAAATAAAATATAGAAACAAGTGAAATTTTTGAAGAAAAAAAATTAAAAATAGTTTTTATTAGGCATTTAAGATTTAAACCGTACCAATGAGTACCTACTATTGCTATCATTTTCTCGATTTTAACTATACTTATGTATATGTGTTTGCCAGCAACAGCAATACCATAACAAATTACTGTTTGTCTACCACAATACAAAATTAAACTTTAAATTAACAACAACGTCTGACGTCTGACAATGGCGACATAACCATAGACGATCTTCCAGAGAGTACCTATATACCAGAGAACGAGACGTATATATACGCTCCATGCTCGTGCGTAATTCCAGTGACGGATCCCATTGTCCGACATTGTCGTTCCATGTCGAAAAAATAATGATCTTGGTTGAATGAGATAATTATAATTACCACTATTGGAGCACACTTGGAGCTTAACAGGCGGCAAGATGTCTGCGATCTAAATATGAATTCGAAATTTCAAGTCTCTAGACCGTATGGGACCTGAGAAATCGCTGCGGACTTCATTGATACAAGAACCGAAAGTAATAAAAACTATTTAAAAACAAATAATTCAAACGAATCGAAATATTCAGCTCGATCGCAGATCAATCAGCACTGGTAAATTCTAATACCAATTGCAGTGAAGAATAAGAGATACAGTAGAAAACGGAATGAAAAATAAAGGTAACATTTAAAAAAATGATGCATTGTGGGACGCGACAATAAATTGCCTTTATTTCAACATACCTCTAAAATCTATTATTAAAATCCTGAGCTTGAATCTAAAGAAATGTTTACATACATATATCTGTTCATGAATATTTTTGAATATCAGCAAATTGGTCGAAATCTCTTTTACTGTGATATCACTTACGGCTAGCGATAATTGAGTGTAGAAGCGTATGAAAAAAGCGTTTGGTAAAAACCTCTCTTTATATAAAACTATATGTATCCAATTATTACATTTTTCCTTTAACCCATTCTCAATGTCCCGTATATATTTCACATTAACAAATAAACATTTTCATCAAAAATAGAACCGACTTTTATTAGTTAGTGCACTGAAAAATAATATTCTTAATTGGTACTAGTAATTTTGAAATTACGCTGTTAATGGCAGATAGAAGACTACCTACTTCAAATGTAACAGCGCCGATGGAATTAATATTATTGTGTATTTTTGGTGACAAAAGTCTTCTATCTACCTAAAACAAAGCAACTTAAAAATTAAAATTATATTATTTTCCATTTTTGACCCTCGAACCCAATCGGAGAAGGTACACAATTCGACTGTGTGCTTTTTTGGTTTGTGCGAGCGCTGTGTATAGTAAACGTACTCCGATTTTGACTCATTCCAAAGAGGATACTTGAAAGATGGTCCCATATTCGTAAAAACTCAAAGTCACCTTTCTTCCAAAAAACGCCCCAGAAGAGGGGTGGAGGGGGCAATTTTTCTCGAAAATCGAAAATCTGAGACGACAGAATTAAAGATAGAAGAATATCCGGAAGAGTTTTAATTGAATAGTTTTTTGAAAGAAATACTTTCTTCGAGTTACAGTGATAATAAAGTCTAAAGTTAACGACCAAATTATTTTAACATTTTTTCCATTAAGTTACGGTTTTGAGTTATAGCGGTGGTACAGTATAAAATGTGCGAATAACAAGTACAAGCAAAGAATAAACAAGGTAATGGTATTAGTGAACGTTCAACGAGTTTTGTGACAAATGTCACACACTCAAAACTGTGAAATAAATATTTTTTTACAAAAAATGCACCGACGTTATTAGTTGGTGCAATGAAAAAAAAATATTCAATTCTATTGGTGCTGGTACTTGTGAAGTTGGTGCTAAAAGTTTTCAATCTAACTGCAACTACAGAACTTCAAAATTACCAAACAAAAGTCGGTCCTATTTTCTGAAAGAATTATTTGTTGCACTATTTTGAGTGTTTCATTAGTTTATCAAAACATGGGTTGAACGTTAACTTGTCTTGCACATATTCATAATGCTTTAACACAGAAAACGTATTTTTTTTCAAAAATGTTCTATTCAAATGATATCGGATATGAACTTTTTATTCAATTTTGCCGTGTTAGACGGTGTTCTCCATCCCCTGTGGAAACGGATTTTAATTTATTTTATATTGGACCATTTCTCAGCAAATATAAAAGACATAAATATCGGAGCACTTTCACTATGTGAAATACACAAACGTGCATAAGAAATAAAAAAAACCCTCAGTCAAATTGTATACCGCCTCCGTTTGAGAAGTTGATCAATGAGCATAGGTACTATCCGGCAAAATATGGCGCTGATATGAAAAACATAATGTCAGTAGTGTAACGTCTTATATTTATATCTATAAGATATATGTATAAAAATATTCTCTGATCCAAATGCAATATTGTATCAAAACAAAACGTCTAAATCTTAATTTATTTACAATATATGGGAGACCGAGCTTTGCTCGGGTAAAACAGGATTTAAGATGGGTCTATAAGAGTTACTAAGGATATTTAAACTTATTAAAAAATGTGCATATCTCTGGTTAAAATGTATTGCGATCGGTGAATACTGCTTTTATTGTTCACATATTCGTAAGTTATAGATTTAAAAATATATATAAATGTTGTAGTATGAATGATAAATATACCAAAACTCAGCTGTATCACCAATCGACTTCTCAACCCCCAAACTGAAACTTTTATCTGCGGAGCCATTCCTGAAATAGCTTGTGTGAACCTCGAGGATCACACCGATTGAATATGAAAGTATCGTCAATCGATTACTCGACTCCGAGAATCCCTTTTTACTAATTTTGACCAAAATTTGCTAACCCTTTCTTGAAATAGCTAATGTGTACCTTAAGGGTCGCAATATATTAGATATGTACAAATTTTCATTGAAAATTTCCGATTAAATTATTAGGAACACATCTTTTATTAAAAAAATGGATTTTGTAAAAAAAATTCAAAGGTGAACAGAATTCGAAGCGAGGGTCTCTAGATTTATACCCGGAAGCTTAACCACAGGACTATTTTTCCCTATGATGTTTTCGGTTTCATATTGCTATCTCATCTATAATCTATAGAACTCGTAAAATGATAATATTAATTGCTGAAAAAGATTTTTCTTGTGAATGTGAATACAACCAATCGATTCAGTATACTCTAGAACCCATACATATGAATTTTCATCGAAATCGGTAGACCAGATTCCGAGATAAAATTTATATAATATATATATATATATATATATATATATATATATATATATATAATAATGGAGATGCTCTACACCTTTGTGCTTTTATTTAGTTGGACACAACCACCACTAGAAGCGGATCACGTGATTTCAAGCTTGTTAGCTTTCATCAGCGCCACATAAGTGGAAGCTGTATCCAACTAAACAAAAGCAACTGGAAGATAGTCGGAATTTACCAGACCAGATCTACCAGCGGGACACACTTCGCGCCACCTAGGTATCGAGAGCCTAATTACGTTTAGCGTAAGGATATATGCAAATTGAAGATTTCTATTTCATAAATGAAAGAATATATAATATATAATAATGGAGATGCTCTACACCTTTGTGCTTTTATTTAGTTGGACACAACCACCACTAGAAGCGGATCACGTGATTTCAAGCTTGTTAGCTTTCATCAGCGCCACATAAGTGGAAGCTGTATCCAACTGTTTCCGCTTCTAGTGGTGGTTGTGTCCAACTAAATAAAAGCACAAAGATGTATAGCATCTCCATTATTATATATTATATATTCTTTCATTTATGAAATAGAAATCTTCAATTTACATATATCCTTACGCTAAACGTAATTAGGCTCTCGATACCTAGGTGGCGCGAAGTGTGTCCCGCTGGTAGATCTGGTCTGGTAAATTCCGACTATCTTCCAGTTGCTTTTGTTTAGTTGGATACAGCTTCCACTTATGTGGCGCTGATGAAAGCTAACAAGCTTGAAATCACGTGATCCGCTTCTAGTGGTAGTTGTATCCAACTAAATAAAAGCACAAAGGTGTAGAGCATCTCCATTATTATATATTATATATTCTTTCATTTATGAAATAGAAATCTTCAATTTATATATAGTGGATTTATTTTTCGTGAATATCGTGGGTTCAGGGCTCTTTCAGTGATTGAAAAAATTGAAATAAACGCACATTTATTTCATGTCATAATGTTTATAGAACAAGACGTTTCGACCCGCTTTGGGGCCTTTATCAATCGTATAAAAATTAAAAACTAAAATATTATTCTGTAAAATAAAAATTAAAGTAAGGAAAAATGTTGTTAGGACAATATCATAACCTACCTAAGACATAAAGTACAAAAAATCAGCTTCCTCCAAAAAAACATATAAATAAAATAAAACTGAAAAATAATTCTATAGGTTCAAAATATGTTGCACTACATTCTCTTTTTCTTTCTCTTCATTTTGTTGTTTCTCGTGTAGAATTAATTTTGTGGAAGATTTACCTATGTGTTGACTTGACTTGTTAATTGAGAAAGATATAAAGTGACAGACAGGAGGATGTAGGTGAGGGAAATTATTATTGTAAGGTTAAGTTTCATATTTAGTTTTTACCTAAAAGGTGGGTTTTTCGGATAGTAGTCTTGATGATGTTTCTAACTGATATTATTGAATATTTTATAGTAAGTTATAATAAATTTTACTGAGTTGCTTAATATCTGTCTTAGAGTTGATTGCATTTGGATTTTTCTTTATGTAAATCATTTCCAATATTTTACGTTTAGAGGAGTATTTTTCCGTTGCTAGTATTTTTGTTTCGTTATAGTTGAATTTGTGTTATATATATATATATATATATATATATATATATATATATATAAGCATTGCTCGTTTAATATAATTAGATTTATTCAGAAAATCGTCCCGTACTTGAACTGTGAAGTTTGATACTATCGTTGTCATAATAACAAAAAAAAAGTTTCCACTGCAGCAACTTACGGGCATTACTATTTTTTTAGATTTCTACCAACAATATTCTTTTCTATTAAGGGAGTAAGAACTCCTCAGAGACATACGAGGACCAATTCGTAGGTAGAAGCTATTATTTGCCAAAATTTCAAACTCCTTATTATAAGAATCTAAATCATGTGTTAAATTTCTGCTTTTCGGAATACACTTATTAACTAACTAATTTAATTTACCTACTTTAACGATCGTTCTAATCTTCAGCCCCCTAAGCCTGGCAAAATTGAATGTTATTCAGGTGACATCAAGGAAAGCAATGTAGATGTCAACTCATGCATGAGGCTTTTGAGTTATAGGAGCCCTGAGGGAATATTTTACCGCCATTTCTTTATCGCCAGTACAAGCGAGAATCCAGAGAATTTGGCTAATTTAATAGGAATAATAAAAATATCCTTCACAAAGGAGAGCTAGAATGCGAGACAAGGCGGGATGTCATTTCTAGATGTTGCCCTACTGAGAATTTTTCGGAATTCAGATTATGCCAGAGTTGAGGCATTTTAGGGGAGACGGTTGAGCTTTTCGACAAACCTAAATAAGCTGAGAATCACAAAGTGGAAGAAGACCCTTATGGTGTCGTACGTTTGGACCTCTTATAGTCTCGAAATGAAAGGTTCAATGTGTACTAAGCTTTATGGCATTTTTATGATTGTAGGTAATTTATATAATAAATAAAATATGGTAAAATCTACTACTAACTAAATAATTATTCGTCTACACCTATTTTGATCCATAGCAAAATAGTGTTACATACCATATATTTTTTTGCCCGCCAAATTCTATGAGAGGAAGTCATTAAAATATTTCTACGATGACATGTCTATCTGCGTTGGTCAACTTTTTATTTTATATAGAAATATCATACACTATATCAATGTAAATAAGAATAATAACTGCGTACGGAAATACTATGCGAAAATATATTTTTCAAGATTATACCTACATTAACCAACTAGAGCTTATTGTTTTTTTATTTCTTCATTGTTTATAAATTACAAGAATATGAATATCAAACTGAAACACCTGGTATTGTTAGACAGAAAACGTATTCATTGAGTTTACGAATCCCGAACTCAAATTAATCAGTTTACTATCTCCAATCTTTTCCTTTTTCTCATTATTTAAGAACAGAAGAAGACTTCTCTATTTCCAAGACAACTTGTTTACCTTACATTGATTGTGACGATTTAGAATTTAGCTATAGTCAATTTCAGTTTGTTTATAGGTATAGATATTAAAATTTCGACGGCTCTCGGCCAGCGGATAGGTACATTTACGGTTTTTTAATAATACCTAATATTAATAATCATTTTATTCAGGCTAACCTACAAATCTTCAATAAAAAAATAGTAGGCTAATAGGTTGTTGACTTATTATAAGCCCCACAAACCCCCACCGAGATGCAAATAACATCTGTGTGTTGATCTGTACTCAATTATGATCTAAAATATACAGCCTTAACATCTAAATATACATACCTACTAAAACAATACAAATAAACAAATAATAAAATCAATCAATCAGTTTATTCATGTCAAATACAAAATGTTTACATACGTCAATTTAAAAACTACATGATAAGTAACAGATATTCTATATAGTACACATTAATATACAAGCGACAAACTTGACTTCACAACAGTAGAAACTCTACAACAGTTAAATAATTGATAAAAATTAATAATAAAAATATTCAAGTAGTCTTGGCTGATATTTCACAACAGGTCAAAATTGTAATTAAGTTATTCGTCAAATGAGTAGAATGCATTTCTGATTAGCTGTTTCCTAATTATATTTTTAAAGTTTTTTTTAAAGGCATTACTCTAATAAGCTTCGGTAAATGATTATAAAGTTTTATAGCCCAATATCCTGGACCATCCTGTAACCTCCTTAGATGCCAGTATGAAGGAACATTTTTTTTATGGTTTTGGATACAACCGTGGGTGTGAAAGAGTTCACTATTCTACATGATAAAGAGTAAACACTCATAGACATACTGGCAAGGCATAGTCATTACCTTCCATTCCACATATTATATATGCTTACATTTCTCCATGTACCCTAATCTTAACATTATTCACATAGCCCTTCTCTGCAAACGAAAGACTCGCCGTATAATGAAAATACAACAGAGCTATAAATACAACTACAAATGTAAACATCATCATATGATATAAAAATATTAAATATTAATACAGAACTATAAATTCAACTCTTAATATGAAGTTTAATATGCCCTCTAGAAAAGTTTTTTTTTTTTAAAGATTAACTAATCCAAGAAGCTATATAATACAGGATATTCAACTGTCTATGTAAAACCATGTGCGCTGACTCCGCAAACGACGGCGGGGTCGTGGTCTAAAATCGGATCTGCGCACGACGTTAGTGCGCACGTGTCACGTGACTCGTGAATTGATATGCCAATATATGATTGATGTTACTTTTGAAAATGTAGGTTATGTTTATGTCAATAATCGTTTACGTAACCCTAAACTTTCATCTTCTTCACTTCGCAACATTAGAGGAACAGTTACTCTGTCTTGAAAATCTAACCTTCAATAATTTGTGACTATCAGTTTCATATTTTATCATAGAATGCATGTTATCTACGGATGCACACACACAATATTTAATTTAGTTCTTTTTACTGCAAGCGATTTATATTCTATCAGTTTAACAGAAAAATGTTTCAGAAAAAAGGTGTAGGGACAGATCATGTCTATAGCCAAATATATGTCATACCTATATCAAAGATTAAATACACCTAACCTAATCTTTACCTATATAACTTGATACTCTTTTTAATATCAAGAGAAGAGAAAGAAAAGAGCTTCGAATGACAAATAGGTAAAGATTTTTGAAATGTGTCGGAATTCCCTCTAAGACCTCAAAATACTCCAAGGGTATCATCCTGCTTACTAATAGTCTGGAAACACCTTATTTCTGGAAACACTATAGCTTATATTAAAACATATTCTGCATAATGTTTCTGCAAAACATTAGTTCTTTCTAGTGACGTACATTGATTTGCAACAGCTACGAAAATTTTTGGGATTTGACGTCCTTGGTGTTTTCTCTTTAATGAAACACCCTATTTTTTTCTGTATTTTTAGATACTCTCTTTAACCCCAATTCAAACGATATATTTATTTTAAATAATAATATTAGAGGAGTATTAAACATTTATTAGTTAACAAAATCAAATTTGCTCAAAAATATTTTTTTCACAAAATATACGACTGAGGATTGAAATCATTAATGCAATTGATCTATTATTGTTTTATGTAGAAACATTTCAAAATATGTGACATAAATAAGAACATTACGACAAGAGTCTTTGGATGTTTGGCACGAATCACTCGGGCAACCCTGCGAAACTATAGGTATATAATAGAAGAAATTTCAGAACAAACTATAGGTAGTACTTCACCGTTATCATCCCAGTTTTTAAGAGAGCTGTTGGAAAATTAAGATGCACATGTACGTCGTATCTAGAGGTAGTACATGTGCTCGTTTTTTTCAAGGAGACACTCAATCGAATAGGTTCAACCCTTCTCCAGCATGACACGTATAAAATTCATTAAATAGCCGCACGTTAAATTTCGACATTCATCAAAAGTTATACTTCCTATAAGGCCTGTTAAACCTTCATCCTACTGAAATATGAAAAGGGCCTAATGAGTACTTCCCATCGAGAACCCCAACCAAATTGGATTCCATGGACTTTTTGATACTTTAAAAGCTCCAAAAGGACTATTTGACAGTTAACGGTATAAAAAACAGTCGCCGAATCGCCTGTTTGGCCCCACATCGCTCGTATGTCACTCACTCAATCCGAACACCATTAATCTCCCAGAACGACCATAATGAAAAAATGAAACTTTCGCATCAAATAAAACTTAGTTTCTACTTCAACAAACTTCTCTAGCTTATTAGGACAGAAAGAAAGAAACATGTATTTTATTCTGTTGACAAGATAATCTTTTTTATTTCATTGATATATTTAAGTTAATAAATATTTAAAAAAATGGAACGACGTTAGATTGAAAATTTTTGGCACCAACTTGAGAAGCACCAGCACAAATAGAATTATTATTATTTTGTATTTTTCAGTGCTCGAACTAATAAAGTCCGTCCGGTTTTTTGTAAAAAATATTTATTTCACACTTTTGACTGTAACATTAGTCACGAAAATCGTTGAACGTTCACTAATACCAAAGAAGATAGCACATATACTATTACCCATGTATATTCTTTGATTAAACTTTTTATTATTCAGAAATGTAAGAATATGGTCGCGAAAATACGCATATTTTTGACTTTACCACCGCTGTAACTAGAAAACCGTAACATATGAAAAACATGTTCAATATAAATGTTGCTACAAATAGTCTGGTCATTAATTTGGTTGCCTCAGAATGAAGCAGTTTTTTTATATTTTTGTACCCATTTAATTCAGTAAATATAATATCACTACCTGATAAACAATAACTGATTTGTAGATTTTCAATAGAAAAGCTCGAGAGCACATATCTATATGATATATACATAAGGAAAAGGAACATGACATGGAAAATGACAAATGTGCTAAGCCTTAAAATTTCAGTGTATACCGAATCCTCACCAATTCTTAATTGATCAATTAACTTTATTATGATGGAATTAACTTCAAAAATATCTTCAACTCAAATTGCAATTTATTGAATAACTATACCTTTTAATTGCATTATACATAGCAACATTTCGTAAGCAATTTTTGTGAAAATAGAGTTTTCTTGAAGAATAAAGAAGACATATTTCATTTTTCTGCAAAATTTTCCCATATACATTATTTAAGAGATTCAATAACTTTTCCAAAGAATCAACCTCATTATTATCTTTTAATTTGAGATAATAAGTTTGATTGACATTCAATAATGTAATACAGTGATTATTAATGCCAAACTAAATACATGTATACCAAAAACTGAATGCATTTACTAAATTTCTTAAATGTAATAATGGCAATGCTGATAGTTTTTCTTCATCTTAAACATCTCTTTCATCACACAGGCAATTATCACATCACAGGAACGTCATTGTCAAAATAGTAATTACTTTCATTTTCATACAGCTGGTTTTTGGAATGGTAGGTACGTCGCTAAATTACGGTCTAGTTGGAAGGTATTCTTCGACGTAATGTACGTCATTGCTAAAATAATATCAGAAAAAATAGTAAAAATGATTCATTACAATCTATAAGAAATGTTTTATTTTACTGAGTATGAGTAATAAAATTACCTTTTATTCTTCTGTCAGCCCGTTGTTTTCTTTTTTCTTGCTATAATAATTATAAAATTATTAATATCCGTTGAGAGTAGAACATATTTTTGCTGGGTTCCAACATTCGTCTCTTATTTTTATTATTATGGAAGTTTTAATTTTAAGAATGTTTAATTGTATTCAGTATGTAATATTTAAGTCTCTGTATCTACTAATTACTTAGAAATAGTACCTACTTTATTTCAACTCACTTCATTTGGTGAAATGGGAAATTGCTCATTGCAGTGTATACTTACTATCTGATACTATATAAGTTCTTGCTGCAAACTTTACATAACATCAGGCACCAATATCAGGCAAATTCCAATTCAACCTCTGGCAACGTATTTACTGTAGATACTACTGTACTGTAAAGTTAGGTTATGTTGAAATTACGATTTCGCTAGCTGTCTGTTGTCCAACGAGATTTTTCTGCTAATCTGCTAGCTAGCCCGAGCTAGCAGTTGTCTGCTGTGGAGACGGCCAATTTCACCTGAAGGTACTGGAGATGTGCTGAGATGTTTCTTCTCAAATTTGAAATTTGATTGTATTGTTGGTTATATGAAGCCATAGTTTATTTATAACAGCGTTCTGAAATGGAGTGAATTTGCATAAAAACGATATCTATTGATTAATCTCATATAAAAGCATTATGTTGGCTACTTTATTATGGTCTAAAGTATACCTTATATTGTATATGGCATTAAAATGTAGTCACTGTAGGTCCCTGAAAATTAATTCCCGCACATAAATATTTAATAAGGAAATAATCATCTCATAATTATACAGATCTGGTGAATTTTCTGGACCTGCCAGTTGTTAACACTTGAAAACCTTTTGCTCTCGGCTCTGCATCATTTATAAATAATTTCGTTGTATTGATCGAATAACTAGATGAAAACGTGAAACTGAACACCATCCAATGTCATACAACTGCAAAAGTCTTATGTTTTGAAATAAGTACAATATATAAATCTTGGTTTTTGTGCGATTAAAAGTATTTATCCGTATTTTAAATGTATCTGAAATTATATAAGTACCAAATAAGAATAGAATTTCTGATGTACAAAAATTTAAATTGCCTTAGAACGGATCTGTTCTTCTGCTGAAAAAAAAAAACAGTTTTTCAGTCGTTATTAATTTCTGAATCACCAGAAAATATAAACATTGACAAGGATTTTCATACAACGCAAAATTCACGTTGAAGTCACCACCGAGAATCAATCCTATTATGTCATTATCCTTACCGAGAGCGGCACCCAATTAATTACACAGATAAAATTTTGCGAAAAATATGTTTCAGATTTAGTTAGAAAGAGATGTAAATGGGCTAGTCGACCAGTACTATACAGTAAAAAAATCGCGACTATATCAACTGAAGCAACAGTAGAATCATTCCTCTTCGCCTTCTTTTGAGTGACAGATTTACCAACCCAAGAATTTTCGTACTTAGTGCTCAGTTTGGAAATATTAACCGCTGCGTGTCCTCCGAACCTGTCTACGTCGTTTCATTACATGCGAGAAATGATTGTTTAGAGTTTAGACAATAGTGTTGGGAGATGATTAGAACCTTATACCTCTCGTTGGTAACCTAAGTAGTTTCTGAAGCTTCTCCAAAGTCGAATTATTCTGAAAGTTCAGCAAATTCTTATCAAGTTAGTCTCTTTCCTGATTATTAAGAAGTACACACATATTCCTACTGATTTTATACGTATTAATGTTTGTGGCGCCACTGACTTTAAAGTTTCATTGAACATGAAGGGAAGCGGAACGATTCTAGAATTATTTCAGTTGAATACACCTAACCTAACCTATTTACTCTATGTTGAATACTCGACATCCTCGCCGGGAATGACTCAATCCCATTTAGCGAAAACTGAAATTCTGCTCTGTATAAGTAGAGAACGGTGGATAAAATACAAGATATCGTTGTGTTCTTATTTGTGAAATAATAATCAGTGACTCACAGCTAAAATGAAGCATTCGCTTATATAGAAAACTGATCTCACCCAGATCCTTAATTATTATTTGAAAAAAGGGCTTATTGGAATTAAACTTATACAAGTCCTCTGAAAATTAGACCAATTTCTTGCTTCAGCTATGCCATGTAACAAAAAATATTCCATTAAATTATGAGCGATTTTAATTAGCAGCCTAAATGATCGAAATTGCAAAATCAACAAAACAAATCCAACGGATTAAAAAGCGAATGCTAATGTTTTGTTGGTCTTGCCTGATTAGCAATCCCAGCCAGTAATCTTCTAGTGACTAAATTTCTAGTGTACCCTGGTGAAATTGTATTCGAAACTCCCTTAGTTGTTGCTCTCAATTTATTCTTGTTTGACATTGCGACACTATTAATTTTTCGAAGCAACCAACAACGAAGCCGAAATGACTTGTGCTTTGGATCGTTGTCTTGATAAAAAGGGTAATTGTTAGTAATACTAAATTTTTGATCACTAGCTGCCATATACTGTCTTATTATACACATAAATATTTATTGGTTCATATTCCCTTCAATAAAATGCATGTTGCTCACTGCTGCAGATGACATACAACCCCATGATACTATGGTAAACAACATATGCTCAGTTGGTGAACACGCGTGACGTCAAACCGTAGCATAAATATCGAAATCTTCTGGTACTTCTATTTCGTCATTATGTATGGCATTAAATTTCAGAAGCCACAAATATAAAACTATCATTTGAAATATGCGTTTTATGATTGTCACGGACTAACGTCATTGGAGTTGCGCGTTCTTCTCGTAGTATCATGATACTACACGCATGTCATTACTGCGCCTGCAGGTGCTTGACATTAGCTCTCAGTTTGTTCAATTCCAGGTCTTCATCACGCTTTTTTCAAAATAGTGTTTTGCAATCAGATTCAAAAAGGTTAATTTTAGTCTCATCAGCAGCTGCATGACTGTCAGTTTGCTATTTTTGTTAAGCATAGCAGAAATGCAGTATCTTAACATTCACCACCTAGAGCAACTACCATATGTTGTCAATACCGAAATTCAGTGATAAAGAAAGTCCGATTTTTTATACGAGCAAGAAAAAATGAACAACTGGAGAATACAGTGAACATCTCATCTAGCATTGTATCAGTTTAATTCCATATCACCCCTGTTCGACCTTGAAAAGTCACTCTGATGCGGCTAAAGAAGTTTCACTTCAAGAAGTATGAACGAAAAGCAAGTAAACTTTTATCTAAAGATATCTACGGATATTCTCAAGATAGTAATCATCAATTCTTTCAGAACCAGGTATATTTGCTGTTTCCCATCTTAAATAAGTACACATGATTCGGACCTTTCGGGCTACAAAGATCTGACCTATAATCCAACTTTCCTCTATGAATCATTATATGGTCTATGTATTTGAATGGTATCACTGACTCCGATGGCCAACTTTCCAGTGCTCAATTTGAATTTCTGCTGACCGCGACGAGACAAAGCGCCATAAATCTTTTATTTTTTCGACACAGGGCCCTGCGAACGGATCATTTATATGCAAAAAAGGCCATTCTATTCAAATTGGCCACAGTCAGGACGTGAAAGATTGTTTCGGAAAACCTTTGTGGCGATGCGATTAAATCCAAATAAAATGACTGTCGTACATATAGATGGAATATTTGACGGGTAGTTTCAAATAAGATACGTTGTGAAATTTACAACATACATTAGGGAGATTTTAGCACTCGGAAAGGCTACAGCAATTTCTTTCTTTGTAATCAATCAATTTTGATTTTAATGATGTCAGAGAATCGTCAATGCATCGTCGTCATCCGTGTCTATCACTAAGATCCAAGACTAAAAACCAAATAATGTCAAGAGATACTACAGATTGAGCATTTTTATCATAATGAAATATTTATTTCGATAAATCATTTATCAGCATCCATTATTTCAAGTTGCACTCAAATAATATTGGCAACAGAAAAAAACTCCACGAGCTCTGAACAATATTCAGTGAAGTGTATTTTTAATTTCACAATTCAAATATTACGATGGAAAAATAAATCATTATTTCCGTCCACTAATATTTTTGTGAATGATTTAGACTGACTGGGTAAACAGAGACATTTAGAAAATCGTCCTTTTGCTAGGTTTTCATAAACACTCTTCTTTTTTCGAATTTGAATTTTCCGTTTACTAACAAATATTTGTACTTGATGGTTTCTATCGACTTTTGTACATAGAGCTTGATCACTGCTGATTTAGCAGGTCAAGGGCCATTCATTGTGATGAGATGAGAGAGAGTTGTGTTGGTGTAAAATAAGAAGAAGAGTTCATCAATATCTTTTTAATAAAAATTTTCGATATTTCGATTCTTCTTCTTGTCAGCCTGTCATTCTCCACTGCTAATCATAGGCGTCCCGATTGTGTTGCCACATCTCCCTGTTTTGTGCTGTTCGGTGCCATTGCTTTCCAGAGATGGTCTTGATGTCGTCCGACCATATCTTTTGAGCATGGAGCAGGCTTCTTTTGTAGGTTATTGGGCGCCAGTGGGTCGTTTTTCTGGTCCATCTCGATGTTTCTTGTCTTACTACATGTCCTGCTCAACGCCATTTGAGACTAGCTATGCGTTGGTTAACATTGGTAACTTTGTTTCGTCTGCGTATCTCCTCGTTCTTAATTTTTTCCCTTAGACTTATGTCGAACATACTCCGTTCCATTGCTAGTTATGTGACTAAGTTTTTCATCACTTGCTGCAGTTAGTGGTATTGCTTCCATTTCATAAGTTGTAACTGGAAACACGCATGAATCGTATCCTTAGGATTTTAGTGATTGGGGTATTGCGAAAATCTTCAAAATATGTCCCAGTTTTCCAAATGTAGCCCAAATCAAAGATCAAAATATATGTACTCTTCTAGATTTTCTATTGTGACGTTGTTACTAGTGATTTGCTGGTTGTCTTGGTTCATTACTACAGTTTTCGCGAAGTTCATCTCGAGTCCAACACGCTCTGGTGTTTCCTTTAGCTCCTCTAACATAGCTTCTAGATCATCTTGGTTATCACTGATCAGGACTACGTCGTCTGCGATATTCTGATTAGGAAACAAATATCGCATCCATTTGTTTTCACGAATTTAATTTGTATTATGCCTCCGCAGTTTGTCCTTTCGTTTGTCAGCTGGCTGTATCTCCTGAACCGAAATAGATAGACACAGAAAATAATATAAAGTTAAAAATTATAGGGGGCTTCCATACAATATACCTTTAGTTTTTTTTCTCTATTGCGAGGCCGACAAGCTATTGACCAGTTTTATTATATTACACATTTAAATGTTCCTTTTCAATATTTAAGAAAACAATGTTAAACTCGAAACGAATTTAAAGCTTACTATCGGAATAATAATCAAGTCATCAGATTTATTGGCCTTCCTTCCATTCCAAAGATACCCCTCACTCCTATGTACCTCCTGATAATATTTTTAAATTTTTAAACTCGCTGAACCAAAAGTTTGGTCTAAATTTGCTTATGACAAATTCATAATAATGCTACAAATACAAATTAAATAACGGAAACGGAGAAACTGGAAGGTGTTACAACTGACACTAGCAAATTTTGCGAGAAACAAAAATCAAGAAGTTAATAAAAAGGGAGAAAAAGGATATATTTTACCACTTCTTTCATTTTCTTCCAGTCTATTTACAAACTTCTTGATTGTTTTCGTCTATGCAAGAATTACTCGAGAGAACTAAATTTTAGCTAACAAGTAATGGAGATCAACATAAGCATATTAAAGGAGCTAACAGAAATGTTGAAAAGACGGCTAGGAGATATAATATCCTGATATAGGTGGAAAATCAACTAAAATGAGTGACAAAGATGTACCTAACTAATAGCTATTCAGTTCAAACCAACACTTTTCAAAATCAAGAGGAAAAAATGTCAATTGTCGTCAAAGCAAATTATCAATTAAGAGGATTATATACAGTGATATTTATTAACCATATTATAGGCTAATATTTTCATTAGAAGAGATATAGGTACCTACTACATACAGTTTCGCGTGTACTTACTGATACCAGAATACTCGCTCCCTATATTTACGAATGAATCCTTGAGGGGCTTATCGAAAGAGTCATTATCAAGCTGCTTTCAAACACAATCCACCATGAAATTGTCTCAATCATCCAGAAACTTTTGATTTACGCCGCCAATCATTCGCTATGAATTGGATGGATTTAGCTCAAATCTTGCATCAGAAAAAGAGGAAGGCTTTGTGTACCTCAGCATAATAATAGAAACTAGTGTGTCCAAGATAAGGTTAAGTGTTGTAAAATTTCAGGAAATATATTTTTGGAAATATTTCTGGAATATCATTGAAAATATATTGGAAAGAAATTAAAGACAAAGAATAAAGAAAGAGCTATTTTTCTAAAAAAAAATCATAAAAAATAGAACACTCTTATATGAACACAAATAAAGAGTTAAACATGAAAAATCAAATTGATATGAAAAAACAGACAAATTTTCATAGCTGTCGACATTATCCTGAATATTAATTATATTCGGCCTTAGGTCCCTTAAAACTTTCAACAGTATCGGGAATAAAAATTTAACTATCGCTCTTTTGTATTTTTGACCGACGAACCCCGAACGGAGGAGGTATACAATTCGACTGTCTGCTTTATTTTTTTTTTTTTTTTTTTTTTTTTTTTTTTTTTTTTTTTTTTTTGGTTCGTGTGCGCCTTTTATATAGTAGACGATCTCCGATTTTGATGATTTTGGATTCATTTGAAAGAAGGGGATTGAGAAATGGTCCCATATTCATAAAAACGCAAATCCGAAATCTCCTTCCCTCCGAAAACCGCCCCCGAAGGGGTGGTGGGGGCGAATTTTCTCGAAAATCGAAAATCTGAGTTGGTATAATTAAAGATAGGACAATATCCGGAAACGTTTAAATTGAACATTTTTTCAAAAGTGTTACGGTTTTCGAGATAGACGCATGTTAAATATGTATTATTGCTATGTGGAGAGGGCAATTTCTTTCGAAAATTGAAAATTTTTCGATACTACATGAAAGATATAATTATTTGTAGCAACATTTATAATGAACATTTTTTCCTTAGAATTACGGTTTTCGAGTTAAATCGGTGTTAAATGGTAACAACTAAAATATTCAAGCGTATTTCCGCCGCGATGTTCTGAGATCTCAATAATAACCACTACAAGCAAGGAATATACGTGGGTAATAGGATAAGTATTATCTTCATTGATATGGTATAGTGAACGTTCAACGATTTTCGGGACTAATGTTACACTCAAAAGTGTGAAATAAATATTTTTTACAAAAAATTGGACCGACGTTATAGTTGATGCACTGAAAAGTATAAAATAATATTACTTCTATTGGTGATGGTACTTGTGAAGTTGGTGCCAAAAGCTATCAATCTAACTGCAACTGCACAACTTCAAAAGTACTATCACCAATAGAAGTAATATTATTTTATACTTTTCAGTGCATCAACTATAACGTCGGTCCAATTTTTTGTAAAAAATATTTATCTTTAGCAACTTTTCATTGTGGTAAACGGAAGAGTAGATTAAAGTAGCTGGGGTCTTTTCAGTTACCTACAAATCGTAGAAATCCAATGTTGCCATTGAATCAGGGAATCTTCGAACTCGAGCTATCCATAATAAATATGTGTTTGTGAAAATTGTATTGTTAGTGTATTTATTGCCTATTGAGCTATAAAATATAAACGATATGATATTAACATTTGTGTGAAAATAAGAGCTTCTATTTTTTGTACTACTGACTTATCAAGAGATAGACTATGTTTACATCTTTTCATTACATGCAAGATTATTATGTTATGAGGAGACTCTATATAATTAGGTATACTATTTATTGTTGGTAACCTCATTATTCCAACAGTTCAGCAAATTATTATTAACTTTTTGAACATTTGGTTCCAAGAAGTGACTGCTGATCGACAAGAGAGCTACAAATATCTCGATGAATTATGTCAGAAAATTGTCCATTTGTGTAATAAAATTCCAATATGTATAAGTATCGAACGGCGTGTAAAATACAAGACATAGTCGTGTTTTTTTTTCAGAGATAACAATATTTAGATCCGTCTTATGACAATAATTTTTTTCCATTTGCTAATTTAAATTCAGCAATGCAAATATCGTCATTCTATTTCTCCCACGTTGATTGCATAGGAATTGGAATTCATAGGACTCATATCAAAACAGACGAGTCTTATAGAAGTCAAGGTATTTTTTTTATTCAAATACTGAAAATTATAAATTGCAAGCCGATATTTTATTGTGTATTATCAATATTTTTGTATTCTTATTGTTAAAATCAATACCAAACTTCAAATTATAGATAAGTTAAATAATTAATACGACCTCCAATTTATCTTATACTGTTTCGATTACCTATACATGGGTCAGCGAAAGATTACCCATGATAATAAACTGAAATAAGTCGATGTACAACACAACAACAAAGTTATTAGCTTGAAGACATACTTTAAGTCGTATATATTACCAGTTTCAAGGTCCAAATGCAATCCCATCCTTATCTTGCACATATAGAATTGAAATGTAAAAAATACCTACTAATAAGATCGTCAGAATTTTAATATGAGACATAATGAAGACTAGAAGTACCTAAAATTTTAATATTTTTTATTTTATTTTAAATAGCAATCTGTAACATTATAATTTGAATAAATATCATTTAAATAACCTCTGGTGCTTTTCCAAACATACTACATTGTAAATCGTGAATTGTGCTTGTGATGTTCTCCGTAAGGTCACCAATCATTTATTTTCGTTGACCTGCGTCTCAAAAAATATCAATCTAACTGCAACTGCATAGCTTGAAAAGTAACAGCACCAATAGAATTAATATTATTTTGTATTTTTCAGTGCACCAACTAATAACGTCGGTCCATTTTTTTGTAAAGAATATTTATAAGATATTACACCGTGAAACATCACATCGAAAAACATATTTTTATTCTACACATTAAATTCTATTAGGTTCTTTTTTTCTTCAAATTAGAATTAAAATTAGACTAACTTTCAAGCACACAGCAATTTCTTACTATACGTTCTTGATTCTTTGTCCAGGCATTAATGATTCATCAGCACAACAATTAAGTTATGGAATAATTATTGTATTTATATGCTCTATTGGCTGTCACATAAAATTAAGAAACTTCATAAGCGGCGGAAAAAATTATAAACTCAAAAAATAAACTCCGAATTATCACATTAAACACCAACACTTTATTTTGTCAAACCCGACAATTGTTTCGCCAACAAGTTTGGCATCCTCAGGGATTAAACCTGTAACTCACTTTAAATGACAATGTTCACCTTATTCAAACTAAACATATAAATAATTATTTCTAGTCAAAAAAATCATTACTCAAACAAATGTTTCTAGGAAAAATATGCTACCTACCAATGTTAAAAAGTAACTAGGAAAACAGATTAAAGTCATTAAACTAATGTACAATCTCTTTGCAAAAAGGAAAAAGAAGGCTCCTTTCAATGGGACCATTATCGCTATTGAGGACATTTTTCTTTTTTGCAATCTCTATACTTTCATATATATCTAAGCAATTTACACATCTTCTTTTGTTGCATAATCACTGATTTTATATTGCATATAAATCAAGTTTGATGAAAAATTAGAAAATAATTCCTTCAATTGACTAATCTAATGAGTTCTCAGTGAAAGAGAGACACTAGTGAAATACAGCGAAACACCGCAAATTGACAACCTATTACAGGACGTTGTTTCAGTCACGGCTGCGTATAACTCAGCATATTTCTTCAAAATTTATTTTCAGACACTACAGTCAACTACATTGCTAAACAACCTAACCTAACCTATTGACTCTATATGCTAACCTAAACAGTTTTGCTAACGTTAAAGATCTATTATTATTATATTATATTATTGATAAACCCTTTACTAATCGAATATATAATGGAAAATAGATCCAAGAGACAATTATTGTTCTACAATTAAAATAATTAATCTCTGGAACCGGTATCCAACCCCTGTTTTTACGATTAACAAGGTCTGGTATAATAAAACAAAAGGTTTTTTCCACACATTTTTTGAGGCCCTTTCATGTTTCCCTTTGATAAACAAAACAAAAATAAACAACTCCTATTTTAATTCCTCTTGTTTCCATTTTCTCTGGTTAATATCACACCTGTTAATAAATATTCAAATATATTATCAAGCTCGATGGCTCCCTAATTAAAATTTCAGACTGAACAAAACAAAAGATTGATGTATGACATAACCCATTTAAATTAAATTCTGCTTGGGGATCCTGACAAGGGAAAAATCGCTACCTAAGGTTTCTCTCATTCGTCCGCAATTTTAATAAAACTTTCATTCTACATAAGACTTCCAAGGATCTCGTTAGACTAATGCTTCCACTTGGTTGGAATTTTCATAAAGAAAAGTTTAGCCACAATAACGCCAAGCACTTTGTTTTAAAACTGGAAATTTCTCATCGAAATACTTTGAATGATTTATTTTTCGTAAAAGTTGAGCTCATTTTTGCAGCCACTTTCTTATATTATCGAGTGCCTCCTTATTGTTTATTGTTTTAAGTCTTTCGGATCTTGCAATCAATAGAAAAGAACCGAGTGTTATTTGTGTGCTCAATTTGTTGATCGCTCTAAATTAATCAACCACTCTTGAATTAATTCTATTGCTTACATCTAATAAGACGATATGAAAAATAATTCTTACTTCCCTACCGCTACACCAGATTTTCCATTGATGTTTTCTGCTTCATATGTTACTGAAATCGAAATCACTCGCCTGTGTCGCAAGATGGGCGTCATGCTTGCCACAGTTATCGTTCAATATCAAAAAACGAGTTTTGCTGAGACTCTATCGTGAAAATGGCTCTACGGATTTTGATAAATCTTGTTTAAAGCAGGTATTTTGGAAATGGAATGAACGTTCTTTCATATTTTTTGCTTTCCTAATAATTCAACATGGAAAAAATCTGTTTCGATTTACTAAAGTAACAGGGTGTAACTAACACTCTGTATAAGAAATTCTAAATTAGAAGTCAATTTTTTAATCACCACGCCAAATGACATAAGACTACAAATTTTCTAGCAGAATCTAATAAAACATAAGATGTTAATGCAAAAATTAACAAATAAATTTCAACTTTAAACACCCTGTATCTCGAAAACCTGCAATATTTGTATAGGGGCTATTGAGCTAAATCATCATATTTTCGGGTCTAGATGAAGAGCTCTATGAAACCCTGAGAATTTTGATCTAATTTATCAATTGTCGTCTTCAAAATGAAAATAGCGTAGGAAACTAAAAGAATCAGCAAAATAAAATCGGTATTCGCTTACTATGCTAAGCAGGGTTACATAAATAATAAATATTCTTTTCATTTATTTTCTAGACACAAATCGCTTACAGTAACTAAAACTAAATTAAATATTGGTCAAAAAACTAGTTTATATCGATCCAAACTTGTCTACAATAGATTAGATAACAATCTAAAAAAATTAAACTTCTCTAGAGGGAGTATTAAATTTCATATTAAGAGTTGGATTTTAAATAATTTGAAGTTATAATATACATAGATATTGTTATATTATTTAAAAAATCTGTTTTAATATTTAATACTTCCTATATCTTGTGTCTTTCTTTACATTTGTAGTTATATTTACAGTTTTGTTGCATTTTAATTTTATTATTTGTTTATTTATTATATATTAATATGTATATTTAGATTATGTTAAGCTTGTAGATTTTAATACATTATTAAGTTCAGGTCTACACACAGATGCTATTTGCATCTCGGTAGGGGATTGTTGGACTTTATTAAGTCAGACAATCTATTAGCATACTATTTTTTAATCAAGATTTGTATGTTAACCTGAATAAAGATTATTATATATTATATATTATACCTCTCTGATAACACAATTTTTCCACGACTATTTTATGCCTGGAAAATGGGCTTTTGCTGTGGGCCGCAAATTTTCTGTGCGGTCATGACTCAGGCACTATATGGATAGCATTGTTTATTCCTTCACAATTCCTTAGCAACGTCAAACGACGCTATTGTAACAGCTTTCAGTTTGTCGATTTATTAAAAATATAGTTTAAAATGATATCTCCACAAGAAGAAATGTCTCTTAAAGTGACAAAAATAAGTGCGGAATTACTGCCAAAGAAATCTTGTCAGAGATATTAAAATGAGTAGGTACAGTCTATTTTTTAATTGGCACCAGCAGAAGAAAATTAGCTCAGTAAGTAATGAAATTCTTCTCGTCTATTTGTCCGAAAAAGCTAAATCGATGAAAGCTTCAACATTATGTAGTCAATTTTCAATGATAAAGAGTTGTTGATTTGATTTCGGATTCGATGTTGGTTAAAAATAAAGGTTTTGGAATATAATAGTAATATTTTTTGTTTTCAGATAGGTAGAGTGAAAGGTATCGTTCATTACACGTCCATAAATGCTTTTCCCGCGCTTGCATGACTTCCTGTGCTCTTCGCCTCACACGGAAATTTGTCACGAGCCCACGGAAAAGCCTATTTTCTGGACTCTTAATGAAATATACTATTTAAAAAAAATGGATCTACTTTATTTCTTGGTGTACATAAAAATACAAAATAATATTAACTCTGTTGGTGCTGGTAATTCATTATTCACGAAAATCATTGAACGAAAAGAAGAACTCATATATATATAGCCTTGCGACGTTGCCACTTATATCAAAAAGTATTAACAACTTTGATTTTTCAAATGAGACACCCTATATATTATCAATTTATTAGATTCTCTATCACATTCTGGTTTTTCTTTCATAAGAAACCATACCTATCTATAATAGTTTCCAGTGAATTAATTAATTTTCTTTTGTTTTGTTCAAAACAGAGCCCCAATCAATAGCCCATTACTCTGATATTTAGAATTGTGAAACGATAAAATTCCAGTAATAGCTTTAGAAAGACTCCTTTCTTAGTTATTATTGAAGATTTTCTTTTAACACCCTATATTTTATTATTTTTTCAGAAAGAGAATCAAAATACCTTTGAAATGATATATCATGTTCCTATACCTAAATGGTCAGGTTTTCAAAATATAAGTAACTATCTAAAGGTGAATTTTTTGCATTATAGCAGGTATTTGCTGGTTACTATGGTGATTTGGTGGTGGAAAGTATATCATATATCATCATTTCGAGGTTGTTGCCTCTCATCAGTACGTCATAGGGCGAAGAGCCATATTTGATAATCAATCCTTATTTGGTACTCATACTTGTATCAATCTTCAGTATAGAACTGTCGGTGTAGACAAGTATGAGCGAAATATTAAGCATATATAATGGTGGATAAGAATAATCGGCAAAGGAGAATAATTAATTAATTATATGAGGAGCTATCCATACCAGATGACCATATCAGAATATGAATAATAATTTCATGCCTAGCTGGTAAATTGAACCTACAGTTCGTAGGGTGCCGCAATAAGAACGAAAAGAAATCCTCATCAATTAATTAATTATTCACCTTTGCCGATTATTCTTATCCACAGCACACTGTTAGGTAAGGTGGCCAGGGCACACGATTGAAAGGTCGTTGGTGATATATGGATAAAATTCGTGTGGTCACTTCCTATACTGTTTAGGCAGGATTCTCCACTTCTATTGAGCATGGCTTCAGGAGGATTGGCCATTGTGGGTGCAAATATTTTTTGGAGTTTTGTATCTTGGTTTGTCCATCGTTAGACTTTCCATTTCTTCTTTATTTTATTTAATAACCATTTTCTGATGTCACTGATCGGTGTGGGGATATTCTCATGCAGCACAATGTTGACTCTGTTTTTGGCAGCGGAGTCTTCTTCATCAGAGTCAATGATTTATTCTACCCAAATATTTGGAATATCTTTGCTCGAGAATTAAAATATGTTTGTTGTTGGATTCATGCTCATTGCACACAGCAATTTCAAAATTGTGTAACAGGTGCGTATTTGCTTCCCTATAACAGACAACTATTTTGATTTCTATTGAAATTTTAAACAACACATATTCGTAAATTAATGTTCATTTCAAATGGTGTTATTTCATGGAATTTATTCAATTAATCTTCGCTTCATTCCAATGGGAGCATGGATATTTTAAACAATATATAATGCGATTGGTTTCCATATATTCCCTAATTCAATTTTGAAAGTAAATTGCTTTTATATGGTAATTATACACAATAAGCATGAAGCTCGCTAACAGTGGTTACATTTTCAGCTTTCGAGTAAGTAACACTATCAATATATAGGTTTGAAAAATTGATTCCATGCATATAAAATCCCTGTTTCTTTAAAAATAATAATAACATGTGCTAATTAAACTGAATATTTATCTACATATTTAGATATTTATAGCCAATTAATTATTTGATTCATATCTCCATATATTACATGTTTTTGAGAAATATACATACAGCTAAACGTCACTCTTCACTGCCATTCTCTGATCTCGCCTATCGATAGAATCCTTTTACCTACAAAACTTAATCCATTACTTACTGCCCAAGCCTCTTTTTATCCTGTTTTTGTACCTGTTCCATAGCAAAAGTAGCAGATCCATAATTTTAGTGATCAATCAGTTCTGAATTCTGCACAAATATGCTTGAAGAATTCAACTTATTCCGTCACCCAGTAATTTAAATATCAAAATTAGTGTCAAAATGAGGTTCGGATTATAATAAGTCTCTTTTTTATTCAGTATCAAGTCCCTTCACATTAAATTATATTCTCTATTATCTTACACTGCTACATAGACTCAATCTACATTTCAATACATTATCGTTTACAGTCGTACCAATACATTGTCTTTTACAGTCGCATAAACAATATCTTAATACGTACTGGACTAAACTACATATATACACTGCTATATAATATTACACTGCTCGAAAATTAGCAATACTGTTCACTACTAGACATACGATTTTGTTTAAACTGATCTATAAGTATTTATCTCTAATATAGTAATAATTTTCCATAGCCTCTTCAACATAGAATCTAGGCTATACACAAATCTTATGCCGCATTAACTTGGTTATCCCTGAAATAATAAAAAAGTAATTCATCCCTAATCCAAACACCCATAGGTTGTCATCGTCTTTACCAATCTTTCAACGCTACCCCAATGTATAATTTCAAATGTAACGTAGAAATGCTGCTGTCTTTTCAAATCAGACAAATAATTAGAACTTCCCACGTCAAACGCAATCTCAGTCTCAAGTCGACCCAACAAGTGACTTGATTCTTGTTTGAGTATTGTTTGAAAAAGTTGCAGGCTCAACTTAGCTGATATTGAGCCTATTCCTCTGACTATGTGTTGGGCCTGGATTGTCCTTTTGTTTTGTTTATAGTTGCGACTCTCTTATAATACTGTATAACCCTTTTCTATTTTTAAAATATTTCTTTAAAAAGTTTCAATCTTAGAATCAAGTAGGTAATAATCTTCCATCATAAGTGTATGTATGCAAAGTTCAAGTGGAATTTTTGACTCTCTGCTATATGATTGAGAAAGCGAAAAAGCTATCTGATCAAGGTCTAACCTGTGCAAATCCCTGTTGACTCCCACTGATTACCTGGACTGTATTATTTTTTAATTAGGCTTGTATTATTCTACTGAAGACCCATGTAAAAACTGGGGTCCTTTCTATCGAGCGTTCTAAAAAAAGTGTTGTGGCAAATGAGATAGATTTCTCAGCATGACATTGCTAGAGTCATGTGACAATTAGATGTCATCAATTGTCATGTCATCATGAGTACGGTAATAAACTAGCTTTTGTCCGCTTCTTCGTGTACATGGAAAACTGCTTTCACTTCCATGCGGTAGTTCTGCGTGTACAAACATACAGATAAACAGACAGACGTGGTAGAATGGAACCTATATTCTATGTTAGACCTCTAGCAATAAATCAGTGAGAATTGCATTCAATTCTATGTAGTAGTCTTTGCGTGATACGTGTGCAAACACACATAAAGACAGACAGACGCAATAAAATGTAGCCTATATTTTAAGTCAGACCTCTAGTAACATATCGATGAAAACTGGATTCAATTCCATGCAGTGGTTTTTGCGTGATGCGCGTACAAACATGCAGACAGACACACAAAAATTCTAAAAAATGTTGTTTTGGCTTCTGTTGCTCTAATAAGGTCCAAGGTCCCACCATACTATTTTTTTCTTAAATATCTTCAATGTACAGACATCGACCTGTTACATTTTTATTATATTTTTATGATTAAACTACAGATATGCCTCTTATGTTGGAAGATTTTTTGATTTTATAAAAATTGGTCATATAGAATGATAATTATGATTGTTTCATAATCTATTCTGAACATGTCAAATGTCTGTCATTGCTTCATATTGCTCTGCAGGGTCGACAGTTGTTTTAGATTTAAGTCCAAGCTGAATCTACCTATTCTTTATTATTTTATTATTATTTTGTAAATATTTCAAACACAAGTCTGAAAGACTGGACTCTTAATCATTGATTACCTGCTTCAATTAAAACTAAAAACAATTGAATGAAATGGATTCAAGTAAACCATTTCAATTGAAATTTACATAAGTTACTGTATTTTAAGACAAACTTTGCTAACATAATATGCATCAATTTATTTCTTTTAAGGTGGGTTTTAACTAATGAAATAATAACATAATATCATAACTACTGCTAATGATAGAAATAATATGTGATATCGTCCACTCTAGAGGTACCTCAGTTGATACACAGATGCATTTAATAAAACTTATTAAACGAGATTCAAAGTTTTTCCTATTTTGAAAAGTCAAATGGTATGTTACCTGTTCCAGGAAAACTTTTAGGAATTTTTTTATTCTTCTTAGGTTTGCCCTGACATTATAAATGCCTTCGAATGCCTTTATTTCATATTCAAGTTACCACATCACCCGATATGCTCAGATATAATGGGCTCCTATACCTATTATTAATTCATTTCTAATTTATGCAGTGGAATAATTTATTTGGGATAAGTTACCTAAAAGAAGTTTCCCACGAATAAATTAACTTGAAAACTATATGTAAGTTTTATATAGCATTTAAGATGAGTTGATTTCGAGTAGCCCCTAAACTATTATTTTTTCAGAATCTTAGACCTGTAGTTAAGTTTCTTGAAATATTTAAGCTTTTATTACTTTTTCCGCTATGTTAAGTGGCTATGGAAAGAAATCGTTTAAAATTTTTGTGTACGTTTAAAAGGGAATTCTTACGAAATTAAACAATCTTCCATCGTAAGAGGCAAGAACACTATATTATTGACGGTCCACTTATACAAACTCAACTTATTTAGAACATCATATATCAAATCTAACCTAATTTCCATACATTGTTGGCTAGTGATCGAGCGAGAAGTTTTGGTTGTCACTAACTGACTCACCGGCTTTTAAACTCGCTAACAAGCGGCTAGTTAACTTGCGCAATGTTATCCAGATTTAGAATTGAACAGCCTACTGAGAATAATATTGTTTTTCGTATATGAAAGACAAATCATTTGATAATAACTATGCTTGCTTTACCATTTTTTGAAGCATTATTTCTCTGTTCACTTATTGTGTTTTAAAAAAGAGAATGTCGCTTGGGGTCTATTATACAATCCGAAAGACACTATCTCAGATTCAAATTCCAGAATCAATAAATAGTTATAATTTTTCATAGGTACATCAACATTTCTAAGCTATAAAAATTCTCACCAGATGAAGCAAACTTATTGTATATTGTTGATTCCAATGCTATCATTCCCTACCGATATCTTATAAGAATATCATCGTGAATCAAAAAAAATACGGCTAATCCATGAGTATCTCCAGCGAGAGACTTTTGAATGATTCGACATTCGACTTTGCTTATTGAATTCTTGGCAGCCAAGACTGCATATTTTCCATGATATTGTGGTATTTAATGTGCACATAAAATAAATTGAAGTAGGAAGATGAATTTTACGACTCCAAGGCGTCTTGTTTGTTATAAGGTTTGGAAGCCGTTGGCGTCTGCTTTTCTTGGAGGCTCTTTATCAAGTTTTGAGTTTATATTGTGCCAATAAATTTTCTATTCCCGGTCATTTATTTCTCTTTATCCAATACAACTGAGAATAGTCACAAGAAATTTCTAATTATTGTTCTTCAAAAAAATAGCTTACATAATATTTCATAACTTTATTCCTAGTTAAGTAACTATATGGGTCATTTGGCTTAAGTCTTCAAATACTATATGCATGTTTAAATCCTCTAATTGATAATAATTATTTTGAATTACCTGATTATGTTATGCAACAGTACTGAATAAATGAATTCAGTAATGTAATGTAAATATTGGAAATTAATTTTATATATTCGATCATATTCAGACATCGACATATTATTATGTTGCCATATATTTGAAATCAAATGCGATTATCAGATTATCAGAAATTAGAAAGAAGGGAACAAATTGATTTTAATATACATGACATTAATGCGAGCCCGGTTTAATTGCACACTGAAATATTTTTTCAATCAATTCCATTTGTGTCTTTATCTACAACGGGTTTTATTGTATAGTCGCCGTCCACTTAACGAGGCGGTTGATAATTTTCGAATCAAATCACTAGCATCGGAGGTTCCAATCAATTATGTAATATAATAAGGAATATGTCACATTGAGAACATATATTGGCTGTTCCGAAATACAAACCATCAGCCTGGCCAGGATTAAAATGGCCATCGAAAATTGACAGATATATGTACTTAATATAGGAGTATGACATTGACTGATGACAAAATTTAGACCTGATCAGGCTAATGGTTTGTATTTAGGAACACGCCGCTTATTTTCTGTAATATTTAATAAAATAGGTTAAAGTTCCTACATACTGACAAGCACCTAATAACAGATTGGCAACGAATAACCATGTTTTCAACATTAACTGACATATCTGTCAAAATATGTATGAAATTATTTCAAGATGACAGTGACATATTAAAACTACATTTTTTTGCAACCATTTTTGTAGCCTCTGGAAATTTTATGTTTGTCTCTCTCTTATTCATCAAACACAGATGTCCTTTCGTTTTAAAATACGGCTGTTTTTATGACGTTATTTTTTCCACGATCCGATTAATATAGCACAGATTAGTTTGTCGTAGATAAATTCATTTTCCGCGTCGTTAGTGGAAGGTGACTATATATATATTTTTTTTTCGGGTTGGATACAGTTCTATTTGGAATTTTCTGAGTAAGGCAATCATCATGACAGGCACAAATTATCAGAAGCATAAAAAATCGTATGACACCCAAGTGATCAATTTTCCCGTTTTTAATAAAAACGTAGAGCTTAAGAAATCTAGTAGTTTATTTGAATCCTGCTTTAAAGATCATATACAGTGCGTGGAAATATCTGAAACTTTAATTAATGGACGGAAGATGCATTGTGAAGTACCTAAACCAGGGCTCTGTCTCAGGTCCACTATTATTCTACATTTAAATAAATGACATTTTATCTTTATTCAACGAAAATAACATTTTCTGCTTTGGAAACGATATCGTTCTGATAGTGAGCAATAGTTCATCGGATTTTTTGATAGAAAAATGTAATAGTGCCATAGTGAAAGATTGGTTACACTAGGTAATTCTTATCATTAAATGTAAAAAAACGAGATTACTCATATTCCTTCCTATCATTGAGTTTAACAATTATGATGTGAATAACTATAACCTAGATGAAAAAATGACAGGCCTAGAAGGTATTATGGAGAATATCCAAAAAATTGACAATTTTACACTCCCATCTCTAAGATTTTGTAAAAAATATACATAACATGGAAAATCAGGAAAATCAATACAAAAATCCTTTCCAGGCGAGCCCGACTCGCACTTGCCAGTTATATTATTATTAGTGTACTCGCACTCTATTGATTCTTATGTCTGTGTACGGCATCAAGCAGCAGTTCACTTCTTTGTCTTTATTGAGTCCGGCATTTGTATGTTGAGATCCTACTGTTTTTTCAACTTGGATTAACATGAAAAGCGAGAAAGCAATCGACAGTGTGAACAAGTCGGCTCGACGGTATTACAGTCAGATAGACCCGACAATTCTCACTCGTTCCATCTAAAAAACATGAGAACATCCATTCTCGATGCTGTCTGAAAAAAGTCAGCTCCCGAGAACCCTTCCGTTCCAGATACGCGTATTTTCCATTCCAAACGTCTTACTTTTTTCTTCTTTCTATGCAGGAAAATCGACGGGCATAGTGACAAACACAAGGATAACTCACGCTACTCCAGCAGCCCTCTACGGACACTCCCCCTCCCGATACTGGGAGGATGACTCCAAAGTTCCACCAGCATCGCGGAAATCCTGCAAGGACCTTGCACGCCAACTCATTGAGAACGATCCTGGACGCAACATCAACGTAAGTCTGATAGCTATCTGTTCTTATATTATCTTTCATATCTAGGTACTCCATAGTAAATTATTGTCATAACTACAATATACAGGGTGACCCAAATTAAAGTTCTATATTTTTGATTCATCAGTAATTTTATACCTGTTGCTACTACGCTGGTAAAATAAAACAATATAATGAAGTTTGGAAATTATTTTCTTCAAAATAAGGAATGTAAGTAACTAGCATTGTTTTGACTTCGATTTTTCTGGCCAGATAGTCTAGATCTCAAATAAGTGAGGCTACCTTGACCTGTGATATCAGGTGGAAAAGATTTCGAATAATAGAACTTGGAATATAAATGAAGGTATTACTCACAGGATCATCACAGCAGTACACTCCTCGTGGTTCCAATCTTTGTTCTATTACCTTGTTCACTAGCGAAAGCTTGGTTTCGGCCGCGTGCTAACTTTTCGACTATTCTTCATGACTCTACGATTCAGTAAGGTATATTGTCTCTGGTTCACATTCAAGTCCAGGTCTTGTTGTTATACCCATATGCTGTGACTTTTAAGGAAGGAAAAAAGGAATATTTGGAAGGACAGTTCTCAGTCCATAACAAGCATAATATTACAATATTTTAGAAATATCTTATAAAACTATATTTCCCGAATTCTAAAATGTTTGTCAGTTTCTCTTTTATGATAGTTTAACTACTAAAAAGATGAGTTAGTTCAATTTTAAATGAGACCGAGTTCTCCTTTAAAACAAGGTTAAATGTAGCTTTTAGAAACACATAAAAATCTGGCCTTGTCTGTATTTTTGGCCTTACTTCACTATCCTATTGAGAATATGTCATCCAAATAGTTAGACAGGTAGAAAATTATTATTGATTAAAATATTTCAAAATTTAATTAGGCTCACTATGTACTGGAAATGCATGGTATATTTATTTCAAATACTCGATTGAAGCCAGCCGATACAGTTTTGTAATTATTGTATGCTATTCTGATGGCGAAGGTTCCTAATCTGCAGTTCAGCTCTATTCATAGTAAAAAACTCCAGGTCAGATATCGATATGTCAAAATATTCTTCTTGGGGAAAATTGAATCTAATTTCCGCTGAGATGCTTCATTATTGAAATTTTCTTCATATAAACAAATATAAATTTTAGAGCGAATACATAGTATGATTTTCCTAAAACTTTCTTCTCCGTGCCACAATTATAAAACAAATATGAAGAAGCAGCATTTTTATGAATATGATTCAGGAGTACATAATACTCTAATTTTAATACAACATTAATACAGTAACCGGTAATACCTGAGGATGTAAGGACTATAAACTTACAATTCAATTTTCGATCGAAACCGTTCGGTATCATGGAAATCCGTAGCCCAGTAAGACGTTAAGAACTTAACAGCTTTAAAGTGTATAATAGAACCATTTCGGATAACAGAAAAGTTGGAGACTCTTGTCGAATTTCCATTCTGATAAGAATACAATTTGTGCTCATGCATATTTTCACAACGGCGAAGCGGGTACGCTGGTCGCTATTGGGCATAGTACAAGGTCTAGTTGAGAATTATCGCTCACAGACATTCCTTGAAATGAGTTTCTTATCTTTAATACTGGATCTTCATGATAAATTTCTTGAAGTCCAAGTTCTCAGTGCAGATATTATTGTTATTATGGTTGAGAGTTCAAATAGCAAATACATACTCTCTTCAAAGTTTATAGTGAGTTCATATTTTCCCATTTCTTTATGACAAATAATTCTAATTTTCTGATATCTCGTCGAACTAGAACAAATAACTAATTTATCGATTTCAGATAAATAACAATAATACTCTCTTGGGTCCAAGTATATCTACATGGCTCAATGACATATTAGTAATCCTTCCAGCTTAAAAATACGTTTCAGATGATTCATCTTCACCTTACATCGTAAGCGATGGGTTGTGGCTTAATGTTACTGATTATCTTCTAGCTAGTCAATTACTCTTTAAAGTGTATTTCTCCACCGGGTTCTGCATCGGAATTTACAAATTTATCGCTAATATTTTCGTCACAACATCCGTCCATATTGTTGGTGATCTGCCTCTTCTTTCCAAAGAACTTTAATATCTTCTGTAATACTAGAAATTATCTGAGTTGGCTAAATTTCTTGTAGAACTGAAATATTTGTCCTCCTGGCATTATAAGGTATGCGTAAATTCCTCTCCAATACCGCATCTCGAAAGCAACAATACTTTTCCTGTTTTCTTGGCGAATTACCCACTTTTCTGAAGCATATCCAAAGATTGAGAACACCAAAGTCTGGGCAAGTTGCATTTTCGCTGCTTTTGCAGTATTTTTATCTTGCCACACTCGTGATAATTGTGATATTGCTGATCGGCCAATCTGAATACGACGTATGATTTCATGCTTTATACTACCATCTGCATTGATCATTGCTCCAATGTAAACAAAAGAATCTACCACTTCACAATTGGCAACAATGACAGGTTTTGTCTCCAAAATATTGCCACGGCCAACTATCATTATCTGTGATTTCTTATAATTTATCTGAAGTCCGTAATCTTGACAGGATTGGAGATAGAATGCATCCCTGACTTATAACCTTATCTATCAAAAATACGTTTTGTATTCGTAATACATGGATTGATGAAATGACAAAGATAGTATTGGATTATGTAAAGTATTATTTTGCTGACGTATGTTATTAAAAATATCAGAACATGGAAACCCTTATAAAACAGATTTTTTACTATGAAATTCCACTTCAGCAGAGAGCTTATATTTCTGGATCTAAAACTAACATAAAATAGTAGTTATATAAAATTGTACATGAGAATGTTCATTAAAAAGTAAGAGAATAACATTTGAAATTAGATAATGATTCGGATTGCCTACCAAACTAATTTAATAGCAGGACCTAATGGATACAGCCAATTTAGAGTAATAAAACACTCTACCTAGTTGAATCGGAAAACTGCAGATGCTGTCATGAGAAATCAGAATCAAGATTCGCAGAAAAACGCCTTCTTAACATAGGTATAAGTTGCCTTACTATTGGTCAAAATAGAGATAATTTTTGATTGGTTAAAAGTAACGAGTTTGGCTGTATAGAGTACCTATACGCAATTTTCTCTCGTGTCAGTTTGCTGTCAGAATGACGTCTTTATATTACAGGTATTATTTTAATAATTGCGATGGGCTTATGGATTTATAAAAATATATTTTTGTAAGCTCCTTTACTATGAGGCCCAAAGGTTCGACTGGAATTACATGAGTACTACTGGCGCGTTTTGCATTTTGAATGTAGTCTACTTTGGACGACATGAATACCTGAGGACCTCAGAAATATGGAAATGCATTTGCATTACTTGAGACGTTACGAACAAGAACTTGGAAGCGATATATATATATATATATATATCATATTTATTGTTTCTGGAGCGTATTTCACTCTGCATTTTATTACTGCTTCGAGAGTAAATTGTTAATGTATTATCGACGAGTTAAAACTTTCATTATTTCAATTTGTTTTTTTCCAATGTGAATATTTTTTATAGCTATTATACAAAAAGAGTATTGAAAACGTTTTTTGGGCTCAGGTCTAATAATATTTTAAAATATATTCTTGAGATTCAGTTACGAAATAGAACAAATATCTTAAAAATCTCCTTGTTAGGTATTCAGAAATACTCTAGAAAGTCTTCATCACATCTTTCTCATTGTGCCAAAAATTTTTTAAGTAGTTCGAGGACATAGATCAAACAAACTCATATCTTACTCTAAAAAGAATACATATCGATATGAATAGAGCACTTTTGTTTTTTAATAACTACACATCTATAAGCTTACGCCAATGGGTAGTATGATATTAAGAATTATTTGTTTATTTACTTCGTTTTTTTATTAGACTCGAAAGCTGCTATAAAATTTCAAAATAAATAAGAAAAAATGTATTGTGTCAGAGAAATGGTCTAGAAAGTGTCTACCATATACATATGAAGATCTTTATTAATATATACAGAAGCTATTCGCTTAAGGTTTGAAGACCATGTGGTGAGGAGTAAGGACAATCAGTTTTTGGAAAAGACTATGAGAATAAGATCAGTACAATATTCTTGCAAGAGACGGAAATACAGATTATGAAGAAAAATGGATATAAAACAATGGGAAATATGGGTTTAATATCGTCAGTACTGCAAGGGCATAGTGCACGGGGCCAATACTTAGGAATAGTTCGTAGAGCCGCTTATGAGGGAGAAGAATCAAAAATTGTATTTTATATAACCTTCTCATAGGCTTTTTGTATGGCAAATCCAATCATATACTACCTTAAAAATAAGAAACGAACAAAAATTAAATGATATGATTGGCAAAAAGTCATGTTTTTATTCAAGGACTATTTGATCCATTTAATTTCGTCGGATTATTAACACTTTCCTGGAAAATTGAAAGAAAAGTTTTAATTTGAAGAAACAATTTCACCCAGGAAATTTTCGAACAGAGAAGAAGAGCTGTAACAAATCCAAGTAGGAACATTCCCTGTGTGGTCATTAACAAAAGCTTATTTACAAGTAAGTTTACGGTCTGTCCCATTTAACCAAAATTTGAATAATAGGCCACCTTTGGTTAACAGGGACACACCATGGACCGGTGAGGCTAAGAATCATTCTCTCATCCATCACTTTCTCAAACAAACAGTTTTGTTTACCCACTGTGGAAACTTAAAGCGACTAAGTAGATTTGGGTTTGCAAGGGAATTTATTGCATTCGTACTTGCTACCTGTGCAGACTGACAGTGAGATTTATTTATTTTGTGTACCAAATTGAAATGCCCTGTTGTTGGAATATGCTTTCACGGATTTTCTGCGCCAAATACCTACTCTCTCTCTCTCTCTATCTCTCTCTCCCTCTCTCTAGTTTTTTTTTTCAAGCCGAGAAAATTCGATAACAGCGAAGTTTTCAATGTGAGAGAGCCAGGTGTAGTGAGAGTATTTGACATTAATTTCGTTTGATGGTGGCTTGGATCTCCCTTCATTAACTCTTGAAAAATACAACTCTCGACAGTCTTATACATAAGCTTCATTTGTAATTCAAGAGCTTCAAGGTATTTCGTTGCCTTGTAGACGGCTGTGCTGAGAGAAATGGGTTGTAAATTTTTAATAAAGTTCAGGACAACATTCAGCTATAAAAAGCAACCATAGTGACAGAATAAAGCTTAATATAATGCTGAGTAGATTGATTATAAAATAAGAGCTAGAACTCAAATCTTGAGCTTTTAGATTTGAGTTTTGTATTATAAGAATATTCAAAGAATAGAAAAAAATTAGATGGTAAAAAATATTTCGATTAGTAGCTACTCAGTAAACGTCCAACTAATTTCAGAAAAATATGAAATCTTTGGTACATAATTCTATATAGAATGTGGAAATAGAATTGTATTTATTGCACCTAGTTATACACTATTTCCTTAAATAGATATCTTGCAAAAAAAATTTGCACTGTACAAATGAAAGGGACTGACAAAACAAGAGGAATGTGGATATTCTCCAGTGTAGTCAAACGGGAAATATGTACTGGAATAACCGATTCTATTCTAGATCAATTCTGTGAAATACAATTGTACTATTATTTATTGTATCTGGGATATTGACCAACATAGTAAGAAGAGTTATAGTCTGTGAGCCCGCTATTGGTAAAATCCATGAATGAGATACGTACATAGATGACTTTCTGTGAGAAAATAGAAAATATTAAGTTTTGTCCCGATAATAGAGTATGAAGTTACTTCCGGAAATATCAAAAGGTTATTGAAAACGAAATATCGGTTGCCTAATTCACTTGTAAAATAGAAAATATACCCTACTTTTATTAAGGGGACATAATCAAAAATAGGTAATTGAACTGAGATAGCCTAGGAATAAATGCCCTCTATATTCTTATTTACCTAGTACCACGGTCGTACTATATAAAGTCTTGCATCTCCGGCAATAAAAGTGTCACACTTCTTGAATGCGATTTTCGTAACGGAGTGTCGTTGGCGATTGGCGAGATAATGATTCTTGATTTTAATTTATAAATAGTTCATTTATACTATTCTGAATTCAAATTTATCTCACCAATGGTAAGCTAATTATTTAATCTTCTTTAACAGCCATCGAAGCTCGACAAAACACGGTGGTGTTGCACGATTTTTTTATACGACCGTGCCTAGTACATAGTGACATGAAATCCATTATGATGTAAATATTACAACAATGTGACATTGAGAGAGAAACTAACATAAGTGGAATTTTGAGAAAAACTAAAAATAGTTTTTATTTTGCAATAATATTAGTGACGTTTGACATAATAGTTGACATAACGGCCAGCATTAGAACGTTTGCATTTAGTATTTCGCTGGATTAAAAATCTTTGCTTATAGGTTGTTTCACGAATGATGTCGATTGCCTGTAATCATTCACGAGCTACGTACATCGCCTCTCATTATCATGAATTTATCTACTACGTACACAAAAATATCGAAGTAAAAATTGGAGAGAGTGCCCCAATCCTAAAACATACACTGATACTTATTGATGACATAAATGTTAACAGCATAATTATTAATACTTCGATATTATTTTAGTTTGGTTTCATCTATCATTTCCATAGTAGGTAACTATCAAACCAAACTAAAATAGTAGTGGACTAAGACTATGAAGGCCGTTAATCTTTGCTTAAATCTTTGTAGAAAAAACCGAATCTCTGCTAGGAAGTACACGTGTATCTTTTAGCATTTTTCTGTGAAAGAAGAACTGAGAAAATACTTACAGGCTATATAATAGGGTTTTTCAAAACTGTTCTGAGCTAAGTAATCGTAGAACATCATCATTTGAGTAAAGGTCCTGTTTATTTTTTTTACAAACACAGAGCCCGATATTCTTTTTTTTTTATTTATTTCCTGGCAAGGAAACGTATACGCTTAAAGTGAGAAAACTTTTCACTGTTATTGCAGAGATGGGTCCATCACTTTGTATAAAGAAATTTCCAGATCATTAGAAAAATTGTCTCTATACGAATCCCCCACGAAATTTTATATATCCAACTGTTGTTTGTAGAATCCCTTCGGTTCACTCAATAAAATTCAAGGTCCGAGTCCCCTTTTCATCCCGACCTGTATCAATGCTATTCACAATAATGTAGCGCACCCTCTTTTTTTCACAACATAAAGCTCGATGTCTTATCCTGCTTGTGGGGAGATTCTTGGCTTGCTTAGACCACTTTGAATTGTTGAAATCGTAAAACATTAAATTACAGTTTTGAAAAATCTCTTCTGTATCCATGAAATACGTAACAATCATTATATTAACATAAAAAATTGAAGAGATCCAATTAATAATATCCTAAAATTTAAACAATATTCTCGTTGGAAACACCTATTATCTACATACATCTGGGAAAAAGAGAAAAATTGGACATAATTCTGGTATCTACTAGATACTACTTTACAAGAATAATTCGTGTGAGATTTCAATCGAATACCTACTTACACTTTGAGATTGAAAAGTATGATCCAGAAAAAACAGCAATTTTTCCATATATAGCCATGAAGAGATGTTCCTATATAGCTCCTAAATTATGTAGGGAACCATCAAAAATCTTTTTAATGAAAAACTGTGTTATTTTACGCTCTATGGATAATATCAATTCAACTTTTCGTCCATCTGTATCAGATTGAGACAGATTAATTATTTTTTCCATCTAAAAGGACGAGACTCTCTGAAAACTTCAGTACTATATTGAGCCGTAACACCCTTCATAAGAACAAACAACAATCAAACTTCGTCCTAATTATCCAACCGTTTTTCTTTCCACCCTTTTTGCGTGCCTTTGTTTGTCGATTCTTTCTGAATACTGCTCATTTGCTCGCGTCTCTCATCCCTTCCACGGCAATTATGGAATAAGGCGTACTCTCTTTGTTTTCCAAATGCTGCTTCATTATCTGTTTGATTGTCTATCTGGCTGTTAAATGCGACGTCATGGTACTTTTCTAGCGAATCAACACTCTATTCATCCTAGATAGATAACAACGGAAAGTTCAGCTTCGAAAGCAGCTCTGAAGCTATGTCAACATAATATACACTCATATAGGTATCGTTTAGAAAACATCTAGATATACTGGGTATTCCCTTAGTGCTGCAATCTTAAATCACGTCTGCAGCGAATAATTTGAAAATTTATTGTCCCAAGCCACATGACTTTCTAAATGGAACCCTCTGTATATTATAAATATTTTGAAAAGGACTTAAACAGAGCTTCCGTTTGATACCAATTGTAGGATTATGCTTTGTAGTTTAGAAGAACTCATATGGTTTTAGCGAAATCTTGACTTATTCTACCATCTGTACCTCCAAAACCAATCAAACAGAAACAAAATGAATGGGTGATTCTTGTTTACTAATATCATATTTTTATTTTGTTGTAGAAGCAGTCTTCTAGTATCTCTTATTATACAGGGAGATAAGGTATTGCTACGCTAATAATTTCTCCGTGTTTTCAAATGGAACAGCCTGTATATTTTTTATTATTTCGATGGACAATTTTATACTGGATCTATTTATTTTAAGGTTCCCTATACCGATCTCTAACAATTTTCGAATTATTTGAGGCTAGATGGATAGGAAGACAAGGTACAAGCAAATACTTTATAATAACAATAATTTAGTCACATTTATCTGTTAGGTCCTGTTTCCTGGCCACCTTGTTCCCCAGATTTGTTCCCTTAAATTTTTGTTCTTTGCAATACTGTTAAAACTGATTGCTTATTGGATTACTCCCACAACAAGGGAAGATATGATGGAGAGAATTAGAGGATCTTTTCGGCGTATTTTTCCCAATATGCTGTCAGCCGTAAGACGATCCTTCTTAAGAAGATAGAGTTGTGTCTCGCGGAAAGTGGTAGACATTTTGAACATTATATTTCATAAGTTTTTAGCCGATCTAGTTTCTTAGTAAATTATTATGTTTTTATATTTGTTTGAAGTCGACTGTATGTATAAATTATAATATTCAAAAGATTTCATAACTGATTAGATCGCATAAGTAAGTTTCCACGGCATCTTAGATAAAAATATTTCTTCAAAATATTTTGATATATAATGTAATAGACTTTTATTTTATTCTTTCTTGGAATAGGTAATGTATTTAGGAAAATGACAATATCATACTCAAAAGTTTGGGAATTCTACTTTCTTGATAAATAAACTCAAATAATGAGAAAACTCTTGGAGATAGGTATAGAGAACCCTAATATAGATATATCCTATGTGAAATTGTCCATCAATATAATGAAAAATATGCAGGGTGTTCTATTTGAAAAAACGGAGAAATTATCACCTTAGCACAACCCTATCTTCCTGTATAATAATAAATAATAGAAGATTGTTTATATTAGAAAATAAAATTACGATATTGGTAAAAAAGAATCACCAATTCATTTTGTTTTTGTTTGATCGGTCTTGGAGATACAGATGGTAGAATAAGTCAAGATTTTGCGTCAAACAAGTGAATAGGTAGATAGATAGATAGCATTAATTTGTACGTAAGCCAAGATACATGGATGTACACGTCAGATTAGAAATAATGGAAAATAATATAAAAACAATGTATTAAACAAATAACAAAGACATAAGTAATATTCATTGAAAGACTTAAAAGTAAAGATAATCAAAAAAGATCACTCAAATGTGTCTGACAAATACTCTCCTATAGAATAGTAACATTTTCTTAGCAAGAGATTCTTTATGTATGCTTTAAATTTTCTAAATTCTAGTAACCTTATCTGTGATGGTAATTTATTAAGTAATTTAATACCCTTGTAGGAGGGTGATTGTTCAGTTTTTTTTTTAATGTTTATTTCAAACTAATGCATCTGCATAAAGTATGAATGAAAGTCGGCGTTGGTTCTGAAATGATTAAGATTTTGTCTTAGATACAGTAGAATTTTGAAAATAGATAAGGAAGGCATGGATAAAATTTTCTTTTGTCTAAAAACTGGTCTACAGCTGTTCCTGCTATTAATTCTGAATATAAGTCTTATAGTCCTCTTTTGTATAATAAAAATTCTCTGACTAAAGTAACTATTTCCCCATAGAACTATATTATAACTTAAATAGGAATAAACCAACGAATAATAGATTTTTATTAGGGTAGATTATCCACCAAGTACCTCTATGTGACAGTTCCAAGATAAGATTTCATCCAGATAAAGTCCTAAGAACTTAGTATTTGTTACACTTTCAAGTCCATTATTGAGAAGAATTTTAGGTATCTGTACCGAGCTCTTAAAATGTAAATAAGTAGTTCTCTCATCATTTAAAATAATATTATTCATTGAACACCATCATTTTTGGAGCAACTCCTCCGAGCCTCGGGGTGAGACCATTACCGAAGTATCATCGGCAAACATAATTGTATGTCCTCTCGTTATATAACTAGAAACTTCATTTACAAAAATTATAAATAAAAGAGGTCCCAACACTGACCCTGAGGAAACCCTACATCTACGTCCTTGCTGAATGATAATCTATTTTCAACCTTGACGAAAAATTTTCGACACTCAAGATAAGATTTGAATAATTTTAATATATTACTTCTGAAACCATAATTCTCTAATTTTTTGAGCAGGAAATCATGATTTAAGCTATCAAAAGCTCTGGAAAGATCAAAAAGAGACCAGTGACTTGATCCCCATCATCCATTTTCTGACATTCTCTTAAAATATAGTTTACAATAAGAAAATCAATTATCCTGTCATATAAAACTTTCTCCAGTATTTCAGATAAAACATTTAAAATTGTAATTGGTCTATAGTTGCCAACTTCAGTTGGATCAAATTTCTTAAATATTCGAACTACTAGTCCCAGTTTCAGATCATTTGGAAATGTTCCTGTCTGAAACATTAGTAGTAAGACTGTAATAATTTTGATCGGAATGTTATCAATTCCCAAGCCCTTTTTATTTTTTAAATTATTGATAATGTTAAGAATTTCATGCTGTTCAACTGCTCGGAAGAAGAAGCTGTTTGGAATAAATCTGTTTTTCTTAGTACAATCCTTGGATCTACTGTCACCGAATTTATCAGTTAAACTTTTTTCAGTCATAGTTGAAAAGTACTCAGCAAATAAATCAGCAACAAGTTTAGGTTCAGTTTTTATATCATTATTCAAATGTTCGATTTTGTTTTTATTTTTTATTCTACCTAACTTCTCGTTTACCATTCCCCATATGAGTTGTTGTTTGTTATCGCTTTCAATTAGTTTTTTATTGAAATATTCTTTTTTAGCATGCAAAATAAACAATCCACATTCTTTCTTTTTTTGTTTGTATAGATTATGTATATTTAAATCAATTACGTTTTTAGATAACCAAAAGAGATTCGCTAGTTCCTTTCTTTTACAGGCAATCTCACAAGCACGATCAAATGATAACCATCTTTTATTTCTAACTTCGTTTAATAACTATTTATTTTTATTTTTAATTGGACAATTAACTTCAATAGACCACTGGATTGAAGATACTATTTCTCTATAAACACTGTACATTGTTGTCTTGATACAGTTTGTTGAAATTAATGTTTAAGAAGAATTGTTTAAGCATTTCCAAATTATTTTCTGAGAAACTTCTATATGATGTTGTTACATTTTCGTTATTAGTAGTATTGTTCCCTACAGTGCTATTTACCCCTATATCCATTGTATTGACAAGGGCTAAATGGTCTCCTAAATTAGGCTGAATAACTTTGGTCAGCTGTACAGCAATAAAGCTTATAGAAAAATAATCAATTTTAGAAGTGCTTCATTTACCATTTTTATCCTTAAATGTTCTGGAAGGCTCATATGGTGTTTCTGTTAGATTAAAACTATCATACAGGTCCAAAAGCAGCTGCTTCTCACGCTGATTGTCGGGTTTATCACTAAGATAGTCAATATGTTAAAATCACCACAAAATATCAAATTGCCCGAAAAACTCATACAATGGAGCAGCAAGTCACTTGCCTTATTTATAAGTAAGTTAATTGGCGAACCTGGAGACCTGTAGGCACATATAATACAATATTTATGACCGTTTACTTTAAGAAGAACTGCGCAACACTCAAACACCATCTTTTCGGCAAACTCACTACAATCAATTCCAGATACAGTGTTCAAGCTACAATCTTTTACGTATATTAAGGAACCACCATGTAAATGATTGTTTCTCACATAGTAGGACACTAGTTTGTAATCCGGAAGCACCATGATGTCTATGTTGTTTTTGTTACACCAGTGTTCGGTAATTATAAGTAAATCAGGATTTTCATCATCACAGAAAATTCCCAGTAATTCCAGCTTGTTTGATAAACACTGAACGTTGATTGCAATCGATTTCAACTTAAGGGGAATACTGATTTCTTTGTGTAGTACTTCTAAATGTTTTCGAGCGAAAAAATTTTAACTTTTTAATCGCGACGCCTTGGGCCATGTAGTTGGCTTATTAAGATCATCCATCAGAGAAAAATCTGCTCCCACTTTGAATAAACTACTTTGGGCATTCTCATGTACTTCAAGAGGCTCCACAGTAAACTTATGACCCTGGAATTTGCGCCCCAGATATGCTATATCTGTTTCTTTTGTACCTTTCTGGACTTTTCCTAAATAGAGCCATGCTTTTCTTGGAGCAGCTGTGAAGGGAGACCCTTTTTGATCACTCAATTCCGTAGAGGGGTTATCATTTACACACCAAATGATTTTGTTTTTCTAATGAATCTTAATTTTATGTGATGGATCCAGCGAGTTAACATTATCCACTACAAATGGTTCCTTTTTTTAATTTGGAATACCCGTTTTAGTTTTTGTGGGAATGTTTATGTGGTTCCTAGATGATTCTGAAGAGTTGGCAACGCTGGAAGGCGAGACGTACCGTAGTTTATTATTTTTATTCAAATGTTCTGGCTTCAAAAGATTAATTATTGTTTCCTGGTCCACAATTCTATGTTCTAATTCCTGGATAAGCCTTTTGGAGGAATCAACTTCTTGATTAGCAACTTTGAGTTCACATTTTAGTTGTAATATAGCCATCTTAAATTGAAGGTTACCTGTACCGTTCTCAGGAATTTCACTGACACTATCGTACAAATCATCAATTTTTGGAGGTTTTTCATCAAAATTGATTACATTTTTCACATTTTCACTTATATTTAAGTCACATTTCATAGGTGATATATAAGTAGGTACATTATCTCTTTTGATACTTTAAAATCCTTATGATTCAGACATTATGTGTTGCGTGCAAATACATTTTATTGAATTCATACGGTTTTTCTTTCATCTTATTTTATTCCTATTTTCATTTTCTTACATTATTTATTACTAGCAGATTACACTTTGTTTCGGTAAAATTTTAATAAATGTGTGAATTAATGAAACGCTATTAGAAATGATGATGCCAAAATAGTTAAAGATAAAATCATACATTTCAGATTGATGGTTTTGAAATCTTTCCTGTTTGTAGTTAATTTCATCTAAATTCACGAATTAATTTATTATGTGGCTAAGATAATTTGTAACTGTTTTTAGTTTGCCCGGACGAAGAGAATAAACATTCTCGAAAGCTCGGCTTAATCCAAAGAATGTTATTTAATAAATCTCCAATAAAAATCTCTAGACTCGGATTTAGAGTCTAGAGGTCATGATCGGCCCAGAAACGAAATATTGAAATATTTCGTTAAAATTCCAAGACCATACCAATTACGTACCAGGAAGCTTTTGCCTAATATAGCATAAGTTAAATGGAATTACAATTTATTGATATCTAAATAATGATTGAATTTTAGTATAGACGTAAACAAAATTGATAACGCAATTTTACATCTAAGCATCGCGAAATAAGAATAATGCTATTTGCCCTGACAAGTCACGTCTGAGTTAACTTGGAATAGTTTTTTCTTACTCATTTGAATTAAGAGATGCAGATATCTATAGATGTTGTCACGCAAGACCATAAAAGATTTTGAGCTTTTATAACGAATATTGTTAAAACTCTAAATCCATTTTACTTGAAATTATTGGAGAAAGAGCGATCTCGATCATTCACAAGAAATATGTGTCAACACCTAAGAATATAGAATGTTTTGTGCCCAACCCGATCTGTATACAGTCATAAATCACAGAACATACACATTTCCGTTTCAAAGTTTCTTTATGCTGAAATTCTTATAAAGTGCACTAGCAACGTAAGAGTAAGATATGTGGTTGGAATCGATGCTTATTTGTCAAGCAACTTCTTGCGTACACCAGATAAAAATGTAATGAATGGCAAGTCGATGTTCCATCCCCCCAAGGGACTTGGTGGTGTTTGTTGGATGTAAGTGCTCTCGATTCACAGACAAATGGTGAACGTTAGATCTTTGTATTCGTGAACGTCTATTTTCTAAGGGAAAATATTATTCAAGTTTTTTTTTTATTCCTGTATTTTCTACGATAATAACCACCTCAGCAGGGCTTTGATATTTTGAGACGTGGAAAAATCTGTTGATTCCATTAAACAATGGAGCGTACAGATGCTCAGTACTCAGTTTTTAGAAAAGAGCTTAATGTGCTTGGCTCGTTTTTTCTCATGTTTTGGTAGACAAATTATTTTCATAATGCTATTTTTTTCAGAAATCCAATTCATGAGAAGATCCTTTTCTAAATAATGACAAGAAAAATTGCTTATAGGCGAGCTTGATATAATTTTAAATTATTTTCACTCTTGCTGGAAGGTTGATATTCAATCAATCAAAATCTTCTCAAAAATGGAAAGGAATATTTCATGGAAATTGTTAACAAAAGACGTTATAAGTACAAGCAGAACTCTCAACTCGAGAGTTCCATACATTCATATTAAGATAAAGAAGAGTAAAAATAAAGGGCATTTGTAGGGGTATTTTTTTATTCCCCTGTATTTTTCATAGTTCATCATTACATTATATTATACAAAAAAACACGTGAAGTACTATCGGAATCATTTGGTCTGTGGTTGAAATGCTCTGATAATGATGATGTTGTTTTGTCTGTGCCAGTGGCACTGAATGAGAATCCTGTATTCAAATTCTGGCTAAACGTTTCATCTTGCGAAAAAATACGATTTAACCAGAGGATTTTTACTTTACTACCGCTAAACCGATTCGCTGGAATTTTTCTGCGAGCGGTAGGGTAGTCGTGTGAGTGGACACACCAGATTTTTTGCATTCCGTACCTAAAAAAGTGACAAAAGGAACCCTTATAGAAAAACCTCTGAAAAAATTGGTGTTGTATAATCTGACCACAGCTTACCAAACAACGACGTCTAGATTGCAGGAAAAATATAATGATATCTCTAATGAACGTAGTTGAAGAGAATATAACTTCAGAAAATTCTTTTTTTTTATGTCATATAGGCAAAAAAACGATCATATCATCAGTCTTCGCACCACAAACATAACATGTATATAGGTCAAACATAGAGCAGATCAGCTTCGTAAATGAAATGATGATTAAATGACATTTGAACTAGGTATACGATTTTTAATGAACAGTCCAACATACCTATCTATTGTGGGTTTAATCCCCATTTCATGGCCTAATGTTTTTTAAGTCTTTTAAATATTTTTTCTTACAAAAACATAATGATAATGATAATAAGGTAAAATATTTTAGTAAATGAAATATAATGATATATAACTGATTCATGTGGTTAATTTATATCAATGAAAATATTATATATTATACTTGCTATCTATTAATGATCTCATCTATATTAAGTCCTTGTATTTACTATGCTTCACTTTAATATAAATGTACGGAACCCTCAGAATATGTGTTGTGTTTGTACTTGCCAAATTTTTCTATGAGCAAGGCTGACATATAGGTCAAACTGGATCTATTTTATTTTCCTGCAACTTACATCAAACTATACAACCCCTTTTTTTCTCGGAGATTTACTTCGGATAATAAAAGGAAAACAGTGTTTCTATAGAGACTCCTTTTTTCACCTTTCGAGTACGGAACCTTAATTACCAATAGATAATTCCAAAAAAACATACCTGGAACACAATTATAGTATTCCAAATACCTATGACGTCAAAACTTTGCAATATTAGCTCATCTTTCGTGAATTGGTCCATAATAATATTTTTCTTTAGCATTGTTTTATGGTATATGAATGAGCGCTTGTGTTATAACATAAATAAATTATACCTATAATGAAATAGAAAATATTAAAAGCTTTATTCCATAAATTCGTTTGAATTATAGAATGAGTATTGCAACAAGAAATCTTTGAGATATTTTTAAATATATTAAGATTTTGGTCAGAACATTCTATGTTCGTCGTTTAGATTATTTTTGAATAGAACAATTTTATAGATATAGATACAGGGGAGAGTTAAGATTTTGTTTTTTTTTTTGAAAGTGGCAGTCTACTGGAAGTTTGCTTATGAATCCCAAAGATAAGACCTGTTAATATATTTTTTTTTTGAAAATAAAGAATTTTGTTAAAAATCTAGAGTTTCCCCATATTATAACATTATAAGATAGATGAAAGTATGTCATCGCATAGTAGATATTTCTTGGTTGGGATATTAAACTTTTACGTTGTAAGCTTGCATATTATTAGCTGCATATCTTCGTAGAAATGTGATTATTACATGCCTGAAAAGAAATTAATGAGTCAAGAAAAGTTCCAAGGTATTTTGTTGTCTTAGTTGACGTAATATTTATGTATTCAGTGCGTATTTCAAAAGACGGGTTGGGATCATTTTCTATGTTAAATTTCATTAGAACCGTTTGCCTATGATTAAGATTGAAATTATTGTTCAAACACTATTCCGTAAATTTATTATAAGGTAAACTTTAATTATCTGCTAGCTCTTCAGGAGAATTGCCATATGTTGCAAAGGAAACACTTAGTTTCAATAAATTCTGTTAGGTCATTAATAAACATTATAAATATAAGTGGACCTAGAACAGAGCCCTGTGGAACACCCAGATTAACAATTGCCTCATTTGTCTGAGTTTAATTATTTTGACAGCTATTTTCCTATATCTTAAGTATAACTAAGACAACACGTTTCCACGAAATCCAAAAGCATATTATAGTTTCTCTTCGACAAAATCTAAATTTGAGCTATCAAAAGCCTTAGTAAGATCAAAAAAAGGTGCCCCAACACTTCTCTTGTTATCGAGCAGCTAAATAAATTCGACAAATTCATAGATAGCCCCTTTTGTTGATCTCCCAGGGTAGAAACTATTTTGATATTTTTTTATAATATTGTGTTTATCCAGATAATTTATCCAGTTTTCAGTTTTTCCGGAAACTGGCCAGTTTCAATTGGGATTTATTAGTACAAACAGAGGTAGTGCAATGTTCTGAGCTATATATTTGATAATGTTTGTTGATATACAGTCAATAGCACTCAAGTTAGTATTTATTAAGCTGCATAGTATCTCGAAGACCACCTGTGCTGTAACAGAATGTAAAAGAATGAATTACTGTTATTTGGATCATAATATCTGGGCGATCGAGCATTGCTCGGGTAACACAGAATTTAGAGTGGGTCTATAAGAGTTACTCCAAAAGTTCAAAAATGTGCATATTTATAGTTTAAAGGTATTGCGATCGGTAAATATTGCTTTTATCATTAACATAACTCAGAATTTAAAGATTTTAAAATAAATATGAATGTGAATCATACCAGAAATCAGCTGTATCACCAATCGACTTCTCAACCCCCAAACACTATAAATATTGAAACTTTTATCTGCTAACCATTTCTTGAAATAGCTAATGTGTACATTAAGGCACGCAATATATTAGATATGTAAAAATGTTGATTGAAAATTTCCGATTAAATTATAAGAAACTCATATTAACATATTTTATTGAAAAAAATGGGTTTAAAAAAAACTCTAAGGTGATCAGAATTCGAACCGAGAATCTACTCAATGAGCAGATCGATGGCACGTCCAGCTCCTTACTGTATAAGTATATAATTGTTACATAATTTCATTACAATATTAGTCATTAATATGCACATTGGCTATCCTTATTATTTAAGTAGGCACTTATCCTCTTAGAATTTAGTTAATACTCACATTTGAGAGAGAATAGTGTGCCGAAACAATTGTCATGTGTAAACATTGTCATAGTGGAAATTAATTATACTCATAGATAGCAGGTATTTCAATTTTATTTTCTTATGAATTTCCATCACGAATTCGCCGATACAGTGATATTATCAAATTCTATTATTTGGAAATCTTGAAGCTCGTTCGATAGCACAATGCGAAGTGACATTTTATCCAGCAGGTATTATTTAAAGCCATTAACATTGTTATTCACCTTCGTACGGCTAGCTTGTAGGAGATACTGCTAGATGCTGGATAGGATCGATGGAACATGAACACTAACAATGAATTATTCATTGGAAATGATGACGGATATCTGTCATAGATTGAGTATTCAGCACATGATCTTGCTGAGGCGATAGCGGAATATGTCACTTCATTGTTGATGATCGGATGATTCCTAAGTAGGATAAGTTATAGTATCTCAAGTACATGGATAAAACTATACACATCATTATATTGATGAAACATATAACTATTATAGCAAGAATATAGATTTAACTGTCCAAATTTTGAAATTCGACGGTTGACCTATACTAATTACATGATTTTCTAAAAATACGCTTTGAAAGATTTGATAACATTTATCGAACGTGTTCAATGGAGTAAATATACGGACTAACTTTCGACTCATATCATGGAATTAATAGATTTGCACTTCCTAATTTCTCTATCAATCAGAAAATGCAACAAAAATTTAATCAATTAAATACCCTGCTTCCTCATAATCCAATCGAATAATTGTATCATTAAAGTTCCCAATGGGAGATGTAGGCCATTCAGGGTTGATGCTATAAAGTTATTAAAATCGGTTTAGTGATTTATCCGTTACAACGCTGAAGACAAAGATACAGTTTTATCATACCTTTATTCTATTGTAATTTTTTGCACATAGCATCAAAACATATTTGAAAAAAACTCTATCTTATCTAAAATAGATGGAGTGATAGGGATGAAAAACAATCAATATCCATGGAATTCACATGAGCTTAGCTATTTCCATAACAAAATACACCAGAACCGTCTAAGTGGCTTAGACATGGAATCCCGAGATCGAAACGCAAACAGGCTTTGTCATTCATAATAATATTGTGAACGCTACTCAGTTTCAGCAGGATTTATCTTGCCATGAGATATCTTCTCCTGAGGAAGATCATTCTAGCCTTAAGGAATACTACAAAATAATTGATTTTAATTGGTAACGTGGATAATTATGTCAACTGAGTGTAAAACAGTTTTCTCCAAATCACAGTTCAACTCTTCAATTTTGTTTTTATTTATATCTAGTCATTACAAAACATGGGATATACATATTCTAGAATATGGAAATTCCATATTTCTAGTCACATATGTTTCATTTTTGGGTTCTTCCATTCAATAACATTTTATGAAGTCAGGAGTCTTAAATAAATAATATTTATTTTGTGAAGCAAATTAGAAAATTAAAAGAAAAATAATTATTCTCATCAAACAAGTCATTCAAAATTCAAAGATATTTTATATTATAACCTGCAATGAATGGCTTCGTCAGAATATAATCGTTCATCCTACATAATTATCCCTTTATTTATATAAAAGAATGCATCAGTCAAGAGTTTTTTATCCTAGTTCTAGATTGCAAATGCAATTTTTAGATTTGAGTCGCGAAAGGGAATGGAATGACCAGACTAGAATGCTGATTAAAAAATCTGATGTACTAATTTACAAATATTTAGAAATATATATCGCTTCCTTCTCAACTCTTGAGGAGTCTGCACTCATGAAAAACATAAAACAAAGGTCTCGTATTTTGTGCTGGCATGCAATTTAGATCTTTCTTCACCTAATACGTAATTAGTTTATGATATTTGTGGCTTCTACAATTTAAAGCCCAAGCATCTTGAGGGAATAATGAACCAAATCAACTGAAATATAAAACTAATTTTCCAGAACATCTTGATATTTATTTTCGTTTTGTCACGAACTGACGACATGCTCGCAGCAGTATTAAATGCGTTCATCAAGTGAGCAAGCATATATTGTTTATCCAAGTATCATGGCCTGAACTCTGTTCTAAAGGGTGGAAAAATTGACCTTGTTTAGGCATTAGATCGCGCTACAATGCGCATCGAGTTTTCAACATGACATTTGCTCATAACCTTAATTAACATATAAATGACTTTAAAATACAAAACATCTTAACTGAAAATTATTTATTTACGATCAGAAACTTCAAGAGATAAGTAGTTTACAGTTCTATATCACTTACCTTGTTGTACTCTCACTACACCAGATCAAAATTTATTTTGGTTAATTAAGGCTATGAGCTAAAGTTAAGTTGACAAGCAAGAACGACCCTAAAGCTAGCAGACCAAAGTTAGCAGAATCTAAAATTTATATTTGGTGCTTGTAGCGTACATGAGGTGCTAATTAGGTGCTGTATTCCGAAATTAATTCTTCTTGTATATTACATATATTTCTGGAAAATGGATGCTTTGCTTTTAGAAAACAACTTTTTTGAGAAAATCTTTTTAGTGCTTGTAGGCCTGATTATGTGCTAATTAAGTGTTGTTTTCCGAGATTATCTGCTCTTATAGTTTCTTTGATACTTTGCTAGATTTGGATCGAAAGCTAGCATAGCAACATTTAGAAATTTTTGAGAATATCTTTTTTAGTACTTATAGAGCTAATTAATTGCTTATTCGTAAGTGCTGTGTTTCGAAATTATTATATCTAAGGCTAGCACAGCAGCCATTTTCCAAACAAACTATAAGAGCAAATTATTTCTCTATTCAGCACTTAATAAGCTCTAGAAGCACTAAGAAAGCTTTTCTCAAAAAAGTTGATTTCTAAAAGCATAGCAGCCAATTTTCAAAATAATATAAGAGCTCTTACATGCATCAAATATGTAATATAAACCAATAATTATGTATATTTTTTAATATATATTTTTAACTACTTCTACTAAATTGGATATTCATTACTCAACTGCCTTGGAGCAATTATTAATATAAATTAGTGATTTACGATAACTCACCAGTTTTTATAACTCAATCAATCAATAACTTAATTAAGATTTGTGAGTAAACTCTGTAGGCTCTAGCATTTATTAGTATTTAGTATAATCGTAAATTAAGTATATAGTTACAGCTCACGAATATGACGATTGCAGTACGAGACGCAGGCGTTAAATAATATTGAAATTGGTGACTGATTTTTTTATCAATAGTCTATATTAATAAATATTTTTTACCAAAAATTGGACCTACTTCTGAAGTTGGTGCCGAAAGTCTTCTACAGCAATCGCTCAACTTCAAAAGTACCAGTACCAATAGAATTAATCTTAATTTGTATTTTGCACTTATAAAGTCGGTAAATTTTTTTGTAAATGGGTACTATTTATTTCACACTTGAACGTTCACTAATACCAATGAAGATAGTAGGTACTTATCCTATTAGCCATGTATATTCTTTGCTTGTCTTGTTATTACTCAGAGATCTCAAAATATCGCGGCAAAAATACAAATATTTTTGACTTTACTATTGCTGTAAATCGAATATGTTGCTACATATAATCTCTTCTTTAATTTGTCTGTCTCATATTCTCAATTTTCTAAAAACATGCCCCCTCCAGATAGCGGAAATACACATATCTCAGTCTTTACCATTGCAGTAATTCGAAAACCGTACATCTTTTGAAAAAATGTCCAATCGAATTGTTTCCGGATATGGTCTCAACTTTAATTCTGCCGTCTTAGATTTTCGAGTTTCGAGAAAAACAGCCCCCTTCACTCCCTTCTCACTTTTCTTTCAAATAAATCAAAAATCGTCCAATTCGAAGCACGTTTACTATGAAAAACGTGAGAAGAGCCATACTTAAAAAAATAATAAAGATAAAAAATGCAAGCATCGTTACAACCGGATTGTACCTATTCCTCCTACTTTTTTGTGGTCGGTCAAAAATGGTTACTAATGTCTATCTTGGATTTCCATTTCATCTTAAAAAGTTCTGTTTTCAGTTATGTACCTACTTAAAATGCAAAGTTTTAGCAACATCCAAAAATGTCGGTTTTGGTCTTAACAAATAAATATATATTACTAAAAGTGAGAAGATACTTACCTAATATGGTAAGAGTTATTCCACATCATTAAAAAAAATAATCTATTGGTTAAAGTAATCATTTTTGAACAACAAAATATTGATCATAGAGTAATGTAGGTATCTATCATTCCATATTATAATAATAATTATCTACCAGTTTGTTTTTAATCAAACATTCACGAAATTTTATTCATCATCATATTTATTTATGCAGGTACAAGTTTTTTATAATCATCCAATGAAACAAACATGCGGAATTTATTGTTGTTATTTTATGAAACATAGGTATGCATATAAATAATTATTTTATCAATAATTAAAATAATATCTACGCATTAATTTGCCATCCAATGATTCTACATACTAGTTTTATATATATAATTTAATATATTATATCTTATTACCTATATATCGAAATTATTATGCATGTGTTTTGTTTGGTATCAAAACTTTGAAGCTCGAAATATTCCACATAATAGTGAAATTGATTTTTCCAGTGCTACCAAGTGGGGAATTTGATTCTTGAAATTACCACGATTGGGGGTTATACAGTCGCTAATAGGATGCGCAACATTTGACTTCAAATATTTATATCCCCAGTACAGCAAAATAAATTACAATCTTGAATAAACTATAAGTCCACTCGTAAATATAATATGAAAGACGTTACATCTTACCTAAAATACTAACCAGACTTTCTCTATGTGCTATTATCCTTCAAGAGTACTATTTATTGTTAGTAGTTTCGTCTGTAGCATGTGTTATTTATCAAGTAGTTATAAAATCCATTCTAAGAAGTTATGATGAATAACCTGAATACTATTAAGAGATCAAACGTGGTTTTTCTTTTTTAAACTTATTTAATAAATTATTCATTAAATGTAAATAACCATTTCTAATTTCGACTGATAATACAAGAAAGTTCTATATTCAGCTTAGATCTATCTAAGAAACTATTATTTATTAAAATATGAGGATAAAAAAAGTCCTTCTGAACCAATTTTTAATAGATTGAAAAAATAGTTATTCAGAAGAATAAACCTAAATAATAGAGCTTAAGAAATGATAATTGCTTACTATTTTTTCACAAATTCTAGTAATAAGTTCGGGTAGTACTATACTCCCAGTAAAATTTTTAGTATTCCGAAATTCAACTGAATAGAAAACCGAAGCTATAACGTATATTGGATCATGCTCGTTCAGTATATCGAAAAGTATTTTCCAATCGTAAAAAGAATTCGTATTCTTGCATTATAATTTTCATTCGTGCATCAGCAAAATACTTATTATTATTATCCTTATTATAAATAAAAGTTAACATAATCCTTGACTGATTTGTTTGTTTGATAAACTTTTTTCAAGTATTAAAATGTTTGTAACTGTTTGGAGATGGAGAAAAGTACCTAGCATTAAAATCGAAGGAGTTTCCTGCGTTGCCTAGATTAAAATAATGTGTTTATTGTTAGGTATCTGAATTTTTCTTAATGGTAGTGCTGAAGTTGGGTATTATATATTTAGCTTTCGATAATTCTATTAGTGCCAGCAGGAGCTCCATAACTAGAAAAACGATGTGCATGTAAAAGCTATTTATTGAATTTCAAAAAGATGAGGTTCCGTTATTATAGATTGCTCTGGAAATGAAGGATAGTGAAGTTAGCTCTACTATCAAAAAACATACACCTAATAATAATTAATAAATAAGCCGGGAAGGGAAGTAATGCTACTAGTGTTTGAAGAATAGTTGAAATTCGACCATAATCATTAATGAAAATTCGCGGAAAATAAATATGAATGATTCCGCTTTGATTCTATGCTGAATGTAGGGAAAAAAACTGTCTCCAAATTTTCTTATTGATAACGCTAAAGCTCGTAAAATAAAAAAAATAAAATCGGTTGACAAACAGATGATAAGAAGGTACTGAACTGTTTTGTATTCTCCTATTTATATAGGTATAGATACGCCCGAAACTTAAAAGCTAAAAACGTTTCACATATTCTATATATAAATGAATTTCATAAGGTTGTAAAAACAGATTTCAAAGTGATTTGCTCAAATCGTTTTTCCTTTATAAACGTTTATTGATATTCAATTTCATACAAGTTTATCGAACTGATCAATATTTTGATAAAATGAAAGTACCCAGAATTCATATGAGTTAGAATAGGGACTCAATTGGGGTTAATATCTCATATTCTCATATCTCTCTACAGTTAAGTGCCGCACCTTGCCAGATATAGCGAAAATAGTGTAACGTCACACGCTTTAAATCTGTGACGCCACGAACGCTTTCATTGCGCTATGTAGTGTCTTCGTGAACGACCAAATGCAGCTTTTAGCGCTAAAAGCGCATTCCCCGATCATGGGGAAAGGGCATTCTGAACTTATGAGACTTGGTGGAAGTTTATAACCAAATTTATTAATCTAATCTGTCATATAATTCTGCAACATACAGAATGTTCTTATTGAATTCTCTGCTTGAAATCTGTATCTAGTGAAATATGACATAAAATTTTCAAAATTTATTCTACATATTAGCTTTCAATAACAATTTTCAAATCCGTTTCAGTTTATGTATATTTGATATCGGAGTATATTGAACTCTTTTAAATAATTCGCTGGTATACCATAGGGACAAAAAATAAATTAGAATTTCCATACTTTCATCAATCTTAGGGCATTGCGCTTGTCTGTAATCATTCTTCCATTGACGAGGAGATCTGTCAAACAAATACTCTCCACTCTCGTCTACTGGAGTCTAATTTAGGTTGATGCACTGCTTAAGTCCTGACGTTTGTGAGGGATTTGGTACGATTATCCTTTGATTTGACTTTTTTGTACAGCGGAAAAATCCGGTGGAATATTGATTGAACTTTTTATAGTTCTCTTCTGCTTTGTTTTTTTTACAAGATAGTCATTGCTCTGTTTTCTAGACTTTTATAGAATATACATATACCTACTAGAAATACTTTAGATATATAATGATTAGTTGATTATCCATTTTAGTTGGACTTTAAATATCTTGTTATCCTGAAGCGGACATCACAAAGGAAAGCTAAGGAACTCGAGATAATAGCAAGGATATGATCGATATCTGACTACTATATTCGTCAGAAATTTTATTTTTTGATAGATCTTGTGCAGGTTTTTCAAGTTTGTCTATTAGCTAAACACTAAGATAATTCAAATAAGTTTTTTTCATTAAATAAATAAAATGTAATAGGTACTTTGATGGAAGTCAGAAAGAAAACCTCTTTCAGACTTCCATCAAAGTACCATATTACATTTTATTTATTTTATGAAAAAAACTTACTTGAATTATTATAGTGTTTAGCCAAACATTCTGAACAACCCTTGTGAATATAAGAAGGAACATTGTCACTACCAGTACACTTCTTAGATTTAAGTTTCTTGATCGCAGTGTAAACCATTTCAACAGTGCTAGCAGGAAACTGGAAATTGCACTAAGAAAGACACAAATCCTTTGTAAGCGTTTAAATTGTCCGATGAAGGCTTATATACAGATAAGAAGTAGCGTTAAAACGCAAAAGCACTGGCAATATCTGCAGGCCTTAGATATACCTCGTCATTCCAGGTCATCTCAATAGGGAAACCACGCATTTTGCTTTTTGATCTTATGAAGTCCCAAAAGTTTTTCGGGTCGTTTTTAATTTCTTGACTGTATCCCTAAGATTAGTTTATTTAATGCATTTCTTGTAGCTGGCTTTCTTTTCTTTGAATAGTCTATGTAATTTTATGTTTGTTCTTGACGTTGGGTATCAGTTCTCTAGAGAACCACTTTGGATATTTGCATTTGATGCCATACCTGCATTTTGGGGATACCTTGGTCGATGCAAGATATCAGGATGTCATTATATGTTTCAGCCTATGCATCAGGATCAGTAAGTTTTTCAACTATAGACCCATCAATGGATTGAATCAGTCTATATAGTAGGGAGAAGCCGTATGTATATACCTCGGATATACCAGATGACACATAAGATGGATAAGAGTTGCAGGATAGACATAGTGAAAGACATGATTCTTTATAGACAAACGCTTCAGCTTAAGACACCTGGTCATTATTCATATTGGATAGTATGAGATCAAGTTTTCTACCAATGGTTGTTAACATCATTTTATTGCTAGAGGTTATTCAGAGTATGAAAATTATCAAGTAACACATTTTCATAACAGTAACCTAATATTAAAATATTACCACCATTATGTAGCTTATCTTGAAGACCGTTATTAGGTATAATACAGCGTACATGGTGGGACATATGTGCAAGATATGAAAAAGGATAACTTTTTGTACCTATTAACTTCTAATAACACAGATTCAATATCACTGTAAAATATTTATCTTCATGATCATTGTTGATTGTCTCGGTATAATGAGAAAAATGGTCGCTCTACTCGATCAGATGATTTTTATTTGATAGAATTCGAGAGCGTCGATCATTTTCGTTGTAGAAACTGATAGAAGACAATTTTGATCGTCTTTGTTATATCCTAATTAATCAATATTCAGTAATCAAAATAAAAAAAATAGTTTTCTGACTCCGTTTACTTCATATCATAGAATATAGCTGCTCATTTATCATGAATAAATGTAGCCTTTATAGTTCTAAAAAAATGATCTTCTTTTTCTAAGCAAAATTAAACCTTTCGAAATTTGGTTCATACAGCCTCCAAAATAAAAATACATTTTAATTTCATTACCAAAATAGACATATTCAATGAAGACAATTTTATTTTCTGAATTATTCAGCTTCAAGTGAGCCATCGCGTTTCTGTGTACACTAAAGGCAACAAAAGACAATCAGTGTGCAGATATTTCAACGATAATGAGGCGACAGATCCCAAAATCCCTCAGAATCGGCGCATCTGCTCCACATCGGAATAGTCGGTTGGATTTCAATGTGAGCTTTAATAAGTAAATCCGCAATCCATAGCTTCGACGGCGAGCAAACGGATCCCACGATTGAGAAAACTACTTCTTTGTGCTCCTGAGCGGTCTATGTGGATAGATGGAGGAGGATTTAGAGTTGTATAAGTCGAATGCTATCGTTATGCTATAGGGAGTGATTCTTTTCTATTCCGGAATAAAGATTTCAAAAATATTTTGTAGGCAATTGCTATTTTAGTTGAATGAGTGTTTTTGTAGAATGTTATATACCTAATTGTTGAAAGTCATCAAAATATTTCTTTATACCTTTAAAATCTAAATAGAAGTTTAATGGAGATTATTCTGAACGAAAGCAGTTCTGGCGACTAAGATTTAAAATATTTACGCTGTAGGTTATCAGCGTCTACGCAATGGCATTGTGTTACTGGTGAATTTATTGATGTAAGTAGAAGATAACCAATACGGATACACACGAAGCTATGTATAATTCTTCTCGATATGCATTTGTCTTTTTCTGTGTGATATCAAGTAGATATCATTTCCAAACTACCCAACAGACCTTAAAAATAAGAACCATTAACATTTGGAGTTGGTGTCAATAATCTTATATGGCTAATATATTATTTATTGGCACCAACTTCACACATTGATTCTTGTGCAACAAGAAAATAAACTGGCAACCAATGTCAGTAGTTACCGTGCATGTCAGCTAGCGTGTTCCGCCGAAAAACTATTTACAAGAAGTAACATGTAACGTTGATAGCTATTTTCCATCAAAGACATCAACTGAAAAGCTAAAAAATATAGTTTTTGTTAAAATTTTTAACAGATTTTAAAACCCGGTGTCATGAAGGGATAATTTCTCATTCAAATTATGTTGAAAATAACATATATAACATAGGATTCAAGCTAAGTTTTCTAGCAGATCAAAATGGGGAAAATCTACGAGGAACATGTATTGTAGGTTTAAAATCAGTAATAAATAATATTTATACTTCGATAACATTGACTGAATTCATATTCATAAACCCTACTCAAATAATATCAACAGTTCCACAACACCTCCTTACGCTCCTATGAAGACAAAATAAAGGTAAACGTTAATAGAAAAATAGTTCCTGCAATAACTTGTGTGAATCATGCCCAGGAGAGCGATTCACATTCGTAACAATTGAGCCTTGGAAAAGGACAGATCCATTTAAAAGACTTATGTCAATGAAGAGCATTCATTCTACTACTGTATAGCGTCCGCCAAACTGGTAATAGCTGGCTATAGCATTAATGCAGCTTCGTTTATTTATTTGCGTACATAATCTATCCAGCAACTGATCCCCCTGCTTATTTATGGCATTGAAAAGTTATGCTCAATTTGCTGCACATTGACTGATGCTGATGAATTAGTTAAAAGGAATTGAAATTCTGAATAAAAATTAAGCTAAAACAAATCGATGACTATTAGGTATTAATGAGCTGAACATAATCCTTTCTGGTTTTACGTCTTGAGCCATATATAAATTACATAAACTTACAAAGCGTTTTATCCACGGTCTGGATTTAATATGTTGGATGTATTCAATGATTCGTTGGCAAAGTTAGTTAGTCAAAACAAGTATTAATGCTGTTTATACTGTTATGGATTTCTTTCATCCGTTACTTTCTCTCAATATAGATGGATATTTTTTTCATTTTTTGCTTTATTTAACATACATTTTGTCTTTTTAGATTTAAGTACCTATCCTTATATTCTTTCTAGTTTCAATTATATCTGATTAAGTTTGCGTTTATTAGTATGTAATGTAGTAATGTAATTTTTATTTCCTATTTATTAGACGATGTTCTCAAAAATACGAGATAAATAATTAATTTTATCGTTACTAGTAATTTTGTTGTTGTGGAGGTATATGTAGAAGCTCTGGAGCCAGTGATGATAGAAATGAAAATATTTATTCTCCACTGACTGAAGCAAAGTTTCTTTTCGGACAGTATCCCTAAGCAACACCTCTGCTACTCTGCACTAGACAAATTCGTTTTTTAAAATTTTGTTCAAACCTGCAAAATGGTTCAAAAAAATGAACTAATAAACGTAGTTGAGAATACTTTAAATTTAGAAAATCCATACTTAACCATATGTCATCTTGGCTACAAAACGATCATTATATCATTAACTATTAATAAAACAGAATCATATTTTTTCATAAATGGAATACTTGTTCATTAAAATACCAACTATAAGATTCATATAATACTGGATCTGTCCTAAAGGCTTATATAGGCTTATCTCAACAGCCCGGGGTCTGCCGATTCAAATTTCCTAGTAGCTTCATTTTTTTTCTTTTCCTTAACATATTCTTTCATTAGGAATAATAAAAGAATAGATATAAGGAAAATAAAACATATTAAAAGTAAAAGTAAAAAGATCTTTGGGCTTAGCCAATCAGTTCAATTTCACAAGGCCTGCTCCAGATCACCACTAATTTAATTTCGTATTATAGGCTTGAACAGTAATTACCGGAAATAACTCCAGATTACTGAGAAGACCGAATCTTGTAACAGTGATCACAGAACTCAAACGACATATACCCAACCCAGAAGGAGACAATACAATTAATAGTTTTCCATAAGTCACACGATCCAGAAGTTGAAACAAAGGGCCGATGAATAAAACTTACTAATGCCTCTATATCCCGCAACTATGGATTTCCGATTCTGGGATAACGATGCGCAGCATTCGGAGGGACTTTCGGGATCTATTGTAATCTGCGGTTCCACAAACTCATTATGATCCAGATCCACAGCGTTGAGAAGAGAGTGGAAGTAAATAGAAATGCTGGAATGAACTGTTGAGGGGAGTGATTACGTAAATCGAGGCATTATAAAAACATGAGAATCTTTATGTTAAATTATTAATCCAAGCCTTTTGCACCACCAGTTTCCAATTTGATGGTTTCTTTTTCAATTTTATATGAAAATTTATCTCCTTCTAAAATCCTTTAGAGATTTAACATTTAGGTATTGATCTCTATTTTGACCGACTATAGTTTTTTTCATTCTTATGGATGTCTTTCATCCATTTTGACTTTACTTAATCGTGTATTTACTGATGTTTGCATTTCAGAGCCAACCCAATCAAAAAAAAAGATGTTTCTCGTCATTTCGTCTTTCATTCTATTTGTCTGTCTGTCTGTTCCGAAATGATTCTGTGAAGAGATGAACCAACTTGGTTAATTTCTTCTTTTTAATGAAAGGGGCTGCTCGTAGAAACATGTTTTGCTTACGACATTACTGAGAAATAATACGCAAATGAAACTTATATGTTTTACTTGCTTATTCATATTCTTGCTCAATGTTTCGTTCCACGCCAAAATAGAATTTATTTTGTTGGGTAGTCAAACAACGGATTTTAATTTTATGTGTATGTAAAGAGAAGACAACTCTTCCCACTCGAATGAAATTTGCATAAAAGTGGTACGAAGGTTGTATGAATGTACACACGAGTGAAGACAGCTAAATGATGGTTCATTATACAACTTTAATATAATTCCACACTTCACCACACAAAATTAAAACGATTATTCAAAAAAATCAATGATTCCTGAGAGGCAATAGGGGATATTTCTACACGAATTGAATTTATCATTCACTTACATTCATCATTTGTTTTTCACGTGATATTTTTTCAAATCAAGTTTGCAACAATAGGAAAATAATTTTTGTAACAATATCTATAGATCCTTTAATTTGATGAATGATCTTGTGCTTTTGTAGCCACAAACTCATCAAACAGTAGAAAGTCTCTATTAGACGCTCCTAATTTGAAAAAAAGGACAACTGCATTAAGTCATGGACCAAAAATAATAAAAATATATAATACGCTGTCTTGTTGTGGCCATTTATCTTTTATAGCTTGAAGCTTTCCTAGACCTACGCATGCCGACTTGTCGAAAAATGGACGCACAAAAATCGATTGATTTTGATTAAGCTTCTCTGAGGTATATTCCAGAAAACTCTTAGTTATCCTTCCGAGGTGCATATCCAAGAGAGAGGAGAATTGATAGTTATACATCTTTAAGTAAAACAAATACCTACTATGGTCCTATGGTAATTTAGTAATGGTATGAGTAGTATTTCAATTGTTATTCATTTCTAAAGAGAATTTCTAATAAGCAGTGGCAAGGGTTCTTTCATTGCAAAATTCATCTTCATCACCAAGAAATAAAGTTAACAGTTAACAGATTCAAGGAGAGGGTATCAAGTATTCCACTGAAACAACTGTAGAATCATTCCCCTTCTTCTTTTTTGAACAGAGAGATTCACCAGGCGCCAGGCACTTACGTACACCTGACCTCAGTGCGTAGTGAATATTAACCACTGTTTGTTTTTCTAACTTTTCATGAAAGAGAATCTATGTACGTTTTTCAATTACATGCGAGAAATTATTGTTTGGACTGGAGTGTTGGTAGAATATAGTGTTAGGTATTGGGTTATCGTTGTTACTCTAAGCGCTATTAGATATCTACAACTTCTCTTAAATCAACTTATTCTGACAATTCAGCATATTCCTATTAATTTTGTGAATATATATACACAAGAATTTGTTATGTCAAAGATATCTCAATAACGAGGAAACTGTCCATTTGTGTTAAAAACTTCAAATCTACATAAGAATAAACCTGAATCACTGATTTAACACAACAGTGTGATTTATTTGAACATTTATATGATCGGGATTGTAATGTATATTGTTTTAAGAGGTTAGATTTTAATTTCCTCGTGCCCTTTTTTAGGAATTACCTTTATATTTTTGAGTTTATAGAATTTCAGCTATTTTCTTTGCCGTTTTAGAAACGGGAAATGCAGAAATTATTGCACTCATTTTTGTTAAATTTATGTCATCAAATGAGCATATAATGAAACGACGAAAGCAGAATATTTCTTCTGACAATTCAAAAGTACACACAGATTCAAACTGATTTTAGAAGTGCGATAGCGTGTGGCTCCTGCTAACTCTATCGTTCAAAAGAACATGAAGGGGATTGGATTAATTCTAAAATTATTTCAGTTTACTTATCATCCTCTCCAAAATTCTAACTTAATCCACTCTTACGAAAATTGTAGTTAATTCAATTCTGTACAATCAGCGAACGGTGTAAACAATACTATCGTCGAGTTGGTTTTGGAAATAATAATATTTAGAATTCTGCGCTGGCAATAATTGTTTTTCTATTCAATAATTTAATTTCATTTCTCCAACGTTGATTGTATATGAATTGGAATGCGTTGGACTCATATAAAAATACTTCGATTTCATATAAATAAAGGTTTGGTATTATTTTATTCCAATGCCATATATAATTAGGTATGAATTGATATTCTATATCTTATTGTATATTGATACATTAAACTAATTAAGCTAACTTCAAATATATTTTACCTATACCATTTGAGTATTATCTATTTGAGTATCTCATCTTCGATATATCTATAATTATTAATTATTGTTTAAAATTTGCATTTCAATATAGAAAATAGGTGGTAAAGGTGAAGATAATTAATTTCTGTTATTTCTAGTATTCTAAAGACTAAAATAGTATTAACCGATTGTAGAATGAGAATTTGCAACAGAACTATTGCGCAAAACGACGTTTGCTCATATGACAAATACATTGAATGCATATAAAAGGGTAAACAGATACATACGCACAAGCCGGCAACACCACGCTTTTAATTTCGTTTTCAAAACTAGAATGCTAATGATAGTAGGAGTGTAGTATCATAAGATTTATCACATATGCAACTACAGTGTATTTACAATTCCGAAATTCAACGACACAGAACGTTAGATTTTTTTATTCGATCAAAAAAAAGGAATAATCGGAGATTAGGCAACGCCAGAGAACAATATGTACAGTGAACGTTTAATCTGGCAATGGTACATACATTGTAAATTACGCTCTATCCCTCTTTCACCCCAAAAGAGTTAAAAAACGTGTCTTGACGCGATCTTGTAACATCACTTAGATGCTACCAAGATTTATTAAAAAAAAACAAAAGTGCTTGTTGTAGCTCACACAACTAGGAAGAAATAATTCGTGGATACTTTTCAGTGTATAAAGGAATGTCTTAACGGTATAACAAACTTTCAGCATTAATGTTATTTTTATATTTCATGGAAGCTGAAGCAATATCTTGCTTAGTTCAAGATGAACAGAACAAACTAAGTCATGGCGTATCTAAATAGTTTAAGAGTAGCATCGCAGCATCAGCTTGTGATTTGCTGTTTACGCTCGGTGAGCAAGCACATGAACGACAAGAACCCAGTCACAATCTCTGAGAATTCTTGAGACCCTTTAATAGTAACGTGCTGCTCATAAATTGTAAATGTCTCAAGTTCAGCGGAAATACGAATCGCTTCAACAACAATGTTGTATATACTCGTCAGCTATTCCATCAAAAAAACAGACGTATACAAAGTTTGGGGGTCACTTGCGCCTTAGCTCGTCCACAGAAAAGTTTTACGACCATACATACCATTTCGGAATAAAGGGCTCCATCTCTCTCTCTGACTAACTCGGTCTTTATATCAGCAGAACGATATCTTCCCATGAGGAATTCATACAATTCTTATAAACTTCCGCAGAAGAGAAAATGTGTTAAGAGAATAAATTGGTATGACGGCTACGCTTCACACAAAGTCTTCTGGATGTAATATTGGAGTTGCGTAGTTGTTCACCTCATGACAACATCATTTATGATTGTAAGCAGTATAAACTTTATTCTAGAAGCAAATGAACATCAATAAGTTAGTCAATTTTGAATTGACCTGCTATATTTGTCATGTTCCTTATTGTACCAACGCAGTGTGGCAGACCACAGGAACTATATATCTACAAGTTTATAAAATCAATATGACTCATTGTTTTATTTGGTATCACATATAACAGCCAAACCATACGATATACGACCATAACCAGCTTTATCGCATACCAGAATGACATTTTTATTATAATATCCAGAGCAAAAATCATTCAGAGTGTGCCATGTAGATAGATATTTTTTACAAAAAATTGAAGCGGCGTTATAAGTTGATACACTGAAAAATAAAACAAAATAATATTAATTATATTGGTGCTGTTACTTTTGAAGTTATGCAGTTGCAGTCAGATTGATAACTTTTGGCACCAACTTCACAAGTACCAGCACCAATAGAATTAATATTATTTTGTATTTTTCAGTGCATCAACTATTAACGTTGGTCCAATTATTTTCTAAAAAAATATTTAATTCACACTTTTGAGTGTAACATTAGTCACGAATATCATTGAACATTCAATAGTACCAAAGAAGATAGATAGTTCTTATCCTATTACCCACGAACATTCTTTGCATGCAGTTGTTATAATTGAGATCTCAAAAGATCGCTGCGGAAATACGCATTAAGTATATTTTGGATGTTACCATTTTACCATCACTCTAACTCTAAAACAGTAACACTGAGGAAAAATGTTCATCATAAATGTTGCTACAAATCATTTGGTCGTTCATGTGGTACCCACAGATTTCAAATTTTCGAAAGAAATCGCCCTCCCGTCATGGCGAAAATAAATATATTTGAGATTTTACCATGCTTCTAACTCGAAAACTTCAACTCTTTTATAAAAATGTTCAATTCAAACGTTTCCAGATATTGTCCTGTCTTTAATTATACCACCTAAGATTTTCGATATTCGAGACAAATTGGTCCCCCACCCCCTTCGGTGGTGTTTTTCGGAGGAAAGAAGATTTCGGATATGCGATTTAATGAATATGAGACCATTTCTCAAGTCTTCTCTTTCAAATGAACCAAAATCAGAATACGTTTACTATATAAAACATGCACGAACCAAAAAATAGACAGTCGAATTGTATACCCCCTCCGATCGGGGTTTGTCGGTCAAAAATGTTTGCACAAGTGTTTAGGTACTTTAATTATTTGAATTTAAATAATTGAAAATAACCTGTTACCGTTTGGAGCAGAAACATTTCATTGACTAATATTGAAATAAATACACAAACCGGAACTAATGTAATGATTATAACAAAAGCAAAGATTAGAAATACCAAATGTGTATATATTATGTCCATACAAATATTTTTGAAATTCAATTTACAGACTTTAAGGACATTTGGAGATGATATAAGTAAATTGAACTTTTCCTTCTTGTTTTGAAAACTACAAGAATGATAAATAGCTGCAGATGTAGCAAAACTTGTCTAAATATCCTATAATTTACCTGAATTTTAATTGAATACTTTTCACTTTAATGTGAATGCAGATAATCTATTATTTTGCCTTTCAGACGGATGTTCTCTATAAATATACACAAAATCGTTTTGAAAATGAATCGGTAGATTGAACTTGTAATTTAATCTAAATCATCTTCCAATATATTCCCGCTCTTATGGAGATTATATCTCAACAAAATATAGATATATTTAAAACAATGACAATGATACGGATATCACAAAACGAATATTGACAAGATTAGAAAAAAAATCACAACTATTTTCAATAGACACAGTAATATTATCTTTATTTATGTTGAACTCATAAGAAATTAAGTAATCTTTCAACAAAAGAGCATACAGATTCCTTTATCGTCTTTGATTATATTAATGCTTCCGTCGACCGTAGGCTCATTTAAAGAACATACTCAATGAATATAATATAACAGCTCTTATCTGACTCTATCAAATACATGCCGAAGATTCTGCAACAGCCTACTTTGAATGACTTGTTTTTGGATCGCTCAATACTTCCAGACAAATCGCTCCAACTAGTTTTTTACCATTTTTGAATGTTCATAGAGATATGAACAAATCCTCTAGAAACGTTGCCATTTTTTTTATCTCAGAATAAGTTACTTTATGACTTTACATAATAATATCCTAAAGTATTTTTTCAGTCGTCTTTCATATCTGTATATATAAAAGCGAAAGGTCACTCTCTCATTACGAAATCTCAGAAACTACAAGTGCTAGAAGTCTCAAATTTTGCATGGGGGCTCCCTATGGGGGCAAAAAAGGGGGTCAATATTTGTATGAAATTTCTATGGTCATTACAGTAGGGTTTTGAACGTACGTTAAAGGTATTTAAGAAAAAATAATATGGGAGGCATTTATTAGAGCAACTGTATGTTTGTACGCGCATCACGCAAAAACTACAGCATGGTATTGAATGCAGTTTTCACAGATGTATTACTATGGGTCTAACTTAAAATAAAGGCTACATTTTATCGCGTCTGTCTGTCTTTCTGTATGATTGTGGAATGGAATTGAATGCAGTTTTGAAAAAAAAAGAGAAAGCTTTCATAAACGATCAGAACCCACAATTTGAATTCTCCGTATTAAAGTCGAGATTAAACTATAGTGCAATAATCGATTCCATAGTTACTGGGATACTTTTTTTAGCGTAATACAGTCTCTCATCAACTAACAGAATATCCAGAATTATAACATATTATATTTTGAGCTACTGCAATGTCGTAAGTCACCTGGGTCTCGCTCATTTATGATAGCAATTCATATTTATTATTTATGCTTCTTTTTATTCATTTCACATATTAAATTTGCAAAATAATATTAATTCAATAATTCTATAGAATGATTTATCATTGTTGCTAGAATTTGTCACTCTTTAACTATTAAATCGTAAAAGTTTTTTTAAAAATGATCGTTTCTAACGTTTGCGGAAATAGTATTTTCATGAATTCTACCTTCTCAAATTATTGCACACTTTTGGAGAGGATTTTTCTGAAGAAAAACCTTCTGAGTTTCATCACTTTTTTGACCGACTTCCCAAAAGGAGGAGGTATACAATTCGATTGTGTGCTTTTTTTTTTTTTTTTTTGGTTTGTGCGCGCCTTTCATATAGTAAACGTACTCCGATTTTGATGATTTTTGATTCATTTGAAAGAGGAGGCTTGAGAAATGGTCCCATATTCATAAAAACGGGAATGCGACATCACGTTCCCTCCTAAATCCGCCCCCGAAGGGGGTGGAGGGGGCAAATTTTGTCGAAAATTGAAAATCTGCGTTGATATAATTACAGATAGGACAATATCCGGAAACGTTTAAATGGAACATTTTTCAAAAGAGTAACGGTTTTCGACATAGAGACATTTTAAATTCTCAAATATACCTATTTTCGCTATGTGGAGAGGGCGATTTCTGTCGAAAATTGAAAATCTGTTTGCAGTACATGAAAGACATAATTATTTGTAGCAACATTTATACTGAACATTTTTCCCTTAGAGTTACGGTTTTCGAGTAAAATCGGTGTTAAAATGGTAACAACTAAAATATTCAAGCGTATTTCCGCAGCGATGTTCTGAGATCTCAATAATAACAACTACAAGCAAGGAATATACGTGGGTAATAGAATAAGTTCTATCTTCATTGGTATTAGTGAACGTTCAACGATTTTCGTGACTAATGTTACACTCAAAAGTGTGAAATAAATATTTTTTACAAAAAATTGGACCGACTTTATTAGTTGGTGCACTGAAAAGTATAAAATAATATTAATTCTATTGGGGCTGGTACTTGTGAAGTTGGTGCCAAAAATTACCAATCTACCTGCAACTGCACAACTTCAAAAGTAACAGCACCAATAGAATTAATATTATTTTATACTTTTCAGTGCACCAACTAATAAAGTCGGTCCAATTTTTTGTAAAAAATATTTATTATTGGAACTATTTCGCATCACTCCTCTTTCCATTAAAAAAATCGTCGTCTGCACGAAGTCGGTAGAAAACTATAGTCTACCTACATACTACAGATCCTCTTTTCTCACTTAGACTTAGGTACTAAGTATCTTCATTTATTATCCTTCAGTCATGCTTACAAATGTTATAAGAAATTGTTCTGTAATCTTAACTGAGCTTTTAATATTATTAGGAAGAAACAGAGATAGATTCATTGAAAATTTAACGTTACCTTCAATGTACTTTCGTCATTTTCCATGTAACAGATTGCAATAAAATTCAAATTATCAACAACAAAATATTACACGCTTTAATAATTCATTTCTTTAGTTATAGACAATATATTACGTACAAAATACAAACGCATATTATCTTCCATATACCATTTTTTCCACTCGATATAAATGCGCCTACATAAAAAAAATGAGTCGGCAATTTTGAAGTTATGCTTATAGAAATCTACGAAGCGTTGTAGCATTATATCTACATTTATTCTCTTACCCTCATTTCTTTTATGACCGCACATTGGGCCTATGGCATGTATTCATCATTAAAACTAATATTCGCTCCACCACCCGCAAGACACCTATTAATATTAACAGAGGTGCGAAAAAGATAATAAATGAACATTGCTAATGCCGAACATCAACCACCATTCATTCTTTAAATGTGAAGAGTATTCGGAATGATAAGATGTAGAAAGATATAATTACCAAATCATATTATTTAAAGTTATGAATCGTAGCAAAAGTGGATTGTTTGAATATTCATAATCACAACAAATAGATTATTTATGTTAACTCTAGTTTAGATTACCTATTACCTATACTCAAAAATCTCATTACAAAATATTTCAGGTTATTTCGTTCCTTGTTAAAATTTCTAATACGACATGAATAAATATCAAATTAGATTTCAGCCAAAACACCGGCATATAACTTTCATTTCATTGTCTTTATAATTTCATGTTTTTGACCGACTCCGAACGGAGGAGGTATACAATTCGACTTTTTTTTGTTGTTTTGTGAGCGCCTTGTATATAGTAAACGTATTACGATTTTGATGATTTTTTATTCATTTGAAAGAAAAGACTCAATGGTTTCATTTTTGTTCATTTTCGTAAAAACTCAAATCCGAAGTCACTGTTCCTCCGCAAGCCGTCCCCGAATGGTGTAGAGGGGCAAATAGTACAATATTCGGAAACGTTTGAATTGAACTTTTTTTTTTTCAAAAGAATTACGGTTTTCGCGTTACATTCATGTTAAAATCTCTCATATGTATTTTCGCTATGTGGAGGGGCGATTTCTTTGAAAACTGAAAATCTAAGGGTACCATATGAGAGACAATAATATTTGTAGCAACATTTATAATGAAAATTTTTCCTTCGAGTTACGGTTTTAGAGTTACAGCTTACAGCGTTGGTAAAATGGGTAAATCTAAAATACTTATGCGTATTTCCGCAGCGATGTTCTGAGATCTCTACATAATACAAGTACAAGCAAAGAATATACGTGGGTAATAGGATAAGTATTATCTTCTTTGGTATTAGCGAAGAAGATAGATACTAAAATCTATCTTCTTTGGTATTAGTGAACGTTCAACAATTTTCATTATGTTACACTCAAAAGTGTGAAATAAATATTTTTTACAAAAAAATGGACCGACGTTATTAGTTGATTCACTGAAAAATACGAAATAATATTAATTCTATTGGTGCTGGTACTTGTGAAGTTGGTGCCAAAAGTTATCATTCAAACTGCATCTGCACAACTCCACAAGTACCAGCACCAATAGAATTAATATTATTTCGTGTTTTTCAGTGAATCAACTAATAACGTCGGTCCATTTTTTTGTAAAAGATATTTTGGTTGTTATAATTTGCACTTATGTACAATATGGTGACTATTTGAAACGTTAAAATTCTTGTAAAAAGAATAATAATCAATGATTCTAGGTTCTAAAAATATTACAGGTATATTGAAAACTTGACATAATAAACGCATACATTGTTTGATCTAAATGTATAACCAAAATATGGGTTGTTATGTCAATATTGATCATTTCCTTTTGTTGTCATAACTTACAAGCCGACCAGTATAATTCTTTTATATTTGGTTTACACGTTCTTCTTCTTGCACTCAAATGACATGGCTATCAGTCATGTGAATGATAGAAAGTCTGGATTAACCAGATTTAATCTTATTTGCTCACTCACTAAAAATAACCTGTATTTTAAAATATCCAAAATCCGCAAACATATTTGCAAATGGCACAAAAAGCAGAATAGAACAGTGCACATTTTGTTTTCTCGCATTCTCTTTCTCAACTGAATTTCTGAACTTGAACTGAATGTTTTGTGAGTTTTGTAGGTAACTGTGGAAGTATTTTAACAAATCAGTCGACAAACATATCATTCATTCGCATGTAATTAAGAACTTGTCCAAATGCCTGGTTATTGAATAATCTCAGACTAGGAAACCACTTTCGATACTCTCTATTTTTTGACCAAAACCAGAAGTACACTTAAGTGATTACTGATTTTTTGTAAACTTGTATCAAATAAATTCATAAATAATGAATAAATGTAAATAGACATTAATGTGTTCCACTGATATACAAATGCCGATATCTACTAAATGCAGGAACGTGTGAACCAAATATAAAAGAACTGGGGGACTTGAAAGTTATGATAACGCAAAAACATGCACTACATTGATCGATTTCGACTATAAAACATATGGGACCCAAAAAATGTGAAATAATCAGAACCACCTTGGTGTACTCTATCCATCGTTGACCATCTCCCAAAGGAACAACCTTTGTCCATTCATTGCTATACAACCACCAACTGTATCTTCTAATTGTACACAAGATAACTCCGTATTTCTGGTTGAATTGGCGCAATTTACCCCCTAATAGATTATTTGAATTCTTATAGCGGCTCGTATTCGGGATAGCATTTTTCTGAATAACATCACGAACAATAATTCGCTGGGTTAAAATCAGATGATCTTGAAGGCCATAAATTTAAAATATGCTTATCTACAACATGCGGCTATGTTCTAACGAGCATAAAAATCATGTTTCTCCCAAATCTGTAGCTTCATAAAAAGCATAGTGCAATGATGAAATTAGGTGTGAAGTCGTATGGTGATTTTCCTGGATTATCTCTTGAACATTTTCGATAGTTTTGGTATTGAGTATCGTTTGAGATAGGTAGATAGACTTCATAAGTCAATAAAATACGCGACAACTTTCAGGTTCAATTCCCATCTGAGCCAATTTTATTTAAATTGCTGTTTTAGTTTATAAGGACTCATTTTTACGATTTTGCGTGAAATTTTCTAAGCCAAGGCTTAGAAAAGCCAAGGCTTAGAAAATTTACAATCGTTTTGATTTGGTTCAATTCCCATCTGAGGCAAGTCTATTTAAATTGCGGTTTTAGTTTAAAGAGTCTAATTTTTACGATTTTGTGTGAAATTTTCTAAACCAAGGCTTAGGGAATTTACAATCGTTTTGATATCGAATTCATGAAACTATTTCTTGCTAGCGGATTAGTGTTGACTAATTTTTGATTTTCCTAGATAGCTTGTACAATTTGGAAATCGCTAATAATTGGTCTTTCCAGACTACGAAATCAGTTATGAACCTGGCTTTTTGAATCTGCTAATCAAATAACGGTAAGATTTCATCTCTTACGCTATCTATAGATATGTAAAGATTGATTAGTTCAGTACCATTTTCTTCTCTGTTGGTATAAAAATATTTTTCTTGTCTTTGTTTAGTACCTGTTGAAAAAAAAGATAGATATCTATGTATATTTTTTGCTGAGGTCTAGTGTTATCAATAAAAAATCATCAAATGTGAAGATCAGGTTCAACATGAAAAATATAATAAAATTTTCAGACGCCAACCCCTCAAACCCACTCCAACTTCCTCACAAGAAGGTGGAGCGAACCGTCGCCAATGTATTATTGATAATGATGAAAATGTGACAGATTGCAAAGAAGAATACGTTAACTGAACTATAATGTTGCAATCAATTATCTATTTTCGAATGGCTTCTATGACGCGAAAATTATGTGGGTAGGTATGTAAAGATTCCGTGAATTACATCTCCGAATGAAGGAACATGTCCAGCTGACATAAATTATTTTCACTGTAATCAAACTATAACATTTTTAGCATAGGAACAGAACTGTCGTAACTTTTTGTTGTGCTAACGTCACTTGGGTAATTATAATTTTTGATCAAAATATCATTTTTTGAATGCAATCTCGAGTATCTGAAATATTTTTGGTGCGGTCAGTTGGAATTTCTGAAAATTGCTCGTGTCTTCTATAATTTTCCATATTAACTTTTGATCGACAAGGTTTACTTACGTTTTCGTAACAGGTATATTGTATGTTTCTTTAATACTTACTACACAACTGCATTCTATTGTTTTTTGTGTGATCGTTTCCATTTACGTTATTATACATTACATACATTAATGACTGTTTAACTTTGTACGTTCACCCACTCCACTGTCCCTTAAGCTAGTAGGAGTGGGTTTGAGGTGTCGGCACCTGAAAATTTGAGTATATTTGATATCTTGAATCCTTTCTCTACTGAACTAAACTGTCCAAAAATATTGGCAAAACTGCTTCGAACTTGACCTTGCCATTTACCAAATTTGGAAGAATTATTTCTCAGATTCATAATAGATTTGTACCTACTAGACCAATTCTTGTTTTTTCTACATAACTGTTATTAAAATTTAGGTCGTTTCAAGATAGGTACTAGGTACATATATATACGTTTATTTTATAGATAAAGAGAAACCTTTCCTGATTATGTTCTACACTTTTATCGACAATAGACAGGACACGTTGTTGATAGATTCGATTACTCAGTTTTACTTACTTACGCTTTCTAAGCAAACATGTCATTTTTATAAATTGAAAGAGGCAACTAGATTTTATTTCGTTATAAATTTTCTCTTTCTTCAGATAAAGGGGTCTACAATTTTAGATAGATGAATGTAGGATAGAGAGGTCTACAAAAATTCGAAACATGTAGCATTATTGTTGAAAACAAGTTTATTATGTCAGTTTTGACATCAGACAACGAAGAGATAATTTGTATCCAATTAAAAATAAATAAAGAATATATATTATACTTTCATATTGAAATAACCATATTTCCAGGGCAAGAAAACAAACAGAATCAACTGGTAATATATCAAATTAATATATCACACAAAAATTTCATCGGGTTTAAAATATTCTTAATTATTACAAAAGGTTCTATTAAATTCTGCTCTGTACGTTTTACTTGTTTTTTTCCAGAGCTACAGAAAAACGTCTGTTTAATTGGTCATAACATACCCAACAAATTAATTTTAAAGAATATCTTTTTAATATAATTCACCATAATCTTATTATTTATAAATATGATCGTCTCAAAAGAGTCGTCGCCATACGTAACCGGAAATTAAATTTAAATATGCTAATCTCAACGGGTGAATTTCCCATTTCAAGTAGATTCGGTAAGCTTTCCTTATACCTTTATTCTCTTTGAATATATTTTGTTATTAGCTTCTTATTTGTAATCAGCTTTGTATTGAGAACATAATCTAAGGTGTTACGAATGCAAAAGCGGATCCGAGCAGCTAAAAAATAATTGCGAAGTTTGATTTTTCATGTTTTCATAGGATCTGATATACATGTTGAGTATTTGTAGATTACGATACATGTATAATCAAATTTCGCTAACATGAAAAAATATTATTTACCATAATATTAAGTATTGGAGCCAACAGCCTTAATCATTAAATAGTTAGTCAAACCTATAAGCGAGGTTAATGAAATAAGGTGCATATATCAGTATTTTTAGTCAACAAAGATTTGAATATTAGGTTTTGTTATATGTTTTATTCTCAGATGTATCTTAGGGAGCTATATATCGTTTCAGCTGTAAATTTTCTCCCTTTAAACAGCAACTTACTCTCATCAAACTCTTACGAACTTGAATAATCTATATCTATACTATCCTAACTAATTTTACAAATGCAAATGTGAGTTTGTTGGTTTGCTTGTTATGCTTTCACGCCTTAGCTTTTACGCCTTTACTACTCCACAGATAATCATGAAATTTTGCATGATTGCCTAAACGTTGTGGTGAAAAATGCACATATGGTACCCTACCCTGGTTCTTTTATGGATATATAACATTTAATAAACATTTTGACTTGAAACTTCGTATGAGTACTCAAAAAAAATTAAGAAACATAATCTATTTCATGATTTTTCTATAATCATGGGGTGAATAAAACTAAAGGTGGATAAATGAAAAATAAAAATCTCTGTAGTAGAAAACGGGTTTTTAGATTCAATAATCGGAATGAATAATAAACAGAATTTCCAATTCAAACCATCGTTGTTGTACTATAAATTTGATGTACCATAAATTAATTATAAATCTAATCTAATTTAGGGTATTTCCTTCTGCGAAGACGCGGTCATTTGCTAGTAATTCTAAAAGTTTAAAAGTTTTTATGTTATGAAGTTACCAAATCAAGTAAAAACGGCTGAACGGATTTGGATAAAAGTTGGCGCGCACATAATAATGTGTAGAAACACAAAGAGTATTTTTTCTCAAGCAAAAATGTTCCTGTGGAATAATCAAAGAACGAACTACGGGAGGTATCTGCTTGAAATTTAGTATAAATGAGTCTTATGAAACAACAGCTAGTCATCTTATTGCTCACCGTTCTCCACAATGTAATTCCTGAAGGAAAAGGTTTTCATGTAGGTATTAGGTATAATCTTAGTCATAGTTCGCCAAGAGATGCTACTGTAGACTTGTGCAACGTTTTAGCGATCACCATAAAAAATGCTACAGTAAGTGTTTGAGCATTGAGAATATTTTCACGTGATGTATTTTTTATGCCCCGTTAGATGGCGCTTCATAGCATCAACTTCTACACCGTCTCACCGATCACCATAAAAATTGATACACATAATTATTTGAGCTTTGGGAATGTTTTAACATTATCTATGTTGTAGCAAATTGAATCTAGATGGCGCGATTGATCGCCATGAAAATAGTATACGTAAATGTTTGATGCAGCACAAAATTTGCCGAGTTTCACTAGTAGGTAATATATAAAGGTCATCAATTCTGTGAAAATGAACAATACGTTCATTTTACCAGTATGTTTGTTTTTTCGACACAATATCTTTCAAAGAAAGTTTTAGAGCTGAGTTTTTATGTGTTTATTCATTTATTTTTTTTTGTTTAAATTATGGACTTATTTGTTCCCAATATTAGCCTATATTATTGAAGTACTTGGTTGGCCAAGTTTCTCAAGAAGATATGCTTTCTCTAATGAAGATTTTTAATTGACTGATCATATTATGATTTGTTCTTTCAAAAAGTTCATACAGTTTGATCTCTTGGCTATTTCATTGGCAAATAATACACAAGAAAGAAAACGAACAAATGTGAATCAATTTTTAAATTCTCTTTTTTTTGGTCTTTTCCAATTTCTCATGGCTACATTTGAGAATGGTAAACGAGCAGTCTGCATACTTCAACCTAATCGGATTCCTCTTTCACATGACCTTCTAACCTAATTTCGACCCCTCTTCTGTTGAACGTAATGTATTTTCCCAATGTCCTCTGACATTATTGTCATTCCCTTTCCCTCATAGATAAGGCCACGAATGGATTCCTATGAAGCAAGCAAACTCGCAGCCATCTGATTACATGGGAAAATATAGACAGACTTGTTTTTATTCCCCACAAGAATCTATTCTCCACTATATAACACAAACAGAACAAAGTAGTTTTGTATCTTATACAATTGAGTTGATAAAAACTACACGTCTAAGAGTTGTTTGCAGTATTTTTGGAATAACTCATCGTCCGGCATCTATCTGTATCTGCATTTATCTGAGGTGAGACAAAACACGAGTGGTGTGGCGAAGGTTGAGTTATTACACAGCAAGAACGCCCGAATCGATTTCAATAACGTAAAAAACAAAGTTTAAGATGGACGGCCTTGTGTCAGTGCTCTGGAATAAATTGATTAATCAAAATTGTGGATACTTTACGATTCACCAAACAAGTCGGTGATGAAACGATTTATACCTGATACTTACTTAAAGTTGACAGTGAATTAGTTAAACAGTAACCATTACTTATATGACGAATAAAGATAATAAATATGTTAGATAAAATGAGGTTTTCATACAAAATCAAGGTATTGATATCTGATGTGTATAAAATCGGTTTTGGTTATTTTCCACAATTTATATTTTCAAATTTAAAAATTGTGAAAAATAATGAACTTTCAATAGGAGTCATATCTTGCTAATAGAATAATTTTTGAATATAAATATAACACAATCTGAATGTCAAAATAATCTATTTGAGAATTCGGAATCTACAAAAAAATGGATACCTACTTTGTGGTGTCGGCTTGATCTATTATCTTTTAAAGGTATCAGACAATTTAGCTACCGAAAAATATAATTCACTTGTAAATATGGAAAGAGCGAAAATGTAGATATAACAATAATATCGTTGGTTTAGTTTTTAAACTACCTACTGAACTGATTGCGAAAAACACATGATGTTACTGATTATTTTAGGTTTGTAACAGTTTCCTGCGTGTGTAAGATTAAAGATTTTGTTTGTATTTATTTTAGTCTATGGCTAATTTCTCTCATATTTGTTATCTCCATCACAATCCTTGCTTTTCCTCAAATGGGTTCCATTTAGCAAAGTTCAACATGTCCCATAACTTGTGTTTCGAACCTACTCGTACTCATGAGTTCGGTTCAAGAGGTTGAAACAGCATTAATCAACCATATTTACAATTCAAATACTGGATGAATGTGGTTTACTTTGGCGCATTTCTTAAATTTTTTGTATTCCGTTCCTGATAGCCCAGCGTTTCAACTTCTAAATTATGTGAACCTTTTTACACAGCCAAACTTTCATGAATTTAGTGTGTTAAGGCTTTTAATGTTTTTGCAAGTGGTATTACGGCTCTTAGTTCCTTTATTTTTTTTATTTGGACCCATGTTCTTTTGCGTTTGGGTTACTTAAGCCCATAGTAATTTTACTATGTTTTAAAGACTGTTTAAATATTTTATGCTGACTAAAGACTTAGGTTCATATTAATATCAAATTCTGTATGATAAGCACATTTTACAATGCTACAATCTCTATCTCACAAATTATTAACCACTTTTTAAATGTTTTCAAAGTAAGTCATACTTACCTTGTTGTAATTTTTGACCGTCAAACCCCGAACGGAGGAGGTATACAATTCGACTGTCTGCTTTTTTTTGGTTCGTGCGCGCCTTTTATATAGTAAATGATCTCCGATTTTGATGATTTTTGATTCACTTGAAAGAGGAGGCTTGAAATGGTCCCATATTCATAAAAACGCAAATTCGAAATCTCCGCCCCCGAAGGGGTGGAAGGGGCGAATTTTCTCGAAAATCGCAAATCTGAGTTGGTATAATTGAAGTTAGGACAATATCCGGAAACGTTTAGATTGAACATTTTTTTAAAAGACACAGTTTTCGTGTGGAGAGGGCGATTTCTTTCGAAAATTGAAAATCTTTCGATACTACATGGAAGACGTAAATATTTGTAGCAACATTTATAATGAACATTTTTTCCTTAGAGTTACGGTTTTTGAGTTAATTCGGTGTTAAAATGGTAACATATAAAATAATTAAGCGTATTTCCGCAATGATGCTTTGAGATTTCAATAATAACAACTACAAGCAAATAATATACGTGGAGAATGGGATAAGTACTATCTTCAATGGTATTAGTGAACGTACACGTGAAGGTACACTCAAAAGTGTGAAATAAATATTTCTTACAAAAAATTGGACCGACGTTATTAATTGATGCACTAAAGTTATCAATCTAACTGCAACTGCACAACTTCAAAAGTAACAGCACCAATAGAATTAATATTATTTTATTCTATTCAGTGTATCAATTAATAACATCGGTCCAATTTTTTGTAAAAAATATTTATATTGTTTGTATTTTGAGGTAAGATATTCTCAATGACCAGATTTAAATGAACAAAGTAGTCTGAGATTATTATCAATTTTATGTTCGATGCAAACAATCTTCACTGAAAATAAGGGTGTCAATTCACTAATTGAGAATCCAGATTATTTTTTTTTTTATTGAGGTTTAGGAGCTAGTGCAATTTCTTTATTCTGGGTAGAAAATTCACTTTTTGTTGGTGATTTTTGTAATTATACCTTCAATAGTCTGAAACCAATACTTATTTGTAAAATAAAAATACCCAATACATTGGTTTAGAAGTAAAATAAAAAATATATCTATAAAAAGCTGTGTTAAATGTTGCCAGGACATTCAATAATTTGCAGGATTGTAATATAAACCTATTGGCTAATGCAAAATTCAATCATGCCAGTAACTAAAGTATTAAACTGTAAATATAGATAAAAAGTACTTACATACTAAACTTGTAATAGATATAAAATATGCAATATTTTCGAAAGTTGAAAGTTTGATCATTATTGGTGATCTTCAATTACACCCTGTATCAATGGACTGATTATGAATATGTGAATTCCATAGATTTTCCAATTGAACAAAAATAAATAAACAATTTCGAATGGCACATTAAAAGCCTAAAATGAAAGTCCTTTCACCAGTTAACGAATAATTTATTTTGGTTCTAAAAGCAATTTCGTTCGATATTAACTTTTAAATATTTTGTTTCAATATTAAATAATAGATATATAAATAATGGTTAGAGTAGTATTTCCGATGAATATACAGGTCAAAATGCTCATATCAAAACCACTAAAATGAGTACATTAAAATAATATGACAGTTTTTGATTGTACCTATCTTTCTGCAATTACTGAAGTCTAAGCAATCAACAATAAATAAGATGGAAATATTTTCTGGGAAAGTAATATTTTTCTAATCTTTTAAATATGCTTTTGCAGTTGTCCACAAAAAGTAAGACAGTTCTTAAACCATCTGATTTATCCATAAGAATTGAAACTGAACGTAATCCTCTTACAATTTAAACTACTTAACTACTTAAGTTGGTTCAAGTTGCTTATTTTTTTGATTTAAGGTTTACCTTTCATGATGTTTCTTGAAAATGGAATAACTGTTGCATCCTCTATGATTTATATTTGTTTCTTCGGAATAATTTGATGGATTATATTTGCAACTGACAGCGAATAACGTCTATTCTGTGCCCTTAAAACCTTGAGGAACTTTATCTTGACGTAACATACCAAATCAATTCTAAATTGTTTGAAAATTGTGCAAACTATAGTAAAGAGATCAGGAAAATACAAAAAATATATTGAATTTTTATTTAAAATAAATATGGTGGTTGAACTTAAATATAAGGGACTTATAAATTGCGTGCAAGGCCAACTAAAGAATGCTAATTTGTCATTTATGTAGGTACATACCTACAGTTTTTTTCACGAATCATGGCTATTGTGTGTAATCATTCACGAGCTATGTACACATCGCTATACGTCTCATCGCATTTCATTATCATGAAATTCTCTACTACGTTTGTCGATAGGGCGCTGCACGTATGTCCGAAGGCAACGCAATCTTTATTTCATTGGCGTCACAAAGTCATTGTGACATTTCCGATAATTCAGGTGCATAAATTTATATTTCATAACTCAAGCAATAAATTGAAATTTTGTGTTTCTGCATTATTGTTGATAATAAATCTTTCATATTATGTTTGCATATTTAATCAATCGATATTTTTTCCTCTGATTGTATGAACTTCTTTAAATGCCATATCTTAGCTCAAAATCGTTACGCCACTGATTTACTCCCGTCAGTTGGATTGATCCATTTTTCGTTTTTTCAAGGCAGACGCCAGCATTCGCGAAACAAAGTATACAATTAAAACATTTGAAGCTACTGAACACTTTTCTACCTAGATTTGTATATCAGCTGTACTTTCTGACCGTTGAAATACAATAAATCATAAATCATTTCATTAATAACAGTTAACGGATTTTCAATGTTCTATAAATGTATAATAGCATTTTCCAATGTTGAAATTTATTTTCTTTATTTTCCTAAAATAATTTGTTGGTTTAAAAGCTATGAAGCCCCCTTAATTATGCTCTAGATTTTTTTTAATACAACTTATAACAAAACACTGTAAATCTTCATTTACCTAATTTGTTAAATGTCGTTGTACTTTTAAAAATCGAGTATTATACAGTATTGATATTTAACTACATACAGGAAAATAAAAGATTATCTTTGTAATGCTCATTCACTAAAAGACTAAGAAGTTATATCATGGCTTAGAGAGATTAGAGAGTTCAGTTAGCATTTTATACATTACATTTCATTTCCCATTGGGAGAATCCCACTCGGTGTTCCAGAAACTTGCGAATAAATGAGCTTATGTTCGACCTGATCATCACATTTGTCATGAGGCTAAGTCTACGATTCAGTAACAGAATAAATAACATTTATTTATGCTGTAATTCAGTCTTTTTTCCTACACTTGCGTTAATTATAAATAGATTGAAGAAGTTAACGGTGTACTGGTCTGGTTGTAGCCATGGTTTCTAGTTATTAATTCAACTCCAATTCAGTATTAAATAACTTTTAAAATTTTGTATAGCTCGTATCATTTTGGTCTAGATGTAGGTAATATGATCTTGAATTATTTCTAATACTGAGCAAAAGAAAATATCTAATTAATCTGGCGTTATACAGGGTGGAGCTAAAAGTTTCATTTCCACCTCGATTTCTAAATACTCTGTGGAAAAGTTTAATGGCAGAATGATTTGATCTTGTAATATAATTTTAAGCCTCAAATTTTCTTAACATTCCCATGTTTGATTGAAATCGATATCTAAATTAAAAAATATATATATTTTGTAAGAGAAATATGCATCTAATAACAATAAATGAGAATACAGATCTTGCAATCGAAAATGCTACCTTCACTGCTAACCGCTACTTCTAACGGATAGCGTAAGGTCGATTTGTTGGTGAGAGTTTTTCTTGAGTCTACGATAATACCAGGCTTCATGATGCAAGTGCTTTCAATGGATATCTGGTTGGAATGGGCATTAAACGATAAGATTGGCCTCCACGAGGCCGTGATCTGAACCGGATCGAGCATATGTGGGACATATTAGAGAGGCATATTCGTAAGTAACAACCACCAGTGAACATTCAAATTTTTCGACCAGCTCTACTTCAGGAGTGGAAAAACATTCCACAACAGGCACTTAGCGATGTACCTAATTTAAAACTTACCAAATTGCATGACCGCAATCATTAGATAACGAGGAGGAGGACACCATTTTAATGTTTATTTACTTTCTCAATTTCTAATTTTTGTAACTTTTGTAAATTGTTTCTTTTACATCTCGGGATTAAAATCGTATTTTCTCCAAGAATAAACCCAAGGATTTGAATCAATAAAGAAAATATCAAGAAAAGATGCAGCTTAAAAATATCGTGCATCATCGTGTACTTTCACAGATGTTGAGAAATCTAGGACGAAATATAACTTTTGGTTCCGCCCTGAATAACACAAGGTTCACTCGGAGTTATCTTAAAATCAGTATTTATATCAGATTCAACTTATTGATTTCATTTTGAGAAAAAAGAAGAACGATGCAACATTTAATAAGTTATTTGAGAATTAATTTGAAAGAGATTTTCTGTCACGTGTTTTTTATCTATTGTATTTACTTTACTGTTACATGAAAACTTCATATCAAGGTGAATGCATTTCTATTTTTTAAGTTTATTATAAAATTTTTGATAAGACAGAGATAACTATAAGTTTATTGTACGTTGGAATGAAAACTCTTATTGTCAAGCACTTAGATAATATTAACAAGATATTAGAGAGCTTATTTAAATAGTTAACAAGATTACATAATAAAGACAATTATGTACATAAATATTAAAAATTGTCTTTACTAGGTTCCTAGGGCTGAAAATATCTAGCGACGTTATTAGTTGATGCACTGAAAAATTCAAAATAATAGTAATTCTATTGGTGCTGGTACTTTTGAAGTTGTGGAATTGCAGTTAGATTGATAACGTTTGGCACCAACTATAATATATAATACAAATAATATGGCCTTTAATTTGGCGGTCTCAGATTTTAAATTTTCAAAAGAAATTGCCCTTTCAACATACGAAAATACACATATTTAAAAAAAATGTACAACTTGAACGTTTCCGGATATTTTCTTATCTTTAATTCTGCCGACTAGAATTTTCGATTTTCTAGAAAAAAATTACCCCTCCAACACCATCGGCGATTTTCGAAGGGAATGAGGTTTCGGATTTGAGTTTTTTGAATAAAGGATCAATTCTTAAGTCTCCTCTTTCGCATTAATCAAAATCATCAGAGTACGTTTACTATATAAAGCCCGCACGAACCAAAAAAAAGAAGACGAATTGCATACCTCCTCCGTTTGGGTTCGTCGTTTAATAAAATTCCTAACAGTCTGAAATTACTCTTAAGAACTTACACTGACTAGATAAGCAATGTACTTGAGTGCCCCGTTAAATTTGGGCGAATACCTTGGCATCCTACTATTTCTAAATGATCCTAAATATACTTTTGAGGAACACCGATAGTTTGGGATATACAAAATTGTTAGTCAACAGATGCAGTTACCGTCCAAAGTAATTAAATAAAATGTAGGATGCCAACAAGATTTAACGAGACACCCACATATATTTCTTTTCTATTCAGTAAATACTAGTTTTTAAAGAGGAATTTCAGGCTGATAATCTATTGGTGTGGTTGCTGAACAAAAAAAGTTCCATAGAGAAGTCTGAAGCAAATATATCACAATTTTTCGCAGGCACCTCATGATTTTCCTTATACCTCATCCTCCCTAATTCAAGTGGCAAATATCAGGAAATATTTACTTAGAACTACAGGATGAGGCAAATTTAATTGCAAATTCTCAAAAGTTCCTTTAAACATATGTCCGCAAGTTTTTTCAATGACAAAGTCTAATTTCATGTTAGTTTGTATCTTTCGTGGGGGTGGCGCCGCCTACATATCTTTTCAGTCTTTTGAAGTGTAAAAACTTTTTGTACTTACCTACCTGTTTTACGTTTTTTAGTGGAAAAATCTATATTTGTAACATTTTTGTGTAAAAAAGATATTCTTGATATAGGCCTTTGCGTGCAACTGTTTTCGACCTATTCGAATTTAAAATAATCGATGTAAGTGATTTTGATTTACAAACTTTTTAAATTAAAAATTATTAATTAAGTTAAATAAATTATTTTTGTTCAATTTCATCTCAAAATAGAAATTGGGTGTTATTAAAATTTAATAATAATAATAATGATAACAATAATTAGGACCAATTTAATACTAAGACATTTCCAAAACATTTCATTCTTTTACTCGATCGGATAGTTTTTTCTTCAGTCAACTCTTACTCTAGATAGTTCGTACATTTTTTTAAAGTTGTAGTTTCTACCATCCTGATACAATTAGCAAATATCAGGAAATATTAACTTAGAACTACAGGATGAGGCAAATTTAACTGCAAATTTTTAAAAGATCAAAGTTATCCTGAAGAGATAATCTGTACCGCCAATAAACAGACAACTGATAGAGACCAAAAACTCTCAGCCAGTTAAAAGTATTGTTCTCTATTAGAAAAAGAACTGCTATAAAACTATCTAGTTAATTTAATTCGTGTGAAAGGTTTAGGGAATCACAATATTCCTAAGAGCATGAAGTTTTTATAAACTGAACATAGAATCGATTATCTAGTTAAAGCTATTATCGACGCCTGAACTAAGTAATACAATAGTAATTATTGCTATGTAATTCTATCGTTTTTGCTGTTGAATACACAAATAGCTTGAATCACGCTTTTGTTGTTTTTAGTTGAGAAAAGCTCATGTTAATTATGCTCTCTAATGTGCTTTCAACATAATTGTTTTTCCATTGTACGAAGTATGTAATTATTCGACTCAACGGTTTTCACCACAAACAATCGATTCAGCCAACACTCGTTTTGAAATTATGATAAAATAATTTTAACCAAAACACCTAGTTACTTTTACCGTAAATTGTGTATATGTACCTACAGGGTGTATGTATAGAAAATTAAGGAGGATGTTGCTGACGTCAAAATAAGAAGAAAAGTTCCTATAAACGTATGTTCGTAAGTTATTCGTTTCTGAGATACAGAGTGTCAAAGTTGAATTCTTATTTCAATTTTTTGTGAATACCTACATTTCGAATTAACCTTATTTTTGTTTTTTATAAATCAATCAGCCTCTTCAGCACCTGAAGGATATTCGAGCTAAAAGATTTTTATTAGGTATTCTATTTAATAATGTATTAATTATTTATATCATTTGGAATTATTTTGAAGTAAGAAGATATTTTTTACAATAGACAAAATATACCTCCAATATAGATCAAGTGGTCATTGTAGCTTTTCAAACGCTTCACATGCAGTCTTAGTCAGGTGTGAAACCACATTACTGAAGCTTTTTATTATGTGCATTTTAAGAACGCTTTGTTAAAACTTAAATTTAAGACCCATTCTCAAGTATTTACCAAAAGCATTATCTGCTGCATATCAGCGATATGTCGTTGCAGATAAACTTATTTTTTACACGAAAAACATGCAACTGTTAAATAAAATACAAGAGTTTATATTTTCTCATAAATTAGTGAAAATTATTATTTTAAGAAGCAGTGGTGTATCATATTTTTCTTTCAGAAAATCTCAGTGAAATTCTCGCCCGAGCTCCAATGCTGAAAATAGAAAAAAACACAAAAATTAAAACAACGCATAAATGATGAGTATCAATTTTCACATCAATATATAGGTTAGTAAAAGAGTTATAAGAAGCCTTTTTTCCTTAAAACTCTATCAACCTGTTGTTTAAAATACAAATAGAATCTGTTCAGGACATAATATGTTTCTGAACCCTCAATGAAACTGACTCATTAATTATTTCATCGAATAATGCTCGGGCAGTAAGAATAATACCCTCTTCAAACACTTGGTCTATAACATAGGTACTTGAAATATTATCTCTCACAAATGAAACTCCAAAATCAGAAGCGACCAAAAGTTAAGTTGAAATAATAATTATCATAAATATGCCTTTCATCAGGTGCATACACTAAAGTAATCTTTTGTTGGTAGGTTCTTATGGGTGGAGGCCGTCGTCACTGGCTGCCCAAAGTGGCCCATGACCCCGAACAGACGAAGGAGGAGGGCCGTCGGTTGGACGGACGTAACCTCATCGACGACTGGGCCAGAGATAAGAAGAAGCGCAACCTCAAAGCCGAGTACGTGTGGAACAAAGGCCAGCTGGACAAGATTAATCCTAACCAAGTAGACTATTTGCTCGGTAAGTCTATGGAGTGGAATTAAATTATTTCTTATCTTTAAGTTCGTGCAACGAACACAGCATGTACATGCTATGCTGTGTTATGTTCTATAATCATTTTTGTCTTTTAACAGGATTGAACGCAGACAGAATGTTTTGCTATTTGAAATTTCGGCATGTCTGGTGAAAATACAAATATAAAATAAATTTAATAGTATGAGTTTGGGTCATCATATATGTAGCAGGAAAGTGGCTTTGTTAGCCATTCTGTTCTAGTTCTTTCGTCTGACATTTTTGGTTTTCAGCTTTGAATAAGATATGTGCTCTAGGATCTCTTGATTATAGAGAAAATATTTCAGCCGTTGCTGTTTTTTTTTATATCTGACTTAGGCATACCGCTCTAACTAAAAATCTGTTTTAATCACGACTGGACAGAGAGTATAATAATAATAATAATAATAATAATAATAATAATAATAATAATAATAATAATAATAATAATAATAATAATAATAATAATAATAATAATAATAATAATAATAATAATAATAATAATAATAATAATAATAATAATAATAATAATAATAATAATAATAATAATAATAATAATAATAATAGTGATAATGGCTGCATCAATTTCGATGAAGTGTGTCTGCAGCACTCTTCTTAATTTCTTAAACTCCTATCTCAAGGCATACCACTCAGTAAAAGTAGGAAATAATTTATAAACTGAATATGACCAATGTTCTTTGACATGCAAAAAAAATTATAGTTGCAAATCAGATAACTTTTATATTATTTTTTAATTATTAATGATACAATCCAACTTTCTCATTTAGAATAGCAATAATTCAACTATTACTCTTGCAGAATGCAGCAATTAAGATTGTTAATTATAAAAAGTTGATCTAAACTTAGTCATAACATGAGGTATTTGTTTTCAACTTCGAATAAACTTAATCAATCAAACACATTATTACTTTTCTACCGCAACTATAGTAGCTATGTAAAGAAAGTACTGTAATCATGTGAAATTTGAACGAATTTTGATGTTTTGGAGATTCCTGGGGCAAACAAATATATTTTCAAACATTGGTCTGCCTGACTGTGACACGATTATCTCCGCTTTCCTTTTGTTTTGTTGGGTACCAGTACCGCTCGCCGGTGGGACTGAAAGAGACTCTTGATAGCACACATTCCTGAGAACTAGAAAAAAATCTTGCATTATTCAAAACTGTAGCGCAAAAACTGCTCTAAAGATTTTAACAGAACTTGTCTAGAGTATTTTTTCTGAAAACCCCTTACAATCCTTTCACATCTCTGAGAGAAGCTGTGATTCTTAAATACAATTTAATTTTTTCTATCCGTTTCAGCATATTCCGGCTAAACGGTTGATCTTGCGAAAAAATATAATTATATGACCATTGTGGTTTGTTTCGACACGCTGAAAAAAATATTTTTCTGTTCAGTGGAATTTGCCTTCGAGCAGTAGGAAAATCGTGTGATTGGACAAACAAGAGTTTTTTTGTAAATATATGTTCATCTAGATAATCATTGTATATGTTCATTTGTATTTTAGGTTACGGCATTAAGAAAAAACGTGAACGAGATAACTATTTTCAAATGACAGATGAATTACAAAATTTCTATTCTATTTTTCAAATGGAATCAACTTAACTCAATAATATATTGTTATGTGCTCAGTTTGTTGTCCATTGGTTCATTTTGGTCTTGATCATTAAACATTGCTTCTTCTAGTTGTGAATCTTCAGAATGCTTTTGACGCCCCTTGCAACCACGTCTTGCCACCTCTTTCGATGCCTGCCAATTGATCTTCATCCCTCAATGTTTAATTCAAGAACTTTATGCGGCGGTAGGTAACCTTTTAACAACATGACCTGTCCGGCGAAGTCATTGTGCTCGGACAAATTCGGATACTCTATGTTCTTTGAAGTCTTGGTATCTTTCATAATTGAACCTGAATCTCTAATAACCAGTCTCTTATTTTGGACCGAACTTTTTTCTTATTATTTTGTTTTCAAAACCGTTGAAGTTATTTGCCATCTTCTGCGTTAAGACAGGATTACTCTACCGGTCCATGACTGTTTTATACTATCAGATCTGCTTGTTCAGCTATGTCACAGTTACTATGTAGGTATGCTCTTGCTCATAGCTCAGCTGGCTAGATACTTGGAAGCTGTCTTGGATCGAGGTTGGAACAAAGCTAATACTAAAGTGTTAAGAGAGAGCACCCGAAGCTTTTATGAAAATATTGTATAATACATCAATTACTTGACTCCTGGCTTAAAAAATGTTATTTGCTACTTCTAAGGGTTTCGAAATAGGTAGACACAGGACATTCGAAAAATTAATTAAAACTATAGCTGCTTGTTTAGAAAATAATATTGAGAATGAAATAAAAATATAATTAACCCACTCTATACTTTTGAAAATAGTCTGGAAAATTTAAGCAGAATGCGTGAAAATACACGTAAAAAATACAAAATATATCTCATTTTCGACGTCGGTAAAAAATTGAAGGTGTAGGTAATCTGAATCATTCAACACGCTTGAACATGCATTACCCAACTCCTTTCTTAAACATTTCACTGTAACCAAATAAATTCACCCATTATCTAGTTGTAAGATATGTATGAGATTATGTGTTATTTTTTCGAATAGAGCAAAATAAAATTTAAGGTCATATTAACGATCCATACTGTTGTAAACAACAACGAAAAACTGTAGTGCTTTTTCGATAGAAATCGGGGCGACTTTTTGTGTTTCGATAGTGGTGCTCTCTGCATGCTCTCACACCACTCACATACGAGACTCTTTTTGTCATCGCCCCGGCGACAATAAATTCATTACCGCCAGACCCGAAAATTCTGGCACTCGGGTTTTTATATGGAGTCGTGAGCAACACCGAATATGGAAGCAATGAAAAAATGTAAAAAGGGTATCCAACAAAGAACAACTCAATAAAAGTTATCCAGAAATATTCGGATACTTGCTTTTTATTAACAACGTCGAACTGTTTTTGCGATTCTCCACCCTTTCAACGGAACTTTCTGGAAAACTTTCTGAACATACAATCGCTTGCTGGTTCATCCATTGACTTAGAATCCATCGGCATGGAACAGCAGATTTATTAGTACTTTTTGTTGGTGTGCATCAGCCTGCAAAAGACTTTATTGTAGATCAAAAGTTTAAAATTTTAGATTCTTTTATTGAAACTTTTATAGAGGTCAGATTATCATATCATTTCTATGGAGCGTAGTTGGTGAGAACAATAACGAGTAATTAAGATTTTTAAAATGAATCAATTATTTTGCTTGAACTTGAAGAAATTAGTAAACTTTTATTGGACATTGGCACAATGAACGTTTTAAATAACAGAATATAATTCATTTTCATATTTATTTATTTTTTTGGGACGGTCCATCGGGGAACTGATAATCTTTCTTGATAGATTTTGAAGGAACATCAGGAGTACTATTTTCATCAGAGTGAATACTTTGGGATAGTTTTTTTTAACTACAGCCAAACTTTAATGGATGGAAATTTATAATACAGTAAAATATAACACAATAAGAAACTTGTGAAATAGAACATGCATATTTATCTTTTTTCTGAGATGGAAGAATAATAAAAGTATTTGTTCATTTTCTTTATGAATGCGACTCTGAAATTCTCATAAGTTCGTTTCTGTTATTTTTTTCTGTTCCAATCTTCTACATTATGATGATCTGGAATCCAGTGCATTAGGAATTCGACAGATTCTTGATTATTTTTGATGAATTTCGGAGAACAAGGTTATTTAACTTAAGAACAGAGGGAACAGGTATTGCATTTTTACTTCGACAAATAACATAATCTATAACGTTTCCATGATGACGTTCACTGAATCCATTGTCGTAGATATTCATTTCATGATTGTCGATTTTGTTGCTTAGGAAATTTTTATATAACTATTAAAGTATAAGTATCACATATTGCACACTTTGAATTTAAGAATATGTTGGTAGCACTAAACGTTGTAATAATTGATGACATTGATAGCTTTCTGCATTGGGAATATCATTCATTTATTATTCACATTCATTGTCATTAAGAAACCTCAGTATCATGATATCTTTTCAACGATTAAATTTATAAGAGTGTCTCATCAAAACTTATCCATGCGAATCATATCATTATGTCAGGTTGGATAACTACTTTAATTATGTCCCAGCGCGCTTTTGTCCAACTTTTGTTCGCATCCTTGACTGACGACAATCTGCAACATAATATCTGTGACCAGCATATATCGCAATTCAAATCCTCCAGTTAACCTTATTGCAAGACTCTCAAGACATGCAACTTAGAAGACAGCCTAAGTATGTTTGAGTTTTGAAGCTAATACGCCAACTGATTATTACCCTCCAGATAAGTTGGCATCAATACAGAGTTGAATCTGAGATTCAGCTCTTTCATCGATTTCTCATTTTTCTCACAGTACGCAATCCCCATTTCATTGTGATCTACGACGTATTCTGCCTCAACCCCTCTACTGTGTGCTTCCTTTTTTTCTTATTCAGTCATGCATATGAGTTCATCTCACTGTTCCTAGCTGGAGCCTCTGAAATCTGAAAATTGGGGACCAGCAGAGATTGAGAATAGTACATGTTTGTAGGTTATGTTTCGTATTTAATATTGACGTAACTTGTCAATACTAAACCAATCACAATAGAATTTCGTTTATTCATGTAAAATATTCTTAACGTTGTGGCCTTGTTAACAGGTATTCAGATGATTCATTTTCTATTTTACGTAATGTCAATATTTTCCGGCATAACAACGTATTTATGATGTAGGAACCACTGCAAATTTAGAGCGTGAGTAAAGATAGTTAAAAATTATTATCTAGGCTGTGAAGATATTGAGCACTTTTATCACGACACTCAGAGTTTTCATGATATGTCATTTTTTGCAAAACAGGCAAATAAAGCTCAAAAACCATTCACTGATTTGTGTACCAACTGCAGATTTAATACTAATGTTGGTTATCCTTCTAAGATGGATATTAACTTATCCCTAATACGAGTGTATCTGCCAAATCATAGAGATTGAGAAATGAGGATATATACATATCATCTCCAAATTACGGTATCATATCCCATAAATTGCTTCGGAGATCTAATCTGCATGCAATAATAACTTGGAACTACCTATAATTGATTAGAGCGGCAATACCGTTGACAGGTACCTAATGCTGGTTAATCCAAGTGTTTTAGTATGGGTGATGAATAATTTAAATAAAAAGGTAATTATTGATTTTACAAATAGTCTGAACAATTGTATATAATCAATGGTATAGTTTCAATCAACGCAATTCACAAATACCTTCCAACCTGATTGGGATTTTTCAACCTGATCAGCCCTGTTGGTAACACCTTGTGATAAGAGAAAATTTGTTATGTTCACGCCGAACCACGTCCTCAAAATCTCTAGTCATGTAATTATCCTTCTTCTAAAATCTTAGTGGTGTTGTCTTGCCTTATTTCTTTTGGAGGATACATTGCTACCCAGTTGGTGTATGCTTTGTTGTTCAAATTAGTTGTTCATTCCTGATTCTTTCTCAATACGGCAAAGTTACCTTTGTACCCCTGATACTGCATATATAGCAGTTGATCGTTTTATTTATCTATATTAGGTATAATCTTTCATATATTTATTGAATATATGTTTGACTGATTGAAACGCAATTTTATTTTTTGTAATTCAATTTTTTTGTTATTTTGTTATGTAGATTAACGATTCCGCACAAATCATAAGATGGGCAACTAAAAAAAGAACGTTAAAGACTGTAGCAGAAAGATTTAAAACTTTCTATATGTTTACAAACATTGCCGTTTAACGATTCTTCTTCAGTATTCTTCAGTATTGAATATTACCACATAAACCTAACTTACGGTTAAGAATAAAACCACTATTATTTGCTTTAATAAGCTGAAAATTTTATGGTCGCATGTCTTTGTCGGTCAATTTTTACCTATATTCAGCGTTTCTCAAGAAGATTCAAATGTTCCGTAGGTTGTAAATGTAGAAGAAATTAAATAAATCGTGTGTAATTTGCGTGAAAGACGTGTCCAATAGTAGATTTTTTAAATTTTCTTCCTTAATAATATTTCAAAATTATGCACATTTATTACACCGAAGCAACTTATGTAGCCTTTGATCAAATTAGATTTAGAATAATAGTTTTATTCTAAAGCGTCAGCTTGCCCTGGTAGATATTATGCTGCTCTTTATACCAAACATATCTCTATTTTTAACATGTCATCAACTTAACAGAACCTCTATTACAAGAATGCCATTTTTAAGAAATATCATGGTCCCATAATATTGGATTTCAGTCTCCTAAATATAGATATATATATATATATATATATATATATATATAACAAATTTTGTGCATATACCTACAAATAAAAAAATAAAAAAACATAAAATGCGAATTGATAATTCGGTTATGAATAGTGCTAATTATTACAGTTTTTTCCGTTACTGGACATACATACATACATGACATACGAATTCCAAATTTTAGTTGTTGCCATACTCAACGACGATAATATATCTGTGAGAGTGGTATTGAAAAGAAGCCAGCAAAATTAAACTTTCCTAGATGCAACTTATTGTATGTGCCTTCATTATTTGATAAATGAATAAAGTAAGCTATTCCTGATATTTTAATCTTTGATAGACCTATACACTTACCACTCTTTGATTACCTACTTGTATTTTTGCGTAAAATAATTTTCTAATTGCTGATACACATACCATTATTATCTTAAACAAGCAGTACCCGGCGGCTTGCTGCCGTAGCGGTAATAATTGTTGAGATATGTGAAATTTGAAATAAATAGTTATGCTGGTTATTGACCAGGTGCAGTCCAATGGAAAAAATGTATAAATAAAACGAATGTTAGAGTTATCACTTATTAATTATTAATTTATTATCTCAATTTTAGCGACTCATTTTTATTTATATAGAGAGATAGGTAGAAGATGAAGATAGATTAAAAGCGTAGCAAGACTCATGACAGCATGATTTTAATAAATAAAAATATTGATATTTACACTAGTTAGTTTCTTAATTGCCTTATAATTACTGAAAATAAACTATAGATAATGAAGAATAATTGATATTCTAACGAAGATATTATATTTTTTTCTTATAGATGGCGAGTGTCATAATTTTTGTAATGGAAGATTAGAAGAATTCAATAAACGCTATCCCAGTCTGGCAGCAATGAACGCTGGAAGTTTCAGAGACCCAATTCTCTCAGCTTTGGGAGTATATTTATACTAAAATGAATGAAACACAGTAGATGATAGGAGTTAAGGATAATGAAATCTTGGATATGTTCATGCCAATCCCCACTTGAGAATATCATGTACTTATTTCAATTTGGAGAATGTTACAGAAATATCAAATGTATTCCTACAATAAGTCTTCATTATAACATCAGAGAATGGGAGCAATTTTGCAAAATGATTTTAATATTGAAAATAAATGAAGCTCGTGATTTTCTCAAGTAATCCTTGCTTTGTATTGGCAGAATTGGTCTTTAGAATTGACCACCGAGGTCCATGGACCTCATGGGCTGTCTTAGACATAACATTATTGAACAATAGAACATAATTTCAGATTTGTCATTTTTTCTTTTGAATCACAAAAACACTGGAATATTTCAAGATATCATTTTTGTAATTGACTTTTGGCTTCTTGTTATAAACACTCACGCTGAAATATGTTTTGGTCACCTGTGTGAAAATGAATGCAGTTCATACATAATACCAGTTACCTCAATCCTTTTTTAAAAGATTTCCATAAATTTAAATTGAATATATATAAACAATTATTAATGTTTCAGATTTGTACGTTTTTTTGCGTTTGCGTTTGCGTTCGCTGCTTACATATCCTCAACAGAAACGCCTCAGGATGTAATGGAAATAGAATATGTTTCGCAGTGGAAGTGTAACCTGGGGCGGATTTTTTTCCCTCTGTCATGGTTATGCTGTATGTGATAGGAATATTAAATCCATTTTGGCATCTTTCTATCGTTTCGCTACAGAAAATGCGTTATGAATGCAGAATATCGATAACGAGAAAGAAAAAATAGAATTATTGAACGAAATCTTGAGCTAACATTTTTTCAACAGCTGAATGTAGATGATCTATAACCGACTGCATTTTTAGATGATGCTCTGAAAATTATAAAATATTAGGTATTGATTTAATCGCATCGAGAACAAGAAGCTCAGGAACGCCACGTGCGTTTGTAATTACAGACGACATAGGTAATACCTGGGGTAATACTCTATCAAAAGCATAACAATTTTAAAGTAATGGTTTTGCCATCAAATTTGAATCTCATTTTGATTTTGACCAATCCGAAATCTTCTTCCCCCCTCAAACCGCCCCCGACGGGGGTAGATGGAGCAAATTTTCTTGAAAATTGAAAATCTGAGATGATATAATTAAAGATAGGACAATATCCGGAAACGTTTAAATTGAACATTTCAAAAGAGTTACGGTTTCCGAGATAGAGGCATGTTAAAGAGAGAGAGAGAGAAATGCTTTATTGTCGAAAAAATTTAAATTTTGTAGACAAAGCGAAATAAAAATATCAAAATCAAAATCAAACAATACACAAACAAAACAAAGTCAAAACTAAAAATTAAATTGAAATTAAATAAATTTATATAATATAAAACAAAAATATAAAGATGTAAAAATATAAGATAATAAGTATAAGAATGTAACCTACAGTTGTATATTCGGTTAGAAAGTAAGTTAATATACAGTTGTAAATTCATTCAGAAGGTAAACACTAACTAAATCACAAAAAACAAAAACAAATTGTGTACAAACAATAAACCAGTGCGTGAGCTGAGCAGAAACGTGCATTAGTGAAAAAGTCGTTAACTGCATAAAAGGCATTATCTAGGTAGTAGGTAATTTAATTGAAAGTTTGGCAAAATCTGGGAGAAGCCAATATAGATTTAATTTCGTGTGACAGATGATTTTACATTACAAAAGACCCTTAGGATATCAAACATCAAATAATATTCACTAAACCAGTGGGTGTAAGAAGCTTAATATTAAGTATTAACAATTTTTAACAAAAAAGTCGCTTACTGCATACAAGGCTCTCTCCAGTAAGTATGATTTCAAAACCTTTCGAAATTCAGGAAAAGATCTTATGGACTTGATTTTAAATGGTAGATGATTGTGCATTTTTTTGCATTGGACAGTATAGAGCTTTTAACCAACTCTGAGCGAGGGGTTGGCAGACAAAGATCATGCTTCGTATTTCTAAGCGGATAGTGAGATGGCCTCTCTGGAATAGAAGATACGTGCTTGCGGATTAAGCATACAGATTCAAATATGAATAAGGACGGAAGAGTAAATATTTTAATTTATTTAAATTAATCCTGTCAGTGAATCCTACTGCTAAGTCTCAGTGAATACCGAACAGCTCTCTTTTGCAGTTTAAAAATACGTTCAAATTGAGTCGCACAACACGTACCCCAGAAGAGAAGGGTGTATCGGAGGTGCGACTCAAAAATGGCATAATAGACTGTTCTAGAAGTAGACAAGTTGAACTCCTTGGAAACTGATCTTAGGGCAAAGCAGGCAGAACTTAACCTTTTTGATAAAGCATCGATGTGCGAGTCCCATTTTAAACGGTTGTCTACAATAAGCCCCAAGAATTTCACAGATTCAACGGCCTCAATAGTGGTATTATTAAGCACAAAAGATTGCAATGTTCTTTTATATGACAAAACTTTTGGGCATAGGAGATTTGAATCGCACCAAGGTTTAATCGTGACTAAGTCTCTAGATACAGTCCTATGAAGTGTCGCAATATCCGGGTTGCTCCACGTGAAACTAGTATCATCCGCAAAGAGGCAGATTTCACCGCTAATGTCCAGATTAGCAATGTAGTTGATAAAAAGCAGAAACAAAATAGGACCCAGTACTGAACCTTGAGGCACTCCATATTCAATTGGCTTGCAAGAAGACATCGGCGTATCAACCCTCACGATCTGACTCCTGCTGTTGAGATACGATTTAAATCATTCGAGAGACACTCCTCTGAAACCGTAGTACTGCAATTTATTATTTAATATATTATGATCTACGCAATCAAAAGCCTAAGAGAAATCACAGAAAATGGTTGCTATAGAGTGATGGTTGACAAGATTTCTTGAAATTACGAAAATTTTTATCAGAAAAAATACTCAATATTAAGGTGGCCACAAAAAATTAACTTGCTTTTTAAAGGCAGGGATTCAAGCAAGCTCAGTAATTTAAAGTAAATACAAACAATATAAAGATCATAAGCATTATGATAGACAATGGAAAATTCAAATACTTTTTCAGACAATAGATTATAAAATTTAGTTACAGCCGAATAAAAACAAATAACTTCTCAAATATAAGTATTGTTGCTATATCGAGAGGGCGACTTCTTTCGAAAATTGAAAATCTGTGGTTACTACATGAAAGACCTAATTATTTGTAGAAAAATTTATAACGAACATTTTTTCCTTACAGTTACGGTTTTCGAGTGGTGGTAAAATGTTAATATCTAAAATATATATTCGTATTTCCGCAGCGATGTTTTGAGATCTCAATAATAACAACTACAAGCAAAGAATATACGTACATAATAGGAAAAGTACTATCTTCATTGGTATTAGTATTATTGAACGTTCAACGATTTTCGTGACTAATGTTACATTGAAAAGTGCGGAATAAATATTATTTATAAAAAGTTGGACCGACGTTATTAGTTGATGAACTGAAAAATACAAAATAATATTAATTCTATTGGTGCTATTACTTTTGAAGTTGTGCAGTTGCAGTTAGATTGAGAACTTTTGTCACCAACTTCACAAGTACCAGCACCAATAGAATTAATATTTCGTATTTTTCAGTGCACCAATTAATAATGTCGGTCCAATTTTTTGTAAAAAATATTTATATTCACCCGAGTTATGCAGTCATATGACTCCTCAAAAACTGAACATTATATCACATTACACTTAGTCTACATCCTTCTATTCCAATACCTACCTACTCGAATTGCAGGTTAACATCATGTAAAACATAAATATTCTTGTAATCTTATTGTACGTTTCTTTTGTTCATAAAATATTTTCTTATCAAGATATTTTTTGGACTTTCGAATTCAACTCTTGATATTTGTATGTTCACAAAAGTAGTTTCAAGATAGCAACGAATAATTGTTTTTTTTTCATTTTTCGGATCATCTAATAGACCAGTTATCTTATTTTGTTTTCATTTTTTTAAATTTAGTGTGATAGTACTTTACTTTTTATTATACCTAAATAGAAGTGGAATTGGATTGGTCTACAAGAGAATGGTGAGATAATTATCAGATAAGAGTAATGATCAAAGATGATTTCCTCATTTCTACTTACAAATAATTCTATATACGTTATGTATTGGCGCACTGAAAAATACAAAATAATATTAATTCCTCCCAATCAACTTTATAAGTTGGTACCTACCAAATTACCTACAACTGCAAAACTCCAGCACCAGTGGATTTAACATTATTTTGTATTTTTCAGTGCACCAAATAATAAAGTCGGTTCTAGCTCTTGTAAAAAGTCAAAATCGTTGAAAGTTCACTTAGGTGCCTATACTATATGATATACATTCTCAGCGTATACTTATTATTAGTCAGACATCCCAAAACATGGTGAAAACACACATATTTCAGACTTTCCTACAGAAACCCTACCTATTTTTTGAAATAATCAATTTAAATATTGTTGGATATGGCTCGGCTTTAATTTGTCGGTTTCGAATAAAATTGTCCCTATCGCCTCTTTTTTAAGGGAAAGGACATCTCTCAACTCTCGTATTTCAAATATTATAAAACATCAAAACTGGAGTATGTTTATCTACTATACGAATCGAGCGTAATGAAAGCACACATTCTTATCGTATACCTCCTTCGTTTGGGAAGTCGGTTAAAAGTCTATTATTTTGAATACGTCATATTCCATCAAAAACGACCTTTATGTCGCCTCCACTTGAATCCATGGTCATAAAAAAAGGTCTTGCAACACCAAGAAGTTAGGGTAAGCCAAGTGTCCTGTGGATGGCTGTCAGAAAAGGTATATAGTAAAAGCAACGCCACATTAAATAATTATCCTACCGTTGATGAGATGAATTTTGATAAAATTCAGTACAAATGAACTATCTATAAAGTAAAACCAAGAAACAATATTTCAGCAATAGCCAACGATACCCGATTACAAGCGCCATTGCGGCCAGACCCTGGTTTACGAAAAACGTGTTCAAGAAGAATGACACTTTTATTATAGAAGATACAAGAGATTATATTATACGACCGGGCTTGAATTCAAGGATAAATAAAGGGTGTTCGAGCAGCAGTTCATACCAAACATAAACCATTAGAAAAATGCGCATTTCAATTCTGGGAGAACCGAAATTTAAATGCGCATGCCCTACAACCACAAAGCACAGCTAGAAACAGTTTGAATCTGGTCTTAGCTGCTGCTCGAACTCGCTTAAAGAAACATTCGAATTACAAACCAAATGATATCTTTGAGCATAGAATATTTATTTAAGGTTGATTGATTGATTAAGTTATGACAATTTAATTATCTTGAGTCAAGGAGAATTTATTAAAATTTATTGAGCCCTAGAAATATTACATAAAATCGATTGTTAAGTTGCATCTAGTTGAATTCAGAAGATGGGAAAGGGAACAGTTTGAGTTCGCTTTGAATTTTCTGTAACAAAGTATGTCTATGGCAAATGGCAAATATTAGGTTACTTTTAGAGCGAAAATTCGAAAAGAATATGAATATGAAGAAAAACTGATCTCAATTCCGTACTCTATTATTAATAAACAAAGGCTACGGACCACAACCACCGATAAATATTGAACTAAAGAGACGAACTAATACCTAACAGTTGTTATGAGTCTGTAAATTCTAGAGTATTACAAATACATACATAGAGTAAGTAACTAATACCAAAGGTGCTGATGTTTTGACATTATGACTCTTAAGAGCTTTTTCAATGTAAAGAAGTCATGTTAATTCAGTGAATACTTATTTATAAAATGATGGTTGATGTGAGTAGTGGCAATGAACTAATTGTTCAATTAATCATTTTCATATTGCAGTATGTTGTTCTTTGAAATCAATTCACAGATATTCATCCAAATTCTGTCTAATAACTAAACTGTATCATGGAATAAATGTACGGAATCCACACGGTACGTGTTCTTGTCGTACTTGCCGATTCTATTAAATCACTTTTACCAAAATATAATAGCTATTTCACTTGCTTGAAACGTTAACAAGTTCTCCATTGCTCCTGTTTCTGCTTTACAAAATGGCCTTCACAATATTGTTCGACGTTTTGCTTTTTATAAGTAAATCATCATCAACTTGTTTTTTCGTATGTACTGAAATAAAAACGTACCCTCTATTAGATAAACGCTTTCCATTAATAAGTCAACAATGTATCACATAACATGGACATTGGTGATTTTACAAAAGTAAACAAGTTGTATATTACTGTGTTACATTTAAATGAGTTGACTAATCAATTAATTTTATCTTTAATAATATTTTCAATATTAATTACCTACATATGGTGTTCAAATCGTGTCGTACAAGATGCGGTCAGTGGGAGATGCGTTCAGTGGGATATGAGGTCAAGATACTAACGGATTAGCCATAAACGCGTTGACTAAGGTATTTTCTATGAACTATACAAGTTATAGTAATTCTGTATAATAAATAATGGACAGTAAAACTGAAGTTATTGCCACTACTAAGAGCAACCCATCGGCGATACATAATGGCTACGTATATCGCAAATATCGCCGAAATGATGAAAGTAGTGTTATTACGTGGGTTTGTCTCAAGGAAAAAACTGTTTGTTGCCGTGGCAGAATAGAAACCAAGGATAATTTTCCTGTGAAAATTGTTATCCATAAATGTGTACCGTAAGTAGCAAATGCGTAAGTAAAAGCTGCTTCCTTCCGAGCTGCGATATTTGGATTCATCAAAACTTATAAGGAGGAGTTTGATGATATATCTAGAAAAGGATACGAATTTATGAATATACTCAAGAAAGTTTCGTCTTATCTTGGAAAAGATTCCAAATTGGCAGCCTTCAAAAATTACAATTTATTTTGAAGTTGGAGTAGGTACGGTACGTACATGGTTGTTATTTTCATTTCGGTCAACGTTTGTGGCGCAAGATGCAAAAGTTGGTTTGGTAGAACAATATAGAAACAACGACGAAATTAGAAGGATTATCCGTCTATGAGCTGGTCTAGCTTTCCTCCAGATGGATGGATTACAAATTACATATAATTCAATATCTATGTGGAATTTCTACCGAGAAATTTGAAGCATTAGACATTCTATTGAATTAGGTGACAGAATAGACACACATACTTTACAGTATGAGAAAGATGGACATTTTTAAAAATTTTTGTTTAAGTATTATTCTCAGTATTATAACTTAGATGTTTCATAAGAAAATATGTTTATGCATTTATTATATAATTTATTTATTGTCTTTATCTTGAAAAATATTATTATTTATTGAATAATTTTTTCATTGGCCGCATTCTGTACTACTTATATCAATACAGTGAACGCTCATGCCACTTATGACCCCAAGTCCCACCATTTTCGTCTTAGACCGCATCTCGCACGACCGCATCTACCACAGCTTCGAGTTCCAATAGGTAAATGAGCATTATTTTCTAAACATGATTTAACATCCTCTGGCAAAGATAAAAGTCATAAAATTTCAGGCAGTCACTGAGGCCAGGAAAATCTTCAGCAACACTCAAAATTGAACAACTTGAAACAATATTAAATTATTTATGCATTTTTTAGAATAATAACAAATACTATAGTTATTGAGAACAGATCATTCAGTTTTTATTTAACTATCGGCTACTAAGAAAAATCGTTTACAAATTGCTTAAAAACACAAAAAGGGTGAAAACTTATAATTTGCATGGTAGGTATCTACGTTATATTGTACTAATACAGTGTTCTCTCTTATTTTTGTCTATATGAGTTGCTGTGAATTGTTTATTTCCGTTTCTTGCTAGTTATTTTATAAAGAAGCTAGCTGACTGATTCATAAAAGAACAGCCGAAACTAGTGAAGCTAGAAATATGAAATTGGTGTTGTTATTTTATGTGTGGCATGGAGACACGCAAATATCGCGACAAGCTTTTATATCATGGATATTGTATTATGTAATAAATTGATGGGTTTGATTTAATATAAGAATTACTTTCTTCTTTTTAGAACATTTATATAGAAGCTTATTCTTAAAATATTTTTTGTACTATTGATGTATTATATTAACAAAAAAATGCTCTAGAGACTTTGATCAAAAACTAGTGAGCTATATGAAAAAGCATGTATAGATTAAAAGTAGTACCATTTCGATTTCATTTTTCATTTTCACGATACTGTAACAGAAAAATAAGTACCAAAATAGTGCACCTATTGATTCTGAGTACAAGAAGATTTATCAATATCACAATTTCGAAAAAGCAGACCCACAACAACTTCCTGCTCGAAATTTAAAACTAGGTATAATGAATTAATTCGCAAATCATAGGACATAATTGGAAACAAATCATAAAACTAATTGCCCCTCGATAAACGGATAAAATCTAACCTTAATTACCAAACATAATTAAGACCTCAGTCATATCTTGATTAGCCACATCAGACGGACCTTCATCCAGTTCTAAGTTAATGACCTTGAGAGAACGACGTTCTCCTTGGTCCCAAATAAGGATTCGACATGGGACCCTTGAGGGCTCAGCCGTATACATAAACAGATCCTACCAGGATTAGGTCATTTGGCGATATTACCATTCATAAGATTTTCCGTCTAAAGTGTTGTATAATCCTCAAAATATATAACATTGACGCCGCTACCCTATTCCCTTTCTAATGAACCGAGCACGCGATTAAGTGGTTTATGGGAGGGAGATCAGCCAAAGAAAATACATTAAATAATGCTAATAAAGATTGACTCATGACGGCGTTGTGCGCGGAAGATCCTTGTTTCTGATGCTAACAACGATAATCGAGTTAGTACGCTAAATTACCACACAATGCACGTGGATCATTATGAAATTAACTTATCTACTTAAATATTTTGTGCTTCAAATGTCACATCTGGTTTAGTCTCATCAGCTAATGTACATTTATAATCCAAGCGAAATACAAAAGAAAAACTGGTACTCTTGAAAAGATAGGAATTATGATCTAACCTATTTTGGAAAGTTCTATTTGATAATTTGGTAAGAATATCTTCGAATTCATAGTTTAATGTTCCTTTTATTGTTCAGCATGCCTAAACTACGATGATTATTCAAGTATTTCAAAGAATTTAAAAGTCCAGAAATACATTTACTTTACAAAATCTAGTTATTCTCGTCAATCTCATCCGAAACGTTCGTAATCAGCCGTTATCCAATCACTTGACAAGTGAGTTTTAATTACATTTATGTTGGCGCTATGATTTGAAATCTCTGAATATGAGTGAGAGTTTAACGATTTTTTCATCTTCTTTACAAAAACAAGGACAAACTCTATAAGTTGGTACACTAAACAAAATAATATTAATTCTGCTAGTGCTGGTAGGTACTTTTTTAAGTTGGTTATGATACGTTTGTAGTTGGTGCCAAAAGGCTTGTAGGTGCCTATCTACCTATAACTCCACTAAATTACCAGCATCGGTAGAATTGATAATGTGTTGTATTTTTCAGTGCACTTACTAATAAAGATGGTTATAATTTTGTAATGTCTTCTTTGTAGCAATTGAAATCAATTTTATAATTGTGCGATGTTTCTTCAGTATAACACTTGTTTCAAGAACCTTGTCATCCATGAGAATTTCATCCACCGAATACAATTATTTATAACAGATTATCTCCCGTGCCAAGTAGTGAAAGGTATTCTTGGAGATCTCTGATAGAAATAATCTTTTCATTATTAGAATATATTTTTCATCCAGTTGATCCTGAGCAAGGAGCACGTTGTTGATTTTATTGGAAAGGTGAAAACACAGATTTTCTTTTCAAATAAGTGACAGTTCACTTCTTATGGCGATTGGAAATTTAAGAATTTCATATCTTACAATTTTGACTAGCAATTCCCTAATATCAGCCACTGTTTTTGCTTTGAACTGTCCTGCAAGATGGTACTGATCTAGAACACTGACTTATTTGCACGTCGGTAAAAAGTAAAAAAACTGGGTCTGCGTCGGACCAGACGGTGGAAGTTATACTTCTTTGGCTATTCGCACACACCCACTCACACAGACAGGATATATAAATGAAATATCATATACTCTTCTCTGTTATTCAATATATTTCTCTTCAGTATATTATTATGAGTGATTTAATTATTATACAATTAAATTTACTGTTAACTAATGGTACAGTTCTGATAAATTTTTTATGCGCCTCCTAAAGTATGATAAACTATTTATGCAAGCATAGAGAGGAAAATACCAAAAACAATCTTGTAATCACACACAGATAGACAGTTAGCTGAAAATCGATCTTATAGGAGGGAATACCCTTACGTATTTGTGTACCAAGTTTGATGTCGATAGCTTAAGTATTTTCTGAGATATCGTGTTGACAGACAAACAGACAGACAGACAGTCAGACAACTGAAAATCAAACCCGTAGGACGCATTACCCTTACGTATTTGTGTACCAAGTTTGGTGTTATTCGGTTTAGTATTTTCCGAGTTATAGTGTTGACAAACAGACCGACAGGATGAGCATAACAATAACTAGATACCTCAAAATAAATTCGGCATTTAATAAGGAAATTTAATATATAATTTAATTATTAAAAATCTCTCTGAAGGCCAGAACGTACAAAAAAGTATATGAAAACGTATAATTTACGATTTTTCTCACTTTTAGCGTGACGCGGTTTCTCGACCAACACCCCATCCCAACGAGCCCAAAGAAGTCTAACTTCAAAAAGTTGACGTTGTGTAGTTTTTTCATCATTTTATGATTTGTTCAATGTTCCGTCGAATATTCGGAATTACCAGAATCTAGCAAGCTGATGCCTCGTTAGCGTTCATAAGTATTAAATCACATTTCCAAATAGATAAGATATAAACATGTAACACGTATAAGTAAACAAATATTCTATAAAAAATATCACAAATCCTGTTGCTATTCCTAATCTTAAGCAATGCAATGTGAACATTGGGAAAAAACAAGAATATTAAAAGTAAATATAAAACAAAATGGTATGGTATTGGAAAAATCCTGAACACTTCTTGTGAGTTGTTATTTTGTATTAAAAAAAAGTTCTTTCAGGTAAGTAACCTGGTTGTAAAGAAATCACTTATAATCTGATATGGGATTTCGCACTATAATAAATTTATTAACCGTCATAAGATAAAGCTCCGCAAGTTATGTTTAGCAAATAAAAAATCGTTTAAAAAAATCTATTCCAAATGTTACTACTCCACAGACTTGCAAAATGAAACTATAACTAATATTTGGCACACAGCACCTCACGACAGTTGTTCAAAATTAAAAGTAAACGCGTAACATGTCTCGTTTGACTTAAATAATAAAGTAGAGCATGATCAGCGTCTAAAAGATTCTGCTGTCAGCATTTACAATTATTACAATATGCTTATACATTTAGAAGCAAACATTTTGCCCGCCCTAAATTAATAAAGTTTGACAAATAGTAGATGTCATAGACGGAAATGTTTAACCCTGATGACACCATCGAGTTTTTCTATCGTAGCTTTTTACCTGCCTATAAAAGCTGTTGATCATTTAGGTCTTTATCGCCAGTGAGTTTACTTATTCATTAGAAATAATCAACATTCAATATAGACAAATTAAACATTTATAGAATTGAGGATATAATTCCCTTAACAATAAGCTAGTTCCAGATTTAAAGGATTGACAATTTAAATAATTATTATGTTTCAAATGTAGAGACACTATGAATTAGAAATCAAAATCAGTAGTGACAATTTCTCATCTTGACACAAGAGACGATCCACTGATGTTACCAAAAGGTATTTTCAGTTTTTGATAACAAAATATACTTTTTCACTTGCGTCAAAGATGTGTACGCATTTGCCGAATTTTCCGATAAGTTCGTATATTTTACTCAATTAATTTCTAATAATCTTTGTTGAGTTGTTTGCCTTGAACTTAAAATCAAACCTATTATTATAGGATGGGGTTGATTTACTAAAAAAGCGAAGCATCGATATGATTTCACGCTAAAAACATTTTTGTGCGGAGTAACAGCCTTTCTAAAAGTTTTACAAATGGTTTTATATAGAATTTTATAAAATTTTAGAGTTGCTCTCACTATATCGGTATGGACTTAAAACAGATGCAAGGAGTACCTGCACATTTATAACTGTCAAAGGTGTACAAAAGCTGAAATTATCTCTGAAACAATTTCGATTTACTAATTGGGAAGTTTTGAGGGCAAATTGGACAGACGACAAATACCTTCATCATACAAGATTTTACAGGAAATAATTAATGTGAAAAATGCTAGCAATTAATTTGAAATTTATGTTATAAAACATAACCTTTATCCTGTAAAAACTTGTTTATTGCTGTAATTTATGATATATTATTAAAAAAAAATCTCTATCATAGGTACATATTATTCATATTGGCCGTACAATGAATAATATAAGCATCGCGAACGGTAAGGATTTACTGATATCAGACCAAACATTGTATTCAACCTGTAACTATCCTAATCGTTCTGGATCTGGAGATATAACTACGAATTAACTATTGCGTCGAGATTTGAGATTTTTAAACTGTTTTCATCAATGCTTTTTTCACAACAATAAATAAGATTTCTATAATCTGGCCATCTGTGTAAGAGCTGGAAATATTCTAGATAAATAGCTTACTTCCAATTACTACTAATAAAATCTAAAGGATTATTTTAACCAAAAATAAATTTTCCGGCCTATATCTGAAACTGACCTGAACCAACCAAACCGCCAACTACACGGTTCTGTTCAAATAAACGGATGGATGGAATGGAGACGATTATAAAACTTTATTTCTCTAAACATAGAAAGCGGGATGCCACGACAGAACTCTGGTGTAAATTATTTCAGCAGGAATAATTTCAATTTGTGTTTGTTTTGGTCCGCCGAGTCCACTTCTAATAAGAGTTATTCCAGATGCAGTTGGGTTTAACTAGATAAAAGGTTTTCACCGTTTATTCACGAGGGTGTCTTGCCATTATTCATGGACTTGTTCAAGGTTCAGTTTCCGCAGGACGCTTCGCTTGAATACAATAATATAGTCGTCTCTAAAAATGTTAATTACTATGCAGCGAAACGTTAGTTGAGTATACTTATTCATGTTCTTCCTAGTTATCAAGTAGGTGTATAATAGACATAATTCTGGCTATATACCGGGTATATGCGGGTAACTTTGGCTCACTTTTAGGAAGTTTTTAATTCACACCCGATTCATTCAGTATATTTTTATTTCTAATCAGTTTTTACACAACTAGAATATCATGATAAAAAATTATAAAGGCTGTTAACTTGAAAACGTCCTACTTGAAAGGTACCATGTTCATAAAGTAAAGCAACAAATGACTAAAAGGTATATTTAAATAAAAAAAGTGAGTGTTAATAGAAAAAGATGATTTGAAACGCCAGTATGTTTCTCTGTTATATGACATTATGTAAGATCGAGTGAAAAATGTATAAAAAAGTTTCTATTAACATTTGTTCGAAAATAGATTTCAATCACAAACAACCCACGAATTCTATAACATGTACATCGTAATCTACTAAAAATATTAGCAGCTTGCAGCTTGTCGTGATGCTAATATTATTATACCTATTGTAGATTAATTTTCATCAATAAACGTAGTATATCAGAAAATTTTCACAGTCAATTTTCCCGTAAAAGATACGCTGTATCGAATTGAATTGACCTTTTCCATGGAAATAATCTAAAATCTTTAAATTTCTAAATGTAATCGCAATAACCAACAGAGTAACAGAAATGTTTTACCATCGTCTTTAAGGTATCGTATTCAGAGAGGCGTAGCTCCCGTAGAAATCCTATCCGGCGCATGTTAATAGGAATTTTTTGTCTTACTTTTATGCAACGAATACGCCTCCAGAATGATGCCGCTTACTTTTGAATCACTTTGATTCATTTATAATAAATGTTAACATTTTAACTGGTTAATCTTGGACAAATAAATATTTTATACAAAAAATGGACCGACGTTATTAGTTGGTGCACTGAAAAACACAAAATAATATTAATTCTATTGGCGCTCTTACTTTTGAAGTTGAGTAGTTGCAGTTAGATTGATAACTTTTGGCACCAACTTCACAAGTACAAATACCAATAGAATTAATATTATTTTGTAAAAAAATATTTATTTCACACTTTTGAGTTTAACATTTGTCACGAAAATCGTTGAACGTTCAGCAATATCAATGAAGATATTACTTATCCTATTACCCACGTACATTATTTGCTTATAGTTGTTATTATAATTGAGATCTCAAAACATCTCTGCGGAAATATGCATAATTATATTTTAGATTTTATCATTTTAATCCGCTGTAACTGGAAAATCGTAACTCTAAGGAAAAAATGTTCATTGAAAATGTTACTACAAATAATTAGATCTATTATGTAGTACCCGCAGATTTTCAATTTTTGAAAGAAATCGCCCTCTCCACATAGTATGAATACACATATTTGAGAATTTAACATGCCTCTACTTCTCTCTCTACTACCTAGCGATCCAGAGTAAAGTCATTTGAAGCAGGCTGTTGAAGATGAGAAAGTTTCCTTGGCATGTCTTGCTAGTCAGATGGGAATCAATTGTTATGTCATATCCAAGGAGTATATTCGTTAAATGAGCCAACTGCCTACAGCAGCAATAACAATCACACGTAATAAATGAATCGGTATGCTCTTGTGCACTAATTATATAAATTGTGTATATTGATAATAATTTTAATTTTTCTCATAAACTTGTCAATATCCGTTGTGTGATGTCCATGTCATTTTTATTGCTGTAAAACATAGTTTGTGTTTAGTGATATTGTCCTTACGAGCGTGAATATGCCGTAAGATAATCTAGATAAAGTTCCAAATTGAATTTATTCATTTTTAAGTTAATTTTGTAAATATTTCAAAGTATATCAGTTTGAAAGGCCAATTAATAGATTACCTGCTTTGAATGAAACTATTAGGAAATCAACCAATACTCTTTGCAATCAACTGAAAGAGATCCAAATACACCAATTCAAATAACATTCACGTAGGTTACGGTATATTTAGACAAATTTTGCTACATCTGCAGTGACTTATTTCTTTCTATGAGGTTTGCAAACAAGAATTAGCAAATGATTCAAACGAACCGATACTGCGAATTAATTAACAGTGCGGAAATGCTCAGTTCACTCATGTCATTTCCAAATGTTGTGGAGATCGTCAAAATTACGTTCAAAAATATCTCTATGGATATAAAGCTATTTTAAAAAATTGTTACATTAGGGTTTGTGTATTTATTATAATATTGATCAATCAAATATTTCTACTCCAAAAAGGTACAAATGTTTTTTCAGTACAAATTATACAGTGCGTTCATAGAGTATGGAAACGCTTCAATAACTTCTAAAATATTAGCATATAGAGAAAAAGCTCTGACAGATCTACTTTTTTATGCAAACAGATCATTTTATCTCCTCTACTTCCAAATTATGACGTCATCCTTATTTTTTACAACGGGAAGGCCATAATTTTGTATTATAAACATGAAACTGGCAATTTCTTTAGTTCAAAAATACCAAATACATGGGTGTTAACATGTACAAATTTGAAATACAGAGCGTTAAGGAATTCATATATTTTTATTTGCTGCCTTTAATTTTCAATAATAATAAATAATATGCAGAGATAACTAAGAACTTAATTGTTGCTAAGGACTCCGATTCAAACGCATACTTGTTTTTGTGCATAGTTTGTATAAAACTGAAAGCAGCAAATGAAAATACCTGTATTAATATTTAGCACCCTGTATTTCATACTTCTTTATGTTAATGCCCACGTATTTGTTATTTTTGAACTCAGAAAATCATCAGTTTCTCGTTCATAATATAAAATTATGGTCTTCCCCTTTTAAAAAATTAACGATGACGTCATAATTTGGAAGGTGGAGGGGATAAAATAGTGCTGTTTGTATAAAAAAGTAGAAAATCAAAATCAAAAATAGACCTGTCGGAGCTTTTCTCTATATGTTAATATTTTAGAAGTTATTGAAGCTTTTCCATACTTTATGAACACACTGTATAATTCCAGATGTAGTAAAAATATGCGTTGACATTTTTTCAAATCTACACCTCGAATTACTGATTTCGGATTGTTTCACTTAAGAAATGCCCATATATTATTATAGACTTCAGCAAGTACGTAATGAAATAAAATGCTAATCAATTGCAATTAAATGGTTTTTATTACAAGTAAAACAACTATCTTACTAATGTCGATAGCCTAGTTGAAGGCTGCCTGTTAAAATTGAATAATTTTCTAGTAATAACTGCCTACTTCAAGCGAAACTATTTTCTTCGATATCCCCTATAAAAAAGTACTAAGAACTTATTGCAAATCTGTATGTTTAGTCAGAGACAAACATAACCAGGATAGACAAAGCTCAATACTTGAGCATTCAAACAGTAGTCAATTGCGACGTGCTATTGACATGCCATAGTCAATAAAACGGGGAAGCTTAAATGTAGCAGCGTCATGAAACGTTTTGAATGTAAGTGGGTGGCGAATCAAAGACAAAACTCCGACACATGGTACGTACACACTGTCGAAGAGAATTTGCGAAATGCAATAATCCTAGAATGGGTCACGTTCGATGACATCACGACTTCAATCTAATGTTCAACACCAGTTCTGCCATATGGTGTGTATCTGTGTGTATGTGTCTCTCATCTAATTACGCTAAGTAAGTTTTCCCCTTAACTTTTAGGTTAATCAGCGTTTTACGGCTCGATTACAACTTCTCTCCTCGGATCTAGTTAATTTTCATTATCAGCCTCTATGAATTTCTCTATGAAATTCCCGCTGTTTTAATCCTGGCTCCCTATCGTTTGACTGGGAATATACTCTGCAGTTACGTTCCAGGCTACCTATACGAGCATAAGTCCTCCAAGATATTGAGAACAATTTATCCAGAGGTGAAATTATGTTTCTGATTAGCTTGAACTTTGTTGTACTGCCGTGTTTTTAACACAATGCTGTAATTAATCTTGTAGACTATCTTCAACACAAGATTGAATAGCAATAGGTATATCGGATAATAAAGTACATTTGATTGAAAAAATTAGAAGGAAGATTTAATATTTAATCAGATTTTTTTTATGAACGGCTTTTTTACTTGTATTGAAAAATAAAAGATGATATTAATTCTACTTATGTTGGTACTTAAGAAGTTGGGGCCAAATGCCAGGTCCATAAAGCTAGCACAATAAAAGTAGCAAACATCAATAAAATTAGTGTACTAAATTCAAGGATATTTAGTGCTAATTTAATACGCAGAAATAAAATTTATGACTCTTCAATTTTTTAATTATGGTTAATTCCGCTAGCTTCAAGAGAGCACTCTTGAACAGAATATGATCGAAGTTTAAAAAATCTGCTATAAATAATTTTGTGCTAATTTAATACACTTGAAAAACATGTATAACTCTTCATTTTTGAAATACATAGGCAAGTGTGCTAGCTTAATATTAAGTCAGCAGACTTAAATAAAATATGGAGAAAATCCAAAACTATCCCTTAAGAATAATTTAGTGCTAACTCTTATTTTAAAGAAATTATGAGCAAGTTTGTTTGTCATTTAGCTATTCTGTTATCTCTTGACAGACACTATACCTACCTACATCGCTTGTGACCATTTTACTATTAATTGGTAATTCCATAGTCATGGAATGAAGATGTAGCTAGTGATAGATAGATGCCGTTTCTTGATCTTCCTCAAACATTTTATTTGTCATACTTACTGATATTATATATAAGAAAATATATAACATTTAAAATAAAAGTATATGTTGCATCATAGAGATAGTTCAACAAAATTTGGTGTATGAAATCCCTACAATTTATTTAAATTTTCCTTATTGTCAGATCTGAAAATTTTTATCTATCTTTCATTTAGAAAATTTTTCTTACCTTCCAATGAAAGTGAGTGTGGCAGGTATAATCCAATTTGCTGATACTGCTAAACTCTTAATAGGTTATCGAGGTTAATTAAAATTTTTCCAAACACCGTTTACAGCTCAGATATTTTAAATTTTCCTTAGAAGGAATAATTGGAGCAATGAGCTTTCAAATTTTCCAATTTTATTTATAATTTTTATTTTAATTGCTAAACTAATAAAATAGAGGTTCAATACAAGTCATAATAAGAACGCTTGTGTATTGTATTAGAAATAAACTTAAGTTTTTGCTAAATAGTTACTGATATCTAAATAAAAATCAAATATTTAAATAATACAATATATTTAATGAAAGTCAATATAAAAAAAAATATCACTTTTGAAATGTAAAAAACTTGACAAAACCATTGTAAAATCTTCACTTTCTGTGTGGTACATAGGTTTTATAAAAATATTGTGCAAAATCTAGATTTGAAGGCCATATACTGTCAATTATATTTATTGAGCCAGAAGAATGGAGAATTGTAGTCCTATATTTAGATAGGTTAATGGACGTCCAAATGTCTTCTATGAACCTATAGCTGCACTAATTCAAAATTATCACCACTAGTAGGAATAAGTAATACTGTTTCGTATTTTTAGAAAAACAATATTTAAATTGATGTTTATAAATTTATTGCAACCTTCAGAATTGATTAAATAATTTAAATAAATTATCACTTACCTAAATGTGATGAACTATTCGTATTAGATTATTATTCAATCGGGATTATTTCTACTAAAATATAATTCTAATCATAATAGGACATCCCTCCCGGAAAATTATCTAGGCAGATAATAAGAACAGGCCTTTTGTCGGCGAACGTTTGATATAGGATTAAAGGAGGATTTGCATCAATCAATAACTTCCTTTTTGGGGTTTTATAAGCGGTAGATGCATACACTCTGAATAAATGGTCATTCACATCTGGCTGGAGCTTCGAATTTGGATACTGAATTTAAAATAAAATCCCAAAGCCATGACCAGCTTCATTATTTCTAAACATGTAGATAATAAGAGACCCCAATTCGAAAACTAGCTTAAAAGCTGAAATCTCCAACAAAGTTAAAGAACAAATTAGGTAACTTTACTCCAGATCGATATGAAATAACCAAAAGTTATTTTCAGTTCTGTGACTTGAATAAATCAGAAGAGAACTGAAAACTTAATTGAATCAAAATATTGTAAGAAGCTAATTCGCCGAGTCAACATTGGCCGATAGCGGTTCAAATAATTCCATTTCTATTACATCCAATTCATTTCCGTGGAAAATTCACTCAAGAACAAATACAAGCGAATGAATAGAGTTTTGTGGAGTTTCATAGGATCAAATTTCTGAGAGCTATAGAAGAAACCCAATAATATTAGATTTCGAACAAACTCATAAGCGTATGTTTGGCTAGGCTTGTTCAACAAAATTTACTTGTTTCTGTATGATATCACTTGAAACAAGCATTTTCCAATATTATTTTACTGCAATGTCAAGAATCTGTGAGGATATCTTTTCTTTGTGGATCAAATACAATGTTTCAAAGCTGTTATTTTGGTCATCGTGACGTGGTGATTATCCCATCGCACGGCCATGCCTGAGACTCCACTTCGATACTAGTTAATTTTTATACAATTTGGTATTGGTGAAACGACGTGCGTTTCAAAATACATGGTGATCATCTTATTTATACTCTGGAGATTGATATATCTGTTATCCTGAGAAATACTTAAGAAATAAAAATTTTAGAATCTAATTAATTGTGTTTTTCAATGTCACAGCATAATAAAATTATGATTTTTTATATGTAATACCCTGCAGTGAAGCGCGTAGCTGAGGGTTAACACTGACCGACTTTGATCATGGAAGTTAAGCAGCGCAATACGATGGAAACGGCTTGGACGAGTGATCGAGTCTTTGTCCTATTGCATTCTCCTCCTCTCGCTAGGCAACCGGAAACCAGTGAGAGTATATATTCCCTAGTACAGCTCTCTGGAAGGGTGTGCCCTTAAGACTCATCGGTGGTTCGGAATTCACGTTAGGTGGAGTCAGGTCCCCTTGTCTGTGGTAACACTTTCAAGGCAGAGATGCCGCCAACGCTCAAATACGAGTACGGCGCTCAAACAAGAGGAATACCCTGTATATTGCAACAAGTCTCGAATATAGATAGGGATTCGTCAGATGACGAAATATGTTGACGAGTGTGAACGTTAGTGGTATCCGGGTGGGGTTTGTGTAAGACATATTGCTATTTATCCTCGATACACGCCAAGACCATATTAAATTATAACCTTTAACCCTGTGCTAAACGTTGTGGGGTGAGTTCACTTTCGTAACAGTCTAAAGTTCGCAGATTGCTTCCAAAACATTTATTTTGAACACCTTGTACACGAACTATATCGAGAAACGTCTAGAGAGTTCGTGTTATTTGTGAACTGGTGTAGGGAGATCTTCCCTGAAAGCTTCTAGATAAAGAAGGCTTGTCTAAATATTAGAGAGGATTTTTGTCTAATAATTTTTTTTTTTATCTTATAAAAATATATTCTTAATTATTGTAGATTTCTGAAACTTTCTTCAATAGTTCCAGCACCAATAAAATTGATAAAGACGGTTATATTTTTTGTAGAAGAGTATTTATTTCAGCTTTTTCAGTGGTTTTGAACATTTACTTAAATTCAGTGATAACAAAATATAGCGGCCACAATCATGCACTTTTTTAGAGTTGTAAATCGACAATACCTAAATTTTGTTTAAAATTACCCCGTCCTTTCCCTTTACTTCCTTTGGGGAAAGGTTTTTGGGGAATGGAAAGAAGGACTAATTGGATCTTAGAAAGTTTAATTGGTATTGGGTACAACCATTCCTTGAAAGTTTCCTGTAGAGGGGAAATTTTTCACCCAAAACTGACGCCAATGATTTTCTTAGCAGGAACACGATGTTTTTTACGACAGGTTTGAAAACCACTTACAAAATACGTTTGCTTTTGAGGTACTCATTTCAGATATATTGTTATGTCGATTTTTTTGAATAAAAACGACATTTTAGGAAATACCTTCTTTAAGTTAGAATAGAATTAGCCATGTCTATCTGCTGTTTCAGTTGACAGCCTCTGATAACACACAGAGACCTTTTTTACATGCTTGTATTTAACTTTCAATGCTTGTATGTTATCATGTTGCATTCTCCAATCTTGCAGCTGAATTTTAAAACAGCTATCCCCACCCGATTGAGCTGACATTTCACAGACATGTTAAATTTGGATGACAATACATGAAAGGCTAAGTTACGATACTCTAAATCCAAAATGGCGGACTCTGAAAGATTGCGGATTAATTATTCTTTATGCACTACCATGATATGGGTATCAAGTTAAAGGGTTTGCTATGAAAAATATGAAAAATAAAATGATTTTACACTAAATTCAATATGACGGACAATTTTTGGTATTAACTATGTCGATATGGGTATAAAGATAAAAACAATTTTAAATCAAATCAAACCAATCAATTTATTTCATTATATAACTTATATGATGTTTGTCCTGAGAATTACCTGTTTAAACAAACAAGAATACAATATGTAAATAGATCTTTACACAAGAAATTATAAGAAAAAATTTTGCTGCCGCTCGCTGGCAAATTCTAGTGAATAAAAAATCGTCTGATCAAAGTGAACAACAATGGTTATATTACATTTTTTTGCAAGATGAACCCCTTAGCCAGAATCTGAAGAAACATGTCGAAAATATGGAATTTCATTCAAGCATAACTTTTCTTTGTGCGTTTTCCCAGAGATGGCGCTCTATGTGGGTGATAAAAGGCTCTCAGGATTCTCATTCAGTGCCACCTGCGAGTGGTATTGGTACCAAACAAAATAAAAAAGAAAGTAACAAAATAGACCGATCCGTTCCCGAGATAATTCTGTCACAGACAGACAGACAGACAGGCAGACAGACAGACGGACAGACGGACAGACGGACAGACGGACAGACGGACAGACGGACAGACAGACAGAGCAATTACTGAAAATATGTTCATTAGATTTAAAAACTCTGAAACGTCAACATTTGTAAAAATCTCGATACCGAAAATTTCACACGATTACAATACTTTCCTTATACAGCAACTATAGTAGCGTAGGAAAGTAAAAATGAATGTATTTCATAAAATAAATTCACATACATAAATTTTTTCATGTAATAAATTGATGGGTTTGACTTAATTTACCTGTATTTTATTTTATTCTGTTTAGAGCATCTAGCTTATTTTTATAAAGATTTTTACTACTGTTTAAATTTCCTGTAGCCTCTGTTTTATTTGTGATTGGCAATAAAAAATATATTTGATTGTTTATATTTCAGAAACCTTCCATAAAAATGGTCGTTTGAGTCGAGAAAAATTTCAATATCAAGAAAAAATCCGTATGCAAAAGCAGCTTCTTCTCAAACTATATATTCCTCAATATATTCCTGGGGAAGTATTGTTGAAGATTATGTACGAGTAATTAAACCAAACTTTTTTGAGGAAACAGTACAAAATAAATATATTTTATAATTGAATAATCATGCTGATTTCTCTTGGAGATACCTTACTAATGTACGATTCAAGTCAACGCTAAATCCCTGTTGACATTCAGAACTTTGTATCTGACTGAAACAAAAAGTTTGATATGTATTATTAACCTAAATCTAATTTGTTGACAGGCCTGTTCTCTTATTCTCACATGGACTTCGAGGCTGACAGAGATCCGGGACCTGCCGGGGATCCTTCCTTGGCAGACATGACGAGATCAGCCCTCTCCATACTGTTGAAGAACCCCAAGGGATTCTTTCTAGTCGTAGAAGGTTCGTATATGTATGTATATATTACCATACTATCACGGCCTGTGGTATGACGCAAATTGGCCACACCGTGCTCCAACCAGATGAATGCGTTATGATTGAATTTGTTAGCATAATTTGTGGATAGTATCCAACAAAGTATGATATAAGATTGATACTATTTGAGAAGATAGATGCATGTTGTCGGTTAATATAGCTAACAAATTTTCCTGGCCTCGCCTTGAAATAGTTATAATATGGAATTAGGTCACTGGGATTTCAGTGTAATGTAGAATGTTTTATTTAATAAACTTTAAATTCGATAGATAGCAAAACTGACTCCATGCTTTTTCTTTCTACTTTTCAGCATCGGCCTCATTAAAGTAGTTACTAAAACGTACATAGTTGATTCCGGGAAATTACCTAATTAATATGTGAATTTTCACTTTCAAGAAGAGAGCGAGAAGAATTTATAATTTTATGCGATACGACTTATACTACAACTAAACTATTTAGAAAAACTGCAAACGATAAAACTTACGTCTCTAGTCTAGTCGGTCCGTCACTATACCTACCAAACACATATACGCTTTTGTAATATGTGCTTTAGTAAACGTGAATGACTTTTTAAATAGTTTTTATTACTTTCGGTTCCTGTATCAATGGACTCCGCAGCGATTTCTCAGGCCCCATACGGTCTAGAGACTTGAAATTTCGAATTCGAACTTAGATTGCAGACATCTCGCTGCCTGTTAAGCTCCAAGTGTGACCCAATATTTATTAATTATAATTATCTCATTCAAGCAAGATCACTTTTTCTTCGACATGGAACAACAATATCGGACTTACGCACGAGCATGGAGTATGGAGCGTATATATACGTCTCTGTTCTCTGGAATATAGGTCCTCTCTGGCAGATCGTCGTATATATTACTCTATGGTTATGTGTGTTGTGGTAGACAAACAGTAATTTGTTATGGAATTGCTGTTGCTGGCGAACAGATATACATAAGTATAGTTCAAAACGAGAAAAGGAGAGCAATAGTAGGTACTCATCGGTACGGTTCAAATCTAAGATTCCTAATAAAAACTATTTTTATTTTTTTTCTCAAAAATTCCACTTGTTATAATTGAATCTTGTGGGAGCATTCTGAATAAGTAGGAGTTTATTTAAGAAATTTGTGCTACTCTACGAAAGCTTATTATTTGATAACAAATGATGGCCGGAAAATGTACCTACCCTCGGATCACTGAATCATGCCAACATTATTAGCGCAATACGAACGATTCATATCTTCATTAATATATAAATAAAACTATACGTTTTCTTATTCCTGTCAAAACGTTCGTGAATTTACTGATGATGAAACTTGATGTGGGAGGTCATCGTTGGTAATTACGAGAAAGGGGAACAAATGGTTCAATGTTAGCAGTTATTCAAATATTGATTTGTAATAGAACATTGTGATATGGTTACGGGATAGGAGCTTCTTAATCGGTAGATTTGGGTTTGAATTATTATTATTTTTTGATCAACTTCTATTTGTATACAATTCGACAATTCGTCTGTTTTTTATATAGTTAATGTACTACAATGCTTTAAGTTTTAATCGGGTAATTATGTATTCTGTATTAGCATTAAATTCACATAAATGTGATACTTTGTTTGGTAATTCTGAATGAATCTGGGAATATGGGTTAGCAGAGTTGTGCTCTCTCTCAGACAATCTAAGTTGCATAGTTATTTATTTTTATTATTAAAATGCTTTTTTGTTCAATGAAACCTTCAATATTTTTTGCACAGGTTTTTCAGTATTCATTACTTTCTGTTCGAGCTTCTAAGAGAACGGAGTTAAATAAGCTGAAAAATGATAATTTCAAGACAACAGACATGTTAAACTCTGGAGTATCACCTTGGATGTGTACCTACGTATGTATTACGTTATATGTAGTCAAATTATTAAGATGATTGATCGTTCGATGATTTCAATACAATAGATAAAAGGCTCGATAATTATTTCAAATTCAATATTTATGCAGCTGAGAGCTTGTAGATACAATAAAAATAAAAAATGTTAATTTCTTCATGATTTTCCATATTCTAATTATCAAAGCGTTTTATTTGATATGTCAAGGTAGCTGATTGCCATCTTTGGGTATCTGCATTCTTATATTTAAAATTTGGGATAAAATGTATTGCATTGTCTTTCAATTTATATGAGGACCTACACAAAATTTTGTAGCTCAAATTTAATTATACCAAATCGATTAATCGATTTAAAAATTTAATCATGATATTGAATAGTACTTATAATTGTGCTTTTGTTCAAAGATCTCCCATAAACTAATTACTTTCACAAATTCTTGAGTAAGAAATTTAACAAAGGAAGCTTGTCTCACAATTCCATGACAATCACCTGAACAAAATACAATTAAAATCTGAAAGTTATCCCCTTAATTTTCCTGCTGAATAATAATTGAGCATTAAAAAATCCAATTTGTTCCAAAGTTCCTAAAACTTCTCCAGACGTATATTAATTATAAACTCAAATATACTTCTGGTATAAGTTGATCTTATACATGTTTCATTTTGAATCAACTTTGAACGATACTATTAAAGCTAGAAATACAGATTGGTACCTATGTCTAATTTAAAATTTGATATTTACAAACGTATTGTCATATTCTGATTAAAATATTATAAGGGTGGGAGAATAGGTGGTTATTCTAGTGCTAGTGCGTTTCAAATTGAGAGTGCAGTGTGGAATCTTATGGAACACATCGTTGTCAGCGCGTTTTTATGCTGGGCTAGATCAACCATTAGGTCCGGAATTATCTTAATATTTTTATATTCAATAGTAAACATCAACAGACATTTTAAAATAACAATAATAATTATTAATGATCAAGTAAAGTAACGGCAGCAATGTGTGCCGTGTGTGCCGTTTGAGGAAAAAAATACTTCCATAAAATATATATCAAAGCTTTTAATGACCTGCCATTTATTATTTCTAGTTATAATATAGCATGAAGGTTTTCTGGCGGCTGTTTAGCTCTCATCTACAATATTGAAATATCGAATTTTAAATATCTGAAGTCCGTGACGTTAGATCCACCTCAAGATTGACTTGTATCGGGAAATTAGAATTAATATCTGTCAAAGAAAAAGTTCATTGAAAATAAAAAAATAATAATAGGTCCAGATTACCTGCTATAGAATAATCTTGACTCGAACGTTAAAATCATTATGGTTCGTACATGTTATACAGGGTGTAAGGTAAATATGCGGCAAAAATTCAAGTACTTGGCCTCTTCTAAGAAAATTTTGTGCTATGATGATTCTCTTAAATCCCTTTGTTTCGAATATACAGGGCGAATAAAATTTACAACTATAACAACATTTTATTATCAAAAATAACATGTAGAATTGCTCGAACTACAATAAATGTTCGAAATGACTTGTTCCAGAATTTATACAAGCATTCAATCTTCACGACATTGACTGCCAAACATTTTCAAACACAGCAGGGTTGTTTCTAACTGAGTTACCCCAACAATTATCCGATTTCGCAAATCGTCAAAATTCTCCACTGGCGTAGCGTAAACTAATGATATCCCCATACATAATAATCCAAGGGGCTTAAGTCTGGGGATCGAGCAGGCCATGCGTGTGACTCACCTAACCAATCCAGCCATCTCTGTATGTTGCTGTTAAAAAAAATTGTTCAACATGTATCTTCGAATCAGAGTTTCTAAAAAATCATCATATGACAAAATATTGACTAGGCCAAGGAATTACTCCTTGAATTTTTGCCGCTTGTTTACCAAACGCCCTGTATATTTATATTTTTGTCAGACTTCCCAAAAAGGCGAGGTATATATTTTTTACATACATCAAAGGAAATAAAAATCTAAAATAAAGTGGAGGGAGCAGTTTTTCCTCAAAAATTTAATGGTTTCTGATTTACAATAGTAATGTTTGTATACTATATAAAATAAATCAACGTTCAATTGATGACTAATTTCGTCACAAAACAAAACTTAAGAAAAATACTAAGGAAATTATGCACAATGTCGTGAGTATTCCTGTTTTTCATTATCAATAAACTCAGTAACTAAAATAAAAAATATATTATTTACTCAATCATGAATGAATGATTTTCTAATACATCGAAACTTTCCTAAAAAATACAAGCTGCTTGTTTCTCTCTGAATAAATTGTAGTTATGTATCTTTACTTTAAAATACCCTTATTTTATGACTCTTCTCATATTCTTCCCATGGTCGCTTTTGCATATTAAATTGATCTTATATATAGGACCACCATAGAACACCATCTTCGATTCCTATGTCTCATGTGATCCACTTTTCTTATCAACAATGGTCGGCAGACTTACAGATATTTTATAAGACATAAATTTATTTTGGATCTAAGCATTTGTAGACAATAGTTTTAATTGATTTTATTATAATGTCTGAAAATACTTTTCAGATTTATAGAAGGTCCTTGATAATGGACATTAAAGCTCCACAAGCCACAAAATATATACAATTCAAGCTTTATAATCACTGTAGTAGTTGAATGTAATTATTATTTTTGTATAAACCATAATTATACCTATAGATTCTGCCTTTGATTGCTTTCTAAGAAAGTATCTAAACTCTCCACCGTCAAGAATTTCGAACGCATCCGCCATAATTGTAAATAAGGGTAAATTAGCTACTTAATATTTAGGCGCGTACTTAGGAATGCTTTTTTGTATTTCTGTCAGTCAGGTGTTAGCTTAAGACATTTATAATTTATTGGACATTTCTGCGATTATTATGAGAAGCATTTATTCCTTAAATTATAATATATAATAATAAATTATAAAATCGAGTCCTTTGTTGATTGCTTGTTGAACAAATATGAGTTATGATGTTTTTTTTTACTGTTAAGCTTATGAAATATCTGTGCGTAATACGAATATAATCTGATAATAATAATCATATAAGGAACCTCATTAACATGAATGAAAACTTATTTGAGTTTCATGAATTACCATCATCCAAACAAAATGTGATGATTCGTTGAGAAACTTTGGAAGACCAAAACTGTTAGAGCCATTCGACTAGTCTATAGTACTAATAATATTATTTACTTTTTGAAATTTAAAAGGCATTATTTTCTCAAGAGTTTTTTGACAGACTTTATGACAGATCTGTGCCTCTAAAAATAATGATCCGCACATAGAAAATATATTGATCAATTCAAGGCTGCCAATATTTTACATCAATGCAATGACACAGAAGGAATGATATTGGCAAATATCATAACTATATTCTAATATTATAAATGTAGTGAGAAGCAAAGGTCCTAGATATTCACTCATATTAAGTCTGTTAAGAACACGACAGAATTGAAATTGTTTTCTCAGATAAAGGAATGGCCTCGAAAGTTATCGGATAAATAAGAGCATATTCACTTCAAAGTGGTTTTTAAAACTTTGAATACTGATATAAATTCTTCTTTTGATTCTGAAAGATTCTTCTATTTCTAGGAAGTCTTGTGAAAAATTTACTTTACAAGTATTGATTCGGTATCCACCAATCTATAATTTCGATCAATATAAATAACTAAAACAAAGTATAAATGCGCATCATCCTCATGTGGAGAGGGTTTCGCATCTATTATTTTCGTATAGGTTTTCCTATAAACTTTGAGTAGGTAAATACTCTTTGAAACTTAGAGGTAATGGGGGGATGGTCAATTTTCCTGTTATCTATACGGGATAAGAAAACTGTTTATTTAAATTATACGTATATATTGCTGTAATTAAGCCCTGTATAAGTACCAAATTTAAACTTTCTTCGTTTTGTAGATTTGGAAAAGATAGATGGACTTCACCTAACCGGACGTAGGGTAAATTGAGTAGCTCAATGCTCACGTTGCCGGTCCAAATCACGGAAAAAGAAGGGGGGTTCTTAGATGAGGCTAGTAACCTACTCAGGGTAAAAAAAGAAATTATACTACAGACGCAGAAGAATGCCTCGGAACTGGACTTATTTGAAGATGATAAATCACGCAAAGAAACATGAGTTGGAGAAAGAAAAATGTATCTGATCAAACTGGTAATATGGAATATAAAATCATCAAAAAACAGAGAACAATAAGAGACCATCGAAGAACTGCGGCACAAAAAGATTGACATATGTGCAATACAGGAGACAAAGAAGAAGGGAAAAGGTGAGAAATACTATAATGACTACACTCTAATATACAGTGGTGTCAACAATGAAGAAAAGCCAAAGCAGGGGAAGGTATACCCATCCACAAAACAATCAAAAACAACATAGAGAATTGTAGCTACCTCTCAGAAAGAACAATACACATAAAAATAGCAAGAGAAGACAAGAACTTGCACATAATTTGTGTATACAGCCCTGGAGACAGTAAACCAAAAGCAGAAAAAGAGGCTTTCTATGAAGCATTGCAAAATACCCTAGATAACCTCCCAAAAAATGGATAACATCCCGTTAATGGGAGACTTCAACGCCCGAATTGGGAATAGATGTATACCAGGCAACAAAAAAAATATACAACAAAGACGTGCTAAACGATAATTGCGAGTCAATGATTGATAAATAAAAATAAGCATCAACCACACCTACTTCCCTCACAAGGCACAACATAGGTACACGTTTCAAAACATGAGAGGTCTGAAATCCACTATAGATTACATAACTACGAATAAGAACATCCAACCTTCTCAAATATTAGATGTAGTAGCCTCGACCTTGGCGAACAATGATCTTAATGTTCAAAAAGGGTAATAAAGCAATATCAGAGAAAGGTAGAGGAATGAACTTACTTAGCACGGCTCTAAAACTGACAACCAAAGTCATAACTAACAAAATCACCAACGAAATTGAACTAGCAGACGAACAACAAGGTTTCAGATCTGGACGATCCTATAATGTTACAGGTTTTATTATCAGGCAGGTCATGGAAAAGTCACTGGAATACAACGTACCGGCATACTGCTGCCTTATAGATCTGCAAAAGGTATTTGACCGTGTAGAACTAAATGACGTAGTTCACCTATTATATAAGCGTAAAATACCATCAGTCCTCACTAAAACAATTGAAAATATATATAGCAGAAACAACATTCAGGTTAGAATTTATAAGAAAATAACACCCGACCGATCGAGAGAGGCATACGTCAAGGAGATTCATTAAGCCCTATGCTATTTAACCTCATCATGGACGAAATTATTAACGGGATCCGAAATATGGGTATAGGTAGGGTAGAGAAACCGCGCTGTATCAGCTAACTGAGGTCATTCAGAGTTCTCTGAACAATAAAAAAATCGCAATGTGTGCCTTCCTGGACATATCTGGGGCTTTTGACAACACCACACATGTGTCAATCAGGGAGGCACTCACACGGCGAGGAGTGAACAAGACCATTATCAAATGGATGTATGAGATGTTGAAGACGAGAATAGCTGAGGCCCAAGTAGCTGATCATACCACCTCTGTTAAAGCTACTCGTGGAACACCTCAAGGAGGAGTAATATCTCCCCTCCTATGGAGCTTAGTAGTAGACGAGTTACTCCACAAACTCACGGAGCTTGGCTTCACGTGTATAGGCTATGCCGACGACATAGTCCTAATAGTCCGAGGAAAATTCGCGAACACCCTATGCGAATTATTGCAGGAGGGCCTCAGAACTATTGAGCAATGGTGCTTGTCAGTGGGGCTTAGCATAAACCCATCCAAGACCACAATTATTCCATTTACTAGGAAAAGGAAACTTCAAGCTATGAAACCTCTCATTTTGAGTGGAGACATAATAAGCTGGAAGGCTGAAGTCAAATATCTGGGATTAACACTAGATAGCAAGCTTCTGTGGAACAAGCATGTTGAGGCTACTGCTAGCAAAGCAATAAAGGCCTTAATGGCGTGCAGAAATCTGACTGGTAAGACTTGGGGATGTAACCCAAAAATACTGCGATGGATGTACGTCATGATTGTAAGACCGATAATATCATATGGGTCAATAGCCTGGCATGGCAAAGCAAGTCAGAGCAATACGAGGAAAACCCTCGATAGAATACAAAGACTAACCTGTGTCTGTATCACTGGAGCCATGAGAACTTGCCCGACCAGGGCACTAGAGATCATCACAGATCCTACACCTCTCCATCTAGTGATAGATAGATTGGCCCATGAGGTCATTCTAAGACTATCTAGGGAAGGTTCAGACATTGTGGGAATTCGGAATCAGAGAGCTTGGTCCTCTCTGTCCAAGCACATCCCATCAGCAAACCTTCCCAGTGATGTAATGACAAAGAAAATTAGCATCGAGAGAACTTTCACCACTGTGCTAAGTAGCAGAGAAGATTGGGACAGGGGGCTCACAACCCAAGCTCTCAAAAAGAATATCATTAAATGGTACACTGATGGTTCTAAGACCACGACGGGGACAGGCGCTGGAGTGTTTGGGAATCGCACCAAATGCTCACTTGCGCTAGGCCGCTGCCCAAGCGTCTTTCAAGCAGAATTGCTTGCAATTGAGAGATGCATGGAGGTAAACCTTGAAAGAAACTATTAGAAATGTGACATTGCAATACCTTCTGATAGTCAAGCTGCAATTAAAGCACTGAACTCTCATACCATTGACTCTAAAATGGTATGGGAGTGCCGAAGGAAGCTCAATGAGCTAGGCAAGAACAACAGGGTCTACTTAGTCTGGGTTCCCGGCCACTCGGGAATCAAAGGCAACGAGGAGGCCAACACACTTGCCACGAAAGGAGCACAAACTCCATTTACTGGCCCAGAACCCTCCTGTGGCACAGATAAAAGCACCTACAAGAAGGAGTTTCTGGAGAAGGAAAAAACCGTAAAAGAAACACTCTTGCGGGATACCCCTGGATTGGATCATTCCAAAAAGTTTCTTAAAAACTTTGATACTGCAAGATCCAAAAGGTATTTGGATCTCAGCAAGAACAAGCTACACCTACTCCCTGGATTTCTTACAGGACACTGTCGCCTCAAGAAGCATCTAATGAGATTAGGTCTAGCAGAGGATGACGAGTGCAGATTCTGCGGGGAAGAGTAGGAAACTCCGGATCACCTGGTGACGGAATGCCTCGTCATTGCGAACCAACGCAAACAGTGCCTTGGACTAGCAACCTGCAGTAGTGAGGAAGTATCCTCCTTGAAGCCAACCCAGATACTGGAGTTCATTAGAACTCTGGAACTGGAAGGCGAGTTGTAGACCGCGTATAGGCGAGTGCAACTCAGGTGGGGGCAAAATAGACCTTATGGTCGCAGTGCAATGTAACCCCCTCTTAAATCTAATCTAATCTAATCTAATGGGTATAGGATATAAATGGGTGAAGAAACCATATCTATTATATTCTATGCGGATGACGCTATACTTGTTGCAGAGAGTGAAGATAACTTGCAGAGTCTCTTACATCAATTTAATATAACAGCGAAGAGATTCAAATTGATAATATCATCAAATTGAACAAAAAGTATGGACAAAAAATCATTAAGCAGGAAAGGAGTTATAGCTACTTAGGAATATTAATGCATAGCTATGGAGATACAGAGTCGCCCAACAAATAAGTAAGGCCAACAGAAAAGCAGGATGCCTCAAATACACTATAGGCGCAACAAGCATTTACGAACAGAAACAAAAGCCAAAATCTCTAAGACACTAGTGAGGCCAATAATTATGATTTATACTGCGGAAACAAGACCCGACACCGCGAAGACAATAAGGTTAATGGAAACAAGTGAAATGAAGATAGTCAGAGAAATAACAGGGAGAACACTATGGGACAGATTACGTAACACAGACTAAAAAGGAGAAAGGAGTGATATACCCATATAAGCGGAATGGAAGAACCCAGGATAGTAAAGAGACAGATTACCAAAAGGCCCAAGGAACTAAGGAAGGGCGAGAGAAAGATGGAGTGATAACTTGGATATCCAATAAAGATGCTCCCGAAGATGGAACAAGCGCGAGCCTATTAAAGAAGTAGGAAGAAGAAGAAGGAAAAGAGTCTGTGACAGAGAAACAGATAAATAGGCACCTCCAGATAAATTTAATAAGGGTTCCGTTCTTTTATCGCATGTACGAAACACTCAAAATTGTCAATAAGAAAACTAAGTTTCAATATTCCCATTAAAACATCAATCAAAATTTCCTTGAACAGATACCTCGTGCTTTCATTTACTATAATGTTACCAATAAACTGCAGGCCACAACTTTGACATAAAATCAAATTAATATCAACAACGATCCTCATAGCAGTCTAAAATCTATCAACTGTCAGGCAGACATCAAAAGTCGGTGGGTATAGTTGGTAGATATATCGGTTATATCAACCTATTTGCTAAGCATATCCGATTACCGGTTGACTAAATTATAATTACGGAATATAAAGGATCACACCACTAAGGTAGGTAGACAATAGTGGTTTTATTGATAGGTTTAGGTTTGGTTTGTAAAGGCGATTTAATCAATGAGGCATGTGAAACCGTTTATCTAATACATGACAAATTATCGCCGTTTATTACATTCCAAAAAGTATACAGGGTTGAGCGAATGTGCGGAAACACCTGTTATTAATATTGAAAAAATACTGTAACAAAAGTTACTAAGACTAAGGTACTACATGAGTATTCTCGTCCGCCATTTCGGAACAAGCTGTAAAATGGTTTATTCAATCTATGACCCAAAATTCTTATGTGTTGCAAATGTAACTGTGGTGTCAGTGCTTGTAGAGATCTACAATTTATTTTTGAGTTTCGAGAGGATATGTATTAGTACGGGCTCTTTCTCGAGCTCAGACGTAAACATTCATTGTGGTATTTAAAAATTTGATTGATGCTCTTTTCCACTGGGCGATCATCTAGTGTCAATAACTTCTCCAAGGGGAAGAGAATTGTGTGTGGTTCCACATCGATGAAGTAAACACCTATTTATCGTGTGAAATAATAATAAATTCCGTAAAAGAATACTATCTTATTTGTGTAATAATATGACAAGTTCTTGAGCTTGGACAATAATTGGTATCTAAGATTTGGGCATGACCTATGCAATTTAATATTCATTATGTATATTGTACAAGTCGTCTATTCGAATGTTGATATTAGAAATTTCAATCAAGAATGCATTCAAATACATATTTCAATATGTGAATATCATTTTGAAGTATTAATTATCGTTGTTAATTTGGGTTTTCAAAAGTAACCATTCAAAGTATCCGTTATCAAATCAAACCTATATAGTTTTCTAACAAAAACTTACATGACAAACTACCTACACTATCTATCTATCTATCTACACCCATCACAGAGTAGCGGGCACTCTAATATAGTTAGGTATGCCTAGTATTTGTACAAGCGTCTGATAACGATAAACTGTCTTAAAGCAAAGCATCCCGTTTAATTTTTGGTCAGTTTACTCTAACCGCTTGACTCTAATAACAAATTTAAATGATCGAAAATATAAGTTCTACGAAGCATACTCAGCAGTGCCAAAATAAAGTATTTTTTTGGAAATTTTTTCTTGATAATATCATAATTTCAAACTCGACATAGGTAAGTGTTGAGAAGGTAACGTTTTAAATCAAAGAGGTTTCACTTGATTGAACATAGTCATTGTAGCGGGGTATCATATAATGCCTATGTATTCAATCAGAAACAACTGTGTTCGTTAACATAAACCGATTGCAAGTGAATTGTGTGTTTATTGTCATTATACTAGACGATATATCGATAACTCTAAGACTAACCATGCAGCAATGGGTGATGATGAGATTGCATCATTGAATGTTGTCTCGCTATACTAGGTAATTGCACACCTCCATCAGTCTATTGTTGTCGCTCAACATGAGCTCTATTGTTATACATGATGAGGAGTAAGTTGACCATTGCAAAATGTAAATGGGCAAATTTGACTAATAATGGAGCAACATATTTGTTTATTCAAATTAATTAGGTCAAAATTGAGCTTCAAGAATTATTCGTAATACAGTATCAAATGGTTGCGTTCCACATAAGTCGCAACAGAGTAAAAGACACAAGTTGTCATGTATCATAGTAGTTTTTCATGGTGACAGGAAAAATAATTATGTTAATTGATTACATACAAGAAGCTGCCACTGAAGCCCTAGCTACTCGGAACGTCAGAGGAACAAAAACAACCAGATACAACACCATAGTTTCGTAGCGAGGTGAAGGAGAAATGTGAAGAAAAAAGAAAGAGCTACATTTCATACAGAATCCTACGAACAATACAAAATGGTGCGCAACGTAACAACAGCATTGGTAAGACAAATTAAGTGTGCACATTGGGAAAGCTTCTCCAAAAGGATGGAGAGTGACTTTTACGGCCTTCAGAAACAAATCTGGCGTTTTATAAGAGCCCAAATACGGGAAGTGTGCAAACTTATAGAAACGGTCCATATAGACAGAGCAGTCTGGACAGAATACCTCACGAAACTGTATAGAAAAGAGGAGGGTGCAATTGGAATTGAAGTAGACACACCCGAGATAACAACTAACGAAGTCGTAAAGATAGAAGAAGAAGAAGAAGAAGAAGAGGCACAACATGCGATAAAAAAAATTAAAAAACAGAAAAAGCCAAGGACCAGACAATATCCCCAATGAGCTGCTCAAATATGGAGGACAGCATCTCACTCAACAACTAACTGCCCTAACCAATGACATGTTCAACTACCACAGAATACCGGATGAATGGCGAAACAGCACAACAAACCTTACGTTCAAAAAGATAGATCAAAAATGTACCCAACAACTACAGGGGGGGAAATCTTCTAAGCACCACATTGAAATTAACGACGGACATTATTGTCAATAAAATCAATGCTATTATTTGCCTAAAAAACGCGCAGCAGGGATTCATATCGGGAAGGTCATGCACGGATGCTGTTTTTGTCATAAAATGTAACGCACCTCCTTTTTAATAGAGCAGTACCCGATAAACTAATAAAACTAATTTAAAACTTATACAGGCAAAGGTCAATGGATAACTTACAGAGCCGATCCCAGTAGAGAATGGCATAAGGCAGAGTGACTCGTTGAGTCCCTGCTCCTTAATTTGATCATGGATGAGATAATAGGGCAGCTGCGAGAACTAAAGGGCTAGAAAATGGGGGATAGCAGCATTACAATCCTGTGTTACGCGAACGACACGGTGCTAATAGCAGAAAACGAGGATGACCTCCAAAGATTATTGCACAAGTTCTATTGCACTGCAAAAATCTTTAACATGTCCATATCCATCGCGACAACAAAATGTATGACGACATCTAAAATACCCATCGGGACGTAGAAACATAAGTCAGGAACCAAACAATGAAAGCGACAAGAACTGCAGCATGTTTAAACAAATATTTAGGAATCGACGCCAAAGCGTAGAAACTATAAAGCTGCAATAAGACCGATAATGACATACACCGCAGAAACCCGACCCGACACAGCCTAAAAAAAATGAATTTTGAAAAAAAATTAACGGACAGGGAACGCCTGGAGAATATTAGAGAAGAATGCAGAGTGGAGTGTATTAATGAGTGCGTTCTAGGGAGAACACGAGAGTGGAATGCACACATAAGCCGAATGGATGGGGGAAGACTGGTAAGAATAGCAAGGGAGAAATCTCCATTGGGAAGGAGAAGCACAGGGAGACCAAGGAAAAGGTGGGGCGACAACATCACCATTGGTATAGATTAGGCATATGTTAACAGGCAACATGCCTAGTTAAGAAGAAAGAAGAAGAAGAATTGAATATGTACCAGCCAGCTTTACAAACATAAATAAAAAAATGATGAACGTATTAATTATAGGTACATAAAAGACTCTTAGCTCCAACTTCGGCCCGTCCGTCTGTCAGCGGGCTCTATTTCACAAAGAGAGCTAAAAGTTTCAGAGAATGTGTAATTCTATTCTCGCTATTAAATCGTTCGTTCCTCCCTCACCGGGATGTATCTTATGAACTTTAATAGGTAGAGAGTTGTTTTTTTTTATTATATTATATATTATATTTTTATATTATATTTTTATTACCGCTATAGCAGCAAATACCAAGTGCATCCACTTTTGCTTTTACAATGAGAGCTCGACTCTCTAGTTTTGGATTTACAAACCTTAATGTTTAGTTCTTTTCACATTTATGACTGTTATAAAACTACCGGGTGTATTCCCATTATGTACACAATCTATAAGCACTACACATCGAACTTTATAAATTTAAGTCGGTATATAATATATGTACGTAATTTAATCAAAATTAAAATTATGAAGGTACTTAGGAAACACGTAATCTTACACGCATTGTATGCTTATATAATATATTTAATTACATGAATACATGTTTTTTATTTCGTAGAAAAAAGATTAAATATTATTATATTGCTATATTATGATCCGACCCTGACCGACAGTTTATCGCATGTTTATGGCCAACCTCTGGCAAAACATCCCAGGTAAAAAAAACGCAGTCAACCATTGATTCTGAAAAGAACTATACCTACTAATCAATACAAAAACAGTAGCTGGAGATAGGACTATTGGGTGCATTAAACAAAATGTTCCTAAGGAAAACATATATTGCATGAATTTCAAGAAAAATGGTGTCAAGAACAACTTGAAATATGAATAACTAGGACCGACTATTTAATTGTGAACTGAAGAATACAAATTAAAAATTTTACCTTTGATACTGGTACACCTGAAGTTGTTGCTAAAACTCTTCTATGTACCTGTAACTGTAGGTACATGTAAAAAAATAAACAGTGCCTACTACTACAGTAAACACATTTATTTTTTTCAATTCCTTTCCTGATTTTATTATTTTTTCTATTTAGAAACGTTTCATTTACTAGTAATTAGATAAATCAACAAGCATCTATTATTTAGTTTCTACGATTTATCTAAAAAGTAGTCTTATACAAAAGATATAAATATGGACGCAACTTTTTTAATAAGGTGCAGAATAGGTTACAAAATTACATTAACTATTCAGAGATCAGACTTCATAGTCTTGGGAAAAGCAATTGTGCGTTAAGAGATTTTATGGCTCCAATCGGAGTAAGGATTCCTGGAACTTTATTCTCGTTTGAAAGATTACGATTCTATGAAAGTTTGTCGTTTCGGCATTCGAGAATTATCTTAATGTGAAAGGCGATGGGATTAAGCGTACAATTGTTATCGACTGGAAGATGCGTACCAAATAAATCAAGTTTTATTATCTTTGGGATTTATTAGTATTGATATTCCAACGACAGAAAATTTCAGAAAAATAATATCATATTTTGGACTGAATTCATAAATAAAGGTATGCCTCATATTCGATTGTTTGTTTCCTTTTTTATGTTTGTTCGAAATTCTTGCTAATAAACGTGCATGGAGCTTGAAGCTTGAAGCTTGTTGATTTTTTTTAGCTCAATTCCCCAAAACGGGATCAAAAGGAAATTTCTTTATTATTATTATTATGTTAATGTTAATGTTAGTTTTATAACGTAATTATTAAAGGGATCATTCGCTTATAATTTTTATATCAAATATTAACCAAACAAAAAAATCAAACATTTTTGAAATCACTAAGAATATGAGAGAAAAGCAAAGTATATTTTAATTTTTGCAGCTTATTGAATCAGAAACATTAGAACATAATTCCATAGCTTTATTCTTAGGTGAAACAAAACACGTAAAGTGGCGAAGCTTAAGAGTACATTTAGTTACCCCTCCAAAAAAGTTTCAAACAAGTTACAGCCAGAATGCCTGTACCAATTTTGTCGATGTAAGAACCAACGTTAAGAGACCTTTGAAGCGAAATTCTCCTTCATCATAATTTAAAAAAGTAAGTAAACAATTCCAGTCTTTTTTGTTACAGAAAGAAAATAAATTTGATATCCTGTTTTTTTTAATTGATTGAATAAGTTTTGAAGATAAATTAACTGTAGTTTTAGACATGAACAACAACGAAAAAAAAACAAGCATAATATATTAAAACATCCAGTTATCTAAATAGTAATATATTTTGCTATATATTTAATTCTACGCTAGATTCAATGGATGTGATAAAAAAAACTATGGACGTTATCGTCAACTTTGAAGATGTGATGTGATGAATGTGTTTTTGGATACAAATCTAATATCGACGCCTGAGCAGAAAAAGAACTACTTGCTAAAGAAAACATTATCATTACCTACTCCTAATATAGCAGCTAATAATATCGATATTAGCTATAAAAAACTTATTGTATCAAATCAAGTAAAACTTACACAAAATAAATATTTTGATCAAATATATATATATATATATATATATATATATATATATATATGCTGGGAAGTATTTGCTGACCAATTAGGAACAAAAGAAGGTTTATTTTGGGGATAGCAGCAATAACGAAATTGAGTACTCTTTTTAGTAATTTATTCCAAGCTTTCGGGTAACATTGTACCCATCATCCGGGAAACTACAAAGTAATGGAATAGACAATATAACCAAAAAAATATAAAATCAGTTTTAGTATTATTTACATACATCAAACTTACCACTAAGTGAGAATGTTTTCGTGGAAATTGATGGTAACGTAATCATAGAGAACTGTTCATTTTATATAAACATAACAACATTTTTTATCCTGATTAAAAGAAACAATAAAATACACATTCACTAATACACATTTCGGGAACAACGGCCATATTATAATGATAACTGAAATCGATATCCATCAACTCAACAATGACATCTTTTACAACAAAAAGACAAAGAGAGAAAATTTTGAATTAGACAGATGATAGCAGTTATTTCAGGAAAAATCCTTTACATTTTTGTTCTATGTCAACCAAATCTCAATATTCCTGTTGTATTCTATATTATTCCCTCTATTTTAAAATTCTACATTAACAATCATTTAACTTAGAAATCAATGTTTTCCGTATTTCTTACGCTTGATTCCATAATCAGAAGATAAGCAAAAATCTCACTAAGATGACCTATATCTGATCTTCTATTCAGTGTATTGTCATTCATATATATATGTGCCATTTCTAGAAAAGCCCGTTTTGTGGTGTTTCTTTCAATATCTAAAACTTTTATCTGATCGTAGTTCATTTTGTGGCCACTTTTAGAAACGTGCTCTGCTAAAGCGCTTCTGTTCTGGGCGTTACATAAATTACTGGTCCTATCAAAAACACTCTATAAAAGTGAATGTGATTACGGCGATGAAGAATAGAATCCAAAAAATTAGTGACCAATCATTTCATAAGAAAAATTTAAAAATATTGTTTAACTTATTCAGTGACAACGGGTACCCTACATCGTTGGTTAAAAAATTGATTTACAACTCAAGTAATAGTTACCCTATCAACCTAATAAACAACAGTATGAATAGAACAGTGATGAATATTGATCCTCCTACACAGAACAATTTCATATCATATGTTGGATTTCCATATATAAAAGATATCTCACCTCATATAAATAAAATTTTCAGTCCTCATCTGAGTATTAAAATAACTAATAGTCTGTTTTATGCATAAATAAAATATTTAGTAAAATCAAAGACAAGACTCCTGTTCTGTCGATATCAGATGCAGTATACAGTATCCCTTGTTCAAACTGTGAAAAAATCTACATTGGTCATTCCTCAAGACATCTAAAAGACCGAATTAGTTTGCATGCAAGTGACTGTAGACTGCGTCCTGAAAGAAGCGCTTTAGCAGAGCACGTTTCTAAAAGTGGCCACAAAATGAACTACGATCAGATAAAAGTTTTAGATATTGAAAGAAACACCACAAAACGGGCTTTTCTAGAAATGGCACATATATATATGAATGACAATACACTGAATAGAAGATCAGATATAGGTCATCTTATTGAGATTTTTGCTTATCTTCTGATTATGGAATCAAGCGTAAGAAATACGGAAAACATTGATTTCTAAGTTAAATGATTGTTAATGTAGAATTTTAAAATAGAGGGAATAATATAGAATACAACAGGAATATTGAGATTTGGTTGACATAGAACAAAAATGTAAAGGATTTTTCCTGAAATAACTGCTATCATCTGTCTAATTCAAAATTTTCTCTCTTTGTCTTTTTGTTGTAAAAGATGTCATTGTTGAGTTGATGGATATCGATTTCAGTTATCATTATAATATGGCCGTTGTTCCCGAAATGTGTATTAGTGAATGTGTATTTTATTGTTTCTTTTAATCAGGATAAAAAATGTTGTTATGTTTATATAAAATGAACAGTTCTCTATGATTACGTTACCATCAATTTCCACGAAAACATTCTCACTTAGTGGTAAGTTTGATGTATGTAAATAATACTAAAACTGATTTTATATTTTTTTGGTTATATTGTCTATTCCATTACTTTGTAGTTTCCCGGATGATGGGTACAATGTTACCCGAAAGCTTGGAATAAATTACTAAAAAGAGTACTCAATTTCGTTATTGCTGCTATCCCCAAAATAAACCTTCTTCTATATATATATATATATATATATATAGCGCTGTTTCAAAGGTTCATAATAAGATAATTTCATGATATGGATTAGAGTAACTTGGTACGGGACGGCGGGCGAGGGATTGGGCATCTGGTTAGGTAAATTTCTTAACGAAATGTAGGTACATGTTGCGATCATTCGCACTTTCGCATAATAAATATTTCTGAGCACTTTTGAAGATTTCAAGTTGAAATTTGCTATAAAAATCAGTCGTAAATATCTCGACAGAACAGAATTTAAAAAAATAAATAAAAAAATAGCTGTTGATAAAATTTTATATAGAATACTTTTATGTTATAAATACAATATGTCATCTGACAGACATATAATAAAATGGGACCTATATTTTAAGTAACACTTCTAGTAATACATCGGTGAAAATTACATTCAATTCCATGTAGTAGTTTTTGTGTGATGCGTATGCAAACGTACATAAAGACAGACATACATGATGAAATGGACCCTATATTTTAAGCTAGACTTCTAGTGATATATCGCTGAAAACTACATTCAATTTCATGTAGTAGTTTCTGCGAGATGTGCGTACAAACATATAAACAGACAGACAGACAGACGAAAATTCTAAGAACTGTTGTTTTGGCTTCTGTTGCTCTAATAAAGTACACCCATATTAGTTTTTCTTAAATATCTGTAATGTTATTTAGTGGAAGTGAATAAAAGCAATAAACTAGTTGTTTACTTAATCATTTTTATATTGTATGTTGCTATTTGCAATTAACTCACAGATATGTTTCCAATGTTTTTTTAATAACTGAACTGTACCTACATGTGGAATGATATGGGAAAATTTAGTGCAGTATGGTATGCTTATCAACATGGTGTCTAAAAAACAATTGAACTGAATTTGTTTCAGATTTTATTTAGAAAAAAGTAAAAAAATTGCAATTAAAAAAATGACTTTTAACTTTCGATTAAAAATGATCGAAGTACCTATATTTAATATCAAGATCTTGGTCTCTTATACTTGATTTTGAACAAAACAAAGAGAAAATTATAGCAACATCATGTTTGCTTATGGATGCCATATTGGAATATTACTTTCTTGAAATCAGTTAATTTCTCTGAAATTATGTTATATCACAAGTAACATATAAGATACGCAAGTAGGCGGAAACAAAATTAGTATGGCTATACCGGTATGGCCGAGGCTCAAGAAATTTGGAAACTAATTATTACTCGTAATAGAAAAACTAGACTTTTTACGCGTATTACCAGTAGGTACTGTCAAGGTTCCAATTTTTTAGCATAGAAATACTTACTTACGATTGATTGATGAAATTTATTTCTTCTAATTTTGACCTGAAATAAGCTGATAAATAATGCCTCATAACGCAATTACTTTATTTGTTACAAGTTTTATGTTCGGAGCTATGTTTTTGGGGTCGACACCGACGAAAGCAACGAAATATCTTATATACCCGTTACATATGGTCTTGTATGTAAAAGCCATGTGACTAAATATCTATGTGTGTCGTATAATTACATACATAATGAACCATCAGAGTTTATTATATTTAACAAAATAAAAGTTTTAAAGAAACACTGCAGCAAGTATACGAAATTGAATTTTGGAAACGGGTCCTGTGAATATTCATTACTTTTTATTTTGGTCTAGTGGCAATCGAGGTGAGCGACAGTTCAATTGGAGCGGGACATCTAAATCAGATTTTTTTCCGGAAGTTATTCCCAGTTAGAGCCGATCTGTCGAGGCCTGCAAATTGAAAAGACCCCCGGAATTGGGGATGATGCGAATGCTGCCGCCTCCCCCTAATCGAGACGGTGGCGCCTCCTTTACACTCAATAATTAACTGAGCGTTAATTCTATTACCCGGAATGAAACTCAATCCGCTGTCGGAGAGTGCCCCTTCTGGCGACGCATGGCTCTGTGTTCGCACCTACTATAAAATTTAATCTTCGTCTTTGGCTCCAACGAAAGCTTTCCAGACTTTCTTCCTAAGCTCCTTACCATGATCTTTATGAGAGTTTCCGGAGCTCCATACTGTTATTCAATTTCTAAGTTTAGACTTTAAGCAACAATTAACCATGAATACAACTCCTTATGTGCTTATATGGTAGGTTTGTCACTTAGCAGAAAAAATATCGAAAGGTTAACATGTGAGTACGAAGAAAGAGCGATTCTTAGAAAGCTGTAACTGGAAGATATCTAATAAAATTCCAGCAGTATCTTAGAATTCAAAGAAAAGCAACGATGAAACTAAAAACTATAGTAGGTACTTTCTTTTCCTGGCCGAGCTCTAAATTCGTAAGTCATATTCTGTAAAATTGGCATTCAAATCTGAGCCGATGCTTATCACACTCCTGCTTTATAGGTTTCAATTGTTCTTGCTGGATTATCCGCAAAACTATTGTTCAAGGATTTCCCATTTCCAGAAATCAAGTGATTTGGAAATAATCTATTATTTCGAATTCTTCTTATAAAGTTACATGGAGAGTAACGTGTGTACTACCAAGAGCAAAAATAAATAATAGATTTTCTAACTAGTGTTTTCTACCAACTTCGGAAAACAAATGGGAGGTGAACATTCTATATCTGTTTTTGCTTTTTTAAAGTATGTTTAAGCTTTTCAAAATAGCAAAGTTGCTCCTATTTCTATTATTCTAAATAGGAGTGCTGTGAGACGGTCTCATTAAATAAAAGATATTCAGCATGTATTTCTCCCAAAAAATATTTTCTAATGAGAGAATAAGGGGCAATCTTTTATCAAAAATCGAGGACTTGAAAAAGCAGAATTTAAAAAAGAGGCTATGTTTGGACACCACTAAAATGAGCATTTTTCAAAAACATCAAAGCTTTCTGAATGGGACCAAATTTGTGAATCATTGTAATTATTGCAAGTTTCATGTAAATCTGTTGACCCTCAAAGATACTCAATATAGGTACGTTTATTCTAATGGTAAGGATAGGTGCTGGTACTTCTGAACTATATATACCAAGTGTTTTATCTATTTATATTGGTCAAATAAATAATAAATAAAATAAATATTATTTATTATTTTTCAGTGTATCCTTTTATAAAGTCAGTCCTAGATTTTGTAAATTAAATTGGTGAAAACCATAATTTGGATAAATTAAGTGCCTTTTTATTAGAACCTTCTTCAATAATTTTTACTTAGAATACCTTAATGAACTCTTTTATTTTCAGGAGGTAGAATAGATCATGCCCACCATTACAACAACGCATTCCGAGCACTGGATGAGACTTTGGCCATGGAGACAGCTCTGTTGGCAGCTCTTGCGCTAGTGAATCCCACAGAAACATTGATTGTTGTCACTTCGGATCATTCGAATGTTCTAACGATGGGTGGTCAAGCAACACCCAGAGGTCATCCTATTCTAGGTATGTAGTTTTTTAATCGAATATCGGGCTTAAGTTTACATGAAAAATAAACAATTGTTTATAAAAATTACATGTTATTTGAAAACCATTCAGAAGCTATAACATATAAACAATAAATATTATTCAAAGAAATACCAAGAGCAGAACAACGATCTAAAGCAATAGATATATTATGAGTTAATTATCATGATATTAAGAGTGAGATAGATGAGTACCTAAATGACCTAAATTTGTCTGCCACCCCTCATTAATCTTAATTACCAGTGTGTAGTCTAGATATTTTCCAGATCTCTTCTACAACGTTTACATTTTGAAAGATTATTGTTATATTGATGATATATTTTTACTTCCTCCAGTACGAAAAATGGTTTCAATAAACAAAGAATACGTAAGTGAAGCAATCTGATAAAAAATATTAAATTTTGCCTTTGATGAAGACAATATCTTATATATTATTGGTATATAAAATTGAAGTGGATGTCTGTGTTTATATGTTTATATTGGTGTCGGTTTGTAAAGACTCATTGTTAGCGTTCTCGTTGTATCATTATTTTTGATTCTGCGTCAACGGTGTCGCTCTACAAAAATTTACTGAGAACTTTCTTGTTAATATTACTTATCAATTAATTACTCGTGGAATGTATTTTTCTGAGTATTTTTGTTGAAGTTGCAATCAATTTTAAAACTCTCTGTTGAAAGAAGATATAGAAAAAAATATGGCATGTAAGAGTAGAAGTCATACCACGCGAATTGCGTAAACTTATATTTCGAGAAAGCATAGTAAATATAAAGAATAATGATAGGTGTAGTGGTAGAATATAAACACAAATCTCACAATATTATTATTAGAAATCAAATCACATTGGGATATAAAAAAATCAAATATAAGCATTTTATAGTATAAATTATGAGTTGAAAACAAATACTTTATTGAGAGTACTTACTTCATGAATTTTTATTTTTCATTATATCAGTATATTTCCTCAAATTATTATTATATTATATTTTTTCTATGAAAAATGTAGACTGACATTAAAAGTTACCTGAACTTATTTCATGTGCCTGTAAAATGTATTGAATAATCAATAAACAAATATTCCATTCGTGAAGCTCTATAATATTATTTTGCTCTATGATTTTGTTTTTTTCGTGGAATTGACATACTGATTCCTTTTTGCAAGGATGACGCATCTGAAGAAATAGATTACTCGATCTAAATTCTGTTCAACTTCATTTTTAGAGAGATAGTTTTATTTTTCCATATCCTTCACATCAAAACATTTTGTCCTAATTTTGTTCACAGGTTTTTCTTAGCTATCTCGGAGGCGGTACGAAAGAAAGACTACCTATAAGGGTTCTTTTTATGGAACCATAAAAATTTTCATTATTTACAAATATCGAGGATTTCATCATATAAATGTACATATTTGATTCTAGATCCATTAAATTTCCCAATATACTGCAATATTGAAGAAAAATCCCTTTATAATATTTCCGCATAGCTTGAACGAGCTCCTGCAAAAGTCCCTAATTGGAAAATCCTTCAGGGCAACCAAATCTTGATGTAAGAAACAACTGAGTTGTTATTCGTATAAAATCAAACAGTGAATCTTGTATTGAAAAATTTTACGTAGCTTTTTCATTATATCGTTTTCGACGTTATCGTGAATAAGCTTAGTTACTGCTCCTTTTTATAAATAAACAGCAGGTATTAAGAAAGTATGTTTATAAAGCAATGGAAAACGCTCGATGTCAAATAATACAGATTTAATGAATAAGAGAGGACAGCAAATTGAAGGTGCAAAAACTTAAAGCCCGTTTGCAAAAGTCAGTTAATTGAGTAACATTTCTCCGTTCATACGTTCAATAAGGCTTGCACAAATTTTGATTTAGGAACCCTGTGCTTTAGTAGTAGGTTTAGTATAATTCTTGACGAGTTCAGATGAGCGATGAAGAAAATACGCTTGCCAGCTCCAGTGTGCATTTGAAATAGAAAATGAAACCGAAAAGGATGGTTTATACCGAAAAAAACAAAATATTTTCTTTCACGTACAAATCTATCGCGCGAGTCACGCAGTGAGCCGGACAGTTTTCGAAATATATTTGGGTATGGACGAGGATTCTGGCTACAGTGACAACTGAATTTTCAATATATGATGCATTTCATTAGAATGTCCTGTTAAATCAATCAATGTAAAAGTTAAAAGAACCCATCATAACTGAGATACATAACCATCCTCTTCTCCGGCACATGATTTTTCCAATTCTGCAGCTTTCTTCAACTCCTGTCGATAGGCAAATCCAAGAGAATTTATCTTTTTCTACAATAATATTCCCTTTGGCCTCTGGTTCTGTACGAAGCATGAAAATTTGCGCTGTGGTCACTATAGACTTTATTTTATACTAATACGAAAAAAACTCCACAACTCAATTAATTCACATGAAAATTCTCTAGCCTTCGTCAACAAGCGAAAGTTTTTGATTTGCCCAACCCTTCTGCCCGAGTTCACTCGTTCAATTTATATGGGCAAACTGGCAGTTTGTCCAAATAATTTGAACCTCTTAATGTGTCTCTAGGTTCTTTAGTATCCGTAGATAATTAAAGAAATATTATTCAGATTTTAACATATATGTTTATTTGTTATCAATTTCCATATTTTTTAAGAAAGATTAAAAGACTGAGCATATTTGAGATGTTTTTGAGATCTCTAAGTTTATAATACCGCGAATGCGGTGCAAGAGCACAATAAAAGTTCTTCGCAAATTTATGGGTTCATTCAAGGCGGCGTTTAATGCGAGTTGAGTTTCATAAAAATAACCGCATGAAGTATTCATCCCGACTATTCAACGAAAACAAGCTTTATGTGTCTATCAAAGTTATTTTACGTAAAGTGATAATTTCAGACACAATAAAAGGTGCTATAAAGATGATGTGCTCCTCAAGTTTACGGCTCTCAAACAATTGAGTTACTTGTAAAGGATAATAGAATAATACAGTAGATATCATATTAAATATGTGATTGATGCATTCTCTTGTGGGCATTATAAGATATCATTTTTTGTAAAAAATCTAGATATAAAATTGATGTTTTAGCATTTTGTTATTGAATTTAGAAGAGTTCATCAAGTAGAAAGTTATTATGATAGATGTTATATTCCAAAAGTTTTGACTTGACGTTTCAAGGTTCAAGGAGTTAAGTAAAATAGTTTTCAGGATGAAGCAAATAAAGCAAGTTTCTCCCAATATTTCAAAGCCAGATTCTTTTTCAAAATAAAATGACCGAGTTATCAAATTTGTACAAGATGATCAACTTATACTATGGAGTTTGATAAAGTTATAGATATAGTCAAGATTCACATTTTAAAATTAATAATAATAAAATTTATATTATTTATTGAGCGGTGATGTAACTATGACCATCACCGCAAGTTGAATACAATAATACTTCAATAACTTCGACTATACTAATAAATACTAAGAAATAACATTTTTCACAAATATTAATTATTATTGTCTAACTTTAGATACGTTAGATCTGGTGCCCCACAAGGATCAGTTTTGGGCCCACTACTGTTTTTATTCTACATCAACGACACGCCTTCTTTTTTGTTTTCATATGAAAGTATGCAGTTCACACCACTTTAATTTGATGAGAAATATGACTCCGGAGAAACCTTAACGAATTTAATAGAATAGGAAGCTGAACAATGGTTCATAGCAAACAAGCTGAAATTGAACAATTTCACAAAATTTTAAAATCTCTGCTAGGAACCCTTCTCCAGAAGATAAAAATGTGATGTTACTAGGCTTCTTTCTGGACAAGAAGTTAAAGTGGACCAAGTACATAAGCCAGCTTAACTTGAAACTTTCTAGCTATCTATACATTATGCAACATCTCAGATATTGCACGAACATTTCCACCTTAAAGTCCGTTTATTTTTCACTATTCCATACACATCTAAATTATGGCACCGTCCGTCCGTTTAGGGCATTCCATTTAACAACAACATAACTTTGGCATACTGTGATCTTTTAAAACGCCATATTATGAATTAACTTCAAAATGTGAAGCTCGACCACATCTATAACTTAAATTCAAAATATTTTTCGTATGTATCAGGACAACAGAGATATCGAACTCTGGCGTATAAGTTGATCACCTTGTATATCTTATTATCGAAACCAGAGTTGGTGAAAATTAAACGTGTAGAGACAAATTTTGAGAAGATAATAATCAAATAGTTCCAAAATGGCAGCCATCAAAAATTTGTGTCCGTGATTTCAATGCCAATGAAAAGTTTTCTCATCAATTTATATAATCCCTACGTAACATTTCTACAAAAGTCAATGAATAGATCATGTGCAAGTCGAAAATCGAAAATCTTAGGCTGACACATCAAAGCAGGATTTTTTTAGAAAAAAGTGCGGCTTTCGAGTAATACCTAGTAGTCGTAAAGTCTGAAAGAAATGTATAATATAATAGGTATAAGGTATAAGGTATAAGCAAACAAATAAGCAACATTAAAACATTTATACAGAAACTAGGGCCAACTTTGTTAGATGGTGTACTGAAAATATAAAATAATATTAATTTCACTGGTACTGGTACCTTTAAGGGTTTTCAAATTTTCATTGGATGTGAAAACATAAGAAAATGATAAAAAATATGAAACAATACATAAATTATGTATACGCATGTTTTGACATTCAACTTTCAGTTGGATTCTGAAAATCAGATATTTATTATTGATGAAGTAAGAAGCATAACAATGCATTCATAAATATGGGGGATGTAAGAAAAGTAGGAATTGTTTCTAGTGAACATGATAGAGGTCGCATTTTTTGTGATTTCCTGATAAAAACAAATTCAAAATTCCTGTGAATATCTTGGAGGAGTTTCATAATTGGACTGATCCACCAAGTAGTTAAAAAGTAATGTCCATTCTTTCGATTAAAAATAGTGATCAGTATGCAAATATCATTGAGTAATTATGAATGATAAACATTATGGTTTTCTAATTAGAATTTTTGCCTCAAATATTTTAGAAATTTAGATTTTTCAGAAATTTCATGAAATCAATCTGGATTATAAATCTGCATATTTTACTTTAAATCAACTCTACTACTACTGAAGTTTAATATCATCTAATTATTCCAATAATCCTCGAAATGGAAACGCGATTATCATTTCACATACAACAACACATGCAGTCAGTAGCTGGTGTAGATATTTCTATTGAAATGAGGGAATTCTCCATACCTGCACATATAGGTACTACAAAGGCGCTGGAAATTGGATAATCTTATCTGGAGTAGGTATTGGGCAAATTAATAATAATAAGACCCTGTGTCTATGTGCGAGCACCGCAAATTATAAAGAAATTCGAATAGCAAGATAGAGATATAATTTCCGCTGAACACAGACGAGAGTTTGCTCAAAATGTGAATAAGTGAATGGATTCGATTAGATTACATTGTAATTATATTGTTATTACCATAACTTCCCACATTCCCATTAGAGCGTATTCTGTCAGGACGTAAAGCAATCTTAAATTTAATTAGAATCTTTTGTATAAACGTTAAGAAGCTCATGTAGAAATGGGAATCTCCATATGGAATTTTGTCTCAAAATTTAATATGGAAAGCCCTTTTTCAACTTACATACATATATACCTATTTGACGATAATTCTAAAGCTATATTGGAATACTGAAATGGGCTAATTCTAAGAATACTAGAGGCTCCAAAGCTCATCCTGTACATTTTGACAGACGAACCTAAACGAAAGAGGTATACAATTCGACTTGGTATTAGAATAAGTACTATCCTCGGTATAAGTGAACGTTCAAAGATTTTTGTTACTCTCAAAATTGTGAAATAAGTATTTTTTACAAAAAATTGGACCGACTTGATTCGTTGGTGCACAGACAAATACAAAATAATATTAACTCTATTGGTGCTGGTACTTGTGAAGTTGGTGCCAAGAGTCTTCTATTTAACTACAATCTTACCAATAGATGGGTCTAGATGATGGCATAGATATATTTTGCACTTTCGAATAAACTTCACACAAAATGCTTTAAATATGTTAATACCTATAACTCAAAACTTCTTTTTAGCTACTCAATTACCTCTGACTTTTTTACACGTATGCTTTCCTGTGCTGGCTAGAGCAGTGTCCTTTACTATATTATACTGTATTCGTAGTATTATATTAAAGTTACAGAGAACTTGTTGGCTATTGAGATTAATTCATTCCTTTTTCTGTAATACTTTTACAATTATTAAGTTTAAGAACTAAAAAAAATAACCAATAATCAAATAGCAATATGTATCTTACTACAAGTAGCGCACAAATGAATGAGAAAAGTCGAGTTTAATTCTAACAAGATATTTGAAAAGGCATATTATTGTTCTCGATTATACAGTATTGCTGTTCTAATTTCTGTATATTAAACCATAAAAGGTGTTCAATTATATGAAACAGAAAATACTTTATAATCATTTACTTTCATTGCAAAGACGAGGAAACTACATAAAAATTAAGATTTATCATATAAACAATTAACTAAAAAATCTCTTTTACAAAAAATTGGACCGACGTTATTAGTTTTTACCAACTTCACAAGTACCAGCACCAATAGAATTAATATTTTTTTGTCTTTTTCAGTGTAGCAACTAATAAAGTCTGTCCAATTAAAAAAAAATTATTTCACATATTTGAGTGTAACATTAGTCACGAAAATAGTTGAACGTTCAATAATACCAAAGAAGATAGTACTTATCCTATCACCAATGAATATTCATTGCTAGCACTCTATTATTATTCAGAAAACATCGTTGCGGAAATACGTATATATTAAACATTACCACCGCTGTAACTCGAAAACTGTAACTATAAGAAAAAAATGCTCATTGTAAATGTTGCTACAAATAATTAGTTGCTTCATGTACTGCCCACAGATTTTCAATTATCGAAAAAAAAGCGCCCTCTCCACTTAGCAAAAATATAAAAATACACATATTTAAGAATTTAACATGCCTCTAATTCGAAAACCGTAACTCTTTTGAACCATACCACCTCAGATTTTCGATTTTCGATAAAATTTGCACCCTCCGGTTTTCGGAGGAACGAAGGTTTCGGATTTGCGTTTTTATGAATTTGGGACCATTTCTTAAGCCTCCTTTTTCAAATGAATCGAACATCATTAAAAGTACGATAGCTATATAAAAGGGGCGCACAAAACAAAAAAAAGCACACAGTCGAATTGTATACCTCCTGCGTTAGGGGTTCGTCGCTCATAAAACGCCCCAAGCTGTAACTTCGTTATTTATTGGCGGATTATGAAAATTCAAAAAAACAAATGAATGGTTTGATATACTCCACAACTTTGATTTTTTGATCTTTACCCTCACTGACGGCAATAGTCAACTTATATCTTCGAAATGGAAACATGTGTTTATTATTACGTTATGTTGTAGATCTTTGAAAATTATTTTCTACAATAAGTCTAGGGTTTTCCTGACTCCAGTACCAATGGATGTTTCTGTTACAAATACCATTATTGCTAAAGGTCCACTTATCAGACCAAATTATTTTTCTATAGAAAGTACCATTCCCTCGAAGCACGTCGAAATAAAAATGGCAAAATTCAATTCTACGATCGCCATCATTTTGCTCCAGATCTTGCACTTTTTGCTAAATATACGGTTTAAATTTGGATCGCTTAACTCCACCTCTTCAGTAAATATGCTTTCATTTAGGCCTCTTGAAACTACCATAATTTCTTAAATTGTTTTCAAGTTTTGAGAATTTTCGTCGGTCTGGAATTTCTCTGATCGGAAATCGATTGACGTAGAGACGCTCTGCTCGCCCACTATTTTAAATACACTCAAAGTACACATGGTGCATGTTGTTCTATTTGCTATTATCAATCACAGAAATTAATGTGATATTTTATTTATTAAGTATTATAAAAGTAATCAAAATATTGTGATGTTGATAATCCAGTGACACGATCTGACATTTTTCTAAGGCAATTCTTCATGTTCGGAAATGAATGCGTAACGAAACGCGACTTATAAAATTATGTCAAATTATATGCAGATGTTGAATAAATATTTAGTTATTTTATACTGTTGAATTATAAAAAATAATTTATAATATGACATAAAAATAATCACGTTTCCATTAAAAAAAAAGTTGATTATCGCTGCCACTGAGGGCATTGATCATAAACTTGAAAGTTGGTGACATTTTATAGAGTATATCAAACTTTTCATTTCTTTTTAGGGTGTTTTTTATGATACAGCCTGTATATCTGAATATAGATTACAGATATACCTTCTTTAAAACTTCAATTCGAAAGGATCGAAAGCTATTTTCATCAACAAAATTGTCTAGAGCCAGTAAACCCTTACCGTTTGTGATGTTTACCTATACTTTTTTTCAGACGACCTAATCAAATATAAAAGAGTTCGTATGAACCAACAATATATAATTTGAATGAATACCTAACTTATAACTGACAACTGCATGACACTATGATGATGACAGATTGAAAAAATACGCTATTGTTTATATTCTTCAAAATTATATAAACGTTCCCCGAACGGTAAGTAATATACTTACCGACTTTTCTGCTTAGCAACCAGTAAACCAAAATATAAGGTATCGAAAATGTCCTGTCGTAAAAAAATAATGATAATTCTACTGGTGCTGGTAACTAATGAAGTCGGTCCTAGTTTTTGTTAGTCATCAAAACTGTTGATCATTGACTTATATTCAATGTTTTAAAAACATAGCGGAAACACAAATATGGTCTTTTATTTTATTTTGCCGCTCAAATAGCTTCTTCCACCCCTTTGGGGTAAGTTTCAGAGCTCCTCTTTATAAAAAAAAATCAAAATCGAATCATGCTGTCTATACGTAAGGCGCGAAAGAATATCCGTCAACGTTGTGCGTCCATAATCACTTGCTGCAATTACGTAACTATTTTCAAAGAGATTTATGAATAAAGATATTTATTGTTCAAAATCAAAAATCCAAAAATCTCCCGTCTGTAATCATGCAATAAAGTTTAGATAGGATCGATAATCTTAAAGCTGAGTGTACACTGCGCCAATCCGACCCGCTACGAACCAAGCCCGCAGGTGTGGGAATTTCTTTGCAAGAATATTCAACCATCTTTCCTCAAAGCGATTGTTAACTATGAAATATCGAGAAATTGTGTGTTACGAAGTGGTCTGCATCTTTCAAAACTGAATCGGTAATTTGAACGAAATGGGTATGTAGTATATAAAGCACCAATAATTTATTTAATGAGATACAACACCAGTTAATAGAGATTCACCCAAAGGCCTATAATAATGATTATGCTTAAAAGGCCTTTATGATCTATATCAGTATCTCCAGAATGGTGCTATACGACAACCCATAAAATAAACTCGGTGTGCTTTACATACTCCAACCTGCTCCGTGTAATACATCTATAAAATTGCTAGAGAATACAATATACAATTTTTCGGCACCAACTTCAAAACATTTTTCCATCCCTCCGTCAATCACTTTAATCAATGTTGTTTTCGCATGTTCCGTAATAAAGACTAGCTTTGGTAAATATTACATTTATATCTGTACTGTTATTAAGACTTGCTTATGTCTTAAACTAGCTACTTAAAAAGTCCAATCTTCCAGTTTCGGTTTCAAGTGTCTATTTTTTAATAATGGATACGACATATTCTTTTTACTTAATCTTCTATCTTCTTTTATTCAAACGCTGAAAAGCCAAGTTGACTTTAATGAGAAAAAATCTTTTATAGGTTTCGGAATTCACACGAACTTTGCATATAAGGAATCTATATTCATATTAGAATTCCTTGAACCAAGTCATAAATTCAGAGTGGACGAATTTATATATGTATTGAATTTATTACCTGATATCATATCATATCTGAACAATATAGTTATTCCATGTTTTTTCTTCACATTTATTATATATCATATATTTCAGGATAATAACGTAAGTAATATCTCTCTCGCCCTAAGCTACAACCAATCCAGATTTTTTTCTTATTTATAGAAATACAGCGGATACCATTAATCATTCTCTCTTGTCATACTCCATTTCAGATGTTGAACTTTTTATAAATCTAGTCATTTATAAAATCTTCATCTTCCTCTATCAATATATATATATGAAGCAGAAGGCTTTGGTTTCGAGGAGAGTATTTGTATAATTTTCCCCTTACCAGAAACATGTAAATCACTTTGTTATTCTATCGATTGAGTAAGACGATATAATCTATTCAATATTTTCCCAAAAAATATCCAGTTTTGTCTCCGACTACGGATATTTCCAGATTCATTTCGAAGTTTGTATAAGAATAATGGTCCAAGAGATAGATAATTTATTATGTATAAGACCATAATTTATTATGATAGGAGGGAAGGTGGAAGGAAATACCAGCATTCTGAATTTTATACTGTCCGAAAGAACCTGTGCTCAGTGTACCTCTGGACAACTTCATCTGTGCTTTGGACAATATATTATTTTACGTTCAGAAATCAACACAACAACAACAACACATTTGATGGTTTATTAGCTCTGTTCCTTTTGTAACTCTAGGTTCTAGTAAGCTAATAACAACATCACTTGTAGATATTTCGGAAGAATTATGTTAAATGAAATTCAATCTCTTTCAATGCATAAGAGCCTTTTTAATTTTTCTTTCCCAAGAAGACTTCTGCCACGTGCTTTTTCCAGTCAACATCTTCCAGGGTAGGCTAGAAACCTACAGAACTTAGAATATTAAAATTCCAAACAAGTTAGAGCCCTGAGAACCAACAAGTTGAGAGTCACACAAACAAACTCAGGATAAATACCGTTGATGTCTAAGACCCAGTGTACATGTTTCACAAACTCTCACTAAGCTTCAGCTTTAGCAGAATGTAGGTGGGATATACCTAACGGTATTCCACTCTGGCCATCTAATCAATATTTTGAACCGGTCCTCGATTTTCTGATAGCTCAATATTCTTTTACTGACTGACTTTGTTATAGAACTGTCTTAAATTAGACGCTTTCCTAATGTATAATAAATCTATTTATCCGTAATCAGTCAGTTTTAGTAGACTGTTTGCCTGTTTCGAATATAAAATTTAATTATAATGTACTAGACGACGCCCATTGGTCAGAGATTGACCAACTTACAAAACTGCCTATGGTTAGGTAGACGACAAATAACTAGCCGACGCTTAACTTTCCTATGGTTAACTACTTAAGGTTAGGTAAACGACGGTTAACTCAGCTAAGATCAACATCGTAATAATCTAGTTGTGCATTTGTAAAATACATCGGGTATCTGAGGGTGAATTATAATTTTCAATATTATTGATATATTTATTTGATCTTGAATTTTTTGCTATATCCGTTGATGTTAATTTTCTGAATAAATCGATGATAATTTTACGCAATTGCGGTAAATTCTTGCCTTTAGGACAAGACGAAGAAAAATTACATATGTCTCTTAGGGTAATTTCTGATTAAAAAAATTTGGCAACATAATAATTACATGTCAATATAAGCATTGCCATTATAACTTATAAAATTTATCCCTCAAATGGTTGTTATCATTATCAGCTAATTTATTTCGTATATTTACATTTCTTTTGCAACGTAGTTTTTTCTGATCTCCAGTTTCTCTTTTTTTTTCTTTCCCCTTAGCTTTCTTCTTCTTGACATTAGCTTTATCGTAGAATATGGAAATCGCAATCTTTTTTAAATACCAGTTAATTTAAACTTCTCTCACTAACTTATTCTACGCAGGTAATAAATAAAAACCAAAATACTCCTTATTTTGAAAGACAAAATCATAAATTTAAAATGAACTAAACTGTAATGATCCTGATATCTGAATACCATAAAATTTGTACTTACGTTAAATATAAAGAGTGTTTGTCCACAATTTCATCGACTTTCCGTAAATATTATTCAACTTTAAAAAAAAACGATTATGTATATATGGCTCGATAGCTTTAAAATAATTTATAGATCAACTTCTGATCGGTGGAAGTTCCTTAAATAAGGGGGAAACATCACTGTTTGCATATTAATACATACGAGATTTTCCAGTGGGAGAAATCTGACCGTAGTTAATTTAAATTTGAATACAATTGAGGTTCATATCTTAAAGAGTATTCCTCTGTGGGAGAATTTCATGGGCAAGTTGTGGCTATGAGGGGCCCGGCCGTAATGCGGTTTCCAAAAATCGAGCCCGGGTCAGCTGTTTGACGTTACTACAACACCAGCAGAGGATTTATTTTCTTGATTCTATACATCGATAAATTAAAACAAGCCTGTCAACGTAAATTGACACATAAGCATTAACTAGGCAATATTACTCGGTGACCGCATTATTCTTAGGTAAATTTCTTATAGAAATGTACCTATTGCGATCGTTCACACTTTTGAATTTCGAACAAATTTTAACGGCGTGTTGTTATATGTCTATAAGTTAGCCCAAAAAAACATTTGGTTGAAAAGTTTATAAATATATATATATATATATATATATATGGCATATTACGAAATTTGTTAACACGATAGAGGTCGCAGTTTTGAAGGTATCAAGTTCAAATTTGCTACAAAAATCAATCTCTCAAATATCTCGGTCGAGTTCGTTATTGGGCCATATTGGGTGAGTAGTTTCAAAATGGCGACCATTCAAACATTTAAAAAAATTATCAAAAAAGAGCCGTAGTGTAAATATCATCAAAAATAATTTTAGGTTATAGATATAATCAGTACCTACAACTTTTGTTCAGAGCAATTTTTCATAAAATACACAGGTAAAAAAATAAAAACTAATAAAGAAAAATAACAAATATTGATAAAACATGAACACTCAATATAAATTTGATGTAATTGTACATATTCCGGAGATCTTAAAATAGAACATGATTAAAAAAATATATAGTATAATTATTGAAAAGAAATAGGCGAAAAAAATATTCTGACTTGAAGTGGAACTCGAACCCTGTCTGCTTTATATTCAACAGCCAAAACAAAAACCTCTAACCGCAAGGCTATGACACATACGACAAATTTATGTAATAACATGTAGGTATACCAATGAAATGGTTGTTCAAATTTCAATTCAATTAATTTTGAAAAATTTACCTTTCCGCTGATTAGAGGCCATCGGGATTTTTTAAATTTAGTAAAAAAAAAATTTAATATTTTAATTTATAGTACAATATAAAAACAGAGAAATACTACAACACACCAACCGATTTATTATTGTCACCAGACAATTGCTTCACCAACAAAGTGTTGAGGTTTTTCTCTTCACTAAAACTCCTTTGGTCTATAACTATTTATTATGTCGTTGAAAAGTTTTTTTGTTCTTGTCGTATATCAAGCAATCGTAACATTACATCTTACTGCTTTACTGGGAATTCAACTTGAATATACATATTATTTCAACACAAAGTTGGCATCTTCAGGAGTAAACCTGTTACTTAACAGTGGTATTTCTCTGTTTTTATTTATAGTAGTTTGTTGGCCTCATTTCAGGTTTCATAATGAATCTCTGTAATCTTGGAAGACTAACTACATAAGTAAATTTGGATTTCAGGACCTGACAGCAAAGTATCTGATGTCGATGGACAGCCCTACACGACCATCTTGTACGGTAATGGGCCAGGGTTTGCCACACCAAGAATCGTCCCCATGAACATTACCAGCGCGGCTGAGGACAGAAACCAGGTACATGCAGCGGCTGCTCCCAGACATTGGGCCACTCATGGTGGTGAAGATGTTCCCGTTTACGCACTTGGGCCTTTGGCAACGACACTTTTTACTGGTAAGTAAGCAGTATTATTACTCTTATTGGTTAGTTTCTCTTTTTTTTGAAAGTACTTATAGTGCAGAAAGATTTTTCTTCAAACTGAAAGTATTCCACCTGTTAAATTATGATCCAGTAGATAGTTGTTTCTAATAATTCAAGATATGAAGGAATACTCAAAATATTAAAATAATAAGTTTATCATTATCGAAAACTTGTGGTAGATTGAACAATAAAAAAAATAGGTTCCAGAAACTGACTCATCTGACGATAAAATTAATTCTACAATTGAATCGATGTAATAGTCTACTCTCTAGCCAATTTATCATTTTTAAGCTTACGAAACAATGAACTTTCCTTTACATGACTTGCATATCTTGATAAATCATTTTACCGCTCTCGTATATTCATATTTGTATCAATTACTATCGCTCCCTCAATGATCATTCAATTTTCATTAAAATGGATAGCTTGTAATCCACCGGAACATAGCATAAATTAGTAACCGCCTTCGAAGAGCAAATGTAGCATCAGCAGGGAGTAAAGCATTTAAACAGCAGATATATTATATAGGTCTATAATGATAATTGAATACCTAGTAATTAATTCCGAATACGTTTATAGTTCTAGAAAACGCGTATGAACAAGATATTGCGTAGCACAGAAGAGGTCTTACTGGATATGTTTTATGTATTCTGTGAGAACTCTGCATCTGTAAAAAGGCCCATAAATAAAGCATTTCGCTTTCAATCAAAGCATATTGTCTTGACATAATTATATGAATGATCGTTATGCAACACTGGTTGAGAGACTCCACCAGGCTATTTTTTTCGTTGGTGTTGATGATGTGCTTAGTTGTTTTCGTCCTGTTTATAAACCTGTTTAAAATAAAGAAACGTTATAGTCGTTTTACCCTCATTGCAAATGGGTAAAAAGAGCCCAAAAAGGTCCAAATAAATTCGTGGATGCATCCAATAAATACAATTAAATAAAACTGGTGCGTGAAAAGTCACCCGGTGGAAGTGAAATTTTTATGTGACGTATAAGCGTATTAAGCTAGGGATAGGGTAAAATTCCAAAATTCCTAATTGGCCATGTACGTGCCGAAATCGTCGAATATGCATAAATGGTATTCTTAGAGAAATCAGTCTTCCAGAAAAAAGAAGCATAATTTGAGCCGATCTATCTCTAACCAAACTCGCGATCCAAATGAGTTGTCCAAGAATTTATTTTTGAACTCCTCGTGAGCGGTTTTATGCAGATTGACACTGCTGTAAGATTTTTTTAGGATATTATATTATTATTAAATTGAACAGTCAATCTTTCGTAATAGTCTGAATGTACTACACTTCGATCATCAATCTGTAGAGCTATTTCGACAAAAGAATGGGAGGGAGCACCACTTTCTACAGCTGTTTCAGCAAGAAAATGAGACGGAGAACCACTCTCGAGCGAAGATTTCTTACGTAGGCGGCAATCCCGCTGACGTCGTGCATCATTCTTACATAGTTTAACACTAGCATTATTGAAAAGTTATTTCTGGGCTCGATAATCATGACATCGTTCAGCCGCAGTTTCTGGTTCCAGTTTGTGCATTTCACTGTCACTCCGCGAATCATCAATATTTTCTCATTTTCGTTTTGCCATACCTACCGAAACACCTCTTTGGGAAAACAGAATCTAATATGAAAATTCTTCTTTTTGCATACAATTGGGAGTATTAATTAGATTTTAAAATGCACCAATTTCGTGTCGCTATTTTCTGACATGTTGGAATGGATTTACCCTCCCTATAAAAGTTTCACTTCAAAAATCTCGATGGCTCGTGGTCTGCGAATAGGTAAATCTCACTATTTTTGATCTTTATCTATCACTTTTATGGAAAAATGCTTTAAAAAAGTTAAACATAGAGATCATATCTCATTACAAAAATATTTTTAGTGTTAATATACAGTCAATGGCTACTTTTCAAGATTTTTTCTTCTGAATGACATCGTTTTTGAAGTACTTGCCGGTAAGAAATATACATACAGTTTAAGATTGTCAATGTTTCTAGGCAAGGAAACTTCTGTATCTCAAATATCTGGATCTCGGTCATCTGTAGCGTGAATGACCTTGCTCTTTTATTCAGATCAGATTCATCCTTGATACTGGTATGTCATACCGGTATGCTGTATCTGCAGGTGCTCTTAGAGGAGGTGTGCAAATTATGTCAAGCAAATTCGTTGCACGCAGCTTGCCGTCCTGGTACTTTGTACTTTCTAGATTTTTGAAATGATATTGTAAAAGTACTTTTAAGAATATAATAAAGTTTTGAGAGCTTATTTTCCCAAAAACCTTGCCAAATTACATATTTCTACAATGTCAATTGGGTTCTGTTTCAGGCACCTTCGATCAGAGCTACATACCGCACGCGATCGCCTACAGCGCTTGTCTTGGCGAGCATCGGCTTCGCTGTCAAGGTTTGGACAACTACACCTCGACACAGCCGCCCAACTGCCCACCCTCAGAGCCATCAGGGGTGGCTGCCGGTAGCGGGCAGCCAGTCGTCATCGCCAGTAGTGTCATGGCCGATGACGGCCAGAGGATAAAACCTTCCTCGGCCACGTCAACGACGGCCTCCTTCATCTCCCTGGTGGCTGTAGTTTGGGCACTAGAAACAATGTGGACGACGTAATAATGAATCGGGAAGCAATCCGACCGACCAGTCAGGGTAAATTATCCAATGTGAGTGTCCGCAGGTCAAGTGAGTGGCAATGTGAAGTCTGAATACATTTTTATATTTGCGCTGCGGTCTTTTACCGCATAGTGAAATTTTTACTGTTACGATAATGATTGAGTGCGGCACCCGTGTTCTTGTAAATGGAAGCGGGAATGATATGCAGAATATTTAGATGTTGTTACATGAAAATGCGGGCAGGGTTATTATAAGCGGCAGAAAAAAGTTTTGTTATGAAATTATCATAATTTCACATATAATATTACCTCTTAGATCCTCTAAAAAACATGCGCATCGTAATGTTGAGAAACATTTTTTTATAGTGTTTCATCTGAACAGTTTTTGCTTTACTCTGGTTATGAAAATATATATCTAGTTAGACTACTTGCGAACAAATGGCACAATGGTTTGTAATACACGACGTACAATAAAATATATTGTTATATTAATTTTATTTATGTATAACAATTATAGGTTTTAATTTCTTTTAAAGAAGACTTGCTTTTCTTCTTTTTCTTGCCATCCCGAGAATACTCGATTTATTGTCATTGATCTCACGAAATTATTAATTTTATCATATTAACTTACTTTCTTTCTGACATGTTTTGGGCATATTTGGATATTTTTCTCATTTGAATCGACTGCAAAATCATTTTTAATTCGAATAATACTTTTTATAGAACGAGAGGTTGCTTAGTATGTAACACAATAATTAAATATAATTTAATTTGAACTCGTGTAAATTATTTGTTAAATCAGTCCTATATAGTTTTATTTGATATATGGGTATATGAACTTAGCTCATTCTTCAGAATGATGCCTATTAAAATGCCGTGGTGTTACTGAAAGGGTTTAAAAAAAATAGCATGACAAAGTATTGTCAAATTAACCTTATAATAATTAAGTTGTCTATAGTTCGTTCAGATTCCTCAACGCTACATAATAATATGCATATGACCAAATGAGTATTTATAATAAAGAGTAAATTTATATTTTCTTTAAATTCATCATGATTTCAGACATATTTGCAAATACCTTTTTCAACTTTGAAATAAAACAAATACTATTTGGAATCTGGAACCGTTGGCGTAGATAGAATAAAAAAATAACAAACACATTATTACCACAATAAACACCAACACTTTATTTTGTCAAATCCGACCAATGTTTAGCCAACAAGGCTGGCATCTTCAGGGGTTAACCTGTACAGTTACTGGTTAACCCCTGATTATCTTAAAACAACAGATATAAAATTTTCACTCATTATCTCCCTAAAGCTTGAATAATTTCCAAAAAGTTTTTCGAGGTGCAATTTTGTTAAAAAAAATCGCAACTGAAAGAAAAATTACGGAGAATAGTTCAATCTTGCGGGAGATTCGGTACGAATTTTTTTTAACAAAAAATAATCTTTAAAATTTATATGACAGTTTATAAATAAATATTTATCAAAAATAATCTACGCTTGTTATTCTGGCATCTGCACGTGACAGCTATCAAGCCAGGGAAATGATAACTTATTAATTTTGCGACCGATTTTTTTTTGGAAAAATTCAGGTTGTCGTCATAGCAACCTGTCAAGAACAAAGCATCTGATTGGCTCAAAACAACAGGTTATAAGATTTTCTATTAAATTTTTTTCCTGTTTCTTATATCAATGCCTGTAGAAGGGAAAGCAAATATCAAACATCTTTAAAATGTAAAATGTTTTACAAAGCTCTTGAAGAAATATAAAAGATGACTGTGTTGAAAGTTTCATGAAAGTTTCTCATCTATTTACCAAGAAAGATCAGTGGATTCCTTGAAAATATTAATAGCCTTAATAGCTATGGAGCTCTCCTTTCAACCTTCGGTCAACCGGACATTATAAAACCGGCCCTTAGTATTGAAAGTTTCATAAATAAGTATTGAAAGTTTCATGAAAGTTTATCTTCACTTTACCAAGAAAGATCAGAGGATTCCTTGAAAATATTAATAATTTTAATAGCTTCACACAATCGTACCTATGCATTTTTGGATATGAGGCAATTTCCAAGATTATTTTTGTACTATCCTTTTTAAATTTCTCGTACCTACTATTAGCTCTTCGACAGCAAGTGCCGAAAAAAAATTATCAAATTTGAAATAAATCAGGACGTGCAATCTTCCCGCTTCCAATTTGCTAGATCGTCAATTTTGTGATCAAACTGATACAGAATGAACCGTTAATCAAAAAAGTGGCATGTTGTATATATATATATATATATATATATATATATATATATATATATATATATGCATCAAGTGTTATAAAAATGATTAATGATGATATTATATAATAAAAATGAGATGCAAGAGAAAATGTATAGTGTACATAGGGTTTTCGGACTATATTATCCAACAGAAAACTGCGTATTTGAAACTGTATTGACGTGTGACTGGATAAATATCTGAGGTTTTCATATGGCCTGAATTGATAAAAGTAAACTGCTCCCTTCAGATGGTTACAAGTATCCGAATCTCATAACATTCTATAATTCTTGTCTAAATTCTATACCAATTAAACTCTGGCTTATATAATAGCTAGATTTCGCAAAACCCACTTTAAGATATTTTCTTTGCAAACAACTAGGATGTAGTATTTTCAGTGAGACTACCTGCTTACTAATTCAATCATTAATTGTAATGAACTGATCAGATTATTCACTATATAAATCATGGAAAAAATTTATAATTCAGATTAAAATGCTTGAATATTTCTCCAACGATATCTATTCCCTTATTTATGAAAATTCAACGTTTTCAAGATAGGGCACCGGTTCTTATTGAATTCAATATGAATCTCTTATAAAATATACTATACCCTACTAGATATATATATTAACAAATGATTCCTTTGTCAATAAAATGCACAATAGAACCTTTCAGGAACAGATGAGACAATATTGTAATAACTGGGCAAAGAAATATAGGAAATAGACCTTATTGTTGTAACCAGGTCATCAAAATGGCGAAGATGAGAATAAGAACTAATAAGACAAGATGAAATAGAGTTATAATTAAAGTCTCTTGTTTCCGTTATGGCATCTAATGAAAATATTTCCATTATAATGATTGGGTCAGCAGGAAAGGTGATACTATTCTGAAATAAGATCAGCTATAGCACAATTTTCTTTGTTTTCAATATATCAGACAAATCGTTTATAGAAGAGAATATCTTGATGGAAGAAAGTATTATTGACAATGGGCCATATGAAAATCAGTCATAGCTTTATGAAAAGGAACAATTAAAATGAATGTACCTACTTATATGATCTAAGAAAAACATTTCTATGGAATAAGTGATTGTTTTAACGGATTAAGCAAAGATATACACCCTTTCTTTCCAATTCATCGAATCCCGATTCCAATTAATGTTTTAATTGTTAATAATTCCAAAATTGTATATTGACTTGAGAGAATATATGATATTTAAGACCAAATCCTCGTATTTTTTATTTTATTGACCAAATTATTTGTGAGGGTGCATATAAGGAACCGATAACAACGGAGAGAGTTAAATGCAATCAAAAATTGAGAACTACTCGCCCAAATATTATAATATTCCAATCTAATCCATATAATTTCAATATATTTTTTGCCAAATTATAGAATGAATGGTGTAGAAGTGACCATTTCTACTGAACGTAAAATATTGAAAAAAATTAGGTACGTAACATAAAATTCGATGATTCTGAATACCCAACTCACACTTGAACAGTTTTTAATATTCTTTAAAGGTTCGCATCTTCGAAGCGATAAATACTGTCCATGTAAAAGCCTTTAATCAACACCAAAATCGTTTCTTGCAAGCGAAAAACAAGTTGAGGAGTTTGCCTCAAAAGAAATAAAAACAACGAATATTAAAATTATTAGACTGAACGACGACTGAAGTTCAATCTACACAAGCACTTTAATACCACACCGGCTGGCATAAAAACTCAAAATACAATTATTGTTGCTTTCAAATTTAGGATGGAGACGTTCAATATGAAATAGCAAGGCAACTGTGGCCCTCTCATGATCAAATATTTATAAGAAGATACTTTTCAGTATTCCTTCGAAATTCGAATCTTGAGAAATCCAAACAAATTTGAGAGAAATAGGTAATTAAATAGCGTTTGGGGAATAGAGAACGTGAACGTTAGAAGAATTGTGTTGCAAACATATGCTAGATATGTTTTATCAAAAATTGGACCAAATTTATTAGTTGGTGCACTAAAAATTACAAAATAATATTAATTCTATGCGTGCCTGGTACTTTTGAAGTTGGTGCCAAAAGTCTTCTATCAATTTGCAAAACTTCAAAAGCAGCAGTACCAATGAGTTGATATTACTTTGTATTTTTCAGTGCACAACTAATAAATTCGATTTTACCACGGATGTGTATGTTGTTACATATACTATCTTCTTTACTTTGGCCGTCTCGTCATTTCACTTTTCCGAAAAAAATGCCCCCTCCACCATCTTCGGGTGCCGTTTTTAGAGGGAAGGAGATTTCTTAACTCTCTTCCTTCAAATAAATCAAAAAATCATCAAAATCGGAGCACGTTTTTCAAGCAAAACGCGCACGAACAGTTATACATAAAAAAGCAAACACACAACCGAATTGTATAATTCCTCCTTTTTGCCAGTCAAAAATGACAGATTTGATCGAAGAAAACTAACCTAGCTTTTTTTTAACAGAAGCGCTCAAAAATGAAGGTTATCGCGCTTGAAGTCAGATTCACTCTTATAAAGACAGACATGTCAAATGTAACTGAACATTCAGTAAGAAACAGGTGTATTCATTGCCAAATCTTCGATACTAGTTTGGTATAGTATTAAAACGGTTCCGTGTTAAACTGGACATTTCAATTCATTATTTATTTTCAGAAAAAGTTTTAACAATTGTGTGTGTATTATTTATTATTTCTTCATGTCCGGAAAACGGGACTCTATTACTGAGACTCTGCTATCTCTACGTCAGTCTCTATCTTATGAACACATGAATCGTAATAATAAGAGGGTTGAAATTTTCAGAAAGTGTGTATTTCTCTTGCCACTACAAGTGTAAATCGGTCCATCGGTCTTTACATCAATCATCCGTATATATCTCATTTAGAATAATAGGTATACAGAGAAATTTTGCTTTTGCAATGCAACGGAAGCCTCCGTGTGAGAGCTCGACTCGCACTTTGCCGATTTTTCATGTTTTAATATTAGAAATATTACAGATTCTGCCATGATATTGTAGATATCTGGAGAACTGATCTGATAAAAATTTGCTCATCTTTCACTATTGTTTCATATATTATGTCACACATTGGTTCTTCATTATGATTAAGCTGATAATTGTGTCACTGTTTTTTCCATTTTTTGAGAGCTGACGTTATTTCAGATTCTCCAGAGGTAGTTGCTTCCAGCGCACATTCTTGGGCTTTTTTATTTCCCTAAATTCCAATACGTGATGGTATTCAAATGAAACAAATATATTTTTCACGTTGCTGGATCAAATGGAGTTCTGAATTCTTAGACATAAATGTTAATGGAGCTGGATGAGTCCGTTAAAATAACATATTTTTCTCAACCTCTCTTATTTGTACAAGCTGACTTGAAAGTCGAAAGCTTAACTAAACATTATAATAAGAGAATATTTCAACAAAGTTATTGTAGATTATTTTATTGACCTAATTTGATATTCAACAGTTAACCTAATGTTCGAGATATGATGTCATCTGTGTTTTTTTAGTTAGATCACCTTGTATATTTTTGTATTTCAAGGTAGTTAATTTCTACAAAAAATTAAATAATATATAGTTTGATGATTATGTGACTTGTAGCTTTTTAAATAATAAATAAAATATTTGTTTTTTCTCAGTGTTGAAGTAGGTACTCAATTCTTTTTTAATAAAATTACTTCTGTATTTGTATCTGAAACTGATAAAAATATAAAGCCTGATTCGTTTAAAAGAACCAGGGATGACATCATATCTCGAAAATTAGCGTGGATGTAAATCAAAGTATGTCACTAAAAACAGCTAACGTTCTTCGAAACCTTTTGCTATGCTAATTCTTCCACATAAAGAACAGATTTCAGTTGTTTCCAGACTTTCTTTCCACCCTATATAGACCGGCGCAGTGTAAAGCTTTCTATCGTGTTTCCTTGCATAGAATCATTTATGTACTTGAAAAGACTAAAGAGAAATTTTTAGTTTTGGGTATGATAATTTTTTTGCGAATGCCGTTTGACATAATCGTGGGCAAAATTAGAGTTGTCTTGTAACCATAAGAATACGATCTTATTGCTCATAGCGTGGGATTTCTCACCTTGAAGCGTGATTTAAACTTTTCATGTAAATGGTTCTTACATTGAAAAACTCTCTTAGGTATATTCTTTTGATATTCGTATCTCTATGACGTGAAACATACTCCATGTAAATGATCCTCAATGCTTCAGTGTTGGATAACCTTTATTATGTAATGTATATGCTGGAAAATAAGAAGATCCATCATGAATGCATGTTTCAACTAGAAAGCCTGCACATGAAATCGATCACGAGTAAAGTAAATGATAGAAAAGAGAACAAAACATAGCGCCTTTGTGCGACTTCGGCACCAAAACTTCACACAGAGAGCAGCCATTGCTTCTCCATCTAATGGATAACCATTAAGAATGATATAGGATTTTAACGAGCGTCGGAGGTTTTCGTTTGCGCGCGATCAATGGGACTCGTGTGCAGCCAATGAATTGTACTAATTTCTGGAGCACATGTCACGGGTGCTAATTACATCGTTGATGTTTCACCAACTCTTCGGATGCCCCATTCAATTTCAAGTGAAAACTAAATGGAAGTTTTATTACTGAAGGCTACCAGATGAATACTGTTAAGCTACAGGGTGAGTATAGATTATATCTTATGTGGATTAATATCATAAACTTCATTTTGAAGTTTTACTAAACTGGCCTATATACATACGGGGTGTCCCCAGTTATCGTATACTGGAAATATCTCCCTTATTTGACAAGATAAGAAAAACTAACAAAAGGCTTCGTATGGCATAAAAATAACTTCTTAATGACTCATTAAAAAAGCTAACCCACACTTTTTATATATATATTGTCATTGAAAATTGTGTGTCATTCTATTGGGAATACCACGCTAACACATATTTGTTTTTATTTATTAATAACAACAAAAACATTAGCATTATGTGACTTTCCTGAGTTATTATCCGTATAGAAATTAAAAACTGCATCCGCCCATGTTTTTAAAAACTTCAGACCCATGCTTTTTATGTCAAAAAATTAATGTTTTATACGTAGTGTAGAAAGAACATCAACTGTTTGCTTCGGATTGAAGTTTTTTAAAACATGGGCGGAGGCAATCTTTGATTTTTATAAGGATAATTGAATAACGTAAGACAATGGTAATTTACAGGGGATGCCATTAGAAAATAAAAAGTGAGGGATAGCTACCACTGGGCTGTCAAATGTAATAATTCTCTAAATAAGTCATTGGGAAGGTATTTTGATGCCATTCGAAGCAGCTTTTTCATATTTTCATTACCTTGCCAAATAAGCGACATAATGCCTGTATACGCTAACTTAGGACACCCAGTATAATCAACATATAATCAAAAAGCCTTAATATACCCAAAGGTGTTAAGGTGTTACATTTCATTAATTATTGGTATACAGATTTTGTCCATTTTGTCTTATTTCTAACCGTCATCCTTGATTCGTGTCAATTTAACCCATGGTCAAGTCATTGCAATTGACTGTTCCCAAGTTTTTCTTGGTCTACCTCCTGGTCATTTTTCTGTAGATTTTTTCAGACATAGCAATAAGGCCTGTAAGATATAAATAAGAACTCATTAATTAACAGAAAATAAAAGTTGTCTATATTTTTCCATTTTCTAAATGCAATATTTTTTTTCTGATAATCTTAAAAGATAATATGAAAAACAAACAAAAATTTTTATATAAAACATTATAATGCATTTAAGCAATAACTAGTGCTGGTGAAAATGGGCATTACTCATTGCAAATATACAATAAAATCAAATAAACATTTATTTTTGGCTAATTTTGTATAAACGAACTGAGCATGGACAAATCCGTGTAAGATGATGAAAATCGAACGTGTCCAAACGCATTGACAAGAATTATCAATAGTATTTTCATCTAGCTTTTACCACTTCAATCAGTCCATATTTGTGAATATATGCTAGACAAACTCTAACATATATTCAGTTTTCCTTCAGAAATAACGAAAACACATGAACCAAGTTTCATGATTAGAAAAGGAGTTTCAACTTCTTTTTCTTTTGACTTTTTTGTGAAAAAAGTTGAAATGTGTGGTCCAAAATAATAGGATAGAACATTGAAAATACAATGTTAATATAAAATAATATTGGAATTGGAAGCATCAGAAATGTGACCACGTAAACTGAAACAACAATTTCAAAATGTTTTATTAGTTTTAAACAATACCTACAACGAGCTGAATAGAAACTAGGGGGCGAATGGAAAAGAAAATTATGTATTTGTTAAAAATTCCCGCAAATGTCTCATTTCAAAAAATGAAGTTTCAAATTTTATGTGTTTTACTCATTGCATGTTTGGCAACATGGGATCAGCGAATTGCACCAATATACTTCTGCCAATACTGTATATCCGTTAATTCAGTTGAACCTATGACCGAATACCGTTTACGTCTCTGTATAAACTTTATGTACCAAGGTAAGAAAAAATCAAACAATATTCTTTTAAATTGGCTCAGAGATACCTTAATATGTCTCATTAACGTAATTGCATGCACAATTTTATTATTTCCCAGTAATATCTAATATATATATTTTTTTAATATCTAACCTCATTTTCTGTGTTTCTTTTCACCTGTTGTTTCTATTGACCCGCTGTTTCTTTTCACCTCCTGTTTCTTTTCGCCCCCTCTGTGTCTATCAACCCATTGCTTTCATTCATCTGTGTATCTATCAGTTCATGTCATAACGAACAAAAAAAGTATGAGGTAACTTTAAAAGTTAGTTGCAGGTTAATGATGCCACGTGACTATGTACACGATCCAAGATCAAAATTTTATAAGAAGCCAAACAGGGAAGCTATTGAACGGGCCCTAAATGATATAAGAAATGGAATGTCATATAGGAAGGCCAGCGCAGTACATGAAATAAACTATCGGTGCTCTATAGACACCATAAAAATACCAACTTGAAAAAACCTGGAGGACAAACGGTATTAACGGAGCTAGAAGAAAGAGTCATACTCAAACAGCTGATAACGTGTGCGGATTGGGGCTATCCTCTAGATAAATATGACTTAAGAGTAATGGTAAAAACTTATCTTGATAGTCGGGGAAAAAACATATCAAGATTCAAAAATAATCTGCCAGGAAAAGATTTTGTACATTGTTTCCTTAAACGACATAAGGCAGAAATACGGACACGCCTTTGTGTAAATATTAAACGATCTAGAGAGGCGGTGTCATCAGAGATTTTAAATTCTTATTTTGACCATCTAGGTAAGGAACTAGAGGGTATACCTCCATCCAATATCGTTAATTTTGACGAAACCAATTTATCTGATGATCCTGGGAGAAAACGAGTTATCACAAAGAGGGGATGTCGTTATCCCGAACGGGTTTGCAACTCTTCAAAAAGTTGTACCTCTGTTATGTTTGCAGCGAGTGCTGATGGCAAAGTTGTGCCGCCGTATATAGTTTATAAGGCTCAGAACCTTTACGAGTCATGGACAGTTGGTGGAGTAAAGGGTGCTAGATACAACCGAAATGCTAGCGGCTGGTTCGATGCCATTAGCTTTGGTGACTGTGTTACCAGAATAGCGATTCCATCATTAAAAAACTTGCCAGGGTAAAAATTTCTTATTGGTGATAATCTTTCGAGACATTTTTCTTCTAAGACTGTGGACGAGTGCTTGCAACACAATATTTCCTTTATTTTTCTGCCATCGAACTCAACTCATATGACTCAACCCCTTGATGTCACTTTTTTTTCAACCCCTGAAGGAAGTATGGAGAAAAATCCTAGAAAATTAGAAGATGGGTGAGGGACGAAGAGCAGACACAGTACCGAATGATTGATTTCCCCATTTCATAAAAGAGTTAATGGAAAATATCAAACCGAATCAGGAAAAAATATCAAGTCTGGCTTTAGAAAATGTGGCATTTATCCTCTAGACCGAGACCAAGTTTTGAAGAGACTCCCAAGTGTTCCGACTGAAAATGTCGAACAAGTTGAAGAACATGTGAGCAATGTAGTTGTGAATATTTTAAAATCGGAAAAGACGAAAGAAGGTCGACGTAGAAGCTGGTAAAAGCATATCTGGAGCAGATTTCCGAAATGATGAAGAAGCTGAAATTGAAGGTGAAGATGAAGGTCCTTGTTTGCCAGATAATATGAGTGATGACGAAAATGAAATACTCGAACGGAATGAAGATGAAGAATCTCTTGAATCAGACAAAGATGAAGAAATGAGCATATCTCTAGCAGCAATTGCTGCCTCTCAAGCAAAATACAAAAAAGAATCAATCTCTAGTGTATCTCATAAAGGAAGAGTTTTGAAACATATTTTTCCCGTTTCGAAGGATTCCATTTAAATATCCGACTGGCTGCTGGTTGCCTTCCCAGCTTTTCGTTTCGGAAAAACGAAGAACTTCAAATATTATATTAAGAAAGTGTTAAATAATGTTGATGAAAACGATGAGATCTTGAGATATTGCCCATCTATGCAATCCTCAGGATACATTTATGCATTTCCTCTAAAACCTGACGTCTGCTATTCCTCATATGAACAAGTTGTTGGACAGATTCATCCAGCAGATGACTAAGGGGTTCCAAGTAGTTCTAAGAGAGAGATTCTCAAATTTCCAATCAGTCAAATTGATCTCAATTAATTAGCTATATGTGCCTTCCTATTTTCTCAGCAGTATTTCAGCTTCTCAAAAGCCGATGATATTAATCCTGCCAAAGCTGTTGCTGCAAGAATTGAAGCAGTAGATCTTTAGAATAAAAAATATGTTTATTTTCTATGTTGGTTTATTTGTAATAAGAGATTATACTGTTATTTTCATATTAAAATATATTTTTGCTTAAAATTTTCTTATTTTCTTAAAATTTTCTAATGACTACACATTTCGAGTAAAGAACACTGTTTCTATTCGCCTCCCCGATGGTTTACTCGCAAATAATGAGCTTAAACAAGCACTGTTTCTATTCACCACGCTTGGAGGGTGAATGGAAAATTGTAACATTTTATTTCTTTTGGAAAAAACGGCGCTATTTTTAAAATTTCGTTAAATACCTTCTCTCCTATTAGCTATGACACACATATTCCATATTTTCCCTTGTCGATAAAGTAAATGACAACTTAGGTATAGAGTCTGAAATATCGAAAACCGTTTCTATTGACCCCAATTTACCAGTTTATACCGCAAACAAGCAATTCACCATTAAAATTATATTCAGATATATTTTAATTATCGAAATGTTAATTTCATTTTGTCCACCTATTTAAAAACGAGATCAGATTTCCGCTTAAAACGACACACTTCCCGGCTTCAATCATGAATAAGTAGTTTGTTCGGGTGCGCAACATTTTATAACAGTCACTTGCTTTGCAAATTTCATTGTCTGATATGCATCCACCATAACCACCAGATATAAAATTAACAATCCCGCTTGGTGTTCACGAAACCGAATATAAAACGATAATTTATTCTCACAACGTGTTGTCACTGTCACAATTATTACCAACATAATACTTAAGTTCAGACAATGCCAGATGAGCGGGAATTGTGACGTCACAAGGCGCTAAAACGAACACGTTTTGAACCAATTTAATTTTTAGTGTTTTTGAACTTTTTTTTTGTTTAATAAAGATTTCGAAAAAACAAATAAAAACACGGGTTATTTTTTTTTTTATTTCAGAATCATCAATAAAAATAGTGCAGTGGCCGAATTCAAATCAAAAAACTATACCTAAACAATTTTACTTTCATTTTTTTTATGTATTGGTATTTTGGTAGGTATGTTGAGATTCTATTCAAAAACGTTTTGTAAATCTCGCAATATCATGTTATGTGTACGACACAGCTGACTTCTGTCAGGTAATAACAGTTTCGTCAATCGTCACGGTAAGACCACCTTGTTAGAAACAGAACAACTTGGCGGAACCTCGATACAGGCAAAAAAAACGATAAAATACAATAGAAAAAGTGACTGTATGGATACGGGTAGCAGATTCAATTTCGTATTAAACCTGATGGAATTTTCCTGACGGTAGTCTTCGGGCAAAGCTTAGGTATACCGACACTGAATGATACTGTACAAATGAGATGTAAATTATTTTATCAAGAACTTGAGATAGAAATAACGAAGTTGAAATTGAAATGAAAAATAGTCAGTTGGTGGAAACTAGTAGAAGTTTCTCAGAACTTGTCAAGCAGTTTTGAATGGTAATCCTTATTTGTTTAGTCGTTACATAATTTACATGGAAGTTATTACATTTAACTTTGGTTAACTTAGATTGAAATTATTATCCTAAGCAGGAAAAATAGTTTGAAGGCGAGTTTAATTATTTACTTGTACCTACCCCGTGGTTATTTTCATCATTTCCTTAAAAATACAAATTAAATCTGTTTGAACTATTTAAAACAACAGGTCAACTTGAAATATGATGCATGGTGAATGGTAAAATTTGATTAGGAAATGTGAGAATTGTGAGTTTATGCAAATAAACTCAATTAAGATCGAGAGAGTTATATGTCGCTACAAGACATGGGCGAGTAGTTATAACCAGATCAATCTGAGAGCGACTTTGAATATGACATCTACCAACAAACGAAAGCCACTCCTCTCACGTATCAGATAACTATGGAAATTATTTTTGATTTGGAAGTTAATTTTATAGAAATATTGAATTCTTTATATTACCTTTTCCAAGCCAACAATAACATATTAATGTTATATGAAACATTAGTTTTTACTTAAATTTCATGGACATTAACCATTATCATGTTCGATAGGATATATAGGTAGATTTAATAGTTATACTGAATGTTATCATTAAAGATTTTGAAAATTCATTTGTAGGATACGTTAGTCGGTATCTGAATATTCTGGTTTAAAAGCATAATCTGAATAACAGTAATAGGTATAAATAGTATATATTGGTTCATCTGACTGGCACGTGGACCAGAGTATGTGCAGTGTCATTCACTTTCCGAACTAGTGTGGTATGGTAAAGATAGTTCGGAGTAATTTGTAACTTTACACAAAACTGTGGTAGAGATTTGAAATTAATGGTTTTGGAAGGTTTTGGATATCAAGAACTTTTGTCACGCACACAGTGATCCAAAATTGAGCTTTCAAGGTAAGTGTTCCAAAGAATAGCTACTTTTGCTTTTTGTCTAATATAGTGGAAGAAGAGATTATTCCCAACAATATTTGTCTCGTTTTTTTTATAATTGTGTTTCCAAGTCACAAGTAGCACTTGGAATGTTCCAGATTGTTGCCGGGAAAAAATAATATTGACATTTTGTAATACCTATTACTCTTACTTTTATTAAGATCCGTTTGACCATATTGAAATCTGAAGATCTCTTTGCTACAACATAAAAAAATCAGACGGCTCGTAACCAATGGATAGGTAAATTATACAGTTTTTATCTTTATAATTTTTCAACATTTTTCGAAAGTGTTTGAATCAAAAGTCTTAGTAACAGATCATATAGTCCTTTCGTCTCAAAACAAACCACCCAAAATATATTTTTACTGAGAGGAAATTAAAAAATAATAAAACAAAAAAATACATTCGTTTAGATATACAGGGGGAAGTGTATTTTCATATTTGTTAAAATTTTATCAGTCGCCTCTTCACCCCCAGCTAACCTAACTTTAATATGTCAAATGGCAGTCCACATAGTGTGTACATCAGTTTAAAACAAATACAATTTGCTATCCAACGGTACCAAAAAACATGAAATCGATGAAAGTAGAATTGAATTAGAAGAACAAATATGTGATAATAATTTAAGAGCTTATCGAGTTCGAATAATTTATTTTATCAAATGTTCAAAGTGTGCAACGCTATTATTGACGAGACAATGTTTTGAAATTTATCGCCTGTGCATTCATTTCACTGATAATTCTTCTAGTAGCTAATGACAACAAAACAAGGCAATAGTTAATACCAATCTTTATGAGGTTTAAGATTCAGTTGAATAATTATTGATAGAATTGTCATTTTGACATCGTTAGTTTGAAAGCAAGAATATTAATTTTCTAATGGGTATTCTCTATAGCCGAAAGAACAGAAATAATCCATCATGGCGCTGAAAATCGATGCGTGTCTAGAACCGCCAAAATATTCAGTAAGAGACAGCCAGATGAAAAGGTGGGGAATAAGTATATGATAGAATTGGTGCGTAAGTTCGAAGAAACTGGGTCTTTGTGCAACAAAAAAACTACATAGGCAAGAGTTATAGACGAAGGCTGCCAGATTGACGTACTAGGACAGTTTGCAATAGACCCAACTTTGTCTGTTCCAAAAGTCGCTGAGCTGATCAATATTTCCACCGCTTCCGTACACAAAGTTTTACATAAGAATAAGTTTTTTTTCATACAAAATTCAAATCTTAGAAGAACTCAGCGCAGGCGATTATGAAAGAAGAACACAATTTTGCGAATTAATGTGCCAGCAAATTGACGAAGACGTATCAAAAATATCTGCTTTACTGACGAATCAACTTTCTACCTAGATGGATTAGTTAATAGACACAATTACAGATACTGGGATAATGAAAACCCACATGTATTTCGGGAAGGTCATACTCAATTTCCAGAAAAGATCAATGTTTGGGCAGGTATATATGGAAACTAAATTATTGGGCCATTCGTTTTGAAAAAAAATTTAACTGGGCAACTGTACCTGAACCTATTATGTGGAAGACGTAATATATTCTTAAATCGTTCAGTCTTTGGAACATTCAGTGGATGAGAATGGATTTATAGAACTTAATTAAGATGATTTCCATTTTCAGCATGATGGAGCTCTCCCACACTATATATGCCTTAGCAGTGCGAGAATGGCTCAAAAAACAATTTCCGGACAGATGGATTAGCAGACGAGGTGCATTGGAATGGCCCGCACGGACCCCAGATTAAAGTCCTGTAGACTTGTTTCTCTGGGGTTATTTATAAACTAAACGGTATAAAACTCAATCTGCAAATATTCAAGAACATCCAAATAGAATAGCACTAGAATGAATAGAGTTATTGCCAGAAAAGTTTACGCTAGCATTCGAGATAAGTTACAAAACTGCCTTCAATATATTGTCTTGCCAATAACGGCGCACATTTTGAAATCAATTATTCGAATTCGATAAACTCTATAATTATTAACAGACACTTTTTCTTCTTATTCACTTCTAAGTTCACCGATTTCATGTTTTTTGATACCGTTGGATAGCAAATTGTATCTCCATCAAAATGATGTATCACACTATGGGGACTGTCATTTGACATATTAAAGTTAGATTAGCAGGATGTGAGGAGGTGATTGATAAAATTGAATCAAATATGAAAATACACATCCCCCTGTATATCTAAACTGACGTGTTTTTTCTGTTTTTTTTAACTTTCCTCTCAATCAACAGATTTTTAGGATGGTTCGTTTTGAAGTTTTGAAATGAAAGCACTGTAAAGAATAGTCATAGATATTTTGATGACATTTTTACTGAATAGACATTATTTGAAAATATTAAAAAAATTACAGTACAGAGTTACAAACCGGAATGCAATAATATGCATGTTCTAATGTTAGTTAGCCATACGCCGAAAAATTAATATTCACTACTGAATTTCAAATGTCACACCAACATCATCCAAATAATACCCACACAATCAATATTGACATTCATCCGATCAGTGAGCAAAGTCATTTACTCATTGTGCCGAAATTACAGTGCATTGGAAAAGATAGCCGGTGTGTATCGCATCCTCAAATTGGAATAGAACGGCAGGATGGTGCCGTTTGGGGAATTGACTATAAAGCTAATCACACAAAGTTACAAAGTACAATTACCCGTATACTACATTGTAATAGGATCAATGCATTCGCTCAAAAATATATCCAATCATTTTGTGTACATACAGAGCATAGGTGAATGGGATAGATGCACGAAATTGTGTTATGAGGCCATGTAATCTAAATAGAAGATTACGATATGAAGCTCTAAAATAAACATACATTTAGGTAAATGAACTCAAATTCTCTAGCTTATATTGCACTGTTGATCATATAACTCTTAGTCTAGGTTATTATTTAAGTTTATATGCAGCTTCCATGATAGTATTTCTGGCTTCTACAGTATCCAGATTCATTTGGGAATATAGTAAGTTATAATATAACATTCTAGTTCAACAGCTTTGTTGTTCTAATTCCTTCATGGGAGCCACTCCGTACTACACCAGCAGGTATAAATGTTCAAATTCAACATAGCCTTTCTTGATATGTTGACAAAAGAGAAGATAATCAAGAACGATGACCTAGAACCCATTCTCAGAATCTCAGTAGGAAAATTAAAAATCATTTGAAATATTCTGTTTCTTCATTGAAAAATAAACTCGAAATTCGATAGAATTTTATACCTATTGACACAGAAAACAATTAAAGTTTGGTTTAGGTTGTATTTAGAAAAATAGTGAAAATCGCCAGGAAAATCACCATTTTTAAAATACCTTGTAACTTCATAATTTCTTTTTTTGATCAAAAAATTCTATATAGGTACATCATTTTTTTCGTAATATTTCAAGACCTAGAAAATTATAGCAACTTAATTTTGCCTATAAAAGCTACATTAGGTTATAGCATAACATGGCTAAATTTTTCTAAGTAATATGATATACCACATGTAACATTTAAAAAAAGTAGGCTCATAAAATCAGTATTTTAATATAGTAGGCCATGCCGGTACCTATACCGCAAATATATCTTTATAGTAAAGTTTCTGTGGGTACCGTCGCTGTTCGATTTTTTAGCATAAAAATACGTACTTAGTATTAACGATTGATTTGTGTATTCAGCAAAATGGACAAAATGTCTCAAATTGTCAATCATAATTTTGTTATGTAAACAGTTTTTTTTTAATTCTGACCCAAAATAAACTAGTGAATAATCCCATATTTTCAAAGTTAATTTATAACTAAGAAATTTTAAGTTCAAAGCTATGTTTTTGGGGTCGACACCGACTAAAATAACGAAATATTTAAAATACCCGTTAGATACAGTTTCGTAGGTAAAAATCTATGTGATTGAAAAAATAAGGGTGCCTTGAAATATATTTAGTAATTTCAATAAGTGCTGATTAATGGCATTTTCGCTTTAATACTCTTTTCAAGTTCTCTATTATTTTAAGGTTCTCAGTTTTGAAATAGAAATCTAAGTAGGGCAAGAAACAAACATTGCTGATTTGCATTTTTATACTTCTATATCGACAACTTGTATCTAATATAGTAATATTTTCTGAATAAATTTCAAAAATAGCATTTTTATTAAAATATGCGGTATTCACTTGCTAGTTTGTTTATCATTTTGCATTTCTATTCTGGCAAAACAAATATAAATAGATTGCTTTTTTATAGTTCTGTCCTAATATAGAGAATGTCCTCAAGCGGCAACATAATAAATTACAATCATAAAGAATGAGGTAGATTTGTTCGTCTAAAAAAATACTTTCTAATACCAACTTTACTAAAATTGGCTACTTTTGTCATCTGATCTGATCATAAATTTAGTAGGAATACTATTAGGGCTCACTCTTGGTTATTATTGCACAATGTTATTGTGGTGAATCAAGAAATAATTACAAGAACAAATGAAACAAACTTGACATTAAATTGGAAAATTATTAAAATTTATTGAAATAAAATGAAATTTTCAGTTCAAATGAATCTTTTCTTCGTTCAGTCTGGAACTCTGAGGTATCCATGTAGTTATGTATCAGGAAAATATGAGAGAAACAGGTAAACCGTATCTACTAGACCGTAGCAAGGGCTGAATCTTGAAAATTTCATATAGGAGCCATCTCGAGGTCCTAGGTCCAAAAAACATTGCTCAGAATAATTGACTAAATAAGCAGTGCAACCCTCAAGGCTCGATTGGATTGAGCGTAGATACTTTCTCGAAACCGGCGTAGCAACAAGAGGAAAAAATCCCACCCACCATGTAAGGTTAGCATTGGTTTGAAGTGTTATGAATAAGTTGGTATATTTCTTTTCAATCACTGAATTTTTACGGCTGCTCTGATTAAAAAAATCATAAACCGCATAGAAATATTCGTGTTCGTAAAGTTATTATTATTTATGTCAAACATTTTGAAGAATGATTGTGAAAAGACATATTACACCTACCCAACAAGCAATCAGTTTATTTTAATCAAATCAAAATTTACGATTTAATAATGTTGTAAATTTCTTTTATAACCCTCCACATGTAACGTACTGAAACTACTTACCTAAACACTAGTTGAGAGACTTGAGCAGCAACTTGTGAATTCTCCAGCGGGTGATCACTGACACAAAAAAACTGACACGTTTCTGATATAAATTCCGGTACTGTTATTACAATATTTGCAATGTGCAACCATTTTAAAAGTTTTGAACTTCAAAGTTCGGTATTGACCAATATAGCAACAAACTATCCCATTTGCTGGTCGCAGATCGCCAAAAAAAAGCGAAAGTTACATGAGAAGTTTCTCCGTGGTGACTTTGCCCCATTACGTATTCCACATCCGGAATATCTGATACAAGCTAAGCCTCTAGAAGCTGCAAACTTCCCGTTGGGAACCCTTCTTCTAACAGAATGGATCGTTGTTTGTCAAACGAATCAATGGTCCAATCACGTTCTCGTCAGAATAGTTTTTCTCTTAGATACAGTGTAAAAAATCTTTGACACTGGACAATTTCTCAAGCCTTTCTGTTTGTAGCTAACGATACATTTGAAATACACAACACAAGCTCTTATATTTTAAGGTGTTGTGGTGGCTGATGATTTTGGATCAATATTCTCAGAAACTTCTATTCTCAATAACTCTTTAAAACAAAGCAACTCAATTATTTCAAATGGATTATCTTGCACAATAATAAAAATATCGGTTCAGTTCACATGAAAAGATGATTATCAAGTTGTTCCAACATTTATAACGTAAAATATTTGAAAACATACAACGCGTAAGCTACTTAGAGGATTACAGAGTTGTCGAAAACTTTTTCCAATTAAAAGTTACATTTCTCATATCTGGGCCTAAGCAAAAAAAAATGTTGATTTCTATTTTGGTAATATAGTATTACAAGTCCGACTTCACATCTTATGTATAAAAGAAAAATAATTATTTGAAATATTTGAATCATTATTATTGACATAATAAGTAACACGAACATGTTTTTGAATAAATATCCTTCGCGATAGGCTTAATATAACCTTAATGTACTTAGGATTTGTTTTCATATCTATTTATACTCAAAAACAGCTCATAGCCAGGACAATATGCTTGTTGTTCATTACTATGAACTCACTTTTTCACAAAACACTTATTCAAATAAAAATAACACTTTCAATGAACCTACGAAATTTCTAAAAAATGGCGATATTTATGATAATTGGAAAGGATACTTAATTTCAATTTTTTCTCCTAGCTTTCATTAGAAGAATTTATTGATTGATTCTTAATAAGAATAAAACTTTATTTGAAAAAATCCCTTAAAAGTTTCATTTACATAAAATATTCATTATATACTACCCATAAGGCGGAATACTATTCAAATTTCTATTGGTAAAAAGGATTGGCCCACATCAAAATGAAAACAAGAAAATCCTTGTTTCACATCAACAAAAGAACAAAGGATACTAACACCGTACCAAATAACCCAGTAACAAAAATCCCTTATAATAGAATTTACGCGGACAGATTCTCGTTTAATTACATTCTACCCCTTTATAGCTCTAATTGTGATGGAGTATCGTCCGAAAAGCGGCAATGAAAAAGTTTCTCACAAAAACACCATATATTTGGCAGCCTAATAACGAAACACGCCACACACAGCTCTAGTGCCTGTGGATTCAAACATCAGTTTTTCGATTTATTATTATAAATTTTACAACAAAACCTAATGCTGGAAAATAAATGTGATTTCATTTTTGGCAGCTTACCTATATACTTATTACGAAATACCTTAAGATCAGAGTATGCTATCGATTATTATTTACGGATCTCAAACATATACACTTACAAAGAAAAGTAAGATTATGAAAACTTATCGATCTATATGAAAATATTTTTTTTAATTAACATTATTTTAAGTACTATTTACATCTAAATCATGAGCCACTAAAAGAAGAAATAATTATAGTAATAACAGTAGGAATATGTCTGTTTTATTATACGAGAATTTTGAGTTTAAAAACAAAAATCCAACACATTCCTTTGAGCAGCATTCTCTGATCGAATAGCATCTAACATTTTTTTCTTTGGAATCTGAGGCATGAGAATTGTATGCTTCACCGTTATGGATGTACCAATTCTATACATTCTGCAAACTGGATGAGTTAGATTCTCATTTGAGTAAAATTTGTATGATCTATTTCATTTTTTTTTGGACTCCCTCCTCCTTGTGTTCTGGTGAAGAATCAGATAATTCTTCAGGCACATTTTACTAACTATGATTCAGTTTTTCTCAAATTCCATGAAATGTCCTGCTCCATTCTTGCTAATTTCCCAGTCTCTCTCCCTTTCTGATCTGCCTCCCATAGTTTGTAACCGATGAATTCCGATTCTTTTATTACTACTATTTCAATGAGGTTAGGATTAGCTGTATGAACGATCTGTAGAATTTGATTATAGTTTCTCAGTTTGAGCCCCCGGTTATCTTTATATCATTGTCAGCTTTTTATGGGTCCACTCCTAACAGGCTTACTCTTCACTGCCTTATTGGTTGCAACTGATAAGGGAACCTTCAACTTAAAGTGGAGTCCGAACCACCGATATGTAACTAAGAGACGTATCATTCAACCAGATCAGAGGGTCTTAAGGCGTACCTACCTTTCCACGCTGCCTTAAGGCGGATTGGTAATGGGCAATTGATATCGACCGCTTGATTTTGCCATCCTATAGCGATCCTTCTACTCCCGGAGTTTTTCAGTAAATTTTCATTTAAGGAAAAAGTCCTTGGCCTAGTTGGGCTCAAACCTACAACCTCCCGGTTAGAAGTCCAACGTCTTACCAAATAGACCACCGGGTTTCTTTATATGCGCTATCCAAAAACAGAATTTGTATATTAAATTAGTAAACTAAGAATTATTAGATTTAAAACTAGATATTATACCCAAAGTGACGTAGGTATCCATCAAAATTGTTGGCGAATTCTCTGTTGGCAGCAATTTACAACTCTTCAAAATGTCACCAACTTCTGTTTCTATATTTTCCATAAATAACTGGCCAACAGGTTTAAGATCATTTCCAGTCACAACTTTCTCTCCCTACCTAGAATATTTAGTTGACAAAGTATCGTCGAGCAACAATGATATAATGCGCAGCGTTTTTTATTTTTATCAAAAGGTAATGGATGCAGCAATACTGAGTATGACGAAGCTTCAAAAGGAAGAAACTACTAAGACAGATCATATTTTTTAAAGCAAGATGAAATATCATGCATAAGAAAAACAAATATACAAGAATTCATTGTATACCAACTCCTACTTACGTTCCCGTTATCATCTACATTCATGTGATGGGATATTGAAATTTGATTTTCTAGATATGTTAAGTGTTTGTTCAAACAAATGAACTAAGTGAGTCATTTCCTGATAATGGTTGGTATATTTGAACACAAAAATGCAAAAAACTAAGGTAACTGTAACAGATTTATCTCTAGAGATGACACCTTTCAAGAATAAAAATGTGCCTCATTGTGAAAGTCAAGTACTAATTTGTTAGGTATATTGGTCTTGTGTTCGATTATATGCCAAGAACACCCTCATTGAAGTGAACTGCTGTTATACTGTATGTATATGTAAGCAATTTTGAATTCAGGGAAGTAGAATATCTCTTTGTTTTTTTTTTTGGTGGGAGAAAAAACCTATTAAGCATAACATTAAATGGATTTCATATGAAAAATATTTTGGGTAATGAGGGAGAAAGTCATTACTGTGAATGCACTTTTCTTAACCTCTGAGGCAAGAACTTCGTTGTTAATTTCGTAAATAACTTGCTCAATTACTTAAAAATGATCAATGTAGTAAATGAAATGTGAGGGGTACGAATGAAGTAGGCCTCTCTATCCCGCATTCGATCTGAACATGAGTTTATTGGCACTTCAGATTCAGATTCATGCGTCAATTTTCCTTCCTATGAGATATCAATTGGACGATAAAATTGAGTAAGTTTGTGATATAATCAGATGCTGATCGAATCAGATGGCATGATGTTACTGTTATGTCCTGAAAAGAAGCTGATTGGAAGAAAATGATGGGGAAAAAGATATATGTATATATATTAAAATACTTCAATGTGGCGATATACCTACATCTATAATGTATGTACCTTTACGTATTTTGTTTCAATAGTACGCTACTATAAGTCATAAATATGTCTTTAGATATATGGATTGGGGTATTCATTTTATTCAGACTTTGTCAATTTGTAGAGTCACTTTTTGGCGGCCGCTATTAATACTTTTTATAAGTGTAATTTTATAATGAGTATAATCATCATCATGTCTGCATCAAAAGAGAAACTGTAATATCAATTACGATTTGTAACAAAATTCAATATTTATCATACTTGGCAGCGAGTTATTAATATAAATTAGTATTAGGATCAACAAAACCGAGATTATGCAATCAGTATCAAGTTCTTCAGAAATCTGATATGACACCAATGAATAATACCTTCTTGTTTGTTCTAGAAGAAGTAATAAGATCTCTTTCAATAACGATTTAAACAGCTAAGGCCTTAATTTCCCCAAACATTTATTTAGAAAGTAAATACAAAGGAAGACGAGATAGCCTCGAGGTAATTGCGTCAAGATGCGAAATGAGTTTCCATTCAAAGAGATCATAAAATAAATAGATATTTTATTTGTTGAAGTCGTGTTTTTCAAAAACAACGCCCTAGGCTTTTTAGACAGATAAAAAAAAATTAAAAACTTGAGCTACTGACATCATAACTAGACTAGAATATTCATCGTACGATCCCGAATATATGATTATTCGAATACACATAGACTCCTACGAAATAGTGCTCCTGAACCAATTTCAAAAATTGTGGCAAATAAGTTTGTTGCTTAACCTTAATTATAGTACTTAAATATCTCGTTGGGTTTAAAGATGAGAATAACAAGGAATGTTCCCAACCCATAAAAATGGGGGATGAGTAATAAGCAGAGGTCTGAATATTTTTGTGGAAAGCTTTCCCGAGAGTTATGCAGCAAAGAGGACTCGACCGAAAATAAGTGGATGAAATGAGATTCTTAAAAAGGGTGAAATCGAGGAACGATCAGTATTAATAGCGTTTCGGAACGTGCAAAATTATTAGCGTTGCGAATTTAATTCTGCATTCCAAAAAAAATAATGGCGCTAGTTAATTTACTTGTAAACTGAAAATATGTATGACGAAATATTTATTGAGCCCCTACTCGGTGAGCAAATAAACTATCCCGTGCAATATGAAATTTATTAAATACAAATGTTACAAAAACTTAAAACCCTTACGCTTCTATTTAATTCAGATTAGGGTTAGATTATATTGCAGTTTTTATATTGAATACATTTTTAATCATATTTCTACCAGTGAGGTCTTATCCCAATATGGCATGGAGTATATGGTAGCCGAGTATTTGTGGTCATCGTAGGTAAGCATGGTAATAGTATTATCTATTTATTGTTGATCCGAATCATAAATATTTGAACATATTTCCCAATAGAAATCTTCACATTTGATTTATTGAGCCAGATGCGATATAGGAAATGAATGCGACGAATGTGGAACTCATCTATATAGGATTTCTTTAAAATTTCCTTACAATATACAAAAACATTTTCTTAAATTTAATTTTGAAATAGGCTTTTGTAATAAATTTCTAACGTAGTCTATATCTTATGATAATAAAAAAAATCCCGATGGCCTGTAGTCAGCGGAGGTAAATTTTTCAAAATTCATTGAATTGAAATTTTAACAACCTTTTCATTGGTATACCTACATGTTATTAAATAAAATTGTCATAGCCTTGCGGTTAGAGGTTTTTGTTTTGGCTGTTGAATATAAAGCAGACAGGGTTCGAGTCCACTTCAAGGCAGATTTTTTTTCGTCTATTTCTTTTCAATAAATATACTATATATTTTTTTAATCAGGTTCTATATTAAGCTCTCCAGAAAATGTACAATTACATCAAATTTATATTGAGTGTTCATGTTTTATCAGTATTTGTTATTTTTCTTTATTAATTTTTATTTTTCTACCTGTGTATTTTATGAAAAATTGCTTTGAACAAAAGTTGTAGGTACTGATTATATCTATAACCTAAAATTATTTTTAATAATATTTACACTACTGCTCTTTTTTGATAATTTTTTTAAATGTTTGAATGGTCGCCATTTTGAAACTACTTACTCGTTAATATATATATATATATATATATATATATATATATATATATATATATATATATATATATATAAACTTTTGAACCAAACGTTTTTTTGGACTAACTTATAGACATATAACAACATGCCGTTGAAATTTTTTCGAAATTCAAAAGTGTGAACGATCGCAATAGGTATATTTCTATAAGAAATTTACCTAAAAATCTACAGAGATAAAATAATATATTAGATTCAATAACTACCGAAAAAAAGTTGAAAACTATCATGCCACATTTCAAACAAAAAAACTGAAAGAAAATCTATCCATCCGTTTGTTACCTACAAAGATATCATCACCGATACACACCTCAAATTTATATAGTCGCTCTATTTGAGTCGGGGGTAATTAGATAAGGTAAATAATCACCTATCAAAATATTTATGAGAAAAAGTTTTCAATTAGTGAAATTGCTTTTTTATTATCTAACATTTCTCATTCCTAAGCCATTTGATAATAGTTTAAGTATGGAGCTTTGATAGAACAGCTTATTTAATTATTTAAAATATGTATTCTTGCTGAGATTCAATTTTCCTTATAGTTCTAATATTTATATTTCAAGAATTTAGTGTAGTTAACACAATAAAATTATTTCAATAAAAATAATTTGAATTCTACCAGACATCATTTAAATTACAATGATTATTATCATACTGCTATGATTTACAATCTTTCAAATATTTGTTTTGTTATCAATACATTTTTTGAAAAAATCTGGATATGTTTTGCTTTGGAGGTGATCAAACAGTTCTTCAAAAGGAATTGGTTAATTTAATTCAACATATAAAACTTTCTGTTTATATAAATAGCATTTTGAATCCTTTTTATTATAAGTTTAATTAATTTGCATTCATTTTTCAACCCCTTATTTTTATGTTTGACCCACAATAAATTAGATAAATCCAACATTTACAAAAACAGCCAGAAAAAATATATAAATATTACCTATCAGGCATACGTTCACAGCTTGAACAAAGTTTTAAACAACTTTTTTACATTGGCGTATACATTAGAAATATGAAATCACTATGAACTAAATGTTCTGACCCAATATGATGCGATATGAGTATATCTGCCCCATTCAAAATTTTCTTCTTCTTCAACTTCCCCCTAATGTCACCTTTGTAGCTTGAGGAGGTTACCTCGGATAGGTACATCTCACGAATTCGGACGGGTGCCATAACTGCCTGTTCTTTTAGGCTCTTTTCTCTTTTATTTGCTACCTTCGATAAAGTTTCTTTATTCTTGCTGGTTCTTCCAATGAGGGTCATCTTCCTTGTTATTTTGTCTCTGCTACCTGGAAGTTTTCATTACGTTTTTCCATGGAATCCTGCTTTGGCTCCACTCGATTGCAATCATTTCGGACTCTGTCTCGCCTTTTTTTACCAACATCTTTCTCAGACACTTAATCATTTCTGGTAGGCGACCAGCATTCGCATACCAAGAGAATGATGCTCTAGAAATGCTTATTGCACTCTTATCTTCGTCTTCTTTTCTATTTCCCTCTTAGCGAAGGTAGTATTGTAAATAGTGAAGTAAGCGGCTATTGGTTTTCGAACTCATTTTCATATTTCTAGATGCAATTTAGGTAGGGTTGGACCTGCTTAATACTTCGCTGTAACACTTTATTCTTAGAGGCTCTACTTTTCTGTTCATTAACCATGTATCTGCTGGTTCTAAATCGGTCCTGGCCTTATAGGTCTTCGCGATCTCATCCATGAAGATTACGAACAATAATGGAGATAAGCTATCCTCTTGTTTTAGGACCTGATTGTATGGCCTACGTTAGGCTGGGTGGTGCATTTTTATTTTCTTCTGCACTCCATATTCTAAGTCCAGATTCTTTGTCGAATGCTATATTAAGATCTAACAAAACCATATAAGTCGTTTTCTTCTTCCTGAGAGACTTACAGACAAGTTGATATATGTTACCGTACGTATGGAGAATATCTGATCTTGAGATTGTTTACCAATAAGCAAACCTGCTCTTCATGATGATCTGGCTCAAAATTTTCTTTCAGCCTCATTTCGAAAACTTTTGAGTATAGCTTTGAAGATACCTTTAACAGGCACATGGCTCTATAGTTTTTTATGTATCAGAATAATTATATTTCTGTGGCAATGAGCCACGACATATCATTATGAAAAATTTGATCAGTTTTCACTTTATTCATACGTTAGATGGCTTCACCAACTGCGCATTCCTTAATATAGTTCTTCTTCTGTGTATGAACTGGGACCTAGTCCCTCTCCGTCCTATCCCCAAACCTGGGCCATTTTGCAAGGGGTATTCTTGTTTGTATTTGATATTCTTCTCCAAGTATTCTCGCCATTCGTTGAGTACTTCCTAGGTTTTGAATTTCATCTGATTATATTTGTCTTTTACACTTGCAATGTTGCGCCCATTATTTCCCTTAAACTGAGGGATCGTTTTCTAAAAGTGTGCTCGCTTACTTGTAGTTGTTTTCTTGCTCTAGGCCAAAATTCAATATCATCGTTCCAAACTCCATCATAATCCCATGAGCTATTAGAAATCTTTTTTTTTTCTCAATTGAATAAAAGTGCTCTATCGCGAAAAGCGATGAATAATGGGAATGCGGATTTATAGCTTTGATATTGATAAATAGCTTTATTATAAATATATTTTGAGTTATTAGAAGCTCTTTCTGAAATGACTGACGTTCTCAGTGTCCTAAATAAAAAAACCTTTACATTTTCTAGAAGTTTTTAAGAAGGTATAGATCTAACAAAGAAATTTTAACTTTTTGAGTTTTTTCTTTTTCTAGAATTCGACGGGTTTATTCAAAGTGATGAGCATTATGAAGCCCTGAAAGTTTGAATATGAGACCAGCTCTCATTGTTTCTCTTTCACATGAAAAAGAATCATATTTACATAAAGAGACAAAGATACAGTCGAATTGTATCCCTTCTTCTTTTGGTAATTGGGTAAACAGAATTTTGAGTGATACATTTGAAAAAAATAGAGAAAATACTGAACCTGAGTTTTTACTTTTTTTTGTGCACATTTCACACACTACTAAAACACTACATAGCTAAACAAAATTGACGTTAGGAAGTAATTTTTATGAAAATTTCTGATAAAATCAATCATATGTTTGAAATACCCAGTATAACTTGGTATAAATTTACATTCTTGGAGTCGTAAAGTTGGTAGATTCTGAACTGAAAATTAGATCAATCCTAGAGAAACATCCTATAGATCACAAATTAATTTTTGTAAATATTTTTTTACATCTCCATCAATAATGGATTTATCAACCGTTAACTCACCAAAAACTCACCCTGTATTTTGCTATACCTAGATAAACTCGTTCAAGTATTTGATATCTTTAATCAATATGATTGATAATACTTGTATTCATTGGATCAATGATTGATTACATCCGCATTCGTTAAATGTTATTTCGTTGAATACCGGACTTATTCATTGATCCGAAGGAATTTTTCATGTCAAGCTAGAATTGTAAGATAAATTTTCCCCAAATGTATTCGTAGTTGGTAGAAACGGTTATTGCCAGCTTTGGCCAATCAATTTTCCAGAGTGTTCCTTTCAATTACTTGTGGTGTGCATTGCTTTGAAAAAATTACCACCAATTTTCATGAGACAAAAGCTAATTCAACGTGAGTGGAAATTTTTCCATTGATAACGATCAAACAAATCATAGCACAAAAACAAAACATGGTGTGGCAACCGCGCTAATTAGCTTTCTGTAAAATCCACAACAATAATTTTCCCAAGACAAATCCTCTATTATCTCATGCTGGCTATCGCCTCACTATAGTAACTACCTTCTCTCTTCTCTCTCTGACGAGTTCTCTTGCCCTTAACGGCTATACGCCTTTTCCGTGTTTATTTTTTCTGCGGAAATTTTTAGAGGCCCTCCTGATACGCCATCTTCTTTATGAGATGGGGGGAGCAGCGTTGGCTTTCGTTATTTGTATCATTACGCACAATGAGTTCCAAGTATCTGTTGCTATTAGAACCAAGCGAGACAGGGCTCTTTGTGCCCTTGAAAAGAAACCGAGCATCTCCCTTGAAATAAAATATTGTCACAGTGCTTGTAAAATGATACAAGTAAAGCCATAATGTCGTACTTGAGAATATTACTACCACCAAATCTTAAATTTCTGGATGTCATTGAAATTTTGCATCAACTGAGTGCCTATATTTCTTTCAAATATCTAGAAATAAATTTCATCATTTCTAAATAGTTTTTATTACTTTCGGTTCTTGTATCAATGGACTCCGCAGCGATTTCTCAGGCCCCATACGGTCTAGAGACTTGAAATTTCGAATTCGTACTTAGATCGCAGACATCTCGCCGCCTGTTAAGCTCCAAGTGTGATCCAATATTGGTAATTACAATTATCTCATTCAATCTCATTCAACCAAGATCATTATTTTGTCGACATGGAACGACAATAGGATCAGTCACTGGAATTACGCACGAGCATGGAGCGTATATATACGTCTCGTTCTCTGGTATATAGGTACTTTCTGGAAGATCGTCTATGGTTATGTCGCAATTGTCAGGCGTCAGACGTTATTGTTAATTTAAAGTTTAATTTTGTGTTGTGGTAGACAAACAGTAATTTGTTATGGAATTGCTGTTTCTGGCAAACATATATACATAAGTATAGTTAAAATCGAGAAAAGGATAGCAATAGTAGGTACTCATCGGTACGGTTTAAATCTTAAATGCCCAATAAAAACTATTTTCAATTTTTTTTCAAAAATTTCACTTGTTTTAAATTAAATGGAACATCTAGATATTCACAGAGTGTGAGTATCCATTTTAATTTTGAGTGAAAATTTTAGAACAAATTGTAAAAACTATTTTAATTTATCTTACTTACAATTTAAAAAAGAAGTGTTCATTATAAATGATTTAAAACCAATTTTCCAGAGATATTATGAATAATAACAAGCTTTTTTCTATTATACAATTTCAATAAATTTTGTATTAAGACTTTCTTCTTCACGCATTCACTACTTGAAAGATATTTCAATCTAATATTTCTTCCAAGCTTGGGAGAGTATAAAGGTAGCTACAGTAATTTTTAAATTAACTCATTATTAGGCTTAATATGAGAAGTAGCCTTTAGTGACAGAAGATCGCAACTGATATTGAACTGAATAAACTCGTGCTTTGCTTATTTTTTTTCATAACTAAAATTATTCATTATTTACAAAATTGATAAAGAACTGATTTGTATTGGGGCTGAAATTCATCTCAGCATTAATATTCAGGTAACTTCACAGAACTCAAGAATGACAAATAATAGAACCTTCCTATTAAAATATCCATGAGTATGCTTCTAGCATGATGTCTTCCACTTTTATTACCACAAAAAGCCCTTCTCCATTTCATCGATAGTTTAGTCACTGTTATGTTTCTTGAATTTGGCTTCAACTGTTTTAATTCATTTAGTAATAAAATTGTTGTAATATCTACGGTACTCCAATAAGCGTGGAAGTGGAAAAAATCCGTTACAATCATATATACTGAACTGAATTGAAATTCGGGATCTTCTCCGCTTCGCCAAAATAACAAGAAACTACGATTTTGTGGGTTAATTTTATTTCACCCAAGAGACAATTTTTATGGCACGCCACTGGCAATATTATTTGATAGCGAAGTTATCAATGCCATGTGCAGGCTTGTCTGGTTGCAGATGTCTTCTTCTTCTTCTTTGATGATTCACCTGGGAATAATCTGATTTCGACTCTCACTGATTTTTGTTCTACGAGGTCTCTAGGAGAAATGAAGTGCTCGCCGTATGAAATTTGCAGTTTATATAGGAAACTAGATTGATCCATCCTTTTTCCACTTATTTGAAGAGCATTTGGCAACTCTTCACAATCCGTGACACATGGGTTTCATCTGGACAGATCCTTGGTATTCCATTCTCATTCCAGGAAATTCCTGTTCTTGTTTTTTGTTGTTGATGTAAATAGAGTAGTTCTCGTTTTTCCTAATTAACTATTCAATCTTATTGAATAGAACCCTTAATTTTCAGTACACTGCCTCCTTCTTATGTTTCGAAATCCCGACTCATGCATGATCCGGTTGAGCAACTTCTTCTTTACCGTGGGTTCCTCGATATGGAGCGAGTCGATCCAGATGTAGCACTTTCATCTTTCCCCGTGGTGTTCGTTCAATGCGATAAACGACATCGTTGAGTCGGGCCTGTATGGTGTAAGGTCCTTCCCAATCGGATTGCAGTTTGGGAGAACGGCCAATCGTTCTTTTTGGATTGAATAGCCAAACCCGATCTTTTACCTGATAACCCTAAGAATTGCCACGTCGATCGTATAAGGTTTTCATGCGGTCACCGACCATACGGATATGTTTTCTGGATTGTTCATGAAATCCTCGTAGTCGTTCTTGCAGCCGACTGGTGAACTCGTCTATGGCTTCCGTTGATGGAAAGCGTATTCGAAACAGCAAATCGCAGGGTATCCTCAACTCTCTCCCGAACATCATGCAAGCTGGGGTCTCTTTAGTAACATCGTGAACCGCGGCACGATATACCATTAGGGCCAAAGGAATATATCGGTCCCAGACCGAAAGCTAACGAGAGTATGATTGAACTTCTCGACCATGCCATCGGACTGCGGATGCAGGGATGTTGTTCGGGTCTTTCTTATGCCAAGTATCTCGCAGACACCTTGGAACAAGCTGCTCTCAAAATTCCGTCCTTGGTCTGAATGTAATTTCATGGGAATGCCGAAACGGCATAGGGTGTCAACCAGAGCCTGTGTTACCGTGGCAGCCTCTTGATTGGGTAGAGCGTATGCCTCCGGTCATTTCGTAAGATAATCCATTATCACTAATATGTACCGGTATCCATCATCACTCGTAGGAAACGGCCCTGCTATATCGATGGCTATCCTCTCAAATGGTGCGCCTACAGTGTATTGCTAAGTCTTCTCGGGTGCTCGACATGGTACCCAATAAAACCGAGCTCGGATTTTCCCATTGGTACCGTAGCACACCGTCTTCCAGTTTCAGGCTGTCCCAAAGACTCCAATATGCTTTGGTGATAGAACCAAATTCAGCTACTCCATGCCAGTCTGAGCGTTGGTTTACTGTGTTTTCCATCTCATTATTGGCGGCAAGTCTGGATCAGCCTGTTGTTCACGACTGACAGCCTCTTTGGACCATTCATCATCCACCGGTACTAGCGCCACCAGTCTCACAGGAAAGTTGTCCAGTGTTTCTACCCCCTTGCATTGCTTATACGCAGTCGTGCAGGGTCTCCTAGATAGTGCGGCTGCATTCCCATGCATCTTACCACTGCGATGCTCAATCGTGAAGTTGTATACTTGCAACTGCTCCAACCATCGGGCTACCTGTCCTTCCGGTTCTCGAAGTCTCATCAGCCAGCGCAGTGATGTGTGATCTGTACGAATAGTGAATACAGGTATTTGTGGAAATGCCTAAGAGATTTGACAAAAGCAGGCAATCCTTATCTTGTGGTGCAGTAATTGCGCTCTGCGTTACTCAACACCCGACTGAAGTTGGACACAACCTTCTGCTGACCGTCTTCATCCTGCGACAGAATACCTCCAATACCGACATTGCTGGCATCTGTATCCACATAAAATTGGCGACGTGGTTGTGGGAAGGTCAGTATGGGGGCCGTACATAAGGATTCCTTCAACTTCTGAAAAGCCTCTTCGCAATCTGGCTTCCACTCGAATGGTTGGTCTTTTTCTGTGAGCCGATGTAATGGCTTAGCCAGGTTGCTGAAGTCCTTGACGAATCGGCGGTAATAGGTACATAACCCAAGAAAGCTGCGAAGCTATGAGACATTCCTTGAACTCCTTGTGGAGATACTACGTGACCGAGTTATCGTACTTCCTTCCGGAAGTGTTAGCATTTATCCGGGTTCAACTTCAACTTGGCTCGTCTCAAACGTTGAAGTACTCCTTCCAGATTATGCAGGTGTTGGCCAAATGTCTTACCCATGACTATCACATCATCCAAATAAACCAGACAGGTCTGCCAAGACAATCCTTCTAGAACAGTATCCATCAATCGCTCAAAGGTGGCAGGAGCGTTACACAACCCAAACGGTATAACATTGAATTGCCAGAGTCCGTAAGGCGTGATGAAGGCAGACTTCATTAACTATTCAATCTTATTGACTAGAACCCTTAATTTTCAGTACAATACGAACAGGGAAAGCTATCAAAAATGTGTTCAAAAGAATTGTTTCTATATTTCCAGAACTAATGATGTGTTTCAATTAGAAACAACCTGTTGAAAATGTATTGAATAATTAAATATTCAAACTGTCTTGGTATATTAAAAATTTAAATTAAGAAAGTGCTGGCCAACTAGTATGTAACAGAAGATGAAGCTATAGACGATACTTTAGTAGAACTCGAACTTAGAATAAAGCTAATGAGCCACCTATTCATAATTAAATAGTTGTGCGCTGAGATATCACAAAGTTTTAAATAATGCAAATTTAATTATTGTGCGCAAACTTCAATTGCAGAACTTCATTTTCGGATAATTTTAGCATTCACCACGAGAAATTTCTGTAAATGTTACGCTGAAAGTACAGATTTACAAATGTAAAATGAGTTACGACATATAGGTAACGGCAGAATTAACTTTACATTATAAATATATGTCGTGGCCCAATCGTAAAATTACACATATCGTGAACCATTATGACCGCATCATGACGTATTGGTCAGATCAATGAATAAAAGTTGTTTATTGATATGAACAACTAAACATACGACCATCTCATAATATAGCTAAGTATAAATAATCATATGGTAGCAAAATCGTATTAACCACCGTTCAAGGTGGTGAAAATAAAAAATATCATGGTTAAGGAAATAGAAGAAGCTCCTATATGTCGATATCACTCTTGAAAATTTAACATCTTTGATCTTCCTTAGGACTCTAACTCAGAAACCCTTCAACATTTTTGATAAATGTCCTCTTTTTAATGGCGGCTGGAAATGATCTTCAATCTCAAAAGAAAAAAAATATTTGCCAAAAAATGACCCCTTAACCTTACATTTGATAAGAAAACAGAACTGTTATAAGATCAGACCAGGTGCATTCAGTCCAATTGTTTATTTGTCCGTCTGTCAGACTCTACTTGCTCCATATCAAATAAATGAAAATAGTTCAAATATATATTTTATTATAGTTTTGAAGTAAATGAGCAAATTGGCCTTACGCCTAAAACTAGTTATTCAACAGAAAAAAAATCAGAATATAGGGCTCTACTATATTTTATAGGGAAACCAAAGCCAAATCCTATGTTCGGAACCTTCTCCACGAGATCTCAACTCGCGCTTGACTATTTTTTGAGAGATTCTGATTGGAATATCGATGCATATTTATTATGTGAAAAAGGTCGTTTTTATGAAGCGCGTCAATTATACAGTTTTTGACATTAAACTTTGGTCCTAATTTTCCAAGATATCAGATTATTTTGTAATCCATTGTCATTTGAGAGCCACTACGACTTTGTTACTTCATGAATGTGAATAGGTCAGGTAAAAAGAAATAGTAGGTACGTCGTCTTAATCCTGGGAGAATAAAAGCAAAACTTCTACCATATTTTTATTTTCCTACTCTAATATAGTAACTGTATAAAGAAAGTAGGTATTGTAATCGTGTGAAATTTTCGGTATCGAGATCTTAACAAATGTTGAAGTCTTAGAGTTTTCTATGTCTAATAAACATATTTTCAGCCATTGGTCTGTTTGTCTGTCTGTCCGTCTGTCTGTCTGTCGGTGTCAAATTTATCTCGGAAACGGATCGGTGTATTTTGTTGCTTTCTTTTTTATTTTGTTTGGTACCAATATCACACATCGGTGGCACTGAATGAGAATCCTGTATACACGGGGTGTTGAGCTATAACCAAAAAACGTGATTTGCTCAAGACTATAGCGCGAAAACGGCTCTAAGGATTTTGATTAAACTTGCCTAAAGTATTCTTCTGGGAGCCCTTTACCACCCACACATAGCGCCATCTCTGAGAAAAAGCGCAAAAAAAGTTATGCTTGAATGAAATTCCGTATTTGCCACATGTTTCTTCAGATTCTGGCTAAACGTTTCATTTTGCGAAAAAATGACCATTGTTGTTTGTCTTGGTAGCACGATTTGACCAGAATATTTTTACTTTACTACCGCTATTATCGTCGCTATGTAAGGAAAATATTGTACCTAATAGTGTAATTTTTTTCATTCACTGGAATTTGTCTGCAAGCGATAGGAAAGTCGTATAAGTGGACACACCAGATTTTTCTTCTTTGGGTGCCATACTCGTATTCGAGCGTTGGCGGCTTCTCTGCTTTGAAAGTGTTACCACAGACAAGGGGTCCTACAGTTTAACCTGGATTCTGAACCACCGATGTGTCTCAAGATAAATCTTAAGAGCACACCCTTCCAGAGGTACTAGGGAATATATACTCTCAATGGTTTCCCGTTGCCTTGTGAGAGGAGGAGAATGCAATGCGACAGAGACTCGAAAGCGCGTCCACATCAACGGTCACTCGTCCAAGCCGTTTCCATCGTATTGAGCTGCTTAACTTCGATGATCGAAGTCGGTCAGTGTTAACCCGCAGCTATACGCTCCTTCACCATATACTTCAAACAAAAAGAAAAGATCTCTATAGAATGTAGATCATATACAGGGTGTATCATTAATAATGGGAAATATTTATCCAGGATAATCTTGGACTCAAAAAATATAAAGGAAGATTAGGCACTGTATACGAAATTATCTATACTTTTTTACTTATATTATAAAATTGTAAAAAGCCGATGTCATTAAAGATATTTAAGAAAAAATAATATGTGGGGTCTTTATTAGAACAAATGAAGCCAAAAAATATTTTTTTGAATTTTGTTTGTCAGTCTGTATGTTTGCACGCGCATCACTCAAAAACTACTGCATCGAATAGAATACAGTTTTTAACGATGTATTAGTAGAGGTCTAACTTAAAATAAATGATACATTTTATTGCGTCTGTATGTCTTTCTGTATGATTGCACTCTCATCACGCAAAGACTAGTACATGGAATTGTATTCAATGTATTGCTAGAAGTGAAGTGATTGGCTAAATATTAACGTTAATATCAAAACCAAATAAAAATTATAACCTTCAAAAAAGATCATACACATAGATTTCAATGATGATTCTATCAATTGGAATAATTTTGCCCTTACCTTACCATAGTAACATGTTTTGCCACCAGGTAGCCTCCGCCCATTTGAAAATTTAGATATAGATATTCACAGTTAACAAGGCTGTATCATTATTTTGATTTTAATGTGTAGAAATCATTTGTTTATTTTTTGTTAAAAGAAAACATAGAAGTTATTGGAGAATTGATACTCTAATGATAGTTCCACCAATAGGGTAAAATTTAGGGAGGATTTCTCTCAAATGGTAGCAGAAACCAACTTTAATACGGTGTACAGTTCCTACCTTTCCTGCAAAGCATCATACCAATAATACTTTTAAAGCACGGGACATATCAAATTCAAATTTTCAAACAGAACACCCTGCAACCCTACAATAAACCATATTTTCTGTGTTAAATCTCTTGAACCGAAGCTTCTCCAATAAAAATAATATTTTGCGTTAATGATGATACACAGTGTATACATTGTTTACCTGAAACAATAGTGCTGTGACCCTCTGGGTTCTCACTGTCCAGAATCCAGTAAATTAACACCAAAGTCAAAATCATCATTGAACATACCTACTTACTTACAAAAGACATAAAAACGTCCTCTTAATTACCATCGCATACGAGTTAAAGAACCTTGTACCGTTGAGATATGTCAAAATTAGATATAACGAAAGATGGATCCATTATTCAAAAAAATCTACTCAGAAGATCAAAGGGCTTTTAAATGTAACACTCTGAAGAACTTCAAGATTAGCATATTCATACAGTCCAATCAATCTGCTCTACGTCGACATAACGCATACCGTATACCTACACCATTTTATGCAACTACACTGGAGAGTCGTTGTAATTGCCAAAGAGACCCAACGTTCATCAAACTGTTTGCGCACTGATTTAGCGGGTACCTACTAGTGCCCCTTGACGCTTAGTCGAGTCGATTAATTATACGCCTTAATTTGCTCTATTGTCATGTTTATTAATTGCCTTGTGATTAGGCAATTTTAACTTGAAACTTCGATTGTCGTATATACACTAGCTATTACTATGTCCTGTTTCTAGAAGCAAATATATTTGGCTAACAAATTACACATCCAAATTAGACATCTGGGCATGTTGAATTACCTCCTAATAGCCAAGGGTTGTGGCAGCTCTCATTATATTGAAAATAATTAATTATTATCATTCATCGTTCGGACCATAATTCAGAGTTTTGTTCAATATAAAAATTGGACAATCTTCATCAGATAGCACACGAAAAAGTATGAAATAACCATACATAATACAGAAATCGTATGAGTTGGTGCCAGAAAATGATGTATCTCCTATAGAAGATTTTTTTGTTTTTGATTCCTACAATATGTGTTGTTATTACATATTTTTTGGTGCAACATCTAATGAAGTTGATCCTAGTTTTCTTCAAGTTGTTTATCTCAATATTTTTAGTGATCGTGGCTAATAGCTCACAAATAAGGTACCTATTTTAAGACTTTCATCAATACTTCTCAAATACCTAATTCTGACTTCCTTAAGAGTTCTGCAAGAAAGAATATTATTTAAGATTTTACTGGATACTCTGGAATAGAATCTAGGACATAAATTAATATTTTTAACCAAAAATTGGACCGACGTTATTATTTGGTGCACTGAAAAATACAAAATAATATTAATTCTATTGGTGCTGGTACATTTGAAGTTTTGTAGTTGAAAACTTTTGGCATCAGCTTCACAAGTTCCAGCACCAATAGAATTAATATTATTTTGTATATTTCAGTGCACCAAATAATAACGTTGGTAGGTACAATTTTTTGTAAGAAATATTTATTTCAAATGTTCAATATAAATGTTGAACAAATAACCTGGTCCTTAATTTGGTTGACTCAGTTTTTCAGTTTTTGAAAGAAATGACCCCCTCTACATAGCGAAAATACACATATTTGTGATTTTAAATTCGCTATAACTCGAAAACCGTAACTCTTTTGAAGAAATGTTCAATTTAAACGTTTCCAGATATTGGCATATCTTCAAGTCTGCCGCCTCATATTTTAGATTTTCCATAAAAATTGACCCCTGCACCCCATCGGGTGTGTTTTTTTGGAGGGAAGGAGATTTTGGATTTGAATTTTCACGAATATGGGACCATTTCTCAGGTATCCTCTTTGAAATCAAAAATCATCAAAAAAGCAGACAGTCGAATTGTATACCTCCTTCGTTTGGGTTCGCCGGTCAAAAATAAATAAAATGGGTGATTTCGTTGAAGAAAAAACTATCCACGACTCCTGCTTTCTAGCTAACTATCAGTCAGATCCGAGGCCAAAGCTTGAAGGAATGAAAAATTAATCATCAAAATCAAAAGACGTTTACTATGCGAACCGAGGTTACATACATAAGAAATTCAAAAATTTTCCATTTTGTGAATTTAAAGAGAATTGGTAACAACAGACGGACATACAAGTAGACATACACAGACACAGAGTGACCTTATAAGGGTTCGGTTTTTCATCGAATGAACGGAAAGTTGACGTTATGGATCTTTTGACAATCACTCGATAAATTATGTACCTACCTCCTTGGCTTACTTGTGAATTTCAACTTTTAAATTTTCTGAGCCCGTGGTTAAGAAGCTCATATATTCAGAGAAATTATTTCTACAAATGCCCTAATAATATACTTCCATTAATGTTTAAAATATTTAATATTCAGACAAGAAACCGGTTCTACTATATAGGAATGAATCAATAAGAACTCTTGAGAGAATTTTATTCTGTAGAAAATGGAAAATTACTTTCTGAAACAAAACACTAAGCAAGCGATGATAAATATTGTTTATTTAAAAATCAACAACCAATTCAAGGGGCTTGTTTGTATTTCTACATTTCAAATTGTTCCTGGTCAAACATTAAAGAGAAAGCATAATAAAGAGTAGGTAGAGGGACCGAACTTCAAGAGCTACGACTTGTCCTGTTCGACTATAAAAAGTCAGGAATGGACGAGATGCGTTCAACGACACCTTCTCCTGTAAGGTTAAACTCCTATTTAGCCCCATTTCACGCATCGCAGAACATTTTATCCTCTGTTTACGTCTTTAGAGAAATGTTTATGATGTGGTTTTAACAAGATTCATGCTTTCTGTTGAGGGTTATAGCTACGATGAAGGCATATTATTCCTAACTAACACAAACTTAACTTTTGTACATCTTAGTGTAATAAATTATCAAGTTAAAATTATTGTAATTAGAATCAAATTTATATTTGGGTCATAAATGCACTAAGACATCGAACTATTTAAGATCATGAAGTTGTTCCCTCAATAATATAATCATTGATTTTTATCTTGTAACTTGTGTGGTCATCTGCTATATACAATTACAGATGAAATAATAAAAAAGCGTGATCAGCTTGTCAAAGGGTCGTTTCTCCTGTAACTTTCGTTACTCTTATATTTTAGTTGTGTAGAGATTTTATTCATTTATTTATGAGCTTTCTATATTTAAGTGTTGTTTGTTATGATGGATGAACAATGGAAATAATTATTTCTAGTTTAGTTTCTCCGAAAATAGTTATTTATATTATAAATATTCATTTGGAATCACCACAGGTCATTATACCATCAAAAACCACTTAGAAAAGATGGGTTTGTTGAAGATGATTCCATCTGATTCTGCACAGAAGCAGCAGAGTCTGTAAATCTTAGCGCATAAGAGACTAAGAGTTCTAGGAAAAGCGTTTCCCACCTACGAGTAAGTAAAAGCGTGTGGTGCAAGAGCAATAATTAATTATTTCAAGGAGCTGGATTTGAACCCAGATATAAATGTACAATATTACAACATCACGGGTTGATACAAAAGACCCTAAGGTCGAGGTGTCCCACAGAGGGAAATGTCCCTGGAGCCCGTTGTTAATGATAAAAATACATATTCCTAAAGCTTTATAATGCCAATTGTGATTAAACAGAGTTGTACATCTCATTTCCATAATTTTAGATAATGTGCAATAATATAACTTTTTCTTATATACCATCAAATCTAGATTTGGAACTTTTGGAGTTTGCCACCCCTACCATTGCCTAATTTAATCTACCGCATTGTTATAGGCTTGAATAGAAAAAGAGGTTGTGAGGAAAAGAACTGCTTTTAAAATGGTTGACGGAAAACCTTGTATCAATAAGCAGATATCACCCCTAAAATTGGATAAATACTATAAAACACGTGCCTAAGCTTGAGGAAATAATTTGAGGAACTCTAATGCTACTTTAAAAAAATATGTTTTACTTTTGTTATGGGTATTCTTGTTTCGTACACACAACTAGTTAACCCATTCTCGGCTTTTCGACTTGTACACCCACCAATGTGATGGCCTAAAGGATGTTGGTACCAGGTAAAATACGTAGATACCTTTATGGTTAGGTAATCACGAATATTTCAAAAAAGCGCGTGTATAAAGCAAGAATGAATCCTTACTTATTAATTTTGGAATTTATTCTGACAAATGGAAATCAGAATAGAGTCGATTTCATAATCAAATCTTTAATGGGAGATTAACTAATTATCCAATTTGCTTAACAGATGATTTAATGACGCATTAATAATAATTGTTATTGTTTACTGAGTATGGTGGTTAACCTGCAAATGGAACCTTGGAACTACGAATTTGTTATTGCAACTATATTTTCTGTCAACTGTCAAATATAAGATCGAATTCGAAATAGTTATTAATTGTTCGAGGTAGACTACGAATTGTTGGTGTACACATACATATTTTTTTAATTTGTTGAGAATTGGTTTAAAAGGAATAATTTATTTAATTTCTATTCTTTTGAATTTTGAGTTTTTCTAGGTTAATTTAGGTAAGTTGGTTATGGAACATTTTTACATAATCACTTCGAAATAGGTGTGGTTACTTACATTTAAAAAAATATCTTCATTTTTAAAGTCACTGCTCACAGATCATCCATCTAAACTGGTGTAGGTACCACAACCTGTTGCTAATTTATCAGTTTTTCACTTAATGCTCTCTTTCTTTTTAAGCTTGGTTTTTTGCCAGCTTCTGCTATTGCAATTGTTCATCCAAGCTAATTATAATTGTCTGTGGCATGTATTTTTTCTGTTCCTTTACTTTCAGTTATATATCTACAATCTGTTCCACTTCACGTAAAATAAGAACTTCCTCTTCTTTATCGTTCGACTTGTTTGTTATTCTACGCACATTCTTACGGCCCGTTAATATACTTGTCCTTATGCCCAGGCCCAAAGGGTTTCACGGAAACCGCTCTTACGAGATTTCGTATATCTGTTCATAATACAGTATCTGGCAAAACGTTCAGATTTCACAAATAGAAGAGTTTTCCCACCCAATATAATGAAGCGATATACGAAGTCTTGTGAAATCGATTTTTGTTGAACCTACTAAGGCCATCAAATAATCCAGACCAGGCAAACTATATATTAAATACTTTGGATTAAAAGTTGATACAATAATTAATTAAAACAATACGTATACTGGTAGCAGTAACGTTCCAGATCCAAGGATTGCAATAGTTATACATACATAATGGGAGATTAGTTAATTGACGTTATCAATGCTATTACGAAACGAAATATTTTAATCCATCATCAAACTCTGTTAAGCAAATTCGAGAGTTAATTAATCCTCCATTCGCAATTCGATTATAGAATCAGCCATTTCATTGATAAACGGAAATTGTGAGCATTAATGAGGTATAGATAATAGATGAAACATTTAGGTTGTCTTGTCATCCATCCCATAAAAGGACTTCAAAATAAGATGACCAATCGAATGTGACCATAACATTTTTATAGCTTGCTAGATTTCAAATGAAGGTAAAAGCTTCAAATAGCTTAATTTTGTAGATTGGTTAACAAATGAAAGAATAGAGATTTCTCATATTTTCATTATTCTTCGGAAACCGATTTACCAAATAATCTAGAATAAGTAGATTATATTTATATAAACCTATAATGAGATTTATTCTTTTCATCAGAAACTTGGGCAAAAAATGCCATATGCTGTAGAAGAATAGAAAAACACAATGTTTTCGTATATCAGGAAAGAAATCTTTAAAAAGCACTAATTTAGCAGAAAAGTCATCGCTCTTTCTGTTCTTTGAGTAACAGTAATATATTTCACCTCATTGAATGTGACCTCTTGAAAGGAAGATTCAAGTACCTATATATTTTTTTCTGATTATTAACTACAGTTACTGAAAAAAAAAGTTCTTAATCGGTCTTTATCGATTTTAATCAATCTTTCCTGTATTAGCCTTTGCACTAATTATCACATCTAATATACGATTTGTAAGTATCTTTGCAGACTTCTAGATGCTGTAGTCGTCGCTTAGTCGTCAATTTATGAGGTTTCACATTATTGTGTAAGCTATTGCAAATGAGATACATTTTTCCCTATTTTGTAACAAACTTGAACTTTAATACAAATTAAAGGTATTTCAATTAATGTCACCCAAAAATGTGATTTCAGTTTTCGTCATTCTATTGACTTTTACTGAAGTAAGCTGATGTTGAAAGAAAAGTTTATCAACTTGCCCATACATAATCCAACACGTTTCCCTAGGCTCCACTCACGAGTATAAGAAGCGTTTTTGGTCTCCTCAGCAAGTTCAACAAATTTAGTCTCTTAAACCTTCCCATACACAATTTAATATTTTCCTGTACTCGACCAAGTTGCATTTGTATGAGCCCTGTTAACGCTTGATTTTAATACTCAACATCTTTGTACTAGGGGCTAGGGTGAATGCCCCAGTAAGCCGGCCCCATGTAGTGGTCGGCCGCATATCCCTTTAATTATTTATATTTTGAATCTCAAGCATTTTTCAAGTTTCTTATGTGCATATTCGAAATCTCCAGTTTATGAACTGTACGGATACCAACTTCGCTTTAGGTCAGATCTAACTGAATTTCAGCGAAAACCGTTCAAAAAGTTGTTGTTCTTCAAGCAGTGCCAAACATCTTGGGGCCAATTTCTGTGCAACATCGAGAGCTCTTATAAGTGATTTGTGTAACGGATGTTTTGTCAAATAACCTTAATTCGATAGGAAACAATTCATTTCTATAAATTTTGTGTAAAAAACAAGGTGGTCGGCCACTAGTTTCGGAATTTTTGATAGTAACTAGTAGTCGGCCCCCCGGCTCATGAGAAACAATTTTATTCTTTCTCTATCATATTCAATAAGAACAATATTCACATTATCTTTGTCTTATTGCATAGTTTGGTATAAGCTTATTGTCTGTACCAGTAGACAGCCGTGCGTACGACGCTGGGAAAAAAAATCTTACAAGTCATCAAATCTGGTGGCCGACTACTAGAATTTACATCTTTTCGTAATTTTACCAGTAATCGGCCAAAAGATTTCTGAGGCTATTTCAAGCAAATTTTGCACAGAAATGTTCATTTTAACATTCCTTAGGCCATGTCAGGCCGTGCGAAAACAAAGATTAATAAACACAATTATGAAAAATTAGCAAACGCTTTTGAATCTGTGAGAAATCATCCTTTGATAAGGGAAATATGCCGAAACTATGGAATACTCAGTTCAACTCTACAGGACCGGACAATTACAATTTTCGCACTGGATTTTTTTTTACCGCAAAAATAGCATTCAACCCTTTCAAACGAAAGTCGAAAAGTATTTGTCAGCAAAGTTAATGTGTGATGATTGTGATGTCACTAGAAATTACTAAATTACGATGAAACTACCTACATTTTGTATGTGGGCCCAAAATACCTAGTTCAGGCCTGGTAAGAAATGACCAATTTTAGGGCGACCGACTACTAGTATAGGTACGGCCGACTACTAAAATACAAACGGCCGACTACTAGCAAAACGGTTCCTATTAGAAATAAAAATTAAGTAAAAATTCACATTCCAAAAACGATTGCCTCTATCTATACTATGCGATAACCCATTCTGCGAGCTACAAATGCGAACCAAAGTTTGTCCACTCAGTCTACATATGCCCATGTCATTGTCAGTTATAGTGAGATTACTTCAAAAAAGGCCGACTACCAGCACATTCACACTATAAAACATGAAAAAAATATGAAATAAAACTATAATAGATATTGGAAGACATGCTCTTATATCTTTCAAATGTTAATATACAAAATATTCGATATTATTTGAGTTTTTCTGCCGCAAGGGAGTTGAAACATCTTTCATATATGAGAACTGAAGATACACAATACCTACAAATAAACAAAACAGATGACGGTAGAATTCCTTCTATTTGGGTCCTCAAGAGAATCTAAATATCCTGAGAGAACATACTATTACAAACACCATGATCAATTTAAGAGCACAGTTTAAATGAATTAATCCAGTTCAGAACTTGCTACAATTCAATTAAATTAGGAAAGTACATCAATACTCGTGTAAGTTCATGTTCCATCCACTTACGTTTGACTCTGTCACTGATTTTCAACAGTTTCATGTATATGAAGATCTCGGTAAACAATTGAAAGGATTGCTGATTGGTTTAATTCAGAAAGCTTTTACTGGAATTGTGTGTCGTTGTTGAGAGACTCTCGCAATGACTTATAAATATGGAACAGATGGCGTTCAGATGGATTGGAAAAAGAGGTCATGTCTTCGATCCCCTTCAAGCTATTTAGATCTACCTTCAACCGAATGAAATAATTTCCTGTTATATAAAATGAATAATATATATTTGATATACAAGGTCGAGTCATTTATGGTAATTCGATCTAAATTATCTTTACACAAGAATATTTCTTATGGGGGTCTGAGCTCAATGATCGAACTCATTAAATAATTATATTTGAACACTATTGAGGTACCTACTCACTTCTGTTAAATAGTAATTATTAGATACATCATTTTTTGAGTTTTGTTAAAAAAATGGGTTGGTCAAAAATCAAACGCCGGTCAGCTGTACGTTTTCACTACACCACCGCGGCATTTATCTTCATTATCCTATACATTGATAAATAAAATTGGCTGGCCAACATAAATTTACTTTGTTTAATTTAATATATTTGTAACACAAACAAGCTTTACGGATGCCAAATTTCATAGTCATCTGCGACCTCTTTATCCTTAAAATTGGGTCCAAGGAATTCCCTCCACATATTAATATAAATGTACAACAATTATTAGCGAACAGACAACGTGATATCTTCAAGTTCACGCAAGGTTTTATGAGCAAACTATGGCCAAGGTCTTACTAGCGTACCTAGCGATTTATTTCCTCTATTATCATTACAGTATAGTATTTATATGTAAATCTATATTCAAGATTACTTGATTCATTAATATGTTGTTTTTTGAAGGAAAGATGAGGATAACGCATTTTAGTTTTTCTTAAATAGATTAACATAAACGTCTGCTGGTGATGACATTATTATTTAAGGGAACTTATACCCCAATGTCACACTTATAGTTAACGAGGGAAGGATGTACCAATTATTGACGCCAAAACAGTTGGAATCCGTAGTCCGGCAATTAAACTTGAGGCGAATGCTAAGGGATTATTTTAATCCTATTGGTATTTTCGACAATTAAATTATATCCTACTAAGAAAGATGCATCACAATAATATGTCCTCATACCAGACAAAACGTCCCCAAACCATAAACCTAGTCACCAATCGTGAAGAATATATTGAACTAACTAAATCTTTTCCAAAACCAAGCACCAAGAACAGTGTAGATTGTATTGGAGGAAAGGAAACTTTACTACTATATATATATAATATATATAATATAAACCTAGCCAGCAACGGTGTATGGCTAAATAAAACAGAGAAAACTATCCCAAAACATAAACCTGGTGCTGAGACCAGGGTCCCAACGTATTCAGTTAGAAAAAAAATTCTCAAAACTTATCCAAGATACAAAAAATAATACAATTTTATAAATTACTAGCTTTTGCCGGCGACATCGTGCGCGTGGAAAAATGCATCCAATTCCATTCCATTCATTGTAGCAGTTTTTGCGTGATGCTTGTACAACCATACAGAAAGATAGACAAAAATATATATATATAAAAATATATATATATATATATATATATATATATATATATATATATATATATATATATATATATATATATATATATTGTAACGGGCATATAAAAGTGACTGAGCTTTATTTATTTCTACAGTATTTATATATACACACTAAATATCCATAACTATATACAATTTATATTCACTGCCCAAGACTTACTCGTCTGCACCAGGCGATTGCCCCTTACTGACTCGTCTGCAGCGGGCGATTGCCCCTGACTGACTCACTGACTCCGCAGCACTCTCCAATTTATAGGCAAGCAGATTGGCTCTCGTATTTTCTACACCCATCTTCCGATGCCAAGCGAGCTCTCCCGAACTTGCGCGAAGTTACTAGAAGCTTCGGGAATATGTCTTGACCCAGGCATGCATGGCTGACCAATACCAATAGCGGTATGCAACACACCACCCGGGTCCCACCAACGCCAGCACTCGCTAAGGTGCTCCGCCTTCCGACGAATCGCACACGCCCACCATTATGGCACCGATCACCGAAGCCAAGTTCGTTACAATATATATATAATGATGTTTCAACTACCTTCCGTCTTAGCGTCGTCAAAGATAAATGCAGCATTATTCTAGTCACCAGTATTTGGCAAGGTACCTACTGTTGTTAGGCCACCAAAATAGTGACTAGAGACACAAATAGCAAAGATAAGACCAAAGACAAAAACAAATTTTTAGTAAAAGTATAAAAAATGTAAGCGTATAATCTGCGGAGAAAATTCAATAGCAACTAAATAGTTGCTAATTTTTACATAATCAGCCCGACGGAATATCGATTTTACGGAAATAATCCCGCATTGCACTTCATCTGTGAGTGCGAGTTTTTCGTAAGAATAGGGGCGATCTTTATTTAGGAAAAGGATTTAGGCACCTCAGACCAAAGAGACCAGTACAAACAAAAACACTTGAATATTTTTGAGCTGACTTAAGTATAAAAGGTTCTGGAACTCAAGTTTAAAAATAATGGTAGTGATATAATCCTCAATCTGGATTTTGTTCTTAGGAAAATAATGTAAATGATTTGAAGATCTTTTTTCAATATTCCAGAAAACTACACAGAAAATATTATTTTCCATGCTGAAAGAGACGGTGCAAACAAATTAAAATTCCATAGGTCCATATAGAAAAAATCTTTTATTGCATTATTGGAAATATATAATTAAATACTTTCTCTTGAGCAGATTGTCCAATATATTGTTATTATATGTACATATTTATCCTTTTCAAATTGACTTGTACAGTTTACGTCTTTATTCAACTGATTCATGATTACCTATATTTACTTCTGTAGATGAATGAGTTTTATGTCTCATAATTATGACCTTTTGTCTATCAGAATATAAATCGGATCAGAATGAAACACGTTTGATTTTGATAATCCATTGATTCGATTATGACCGACATCGATTATTGATCGAGTTTCCTTTTCCAGTGTAGGCACCTACTTTGTGATCTGTTCTCTATCGACGTCGGCTTACATCAGACCAGGAGAAATACGGATCCAATAATAATAGTTGCCTTAGGCTATACCTACATTGTGATGAACAAGCCTTGAATGTGAAGATCAATGGAACTAATCTTATCATAGCTCAGCTATGATGTTATATTTTACTGCTGAACTGAGGAAATTTATTTGAAAATAGTCAATACCTTCATTGACTGTTGTGAATTTTCAGAAAATGAATCTAACCTAGAAAAGGAGTATATGCTATTTGACAATTGAATACACAAGGATATCCCTACCAGCTACTGTCAGCTACATGATACAGATAACTACAAATTAATATTTAATAAATTTCAAATGACAAACAATGCATCATTATCAGAATTATTCACAGTAACGTTACGACGAATATGCAATGTTTCATAAGCAAGAAAAAAACAGTACGTACATGCTAGATCATACAAAAACCGATTCCATTGTAGGACGCATTTCAGCTCAAATTTTGGACAAGACAGTAAAATATGTTTATTTTTATACTTGATTTAGAAGTCTTAACAAAAACAATATCTCGGTTTTCTAAATTTTCAACCACGACAACAATAGCGATTTAATCAATTGTTGGCGCATGTTGCGTAATGTCATGCAGGCGTCTTATCGGCTTTGATGACAATTTTGTGGTAATCAGATGGCATGCGGTCTAATGCAGTCTTGAATAATACAACCAATTCGTTGTCTGATGGAAAAACATTTGAAGTTGTTCCACATTTGGTCTTTTCGACGATTTATTGTGTGCACAACGCTGATCGACTTGTTTTGCAGAATCGCCCATAAAATAAATTTGCAAAAATTTATCTTCACTATGCGACGTTGGCAATAGGCAACCTGTTAAATGATATATTTGTCCCTGAATCTGCAATAGTAAACAGAAAATAAATAAATGTAATATAGACTATTGTATAGCGAATTGTTTGTATCACCATCAAGATACTTTGTCAGCTCTGCCATTCCCCCATCAATTTTTACTTCTGGCTGCTTTTGGTTATTCACCTAGCTACAAACCTACTTTAGGCTATTTTAACTGATACTCCATTTCAATTGAAAGTTACCAACGTATTTTGCGTCAGGCACGTGGTGGTAAAAGTTTATTGTTTTTCAATATAGTTAAATTTTCTTAAATAAATGTTGTTGCTCCAGATGACGTCATTTGAAAACAATTAGGTATTGTATTGCTGTATATGAATCAAAAAATTTATAGAATCTGCCCCATTTTCGGAAACCAATGAATGCAGAGGCTCGAGTGGCGGTACCAACGGCGTCAATTTGATTTTACTGCTCACGTAACAAAATCCAGGGGTTTCATTTTTAAACTTAAACGGTTTACAATATTGACTTAAATAAATTTTGTTGCGCCAGATGACGTCATTTGAAAACAATTAGGTATTGTATTGCTGTATATGAATCAAAAAATTTAAAGAATCTGTCCCATTTTCGGAAACCAATGAATGCAGAGGCTCGAGTGGCGGTACCAACGGCGTCAATTTGATTTTACTTCTCACGTAACAAAATCCAGGGGTTTCATTTTTAAACTTAAACGGTTTACAATATTGACACACAACGTTCATTGATCCAATACCAACGATTTGCTGTGAAATGTAATCGATTTCCTCGTTAAAAGTAACATTTCTATGCTGTTGATTTCGATTCCAGCGATTCCATTCAACTTAATTCCGTGTTTCGTTTTGCTCGTCAGTTTGACATGCTCTGGTCTTACAGCATTGCATTTTCTGCGTTGTCTAATTGCTGGTATTTTTAAATTCAAAGATTCTACTGAAATTAGAAAAATATTCTATTGTATTCTTCTTTATATCAAGTCAATCCAAACAGTACATTAAAACATACCAGAATCTCTATATTAAATTGAACTTTCAATATTTGGCGTGATTGCTCTTAACTTACTGAGATGAATAAACACTTCTCAAAAATTCACTGTATAATTGAAATGAAACTATTATTTATCAACCGATCCATCTGTGAACCTTCTCCTGATAATAATAAACACAATAAAAAAGGATTAGCGAAATTGTTCCGTTCACGCGTGATGCGATGACCAACAGAAAATTCAGATTCATGTTTATGCGGGTGTTAGGTAAACATGCGGCAAAAAATCAAGGGGTTATTCCTTGGCCTAGTTTAAGAATATTTTATCCTATGATGACTTTTTTAAAACCCCTTTGTTTCGAAGATACAGGGTGAACAAAATTTCTTAACAACATATAGAAATCGCTAGATTGGTTGAGGTGGGTAACACTCATGGCCTGCTCGATCCCCAAACTCAAACCCCCTAGATTATTACGTAAGGGGATATCCCACATAATTTGTTTACGCTACTCCAGTTGAAAATTTGAGCGATTTGCGAAATCGGATAATTGCTGGGAGTATCTCAATTAGAAACGACCCTGGTGTGTTTGAAAGAGTTCGGCAGTCAAAGATGAGAATATTGAATGCTTGTATCCAGGCTAGAGGAAATCTTTTCGAACATATATTGTAGTTTGAGCAATTTTACTTGTACTTTTTGATAATAAAATGTTGTTATTGTCGCAAACTTTGTTCGCCCTGTATCTTCGAAACAAAGGGATTTTCAAAAAATCATCATAGAACAAAATATTCTTAGAATAGGCCAAGGAATAACCCCTTGAATTTTTTCCGCATGTTTACCTAACACCCTGTGTATAGATATAGAAGATAGAAGATGAATCCAATATCCAAAAGCAATTACACAAATGATTCCCATTTGTAGATATTATCTTACAAGAAAGATATGTGGACACACATTTACGGTTCACCAAATACTTTATTACATTATTAGTTTTCAAGTTATCAAATAAAATCGAAATCAATTATTTGAAAAGTAATATAAATTCCGTGTTTACAATGTCAGAGTTAATAATTGGTAGGAATCGTAATACCTCTTTTATACTGGATTAAAATGCAATATCATTCCCGATTATTAAAAAACCTAAGGAAACTAAACGTTGTGTTTAATATTCAGAATAATTATGGAAAACGAGGTTCTAACAACATCACGATCGCCCATTTGCAGCTACTTTTATGGTTTTTACAGAGAACCGAATTAGCTGTTGGTCTTTCTAGACAGAGATTAAAAGAAAGGCGATTATGAGGAGTAATTCTCATCATTCCATTGCCCGAGCGAAGTGAAAGAGATTTTAATGCCATTTGGTAGTATTCGGTTTGTGCAGTGAACTTATTTCCAGTCTATCCAATTATATGTACTCCGATGGGCGAATTCGCGAATTAACTAAATACATCACAGTTCTTAAACATTTAATACTTACATTAATTATAGGTATGACAGTAATTTGTCTATATGCTTTGAAATTTTTTGGTTTAAGCTTTCAGTTGAACAGATGTTATGCCGATTTGAATTATTTATATGTCTATAATTATTAATATAGTATAAATAAACCAGTAGGCTGACTCCGAAGGAGATGCTCTGATAGATTTCCTGGCACATTTTATTGTGTCATGCGACAACAGATGCTAACGGATATAGCCGAATTGTTGTCGATTGTCGCGGCCGGACAATGGATAGGTAGTCGGGCACTCGCCAGAGCTGTAGTTAGGAGAATGTGGGTACACAGCAGCGCACACTAACACACTCACTCCGACTCTGTTCTAGTACACAACTCTCAAAGTTCACAACGCGAAAGACAGATCTCAACTGGAAGTTCTGCCTGCAATCTAGCGAATTTAGTTTATTTACTATATGTTATTAAGTAATAATATTCTCAAAAATACTTCATTATATCAAACATTAGAGAAGTATTCAATAATGAATTGCTTGATATAAGGCACGTGATGATTCTGCCCCAATCTACAAGGCGAACCAACACCTGGATTGGTTTATAAGCACATTCCAAGACGCAGAAGAGTTACAATATTTTTAAATTATATTGTATATTTTCTCGGCGTTAACCCGAAAAACCTGATGCTGGAACACAGTCGGTCCAGTAAACTCATCCACAGCCTTACAGTTCTGTGAAATAACACTAGAAATTGTGTCTAGTTCTTCAATTATCTAGAGGACCAATTACAAACATTCGTTATTCTTTTTAAACTTTCAGGAATCTAATGAGTATCATGCCATGAAGCAATGCAACTGTCCAGATATTATAAAAAGAAATCTCAGAAAGGCAAAACTACATTGCCCAAACATAATCAACGATTTATATGCAAACCTTATAATAATGGATTCCATCATTTCAGTAAAAATCGGTAACCAGTTTAGTCTAGAGACATCATTCACCCATTTCTGAATGTCCTCTCATCAGGCTATAAACTTCGGCAGAACTGTATAGCCTCCGGACGACACAGACGAGATGTTTTGCATAGTCCAAGAATCTACTCCCTCTAAGAGTCTTCAGATTAAGACTTCCACAGTAGGAGCCACCGTCATTTCCATTTTAAAACCAATAACAAGAATAATCGAGATGGCACTCAAACACAATGGTGAATCCGACTTTTGATATTAGATTTTCAAAATCATACTCTCAAAAATATCTAGTAGTACCAACAACTGGTTACAAGTATTAAAAAAAAATCGCCTATGATATAAGGTACTTGATTCTGTCGCATTATATCCAGCGAACCAACATCTGGACTTGTTTATAAACACATTCCTAAGACGCAGAAGCTTTACAAAATTCTGTTTTCTCGGCGGTAATATTTACCAAATACTGAAATGAAATAAGAATTTGGTATATTAAATAGGTCTATGACGTTTCATTTTGGCCAGTTCAGCGTAGCCTATTCATCGGCCTGCAATTTCATCGGCGGCCAATTCATCCTTTATAAAGAATCAGCAAAAATTATGGCCGTTCGTGATATAATGTGCTTATTAAATAATATGAGTTATTAGACATATTCTGGTAATACCCTGGACCAGTGAAGGAGAAGTAATCAAAGAAATGAATAAACATCCTCATGGTTTTTTGGTAGTGAATATGAAAGTGACTGATGTGGTTATTGATATTAAAGTTGGCGCAGAAAGGAGTGTCGAAACCAATGCATAGGTGGTAGACCTCAAGCTGCAAATGCTGTATTTCCAAAGCAACGTGCCCTATGGAAATTGATTTGTTGTAAATGAAACAAAATTCATACCGCTTATGAGGATCCTAATACTATTGAAGAGCTACATGCACAGCTACCACCTCTCTATAAAATACTAACTTTTGCCCACGACTTCGCGCGCGTGGATAACTGTATTCAATTCCATGCGGAAGTTTTTGCGTGATGCGTGTACCAACATACAGGCAGACAGACGCGATAAAATGGAACCTTCTCGTATATTAGAGTTAGACCTATAGCAATACATCGGTGAAAATTGCATTCATTTCCATCCAGTAGTTTTTGCGTGATGCGTGGACAAACATACAAAAAAGCAGACAGACGCTTTAAAAAGGAGCGTATATTTTGAGTTAGACCTCTATTATTATATAGATAAAAACTGCATTCAATTTCATGCAGTAGTTTTTGCGTGATGCGTGGACAAACATACAGACAGAATATTCTAGGAATTGCTGTTTTGACTTGTATTGCTCTAATAAAATATTAGGTTTTCTTAAACATCTATATTGTACAGACATAGGACCGTTACAATTTTATTATATGTATAAATATGTACCCCACCCGGGAATAGAAGAAAACTTCTTACTACAATAGTGGACAGAATAACAACAGGCTGATGAACAACCGATCATTCGAATAGTCACTGATTATAACAATCGAGACAAAATAGAATATTTAGGGGGCGTAGCCCACAATTATCAATTAAAAAAGTAATTTTACTTTTATTAACAATAAATAGTGATTTCTAGATTTGCTCTTGTATTATTCCTAATAATAGTAATATCCAAGAAAACTATAAAAGTTGTATAAACAAAAAAAAAAGATTAATTTGCTTTTAAATTGGTGTTAAATAAATTTAGATACCACGAAAGAAAAACCTTGAAAGTAGAAATTATATAACAAAGAAAGAAAATACTAGTTACTATTTACAACACATGATAAATGTTTACTAGATGAATCAGTTACCAGTAGTGATATCCATTATCTTTGCCAGTAGTATAATATAAATATTTAAGCTGGCACCACTTCTGGTCGAAACAGATGTAAAAAACTGCTAAGCAAATTAACAGCAATAATTCGTAAAACCTTCAGAGATATTAACTTGTTGTTTGTTCAAAGTTCATTATACTCAAGTTACCATGAATTTTTACATTTTCCAGTAATCCAAACAAAAATTTACCATGATTTGGCTTTGCTTCAGCAATCAAATTCAAGAATTAAGAGCCTTTTATTTGCATCATAATAACATAGATAATTCTCAGAGTATATATTCTAGGAGAGCAATTTCCAGCAAAACTTTCCGATCATCATCGAGAAAGTACTCAAAAGATTAGATTGTCAGCGTCCCTTATGGGTCTTCAAGTGTTAGAAACTGTTCCCACAGGAGTATTTTCATAAATTTATGTCGAAGTGTGACCACGAAAATGCCTTGTATCGGTTTATCGGACTCGAAGTAAAGTTGTTCCGTTAGTCCAGTTGGGAAAATAGAATTGATTTCCTTGGTTCAGTAAAAGTGTCAAAGTTGACTATAAATCCTCGAAAGCAGTAGGTATATTGAAAACATTTTTTTTAATGTTATAAGAAAGGTCCTTATCTACTATATTAATACGAGCAAACGGCCCTAACAATTTATAAGATTTGGTATTTAGATAAGACTCCACTTTTTAAGTTTATCTATATATAGTTGGCTTTCTTGAAAAAAAAACAACAAAGGCGATATATATTTACCGATTGCAATACATTTTAACTAAAAATATGCTCTTGTTTGTACCTACAAAGTAACTCTTATAGACTCACACTAAATCCTGTGTTACCCCAAATATTTATTATAATATCTCTACAAGAGCGTCGACATTACGATACAACACTCTAAAATGTTTATGATTTAGAAAGAATATGATGAAAAACAGCCAACTAATTTTGAATATTGATGATTTAATAATATAATGCAATGTAGAGGTCACGTGGTGATGTGGTTCAGACAGACTGATTGATATTCTAAACTTGTATTTTTTTATTTTAACAGAAAAATGTAGGAGACCTTTTTTTCAATTGCCCACCAAACTCATTCTTTTTTTCTACTTGAATAAATTACGTAATTTTATTCTCTGGACAAAAAAAAATCGAGGCAATAATATTTCTCATGAGGCAATTGAACCATTTTATATAATATTTTCAATTTTCTCATTCTCCTTCAGATAAACTATAGGTATACTATGTTTACATTTTACATGAATATTAAATATTGAGGCCTACAAAATGTTTAATTTTTGAATTTTGACATATACCTATCCTCGAGGTAATAATTTATTGTGTTTTTAATAGAGTATGCTAAAGAATTGCAAATTTATATACTCCATTTCAAAATAAGGGTAGACGGAATTGATAAATTATGATAATAAAGGGATCCTTATTGCATTATGCCGTATAAGGGTCATAATGCAATAGTTACCTATTCTTTCGTCATCATAAATTATTACTTCTCTGTTTGAGATATAATATAGAACTTTTTGTGGGAATTGAAGAAATTCCAAGGGGGTACAGGGGACAATTTTTCTCGAAAATTGAAAATCTGAGATGGCAGAATTGAAGATGTGACTATGTCTGGAAACGTTTAAACTAAACATTTTTTCAAGAGTTACGGTTTTCGAGTTACAGCTATGGTTAAATACTGAAATTTGTGTATTTCCGGCACGAAGTTTTGAAATCTCTGAATAACTAGTACAAGCAAAGAATATACATGGGTAATAGAATAAGTACTTTGGTATTAGTGAACGTTCAACGATTTTCGTGACTAACATTACACTCAAAAGTGTGAAATAAATAATTTTTACCAAAAATTTCATCGACGTTATTGATGCTGGTACTTTCGAAATTGGTACCAAAAGTCTTCTATCTAACTACAATTGCACATCAAAACTAGCCGCACCAATAGAATTAATAGTATTTTGTATTTTTCAGTGCACCAATTAATAAAATCGATAAAATTTTTGGTAAAAAAACATTTATTGTGTACAAGAAAGCAAATATGAATGATGTTTAGATTGTTAGGAAACATATCGATGAAGTCATAACTTTTTTTGACTCAACCTGTTCTTATATAAAAACACTCTAAATAAAAACAAAATTTGACGGGTCCGAGCGTTTTGGGTTCAAACTCCCATTTCAGATTCTATTTAATTCATCCACTACTTTTAGAACGCAGTGTATATACATATACAGGGTGGCCTATCGAAAACAGTCCATCAAGGCTTACGACTTTGTATGTGAAAATTAAAAAAATCCTCGGACTCGTAAACTTCTGTTTTCAGGTGAACATATTTACACATGAATTCCGACTCTGTAACTTAAACCCCTTAGCGGGTGCAGATACAGCATTCTTTTTTCAAATGGAACGGGTATAGTGTGATACATCGTTTGAAACGGCTTCATTTTTTAACTTTGTTATCGTAATAACTGAAGAGAATATCCCTATACTATAGTACAGCTATAGTTAAAAGTATTCCAGACATTGTGAAGAACATCGGGAATAATTTGTTGGCCTTTATTAGTGATGGGGTTCCGTAAATCTTCTAAGGATTCAGATTAGGTGGTCTATACTCTAGATTTCAGATGCCCCCTCAAAAATAAATCAAAGGGAGATAAATCGGGCGATATTGCTGGCCATTCGATAGCACCCCCTTCCCAATTCATCTACCAAGAAACGTATCATCCAGAAACTACCGTACAGGTAATGTATAATGGCGAGGAGCCCTGTCTGGCAGAAATATCGTAATCATTGTAACGTTGGTCGTTTTCTATGATTTCGATCAACGATCAATTGACAGCACCCTCCAACACTTTTAAGTGCGTATTTCCATATAAATTCCCCGGTAAAAATGGTCCATTTATGCGATCACCAAAAATACCAATCCACACGTTTTATGGGATATCCCATTAACAACTTAACCACTTACCTGTGCATTTTGTTTTATTTTATTATGTAGAATTTATTTTTTATTTTTCAATTATTCAATTTTATAATGGGACAGGGTTATTTTTAAGTTTACTTGAATTATTTTATTAGAATCAAATTATTATTTTTCTTCTGGTATCTGTGAATAACAACGTTCACCTCCATAATCTAGCGATTGATAATGGGCTTGTACAAGCCCGAAACATTTCTCAGCATATTTAACTAAATTATCAATAAAATTGCGGAGATGACTTCGAGTTTCCTTTAAACTGTATCTATAGTGTTCTCCTGGAAGAAAGTGTGCATGTCTATGTTTATCTACCTATAGAAAAATGTACCTATAGATATAAGTATATAAAAATCCCAGGGCCGTTGTTGTTGTCACAGCACAGTGAAAATTATTAGTCACATGAATCGGACGATTTTTAAATTTGATAGAATCTACTTTAGAGCGGTAGTAAAGTCGTGTCACTAGATATTTCTAATATGTATTGATTATTATTGAAGAATGCACTAAAAATATCACTAGGCTTTTTATTCCAAGCAAATTGAATTCTTAGTTTGTGAGCTTTCACAACAGTCTGTAACTAGTATCCGATAAACAAGAGCCTATGTCAGTTTTTATATAGTTTTTCCTAAAATGAGAAAAGGGATTACTTATTCATTATCTCTGGATACCATTCATTCCAACTAAAACAATTTTGACTTGAGAGCTTATTATGATAATATCGAGAACTCTGGGGAAGTAGTATCCACATTTCATCCGCAACTATAAAGAATATCCAGCCAATTTACCGAAAACGGTTGGAGCTACATAGGTAAATGGTTGTGCCATTCTCTTTAACATCTCTACCTCGCACTAATAATCGCCCTCAAAGTGCATATGATGCTGGAACTTTCTTAAGTAAACACTACCGCAAACGTGTCCTTTTACGATGAATGTGCTCTGGTCCATAAACGTTCTCTAATTATGAGTAGGTCGTACGCTGAATAGAAATTAGTTCAAAGCCTTTGGGTACTTTATTCAAAGGGACGGTTTTATAAGGCAGAAATTACAGCTGAATATTAAATAAACCGCCCCAGAAAAAGCACTGTTTGCCAGCACCTTTGCCAGAACATTTGCGTAGATATTTAAGTTTGGGGTTTCATAAGGGGGTTACACATTAAAATTCTATTTAATTCTGTGAGATAATTGTGGAGCCTATTAAAATAATACACAATGGCTTCTTACACTGATTACATACAAATTTCATCAGTCTCGTCTGCAGTCTGATTTTTCTGGAGAATTATTGTGTCAGCGTTTGGTAGTTGCTGGATAATGTTTTATGGAAGAAAAGAATAGATAAGAAAAACAGAATATTATACATTTTCAAGTTGATCTACAATTTAAATCACATTCATTCACACACCAATGAAAATTCAACACATACCAGTAGGATTCTTAGCCGCTTTACGGTAAGGAACCTAAAGGAAGAACTCGAAAAATAGAAATGTGCTAAAGTACTAATAGAGCTCTTATGATGGGGGTTCGGTGCATTTATATAAAGGTATGAGATAGCAAATACAAGAATCAAGAGATATTGTAAATTTAAAAAAACAGTAAGGCTAGGATGAAATTAGAAGTCATATTACTAGAATTAAGAATAGAACACTCTACAGCTGTGCTTTAAATGTATTTCTTTTTTGTTCGTGATAATTAAATAAAGGTTGTTTTTGCCAAGATAATTTTTAGAGAGAATGGACGAAAGAGATACCATAACGACTACCCACTGCCAGCGGAAGTAGGTACAATTTTGTAGGATTTTATTTATGCATTTATTTATTAACAAAAATGTTTTACAGAAATATCTTTATCATGCAAAAGTCGAGAAGGATGAAAATTTAAAAATATATCTTACAGAAAACCAGAAGGTACCCAGTTCAAATAAATTGCGAATTTGATTAAAAATATAATTAAACGTGGAAAATCCTCAAGTTCCAACCCTTGTCACTCTGTTATTTATTATTTATGTTAATTTTTTGTATACATATGAAATAGTTGGGTATGCGGACGGTTCAGCTGTTTTGAGTTGTGTTTATGATTGAGAAGAAGTTGCTATAAATTTGAATATTGAATTAGAATTTATAGAATTATAACATAGTTTAAATATATTAACATCTATTTTTATGAGTTTTAGACATTTACAAATGCTGGTTGAAATGTATGGTAAACAAACTCAAAAAGTCACAGAACACGTAAGTATCTTGGTATTATTTCTGATCAGCACATGAGATGAGACCACGGACATGGGAATATAGTGACGTGGGGTGGGTGATACCTCTTTAGGAAGGGTTGCTGATTGGCAACCAATAGAAAGTAGACACAGCTATCAACAAATGGCTTTGAAACTTGCTTGTCAACTGTTTGAGCATTTATTATCTCAAAATTACTCCATATTCGGAATTGCCCATGATAATTTGTGTTTTTTTAAAAAAGAAAATGAAAATCTAATGTCATTAATATTTCATTTGCACAAATTATAGATTTTCAGTTTAATATCGTATTCAGTATTTATTATCCATTTTTTGACATAATTTACTATCTCTATATAACTTTGAATTGTATATGTTAAAAAGAGAATCCTTACAAACAATCAAAAATATAATTATTGACGAAAAAATACGACCGCAGGAACCTAATAAAAATTTGCAGCTACTAGCGACAAATGTCAGTGTAATTAATAGAAAAAAAGTAATTTTGTCGGTTGTAGCGATAGTTCGTAAAATGACCGCATATGTCGCATGCTAATTCTCTCAATATCTATACTACTCTTTTGAAATCATTATCAAATGTGTGATTACTCATTTACTGACGGAGGTCCCCGGGAACAACTGTTTTTCTTGTTTGAAGGGTGATTTGATCAAGAGTATTCTTAGCTAGTTTTTTCTTTAATTATTCATCTATCTGTCTGTTTGAGGAAACACAGCTCCCAAACGGATGAACCGATTTTGACATATTTTTTGTTTGTTTAGAGTGTGACTTGCTTGATATTGTTGAAATTTAACTTGTATCTGTTTGTGTAATCAAAGCTCCCAAACGAATGAGCCGATTTTAATAAAGTATTTTTTTCTTTGAAAGGTTGCTTGATCGAGTGATCCCATGGCTAGTTTTTTTTCATTGCGTTTAACGTGTGCATCTGTCTGTTCGAAGTCACGAAGCTTCCAAACAAGTGAACTAATTTTGATTTACATTTTTATGCTTAACAGTTGACTGTTGACATACGGGAGAGTATTCTTAACTATTTTTTTAAAATTAGTATAACCTGGGTCGGTCTGATTCATCGTCTTACAGATGAATTAAGGTAGGTACACTCTGCTAGAGTGGACTTTACGGTTATGCCACTCAAACTCTTGGTAATTTACAAATACAAAATTCAAAGTGATATATGCGATTTTTTCTCGACCTACTAACCCTAGAACCGAGATACTTTATTAAATCGTAAAAAATACAAAATAAGATAAATTCGTTCAAAATCCATAAATTGCATCACTTGAACATAGGTGAACAGTCTTACAATACATAAAATACAAAAAGAGGGGGGGGAAATATATATATATATATATATATATATATATATATATAATAAATATAAAGGAAACTATAATTCAGTATTACTGAAATTGAAGATATAATATCAAAATGAGAATGCTATTCACCTTTCTAGTGGATGACTGTATCCGATGAAATAAAAGCATAAAGGTGAATAGCATTCTCATTTATATATATATATATATATATATATATATACTATTCTCTGTGGAATTCTTGAACCATTATATATAATTTTATTTTGGATTTATCTTGGGATTTAGGTTCGGTTGCACTAAAGGGGTCAGATATTCATTGTATATTTTAATTTAAGACGTTTCGCTTGGGGCTCCAAGCTTCATCAGTTATAAAAAAACATATCACTGCTAAAAATATTAATAAAATAAATGACAAAAATGAAAACATATAAAATTACCTTTCGTACCTTAAACACTTATAGGAACAAGTTTATTCTTTATTGTAATTATTCATTTTTCTTTTTTATCATGTTTGTTCTTATGGCATGTGTTGATTTTTATGACGGGTCTGTTTTTACGCTATATATGTTTTGAAAGTCAAATATAAAGACTGGTGTATTATGTTTGGTGTGTATTGTTGTGTCTATGCTACCATCTGTTGTAGGTTTATCAGGAACTCTTTTGCTATGGTGGTTGTGGTTTATTTGAAATTGTGGAATGGAAGAGGAATATTATTTAACAACAGTATTAATACAAACACTTTGTAAAAAAGAGAGGAGATGGAGTTTCTTTTTATTAAATAATTTTGTGGTATAATTTGCAGAGATTCTTAATGTCAGTTTTATCATTCACTGTATTGGGGTTGAGCTTAATATGAATCATTTCAAGAAATTCTCTTTTCTTTGTGTCTCTTTCGGTTGCTAAAATTTTTATATTATTGTAGTTAAATTCGTGTTTGCTTGTTTTTTTATGTTTATTAAGAGCTGTTGCAGAATTTTTTGTATATTTGTGTCCGTTTATTCTACCTTCGAGGTGTTGGGAGGTTTGTCCAATGTAAACCTTGTTACAATTTTCTCCATTACACGAGATTTGGTAAACTACATGTGTTTTTTTGTTGGTTGGATTATCAGTTTTTAATTTGGAGAAAGTTATTTTGTTTAGGGTATTATATCCCTTGTGTCCAATCTGAATATTGTATGGCCGCGTAATATTTGAGAGTTTTTCCGATAGTCCTTTAATGTATGGTAGTCCTATATGAAGAGATTCAGGATGATTTGTGTTTGTTTTTTTTGGTGTATTGTAAAACTTATGAATCCTGCTTTTAAAAATTTTATTTATGATGGCTGATGGATAGTTATTATTAGTTAATGTTTTCTTGGCTTTTTTAATAGCTAAAAGTCGGAATTCTGGGTCGGATAGTGCAATCGCACGGTCTGCAAGGCCGATGATAACAGATTTTTTCTGGGATAATGGATGGTGAGATTTATAATTAAGATATCTACCAGACCAGGTTTCTTTTGTATACCAGCTTGTTCTTAGAGTTTCATTTATTCTATGTATCGTCATGTCAAGGAAATTGATTTTATTATTATTTTCTAATTCAATTGTGAACTTTAGCTTAGGATGGAATGAGTTGAACATTTCTTGGACATAGTTTGATTTTTCCTTTGGAATTAATAATATGCAGTCATCGACATATCTGCGATAGAGTGGCAATTTGAAGTTTAATTTGGGTATTATGCTAGATTCAAGTTCTTCGAGGACAAGTTGTGCAACAACACTAGAAATTGCAGCTCCCATCGCGCAGCCTTCGATTTGTTTATAGAATTTATCTTTGTATTGAAAATATGTGGAAGTGAGAGTATATTCAATTGCTTTTTGTAATTCATTAAGTGGTAGTGTGGTATAGTTTTTTATTTTTTCCCAATTTTTTGTTATTATGTCTTGTGCTAGTTTTAATGGGATATTGGTATATAATGATACGACGTCTAATGATATAAGTATGTGGTTTGTTGGTATTTTTATATTTTTTATTTGTGATTTGAAATGAAACGAGTCTTTGATGTAATATTTGTTCTTGCCAGTGATATTGCTTAGGATTCTTGCTAAGAATTTGGATAGCTGTTCGAAAGGTGATTGGACACAAGATACAATAGGCCTAAGTGGTATATTCTCTTTATGTAGTTTTGGCAAACCGTAAATTTTGGGAGGTAATGCATTATTTAATTTTAATGCGGAAGCAGTCTTTTCAGAAATGTATTTGTTTTTTTCCCAATTTTTTATTAAATTGTTGTTTTTTGTTTGAAAAATATTGGTAGGGTTGTTTTTCATTTCTTTATATGTGTTTGTATCATGTAGAAGCTCTTGCATTTTTTCATCGTATTGGCTTTTATACATGACAACAGTTTTGTTTGTTTTGTCAGGTCTTAGGATGATTATATTTTCATTATTCTTAATAAATTGTCTGGTTTTTTTCAATTTCTGTTTCAAGGTTTTTTGTTCGATATTTGGTTGATCATTTTTAGTTTTGAAATTTGTTAGAGTGTTGCATAAATTTGATCTGAGTTCCGTTATTTCACGTTCATGTAAGTGTCTCGTATTGGTTTCTATAGTTGCAAGTATATCATGAATAGGAATTTTGTTTTTTTCTGTCTCTAAAGCAAAATTGCAGCAAAGATGCAGAACCCAACAGATTCTACCAAAATTTTTAGAATTAAATCTTTCCCACATAACCCTTTCAACTGTAAACCTTAAACACAGGTTCGAACAGGTAATTATGAAAAAGTTCAAACAACAAATTTTAAACCTACTTATTACTGACAATGAATCGCAAATTAAACTCAACAAGACCAACATTGAAAAAATCAAATCTTCCTTACGCTTTCAACTTCCAACCCAACTATATAACAACTTTATGATTATAGAAACACAAAAGAATGAAAAACTCTTTAATAAAATTAAAGTGAAACAAACTAGAAAATTCAATTCACTTTTAAATCAAAACAACCAAGGAAAACTAACATATAACCCTGACTGGCTAGAAAATAAAACAAACATAGTTATTCCAGAATGTGTCCAAGAAATACTCGCACTTGGTCCCAATTTTGCTTTAGAGACAGAAAAAAACAAAATTCCTATTCATGATATACTTGCAACTATAGAAACCAATACGAGACACTTACATGAACGTGAAATAACGGAACTCAGATCAAATTTATGCAACACTCTAACAAATTTCAAAACTAAAAATGATCAACCAAATATCGAACAAAAAACCTTGAAACAGAAATTGAAAAAAACCAGACAATTTATTAAGAATAATGAAAATATAATCATCCTAAGACCTGACAAAACAAACAAAACTGTTGTCATGTATAAAAGCCAATACGATGAAAAAATGCAAGAGCTTCTACATGATACAAACACATATAAAGAAATGAAAAACAACCCTACCAATATTTTTCAAACAAAAAACAACAATTTAATAAAAAATTGGGAAAAAAACAAATACATTTCTGAAAAGACTGCTTCCGCATTAAAATTAAATAATGCATTACCTCCCAAAATTTACGGTTTGCCAAAACTACATAAAGAGAATATACCACTTAGGCCTATTGTATCTTGTGTCCAATCACCTTTCGAACAGCTATCCAAATTCTTAGCAAGAATCCTAAGCAATATCACTGGCAAGAACAAATATTACATCAAAGACTCGTTTCATTTCAAATCACAAATAAAAAATATAAAAATACCAACAAACCACATACTTATATCATTAGACGTCGTATCATTATATACCAATATCCCATTAAAACTAGCACAAGACATAATAACAAAAAATTGGGAAAAAATAAAAAACTATACCACATTACCACTTAATGAATTACAAAAAGCAATTGAATATACTCTCACTTCCACATATTTTCAATACAAAGATAAATTCTATAAACAAATCGAAGGCTGCGCGATGGGAGCTGCAATTTCTAGTGTTGTTGCACAACTTGTCCTCGAAGAACTTGAATCTAGCATAATACCCAAATTAAACTTCAAATTGCCACTCTATCGCAGATATGTCGATGACTGCATATTATTAATTCCAAAGGAAAAATCAAACTATGTCCAAGAAATGTTCAACTCATTCCATCCTAAGCTAAAGTTCACAATTGAATTAGAAAATAATAATAAAATCAATTTCCTTGACATGACGATACATAGAATAAATGAAACTCTAAGAACAAGCTGGTATACAAAAGAAACCTGGTCTGGTAGATATCTTAATTATAAATCTCACCATCCATTATCCCAGAAAAAATCTGTTATCATCGGCCTTGCAGACCGTGCGATTGCACTATCCGACCCAGAATTCCGACTTTTAGCTATTAAAAAAGCCAAGAAAACATTAACTAATAATAACTATCCATCAGCCATCATAAATAAAATTTTTAAAAGCAGGATTCATAAGTTTTACAATACACCAAAAAAAACAAACACAAATCATCCTGAATCTCTTCATATAGGACTACCATACATTAAAGGACTATCGGAAAAACTCTCAAATATTACGCGGCCATACAATATTCAGATTGGACACAAGGGATATAATACCCTAAACAAAATAACTTTCTCCAAATTAAAAACTGATAATCCAACCAACAAAAAAACACATGTAGTTTACCAAATCTCGTGTAATGGAGAAAATTGTAACAAGGTTTACATTGGACAAACCTCCCAACACCTCGAAGGTAGAATAAACGGACACAAATATACAAAAAATTCTGCAACAGCTCTTAATAAACATAAAAAAACAAGCAAACACGAATTTAACTACAATAATATAAAAATTTTAGCAACCGAAAGAGACACAAAGAAAAGAGAATTTCTTGAAATGATTCATATTAAGCTCAACCCCAATACAGTGAATGATAAAACTGACATTAAGAATCTCTGCAAATTATACCACAAAATTATTTAATAAAAAGAAACTCCATCTCCTCTCTTTTTTACAAAGTGTTTGTATTAATACTGTTGTTAAATAATATTCCTCTTCCATTCCACAATTTCAAATAAACCACAACCACCATAGCAAAAGAGTTCCTGATAAACCTACAACAGATGGTAGCATAGACACAACAATACACACCAAACATAATACACCAGTCTTTATATTTGACTTTCAAAACATATATAGCGTAAAAACAGACCCGTCATAAAAATCAACACATGCCATAAGAACAAACATGATAAAAAAGAAAAATGAATAATTACAATAAAGAATAAACTTGTTCCTATAAGTGTTTAAGGTACGAAAGGTAATTTTATATGTTTTCATTTTTGTCATTTATTTTATTAATATTTTTAGCAGTGATATGTTTTTTTATAACTGATGAAGCTTGGAGCCCCAAGCGAAACGTCTTAAATTAAAATATACAATGAATATCTGACCCCTTTAGTGCAACCGAACCTAAATCCCAAGATAAATCCAAAATAAAAATATATATATATATATATATATATATATATATATACACAACTTGCTGGAATCTTTCCTGTGCGGATTTCAACCTGTACATAGTACGCAAACGCAGACATTCTATCCAATATGGATACTCTAAAACTGACTGTAATCGTTATATTTGATTTTTCCAAAGCCTTTTATATAGTCTGCTTCTGCGTAAACATGCTAATTTGGGATTATCAGCTTGCGCTGTCTTCTGGTTTCAATCCTATCTAATTGATCGCATGCACGCATGTTAAATGTCCTGACGGCTCTCTAACCTCCTGAAATTACACCAGCATGGGTGTTCCTCAAATTTCAATTCTTGGACTCTGCTACTTTCCATCTTCATCAACGATGCTGGTTCTTACTTCCTACCTGCTTTATACTGATAATCTACAGATTTATTTAAGCTCTGACCCTGCTGAACATGCGGATTGACTGCGTTTGGTTTCAATCAAGACATCCTCCGCATAAGTGATTGGGTCTCAAATAATAAACTAAACCTCAACCGTGAAAAGACTAAAGCTAACATCTTTGGTGCTCGGTGATTTATGAATAGCCTTGGCTTTAGCTTATTGCCCTGACTTGGCCAGGGTAATCTGACTATTTCCTTCTTCAGCTGTGTGAACAATCTTGGTATAATGATGGACTCTATGCTGGACTTCGTGGACCATTTTCGCCATGTGAAAAAAAAGGTCAATACTGCTATTTATCAGCTTTACAGTCTTCGAAGGTATAGTGACCAACAACTGCGGAAGATGTTGGTCAATGCACCAATTTAACCACACATCCATTACTGCCTCCTGATTCTACAAGTTACTAGGACTGTGCTGGACCTCAAATTGCAACACCTCATCAATAGAGGTGTACGTTTTGTCCCTGGGCTGTCTCGTATTGCACCTATCTCATAGCCTCGACGGGATCTTTGGTGGCTAATCATTGACAACTATCGTCGACCCTTCCTTGGCCCTATTTATAGTCTACCCTCCCTTAACAGCCATCAACCTTCCTATTTGGCAAAGCTCTTGGGACTTACACTGTCGCGAGGCCACGTCTGCAGTAACCCATTGCTCATCAACTGGTTATTCCAAATTATCGCACAAACACTTACAAATAAGCGTTTTCAGTTGTTGCTCCAAGGCTCTGGAACGCTTTGCCTGGTTCAGTCAGGCTTGCAGCTACCATCTCTACCTTCAAGGTATTACACCGAGGTTGGATCGCTGAACAGGAATACCCTACTTCATGCTATTTCTAAGATTAACTCTAATTATGAATTTATCATATTACAAATCTCTATATTCCGTAAATAATTTCCTTCAAGTTACTAAAACGCAAAAATATAACAAACATAAGAATGGTCCGTGATGCAGTAAATCTATGGATCGAAAAACATATCTTAACATAAATATCTCAAATTAAGCAAAAAATTATAAAGAACTCGTGCTCAATAACTTTGCTTATTGTTAAAATTTATATTGTAATAGAAACTGCAATAAATGGATTCGATTTATGTTCGCATGATTTATTTTCACAATTATTAACAGAGATTTATATAAACAACTACGTTAGAAGTACACTAATTGAAGTCCATACTAATAACGATGCCCCATTAGCGTCTCATCTAATTTATATGCATTCCTATGTGATCGAGAACAATTAGGAATTATCTAAGAACATAATTTTGTATCAAAATGTTATAGAGCAAGAGCCCGTGAACCCTAGACCTTCGTTATTTTATAAAAGCTGAAAGTTTGTCAGCGCATGCTCCCAACACATGTAAGAACGATGGCCCATTATGAAGTTTGGGTTGCAGTGGCCTTAACAGGTAAACGGTACTAATGGTGTATAAAATACAGATCTAATTTCGTCAAATAATAAAGAGCGATTTTTTGCAATTACCTACAAATGTTATTAAAAATCACATTATTCATTGCCAGATACTTAACATCTTTAATATTCATTATTAATTATAAGAGTAATATTAATAATACTATTACGTTATAATGTAATCACTGATTTTTATATATAATACTTAGGTAATAATAAGATGATGTTTCCTCCTTAGCCAGACATTTTCCCTATTTTCAACCCCTTTGCCAGACAAGCAATGTAAATATTAAAATGAGATTCGTGATTAGAATGACTTATGCAAATAAAATTTTTGGCCGATTTATGTGACTAATAATCGATGTAAATTTTAAAAATATCTTTAGAAAAGACATTCGTTGCTACTAATTAAAATTGTTAAAAATTTCAATGTCTGTCAATAGCTGATTAAAAAAAAGCCAAATAAAATAGTTCTCAACAATTTAATTAAAGATAGATTAATGACAAGTTATTATGAAGGATAAAAAATAGATCGATGATATTACATATTATTATACTGTATAAAAGACTGTTTATTCATTCGTTATCATAATTATCATCAATGTCCTGTCTTTTTGTGTTTAATTTGAGTCTTGGGTTAAAATTATTCATATTCCATTTTTTTTTCGCATCGTTTTGTTAATCATAATGAAAGAAGAATTATTTGAAATTGAAATAAATAACGTTCATCCTGATTCACTTTATAGTTTTGATATATTCGAAATATTCTATGTTATTAATTAACAATAAATATTAAATTAATAAAACTCCGAGATATCATATAATATTATTTTTGCTGATATACGCATGTACAAAATACTAAACAATACAAGCGCATCTCACTCGCACCCACATATATACATATATACTACCTCGTGCTCGCTCCTACAGCTACCCTACCCTGTCTGGCAAGGGGTTGGAACTATCAAAAATGTCTGGCTACTGAGGAAACATCATTTACTCATTACCCAAGTATCATGTATAAAAATCAACTTTTATACTATAACGAAAGTAGAATTATAATGTCCTCAACATTAAGGGTGTCTGGCAAAGGGTTGCCACGATGTTAAGGATCTGGTAATGAATAATGTGATTTTTAATAATATTCTGAAGGTAATAGCAAAAAATGGCTCTTTATTATTTGACGAAATTAGATCTGTATTTTACACACCTTTAGTACCGTTTACCTGCCAAAGCCACTGCAACCCAAACTTCATAATAGGCCATCGTTCTTACCTGTGTTGGGAGCATGCGCTGACAAACGTTCAGCTCTTATAAAATAACGAAGGTCTGGGGATCACGGGCTCTTAGACTATTAGTGTGGATACATGCAGCCCAAATTAAAGAGTATCAATTAACAATTACAAATAACAAGTAGAAGTTGAACTTCTTATTTTTCAATGAGAGTGTTCATGCAGCCAAGGAACAATTATCAATTAACGAATAAGGAGTAGAAGTTGGCCAACTTTTAACTTTCTTACTTTAATTTAAAAAGATGAACGCGGATTGGTCAGGCTGATGATGTAAATAACCTCACTTTTTGAAATATTTGTATATTTCTTTGGGTACCTTGAAAAATGATTCGGTATCTTTTATTTTTATTGAAAATTTGGAATTCTAAGCACTTGTTTTCAGTTTTCCAGCGGGGACAGAGGTTATTATAAAAATGAATACCGCGGATGTCAGATTTGTGCGCTTGCTTACTTTTTCTTCTCAATTTGAGTGCATGACTGCTACATTTTTATACTTGTTAATTGATAATTGTTATTTGATACTTTTTACTCAATAATTCTTAATTGATGCTGCATGAATCCACACTTACTGTCAGCTTGACTTCACCTTTTGGTCCTTTACTGGATGTTCTCTCTTTATTGTTTCCTGTTTATTTTGCAGAATAAGTTTTATTTATTTGACATCCGGGAATGTTTGCCCACTGAGAAAATCTATTACTATTTATTTTACTGTTGTTAATTTTATTTAGGTTGCAGGTAATATATTTTCGGCAAACAATAAATAAGTATCTCCGTACTTCATTAAATGTAAAATAAACACTTTTGCCTTCCCATCCAGCGGCAGCTAATTCAATTAGTCAGATGGAGGATCATATATTATGGGCTGTCTGCGAACTTTCGCTACCTTCCTGCAAAGTTCTATCGAGGTTGAAAGACGTCGAGGTTTTCTAATCAATCTGGAGGCATATCGTGCACCATCAAAGGCACTATCTGGACGCGAATTGATGAGTCGCACGAGAGTGAGTCGACGGTCGGGAAACTAATGGAACGTAACCCCAAGATCCCGTTTGATATGTGGTCAAACGGCGCTTGCCATTAGAGCGTCTCAGTAAGAGAAGGTACAAGAGCGAAAAGAGGCCGGTTTGTTGTGCACGACCAGTCCAGTTAAGAATGATGGACGAAAATAATGTAAAGGCAGAAAAACACATTTACATTTTCATAAAGATGAATAAATAAGAAAATAAATAGCCTATGGCTTCAATCGCCCCCAACTCCTATATAGGCTGTTTCAAATTCGACGCGCACCATTGGGATCTCGGAAACTATAGGGAATACGAAGATGGTTAAATTAGAGCAAAGTTATGCATTTATGTGCTCAACAATACACCGTTTAGAAAGTTGGATGTCTAAATAAATAGCACATTTATATCGCCACTTTTTTCACTCTTTCCAATGGTGTTAATAGTATTGTAACATGAAGTTTCGTCTATGGGTAAATATAATGAGCTTTTCTTTTTCTTATGGGAGCCATAGTGGCTTTAATTTTTCCAATCGGTGATGCGTAAATGACATTTTGTATTATTAATTATTGTCAATTGTTGAGTTTTTGAAAATGGAATTCTCCAATGAAGAAAAATGAGATATGATAAAACTTTATTACAGGAATGATAGAAACAGTGTTAATACATTGGAAGTGTATCTTAACATGTACTTGTCCCAGGATACGAATGGTGACAGTCGAATTTGAAACAGCCTGTATAGAATCTTTCAGGTGCCAACTGCATTTTGAACTCTGTTTGGTTTTGTTGGTAGGTACTGATGGAAGGTTATGTCACAATACCGCACCGAGGCGATTCAACGCACCCTCGGCTCATCACCGGTGACTAATCCAACTGTTGTCGCACTGTGCGCTGCTTCCCTCTGATGATCGTAGTCGGACAGTAAAAGCCTGCAGCCACGCGCTCCTCCTCATTGTAATGTATCTGACAATCTAATAGGCCGTCATTATATCTTCACATTACCAAATGTCTAAAAGAGTTCATAAGTCAAAGATTCCATATAACTTTAACCAGAACCACCACGCGATAAATAAAATCCAATCTAGACAAATCTTTCTCTGAGAAGGTAGATTTTCTAACGACAAATACTACTATCCGCTTACAAGTGGCCTGTGAAACCTGACTCTCATTTTATAGAATACCAACCAATTATGGGATAACCCGAGATAATTTAGACTCCACAATGTGAGTAGACCGCTGGTAAGAAAAACTGTAAATCTTATCCCCAAAAAACATTCCCAATGTAAGACTTTTGGAGGTGAGAGCTATATTCTGCAAAACTCGACAAAAAAATCTCAAATCTTTCGCATACGCTCAGTAAGAGCTCCACACCCATACCATTTCTTATGTTTCTTTGTATACGCATTTTGCTTTAATGGTACATTTTCATCAAGTAATTCTATCGCTTCTCACCGCCCCCAAAATTCCGTCCATGAAATTACGTATTATATTCATAACCCATAGTTCCACTAAATATGGACTAGCATTTCCAGTCACTCACCTGCTCACTTTAAGTGATAAAATTGTCACTACCTTACCACCTTACATACATACTTGAAATGAATGCACTATATTCCGTCTTGGAAAAGAAGATGAAATAAAATAGAAATAATATTTCATTTGAACTTTTATTCGTTTTTACGAACTACATGTGTATATTTAACTATATGGTCAAGTTTTAAGGGTTCTATATGGGAGAAAAAATCAACTATGTTAGTGATCTGCAATATTTTTACACACACCAAACATACAAAAGTGCAATACGATCTATTTCCTAATATACAGGGTGTTTCAAATATATTCGCAGGACTTGAGGATGTGCTAGCTCGTCCAAAAATATGAAAAAAAGTTTACATTAACTTACCCTCTAAAATGCGCCATTTTAGAGATACAGGGCGTTGAAATAAAAAAAAACGTTTTTGCGACGATCTCCTGAACCGTTCATCGTACAAGTTTTGAGTCAGAAAAACATTGTTGTTAAGTCATGATTGGTGAAGATTTTGAAGGAGTAGTGGGGGTTTTTCTCCACAATTTCTACGCTAATGGGAAAAGTACGGTTTTAGAACGCCCATTTGAAGCGCCAATATTTTCTACACAATCTGACACAAAACTTAGCCTATTATGAGTGGAAAATGCTTACAAAAGCTGTTTACTGCAAGATAAACGATTCCAAGATATTCACAAAAAACATTTTTTTTTCTTTCAATTTCAACACCCTGTATCTCGAAAATGGTATATTCTGAGGATAAGTTAATTTTTTTTCATTTTTTTGGACGAGCTATCACATCCTCAAGTCCTGCGCATATATTATAAAACATATAACTGCTAACACCGTATTAAGGAGACTTAGAAAGGCGTGAAGTATCTATAAAACCTATTATGAGTTGAAAAAGAAATTGAACAACTTATGTTTCAACGTCATGGAAGGAATTTTGGGGGCGGTGAGAAGCGATAGAATTACTTGATGAAAATGTACCATTAAAGCAAAATGCGTATACAAAGAAACATAAGAAATGGTATGGGTGTGGAGCTCTTACTGAGCGTATGCGAAAGATTTGAGATTTTTTTGTCGAGTTTTGCAGAATATAGCTCTCACCTCCAAAAGTCTTACATTGGGAATGTTTTTTGGGGATATGATTTTTTTTTGGAAGTCGGTTAGCTGTCACCACAGTGTAGATAAATACAGTAGTCCAACGCAAGCCATTCCTTGATGTGGCCCGCCTTTGCCGCCTTGTCTCCCGTACCCACAGTATAAATATACCCAGTAGTCCAAATCAACGGCGGCCGCCTTAAATGATAGTTTCGGAGCATCATTTTTTGCGGTCGTCTGTTTGTCAAAGGCCACCGCGATTTCGTCAAAGGACACCGCGATTTCGTGTCTCCCGTTTGTAATTAAGGGAGACACGGCGGCAAAGGCGGGTCTGTGTTTACCTATACTGTGCCCGTACCTTAAGCTGATGCTCCGAAACTATCATCGAAGGCGGCCGCCGTTGAGTTGGACTACAGCATATATATACTGTGGCTGTCACGAACTAACTTTAATTTTCAATAATCATATTAATTTTAAATACAAATATATATACATATATATATATATATATATATATTTGTATATATATATATATATATATATATATATATATATATATATATATATATATATATATATATATATATATATATATATATGGTCGATGGTACCTTAGACGTTTACGGAGAACGGGACATAAGATCGTTCTGAAAGTTTGGTTAAGTAATTGCTCTTAATCTATTTTATATAATAATATGATAATAATAATCTATTTAATATATTTTCAGCGATGCAGCGTTGCCGCTTATATAAGTATTACTGCGTTTTTGCATCTGTCCTCACTTTCTTGATATTTCCGCCCCACTTACCTACACCTATCTCTAACGGTTCCCGAGATATTAATTATTTTCCATATTTTGGATCAAAAGCATAGCTCGAATTAAATGTTTATTTCTGCGTTATTGCAATTCCTAGGAAGCTGTAACTTTGTTAGTAGGTCATCGAGATAATGTTTATGGATTCTGAATAGAGAAATTTGTCCTGTGGATCATTCAAAATGTGTTTTTTAGTTGGAACACCCTGTATATTATGAAATATCCTGAAAGATGCCTAAATTTCCTTCGATTTGAGGTATTATGTTCCTATACCAAAGTAGCCAGAATTCCGAGATAAGAGCAATTGTCTAAAAAAATCAAATTATATTTCTCATATTCATCTAGGTTGCTATTAAATGTCATTATAGTACATGACATAATGAAAATTTGACAATTAGTGCGTTAATAATAATACCTTTGAGTGTTTTTTAACGTAAGTGACTTGAGGTACTAATGATTGTTTTTTATTCTTCATGGAAAATGAGAGGGAATTATAGCAAGAACATGCAGAAAATTCAATGAAACGTACCCTGATTTACATCCAATGAACAAGAGGAAGTTTGTACGATTACAAAATAATTTCATTAATAATGGATCAAAATTAAAAGCGGAACGACATCTACCGAAACCTATAACCTCAGATGAAGACAACATAATAAATGTTTTGGCCTATTTCCGTGCTGATCCCCAAGCTTCCACTAGATGTGCCGAATATGATTTAGGCTTGGATCGTGGGTCTGTTGGAAGGATCAACCATAATCATTACATGCGCCCGTACAAGTTTACTAAAGTTTGAACTCTTAAACCAGAATATCATCAAAGTAGGGTTCACTTTTGCGAAAGAATCCTATTTCGCATTCAAGAAGATCCTGAACTCAAAAAAAAATATCTAGACTGACGAATCAAAATTTTTCAGAGAAGGAATTTTTAATAGAAGGAACGAGCATTTCTGGGCTGATCAAATCCAAATATTGTCAAGGAAATGGGATTTCAGGAGAAGTTTAGTTTCAAGTTTTCTTATTTACGATGAACCGTTGAATTCTGAGAAATATCTGGAAATTCTAAGGTCATTTGTGAACGACTTGGACTTGGACAATCTGTCATTGGAAGAGTATCGTAGCAGTTGGTTTCAGCTGGATGGAGCACCGGCTCATTGCACTCGGGAAGTAACAACGGAGTTGTTTGAAATGTTCGACGATCGCTGGTTCAGACGTTTGGGTCCGTGGCATTGGCCTGCGAGATCAACCGATCTCGCGTCACATTATTTTTCTTGTGGGGTCAAAAGTATACATGACACCAGTACACAGTAAACAAGATCTACGCCAACGAGTAATCAACTGCATTGACGAACTAGATGCCAGTAAAATAAGGAGGCCTACAACTATATCTACAAATAAACGGACATTGAAATCTTTGAAAGCCATTGGTCGGCATTCTGAAAACTTATTGTGAAGGTTTTCTAAATTTTAACAGATAATTAATGAAATTATTTTGTGATCGTACAAACTTTCGCTTGTTCATTGGATGTAAATCAGAGTACGTTTTATTTAATTTTCTGCACGTTGTTGCGATAGTTTCTACACATTTTCCATGAAGAATAAACAATTTTATTAGAACTTCGTTTGTATTGTTATTTCATTCATTTCAAGTCACTTACGTTGAGAAATACTCAAAGGTATTATTAATAATGCACTAATTGTCAAATTTTCATTATGTTATGTACTATGATGACATTTAATATCAACCTAGATGAATATGAGAAATATAATTCGATTTTTTGAAAATTGATCTTATCTCGGAATTCTGACTACTTAGGTATAGGAACATGATAATCAAATCGAAGGAAATTTAGGGATCTTTCAGGATATTTTATAATATAGGTAAAGGGTTTTCCATTTAGAAAAACTCATTTTTAAACATTTTTGTATCTAGCGTAACGATCTTTCTTTTCAGGGCTTGCTAAGAAATGAAATGCAATGTTACAGATTTTGAAGCATATTTGCGGAACATTGATAATGGTACCAACATTACCATTATTGTTGGGGACATGAATATAGATATACTAAAAAAAAAATGTGAAATCGCGAATAACTACATACTGACTCTCTCATCCTTTGGATTGATAATAATTAATATCTCATAAAATATTAGCTATAAACATAAAGTCATTTTAATAAACTTATATTATTTTTCCATTTTGATCTGAGAAATAATTAAAATTACCTATAAACATTCCATAAGAAAAAACAAAGTTGTGTGGAGTTCCAACTATTTAGAAACACCCGGTATAATTGAAAATATTTTTATGTTGTAGAATGTTTAAAATACGATTGGGTTAGTTATAAACATTTTCTCATAATCTTTACAATAACCCCATAATCGTCCGAATACCTACGCACTACTGATCTCCCACCTTGTATTTCAATACCTGAAATGTACCTAGATATTTACCAACAGCGGTCCGCGTCTAATTATAAAAAAGCTATATCGTGTGATCTGAACCAAAATTAAAAACCAAAAAAAAATATGCACGAGTAGAGAATGTTTGAAGAAATATACCTAGGTATATGGGAAATATTAATAATAATTATTTATAATAATTATTAAGGCACAGCGTACGATCGCTCTGCCATCTCTTAGTCAATAGATGTATGAAATGTGATATATGTATACGTCTCTGTAGCAGTAGCAGAGAACTGCTACCTCTACCTGATTGTTGCCATTTAGTTGGAGTATACGCTTGACAAATATTATTAATGCGTTAAAAATGTACCACTTTCGAATAAGAGCGAAGTAGTTTGCATGCTTTTCAAATAATAAATGATTTTATGATTTTATGATCATAATTAATTTGTTAGTTTCACTTAGGTATTTATCCGATATGTATATTACTGAGGTATTTAAAAGCAGGTAAAATTTTAGCACCGACAACACCGTAGAGTCTTGAAAATAATAAATTGTGAAATCCGTCTATTTGGTTTTACATTTATTGATAATATAAATATTACAGCCTTTTACGAGTTGAAAACGGTCTCAAATGATTACTTATCATTCTTAGATTGTATTATATACAATATATCATCAATTTCAAGCCATATTTTTAAATTAATCGGGAAAAACCATTACGTGACCTTCAGAATCCAACATTTTTCTGTAAATAATGCATCTGTAGCCAGAAGTGAGAGATACCGCTCTCACCTCTGCAAACTACAGTTTGCATTGATAATAGAAAAATATCCGTCAAGATCATCTCATAGTAGAATAGTTTTCAAATTGCGACTGTAAAGACAAATTAGTCAGAAAATAAATATATACTTGATCTACTTAAAATTATTGACATTCGCATTTACATATTTTTCTCGACTTTTATGATTTCAATTATGGTATCTCCTCAATATTTATAAAGACAAAAGAACATTTCACATTTTTTTGTCGCTCAATGCAAATTTCAGAGAGACGTTGAAATAACACAGATAAAGAATTTAATAACCTTATTTGTCTGAGTAAACACGGCTGCTTTTATCTGGAGTTTTTCTGATCTGAGCATAAAGACAAATTATAATAAACTCAATGATTGAACGTCAGAAATTTTTTGCATGGCAATATTTCGTATTATTTATATTAAATTTTTTACTGGAATTCCGCAACATTGACATTTCCTACTTTAAGTGTAGCATGTTTATAAATTTTAGCGTAAAATTACCTGTTTTTTCTCGCAAACTGTAAATGATACATTCAATATTATTATGTAAATTCATAGTACATTAGCTGAAAGATAACTTTTGCAGAAAATTTATAAAATGAGTGTTTAATGAAAAATATGATTTCAACATCAAGTATGTTTCTTTGTTATAAGGCATTGTGAAAAAGCAATAAAATAGAAATTAAATATTTAAAAGGCCACCAGAAGATATATCAGCAAAGACAAATTTGAAGTGAAAATATGAAGATTTAAACCCAGATCACCTAGAAAGAAATAACAGTTACAGGGCGTTCTACTTAGGCATTCAAACATCTCGAAAAATAATGAATATTCCTTTCAGTAGAATGTGCAGGTTATATAATCATATATATAGAGCGTTTTAAAAAAATAAAAGCTCCTAATAAATATACAAATGTACCGGAGGCCAGAGTTTCGGACAGGTCGGCCTCTCAGATGCAGCTGTATCTTGGTACCTATAAAATAAAGTAGGTAAAGAAAACATAAAGGTATTTATTGTGTTTTCTTTACTTTTATTTAAAGCAACGTAATCTTAGAATTAGAAAATTTAAAGATCTTATATATTTCCCCAACATCTTATTTAAGCATATCTAATAACAGGTATAAAAGTATTATATTTTCACAACTATAAAATTCATCCACACTATAAACTTATATCGTCCGCAAGTGAAATTTTCCTCTTGTCATTTTCTTTAAATGCGTTGTTCTAAGAATACATTATTTAAGCAAAGGTTTTGTTAAATTTTGAAATATTAGAGATTATATGGATCAATCCAGAAATGTCAAAAAGACACACATATAATTCGCACTTTAATCTATTTGATTGATCATTTCCTTGTCTGGCTTGACCAGTATAAGTACATAACTGACCTTGATATGAATCGTCTGATCAGGTTGTGTGACATTAAATTTTTACAGCTTGTTAAGAGAAATAAAAATTTAACCATTTAGCCAGAATACCTATGAATAGAAGTGCAAACAATTTTAGAGTTCATTTGAGTATGCTTTTTCGAGTTATAGCATGTAAAGTCTTTAAGCAAAATCGAGCGTTTTTCAAGCAAAACACGTTTCTCAGCCATTGTCTAGCAACCAGTGCAAGCAAGATGACCAATCTGTCTTATCGGTGAGAGGTAATGATAATCAAGAAAATCAGAAAGAAAGCAACAATAATGTTCCCGAGACCGGACACCGACAATTTTACACGATTACAATACTTTCCTCACTAGACTACTACAGATTAGCAGTAGGAAAGTAAAAAATGGTTGTACTGATTTTGATGAAAACCTTATCAGCTTATCGTTATTTCATCGAATTATACTGCTCTTATTTCGTATATGTAATATGTATAAAATTGCAGTGCCTGACCAATCGCTTACCAATCAGTAATCAAAAATCTGTTTCCTGTGGACACGACTGATTACTGATGCATCGCTTAGCTCATTTGTCAGTGTCAAACTGACATCTGTCATGCTTGTTGACTGCCAATAAAATTGAAATAAGTTTTAAATTCGAAAATTGTTTTAATTAGAAAGATTGAAACACTATTAAAATTGGAAGGAGAAACTTTAATGTCTGTAGAATATATATATATATATATATATAAGGAGAAAGATTATTTAGTACAAGATACAACAGATGTCCATAACCGAATTTGCTATGGGTAATTTGTCTCAATGTTCTTCTTGATTATTGGAAATTTGAAAAAAAATATCAGTTTTTCTAAAAAAATAAGATGGTCGAGATAAAAGATTGAATTTATTCAAAATTGCAATTTCCAAATTTTATAATATATACCCGCAAATAATTTAAAAAGTACAAATAATCAATTTAACTATTCTCACAAATTCCATCAAATGATTGAAGGTTTTTGAATTGGGTATATTTGTTTCTTCACCTACTAACATCATTACAACATTGCTGATTACATTCACATTATCTATACAAAATAGAGATATATTTCAATTCATTGATTTGTATTTTCAATTATTTTGGATATAAACTCCATATTATGTAATAAATTACCGGCAATTATTGGTGCTTCTGTTGGTACATTGTTCATGGGGGAAGGTATATTGGCTAAGATATCTTCCAGCATTTCCATCTCATCTTCGTGAATAGCAGCATGACCTAAAATTCTGGATAAATTATCCATAATACGAATGATTTTCCAAAACTATCAAAGTTTTAAATGAAAATTTAGAATGGCAGTAAAAGCAAAATTAAAAATTTTGATTAGAAAATATTTCAGAACAAATAGAGAGCATATATCAGAAAGAGTATATCCGTAGATAATTCTCAATCTCAGTAAATTTCAGTTTCAGACTGTGAGATAGCAATAGCGCCAAATACCAGATACAAAAGATGGGTTATGTTATAACTGTTTACTGATAGCTGTCATATGAAAGACGTTATCTTTCTTATTACTGATTAGTAAAGTAAGCGATTGGTAATCAGGCACTGCTGTGGTCACGACCATTATTTCAAGATGAGTGACTCAGTGACACATTAAAAAAAAAGCATTTTTTGGCAACCAGCACATTTTTATAGCCTCTGGAATTTTTATGTTGATCTCTCTCTTATTCATTGAACACAGTGTCTTATCGTTTCTAAAATACGGCTGCCTTTATGACGTTATTTTTTCCAGGATCCAAGTAATATAGCAAAGATAAATTTGGCGTAGAATAATTCATATTCCGCGGAAGGCGACAATGATAATAATAATTATAATAATAATGCAATAATTTCCTACTGAAACGTTAAAAATTGAGATATCCACATGATCATGAATAAATTAGACTAAGCTGTCCTTATGGAATGTAATAGAAATTCTTATTCCTACATGTATCGTTCATAAGATATTTATACCCCTTGGAATGAAATACCTAGTTCGAGCTACCTATCATAGAACATACAACTAGGATTAAGATATACCTACTGGTAATGGCATAGCTTATTTTAATTGGATCATTTTTGACTGACTTCACCTCCTTCACAATTTGGTTGTATGTTTGCTTTTTTTCTTTTTTTATGGCTTTTCGCGTGTTGCATATTAAACGTACTCCGATTTAGGCGATTTTTATTTCATTTGGTCCCATATTTAGAAAAACTCAAATCCGAAATCTACTTCCCTCCAAAAACCACCACTGAAGGGTTTGGAGGGGGAATTTTTTCCCGAAATTCGAAAATCTTATACGGCAGAAATAAAGATCCGAAAAACATTTTTTAAAAAGACTTGCGGTTTTTTAGTTTCAGCAATGGTAAAGTCCGAAATATGTGACATGTGTATTTTCGCTATGTGGATGGGGTAATTTTTTTAGAAAATTGAATATATGAGACGGCCGAATTAAAGAAGAGATTTTGAGATCTCTAAATAATAACAAGTACAGGCTAAGCCTATACATGGTAATAGGATGAGTACTATCTTCTTTTAGTTGGTATTAGTGAACGTTCAACAACTTTCATGACAAATGTTACACTCAAAAGTTAGTGTTTCATACTTTTCTCCTTTTTTTTTCAATGGGACCAAATCTCAATAGTCCTCTCTCAAATAAAAAAAATCATCAAAATCGAAGCACGTTTACTATGCAAAAGGCGCGAACAAAAATTAAAAAAACACGCACAAAAACACAGAGATGAATTGAATACCACCTTCTTTTGGTTCGTCAGTCAAAAATAGTTATCATTAACAAACATGTTTTGAAACGAGTGAAGATAAATATCAAAATTTAAACGATGATTCTGAAAGTGCAATAGTATATTTATCATTTTAGATCCTTCTTGGGCTTCAAAAATTCTCGCTTATTTTAAGTTGGATTCACAAATCTCCTTGTATTAATGTCTATAAGAATGAAACTCAAAAATTCATTCGAACTAAATTGACAATGGCAGGAACTGTTCGCCCTCAAGTTATAACATTTGGAGTCCTGATTCGAACTGCAGCCAATATCGATCCCTGGAGGCCTTCATCTCAGCTCAGTCTATAGCTGTAGTGATTGTTATATCTCTTTGCAATACGTTTCTACTTCAAAGAAGACCATGTCGACAAAAGCAGCGCACAACAAACAACTTGAGTGCATTGTTAAATGTTTTAATTTGAAAAGCTCTTACTGGGATTGGTCGGTGCTGTTTGTATATTATGTGTATGTTAGTCTACGGACGTCTTCTGAAAATTTATGAAGTACCTTTTCTGCCTCCGTGACCGCAATATTATGACCGTATATTAAAAGTTAACAATGGCCGAGCTTAGAAGGCGGACGGCTGCTTCACGAAAATCAAATATCCTATATAAGGACGCAATAGGATAAGCTTTTTAGCATATATGCAATATAATAGCCGCTATGAAGGCTTCTACAAGTCTCCTCTGCGGCTAAAATATTCATAAATTGATACTATCCCAGTAAAAGCATATGTTACCAACGGATTTATTTATTATTATTTTGTATGTAGTTGCATCTTTTGTTCGGAGCCTTTTCTAAACTAGTCTGATAAAATGCATAAGCTTCACTATTTAATGTCAGCTTTCATAGCTTTTAAGAATTAGTAACACTAAACATTTTCAATGAGAGAAAACTTATCGCCAGATGGGAGTTTGAATTTGATTTCTAATTATAGGAGAATGTATCTCGACTCATGTTTTTTCCGTCGAATATTCAAATATATATAATTTCTGGAATAAAATCTTATTAGTATATTAATGAATTTTGTATCTAATAAGTAGGTATTGCACCGTCATAGTAATAATTAGTACGTAAGCCCGCCTTTTCTCTCCTTTTTTGTAAAGATTATATTTCAAATTGCTGACGAATAGGAGTATAACTGTGGATTTCAATTTTGGTGTTTGACATATAAGCAAAAAAAATTAAAAGCTTATTCTGGACAGATTTTGGTTCTTTCCTGCATTATATGTAGGCTCCAGATAAGCAACTCAAAAGTATTAAATCTGAATGGAATGAAAGTTGAGTTTTTGGTTCTGAAGTATTTCAATTTCGTTATAATAAAAAGTAGAGCATTTGAGTTAACTGTTATTTTATTGATTAACTTATTAAACCAGTACTTTGAATCTAATGTGGTTTCGGGATTAATTTACATAGGCTAGTTCACTGGATATCCATTTTATATGTTTGATCAAACCAAGTTCATACACACAGGTCTCACCATTTATGTCCTTAAAAACTACTCTTATATTGCTAGCGCACTTTGTCTCTTGCTGTAAACCGGACACGCTTGTGCATATCACATGGGGCATGGCCTCACGCATGTACTACTGGAGTGGTGATAATATTGGCGCAAGGTCAAAGACGGGTGCACTGTTACGGTGAAGTATTTACATGCAATAACTCTGATTGGTCAGTTCTTGAGAAGGGTACCACACAATTAAGGATAGAAATATGTTTGTCTGCACTATAGGTTTCATGTCGATTCTCAGACCCAACTAGCAATAAAGAAGTATGAAATATATTGTTCTAACAATCAGTCAATGCTTAAGTAATGGGATTCTGGCAAGCGATTTATCGAGTCTTGCGGGACTCCACATTCTACCACTCGATTTAAATCCATTTATATACATGAAGTCTTTCAAATGGAAAATTATGATTTACTCTATCAGAAGCTACGCTAAAATTAAGGTATAGATTATGTCCTGTTGTTATCCAAGCACATGAAGATAATGTCAGTATGCCTTTTTAAATAAGAACCATGTTGATAAGCTGTCACTAAATTTATATAGGACAGTATAAAATACTAATATGTGCGATGTAAATAATATTACAAACGAATAAATATATTCAAATAGGACTATTTGGAATTTTGTAAGTTTTCTATCTGATAAGGTAGACAGCACAACCACAGAACTTAATTTTGTATATTTAAAAAGAGTTGAAACGTGGCTCCGCTTCCAACTCGATCATTCGGAGTGACATTCAACGAACAGCCAAACCAATCTGAATCTACGCTATACCTTGTAAATTTTATCCTAATTACCTTCCATCTCTGATAAGGATTTATCTTCAAAAATAACTTGTTTGAACACCAGTGGAATATCCTAAAACAATGCTCTCATTATACAACAAGGGCTCAAAATATTGTAAACGTATACAGAATCAAAGGATAATAATGTCAAATTTACTGTAGGTATGGGAAATACGACATGCATTATCATCTATATCTATGATATTCAAATAGCGTCACACTATATCCACCCTTTATTCTGATTATTACTATTTATGAAACAGACTTGCTAGTTAGTTATGGTAGGTATATTATAGAGCTCTTAGACTTAAAATTGGAACCGGCGTCTAAATCAAGAATACCAAAATCGAAAAAAATATAGGTAGGTACTTAGATCGTACGCCATCATAACCCGCTACAAGTGAACCGTTAAGTGTCTCTACGCCTTGAAGCTCTACTTCGGTCCCTTTCCGAAGAGCTTTTCAAATTCACCACTATGCACGACTGACGATAGCTTGAGGGCAGAGATTTTCCTATGAAATTTATATTGCGTTACGTGATTTGAAATATATACAACTATTCCAAGAGCGTAAGCTTGGGTTCACGATGTCATAGTGTACATAAAAATACATAGAACGTAGCTGGACATATTCACACTCTATTATTTATGAATTTCTATACCAACTTGTTTGTGATAAAAATTCTAAATAACTGAAGGGTTCTAATACCTATATTGAATAAGTAATATGTTTCATTACAATTCGTTCTCAGGGATCCGTTTATTATTTTTGCAAAATAAGTAATGCAACAAGTAGATTCTTTTCTAAAATTGAAAAACTATAAATTTCATTACCATCCTGACTAAGGAACAAAAAGTAGGTAGGTAACATGACAATTCATTTCTATCCAGCCAAAATGTGAATATGCTGTTAGAAATTTTGTCAGTTCATTTGAGTATAACTTTTTTCCTGCTCCTTTGAAAAGAATGTCTGAGATAAGTTTCATCAAAATCGGTAGAGCCGTTTTTGCGCCACAGTCTTTAGTAAAGCACGTCCTCGGCTATTGTCAAGCAATACATGCGAGCAGGTTTCCCATTCTGTGTCACAGGCTAGCGCCATCAATAAAAAAAAGTACGAAATCCGACTATCCGACCAATGGCAGAGAATTAGTTTTTAGGTACTCAGGAACCTTGAAACGGAAACACCCATTGAAAACCACACACCGAAAATGATCACAATAATTTCTTTACATACAGACTTAGGAGAGCGATGAGAAAGGGAAAATTAAAAACTCATTAGACATTAGAAAGAGGTGAAAATAGTCTGACTGACATTAAAAACCAAAAGAATGAGTGTGCACCTCGATGTATGTACCACGAACAAACCTTAATTGGACTTAATTGGAGGAACCTAGTCAAAAGTCGAAATCACTCATGATTTCAGAATATTCGGGACAATAATCAACTACAAACGATAATAGCTATACCTACAGCCCCTGGAACAACAAAACTCAGGGATCTTGAAATCAGGAGATTTCAAAATTTTAATAGTATATTTAACATAATGAATTCCTACTGATAAGTTAAAATATACCTCTAGGCGAGTTAAAGGTTCTGCTATGAGGGCATCATCGTCTTATGGATACATATATTATAATAAACTTTAGAACACTTATATTAGATTAGATTCTAGATGGAATAGCATTCTTAGTCTTTAGCATTAAATGAACAAACGAGTCTGAGAGATAGGATGATTATAAGGCCAGTAGTTTTTATCCCCACACTAGCTCTGTCCCTCGTAATGTTGCGTAATTTTGGTCTCTATACTTTTTCCGTATTTTTGATTATAAGGGTTGGGGGAGCTGGGAGATAGTACTTTCTTAAGCCGCTGTAATTTCCTAGACGCGTTATCCAAATTTAACGAGTTTAGTCTTGTTTGAAAGATAATTCAAGGCTTATTTCAAAAATAATGTCGGATGTGCTCTCAAAATCTTACTTTTACTCCTAGAGGGCACTGAATAACCAAAATTCAGTTTTCATCGTTTTTTGTAAAAAAATTAGATAGCACGATACATTTTTTTTATTGGTATTGAAAGCCATATAAATAGCCACAGTTTGGCGAAAACCGGTACTCAATATCTTCACTCGTTTTTGAATTATTGTAAAATGTAATCTCAAACGAAACAAACATACTAACAGACTGATTAGAAAGAAAATAAATAAAAATGTTTTTCTCTTTTTGGTGGAAAAAAGCAAATCCGAAATACCAGCACATAGTTTTATTATTACTTGTTGTTATGAGCAGTGGCGTGCGGTGGAATCTTAAGTAAGAGAAGCACACAAAGTACACATTTACAAACACTCTTTTTACTTAATTGTACAACATTTTCAATGTTATCCCCGACAGCCGAAGCTGACGGTGGTTTCATGTCCATGTCCGTATTATTAAAATTATTAATTCACTGAAATAATTATTTTTATGTTTTATTTTACGTTGTTATTAATCCACTATATTGCTTAAAAAGATAACTATGTTTTTTTCTCGGTTTTCTCCTCGATCAAAAAATCATTTGTTTCTATGGCCCCAATTATTTTTTTTTTATCAAGAATTAATTTTAAGAACGAATAAAAATAATCTAGTGATCTATCGGCAAAGTAAAATTACGTAGCTATCAACATTTTTAGGAATATTATGATTAAAGTTCCTAAAGGAATAGTTATAATAATACTATTTTTTACACAGTGCTAACCTATCCTAACCTAACTGAATAAGCAATAAGTAACTTATATCTTTAAATAGGTAGTTATAATGATTATTACTTTCTTAATAAAACAAAAATATCAATTTTACAATAATTCAAAAACGAGTAAAGATATCGCTTCGCGGTTGTCGACAAACTATTGCTAATTATGTGGCTTTTAATATCAATAATTAATAATTGTATCGTGCATTGTATTTTTTTTACAAAAAAAGATTAAAACTGAATATTGGCTTATCAGCACCCTCTAGGAGTTGTGTGTGAATTTGTTTTCCCGAAGTCTTAGGCTTCACGGTTTATATATATATATATATATATATATATATATATATATATATATATATATATATCAAATGCACAGAAAAAAAATTAATAAGAAAAAATAAGAAATACTGGTAAAACATGAATATTCAATATAAACCTGATGTAATTGTACATTTTGTGGAGATCTCAATATAGACTCTGATTAAAAAATATATAGTATATTTATTGATAAGAAATAGGCGAAAAAAAAAATGTTTGCCTTGAAGCGGAACGCGAACCCTATCTGCTTTATATTCAACAGCCAAAACAAAAACCTCTAACACTCTAACCGCAGGCTATGATATATGCTGTTAAAAATTTGGCAATTGGCATGTGATGACATGTAGATATACCGATTAAAAGATTGTTCATATTTCAATTCAATAAATTCTGAGAAATTTACCTTTCCGGTGGCTATAGGCCGTAGGATTTTTTTTACTTTTGTTATGTTCGATATATAATTCTGTACATGTTGTTGAACTTGAGGTTCCCACCATTTTGGCCACTTGAAAATGGAACTGTCTATACGATACCATGTGACTCGCGCTTGGATGTGATTTTTTACTTATTTCATGCCATGTGTTTGATGAGTAAAAACTGAATTTTCAAAAATTTAAAAATTCGGTGTGTAACGATGTAATATTTCTTCGTTTTTTTTTGAACGAAATTGGATGTTTTTGAGGTTAACCGTGGAAACTTAAAAGAAGCGCATTCAGACAGGTGTTTAGAAAATGAAAAGAACCACTAAGGTCTTCAATGCTATTATGAATAAAAACTTTTCGTGACCGAAGAGAAAATTAACCGTTTCCTAAGACTGCGCATTTTGAAGTGTTCCAAGTGTGCACACTGCGTACATGCTGCAGCCACTTCATTAACAGAAGTTTCTGGTACTTCTGTTATTATTCCAGGCAACAAAAGATTCTACTGCAGCAGATATTGATACTTCAAGAATTTGGATAAAATTTGTCCTTTTCCAAAATCAGCAGGCAGAGATACAAAGCGGTAGATAGTGACCAAAAGTCTAAGATTATAACAGGAACACCTTTCAAGAATTCCTTGGTTGAACAAGAAACAACAGAACAATTTCTAGAACAGCAAAATGCTGCGAGAGCTTCAAAACGTCAGATTGATGCACCCAAAGGCATAAAAGGCAGACAATAAAATAAAACTACCTACTCAAAAAGCAACGGCCTCCAAAAAACACTGTGGGATTTGGAATTGAAACAATATATTTAACTTCCACTATTATATATTTTAAAAACACATAACAATTGTTTCGGCACACTGTACCTTTATCAAATGTGAGTATAAACTGTTTTATACTAACTAGTTTATACTCAAATTTGATAAAGGTACAGTATGCCGAAACAATTGTAATGTTATTTGAAAATATATAATAGTGGAAATTTGATATATTGCTTCAATTCCAATCTAATATGGATTTCCATCAAGTATCAGCCAATACAGTTGTAACTGTGGGATTAATCCAGTCTGCGATGAACCATATACAGACCGTCTGGAGTTAGACCCCATTGAAAGCTCCACGTGTAAAATGTGGTACCATGAAATTTTAACCGTTTATGAAGGACTTGGCCTTTTTTTAGTGTTATAAATGTAAAAAAGACTAGTCTTTCTCAAGTGTAAGACGTGCGCATTCTTAGATAAACTGCGCACTTCTAGGCTACCGCCGTACTCACTCTTTGACCACTTATGTGCTAAGAGTGCGCCTTTAAGTTAAAATTTATTTTTTTGTTACTTCACTTGAAATAAATATTTATATTTTGTTTAAAAGTCTATTTACATGATACATTTTGTTTCCCTTTTGCAAGGTGTACCGGTTCTTTTCTAAAAAAAATGTAAGTCAAGTAAGTCTTAGGCATCATTTCCCTACATGCTCTATTATTGTGTCCAATACCAATTTAAATAATAAAGCTAATACTGTTGAAATGCAGTCCAACCCTCTTTAATTATATTCTCTTAGTTACCATTTTTATTGTAGTACTCTTTTTCATAATGAGGTGTTTTCGTGGTGCTTGAACGCATTCTTCTACGCTCCAGCTCACTCAGAACATCTTCCGTCCAAAACCTGTCATACGCTTTCTCCAGCTGTATAAGACACAAATACACTGAATTGTATTCATTAGCCTTTTCTGCGATTTGTCTGATGACTAGGACTCCATAAACCACTGAATGATTTTCCGGATCCCTGTTATTCCTTTCCTACTGTGGAGTAATTAAGAAAGCACGAGTCCCTCTAGCATTTGTCTGCCCGTTGAGATTGACTTTATTGTGTCTGTTCTCAAGTCCAGGTCTACGTCGTTTTCCGCTCTTCTGTTCTGGCCGCCCATTAATAATGTGATTTCTTGGAGTGGAGTCTTATCTATTAATTGTTGCAACTGCCGATAGAAATAAAGCTTTCTAAGTTTAAGAGTGACTTTTAGTATTCTGTCATATTTTGTGAGAGCTCAAAGAGTAATAGATAAACAATATTTATGGGTACCTACTACAATGTATGTTATTATAAATTAAATCTATTTCCATGCCAACATTATTTGTCAGGTCAGTGAAGTTGGCGGTGCACTTTTCGTGGAGAATAAAACCAATAGTTGTTTAATTTGCCGTTTATTATCCGTTAAGTCAAATATTTTGCAGTTGCATTATTTTTGGAAAAAAAGTTGTGCTCCGATACCTTCACGTGAATTTAGCGGTGCACCCTCGCAAAAAGCAAAGACGCGAATGAGGTCGACCAAAATTAATAATTGGGGAATTTCATTGTCTTTTGGGAGGTGCACCGCCATCTTCGCATGAATTTAGCGGTGCACCGCATTTTTTCAATAAAAATACAGAAGCAAAATATCTCACTTCACGACTAATGAGCAGAGAATAACTGCAAATTACACAGTTGTGAATTTTTCCCCGGTATTTTATTTCATCGTTTTTACAGGGGTAGGTACACCACTAAATTTACGCGAAGTTAGCGATACACCTATGTTTTCTTGGAAAAAATGAGAAATTCGAAGAATCTGATTCAACAGATAATTAACGGCTAATTAACGGCAAATTCCCCAATCATTAATTTTGGTCGAACTCATTCGCTTCTTTGCTTTTTGCGAGGTTGCATCGCTAACTTCACGCGAAGTTGGCGGTGCCTATCTTTTTTTTTTTAAATTATGCAACGGCAAAATATTTGACTTAACGGCAAATTAAGCAAGTATTGCTTTTAATCTCCACGAAAAGTGCACCGCCAACTTGACTGACCTTTATTTATCGACTAACGATAAAATTTATTAATAAATTATGTAAATATGCCAAGGATAAGTAATGATTAGTGAATGAAGTTATTAAAGAAACAAGTGTTGAGTCACTTATCAAGATACCCTTGTTCACACATATTTTTTTTTCTTTTTTCATGATATTTCTTATTTTTATATTGTATTATATCTTTTTATTGTGAATAAAATTACTTACTTACTCGATTTTATTGAATTAATATTAGCCGTGTAAAACTTCGGTGAATACAATTAAAATTAGAGACATATTCATTCAGGACAATCAAAAATTATAACATGTTTTGTATCAGATTCATCGTATATTTTAGCCCTCGCTGAATTCACCTCTACGTGGGTAAAAGAACCAAACACTCTGGACCATATAAGAATTGAAAGCGTTCGATACTCGTTGATGAAATTACGCATCCTGTTTTGAAACTTCGAAAGCCTTCATCACATATATAGGGAAAGCTTTCTCTGTAGGTATTCTCTCCGCTCTTGTTATGTGTTGAGACAATAAAACCGAAAGAGGATAGTGCGTCAATTTTATGGCGCGTAATAAAGAAGAATGGAGTTCCCAATTTTTACGGCATGTTACGTTTCACGGTGATGTTTTTTTGTTCTCATTGTTTTAGGAGAGTTTTGATTTTCTTGAAACTATGATTCTGCAGACACAACCGTAAGTATTTCGGTAAAAGTCTAATTGAAAAAGTCAATTCAGCCAGATAAATTGGAAAATGTTTTATCTATATAGCTAGTGACTTTTGAACTAATATACGATTTTCCAGCAACCTGAGCAAAATATTTGTAGCACACAAGCTCATGATGATGTTTACAACAATAGTTACCTTTTCTGAAGAATTGAGCGTAAAAATGAGTTTCAATGGGTATATCTTTTTTAAAGAATGACAGTCATCTTCAATAATTGATTTTGTCGTACAACTATTTCAAATTTTGCAATCAATCGAGATTATAAGATTATATAGCTACTAGCCGTTTTACCCGTCACTTCCTGGGCAAACACTTTCGTAGATTGTGCTACAAAAACATAATGTCAATAAAAGTCTTGAGTATGGAAGCCTTCTATGGGACCTACTCGCACGTAGAACCAGTCCGAACACCAACCCAGATCAATTTACAGATATGCACCAAGAGAGAACAGCATGATAATTTTTCCTAAATATGTCTTAAGGAGTTTTTGGTATGGAGCCCTCCACCTTTAAATTTCAGTCGCATTGACAGCCTCCCACAAAACAGTCCAGTGACATACTACACACAAATATATACTGAAAATCCACAAAAATTCAGCCATAGAGCTCAGAGATACTTCTTTGGGAATTACAGATATGGAACCCTCAACTTAGAAGGCCCAGACAAACATAAAATATAGCTTATGTCACCCGCGCAAAGTTTTCGAAATTTTTGTTTGTGGTCATATGAAAAGTCGTTACTTGTATATATATCAGTATAGATAAGATGTCACATCCCCATACTTTTAAAGCTACTGTGACTATGTTATGTTAATGTTAATCTTGATTTAATATTCACAACACAAAGATTATTGAGAGGAGATTGTCGTAAAAGTCCAAGGGTTTATCTTCTTTTTTATAGATATTCACTATAACGTAAACAGGTAAAAGATAGACTAACAGCCACAGAAAATAAAAAACAATATATTCAGATGTCAGCTTAGATAGATAATGGATGGCTCATTTTGCTATGGGTTCGTTGAATGTTGAACCCCAAACGGAGGAGGTATAGAATTTGACTGTGTGCTTTATTTTGGTTTGTGCGCTCCTTTCATATCCTTCCCTCCGAAAACCGCCCCCGAAGGGGGTGGAGAGGGCAAATTTTCTCGGAAACTGAAAATCTGAGGTGGTATAATTAAAGATAGAGCAATATCCGGAAACGTTTAAATTGAACATTTTTTCAAAAGAGTAACGGTTTTCGAGATAGACGCATGTTGAATTCTCAAATGTGTAATGTGGAGAGGGCGATTTCTGTCGAAAATTGAAAATCTGTGGGCAGTAATGAAGGACATAATTATTGGTAGCAACATTTATAATGAACAATTTTCCCTTAGAGTTACGCTTTTCGAGTAAAATCGGTGTTAAAATGGTAACAACTAAAATATTCAAGCGTATTTCCGTTTGCGGAAGGCGAACCCTATCTGCTTTATATTCAACAATATATTCAGATGTCAGCTTAGATAGATAATGGATGGCTCATTTTGCTATGGGTTCCTTGAATGTCGAACCTCAAACGGAGGAGGTATAGAATTTGACTGTGTGCTTTTTTTTGGTTTGTGCGCTCCTTTCATATCCTTCACTCCGAAAACCGCCCCCGAAGGGGGTGGAGAGGGCAAATTTTCTCGGAAACTGAAAATCTGAGGTGGTATAATTAAAGATAGAGCAATATCCGGAAACGTTTAAATTGAACATTTTTTCAAAAGAGTAACGGTTTTCGAGATAGACGCATGTTGAATTCTCAAATGTGTAATGTGGCGAGGGCGATTTCTGTCGAAAATTGAAAATCTGTGGGCAGTAAATGAAGGACATAATTGGTAGCAACATTTATAATGAACAATTTTCCCTTAGAGTTACGCTTTTCGAGTAAAATCGGTGTTAAAATGGTAACCACTAAAATATTCAAGCGTATTTCCGCAGCGATGTTCTGAGATCTCGATAATAACAACTACAAGCAAGGAATCTACGTGGATAATAGGATAAGTACTATCTTGATTGGTATTAGTGAATGTTCAACGATTTTCGTGACTAATGTTACACTCAAAAGTGTGAAAATATTTTTTACAAGAAATTGGACCGACGTTATTAGTTGGTGCACTGAAAAGTATAATATAATATTAATTTTATTGGTGCTGGTACTTGTGAAGTTGGTGCCAAAAGTTATCAATATAACTGCAACTTCAAAAGTAACAGCACCAATAGAATTTATATTCTTTTTTATTGTTCATTTTATCAACTAATAACGTCGGTCCCGTTTTTTGTAAAAAATATTTATTTATCTTTCACAGTCTAGTCTTTGTGAAACGAAACAGGGATAACTTCACGACACAGTGATTGTCACCATAGGCTGCAACGCTCCTGAAGGGGTAAGGCATATTTGTTTTTAATGCTCTACCAACAGACATTAAATAGCTAAATTTAAGTAGCTTTAAAATAGGTGTCAAAAACTACATTTCAAAATACGCCTTCTATTCCCTTGAGGTATCTTTTCTCTTTCCTTTTAGTTATTAAGTATTTACTCTTACTCAAAATTAATTTAATGTGCCCAACATTTTATTGTCATTTCAAATAAGTTTTATACTTATATAATTATATATATATATATATATATATATATATATATATATATATATATATATATATATAGATGATGAAATTAAAATTTCAAGAAACTAGAAAAATTAGAAAAACGGATCCCAAACCAATGAAAATTAAAAATTAATACTTAAAAATAAAAACAATTGAGTATACCATTATAAAAATAATAAAAAATAAAGTTAAATTCTAAAACTAAAAAACACGAAAATTCCAAAGTCACATTGTTTGGGTGCCCGTGCCCGGTGACTACATCGTTATGGTCAGCTGATGGTAAAAGGACCCGTCCACACTCTTATTATATGGCTTACCAAAAATTCACAAAACAGGCATTACTATTAGACCTGTTGTATCTTATTGTTACTCACCCACTTCGAAATTATTTTCATGACTTAACAAACTAATCAGAAATTTAACAGAATTCCATAACCCTTATTCCATAAAAAAACACCAAAGATTTAATTAATAAAATTTCAAATGCGGTTATACCCGATAATTCTTTTCTATATCTTTTTCCTAGTATTCCTCGAGATGATTGTATCCAGCTGGTTAGGAACCTCCGTGTAACGTTTAACCCTGTGCTAAACGTTGTGGGGTGAGTTTACTTGCGTAATACTCAAAGTTCGCAGATTGCTTCCAATGGTTTATTTCCAAACACACTGTACACGACTTTCTGTTGTAGTACAACTGTCACCACTTGTCACCTTGACAATCTATACTGTCACTGTCTTCACCGACAGAACTACTATTAACCTCTGATTCCACAGACTGACTGTTATCAACTGACTTTATAAGACTCACTGCCTTCATAAGACTGACTGACTCTGTCCCGTGATCAACATGGCTTTATATACCTGAATCATGACATGACATTCATCGAGAATGTTCTATGATTATCTAGATGCACATAATTAATGTTCTAGATCCTTGTCAAACTGATAATAGTATGAAAAATTGTACCTCACATATAGTTTCTGGAAGGATCCAGAATAAATCTTCTATAATTCTAGAACTACATAAGGAAATATACATGCAATAACTACTGTAAGCAACGTAGTAGCATAAATAACTAATAAACGAATATTAACCGTAAGTACATGACTACCTATCCATGTTACACTGCCCCCTTGTTAGCTTTGATCGTCCCGATCAAACATCATCCCAATACATTCTACAATCTCATCTGGGGGAGCTCCTTGGATCCTCTTGTCCCAGTTCTCACTCTCACTTCCCGAGCAAGACATATAGCTCGGTGTTCCTTTTGATCCTCCTCGGTGATCATAAAAATGTTTCACCGGACAATGATTACCTCCAGGTGAACATACTCGAACAGGTGATCTGCTTTTACACAAGCTAACATGATCCTTGGTGGCCATACAACCTTCACCCCTACGTGATCTTGAATTATGATCACGCAATCTATGTCTGTGGCAAGGAGACGTCAATTTATGACAGAATATTTTATCACATCCAGTATTGCGTTGACGGCTGCGACTATGTCTGCAGATTCGTCTGCGGCGAATGCATCTGCTCCTTCGTCGTAGACTACTGCGCTTCGTGCCTCGGTCGTTCCGTAGACTCATTCGGCTTCTTTTATTGCGGCAATAGCACCTTCTACCTCCTGGACCTCTGAGTAGACTACCGCAAGGTAAAATGTTTTTCTTATGACCGCTGTTGCCTACACATTGCCTGATACTTTTTCGAGATCTGGATGTAATGCGCCTTTTTAAAATGACTTCTGGATGCCTGTTTAGCAGCTTCGTATTCAAGTGCACGTGCAAGGGCATCTTCAATTCTTGTAGGACTACTTAACCGAAGGGCTTGTTGCATTTCAATGTCTCTTATACCATCAATGAATGTTTGTACCGTTAACCTATCAAGAAAGTCTTTTGGTGCTGTAGAATATGCCAGTCGAACGAGCCGGGCAACATCAATTTCATATTGTTGTAGTGTTTCTCCAGACCTTTGCTGCTTATTCTTTAACTGTGCTTGGTAAACTTGTTGTGGATGTTGGTCACCGTACCGCATTTCAAGTTGATCCACTAAAATCTCATACGAATGTTCGCCGCCAGTTAGGGTATTTAAGATTTCCAATGCATCACCACATAGAGCCAAGATCAAAGCAGTGGCCTTCTCTTCATCTGACCAACCACTAGCCAAAGCAGCAGCATCAAATTGCTTTTTATATGTAGACCAAAACTGTTTACCATCGAATTTTGGGGCTTCAATTTTTACTGGATTAACTACACCATTTTGAATTTCATTGGACGATCTTCTCAAAGGCACTTCAGCTTTCGTTTGCAACATCTTTTCTTCTATTAATTGAAATTTTTGATCAAAACTTTCTTGAACTTTCTCTAATTTCTGTTCAACTTCTTCTTGAACTTTCTTACTTTGGTCAACTTTCTTTAATTTCTGGTCAACTTCCTGTTTATCTTCTTGTCGCACTCTTAATTGTTCTTCTATGATTTGTCTTATTCTTGTTTCTTGTTCTTCTTTTTCCAGCTTTCTGATTCTTTCTTGTTCTTCTTTATCTTGTTGTCTAATCCTTTCTTGTTCGTCTTTATCTTGTTTCCTAATTCTTTCTTGTTCTTGTCTACTTCTTTCTTGATTTTCTAGGATTTGACTTATTTTTGTTTGGTCTTCCTTTCTAATTCTTTCTTGTTCTTCTTTATCTTGTTGTCTACTTCTTTCTTAATTTTCAAGGAATTGATTCATTTTTGTTTGATCTTCCTGTCTCATTCTTTCTTGTTCTTCTTTATTCTTTTTCAGGAACTCCATTATTTCTGCAAAATTTGCCATTTCGTCGTAATCTTTCGACCTGGTCTTCACCATATATTCTCAGCAAAATGCGAAGATCCCTTTTATCTGACACCAATTATAACGTTTAACCCTGTGCTAAACGTAGTGGGGTGAGTTCACTTGCGTTATACTCAAAATTCGCAGATTGCTTCCAATGATTTATTTTCAAATACACTGTACACGGCTTTCTGTTGTAGTACAACTGTCACTTTGACTATCGCGTTCCAACTACTTTCGAGTTATGTCTCCAATTGACTGATACAATAAACTGACTTTATAAGACTCACTGCCTTCATAAGACTGACTGACTCTGTCCCGTGATCGACATGGCTTTATATACCTGAACCATGACATGACATTCATCGAGAATGTTCTATGATTATCTAGATGCACAGCAACGTAGTAGCATAAATAACTAATAAACGAATATTAACCGTAAGTACATGACTACCTATCCACGTTACATCCTCTTTGAATCAGGCTTCAACTTTCACCATTGCCTCAATATTTGCTACCTTTTGGACACGGTCCTGAAACATTTTTTTTTAATTCAACAATGAAATTTTCACTCAATCAACAGGTCTAGCTATGGGCAGTAACCTATCTCCGTTGTTAGCTGAAATTTCTATGAACAATTTGGAAACCAGGTTCCAGAATTTCTTTCATTATGATAAGACAATTTTTTACTACAGATATGTAGACGATTGTTTAATACTTTTCGATGGTAGCTTAAGCCAATTAAACTTACTTTTGACATTCTTGAACTCGCTACACCCAGCTATCTCTTTCACAATGGAAATAGAAGCTAATGGATATTCTGATTGCTAAAACGGATAATAATTTGAGTTTCTCCATTTACAGAAAACCGAGACATACAGACAATATCATCTCCAACTACTCTTGTCACCCGATGTCACATAAACTGAGCTCTTTCAATTCACTTTTTCATAGACTTTTCTCCATCCCGATGAGTGTAGGAGATTTTCACAAGGAACTCAACATCATTAAACAAATTGGCACCAAAATGACTATCCTATTCAATTCATAGATAGAATATATCACAGACAATACTTGACAAAAAACATAAACAGGAACATAATTCTACCTACTATATCAGCTAAGTTCTGCTCATTACCTTACATCGTCAAAGCTTCACAAGAAATCAATAACATTTTCCAACGCAATAACCATCAGCTGACCATAACGATGTAGTCACCGGAATTTTCTTGTTTTTTTAGTTTTTTTTGTTTTAGAATTTAACTTTATTTTTTATTATTTCTATAATGGGATAATCACTTGTTTTTATTTTTAAGTATTAGTTTTTAATTTTGTCTCAATGTCTCAATTAACCTTTTAACAATAAACTGTGGAGAAAACTTTGTGTTTCCTTCTCATCTTACCACTTCACTCCACTTTGAGAATGGACTTCTTCATACATTATTAAGAGTTTTTATTGATTTATAACTTATATTTTTAAGTCTTATTCAATTAATTTAAGAGTGCGTTTATTATGAGCCATCGATTTTTTACTTTTCTCCCGATATCCCTAATAGCTATGTAAGGAAAGTATTGTATTCATGCAGATTTTACGTGTGCTCGTCCAAAATAATATAGTTTCAGACATTGTTCAGTCTTTCTGTCGGTGCCAAGATTATTTCGGGAATGGATAGACCTATGTTGTTGATTTGTTGTTTGTTTTGTAGGGTATCCATACAGCTCATCCGTGATACAGAAGCGGCATTCTCCTAACTAGTTCATCAGATTTTGACAAAACTTCTCTAGAATATTCACGTTCAAGTCCTTCACAACAATCTCAAGGCACATCTCTGAGAAAAAGCTGAAACACGATTTTCTTGCTTAACATTTCTTCCAACGTCAAAATTGATTACGACCATTGTTGTTTGTTCTGGAAAGCTGGAAACAATAAATGGAAGCATCGTCGATGATGAATTATTTGAAAGCGGTGCGAGAGTCATGTGAGTGAAAGCACCTGATTTTTATTGTAGCTTTTACTGTACCTACGTTACTGAAGTATGGAAACCTTAAGTTACAATAACATTTATCGTATTTTTCCTCATGCATGATTGATTTCTCTCATCTTCTTGAGGTGTTAATAGTTAAGAGTATGCATCTCGACAATCGCTGCTTTTCTCAACTAATAGTTATTTGATATCCAACAAAAACTACATTCTTGAAACACTACTTTTTGGGGCATAGCAATTACGGTATAAAGCATACATGTTGACGAAATATAACCGTATTTACTAGTCGCTGCTCTCATTTCTGATAATAGGCTTATCGATCGGGACCCATGACAGGTACAACACTTGTTTTCATGTTTACGTTATATGTAGGTATGTATGAAAATGATAAACATCATTACCGTAAACTCATCCAGTTGACAATTTGAATGGTGTACCTACTCAATAATGGGTGGGAGGGGGCTGCGTGCACGACTGGATGCCCCTCTATTCGCAGTATATTTATGCCTGTTCAAACATGCTGGATAAACACGTTCGGTCCTGCAATATTGCCGTGAAACATATTTGCTCATCTACGAAAGTAATCTCTTATGCTTGTCGTAATCCGGTTTGTGTGACCGAGGTTTATGGAAATTTGGATCCTAGGAGTTGTGATGTTGATGTTGATTCGGAATATATGATTGAATGCGTCCGTCACAGTTGTTTACGATAGTTGCTGTATGATTTTGTAGCGTATTTCCAATGTTTGAAGTGATTGGTAATCGATTTGTTATTTTTTATGCTGGCATCCTTGGAAAATCAAAGCTAGGTCCACAAAGCAATAATTGATATGATATGGATAGATATAACAGTTAAAAATAAAACCAACACCAAAGACATGGAGAGGTAGTCAATGTATAAAATGCATTTTGTATTTTTGTAAAATAGACTTATAGCATTTTTTAGACTGGACAGTTTGGCCTCACAACATTCAACATCAAATAAACCTATATACGTATCCCATTTTTACAGTCAAAATCACACTATACTCTCCTCTATGATGGAGTGAGGCATTCTTATGTCTATATTTAGGAACTATGTACAAAGGAATAGATATTGTTTCGTCCATCAGAGCTAGTCAGTTAAAGTTATATCCGCAATGATTTTTACAATTTACTAAAGCTGTATTTCTGACATTTCTCAAAGCACGAGTGGGATATAACGTTTAATAGAAGGCTGTCTATGTGTACAAGTATAGGTACAGGGTTGCCAAATAAGAGTACAAAGAACTGTATCTCGGAAACTTTTTATTGGAACGACTTGGCGTAAAAAATATAATGCCAAAACATGACAGGAGATAATGCTGGAAATTATATCAAAGTTTCTAAGATGGACGATAGGGGACGTGATCGTTATCTTGAATTAAATAATGTTGTGTTCGAAATTTCATGATGGTAATATAACAAAAAATGTAGGCCTTTTCAAGCTGAGGCCAATTAGGATATTTTTGGTTCAAAATTTTCTTCTTTATCTCAAAAATGTGAGGAGAGTTAATGTATTTTTGAACATATATCTGTAACTTCAAAGCGGCTGAACGAAATTTTACAAAATTTGGTGTAGAAAAAGAGAGCAAAAGATTAAGATTAGTTTCTTAATAAAAATGATCGACTATGAATTTGCGAAATAAAACCGTGGAGAGTTTTAGAGAGAATTTCAAATAAGTATCCATAATATGGATCTCATTGAAAATATTTTTGATAGATTAATTTAACTTATATCTGCTAATTTGGTCAAGAATTCCTTCAGAAATAAAGACAAAGACTATTTGTGAATGTGATATTTTTTTATAAAATAATTCAACTTTTGATTCATGTACTTTAGAATCCTCAGAATGAAAACTTCATGCGTTGCTTTCGATTTTTTTTTCATGTATTGTTCTCATCTGGTGTGAAATATACGACTAACCACGTGAGTTGTACCCATACCGATGGTCTAGTTGGTAACAATGCACTATGTGATAAGAATCGGCTTGTTTAGAAATTGGATATAGGTGTATAGGTAGGTACTCCTTTTTGAATCCTTGAGTAAACTCCCATGTCCGTTATATTATTAAAACGTTTGATAAGTTTTTTTACCAAAAAATAGGACAAAGTTTATTAGTTCGTGTACTGAGAAATACAAAATAATATTAATTCTTTGGTTGCTGATGACTTTGATGTGGCAAATAAAACACTTTTGGCACCAGCTCAAAAATTATGAGCACCGATACAATTAACATTAAGATTTCATTATTTGAGTGTATTTCTATTTTGAAAAAATATGGTAGCATCTCTCAACATTCTAATAAGAAAATAGTCATTAAAATTGGCTCACATTTATAATACAAAATGCGCGAATATAAACAAAGAAGCAAAAACAGTTGTATTGTATTTGATTCATTCCCGTTTCGTACACCTCTCACGTTTCGTGCACAACAAAATTTTTACCTGAAATATTCTCGTTTCGTACAAGGGAACAATTAATCTATTTTCGGCTTTCAATTGTAGTTAGAAGACTTTTGGCAACAACTTCAAAATTGCCAGCACCAACAGAATTAATATTATTTTGTATTCCTCAGTGCACCAACTGATAAATTAATAAATTTGGTCCAATTTTTGGTAAAAAATATTTGTTATTTAAGCTTCTACTGTTCCTACGTTACCAAAGTACGGAGACCTTCCACTTCCAAGTTCCAATAATATTTAACTATTTAATTCTTCCTCATATATGATTGATTTTTCTAAGCTTCTTGAAGTATTAATATACAGGGAGTTTAGATTTTGCTTCTCTAGAATCGCTGCTGTTTTCAATAATTCATCCATTTCCAATTTTCGGCTTCTCGTTTCGTACACAGACCATTTTGGTGAATGACAGGGGACCTTTACAGGCAGGTAATTTCGATTTCCCGTGGAAAAAAGTGATACTTTGTCACCTGTCAACAGAGATAAAATGTCAAACTATTCTCCTGTCACAGAAAAAATATATTTTAGACGAATTATGCATTTCCCTCAAAATGACAATAATCTGTTTTGTTTTATATTTACTGCATTAGCAAGAACACCTCTTATTATGAATTTCCCGGAAAATTGAATCTACCTACCTTTAAAGATACCTAAGTTAGTTATCAATCATCTGTCGGTCACTAAAATGGTCGGTATACGAAACGAGAAGGCGAAATGTGTTAATTATTTCAGCGTACGAAATTTCAGGTAAATTTTTGTTGTGCATGAAATGCTAGTGTACGAAACGAGAATATACCTCTATTTATACCTCATTCCTTTTTGGAAATTGGTCACAAATGAAATTAATTTCAAGCAATTGTTATAGCAAGAGTATACCTACTGGCCAGAACAGCACGTGACGTTATTAAATGATCTTCGCTTCTGAAATGATTCTAGTACACCGGACAGGAGCTTGTCAAACGCTGACACTTACTTTCAGAATAATTACACTTTCAAGCACAATATCTTCTTGATTGATGCCGTATCTATGTAGATACTGTCCTTTACACCAGATTGAAGTCAGGAACACATGTGTACTCTAATCAGTAACAGCAGGATCACAAATTAATATGAAGTCTCCATTTTGCGAGTTTGTCTGCCCTATCTTTGTCTGTTTGTTACATATGAGTCTCAAAAATGAGTATCTGTTCATCAAAACTAATTTTCAATGCTACTGTAGGTACCATGCATAAAAAAATAAAATCCTGATATAGCATTAAGCTTCTAATCTTTAAAAAAATTGTCGATGTAGAAAAACTTTTGGTCTATATCGTCTGATTAGGAATTTTCGGATTGACCACTAATATTTTCGTATTTTTCTGTAATATTTGATATCAATAATCTGCAGAATAAAAAATGGATCTGACAAAAAATATATTGAATCAATTGTTCAACGTTAATGATGGATTTTTCTACATAAAATTTGCTCAGGTGTTCCATATAATTTTAGTTTAAGTTAGTGTTCAGCCTCTTCTTTGTGAGGAACTTCTAATATACAGCCTTATGTCGGATATATGTTAACTATGTAAACACTAGCCAACTAAGGTGCATAAATAACTTTCCATGTAAGCTCGCATTCGCCCGGATCGAATAAATATCCTTCCAAGCATCCAGTGCCCATTTTGCGGGATTCCGGAATCTTGTGAGTCTAGTAGTGAGTGCTCGACCAAACCAGCCGCATGGCAATTACACGCAGTCTCAGTTTCAATTAAGGGACTGCCCATCTGGGGAAATTAAGCGTCACTTGCGGAGGAAATGCAACTTTCCGATTGCATTTACAACGCAGTCCTCTCCCTAACATGTTCTGGGACCCAGCTGATCCGAATTGAATAGGTAGGTTACTCACTTAATGGATGTTGTAAGTTATATGGCAAGACCAGTTCACGTTTTGATTTGTCGCAGGTACATGTCACCTGTATTTATTAACTTCAAATGAACCAGTATATGAGCGTCTCTCGTGGTTCACATTATGGATATGTTCCAGTTGATTCATCCATTAAAGTGAATTAAGGAAAAAGTGTGAGCTATTAACCTGAATAGGTTTAAGTCAAAATAGGTAAGAAAAGGAACACATTTGGAGTTATATTGTCTGATGTCTCGCTTGGAGGAAAATTAAAACGCTGTCTCTAATGAATTTAGTTAGATTATTTAAATTCAGAAAATGTTATTCTCACAAATATATAATCTTTACGTAAGTCTTTAGCACAAAAAAACATATTTCAATACTTCCTCCCACAACTGCCAAAGTAACTCAAAAGTGAAGTTGTCTTCTATAAGTCATTGGTTATTCAATGGGTGGTGAGTTCGAATCCCGCTTAAATTCACATTTTTTAAACTCTATTATATATGTATTTTTCATAAAGAATAATAATATAATTATGCCAAATGTTGAAAGCACAGCAAATCCCTGAGGTTTACTTCCATATTTGTGAAAATGTATTTATTTAGTTGTATATAGCTCATCATTTCTCCTACAGTTTCCTTGTATTTTATATGCTTTTAAGTTCGGAACCTTCGGGATATGAGTTCTATCCGCACTTAGCATTTTTTTATAATGGCTGACATGAGTTTACATGATCTTTCGCAGTAAATATAAATACATCGAAACATACTCGTACGTTCAGAAATACCTGATTTTTTTTTCATATGAGCAAACTATCAACGTCTATTAATCTCAATAAATAATTTATTCGATATTCTTTGGGTTATGTTTACATTTCAACTTTCAACGGCTACCCGATGTAGCTATGTAGGGAAATTATTGTAATCGTGTTAAATTTTTGATCTACAGATTTAAAAAGTCTGCAGTCATTGATATGTATGTCTGTGTGTCCGTTTGTCTGACTGTGTAAATATTATTTCATTAACGGATGAACCAATTTTGTTGCATTTTTGATTTCTAGGGTATCGATGACTCTCGCCTGTGATACAGAGTAACTATCGTACTCGTACTTGTTTTCTGAGACAAAGAAGGAGAAAATCTAAGGAAAATATATGCTCAAATTGATTTTTATTTTCTACATTTTTATTAATATTCTGTTTAAACTTTTAAACCTAGCAAAAAAATATATATGAACATTGATGTTTGTTTTGAAATACTTGAACAAATAAATGGTGGCAAGTTGTGATCCGACATTTTTTTGTTTGGTGAGAGATGAAATTAGTATGAGTGGACGCACCAGATTTTCTCCTGAGTGAAGGGAGTACTCACTTAGAATTCCCGTTTCAAAAAAAAACATTTAATTTTACATATTTGAATTACTCATAACCAGTTCTTTAATTTAATATGTCAAAAGTTATTTAAGCTATATTTTTGGAGGTGACCTGTATGCAGACCAAGATTTTTATTTAAGCTGGGTCGGGGAAAAAGACCGTAACAAACATTTAAAGGCTCCGTTTGATTATGGGATATATAAAATCTCAGAAAATTGTTAGCTCTCACCATATCTATGAAACTGTTACACTCAGCTAGTATTTCATCTTCATCATTCAGTTCATTTAGTAAAACAACAACATGACTTGTTTCGATTGAAACTGATTCAGATTCTAACTGCGTGAAGTTGATGTTGAATATGTGGAGTAATAAAAAAGAAACAATATTCTAAATTACAATGTTTATTTTTTTATTCTGCAAGATTATAATCCATATTCAATATTATTTTCGGTTCTCGAAATATTGAAAATTATTCAAAAACTTACAAACAAACCGTAGTTATTATCTTTATCAATAGTATAAGATGAGGTCAAACTTTCCATTTTTCACAGAGCTATAGGAGAAAAATGGACTTACCATCGTATCCCTGAAAACTGGGCTTCAGTTAATTTGATCGTTTCAACCCAAATCAGTTGGTTCCGAAAGATAGATAAGCATGAGAGCAGAACTCAACTCTCCTTGATAATCAGGAAAGACAAAGTTCAACTATAATGAAGTTTAGGCCAGACCGACTCTACTTCTTTATACATTATGACGGTGCCTCAAAAGTCAAACAAGATGGATGACAAATACAGAACACATTTTAGTCGGTATGTTTGTTGCAATGACGACTTCGACTTATAGGTAGCACTTGCATCTAGATTTATAGATGCAGGATGGCAATTCTAAAATCAAGAAAAAAGCACAGACAGAAAATCTCCTTATACCATAGCGTTATACCCTACGGTTTGAAAATTTGAGAGAGAGATTAAATTATAAAAATAATCAAGTGTGAGTCAAACTCGCACACAAAGGCTTCCGTACAATTCTGACTGGCGGACCAATATATGGACTCAAGTATTTGTTGTTATAGCGGTAAGAGAAATACACCTACCTATTACGGTTATCTAATGAGATACATCTCGTGTCCACTGACAAGCGGACGGACGGACGGACTTAGTATTTCTTCTAATAGTCTAAATAAAAATACGCATTCTGTGAATATTTCAACTGTCTATTTATCACGGTTTATAAGATACAGCCCACTCACAGATGGACGAACTAAAGATTTGCTGTTAATGCTAAAGTACAAATACATATTCTCTGAAAATTTTTAACTCTCTTTATTACGGTACAAACCATACAGCCCACTGATAGACGGACAATCGAAGGGACGGAAAGCGGAGTCTCAGTAATAGGGTCCAGTTTTCACCCATTTAATACGTAACCGTCAAAACCAACCAAAGTAATAATGAATCTTCACCTTCAATGTGGTCTCTACTATTCCTAAGAATTTGATAACCTTAGAAAATATTTTTTTCTGCATTGACCGGTTTTGTAAAATGACACAAAGACCAAATACTTAACGCGTACATAATTTTCTGATCAAAATGCTGGACGTGCTATTGTGATTGAGAAATAGGAAATTTTGACATAAGTACATACAGCTATATATAGTATAGGTATGTACACGATAAATGAAAAAAGCTTTTTCAATTTCGCAGACAACTGGTTGCAATCCCAGCAATAATTATGTTCAGTAGAGTGTTTTGCGTTTCGTATTACCGCTCGAGAATTATACAATGATTCGAAAAGTTACTGAAATCCAGTAGAGAGCTCTCTCACACAAAATAACTTTCTCTATACATCATATCTGAGACTACTATTTTGTTAAACTTTCCTTTACATCGAATATATTCTACTTTATACACGCATATTAAATTGCAATCTCTCCCGAAAATAACAGAGATATAAGGTAAACTTATTAAAAAAGATAATGTTACTTGTGGGAACCAACTTATTGGGGAGATTATAAGATTTAGATGGAGCACAAGATTGAAATTATTGCCTCGGTTCTCGAACGAATCAATGCAAAACGCTTAGTAAAAGATTTTGGAGTGGAAGAGAAACAATAATTAGTTTTTAAAGCTTAAGCAGATGGGACTCGGGAAGAAATTTAACGAACTGATCATCCTAGCCGGAAAATCCGATCAGATTTAGTCTCATATATTCCATTAAATATGCATATCCTGAAATGATATGGTTTGAGTTGGTATTTCTCGATGTCCTTCACAAAATATTCTTTATGATGTTTACGCGGTAAGACATGATGAGAGAAGAAAAATGAAGAGTGAAATAGCACAGAGCATTTTTTCTTAAATTAGCTTGAGGTTACAATGGTCACCCGGGGGGGCTATTCTTAAAAATCACCATTTATTTGTCAGTGAGTTACTTTACTAATGAAGAGGTGTGAATTTATAGGTACCCGTGGTATATTGATGGACATTTGGACGTCATCTCATTTTATAATTTTGATTTTATTCAATTTTCAAGAAAAAGTATAATAGTGAGGTGTCTGGTGTCTGTCGTGTTCAATAATAAGGGCTATCACAGTTTCAAGATGTATCCTCATCTCATTTACCCTTCTACAGTGACTCCTATGATATGTTGTACTCCAAGGGACATCTGTGTTGGTCGGTTCTAGAACCGATATTTGTGGCATTGTGGGTAGATAGTTGCCAATAATGCACTCGACAACACACTCTCGGTTCTTGTTCCGATTATCTAGCATGATTTGATTCCAGGCAAGCGGTTCTCATGTCGATTGTGATAAAAAAAACTTTGCGGGTGATTTTTGTGGGCTAGCGCTCACCTATGTCCACGGTAAACTAACCCATGTTTAACCGACGAATAACAATCATATGGGTAACATCGTAGCTACGTTTTGCATGTCATAGTATGTTGACATCAAAGCCCTGCTTTCTTCAATTATGAAGGTGGATGTGTTGAACCGTTTCGAATATGGAGAATGTGGGTATAGCAAATATTTAAAGATAAGCAGATAAGATAAGAGAAGTGAGAAAAATGCTTCTTCTAAAAAAAAATAAACCGTACTCACGACCAAATTTTTTTTAAAATGTAAAAAATGATTACGATGTATATGGATGACCAAAATAAAAATATAAATAGTAAGAGTCTAGTTTAACGGCTTTTGCTATAAAAGCCCTAAAAAAGTCAAATGTTTAAAAAAATAAATGTATGTTAGCATAAATTTCAATAAAATTGAGGCGGAAGATGCTATTTTTAATGAATTGTTAATACGAAAAAGGGAAAATGATGTTCTTAGGACTTATGACTTTTAGCTGGAATTCTCGATTTGAAGTATCTTTTCAATTTCAAATAGTATATAATCATCCTTGCACTCTATTAAACACTAACATTCGTCAAAATTAGCAAAAATATTCGTAAAATAGTAAATATAAGTAGGTACGCGAAAAAGTAAGGTGAAACGAATTGATGATTGACTTGTGCAGTATACTCGACGTTCAAGTGCTGTTAAAATCAATGTTGCCAATGCTGCCAAAATAACTTTCGCAGCATCAGATTAAAAATTAACGACAATATTTTCTAGTAAAGCAATCATTGAATTCATATTTTCAAAACCATGAAGACAAAGTTCGTCACCTTCGTCATCTAAAGTTGCCATAATATCGTATTTTTGCTCTAAAGCGAGTATTTCTAAGAAAATATATTTTTAGTAAATTTTAAACATGAAACTATACCTTTAGACACTTGAAATTTGACCGCATGGTTTATGCTTTCGTTCTAGAATATTTAATAAAAATCGCAAAAGTTATATTGGCCGTTTTGTCAAAATTAGAACTGCCAATTTTTAAACTTCAAACACATACACATGCACAAATCAATCATCAACTCGTTTCACCTTTCTTGTTCGCGACCTTATGCTTACTATTTTTACGCATATTTTTGTTTATTTTGAAGGATTTTTATTCAATAGAATGCAAGGATGATTATATACTATTTGGGATTGAAAAGATACTTCCAAAACGAAAAGTCCTAAGAACACCATTTTTCCTTTTTTTATTTTAGTCCCTTCCACTTAACGAGACGGAATATGAATTATTCTACGACAAACTAATCTGTGCTATGTTACTTGGATCCAGAAAAAAAAATAACGTGATATAAAGACGTATTTTAAAAAACGATAGGACATCCGTATTTGACGAATACGAGAAAGACAAACATAAAAATTACAGAGGCTACAAAAATGTGCTGGTTGACAAAAAATGAGTTCATTAAATATGTCAATGGCATCTTGAAATAATTTCATACATATTTTAACAGATCTGTCTGGTAATGTTAAAAATATGGTTATTCGTTGCCAATCTGCATATCCGCATATCTGCGGCCAACTGACATCTTCTCAGCATGGTTTTCTGAAAGGCCGTTCGGCAGTCACCAATCTATTTAATATTACACAATATATTGCAGAAAGTATTGATAGAAGGTCCCAGACGGATGTTGTATATACAGATTTTTCTAAGGCGTTCGACAGATTGCACCATGGAATATTACTTTCGAAACTTTCTGGGTTTGGCTTGTAGATATCTTTGATCGAACTGTTTTCGTCATATTTCAATAACAAGCGACAATTCGTTGAAATCAATGGTATCTGTGGAATATACTGCTACCTCCGGTGTCGCCCAAGGCAGTATCCTTGGTTCTTTCTTTTCAATGCTTTCATCAACGATATTGTCGGAAAGATCGATATAAACTGTTTAATGTACGCGGATGACTTAAAAATATATCTTGAAATAAAGAACATAGGTGACTGTCATCGCCTTTCCTCAAATCTCACACGGCTAGAAGATTGGTGCTCAATCAATAATTTACCGGTTAACCCAAGTAAATGTCATGTAATGACCTATACACACAAAACAAACTACATATATAGAATCCGAGAACTAAAATTTTTTTCGTCACAAAAATAAATAGTGTGTTATACACGGGAAAATATTAGATTTTAGCTGTCGGTTATTTTGTCTCCCTCCGCTTTGCGTCGGTCGGCAACACAACCACGAGCTAAAATCTAGTACTTTTTTCCCTTGTTTAATAAATTACTATTATTTTGATTTTATCATAGTTCATAATATTTTGTTTAGTTTTGTATAGAATATAACTATTATTTATGTGGTTGTGCATTAATAAAACATTATTAGAGTACCTTTTATTTTTACTGTTTTGTATTTCTTTAATGCTAATTATGTTGTATGTTTCTTTCTAAATATACGTTTCATTAAAATTTACTTTTATTTTAGACAGAAAATAGATATATCTTTCTAAGGGGCGGCAATTTGTATTTTTGTCCGGGGCGCCGTAAACGCTGAAGAGGGCGCTGAGTGCGAGCCGTGGTTGTTTTCACCATTTTCAAAAACGTTAAGCAAAAGTTACTTTATTGGAAACGGATGCCCGATAGGACATACTTTTCAACGTACAAAACAACGGCACCTGTATTGAAAGCTGCAAAACACCGCCTGACATTGTTACTTGCAGCCAACGCTGCAGGTGATTTCAAAATGAAACCTCCTCTAATTTATCAATCGGAAAACACGAGACCATTAAATGGGTAAAGATAATGTTCTGGTGATTTATAAATCGAAGAGAAAAGTCTTGAGAACACATATACATTAAAATTCTACATCTTTTGGACAACGCACCTTCCCTTCATGATTTTAAATTTAAATGAACAAGTGAATGTCATTTTCCTACATCTAAACACCACAGTCTTAATACAACCCATAGATCAGTGTGCTATAGAGACATTCACCATCATCATTTGAAGGTAACTTTTAAATTTTATCTGCCACTGACGGGAAGGGTAAGCCCAGCGTCAAGGAATTTTGGTGCTATAACAACATTTTAATGGCCATTGAAAATATTTCTAATGCATGGGATAAAAGTACCGAGAGTATACAAAATATTTTCAGAGCCGTAAACAGAGAAACTCTTACTGCTGCACATGAAGCAGGCTTTGATGATTTGGAAATGATAGGTATTGATGAGGCTCTAACTTGTTATACACCAGAATTATCAGTTGAGGATTAACAAGAGCTTCTTAACAACTCAAAGAAGAGCGAAGAAAATGAAAATTTAGATTTGTACTTTAACATTAAGAAGAATAACTGCTGCTTTCGGCGTCATTGAGAAAGGATTACAAATTTAAGCAAATAAAGTTCCAAATCAGACATAGAGTAAAAAAATGTTATGAATAGCTTGAGATGTTATGAAGAATTTTATAAGGATAAACATATTTAGCAAACATTGGACCTACTTTAGTTCAGGCACTGAAAAATACAAAATAATATTATTCTTTTCAAGTTGGTGGCAAAAGCCTTCTATCTAACTACAATTATTTGCACAACTACAAAAGTACCAGCACCAATAGAATTAATACTATTCTGTATTTTTCAGTCACCAAGTAATAGAGTCAGTCCAATTTTTAATAAAAATATTTAATTCACACTTTTGAATGTATCATAAGTCATGAAAATCCTATTATCCATGTATATTATATACTTGTACTTATTATTCAGAGATCTCGAAACATCGCGGCGGAAATACATCATATTTCAGACTTTACCACTGCTGTTACTCTAACATCGTTACTTATTTTGAAAAATGTCCAATTTAAATGTTGCTACATAATTTCGCAAAAAAATTGCTCCCTCCACATAGCGGAAATACAAATATTTCAGTTTTTACCATTGCTGAAATTCAAAGAATGTAAAAAAAATTCTATTTATACGTTTAGGGATATGGTCGTATCTTTAATTCTGTTCTCTCGGATTCTTGGAAAAAACTGTAAGTCCAACCCCCTTCAGGGGCGGTTTTTAGAAAGAGTAAGATTTCGGATTTGAGTTTTTCTAAAAACGGAATCATTTCTTAACTCTTTTCTTTCAAACGAATCAAAAATCATCAAAATTTGAGCACGTTTACTATGCAAAATGCGCACATGCGTACATGAAATAAGAAATAAATAAATAAAAGGTAATCGAATTGTAGACCTCGTCCTGTTTTGGAAGTCGTTCAAAAAGAAGAAGTAGTACAGTAAGCAAAGAATCAATAATTAATCTTTCCAACATGCTGAAAAAAGATCCCAACAGTCTGTAGCCAGCGGAAAGATGACTTTCTCAAAATTCATTGAATTTAAATTTTATTTTTATCTTCTTATAATTTTTTCCTGTGCTTTTTAAGAAAGATCAATAAAAGAAAATTATTTTTCATTATACCATTCTGAAAACACAATGTTTCCACGACCTTGATGCCTGGAAAATGTGCTCTTCCTTTGTGACCGTACAGGAATTTTTTTCTGTGTGGTCATGACTCAGGCACGATATTGTAACGTGAAGACTTACCCGAATAATAAACTACACACACAATGCACATTCCGAAAAACACGGAAGACATCAGAGGCAACGAGAATAAGTCCTGGTCTATTCTCGAAGCCATATATTGAGAAATAACCTCCAGAAACAACGAAAACAACACTGGAATCATCTAGAGCTTTTTAGGTTAGATATATAAGGTTGATGGCAATGACAAGTTAGTTTTGTGATAGATAGTCAGCGAGTCATAGATCACATAGACAGTAGAAAGTCGTTATAGTCCAAGAAATAAGTGAGAATATAAATTTAATTATAGTCGTGTAGTTATTGGTATAAATAAATAAGTGAAAATAAATCGAACCCAGTTTTAATATAAATTCCCGTTACAATATGCGTAGCATTGTTTATTCCGTCACAATTCCTTAGCAACGTCAAACTATTGGGACAGCTTTCAGTTTGTCGATTTATTACATCTGATTTCAGATTCGATGCTCGTTAAAAATAAAGGTCTTAAAAGCACAATAGTAATATTTTTGACCGACTTCAAAAAAAAGGAGAAGGTATACCATTCGTTTGTATGTTTGCTTTTTTATTTTTTTATGGCTGTTCGCGCGTTTTGCTTAGTAAACGTACTCCGATTTAGACGATTTTTGTTTCATTTGAAAGAGGAGAATTGAGAAACGGTCCCATATTAAGATAAATCAAATCTCCCTCCAAAAGTCGCTCCCAAAGGGGGTGGAGGGGGCAATTTTTCTCGAAAATTGAAAATCCGAGACGACAGAATTAATGAAAATTTCATATCTGGAAATGTTTACATTGGTCATTTTTTAAAATAATCATACTTTTCCGCGCTACGGTCTGAAATATGTGTTTCAGCTATGTGGAAGGGGCAAATTTTTCAGAAAATAGAATATTTGAGATTGGAAAATTAGAAAGGGACCATATTCGGAAATGTTTAAATTGAACATTTTTTGAACGAGTTACGGCTTCCGAGCTTCGCAATGGTAAAGTATGAAATATGTGATATGCGTATTTCCGCTATGTGGAAGAGCAATTTTTTTTCGAAAATTGAAAATATGGGACGGCCAAATTAAAGAAAAGATTATATGTAGCGACATTTAAATTGAATAACGGTTTTCGACTTACAGCAGTAAAGTCTGAAATATGTATATTTGCGCCGCGATGTTTTGAGATCTCTGAATGATAAATAACAAGTACAAGCTAAGCCTATAACTTCTTGGGATTAGTGAACGTTCAACAATTTTCATGGCTAATGTTACACTCAAAAATGTGAAAGAAATATTTTTTACAAAAAATTTGAACGACCTTATTAGTTTTCGCACTGAAAAATACAAAATATTATTAATTATATTGGTGCTGGTAATTTTGAAGTTGTGCCGTTGTAGTTTGTTGTTGTAGGCACCAACTCCAAAAGAACCCGCACCAATAGAATTAATATTATTTTGTATTTTTCAGTGCAACAACTAATAAAATCGGTCCAATTTTTTGTAAAAAATATTTATTTGTAAGTATCATTCATTACACGTCCATAAATGCTTTTCCCGCGCTTGCATGAATTTGTAACGCGCGCACGAGATAAGCCTATTTTTTGGTCTCCTGGCCCTTTTTGATATTTTTTGAAATGTTTAAGCGGTCGCCATTTTGAAAATACTTACCCAATAATGTCCAAGAAGGAACTCGACCGAGATACCTAAGATATTGATTTTTGTAGTAAATTTGAACTGGATAGTTCCAAAACTGCGTCCTCTATCGTGTTAACAAATTTCGTAAAATCTCATATATATAAAATTTTGATCCAAATGTTTTTTTCGACCTACTTATAGACATATAACAACATGCCGTTGAAATTTTTGCGAACTTCAAAAGTGTCATTTAGTGATGATAATTAGGGGAACGAAGGGTAAGTGCGATAAGCTAAAATTTTTAATCTACGCCATCTCTAAGTGTATGCTATGACTATGAACTCGACAGTTGATGTGCCCTGCTCTAAAGGAAACTGTGCCTGTTCAGTTTCCACAGAAACCCTATGAACAACAGCCGCATGTGTGTCTTGCCACATGCTATTGTTGATTCGCATAAGAGACTTTTAAGATAACTTAATTTGCAGGAATAGTAAGTTTTTTATCTAGTAATGAGAAATGCAATCGGTTATTTACATTCGGTTAATGACAAACAACTGTTTGCCATTTGCCGTTGCCGTTCGTGTTTTCCCTGAACTTAGTCAACAGGCAAGTTTAAATCAACCTGTTCCGAGCTGTTCCAAAATGCGTACACCTGAACCGACTTTAAGCGAACCGATTCCAGGCTGTTTCATAATGCGAACGCCTGAACCGACTTTAAACGAACCTGTTCAGGACTCAAATGAAAATCCTTCTAATCATTCTTTCGAGAAAATTGTTTCCCTCCCCAAGAAGCCTCGAAGTGTTGTTCAAACTCGCGGACAAAGAGAAAAGCAACAATCTAAAATTTTGACTTTCGCGCCTTTAATGGCGGATATGGAAAAGAAAGAAGATAGGAAGCGAGATAAGGAAGCAAAGCAAGTCAGAGTCAAACCCGTCAAAAAATCAAGGGCGGCAACAAAATTTCCTCGAAAAGGTCAAAAATATGTACTCAAGATATTCGAATCGTCTTCTAGTGAAGAAGAAAAGGACTTCAATTTGTGTGATGATGAATTGGATGATGTGGACATTGGCAATTTGGAGAATGACATGCGGGGTGTGTGGTGAGTATGGATAAAACTAAATTTGGTTCCGTTGTGTAATCCGCGGAAGTTGGTTATACAAACTTTGCAGCCGTTCTGATTGTATTGAGAAATTCCTATGCGATTGTTGTCAGATTTTCAAATAGTTTAACTATGTTCGTTATTATCTAGTTCGGTATTACTCCCATGTAACGGGTAAACCCGAATTATTATTTTTGTGGTGTTTTTGCGATAATCTTGAAAGATATGCTTAGTTTCTTGTGCCTTACAAAATGGAAGATTCCTTATTATGTTACCATTAACATTGTTCAGAGAGAAAGTTGAAAAAATTTTGAATAAAATATTGTTGTGGTTAGTTTATCATGTACTTACTGTTATTATTTCTTTTAGTTGGTATTTGTTCTGATTTCTTGTTTACAATAGTTATTGCTTGTATATTTCATTCATCATTTATTAAGTTTTAGAGAATTAGTTGATTTGTTCTCGGTCGATATGTGAGGTACATTTTGTCCTAATATTGTCAGTTTGACAAGCATCTAGAACATTATTATGTGCGTCTAGATAATCATAGAACCTTCTCGATAAATGTCATCTCAAGATTCAGATATATAAAGCCGTGTCGATCTCGGGACACAGGTCAGTTTATTGTATCAGTTAATTAGAGACATAAGTCAAAAGTAGTTGAAACGCGATAGTCAAAGTGACAAGTTGTGACAGTTGTATTACAACAGAAGGCCGTGTACAGAGTGTTTAAAAATAAGCTATTGGAAGCAATCTGCGAGCTTTTGAGCAATACGCAAGTGAACTCACCCCACAACGTTTAGCACAGGGTTAAACGTTACAAAATCATTTTCCTTAGATGTTCGTCATTACCCTTCGCTCCCCTAACAATTATCAGAAACAATTGTGTCACATTGAATAGAATTAAATTCATATTATGTGTTATGTATATGTTTATATGCACAGGGTGGCCCGTTTAAGAGGGGCCTAAACCTTATCTCGAAACCTACGGGGGTTACAAAAAAAAATCTAGGTACAAAAATTTTTTCTACGAAAATAATCTCTATTTTTTTCTAATTTCTCCAATCGTCACGTTGTTATATACAGGGTGGTAAAACAAAGTTACATTTTTTAAATGGAACACCCTATATTTTATTACATTTTTAAATAATCCTTTCAAAGTCAAATTCAACGTATTATATGACTAGGGGTATGTGATGCACGGTTTCGAACTTATTAGCGATCATCTTCAGAATTCAGGGTATGTTTCAACCATCATTTTTGGTTACTCATAAACTTAAACTTTTATCCACGTATTATTTTTAAGAAAATAATGATTTTTTTCAGGCAATGATCAAATTCGAAATATTTTCGTAAAATACGCGGTGTTGCTACTATTTACAAAATGATACTTTACTCAATTTTCTTAAATGAGACACCCTGTATATTATTGGATTTTCGAGATTTAAATTATTCAGATATGAAACTGGGAATTAGCTCCTTATCAACTTGTTCAAAATTGTTTTAGGGCGTTGTTAAGAAGTCATATTATAAACAGAATATCATTCTTTGCACAATTTTATTTCTACGTCTAAATGTCTACGTGAAATGACAACTTTCTAACACTAACTACTAATGCATATTACTTACAAGTAAAATTAATTAAATTAGTGTATGGTATTTGAGGCGTAATTCGTTTCATTCGCATAGTTTACTGCCGCGTGAAATCGTTGCTGCACTTTCAAAACAGTTGACGGTTTATCTTTGTAAGCCATATCTTTCAATGTGCCCCACAAAAGACCACCGGGGTCAAATCTAGACTACTCGCTGGTCAGGAGATGTTTTGTCCTATCCACTCTCTGTAATTTTCATTTAAAAACCGAATGATTGCAGCACGATTTTGCTGCCAAAATAATTTTGAATGCTCTCTTTGGGGAATATTATTATGTAAAAGTGGCCAAAATTCGTTCCTTAATAAGCTGAAATATCGTACTAATGTTAAATTTTCTTGGTGGAATATGGGTCCTAAAATTCTAGATCTAGACTCCAATAATGCGTATTTTTTTATTAAATAACACCATATACTTACGTTGTAAATAAGGATTCATCTGTCCAAATGATATTTGGAAATATGTTATCAGTAGATATACAAGGCCGTTTCTGGGGCGCAAGTGACGACGGAACCATCTCCTCGCCAGCAGGGAGTCCAGATTTGAGCCCAGTGGACTTTTTTTGTGGGGCATGTTGAAATATATGGTTTACAAAGATAAAACGACAACAGTTTTGGAAGCGCAGCAACGAGTTTGGGCGTCACGTAGACATTTAGACGTAGAAATAAAATTGTGTAAAGCTTGATATTCTGTTTACAATAGGACTTCTTAACAACGCCCTAAAGCGATTGTGAACAAGTTGATAAGGAGCTAATTCCAATTTTCATATCTAAATCATTTAAATCTTAGGTATCCTCAATTTTTAATTTTATTTGCCAATTAAGCCAAAACGATTAGTCAGAAACCCGTACTATGTTATATATTTGAAATTGCCAATCAAGTAGCTATTCGAAAATCTAATAATATACAGGGTGTCTCTTTTAAGAAAATTGAGAAATATCGTTTGGCGAATGGCGAATCGTGGTAACACCGCGTATTTTAAAAAAATATTTCAAATTTGATCATTGCCTGAAAAAGCATCATTTTCTTAAAAATAATACGTAAATAAAAGTTTAAAATGTTTATGACCAACCCAACAATGATGGATTAAACATACCCTGTATTCTTAAGATGATCGCTAATTAGTTCGAAACGGTGCAACACAGACCCATAGTCATATATATCGTTGAATTTCTCTTTGAAAGGACTATCCAAAAATGTAATAAAATATAGGGTGTTCCATTTCAAAAAATGTAACTTTGTTTCACCACCCTGTATATAACAAAGTGACGATTAGAAAAATTAGAAAAAATAAAGATCATTTAAGTTGAAACAAGTTTTGTATTTATATTTTTTGTAACCCCCGTAGGTTTCGAGATAAGGTATAGGCCCCTCTTAAACGGGCCACCCTTTACATATATTTATACATGTACGTACATATGCAAAATCAAATTATAGTTCTGTACCATAAATATGTATTTATTGTATTTAGGTATATCGCTTGTAATAAATATTTTCCATGCATTTTTCTCGTGTTATAAATTATTCCCCACGCAAAAAATATACCTATAGGTAGTAATAAGATAAAAATAATCCTCGCTCAACGTTGTATCACTTAACGTCCCTGTTTCCAGGTACCTAACCAGAATGTTATTCGAGGACTTACGGTATAACAACTATTCTGTTAATTTTATTATATGAGGGCAAATAGTTGCCACATTGGTACACAATCATGGAGTATACTTAGTTTGTTTATGTTATTGTTCAGTGTCAATGGCGATCATTTCTCCTATAGTGAGCCAGTATTAATTAATGGTGTATGCATACAAATGGAACTCCAAATTCTATTCAGTGTTCATTGTTGTGTTTATGTTTAAGCGATACATACTACTTTGAACCAGCGAGTTGAAACCTATGTGTTTGTAACTAATAATGGACTTTATTATGAACATATACTACTATCCTCCGTCAAAAACTAAATGGTAAAGATCCAAAATCGGTTGAAAGTGTTCACGCCTGTGATATTTATGTTTATCTTCAAATCACCGAGTCGTTCATGTGATTAGTGTATGACGTACTTTAGAAAGAAACGGCTATTGTTATTCATTAAATTATGAGCTATGATGCAAATACTTGAATTTGGGGGTTTTCAGTTAGAACAGGCAACCCCGCAAATTATTCATCAATGGTTTTTATATAATACCATGTATTTTTTACTCATTGTTTTTATCATAAGACTACAGTCCCGCGAAAGAGATATAATTAATAATTGAACTTTGCCACACACCTTCTATGCCTTAGGGCATGTTCTTCTAGACACCCTGTATCTACATATACACAGAGATTGAAAAACGGAAACTTGTTTTAACAGTTCTTTCTTATGTAATTAAACGGTTCACTTAATCTGATAAATGCGGAAAACGTGCATTGTACCGAAGAATATTCGGATGTAATTTATGATCACCGCACCCTAGGAAGGCAGCGCTGCATGTGGCGAAGGCGAGAGGTATGTTTTCTGCTTCAATATATGAATCACTCCCTGACAGTTGGCATGACCCACCAAATATCCTTTGTTTGCCATTGTAACGTGAGAAATGTATTTTTTATTCATAAACTTCTAGCTATCCATAACCGTATGTAGGAACACTAATGATTAAATATAGAGCAATCCAAAAACAATTCATCCCCAGTAGGCCTTTGAAAATGAGAACATGTCTTTGCTAAACACAGATAGGAAGTTAAAAGTGACAAGTGATGTTTCATTTAATATAAATGCAATTGCAAGACTCAAGTAAAGCCATGTTTTCATTTTCAAACGCCCACTAGGGATGAGTTTTTTTTTGGATCACTCGATACAAATTCCACTAAGAAGTATTTACCAGTATATACCTAATCACTCTTATAAAATTTAATTTAAATCTACTTGCAAGTCATCCTAGCGGGGTGTATTTGAAACAAAACATTTTAATAGATTACTCAAGATTCACAGTCTCATGAAGAAATTATTACATTTAATCAATTTCACTCAATAAATCTTCATTTATTTCCACATATAAATATCAGTAAGATATCAACTAAATACCTATTTCAATTCAAAAAATATGTTTTTACTGAAATAGATAAGACATTAACTATAGTCCTTAATTATCCAAATGTTTACATAAAGAATTGAATATACAATTTGTATTTTTTTAATTGCTCTGAATATAATTGATGGAGGGAATCTGCCACATTTAATTAGTAACCCACATTGATGTGCTTCCTCAAAATAAATTTACAGAACATACCCGTACGATAACACCGTGAACTTATCGATCAATATCTTTAGCAAATTTATGCATACTCGACCTCTTGTGAGGCTTTGCATTTTCCTGTTTGCGATGAGAAGTTTTCTTGAGGAAAATGGTGAATTAGCAAGAATCATCTCAGCATGTGTTTTCAATGTTGAATTTCTCGTTTCAGCTGGTAAGATCTCTACACAAGGAAAATAACATAAATAAATTTTCTCCAATGATTATTACATAACGAGATTTGAGGCGTTCCCGAAAAATCTAGTTCAAATATCGTCAGACAACACAATTTAAAGAACAGGAATATTTCGAATTAGACGATTTCTTTGGGCAACACCTTAATGACTGTGAATGGTCGTGAGGAAAATACAGGATTTATTTCTACTGTCCCAGAACATTGCCACATCTAAAAAATCTGGTGTGTCCATGCACACGACTTTCCTACCTCTCGCAGGTAAATTCCAGTGAATGAAAATTTTACACTATTAAAATACTTTACTAACACAGCGACGATAATAGCGGTAGTAAAGTAAAAATCCTCTGGTCAAATCGTGCTACCACTCATTTTTTTCAGCATGTCAAGACAAACAACAATGGTCATGTAACATTTTGTCGTTAGATGAAACGTTCAGCCTGAATCTGAAGAAACATGTGGAAAATATGGAATTTTATTCAAGCATAACTTTTTTGTGCCTTTTTTCAGAGATGGCTCTGTATGTGGGTGGTAAAGGGCTCTCAAAAGAATGCTTTAGGAAAGTTTAATCAAAATCCTTAGAGCGAGTGATATTGGTATCAAACAAAATAAAAAAGGAAGCAACAAAATACACCGATTCGTTCCCGAGGTAATGCTGTGAAAGACAGACAGACAGACCAATGGCTGAAAGTATGTTTATTAGACTTAGAAAACCCTGAAACGTCAACATTTGTAAAAGTCTCGATACCGAAAATTTCACACGTTTACAATATTTTCCTTATACAGCTACTACAGCAGCGTAGGAAAGTAAAAATTATGAATTATTACGGGCGTAGTGCAGGAGACAATTTACCAATCTGAATTAGCTACCTGCTTTGTTCACCAGGAGATAAAAATGTCTCATTTGGAAATCAGACAACTGGCGGATTTTGCAAAACAACTTACTTTTCTGCTTATTTTGTATTTAATTTTATAGTTTTACGCGAAGGTTTTTACAGTTCCTTGTTTAGTTACTTATTGATGTAATATAATATTACCATGACACAACCTCTAAAATGCTAATTGATTCTAGATAAGGAATATAATTATAATGAATAATAAAATAAATGTCATTATGCAGTTTCTGTTGCAAACATTGAAACTTTTAGAAAGAACGAGAATATAAAAAAGTTTAAATTCAATAGGCTGAATTTCTAGTCTAGATCTTACCGACGATTTGTGATCATTTATTTGTCCAATCATTCTTTACTAACATTTTGTTCTCAAAATTGCAAATAAAATTCAACCCGGATTTCTTTACACTCAGAATAGATATATTTATGATGCTCGTATATGAATGAACGGATGATAGCTGCAAGTCCGAAAAAATACGCAACTGACTTTATATTTATAATAACTAGTTTATATTTATTATAACTGAATTCTATTCTTCCGTAAGAATTATATTAACTCAACCTTTGAAGAACTGTAGGGCGTAGCCCTTACGAAAAACGTAAATAATGAGTAAATTTGGCAAACCTACGCATTATCCCCTTTAAATTGACACATAAATCTTGAAGATCGGTTCAGTACATACTCATTGAGATTTCAGAATTTCAACTGTGTCATACATCATACATCATATAATAAAAATGTAACAGTTCGATGTCTGTACATTAAAGATATTTAAGAAAAAATAATATGGGGGGGTCTTTATTAGAGCAACAAAACAACATTTTTCAGTATTTTTGTCTGTCTCTCTGTATTTTTGTACGCGCATCACGTAAAAATTACTACATGGAATTGAATGGAGTTTTCACCGATGTATTACTAGAGGTCTAACTTAAAATATAGGCTACATTCTATTGCGTCTGTCTGTCATTCTGTATGTTTGTACACGTATCAAGCAAAGACTATCAAATTGAATTGAATGTAATTTTCACCGATGTATTGCTAGAGGTCTAACTTAGTATATAGGTTTCATTTTACCACGTGTGTCGGTGAGTCTGTATGTTTGTACACACAAAAACTACCGCATGGAATTGAATGCAGTTTTTCACGCGCATGAAGTAGGGGGCAAAAGCTAGTGGAATAGATAGATATAAGTTATGATCGGCAAGTTGATGACATTAACATAACATTTAGTATTTTTTATTCAGCTGCACAAGTTACAAATCTAAGATGTCTCAACAGTAAGAATAGGTAATATTATTTCAGTCAAGTGATTTCGACATTTTACAGTTTTTTTATTGGAAAAATCCTTGTCTATTTGTTAGTAAATATTTAAACTTAATCTGAAATTGAGTTATTTTCAATATTCGCAGAGTATAAGTGTTAGTACAACACGTTCACTTTTTGCATTACTATTTTCGGTAACCACCAAAAAACTAATAACCTACTAGCTGCTTTTTTGTTAGGTTGTAATCATGCGATAACTTTTCAATATGGTCACCGGAACAAAGAATTGGCTGTTACTGAAGTACACTGCGCTATTAAAAAAAATCCAAATTGTCTTCAGAAGGACGACAAAAACCTATTTTAACAGCCTTTGCGGCAAAGCGGACTTGTTCTCTACTGCAGCTGTTTACACGAAAGACCAACGTATCCTTGTCCAAGGTCATCGGAACGTTATGAAATTCAGTGTTTTTAAAAAATGCTTAACCGTTCTCGTTTTGTTAAATATAAAAAAAATCAATAACAAATCCATACGTGTATACAGGGTGTCCCACGGTTATGGCCTATTAGAAATGTCAGGAGAATGACAAAATCTATCGATTTGAAAATTTTATGGCGTCTATTAGACAATTTAAACTATCTTTGGAAAATATTTTCATGAAAAAAATTCAAACGTTAATAACTTTCTTATTTCAAATAGAACACCCTATATTTTTTTGCACTATCATATGCAAAATTAAAATACCTATCTATTGATAACCACTTCCATATCTAAAGCTGATAGATTAAAAGTTATTGAACAATTTCCGATTTTTTCAATAATTATTTTGTATTATCTTAACTTTGGAACGCATCAGAACGGTATCCATAGTTACGACTCATTTATGTCAGTGTCAAAGTGCAAGATTAGGAATTATCTTTTTCACTGTTTTTTTTTGATTGCAGTTTATCATAATAATGAATCGAGAATAGGTACACAAATGCCGATCTGCAATTTATGGAGAGAGCAATAGGATTGTCGCGAGAACATGGAGGACGTTTGAGGCCCGAATTCCGAATTTGCCGACGATGATATAATATAGATAAAGATTTCATGCCTCATCAATCCTTAATGTTAAGTGAGGTCAGCTCTTCTTTAAAGCTTTTACTATTGGGGGTTTATTTGGTGGGGCAAATAAAAAAATTGAAACAAACATTATTTCAGGTGTATCTTATGACATTTATAATGAGAGGGCACGTTGTAAGTGATTTTTCATTATCCTAAAATGGAACACTTATTGGCCATTTCTATCCCTTTCTCTCTGAAACTGTTACAACCTGGTGTCTCTCCAGGAACTGCATGGATTAATATAGGTACCTATGCAAAACTATAATTGAACCGATTTTATGGTAACCGTCAATCAGTTTTCGACATATTTTAATATAGATATTTAATAATTATGTAGAATAATGACTATTGCATACCAATACATAATTATTCTTTTTTTTCTCATAAGGAAACCATTATTATTTAGATAATTTTAAATCATCTATAATATATGTGTTATTTAATCGTATGAGCGAAGGTTTGCATGGTAATGTGGTGGGGCGCTGTCCTGTTGGAACCAAATGTTTGCATTGGGTAAGTCTGGATTTGCTTCTTCCGGAAATAACGTTGAGAGAGCTGGAATCAAATCGTCCTGCAAAAACCGCATATACCTGTCACTAGTTGAATTTTCTTAAAAAAGGGTCCTATAATAGTGCCTCCTACAATACCCGCCCAGAAATTTTAATTTCTCTTTATTTTGAGTATGACCAAAGAAGATAGATACTACATAGAATTGTACATCGTATAGTAAATTTGAGGCGAAAACCGAGTGAGCTTCGTTAACCAAGTGACGAGGGCGCTACCGTTGAAAATGAGTATTTTGTACATGAATTCAACATTCGGTTATCAGGCGACCAGAAACGGCTATAGGTACTTATGTGTTCTAGCAGGCAGCGGGCTGGTAATTGCCGTTGAGAGAGGAAACACATAAGTACCTATAGCCGTTTCTGGTCGCCTGATAGCCGAATGTTGAATTATTTTACAAAATAGTCATTTTCGACGGTAGCGCCCTCGTCACTTGGTTAACGAAGCTCACTCGATTTTCGCCTCAAATTTACTATACGATGTACACTTCTATGTAGTATCTATCTTCTTTCGTATGACCTTCTCGCATCCAATGCGGATTTACGTCCGTCCTCAAAGAACATAACATGTAAAAAAGCTCACAAAATTTCAGACGTCCTGTTCATAAAGTTCATGAAGATCTTGCATTTTGTAAGTATGATTTTTGCTTTCATGCAATATTTTGAGCTCTGTCTTTTTGCCAATACTTACTTATAATGCATGTGCTCTAGATGTCACATGCGGCCGTTCTTGGACACTTACACTCCAATTGCTTTTCTTCAGAAACTTATGGCCTACCTGTCTTTGGATTTTCTTACTTACTGTTGATAGCGAAATTGGTGGCCGATCAAGATATTCTTAAATAAATAATTCGCATACTTCCTGTTCCGTTTTGGTTCTATTCCATTAACCAGTCTCGATAGTAAGAGTTTCGATGTAAACACTTGACTAAAACAAAAAACTATTGAATCTAGGCAAAAATGTACTTAGAATATTTAAAAATCGAGAAACACATCTAACAACAACGAAAGTAAATACAATAAAGTGTTTGTTTTCTGTCAAAAAGTCATAACCCACCTATGATGTAGTAGTAAAATTTGGAATGTCTTGTTGGCTCATGGCCTGCTTTGATTTAAATGTATTGTTGCTCGAATTTATGATACTGACGAATTACTATTTTTTAACACGTTGTGAAAATCGAGAAACACATTCAACAACCATGAAAAAATTTACACAATACAATAGAGTGTTTGATTTCTGTAAAAACGTTTTAGCCAACTTATAATGCAGAAGTATTTGGAATGTCTTGTTGGCTCATGTCCTTCATTGATTTAAATGATTTGTTGCTCGAGTTTATGATACTGGCGAATTATTTTTCTTAACAAGGTGTAATTTAAAAGCAGTTGAATTTAGGCATAGGACATATTACATGAAAGATGCTTAGAATTTTATCAGGAATCCGAAAATGTGAAAAAAATTAGGGGTGTCTATTTAAAAAGTTGCTACCTGCCCAGCTTCTTTGCGACCACCCTGTATAATAACTTTATTTTCTGAAAAAATGCTGGACAAAAATCTGACGTGTTAGAGGATTTAAAAAATGCTTAGATGGGTAATTACTAAGCTAAATATTCCTCAATTCTGTTATATTGGAAAATCACACTCCCCACTTTGCAGTGCCAGAGCCTCCTATCTTCAGGATATTTTTTTATTAAAAAAACTGCTTTCTTATCTTGAAAACTTTAACCCGCGTTCTAAGAGATACCCCCAGTCTATACCATTTATATTCCATTTGTTATTGAACGATTGCAAATTCTCCAATCAAAGTGGTTTAGAATCCACACAAATTGAAATAAATGATGTTCCTAATTAAAGTGCATCTTGACGTAGCCTCGTTTACTCTCGTTGCTCTTCGAGCATAATAATAATTCAAAGCAAGCCAAGCCTTTTGGCTGTGTAAATCCCAATGAAAAGGAATTCAGCCCCAGAGCTCAATGCATTGCACAACTACAATGGACTTACTCCTTTCTTCTTCTCTATTTTTCCCCAAAGACGAGCGTGATTAGAACGCCAACTCGCGGCAGTGAATGGAAATAGGTCTGTTTTATCGGTTTTTGTCTATAACGACGTTTTTATGGCTACCTAATGATCGAATTACGTGCACTCGGCCTGACTGGATGCGAATGCGAAATAGTCGTCGGGTAGGGCAGCAAATTGACTAGTGAACATTCGTTCGCAAATGTACCGATGATCCCATTTCCAAGAGCGCATAACTTGCGGGTCAGAGGAAGTTATCGTGGCATGGCATCACGAAACGGTGACTCGAAGAAGAGATTTAGAGGGTCTTAGAAAGTATTCACGGTTCTTTCGGGTGGTATTTCAGATAGGATAGATACAATGTCCTTATTTGAGAAAATGTTATATCTTTATCGAAACCAGTTATTGGCAAGACGATGTATGACTGCAATATTTTATTATTAGGTATAAATGAAGTAGTACTTATATACTGGGTGTCTCTAAGAGGTATTTGCAAAAATCATTCACTTATTGATCGAAATAGGTTGATTTAATTGAATTTACCATAATACAAAGTTGACTATTTTGAGCGCTGTATCGTCCTGAAACTCGAATTTTAATATCGTTTATTTTCGACAAAACTTTTAAAAGGGGTCATGGAATTTTGTTGAATTCTGGTAATATGGCATTTCTAAATAGAAAACATAAACCCACACATAAATTATGAGGAATATAATCACATTAGCGTAGAATTTATATTTTATATTAATTTCATATCACCAACACTTCTAAGTCAAATGATAAGAAATATTTTGAGTATAAAATTTGTGTAAAGTAAGTATATTATGTACTCACCTAACCTAACCTAAGAATATAGTTTTTTCTCTAATTTAATTTCGACAATTCGCTGTGGTTATTAAAAAAAATTGTCCCTCGGAAATAGTTCACTAAAGTTTCGTTTCGTTACTCGTATATATATTGGTATAGAGTATAGATAAATCTGGAGTAACTGACTTTCCATTAATAATCGCTTATCCGAGATACGACACTTTTATACAATTGAGAAAAATATAAGTATTCCACTATATTCAAGTAATTCATTCCCTTACAAACTATTGACTTGATGGTTCAAATCCAATTATAGATGATGAGAGTTGAAGTGCGACCACAAATTGAGAGCTACGCATGCGAAGTTCGCTATTTTTCACATTTACATTGGGTTTGGTCTAACGGTTATTTCACGGAAGCACGAAATAAACGTAACACTATACGAATATGTACCGAATAAATACGATAATATAGGATGGGTACAATTTTGAATAGAACAGGCGTAACTACTAGTCCTTTCTAAGCATTTTGCTGCTAGACCTGAATTAAACTTACAATTCATATTTAATTAACAAAAACATGAAACAAAGAGGATTAAACTTATAATCATAATCATAATTGTAGTGTATTAACATACAATTATGTTTCTCATATCTTGCTTAAAAATCATGGATATGTTACGGGTAATATGCAAGTTTATAAACTAGCTGGATAGTTTATATACAAACCCTAATCAAACCATTGGCTATTTTGATAGAAAATATCATTTCCACTTAAATAGCAGCTATTTTGTAAACTAACCAACAGTCTTGGCTAATTTACTTGAAATTATTAAGAAAGAAAACCAAAACAGCTGGTTTGTTTATAAACTATCCATTGCTACCTGGCTAATATAAAATAAGTAATATCTAGTTACACAAAATCGCGGATTGGTTTTTTATATTTCACCCAAACAGCAAGAGTTATTGTTTATAGAATGAATAACAAGGAAGAATTCAACACCTCTTTATTAGATCTTCATAATAAGAAAGCACATAATTCCAAACTTCACAGCCAAAGTAGCTATAAAAGTGTTCTGGAGATGTTAATGACCTTACAAAAATCTGATTATTATTTCATTAAATATTTTGATCTACAACGAAATGATAAACAATATATATTCTTATAAGTAAAAAATCTGGCCAAATATTAGCTTGCATGGACGATTTATTTGATATTATTAAAGAATCTCATCATTAAACTGGGCACGGCGGAAGACAAGTTAAGACAAAGCTAATAGATCAAAAATATTAAAATATTACCCAAGAAATTGTAACTTTGTTCATTGATGGATGTGAGGATTGCCAGTTAAAAAAGAACAAAGCAAGCAAAGGAATTGTGGATTTGTTCAAATAATATAAATACGCGTTGCACAGTTGGATTTAATTTATCTTCAAACACGACCTGATCAATATTACAAATTTATTTTTGCGTATCAAGATCACTTAACCAAATATGTCCTGTTACGCCCAATGAAAACAAAAACAGGAAAAGAACCAGATTTGGGTAGTCCATGTGTGTTGCAAAGTGATAATGGGAGAGAATTTACGAATCATGTAAGTTTATGATCATGTCTTTAGTAATCTTACTCTAATTATTTATTTTTATCACAATAATTTGCTCGCTTTGGTTTTTAAAGACTCTGATATTTATTTATTATTATTTTTTTTCTTTTTCAGCTTATTGAAGAATTAGTTGAACTGTGGCCAAATTGTCGAATAGTCATGGCAAACCACGGCATTCGCTGTCTCACGGTTCAGTGGAGAGGGCAAACCAGGACATAAAAAATAATCTGGCATCCTGGATGAAAGATAATAATCCAACTAAATGGAGTGAAGGTCTTCGAATTGTGCAATTCTATAAAAATAAGTTAATGTTCAAGAGAGAGTTCCATTGTTTGATAGTACTTATATATAAAGTGGTGAGCTGTGAAGTTATGGAAGTTTTTGCTCTTTATAAATACTATAGTTTTACGAGCCAGAAATCAAACATACAATAATATTTTTATTTCATAGGTGCTTTCACTTTGGAATTGGAAGAAGTCCCTATGAAGCACTATTTGGCGTCCCATACAGTGATGGATTAAACGACCTTCCTGTACCCTCAGAAAAAATAAATATGTTAAAGATCGAGGAAGATTTAGAACTACTTCACAGTTGAAAAATAAAAAATCACCTGATAACTTGACAGCTGAAACACTGAAACTCATTTCAAGTTACATAGCCAAACCTCTAAGTTTTATTATCAATAAATCTCTGTCAAGTGGTCACTATCCTTCTCTTTCAAAATGTCAACAGTAGTGCCTATTTAAAAAAAGTGGTGAAAGAACAGATGTATCAAATTATCGGCCTATAGCACTTACATCAAATTTGGGTAAAATTTTCGAAAAAATCATCAAAATAAGATTAAACTCATTCCTGAAGAAACATAATTTGTTATCAGAATCACAGTATGAATTTACAGAAAAAAGTCTACCAATGATGCGATAAAAGCACTCACAAGCAAAATATATATCTCCATAGATAAAAAAAGTCCATTGGGGTCTTTCTAGACTTATCTAAGGCATTCGATACCATGGACCACAAGATACTTTTATCAAGTTTAGTTTAGTTTAATTTATTCTCCATACGAACACAAGGCAGCATCATAAGCTTTGCAGATGATACGGTAATTTTTTACGAAAATAACACATGGGATGACTTAAAAAATAAAATTGGATTTGATAGACGCTTACCCATGAATCTCAAAAAAGTTTATACTTGCCCTTCTGTAGTTTATCCACGAGCCTCCCAACATTTGACAAGAAGACCTCGAAATCTTACCATAAAAAAATGATAATAATGATAGACAGCCACCTCAGATGGGAAGTGCATATAAACTATCATAGTTTAGTTGAACCACACCTAGACTATCGTATTATAGGATGGGGTGGAGTATCTAAAACATACCTGAAACCACTAGAAATCATACAAAAGCGATTTTTAAAACAAATAATGTGTAGAGATAAACGATATCCAAGTGAAGCTCTATTCGAAGAGACACAAGTTTATGATTAGAAGAAACTTTATTTTTTGAAATTAGGGAAAAAGCAATACTTACATAAGAAGGAAATTCTTCCTTATTCTCACTATCATGAGACACGACAAAAAAATAAATTTATACTTCCATTCATGAATAATCAATCTGTCAGAGTTGTTACCAATATCTGGGATCGAAAGTATTCAATTGCTTACCTGATGAACCCACAATCCATCGCTTCAATAAGTCGTTCAAAGATTATATCAGAGAGTTACCATCGACGTACATAAAATCAATTTTTGAAAACTGAAGGAATTAATAATTTTAGTAAATAAACTATAATACTAACAATTTCAGGATTATATTTTTTTGTATTTGTATTTTTATGTTCATATACTAATACTTTCATATATTTTAATTAAGTTTATGTTTGGGTACTGTTTTTAGATATAATATATTTTTGCTTTCCATACAGGTATATATGTGTATTCTGATAAATATATACTATACCTCGTAGATTAGCCTGCATTTATTCACACATTACCTTTTTACAATTTTAACATTCTTATATTTTGTCTTGTGAATAGATTATTATTATTATTATCATATGTAGGTATATGATTTTTTAATGAAAATAAGTTATTAACAGACTTAAAATATGGTATGCATTTTGTTTGGATATAGATATATGAAAAAATGACAATAAAACCACATTTACTTACGCTCACGTGCAATCTGACAGGCATTAGTTCAAGTACGGGTTCAAACGGATGATAGAGAAAACACATAATTTCTGTGTGTTATAAATGTGTTTCTGAATTAATTTTAATGTAGGTATGAATAGTTCAAATAAGTACCAACATATAGATCTTTTCTAACAACTTGAATCTAAACACTTTCAAATCTGGATATGCTGCTACCATGACATTTATAAATAACTCATGACATTTCTCATTGACGGTTATGGAATCTTTCCTGTTTGTGGTTAATTTAATCTAAATTCAAAAATGTTAAAAGATTATATTTAAGAGGAATCGTATACGCACTTCGGTGGTCAAATTATGAAGGGTAATTTTGAAATGATATCGTGTGAATATGGGTTAAGTTCCTTGCTAGCTGTCAGATATACCACTAAATTGCTCCGCTAGCTGTAGCAAGCAGGTTTCTGCTGTAGATACAGTCAATGCTATTTCAGATACTTTAAGTAAACGACATGCCATCTCAATTTCAAAGGCCTACTCAAGAAGAATATTGTTTTCGACCGCTCGATATATATTTCTTCAATAAACAATAGCTTTGCTTCATCCTCATATAACGTCTTCCGTACGCCACTGGATGTCTGAGATGATCAGTGAAACGTCTTCACCATTTCCAAGAATCTAGTGCCTACAATATACGAGCTCGACTATAGTAGTTATATATATATTAGCTAAAATAAACAAGTTGAAAAATGATAAACAACAAAATATGAACTCAAAAGCAAAATTAAAAATAAGGTTATGTTGAACGACATCACGTAAGCATGAAAATTACAATAACTTGAACTAAATTTTTGAATACATTTTCAACGAATGCACGCATGCGTAGAGTTCATAAAGTCACACGAGTAACGGCTACGTATCATAAATCCCGTATTTTTTAATCTTATTTAGGAACTTATAACAACAAAAATTATAAGATATTTTTCTTGTAGTAGATAGAGTATTTGAGAAAATAATAATATGTTATTTTAATTATTCAACTTATTGATAGGAAAATATTCTCAACAAGAACTCACTTTGCGTTTTCTCGCATGATAAAATTAATATGCAGTAAAAGTCCAGTAATTGGAAACTAGAAATATGAAGTTATTAGATATTAATGTTCTACGCCTATGGATAGTTCATTTCCATAATTTTGTTAACAGTTGATTTACCCTTTTTAATATCGCCTCAGTACCTGATTTCAGAGAGATCCTATTAGCTTTCGGAAATTTATAGCAAAAAAAGCGATTTTAAAATTATATATATATATATATATATATATATATATATATATATATATACGGTAAAAAACTTAATAACAAGTACTCAAGGGAAGATTGTAGATTGTAGATTGAAAGGGGGTTTCAATGCACTGCGACCTTTAGGTCTATTGTGCCCCCCGTCAGAGCTGTTCTCGCTATTTCGATTTTTACAGCTCGCCCTCCAGTTCCAGAGTTCTAATGAACTCCAGTATCTGGGATGGCTTCAAGCGGATTACTTCCTCACTACTGACAGTTTCTTGTCCAAAGCATTTTATGCGTTGGCTGGCTATTGCGAGGCATTCCGTCACCAGGTGATCCGGAGTTTCCTCCTCTTCCCCGCAGAATCTGCACTCGTCGTTTTCTGCTAGACCCAATCTCGACAGGTGCTTCCTGAGGCGGCAATGTCCTGTAAGGAATCTAGTGAGCAGGTGTAGCATATTCTTGCTAAGATCCAGATGTTTCTTAGATCTCGCAGTGTCAAAGTTTCCAAGAAACTTTTTGGAATGATCCAGCCCAGGAAGATTCCGCCAGAGGTTTTCTCTTTCGGTCTCTTCCTTCTCCTGGAACTCTTTCTTGTAGGTACATTTACCTGTGCCACAGAAAGGTTCTGGGCCAATAAAAGGAGCTTGTGCTCCTTTTTTGGCAAGTGTGTTGGCCTCTTCATTTCCTTTGATTCCGGAGTGGCCGGGAACCCAGATTAGATAGACCTTGTTTTTCTTGCCGATTTTGTTGAGTTTTCTTCGGCACTCCCATACTATCTTAGAATCGATGATATGGGAGCTCAGTGCTTTAATCGCAGCCTGACTATCAGAGTGTATGGCTATATCACATTTCTGATAGTTTCTTTCTAGGTTCATTTCCACACATCTTTCGATTGCGAGTATTTCTGCCTGAAAGATGCTTGGACAGCGGCCTAACGGTAGTGAGCATTTGGTGCCAGGCCCGAATACTCCAGCGCCAGTCCCCGTCGTGGTTTTAGAACCATCTGTGTACCATTTGATGGTATTTTTCTTAAGGGCTTGGGATGTAGACTCCCTTTCCCAATCTTCTTTTCTACTTAGCATCGTGGTGAACGTTTTCTCGATGCTAGTTTTCTTTATCATCTCGTCACTGGGAAGGTTCGCTGACAGGATATAGTTCGTCAGAGAGGACCAGGCTCTTTGATTCCTAATTCCCTCATGGCCAGTACCTTCCCTGGATAGTCTTAGAATGGCCTCATGGGCTACTCTATCTATCACCAGATGTAGAGGTGTGAGATCTGTAATGATCTCCAGTGCTCTAGTTGGGCACGTTCTCAAGGCTCCAGTGATACAGACACAGGCAAGCCTTTGTAATCTATCGAGGGCAGTCCTCGTATAGGTTTGCCTTGCCTTGACATGCCAAACTATTGCTCCATAAGTTATTATAGGCCTCACAATCATGACGTACATCCATCGCAGTATTTTTGGGTTACAACCCCAAGTCCTACCAGCGAGTCTTCTGCACGCCATCAAGGCCTTTGTTGCTTTATTGGCAGTAATCTCGAAGTGTTTGTTCCACAGAAGTTTGCTATCTAGGGTTACTCCCAGATATTTAACTTCAGACTTCCATCCTATGATGTCTCCCTGTAAAGAGAGATATTTCGTAGTTGGAAGTTTCCTTTTCCTGGTAAATGGAATTACTGTGGTCTTGGTTGGGTTGATATTTAGTCCTACTGACAAGCACCACTGTTCAATAGTTTTGAGGCCCTCTTGCATCAAGTCGCATAAGGTATTCCAGAATTTACCTCTAACTATTAGGACTATGTCATCTGCATAGCCTATACATTCGAAGCCAAGCTCCGTAAGCCTGTGGAGTAGTTCATCCACTACTAGACTCCATAAAAGGGGAGATATTACTCCTCCTTGAGGTGTTCCGCGAGTGGCCCTAACGGAGGTGGTTTGATTGCCCACCTGCGTCTCAGCTATTCTCGTCTTTAACATCTCATACATCCATTTAATAATGGTTTTGTTCACCCCTCGCCTTTTGAGTGCCTCTTCGACCGACACGTGAGTTGTGTTGTCAAAGGCCCCAGATATGTCTAGGAAGGCACACATGGCGATTTCTTTGTTATTCAGAGTGCTCTGGATGACTTCGGTCAGCTGATACAGGGCCGTCTCTGTTGATCTACCCGCCCTGTAAGCATGCTGACATTTGTGAAGTGGTTTATTCTCCAGATACTCCGTTCTTATGTGGTTATCCACTACTTTCTCCATTGTTTTCAATAGAAACGATGTTAAGCAGATGGGTCTGAAAGATCGAGGATCGGTCGCATCTTTTTTACCTATTTTTGGTATGAAGGTTACCTTTGCCCTTCTCCAAATTTTAGGCATATGACCCAGTGCTAAACAGCTTCTTGATATCCTCAGAAGATGGGGAAGAATCTCCTCCATTCCTTTCTGCAGGAGTACTGGGGAAATTCCATCTACTCCTGGTGATTTATACGGTTGAAAGGTGTTTATTGCCCATTCCAACCGTTGCTTTGTAAATATTTTCTTAGCAATATCCCAATCTTCCCTGCGAGGATTCTTGATTTGAGTTGCTATGTCCATACTGATTGAGGGTTCACTAACTGGGAAGTGTGTTTTGAGGAGGAGAGTGGATCGTTCCTCTTCTCCCTCAGTGTATGACCCGTCTGGCTTTTTAAGCGACATTGTGGGAATTATTCCCCCCTTTGCCATGACTTTTTGAAGTCTGGCTGCTGTGGGAGTGGAAGTGATCTTTTCACAAAAGGCTTGAAAATTAAGCCTTTTAGCCTTCCTGATCTCCTTATTGTACTGAGTAAGCTTCTCAGTGTACCCCTGCCAATTACCATCTCTTTTGGCCCTATTAAAGAGCCGACGGACCTCTAGCCTGAGGTTTGACAGGTTCTTGTTCCACCAAGGTGCTTCCTTACTTGTTCGAACTTTCGAGAGTGGACAACTTGAGTGAAAAGCCTCAGTTATTGCCGCACTAACCTGTTCGACTTTTTGTTCCAGATCGTAGTGCGGGTGTTTTGCCCCATTCTTGTCGATCTGTTCCAAGTTTTGCTTCAGATGGATCTTATAGATAGACCAATCCGTATTTCTAGGATTTCTGCTTGAGGTCGACGAGGTAACCTCCCCCGTTATCCTGAATTCGATAATCCTATGGTCTGAAAGTGATGGTTCGTTCATCACTTTCCAACCTATAACATTTCTCCTCGCAGCAACATTAGCAATTGTTACATCCAGGACTTCTTCTCTTGCTCTCGTGACAAAAGTGGGAGTTGTCCCCACATTGAGGGTTTCGAGGTTATTAGCTAAGAGATATTCAAGTAAGCACTCCCCTCTGGAATTGTTGTTCGTGCTTCCCCAAATAACGTTATGCGCATTGGCGTCACAGCCTATTATGACTGGCAGTTGTCTGCTGTTACAGTATTGTACCAGCTCCTGCACTTCTGCTGGTGGTGTTGTTGGCCCATCTCCAGCGAAGTAAGCGGATGCTATGACAATGTCTCGGTCGATGCCCCCAATATTGAGGTGTACCATTATTGGAGTTAGATCCCGAGTCATGTATTCTGAAACACAAATATATTTAATATTGTTTCTTATGAGCACACAGGCACGTGGGGATACTTGCCTCTGGTCATAAATCAATATTGAGTCTTTACAGGCCAAACCTCTGATTTGGCCTACTTTGTCGATCCAGGGTTCCTGGATCAGTACAATATCCAGTTTTAGCTTTGCGAATAACCTTACAATCACTGCTGAAGCTCCCTTCGCGTGATGCAGGTTCACCTGCGCTGCCTTCGTGAAGATGAAGGGTTATTTGTGTGGGGTGGATGGGCTGGGTAGTCCAGCCTCTATAAATCCCCCTGCCTTCTCTCTTCCTGTCCTTCCTCGAATTCCATACGGGAGGTGTCCTTTCCGGAATTCGAGGAAGTTTCTTGGGTTTGGCCCTCAACCTCCAGGGGTGCAGAGGTATTCTCCGTCCCCCCGGTTGTCTCCTTGGAGTCAGTCGGAGCCCCAGTTCGACCCGAGTCAACTGGAGCTCCCTGCTCCCCAGATTTCCGGGATGTGGAGGGTATCTCCGCATCTCTGGAAACCACCACTGGGTTTGGTTTCTTGCCCAGTCCTGAGACAGGAATGTGCCCGAACCGAAAGTTCATTAGGCACCCCCCTGCTTTCAGGGCTTCTCCCGATTGGTGGTCAATCCCAATCGTGAGCACCTTGCCACTTCCCTCTTTCTTGGAGCTTAGAACTTTCCAAGCTCCAGTGCTGAGGTTAGAGTTCTGAACCTCGACGAGTCGGAGGATTTTCTCCGTCTCCATGTCGAGGCTTCGTGGGAAGAACACGGTTATGGTGACGGGTTTAGGGATGTCATTCTCTCCCAACGCCACCAACTCGGGTCCCTCCCAAGAACTGAGTGTCGGCACTGACTTCATGAGCCAGTCCGCCGATTTCTGGGATCCACAGTCTACCAGCATCATTCCACAACGGAAATGAATGCCGGTGAAGTGGATCCCCCTCTCCTCGCTGCGGCACATCTCTTCCACTAGCATATCCTCTAGTGAGGAGAGCCGCTCGGCTTCCAGGATAACCTTCGGGTATTCCTTGGGTAATATTCCTACCCTGGTCGCCTTCCCTGCCTTGACTGCTGCTGCAAATCCAGTGGCTTGCCCGGTTTTTGCCGCAGCTGTCTTCGGCTTCTTTGAGTGAGGCCGTTCCGGAGGTGTGATGTGCTCCGGACCTCTCTTGCCTTTCCCCTTACCCGTCGGGGTTACTCCCGGGGTTGAGTGGATTGGTTTGATGGGGTGCTGAAGAGCCTGTTTTCTAGCCTCCTCAGGTGCAAGGCCCTGATGGAGGAGTCGCAGGTACTTCCGCACTCCTGCTCCACTGAGGCCCTTCCTCAGTGGATCGTCTCTACCGCCGGGCTGTCCTAATTTGGGCAGCTCGAATGGCAGGCGATTTTTCTTTTTCCCTTTTTCAAGGGGCCCGGATGAAGAGGTGGAGGCTTTCTCCTCCTCTCCTCCGGTGGGTTTACTCTTTGCTTTGTCCATAACTGGTCCCACGAGTAGCAAGGGTCATGTCGGTCCGCTTCTGCAGAGCCCCGCATGCAGAAGTAAGGGGTTTGTTACAATGGAGTTCCCCCCGGTGCTCCAAGGTTGAAGCCAGTAGGGACTAGTCCTCTAACTAGCCATGCATCCTTAGCCTGGCTTCCCACTTTGGATTTAGAATTTTTGACGAGGTTATTTCCTCTTGGTCCAGGCGGTTAAGCCAAGACCCCCCCCGCACTGGCCCGCGAGACATGACCACAGACAGCCAGGCGTTGGTTTAACAGGTGGTCTCAAGAGCTCACCTGGCATCGTACTACCTGTGTGCAATCCCTTAGCCACGACACTACAGCTGGGACAGGTGAATTTGGTCCGCGGCAGGGTATTGTATTGAGGCTGCCAGTTGAGTTTTTAGGCACAACGAGCCCCCTTATTTCCCTGCAGGCCTCATCCTCATATTAAGATCATCGTCAGAGGCCCCCTCCTATCCGCCACCTGGAGACGCGCCGGGTTGGTACTTCACCCCTACCAGATGTTGATTGACAACATCCGGACCCGGTACTCAAGGGAAAATATAGCACCGTAAAAAAATATGGTTCTCGAAATTTCATACAATGGTGATAACAAAACCTTATTTTTTAATAACTTTACCAGAAATCTGATGGGGGAAGTTTTGCGCGCTTTGTATATAGTAAATTCTCTTCAAAAAACACCCCCGAAGGGTGAGGTAGCACAATTGAAGGTAAGAAAATATCCGGAAACTTTTAAAATGATTTTTTTTTTATAAGAGCTACGGTTTTCGAGTTTCCGCGATTTTAAAATTTGAAATATATATATTTTCGGTGTATGGAAAAGGCAATTTCTTTCGAACATTGAAAATCAAAGACAAGCAAATTAAGGACCAGATGATTTATACCAACATTTATAATGAACATTTTCTTCTTAGAGTTACGGTTTTCGAGTAATATGGTAAAATCTAAAATACTTATACATATTTCCGCCGCGATGTTTTGAGATCTCTAAATAAAAACAAGTACAAGCAAAAAATATAGGTGGGTAATAGGATAAGTACTATCTTCTTTGGTATTAGTGAACGCTCAACCATTTTCGTGACTAATGTTACACTCAACAGTATGAAATAGATATTTTTTACAAAAATTAGACCGACGTTATTAGTTGGGGTACTGAAAAATGCAAAATAATATTAATTCTACTGGTGCTAGTACTTGTGGTGTTGGTGCCAAAAGATATAAATCTAACTACAACTGCACAACTTCAAAAATAGCAGCATCAATAGAATTAATATTAATTTGTATTTTTCAGTAAACCAAATAATAACGTCGGTCCAATTTCTTAAAAAAAATATTTAGTCAAAGTTATGGCCCAAAATTGATGAAAATTCATGTTGTTTATATTTTTTATGGTTCCTAGTTTTGAAACAGTAATTTTATTAACACAAAATAAACAAAATCATTTGACTTATATGAAATATCCTTTATAATTTATCTCAGCTTTAAAAATCATGAATTTTACCTTAATTGTTTGTTGATTCGAGAAACACCACTTTTTTAATACAGTGACTGATTACGTCCCCTAGCGGCCATCTTAGCTACCTAGTTAATATTTTTTACCGTAAGTCTCTCTACAATATATAGTTTCTGGTTTCAATCTCTTTATCAACTTATTATGATCTCAAGAACAGGATAGCTATTTTTGTAAATACATACCTAACTCGCATATAAATAATATTATATTTTTAATAAAATGTTTCTCAATCATTCAATGAGCCGACATTCTATTTTTTGTTGAAAAAGATAACGCCAAAAAATAAAGTCTTAAGATTGCCTAGCTATAGAACTTGTAATTAATAAATCGAATCGCAGAACATTTGAGCTACCAAGTGGGTGAGAAAAGTTACTCAGAGCTCAGTCAGAAACTGAGTCATTTTCCATACATAATCTAAGCAGCACTTAAAAATAATTAAAAATAGACAAATGAACTCAAGACCAATATTTTCTAAGATATTTTGATAATAAAAACTCTTCAATGCATTTAAAAACATTCTGTTGTCATATTATTTCAAATATTGTTCTATTATAATATTTTTATTTCTCATCGTCGCCATATTCTCTCTATTTTATACAGCTTCAAAAGAGCTTTCCAATTATTATGTATAACAAAGCACAATGTAATTGTACGGTGTTGCTTGCTTGCTGCTTTCCAAACCCTATTATGTCAAACATCGCTTTATTTAAATTAGAGCCAAAAGTGAGCAGACAAATTTGTCTTGTTATATAGCATTAGAAAAATCTTTTGGAGCTGTATAAATATAAAGAATTCAATATGGTGTGACAACACTGAAAACGACTGAGAATTTCCGAAAATGTTATTGAATCCCTCATACAAAAATGATAAGTTATTGAATCCTTATTTATAGCTTAGAAGCTAAAAGGCAATAAATACCAACCTTATACATTTTTTATCTTCCTATAATTTAATGATTTAAATTTTCCATGAAAATTAACCTATAATATGAGTTTCTGAACTTGACCGAGAGCTAGCTAGTTATCTGTCTGTCTGTGGTACAGTATCTTCTCAACGTATGAACCAAATTTGATTTAGTTGTTTTTGATTGGAAGTGGAGTTGGTTGAATGTGTTGTTAGCTAGTTTTTCATTGATTAAGTTTAACCGGTGAACATATCTGTCTGTTTTATATAACGTAGCTTTCAAACAGATAAACTTATTTTTAATTAGATTTTATAATTGACAGCTGACATGATCTAGAGTGCGCTTAACTATTTTTTTTAAACTAAGTGTCCTGTGTGTTTCTGTCTGATACATCGTAGGTCTAAAATGGATGAATAACGTTCTTAGTTGTTCTGTCGAGAGATTCTAAATCTAATATGTTATTTAAAACTAATATACATATTTGATTTTAGTATTCCATCCTCTGAGAAATGTTTTAATTGATAATTAAGTAATATTTATTTCATATCTGTTTCCTCATTCATATTCCACCAATCAAATGACGTGTTAGTTTGATCAATAAAAAGCTTTCTGCTCACCTTAAATATATTTTTATGGATAATTTTAGAGTGAGCTTCGAAGGTAAGAGACCCTAAATAATAATAACGTTTCTCTCAATAAATCTATGACTATCCTAGATAACTTCTCTAATCAAGAACCCAGATACTGCAACTGGTACGTATATCACATCGATTTCTTGTGGATAAATTGCTAATCATAGCAAAATATTCTGGCAGCTACCTCCTGACACGTGGACGACCTGAAAGTGTATATTTATAAGATGCCACTGAGGACTCGTCTCTCAAATATATACGGAGGAAGTCCTTGGACACTTTCTTAAAGACTTAACTTTTTCACGGTTTGTTACCTTCGCAAAATGATGTCGGGCTCACAGACGAGCACCGCTTCGGAATTTCAAGCGTCCCTTACACGGGCGTATTTACACTTTAAAGTATTATGCTAAAACTCCTTTTTAACTTCTAACACTTGCCAAGCAAGCCTAAAAAAGAAATAAGACAAAAACGTATCCTTCCTAACAACCGACTTGTACGTGATATGCAAGTGAATGTCTATGTAATTTAATAAAAATCTTCGCAGAAGCAGTTTTTTTGCTGCTGGCGTAACTTTGTCTTGAACGTGTCCTCCAACTTTGACTATTAATATTTAATAAGAAATAGTTCTGTGTTCTTTCGCCCGCATGAAATTCATATTTGATTGTGGATTCCGATTCCGGAAATATCAATATACAAATAAGTATCAAGAATAGTTATATTTTGCGATAATGATTTTTTTTACCTTAAAAAAATGTTATTTTATATGTTAATTTTAACTATAAAATAAAAGCTATAATGGTATTGTTACGTATATTTAATCATTACAATAGCTGAAAACAATATTGATCATCCTAATCTTTTCTGTTCCTACAATTCATCAAATTGGAAACAACAAATTAAAATAAATATAACAATAAGTGAAACAAAAATCATATCATGTGGTGTACCACAAGGAACTGTTTTGAGTCTAATACTTTTCATTATTTATATATTAATGACTTTTTCTCAATTAAAACAAAAGGTAAAATTATTTGTTTCGCTGAAGGCACTGTTTTATATTATGAAAATAGTAGTTGGAAACAATTGAAACTTGAGATTGAAAATGATTTTAAGAAAATTGTACACTGGCTTAGTGAAAATCCAAGAATCTTCTATCAAAGAAAGGGTACTACTATATATAGCAATCTTAGATGGGATAGACATATCTCTTTCCTTACTAAAAAATTAAGACGAATAGTACATAAATTTAAAATGCTATCAAATATTTTGGATTTCAAATATATGAAAATGTTATACAATAGTCTGTTTAGACCACATCTTGAAAATGGTTTAATAGGATGGAGAAGAATTTTAAAAACAGATTTAAGACCTATTGAAATTTTACAAAAGCCTTGTTTGAAAATCATAGAGGGATTATAGAATTCCAAGTGATTTATTATATAAAGAAGCAAACACTCTTAATCTTGATCCAAGACAAATGCATTTCAAAATTCTTGTGGTAGATCTGTCTGAAAATAAACAAAATAATTACTCGTTGTTATGATACTAGAAGAAAAAACAAAATATTTCTGTACTATACATGGAAAAAACTATAGGTCAAAGAACTTTATATATTTAGGACAAAAAGCCTATAACTATATACCTAAAAATATTAAGGATATAAATATAATTTAAAAAATTCAAAGCCGATATTGATGTTTTCTTTAAAAAACAATCAATAAAACCTATAATTAGAATTATAGAAAAGTGATGAAGCTTTTCCTACCACAATTTCATTTTTATTTTATTTTTTTAGATATAACTAACTTAGTGTATGTATGTATGTTTGTGTATGTGCGTATGTATATAAGAACCTATATAGGTTTGTTTTTTCATAATTTCTGATATTTAAATTTATATTATAAAATAATTAATAATGCAATAATGTATTACCACCTACATACATACTTAAGAGTCTCGTAGGTTATTCGTTGTTTATTGACAAAATATTATTTATTCTATTTTTAGATTATTAATAAACATTATTATTATTATTATATTATTAAGTGTTTATAGTTAAATATAAATCCCATTTATATTACAGAGTTTCTTGATTACAAAAAAATATTTCATTTTGTTCACAATTTTTTATCACCAGTCTATTAAAAACTGAGAACATTTTATATTGATCTTAACTGACACTATGCGAAGTGTGAAAGGAATTCTTCCAAATAACAAGATAATAATAGAATTTATTGTAGGTATATCAGATCTTGAATTCCAATATAGAAGAGAGATCTTAGTTTTTATTGAATGCGTATCCACTACACGAGACAAACCATGGTAATGTTGACACTATTTTCTTCGATGAACCGCTGAGCTATCTCTGCATTCGAAAACTAGCGAATAAATTTAATAACAATTATAATAATAGTTATAATAATAATAATAAGTATACTGCGCATAACACTATCATCAAAAGAAGGAGGCCGAGGATTGACAGACATCAACAATCTACATAACAACCAGATCAAAATGTTAAGAGCGTACTTCTACGAAAGAAGAGAGATGACAACTCTACACCAACTCGTAGCGTCGAACGAATGGTTGAGAAAAGGCGAATTATTCCCAGAAACCGAGGGCTTCTCTAAAGCCATACAAGACCAGGTGGTACACACAAAGACCTATCAAAAGTACTTTACCAAGGAACCAGGAATGACAGATGACAGGCGTAGAAAATGCAAAGAAAAGCCAGAAACCATACAACCCATCATGGCAGCATGTAGCATCTTATCACAAAATAATTTTTATTTCCTCAGGTATTAAGTTATTATTATAGATAATTTCTTGACTACAATAAATCATAAAGTTTGTGATACGAGTTATAAAATTCCTTATTTCTCATTTCAAATGTTTTTTACTCGAGTTCCCAAACGAAGGAGGTATAAAATTCGTATGTATGCCTTTTTTATAGATGTTCACGCCCTTTCCTTAGTAATACAGAATATTTTTTCAAGACAATTACGCTTATCGAGTTACAGCAATGGTAATGTGAAATATGTGCTATGTGTATTTCCTCTATGTGGAAGGGGCATTTCTTTTTGAAAATTGAAATTAAAATATGGGACGGTCAAATTAATGGAGAGATTATATTAGAGCACTGAATATTATATGAAGGTAGCTTTAATTTAAATTGAACATTTTTTCAAAATACTTATGGTTTTCTAGTTACTGCAGTAAAGTCTGAAATACGTAAGTACCTATATCTGCGCCACGATGTTTTGAGATCTCTGATTAATAACCAGCTAAGCCTATACATGAGTAACAGGATAATTACTATCTTCTTTGGTATTGGTGAACGTTACAAAATAATATAACTTCTTGTGGTGCTGGTACTTTTGCAGTTGTGTCGATGTAGTTTGTTGTTGAAGACACCAAATCCGAAAGTAGTAATAAAGAATGTCCAATTTTTTGTAGAAAATATATATTCAATTGATCTTATCATATTTGGAGGTACGTTACCTGTTTAATTTATTCACATTTTATCTTCTTCTCTGCAAATTTAAGTATATCCTCCTACTCCTCTCTAGCTCCCTCATTACCTTCATTTCCAACAACCCACTTTTATCATTTTCTTTTGGCTTAGCCATATGAATAGTGTTTGGGATTTGGAACCGTTGTAGTAGATACAACAATAAAATAAACACAGAGAAATACCACAACACACTAACATATTTATTATTGTCATCCCGACAATTGTTTCGCCAAAAAAGTAAGCATCTTACCGCTGAAGATGTCAACTTCGTTTGCGAAACAATAGTCGGTTTGACAATATTAAATATGTTGGTGTGTTGTGGTATTTCTCGGATTTTATTTTATTGTTAGGCATATGATTATTTTCATTCACATACCCAGCCAATCACTTTAAAATTTATCCAGTAAATCTTCTATATTTTATATCAGTAGATAATATTTGAACAGAGTGATTATAATCGATTGAAAAGAAACGAAATACAAATAATTTATTGAATAATAAATCAAAAAATAAACCATTCATCAGTAAGAACGTCACATCATCAATAAAATTTAATTAATTCCATTCAATAACCTGCCTCGAATTTCTTTTACTCCTTCGAGAGGCATTATTTCCTCTAACAATTGCTATAAATGTCGAATCAATTCATCTTGTCTTAGGGTGTTTGGAATGCCTCGAGTGATTTTAATCAATATCAAGTAAACTCCATCCCTCACAGGCGGCATTTAGAGTGACACAATACAAACGTAATGTTTGCCTAGAAAGGGGACCGAGGAGGGAATAGCCAACCAATAATATCGAACAAATATTTAAACACTTACATGATAGACATTATTCCTGACATGAAAATTGCGTCAACAAAATGTAACGTAAATCAACAGTACCACGAAATTCTAGATAACTCTAAGTATAGCTAAAATTATTATGCATTTGTTGTTGCTCATCTATCTGCCCAGTAGGAGCTTATTAAAATCAGTCGAATTTTTCGAAATTGTAATTTTGAAAAAATTACACGTTTCAAAGTACCCGAGTATATGAATGTACGTATGTATTACTATACTTCTATAATTCTTCTACCTTTAATTGATACATCTGATACAGCAATAAGCAGATTAATTTTTGGCAAACACGAGAGCAGTTGTTAGTAAAAAAAAATACTTTCTCAAGTTACATTAGGACACGTGGTAGTCTTGATTGGTATTGTTTTCTCATTGTCGGATATATCACCAACAAGAGTCGTAAAAAAATTGTGATCGCCAAATCACTCAAATCAAATAAAGTCAATTAAAAGAATCCTGTCTTCCAAAGCTTCTCAACATATAATCAAATGAAATGAAACTCTGTTAAATTTTATTTCGTGTTAATTAGGTTCTTTATATAATAAATATTATCAGATTATAATCGGATTTCGCTCAGATATAACAGAAGCTTAACACTTTAAAAACACCATGACAACTCGTATTTGTTCAACAAGCAATCAACACTGACCGAAAGAAATACAAATAAAGTATTTCTAAGTACTCCAGCGCCTAAATATCAAGTAATTTATCCTTGTTTACAATTATGGCGGATGCGCTCGAAATTCTAGAAAGTAGGGAGTTCAGATCCTTTCTTAGTAAGAAATCATTAGGCTTTTCATCGATTTGACTGAAATTTAGAAAACTTATTCGCTGGTATTCTATTGAGTAGCTGAATTAGATGTCTTGAATTCAGGCATCTGTGAGAGGGATAGATAGATTCTTTTCATAGGTAGAATTTAGGTATATTTATGGTATATACAAATATAATAATTACATTCAACTACTTCAATGATTATAAAGCTTGAATTGCATATATTTGGTGGCTTGTGAAGCGTTAATGGATCACTCCTTATATGTCTGACATTATAATAAAATCAATTAAAAATATTGTGTAAACATAGTTCCGAAATAAATATATGTTTTATAAAATATCTGTAAGCCTGCCGACCATTGTTGATAAGCAAATTTGATCACATGAGACATAGACATCGAAGATTCATGTGGATTTTGTGTTCCCTATATATATATATATATATATATATATATATATATATATAAATATATTCTCAGGTATCTCTTGGGATTTAGGTTCGTGTTTTAGAAACATCAAAACGATAGAAACATATAATTAAATTAAAAAAAAACATAATTAAAAAACGTTTCGCCATTGGGGCTCCAAAGTTTCATCAGTTTTACATTACACAAATACACTTCCGATATTATTTATTTATGATGAGTAGGTATATATATAAATATATATATATATATATATATATATATATATATATATATATATATATATATATATATTTAATAATATGTATTTAGAACATTTTTAAAAAAGAAAATTAGATTTTTGTTTCAGATCAAAATGGCGAAACGTCTTTTTAATTATGTTTTTTTTTAATTTAATTATATGTTTCTATCGTTTTGATGTTTTTAAGACACGAACCTAAATCCCAAGAGATACCTGAGAATATACGATATATATATATATATATATATATATATATATATATATATATATATATATATATATAATATAATTTTAGTAATTCACTGCCGAGAATGTATAACCAAAGTGACAAACATTCATAGGGTTGCGGCACTATGGGCTGTAGGATAATGAAAACTCTTTTTCAATTACCAACGTTTCGATAGCGGTGGCTATCTTTTTCAAGGCTGTATTAAAATAAAAGAAAGTTACAAAGAAGTACTTAATTAAAAGGATATAAGAATCATCGAAATAATAATCAAGAAAAATAGTTATATATAAAAACACGTTATACGAACTCCAACTTACATTGATTTGAGTGTTAAATATAGTTAGGTACATCATTAATTCTTATGTTATCAAAACTAAATTGAATTTCTACATCTCATATTAAAATACTGAACTCAACTGTACGAGAATAAAGGTAGAAACAGAATATTATGGTCATAAATAGCAAAAACTAGAATACAGAAACAGGGGAAGATTGTGTTTTTACTTTTTATTTAAAAATTTTTAAATACATGGAATTCAAAGTTACTGTCTTTTATTTTGTTCTTTGATTTGTGTGTTCTTTGTTAATTTTATCTATAGGTTGCATGTCTGACGTCTAATGTCTAAGCTGTCAATTAAGAATTAAAAATAAAAATAAAAACAAACAACAAACGTATGGCGCAAAGTTTTAATATTTGTAGTTTAGTTTCCTTTCTGAAACCAATAATGTAGGAAATGACTAAAAACAACAACAGTCATGTATGATCTAGGGTGCAACAAGTCCAAGTCTGGTGAGTAATCTATGTTAGAATTGTATATTGCAATTGTTTATGCATGTTCATTCTCTTCTAGTGCATTTTCTCTTTTTTGTAGTTGTGGTCTTCTGTGAAAAGACAACAAATAGGAATAAACCTGACTCAGACCATGGATGTCAGTTCTTTTATTCATGCTGTTGCACTCCTTGTCTATTTCCACCATTTCAAGAAAGATGCGCTTATGCCAGTTCTTTTCTATGTGAAGCACTCTAGGGTTATCCAGGTCAGGTAGATGTTTAGTTGAGGTTGCATGCTCTGCATGTATGCATATATATATATATATATATATATATATATATAATTAAAGAAATCTATTAGTTCATTAATGAACTAATAGATTTCTTTAATTATTATACATACGTTAAACGTAATTTTGCTCTCAATACCTAGGTGGCGCGAATTGTGTCCCACTGGTAGATAATGTCTCAAAGTTTTTGACTACTTCCAGTTGCTTTTGTATAGTTGGATACAGCTTCCACTCATGTGGCGCTGATGAAAGCTAACAAGCTTGAAATCACGTGATCCGCTTCTGGTGGGTTGTATCCGACTAAATAAAAGCATAAAGGTGTAGAGCTTTTACCTATTTATATATATATATATGTCAATTGAAATTTGCAAAAGCGATCATGGGAAAAATATGAGCAAATTGAGATGCGTGATAAAATAAGGACATTTTAAAATAAAGATAAAAGCCTACAATTTATTTAGTATAAGTCGTTTCTGCTCTGCGCAATGAGCTAAGTTATTTACCATGATCATTAAGAATTGTAAAATAAATAATTATTAATAATACTCGGATCGACTTCATTGATGATGCACTGAAAAGAATATACATACAAAATCTATCCTCGTTTTTGTAAGAAAGTTTTATTCCATACTTTTGAGTGTATCATTAGTCATCAATTTATCATTTACTTACTTTCAGTGATATGAATATAATATATTTCAGACATTTCTATTGTTGTAAATCAGAAACAATTATTTTTTTTTAAAAAACTGCTCCCTTCACAATATTATGGATTTTAATTTTCTTCGATATAGGAGTATGACCATTTCTCAGGTCTGTTCTTTTGAATGGAAAACATATATACCCACATCGTCCTTCTGGAAAGTCGGACAAAAATAAGAATATTTATACTAGTTGAAAACCCGACTTCACTCTGGTGAAATGTGACTCATAATACACAATATTTCACTTACTTACACTAGCGTGCCTGTAGTATGTATGTGACCTATGGTATCTGCATTTGTCCATGCGTATGTAGTGAATTGTAATCCTGTGTTTTCTGTGCTAGTTGAGGTCCTATGATCTATGATTGTTTAATGTAAAATCTACAAAAATTATCGCAAACCATTGGAGGATTGACAGTACATGTGTGATTTACGTCAAAGTCTATTGACCTTTATTGAGCTGTTAAGAACATTAGATTTTAACAAAATAATCGACAATTCGAATTTTGTGAAAATACGTTATATATATATATATATATATATATATATATATATATATATATATATATATATATAAATAAAAAGATGTTCTTGGGGATGCAGTCATATATTCAATAAAATTCTTTGATTGAAGCCGAGCTTTCGAGAATGTTTATTCTCTTCTTCAGGGCAAACTTCAAATCGTTACAAAATTATTTCAACAACAACTTAATAGTATTATAAAAATACTTACAATCGTGAATTTAAAATAAATTAGCCAAAAACAGGAAAGATTTCATAGCCATCAATTACAAATGTCATTATATATATTTGTCATGGTAACACAACAAGTAAGAAAGTATCTAGATTTTGTTGATAAAAATGAATATTACTGAATGATCTTTATATGTTTGTGACTACTTGAACAAGGAGCACAATTAAATTAAAATTATTATTAAAGCAGATACAGTTTTAGTTAAAAAAAATGTAATTTAAGAATATTGCATAAATACTTACATATATACCCATACATAGACTAAATTACTTTTATTCTGGGCTTGAACTGACAGTTAAAAGAAAAAGATACATAATATTATTTAATTTGATACAAGTTTCAAAAACGAAAATTTCTTTCCCAATTCCATTTATCAAACGATATGTTGATGATCTAATATTGGCTTCACCCTCAAATAAAGTTGATGAAACATTAAATATTTTTAATACTTATAATGAAGATCTTCAATTTACAGTTGAACTAGAAAGTGAACAATGTCTTCCTTTCTTAGATATGATGGTATGTAGAGATAATGCAGGTATATTACATACAAAATGGTACAGAAAGCCTATACGCAGTAATAGATACATACATTTTTTCTCCTATCATCCACAATAAATGAAAACTAACTTAATTATGGCATTAAAAAGTAGAGCTATCAAACTTTCACATAGTTTATATAGAAATGAAAGTTTAACTAAATTATAACAAATATTACTAGAAAATTCTTTTCCTCTAAAATTGATAAACAAATGTTTGATGCATCCTGAACTTAATCTTGATAAAAATGAAATAGTTCCCAATAACGCACCAAATCCTAATAATATTTCTAATGCAAATAATATTTTAACTATCTACAGATCTCTACATTACATCAATTAACTCACTAATAAACTTGTTAATATTTTTAAGGGGTATAATGTATAATTTCGAGAAAGAATGTAAAAACAGTATCTAGTTTATTTTCTAAATTAAAGACTCTCTTAAAAATAACAGAAAAATCTGGAGTAGTATATAAAGTAAATTGCCTAGACTGTGAATTATCATATATTGGTCAAACTTCCAGAAATATTTCGGGAAGGATTACATCTCATAAAAGTGATATTAGACGAAATAAAAAATCTTGTACCTTGACAGAACATGCTATCAGTAAGAAACATAGTATTGATTTTGATAATACTATTGCACTATGTTCTGAGAAAAAATAATTTTAAACGTGGTTTCTTAGAAATGGTGAATATTAAGAAACATAATAACACTATGAATAAACGCTCAGATATACAAGGACTTAGTTCCATTTATTCTTATATTCTAAAATTATATAATGATAATTATAATAATTTTTCTCCAGATGTATCTCAGAATTAATATGTATAGATATTTATGTATAGTTGGGTATGTAATATGTACTTGACATGTAATATTTATTTTATGTTTACATATGTATTTATGTATGTGAATGTATGTATATATATATATATATATATATATGTTATATGCTAACCACATCTTGTATAATATTGATTATACTTTGATTAATTTGCGTCACATACTAATTTTAATTGTTACTTATCTAAAATAATCTTCTACGTTCTTCTCTCAGACGCTCATATCAAGTTTCCTATTGTTTTAATGTTTCTCCTTGAAACCTGCAAATTCATCAAAGACGCAATATTTGGTACTTTATTACTAGTGAAACTTCTAGAACCTTTATTTGTAAAATCATCAAAAAGGCACCTGCACTTGTTTACCATAAAGGTTCTGAAACGTAATTAGTGACGTCATAACACAGAAGGTATAAATATTGGATCCTTCTCCACTTCAATCACTTTTGAAGTCACCTTTTAAGTCAGATTGTTATTTTCAAAATTAAATATTGTAAAGTCAAACTGAACTACAAGTTGTGAAACAAGTTTAAATAAATAAAGTTTTTAAAAAAGTTTTAATTTGTACAAATCCCGTAACAAAAATTGGCGCAGTCGGTAGGATTCCCAAACGTTGGCAGCAGAATCAACAGTGGTTTCCTAACCTTTATGGGAGAAGCAAGCCCCAAAGAATAAAGAAGAAACAAGAAGTCTCCAACTCAAGAAGACGGTCTCTTCGGCAGTAGGGAGCGAAGATCGATCATCATCTAGCTGTAGTCAACACGTACGAAGTAGGATTTCATCTGCTCGAGTCCTGAAGACAACCCACAACTTACCAAACGAAAGAAAAGGAAAACGTAAGCAGAGAATCACACTTTCATTACATTTTTATATTGATTCTATTCTCATTTGAAACAAAGAAAACAAAGTTCTATTTATTGTCTTTCGTTAAATATTATCTACCATTAATATTAATTTACACTAACTAAGAAATACATTCAGAATGACAGAAACAACTGAAGCAAATACAACACAATCTCAGATAGAACCATATAGGCTGTCTGAAATTTTTTCACTAATTCCCGAATATGATGGAAAACAAATTTTTCTAACTACTTTTATAAATTCATGCGACATAGCAACCCGTATGGCAGTAGGTGATCAGAAAATTTTTCTAGTATTACATATAAAAAATAAATTGAAAGGAGTTGCAGCAGAATTAGTTAATTCTCGCAATCCAGAATCATGGAACGAAATTAAAAATCTATTAGAAACACATTTTGGCGACTCCCGTGATCTAAATTCGCTTATACAAGATTTGCAACGAATAAGACAGATGCCGAATGAATCACCATTGACATTCGTATCAAGATTACAAACCTTGAACTCTAAATTATACGCAGCTATAAATAAACAACGCATGAATCCTGATGAGAAAAATGCACAGACGAGATTAATAGAAAATATGTGTCTTAACACATTGTTGACAGGTCTTGAACCTCGCATTGGTCAGATAATACGTGCCAGTAACCCTAACGATATAGTTTCTGCAATCGGCCGCATTAAACGAGAAATGCAATTACATTATTTTGAGACACAGAAATTCAAACAGAATAATAAAAATACTCCAGTCAAATTATGCAATTTTTGTAAAAAGTCAGGGCATACAGTTAACGAATGTAGGCAAAGGCAACAACAGAACATTCGATACTCACATAATAATGATCCAAGACAACAATTCCAAAACCCACAAAGATTCAATCCTCAGCAAAGTTTCAATAATTCAAATCAGTTTTATCCAAACAGAAATTTTAGTCAACAAAGTCAACCGAATTCCCAAGTATCGAAACCTTCAAATCCAAATAATTCTAGCAATGCTCCAATCCCCCATCCCAATCTTCAAAAAAAGAAATTTGAAAGTCCAAATCCAATTTTTCGTCCGAATAATCAAAGAGCACATCATTTTAATTGTGACAACTATTATCCAGATGAATATTATTATAACGATAACTCCCAAGCTGATCAATTCGATTACACTTATTCCGAATCACAAGATGTCAATCAATATAATCAATATTCCAATCCCAACGAATATGATTATCAAGATGATCAGTATAACTTCAGTCCACAAAATGAATATCAAAATCAAAATTTTCACGAATCCCAGATTCAAGATGCTCCACCACCTTTAGAAGAAATTTCCCAAAAGACATCATTAAAAAACCAAACCCACCATATAAACACAGTGAAGCAAGAGAAATCAGAACAAACTTTCGTATAGAAACACCTCTGTGTACTATTAGTTCACAGGGACTTTATTATATAAAAGATTTGTCTAATAAATTCAAAATTCTAATAGATTCAGGTGCAGGAATATCAGTTTTCAAAAGAAAAACTTGCGAAAATTACCATAATCGATCTAAAGAAAATATTACTATACAAGGAATAACAGAACATAGAATTCCGATTAATGAATCAGTTATGATACCTTTTGGAAAATCAGACGATCCGCACAAAATTTATATTTATGATCTTAATATTGAATTTGATGGATTATTAGGATTAGATTTCCTAGAACATTATCAGTGTGTTATAGACATAACCAACAGAAAATTGATTACAAAATATAGAGTCATACCTTTATATAAAATAGAAAATTCAATAATAACTGAAGATTTAACTGACAATTCGAAAATTCAAAACCCTCATTCTAATATTATAAATATAGAACCACGTACAGAGCAAGTATTCAAATTAACTTCCAATTTACGAAATACGGATGCTATTTTATTATCACAAGTGAAAGAAAAAGTTCGTTTACCAAATGCACTTGTGAAGATTAATGAGAAAGGAGAATTCCTTACAACTATAGTAAGTACTAATGCAATATCGAAAACAGTAGATTTTTCAGATTTATCATTAGAGTCTATTCAAAATTACGAAATGAATCATATATCTCAAATAAATACTCAAAATTATAATAGAGAAGAAAATATCAGAAATCAACTCAGACTTGAACATTTAAATTTAGAAGAAAAAGAAATGATAACCCAGATATGCTTAGATTTCTCGGATATATTTTACTTAGATGGCGATATTTTATCATTTACTAATGAAGTTAAACATAAAATTAATGTTTCTGATTCGAAGCCAGTTGTCTCCAAATCATACAGATATCCACATATCCATAAAGAAGAGGTCAAATCTCAAATTTCTAAAATGCTTGAACAAGGAATAATTCAAAATTCAATTAGTCCATATTCTTCTCCAGTATGGGTAGTTCCAAAGAAAATAGACGCATCTGGAAAACAGAAATGGCGAATCGTAATCGACTATCGAAAATTAAATGAGGTTACTATTGATGATAAATATCCTTTACCTAATATTTCGGATTTACTTGATCAACTCGGTAAGTGTCAATACTTTTCAACACTCGATTTAGCTTCTGGATTTCATCAAATAGAGATAGACAAACCTGATATTCAAAAAACCGCATTCACAGTAGAAAATGGTCATTACGAATTTATTCGAATGCCATTTGGTTTGAAAAACGCGCCCGCTACATTTCAAAGAGTTATGGACAACGTCTTATTAGGATTGCAAAATGAAAGATGCCTCGTATATATGGATGACATAATAGTTTATTCCCCAACAATTCATGAACATATTTCTAGACTGAAAGAAGTTTTTACCAGACTTAGAAGTGCAAATTTAACATTACAACCAGAGAAGTGTGAATTTCTTCGAAAGGAAGTTGCCTATTTAGGACACGTCATAACTAAAGAAGGAGTTCAACCCAATCCACAGAAAATTGATGCAATTAATAATTTTCCAGAACCTAAAAATGAAAAAGACATTAAATCATTCTTAGGATTGACCGGATATTATCGACGATTTATTCCAAATTACGCTAAAATTTCAAAACCTTTAACAAAGTTACTTCAGAAAGATATTCCCTTTAATTTCAATCAAGATTGTAGAGATTCTTTTGAAACCTTAAAGAAATTTCTAATAACATCACCAATATTAATTTATCCCGATTTTGAAAAAACTTTCATTTTAACAACTGATGCAAGTAATTTTGCTATTGGTGCTGTACTATCGCAAGGTCAACTGAATAAAGATCTACCTATCGCATACGCATCAAGAACGTTGTGTCCAGCAGAAACCCGATATAGTCCAATTGAACGTGAACTTCTAGCAATCGTATGGGCAGTAAAATATTTTAGGCCTTATTTATATGGAAGAAAATTCAAATTAATAACAGATCATCGTCCGCTTACATGGTTATTCTCGATTAAAGATCCAGGTAGCAGATTAGCACGTTGGCGTTTAAAATTAGAGGAATATGATTACGAGATATTATACAAACCAGGCAAAATTAACAAAAATGCGGATGCATTATCAAGAATCAAAATTAATTATTTCAAGGAATGCTCTAAGTTAAGTTCAAAAATATTAACATCTAATAAATCTGACAGTGAAACAGATACTGCAGAAGAAGAAGAAATAACAGTAGATGAAATATCAGTAGAGTTCGGAAATTTTTGCAAACTTTACAAGACAACCTCTCTCATAGATTATTCGAAAGTTGAATACTCTAATGAACAACTATTAGATAGATTTAATAAAGACATAATAACAATAATGTGGCAAAATCATACAAATAATTTACATGATGAAATTCTTAAAGATATATACGAAGAAGATTTAGATTTCAATTTCAACAAAATTAATATTGTTCATAGTTGTAAAGTTAAGAGAAGAACTTATTATATTATATGTATACCTTTCAATCCAGATGAAGTAAATGAAAGATTATTCTATTCCATTTATAAATATAAAAGAAAAATCGACCCAAATAAAGTCTATGCAGTTGAAAATAACTTAAATCTTCCAATTCTAGAAATATTATGTTACATCTTTTCTGACGAAACTAATATTAAATTCAAAATTTGTCAAAACGTAGTTCAAACTCCAGAGAAAGAGGATATACCAATAATACTCGATCAATACCACAATGGAAAGAAGAATTTACATCGTGGCATTAATGAAACTATCAGGCGAATTAAGGAAAAATATAATTGGTTAGGTCTGACTAAAGATGTTGAAAAATTTATAAAATCTTGTGAGACATGCAAAAAAACTAAGATTTGTAGAAAAAATCTATCATCACCTTTAGTTATTACAGAATCTCCAAGAACACCATTTGAGAGAATAAATTTAGATATTGTAGAGATTCCAACAAAAAATTATGTCCTAGTAATTCGTGATGAACTAACAAAGTTCACACAAGCATATGCAATTGAGAATAAAACAGCAAGAAATATAGTTAACACCTTGTTATTATTTTTCCAACACTACGGAACACCGATTAGAATTCATTGCGACTCTGGAAAAGAATTCAATAATGTACTTTTAAAAGATCTTTGTAAATTATATGATATCAAAATCTCTTATTCAAGTATAGGGCATCCACAATCAAATGGATCGGTAGAACGTTTCAATGCTACTCTTCTTGAAATCATTCGAGCACACTTAAGCGATAACCCAAATGAACACCCTCTTAACTGCTTACCTTATGCAGTCATTTGCTATAATAACTCACAAAATAAGACTCATGGATTTACACCTTACGAATTAATTTTTGGTCATACAGCAGGCAGACCTCCAGAAACTTTATATAATGAAAAAGAAATAATCTCAAAATATATACGAGATCTAAATAATCGAATTAAGTATTTTTATCAAATTGCCCGTCAGAGAACCCAAGATTCCAAAGAAAAATCAAAATTTAGATATGATCAGAAGATTCCAGAAAAACGCTATTAATTTAACATCGGAGATAGAGTATACATTAAGGAATCTCAAATCAGCGATAAATTAAAAAATAAATTTAATGGTCCTTATCAAATAATTGAAATTTTACAAAATGCAGCTGTGGTGTTAAATGAACAAACAGGAATGAAAAGTAAATTTAATTTTGATAGAATGATACCACATACTGAGCTATAAATTTCTTTTCAGGTATAGTTCGCAAATAATGAACAACTTGAAGAAGAAATCGTTAATATTAATTTTAGTTATTTTAAGTAATTATATCTTATGTCAATATTCAATTGACCCAATACCAAATACACTAGGAATATATTTTAATGAGGAATCATACCTTCAAATATCAAATTCTAAATGGACACTCATTGTTTACCATGATATATTACCAATTAAAAATTCTATTCTTCAGAATAATAGAATTATACAAAGTTTAGAAGATCTTGTAGAAAAACCTACAAATAGGATGAAAACTTTTTATACAACAGTTAAAACGCATATAAGTTTACTGAAACAATCTATGACAGATGTTGAGCAGAAATTCAATGAAGTTACAATTGATACAGAAAATTATAATAACTTTAGATTTAAAAGAGGTTTACTCAACGGTATAGGCACAGTATGGAAATTTATAACCGGCAACTTAGATGCCAGTGATGGAGAATATTATTCAAATTGTATCAATAAATTAATGCATGATGATCATGAGTTAGAGAATTTGATGAAAAATCAAATATCAGTAACAACATCAGTAATAAAGAATTTTAATAATACAATTCATAAACTTCAAATAGACGAATCAACATTTAATAATGACATTCAAAATATTGAAAAATCAATTTATGATATAACAGATAACTTATCATTTTATAAATCTCAACTAGATATACTTGAGATATGTGAAAAACTTTCTGAAAGTTTATTATTTCTAGAAAACAGTTTGAATGACATTCTGAATGGAATTACTTTTGCAAGATTACAAGTTTTACACTCTTCTATAATAAAACCAAGAGATCTCAAGAATTCATTATTGCAAATCTCTAATTCACTCAAAAATGTTAATTTACCCCTACCAGTGGAACTTAAAAATATTCCCAAGTATTTTGAAATTATAGAACTTCATGCTTTTCAAGATAACTCAAGAATCATGTATATTCTCAAAATTCCCTTAGTTGATCCAGAAATATATAAAGTATATAGAATCTACCCTTTACCAACAAAAGACAATCGAACTGGACTTCATCATGTTATTTCAACAAGTCAAAAATATGTTGCTAAAGATGATGATTCTATGTTTTACGTTACCTTATCTAGTTTAGATAAATGTAAAGATCTTGGCTTCAGATTCAAATTATGCTTTGATATGTTGCCTTTACCGATTGACAGTAATTCTATCTGTGAAGCTCAACTTCTCAAACAACAGACCGAAATTCCAAAAATTTGTGAAGTGTCGCTACTTTTTGCTAAAGATTATAATGTAAAAGAAATATCCACAAATGTATGGATTATCATCGTTTCTGATCCATTATTTATAACTATAACTTGTAATAATCAAGAACCAGTTACTAGAGTAATTAATGGAAACTCTATATTAAAATTGAAACCAAATTGTAATGCATTTATTGGAAGTACTAGAATAAGATCGAAATATATTATCGAATCTTACAAAAATATTACCTATAAAATCAATCCTGTAATAATACCATATGAATGTTGTAAAGATTTACCAGAAAAAAAGGTTTTTACCAAAATTAAAACCTTTGAAACTCAACACATTAGATACTGAAGATCTAAACATCGCTCAACAGAAATTGAATGAATATTCCGAAAATTTAGACAAAATTATAAATGAACCTTTTATAACAAAGAACATCTCATGGTTTACTTATATAGTAATAGTATTAATAATTGCATTCATTATGCTCTATATATTTTGTAAATGTAAACGAAGAAGACCTACAGGAATGAGCATCGCAGTAGCACCTCATGATCCACCACAACCACCAGATAAAAACGTTGGTCGATGGAAATCCTTTCTACCCAGAAGAAGACCCAGTGTTCATCCAGAATATGAAGAATACGAATTAAATTAAAACACTATGTTTAAAATATTGTCCTATTGTATTGCAAATTTATAATATTTTAATCAATTTAATTTTTATATTTTTATCATTTAAAAGTTTTCGCATAGCAAAAACTTTTTTTGTAAAAGGGGAGTTGTTATATGCTAACCACATCTTGTATAATATTGATTATACTTTGATTAATTTGCGTCACATACTAATTTTAATTGTTACTTATCTAAAATAATCTTCTACGTTCTTCTCTCAGACGCTCATATCAAGTTTCCTATTGTTTTAATGTTTCTCCTTGAAACCTGCAAATTCATCAAAGACGCAATATTTGGTACTTTATTACTAGAGAAACTTCTAGAACCTTTATTTGTAAAATCATCAAAAAGGCACCTGCACTTGTTTACCATAAAGGTTCTGAAACGTAATTAGTGACGTCATAACACAGAAGGTATAAATATTGGATCCTTCTCCACTTCAATTACTTTTGAAGTCACCTTTTAAGTCAGATTGTTATTTTCAAAATTAAATATTGCAAAGTCAAACTGAACTACAAGTTGTGAAACAAGTTTAAATAAATAAAGTTTTTAAAAAAGTTTTAATTGTTACAAATCCCGTAACATATATATATATATATGTGTATATATGTATATGTGTGTGTATATATATATATGTGTATATATGTATATTGGTTATAAATGGATTAATGTGTATGGGATATATGTACCTATATATAGATGAAGGACTGGTCTTAACTGATTTTTTAGTAATTAACTTTAGAACCTTAGGTTTCCATAAACAATAGAAATATTTAGATCAACTTATTAGTGAGAGAAATCCAGTTGATCAAAGAGAAATATTCTCTTAACATTCATTACTTATATGTTTATTTGAGATTAAATGTATAATCTATTTATGAAAGATTTTCATAACATTTACGATTTTCGAAAATATGCATGCTGATTAGTGAGAGATATCAGCTTGTTTCTGGAAAAGTGAATGATTTTCAAAATGTTTCGTATTGTGAGAGAATATGATTACACTTATATAGAAATTTTAAATAATATTATGTATCTTTTTCTTTTAACTGTCAGTTCAAGCCCAGAATAAAAGTAATTTAGTCTATGTATATATGTATGGGTATATATGTAAGTATTTATGCAATATTCTTAAATTACATTTTTTTTAACTGAAACTGTATTTGCCTTAATAATAATTTTAATTTAATTGTGCTCCTTGTTCAAATAGCCACAAACATATAAAGATCATTCAGTAATAGTCATTTTTATCAACAAAATCTAGGTATTGTGGAAAAAACGCAATATGTAGACGACAAACCTAGTTCTTATTGCGGCACCCTACGAAATGTTGGTTCAATTTACCAGCTAGGCATGAAATTATTATTCATATTCGCATAATATGGTCATCTGGTACGGATAGCTCCTCATTTAATTAATATGTTTTATATAAAACGAAGTCATTATTTCTTTTTGTTTTATTATTCAGGTAAGGTTTCAGTCGAGTGTACCGTACCCCTTGACGGTATTATTAATATAGATATTTACTATCGTACAAAAATTTGAGTAGCCAGTAAGATTGAAATTGTAGCCTAAAAATGGTGGCATTTCATGAAATTGTCCCAGAATTAAATGATATTTTTTTATTGATTTAGGCGAATCAAGCTACATTTTTTGTAGGATCATTTTTTTCGAAAAGAAATGAGATAATAAATATCTATGTAGATATATAGATCACATATCCTTACATATTGTTGTCTCTTAAAAAATTTGAGGCCAGATAATCATATCCGTAAATGCCGGAAAATTGTTATAACAAGTCAGTTATGTCTAATATTTGATCAATGATGTTTTTTTCTATTATTTCAAATTTATCCATAGTCATTGAAAACTTTGTGCTTTATCCATTGTATTGTTTAAAACTAACTATATCATCTAACAGAAAAACTAAAAAGATCCTTGGTAAATAATATTTATGTATCTAATTATGAAATTGTTTTCATGTAATTAAATAATAAGGTCGATCTCGAATCATTGATATATCTAATCAGAGCTTCTATTTTACATCAATTCTTCAAGATGTTTACTGGGAATTGAGGGAATTATATATTTACCACTGTATCTGTTTTTTTATAAATAGTCTCCATTTTATTTCCGCAATATACCAAGTACACTTTTTAAATAATTATTATGTTACATTTTTCTCTGATGAGCTCACTTCCATTTTTCAATATTTGTCAAGACAAATATTGACATCTTATTTTTCGGAATTCTCCTGATGAATTATTTTCTTTTCTCAAATATACCAAATTTGTTTGATAAAATTTTTCATTCATTCCGGAACTGGGCGACCCACTCGGTCCCATTTTATATAAATGTATATATATATACCATACTTCTCGAGCCGTATGCCAAGATGAAATTCTGGAAAAGTTGTTTGGTTATTTAGAAGCATTTGCATAAAGAAGCAATTTTTTCAGGTGCTTGAGCAAACAAAATGTGATGGGGAAGTTATATATTAGATCGATCTACACGGGCATGTGTAGGAAGAGAAAGGTCGGGGATATGCAGAGCGGGGATTTACTGGAGAATTATACGCTTGGAGCAATAATCTTTTCTGAAACTAAACTTATATCTTATGTCTGACTAAATGGATTGTATAATTTCTTGGATCTTATCATTGGCTGATGCGAGAATAAATGGAGTCTCTCTAGTCTTGTGAAATAGACGAGTGATTTCAACAAAACTTGTGCTTTTCTGTCATTTCAAGATAAAAAGCATTTAAGGCTCTGACGAACTAATATGAACGGCGCAGAGTTGAGATAAGATGTGGGTGTTTACCTACAGTCTACAGTGAATCGAATACGAGTAAATCACTGTAGATCGACGAGTGGCGCTATGTGGTGAAGGCGAGCGGTGTGGGGCAGAGCGCAATTCTGTATTGTCAGATACCAAATACAGTTGTTGAACTGTAATAATGTTGATTTAAGTTATACAAGATAATTCAATTATATTGACATCAAAACTACAAACTCGATATAGTGAATAAAAGTATAGAGAATCGCCAGGGTTGTAGCTTTCAACTTCTAAACATCCTCGAGTTCTACTGAGATATGGTTAAATGCACGATGATGTTCCATGAAGGAGGCGACATTACCTTTGACATTTCATTTATTTATAAATAACGACTACTCAACAGCCAGTAACAGAGTAGCACATTTTAGTTTAGAGACAGTTCTCAATGACAGACAAACGATGACAATAAGGTCAAGTGTAAGTACATATTGAGCTGTCGATAATAACCAGTGGCTTGACAGTCGTCTCCCTTAGGCACAAAGTAAAGTGAGCTGGCCAATTTGCGTTTAAAGTGAAACCAAGCAGTAGGCCATGGAAAGGAAGCACAAATCAGTGTCAGAATTAAGAGGAATTGTGGCCGGCGAATTTTATTTTATAATTAATTTGCTGGAATACCGAAAGATGCGCAGAAAAACATTGCAGCTGGTGAGGTACAAGGTATCCCAAGCAAAAATGTTAGGGTAGCTTTGATTGAGCGATGAATAAGCTCTACAATACCCCATGTCTGATTATTGTAGGGCGGGGTGTCTACGTGCTGGCCAATAAGAGTTGATAGAGTTTTTGTGCCACTTCCTAAAATAGAAATGTATACAATAGTACTCTATGCTTTTTCATCTTTGTGAGCTCGGTTTGCGTAGTAAACGTGCACCTATTTTGATGATTTTTTTTTATTTGAAAGAAAAAGATTAGAAGATGATTCCATATTTATTTTTTTTCGATTTCATGAAGCTCTCCCTCTGAAATAGCCCTTTGATTTTTAGAAAAAAAAGTATTTTATAAAAAAATTAACATTCATTGTTAAATCTTGTAAAGCATATGATTTCATCAAAAATTTTCACAGGAAAAACCTCGCGATAAATCTAAGGTTTTTGCAGTAGGGGCTGAGTATATGACTCATTTCAGAAACAGCTGCTAAGAATTCAAAATATATTTATAATAAAGTTGTTTAACAATGTAAAAGCTATAAATTCGAAGTAATTGCCTTCCTATTAATAATGGAGAGAGATAAGGGCACTTTTATAAAAATGGCTCATGATATATTTCTTTGTATTAAAGTAAATAATTCATTCTTATAGAATTCATAGGCGCTGGAGTGTAGAACATAATGTGTGCGAATTTTATATACCGAAGGTTTTATGTTCGATAGCAACGAGACTGCTTTTCTCACATCATCATCTAAAATAGCATAATATTGAAACAATAGGTACTTGTCACTTTTTGAAGCAGAAAAATTCTATGGCCAACATTGAAAGTAATACCAAATCTGAACTAGTCTAGGGCAATGACCATAACAAATATGTCCATCTAAATACTTTGGAACTGTACTTTGGATAGTTAACCTATAAATGTTTAACATAACTGGAGTGAATTGATAATTTCTGGACTGTTCATCACTTCTCAGTATCAGGTCACATGAATCATTATGTACTTAATTCTTGTTTTGAACTCAACTGTAAAGAGATAATTTGCTGTATATGTGCGCAAAACTTGTCTTACTGTTCTGTAATTTAGTTAAATTTTAATTAAATTTAAGTATTTGAATCCTTTTCAGTTCAGTGTCTATTTCAAATCAATAAACGTTGCTTATCTTCTTGGGCCTTTTAGACTTATGTTTGAGATATTTATAAAATTGTTTTGAAAATGAATAAATTAAGCATGAAATGGAATCTAAAACATCTTCTGACCCTGCAGAGCAATAAAGAGCATTGGCATATGTCCGGGGACAGAACAGATTATGAATAAACAGTTTTTACTAAAAATTGGACCGACTTTATTAGTTGTGCAATGAAGAATACAAAATATATTCATTCTATTGGTGCTGGTAATTTGAGTGTAGTTAGATAGAATAAAATACTTTTGTCGACAAAAATATAAAAAACACATGAGCAATAAAATTCTGAGCTGACTTCCTGTTGAACCTGAATAAATCTAATAAATAGCATATCTCTCGCATATTAATTTTTGAAATAATGCACATCACAAATACATGCAAGAGGTCTAAAACAGAGAAAACACTCTGAAAGAGTGCGGCAGTTGAGGGAAAAAAGAAACTTTGCATTATGATATTGCTCTACATAACTGAAACTCAAACATTATAAAGGTAGGTAACAGTAAAATTCGACATTAAAAAGTTATACTTTGAGGTAAGAACACTGCGAGGATAATACCAAGAGAATGAATTACTGTTGGAAACATACCAAAAACTTTATTTATATGACATTAAAGATAGTAATAGACATTATGCGAGTGCAATAATAATGCTAAATGCTTCCTGGGTCGAGTAGAAACTATACATTAAGATTTATCAATAAATTACAACTCTACTTGAATCAAGTCGTAAATCTGATTTGTATCTGCGTGAAACTTCCTTGTGGTAGGTGTACAAACTAACAATATCCTACAGCTCGAATATAATGAATACTTATGTTGGTTTCTGGGCTTTGAATTCGTTATATATAAGTCATATTTAAAATATAAATAATCCACCCGGCATTGTAATGGATTGCTTAATTATTCGATTCACATTCAAAGAGATTTTTTTGCTTTTATAAAATATTGGAAAACAGTACTAAAAGACTTTCTATTTCTCAAGATTATTCAGCCCAACCCTCTGGAAATTCGAGTAAAGTCATTAAGACCGTCAAATTACATTTGTTACCTCATAATTACAATTACAACAATGTCGACTTTTCCCAGTAGTATTACCTATCTGTGTCATGAATTTTTCAAGGAGCATAACTGAGTTAGGCAACGACCCTCGTAAATTTTCTGTTAATTTATCATCCTTCACTTGCTTACCAATATACATTATGCTTGGCCTCAGAATAAATAACACCTCTCCTTCGTATCCTCAAAAGACAACCAGACATAAGCCAAGCCCCAACTATTCCTTCGAGACTCTCTTTAGGCTCGACAGCGGTTACCATTTATAACGAGTCAATGCAATTAAACAGAAATTCACCATTTATGTGTGCGTGAGCTAATTTAGAACATTATGATGTGGTGTAGACTACAGCAGTAGTTTATGTGATAGTCGAGGTGAATTGTAACATTCAACACTGGCTCCAGGATGCTGGCATCGAATCTAGGAAAATCACTTTCACTATCTGAAAGGTTAGAGAATCGTCATAAAAGGTCAGCTAGTCCCATCTATTGGTGACCCATGATAATCTTTTTATTAAAATTTCCAGTTTTTCAAGATTATTGAAAGATTTCAGCACCACATCTGGTGAATTTTGAAAAATCTATTACATCAACTGAAAGATCACAGTAATTCTACAATTCAAATTGTATTAGCAGAGACAACACAACATCAATTCCAGATCTAAATTAAAAATAAATGTATTGAAATTATAATTAAAATGATGGTTAAAAAGTGAACAAAAGTGTAGAAAGCACACCAGCAAGAAGTACCATATAATGAAAATTATGACAAATTAGTGCATTGATGAAATAGGATACCAGAGAAAATTCACCGAACATTGGAAATATATTTCTGATATCAGTAAGTTCTAGTTCATAAGCACTATTTTCGCACGAAACGCATCAAAACAAAACAGAATCAGTGGTCACTGGAATTTAACGAAATCAACTAAACGCCGAGCACAAAGTTGAATCATTAAAAAAACAAAATCTTGAACTGCATCATCAAGTTGAAGACCACAAAAATAAATTACAGAGTGTAGAAAGAAAATTTAACAAATACAATTTAGTGATATATGGGGTAACTTAAACACAACAACCTCTATATAAAGCTGTATTGAAAGTTGTAAGGGGAATAATTGTAATAAAATGTGAGGAAAGAGATTTTAGAGACATTTTTAGAACTGGAAAGAATAAAACTCATAATACACGACCAAATGTAATGGAAACTGTTACATATAAATTAAACGAGGAAATTCTCAAAAAAGCCAGAACTCTCTCTGATATATTGAAAAGAGAAAACATATATTTTACTTTAGATTATATACCAGAAGATTACGAGAAACAAAAGTATCTGAGAGAACAATTGAAGCAAGCTAAGGCAAAAAATTACAAAGCACATATAAAAAATAAATACACTTTATGTTAGTGGAGAAGCGTATACGTATAAGCAGCTTCGGAAAAGTGAGAATTGGTTGGATGCATTAGAGCCTGCTGAAACATCAGAAAACATTCAAGCAGAATCAAGTAGCGCACCTGCTACTCCGGTGAAATCTTTGCATATGGTTGATGCAGAAATCGAAGAAAAAAAGTGAAAATTGGAAGAAGCGCCATCGGAATCATCAGATTCAAGACCACCCAAGATAATAACGAGAACTACTAGAAGAAACATTTGCAGCACATCGGAAAATAAATAAAATATTGCTCTATTTTTATTTTTATTTTAAGATATTTTATCAACATTTCTAATTTTATAAACCTTCTGTCAGCATAGATGTTAGTCTTGGTATTATTTTTAGCTGTTATTAGTGTTAGAAAATGGATAATTATGTGAGAGATTATGAAATAACTGAAATAAAAACAGTGGAATTAAATTCAATATCAGAGTGCGATGACATTCTAGAAAGAAGTAACGGTGATCCATTGCGGCTATTTCATAATAATATAAGCAGTCTTACAAAAAAAATTGATGAACTACGTGTAATGTTGGCAGGGTTCAGGATTGAGTTCGATATAATTGTACTATCGGAATCGTGGAAAATCTAGGACACAGACATTTTCTCATTAAGTGATTATGATTTGGTATACTCCAACGGCAACCTAAATAAGTGTGATGAAGTTATCATATGTGTATAAAAAAGGAAATTGTTGTCAGGAAGTGAAACAGTTATGTTCAATCACTAAAAACTAATTTTAAGAAAAATGACAAATGCTTTGAAATCTTATCAATATATAGGTCACCTTCTACTTGTCCATTGAGCTTTAACTCAACAACTCAGCACTGAATGAGTACTTGAAAAATAATAAGAGCAGTAATAAAACTATCAGCCTTATACCTAATATGGGACATAATTATCAATATTCTCAACAAAACTGAAACAGCAAATGAGTATCTGAATATAATGAACGAATACAACTATATTTCACTAATCAATGAATTAATGAAAAAGTTGCATAGATCATATTTTTCTTGAAACCGATGAAAAACTCGACTCATTCTCGACAGTTATTCTTAAAAGTGCATTTACAGATCACTATGCCCAAATTCTTCAATATGATTTCACAGCTGAAGATATTAAAAATTATCAACGAAACCATTCCTTCAAAACACACATAAAATATGATATATTGGGAAACAGTTTAGCTAAGGAAAACTGGATGGATATTTACTCAGAAGCTAACACAAATAAAGCGATGGGATTATTTATAAATAAGATGAAAGATCATTTAACAGCATGTACGGTGAAAATAAAGTTAGGAAGAAAAAAATTGAAACGGAAGCCATGGATAACTACAGGTTTAGTCATGTCTATAAATCACAAAAACAAATTATATCAAAGAATTCAAAATAAGCCCGAAAATGATAACTTACGGAACGTATTTAGGCAATATTCTTAGAGAATTAACTGATAAGGCAAAGGCTAATTATTATAAAGCTGAAAAAAATAAAAATAAAAATTGCCCAAAGAATATGTGGCGATGTCTCAGGGAAATACAACAAAATTGAAAAGCTAGCAATGAAATTAAGCAAATTGAATCAGAACACGTAGTTACATCCGATAAATTAACGATTGCAGAAAAGTTCAACAAATATTTCTGTCAAATAGGATTAAAACTATCACAAAAAATAAACAAGCCCGAAGAAAAATATCGAAGTACGAGACTCCGTAATTCAATGTACCTGGAAGAAACAAATAAGGAAGAAATTGAAAAAAATATTAGGGAACTGAAACCTACTAAAGCACCAGGACTGGATAACATAGCAAGTGAAACTTTGAAAAGAACCATCGATTTTATTGTAGAGCCCCTTACCTACCTTGTTAATAAAATAATACGATCTGGTATCTTCCCAAGCGATCTAAAAGTTGCGGTGATAGAACCTCTATACAAATCAGGGAGGAAATCAGAACTATCTAACTATATGCCTATTTCTTTATTATCCACCCTAAGTAAAATCACAGAAAAAATTTTGAAAGTAAGATTTCTGTAATTCATCATTAATACGGACTGATATCAGTTAAACAGTTTGGTTTTATGGAATGTAGGTCGGCGCAGGATGCAATTGCCGACTTAACTAAAAAATATATACTGCAATGGACTCTCGGGTTTCGCCAGTTTGCATCTTTGTTGAACTCGCCAAAGCTTTTGATACTGTTAGTCATCCAGATCTACTAGATAATTTGGAAAATATAGGTTTCAGAGGTATTACATACGACCTGTTGAAAAGTTATTTGACCGATCGTACCCAGTGTGTTAAAGTCGGAAAAGTAATCAGACAAAATCGGAAGTTTATTATGGAGTACCGCAAGGAACGATGCTAGGACCAATTTTATTCATTTTATATGTAAACTCGCTCTTCAATTTACCAATCCGGGGTGAAATAACAGCATTTGCTGATGACACAGCTATATTTTTTGAGGATCAAAACTGTAACAATCTGAAAATGAAAATGAGTAGGTCATTCATTATTATCCAGAAATTATTTGACAGTAAATTATTGACTATTAATTTCAAAAAACCGTTTACCTACCATTTACTAGCTACGAGCCAAACTTACCTGATTTCAGTAGTATTGATATTCCATATAACAATCAAATATTAACGTTGAAGAGTGCTCGGACAGTTAAATACTTAGGAATCGTACTAGATAGACACTTGAAACGGAATGAGCATATTAATGTCGTCGTAAGCATACTCCGCTACGTCTTGGCAAAATTTAGGTATCTTAGAAAGCACTTCGATATAGAACACCTTAAAATTATGTATTTTGCCTTAGCACATACTCATTTGATGTATGGCATCATTGCTTGGGGGGAGGTATTATGAACTGTCATCTGAAAAATCTCGCAGTAATTCAGAAGTAGCTATTGAAAATAATTTTACGTAGATACTACACACATCCAAGCGATGAACTGTACATCGAAAGTGGAATAATGGACATTCGTAAATTTTCTTTCTCACCCTTATGATATACCAACGAAAAAAATCGAATGCTTTCTCAAAAAGTATGCCACCCCCATGACACACGATCCAAAATAGGAGCCGTAACAGTCCCAAGAACGTTGAAAACTATTGGTCAGTGCCACGCATTTGGTTTAAAAATTTGAACTCCATCACTCTTTTCAAGTCTAAACTCAAGAGCTGGATTCTACAATCACCTAGATATATAATAGAGAAACAAATTGATATGAAAAATAACTAGTACCTAATATTAATCACGTTCTGATGTAGGTAATCATTGGAGAATACTCATTCCACTAAACTCAAAATACTTTAGCTAGGTTTCTGTGGGTGTGTTTGTGTGTGATAGAATTTGTATTTGTTTGTGAACATATTATTTAGTATTATTAGATTGTTATTATTTAAACTATAGAGTAGCAGGATCACATTAAGTGATAAACATTTTCAAAGTACCCATGCGCAGGTTTACCTTTTTGGGATTTTGTATTTATTTACCCTTTTATGAAATTGCTGTTTTAATGATTTGATAATTTATTGTAAGATTTTTTGTGGTGAATAAATTATTATTATTATATAAGAGATCAGTTATTCCCATCACTTGTTCAGCAGTGGTAATTTTCATATTACATATTTCAAATTTTGAAATATTATTGAAAAATTTCACCCGATCTGTAGAATTAAAGCAAGCTGTCTGAAAGGTGAGAGAATGGTCATAAAACATCAGCTTGTCTCATCAATTGTTCAGCATTAGATAATATTTTGATAAAGATTCAAAAATTTCTCAAGATCACAATGAGAAACCATAACGGCAGCCATATGGAGAATCTCGGAAAACCAATTAGAACATCTTATAGGTCAGAAAATGGAATTCAGAGGTCAGTTATTCATATTAATTATTGATCAGAATTATAAAATGATTTATTCATGTTGTATTTCAAAGTCAAATTGAAGATATTATCAGGCCATTTAAAGAATTCTAAGAATCCAGTAAAACAATCGGAAAGCTCTGAAAACGGTCATGACGTGTCAGTTAATCCATGTTATTGGTCAGCGTTAGATAGTACGTATTTTATTGATCTTTCAGAAGATTTTTCAAGGTCACATTGACAACTACACAGCATTTTTTATCAGTGTTCTAACTTTGTCAGTGTTGTATTGAATTAAAATTAATCTTGATTTATATATCGAGATTACAGATAAAGGCATATAAAAAGCCAAAGAAATATAAATTATTTATTTTATCTAATTAACATAAGAAACTAATTTTTCAATTTGTAATGGAAAGCTTTATCATTTTTCAAGTTCTCATTGAACTTTTGAAAGACTGGTAAAAGGAACGATTTTTCGGTTTGTTGAAATCTTGCTAAATAGACGTCGATAGGATAATTTTTTAATAATTCTTCTGCTAAAGGGACTAACTAACCTTTCGTTACCATTTTCTGACCTTTCAGATGGTACCTATATTTGATTTTTGAGTATTTTTACATAGGGTACTAATGCCCTCGAGTTGACCTTGAAATACTTTTATCATCGGTAAGCTCCGGGTTAGATCCAGCTACCTATAATATAAGAACACTATTATCAGACCAAAGCACTGAGCCACATTGAATGTGATGTATTAGGAATCAGTGAAGCTTGACGCAAAGGAGAAAATCAATTAGAAATCAAGACAGGCCTTTTTTACTCCACTACAAAGGAGAAGAAGACAGAATAGAAGAGGGAATAAGCTTTCTCATTAATAAAACACACAAAAGCAATGTTTTAAAAATCTAAAGTATTCCAACAAGAGCTATTTATCTACGAGAAACTTACAAAAAAAAACAGAGTAAAAATCACTCAGTTCTATTACCCAACATCAACCCGCAATGACAAGGAAGTGGAACATTCTTACTAAAGCAATTCAACAAGACCATGAGAAGTCTACAATCCTCCTCGCTTATTTCAATGACAAATAATGTCATAAACTTGATGATAGTGAGGTTTCTTTGGGTGCCTACGTTACGAAGAAAACTTAAATTTAACTATAAACACATTTTTTAAAAGAGTGATCAGCATAAATAGACTTGGCAGAGTTCTGATGATGTCACGAAGAATGAAAAAAACTTTATAATATCAAACAAAAATCTACTCATCATACAAGATGTCACCGTACTAAACAAATTCTTAGTCGGTAGTCACCACCGACTGGTCAGAACAAAAGTTGTAATCAACTCAACGAAGGAACGAATAACGTAAATCAATGAAATTCACAACTCCTTGCCGATACATATTAAAGATATCAATGCATATAAAACAATAATCAATTCCAAACTGGAGGACATCGACAACATAAATGTAGATCAAATAAATATTGACGACCTAAAAGACCAAATTACAGATAATATACAAGAAGCTGGACAAAACAGCTGTAGTAAAGTTAAGAGAAGAGAAGAAAAGCAATGATGAATGAATGATATTATGAAGTCAGATTGAGAAATGCATGACAAATAAGACAGGAAATGCAACTTAGCTCAGATAGGCGATTGAAGCTAATAAAACTATGTAAGTTGAAAGATAAACATGAGGGAATTATTTCAGACAGGTGTAATTTAAAATTTGGTAGAAACGTTATTCGTTTTCTCGGCAGTAATTGTTATTTTATCATCTACCTACATATTTGTACATGTATTTGTTGGGTAATATTTTTAGATCATACGTTCTACTTTACTTTGTTTTTCTTCATATTATTATTTTTGGTGTGTCTAGTTGGGATAAATTCTGATTTCCTGAAGAATCTGCCACTTGGCTTAACGTTCTCCTATTATTTACTATTATACATTTTTCATCTGTTTTTTTTTTGTTATATGTACTTTTGAATAATAAATGTATTATTATTAGATTAAGACTTAACGAATGAACAGATCTGTCGGTATCGTCTAGTTAGAGGTTTAGGGTATAATATAAAGATATTGACTGCACATTGTCATAAAAAAGTAGACTGTTCTAAAAGGCTATTTTGGGATCTAAAAATAACTTTTTACAAAAATTAGGTCCGCCTTTATTAGTTGGTGCACTAAAAAATACGAAATTTTATTAATTCTATTGGTGCTGGTACTTTTCAAGTGGTGCAACTATAGGCAGATAGAAGACTTTTGCCACCAACGTTTAGTTTATACCATTATGTTTATTGGCTGAGAAAAAAAATCTTGTTTTGCCAGTGTAGCTTTTAGAAGAAACTTTGAACCAAATGCAAATCTCCTTGATGTCGCCATTAATGATTACAATACTACCAATTGTTCACAGTAGAAATTTTATAATAAACTTTATAATTTTTATTACCAAGATACTTTAGAAAACATATCCTGTACCTACCTAGTAACTTTGTGAAACTAAGCGCCTTGTAATAGATCATAATATAATTTTCAATTTCCCGTCTCTTTCCTGTTTCTCGTATGTTGGGATGCTATACAATCCAGTTGATAGAAAAGCATTTGACAAGAGAATCGTGAATTGATTTATTCGATGTAAGCTTTTTTTCGATTAAAAAATAACAATTTCACTTGAATATGCATGACATTTGTCGTTATTATTTCTCTATTTGAACGTCGCTCGTTGGTGCTCTTCTGTATGTTTAGGTATCTATACGTGTTGCTCTATAAGCTTCGTTTGAACTGTGCATGTTTCAGCTGACACTGAGGTCGATATGAATAATGAAAATACACTCGTTGTAGGCAATTTCGAGGAGGGCATAACGGCTGTTCAACCATTAATATTGCGAAAAGGTTCATGGATGATTGTTTGCCTTAGTTCCCATCAGGGCATATATAGGTACGTTTCGGTTTATAGTGCGTACTGATGATGCATTCGCCAGGTATAGTTTTCTTCAACGATAATGTAACATATTCTAAAGAATTAGGTACTCACAAAAAGCTCTTTTTATGCTATGTCAAAAGATGCACTTGAAAAAAAAGTTCTTCTACCCAAAAAATCGCCAAGAGCAACATTTTCATCCATACGCCATATATACTGATTTTTTCCATAATTTGATGCTCAGTAAATTTAGAGATCATTAGGGGATGGACGTACACATATATTAATATAAATAAATAAATAATCTTTATTTCCACTGACATTTTACAAAGATGTATGGAATACGTCGAATTAAAATATTTCACAATAATATTACATAACAAGAAAATCATACAAACTATAAAATTCCTTCTCAATTAGAAAAGACTTTAAATTTATTTTGAATTCGCACATTGTTCTAGATTGTATAATGCTTACAGGCAACTTATTGAAATTTCGAATTCCAAGCAAGTCAGCCGAGTTTCTGGTAATATCTAGTCTGGCATATGGAACACGCCGACTCTCCTTTCCTCTGGTAAAGTGATTATGGATGTCGCAGTTTCTGGATAGTCTACCTTTAATCTTATATGCCATTTTAGATATTTCGTGCATAAAAATACCAGTTAAGGTTAAAATACCCAATCTTTTGAATTGGTTCCTACCAGACGTGGTCTGAGTAAAACCCAATATGGATCTAACAATTCGTTTTTGTACAACAAAAACTGCTTGTGCTGCTTGTGACATTCCCCAAAACTGAACCCCGTAGTGCAGTCGCGATGCAATATAGGCGCTATATACTACCAAAATGGCCTGGACAATACTGTTTTCACGTTTCTCATCAAAAACACAAGCTGTTCAGTATTTTGTAAAATGATTCACAATGCTCCTTCCAGCTAAGCTTGTCATCCAATATCAAGCCTAAGAATCGTGTCTACGTTGTGCGATCAATGGTATCATCGTTTATTTTGTTGTTTATATCTAAGGGTTGTTTTGTTTGAAATAGGTGAAATCTTAGATATGAAGTTTTATCTTTATTAAGGTATAAAACGTTGTGATTAAACCACTCAAAAAGTGAATTGAGGCCACTGTTACAACTTGTTTCAAGATCGGAAGAGTTTGGTACGGAACGAATGAAGGACGAATCGTCAGCATATAGAGAAAGAAAGTATTCAGGGCCGTGAGCTGATGAAATATCATTGATGCAACATAGAAATAGTTGTGGTCCCAGAACGGAACCCTGAGGCATACCCATGTCAATTTCAACAGTATCAGAAACATATGCAAGTGAAACAAGTAAGGCTAGAGCTGTATCCCCCAGCGCACTATGGCTAACAGTCACGAATTGCTTTCTTTTCCGGAAAAAAGAACGTAACCATCCGAGAGCTGGACCTCTTATTTCATATAGTTCTAACTAGCTCAAAAGCAAGTCAAGATTCACACAGTCAAATGCCCTGCTGATGTCACAGAATATCCCAACAGGACACTCACCCTGCTCCATATGTCTCATCAATCGTCTATGAAAATCCTGCAATTCCCCAATTTCCCTTGCCATTCACTGAACCACTTTTTAAGATTTGAAAAAAGATATTTCCCACAAAATATACCACCAGAATAAAAATTCATTTATTCACACTATTTGTATATGATCTACAAGTTGGAGGTATAGGGGATTCGAGGAGATTAGGTTGAGAGAGTCGCTCAGGCAGACGGACAGACAGGCAGGCATACATAAAGACAGTTACTTACTGAAGTGAATAAGGATTCCGTTCTTTCATCAAAAGTACGGAACCCTTGACAGCGCTCATACAGTTGAATTCCTCCTTATGAATTATGAATTCGTCCCAAAATAAAACCAGTGTTCCTATCCAATAGACCTAGAAACCTAGAAGGTATGATGGACCATATTTATACTAGGGGAGTAACATTCTTTCATTTTATATGTCTATGTCTAAAAGAGAAAGTTATGGGCCCCACAGTACATTCTCAACACTAAAGTAACGCAAAAGCTTTTGATAAATGCTTCATATTGAAAATTCACAAATTGATTTAACTGAATTTAACAATAGGGAAACAAAATACTTCGCTAAAATTTCATAACATGCCAATATTATTCAATAACTGCCACAAGAAAATACAAATCAAACTAAAATAAGGTGTTATTATTTTAGCGCCTTTAAACCAAGCTAAAATAAAACATATCAGGCTCAGCCTTAGCAAATTTCAATTAAAAGAGATAATTCTCAATTAAGTCCATAGAGCAAATGTTATGAAAAAAAATCAATTTTGGTGGAAAATACTCTAGTTATGAATTTTATTCGCAACGCCAACCAACTCTCTCTGGTTATTTTTTGCGTGTTTACTATAGCCGCGTCAAAGTATTTTTGATGAATGAACTTTGACGCGTATCCCAAATTTTTCACATGATGAAACATTCACAATTCTATTACTCTTTCGTACCTTTCGCAACGATAAATCAACACCTTCCAGTCACTTTATTAATATTTATTATTAAATTTACTCTTTGCACCAATGTCGGTACATGAAGAAGGAGCGCGTAAATTAATGATATTCCGGCATTATTTTTAACTGGCACACACAAAGATTTTATTTGCTAGCTTTTGCAGATCCCGCTTCAACTTACGTCCCATTAATCATTTCTTGTTCAGTTATGGGAAAACCAGGAAAAACTCATGAATAATGTTCTTCAGAGTAAATCTCTTAAAAGGAATTGAGTGTTGGTTTAGTTTTCCAACAAATGGAGAATGAAAATATATATATACTCTTACATACACAGACGCTCGATTCTATTCCATTTCTTATTTTTCGAGCCATCAGAGGGTTAGTGAGGCAAACCAAAAGCATCATTGCCACCCATCTTATGTAATGGAGACAAATAAACCCGGATGTTTGATGTGACACTCTTAGATTTGATATGCAAAATCAACAATATGGATTGAAGCATAGATATTTCTTAGAATTTAATAGCTCCTGCCAAAATGCATCATTTTATAGACCTATCTAGGTCACCTGCACTGTCAGTAAGTCATTGACCACCTATAAAAAGATCAGTTGTGTCTCACGCACACTTAGGTAGGCACCATACTACTAATTGAGGGTGATGACCAGTTAGCCTTGGCCTATGACAGTATAAAATAAATCAGATAACATATGGTGTTTTCTTACGTTTACTTTCCAATATAATTGAAAGCATTTGTGAATATAGGTATTAGGTTATCCAGTATGCTGACATTACAAATAATTATTGAGATGTTGCGCTTATACCGACATATAGAATGCCAACTCTGTGCCCGAAATTCGTTCCTTAAAACAGCGCCTCCTCTTTTGCAGATGGTTGAAGCACTTGTAATTAAATGGTGGGAACGTATATCTATTTGAATTGCTTCAATTCTATATTTAACTATAGCAAACTTTAGATTGCAAGAAAAAATACTCTATTTATATTTTCAAGATATATTGTTAACAAAAATTACTCGAAAGTACTAAAAGCGAATATTCTCTTGAAAACCTGTTCCCAATCCGAAGATAAAATGTTAGAAACAAATTGCCACGGCTTACAATATATGTATTAATAATTGAAATACAACAAAATATATTTTATATATAACATAATTTATCCAGAATTATTTGACAACCTGTAAGAATTAAAAATATACCTTTATAAAATGGTTGTATTACAAGAGTTATCATATAGGTATCCAGCGATCCAAAAAAAAGTAATTCGAACTAGGCTATTGCATCAAGGAACGATTTCTTAGCATGTCTTTGCTCGAGTTAGCAAACATGAAAATTTCTACCCCAATTCAAATCTCGATATTTTCGGAACGGAAAGAGATATCGAGTTGCGGTACTCGAGAGGTTCTTGACCAACTCCTTGAGAACATGTGCAGTGTTCGACCAATCAAACAGCTTAATGAGCAAATCCAAGTTACTACTCGTAATATAGAGGTGTAATATAGAGGTGTATATAAAACAAAAACATTTTTTTGGTTTGGAAAGAAGTGCCAATAGCTTAAAAATTGTTATTTTTCAAAATGCTACGATGCTGGCCAACACTGCTATTTATCTTTTATCTGAAATTTTTTATTTTTATCATTCAGCATTGGCGTACACGTCTTCATTGGAGAACATGTTTTCCAATAGGTAATAGACACTATTAAATTTTTTAACAACATCAAAGAATTTATTGATTAACATTTACAATACGTATAACATTTTAGAAAACAAAAATTTTAAAAACATACCTAAATATATATATATATATATATATATATATATATATATATATATATAGATCGGTTTCACAACGTCCTCCGACGTCTTCCGATACCCAATCTCCACTGCTCTCTGTCGAGGCACATATCCTCGTTCAGTCCTCTCTTCATCATCTCCTTGTCGATTCCCTCTCTCCAACTTCTCCTTGGTCTACCCCTTCTTCTCCTTCCTGTTGGTTTCCATTGTATCACTTGTTTTGATAAGCGTTCCTCGGTCATCCTCTGGACATGTCCATACCATTATACCATAAATACCTAAATAACAATGACAAAAACAAAGTTTTTACAAAACGGCAACAGTTATTCTATTACGAGAAAAAGTCCCTTAACCGTTTTTAAAAATTCCATAATGTGAGCTATAGAAACTTTAGAAAAATTTTAGGATAGTCCAAAGATCAAAAAGATAGATTAATTTCCAAGATCAAAAATTGAGAATCTGACACAACCCCAAAGTTTGATGAAAAAACACCCTGTATAAATGGATAAAAAAAATATGCCGGTCGAAATCTGCACGAGTTCTCAAAGAGTTGGTCAAGAACCTCCCGAATACCGAAACTCAATATCTTATTCCGTTCCTAGAATATCGAGATTTGAATTTGGGTAAAAATTTCCATGTTGCAAAATAATCGTTCATCACTTTATATGGATCCGTATGTCTTTTGTATTGAACATCCCTGTGAAAGGCCAAATAATAGTTTACCTGCTTTAATTGGAACGGTTTGACAATCAACCTAAAAGGATTCAAATAGGCTAACTCAAAGTTACAGAATATTTAGATAATTTATCTCTTTCTAGAAACTTCTATGTAAAACAAGAATTACCGAATGATTCAAGTGAACTGAAACTGAGAATTGATGATCAGTCTGGGAAATATCAACTCGATTCATTTTCAGATGTTATTACGGCTGCAAAGTGAAGTTCAATAATATTTTTATGGCCATATAGACATTTAAAATTTTTGTTCTGTTCATTATATTATCTCAGGTTTGCATATTTTCTTCAATATTGATTAATATAATATTTCTTCTTAAAAAAGTGACAAAAAATATTTTCCCTATTTTAAATGGCACAAATCATCTGAGTTTGATTGTATCCCTGGGTATATGGAGAGTATTGCAAATACTAGATGATTATTTGTCACAAAGTCGAGGATTCTGGACAATATTCATCCATTGTTTACCAAAAACATATTTTTCCGCCTTGCTCGCAATCGCAATCTTATCACAATATTTTTTCCATTATAGTGTTTACATTTAGGCCATTTAGTCACACTTATAAAAACTTTCACATAAAGTTAATTAGTTAAAAAAATATGCTTCTTTTCATCATTGTTATATATCACAATATTTACGCAAGTTTTTTAATTCTCCTAAACTACGTCGTGCTATCTTGATAAACCCATATCCAAATGTCACAAATTTTAGAATTCACGTAACCCTAAGGCTGTGAAAGTTTCGTCAAATTAGGAGTTGACTAGGCAACATCGATATATGAAATGATTTAAAAGCTAGGTTGATGGAAACTCAAAAAAAAATCAAGACTAGATTCATTTTTTAGATTCTGGTTATCGTTCTTAGTTTTATTTGAGTCACCCTCCACTTGTTGATACTAGTTATTCGCTATTTCTCTTAATTGTAATTTTCAAATAGTTTCTATTACTTTTGGTTCTTGTATCGATGGACTCCGCAGCGATTTCTCAGGCCCCATACAGTCTAGAAACTTGAAATTTCGAATTCTTACTTAGATCGCAGACATCTCGCCGCTTGTTAATCTTCAAGTCTGATCCAATATTGATTAACTATATTATCTCATTCAAGTACATTCAAGCAATATCAAACTATTTCGTCGACATGGAACGACAGTGTCGGACAATGGGATCCGTCACTGGAATTACGCACAAGTATGGAGCGTATATATACGTCTCTGTTATATAGGTACTCTCTGGCAGATCGTAGTAAATATTACTCTATGGTTATGGCGCACTGTTCACTGTCAGCTGTCGCAATTGTCAGACGTAAGACGTTGATAATACTAATTTAAAATTTATTTTGAGTTGTGGTACACAAACAGTAATTTGTTATGAAATTGCTGTTGCTGGCAAACAGATATACATATGTATAGTTCAAATCAAGAAAAGGAGAGATAGCAATAGTACCTACTCATCGGTGCGGTTTAAATCTTAAATGCCCAATAAAAACTATTTTAAATTTTTTTCAAAAAATTCTACTTATTTTCTCTAGTAAATATGCTCTCATGAGTAATTACTTCTACCCTTACTTTTTTTGTAATAATAACATAAAAATAATAATAATAACAATAACAACAATCTTCAGAAGATGGCAAAAATGTAAATTAAGGACGTTAACGTTGTATAATTCAAAACAACAAGTAAACATATTGGCTATTATGACGCGGAATTGTAACTTCCCGAACTCAATAGTCACTTTATGCATGTAGGTATATGTAATTCATATACACAGAAACAACACCAGATTTCAATCAGGATACCATATCAAGGACCTATATCGTGTCTTATTACTGACTGATTATCAAGAACGTATCACTGCCTCGAAATAGGAAACTTTCAAAAAGAGGATAATATCAAAACATGGCTGGAATTGAAAATCAGTTTCTCTCTTTTGTCATTTGCATCAAATCAGAATAATTCGTAGGTTTCTCATCGCACAAGTAATTTCGCAACATGTATCTGCCCAACTATATCTGTACATTCACAGAACGCCGGCACTATCCAATTACCCTCCAATCTGCCACCATTTGCTCGGAAACTATGCGTCAGTTCGCGCGTAACAAACATCATCTCTCAGCAAATCGATAATAGCAACACTTTCAACTAGTAACTAGAACTAATCCAGCCGGCGATATGACAAAGTTGGTATTGCGATGCCTTTCAATAGTCAAAGTTTCTGAATATGCGCCAAATAGGCTGGGAGCCAACGCACCTTCTGTGTTTCTATTCTATGATGAATACGAGCATCTAGGTACACCTCTAGATCAACTCAAGAACGATAAATTTCATGAGGAAAATTCAAGTTAGGCATTCATTTTCGTAGAAAACTCCTTAGGGCAACTCAATTAAATAATAGATATTAGACAAAAATATACACTGACCGTCAAAAGAACTGCACTTGACAACCCCTGACGCAGTTTATACCACAGATCTTTGTAAAATTTGGGTGAAAAACTCCATCTTATTCATGTACCCCGTAGTTTCTTGAATTAAATTCTGAATCAAAATTTCTACCACAATAATGATACAGAAATATTGACCTACAATTAACCCGTGCCAATAATCAAAAAATTGTTGGAAATCATTTTGCACGAAAATCCATCGAATTAGTTCTTAGCGATCAAATAGTGCTGCCAGTGACTGCATCAGCTAGAAATCAACTTATTCGAAATAATCAGGGACACACACCTGTAGTTGGTAGTTGCTTTCTTTGCCGGCAACTCAATCATAGGCAACGCAAAACAATAAAGTCTTGTGCAAAATGTTCAAAACCAGTTTGCAACGACCATTCAATAAGCATGGCAACTTGTAACTCTTGCGAACAACAACCATAATTTATCAAAATTTAATCTTTTCCACTTCTATATAAGTTATAGTTATAAGAACAACAATAATAATTGGGTCTTATTAGTTTTTGTATTGATTTGTAAACTTGGAATATATAGAAATGTGCAAGGTACACATGTACCTTTTCCGTCATTAGAGGATGTATTAGTTTTGAGTATTACACAAAAATACAACCACTCCTTCTTCATCAAGCATTGCAACTTATTTGCTCAATAACTGGTCATGTGAGTTCGTAAAACTGAATAAAAGTCACAATTGGAGTACCTGTCGATTTTTTTTCATAATTAGGAGTTTTTTGAGGTAATATAGACGTATACAGGCCGTACTAGGAAGAAGATTGAATTTTCTTGAAATGCCAACATTCCTTTCTATTTCAAAGGGATAAAGAGCATATCTTTTCATGTACCTGCGATAAGGTAAATACAGAGATGATTGTTACATAAGAGAATTGTGAATAAAAACTAAAAACTTGAAAACATCTTTATAAATTAAATGTTCGAATTGATAATTGTTAGCAATCTGACAATAACCAATGCGATGAATAAAAGATCCATGAACATTGTCGATGCCATGTGCTGTAATATTTCTAATTTTTTGGCGTATTTGTGCTTTTGAATTTTCTAAATTTGGCGTTCGCGTCATGTACTCTTCACTGTTTAATGTACACACAAAAAAATCAAAGAGGATTTGAAACTGGTGATCAACTTGGTTGGTTGTACCTAAAAGATATACCTTTTCGAGCTCTGTAATAAAATGAAGGTTTTGAGATTATAAAAAACTACATGTAATTGAAGCACACATAAGAGTGCCAGGTACGGAACCCTTACCTAATGAGTCCCAGTCGCACTTAAAATGTCACTACTCCACCACAGAACACTGATACCTATCGAAAATACCATCAATATACTCAGAATTTCAGAAGTATTGAACCCACACCTAATCAGTCCCACGCGCACTAACACACCTTCCCTTAACTCCCTACTAACTCCCAACTTCATAGCCATCGAAATCCGTGACTCTCTCTCTTGCTTCCTAAACTATTCCCCCTTCGAGCAACTTGAAGCTTGGACTTATTTTATGAGAAGGATTCAAGACGAAGTACCGTACAAGAGGGAGACGCTGTTAGCCAAATGTGATTTATATGATGTATAGCTTTCTTTCACTTTCTCTCTATGTTATATATCTGTCTGCTTTCTCTTGTAACGAACTCTGTGTTTTATGTATAATAAATGTATAGCTCTCTTTCTCCATCTCTCTACGTTATATCTTTTTTCTCTCTCGTGTAATGAAATTTCGAAACGTTACATTTTTTCCAAATCACTCTCCATTCTCCCCAGATATCAGAATGCCACCAAAGAAGTTTCACTTCAAATCTCGATGATGTCATATCCCTTGACACATCCTGTATATTTCAGTCTCTAAAATTGGATGAGAAATCGACGTTTTCGAACATTTATTGTTTATAAAACAATTCTAATATTTATTAAATTTAGCCATTAACAAGGAATTCCCTGTTTATTATATTGTTTTATTTTCGAATTAACTGAGGGAGCGCGTAGCTGCGGGCTAACACTGACCGACTTCGATCATCGAAGTTAAGCAGCAGAATACGTTGGGAATGGTTTGGACGAGTCATGGTATTGTACCACGGGACGAGTGACCGTTGATGCAGACGCGCGTTCGATTCTCTGACTGTCGCATTGCATTCTCCTCATCTCGCAAGACAACGGTAAACCAGCGAGAGTATATTGCCCTAGTACAGCTCTCTGGAAGGGTGTGATTTGAGATTTTCCTTGAGACATATAGGTGGTGGGAATCCAAGTTAAACTGTAGACCTCTATGTCTGTAGCAACACTTTTAAGGCAGAGAAGCCGCCAATGCTCGGCACTCACATAAGATATAACAATAATTTTCTTTATTCAATTTTTACATATAACTCTATAAGTTGTATAAGCACCTACATTTGTAAGTTTGATTTTTAATATCGAGCGATCCGAATAAAGTCATTCGAAGTAAACCATTGCAAATAAGAAAGATTTTTTGGTATATCTTTGGTAGAGTCAATTGATGATTATATGTCTCAATTTTCATGTCACAATGAGTGTGCCCGGGTTAAATCAGCAAAAACTGTATAACTCTTATGTTGGAAGATTGTTCAGTTTTAAAAAAATCGTCATAGAAAAGATAACTGTACTATATAAATATGAATATTGGCAAAAATTATGATTATTCCATAATCTGTTCTGTCCATGTTAAATGTCAGTCATTACTGCATATATATCTGTAGTGTCGAAGCTTGTTTTAAGTTTAACACCAAATCGAATTTACTGATTAATTTTTGGCCGATGATTCCAAACGGAGGAGGTATACAATTCGACAGTCTATTTTTTTGGTTAGTACGCCCGCTTTATACAGTAAACATTCTCCGATTTTGATGATTTTTGATTCATTTGAAAGAGGAGACTTGAGCAATGGCCCCATATTCATAGAAACCCAAATCCGAAATCTTCTTCCCTCCGAAAACCAAGACAAATTTTCTCAAAAATCCGAGATGGCAGAATTAAAGATAACAAATTATTCGGAAACGTTTAAATTGAACTTTTTTTCAAAAGATCTACGGCTTTCTAGTTTCAGCGATGTTAAAATTTGAAATATGCGTATTTTCTTTGTGTGAAAGAGGCAATTTCCTTCGATAATTCAAAATATGAGAATGGATAATTAAAAACCAGATTACTTGTAGCAACATTTATATTGGATATTTGTAAGATAAAAAAGAAACACAAAGTCTTCTCCACAGTTTATTCTTAAAGGTTAATTATTAAGATATGCTTCGAGATTGTACAATCCCATTTTCAATCAAAAATTTTCAAAGTTATGGAGATGAAAATATTAAAATTTTAAGAAAAAGGAAAAACTAGAAAAAACGATCCCAAACCAATGCAAAAATTCAAATTAATACTTGAAAACGAAAATAATTAAATTATTCCATTATAAATAATAAAATAGAGTCAAATTCTAGAACAAAAAAACAAAAAACGAAATTTCACGTCACATTGTCTGGGTGCCAGTGACTACATCGTTGGTCAGCTAAAGGTTTTCTTTTTTACCATAAAAAATCTTGCTGCAACTGCACAACTTCAAAAGTACCTATAAGCCCCATTAGAATTAATATTATTTTGTATTTTTCAGTGCACCAACTGATCACGTCGGTCCATTTTTTTGTAAAAAATATTTATTAAAACTTTTTGCAAATATTTATAAGTCTGAAATACCCAAAAATAGAATACCTGCTCCAATTGAAAATGTTTGACAATTAAGTAACAAGGATTCGAATAAACCAATTCAATTAAAATGTATGTAAGTTACAGAATATATAGCTTACATATGCGTATCTCTTTTTAGGTTAGGTTAGGTTAGGAAATGGTGGCATTTCATGAAATACAACACTGTCTATGATGATGCGCCTTGGTCAGATGAATGAATAGAAATCGTTTGATTTTATGGAAAACTATAGAAACGGCGATTTCATGATGCGGCCAAACATAAATAAGCATATCGTAAAATAGTTATACTATCATCCACTACAAAATTAAAAGATTAAAAGGTTCTGACGCTGGCAGTCTGCCAGTGACGACGAATCCGATTTTTTATAGGGAATGTTAGTTCAAAAAGAAAGTGCAAGGAAATGTCATATGATAACAAGCTACACGATTTGTATGCAAGTCACGCAAAAAAGCGCAACATCAAAAAAACGGTGGAATTCACTCCTTCTTAATAATGCGAAGCCATCAGAAATTCGTTCTTAATTTTTATCAACAACAAATAAAGCAAAGTAGGGTGATCACAAAAAACATTGGATGACCTTGCATAAAATTAACCAGGGTCCTTTAGATACCAAGAATATATTTGCGTCAAGCTATAGCTTCTCAATCTATGTTCGAAGGTAAAGGCACATCATATATTTTATCTATGCTCCATAAATGTAGATGCAAGTGTTCAAAAGACCATTGCCATAAAAAGATGAACGTATTTCAAAAGTCAGTCGTCCCCTTCATTTTAATGTACCACATGTGAAGTTGAGTAATTCTTTACTCAATAGATAATGAATTACTGTTTTTGTGATGGCTTGTACCCTTTCTATAAAATAACTCAGTATTTTTTTATTCACAATTTTATGCTACTTATAAAAACCTATTATTATTATATGAGTATATCTTAACCCTTTCACTTAAGAAGCCATGAGAGATACCTTCTTTTTTCGTTAAAAAGCATGTATAAAGTGTAAGATATCAAATACCTATTTCAAATATTCCTTTCGTTACTTTCTCATAAATTCTGCTTTTATTATCTGTTATATTTTCTTGACCTGAGAGTTTCTGTTATTATTTTTTTATTTTAGAACCTTCCTTAAAATGGGTATAAGTACAATTGTTTAGTAAGCTCATAATCCTTAGCTAATTTTTCTTGTAGGTACATCATTTTATGAGCAACAAATGGGCGCCCCTGAATTCGTCCACGAGCAGATAGTATACCTAATTTCTACAACCAAAATTCGTCCCCATACTAATTACGGTCCTTTAATCTCTTACCAGAATATGTCCCCGGACAAGAAATTAAGAGATTTATACTTTCTTGGAAATATAGATAGGTAGTTGCCTATTAAATACAAGTTATACCAAAAGTTTAAATTAGTTTTCATTCATATTCGATTGTTATTTCATTCTGAAATGATATTCCTGTCAGAATTGCATTTTATATAGGTGTGAGAAAATATGGAAAGCTTTGTCAGTTTGAGTGAACGTGTAAGTTATGTGCTAATTGTAGTACGAATTTACATATTCACTTTTTTTGGTTCACCTTGACTTTTTTCTTATATTGAAACGAATATTCTTTCACCAGTCTCTTTCTCGCCTATTGGCTCCTTGATCATCGCCATAAACTCTGAAGTTTGGTCTCGATCTAATATATCGAACACAGCACCACCTGTACCCATCCTTTTTCAGCAGGTGAACTAAGCACAGCCCGGAGGTCCTCAATGCGACCTCAATGCCGAGTTGAATAGGAACAAAAAGTCACTCTTTAATTTGAATATATATTATAGCTCGATATAATTCTTCATTTTAAAATGCAGTTACATTCATATGGATAAAATGCTTTCATTTCATAGGAATGAATACCTACATATTATTGACTTTTTGTTTTAAAATACTGGCACATATTAGGGATTTAATTTCTTATACATTTTAGAGTTTTAGAACATTCGAATTGAAGATGAATAAAACGCTTTTTGGTTTCCGTTTATTTGTATTATCATTTTTTTACTTATCACATAACTTTTTCAATATTTACGCAGCTCCATTATTCTCAAGGACCTCTGAGTATTTCTTTCGACCCTAAGGTAATAAGATTATTTAAAAGAAATGTTTAGGTAAGATCATGCATGAAGTAGCATGAAAACAAGCTTGGGAAGCTTCTCTAACTAAACGTAACAAAAAGTAAGTTTTGGAAATTATCAACGAGAAGCATCACCACAGAAGATGTCATTGAAGAACAAAAATATTGCAAATCTATCAGTCAAAAATCTTTGATAAAATTCAAGCTAGAAATACTTTAGTAGAATGTTCTACTAATTCGAAAAAATATGGAGCAACATCGACCTAAAGAACCAATTTCCCAACCTTATGCACAGACCTGGATGTTTTGGATACCAACATTACCAAATAAATATTTTTTTTAATAGCACCGACTTTTATTATTTACAATGAAAAATTTAAAATAATAATAATTCTACAAATTTTGAACTAGTGCAGTTATAGATACGTAGAAAACATCTGGAAACAAACTCAACTGGACCAGCATCAGTAGAATTAATATTACTTCTTATTTTTCCGTGCACCAACCAATGAAAATCAGTCTTTATTTCATAATTTTGAGTGTTCCTTTATCAAATTTAACGTTCACTTATATTCAGCGATTTTACTACACAGGTTGATTCCCCGGGAAATTCATCGATCGATTGTGGGCAAACTATAACTTCAAACAATCTGAAAATATAGTGACATATTTATGTCACTAGGGTACATATGTCTAAAATATTTTCATGTTTGTCACATTTCCGGTTATAACGGAAGTAGATGCCATATTTGTTTGTTTAAACGGTACACCCTGAAGCTAACCGCATTTTTAGATTTCTTGTATAATTTTGAAAATACTTTATGTATAATGTCCTATACCTAAATCTAACCATTTTGATATGTATCAAGTTTTGGCAAAAATTAAGTTTGCAGTCCAAAACATAATTATCAATCTTTCCTATGAGGAAGTCTTCAATATTTTATTTTGGTTGATTTTCAGTATTCTTATGATATTTTGACAATAACTTATACAGAGCAATCAAAAAAGAAGCTTGAAAACTAGATCCAAAACGCCAAAAGTCATTTTTTCAAATAGACACCCCCAATTTTATTACTTTATTACATTAAGCAGCAAAAATAAGGGGAACTTTGTATAAGGTTGTCTATCCCAAAAATTAGTACTTCTTAAAATAATTTGCGATTTTTCATTTTTCTATGGTAAATGCTACACATCTTTAAAGTTCTTTTGGAAGTGGGCAATGATTGCATTAGAAAATATTATCAAATGTCGATAAAATTCAAACAAGCGTCAAAAAAGTAAACATAATACTTTTTATTTGCAAATTCTGAGTAATTTTCATGCCGAGAAGAGCTCCATTCTTCGTAGGAAATCAGTCTCTCGTGATTCCATAAAATCCTTAGAACTAGATATTCCTAATTTGCATGCTACTTGCCTTGTAGAAATTATTGGATATGCGGCAAAATATCTCAAAATTGGAATTTCAGTATTTTCATTCTTAACACTTGTTTTATTTCCACTTACTTTAGACTTTATATTCCAAAGTTCTTGAGGTCTATAATTTTCTTAACAGATTTTGGTGTTTGGTTTGTGTCTCTGTGGATATAGGATATAGCGTTGCGAATGTATTACATGCTCTTGAAATAACTTTATCGCACTCTCCATAAATAATAAATAAATTCAAATAATCTTCATTTGTAGAATTAAGTCTTCTAGGCATGATAATTACTCAAATTTGCAAATGAAAAGTATTATTTTGACTTTTTGACGCATGTTTGACTTTTTTATTATTTTCTAATGCAATCATGGCCCACTTGTAACAGAACTTTTAAGATGTGTAGCATTTTTACATATAAAAATGGAAAATTGACAATTAGTTTAAAAACTACCAATATTTGGTGTAGACAACCTTATACAAAGTTCCCCTTATTTTTGATGCTTAATACAATAAAATAATAAAAAACTGGAGTTTCCATTAGAAAAAAGTTACTTTTGAGATTTTTTATCTAGTTTTTAAGCATCTTTGATCCACACTGTATTAATAATTATCAAAATACAATAAGAATACTGATAAAGTAGATCTTCTTCTACAAGAAAATCAATCAAAATTAAATATTAAAGTCTTCCTCATAGGAAAGATTGATAATTATGTTTTAGACTGTAAACTCAATTTTTGATATAAAATTTAAAATATGTCAAAAACGGTTAGACTTAGATATAGGAAATTATGCATAAAATGTTTTCGAAATTCTACAACAAATCTAAGAATGTGGTAATATACAGGGTATTTCATTAAAAAATAAAAAAACTGGCATCTACTTCCGGTTGTAACTGAAAATGCGACTAACAAGAAAATATTGTAGTGACTTTAGCATGTCACCAAATTTTCAGACTGTTTGTAGTTATCGTCATTGAGGAATCCCTCATCATTTTCTTGAATAGCAGTTTCGTTCATTAAAGCTTTAAAATTTGGAAAAATGAGATGTTATGTTAATATAACCTCAAAATCTTCAGGTTATCATAACCAGGCTACTAGAAGATTGCTCATTACATCAGCACTCTTTCGTTCATAATTATAACTGTAAAATACCTAGTATGTATTTTTCTTAACTGAGATTTTTTTATCCAAGAAGCATCCAGTGATAAACGTGTTTCCAATTCCAATCAAATAAATAAGCAAACGATTTTTATTTGAATTTATCAGAAATTTGCATTGTCGTGGTTCTCAAATGTTCACAATAGATTTTCAGGATATTTTTATATTTTTGATCATTTTGAATAGGTTTGGAATGGTAGATCCTAATCAACATCTTATATATCTTTATCAATTTAAATAGCTCAATCGAAGTGATTTCGGACTTGTAAGGATTAAGAAATTTTTGGTAATATGGACCAATATGCCGCTGTAGTATTTTCAAGATCTACTATTATAAATAGTTTAAGCTATTAATTATTTTTCTATGCGAAATTCAACAGTAAACTTCATAATTCCTATAATTACTGAAATAATTTATCTCTCAAAAAACTGCAACATACTTGATTAAAACGAAGTTGAAAAGGTGACAAAACAATAAACATTCACGTTGTTTTTTTATAAGGCTAAATCCTTATATAATGGAATTCCTCACAGTTTTATGAAGATAATGGATCTTCTACGTAACTACCATCCATTCCTTAGTTCATTTTGAAACTCCCATAAAATTAATTCATTGGAAATAACCCAAGCAATTACAATTATAATAGCAAATAAGCAGTGAGAAATTCAATTTCTCATGGAATATGACAGTCATTGTAGGACTTTTTTATCAATAAGGTTAAATTTAGAACTATAATACCACATGAATCTTATTGATTTATTTTACGATTGTCACAGTAATTTGTCATGAAATTTTCTTCTAAATTATCAATGAAATAAAATATTTTGAGAAATACTTCTTTTGAAACCTAGTTCTGGAAAAAACCTTCATCTTTATAGTCAGCTTGCCAAAAGACGAATAATGTTTTCGAACGAATGAAAGTGAACCAAAGATGTTGCAATGTTTCAATAGAGAAAATACACTTCCAGCATTTCAATGTCTCCCTAAGGTGGATTAATATTTTATCGCATATTATTCCTAGAAAATTCATAACGGTGATACCGAGTGAAACTTAATTTTCATAACCCATAGAACTGCATTAATCTCAAGTTGTCAAACGATGAGGTGCAACATTCAAATTTTACATTCTTCAGAAATACCGAAAATATAGGTATCTACAAGCACTCAGAGGCAAAAGACAAATTAACAAATCGGATATCAAAATACGCCAAAGTGCAACTTCCTGCGCCCAGTGCTATTGTTATTTGTTACTTATAATTACATGTAAGATATGTGAGCCAAAATTGAAAAGGTCTATACATTGAAATGATCACTTATAAATGGATTTTGACAACTCGCTGAATTAATCCAGGATATAGGCTTCGCCCGTTAATAATTCATTACCTCAAATTCTAGACCAGAACGGATTATATATTAATTTCAGGTACAGGCACCTTACGACGATGGAACATTCATTTTATCACAAATATTTTGCACTGTAGTATAGGCAAAGATTATCTTTGCTATAGGTACCTTGATACGACCAGCAGTGTACCGACTCATTGAAATTTTACAGACACGGAGGCACAATTATTATTCGCACTATATTTGAACTATAAACTGCACTAAATTAATGACTTATTTTGCTTAGTAATAAATGACGGGACTCTCCTTCACGGGAAATGGCCACTCACTTACTTTTGTCATCCAAATATATCGACAATTCTCTAATACTGTCACAATTATTGTGCTGTAGGTGGTACTCTGTAAAGTACACTCTTAACTATAGTCTATTTGAAAAGGATAGAGAGTAATAAATCACTTTCAACGGCTCGTTTCAGAGGCGTGCAGTAAATATTTATTCCAAAATCCTTAAATATTTCGTAGTTTTATATGTTAATTATTTATGAATTTTATAAACACTTTGTCTTGTAGTTAGCCTATTTCCCAGAACCTGCTGAATAGTTTTCATTGGTTTATCTGGCTACCTACCATTTTATCAGTTTGAAAGTGATTTTAGAGTTGTCACGTCGCGTCGTTTTATTATCAGCAAGTTATTTTTTAAAATTGTCAAAAATAAAAATTATTTCAAGCTTCTCCCCAATTAAAATGACGAGTAAGTGTGCCTTATGCATCAACGAGAAAATTATAATACTCAACGTATACAAAGGTCTGTTGTGTAAAACATGGAAGTAGTGTTGAAAATTTAGTAGAAATGACTTCCAACATGAGGATTGGAAAATCTACTACATATCAACTTTTACATGAAGAAAAGTATGGTAATTTGAAGGCACCGAAAGAAGATTGTCGACGACTTGGCAAAAAACGAGATAAGTTGTGGAAAATTCTACGGGAAACGAACTTTGATTAGGAAAAACAAAATAGGAAATCGCTCCTGATTGAGAGGACTGAAATTGTCTGTTGGAGGAGAAAATACTTAGACCCGATTTCATAATCAAATTTAATCTCCTATTAATTTTAATCCAACATAAAAAAAATCATTTTCTCTATTTTATTGGACATACCTATAATTCAAAGTTACTTTAAGTGAAAGAAAGATAAGGTGACTGACGTTGTCAAAGTTATTAAAAAATGCACTATTTTAATTCAAACATCAAGATATTTGTTTCACAAATTGAAGAATTAACTAATCTCCCATTAGGGATTCATTATGAAATCGGCCCTTAGATCTATAAGAAAACTTTGGAATGAAAATAGAAAATTTTCTAGCTAAATAAAACCTGGTAAAATGATGGCCATACAGTAGGTAAAATGTGGCCAGATAAAAATATAACTCGTCTTGTCAAGCTTTCATATAAAGTTTATCTACCGGCCTGAGAAAACCCTCCTGAAAAGGAAGAAGGCTCATCATTACACACATTGGCAGTAGTGACGGCATCTTCAAAGGTATTATTCCGTATTTAAAACTACCTCACAAGTTCCAAAAATTATTAGGACCACCTTGTACAGGTTTTGCATATTTGCTTAGGGTTCATTACACTCTATCCTTTTCAAAGGGAATATCCAAAACGACATTATTACATAGTTTCTGTCACTTCCAGATCCGAAATTCTACATTAGAGTCAAAAATAATCTTAGATTACTATGACAATACAGTGTCGTAGTTATATTTTGCTGTTTGGTTTAAAATTTTCAATAATTTGCCGACGAAGAACATAACCCATTTAATCAGATTTGACAGAATGTTTCATTCAGTGTAATATAAAAAGAGTTTTTTTCATCTGTATCAATAGGTTCAATACTTACGAAGATATTACACAAGCCGCATTTAGTTTTCAAAGAGCTAGATGTATTGAAAAATATGTAAACTTGGATTACCTATATCCTAAAAATCAAACAGCAACCTACTGGATTCTGCATAAAAATGATATCATTTTCATATTTTATCTATAAAGATAATTTTATAGCAACCTCATATTAAATTAACCTAATATGATTCAAAAGGCATTGCAATTCACTAGAGGCAATCAAAAAATATATGTCTGAATTAAATTGACTTTTAATCAATCTTTCAGATAGTCTATATAAACATAATTAAAAATATGGAAATGTTCTAAAGAACATCCATATAAATATGGATTGAAATGATGTTGATTCTTTCAAGCTTATTTCATACCATTAAATATTTAAACACTGAAATTTGGTTTTTACTTAAGATTATGTGAAGCATATCTTAGGTTCAAGTTAAATTAAGAAAGATCAAAATATTATCGATTTCTGTAGGATTATCACAATTCCCCTATAATCTCCTTCTCGAATATCCGATAGATCGTAGGACCATTGTAATAACGCGACCTGCCGCCTCGGACATTTCGGGCATATTATGCAACATGAATACAAATGACCGACTCGGTGGCATTACTTTATTCAAGATCCTATGGATTTTCGACCCCCAAGCAAACAATGGGAATTATCCAGAGAATTATTCAAGTATGGCAAACCAGAAAAATTCTCTTGTGTTCCCGGATTATGGAACGTTCATTTCATTCATTTTATTGCTCAATAAACATGCTGGAAATGCAGATAAGCGGCCGCAAAAGGACGAAAATTTAATTTTAATAAGTTCAGGAAACGTTTGACGGTTACGAAGGGAGAACGATTAAGCCAGCAATTCTGTCTGAAGAGCTCCATTCAAATGCTAAATACCCTCGATATTGAGAGTTTATAATACACTTTTCGAGTTAAGAAGTCGATTATTAAGACGATCAGGTATTAGCTTTTTTGCTTAGATCCAGGAAAAAATCCAATCCGGTAGAAAAATAATTTCCGTAAATAACTCAATCATTTATGATTAAATTAGAGAAACGTTTTCGTTCGAGAAAATTCATATTAGATTCAAGTCACTTGTAAATTGCAAGATTTTATGCAGTAAAAGTTCATATTTTGGATTCTTTTATGAGAACTGGACTAACTATCGAAATAGTTCTAGCAAATAGATTACCTACCATAATTTAATCTGAAAACTTAAAAGCTTATATTCAATATTTGAGATTTTTTAAGTGAAAACTTTAGGCGCACATTGAATAAACTTTTTGCATGGGTAGTGAATTGAAACAATCCGTTACAGTGCCACGTGATGAATCCAGCCACATATATCAATTGAAAGTGAAAAGTAAAACGCTTTTCATGCTTATTCTGAAGTGATAGAGAGCACAGAGATAAGATGAAAATATTTATCTGGAGTTCAATGTTTACAACTAGATTGCCAACCTAACATAATCTAACTCAAATTGAATATTGAATAAATAATTACATTACGTTTGAAAAGTATTAAAATATGATTCAATAAATTATTTTTGTCAGTTAATACAAATATTTTACCTTAATACATAGCTGTAATGGTATTATATTAATTATAGTTATATGTAGCATAATTTATCCTAGTTAATATATTATTTAATATATTTATTAATGATATTAACTATTGCTAATATCATTTTTATATACATACCTAATAAGGGAAACATAGTAAAATTTGGTTTATGACAAAGTTTACATTTTTGCTGAGCCAATGAATGGTTAGGTTACCAGCGCTAAGAGTGAAAATATACTCTTACATTATAAATTATTCGTGCCTATTCGCTTTTAACTCGAATCGAACTTCTTGTAAGTATACCTATCGACTTTTCCGATAGGATGAAGCTTATAATTTCTGAACTTACGAGAAAAACTTTCCGTTCATTGGAACTTAATGATCACGATGTAGGATGTGATTGCCAAAATTCCAGAGATCCTTGTTGCGGGCTTTGGGAAATTTTAAAGAGCTTCCTGCCTAAGCTGCAGGATCGGGCATTTGCTAAGTGATTCTCTGCCACATCGCTGGAAAGCATATTTCCATCAGGTTTGAAGGTGGAATGAAAACTTAAATGAAACTTTATCTTTTTAAGCCTACTGATCTTATTATGTCGGAAGAAACAGAAATTCTACGTTTCTTTTTATGTGAAATGAAATAAAAACGCAGCCAAGTACAAGTCGATTTCAAACATGAAGGGTTCCGTAACAATGTAAAAGCGAAATTCTACTGCCTACCTATTACTGTCAATGAAATACAGACGGTTAACAGACGGAAGGACAGATGGATAGACGGAATATTTGCTGTTATAGTTGCAACAGAAAGACATTCTCTGAAAGTTTCAACTCTCTACCTAGTACGCAATACCTAAATCTTTATGTAAAACGTGATTATCACATTATAGGTACAATATTTAGGTGTTTAATGACCTCGTGCGAACATAATAAGAATTTATTAAAAACTTCCTTCAAAAGAAGCAGTGAAATAAGATAACTTTTTTGGATAATTTTTACTCTTACCAGTCATTCCTGAATAACTCCAAACGTTGAGTACCTGTTTCCTGAACAGGAATTTCTTAAATTGAAGAGTTTATTCCAACTAAACATAGTTTTTCTTTATTTGACAGATACACCTAGTGTTTTATGAAAGATCATGTCATTGTGAGGAAGTGTAACAATGACATATCGCGCCTCGAAAGTAAATGCACCCTAAGCAAACTTAAGAAGCAACTTCTGAGATTGGCTATGCCCGAATTACCCGTTTTGGTTAAGTTTATTGATATAATATGGAAGGTTTACACTTAAAAATATAATCAATTCCAGCCGAGAGACTTTTGAGTAATACAGATTGTCAATAGATAAAGCCTTCTACATTACTTACGTAAATATGGTTTTCATATAAAGTTCTTAGAATAAACATTAATACTAAATTATTAAATGCGACTTAAAAGAAGTCGAGTTAATGCAGATTATTTGCATGATAAATTACACTTCCGCAATGAATGTAATTAACCAAATCTAAAAGCTGAAATAAAATACTGTCTGCTTTATAATTCTGCAACTCGAGTTGAATTGTGGCATCAACTTAATCAGCGGCCCACTACCATCTTGAGTTGTTTACAACGACTGAACAACTAACTAAACTTCCCGTAAATATATTCGTATTTTGATTTGCGAACCTCCAGAAGATGTCTTCTTTAAAACCTTGCTTATATTTCAAATGCCTTCAAAAATCTATTTCAGAGAGCGCCATCTCTTAAATTGAGTTGTTAGAAAGTAATCTATTCGAGCTAATAAAATATAGGCAGAGGTCAACGTATTATAAGGTTCCTCACATGCATTACAGTTTTCAATAGAACTTTAGTGACATTTACATGTTTCATTTGCTTCGAGAAGTGTTTTCAGAGAGAAATTTCTTGAACCATTTTTATTATTTTTCGTCATTAGCTGAGAACGTAATCATCAGAAAGACGTCTCAATCAATAATGTTGATAAAGTATTAAGGTAGATATCGCCATATTGAGAAATAATAAATAATGATCACAATTCCGATTTTATGATTCGGCCGTGTTTATGATTCCGAATGCCACGCGGGCTGAACACAAACAACACTGTAAATATCAAATAATTTCTCAGAACGATCATCAAGCCGTTGTTTTTTACATCATTAGAAAAATTCTATCTTTTACTAAATTCACTTAACGGACCATATTCAGATCTCTTGCTTGCAATATTTAGAACGTTAAAGGCCATCACCACGAACGAAATCAAGCTCAGCAAACGAGTTGAAAACAAAAGCTATGCCCCGCAGGAAGATTACGATATTTATCACAATCTTCCGCGCTTCATTATTTGGGATTATCATCGCAATCATTATAATAAGAAAACAAGAATGTATTATATTTCGAATGTTCAATACAAAAGTAGTAATACAAACCTTCAAAGTGGTCTCTCTGTTATGCGGCCCCCCATTTATTTATTATTGAATATATCTTGGAAATAATGGAGAAACGGCGAGAAGGGATAATATTTTACTTGGAATAGGTATTGGAATTTCTTATTACGATAGGTAGGCGAGACTCGGGCAGTGCCGATCACCTAGGATTAAGCTATTCTAAAACAGTTTGACTTGTTTGGAGCTGGTAGCGTTTTTATATATAGTTAAACTGATATATTACGCTCAGGCATTCAGAATGTTAGTTTTCAAAAAATGACAAAGAAGAAATGCATAAAATTATCGGTTTTATTTACTACCCCAGGGTAAAACTGATCATGCATTAGGGGAAAGTCGATCAGGATTTGATTTGATGTATATTATTTTTTCTACAAATAAAACAAGAAATAAACGTCGAAAATAAACATAAACTTTGATATCTGAAAAAAAGATTTTCTTCTCCATCATTTTGTAGAAAAGAATAAACATGAACTGTGGTATCTAGAAAGTGATTTAAATTTTATTTATAATCATTAACTAAGAACTTTTCGCTAGTTTAAAAAAAATCGTATTTGCATTTGTCACAAAAATACACTCCAATTTAGTAGAAGGGGTACGTACATAATTTGTGAGCTTATTTTTTACAAATGTTGCATTGAATCCACACTTCTCTTGGAATTCCCTCAAATTTCAAGCAAAGTTTTCTCCCGGAGATTCTTCTTTAGGTTGCTTAGGGTATATCGACGTATTGTTTGCCGTCTCTATATTTATTATTTATTAATATATATTCATTAATTGTGAAAGCTACAAGCTAAAACAAGTTTTTGTGTTTGTGGCAGAACCGATAATGGTCAGTTGAATTAGCAAAAATGCAAGACTTTATTCCTATCCGTGTAAAAAATACATTACTGGCCGTTATTGCCCAATAGATCGGTTTCGCCCAAGTCTCCCCTACATAAAGATACTGGGTGTCTTTACAAAATACTTCCACATTTTCTTGAGATGAAAATAAGGCAAACTTACCTTAATACCAAGCTGTGTATTTTGAGCGTTAGGTGGTAAAGGAGTTATAATTTTAAATAAATTCTCGGTTTCTCTAACGGTTTTCACAAATTTTGTACTTTAAGATGTGACTATAGATTTTTTTAATTGTGAATATAAAAAAATATCTGAATTTTACTAGATATTTTTTTAAGATCAAAATGAGGCTTTTGTCTCGTTCCTGGCCACTTATAAAAACGTTTGCCCAAAACTGCTTTAGAGGTAGGTAATCAGAAAATATTCAAACGGTTTTGGAATACATTTTAAATTATTTATGTGACATATTTTATTTATTTGAATTCATCTTTCATCTGTTAATTTTTTAAATGACTTTCTTCAAATCTTCAATATCCAAATTACAAAAAACATAAGAGTTATCGGATATTAAAAAGTATATCTGTATCTCTTTTGAAGAGAATGAGATTAATCATCATAATTTTATAAATAAATTTCTCTTTATCCATTGGAATCAAAATTTTATATAAGTTATAACGTTATATAGGAAGTATATTTAAATATGAGCAAAGTGATTACGTCATCAGCTAGAGACTTTTCAATGACTTTTTATCCATCTTCCATCCTTTGCCATTGAGAATACATAGATAATGTATAGAGATATTGTTTTAAAATTTTTCTGTTTGTCGAATCAATTTTGTGCTTTTTTTAACAAAACCCATTTTTTAAATAAAAGATGTTAATATGAGTTCCTTATAATTTAATCGGAGATGTTCAATGAAAAGTTGTACATACCTATCTAATATATTGCGACCCATAAGGTACACATTAGCTATTTCAAGGAAAGGTTAGCAGATTTTGCTAAAAATTTGCAAAAAGGGGTTATCGGAGTCGAGAAATCGATTGACGATACTTTCATATTTAATAGGTGTGACCCTTGAGATCCACACTAGCTATTTCAAGAATGGCTCTGCAGATAAAAGTTTCAGTATGTATAGTGTTTGGGGGTTGAGAAGTCGATTGGTGATACAGCTGAGTTTTAGTATATTTATCATTCATATTACACATTCATATTTATTTCGAAATCTATAACTTACGAATATGTGAACAATAAAAGCAGTATTTACCGATCGCAATGCATTTTATCCAGAAATATGCACATTTTTTAATAAGTTTAAATATCCTTAGTAACTCTTATAGACCCATCTTAAATCCTGTTCTACCCGAGCAAAGCTCGGTCGCCAGATATTGTTTGTAGATTATAATTTGTATTTAATTATGACGTTACTTGTCAACATAAAAGCAATCACAATACAAAGTTCACTTATTTATGTCAAATATTTTAAAATTCAAATATGCCAAACGATTATCGTAGTCTTAGGCAGTCTTAGGAAATCAGGATATTTAATTCAGTGCCAAGTTTACGATTTTACAACGTTTGAAATGTCAAGCGTACCAATTTACCGGTTACATAATACAAATGGTTACATAAATTGACTACCTATTGATAGATATTTTCCAAGATTTTGGTATTGCCTTATTTCCCATATTTAACAATGTGACTGTGCCAAATTTCAGAAAATTCCCACTAGTCATTACCTACAAATTTATAGCAAGGAAACGATTTTAAGATACTGGAGACTTACCCTTGCATCGAAATGTGACTCAATTGAATTGGAATTGAAACAATTGACTTCAACATAATGGTGGATCGAAAAGAACCTAGGATCAAGAAATCAGATACAATGACAAATCATTTCACATAATGGGTTTTGTTTTTATATTCGATTAACTTGTCCCGGAGGTGTAGTTACTTTCTGTACTATTGTGTAGAAACAATTTGTTCCATAAACCAAGTAGACTTTGTCATATGGAGCTTGGCATTCTTTAACATTACTAAATGTACAGGGTGGAGAAATTTTAATGCTTTTATAGGATAACTTGGCAACTATAAGAAATATAAAAAATCAATGCAGCAGTCTCGATCTCAATTTTGAGATAAACTCAATGGTGAAAACAACAATTACCTATGGTCTTTTGTTTTCGAGGTATAACCTAAAATTCAATTTTGTGCAAATTTGATGCATGCCTGTATATTATTCATTTTCGAAGTTATCCAAAATTTATTTTGACATTCTCCATACAGTTTTTAGAATAGAAGTAAGTGGCGTTGCTGGAATTTAAATTTGCTTCGTAAATTTTCTTAAAGTTATCCTATTAAGGCCACCCTGTACTAATTTACCTTCAGCGGGTGTTAGCTCTGGATCGTAAGGTAGTAAAATATGTAACTGCATGCTAGGGAGCGTCTTAACATACTACTGCAAGTACACGAATTATACAATAGGTCAAAAATAAAATCACAACACAAACTCCTACAACATTTTCGTTATTTCGTTATTTCATATAAATCCACATTATTTTCCACATTATTGTTAATACGGTTTTCTCACATTTGGATGGTAAATATATAATAAACAAATGACAGATTTGGCATACTTAGTGAACATTTAAGTTTATCACTATATATTTTAGGAATACTTAATCGTTCCCTCTCTATTCCCACAGGTAAACGTTTTTCTAAATCACACCACTACCCAAATTAAAGAAAATCACGTTATTATGTACAGAAAGAGCAGGGTGGATTTATTAAAAATAGACACTACACTGGGTGATTTATGTAAGCCCATCATTTGAAATTTTAAATTTGGTGTTCTGTCATATTCAATAAAGTCCGTTTCACCTAAAATGTTTGTCGTTTTTTGGTAAGCAAAATGTGGGTACCAACTTTCTTAGTTCAAATAGAAATCTATTTTTTCCCACATAGTTTGATTAGCCTTCTAATTGACTTAAATCAACCCCAGTCTTAATAACTGCTACTTTTATTTTTCTGAACAGCATTTAAAAGAAAACTGAATTCCAAGACGAATTTCTTACGCATTCCTCACAACTAAATTCATTTCGTTGAGACCGCGACTGTGAAAATTTATCTACCGTTATTCAAATTTCCATAGTACCTACGTAGTGTACCTACCACATTTATTAGAAATTATTTATTTTTCATTTAAGATGAAAACTATAATGCGTATTTGCCTATTGTAAACTCCTTCCTGACAAAATTAACATAGATATATTTTCTAAAAATCTAACATGCCCTTGAATTTCGAGTACTTAATATATACCCTCGCAAAAGTTTATTCAATATTGTATTGCAGAATATGAAATTCTCGATTATAATCATGCCATTTGTATTGAGGTCGTTGTACTCTCGTAACGGAGCCGACAATTATCCCAAAATTAAGGAAATTATTTCTCAATCGTGAAAACATACGTCGTGAAATTTTTGTCAAATTTAAACTCACCGACAATTCATTGAATAATGTTTTATTTAAGAATGAACTCAAATTGTTTTCACTCTTACTGTATATCTTTAAAAAAGTTAAGAATATTTTGACAAAATAAGACATTTCTTGATTCTCGATAACTGTTGAGTTTAGGCATCGAGAATGCTCAAGTAACTCATCTTAAAATTCAATTTTCGACAATTTTTGACCGACGAATCCCTACAGGGGAGGTATACAATTCGACTGTCTGGTTCTTTTCTTTTTTTATTTGTTTGTTCACGCGTTCTATGTAGTAAACATACTCCTATTTGGATGATTATTGATTCATTTGAAAGAGGAGGCCTGAGAAATGGTCCCATATTCATAAGAACGCAAATCAAAAATCTCGTTCCTTCCGAAAACCGCCCCCGAAGGGGTGGATGTGGCAAATTTTCTCGAAAATCTAAAATCTGAGGTGATATAATTAAAGATAGGACAATTTCCGGAAACGTTTAAATTGAATATTTTCTCAAAAGAGTTACGGTTTTCGAGATAGAGGCATGTTAAATTATCAAATATATGTATTTTTGCTATGTGGAGAGAGCGATTTCTTTCGAAAATTGAAAATCTGTGGGCACTACATAAAAGACATAATTAATTGTAGATATATTAATAAAGAACATTTTTTCCTTACAGTTACGGTTTTCGAGTTAAATCGGTATTAAAATGGTAATATCTAAAATACTTAACCGAATTTCCGCAGCGATGTTTTGAGATCTCAATAGTACAACAACAACAACTACAAGCAAAGAATATACGTGGGTAATAGGATAAGTACTATCTCCATTGGTATAAGTGAACGTTCAACGATTTTCGTGACTAATGTTACTCAAAAGTATGAAATAAATATTTTTGAAAAAAAATTGTACCGACGTTATTAGTTGGTGCACTGAAAAATACAAAATAATATTGATTCTATTGGTGCTGGTACTTGTGAAGTTGGTGCCAAAAGTTATATACCTGCTACTGCACAACTTCAAAAGTAACAGAATTAATATTATTTTGTATTTTTCAGTGCACCAATTAATAACATCGTTCCAATTTGTTGTAAAAATATTTTTGATTGCAACAATAGAAAGATTCTTGTGCCCGTATGGTTAAATGTTGGGGCAATCAATCGAAAAGCAAATGTCAGCTTGGACTCTCACCTAACAGCATCCCAAATTTGGATTTTCACTTTTCATCAGTGATTTACAGTGACTTAGAAATCTGAAATGAAATATAAATGTGAGATCAACAAAAAAACTCGAAGTCTTCTCCACAGTTTATTATTAATGATAAATTAATTACTGAGACATGTTTCGAGATTGTACAATCTCATTTTCAATCGAAATATAGCAAAATTCTGTAACAAATTAAAAGGAAAAATATGTGGTTAAAATACAAAAAATGGTTGATAAAATACTCACATGGCTATGAAATTGTGAAAATTAAGTGAAGAAAAACATTAAGTAAACGAACCCCAAAATTATTAGAAAATAAAAGAAATAACTTTTTCCGTTATGAAAATGAAATTAAAAATTAAAAATTTAAAAAATAAAGTCACATTCTAGAAATAAAAAATAAAATAAAAATAAGAAACGAAATTCACGTTCGGTCACATGTCCGAGTGTTATTGTTCGTGCCCGGTGACTACATAATGGTCATCTGATGGTAAAAGAGAATTATTTCTGGTTGGGGATCGTTTAAATAGTTTTCCAATTGCATCTAACTAGAGCCATCTAATGTTGGATAGTGAAAATTTAGAAGTTTAATAATGAGAATTTAAATAATAGAATACTGTAATATTTGACAAAGAAATTATAGACAAGAGGTTAGGAGAAGCACAACAATAAAATAAAGTTTATAAACAAGTTCAAAATTCAAAAGTTTAAGGAGTTGAAAAACTGTATGCAGTCAAAGTTGCTTTGTTCATTAAGTGATATAGTTCGGGGGTTATTATTGTTGGAATTGATCTCGAAAATCTCAAGAATGTTCAACAACCGGCCTTTTGGAGCGTGGTGTAATATTTTAACGTCATTGTTGATATTGAAGGTATGTTTATTATTGATTACATGATTAGCGAAAGAACTTTTTGAATTGATATGGTAATAAGGTGTTGTAAGAAACAGAGATTTATATTTATCTATTATTTTAGCGTGTTCATCTATTCTAATACTTATTTTTCTGCCAGTTTGACCTATGTATTTGGCTGGGCAATCAGAACAAGAGATCTCGTAAACTCCGGATCTATCAAGAGGGTTGATCTGGTCTTTAACATGGACCAACATCCTATAAATTGTGTTATGGGTGGAGAAGCAAACTTTTAGTTCCTGGTTATGGTGTTGGAGAATGTTTCGGATTTCTTGTGAAGCTTTGCCGATGTAAGGTAATGAGCAGAACTTAGTTGATATCGTAGGTACAATTATATTCCTGTTTATGTGTTTTGTCAAGTGTCTGTGATATATTCTATCTATGAATTGAATAGGGTAGTCATTGTTGGTGCCAATTTGTTTAATGATGTTAAGTTCTTTGTTAAAATTTCTTACACTCATCGGGATGGAGAACAGTCTATGAAAAAGTGCGTTGAAGGAGCTCAGTTTATGTGATATCGGGTGACAAGAATAATAGGGAATGATATTGTCTGTATGTGTCGGTTTTCTATAAATTGAGAAACTCAAATTATTATCACTTTTAGTTATCAGAATATCCAAGAAAGGTAGGCGATTGTTAACTTCTAATTCCATTGTGAAGGAGATAGCTGGGTGTAGCGAGTTCAAGAATGTTAAAAGTAAGTTTAGTTGGGTTAAGCTACCATCAAAAAGCACTAAACAATCGTCTACATATCTGTAGTAGAAAAGAATCTTATCATAGTGAATGAAATCCTGGAACTTTGTTTCCAAATTGTTCATAAAAATTTCTGCCAACAAAGGAGATAGGTTACTGCCCATAGCTAGACCCGTTGATTGAGCAAAAATTTCATTGTTGAATTTAAAAAAGTTTTGTTTCAGGACCGTGTCCAAAAGATGGCAAATATTGAGGCAATGTTGAAAGTTAGTGCCTGATTCAAAGAGGAGGTTCCTAACTAGTTGAATACAATCATCTGGTGGGATACTAGGGAAGAGATTGACTACATCGAATGATACTAGAATGGAATTATCAGGTATGACAAAGTTTGAAATTTTATTGATTAAATCTTTGGTGTTTTTTATGGAATAATGGTTATGGAAATCGGTTAAGTCTCTAATAAGTTTGTTAAGCCATGAAGATAATTTCGATGTGGGTGAATTACAATAGGAAACCACAGGTCTAATAGGAATACCTGTTTTGTGAATTTTAGGTAAGCCATATAATAGGGGTGTGGACGGGTTCATGGGGATTAGTCTATCTTTATTAGATTCGAAGTATATGATAGTAGTTAACGTAATATCTAGATCTTTTTTCACCTGTCTAATATATTTGGTTGTAGGATCCGAATCTAATTTTTGGAAGCAGTCCGAGGACAGGAAATTGATGACTTTGCTCACATAGTCCGGCCGATCCAGGATAACAAGACAATTACCTTTATCTGCTTTTGAAATTACTAAATTGTTATGTTTGACTTTGTTTGTAATATGATTCATAATAAATCTCAGCTTCTTATCCTCATTATTATATGTAATGTTTGAATTAAAAGTGAAATTCCTATTTAACACACGTGCAATATCACTTCTGATTAAATCTTTGTTGTTGAAATTTAAGGTCTCAATTATTTTTTCACTCTCTATAGCAAGTAGTTGAAAATCTTTTTTATCTTTGGGTTTATGTATGTTAAATTTTAAGCCTAAGTTAAGAACTCTCAATTCACGTTCGCTAAAGGTCGTTGAGGATTTGTTCATCACTCTCTGATGGAAAGTGTGATCCGAGAACTTGTTAGTTGTATGATTAGATTGAGAAAAATTAGAGTTTAACATGGATAGCTTGTTTAATAATTTTTGGTGCTTCTCCTTACCTTTATGTTCAATGTAGTCCAAGAGGTTCCTATGAAGTACATCCAGTTCCAAGAAGTCCAGGGTAGATGCCAATTTAAAGTAGAGCCATTTGAGATGGATGTTGATGGTGTTGATTTTGTGGTATAAAGATTTAACTTCTTGTTTGATCCACGTCGTGGTACCAATGCGGATGGCTTTTTTGGCTGCTGGAGTGGTAATCCTGGATTGTAGGGAGATGTACTTGGGAGTGAGTCCTTTCCTGAGGCATTCATTATTAAACCATATGTCCAAGGAACATGTTTTTCGTCTTAATAACAGAACTTTGTATTGTCGGACTAATATTGCTCGACTAGCATCTTGATAATGGTTGTAGAAGTCCATTCTCGAAGTGGAGTGATATGGTAAGATCAACAAAAAAACTCGAAGTCTTCTCCACAGTTTATTATTAATGATAAATTAATTACTGAGACATGTTTCGAGATTGTACAATCTCATTTTCAATCGAAATATAGCAAAATTCTGTAACAAATTAAAAGGAAAAATATGTGGTTAAAATACAAAAAATGGTTGATAAAATACTCACATGGCTATGAAATTGTGAAAATTAAGTGAAGAAAAACATTAAGTAAACGAACCCCAAAATTATTAGAAAATAAAAGAAATAACTTTTTCCGTTATGAAAATGAAATTAAAAATTAAAAATTTAAAAAATAAAGTCACATTCTAGAAATAAAAAATAAAATAAAAATAAGAAACGAAATTCACGTTCGGTCACATGTCCGAGTGTTATTGTTCGTGCCCGGTGACTACATAATGGTCATCTGATGGTAAAAGAGAATTATTTCTGGTTGGGGATCGTTTAAATAGTTTTCCAATTGCATCTAACTAGAGCCATCTAATGTTGGATAGTGAAAATTTAGAAGTTTAATAATGAGAATTTAAATAATAGAATACTGTAATATTTGACAAAGAAATTATAGACAAGAGGTTAGGAGAAGCACAACAATAAAATAAAGTTTATAAACAAGTTCAAAATTCAAAAGTTTAAGGAGTTGAAAAACTGTATGCAGTCAAAGTTGCTTTGTTCATTAAGTGATATAGTTCGGGGGTTATTATTGTTGGAATTGATCTCGAAAATCTCAAGAATGTTCAACAACCGGCCTTTTGGAGCGTGGTGTAATATTTTAACGTCATTGTTGATATTGAAGGTATGTTTATTATTGATTACATGATTAGCGAAAGAACTTTTTGAATTGATATGGTAATAAGGTGTTGTAAGAAACAGAGATTTATATTTATCTATTATTTTAGCGTGTTCATCTATTCTAATACTTATTTTTCTGCCAGTTTGACCTATGTATTTGGCTGGGCAATCATGTTCCTTGGACATATGGTTTAATAATGAATGCCTCAGGAAAGGACTCACTCCCAAGTACATCTCCCTACAATCCAGGATTACCACTCCAGCAGCCAAAAAAGCCATCCGCATTGGTACCACGACGTGGATCAAACAAGAAGTTAAATCTTTATACCACAAAATCAACACCATCAACATCCATCTCAAATGGCTCTACTTTAAATTGGCATCTACCCTGGACTTCTTGGAACTGGATGTACTTCATAGGAACCTCTTGGACTACATTGAACATAAAGGTAAGGAGAAGCACCAAAAATTATTAAACAAGCTATCCATGTTAAACTCTAATTTTTCTCAATCTAATCATACAACTAACAAGTTCTCGGATCACACTTTCCATCAGAGAGTGATGAACAAATCCTCAACGACCTTTAGCGAACGTGAATTGAGAGTTCTTAACTTAGGCTTAAAATTTAACATACATAAACCCAAAGATAAAAAAGATTTTCAACTACTTGCTATAGAGAGTGAAAAAATAATTGAGACCTTAAATTTCAACAACAAAGATTTAATCAGAAGTGATATTGCACGTGTGTTAAATAGGAATTTCACTTTTAATTCAAACATTACATATAATAATGAGGATAAGAAGCTGAGATTTATTATGAATCATATTACAAACAAAGTCAAACATAACAATTTAGTAATTTCAAAAGCAGATAAAGGTAATTGTCTTGTTATCCTGGATCGGCCGGACTATGTGAGCAAAGTCATCAATTTCCTGTCCTCGGACTGCTTCCAAAAATTAGATTCGGATCCTACAACCAAATATATTAGACAGGTGAAAAAAGATCTAGATATTACGTTAACTACTATCATATACTTCGAATCTAATAAAGATAGACTAATCCCCATGAACCCGTCCACACCCCTATTATATGGCTTACCTAAAATTCACAAAACAGGTATTCCTATTAGACCTGTGGTTTCCTATTGTAATTCACCCACATCGAAATTATCTTCATGGCTTAACAAACTTATTAGAGACTTAACCGATTTCCATAACCATTATTCCATAAAAAACACCAAAGATTTAATCAATAAAATTTCAAACTTTGTCATACCTGATAATTCCATTCTAGTATCATTCGATGTAGTCAATCTCTTCCCTAGTATCCCACCAGATGATTGTATTCAACTAGTTAGGAACCTCCTCTTTGAATCAGGCACTAACTTTCAACATTGCCTCAATATTTGCCATCTTTTGGACACGGTCCTGAAACAAAACTTTTTTAAATTCAACAATGAAATTTTTGCTCAATCAACGGGTCTAGCTATGGGCAGTAACCTATCTCCTTTGTTGGCAGAAATTTTTATGAACAATTTGGAAACAAAGTTCCAGGATTTCATTCACTATGATAAGATTCTTTTCTACTACAGATATGTAGACGATTGTTTAGTGCTTTTTGATGGTAGCTTAACCCAACTAAACTTACTTTTAACATTCTTGAACTCGCTACACCCAGCTATCTCCTTCACAATGGAATTAGAAGTTAACAATCGCCTACCTTTCTTGGATATTCTGATAACTAAAAGTGATAATAATTTGAGTTTCTCAATTTATAGAAAACCGACACATACAGACAATATCATTCCCTATTATTCTTGTCACCCGATATCACATAAACTGAGCTCCTTCAACGCACTTTTTCATAGACTGTTCTCCATCCCGATGAGTGTAAGAAATTTTAACAAAGAACTTAACATCATTAAACAAATTGGCACCAACAATGACTACCCTATTCAATTCATAGATAGAATATATCACAGACACTTGACAAAACACATAAACAGGAATATAATTGTACCTACGATATCAACTAAGTTCTGCTCATTACCTTACATCGGCAAAGCTTCACAAGAAATCCGAAACATTCTCCAACACCATAACCAGGAACTAAAAGTTTGCTTCTCCACCCATAACACAATTTATAGGATGTTGGTCCATGTTAAAGACCAGATCAACCCTCTTGATAGATCCGGAGTTTACGAGATCTCTTGTTCTGATTGCCCAGCCAAATACATAGGTCAAACTGGCAGAAAAATAAGTATTAGAATAGATGAACACGCTAAAATAATAGATAAATATAAATCTCTGTTTCTTACAACACCTTATTACCATATCAATTCAAAAAGTTCTTTCGCTAATCATGTAATCAATAATAAACATACCTTCAATATCAACAATGACGTTAAAATATTACACCACGCTCCAAAAGGCCGGTTGTTGAACATTCTTGAGATTTTCGAGATCAATTCCAACAATAATAACCCCCGAACTATATCACTTAATGAACAAAGCAACTTTGACTGCATACAGTTTTTCAACTCCTTAAACTTTTGAATTTTGAACTTGTTTATAAACTTTATTTTATTGTTGTGCTTCTCCTAACCTCTTGTCTATAATTTCTTTGTCAAATATTACAGTATTCTATTATTTAAATTCTCATTATTAAACTTCTAAATTTTCACTATCCAACATTAGATGGCTCTAGTTAGATGCAATTGGAAAACTATTTAAACGATCCCCAACCAGAAATAATTCTCTTTTACCATCAGATGACCATTATGTAGTCACCGGGCACGAACAATAACACTCGGACATGTGACCGAACGTGAATTTCGTTTCTTATTTTTATTTTATTTTTTATTTCTAGAATGTGACTTTATTTTTTAAATTTTTAATTTTTAATTTCATTTTCATAACGGAAAAAGTTATTTCTTTTATTTTCTAATAATTTTGGGGTTCGTTTACTTAATGTTTTTCTTCACTTAATTTTCACAATTTCATAGCCATGTGAGTATTTTATCAACCATTTTTTGTATTTTAACCACATATTTTTCCTTTTAATTTGTTACAGAATTTTGCTATATTTCGATTGAAAATGAGATTGTACAATCTCGAAACATGTCTCAGTAATTAATTTATCATTAATAATAAACTGTGGAGAAGACTTCGAGTTTTTTTGTTGATCTTACCATATCACTCCACTTCGAGAATGGACTTCTACAACCATTAAATATAAATGTGATTTTACATTATTTCTATTTGCAGAAAAATAATTTATTCATGATCTAGCATTTTTGCCTTTTCAAGCAGTTCTTTCATTCTTGGCTGGCCTCTCAGCTTTTATTCTAGGCTCAGATGTAGATCCAGGCCTTTCAGCTCTTTGAGTTATTGACGTAGCCTGCACTTTTATTTGTTTTGGTCTACGAATGTTAGTCTTCTTTGCAAAAAAGTCATGACCGCGGCAGTTGATTTAATCCACTCTAATGTATATTTCAAACGAATTCATATTAGGTTTGCTTACTAAAACAATCAAACATTAGCAAAAAAACAACAGAACCTCAATTATTGCGTTTTTTGCTCGACAATATTTGGAAGTACCTAGACACACCGCGTTACCTATTCACTTACTACTTATACTACGATCCAGAGCTTGCTCGCGCTGTTTAGGATCGCTAAATAAGCGTGCAAAATACTGGAAACTTCTCATTGTAGAAACTTGTAGTAAGAAACTTTATGACAAAGTTCCCAAGAGAGAAGGCTGGAAAGAATGTTTCTAAGATGGCCGCTAGGGGGCGCAATCGCTACCTTGAATTTTTTAAACTGAAACTCATATTCTGAAATACATTCGTTGTGGAAACTATTTGGTGATTGATTAGGTATCCTGTACGAACTGAAACGAGTTTCTATGCGCAATATACAGTTTCCATGAATTATGCACAAATTTTCCACATTATATGCCATAACATTACATTATTTAGAGGCTTTGCCAGCTCCCATTTCGTTGATTATGTTTCCATATATAATAAATTCCAGAATATCAAATTGCTGGCATTGTCGAACTTCGATGCCGATTGAACTTTCCGACTGTATTCATAATGGCAACCAAGAACAATACAAAACTGTAATCATATTTAGTATGTCCACCATTGAGATAAGTTTAGGTTCATCTAGCTTCAACTTGCGAAATGCGAAATCAATTCCTATTGGCCGATTTCAAAAAAACTTTCAAAGATCATCAAAGTAATCTTAAAATATAAAATATACCTATCGATTTTACTTTCTGATGCTGCAGTGTCCATAAATTAGGCTCATTCCTTATAATCAGGACGTGTGCTAAAGCTATGTTCTGCGAAAAATACACTTAAATTTATCTAATTATAGAGGCAGATAAAAGATTCGCCAGAGATACACTTTGAAATGTTTACTCTATGGACTCATGAGTGGACGATAATTTTTCCTACAGACAGTTCACTTTTGAAATTATCTTTAATATAGTTTTGAGAAGTTGGATTCATGTTATTTATTATTTTAAAATTCCAGGTCATTTTAGAGTATGGCGTAGGCGTGGAAAGTGATTTTATGAATTGCAATGTCTCTCCAAGGAGTTTATTTCGTTTTGACATTCATAAATACTCCAACATGTTCGATGAGTTGCCTACACATTATTTGTTTTGTTACACTTATAGGTCAATATTAATCACCAGGACTGGCATTGCTCACAAAAGGTGTATTTATGTAAAAATTTGACTATTTATCAGCTGTTACAATTATATCTGCCCATCTAGCCATCAATTCGTCCGTGTTTATAGTTTGCGCACGTATCGGTTGTGTGTCGGCGTAGCAGATTATGTCAGATTTCGATCTTGTTTCGTGACATGCAAAACTCTAATATGTATCGGATGTCGGATCGGACGTTTCGCGAGCAATTATGAGAAGATTAATCGGCAACAGTTAACTGGGATAGACATAAATTTTCGTCTATCTAACCTGGCTCTATTAATCTGCGCACGTGATATGTGTGCTAGTTTAATTGAGTGAATTAATAATTTATCTCGATGAATATCCATAGTCCATATCCATAAATTATAAAAGTTCTATGGTTCAAAGTGATCTGCTATCACAGGCGCAATAGAATTTTATACATAGAGCCCCTGTGCGAGCGGATCACTTCAAGAAAACGCGATCAGCAACGAATAAATCCAATAAATAATTAAAAAAGGTAAGTGTGACTGTGATACTTGGAATCATTTTTAATCCAAGCTATGGATTTTTGTACCATGGAAGTGAAAATCGAGATACTTGATAGTTTTTTTTTATTTATCTAATACAAAAAAATGTCTCAACCTTCAGTCATTCACATTATCAAAATACAATTCAAGCTTAATACATTTCTAGTTTAATTAAAATGAGTAAGTGCCTCTAGATCATGCTAACTTTGTACTAACAGTCCTACAGTTTCTTATTCATTTTAAAGAAATTCTTCGCTTAATGTATGTAATAAATAATTGATACTAGAGAAACCAAAAACATTTTAATAGTCATCTTTCATATAACGAGATTTCTAGGAGAATATTGGTCACAGTAAATGGAGCACTTATTTCTTACAAAGAAGAATTACGGATATCTGCTAGGACGGTTCGAAAAGAGTGTGCAAGAAAGTTTTGAGATAATATGGAATAAAAAGCCGCGGAGACAGAAATTGAGGGTCTAATGTATAAAATAACTTTAATAGACAATCGAGCTATAATTTGAAAAAGCTCAAGTACGAGTCGAGCTCTCATATAGAGTCCTTAATATCTCGTGAGTCGTTCATTAGAGGATAATGGAAAAAAAATATTTTAATTAATCATCACAAGCTTTTTTTGTTCGATAATTTCTTCAAGCACTTCATGAGACATGAACAAAATAAACCCCAAGTATTGGAATTCGTTTATTTAAAATATATGTCTATGTTGTAGTCATCTAACTCTGAATCAGTAACAAATTTCGACTTTCCCCGATTTGTATATTGGGAAATAATTGGCTGTGACAGACAGACAGAGAGGGTTCACAGTGATCTTATACCTAATGTTTCCGATCTTAAATCGGATGTACGGAACCATAGAATATTGGTGGTACCTCCGACTCTTAACTTCCCAGTAGGAAGTTATAGTAATAGTGGAAAATTTCTGGTGTATATGAAGGTACGCGGGTCAGTGACAAATATACTAGCCTCCAAAATATAGTAGCAGACTCTAATCTCTCTGACATCATTACAATTAACATTTCAAGTGGTTTATGACTGTTTACGACCATTTATATAACTAGGTACTTATGAGCCGTATTCAGGAAAATTTCAGGTATTTCGGTACAGTACTTTTCTACGCCTATATGACTTGTTCTGTATTTTAATTTCATTTTCTCAAAAATGTATTTGTGAATAATAATTAAGTTTCAATTACTTATACAATTTAATAATCTACAAAGTTATTCGTTACCTGTCATAAGCTTATACATTACCCTTTTAAGCATGAATATTATTATCCCTAATATTCTAGGTGTTATTTTCAGAATACTTCTATTAGAAAACAATATTGTGGGTATAATGATCAAGGAAAATGTATTATTTATTTATAATAGGTTCCAATGACTTACATAATTAACCTGATTGTTCAAGTATTCATTAATACCTGACTTGCGCTTGCACATTTATAATACCCTTTTAAGTACGCATAATTATTTATTATAATTAGTAATAGGTGTAATTTTCAGATTTTCTTAGAAAATAAAATTTTTGGGGTATAAATATTAAGGAGATTCCATTTGCAATTTTAGTTCTACTTGTTTGTTGTCTGTATACCACGTTATTTGTGTTGTTTGCTGAAGATATTCATAAAGCTTAGAAACGCATTTAAGATGTGGAGGCCTTGGGATGGTTCAAGTGACAATATTTTAGAAAATCCTGTACTTGGCGACTTGGTGGATGTGGAAGAAAATTTAAATAATTTCAGTGATCATGAAGACGAACCAAATGGAAATATTACGAAACGGCACCATTTGCCCCAAATTGCAAAGAATATCGTTAGAAATGTATATAATGGATTAATGGTGACCGGTCTTACTTCCACTATCACTGCGTTTTTAACCCCAGCGAATTAATATGGGCCCAATTGAAAAAGAATATACGACGGGAAAATACTATGCCAAAATCGCACCATAATGTACTGGAAAAAATTAAAGAATAATTTGAACAAATTACTGCTGATTTGTGGGGAAAAGCTGTTCAGCACATTATTAAAATTGAAGAACAATATTCAGAATGTATTGTAGTTCCACCATTAATTATTAATTTGCAAGACGACAATGATAGTGAGATTAAATCTGAATTGTTCATGTCTATATAATATGTATATATATTTTTCAGCTTTTTACTAAATCTATTCTATATTTATATTTTTTAACATATAAAGTACATTTTATGTACATATATTTTTTCAGGTTTTTATTGCATATATTCAAAATATTTTTTTATGTAAAATATTATATTCTTACAAAATATTAAAACTAGTTTATTTTTCATTGGACGCACTGAAATATTTGTATGCACAGATCAATTATTTTTATCATGAATATTTAGTCCTGGACTTTACCGAATTATTTCAGAATTTCTACCTGTCAATTAGAATTTACAACGTGATGGATCTTCTTATCTTCATTGCCCTTCTTCACTTCTGAGCAATAATATGCAAATTAGCCACTATAATTTGGAGGCTACTATACTATACAATTCGTAACGCTCATAATCCGTAAGAGCGACACTTCGTATCATCGACATTTCATAACGACAGCTCTTCGTAACGGTATAATTCATAATGCCAACATTTTTTTAGCAAGTTTAGCATTACTAGATTTAGACAAAATTGCATTTTGCATACTTTGTATACTTTCCAACACTAAAAATAGTGGTAACTTTGCAAAAAGTCCATCAAGAAATTTCCACATTGTGGAATGGGCACATTGAAATAAAGGTTGAAGTGAATAGTTGAAGCTTTCTACGTAGATGACAGTCCAGGCCAAACCATCTGCTGCATTTTGATGATGATTCCATATGTTTGGCACTCGCCTGTGGCCTTTTCTTAAATCAATACCTCTAATACATTTATTTTCAAAGTACTACAGAAACTCTAAAATTCTGTCATCAAATTCAGGAAAAATTCCTGCGTCTTGTAAATAATCGTCGGTTGTTTCTTCTGTATGGAGTAATGATATTGAAGTTAGCATCGTAACCCATACTGCAAAATTTTCTACTATAGAATTAAATTCACGTTTTAAACCAATTTCCATTATCTTTCGGATCACTGATTGATTTGAATGGAAAAAACATCCTTTTGTTTCAATTCCAGCAAATTCCGCTTGAAAAGCATTGATGCTGCCAATTAGGCAAGACTGAGGATTTAAAGTTGCTAGTCGGGTTTTTAACATAAGTACGTAACAACCTTCGATAAGTTTCTTCAGTCTTATTTGCAGTAGGTAACTCAAAACACACAGGGAGATGCTATACCATCAAGTTGAACGTGTATAGTATAAGATAGGAAAAATATTTCAAGTACAACTTTGTAAGTTCCATCGGCTAACCAATTTTGATGTGTAAGTATCAAGTAAGTCTTGATGTTACGAAGTGTCGCCTTTACGAATTGACGGTGTTACGAATTGTCCGTTACAATTTGTGGGGTTATAAAATGTGGCGTTACGATATGTCTTGTCATCACCTATTCGTCTTGTAGAACTAATAAATTAGGTATATTTAGTTTATGGGGAACGACTATGTTATTTTAAAATGGCAGACGTCAAAGTTTTTAAAGAATAGCCAATATGTTGATGCCATTAAAAATATTTCTGATTGATCCATATAGATGAATAATATTGTAACGGGTATATAAAAATGACTGGGATACTGTATGTCTCCAAATTTATGTATTTACACTGCTATAGATACTTCTAAAAATATTTCCATAGGAAACCCTCTCGATCTAGAAGTGTCCAGGAAAGATCTTCCTACGGAATATTCCACCAATTGCGCGAACTCACCGGACGTATCTCGATATAAATATGGCCTTGGAGTGTATCGGTGACCAATAGCAGTTTGTCTTACACTCAGTCCAACCGGGCCTCAGTCCTCAACAAGCTCCGCCTTCTAAAGAATCCCACATGTCTCCACGCTATGGCCGTGACTCTATATCTCGGACTCGTTAAAATATAAAATAATGTGAAATAAAATTTTAAATGAGATCTCATTAAATGCCATCACTTTATTATTTTCCAGTAGTAACAGGTGATAATATTTAAAATAATGAAATAATATTATACCCAGATACAACAAATGCTGAACGTTACTCACGTTACGTTTAAATCGACTAATATGTCACTTCTGTCAATTTTATGGAACAAAAAATTTTCGTGTGATATGTAGCATTATTGAGAAAATCGATCAAGTGCAAGTTGGCTTCATACCGAGAGGATTCCTCAGTTGAGATTTTATATACTTTTTGGGTAGTTAGTTGGGGAACGAGCATTTTTCATCTTCGCCATATAAATTTTTTTGAGTTTTATATAAAGTGTTATTGTGTTATTCGAATCAACTCCTCTTATTGGATAGGAGGTACATGATGCACTTAAAGAAAATGTTTCTGTCTATATTTACTAAGTTGCCCCCCGCCTAACTCTGTAGGAGTATCAAAATTGAACTTAGGTAATTTAATATATTCGGAGAAAATAGGCTGTAGCAAATAGAACGACATAGAAAGATAGAACCATGATGATGTTGTGAGGGTTCTGTTTTGTCAATGGGTGATCAGAACTCTAGAAAAGGTGAATTGAAAATGTATTGAATTATATACATGTTCCACTTTGAATTTATGCTTGTTAATTCATCCCATCTGTTTGATATACATGTTTTTTATAAACGTTTATAGCCGTCAAAGTCAATTTTATTTCAGTTTAGTTTGATGCTAAAACGGTCACGTTTGATACTATCTTAATCATAGTAACCTAACTAAGAAATTAGCTATCATGGAAATAAAGTTTAATTAACACCACTGCTGCTCGAATTGAAGGCTTATTTGACATATAGACTAGAGTCACCACCTCGTTTATACCAAAATAGATGGGATTAACGGAACTTTCTAAGTTTCCACGGATATCTCCGGCACTAAAAATGCTAGGGCTTTAAATTACCCTTTTGATGATGTAAGAATCATGATACTTGAGATTTTTTAGAAAAAAGAATATTTATGTTATATTCTTGTTTCGCGCCATATAGTGGGCCCGGTGAAATTTTTCTGGACAAAAAAGATACGCTGTTAATAGGTCGAAAAAAACTCTATCAAACGGCATCAAGTTTATTCTATTCGGTACAACCAAACCAAATTAATGAATTTTCGTTTAAAAACATATTTGACTACCCCCACCCCTTTAATTTTTGAGATAGGGGAAAATTTTTGAGACAATTCGATATTTAAATTTGGGATGACTACTACGCCACCTGATTGCATTTTAGAAATTCCAAACTTATTTCCAGCATTTTCTCTTGGTCACTTTACTCAAAAAAATATTACCCGAAAGCTCTAGTACCACTGATTTCGGAGATATGGCCAACGTTCATTCTTATTTGGCCACCATGTACACTTATCAATAATTTTCACAGAACGAAAAAATAGTAGACTCAATATCCATCTTATATTTTCTTTAATTATTTACATAACTATCTTGTTTTTTGCAAGAAACTTTTAACATCATAATTTTTAATTTTATCTAAAAAAATTATCAGAATATGAAACTATCATCTGTATACGTGTGTGTAATAAACAAATTTATTTGGCACCTAATTCAAAACAAAGTTAAATTTTCATTGTTTTTCATTGAATGCACTTGCGTCGCTTTTATAAGAAATTCTATTAGTTTTTCATAAACTAGGCCAATCAAGATATGAATAGATATTTCTCTGAAGCACAGCTATAATAACGAGCAGCAAAATATCAATTTCAGCAAGACAAAGCCTTTCGCTTATGTATCAAATTACACAGTGTGACTCCAGCTGTTTTATTCTTGTTTTTTACTCGACAGTTTTCTTATTATCCCCGCTTCGCAATACAATATTTCATCTGTGAAACAAACATCTATTATAACTAGTATTTACGTTTTGAAAAAAGTGCTCCCTTCTTTTAGCTACAATTTGTTTTTAGACGGTTTGGCGACTGACTCCTCGAAAAAGTATGCTTCTCTAACAAGAACTGCAGTTCTCTTTCTTGGAAATAGAATTTCTCGGTTTGAGCAGCAGAAACTGTTCCAAGATTTGTGTTCACAAAACAGCATTAAAAGCGCCATCGTTTGTACATGGTGATTCAAGGTCGATGTATCTGTATCTGATGTATATGTTTCAGGAAAACGGTCCAGAAGGATCGTTCAAAAAATCAATATTCTTTTTAATCTGTATCATGATAGTGTTAGAGGCATTGCCCTTATCGAAGCTACCAAGCTACCTTGGCGAAAGTAAAGAAATAGTCAAAATAATCAATATTCATACTAGTCAAAAATTAATAGAACTGGGTGCTCCTGAAGGGACTGTTTTCTTATATAGATCAATAATATTTTTGAAAGTTGTCGTTTAGTCTTTGTTTATGCTAATTGTGCTAATGACAGCTATATTATATAAAGAAAATACTAGGCCTGAGGAAGAAAATAAAATGAATGTATATTTGGCTAAATAAGAAGAATGGTTGATTTGGAACAAGTTAACTGTTAACATTTTGAAAAATGAATTTTGATTGTCAATCTGATATTTTACCAAACAAAATAATAAATGATTCTATAGTTTCAAGAAGAGAAAGCTCTTAACACTTAACTATACTTTTTGATTACAACTAGAAGCGGGATCTTCACATTCAAACATTCATAAATAAATAAAAAAGTTATTTACCAAAAATGTACTTGAAACAATATAAAATGAGTGTACGGATGGATACGTACATAGAATTCTAAATTACGGAATTACTAGTTACTATACCTATGGGGTGGAGCTTACCCACCACCTTGAAGTGTCTGATTTCATTACAGAATTAAAAAAAAATATTTCTTTATTGAAATCTGATAGAATAAGTACCTCAGGAGAATTGTATAAAACTAAATTTATAATGCTTTGAGTACCTTCTCAGTTCTCTATATCAACAAGTAAAACAAGAAAAAAATCAATTGGGTCACCTTTGTATAGAAATACTTTCTGTATTCACTGCAATTAATTAGATACTTCAATCAATTACCAAATGGATGAAAATAATTAATTTATGAAGAAAATATAACAATGTTAAGCATTTATGATTTATGATATACGTTTTCTTATTTAAGTTTAACTTAAAAATTAATTCCCCTAATATACACTAAGTTGGACAAAAGAAAACCTACTATTAAAAATTAATATAAATTGTAATACTCTTTTTTAAGATTTCTTTGTCATTATCTTTTTTTAAGATTTTTCTCTCTAATTGTAGGTTTTCTCATAGTTCTTCCTAAGGGGAATGAAATGTAATATATAAAATGCTAAATAAAACGGTTTCAAATTATCTTTTTAAAATAATGCTTTATTCCTACGCTGTTTCAACAATTAAGAAAATGAATTTTGGTCATAGCTTTGAAAATCTTTTTTTTATTAGTTATATTGGAATACTATTATTATTGTTTTATTCATACGAGGTTGTCCAATGGTGAAAAATTGACAGTACGTATTCTTCCTCTACATCGATAAATATAAACGGTTGGTCATCGTAAATAAACTTTATTACATTTAATGTATCTGTAAGTCATATTACATTAATTTTAAATTGGTAAACTCCTTCGCCATATATGCTTCAACTATGCCAAATCTCATATTCATCTGTGAACTCATTATCCTTAAAATGGGTTCCGAAGAATTGTCTTCTCGTATTAATATATACATTATCGATACATCAAAAACACCCCGTATATAATGAGATGAGACAGTAAAGTTATACGATTGTATCCATTCCTTATGGTTAATTTAAGCAAATTATGACAAGAACACCAGCAAATTCCAACTCCATTTAGATTCGGTCAAAATAAAATATTTTTTGACCGACAGTACAAAGTTACCGTACCAATAGAATTAATATTATTTTGTAGTTTTCAGTGCTCCAACTTATTGATGCTATTGAACGGAATGAAAAACAAGAAATGTTCATTATAAAAAACTAAATATTTAGTTGGCAACTCACAGGAACGACCTAACTCTGTATCAATAAAATTAAAATTTATATCAAAGATAGTTTAACATTTATTAAAAAGTAATAAAGCAATCTTTAAACTTTATAAGAAACGAGAAATCATACTGTACATATTCAATTCAAGCAACTTTATGAGATTTTGGTTATTGGTGAAGCTTTTGCGATTTCTATAAGCATAAGCATGACTGATTGTTCAAAAAAAGGAATTCTTGGTGATTTATTAAAACTTATGTTGTACGACAAAATGACTCGTTAAATTATTCTCACTCTCCCTTTGAAACCAGTGGAAGACTTGTCGGATCTGACATCTTTCTTTTCTTTGCAAAGGGTAGAATGCCTACGGCATTCCCAGTCGAGGGAGCCTTCATTATTAAAATCTCCAGCAAATTAAATACAATCTTTTTTAGCGTTATATAGATCCGTCTATCTCTTTTTTATCTCTTTTTTTGTGTTTTTGCCTTTGAAAGCGAACAACGTCGACTTTGAAGAGAGTTCAACCGTAGAATAGCCCGGATAGAGATACCCTTAATAAATCCGGCAATGAATAGACAGTCAAAGCAGCAACGGCGCTGATTGGATTAAAATGTAAAGCGGTTAGGTATCTTTCCAGAAAAACTCAATATAGAGAATATCTGCATCTTTATTCATATTTAAACAATGATTTCATATGTATTTATCCAGCATAGCTTATTACATAATACCATAGGGAAATTATGCAATAAATTATACGAAGAGGGAATATACAGTACCGATACCATTGCTTCATACGAGCTTGAATTCCAATGATAACAAATACAATAAACATTTATCAGGGCAAAGATAAGTAGAGCCATTTCTACCAGGCCTATATACTCTTATATTTATAACCGTCATCCGTATTTGTGGACCGTCCCCTGTTCACCCCGCTGTAGAAATGGATACATGTATCCGCAATAAAACCTATCCGTGCACCTAAAGAAAAAACGTGACTAATTTCTCCCGAAAGAGCAATATAGCCGACCTTCCATATTTTTGTTTTGCTCCAAATAAAAACCTCCTCAGTTTTTGTTGGTATTTATGGAATTCTCTCCGACGACCGCGCTTGTCATTTTCGGTATGAGTATGATATATTAAAATGTGTGTGGAGGGGAGACACACTCCACTAGCCATTCCACACATGTAGGGTTAGCAAGACGCCTTCCTTGCTGATATAAGGATACATAATAATCAGCAGGAATCTAAATTGTGTCCATGAGAAAAGATTACTGTGGTAGCAATTTGAGTTTCCAATTCGGTATTGGATCGAGACGAGCTATAATAGTTGCAACGTATGTAAATGAATATTACTGGACTATTACCTTCAAACACTGTTGATCCATACATCAATAGGTTTTCCCAAACCACAATCGTATGCCAGTATGAGCAGTAAAAATGTCGCCATTATTGGAAATAAATGGTTGGTATTTTCAAAAGGAGGAGTGCGAGTTATGTTGAGCAAATAGAAATTCGTTTAAAAAAAACTTTATTCTATATTTTAACACTCAACAGACTTATAATATGAAACTATATCTAATATTTGGTACGCAGTACCTTATGATAATTGTTCAAAGTTACAAGTGAATAGGTAACAGGTCTTGTCTGTCTTAAATACTAAAATAATGCATGATAAGCGTCTAGACGTTTGCATTGTCAGCGTCTAGACGAACAATATGCTTATATGCTTAAAGTTATGAATGTAACTCCTCCACCCTTAAAAGGAAACTTTAGGAAAAATAATTTTATTTTTCTTTTAAAGTTGACGTTAAACATTACATTTTTTGGGTTCGGGAAATGCAATTGTGTTTTCTGAATTTGGTTTGTTAACTTTGATAAACCATTGATCTCTATAATGATATAATACAAAAATAATAATTACAATAATTAATATTACATATACAGGTATACTGGAATGAATCCATACATTATTATCAATAAAAGAAATTGGTTTATCACTATCTTGGTCCAAAGTAAGTTTAGACAATTGGTCGAGATTGAACGATTTTAGGTTCAATTGAATAGGTTTCACATTTGACACTGCACTCACTATATGAGGAAGGTAGGTAGGTTCTGCGGGTATACTTCCTTCCAGGTTGGCATAGTCAAATAGTTTGGTGGAAAATCTACACGAATATGGGACTGTTATGAGGAACGTCCCCTTGAGCTTGTGGACTTCTTCGCTTCCACATTTTTCGTGTACTAAGGTGTCTGTGGGTGCGATGAGTAAATATCTTTCGTCGCTGATGGTTTCCACGAGAGTTTCATTGATCTCTACTGGGATGTGGATACACTGCGGGTCTTCTTTTACTTGTAAGAGATTCTTGATGCAAGTTTCTTCTTGGAAGTTCCTTTGGATATGTAAACTTTGGCAAAAGTACTCTTGTTGAACTTCTTGGCATTTGGATTTTAAGTAGTATGTAATATCTTCACTCATGGCCACATATGAGGTTGGGGATATGATTGTGGTGGACTCACGTGTAGGGATAGAAAATAGGTGATACAGGTTGAAGGTGTTGGGTTCTAATAGGGGAATGTGTAACAAAAATACTACATGTTAATCGCTAATATAATACTCGACGTTAATGGTTCTTACAAACTGGATATTATCATTAGAATAGAATTGATCACTAGTGTGATGTTTAGATAATTCGTATTTCATTGCCTTTATGGAATTTTCACTAATTATTGATAGATGTAATATTTTTAAGGAGGCAAAACTTATAGCTGTAAGTAGTTTTTCTACGATCTGAGAAAGCTCTAGTATACTAATTTTAAACATGGTTAGGGTGTTGGTAACGTGTTGATCTTTACCTCCTACCATTCTAAGAACTTCGCCAATTCTATTGAAATTAGTCGACATGTTTTTAATTGTTTCATAATAATTTCTTATCAGTTCTTGATTCAATGAAAACTTCTTATTATAATGACTGATTAAATTTTCTTGATTCACTTTTAGATTTTGAATGGCTTTATCATAGCGTTCGCCATCTGAAGCGTCGAGAGTACCAGATATGAATTTGAATACTGATCCTAAAGAATTAATCATCCCACGCTTAGTTTTATTCCTGTTATTGAAAATATCTGGATTAATTATACTTAGTTGTTCTCTCAATTGCTTTACTTTACTCTTGACGTACTCATACTTGATCATTTCAGCCATAACTAATTTATTTTCAGTTTCCTTATGAAATTCGGATATATAGTGTTCTAATTCTACCAAGGATGTTGAGGGGGTAATTATGTAGGAAGGTGTGGTGCGAGTACTGAATTCTAGTAGGTCCTAATTTAAGTGGTAGGATGCCTGGGTTATTAATTAAGGATTTAATCTCTATTTTGGGCACTGCCGCCAGGTAGAGTTGTATTAGTACCAGTATTGTCAGTATTGTTATTAGTAGCTCCATCTGAAAAAAATGGAACGAGTGTTCGTTGAAATTGTCTTGTCGGTTTCATTTCTTGTTTGTGATATGTGTGTCCCTTAATCGTTTGTATCTTAGACCCTAAATCTTTCTTAATTTGCACTTGTTTATATGGTGCAGCAACTTTATTTCGTGGTCGTGTGGAAATATAGGCATCTAAAGTGTTTACCAACGGTGGATCGACACGATTTACATTTTGTTTCTCTATATACTTTTCTTTGGCTTCCTGCGATTTTTGATAAACTTGTTCGTACATATATTTGATTCTAGCTCTTAAATCTTCCAAATATTCGTTATAATAATTCTTTGAATCGATTTCTAAAATGTCCCTGTTGTCTATATGTCCGAAGAGCAGTTCTGTTGGTCTAAAGTTAGTGGTACTATGTATTGTCCTATTGTATATGATAGCACAAATTATGGGATAATGTTTTCTGTTTCTGAAGAGTCAGGGTTCTCATTATTTCGATGAGCGTACCATGTACTCTTTCTATTGGACTGTTGGAGTTGGGATGCAATGGTGTGGTAATATGATGTTCTATATTATACGACTCTATTAGTTTACTAAATAGATTGGAGTTGAATTGTCCGTCTGTTACTAGGGTTTTAGGGAGTTTATAACGTGAGAAAATTTTTATAAATTTTTGTATTATTTCTATCATATTACTTGAGTCTAACTCATTGTACATAAAATATTTTGAAAAATTATCTATACAAGTAAGGTATTTCTTCTTATTACATGAGAATATATCTAAGTAAACTATTTCGAATGGGGCTTTTGGTGTAGACGTGATGGTTAATTTATGTCTTACCGGTCTCCTTTCGTACTTTGTTTGTTGGCATATCGGACAATTGTTAACATGAGTTTGACAATCTTTCATTACGTTCGGCCAATAATATAATCTTTCAACTTCCTCGCGTAATTCATTTATACCTCTGTGCGTGATGTTGTGTAGCCTATTTAATATTTCTAACTGTTGTTTTCTATCAGTAACGTCGTTTAAAATTTTCCGGGTGAAAACAAATTTTAAGTTATTGTCAAAATTATGGTTGATGATGGTCGCTAGCTCTTCATAAATATTATTTTCGGGTGAGTAGATGGCATTGGTAGCGTTTGGGTTCACGTAATCTTTAAGAATATTTATAATCTCTGTTTCATAATTGTTTTTAGAAAGTTGTACTTCCAGTCTTTCTTTACCAAAAGTATTATTTATATTATAGTTATAGCCAGTTCTGCAGATACATCATTATCCTGGGTATGGAGAGTATCGAGGTCTGATGATGGTTCTGGGATTCCGGAAGATCTTCATGTTTTGGTTGGAGTGGGTAATTTTTATTAACAGCTGGCTTGATTACTATATCCGAGATAATATTAATTTTGTTGATAGTTTTCTCATCCTTATCCTCTTCTAATAATTTGTCAAGTTCTTCTATTTCAAATTCAGGTCGTTCGCCTATGTCTCCGGCGTTAGCAAATAATGACAATTGATCGTACGGTGAGTCGCTGATTTGTAACGGATAAGTTTCCAGTCTTGAAAGAAAATCGGCGTTTGAATTTAATTTACCTTTTTTGTACACTATTTCATATTCGTACTCCATCAATTTTAAACGCCATCTAACTAATTTAGAATTCGGCTCTTTGATTTTAAATAGCCACTGTAAAGGTTTGTGATCCGATACAATTAAAAATTTATTTCCATAGAGATATGGCCTAAAATGCTTGGTTGCCCAGACGATTGCAAGACATTCCTTCTCAATCGTTGAGTAATTAATCTCGTGTTCATTCAAAGTTCTAGAAATGAATGCAATTGGTCTATCGGAACCAATTGTACCTTGCGAAAGCACAGCACCAAGTCCAACATTTGATGCGTCTGTGGTTAATATAATTTTTTTACTAAAATCGGGGTAAGCCAGTACAGGTTCGTTGCAAAGAATTTGTTTAATTGTATCAAAAGCTTCTACAAATTTCGAAGTATGTTCTACTTTAGAATTTTTTTTGAGGCAAGCTGTTGGAGGTTTTGAAATTGTGGCATAATTTTTTACAAATTTTCTATAGTATCCTGATAGACCTAAAAAGCTTTTAATTTGCTTAGGTGTTGAAGGGAGTTTTAAATTCTTAATCTTCTCGATCAACTTAGGGTTCGGTTTAATACCGTGAGTGGTAATAATATGTCCTAGATATTCGATTTCTTCTAAAAAAAATTCTGACTTGTCCAATTGTATCTTAAATCTATGATGTCTTAATCTTTCCAGTACGATTATTATATTTTGTAGGTGTTCTTCCGATGATTTGCCCAAGATTATTATGTCGTCCAAGTAGACTAAACAAATTTTATTAAATAATCCTCGGAGAACTTCGTTCATAACCCGAGCGAATGCCGCTGGCGCGTTACGAAGTCCAAAGGGCATCCTTAAAAATTCATAGTGGCCATCTTCGATTGAGAAAGCCGTTTTATGGCGGTCTTTTTCATTAATTTGTATCTGATGATAACCTGACTTGAGATCGATCTTCGAAAAGAATTTTGAATCACCTAATATATCAAGTATGTTAGTAATATTGGGCAAAGGATATCTATCCTCTATTGTCTTCTCATTTAATTTGCGAAAATCGATGACCATACGCCACTGTTTTTTGCCATCTTTTCCTTCCTTCTTAGGTACTAGGAAAATAGGTGCTGAATACGGCGAAGTACTAGGTGTTATGATATTGTGATTAAGTAGTTCTGAAATTTGGTTGTTAATTTCTTGTTTTTGAGAGTGTGGAAAACGATACGGCTTTGAAAATATTGGGTTCTCAGAACTTAATGGAATGGAATGTTTAACTATAGATGAAAACGTGAGCTTATCGTTGCTTTTGTAAAATGTATCTTGATATTCCTTCAACCTATTAAAAATGTGCATACGTTCTTCGTGATTACTGATGTGTTGTAATTTCGCGGATAATGTTATGTCTAGGTCTAGAGGCTCAGGTTTCGCATGAATGTGACAAACATCGAATTCTTTCAGATTGATATGGTTAGCTAAAATTGGGTCTTCTAAACAAATAGTATGTGATGTGTTAGCTCGTATTTCTAGAATGGGTACCTTGACTTTAAAATTTTCGACAGTATTTATATTTTCTGGTATTTCATAATGTCCGAGTGACTGTTTTGGAATAACAACCGTACCTTTTCGAATTTTGGTCGGCAAGGTGATCATTGTTTGGCCTGGTTCAATTTCAGCTTGGAAGTAATTGCCTATTGGGGGTTTATACCTTCCTAACTCATATTCTATACCGTTTAACGAGATTGTACCATTTTCATAATTTAAAATCATTCCTAACTGTTCTAAAGATTCGGTTCCTAATAAAATATGAAAATGCTGATGGAAGTTTACGAGATAGAATTTAAGAAATTGTCCTGCTAAAAATAGATCAGTCACTAATGTTTGTTGATGTTCTGACTTATTTAAAATAGTTTTGATAATAAATTTTTCATTCGTTATATTATTCGGGAAATATTGATAAGCTATACGAGGATTGATTAAAGAGTTAGTTGCTCCTGAATCGATCAAAATTTTGAGTCCATTAATTTCTAAATATGGTAAGCTTGAAGTTATAATATTGTGATTAGTTTCGACTTCTAAGCTTCTTGTTCCGAGGCAGGTATCTAAAAATTTCCGAATTCTTCATCATAGTCGCCAGGTTGACTATTGGGTGCTTCTTCTGTTTCTTCTGGAGGGTATTCATAATAATTTTGTTCTTCACTTGTTGGAGTGTTATGTTCGTCTATTTCGTTTAGATGAATTTGCGGATTTCTCCATTGTTTGAATTGTGGTTTATTGTAGATGTTCGGAGGTTTAACATTTGTTGTAGGTGAATTAGCTATTCGGTTTCGATTAATACTGCTGAAGCTAGATGGTTGGGTTCGCGACTGTACGGCTGGCGTATTGTTATATTGTGAGCGATAAAACGGTTCCTGGTGCGTAGTATTATTTCGATATTGATTAGCTTGTTGATAAGAGTTATTATTATACTTATGAGGTATCGTCGCCGCTGAAGCGTTTGCCTGCGTTGTGGGTCTAAATATATTAGGAGGCGTTCTATTGAAACTATCGTTCTTATGTTTGGAGACATATTTTATAACTGTTGGGGTCGCTTCGATTAAGTTTGTAAGCTGTCGTACTTCAAGGATAGTTTGAAGCATTGGAGGAGCACTATTATAAAAAACTTCTAAGGCAGTTTGTTCATTTATCTCATAATGGACATCTTTTTGTTCCTTAGATAAATTATTGTCAGCATTAATTTTCAAATTAAGTTTAGTTTGCAAATCTTTGATACGTTCTATAAAATCTGGAAGTGTTTCTTTGTGATTAATCCTTAAGAATCTGAATTTGTGGGCGATTGTTTGTCGATCAGTGTGATCGCCAAATTTGACTCTAAGGCAAGTTTTAAGATCATTCCAATTTGCAATGTCCGGTCTGGTATTCACGAAACTTTCTGCGGAATCCTTCAATTTACTTAGGACTAGATAAAATGAGTATTCATTCAGTGTTTCATCAGTAGTTGTACCGTATTTCGAAATAAATTTGTCAACTCTATTTATAAAAACCTCAAGAGAATCGGTGCTACCATCGTATTTTGGTATTACATCGCCGAAGCTTCTTGCGGCTGCGATTAAAGTTTCCGTACTCATTTTATTATTAAGTGAATCGTTCAAAAAACTACTTGTATTAAAACAGTCGTTTAAGCTGCTTTCCGAGTGAATATCACTTAAATTCAATGAAGGCAAAAAAAAAATTTGAAATCTCTAACTCGCAATTAGTATATTCTACTCTAATGTCGTTTTCTGACATAGAATAAAATTCTGTATTTCTAACTTCTATTATCTGATTCTTATGTTCGTTTTCGTATGTAATATTTTTGTTATATATCAAGGGAAAAACACATAGGAAAGAGAAGATAGGAATGTGGCACTTACTTGGTTTCAGAAGACTCCTGCTAGTTGGCTGGTTGCTTCTGGGGCTGCTGTAGGTGCGGTGGAACTTTTTTCACTATTTCACGAAAAACTTGACTTTACTAGCACTCGTTTTCGTATTTTTACGAAAAAGATCCTACTGACTGCGCCAGTTATGTTGAGCAAATAGAAATTCGTTTAAAAAAAACTTTATTCTATATTTTAACACTCAACAGACTTATAATATGAAACTATATCTAATATTTGGTACGCAGTACCTTATGATAATTGTTCAAAGTTACAAGTGAATAGGTAACAGGTCTTGTCTGTCTTAAATACTAAAATAATGCATGATAAGCGTCTAGACGTTTGCATTGTCAGCGTCTAGACGAACAATATGCTTATATGCTTAAAGTTATGAATGTAACTTGCTCGGCTGAGAGTTAGCATTAGCTGACTTCGTTCAAAGAAGTTAAGCATCGCAGAGTATGGCGACAGGTTTCGACGAGTGATCAGTGATGAGCTGAGTGTGGGCTGAAATCTCTGGCTGTCGCTTTCGCTGTCGTATATTTCTCAAATAGAGTGTCTCTGAAAGGATATATCTTGGAACATCAATCATCAATGTCTTTACTCTAGTTGTATGAGACCGTTTATTTGTTATCCAATTTTACCCAAAGTTTATAGGAGAACATATTTTTATTAGCCTAACCACATTTCTCACTTAACTACTACAAAAAACTTTGACAGTTATTAAGATCTAATAGCGTTTCATGACACAAATATCTTATTAGCTATAAATTTAACAATGAAATAATCGAGTCAGGATCAAATGAAAATCACCTTTCAGGAAAAAAAACCGAACAAAATTAATTCCTTCGCTTAAGTGTTACTATGCCTCAGACAGATTGACGAATGCACATGTTAAACTTAATTTAATAAACTAGCTTTGAACACTATCGGTTAAGACACCTTTGAAACAAAAAAAAAATAAATAAAAATATGTTTATCCGTTTGGAACATACGATGTAACAGACAGCCACACACATCAAATGTGTAACTATCTTCTATTTGTGGTGGGCATGAAAATGCTGATTCATATCACCAGTTTTAGTAGCCCTTCTCTCTGGAACAGTTTGTTTTGTATTATCTGTAGTTGAATCAGGATTTGCTATGAGGTGGAAAGTACTATACCGATTATAAGTAATGAAAAAATAGCATCGCAGGCCCTTTGCAGTAGATCTCACTTAGCCCTCTTTCTACCTGTCATAAATCTTGGAGAAAGTGAGCCGTGATGCCCACATAACATAACCTCATGTATACGTGACCCATAAGCTTGTGGACCAAAATCATATACCTACCCTTGATTTATGTCAGTTTTCATATTCACACTTGATAAATAATGAATGAATAAAATGAATTATAGAAGAACATATGGGTTTTTAAGCTTAGCGGAGAAGACATGTATTTTACATTTAGTTCTAACAAAAAATATATATTTTTTTGTTATGAATTTATTCTTCCCGAAAAGTTGAAACATCTAAGTTCTATAGTTATATGAATTTGCCACAAATGAAAATAATGAATAATTATTTAAATTAAAAATCCATACATGTGCTTTGTTCAAAAGAAATTTTATCAGAGCTGGAGGGAGAATTTTCGAGCATTTATTGTGAATTTTGCATTGTATTATGTATTTTTCTATACTTTCTAATATCATGCTATTATCATTAAACTAACATTTTTTATTGTTTTACGCTAATTCCAGCTTAGAGTTAAAAAACATCATTGACTTAAAATACAAATTGCTCGAAAGAACTAAAAAAATCAACTTTCTTAAGGACCGAAATTTAGAAGAAATTAACATTTAAGATTTCTAAAAAACAGTGATATTTTTACAAACATACCGCAAATGAAAGACAAAATCTCCTACTACTTTTAAAAAAACAATTAATATTTCTTAGGGTTTTTTACAATATTTTTTCTTTAACAAAAAAACAAGTTTTTAATAATAATCGTAAAAAATTTACTCGAAACCAGAGGAATCGGACCCTATGTTATATGAAATTTATTATAACAAATAAGCACCTCTATCACCTCCTTCCCTTTGGACCATGACTTATGTTATGTTATATTGGACTTTATGATCACTTAGCGACTCCGGGATATCAAGTACATTACCTGATAACAGTTTACGTCAATTCTAAGAACCTTTCCGCAGACTTGCAATATTAGGGGTACCAACTTACAATATAGACCCTGCAAGTATCACTATGAGAACAAAAACTATTACGTCACAAAGTTGTTGATATTGCATTTATGTTTTGAATAAATACACGAGCAGTGTAGCTCCAAAAACTTAGTAAGAATTTTAGTTTAAAGCGGGTAGTGGCGTCAAGGAAGCTGGAACCACGGTGCTGAACGGGTTAACTAGAAAAGTTAGAATCGTTATGTAGAGCTATAAAGATCGATAATAGAGTTTTGCTAGTTCCATATGAACAAATTCCCGAAAATTAATTGCCACAACACGTAGGTATGTTCGTTATTACGTAAGCAGTACGACTTGTTATTAATACAACACGATATTTAAGTTTTGTCAAAAAATGATATAAATACATTATCTCTGTCACTGCTTTCAGCTGCAACAAAATTCCGTAGTAAATATTCTGCTTTGTAGGGCTCACTATATGGTGAAAAGTGTCTAAGTTAATATTTTGGTGAATCTTCTACATGTAGAATAAAATAATGAGCCACAAAAAATTAAAACCTACCGCCGCATAGCGACCATTTCGTGGACAACGTCGATCCCCGCATTGGACCGCTCAATTTACGGAGGTTAAACGAGACACATAATTCACCAACAATGTTGGTCCACAATCGTCGTAACGGCTGATTGTGTTCTTTGTCAAATAAAATCCAATTACGACAACCACTCTCGGTGCAGCTCTAGTGAGTGGCTACGTGTAAGAAACGTTACGATGCCGACAGCAACACCGCCTTATCCAGTTTATGTTGATGGTGTTACAATGCGCCTGATTAATGATAAACAACGCCATTGTCTTGATTGATATTTCTACCGCTTTAGTATCCATTATTATCCAGAACGACATACGGTTAATCAAAGGTAACATTAGCAGTTTCTACAATGACAGTCCAAGCACCATATTTATACAATCAGCATAATTGCAACAAACAACTCACCGTTTGTTTCCATGAGAAGCTGACAGCCGAAAACCAAACTCAAAATGTCGATTAATAATAATTTTCTAAACAAATAATATTATAAAAAGGAAAATTCGCCCATAACCCAAAACAATGTATGCTAAATTCTATTTTGAATTAGTGTCTTACACACACCCCTTCTTCTTCTTCTTCTGAACTTTATACTGTGTACTTTCATGAACAAAATGTTATAATAACACTATTCATCATCTTCAGATGGTGGAACACCTTCTTCATATGATGATTTCGAGATACAAAATAAAACGAGTGTTCTGTTGAACAGAACCAAACGAAAATAGACAAACTTTAAAACGCACCAATCACATATCAGAAATTTGACATCTGGTCAACAGAACGCTTGTTCTGTTTGTATCAGCTATCTCGAAATCATCAATAGAAGATACAACGTCAAGTACGATGTATGGTGACACATCGCGGGAATATAAGGGACCTACAGTTTATCGTGTTCTCTGAGTTTATCGCCTGATCCGAACAGCACTATTTGAAAGGCCGCACTACTAGTGATGAGGTTGCCTGTGCTTCTTCACGAGTTGGCGACCATACGGCGTCGTGGAAAATCTTCACGCCTTAGCTGAAATAGAACCGGGATCTTATGCATAACAGTCCGACCAGCAAACGACTACACCACGGTGACTACGTTACTGACTCCGACATTAATCTTCGAGGGAGCAGAATGTAGTTCTTGCAATGTATTACAATTATCCTATCCCATTCTAATTACTCTTGTGTTCAAATGAAACGAACATACTTGGTTCTTCGATAGATAGCGTTTCAAAGAAGATTGTTTCTAATAAACTGACATGCTCTAAATGCGCTTTGTAATATTTCTAGAACTATTTGAATTGTTTCTCATTAGAGCCACGATGGCCAGTTTATGGGTGTAGAGGATGTGTTCTTCTTCTCAAGGAGTGGGTTGGTCGTTCGTGTATATGTTAAACAATATTGGGGACAGGACAATTCCTTGGCTGATACCTTTGTTTTGTGTTCTTCCCTTCAATATTACACAGTACTTCCTATTTCTTATTAGGGACACATACACCTTGGTTGTATTTTATATCTTAGCAAGGAGGGTTTTTTGGTTCAGGGTATCATAAGCCAACGATAAGTCTAGTATACGACTCCGTTTATGTTCTTCTCAGTACCTGCCCTGTGAGCTGTGTATGATCTCCCAGGGCAGAAAATTCCTTGTGGAATTATTTTTCATCCACTGGACACGTCATTCCTTTGCGTTAAACACGTGCTTAGTGAGGAAACTGTAAAATCTTATTTTTATGTTTTTTTGCTGAAGAATAATTCTTGCAAATATATCGTGAAATTCTTTTTCCTAGTTATGCGCAAATTCCTCAAAACTGGGAATCAAAAAGGGTGTGTGCTCAAGACCGTTTAAACAAAGTAAAAACTTGTGGAAGAAATTAGTTTTTTCTATAATAAATAAAATGTTAATTTAGTTAAATAGTGTGAATAGAGGATAATCAGAATCATTGCGAATTCAGAACTTGGTAAATGCTTGATTTTCTAATGGCAGTTATACACACCTTTGAATTATTATTATTATTATTACGATATGAGCTGAGACTAAGTCTATAAGTAGCTCTAAATTTACATAAATTAATTAATGAACCTGCTGTCAGTACGAAAACAACAAAAAACAAAGGTCAGAGATTATCACATACAGATCACAAGTCCTTCGGAACACAGGTTCTCTTGTTAAAGTCATCGTACATATTTTTAAAGGCATTCACAGTGGCAGAACCATGGACCACCGAGGGCAAACGGTTCCAGTCTTCAAAAACTAGATAAGATCGAAAGATCTGGCGAGGAGTGGCTATGAAGTTCTCTTTATGTAGTTTTGTAGCAATGGCCCCTCAGTTTGTTGGTATTGAGTGGATGGGAATAAAGAAGACAATTCTGTTCGAAATTTGTTATGTAACGCTCTGTGAGTCTCCCCTCTCGCGTCTGTCCTTAAAAGTGATTAAGCCGAATATTCTTATTCTTATTCGTTTGTCGTAGCTGGGACGGCTGAAGCCATACGGAAGTCGAGTAGCTGATCTTTGAACTGCCTGCAATTTATCCCTTGTGATTAAGACTGGTCCGGAAATCTCCAAAATAGGTCGAGCATAATATGATTTATAAATGTTGCAGCAAACATCGTGGTCACATTTATGTCGCGTATAGTTTCTTTCATGAACTGAGTAAAATATATTTTTGACATTCTCTTCACTACAAGACCTTCTAAGTAATCAAGAAATTAACACTAACAAATATTTGAAGTAATCATATCTTCTACAAGATTTATTAAAGGAAGTCACAGTTTACTTTTACAAATATACAATCGAATTGTATCTTTCAGGAAGTCAGTCAAAAAAACAAAACAGTTAGGACCGATATCCTAAATTATCGATTCAGTGATACGATGATGAAACTGCGCAGCATATCATGTGAGATTGTGATTATCTCACAATTCTGGAAGAAGGGCCTATGATTAAATGGCAGGCAAAGGGAGAAGAACCCAAATCATCATAATAATCAAATCTTTATTCAAAGGTTGGGTGAAGTAAAGTTGTATCAGTGACATCCTCAAGATAACAGACATAACTATCAGTAAATCTGTTCTTATTTCATCGTATATTAGCATTCACTATCTCTTTAATTATTACGCGTTTCCAACATAACGTATTTCTGTACCAAATTACCTCTGGGTCGGCTGCATCGGTTTGCTCTTTCAAATATGGTACATATTCGCTGCGGTTTCAACATATCCTCACAAATAAATAACCTACCACCATGAATTATCTTAATTGAATCGTATGCTATTTAATTAACGCCTGTGCACCCGTGTTATTGCAAATAATTTCATAAAGCGACAAAATTGCTCCATATTATTATTATGTGTTCTCTATGTTTTCGGCACAATGAACTTATTTATTATAATAACAAAAGCATAACTCGTCAAGGGTTGGTTGTATGATGGTATTCTGAAAATACGAAGGACAATTCAATTAACAAGTTTACTATCTAGCGGGCCGAGTTTGTGATGAAGTGGCCAAAGTGCCGCTACCAAAGGTCGGACCTTTTCAAGCTTATTCATTGCCAATGTCTGGCAGACAATTGCTGGGCTCTCTCTGAACAAGAATATACGACTAGACAAAGAGTGAGTGTCAGGGCATCAGAGTGAATCAATTTATATTACATCATATTTGAGCAACTTTCGGTAATGTTATGTCCGAATGATTTTCACAATTTTACCTTCTATGAGAGCTCAATCAATTAAATTACAGACGAGGATATCTTGTCATATGGGTATCTATAAAGGGTTAATACGTAATAGAAGATGTTTATTCAAATAAACGAAAATCAGTATTTACTAGAGTAAGAACTGGTACCACTACAAACTAAAATTACTGATGGATGTAAGGATATCTCATAAACTGTAAGAGATAGAGAAACAGTTAAATGGAAAAAGTTTTAGATAATAAAATAATAATAGAATATATTTGGCGTTCTATTGCTTCACATACGCACGTAGCCAAATGTATCAAAAATTAATACATTCTACATAATTTACAGTTTTGCTCAACTTTATTGTTTAATTTACAACTGTATTAAATAAAAAGCCTAAACAGAGCTATGAGGCTGATATTATACTATACCCGTTACATCCAAGTTATGTGTCCTAAGTATACGTCAAGAAAATTATTATGTTCATAAATGCTTGTTTTTTATTTTGAACTGAAACGAAATACGTTACCTGATTATATCTTTGATAAACCGATTGTATGGACTTTATTTTTGACCGACGAACCCCAAACGGAGGAGGTATACAATTCGAATGTGTGCTTTTTTTTGTTTGTGCGCGCCTTTCATATAGCAATCGTACTCCGATTTTGATGATTTTTGATTCATTTGAAAGAGGAGTCTTGAGAAATGGTCTCATATTCATAAAACCGAGAATCCGACATCTCCTTCCCTCCGAAAATCGCCCCCGAAGGGGGTGGGGGGGGGAAAATATAAATAATTTATAAAAATATTCGGAAACGTTTAAATTGAACATTTTTTCAAAATAGTAACGGTTTTCGAGATAGACGCATGTTAAATTCTCAAATGTGAAATGTGTAGAGGGCGATTTCTCTCGAAAATTGAAAATCTTTGGGTAGTACATGAAGGACATAATTATTTGTAGCAACATTTATAATGAACATTTTTTGCCTTAGAGCTACGGTTTTTGAGTAAAATCGGTGTTAAAATGGTAACAACTAAAATATTCAAGCGTATTTCCGCAGCGATGTTCTGAGATCTCAATAATAACAACTACAAGCAAGGAATATACGTGGGTAATAGGATAAGTACTATCTTCATTGGTATTAGTGAACGTTCTACGATTTTCGTGACTATTGTTACACTCAAAAGTGTGAAATAAATATTTTTTACAGAAAATTGGACCGACGTTATTAGTTGGTGCACTGAAAAGTATAAAATAATATTAATTCTATTGGTGCTGGTACTTGTGAAGTTGGTGCCAAAAGTTATCAATCTACCTGCAACTGCACAACTTCAAAAGTAACAGCACCAATAGAATTAATATTATTTTATACTTTTCAGTGCACCAACTAATAACGTTGGTACAATTTTTTGTAAAAAATATTTTACTATACTCAATGCAAAAAATATCATCCAGCGAGGCTGTGTTACCAACGCGGGTGGCGACGAGCCTGGGGGAGTTCGATACACAGGCTTTTATGGGTTGATTTTCGCCTTATATAATTGCATTATTGCACTGTATTGTGGATATACAGTATAGATATATAGGGTGGCTCTCCAGGAAGGACATCGATCGACTGTTGAGCAAACGATAACAACAAACAATCTGATAATTTGGTGACATACTAAAGTCACTGGGTTACGTACGTCTACAATATTTTCATGTTAGTCGCATTTCCAGTTATGCCGAAAGTAGATGCCAACTTTGTTATTTTTAATGGAATACCCTGTATATTACCACATATTTAGATTTATTGTTCAATTTTGAAAACATTTTATGTATAATGTCCTATACCTAAGTCTAACTGTTTTTGACATACTTTAAATTTTATGTAAAAAAATTAAGTTTGCAGTCGAATAATCATATTTAGTTTGGGTTGATTTTCTTGTAGAAGAAAATCTACTTTGTCAGTATTTTAATAATAATTCGTACAGAGTGATCACAAAAGAGGCATGAAAACTAGATCCAAAAAAATGTCTAATGTATTTTTTTTTTCAAATAAAACCTCCATTTTTTATTATTTCATTGTATTAAGCAGTAAAAATAAGAGGAGCTTTTTCATTTTTTAAATGTAAAAATGTTACACATCTTTAAGGTTGTGTTAGAAGTGGGCCGTGATTGCATTAGAAAACAAAAACAAATGTCAATAAAAGTCAAACAAACGACAAAAATGTCAAAATAATACTTCATTTGCAAATTTGGAGTAATTATCATGCCGAGAAAACTTGAATTATACAAATTAAGATTGTTAAATACTGTTGAACATGAACCAATTCTGAAGAAATTCAACTCCTAAGGGGTTGAAGACGGGTGTCAATGTTTTTATGAAATTTCTATAGTTTTAATAGCAGGGCTTTGAAATTACAAGAAAATACTTCTTATTCAATGAATTTAAAATGTAGTTAATAATTCTTCTTAATAACCCTTATAAAGGGGTGAAATAAGGTGTGTAAGTTTGTATACCTATAATAAAATTTTAACAGGCCGACGTCTGCACATTATTTGAGCGACAGAAGCCAAAACAACAGTTTCTAGAATTTTTGACTGTCAGTCTCTATGTTTGTACGCGCATCACGCAAAAACTATTGCTTGGAATTGAATTACCAGGGGTCTAACTTAAAATATAGGCTACATTTTATCGCGACTGTCTGTCGTTCTGTAAGTTTGTACACGTATCACGCAAAGACAACTACATAGAATTGAATTCAATTTTCACCGATGTATTGCTAGAGGTTTATCTTAGAATATAGCCACCGCATGGAATTGGATGCAGTTTTCCACGCGAAAAAAGTCGCGGGCAATAGCTAGTAAAACTATAAAATTTAAAGTTGTGTAAGCAAGTTCCTTTTTCGTCCAAAGTTGCTCAGATATTTCTCTAAAAGACGTCAAAAGATTCATGTAAAGGGCTTGCTCTAAAAAATTCATACTTTTAGTATTTTGCGGCATTGTGGCGCCAAAAAAAGTCCACCATTAATAATTTTGGACAGACTGTATATTGCATGAAACAATGTGTTTATTATTGGGTACTGATTTGTAACAGCGTCACTCAAGCCTGAAACTTTTCAGTTTCTGGTATATTTTATAGCCTAATCAAATAATAAGAAAATCGCATAACATTTCTGGGTGTGACAATGCTCTATTTCAGTGATAATTTACGAGCGAATCGCGTGGGAGATTGGCTTAAGCACTCTGGCAGTTAGTCTTGCGAAATGCAACAGCGAGATATATATATACCTATGGCGGATCCATCCGTATCATAATAGGTCATTATGTTGGAATGATTAATGCCTCTGTAGTCAATTAAGCGTGGACCCCGACGTGGCATTAACTCATTCAGATAATAGTATGACAATGCACATTTTATATGAATCATGAAGCTCCCAGGAATCGCCACAATGAACGACACGATCGGGGTAATTGTTGGGAAAAATGATCAATCATGTACAATAGGTGTACCTATATAGGTACAACCAAAATAAGTCCAATAGCAAGGAGTGTAACGCTGGTTTATTGTCACATGTGTTTGATTAATTATAAATTCTGAAAGAAATCTGATTTTTCAAGTGGAAACTTACTTGAAATTGAAGGGCTAAAGAATGCTGATGAGATCCTACAAGCTTGAAATCTATGTGGATGATAGTTATGCAATGAAAATATAAATTGTTATTTATGAATCTAATTTGGATGGAATAATGCGCCAAAGCAATCATGGTACAAAAACTGCGTCATTTTCAACAACTCACTCTTTGAAATTTTCTAGAAGATCATGCCGAGATATTCTCTATACATTTTGAAATCTCATAAAGATAGCTTTTCAAACAATTCACAGAAATTTTGTGGGAAAGAAGATACCCATAGGGAATGAAACAAATATTCAAGAAATTCTTGTGGTTTTAAATTTTCACAACCTTTCTACTAAATCAAACTGATTCTGTGATTTCCTAGTAGGTATTTAGAATACTTTGATTTAAATCAAGATATATTCTGATAGATTATGATATTAAAAAGTTGTATATTAAGATATAAAAAATAGCAATGCATCTGTGGGCGTTCTCAATCTGATATTTTATATTATTTCATTGGATACGTTGTATCTCATTATAAAATATTTGACGGATTAGATGATGTGTGCATATATATTCCAACGAATGACCACAGCCGTCTTGGCTTGGCTAGAATCAAGAACATTTTCTTTCCCGATTAAAATATCACGTAAAACATTACAATGAAGGCGCATGAATTTAGAAGAAGAAAATAGATATTACGAGAAATCTAGTTATTTCTTGCTTAGAAATTGTAACCGTTTCAATAAATTGTTATGATAATATCTCTAAACAGTACCTACAAGTTCATTTTAACATGCAAACTCAGTTGTTAGAGCACTATTTAGTAGTTTGTCATCCATATTTCATGGGCGGAAGCGTGTCCGATAACGTAAAGACTCGAAAAACATTTTATGGCTATTCCCGACACGATATACCTATATATTATGAGAAAGTTGAGTTTCACCTTTATACAATGGTTTTACCACTGTTTAACAATCGTTATAATCAACAGCACCAGTAAATTATGATTAAAACTTTGAATGTATAATGTGTATTATTCGTATGAGTCTCAGGGTGGCAAGAAATCTTTTGGGTTGAATTTGTAAATGCATATGAGTCAACGACTACAATTTGAAATTTAACGACATTTTATTGACAAAATACTCCTTATTTACCAGTTATGTAATGTTGTCAAAAGGTTACATAAATTCTCAACACTCAAATACTAAAAAGTCTCCTCTGTTAAATTATTCGCCTCTTCCTTGGAAATTATTCTATCAAATTGAAGACATAAAAGACGAAACATCTCGTGTATATATGTAATACTCACGAAATATCCCTCTTTATTTATTCTGTCATACATAAACACCGGCAACATCTCATTTTCCGCAGCTCTATTGCTATAGAAGCGAAAACATATCTTCCACATAAGGCTGAAGTTTCACGATTACCGCTCTTAGGTATAACCGGATAGAGTGAGAAGTTCAGATACTTCATGTTTCCGACGTTTTATCCGCTCCAGACTACTAATTATGTTTCATACAGCTAAAGCAATATAATATATTCATCATAATTATGTTTATTAAAATTAGTTTGGTAGTATCATAGGCAACCATTTATAAATTTTGAGGTTAGCTAAATTTCTGATAGAAATATACCTACTGAAGATGGAATTTTATACTTGAAACGGCAAGTCCTTGTAAAAAATGTCAACTATATCTTTGGAGAAGTTGTGCCGATGGATTACAGGTAATCCGAGAAAGTACAAGTGAAATTTTTGAAAAAAAATTAAAAATAGTTTTTATTGGGCATTTAAGATTTAAGCCGTACCGATGAGCACCTACTATTGCTATCCTTTTCTCGATTTTAACTATACTTATGTGAATGTGTTTGCCAGCAACAGCAATTCCATAACAAATTACTGTTTGTATACCACAACACAAAATTAAACTTTAAATTAACAATAACGTCTGACGTCTGACAATTGCGACATAACCATAGACGATCTTCCAGAAAGTACCTATATACCAGAGAACGAGACGTATATATATGCTCCATGCTCGTGCGTAATTCCAGTGACGGATCCCATTGTCGTTCCATGTCGACAAAATAATGATCTTGATTGAATGAGATTGAATGAGATAATTATAATTACCAATATTGGATCACACTTGGAGCTTAACAGGCGGCGAGATGTCTGCAATCTAAGTACGAATTCGAAATTTCAAGTCTCTAGACAGTATGGGGCCTGAGAAATCGCTGCGGAGTCCATTGATACAAGAACCGAAAGTAATAAAAACTATTTAAAAATATGCTCAAAGGGCAAGAAATAAGGAATTCTGGCCGTCTGATTATTTGCAATGCAACATCTATAAACATAGATATTTTAAATATTAATACATAATATCAACATTGAATAATGTGATTACTTTCATTTTATACTGTATTAACAAAGGAGCTACTTTAATACAGTCAAATAACATTAATTATCTTCTTCTCGTCACAACTTGTATAAATGTATCATGTTATCCCGAATAATGTGTCCGTTCAAGTTTTTAAAGGCTGACAGAGTATAAAAACACATTTTTCCTCACAATTTGAAACGCAGTTCGTTGCTTTCTTATATCCATTCGGATATTCCATTTTCTAAACAACCGGGAATCATACTTAAATATAAATATTTTTTACAAAAAAATGCACCGACGTTATTAGTTGGTGCTCCGAAAATTACAGAATCATATTAATTCTATTGGTGCTGGTACTTTGGGAGTTCAACTAGAAAGAAAACTTTTGGCACCAAGTTCATAAGTACCAACACCAATACAATTAATATTATTTTTTAGTGCACCAACTAATAACGTCAGTCCAGTTTTTTGTAAGAAATATTTATTTCACAGTTTTTAGTATAACATTAGTCACGAAAATCGTTGAACGTTCAATAATACCAAAGAAGATAGTACTTATCCTATTACCTATGTATCTTCATCGCCTGGACATGTTATTATTCAGAAATCCAAAAACATCAAATATGCATATGTATGAGTTTACCACTGCTGTTACTCAAATACCGTAACTCTATGAAAAAAATGTGCAATATAAATGTTGCTACAAATAATCTGGTCAAATTTAGAGACATCAAATTATTAAAGGTAGGCAGCATTTTTCAAGCAAATCTCAATCTCAGAAAATAGCTGTTTAACTACTTATGTCAAGACAGCTAAAAATTTCCAAGATGCCAAAATTATAGAAAGACTTCTATATATTACATGCAATTGTCGGCAGTAGGTAACTCACAAAATATTTTTTTACAAAAAACTGGATGGACGTTATTAGTTGGTGCACTAATAATAAATACGAAACAATATTAATTCTATTGGTGCTGTTACTTATCAAGTTGTGCAGTTTCAGTTAGACTAATAACTTTTGGCACCAACTTTACAAGTACCAGCACCAATAGAATTAATTTAATTTCGTATTTTTCAGTGCACGAACTAATAACGTCGGTCCAGTTTTTTTGTAAAAAAGTATTTATTTCACACTTTTGAGTGTAACATTGGTCACAAAAATCGTTGAACTTTCACCACTAATATCCTATTACCCAGGTATATACCTACTTTGCTTCTCCTTGTTATTATGTAGAGATCTCAGAACATCGCTGCGGAAATACGCACAAATATTTTAGATTTAACCATTCTACCACCGCTTACCTCGAAAACCGTAACTCTAAGGAGAAAATGTTCACTATAAATGTTGCTACATATACTATTGTCTTTCATGTGGTATCAAGAGATTTTCATTCGAAAGAAATTGCCCCTTCCACATAGCAAAAATACCCATATGTGAGATTTTAAAATGAATATAGCTCGAAAACCGTAAATCTTTTGAAAAAAATTTCAATTTAAACATTTCCGGATATTGTCCTTTCTTTAATTCTGGCATCTCGAATTTTCAATTTTCGAGAAAATCTGCCTCCTCCACCCACTTCGGGGGCGGTTTTCGGAGAGAAGGAGATTTTGGTTTGAGTTTTTACGATTATGGGACCAATTTCCAAGTCTCCTCTTGAAAAAATAAAATGAATCAAAAATCATCAAAATCGGTGTACGTTTAATATACAACGCGCGAACAAACCAAAAAAAGAAAGGAAACACGTCTTATACCATCATGTTTATTGTGATTTTTGAAGTGGCAGCCATAAAAAAACAGAACATATCGATTTATAGCCAAACCATTAAATTTGATTCTTCAATCACGGAGTTCTTCACCTTCTGGCAGCTTCCATTATCTTAAATTATTTTGTTCTTCTCTCATGATGGGTCCAAAGCCAAATCATATTTCAATGTTCTTCAGTCCATTCACCGGATTATTTTCTCTGCTCAATAGCTTCAGTTTCTGTTTGTTTTTGGATTCTTATGACCAGAATATTGTGTCTTTGTTGATGATCTATTTATCTGGTTCGCATAATAAAACATAACATTTAGCTCTCCGTAATTTAAGTTTTATATGGAATATAATCTAATTATCTATAGCTACATATAATAAAACAATAGTATCTACCCGGCGTGTCTATACATTAAAATGCAAAGGGTACGATAAGAGAAGGGACATCTCCGAAATAACTAGATGGATTTTAATATAGTGATCAAAGGTAGGTAAAGATTGGGTTGGAGCAGAATATAGATATTATTTCATTTAAATCTGATGCCCGAAAAATAAGTTATCCTCATTTAAAGATATAAAGATGAAAATGAATTTCAGGCGGGCAACAGATAGTGCAATAATAAAAATATTCGTTTAAATTGCTTTTATGGATAGAGCATAATAAAGTGTGATGTTGATATAATTATTTTTGTCACCACCTTTAACTACAAAAAAAAGCTTTGAAGAAAGAATTCATTTGAATAACTCCAGTCCGTCTAGAGTCTAGGCGTACACATTCTTCCGCTACACAGCTTGTGGAATTTGAACTACTTCTCATAGGATCCTTTCACGGCTTCCGTTTTTCTAAGTGGATTATCCATAGACACATAACTCTTCTAGTAACTTTACAAGAGAAAGTCACAAGAAGTAGGCAATTACTGAGGAAAAGAAATAACGTGCAATATACACATTTCAAGAGATCGCATGCTTGGGTGTTAATCCATTAACAATATTCATGCTTGTACTTGTTGCACAGAAAAGGGCTCCGTCTTGTTAAAAATATATCTCCTCGTTCGCTTAATACTTATGCATATTGTGATGTAGGCATTATTAATGTTAATGGATTATTTCCAACCTACGATGCCTTTTGAAATGAGGATACTGCATGACCTCCCTGATCATCGGCTTTCACAACGTGCGAGTTTTTCTTGTTAACCCCCGACGCAAACACAGGGGTGTCCTAAACAGACGAACCACTTTTGATTTAGTTTTTCTTCTGTTTGACAGGTGGTTTTATTGATAGTGCTTTCTAGCTATAGTCAATTTATGTGACCAGTTGTACTACGTCACTGGTAAGTTGGCACGCCTGAAATTGCTAACGTTAAGGGTGTTCGAGCAGGCGGTTCAAACCAGTCCCAAACCGTCACACGCCTGCGCACTTCACTTTACGATGAAATAATTTATACCCAACTACTAGTAAGATGTTCGAGCAGTAGTTTGACGATTTCCAAACTCAGTTTGAGACAGGCGCAGTTGAAGCGTCTTCTTCTTCTTAGAGTATAGTGTTATCTTGTTGCTGTTGGAGAAATCCCTTTCAGAGAACACCACCACAGTCCTAAACTAAAACCTGGTTTTGTGTTTTGTCCATCAGTCTTTCATTGATGTTCTCTCTTATATTTGGTCATTAAACATATCTAACGGCATAGTCATTTGTTCTATGACAACAAAATTGTAAGAAAGTGGAAGGGGTAGTTTGCAAACTGCAGTTTGGTGCAACAAAATCTCAAACCCCTTGGAAACTGTTTCAAACCGCACATGCGCATTTTAAACAGTTATCAAACCGTCCCAAACTACTGCTCGAACAGCCTTGTTGTAAAATCGTGGAACTAGGGAATCCAAACCACGTGACTTTTCAACTGTCAACATGGCGTCTGGTTGGCAAACAAGGTTGTAAATTCCTATTGTTTTGTATAACTCAGTATCGTTTTCACGTAGTTCTTTCGGTTTTTATCCAACCTTTCGACGTTTTTGCAATTAGATTTTAGTGTTTAAATAAATCTTTAGTGTCATTGCAGTGATTAAACGTGCAGAAAAAGTTATGGCAAGAAAACCCAAACGTTATATGTTAAACTAAGATCATGAGTAAAAGTTAGGTACGTTTTAATTTGTATATTATTGGAATCCTTATTATAGCCCCTGTACAACAATAATGTGGAATGAAACAATTATTAATTTACGTCATACATCTTATTAGATACATATACTTGAACATAAAATGTCCTATACAAACATGTGAATATTTCCTGTGTTCTTTTAAGACAATCAATAAATAAATATTTATAATTTTTACTTTAACTACCCCTACTATTGCAAGTACTTGTTTATAAATATAACCAATACAAAAGAGAAAATCTCCAATATAACATAATAGATCATAATATAGGTAATTAAAACTGTTGGTAAAGTACTTTCCTGATAATTCTGATCTGATAGATCTGTTTGTGAAGCACAGCCCGTCTCTTCCATGCCTTGCTGCAGCCCTCCGTCTTCCAGAACACATTCCTCGGCATACTATAAATAAGAAATTTAAATACTTTACAAATACATAAATTCATCTTAATTAAAAATAAGAACTATACTTGGTAGGCAAGTTTAATCAATTAAAAAAATAACATGTTATAATGTGAAAGTGGTTCAGTTTTGAGTTTACTTAGTTGGTTCATTAATTATAACGTAGTCTCTTTATAGAAAGAGAAATATACAAATTTCCAGCTGTTTTGCCGCATCCACTAAAGTTTTTACTGTATCGTACAATTCACTACATCTAATTTATGCTATAACTGGTAAATAATAGACACCGAAGAAGAAAAAAATTGCAGGAGAAATTCGGTTCTAGACTTGTAGCAAATTTTCTCTTGTCATTTGATATTTATTTTCGACTACGCACCTAGGTTTTGGTAACTTGAAGTTACCACTTTCTCCAAAGTTATGGAATGTGGTAGAGGCACAGATTAAACAGGCAACAGATGCGACACTCACGACAGAGAAACGAAAATGTGAGAGAGATAAAATACTACCAGCAATTAAAATGATTTAAAGGGACAATCGTTGACAATGGTTAATATTCGAAAAATACCGCATTGGGATTGGCTAGTAGAGAGGTAATGGCGCCCTCACGTCACAGCGGGAATATAAAAATTTAAGATATTAGTCTATGGTTATATACTCTGAATTTGAATCATTGAGTTTTTATCGTGTACCAGTGGAGCTTATAACGGACAACGAATACTTCGAAGCCAAATAAGAATAAATGGAGTAGTGTTTCGTATGCTTATAAAAATTGTACTAGCTTTTATTACAGAAGTCAAATATGCAATTTACATTATTTTTCATTCCCCAAAGACATCACAATGTAAGTACATATTATTTTTATTTCATAAAGGTTTATCGTTCTCTTATTTGTACCTTAGATTCTTTGCTAATTGGCAGTTGTTTTCAGCTGCTCTACTTGGATTTTCAATAGTGGACGTGATAATTTAAAAAAAAGTAGAAGACTAAGTATTTTTATTCAAGTAAAGTTCTTATTTGAATATCTTTATGTACATTTTAGAATAGTTTAGGTTTTGGCATATACCAATTACCTAAGGATTTTTATGTTCTATTTATAAAATAAAAATTGTGCAACAATCTGTCTTCTTCCTTCTTCTTATTTATTTTTAAATATCCTTAATGTACAGCCTTCGACTTGTTACGATTTTATATATAAGTATAGATATATAATAGATATAGATTAAATAAAAATGAAGCTTCACACAAAACTATCTTCATTTTTGCTCTATATTCACTTCCTACCAGGATTTAAAGTGCCAAGGTCACTAGACAGAATCATCGAACATCAAACGTGCCGACGCTTATTGTAGCATCTGTATAAATATTTAATATGTGGTAGAGGTAAAAGACGTTATTAGTTGGTGCACTGAAAAGTACGAAATAATGTTAATTCTATTGGTGCTGGTACTTTTGAAGTTGTGCAGTTGCAGTTGGATTGATAACTTTTGGCACCAACTTCAGAAGCACCAGCACCAATAGAATTAACATTATTTCGTACTTTTCAGTGCACCAACTAATAACGTCGGTCCAATTTTTTGTAAAAAATATTTATTTTAAACTTTTGAGTGTAATATTAATCACGAAAATCGTTGAACGTCGCTAATACCACTAATATCCTATAACCCAAGTATATTCTTTGCTTGTCCTTGTTATTACTATATATAGAGATCTCAGAACGTCGCTGCGGAAATACGCTTGAATATTTTAGTTGTTACCATTTTAACACCGATTTTACTCGAAAACCATAAATCTAAGGAAAAAATGTTCATCATAAATGTTGTTACAAATACTATTGTCTTTCATGTGGTGTCCACAAATTTTCAATTTTTGAAAGAAATCGTCCTCTCCACGTACCAAAAATGCACATATTTGAGAATTTAACATGCATATTACTCGAAAACCGTAACTGTTTTGAAAAAATATTCAATTTAAACGTTTCCGGATATTGTCCTATTTTTAATTATACCAACTCAGATTTTCGATTTTCGAGAAAATTTGCCCCCTAAACCCCCTCGGGGGCGGTTTTCGATGGGGAGGGGATTTCAGATTTGCGTTTTTATGAATATGGGACCATTTCTCAAGCCTCCTCTTTCAAATGAATCAAAAATCATCAAAATCAGAGTAAAATTACTATATAAAACTCGCGAACGAACCAAAAAAAAAAGCAGACAGTCGAATTGTATACCTCTTCCGTTCGGGGTTCGTCGTTAAGAATCACAATAAGGGTGTTCGAGCAGGATTTCAAACCAAACTCAAACCGTCAGAGGCATGCGCATTTTAATTTTAAGAAGACGGAAATTCATATGCGCATGCTCCACAATCACGGAACACAGTTGGAAACTGGTCCAAACTACTGCTCGAACACCCTTTATATCTACCGCAATTGGTAAGGACCATGTGCAAAGAGAGAGTATAACGTTTGCCCCCAATATGGTGGATTTTTGACATTAGACTAACATCACCGAGCAGTGATTTGTGCAGATGTTGCAGAGAGCACGACCAGAGAACAGACGTCTCTGTTCTCTGACACTACAGGCGTTGTGTCATGTTCTGATAATTTAAGGCAGAGACAACCATTTTGAGTATTCTTATGAGCTTTTTATATGCGTTCAAATTTCCCGCCACCTTTTTCCCCCAATATGGCGGCTTAATTGCGGTACTTTGATAGATACAGTGACTTTAGGTAAGAGGTATGCTAATATAATGATGCTAAGCAACATTACTTTTGCTTTATTTATATAAAGATAAATTATCCACACTGTTATGACTTGATAAATGAAATATAGTCCTTAGTTCTTTAAACATGTTCCTAGGTACTTACCAGTTTTCTTTACTTCTTTTGTTTGTTCTTAACTTTCGTTCCACATAAGACTTTTGCTTCAGACGCACTTGTTCAAAGCGCTAGATTTTCCAAGAACAGTGTTAGAATATAGGATATTTTTATATTAACAACAGAATGTTTTTTAAACTGAGCTGAACCCTGTTTGTAGTTTTTTTTACCTGTAATAAAATGTCTGCTACATAATCTTTGATTTCTTAAAATCGATTCTGTATCTTCGTTTTCTCGATAGAACATTAATATATAGGTAATGCTCCGAGTTTTTAACAGCAGGGATACGAATACAAAGAACCGAATGGTCGCGATCCGCGAGGTAGTGTTCTCTGCGATCCGCCCAGCTTCCACAACCAACCAATATTCACCATGCATGTCACCGGCATTATTCTTTCAAAATGAAAGCACTGTATTTTTTATAAATAAAATCTCAACGAAATAACGCCCAAACACTAAAAAAGCTTTCGAATCCAGGAAAAACACAAGTAAACAAATACGACGTTTTAGCTTGTTTGCCAACAACAGGCGTTTTGTTTAACGATACTAATCGAAATTTGTCGATGTTTCAAACACAACAATCATTTATCAGGAATTTGACGTGTGGTCAACAAAACGCTTGTTATATTTTTTTCATTTCGAAATCATCGTTAAACTGTCCTAGTCAAAGTAATACATTTCAAAACAATCTCTTTATAGATTATCTATAATATGTCAAATGAAGTCACTAAAAAGTTTTCTTAAAGGTGACCAAGAGTGATCTTAGCCATCTTTTCTTCGATAAAGTTTAACTTCTATGTCTTTCTGTCGAATAGCACTTTTCAGAAAACCGATTTTGATTTAATTTTTTTTATTTAAAAGGTGAATTGATCGAGAGTGGTCTAGCTAGTTTTCTCTTATTCGGTTTAACGTCTGTATTTGTCAATATGTTTGCGAAAACGTAGCTCCTAGACGGATGAATAAATTTTGATTCAGTTTATTTGTTTAAAAATTGAGTTAGTCGAGAGTGTAACGTGTAACTAGTTTTTCATTTAGTTTCAATTATGTCTCTCACTTTCTATTTGAGGCAACCTAGCTCCCAAAATGATGAATGATGAATTCGAGTGTTTTCTTACTAGTTTTACATTAACCAAGATTAAGATGTGTAGGTATCTGTCTATCTGTCTGTGTCTTCACAACTCTCAAAAGGAAGAACCAATTTTGATTTGATTTTTACTTTTCAGAGCTTTTCCTTTTTTGCCGGGGCTTTTTATATTTTTTAATTAATCTTACTGTTATTTAAAAAGTAATACGTTTAAGTATAGCTCACTAAGACCAATATAAGTAAGCTCCTATAGCGCTCATCTCACAAGATCTGCTTCACAATTTGTAAAATGTGATCAATAGGTTTAGACTAAGCTTGAAAAGTGTTGTGAAAAAAATGATATGTAGAATTTGATTTGATTTTATTGCACCTTTTTCGAACTCGCTTTTTATTCTGCCGCAACCATTAGGTATACTTGTAACTGTATCTAGTTCATAAAAAAAACAAGAAAATATACAATTCGACTGTCTATTTTCTTTTTTGGTTCGTGCGCGCCTTTTATATAATAAACGTACTCCGATTTGATGGTTTTTGGTTCATTTGAAAGAGGAGACTGAAAAATGGTCCCATATTCATAAAAACGCAAAACCGAAACCTCCTCCCTCCCGAAAACCGCCCCAAAGAGAGTGCGATGTTAAAATTTGAAATATGTGTATTTTCACTGTGGAAGATGCAATTTCTTTCGAAAATTGAAAATCCGAGAACGTAAAATTAATGACCAGTTTTTTTGTAGCAGCATTTATATTGTTTTTTTTTTCATAGAGTTACGGTTTTCGAGTAAAAAAGTGGCAAAGTTTATAATATGGGTATTTCCGCGATGATGTTCTGATTTATGGATAATAGCAAATACAAGCAAAGCATACATGGATAATGGTGAACGTTCAACGATTTTCGTGACAAATGTAACACTCAAAAGTGTGGAATAAATATTTTTTACAAAAAATTGGACCTACGTTATCAATTGGTGCACTGTAAAGTACAAAATAATATTAATTATATTGGTGTTGGTACTTGTGAAGTTGGTGCCAAAAGTTTACAATCTAACTGCAACTGCACAACTTCAAAAGTACCAGCACCAATAGAATTAATATTATTTTGTACTTTTCAGTGGACCAACTGATAACTGATCATTAATTTATATTAATGAATAATCTAATCTGCTCCTCTAGGCTCTTATGATTAAAGCTTGATCAAATTTGATCTATTTATGAGAGTCGGTTAGTCTTGGGCTGTTTTGTCTGTTCAATTTTGGAGAAAATATTTTGACGGGGGCTATTTAGAATTTTCACACTTTTAGATATTATTCAGAAATTATTATATTGTTTATGAATAGTGGCTATGTCGCATCATACCATAGGCCTACCTTGGAATGCATTTTGATTCCAAGGTGTGACTGCATTGGTACATACATTTTCTATTTTGAACTATAAAGATATTAAAGAAAAATATCTACTGAATCACCCAATTCCTCAACAGAAGTAAGTAACTTTACTACTACTTAACTTTGTATGTTGTTTCTCAAATTAAGAGAAGTATATGGACCAAACTCGAATAAAATAATTACGAGTATTTTATTACTGATGAAAAATTTTACAGCATCTTCTATGTGTATAAATGCAATATACAGATACTTACAAACACCGACTTTTGAGCTAAAATAAATCGTTCATTTGACTCTCAGCTATATATATATACCTATATGTATATGGTTTGTTGCTAAACATGTAGATGGAAGTTCAAGTACGATTTTATATGTTTGCTGCGCAAAGATGACGCATCCAAAATCGACGCTTTAATATTCAACGGATGTTGAAGTCGGCTGAACCACTAGGATATTTTAATTTATCTGTTGCCCGTGAGAAGACTATAAAACATAGAAAAATTTCCCGGGAGTTGTAAACTTCTGTCGTTGTTATATACATATATATTTATAGTTGAGAGTGGAAATGCTAATTAGCGTTCTAAACCGTTTTGGTATTTTGAGAATGCACGTTTTGTTGTATATTTTCAATATGTCGGATATTATCATGAGCAGACAAATATGATGCAGAATAATATGGAAAGAAATATGAGGAATAATCAAAATATAATGAGATCATCATTCTACTTTCTGCACTTTACGCATTTCCGATGGTTATGAAATGGTTTTATTTATTCAAGTAAATATGGGTACCAAGGAATAATAATTTACCCCTCACTATTTTTCTATGATGAATGCCAAATTCATATAAAGGTGTATGAAATTATTCTTAGAAATTGTCAATATCAAATATCCTCTGTCAGATAATTAAGGGAGCAAAAAAGAAAAAACTGGAACAATTACAATAACGTTTTATAAGAAAGTGAAAAATTAGTAGCCCTCTTCGTCCATAGATTCCAAAACATATCTCATGTACATGGGTTAGAAAATCGCACTTATCTCGGAATTCTGGCTATTTCGATATATGAACATTATATATCAATTCAAAAATGCACTTTCAACCCTTTTTGTAAAAAAATAATATACCGAAAGTAGGATAGTCTTCTTAATACGTTCATATTGATGTTTGCTTCAAATATGCCCCATTTGAATAAAAATGCATATTTAATTAAATTATGTGCGATTTAAATCTCACAGCTTAAATAATGCAGATAAATGAAAATGTTACAAAACCTGACAGCTTGAAATTTGAGAGATAGGCGCTAAATTAGATTTCAATTGTTTTTTCATTTATTGAAATGAAATTGTCTAAAAATGGGCCGTCGAACTACGATTAGTGAAAAAAATTTAATTATTACAGAAATTGAAATAGCCTAAGAGACGTAGCCAAAATGGTGAATAAATGTTCATCAACTGTTCAGCACGTTAATGAACGTTACCAGAATGAAAATCGAGTCGGGAATGAATCAAGGTTAGCTCCAAATAAGATCTTCAACGCTCGTGAGAAAAATAGTAAATAATCATAAAAAAGTGCGCCAAAATTTCGCGATGAGGCGGAAAGACAGTTTGGGAAAAGATGTAGCACGGAAACAATTCGGCGGATATTACGAAAAAATAATTTCCACGGTCGAACTGCAAGAAATGAACCTTTTATTAGTCCAAGAAATAGATGCGTAACATTTCTTCTTTTCAGGGAGCATATTAATAAAGAGTTGAACTATTGGAATTCAGGTAATATTTGCTGATGAGACTAAATTTAAACTGTTTAGATCCGATAGCATAATGTCAGTGTGAAGAAATCCTAATGAAGAACTGAAATTCTTATATGAAACCAAAGAAGATAGATACTACATAGAAGTGTACATCGTATAGTAAATTTGAGGCGAAAACCGAGTGAGCTTCGTTAATCAAGTGACGAGGACGCAATCGTCGAAAATGAGTATTTTGTAAAATAATTCAACATTTGGCTATCGGGCGACCAGAAACGGCTATAGGTACTTATGTGTTCCTAGCGTCTCCCAACGGCAATCACCAGCCCACTAGAACACATAAGTACCTATAGCCGTTTCTGGTCGCCTGATAGCCGAATGTTGAATTATTCTACAAAATACTCACTTTCAACGGTAGCGCCCTCGTCACTTAGTTAACGAAGCTCACTCGGTTTTCGCCTCAAATTTACTATACGATGTACACTTACTTCTATGTAGTATCTATCTTCTTTGATGAAACCTTACTGTCAAGTACGGTGGAGGTGGAGTAATGTTATGATCAACGAATCAAACGAAGGTGGTATACAATTCGACTGTTTGCATGTTCTTTATATTTTTTATGGATTTTCACGCCTTAATAGTAAACGTGCTCCGATTCTCATGATTCTACTTTTATTTGATAGAAAACTTTAAGCATTGGTTCTATTGAGAAAGATCTCTCAAAAGGGGTGTAGGGGGTAGTTTTTTCGAAAAGCGGAAATTTAACATGACAAAATTAAAAAAGAGTCCATATCCGGCAACGTTTGTAATGGACATTTATCCACAAAAAATTGGGTTTCTGAGTTACATCAGTAATAAATTCCAAAATTGACTAGAAGACTCACGCTGTGATTGATAATCAGGCAGGACCAACAAAATATTAGCAGTCACTTTTTAATTCAACAAGCTTCTTCTTCTTATCTATTCTGTTATTTCGAATTTTGCATCATTTAAGCTGAGACAGTAAAATCACACTTGATGTAATAAAATATTTATTAATAATTAAGTATATCACATTTATAGCAAAATATTAGTTCAATACATATTTGGAAGGCTTATAGGAATTTAATTTAAATACTGTTTTTATTTTAGAACAAAATCCATAAAAATAAATAAAATAGAAGTGTCTATTTGGAACATCAAAATAACAGGTTTTAACTAATTACGTATAAAAATATATATGTTCACTTATAACAAAAAAGCAATTTTTATAATTTTTGTCTGTTTGTTCCGCCGAATCTCCGTAACAGCTAAACCGATTCCGACAAGATTTTCACTGGCAGGTAGCGCGATCGAAGTCACGGGTAAAAGTTAGAAATAAATATATTCATAGTGTAATCGCGTTAATCACATGGGACCCATATCACGTCTAGTTTTCGCGCTTAGATACAGTTTAGGCTGTTGCCATCTAGTGAGCGCCCTCCAAGCTTCCCGAAGAGATTGCTTTGATTGACGACTTCTTTCAGGGTTTACCCTAAAATTGCTAGAAAGGAGCCCTGCAAACAAATATGAATGGCAGTTAATCTAATAATAGAAACAACATATCAATACTCTGACGGAACTTGTGTAGCAAAATTAGAAGCAGGTTCAATGAATTATGTTGACTTTTATGAATATAAAAATGGATATTTTATTCAAAAATTCTTGGTTTAATGCTCTGATAAATTTTTATTTGCAAAGATGTTGTTTTTTATAAGAAACCTTGCACTTAATTTTGAAACATTTGCTTGTTTCGATTAAACATAATTGAATACTTTTAGTGTTACATATTTTTTTACTGTGTGTGGGACAATTTAATTGTTTTGACTTATTTATTTTGCTTACATCTAATTAGAAAACAAGAATATTTTGAAAATCAAACCTAAATATCGCCAATGGCCATATTGGATTCTCGTTTTCTCCTACTTTTCCATCTCTGTTACCGTCTCGCGAATTCGTTGCATCTTTTATGTCGCTCACATAGGACAATAAGTTAGTGAGGAGCTAAAGCTTGTGTACCATAATGACTATTCCATAGTAGATGTCACTACAGATACCATTCTTTCAATGAAATTTTTAGAATATCTTTTGATATTTATTGTAGGAGCGCTTCTTTTTTCCAGGATATATTCTTGGTTATAAGGTATCACTATGACCAGTTTCATTAAAGTCTATCCAGTATTCTTCTCGTCATATGCAAACTGCAACCATTTATTATAATATATGAATACTTATACTAGCATAATATTAAGAAACACACTGTATGATGTCTTGAAACTAGTCAAAAAAGCCAGCAATTTATGTTAAAGTTCTATTATGACTGACAATATGTACCTTTAATAGTACGACTCAAGCTACCGTGAATTCTAACCATATTTATCAGCGAATACGCTCATCGAAGATAAACGCTTCGAGGCATTTATAGTCACTAAGTGGATCATATTCTCATCTTTATATTAATTTTATTATATAAGCTTCGACTGCAGACTTCATTATATCTGTAATGAAGACAGTAAGATTTCCTAGAGCGTTATTCTTTCAGAAATAGCTCGACCCAATTCTACCTACCTCATTTTCAATATTCAAACCAAGTACTCTCGAAGTTAATTTCAATATTCAACAATGCATGGAGCTCCATAAGGATGCGCTATTCGGAAAAAGTTTCAATTTTTAATATTGCCGATATCACAAAGGGGGCGTTCAGCTCGTTCGACGGCGCGTACGTGCATTGTCTTTGGCGTTGCCAATTAATATCGGGGCATAAAAGAAGCCTCTGAACTCATTTAAAACGATAACGATCTTCTATAATCGGCATAATTAACAGTTCTAGAACATGTTCCCAATACTTTGATTCTCTATTTTTAATGTATTCAACGATATCTTCGATATAAATTGCAATTGGCTACAAAATAATTAGTTAACCAGTTTGTATCTCTGAAACAATAGCTTTACTATGCAAACAATGTTAATTATATCACTAACAAAAAAATATATAGCTCGTTAATAATTTATAGAAAGATGAATTGATGAAATAAGAATATATTGATAATTCTTCATCTTGAGATGTTTTGTACATCTTTGATAGGTATCAGATTTACGTTCTTATGTTGACTTCGATCATTCTGTCTTAATGTATTCTTCATTATTTTATGTCACCTGCGTTTATATTTTCTAATAATTTTGAACAAGCAATCCTCACATCTTAATTATGGCTACCTCTTTAGAAGCTTTAAAAGGAGGAATAATGTAGGGCCAATCATCCAGGATTAGCCATAGCCAGTTTATGTTTTAAAACGTTATTACGCCCACTGTCCTAGCATCATCTATTCCTCAACTGGGAGAGTTGGACGTCTACCTAGTTAATCTAGTCAACGGTGAAATAACAATCATATTAATAAAAAAAACAAATTTCAGGGGTTTTCAAAAAAATCTAAAAGCTTAATTAAAAAAGAATATTTTATTTTAAAAGTTGCAATACTTTAAATGCGTTCAACTTAAGCCACCAGAGTCAAAAGATATATCCTTTTTGACCGACGAACCCAAACGGAGGAGGTATTCAATTCGATTGTCTGCTTTTTTGGTTCGTGTACGCGTTATATATAGTAAACGAACTCCGATTTGGATGATTTTTGATTCATTTGAAAGAGGAGACATGAGAAATAATCCCATATTCATAAAAACTCAAATTCGAAATCTCCTTCTCTTCAAAAACCACCTCCGAAGGGAGTGAAGGGGGCATTTTTTCTCGAAAATAGAAAATCTGGAGTGGCAGATTTAAAGATAGGATATTTGGAAACGTTCAAATTGAACATTTTTTTCTTAGAGTTACGGTTTTCGAGTTACAGTGGTAGTAAAATGGTAAAATCTACAATACAAAATACTCATGCGTATTTCCACCGCGATGTTTTGAGATCTCTAAATAATAACAAGTACCTACAAGCAAAGAATATGAAAAGTACTATCTTCTTTGGTATAAGTGAAAGTTCAACGATTTTCATGACTTAAGTTACACTCAAAAGTGTGAAATAAATATTTAAAAAATGGACCGACTTTATTAGTAGGTGCACTGAAAAATACAAAATAATATTAATTCTACTTTTCTAATTTTTGTACACTAATCCTCCAATAAATTATAAAATTCTGCCTGAAGTTTCTAATAGTCCCAGTCATTCTTGACGATGTAGAAGAGTTTTAGACCATCAGCGAATAGAAGGTACTTTGAAGAAAAATACATTTGGGAGATTTAAAAAAAATATTCATATGTTTAAGCTTAGATATTTCTTATTTATAGAATTCACGTGAATTCATATTTTTTTCCTTGATTATTCCTAAAGAAAATTCTAGTGTAACAAAAATACCAATCTACTTTATAAATTCCTGATATCAACAGTTAAATTATATAGATAGATAGATATAAACTATTCATTATGCAATTTCAGATTCATGCGGGTTTGATTTCTCGTTGCATCGCTTCTAGAAGTTTTTTTTTATAAATGCATATCATCAGCATAGATTAGTTTCCATGAATATATGATTCTCGTTGACTCAGTTTCATGTGAAGATTGATTTTTTTCGCTACAACCCTCAAGGTATCCTACAAATATGAAAAATTATTCCCCAAAGGTAGGTACATAATATCGATACATAATTCAATTAATCAAAATGAATCCATGATTCGTGGATACACAATTATGTGAAGCAATATTTATCTAAAGAGTAGGTACACCAAATACTTATCAATAAATAAAAAGATAATTCTAGAAATATGTAAGGTAAAAGTTTACAAGGATATTTCGGAGGAAATACAATTTTGTTTCCTAAAAGAATTATGATTGATACTTGATTCACTGATGAATGTAGTCAGATAATTTTATTAGGTGATTTTAATATAAATTTTTTGGGACAGTCAGAGAGCTTATCAGACTTTTTATGTTTGTACTATAAATTCATTTGATATGTATGCCACCATTAAATAATATACAAGAATTTTCAATGTTTCTGCATTGTTGCATTGACATCATTTTAACCAACCTACCGCAAAACTCGTTCTCTTGTGGCGTGTGCGATGTTGGTTTATCGCATCATTATGATCAAAACATTACAATATATATATATATATATATATATATATATATATATATATATATATATATATATATATATATATATATATAAATAAATAAAGAGCTATCCGTACCAGATGACCATATTAGAATATGAATAATAATTTCATGCTAGCTGGTAAATTGACACTTCGTAGGGTGCCGCTATAAGAACGAGGTTTGTCGTCCAGATATTGCGTTTGTATGCGTTTTTTCCACTATACTGCTCAATCAGATTGATTACCAAACATAGCATCAGTCTCCCAGACATATATCATGATTTCGAGGTTGTCGCCTCGCATCAGTATGCCGCAGGGCGAAGAGCCATATTTGATAATCAATCCTAATTTGGAACTCATACTTGTATCAATCTTCACTATAGAACTGTTGGTGGAGACAAGTATGAGCGATATATTAAGCATGTATAATGGTGGATAAGAACAATCGGCAAAGGTGAATAATTAATGAAATAAATGAAGAGCTATCCGTACCAGATGACCATATTAGAATATGAATAATAATTTCATGCCTAGCTGGCGAAGAGAGGCAACAACCTCGAAATCATGATATATGTCTGGGAGACTGATGCTATGTTTGCTAATCAATCTGATTGAGCTGTATAGTGGAAAATACGCATACAAACACAATATGTAGACGACAAACCTCGTTCTTAGCAGCACCCTACGAAGTGTAGGTTCTATATATATATATATATATATATATATATATATATATATATATATATAAATCGGTCATTGTATTGGTCTTCTCTAAGATTTCTCTCACTCATAGCCCTTGCAACTCCTTCCTTCCAAGTTTTCCTGGGCCTCCCTCTCTTTCTTCTGCCTGGTGGTATCCATTCCAGTGTCAAAATATTACAATTAAGACTAAAATCGCTCAATGCAAAGAAAATTATAAATACAGAAGAATAACCTCATCAGGCTCAATTATAAAGAGAGTCTGATTGAAATCGACTGGACAGATTATTTTCAAAACGAAGATATAGCTTTAAGGATCAATTTTTTTGACAAATAAATGCCTAACTTTGGTTCAAAAATTTTTCCCTATGCGCAGGTATGTAAAGAAAAAAATCAATCAACTCATTTGACGTGTAACTGTGATTCATGCCGCCTACGGTTTTTCCATTTTCTCCGCCCCATTCTGGAATAATTGAAAAATTGCTAGTAGGCTTGAAAACTAACAAAGATAGACTTAAATATGTCAAGAGAGGATTTAATTTCGCATTCATGGATATGAAACTTAACATACCATTCCATTTGAAAAAAATTACTTTTGCATATTTCAAACTTTTCAACTTTGAAAATTACTATTGTAATGATTTATTGTTCTTTTTGAAGTGATGCTACCTTTAAAACATAAGTAAGTTTGGGGTCTTTTCAAGAGCGAAAACCTCGTGTTTCATCGGATGTAGTTTCCGAGATATTACAACTTTGGTGAAGTACTACAAACGTCAAAGATTACTGAATAATTCCAAATGGAGACTCCGTAGACAACACCTATGCTTAACAAACTGGACCTTAACATCGACGCTGAATTCAAAAATGTGAAAGTATACATAGTATTCTTTTCGCCATCTTTTGAAATTATTTTCCGCAGAAATAACAATTGAAAAGAAAGTGTTTATTTGGAACGGTATATTCAACGGTAAGATCGCTAGAGACTAGCGCGCGCTTACGCCAATGGTTTTTTCCCGAAATAAATTTATTTTTGAATTTCGCCTTCAATAAATAATAGCCTAGTTTTTAGGCTGCAATGCGCCCTTTTTGAAGAAACACCGTCAGAAATATTATTGTAATTATTAATTGAAGGATACAATGACGATTTATTAATTGAACCATTCTTTCTCCCGGGACGGCTCGACGGACAATCTTACTTGAATTTCCTTCAAGAACAATTGCGTTTGTTCCTTAGGGATGTTCCTTTAGCAATAAGAAATCAAATGTGATGGTGCATCAGCGCATTTTAGTGTAACAGTTCGCAATTATTTAAATACTATTTATCCAAATCGTTGGATTGGTTGCAGTGGGCCTCAACAATGGCCACCAAGGTATCCCGACCTCAATAGCTTAGATTTTTTCTTATCATCTTCGCTATTATGTACTTCAACCCAAATTTATCCCATGTATTGACACCGGTTCTATTCCGGATTGAAAATCATTTTCAATTTGTAATATTTCTCGGACATGTCTCTTTATAGACAAAAAATAAGTCAATTTTCTTATCCATATTTTAGTGCCTGGACTCCTTAACCTCAATGTGACAGCAAATGACAAAATGTGAACGCAAACGCAAAATAGTGTTCATGGAGCTTGTTATCACTAACACACAATAAACTCCATGAACAGCATTGGTAGTGTTTTCATTCATAGTGCAGATAGCGACTTCCCGAACACAGCCTGAATATGTTAGCTGTAACTTCAAAAACTCATTATCTATTATTTATAGTAAGCAGTTGTTTCTGATATGACTAGAACACAATTTTGACTTCTCAGAGCCCTAACTAAGAAACCGTTAGATTTATTGAGAAGTTTTCAGGTATAAATACTTCAATAAATCATATGTTCCACAAGATCTAACAAAGAAAGTTACAAGTATTGAAAAATATATTTCTTATAGCATTCGAAGGGCTTTTTTAAAGGTATGATCTTAATGAACACCAAAACATTTGAATATGGGAACATCTCTCAGACGCTCTCTTTCAAATAAAAAAAGAATCATCAAAATCGGTCTACGTTTACTATGCGAACCGACGTTACATACGTCTCTAGCGAAGCATGTCTTACTCCATTTTTTTTAATTTCTATAATAAATTATAACAAAATTTCATAAAAAATATTTTTTATTGTTGAATATACAAATGTTGAGTAATAGTAGCTTATGATACAAGTGTATAAAGAGGCGAATATCTGACAATCGTGATAATGCAAAATGAGATATGTCAAATTCACTAAAGGACGAGTTTGGTATAGGTACCGCCATGACAAACACAAGGGTATGGAAGGGAATTTGACATATAACTAGAGGCAAATGTTGTAACACGATTGTAAGTCGTCAAGTGTAGGATAAATTATTTTTTGCCACACCTGCATTGGACGTTCAATTTGAGAAAAAGATAATACTGTTCATATTTGTATTCAATCAAAATAATATTAAATTTGCTATTCCAGGATCAGCAGTTGTTTTCAATTAAAAGACTTAGTGACACTTAATATTTTAACAGTAGCTTATTAAAAGTCAATGAATATGAAATTTAATAATTAGAAAATCTAATAATACAATAATTATACTGAATTTTGACCCTCAAAATTATCCATGCGTATTACACGTTAGCTTTTGAATATTTGGATATGAAAGTAAATTTTGAGAAAAAATAATGACGTAAAGTGTTAGTTCTTTGTCTGAATGACACCTCAGTCAGTACATGCAGAGAGTAGTTTTCTTCTCATACTCGTACGTAAAGTAATGGCACTGAACTACACTCAAAGATGCGCTAAAAAGAAAAATAACAATACCTATATAATCAGTAAGACTTTGAAGTTGGTGCAACTCATCTTCTGTAGTTTATACATCATCTGTTGGCACGAAATTTAAAATATTAATGATCCTTACATTATGTAGATATTTTAGTGGAATGTCGGCCAAAATCTTAAAAAACTATATATTACAATTGTTTTATGTTAGAATATCTTATAGTCTGAGTAACTTTTTTAGTTTTAATGATTTTTCTGATATGTAGTTCATATTATTTAGGACTAGCTGTTGCCCTCGACTTCGTTAGCATGGAATTTAGTTTCATCTTGAAATCATCAAATGAAGATAACTTTCTCCCTGACATCCGATTTAAATCAAATAAAGGCAAGCTCTGTCTACCCGCATTAAAATTCGTTAGAGAGTACCGTGATCAAACATCTATTACCTTGATAATGGTTGTAGAAGTCCATTCTCGAAGTGGAGTGAAATGGTAAGACCAAAAAAAAACACAAAGTCTTCTCCACAGTTTATTATTAATGATTAATTCCTGATGAGACATGTTTTGAGATTGTACAATCTCATTTTCAATCAAAATGTTGAAAGTTATGGAGATGAAAATATGAAAAAAATTTTAAGAAAAGAAAAACATTATGAAAACGATCCCAAAACCAATGCAAAAAATTTAAATTAAAATATATATACATGAAAAAATAAATTATCCCATTATAAAATTAAAATAAAGTAAAATAAAGTCACATTCTAAAAAAAAAAAACAAAAAACGAAATTCCACGTCACGTCATGTGAATTGGCAAAATGTTACCAGTTGAGTTAGATAAACAGGAAAGAATTCAACGCATTTAAAAATATGCCCCGAAGTTGGGTTGTTTCTCATTGATAAGCTAAATGTAGCAGAAAAAGCTAACGAATACTCAGTGGACCGAAGTTTTCTGCGGAAATATATATATATATATATATATATATATATATATATATATATATATATATATATATAAAGATATTTACTATTTACAGTTGATTAAGGAGAAAAGTTTATTTGAAAATTCACAGAAGGACATGAAAGAAGAGGAAGCAGCAGTAGGATCCACTTTTATTTTTATTTTATGTACTTACTTGGAACTCGTAACACAGAAAAAGACATCATTTATATTATCAAGTAATTTTTGCGGCCAAGGTCAGGCGAGCATTAAAAATGTGAAAAATATTTAGTACGATACTAAATTTAGTGCGCAGTTTTAATTACTATTCTAGAACGACGGATCAATATCTATGCACAGGTAAATTTGAATAATTTGAAATATTGAACTAGAATTGAGTTATCACTTATAGCTATGCACCATAGAACTAATAGAGCAATTTATCTGTATCTAAGCGAAACTAACATTAAACCAAATGAATCATTATTTTACTCGTCAAGTCAGTTTGACCTTACTATCAGTTGTTGGCTTTGTGCGTAGGCGTAGCCATATTACGTTTAAGAAACATTTTTAACCTTGTGAGAGTACGAAATCCAAAAATAACTAACAATTAAACTCAAAATCAGCCAATAGCTGAAAGAGACGTACGTACATTTGGTTCAGTACCCACAATGAGTACCGGTACGCAAACAGAGTGTTATATTTCTGTTCTATTTCAAGTTTGATGTTGACTGTATCTATAATAAATGAAGTACTAAACTAACTTTTAATGATGAATACAGCTGCATGTTTTTCCACCATAAATTAACTAATTCGTATGAAAATTGATCACCTTTCTTGAATAATACACAGGAAAGTTGCAAGCGCGTGAACAATGTAGTAATAGCATGAAAGTTTTATAACGTTAGGAAGTGTTGTCGACAAACGTACCTAGCTTTAATGCACCAACCTAATCCGCTGATGTGTTTTAAGACAAACAGTATGCCCGGCAGATAATTAGTTTCGGGAACTTTGACACCGTGAAAGGCTTCATTAGAAAATCTTAATTTATGAATACATAGTCGCAAGGATGTTAGCTGGAACATTAGCTTATTTTGAATATTTAATAAACGATAGGAGATATGACATAAATAATTAAAATAAAACAATCAAATGGAACTCCGGTGAAAGAATCAAAATGCATATCTATAAATACAAAAAGAACTGGTCGAATATTCAATATTATGAAAAGCATTTATAAATACTGTAGAAGTGTTCAAGGCACGCTCAACATATTGGGTAATACGAAAGATAATTTCCAAAAATGGACACACGATTCAATTTCAATTTTCTCAGGAACTGGAAGCAATTATTTCTTAGCAGACAATATGAAATTCACAGGGCTTCACATTGGCTTCCGCATGGTAAGCAACGATAAACTACCAGCAAAACCGACGAAAAACTGTACCTAGGTCTCGTATGTTGTTGAAACATTGCAATCCACAGATATAACTACGTTAAAAGTTGACCAAGCTCTTGGGAAGATTATTTCACTTCGAGTGGAAGCTCTTGCGATTAATCATTTCTTCTATCAGAATTGTTTGAGAGAACTCACATCAAATTCTCTATGGTAATAGAGCTCAAAGTTTGTTTTACACAGAACTGGATTGAATATCAATTGCAGCATCAAGTTACAATGGTTCGTGACTAAACTGCAGTTTTAACTCCCCATGCAGGCAAGAAGTTTGATAATAAATTATTCTAATACCAAAATTTATCGAAAGAGCACTTTTTAACTTATCTTGGTTGTTCACTATATTCTCCAATTGCAGTAATCAATTACTCGATGCTCCATTTCATTTTGTCAACATTTCGCAATACATGATGGAACGTATCAGTTACCGGATAGTGTTCCTGATTGGATCATTATTCTAGATAAAGCTCGAATCAATTGTCTATTATTTCTGTAGCCCGGCATATATTTCATCATTTCTATGGTGGTGTATTTGTTTTGCCTTTCTAGTATAAAATTACTCTAATAGGTTCGATTTCCTAAAGTCCAAACTATGACATATATCCACTTCTATGGATAGCTATGCTATGATTTATAACGGATGTCTTTGTGCCTACGTATGCATATTTGTGGATAATTTTCGTCTAACGTATCTCCACATAGTGCTATTATCAAAATCCGTCAAACAGCTGTTTGATATGAACTATATCGAATATTTGTTTTATACATCACCCTTGAAGAGAGGGAATACAGCGTGTACAATGAGTAACGTAACTTGATTGTATTTCGATTTATAAGAGGTTTCAGAAAAAAACTGATTAGAACTTTTATGAAATAAATTATATATATTATAATAAACCGTAGGAGCTACGAAGAAGGTTAAATTGGGGCAAAGTTGCGAAATTTAATGGGGATAAATATGCCTTAGAGAAATTTAAAGTATTGATTTTCGTTTTTGGAATTTTTTGAAAAAAACAAATTTTCAAATTTTGTAATCCAGTTGTGCTCACCATTTTTTGATACAACGTTTCGTCACTTTACAACCATCATCAACTAAAAGAAATTGAATACGGACCTAGATTTTAAAATTGCCTTTCTGAGCGTATTTCTTGATATTATCACGTATTTCACATCAAAATCCATAATAAGTAAAAAAATACTTTACGAGCCGAGACATAATTTGGACATGAAAACTGAAGAATCATTTTTCGACATAAATTAAAACAATTAATGGGAAATAAGCGACAATATCAAGAAATACCCTCACTCTAATGTGATGGAATACCTATCAAACAGAAAATCAATTTTTAAATATTTTTAAAAATGGTGAGCACAACTGGATGTAACAGAAAAAGTTACTATGGAGAAGTGCCTTTGGTTTTTCAATTTCTTGCATAACAACCAAGTTATTCAAGAAATAACAAAAGGTAATTTTTTTTCCAGTGTTCTCAAAAACGGAAAATGATACTTCAAATTTCTTTTTGATATATTAATCCCCATTAAATTTCGCAACTTTGCCCCTTCATTGTAGCTCTTACGGTTTACGAGATCTCAATGGTAAGCATCGAATCTGAATAATCCTGTTTATATATATATATATATATATATATATATATATATATATATATATAATATCTGGGAGACCGAGCTTCACTCGGGTAAAACAGGATTTGAGATGGGTCTATAAGAGGATATTTAAACTTACAAAAAAATGTGCATATATCTGGTTAAAATGTATTGCGATCAGTAAATACTGCTTTCATTGTTCACATATTCGTAAGTTATAGTTTTCAAAATATATATCAATGTGTAATATGAATGATAAATATACCAAAACTCAGCTGTATCACCAATCGACTTCTCAACCCCAAAACACTATACATACTGAAACTTTTATCTGCGGAGCCATTCTTGAAATAGCTAGTGTGAACCTCCAGGGTCACACAGATTAAATATGAAAGTATCGTCAATCGATTTCTCGACTCCAAAAACCGGTTTTTGTTAATTTTTACCAAAATCTGCTAACCCTTCCTTGAGAGAGAGAGAGAGAGAGAGAGAGAAATGCTTTATTGTCGAAAAAATATAAATTTTGTAGACAAAGCAAAATAAAAATATCAAAATCAAACACTACAAAACAAAACAAAGGCAAAACTAAAAATTAAATTAAAATTAAATAAATTTATATAATATAAAACAAAAATATAAAAATATAAAGATGTAAAAATATAAGATAGTAAGTATCAGAATGAAACCTACAGCTGTATATTCGGTTAGAAAGTAAGTTAACATACAGCAGTAAATTCAGTCAGAAGGTAAACACTAACTAAATCACAAAACAAAAACAAATTTTGTACAAACAATAAACCAGTGCGTGAGCTGAGCAGAAACGTGCCTTAGTGAAAGAAGTCGTTAACTGCATAAAAGGCATTATCCTAGGTAGTAGGTATTTAATTGAATCTGGGATAAGCCGTTATAGATTTAATTTTGTGTGACAGATGATTTTACATTACAAAAGACCCTTAGGATATCAAACATCAAATAATATTCACTAAACCAGTGGGTGTAAGAAGCTTAATATTAAGTATTAACAATTTTTAGCAAAAAATTCGCTTACTGCATAAAAGGCTCTCTCCAGTAAGTATGATTTCAAAACCTTTCGAAATTCAGGAAAAGATCTTATGGATTTGATTTCAAATGGTAGATGATTGTGCATTTTTTTTGCATTGCACAGTATAGAGCTTTTAACCAACTCTGAGCGAGGGGTTGGCAGATAAAGATCATGCTCCGTGTTTCTAATCGGATAGTTGTGAGATGGCCTCTCTGGAATAGAAGATACGTGCTTGCGGATTAAGGATACAGATTCAAATATGAATAGGGACGGAAGAGTTAATATTTTAAATTTTTTAAAGTAATCCTGGCAGTGAGTCCTACTGCTAAGTCTCAGTGAATACCGAACAGCTCTCTTCTGCAGTTTAAAAATACGTTCAAATTGAGTTGCACAACACGTACCCCAGAATGGAAGGGCGTATCGGAGATGCGACTCAAAAATGGCATAATAGACTGTTCTAGAAGTAGACAAGTTGAGCTCCTTGGAAACTGATCTCAGCGCAAAGCAGGCAGAACTTAACCTTTTAGATAAAGCATCGATGTGCAAGTCCCATTTTAAGCGGTTGTCTACAATAAGCCCCAAGAATTTCACAGATTCAACGGCCTCAATAGTGGTGTTATTAAGTACAAAAGATTGCAATGTACTTTTATATGATAAAACTTTTGTTTTAGAAACATTGAGGCATAGGAGATTTGAATCGCACCAAGATTTAATCGTGACTAAGTCTCTAGATACAGTCCTATGAAGTGTCGTAATATCCGGGTTGCTCCACGTGAAACTAGTATCATCCGCAAAGAGGCAGATTTCACCGCTAATGTTAAGACTAGCAATGTCGTTGATAAAAAGCAGAAACAAAATAGGGCCCAATACTGAACCTTGAGGCACTCCATATTCAATTGGTTTGCAAGAAGACATCGACGTATCAATCCTCACAATCTGAGTCCTGCTGTTGAGATACGACTTAAACCATTCGAGGGACACTCCTCTGAAACCGTAGTACTCCAATTTATTAGTTAATATATTATGATCTACGCAATCAAAAGCCTTAGAGAAATCACAGAAAATTGTTGCTATAGAGTGATGGTTGATCAGGTTTGAGTATACATTATTAAAGAGGGAAAACATGGCATCATTTGTGCATTTGTTACTTAAAAATCCAAATTGATAGGTAGAGAGTATATTATATTTAAAAAGAAAAGATAGAAGTCTTTTTTTAACCAATCTTTCGATGATCTTTGATAATGTGGGAAGGAGTGCAAAATTGGGCGATAGTTCGAAGCTTGATCTTTATCTCCTCCTTTATGCAGAGGAACAATTATTGCCGTCTTAAGACAGTTTGGAAAAACTCCATTTTGGAATGATTTGTTAATTAAAGTAATAAAATGATTCAATGTGCATTCCGGCAGGTTCGAGCACATTTTCAGAGTAAGCCCATCAGCCCCAGATGAAGATTTGTTTTTAATGTCATTAATTGTACTGTTAAGCTCTGCTAATACTACGGGTGTAAAGAAGAAACTGTGTAAATTCATATTAGCCTTAGGGAGAAATGAGAGGGGGTCATCGGAAGGAGTTATGGTGTTCTTTAAATGTTTTGCTACATCTACAAAGTAATTATTTAGGTTCTCGGGTGAAATAGAGATTGTGTTAGATGGTGAGGTCTTATTTCTTAAGTCATTCACAATAGACCACATTTCTTTAGCAACATTACCGGAATTGGCCAGCCTCCTGTTATAATAAATGTCCTTGGCAGCTTTTATAGTCTTATGATAGATTTTTCTGTAACGTTTTACGTAATCATGGTAGAAGACACTGTCCGATGATTTTTTTATGTAGGATAGTGAGCGCATGTTCTTTGCAGATGTACGTAAGCCTTTAGTAGACCAGGGTTTATGTTGTTTGATTTTTAGAGGCCTAAGAGGAAAGGATTTGAATGCCAACTTAGATAATGTTTTTATAAATCTCGGAAATTCGATATTGACATCGTCAGATAGGACAAACCAGTCTGTTGTTAGACATAGGTGCTTGAAATTACGAAAATTTTTATCAGAAAAAATACGGCATAATTTGCGCGAAGCATTTTTGCACTTATATTTAGCCGAAAATTTTGTTAGTATTGCTTCATGATCCGAGAAACCTGAATTAAAGACAGTACAGTCAACGAATTTTGGATCGAAGGATGATACGACATAGTCTATGGTACTAGAACTAGTTTTAGTTATTCTGGTTGGTGAGTTAACATGCATGATTATGCCAAAAGAGTCGAAAATGGACTGAAGAGATTCTTGAGCAGTACACACATTGGAAAAGTCAATATTAAGGTCTCCACATAAAATTAACTTGCTTTTTAAAGGCAGGGATTCAAGCAAGCTCAGTAATTTTTGACTGAATATATGCAAGTCAGCGTCAGGTGTTCTGTAAATACAAACTATATAAAGATTATAAGCATTATGATAGACAATGGAAAATTCAAATACTTTTTCAGACAATAGTTTATCGAATTTAGTTACAGCCGAAAAGTCGCTATTTGTAGACATTATCATAGTACCTCCATGAGATAAATTACTTCTATTAAATCTAGTTACTGTAGCGTAATTTTTGATAAACACAGGCTCATCAACATTTAACCAATGCTCAGTTATGGCAATAATTTCTGGAAAATTAAGTTCTTCTAATAAGAGAAATAATTCATCTGTTTTGTATCTTAAGGACTGAATATTAATAAGAAAAACACTAAGCTTGCCATCGTCCAATTTTACAGAGGGTGCTTGATCCTCTGTTCGCGTCAATTTAGTTAAAAATTTTGATTTGATTGAAATAGCTAATGTGTACCTTAAGGGTCGCAATTCATTAGATATGTACAAATTTTCATTGAACGTTTCCGATTTAATTATTAGGAACACATATAAACATCTTTTATTTAAAAAAATGGATTTTGTTAAAAAAAAGGTGAACAGAATTTGAACCGAGGATCTCTAGATTAATACCCGGAAGCACCACAGGACTATTTTTCCCTATGATGATTTCGGTTTCATATTGCTATCTCATCTATAATCTATAGATCTCGTAAAATGAGAATATTAATTGCTGAAAACGATTTTTCTTGTGAATGTGAATACAACCAGTCGATTCAATACACTCTGGAACCCATATATATGAATTTTCATCGAAATCGGTAGACCAGATTCCGAGATAAAATTTGCATATATATATATATATATATATATATATATATATATATATATATATATATATATATATATATTGATTTTGTATTCTTGACTGGATTTATAATAAATAAAAAGATGTTCTTGGGGATGCAGTCATATATTCAATAAAATTCTTTGACTGAAGAAGAGAATAAACATTCTCGAAAGCTCGGCTTCAGTCAAAGAATTTTATTGAATATATGACTGCATCCCCAAGAACATCTTTTTATTTATATATATATATATATATATATATATATATATATATATATATATATATATATATGTGGTTGAAATCCCAGTGTGAGTACATATTTAGTTGATGGGGAAGAATAAGAACCTTAATCTCACAACACCTTTCTTTAATCTGCTACCGGTTTCGAAATAACATTACATTTTCATCATCAGGCAGCAAAAGGTTGTCAACAAGTTGTCAAGTTGTAATATATGAAAATAACTAATGACATTTCTGATAGATAGGTTAGAAATCTTTCCTATTTGTAGTTAATTTTATCTAAATTCACGAATTTTGCCCTGACGAAGAGAATAAATATTCTCGGATTCTCGAAAGCTTTACATAATCCAAAGAATTTTATTTATTTAATGACTGCATCCCCAAGAAAAATTTATATATAGTTTGATTTTGAATTCTTGACTGATTTAATATTTGATAAAATAGATTTTTCTTAGTAGGGCAGTCATTTATTAAATAAAATTCTTTTGATTATGTCAAGCTTTCGAGAATTTTTATTCTCTTCGTCAGGGCAAAATTCGTGAATTTAAATAAAATTAACAAACAGGAAATATTTCATAGTCATCAATCAAAAATATCATTAGTTATTTATAAATAAAGTTTTTTTATTACTTTCTAATGCAATCATGGCCCACTTCTAAAACAACTTATCATTTTTATACAGAAAAATGGAAAATTGACAATTATTTCAAAACAACTAATTTTTGGTAGATACAACCTTATACAAATTTCCCTTATTTTTGCTGCTTGATAAAATAAAATAATAAAAACGGGGGGTTTCCATTTGAAAAAATGACTTTTGACGTTTTTTTGGATCTGGTTTTGAAGCTTCTTTTTTGATTACTCTGTATAAATTATTATCAAAATATCAAAAGAATACTGATAAAGATCTTCTTCTACATGAAAATCAGCCAAAATTAAATATTAAACGCTTCCTCATAGAAAAGATTGATAATTATGTTTTGGGCTGTAAATTTAATGTTTGAGATAAAATTTGAAATATGTCAAAAACAGTTAAACTTAGGTATAGGACATTATACATAAAATGTTCACAAAATTTTACAAGAAATCTTAAAATGTAGCAATATACGGTATAACCAGAAATGCGACTATAATGAAAATATTTCAGACATCCCTCATTGATTTTAGTACGTCACCTGTTGGTAGTTATCGTTTGCCCACAATGGATCGATGTCTTTTCCGGAGAACCACCCTGTATATATATTTTCTTAATATAAAGGTTTCCATAATGCACCTTAACTTAACTTAAGAATTATATTTCTAATTCAATAGAGTAAGGAACTAATAAAGAATAAATGTTATGATCTCAGGCAACGAAATCCAAAAATACAAATTGGTAAATGATAGATATAGTAATTATTAAGAATTTTGTAAGTTTGTCCAATGAAATGTACATAGTGTAAATCTTATGCCTAAGCCTAGACCTACGCATATATGCATAAATAGTGGATAAGGTAAATAATACAATTCAACCACAATATAGTACCAGTTAATAAGTGCAAATATGTTGTAAAATAGTAGACAAGATAAATAGATAAAGTAAATAAAGACGTCCTCTGACAATCACAAAATATCACATTAATATCTGGTGTTTTATTTCGTTTACAGCACTGTTGAAAAAAATTAATGTAGCCGGCTTTTCATTTATATTTGTATCTTAGGATATTTTTCTGGATATTTTCGACGATCTCTTAGTGCAGTACTTAATATATGTGGGTATCAAGTTATTGATGCGTAGTCTAGATTTGATCTGACAAATGAATTATACAGAAGTATTCTCACCATTTAAATTCTTTGAAATTTACCAGTACAAAACTCAGTTTTCGGTTTGTATCTCCAGCTTTGTAATCAATGTGGTTGTTGAAACTGAAATTCCCATTGAATATTACTTCAGGTTTTGTCTAATTTGGTTTCATTTTTAGTGTATTCAGTTTGAAGAATACATTTTTGCCATGAGAATAACATGCTTTTGCATTTTCCCTTGCTCAGGCTCAAGTAATTTGCTTTGCAGAATGAACATACAGAATCAAGGTGTGTCTGAAGATTCAAACATTCGGTCTCTTTGCTGATAATCTGATATAGTTTTAAGTCATCTGCATATAGTAAGAAATTTTAAGATTATATTCAGTTACCTATATCGTTAAGGAACATGATGAGTAATAATGACCCTAAAATTGAACCGTGAAGTACGACTGGGGTAGGTCTAATTATACTCGATTTGTTTTCCATTAAATGAATCTTAAAGTTTACCTACTTTATCAAAAGTCTTTGCGGTGTATATCACATCTACTTGTTCTGTTTCTACTGATGTTGCTACCTCCTTGCTAACTAAATACCATAAGATTTTTCACTGCCAATTTACAGGATACAAAACCATTACGTTCTACGTATAATAATTTGATATATCTATAATTAATATAGAATTATATCTATAATTAATAATCTCATGCTGCGATTACCAAATTAATGAATCAGTATAAAGAGATCTAGTTTGAATCTCTATGGAAATATAATCTTCTTTCAATTACAGTATTAAAGGCTATGGCCACAGGCCCAGTATTATTTCGCCCATTCTGATATAACGTCTGGAAGTAATTATTCTATAGTTCTTTATGGGTGGCAGTCCCTTTTTCTCAACAAAATCCCCTTTTAGCTTGTTTGGAAAGTTGAAATATCTCACTGTTACACCAGGATGCCAGTAGTCTACATTTTTTAGTTTTTCTATCAGATTTATTGGGGCACCGATTCTAAACGACGAGTATTTGCCTATGCTGTCGAGTTTCTCTTCTGTGAAATCAACATTTTTTTGTTGTCCTCCTCAAGCCATTGTATCCACATTTCAGATGTGGCCTCCTTATTTTTTACTTCTCCTAAGAAAACCAAGTGCGCTTAAAAATCAATTTCCTATTGAAAGGCCGTCAGACCAATCTTCCATCTCTTTGCTAGCTCTAGTGTTTTTCTTGTGTTCCTTACTTTAGTCCATTTTTTAATTTTGTTCCATTTAGTTTATCTAGGCTATCAATATTACCATTGTCAAAGAAAATAGATAGTACATAGAAGTGTAGATGGTACACTGAATTAGATGCGAAAACCATAGCAGGTTCCTTAACGAAGTGATGAGACGCCACCATTAAAGAACTATATTTTGAAGTAAATTTCGATATCTGAGTAAAAGGAGAATCATATTGCTCCTACCAGCAATGATGTAATCCAATGCGGGATGGAGTAGTATTACTTATATATCTAAAGTAAAGTATTTTCCACAATAAATGGTATTGACTTATTTACTGCAATAAAACTACCGTGTGTATTCTCATTATTTTCACAATCCACAAGCAAATACACAACAGGATCGGACTTTATATATTTAAGTCGGTTATAATATAGGTAGGTAATTTAACCTCTGGCAAAACGTCCCAGGTAAAAAAAAAGTATTCAACCATTTATTGTGAACATTTGAAGAAATTAATTTATATGTGAATATATTTCACAGTAAAAATCTTCACAACTTTCAATTTCCATCACTTCAATCAGCTTTACGATTCTGTTTTCTTGATCACCATTCATAATTCAAACTTTTTTATCTCCTGCCACTTTCTGATACGAATCGTTGTTCTTGAGTTAGCTGCCTACAGAAATTATAATAAGAATGCTAATGGAACCAACAAATTATGTAAATGAATACATCTATGTATAGGCGATTAAAATGAAAGGGTATTAATATCAATCAAAACAAAAAACTAAAATGTTCAGAATGCTCTCCATAGAAAAAAATGCAGTCTGCACTTGGACAACCCATGGGTTTTCGCAACTCGTTCGAAAATTCTGCGACTAGGTACAGCTTTTTGAAAAATCAACAGTATCTAGTGTAGGTGCATAAACTAACGTTTTCTGTTGATACTCACTACCAATCTAATAGGTTGTGGCTATTTAGTTACGTTAATCTACATTGCCTAATATCTAATTAGTGAAAAAGGCTTGGGTATGATTTAAGTCCAATAAAATATCTCTAGTAATTTTCAAACCAATTGCGTTGCTTCTCTTAAGAAGCAGGTAGTTTATTGTTTCTTTATCGATGACACACTTTTATGTATGTTAAGCGGTAAAACGCAAGAAAGGCAGATGGTATAAAAAAGTTACAAGTGATGTAAATGATGCTCTTGTAAATGAGCATTTAGGAAAGCAGATCTTGAAGCTCATTGATCTAAAAGGTCTTGGGCATATCTATTGCTTCATATATCCATACCATTAAACGCAAAGTTTTCATGCAATCTCACAATCTACATCGCGATATCTAAGGTACTTGACCCTTTACATTGATATGAAACACTCGTTATTGCAAAACTTGTGAATAATCACACGAAGAACATTTTTTCTACCTCAATTTGGAATCACCCTGTATATAACGCATTCTCAGATATCCACTACGTACTATATGAGCTGGTAATAGCAGATCAAAAAATCACAAAAACCAGTTTATCTATTTGAAACATTATTGGCGTGGCGTTCTTTTTGCAAAATTGTTTCCTTATTCTACCGGATGTCTGATTAAGAGAGGTACACGGCTGTATCTCCGAAACTATATATCCTACAAAAAAATTGTATAAGTTCGCATAAGAGAAAGGGCTGGAAATTATTTTCAGTTTTCTTCTCTACCGCAAGGGGGCGTATTTACAAAGTAATACAAAAAAATCATTTTCTCAAAAAATTGCCTGTTATTAGTACTCTAAACTTTAAAATTCATACTTCATTTCCGGTATGTTTACTCCAATAGCCTTTCCTCTATCTTGTAAAATAACAGGTGGGGGTGAGTAGGAAAGACAGCTCAATAAAATCGTTGTAACTTTTGTACCGCTTTATGAATTCTGAAAAGCTCCATTTCATTTTCGTTTCATTCCAGATGTTTTAACGAGCGCTAGATGGCGTTATCTGAACAATTTTATATTTTCATATTTCCTTCGGATTTTTCAAATATAATACTATATTTCTTAATCATACATCTGAAAGAGCATCAAAGAGGTCGGAAATTCCGATTGATTTTACACCTCTGATTTTGACTGTGGTTCCGATAATTCGAATCGGAGATTATAACGAAGATCGAAATGCACCATACAAGACTTGACTCGTGCCATCGTGAAAATAAATTATAAATTCTAGATTTGGAGACCTTCATTTAAAGAGCTTCTTCGTAATATCTACCTACATATTTGGATCCTCGTTACAAAACGAAGTTTTTCAACTAAGTGACTAAAGTTTCAAACGCTATCAGCAGATAGTAGATATACCTAACATTAATTTCAACTCCATTTTATCAAATATATTTATTGATGAGTAGCGACGATGAGGATGTTAAAAATACTACCGACACACAACCTGATTATATTAAAGAACCTCATTAATGAGTGTAACAAAGAGTATTCCTATTGGTGACGATCACTTACAATAGTAGATATTAAATAAAAAATATCAAGCAACGTACTCGAGTGCTCGGCACACTTTTCCACCAGGTTGATTAGAAGGTGGGCCACTTTTTAGTGGCGTTGGTCTAATATATAAACCGCTGAGAAATAGAATAGATGGAGATTGAGCTGCGGAGGTTTTGTTTATTAAATACAACTAGCTACTTTTGAAATCGCTTAAATTGATTTGAAATTTTAAATTAAGATTTTTTTATTATTGCATGTAACCTATGTTTGAGTTTTTATGCATTATCATTTATCTTTGACAGATTGAAGAAACTGATTACTAATTATATGTCGCTCATTTCATCAGATCTACCGATAACAATAAACTAGCTAATACATATTTCTTCTATTCCGAATTTAGTTCCGACTCCGTATCCGAATTCGGTTCCGACTACGGTTCCGATTGCGATAACTCAAATTTAAAACCTCTGGTTCCGACTCTGGTTCCGGTAAATCTACCTCCGTAACATCCCTAATACATATTTATAGTTTTGGAGATTCTGCTGGGTACCTCTCTTAATTAGACACCCGGTACATGTATTTTCTAAATGGCCATGCGCTTCTTACAACTCCCCTCATAGCATTCAATAATGTTATTCGTTGTTTTTGACATCCTTGAAGACGATCTTTTGTTTTCTGTATCGTCCCTCTTTTTGAATGGAATGATCTTCCACATTCAATAACTTCCTGTTGATTCTATATAATAATTTACTTTGACTGTGCCCTAACCGTTTCTTATTTCCCTTTTCATTAAAACAAACAAAAAGTGAATTCCCATGACTGGATGAAAAACTTAACAAATAGAGTAATTTTCAAAGGTTTCCTCCACCATTCATTCGTGAATATTGTCTAGTAAGTTTGTATCAAGATTTTTCATTTAATAATTCCTCCCCTGTGACTTAAATGATACTGTAATTAAACCGAGCGAATGCATCGTTCTGCGAATTAGACTTGGAAAAGTTGAGCTCGGCATGGCGGGTTTGAGTGGTTTTTTGTGCGCGAGTATTTGAATGTACATTCGCTCTCTCTATTTCGCGCGTTATGTCTCTCAAAAAGCTGCTCCCCACGAATAAATTTATATCTACAACATTTCAAACATTTCTCACGCATCCAAGGCAGTTGAATAGGGCCCTTTCCAACATTTGAGATATGTTCGCCATTGAAAGTTTACGCCTTTCACATTCAGTCAATGTGCAGCCAGCAAATAAATCAAAGCAGAATCTCAGCAGAAGGAGGTTTTATTCGATTTCACTACTTGCACAAAAAATTCTCGGCAAATTTGTACTAACGATTTCAACCAGAAGTTCAGTATGTTGATGCATCAAGGGTTTATTGGTGTTAACCTAGAATCCAGAATATACAGTGAGGACCAAATGCATGGAAAAAATGGTCCAATCCTGTCAGCTATTTATTCTTCTTCTTCTTCTGGTGCCTCACTCTTAATCAAGCGTAGGCGACTTTTCAGCCTTAAAATTGTTTTCACAATGTCCTTGGTTTCCACATATAAGGGGAATAGCAGTTGAACGAGAATTACGAACCACCGATATGTTTCAAGATAACTATTTCCTTCATCAGGAGAAATCGAAAACGCGCTTGGCTAATCACCGATCATTCATCCAAACATTATCAAGCCCCTGCGCTGCTTAACTTGAATGAAGTTTCTAGAACTCTTCAAGATCAAATTAAAGATGTTTCCAGAAAAAGTGATGCGAGGTTTGAGGAGGTGACCAGAACTATCGAGAAACCTGGTAGATATCGTGACAAAAAATTCGAAGAAATTTCAAGAATAGTTGACCAAAACTTTGTCACGACAGAGAAGAACATGGAGCTACTGCTTCAAAAAATCAAGACTCTGGAAATTTCAGTTAAGAATGGTAACTGCAGTGGAAGCTAGACACTCAAAGGCGAAGATGACTTAGCCGCAGGTAGTATGAGGGTTAAGCTGCCAAACTTTGATGGAAAGTGCTCCTGGTCAACCTATCGAAAACAGTTTGAAGCAGTGGCAATGGCTAACCAGTGGACCGAAGAGCAGAAAGCTGTTTCGTTAACTGCTGCTTTACGATGCAGCAGACGTCCTAAGGTCCATTCCAGCTGGCCAAGCAAACTACCAAGTCTTGCTTCCTAAATTGGAGAATCGGTATAGAGACAGTCATCTTCAGCAAGTATACAAAGCACAATTACGATCTCAGGTGCACCATGCAAATGAGAGTCTGCAAGAGTTTGAAGGAGAGGTAGCTCGTATTGTGCGACTAGCATATCCTACAGCTGCCGATAGCTTCCTTGATGAAATTACGGTGGACACATTTGTAAATGGTTCAAGAGAGAGCGAGCAGCAGAAGGCGATGCCAGGCAAAAATTGCTAGAAGAAGCATTAGCTATTGCTTTGGAGCATAGAGCCGCAAGCCAAACTTCCCGAGGGCACCGTTTAAGAGCAATCAAGGAAGATCAGTCCAAAAGAGAGTCCTTGTTAGAAATGATAAAGAAGCTAGTGACAGGAGCGCATTCAAAAAAGAGTGAGCCAAGGTGTTGGAACCGTGGTGAGCTAGGACAAGTACGCCGCAGTTGTAAGAAGAAGGCGGCACAGTCGGAAAAACTAGAACATGTCGAGATGGAAAACAAGGTTTGTCCTATACGACGAACAACCGTAGAAAATGAGGAATGGCAGCCCGGACAAATGAAAGTGGCCCAAGAGAACGACCCATGTTTGAGAGTGGTCTTGGAGTGGATGCGCCGTAAGGAGAGGCCGTCTTGGCAGGATATAAGTTTACGAAGCCCGGAGGTGAAATCATATTGGAGCCAATGGGACTGTCTTGTGTTAAGAGATGATCTGCTGTATAGAACCTTTGAGTCTGAAGATGGCACTGAATCCACATTACAACTAGTTGTGCCAAGAAGCAAAGTGCCAGAGGTACTACGTCAGCTACATGATGCAGCCTCGGGTGGGCATTTTGGAATCACTAAGACCCTGCAAAAGGTTCGGGAGCGATTTTATTGGGTGAATTGCAAAGAAGATGTGAGACAGTGGTGCCGTAAGTGTGAAGTGTGTGTAGCCAGCAATGGACCACTTGGCAGAAAGCGGGCACCTATGAGGCAGTATAATGTTGGGAGTCCCATGGAGCGAGTTGCTGTGGATATTACGGGGCCATTTCCTGAAACGGACAATGGGAATAAGATTATTTCACAAAGTGTACAGAGGCGTACGCAATTCCTAACCAAGAAGCATCGACCGTCGCCGAGGTGTTGGTGAAATAATTCTTTTCACGTTTTGGCGTTCCTCTTGAAATCCATTCGGAGCAAGGAAGAAACTTCGAGTCAGCCCTGTTCCGAGATGTGTGCAGACTAATAGGTGCGAACAAGACCAGAACGACCCCTTTGCATCCTCAATCGGAATGGTAGAGAGGATGAACCAAACCATGGGCAAGCACCTCTCTAAGGTTATCTCAGAACATCAGAGAGATTGGGATCAGTACATCCATTTGTTTCTGATGGCCTATCGGGCGGCTGTGAATGAAACAACTGGTCAGACTCCTGCTAGTTTAATGTTGGGGCGCGAGTTACGCTTACCCTGTGACCTGGAATTCGGCCGCAGAACTACAGAGGACAGTGTCGCAGGAGAAGAATACGTCGACCAAATGAGAGCCAGAATGGATAAAGTCCATGAGTTAGCCAGACAGAACATCCAGCTTGCCAGTGATTGAATGAAGCACCACTACAATATTCGATCAGCTGATGGAGTCTTCAACGTGGGGGACCTTGTTTGGCTGTATAATCCCCAACGACGTCGAGGCCTTTGTCCCAAACTCCAAAGGCAATGGGAAGGGCCATTTGAAATTATGAAGAGGATAAATGACGTCATCTATCGTATCCGAAAGTTACCAAGGGGAAAACCTAGATTGGTGCACATAAACCGACTCGCACCATATGCTGGATCAAACAACCAGGAAGAAGCACAAGTGGCTCTTCAAGAAAAGGACGCTGAAAAGCAAGATGTCAGGTTCAACGAGTTCATGTCCCACTACGCGGATCGGAAGATGGTCAGACTCGGTGTGACAGTTGAGGTTCAACAAGACCTTTTCAAACTACCAGCCGACGTTTCTATTGCCCATTGTGTAGCGGAGGATCTACGTATGGGCCGAGGAATTGCTCTGGTGTTTAAAAGGAAGTTTGGAAGACTGGATGAATTGTCAGCACAACGACCAAGAAAAGTTCTGCGACTAGCAGATGGTAATCGGAACCTCTTCTATTTGGTTACGAAGAAGATGTCTAGAGGAAAACCCACTTACAAGGACATCTGGCATGCACTGAAGAGCCTAAGAAATGAAGTCAGGAGTTATGACATCAAGAAGTTGGGTCTTCCGAAAATAGGCTGCGGGTTGGACGGGCTAGATTGGAAGATTGTAAGGAGCATGCTCGAATACATCTTCCAGGACGCTGGTGTGCAAATTACCGTGTGTTGCTTCAATCCAAAAGGAGTGTACTCGGGAAAGACGATTGACTGTTACTTCTTCAACAAGGGTGTTTGCCTGGCAGGAACCAAGTGCAGATTTCGCCATGGAACGGAAATCCAGCAAGGTACTACCAAGAATGATTTTGATCGGGATAATCAGATGCTAAGGAGGGGGCAGTGTAACGTGAAGACTTACCCGAATAATGCACTACACACACAATGCACATTCCGGAAAACATGGGAGACATCAGAGGCAACGAGAATAAGTCCTGGTCTATTCTCGAAGCCATATACTGAGAAATAACCTCCAGAAACAACGAAAACAACACTGGAATCATCTAGAGCTTTTTAGGTTAGATATATAATGCTGATGGCAATGAAAGGATAGTTAGTTAGTGATATATAGTCAGTCGGTCATAGATCATAGACAGTAGAAAGTCGTATATAGTCCGAGAAATAAGTGTGAATATAAATGTGTATATAGTCGTGTAGTTATTGGTATAAATAAATAAATGAATATAAATCGAACCCATTTTTAATATAAATTCCCGTTACAATATGCATACGTCATCCAAATCATAAGATGCATGTACGGGTATCAATATCTGAGCTACAGAATGGTTAGCTTATATGGGCAAACTTGTTCAGAATTCTGAGAAAAAAATAACATTATTTTCTAAGTCTCATTCAAAATATGTTTGCAATAGATACAAAGTTATTTATCAATATAAAAGCTATAAATCTGAAGTAATTGCCTTCCCGTTGATAATTGAATTTCAGAGATAAGGGCACTTTTATAAAATGAATCATGATATATTTCACGTTCTTTACTAATTAATAACAGCATTACACAGAAGACAGAAGATAGTTTTTTCTTATAGAAAATAGAATTATTGATAATGTCCATACACAGTGAGTATAGTTTTGCCAGAGGTCGGCCATAAACATGCAATAAATTGTCGGTCTGGGTCGGATCATAATATAGCAGTATAATAATATTTCAATATCTTTTTTTCTACGAAATATCAAACATGTATTCATATTGTAACGGGGATTTATATTAAAACTGGGTTCGATTTATTTTCACTTATTTATTTTCTCTAATAACTACACGACTATATACACATTTATATTCACACTCATTTCTCTGACTATATACGACTTTCTACTGTCTATGATCGACTGTGATCTATGACTAACTATCTATCCTGTCATTGCCATCGGCATTATATATCTAGCCTAAAAAGCTCTAGATGATTCCAGTGTTGTTTTCGTTGTTTCTGGAGGTTATTTCCCAGTATATGGCTTCGAGAGTAGACCAGGACTTATTCTCGTTGTCTCTGATGTCTCCCGTGTTTTCTGGAATGTGCATTGTGTGTGTAGTTCATTATTCGTGTAAGACTTCACGTTATAATATGATTAAATAAATTATATAAACATACAATGTGTGTAAGATTACTTATTTCCTTAATACCTCAATAATTTTAATTATAATTAAATTACCTAAGTATGTTTCATACCGACTTAAATATATAAAGTTCGATCCTGTAGTATATTTGCTTGTAGATTGTGTAGATAATGGGAACACACCCGGCAGTTTTATTGCACTAAATATATCAATACTATTTATTGCGGAGAATACTATACCCTTGCAGCATTTCTGTGCTACATATTTACTTATACATATATACAGTCCACACTTTCTCGCCTGAGTGCTCCCGTCTGCCCTCAACTCTTATTTTTCTGGAAACGAAATCTAATTTTGAAGGGTCTTAGTAAATTCATTACAAAACTTTATTCGACAATATTTACGGGAATTCAGTCGTAAAATACACATGTATTTATTTTTGACCTACTACAAAAAATGAAGAGAGGTTATTGATACAAATTGACAGTATTTCTGCTTTTATTTTATAATTTTAAAGAAGTGTACTGAAAAATTATTTCGTGAAAAAAATCAACATGTACTATTTCTGCCTCAAAATCCCTCCACAGAAATCACTGAAATATATCGGTTTCAAACATATTTACTAATTCCCATATTTTTCCTAAGGCCCCTCATTCATCCGAAAATTGGTTCGTCCTGACTTGTTCGCCAACCGATTCACTAATGAATATGGCCATATCCGAGGTGGGTTTATGAGTTGGCTAATTCGACAACCGAACCTCAGACCAGACCAGGCAGTTTTGGTCATGTGTGAATTCGTCAAGAAAATAGGATGTCGAATTTTTCCTATCAACCATGGAAGCAATAATTATACAGGGTGGGGCAGCTGGCGGTATTTGGTGGATCCTGGCTGATCTACTAAGAATAGAGCAAAATTGTTTTATAAAAGTTGTTCATGAATGAGTCAACTACATTTTAAAAATGTTTTCAAAACTGGCCGACTTCCGTTTTTACCGGAAATAATTTCGTTATTTTAAATAGAACACCCTGTATTTTTTTACGTTTTGGAATTTCTTGTAAAAAATAAAGGTCAGTTTGTTAAGCATTTGTTGGTCATAAATCTGAAGGTTTCGAAGATATTTTCAGTTTTCTGGAAAAAATGACAATTGCAGTATTCTCGAAAAATGGTAATAACATGAAAAGTACAAGAGATTTTAAAGTGCATTTTCTTCAATTAATTAAGTTGAAAACGTTCCCTTATTCAATGGTAATTTGAAAGTTTTAGGACATGGGGCTGCTCTGAAATTAATTTTTGATTTTAGAAAACTTAAATCAGAGATTTTTTTCAAATAGCATAGTACTAAACAAATTACATTGATAGATGCGGATTTTAATTCTCTTTCGATTTTATCAACACGTGTCAATACGTATAATTTTGATAGTGTTGGAGATATTTTTTTTGTGTTGACCCTTTCACGGAATATGGCATGGTAGTTTGGCGTTGAAAAAAGTGAAAACAAATGAATCAATGTTAAACATGGTTTTTAATTTCGGTGAATACTACAGGAATTGTTTATTGGCTTCAATAGTCAATCAAGAAAAATTTCCGGACAGACAATAAACATAACATTAAAATAACAATAAATCTTAAAAATTAAAACACATAAAAAATAAGAAGTAAATCGTTTAGAGCAACTGTTCAAAGTGGCCACCTGCGTTCTGCAAACAAAGAGGAATTCGTTAAGAAAATGAACGTTGCCCTCGCGCACACATCCGGTGTAAATTGTGCAAAAACTTGAATTATGCGAATTTGCATGTCCTCACGAGTCGTAGACGGTACTTTATAAACTTTAATTTTCACATAACCCCACAAGAAAAAGTCTAAAGGTTTTAAATCAGGGTATCTTGACGAACAAGCAATCGGTCTTCCTCTTCCTATCCATTGTTGTTGGAAATGTGGATTTAAAAATTGTAAGGAGATATCCTCCAACAATTCAATTAAATTGTTGTCCAAGAAATTGAATTGTGAAACATTTGGCCAGTCAACGATCCATTAAAGAAATCTGGGCCAATTATTTGGGTGCCAATAATACATTTAAAGATCACCTAACTTGTAGGTTTGTCTCTGAGAAAAGGTGTAGATTCGTATTGGAGTAGTAATGAAAATTCTGACTATTTACTATCCCATTATTGTGGAATGCCGATTCATCCGTCCACAAAACAAAATTATAAAGATCAGGTTCCTTTTCAAATTTATTTGTCAGCAACTGACAAAAGTTTATCCTTGCCTCATCATCGCTCGGCGGTAATTCCTGATTGCACTAACTGAACACTTGCAGGTATTTCAATATTAGCAACTATTATGTATGAGTGGCGCATTCGCCAAAAACATAATCCGCATAGATAAATACGCAACAGTAAGGGGAAAGCTTGAAAAAAGCTTAATATATATTATTTGTCAACACCTAATTCACTACAACTTAATGAATGAAGTACGCAATTCTCATAATGGTTATACCTGCAGTTTAAAATCTAGTCTAAAAACTCTTAAAAATAGCACTATTTTTTTAAGTGCTTTGCATGCAAAATGGATCCTTAATAACTGAATGCACGCTCATTTACTTCAACAGAAAGTTTGCAAATAAAATATGCCATCTGTATCAAAGAAGTAGGTGAAAACGTAGATACAAGTTCAGAGTTATGTTTACTGGCGGAATTTTTATAATGGCGTCAGAAAAATGAGCGAACTTTAAGCACGATTAATACAAAAACACCTTGAAAATATAGCGGATGATACCGTACTGAAGTTGCATTACAACAGTAATTAAGTTTACCGGTTGATACCTGATTGCTAACCGAACATGCAGTTGTCAGATAGACGTTTGGTATTTATTAAAATTTATTTGTTCCAATAATATGTAGGTAATTCAAGAAGATATTTTCTACGAACAATATTGTCTTCAACCATTGAACTATCCTTGATACTTGATATACTATTGTGACTCTTAAATGGGGACGAAATAATGTCTTTATACTATTTTCTTGGGACTTTAGTAACGAAACGTTTTTAGACTCGAGTTTGTGAGGAAACTTCTTATTTTTTTTTAATGTTTTATTTATTATATTTAAACTAGCTTATGCCCACTACTTCGCCAGCGGAAAATCAGATGGATACACTATTTATATCTTCTTCGTTCTTAATGTTTGGTATATATCTATATGGAATTTTAACAAACACGGAAGAAATAGCAGAAATAGAATAGTAAACAAATAAAAAAGATTCCAATATATTATTATTTTGAAGGTTTAACTAGCGTAAGCCATATAATCGCCCAAAAACCGATTTTTTGATGACTTGGTAGTAAGTTTTTCTACTAAGTATACAAAAATTTAATTAGCCTCTAGTGTAAATATAAATCATCTACAAGAAATCTAAATGACAGTGAAAACTGTTTCAAAGTCCGTTACGTGGCTTAGAAGAAAGGAAGAACAAAAACCGATAGCGATTTTATTTTATACTCTGTTGATATTTGAGTGAATTTTCTAAGCATTTTAAAACCATTGAACTTAACAATCTATAAATGTACTTATTATATTTTGTAGACTTACTTAATTGATTGATAATTAAAACCATAAACATATAAGATTGATAATAAAAAAATGGTCCAACATTTCAGTAACTTCTGACTACCTGAGTACGCGATAGATAAACACAAAGAGCCGTATTCATAATCCAATCTTAGGTCGGTACTAGCTAGTACCGTATCAAAATAACAACCAAAACACTATCCTACCATAACACTGACATAAGAGGCATAAACCTAATTTAAGGTTAAGTTAGTTAGACTTCAGCACAGTCCTTATTTACGGCCGTGGATTGAAGTCTCTGTCAGTTGTGTGTTCTGGTAGCCATAAACATCCGCACTTAATTTAGTAGCGTGCTAAGTTTCGAGTATAATTACGCCTGAAAACAATTAGAAGCTCTCATTAGATAGAGACAAAAAATGAAATTGTCTTACAGCCGCCGTACTGATACGCATTCTAATAGGTTCTATGGCTATGATTAAACCCAATTGACTCATAGTCATGTCATGTCATGTTTGTAGTTAGTAAGTTATATTTGATATTTGATTACCTTTTTGTAACAATCACAATAATATTTCCATTTATATCAAATATTTTGACAACTGTATATGTCAGTAAATCCTATTTGATAGATAATTAGCTAATTCTAATGAATTTCAATTAGAAAAATCATTTATGAACAAAACTAGGCAATGTGTGAGCCTATAAAATTGAGGAAATCTGAACAATGAATTAATTTAGTTCTCGAGACTTTAGTAAGAAGAGCTGATTCTAATCAATTTCAATTCAAAGAATAATTCATGAGCAAAAGTAGGCAATATTTAGTCAATACCTAGTTTCAATTTCAATCTTACATAAGCAGAATGAAGCATTCCTAAGAAAACAGAATATTCTACATTTCAATAATCTATTTAATCCCAGATTTTTGCAAAAGTATGAACAAAATAACAATAATGTAAGGGAAACAATCACCGTAGTGAGTTTATGAAGTAGCTATTTTTTGTGTACCCTTCCCCTCTATTTACGCCACTGGTTCCACTTAATCATATTGCGTTCATACTACCTATATATACTGCCTTTTAATACATACATGGTCCTATCAATAATATGTATGTTTACCTGGTCCGTTTAATTATGGTGGCTATTTAAATTCACCCAACATGCGAATTCCGTAACTGATAGCGATTTTCATTGTCATTAAAAATCTGGCGTTAATGTTTGCTGTCGGTAAGCAAATAATTTTAATTAAAATTCAGTAGAAATTATTAATAATGTTACCTGACAGTTTATTCTGTTGAAATCACCACATCGGTCACCATCAAAATCCAACGAAGGCTGCGCATAGCAAATGCCTCTTCTTATGGGTATTGTTTTTGTCATGGAAGAACGATAGAATTTCTGATAAAGGTTTCCATTAGCTTTAATGAAATAACAATGTTTGGGAGACTGGTAAAGGCGCGTTAAATGCTGTCTATTTTTCAAATCGAAACCTTGAGAGGAATAAATAGAAATCATCATCCTCTCATGGGTTTTTGTTTGATCAGGCCATTTATTTTGTCGCTTGGAGTGAGTCCTGATTATAAAAAAATTGATTGCCTCTACAAATTGCCCCATAGCTACTAACTTCAATAAATAAATACCTACAGCTTGATAAATTTAAGTTGACCCATGGAAAGAATGCGGCAGAGATCTTTGATGGTCTGTTGTAACTGCGAAAAGAAGGGGAACGGTGGAGCTTGCTCATGACTGTAATGTGACATATTTTACTACAAAAATTATTCATTTAACAATCTCGGCCAAGTTCGTTAATGGACATTATCGGACAGGTAGTTTCTAAATGGCTATTGTCCAAAATCTTCTGGCTAAGCCATTGGTGCTATAAAACTTCTCTCAATTTGTAAGCTGCACAATTTAAAAATATTTTCCAGCATGGTGCACTTCCGGTTATACCGGAAACCGATATCAACTTCGTTATTTTAAATAGAATACCTTGTACATTATTATATTTTTGAAATTCTCTTTTAATTTTAAGGTGACTTTATGACATTATGTGTAAAATGTACCGTTTTAGAGAAAATGGGCGTTTAATCAGAAAACAATAGAAAATGTACTATGCGCCATTCTAAATAACGTAGAAACGAAAGCACTCAAAAGAATACGGTTTTCACCACTCGCCTCTAGAAGTAACGACCTATCGTCAAAAATATAAAAAGAAATTAAAACACCACCAGAAATTGATTTGAACTTAGTAAAATTTAAAGAGCAATAATTTCATTATTTCAAATAGAACGACCCATTTGTTCTCACACTATAAAATGCAGATTTTTTCCCTTTAAGAGAATAACAGGTTTCCCATATCTAAACCTAATAGTTTTCCTGTTATTTGCATTTTTTTAAAACATTGAAATTTGGGCTTGTTACCATGGATCTGCTTTCAAACTGGAGCTCTCAGTTTGCCACGTGGTTCGCAAACATTTTATGTTTTATTGTTTTTCTCTTTATCCTGGTTCTTATTGTTCATTATTCCTGTTGAAGTTTTTGTTGCCTTTGTTTTCCATTTTGTTTATTGCTTATTCGGTTTATTACTTTAAATATAAGAAAAGTGATGCTAATACTAATTGGAGAATGACTAGGAAATTGCCTGTTATCATTAAGAATGTATGCCCAGCGATATGGGTAGAAGACATCCACGTGTGGAATCATTTCAAGCTCTTTTACGGATATTTAACAACAGTGTCTAAGCTATGAAAAACATGAAAGACTTAGATCGGTACAGAGAGAATGTAAATCCTCATGTGTTGAGATATACCTACCGATACTCAAAATAAATGTATTCGGTGGAATAGAACAGAGTCCTTGGCCCTCATTTCTTCAATTAGAATTTAACTGGTAGAACTTTCAGTAGGTAGTACGTTATTTGTACTGAAAATTTGCAATAAATAGATGGCATTGAAATATTGATCCATAACAAATAAAAGTACGTGGAAAAGAAAAAAGAAATTTACAAATGTAACAAACAAAAACAACAAAATTGATAGCAGAACGTACGGAAAGCTGAATAAGTAAAAGGAAATCGTTTGCCATCCACGTAGGGTTTCTATTTGAAATCGTATCCATGGTAACAAGACCAAATTTCTTCCAAAAAATGCAAATAACAAGAAAACTATTGGATCTGGATATAGGAAGCCTTTATTCACTTAAAGGAAAAAAAAATCTGCATTTTATAATGTGAGGAATAAATAATGAAACTATTGCTCATTAAATTTCTAGTTCAAATCAATTTATGGTAGTGTTTTACCTTTTTTCATTATTTTTGATAATAGAACGATAGGTCGTTACTTTCTGAAGCAAGTGGCGAAAACCGTATTCTTTCATGTGCTTTCGTTTATACATTATTTAAAATGGCGCACAGTACAATTTTCTCTTGTTTTCTGTTTAAGCGCGCGTTTTCTCTAAAACGATACATTTTACACATAACGTATGGAAGTCACCTTAAAATTAAAATATAATAATATACTGTAACGTGAAGACTTACCCGAATAATGAACTACACACACTCACAAATGTAACAAACATTCCAGAAAACACGGGAGACATCAGAGGCAACGAGAATAAGTCCTGGTCTATTCTCGAAGCCATATATTGAGTAATAACCTCCAGATACAACGAAAACAACACAGGAATCATCTAGAGCTTTTTAGGTTAGATAGATAATGCTGATGGCAATAACAGGACAGTTAGTTAGTGATAGTCAGTCGGTCATCGATCATAGACAGTAGAAAGTCGAATATAGCCCGAGAAATAAGTGTGAATATAAATGTGTATATAGTCGTGTAGTTATTGGTATAAATAAATAAGTGAAAATAAATCGAACCCAGTTTTAATATAAATTCACGTTACATTGGTGTCAGTGTGGAATCAGTGAGTGATTATAAAATTGGACAGACTTTAAGAGACTGCGGTTTCATACAGATTTGAGTGTTTTTGAGACTTTTGTTTGATTTAAGTTTAAATTTAAGACTCTTTTGTTCGTTTCCTGTTTCGGTGTAAAGACTTTTTCTTTGTTTTTGTGTTAGTGTGAAGACTCTTTAGTTCGTTTTCCTGTGAAGACTTTTCGTTCGTTTTCGTGTGAATGTTAAGACTTTTGCTCGTTCTCGTATGTGAAGAATTTTGTTCGGTTTCGTGTTGAAGACTTGGAAAACTGTGTTGACTAATTGACTTTGTTAATAAAGACAATTCAAAATGAAATTAGTGCAGCTAACAGTGAAACAACTCAAAGAACAATTGGTGGAACGGGATTGTGATGATTCCGGTAATAAAGCGACCCTCCAGAAACGGTTAAGGGACACTCTGATTGAAAATGGAGACGATCCTGATATGTTCGGGTTCCACTCTCGAAAAAGTTTGAAGAAATTTCTAGAAATAATTATGAAAAATTAGAGGAAGTAAGCAGGACATTTGGGGTGAAATTCGATGAAGACTCGAAAAATTTTGAAGAAGTTTCTAGAACTCTTCAAGATGAAATAAAAGATGTTTCCAGAAAAAGTGATGCGAGGTTTGAAGAAATTTCAAGAACAGTTGACGAAAACTTTGTCATGGCAGAGAAGAACATGGAGCTACTGCAACAAAAAATTAAGACACTGGAAATGGCAGTTAAGGGTGCGGTCGAGAACACGCTGTACGCAATTGCAGCAATAAAAGTGAAGTAATCACAGCAAGCGGTTTTTTATTGAATTTAGTCGTTGGCAGCATTTGATGCAAATTTGTTTCCGACCGACAAGCTGTCAATCGCAATCCGTGAATGAAGGAACGACGGCTGAAATTATTTAAGATATAGATAACAATGAAACTGTTAGTTACAGGGAAACTGAACTGTTGATTTATATTAAGATATTACCTTTGGCATTGGATTTTCAACGCCATAAGCAACCATCAAAAATCAATAGGTATAATTTTAACATTATTAGCTCCATCAAATTCCTCTTTTGTAACTTTGATTTTATAATTTGTCCCGGTACTTTCATCCAACAAGATTAATTCCATTATATCTATTATTTTGAATGAAAAAATATTTTTATTGGATCATCTAAACATAAACCTACTTTGGAGGTAGTGTTCTGTGCTTCTACTCTCAATGCACTTGTTTACACCACCTCCACGGGAAAAGCAAAGTTAGCATTTGCAGTAAACTTAACGCATGCGCAGTATCGCATCTAATAGCAAACAAAACTTGCGTTAGTGAATTATAGACCACCAATTTTTTGCTGTGTGTTCTCGACCGCACCCTAAGAATGGTAACTGCAGTGGGAGCCAGACACTCAAAAGCGAAGATGACTTAGCCGCAGGTATCATCATCATTATTAGCGCTACAACCCTGGGTGGGTCCTGGCTGACTGCACAACTTTTCTCCAGATGACACGGTCTTCCATCATTCCGGGCTCAAAGGGAATATTCATTTTCTGTAGGTCTGACCTAATGTTATCTCTCCAACGCATTCTGGGACGTCCGAGTGGCCTTTTTCCTGTTGGGACCTCTTCCCATGCCAGTCTCACCAGTCTATCCCCATGAAGCCTTTGCACGTGTCCTGCCTATCTTAGTCGTTAGGATTTAGTCTCTTGTACGATATCACTGTCATTGTATAGTTCCTGGATTTCGGCATTAGTTCTGATGCGATATTGTCCCGTTGTCGGGTCATGATGGGGTCCAAAAATTTTTCTGAGGATTTTTCTTTCGAAACGTCTTAGTTTTTCCTCAGTTGCTTTGGTTATTATCCACGTTTCACCTTTGTATGTTATTATAGGTCTGATAATGGTTTTATATATTTTGATTTTTGATGTCCTCGTTAGGTTTTTTGACCTCAAGAGACCACCTAGCGCCAACAGGCACCGGTTTGCCGATTGGATTCTGCCTTTGCTTTCTTCGGTGATGTCATTGTCAGCTGTGATTATGGCTCCAAGGTATTTGAAACGCTCCACTCTTTCGAAATTATAATTGTTTACTGTGATGTTTTTTCCTATTCTATCTCTCCGCCCTGTTCTGTTTATGCACATGTAACTTGGTCTTTTCTTCATTGATCTTTAGTCCTACTTGTTGTTCTTTCGATCTTGTTAAATATGTCTTTCACAGTTAAGATTGTATCTCCAATAAGGTCAATGTCATCTGCATATGCTAGAAGAAGTTTGGGGCCTTTCAATGTTAGCAATTCAGTTTTTATTTCGGCTGCTCTGATGGCTTTCTGTAGATTAAAAAGTAGTGATGACAAGGCGTCGCCCTGTTTTAGTCTATGTATTTCGAAACTGTTTGATAGGCTGTTGTTTACTCGCACCTCAGATACTCCTCCTTTCATTTAGACCTTAGTCATTCGAATGAGCTTCCCTGGTATTGAGAACTCCGCCATCGCGTTCCAGACTTGGGTTCTCTCTATGCTGTCATATGCCTGTCGGAAGTCTATAAAGAGATTGTGTATTGCTTTATTATATTCCCATCCCTTTTCGATGAGCTGTCTTAGTGTAAAGAGTTGTTCTATTGTGGACCTCTTCGTCCTAAAACCAGCTTGGCATTCGCCCAGTGTGGTTTCTGCATATGGGGTTAGTCTGTGTAGTAGTATGTTTGAGAGTACTTTATATGCGGTGTTTGTTAGGGAGATTCCTCTGTAGTTGGAGCATTTTGATTTATCCCTTTTTTTGTGAATGGGTATGATGATGCTTTCCTTCCATCTTGTTGGGATTTTTTGTTCTTGCTATATAAGAGTTATTAGTTTATGGATTTGTCGATGTAGTATTTCCCCTCCGTATTTCAGAAACTCTGCGGGTATCGTATCCGATCCAGGTGCCTTGGAGTTCCTTAGTTTGTTAAGGGCCTTCTGTATTTCTTCAAATGAGGGTTCGTCAACTGGTAGGTCTACTGTGTTGTAGGTTTCCTCGTTGTGTGGTTCTTCTTGTATTATATTTAGGAGTTCCCCAAAATACCTCTTCCATTCTTCAATTAGCTTTTCCTCCTTGAATATCATGTGTCCTTGGTCGTTTTTGAGTGTCGGGGTGGATCTGTGCTTATGACCTCTCTTTTCCAAAGAAACAGCTCAATAGAATTCCTTGGAGCCCGGTTTAGGACGGTCTCTCACTATTGCTTCATACATGTGTCCTTCGTACTCTCTTTTTTTTCCGGCAGTTCGTGTATCGCTCTCTGCTTTCTCTGTTTTGTAGTTGTATCATTCTCTTCCTAATCATTTGTCTTTTCTCTTGCTCTTTCCGAATATGTCTTCGCCAGTCCTTGTGATTACTTCTGCGGTTGTCTCCCAGAGATTCTCTATTTCATTATACCCTGCCGCAGGTAGTATGAGGGTTAAGCTGCCAAACTTTGATGGAAGGTGCTCCTGGTCAACCTATCGAAAGCAGTTTGAAGCAGTGGCAATGGCTAACCAATGGACCGAAGAGCAGAAAGCTGTTTCGTTAACTGCTGCTTTACGAGGTGATGCAATAGACATCCTACGGTCTATTCCAGCTGGCCAAGCAAACTAACAAGTCCTGCTTTCTAAATTAGAAAATCGGTATGGAGATAGCCATCTTCAGCAAGTATACAAAGCCCAATTACGATCTCGCGTGCAACGTGCAAATGAGAGTCTGCAAGAGTCTCGGTAGCTCGTATTGTGCGACTAACATATCCTACAGCTGCCGATAGCTTCCTTGATGAAATTGCGGTGGACACATTTGTAAATGGATTAAGAGAGAGCGAGCTGCAGAAGGCGTTGAAGCTGGCCAGGCCGGAATTGCTAGAAGAAGCACTAGCTATTGCTTTGGAGCATGAAGCCGCTAGCCAAACTTCCCGAGGGCACCGTGTAAGAGCAATCGAGGAAGAAGACCAATCCAACAGAGAGTCCCTGTTAGACATGATAAGGAAGCTAGTTACGGGAGCGCAATCAAAGAAGAGACAGCCAATGTGTTGGAACTGTGGTGAGCTAGGATACGAACGCCGCAGTTGTAAGAAGAAGGTTGCACAATCGGAAAACTAGAATGGGTCGAGATGAGGGGGCAATCGTCGAACTGCAGAAATAGTGCCCCAGTAATTACGGTCAATGAGTCATCTTCTGGCGTAGCCTTGAGTTTATACATCGATGGTCAAATCAATGGAGAAGACAGAACTCTCCTAATAGACACCGGAGCAACAAGAACAATAGCCAGACCAGAGGTCATCACAGATCATTCCCGGATATTACCAACAAAGGTCCAACTCAGAACAGCGACTGAAGAGACAATAAGAACACATGGTGAAGCAAACATGACCATTAGCATTGGCAAGATCACCATCAAGCACAGAGATTTAATCGCTGACATATCTGATCAGTTTATTTTGGGAATGGACCTTTTGAAGAAGCTTGGGATTGTGTCGGATGTCAAAAATGGTGTCTTGAAGGTCGACAATGAAGAACTGCCCTTTCACGAGGATAACGAAGATGTCCGATTGATAACGACTAGTGATGTAATAATACCCGGCTATAATGAAAAAATATTGATGACCAACCCGGACGGATACTGCAAATCTGGAAGTCTGAGACTGGTAGAAGAAATGAATAAGAAGGAATTTTTGACAGCTAAAGCTCTTGTTCGAGTATGAGATGTCGTTCCTGTCAGAATAATGAATTTAAAGCAGAGTCCCATCAAGTTGAGCAAGGGAAGTATGGTTGGAAATTGTGTTCCTGTATCAGCGATAAGCTCTGTAAGAACAACTAGGAAACCATCCAGGACCGGATATTCGAAAGAGCTGATTGATGTGGTCATCAAGACTGTCCAGGACTTAGACGAGAAACAATTACGAATAGTGAGAGATATGCTTGTAGAATTCCAGGACGTATTTGCGATGGAAGAAAAATACAAAGGTAAAACAAATATAGTGACTCACACGATAAACACGGGGAATGCTCAGCCAATAAGACAGCAGCCAAGAAGACTTCCATTAGCTAAAAGAGACGAAGCCGAGAAAATAATTCAAGAAATGAGCAAACAAGGAGTCATTGAGCCATCAAATAGTCCATGGACCTCGCCAGTAGTGCTCGTGAAGAAAAAGGATGGTTCTACAAGATTCTGTGTAGATTACCGACTTCTGAATTCAGTCACTAAGAAGGATAGTTATACGTTACCCAGAATAGATGACACCCTAGATACTCTCTCTGGGTCACGATGGTTTTCGAACAAATGCAAGAAGCTCTTATCAGCGCACCAATCTTGGGTTATCCTAGGCATGACGGAATATTCGTGTTGGACACAGATGCCAGTAATACAGCTATTGGTGCTGTCCTCTCTCAGATTCAAGACGGGCAGGAGAAATTGATTGCCTACTTCAGCAAGGTTTTGTCCAAATCGGAGAGGAATTATTGCGTTACCAGAAGGGAACTGTTGGGAATAGTGAAAGCCTGCGAACACTTCCATAAGTATTTGTATGGTCGCCGCTTTCTAGTTATAAGTGACCATGCAGCGTTGAAGTGGCTCCTGCAATTCCGTAATCCTGAAGGACAAGTGGCAAGATGGTTAGAACGTCTTCAGGAATATGACTATGACATCGAGCACAGGGCAGGAAAAATTCATGGAAACGCAGATGCCTTATCCAGAAGACCGTTCAACTATAACTGCACCCACTGCTCGAAGATGGTAGAGAAGCTTTGCCCTATACGATGAACAACCGTAGAGAATGAGAAGTGACAGTCCGAACAAATGAAACTAGCCCAAGAGAAAGACTCATGGTTGAAAGTAGTCTTGGAGTGGATGCACCGTAAGGAGAGGCCGTATTGGCAGGTTATAAGCTTACGAAGCCCTGAAGTGAAAGCATATTGGAGCCAATGGGACTCTCTTGTGTTAAGAGATGATCTGCTGTATAGAACCTTTGAGTATGAAGATGGCACTGAATCCAGATTACAACTAGTTGTACCAAGGAGCAAAGTGCCGGAGGTACTACGTCAGCTATATGATGGAGCCTCGGGTGGGCATCTTGGAATCACCAAGACTCTGCAGAAGGTTCGGGACCGATTCTATTGTGTAAGTGTGAAGTGTGTGCAGCCAGCAATGGACCACTTGGCAGAAAGCGGTCACCTATGAGGCAGTATAATGTTGCTGTGGATATTGCGGGGCCATTTCCTGAAAAGGACAATGGGAATAAGTATATCCTAGTAGCCATGGATTATTTCACAAACTGGACAGAGACGTACGCAATCCCTAACCAAGAAGCATCGACCGTCGCCGAGGTGTTGGTGAAAGAATTCTTTTCACGTTTTGGCGTTCCTCTTGAAATCTATTCGTACCAAGGAAGAAACTTCGAGTTAGCCCTATTCCAAGATGTGTGCAGACTAATAGGTGCGAACAAGACCAGAAAGACCCCTTTACATCCTCAATCGGACGGAATGGTAGAGAGGATGAACCGAACCATGGGCAAGCATCTTTCTAAGGTTGTTTCAGAACATCAGCAAGATTGGGACCAGTACATCCATTTGTTCCTGATGGCCTATCAGGCGGCAGTGAATGAAACAACTGGTCAGACTCCTGCTAGATTAATGTTGGGGCGTGAGTTACGCGACAGAGTCGCAGGAGAAGGAAATGTCGACCAATTGAGAGCCAGAATGGATAAAGTCCATGAGTTAGCCAGACAGAACATCCCGCTTGCCAGTGATCGAATGAAGCATCACTACAATATTCGATCAGCTGATGGAGTCTTCAACGTGGGGGACCTTGTTTGGCTGTATAATCCCCAACGACGTCGAGGCCTTTGTCCCAAACTCCAAAGGCAATGGGAAGGGCCATATGAAATTATGAAGAGGATAAATGACTCGCACCATACGCTGCATCGAACAACCAGGAAGAAGCACGAGTGGCTCTTCAAGAAAAGAACGTTGAGGAGCTAAATGTCAGTTTCAACGACTTCATGTCCAACTACGCGGATCGGAAGAAGGTCAGACTCGGTGTGACAGTTGAAGTTCAACAAGACCTTTTCAAACTACCAGCCGACGTTTCTATTGCCTATTGTGTAGCGGAGGATCTACGTATGGGCCGAGGAATTGCTCTGGTGTTTAAAAGGAAGTTTGGAAGACTGGATGAATTGTCAGCCTAACGACCAAGAGTAAGAAAAGTTCGGCGACTAGCAGATGGTAATCCGAACCTCTTTTATTTGGTTACAAAGAAGATGTCTAGAGGAAAACCCACTTACAAGGACATCTGGCATGCACTGAAGAGCCTAAGAAATGAAGTCAAGAGTTATAACATCAAGAAGTTGGGTCTTCCGAAAATAGGCTGCGGGTTGGACGGGCTAGATTGGAAGATTGTAAGGAGCATGATCGAATACATCTTCCAGAACGCTGGTGTACAAATTACCGTGTGTGGCTTCAATCCAAAAGGAGTGTACTCGGGAAAGACGATAGACTGTTATTTCTTCAACAAGGGTGTTTGCCTGGCAGGAACCAAGTGCAGATTCCGCCATAGAACGGAAATCCAGCAAGGTACTACCAACGATGATTCTGATCGGAACGATCAGATGCTAAGGAGGGGGCAGTGTAACGTGAAGACTTACCCGAATAATGAACTACACACACTCACAAATGTCACAAACATTCCAGAAAACACGGGAGACATCAGAGGCAACGAGAATAAGTTCTGGTCTATTCTCGAAGCCATATATTGAAAAATAATCTCCAGAAACTACGAAAACAACACTGGAGTCATCTAGAGCTTTTTGGGTTAGATAGATAATGCTGATGGCAATGACAGGACAGTTAGTTAGTGATAGTAAGTCGGTCATAGAGGATAGACAGTAGAAAGTCGAATATAGTCCGAGAAATAAGTGTGAATATATATGTGTATATAGTCGTGTAGTTATTGGTATAAATAAATAAGTGAAAATAAATCGAACCCCGTTTTCATATAAATTCCCGTTACAATACATTGTATTCAATTTAAAATAACGAGGTTGGTGTCGGTTTCCGGTATAACCGGAAGTGCTCCATATTGGAAAATATTTTTAAATTGTACAGCGTATAAATCAATTGTTGTGTGTTTTTCGGTTATTGTTGCGTGTTTTTAAATAGTTTTTATTACTTTCGGATCTTGTATCAATTGACTCCGCAGCGATTTCTCAGGCCCCATACCGTCTAGAGACTTGAAATTTCGAATTCGTACTTAGTGCTACAATATTGGTAATTATAATTTTCTCATTCAACCAAGATCAATATTTTTTCGACATGGAACGACAATGTCGGACAATGGTATCCGTCACTGGAATTACGCACGAGCATGGAGCGTATATATACGTCTCGTTCTCTGGTATATAGGTACTCTCCCGAAGATCGTCTCTGATTATGTCGCAATTGTCAGACGTCAGACGTTGTTGTTAATTTAAAGTTTAATTTTGTGTTGTGGTAGACAAACAGTAATTTGTTATGGAATTGCTGTTGCTGGCAAACACATATGCACAAGTATAGTTAAAATCGAGAAAAGGATAGCAATAGTAGGTACTCATCACTCATCGGTACGGTTTAAATCTTAAATGCCTAATAAAAACTATATTTATTTTTTTTTTCAAAAATTTCACTTGTTCTATTTTTGTTGTGCGCTACCACTGGTGGATAGGTACTGTCGTGCTGGGATTCAATGGTAAATATTTTTTCCATGTTAATTATTGATGGAAATATTTACATAGTTTATGATATATTTATAGCATTACATTTTTTCTTTTTTCTTCTCTTCGCAATTTTCTAAAACGACTTGCAAATTTTAGGTTAGACAGGACAACGTCTGCCGGGTTCGCTAGTAGTGTACCTATATAAATAATGTGTAATATTTTAGTGTGTAAATAATTTAAAAAATGGTAATTTCATTTAATCATAATCTTTATTGCTCGAGTTAATTAGATATTTGAACAGGACCATCATCTAATTATCATTAGTAGGTACATTATCACAAACATTGTCAAAGCTTGACTGAAATAGAAAGTAATTTTTCAGAGCTGATTTGTTGCCCGCATTGTTTCAACTAACTAATTCTTATCAAAACTAGAAACTCTACCCAGAATCAAAAAAGTGAACCTGGACTAATTCCTACTGCAAAAATGACATACACTACCCCAACTAATCGTTATGTTTTCCCCGTTTCCCCTCTTCTCAAAATATCCAAAATATTCATTTACACAATAAAATGGACCTCACACAACATCGTATTTTTTATTTATTAGTCCGACAGCTCCATCAATACAACAATCTATCAAATCATTTGCCACTTTTTCGAGTCTCCGTCATCAAAACAGGCGAAAACGTGGGATTTTTCCGTCCCATTAATATACCCCCCGGACCCAACAAATTCGCATCAATCATTCGGCAGACACGCGAGTTGTGTACAAACCGACATATATATTCTACCAGGTAGGCAACGTTGTTGTGTAATTCATCTGATTATGCAACAATATGATAGTTTCTCATCATATATAAGAATAATATATATTTTATTCAATACATGACTATATCCCCAAAAACATCTTTTTATTGATTATAAAACCTGTCAAGAATAAGACGCTGAATTGAGTAAATGTAAAGATGTGTTGAAATAATGTGTTTTTTATTTCATGTCAAAATGTGAAAAAATAAAGACGTTTCGACCAAAATCTTTGTCTCTTTTTCATTTTGATTAAGAAATGTAATTTATTCAAATTAATAAATAAAAGAACATTTTTGGTCGGTTATGTTCTAACATCATATATATCTAGATATACTTTTATCTGACAGCATACAGAAGCCATCAATTTGTAATTTATGTCATTGATATTTCTCATATAAAGATTTGATGACCTGCAGAGTTGTTGTTATTAATATTATTCAAACCCTTATTTTCACAATCATCCACACAACCATTGAAATTACTCATTTGACTGACTTCAAACAAAAGGAGGAGGAACCCATACAATTCGGTTGTATCGATGCTTTTTTATTGCATTTCGCGTTTTGCATAGAAAACGTACTCCGATTTAGACGATTTTTGTTTCATTCGAAAGAGAGTTGAGAAATGGTCCATCTTTAGAAAAACTCAAATCCGAAATTACCTTCCTTCCAAAATTTTTCTCGAAAATCGAAAATCTGTGACAGAAGAATTAAACATGAGACCATATCCGGAAAAGTTTGAATTGAACATTTTTTAAAAAGGCTTACGGTTTTCGAGTTTCACCAATGGTAAAGTCTGAAATATGTGATGTTTGTATTTCCACTATGTGGAAGGAATAATTTTTTTATTGAAAATTTGAGACGGCCAAATTGAAGAAGAGATTATAGTAGGTAGCAACATTTAAATTGAACATTTTTTCAACAGAGTTCCGTTTTTAGAGTTACAGCAGTAATGTCTGAAATATGTATATCTGCGCCGAGATGTTTTGAGATCTCTGAATTATAAGAAATACAAGCAAGGCTAAGGCTAGGGCTATATATACGTGGGAAGAGGAAAGCGTATTATTGATCTTTCAACAATTTTCATGACTAATATTAGACTTAAAAGAGTGAAATAAATATTTTAACAGACTTTATTAGTTGGTGCACTGAAAATAACAAAATAATAATAATTCTATTGGTGCTGGTGATTTTAAAGTTGTGCCGTTGTAGTTTGTTGTTGTAGGCACCAACTCCAAATACACCATGCACCAATAGAATTCATATTATTTTGTATTTTTCAGAGCACTAACTAATAAATTTGGTCCAATTTTTTGTAAAAAATATTTATATTTAAAAAACTGCATGGTGTACAGCACCTACAGTCCCTGTCAGGTATGAAGGAGATAATACAAATGATTTCAACTTTTTGATGAATTTATATATTATGGTATGGTTATTATGATGATTCATCACATGACATTTGCCCCAGTATTTCTCGTAACAGATTAGAAAATGACTGAGGTAATTCATATAGATGTAACAAATACTCTTGTAACTATGTATGATATTTACTTTACATTCTTAATCTGAATATTCAAATGTAGTAGTTATTATTTGATTTGCAACATACTACCATAGCATAAGAAAAAATGTGGTGTGTCCACTCACATGACTTTCCTACCGCTCGCAGGCAAATTCCAGTGATTGAAAAATTTTACTCTATTACAATACTTTCCTTACATAGCGGTAGGAAAGAAAAAATCCTCTGGTCAAATCATGCTACCACTAATTTTTTTCAGCATGTCAAAACAAACAACAATGGTCATGTAACATTTTTTCGCAAGATGAATCGTTTAGACAGAATCTGAAGAAACATGTGGAAAATATGGAATTTTATTCAAGCATAACTTTTTTTGTGCTTTTTCTCAGAGATGACGCTGTATGTGGGTGGTAAAGGGCCCTCAGAACAATACTTTAGGCAAGTTTAATGAAAATCCCTAGAGCCGTTTTCGCGCTATAGCCTTGAGCAAATCACGTTTTTTTACTATAGCCCAACACCCAGTGTATACAAGATTCTCATTCAGTGCCACCGGCGAGTGATATTGGTACCAAACAAAATAAAAAAGAAAGCAACAAAATACACCGATCCGTTCCCGAGATAATGCTGTCACAGACAGACAGACGGACAGACAGACAGACCAATGGCTGGAAATATGTTTATTAGACTTAGAAAACTCTGAAACATCAACATTTGTAAAAATCTCGATACCGAAAATTTCACACGATTACAATACTTTCCTTATACAGCTACTATAGTAGCGTAGGAAAGTAAAAATATACCTATGCTGTGATACTACCTAGATAGAACGAATAATGGGAAGAAACTGATTATTTTAAAAGGAAATACTTTGTATTTTCAGTACGCACATAATCATTAATCTTTGGTTGAGATGCTGAAAATGCAATGGACTATGGAACGTGCTACGTGTTCACCCAAATATAGAATAATAGAGAATTGATTGACAACAAATCTTCACGACCGTTGAAAATTGATACTTACATTCGCAGGTCCACATTTTTGCGTTTACGTTTAATTGGGTCTTGTAGGAGTAGGTAATACAAGAAATCTCACGATTATAATAATTGTCCTTTATAATCAAATTATCTAGTTTTACCCGTTAACATACCAATTGGAAGATAATACATCGAACTATCAATAGAAAATCTATTCAAAGTATGCTATACTAAATAACATCATATACATGAAATTGCGTAATATTCAAACATCACTTATCTTTTTTCGAGCAGAAGTATTTTATTGATCAACATTGAAAGGAATGCACTAACCTGAACTAATGTAAGATGATACAAATATTTAGAATATCTATATGTCCATGCAAATATATTGGAACTGCACTTGTGTACTTACATACATATACTGAGCTGAATTCATAATTGCCCGGCTGTTCATTAATTATCAGTTTCAAATCTTTGAAATCGATCTCGGTCGATCTCGTTAATGGACATGATCACACTAGTAGTTTCAAAATGGCGACTGTCCAAACTTAAAAAAAAACTCATAAAGTAGCAATTAGTTACATGTCATAAAAAATAGGGTTATGAACTATTCTGACAAATTTTGTATGTATTTTTCTATAAAAGTGATAAGAAAAATAATAAAAATTAATATCGTAAAATTTACCCATCCGCTGCCTACGAGGCGTTGGAATTTTGTTAATGTTGAGTTCATAAGAAATTAAACAAAAATCGAAGAAGGCTTCTACCAAGAAAAAAATAGAGCAAACTGAAAGCTCAAGTAGAAAAACAAAACAAGGAACAATTAAAGTTACTTCCAAATTGGTGAAAGAAAGCCAAACTCAAAAGACACAGAAAATAAGTTACAGCTATAAATGCACGGTAAACATCCTATCTGCGCAAAAAGATATATGGGACAAATGAAACAATTAATGAATAACTTTTTCGCAGAAAGCTCTTCAAATATTAGGTACAGCGAAAAATTCAGTTCAGTAATGGATTTTATTCGGAAGTTCTTGGAAATGATAGATTAATTAAATATAAGGTACATATTTTTATATTTATATCCAGTCTAATTAGGATAAGAACAAATAAAGTAAAGATAATAATTCCCTAAAGCTAGTATCTGAATGAAAATGGTATTTTGTATGACGGTACCCATCACTTGATTCAAAACAATACATACAAAGCTATTATAGTTAATTCCTTATGGAATCCAAACTTGCAAGGAGAGAGCCATAACAAATGAATTCTGTTAATAGGTACATGGCTGCAAGCAAGATTATATAATTTTTTCCAATCCAGATTCCAGATGCATGTCATTGAAATAAAGTATTCACTTCTTAGGCAAAACTACGTGCTCTATCACCATTTTCTATTTTCATCAAAATTTCAAGCCATTTTTCGCAGAAAAAATATTATATTCATGTAAATAATAGCAAATTTCTAAGGTAACTTGTTGAAGATAAAGATTATGATATTTTTGAGGCAATGTCTCGGAAATGTTTAAATCTAGCTATATAATTTATCCTGAAAGTTTAATCATTTTTTATCTATTAAATCCTACAATAAAAAACTTTTATATGGCTCTTTATTATAAAAAAGCAGCTCTTCCCTTGTGTATAGAAAACAGACAAGGGTGTTATAAATATTCGATATATTATCGCAAGCGTTATTGCGATATTTGATTTCGGTACATTTTGTATTTGAACGTAAGCGATCCTTATACACTGTTGCGATAATAACGACATAATGTACCTAAGTAGGTACTGCGGTCACTGGTGACAGATGACCTTTTGTCTCGTAAAGGTACCTATTGCGATCGTTCTCACTTCAAAAAATTTTCAACGGCATAGTGTTACATGTATGTTAAAAAAGAAGTCCAAAATGTTTTTTTTCGAAAGTTCATTATATGTGCAGAATTTAAAACCTCGTGATGATTCTTGAGGATGCTAAACATTTAATAAATAAAATTCTTTTACTTATGCCAGGCTTTCGAGAATGTTTATTCTCTTCTTCAGGCAAAAGTCATGGATTAAATTATTCAATTACCTAAAAGCAAGAAAGATTAGATAGTTATCAATTAATTTGATGGATATGAAATCTTGATATAAAGAAAGTTTTAAGCACGATAGAGGTCGCATTTTTAAAGATATCTAGATCAAATATTAGCAGTCCTAATATCTCTGTTAAGTTCGTAAATGAACATGATCGAACTAGTAGTTTGAAAATGGCGGCCGAACAAATTATATTAAAATATATACAAAATAGCCTCTGATTAAATATCATCAGAAATATTTTCAAGCTGTAGATATGATCTGTATCTACAAAAAAAATTAAAAGCCGTGAAATTCCACTATCCGCTGGCTGCAAGCCATAGGAATTATTTTTTTTGCACTTTGTAGTGTGCACTTTCATCTACAAAATTATTGGTATAATTATTTCCCTTTTGGAGCAAAAGTTATTGTCCTTGGGCCCTGACCTTAACTTATTCATCTAAAAGCGTTTTTTTGAGACTTCGCTTCATTATGTTGAGTAGAACAACATTTTTATTCGCGAAAATTCTATGAAATGTGGAGATCTCCTTCAAGATCTTGCTCTTGACTTTAGGACTTCGGACAGCATTTATGCCCTATGCCTATGACTTCATAACTCAGTAACATTGCAGTCATGACGTCATAGGTATTTAGTACCACCAAGCTCAAATATTTTGTTTCGATAGAATTGTCCGAAAAAAAATCAGAGCACAGAGGCTGTCCCGATGCTTTTAAGATCAAGGGAAAACAGTTGAAGGAAAACGTAACATTTCCCCGAAATGAAAATTGATGAAGCGATATACGAAATCTCATAAATATTCTTTTTAAAAATTGGACCGACTTTATTAGTTGAAAAATGTTCAATTTAAATGTTGCTACATATAATTTCTTCTTTAATTTGGCCATCATATTTTCAATTTTCGAAAAAACTTGACCCCTCCACCCCCTTTGAGAGAAGTTTTTGTGGGGACATTTAGAATGTGGATTTTTTCTCAATGGGACTTGTTCTCAATAGTCCTCTATCAAATGAAAGAAGTCATGAAAATCGAAGAACGATTACAATTTATAAGGCGCGAACATGATTTTTTTTAGATGAATAATTTTAGGTCAGGACTATTATAAGCGTTCTTCTGGGGTTGAATTTCATAGTAGAATTTCTGTTTTATTTTCTCATAGGTTAGGTTAGTGGAGGCTTTTATTTTTTTAAATTTTACAGTTACAACCTTCTATTGGAGCTCAAATTTCTTATATTTTCCATAAAACTTCTAAGACGATCATTTTAGGATAATGAAAAAATATTTATTTAAATGTATTATCGTTTCATATGTTACATGATGCGACTGAAGAAAGATCTTCATCAAATTTTGTAAATTGGATACACAATTATTTTTTAAGTTTACGATAATAGTGGAAAACAGTTCAGGTGCCAATAACAAGCAATTTGAGCGAATGTAGCAGTTCTCGCGCTTATTGTGGATCTTACAATATATTCCAATCCTACAAGGCGAATGAACCTTGTACGAAGAACTAAAATTTACCACTCTATCATATTTTTAATCGATTTCTCATGGTATTTTCCTGATTTTTTACGTCCTGCTCTGCTACGAAAAAAATGTACGTACCTGTTCTGGTAGCGTTTGATTAGATGTTATAATATAACAATATATTGTAACGAACGAACCATAATAGATAGAGAGTTGAAATGTTCAGAGAATGTGACTTCCGCTATAACATCCATCCGTCCCTCTGTCTGTCAGACGTCTGTATCCCATGAACAGTAATAAGTAGATAGATAGTTGAATTTTGCTTTCACAATGGTACGGAACACTTCGTGTGAGAGTTTGGCTCGTTTTTGGTTTCATTTTCCTCTATGGTAAACGAGCACCGATTTTGATGATTTTTTATTATTGAAAGAGTATTAGGTACTGAGAAATGGTCCCATAATAAGAAAACTGATTTTCCCTAAGTTTGTGGAGGGGACAATGTTGTTCAAAAATCGAAAATTTGAAACTACAATATTTGAGAAGAGATCATATCACGCAACATTAAAATAAGGCATTTTTTAAAAAAAAGTATTTTCGAGTTAAAACTGTAGTAAGGTTTGAAATACGTTTTATAACAATATGTTTTGAAATCACTGAATATAAGTGAAAGTTTAACAATTTTGATGACGAATGATTCACTCAAAAATATGTTTTAAAAAAACAAGAACGACTTTATCGGTTGGTGCACTGAAAAATACAAAATAATATTAATTCGACTGGTGCTGTTACTTTTGAAGTTTGTGCCAAAATAAGTGATGAGGGTGTGTTGGCAGCCTGAATCGAGAAGAGCACGGCCGAAGATAACATTCCGCTGGTGATCTAGACGGACCCAAGCAGTAGGCATAAGGAAGTCGGAATTGCTACCCTTACGTAAGGCAGACCGCGTAGGTGGAAACAGATGGCAAGACGAGAACGAGCGAGAAGATGGGGGCAGATGGTTGCTAGTTGGAGTTAGCCAATCACACGCTGACCATACTCGCAGTCAGGAGCTTCGAGTAGTTCGGCCTCTTACTGAACCACCCCGGGAGGTGGAAGCACGGACTGGCTGTTCTGATGAAACAGAAGATTGAGAAATATGCTGATCCGCTGATTTCTCCTCCATTTGGGCAACGGGAGGGACCATAGAAGCAGCAGATGCCAGATGGAGAATAGTGTGGTGATGTTCTCCGCACGTGTAGCAGCACTGACCGGAACCGCACTCAGCAGTGGCGTGGAATGCCGACATGCAGTTTCTGCATAATCGCCTCTCAGTCACGAACGCTCTTCGCTGATGAATGGTCATGGATTTGAATCCACGACACTGGCGAATGGAGTGATTCGCCGAACAAAACACACACCCTGACGACGGACTAGAAGATGGGGGGACGCGCGCACCAGTTTTGGCGGGACGGCGAGAGGCCGGACCTGCAGAGGAAAGCACAGACGATGAGTGATCAGACGATAAGTGAACAGAAGATGAGCCCGCTGGTGATTGAGTTCTGGACAGTCTCTTCGGCGAAGGCACACGGGACGAGATGCTAGGAGTGCTTTCTAATACCCGTAATTGTCGAGTAGTGAACTCGAGCAATTGGGCTAGATTCGGAAAGTCATTTGCGGATAACTGCCCTTCGAACAACTGACAAGATGGCATCGAGGTTGCGCAAAGTTAAGGAAAACAGAAGATAATCTGCCAGATCGGGTATGGGCAATGCCTTGAGGGCATAGATGGCATTCTGATGCGTGGTGGCGAACTGTTTTAACTGGGATAAAGAAGAAACAGACGCAGGCCGCGAATCCAATATCTGGTTGACATAAAGATCAGCCAGCCGACGAGGGTTCTGATACCGATCGTAGAGGGCTTTGTAAGCGAGAGGGTAATTGACCGAATTCAACTCGAAGCCGGAGATCACAGAAGCCGCCTCACCTGAAAGAGCAGACGACAACAGATGAAATTTTTGGACCGGCGCTAGAGAATTGCTCTGATGTACAAGGGCATCGAACAGCGCGATGAAGCCGGGCCATTCCTCAACCTTGCCATGAAAACGTGGTAGCTCGACCCGAGGAATAGGAAGATCAGTAGAGGAAGACGAAGACTTCGCGACCGAAGAAGACGCGGTCAGATGACTGTGGACGGCGCGGATTTGCAGGCAAATTTCAAAAAATGCTGCGAATTTTGAAGGTGGTCCGTCCCGCTCTGGCTCCTCCAACTGAGAGTTGAGCCTAACGATCAACGCATCAGCCTCCTTGAAGTCCTTCTCCACCTTAGAAAATTCGGCTAAGTACATATTAGCCACATCTACTTCAGTGGTCAGACCTTTAATTAATTTAAACAAAGTCGAGGCCGCGGCGAAAGCATTCTCACGATTGACGATGCATTCGGAAATCGATGTGTTCAATTTATCAATTGATGGTGGCATTTTCGAACGACCCCGGTAGCTACGCAGGAAAATTGTTGAACAGACGATGAAATTTATTATAAACAGATGGTAAAAATGGTAAAATCGGATTGAAAGTAAGTATTGAAAAATAATAAACAGATGAAAAAAAAAGAAAAAAAAAAATTTATTTATTGAATCTAAATAACAAATTAGTTAATGAATGAAGATGATGGATTTGAAGTTCTAAAGTTCCGTGGTTTCGGCACCAATGAAGGGTTCCAGCGGAAATTTTGATGAAACCGATCTCAGATGATTATTGAGATGGCAATTGAGCAAATTATATAAAGGTACTTACCCCAGAGGTAGAAGATGGTCAGCAACCACTCATTCAGCAAGGACGGGGGGTTCGGGGAGAGGAGAAAAGGAAGAATGCCCTCCTCGGCCCTAGCGTCTTGGCGGTCACTGTTGGCTCTAGGCACTTCAATTTAATTTGCTCAATTTGTGAGATGAAAATAGATGAATTCGCGCACAGAAGGATTTAAGCACGTTTTCAACAGAAGATCGCGAGCACGTGGTCGTTCGACAAATACAACGCGAGAAAAAACAGATGATTATTCTACGAAGAACAGAACAGAGTCAGTGAGAAATATAATTGCTCGTTGAAGCCAATAGTCAGCTCTAAGAGGGGGCCAGAAGTCGAGACGAATTACTTGTGACGTTAGGCAGCCCAACTTTCACGACTTAACAATAAGTCTCCTATATTCTGTCTATAACTGCACTACTTCAAATTCACCAGCGCCAATAGAATTAATATTATTCTGTAGTTTTGAGTGCACAACTACATTGATCTGATCTGATTTTCATTCCTATTCGAGGGGGGGAGGGAACTTAGTGCCCGCCTACCACAGGTTGCAACGCACTAGAAAGGGCACTGATTATTATGGCATACATTTTTTTAATGCTCAACCAACAGACATTAAACAGCTGAATTTAAATAGCTTTAAATTAATAGTAAAAAATCTCTCTTAAAATACGCCTTCTGCTCCCTCGAGGAGTTCATAGAGCGTGATTTATTGACATTTTAATCTGTTATATCTCTCTCTCTCGTTGTTTTTCTTTTTTCTCTTTTTTATTTATTAAGTATTTACTGTTACTGTAAATTAATTTAATGCGTCCAACATTCTATTGTCATTTCAAACAAATTTTATACTTTTATATACCCTGTTGACCGGTAAAAGCATTTTTTGTAATACTTTACCAATAAATAAACTAACTAACTAAAAACTACATGAAGTGAATCAAATGGAAAAATACTATCAAGTCGAATAAGTAGATATAAAATAGTTATTTATTATACAACGGAAAAAAGTATTAGATTTTAGCTCGAGGTTGTGTTGTCGACTGACGCAAAGCGGATTTAGACAAAAAAAACGAGAGCTAAAATCTAATATTCTTCCCGTGTATAACACATTATTTTTTTCTGTGACGGGAAAAACAATGATTTAATATTGAATAAATATTACAATATATTATTGTCAGAAAATTATTGAAGTGAAATTTGAAGTTTTAAACTGGAAGGTACTCACAGCGACAATTAGACCTGCGTTGCTAAGGAAACCTTAAAAAGAATCAAATATCTGTCAATTTAATTCTGTGATTTGATATTAAAATTGCGAACGTTATTTGTTTGTAAGAAATGTCACATAAAACTAGTTATTTATTATACAAGGGAAAAAAGTATTCTATTTTTCCTGTTGATAATACACTATTTTTTCTGTGACGGGAATAACGATGATTTAATCTTGAAAAAATATTACAATACGTATATAAAAGTCAGAAAATTATCCATGTGAAATTTGAAGTTTTAAAGTAGTAGGCGACAATTAGACATGCGCTGCTAGGGAAACCTTTAATATCAAATATATATATACATATATATATATATATATATATATATATATATATATATATATATATATATATTTATATATGTATATATATCTCATCATCATCAATCAGACCATATTTGTCCACTGGTCTCTGGTGGTCTCTCTGTGTCAGTCCCAGCATTGACTCCATTACACGCAGTGACACTCTGATTTTCTGCACTGCCATTTTTGTTAATTTCAAGGTCTCAGCACCATAAGTAAGGACAGGTAGAACACACTGATTGAAAGCCTTCTTTTTTAAACATATTGGCAAATCCGTCTTGAATATATGTCTCAAGTTCCCATAGATAGATAGATAGATGTTTATTTAACCACGTTTTGTAAATACAATTGTAGCAAGTCTTGATAAAAAAAATATAAAAACATATAAATTGACACATAAAACTGATAAAATAGTAGCTAAGAAAATAAAATACAGGTATATGGTTATAAAATGATAGCATGTATTGGAGTGTAATGCTCTCTTAAATAGAAAGATAGTCTAAATACTCTTCAATCGAGTAAAAAGCATTCTCGAGTAAAAACTTTTTAATTTTTGTTTTGAAACTATTTGAAGACAGAGTTTTGAAACACTCTGGAAGGATGTTGTATAGTTGGAAATGGGGAGAATTCTTCACAGATTTTTCTAGCCTTAATCTGGGCTTTCTAATCAACACAGCTGAACGGGTGTCGTAGTTATGATATGCCGAATTTAATTTTAAATTATATTTATTTTTGTGAATATCTAATAATTGGTAAAATATATATAAAGAAGGTAAAGTCAATATCTCTAACTGAACAAAAAGTGGTTTACAGTGCTCTCGGAAGCTGGCATCAGCAATTATTCTAATGGCTTTTTTCTGGAGTCTAAATATAGGTAACATATATGAAGACTGGCCCCATATTATGATACCATAGGATATTTGAGAATGAAATAACGAGTGGTAAACAATTTTTAGTGAATTTTGGCTTATCAGTCCACGTAATTTTCGAATAACGAATAAAGTAGATGAGAGTTTACCGTGTAAAAACGATGCATGTGTGCGCCAGTTTAACCTATCGTCTAATCTCAATCCCAGAAAATTGACACAATGGCCGTGAGCAATACCTGCAGTTGTTGAGAAAATTATGTCTTGTGTCTTGTCGATGTTGAGCTTAAGACAATTTTGCGTAAACCAGTGCTCGGCCCTTTTCTTACTGACTATCGTTCTATTTTCTAGTTCCTCCAGTGACTTGGCTCTGCAAATTATTGTATTGTCATCCGCATAACACACATTTTTGTGAGGTAATAAATAGGTAAATAAATCATTTATATAGACTATAAAAAGGAAGGGCCCTAAAACAGAGCCCTGAGGCACCCCACAATCTACTGGTTGAAAATTTGACATGATACCATTTAGATCTACACACTGAGTTCTTGATGTTAGATAGGATCTTATTAAGCTAAGAGGAAGTCCTCGTACACCATACCGTGACAGTTTTGTTAGTAAAAGCTCATGGGAAACGCAATCGAAAGCCTTGCTAAGATCACATAAGGTAAGACCTACATGCTCTCCATTTTCGAGGCCTTCGACTACGCCTTCCACAAGCTTGGTTACAGCTTGAATAGTGGAATGGTGTTCACGGAAACCGAATTGTGAGGAACATAGTATTTTGTATTTATCAAAATATGAGTTCAATCTGTTTTTGAGAATTATTTCGAAAACCTTCCCAAAAAGGGGAACAATGGAGATTGGACGATAGCTCTCTGTTGAATCCAAGTCTCCTTTTTTGAACAGAGGAACCACTCTAGCTATTTTGAAACAATCAGGGAACTTGCCTTGAGCAATACATATGTTAAAAATGTGAGTTAGAAGTTTAATCAGACTTGAATTTATTAGCTTGAGAATATTATTATTTAAATCATACACATCAATGCTATTGGAATTTTTTAAACTCAAAATTGCATTCTCGACATCGTTTTCTGCTACCGGTAAAAGAACAAAAGATTGTGAAACTATGGGAATGTCATGTAATAAAGCATTCTGCAAGTTTACGTCAACTGTCAGGCTCTTGACAATAGCTGATGCTACGGATACAAAATAAATATTGAAATCCTTAGCAGATAATTTTTCAGTAGTTTGTCTATTTTTATTATTATTTCTCTCAAAATTTACAATTTTCCACATATCCTTGCATTTATTTTGCGACTTATTTATATATCGATCAAAAGCCATTCGTTTATTTAAAGTGATACTTTCTTTATATTCAGAACGCAACAGGTTATAAGTGTCTTTGAGTATTGGGTGTCCCGAATGGTCAGATATGAATTTAATTGTAGAAAGATGTTCTCTTTGTTTCTTCAACTCATCATTGAACCATTTTACTGGTTCCTTATTACTAGAGACATTACGTAATGGTAAGTTTTCACAAATTAACGCTTGGCATTTAGTTAGCAAGAATCTAGACATATATTCGACACAACCAGAGTCATAAAATAAACTCCAGTCTATACATTTAAGACTATTATTTATAGATGTAACGCCTAAAGAAGTGATTTTTCTTACTTTATGTCTTTGGACTTCTAATTTTATTTCTTCTCTAATCTTAATAAACTGACCATAGTGATCGGAGAGGCAAGGTTCACAAATACCTGATACAAAGCTGCTCGGATTTATATTTGTTAGAATATTGTCAATGCAACTTCGAGAGCCACTATAAACCCTTGTATATTCTGTTATGGTAGGGAAGATACCAAAAGAGTCCCCAGTATTAATTAATTCAGAGAGAATATTCGAACTGATCTTAAAATTTATATTAAAATCACCCAATATATATATCCTATTGTAAGTATCAAATAAATACTCAAGAAGCTGTTCAAAAATCTGCAAAAACAATTCACCATTTCCAGAGCAAGACCTATACACGGTAATTATTATTTCTTTATTAGAAACAACTGCAGCACAGAGTTCTACATCAATTTCTCTACAGTAAGGTTCCAAGTTTAGAACTTTACTTTTAACATCATTTCTTGCGAAAATACATACACCTCCATGAATGTGATATTTTCTACAAAAAAATGAAATTAACTTATAATTACTTACATTGATAAGACTTAATACATCCTTATTACACCAATGTTCACTAATACAAACAAAATGATACTTTTGACTATCGAGAAACAAAGACAGTTCAGCAGTTTTATTACGCAGACCCTGAATATTAATGTGAAATATTTGTAGGCTATAATTATTGTTGGCACTAGTTAAATTTTGCGTTTGAATGTTGATTGAGGTTAGTCCACTTTCTTGTTCTTCCCTTTTGCGTGAAAAAACTTATTAATTCTAGCACCTTCCGGCCATATCGATGGTTTCAAAAAATTATTTACGTTACTGTGAAATATACCAACCTTAAATGAAGCATATCTATCGGGAAATTTTGATTGTATTTTCTCACATGTGGCTTCAGAAAACATAGTTTTTAGATAATCTACTAAATCTTCTGCAGAAGTCGATGGATCTAAATGATAAACATGATAAAAACTGTAGCTAGGAACTGCTCTGAGATTGGAATTTCCAGCATTCAGGCTACCGGTTCCTATCATAGTTTGAGTAGACCGCCTATTTCTTTGGTATGAAACCTTTTTCCAATCGTTATCTTGGTCATCTTGAACTAAATTGATAACTTTAGTCATTGTTTGTTGTTGTTGTGATTCCAGAACAGCATTAGACAGCTGCTGTTTGGTTATGTTGTTAATATGTCCATATGCAGCCTAATCCTATTCGTCTAAATAGTTCGCAGATTTGATTATCTCTATTTATACGGCATTCATGGCCTAGATATTTATAAGACGTGGTTTCTTCAACCTGGGTTCCATCTACACACCTTCATTGGGTACAAGGTTTGTCCTGAGCTGAGTTTTTGCCACATTAATTTTTAGTCCGACTTTATGGGAGGCAGCAGTAAGCTGTTTCAGCATGGTCAAGACGATCCGCTATTGGTACAATGTCATGTGCAAATCTTAAGTGTGTTAAGCTTTCAGCGTTTATGTTAATGCCCAAGCCCTCCAGATCCACAGACTTAACATATACTCGAGCAGATTCGTGAATAATTTCGGTGAGATAGCATCGCCCTACCTAACCCCTCTGTTTATGTTGAATTTATTGGTGCCGTCCTGTAGTTTTACGCTAGCTGTGGCATTCTTGTATATACTCTCTATTAATAAGGTATACCGACGGTCTACAGTCGGACAGTGACTTTAACATCTGGTACTGATTTATATTGTCGAAGGCTTTTTCATAGTCCGCGAATATTAGTGGTTTATTGTATTCGATGGTCTTTTCTATAAGGTTTTTGAGTACTTGGAGATGACCGTTTGTGCCGTAACCTATCGGAAGCCGGCCTGTTCTCTTGGTTGATAAAGATCCAGTTTTGTTTTTAATCTGTTTGCTATGACTCTAGTAAAAAACTTATACATGTGTGATATCAGAATTACAGTTTCATTGCTTTGGTATCTTGCCCTGTATAAGACATTCATTAAATATTGCTTTGAGGTTTTGCAACAACTTTTCGCCTCCTAGCTTAAGAGATTCAGTGACCACCTCGTCCTCACCAGGAGATTTGTTATTTTTTATTTCCGAGATCGACTTTTGCCTATGCCCTGATTCAGAATTTTGGGAATCGATTCGCGTCTAATTTCCCGTTCGTTTGTATCGTACAGATCTTTATAGAAATCCTCTACTATTTTTAAAATTTATCTTCTGTCGGTTGAAGTTTTGGCTTCTTTGTTTCGCAGTTTACAGATCTCTTTCTTCCCTTTGGAGAGTCTCTGCCTTTTAAGCTTTTATTTTCTTCGGTTGTTTTCGTAACCATTTCTGTGTTGAATGTTCTGATGTCATCACGAATACCTTTAGCTATATCCTTGTTAAGTTGCTTCAGTTTTGGGAAGTTTACATCGTATTTATTTTGCAATTCCCTTCTCTCCCCCATCATGTTCTTGGTCTTATCACTTACTGCTTTATTGCTCTGGTTGCTTCTAGCACAATTCGTTTTTCTGCCTGTTTTATAGCATCCACTATATTTCCATTCAACTCATCTATATCCACATTTAAAGTTGATGGAGTCTTTTGCTTGTTCAGGTGTTTGTCTATACCATTTCGGAAGGCTTCTGTGTTATTGGGTGGTGTCCATTTCTTATTCTTTGTCCATCTTCATTCGTTCTCTTCCAATCTTGATGGACACCTTTGATCTTATAATTCTATGGTAACTGCCTACAGCAAATTTGTTTAGAGCTGTTACATCATGGACTATCTCTTTTTTGTTGGAGATAATAAAATCTATTTTAGTCTTTATACTGCCGTTTGGGCTAATCCATGTCCACTTTTGTTGTGGTTTTTTATTAAAGAAAAATAGAGTACAGACCATTTTCCTGCAAGAAGCTAAGGAGTCTACCGCCTCTTTCATTTCTTTCCTCATATCCATATCTTCCCAGGGGATTTTCCGACTCGTCTTGTCTTCGTCCGAATTTGGCATTAGAGTCACCTATTAGTAGGGTGTAGTGGGTGGGGCATATGTTTAGGGCTTCATTTAAGTTATCACAGAAAACCTCTATTTCATCTTCTTCGGAGGTTGATGTGGGGGCGTAAGCTTGTATAATTTTCATGCTGTATCTTGTATACTCTGTCACCTGTCAACAGAGATAAAATGTCAATTTTTTCCCCGTCACAGAAAAAAATATATATTCACTTATAGAAAACCCTAGGTAACTTTGAAGAGTTGAAAAAGTTCTGCTAAATAAGATGTGCTATTTTAAAATTGTAGGTACTATTTTGGATATTATTAACAGTATTGTGGAAAAATATTCAGTTGGGATTTTCTTTAATCTCTTTTATTTGAATGTTTCGCAGTATTTCTTCAGGCTTCTAAAAAGTATACTTTTTTAGTGGTAGTCTGTTTACGTTTATGCATGAGTGGAAGGATTTAACTATTTATAAGAAACACTTTAACTAAACATCACATCCATTTTTAAGATTAATTTAATTTATAAAGTGACTTATATCAAATAAACACATGTCAATTATATTTCATTAGAACAACTAACTAGATGGATTAATTATGACTGGCTGGCTGAAAGATTTGAATTCTAACACTCCCCTCTCAAATCGAACGTCATCAGAATCTGTCAATTAATTTTAAACCTAATCTTTTCACACATTTCTCATGACTAGCACGACTTGGTGGCTTGGTTAATACATCTGCAGTCATCTCTTGAGTTGGAATGTGTTGGACATCAACCAACTTATCCTTGACTGTACTCCTGATGAAATGGTATCTTATATCAATATGTTTCGTCCTCTTGTGAAACATAGGATTATTGGCCATACATTCAGCACCTCGGTTATCAGTGTAAATTCTGATATTACTGAGTTCTCTCAGTCCAATCTCAGTCATTAAGCTTCGAAGATGTATAGCTTCTTTGAAAGCTTCTGCTAGGCTAACATATTCAGCCTCTGCTGTTGATAATGCAACTGTTTGTTGTTTCTGAAATCTCCATGAAATAGCTGCGTTGCTTAATATAAAACTATAACCAGAAAATGAGCGACGGTCTGCAGGATCATTTCCCCAATCAGCATCAGAATAGCCAACAATTGAATCTTTTGACTTAGTATAAACTAAACCTAAGTCTTTGGTCCCAACAAAGTATATCAGGACTTTCTTTAAATTCACGATATGACATCTTTTAAAACAAGTTGTGAATTGTGCCAATCTAGCTACAGTATTTGATATATCAGGTCTTGTAGCAACTGATAAATAGATTAAATCACCAATAAGCTCACGATAAGGAAATCTTTCTTGTGAACTATCACATGAGTCTTCTTCGACATCCTCATAAGCCTTCAATTCTGATGGAGTCGAAACTGTATTGCACTGACTCATATCAAAACGATGAAGAATATCCAGGATGTAACTTCTCTGTTGTAACACCACTTTATCTTTGGTTTGGATGATCTCAAGTCCTAAACATTATTTTGCTAATCCAACATATTTAACTTCAATTTTTTCTCTCAGACCTTGCTTAATTTCTTCAATCCACTCGCCATCTTTGGAAGCAATCAAAATATCATCTACATACAATAATAGGAACAGTACATTATTATTACGTTGAGCTTAATAAAGGCATGGCTCACCACACGTTGGAGTTAAATCAATTTCTTTCAACCTTTTATCAATAGCTTCATTCCATTTTCTTCCACCTTGACGAAGTCCATACAAAGCTTTGTTGAGTTTACAGGCATCACCACCATCCTTTATAGCTTTTAAAAGTTCCTTAGCCTTATACTTCATATTTTGATAATTACATTGAATAATTCGATGTAGCATTTGCTCTAACATATCTGCGATTTCCATGATAACTTCTTCAGTGATTAGGCCATAACTAGCAGAAATAACCATTAGCAATCGAAGAGACTCTAATCTTGCTACCGGGGCGAACGTCTGGTGATAGTCAACTCCAAATCTTTGACTATACCGCTTTGCAACTATCCTGGCCTTGTAACGATCTCTAACACCATTTTGCAGAAACTTCTTTGTTAGAACAATACGAGATCGAACTATATTGTGTCCTTGTCTGTATTTTATAATGTTGAATGTATTTTTAATCAAACTCGTTCCGAGGCTTCTTTTTCATCACTACTTAATGCTTCATTGATTGAAACTTCTGCCATACCAGCAAATATATCATCAGTATCGTTTTCTCCATCAATGAATAGATTATCATCACCAACTTTACCATTTGGAATACCCTCTTCACTAGCTTGTGATTCGTGAAATATTATTCGTGGTCGGCTTTTGTATCCTGTACGGAAGAATCTAGGTCTGCCACGACCCCTTTGAGGTTGATGATTCAATGGCACTGATTGTGGTGTTCTAGATTGACTAGACGAACTGCTACTGGATTTACTTTGTCTTTCCTTTGGACTTTTCTTAGGTCTAGGTACTAGTTCATTTGTAGTCTCCAAAAACTGTATCACATTATCACTATCTGACGAAGTATCTTCACCATCTTCATCTTGATCATCCAGGAAATCTACAAGTCTTTCCTCTTTAGATAACTCTGAATTATCTTTTACAAATTTTACATCTCTGGCAATTACTGTTTTTCTTGTATCAGGTAACCACACTCGGAATTATTTTGCTTCACGAGGGTAACCCATAAATATACCTTTCGTTGATCTCGGAGCAAGCTTATTATTTGTTGGAAGCTTGTCCAACACATACACTGGAAATCCAAAAATATGCAAGTCTGATAGATCAGGTTTCTTTCCATTTAACTTTTCATATGGAGACATTCCACCAAGAGCCGACGTTGGCGATCTGTTACGAATATAACAATCTGTGGCTACAGCATCAGCCCAAAATGTCTGAGGAAGTTTTGATTGAAGTAACAGACATCTCGCCATTTCAACTATTTGCTGTTGAATCTTTCTGCGACTCCATTTTGTTGAGGAGTATTTGGAATTGTAAGCCGACGTTGAATACCATATCTTTTAAGTAGACCGTCAAATTCATTACTAAGGTATTCTCTACAGTTGTCTGACTGAAGATACTTAATACTTTTTCCTATTTGGTTCTCCATATGGCTTTTGTATTGCTCAAACGCCGAAATACTCAATTCTTTCGTCCTAAAAGGTATACTTCCAACCATCTAGAGGCATCATCTATAAATGAAACAAAATATTCAGCTCCATTCAATGATTGCACTCGCATTTTGCCAACAACATCTGAATGTAACATTTAAATAGCTCACTACATGGTGATTTACTCTTTACATATGGCAGACTGGTCATCTTCCCTCTGATACAAATGTCACACTCAGGAATCTCTATTCTTCCAGCATCTAGGCCCATGGTATCTTTAATAATTTTGGTCACATCTCTGTAATTTAGGTGGCATAGGCGCCGCCTCCGTGGGTGCTCCGGGGTTCAGGCACTCATGAGATCGGTCTCCGTGAGTGCTGAGCACCCATGAGAAACCCGAGTGAATTTACAACAAAATTGAGACGTCTCTGGGATTAGCAACTATGCCGGACTTTTATGAAGATGATTTTGACCCTGATCGACTAACACTACATAGAGATATGTTTCTGAACATTATGTGTAAATCGAAAAACATTGCTATAAACAACCTCGAAGATGCAGTATGTTTCTTCAAATTTGATGAAAAAAACTCTGTGAAGGAATTAGTACCAGAAGTTTTTAAATTTGTGAGAATGCTACTTACTATTCCCGTATCGACGTGTACGGCTGAACGATCGTTTTCCGCTTTGAGAAAGCTAAAAACATACTTACGCAGTACTATTATCCAACGTCGGTTAAATGATCATTCAGTACTGTATGTCATCACAGAAATTGTGGATCAGTTTGATCTTAACACAGTCGCAGACACTTTTTGACCCACGAACCCAAATAGAGGAGGTATACAAATCGACTGTGTTTTTTCTTGGTTCGTGCGCGCGTTTTATATAGTAAACGTACTCCGAATTTGATGATTTTTGATTCATTTGAAAGCGGGAACTTGAGAAATGGTCCCATATTCGTAAAAAATCAAATCCGAAATCCCCTTCCCATCAAATAACCCCCCGAATGGGGTGAAGGGGTAAATTTTTCTCATAATTAAAGACAGGACAATATCCGGAAAAGTTTAAACTGAAAATTTTTTCAAAAAAGTTACGGTGATATTAAAATCTCAAACATGAAATATCAGATTATATGTAGCAACATTTATAATAAACATCTTTTTCCTAAGAGTTACAGCGCGGTGGAAAAATGGTAAAATCTAAAATACTTATGCGTATTTCCGCCGTGATGTTTTGAGATCTCTAAATAATAAGTACAAGAAAAAAAATATACGTGGGTAATAGGATAAGTACTATCTTCTATGGTATTAGTGAACGCTCAACGATTTTCGTGACTAATGTTACACTCAAAATTATAAAATAAATATTTTTTCCAAAAAAAATGGACCGACGTTATTAGTTAGTGCACTGAAAAATACAAAAAAAATATTAATTAACAGCACCAATAGAATTAATATTATTTTGTATTTTTCAGTGCACCAACTAATAACGTCGGTCCAAATTTTTGTAAGAAATATTTATATTAATAGGGCTACTGTACCGTACTGTATTTCATTTTGTTTCGTGTTGTGTGGTGCTAAAAGTAGGTAGTATGAGCTATTGAAATAGAGTTTCTATTATTTGTATGTTCCTATGTGCACTATACCTATAGTTACCAGTACCAAAGAATGTAGACAGATTCAGTATACATGCGACAATCACTTATCTATGAGACAGATATTTAATATTGTAACGTGAAAACTTACCCGAATACACCAACACACACACAAATATCACAAACATCCTAGGAATCCAGAAGCATGGAGACTGTACGGATTTGGATTGTTCTCGAATGAATATATTTGAAATTCATCAAGAACAATATATTAGAAGGAAGAGAAGCTTCGAAATAGGAGGTTAAGTGGATAGTGGATATATGAACAACACACGAGAGCCACTCGCAATGAAACAGAACACAGTCGGTCATAGTCAGTGAGTTGAACGCGAGCTAGCAGAGCACATGGAACATAAATAAATATAGCTGTGAATAAAAATGTGTATATAGTCGTGTAGTTGTAAGTGTAAATAAATAAGTGAAAATAAATCGAACCCAGTTTTAATATAAATCCCCGTTACAATATCTGTTTTATTTTTGATTTGGATATAAACCCCGAACTTGTCGAAAAATAACCTTCGGGAAATCTTGAACGCTTTAAAAAAAATACCCAACTTATAATAGACAATACATTACAGTCGATGAGGTTTTTGAAAAGTCGGCGCCTATGTTAGGTGGCCCAATTTTTCATGCCATGATCGTAGATCATCTTGACTGACATGAGCAAATACCTTATCAAACTCGGAATTTCGTGAAAGAAAATATAATTTTTTCTTTCTAATTGCACTGAGTCTTACCTTACCTTCTTGATCCATAATTACTGCGGAATCTTTGGTAAAAGTGACACTATGACCACTATCAGTAATTTTAGCAACTGATACTAAATTTGATCTTTGATCAGGAACAAATAAATTATTCTTCAATTCAACCTTTGGACATCCATTATTATGCAAAGGTATCACAACCTTGCCTGACCCTTGAACATCCGTTGACGAATTACTTGCTAAATGTAGCTGTCCACCAACTGATTCTTTCCAATATGCAAACTCGGTTCGGTTATTACATAAATGATTAGTACATCTAAAATCCATGGTTCATCTGATATTAATTTACAATGATTATTTACTTGAGAGAAAGCCCCAAAGCACACAGCGTATAATCGTCTGCTGCATTAGCTGTTTGTTATTGCTCTTGTTAAACTTCTTGAACTTATTTGTCTTGTTGTTGTTTCGGCTAGCCATAGCACCTGCTGCTTGTATTACTTCATCATTATTTTGTGTGTCAGCATGTTCTAAGATTTTTGCTTTCAAAATTTCAGCTGATGGCAATTCATCACGAGCTTCAATTGCCAATCTAAACTGCTCAAATTTTGCAGGCAAACTATAAAGTAAAGCAATAGATACTACATCTGGATGAAAATTTATTTTCATAGCAGCCAACTTATCCAAAGCACCAAAAAATCACCGAATATGTTCTCTCACATCACCTCCTTCTTGAAGTTTAGTAAATAATAAAGTCTTCAATAACTGTGCCTTCTTCAGAGGTGCAAACACACTACACAACTAACTTAAGCCAAATATCTCTAGAAGTCTCACAATCTCCAACATGATGCAGCTCATCTGCTCCAATAGACAAAATTAAATCTGCTTTCGCTAGTTGGTCTTTCTCAATCCACTGATCACGTTCAATTTGCCTTGCGACGGCATCAGTTCCAGTCGAGCTTGATGGAATAGTTTTTGTACCATCAACGTAACTCCAAAAAACATTTTTCACTAACAAAGCTTGAGCATGAATCTTCCAGGAATCATAATTGTCCATTTTTAGCTCACAGATCTTAAATACACTCATCTTTATTTCTTATATATTGACGGGACGTGCCAATATAACATCAATTTCCACACCTCCAATCATTTGCATTCAATCAACCACTGGGCCCATAACCTGTTAAGGTTTATGCGTGAGTGGAAGGAATTAATTATTTATAAGAAACACTTTAACTAAACAACTAAACATCACTTTAATTTGTAAGAATAATTTAATTTATAAAGTGACTTATATCAAATAAACACATGTCTATTATATTTGATTAGAACAACTAAGTAGATGGATTAATTATGACGGACGAATTTGGCTGAGAGATTTGAACTCTAACATAATCTTAATTCAAAATGGAGACAATATTGTAACGTGAAAACTCACCCAAATAATAAAATACACATACACACACACGAATATCGGGAAGAACACCACTCCAGAAGCACAGAGAATATGGGGCCCGGTTTATTCCCGAATAGTAACATACAGCAAAAAGAACACACGAGAACAACTCGATGCATCGAGACTTTTTTAGGTTAGATATATAAATACATGCGTCAATCACAGATAGTCAGTCAGTCAGACAGTTGAGTGTGTTTATACACTAGTACATAGAACAGTGAATATAAATAGAGCACTAAGCGCTAAGTAATGCTGTGAATATAAATGTGTATATAGTTGTGTAGTACTTATTAGTGTAAATAAATAAGTGAAAATAAATTGAACCCAGTTTAATTATAATTCCCGTTACAATATCCTGCTTTTGCTTACGTACACCACTTCAAAAACTGTTTTCTTGAATAAGTCGGCCTGTCAGGTATATTGAATTTTAACATACAATATTTTTAATTTTAGGGCATTTTGAACAAAACTAAGTCTGTAGGAATTTATATTTTCGACAATCCTGCTATACGTTTTTTGACCGACTTCACCAGAACGAAGGGGGTAGGTATACAATTCAGCTGTATGTTAGCTTCTCTTATTTTTGGATGAACACGCGTTTAGTATTTAGTAAACGTGTTGTGATTTTGATAATTCTTCTTTTATGTTGTAACAGGAATTCTGAGAGATAATGCAATTAATGAGAATGAAATTCATCATGTCCCCTCCTCCAAATGACCTCTCGGAGGAGGGTAGAGCGGCAATTTTTTTGAAAATTGAAATTGAGAGACAGCAAAATTAAAGAGATTATTTCCTGAAACGTTATAATTGAACATTTTTCAAAACCTTCAGCGGTTTCAAATAAGAAAAGAATGAGTTTACAAAAAAAATGTATATCATTGTACCTATATTTTTTAAATTTTGTATTTAATTTATTTCCTATTAACACTCAAAAATGTGAAATAAATAACTTTTGACAAAAATCAGTACCAACTTTATTAATTGATAATACAGTTATAGGTAGATATAAGACTTTTGGGACAATAGAATTAATATTATTTCGTGAATTTCATAGCACCAATTAATAAAGTCGGTCCTAGTTTTTGTAAAATTTATTTATTTCTCACAAAAAGTATTCGGGTCTTACTTGGGAAAGACATTACGTTGATTAAATTGGCACAACGATCGTCGAAGAAAAATAAAACCAAATAGTTCCGATTCTAATATCACCCGGTTTGAAAATCTTCAAAAAGAGAGAATGAAAATAAATTTATTACATCATTCGGATTTTTCACACTTACATAAAAAACAGGATTCCAATTTCAAATCTTAGGGACTGGGCTATTAAACCCTTCAAACTTTGCTCCATGATATTACCATAAATTTTAAATAAAAATACAATCTGCAGAAAATCTAACCTGGCCCTGGTTAAAAGCATAGGTATCAGAGCAAAACACTGTTTAATTAAACAGAGCTTAAAAGTGAACAAATCCTCAAAGCGTAGTAAATATCAATTGCTGCTCATAAGAGGTGAACTTCTTCTTTTCATGAATTACAAAAAATGGATTCAACGGCAGCAGACAGGTATGGATCGAGGACACATGAAAAGGGAAATCCTAGGATAAGTATAAGAGTTAGAATTGATTGAAGACTAGTGATTACCCAGATGTCGAAATAAACAATTCATTAAATTTAAGTCTCAATTTTATTGGGGTTCTTCTGTATAATTATTGGATATATTTTTATTTTATTTTATTTATCAATTTAAAATAAGAATTAAGAATACTTATACAAAAAATTCTCACAGGACATAAAATACCAAATAGCTGGCGCACCAGCACAATAAACTTATTGTTCAAAAAGGGTGATAAAACAATACCAGAGAGCTACATAGGAATAAACTTACTCAGCACGGCTCTGAAACTAACAACAAAAGTCATAACTAACAAAGTCACCAACGAAATTGAACTAGCAGACGAACAACAAGGTTTCAGATCTGGACGATCCTGTAGTGACGCAGTTTTTATTGTCAGGCTTTATAGATCTCCAAAAAGCATTTGACCTTGTAGAACTAAATGACGTAGTTCACCTATTATATAAGCGTAACATACCATCAAACTTCACTAAAATAATTAGTTATAGCAGAAACAACATTCAGGCCAGAATTAATAAGAAATTAACACAGCCTATACCGGTCGAGAGAGGCATACGTCAGGAAGATTCATTAAGCGCTATGCTGTTTAACCTCTTGATGGACGAAATTATTAACGGGATCCGAAATATGGATATAGGATATAAAATGAGTGAAGAAACCATATCCATTACTACTTACTTACTATGCAGATGACGCCATACTTGCAGAGAGTGAAGATGACTTTCAAAAACTCTTACATCAATTCAATATGACAGCGAGGAGATTTAACTTGATAATATCATCAAATAAAACAAAAAGTATGGTAATCGCCAAAGATGTAATAAGAATAAGATACAAGCTGGAAGTGGACAGCAAAATTATCCAACAGGAAAGGAATAATAGCTACTTAGGAATACTAAGACTATGGAGATACAGAGGCAGAAGTCGCCCAACAAATAAGCAAAGCCAGCAAGATGCCTAAAATACACGATATGGCGCAACAAGCATGTACGGAGAGAAACAAAAGCCAAATTCTATAAGACAGTAGTTAGACCAATTATGACTTATACTTTTGAAACAAGACCCGATACCGCGAAGGCAAGAATGTTGATGGAAAGAAGTGAAATGAACATAGCGAAATAACAGGGAAAACACTATGGAACAGATAACGTAACACAGACCTAAGACAAAGGTGCAACATAGAGAACATAAATGACTGGATAGTAAAAAGGGCAAAGGAGTGGTATACCCATATAAGCAGAATGGAAGAACACAGGATAGTAAAGCACCAAACGGCCGAAAGAGCATTGGAAGGCCGATAAAAAGATGGAGTGATAACCTGAATATCCAATAAAGAGGCACCCGAAGATGAAACATGCGCGAGCCTATTAAAGAAGTAGGAAGAAGAAGAAGAAGGAATAAGAATTATAAAAAACATGCGATGGACAAGAACGAACTCTGGTCTGATGTAAGCTTTCTAAGAACGGCAACTATGGTAACCACTACACCATCTGAGAATTTCACTTGAAAATCTGATATATCAACAATTATAAATGGCTGGTCGACGTCAATTCACTTTATTTAATTTAATGTATTTGTATATTATACAAGTAGAACCCGGCAAACGTTGACCTGCCTGAACAACACCTGAATTTACCAATTTTCAAGGCGATCGGTTAAAAAATGTGAAAATTATGAAGCACATTGCAGCGCCATCTAGCTGCGAGACCCAACAAAGTAGAGTCAAAACATTCCCAATGCCCATATAGCTATGTGTAGGTATCAATGTTCATAGTGAAACGGTGTAAAAGTTCATGCACTGTAGCGCCATCTAGCGGAGAGTTATAAAAATAAATAAAATATTTTCAATACTCAAATAACTAAGCATAGCATACTAATTTGTATGTCAATCGGTTAATCGCTTTAGCAGATGGTGCTCTGCAACGCTATCTTATGACAAGCTGTGTCATTGTAGATAGCATAAAAACCTTCTCCTTAAAGGTTTTCTGCACTCCTCCTCTATATAAACTTTAATTATATCAAATCAGATATTCGTCTGTGAACGCAACATGATTAAGAAGGGGTATAAAGTGTTCTATTCACTTACCTATTATGATATAGATACCGACGCAGAGTACGAAGTAGAAGAAGAATGAGGAGATAAGAATTGAGTTAGAACACCTATGTGAGAAGTATGATCAATAAAATAGAGGGAAAATCAACACAATGTGCTTATATATATATAAATTTCATATAGCATTACTAGCTGAAATTTTGGAGAAAAAATTAAAACAACTTATCAAAATCCATTGGATTTTTTAATTAAAACTTCTTTCACCGATATTTTAGATAAGGCACAATAATATCGAGGCGCGGTTAACACTAGCTTGTTTGTGCGTCATTTTGTTATTTTATTATGAAAAGAAACGAATATCAGTAGATTTAATTTATTCAAGATAATTCGTAATTTCTGTCGTAATATCGAAAAATACCCTCTACTAGCGATATTTCAAATTACAATCACATATACACGTATTTCAAGAATACTTAACTTCATATGAAAATGCTCTTACTTATCTATTCTAAAAGCGAACGGTCACTCATCACGCAATCTAAGAAACTACAAGTGCTAGAAGTCTAAAATCTTGCATGAGGGCTCCTTTTAGAACATAGGTTTTTGCAAAATTCTACCCCTAAGGGGGTAAGAATGGATATCAATGTTTGTATGAAATTTCTATAGTTTTAATAGTAGGGTTTTGACTGTACATTAATGATATTTAAGGAAAAATAATATGGGCCTTTATTAGAGCAACAGAAGCCAAATTGAATACAGTTTTCACCGATGTATTACTAGAGGTCTGTCTGTCTTTCTGTATGTTTGTACACGCATCACGCAAACACTACTACAAGGAATGAAATGGAATTGAATGCAGTTTTCCACGAGCACGAAGTCGCAGGCAAAATCTAGTTAGTTATATTATTATTTTAATCTAATGATATAACCTGTATACATATGACGAATATTTTTATATATTAATATGTAAAGAGAATACGATGGACCCCTTTGAAGCTTATTGTGGTCACGGACGAATATGTGATTTGGCATAGGTAAGTAAAGTTTATATGGAGAAGGAAAGCAGAAAGCTATAAACACCTAACTCGGTTTCTATTCCAGAGCATCTCATTTTATAACTATTCTTATTTGAAGAATTGATAGACAAAATAATATATATATATATATATATATATATATATATATATATATATATATCCAATAATTATAGAGCTATACCCTTTGACAAAAGAACTTTAATAATGTTATATTGAATGAATTAAGGTCGAGTTTTTACCATAGTAAGTACCTACTAATATATTATCATAAAACATTTTGTTTCCTATTTTCCATAAACATTCGACAATATATTAAACTTTTTCATCTAACTTAATAATAAATTATAGTATATTGTATAAACTTTGTGGCACAAATGGAATACAAATAGACTTTCCAACGAGTTTGTGAAACTCATAATTCTGCTTTATTGAGAGAAATACATTGAGAGAATTTCCTCGATAACTTAAATCCATGTTCATATTTTCTTTTTTATCGCACCAATATTCGACATTTCTTTTGAGGCCGTAAATATATTACAGCTACGTATTTCCTTTATCATCTTAATAACAGTTGAATAAAATATGATATTCCATCCCTTCCATATATGAAGTAGCAAAGAATGGTGAAGCACTTACATTATTATTATTATTATACAGTGTGACTCAAATCCATGCTAAATATATTTGTATCTTGGTAAATATTTAAGTTACAGAGTAGTTTGAATATTAAATGGGAAAAGTAGTTCAGAATTTAGAAAATTCTAAATCTGATATAAGTTATTGTAACGTGAAGACTTACCCGAATAAAGACACCCACACACACAGAAATATCTGAAAGAACACTCTGAAGCCCCGGAAGCACCTTCATTACTCTCGAAGGAATATATTGGGAAATACATCCAGAACAATATATTAGAACGAACGAAATTTCGAGATAGGAGGTTAAGTGGATATAAACGGAGTCGATCACGGACGTTGACAGTTAGTGATAGATAGTCGGTCGGTCATAGATCATAGACAGTAGAATGTCGTATATAGTCAGAGAAATAAGTGTGAATATAAATGTGTATATAGTCGAGTAGTTCTTGGTGTGAATAAATAAGTGAAAATAAATCGAACTCAGTTTTAATATAAATCCCCGTTACATTATAAAATAGTGAAAATTTATATTTTTATATTCCATTGTGGATTATAAAATAAAAATTCGTGGATAAGAATATAATCTTGTAGATAATATGTCTAAAGCTATAACAAACAAAAATAAAACAAAATATAATTAGTTATCCTAGAATGAACCGTTCAACAGGAATATGAATAAACTAATAAACAGATTCACTCACAGAACTTTCCAAACTGTCTCCAACAAAATCAACCGATTTTAATCGTTCGATTTGCTCGAAGGACCCTTTTTTAGCGAACCATTCCAGACAATCAATGTTCATATTACATTTCTTCTCAAGCCTAACCGCTTAGCCATAATATGAATAAACAGGTACAAAATTTGAAATTTCATGCCATAACATTTTTCCTGCTTTTTTCTCAGAGATGTGCCTTGAAAGTCTAAGTTGTAATAGTCTAATCTTGCTGGCCTTAGCAGCTGCTTCCATCTTATCAATTGATATACCATTTATTGTGTTTAGTTTATATTTACAATATATACAGGGTGGCTAATCGAAAACGAGACATTTTCAGGAAGAGTGTCATTATTTTAGGAGAATAATGACACTTTTTAATTCAAGTGGGTCATTTTTTTTTCGATATTTTTGACTCCACCACTTTTACTCCCTAGTGAGGGTAAAAATCACCCCAAAATATTTAAATAGCATTGGGGGTTGAGTAAGATGTCTTTTAACAGCTCTTGTAATTCCCTTTACAATAGTCTTAGTAGAGGTCTGAATGGCGCTTTTCTTACATCCCGTGGGGGCGTCGAGTTTACAAGCTGAAATTTGGCAAAATCGTTACTTATTACCTACTTTGCTTAAATCCAAAAGCTGAAAAAAATCGGACAGTGCAGAAGGGCACAAGAAAAAATCGAAATAATCGCACCATTGTAAAGAAGAAAACGTTATTGATTTTTTGATATAAATACAATACAGATGTTTGTGGAAATTATATATTTTTTCAGTTTTTGAAAGTCGCGAAATATACGTGCCTTTATGGAGCTACGCTAGTCAAATACCTAGTTGATTATCTCGGAACAATACCAGGCATTTACTAATTAATTTTCAGAGTTTTTTTCCGTTTAACCCGTGGTATCTCGTAAACGAAGGCGTCAATCGAAAAAAACTATTCTTTGAAAAAGTTTCTCGCGTCTTTCATTCTACCACCGGTGTAAGATTAATAATTTTAGGAAGTGAAATAGTGAAGTATTTTAATTAAATAAGATGCGGTGTCAAAATGCACGGCTGCGAGTGCGTCTACCACTTCGCGTCTCCACTACCGACAACGATGTCGCATTCGCATCTCACTTTAACCTTTAACACCGTAGCTCCATCGCTCCATCCCTTTTGCACGACTTCCACTTGCTGTTGCTTATTGCACTCGTGCACAACTCTTCTTTTCCTATGTGTTTTTTTGTGACAAAAAAGACTGTATCCCTAAGTGTAGTTCCATTGTACCAGAGGGTTGTTTCAGGGTTTATTGTAAATACCACAATTACCTAGGTATTATAGGTACCTACGTTGGAGTAATAAAATGGACAGTACAAGTTCCGAAAGTGAATAAGAGTCATTACTAAAATTAAAAGTATAAACTGGCCCAATGTGCATAGTATGCAAGAAAAATTTCCAAACCTTCATTGAGGCCACTCAGAGATGCGTTAACGAAAAACTCTGATATTGACATCCATAGCATTATCTTGGAAGGAAAAAATGGAATTTGCAAAATGCCATTTGGCGCAAATCTTGTAACTTACATTGGAAAGAAGAGCATTAAATGTTTGGAAATGAAAATAAAAAGAGAAGAAGAATTTAAGTAGGTACATGGGCATTAAACAACCCCTTGTTAAAATGCTGGGCAAAGATATTTTCGGTATAAATAAGTGCGTTTTATGTCCAAAACGATCAACAGCCCGGCGTTTGTCGCAGGTTACGTCTATGAACATCGAACATAAAATAAATTCCATAGTCGCAGTCAATTTAGACGTTCTTGAAAGAATAGGATCAAAGATCAAACGATATGATTGCCATGGAAATTAAATACCATACAGGTTGTTTACTACCAGAGTAAAAGAGACTGCTTAAACATAAACATGTGGGTATTACAAGTAAATTCCCCATAGATACAAATGTCGAAAAAGACAAAGCTCTAGATTTCATTACCGACAAAATGAACAATAGTTAAGGAAAATATCTAATCGAGTCATCTTATGAAAATCGCTTAAATACCCACTTACCTTCCATCACTACAGAATATTGATTTTAAGATATAGAAAAATGTTCGTAACATAATAAAATGTAAGTATTTTGCAAGTACCTTTAGTATAAAAAAATTAAAAAGCAATAAACTTTACGATACGAGTATGCAGTCAGCAAAAGCAGGATAGAGCTACGGCGTTAAAGTGAGATATAATATTGTTGTCGGTAGTGGGGACGCGAAGTGGCAGACGCACTCGCAGCCGTGCATTTTGACACCGCATCGCATTTACTTAAAATACGTCACTATTTCACTTCCTAAAATTATTAATCTTACACCGGTGATAGAATGAAAGACGCGAGAAACTGTTTCAAAGAATATTTTTTTTCGATTGACGCCTTCGTTTACGAGATACCACGGGTTAAACGGAAAACACTATTTCCACAAAAACCTGTATTGTATTTATATTAAAAAATCAATAACGTTTTCTTCTTTACAACGGTGCGATTATTTCGATTTTTTTTCTTGTGCCCTTCTACATTGTCCGATTTTTTCCAGCTTTTGGATTTAAGCAAAGTAGGTAATAAGTAACGATTCTGCCACATTTCAGATTGTAACCTCAACGCCCCAACATTTTTAAACGATTTAACGGGGACCGTGCACTCTACTTATATAAGCATTTTAGGATTCAACACCTGTGCAAATTTGATTGGTTGATTTCGAATATTAGACCAATAAGGGTAACCTGTCAAATCTGACCAAAATGATGAACAGTACACAGAATTCAACACATATTTTGAATAACCCATTTATTTTTTTATTTTTTTATCTGTCAATTACAATAATATCATATCATAATCACTATCTTTGACAGTAGGTATATAAATATAATGAATGAATTCGTCTACTTTTATTTCAAGATAATTACACAAAAATTAATCAAAATATCGACCAATATGGTATATTTAAACACATAATTAAATAACAAAAATTTCAAGTTACTATTTATATTTTTTATTTTCTCTGACTAATATTGTAAATGATCCATAAATAAATACTTGATACGAAATATATGTAGAGCAAACTATTCGATCTGTGAAGAATTTTTAGTAGAAGTAAAACAGAAACTTGTAAACACAAATAGGACATTCGATTTAAAAATCATGATTTCTATTTGTGTTTTTGTACGTACATTTTAGCCTTCTACGGTGACTATATATATATATATATATATATATATATATATATATATATATACACTTGAGGATGTGATAGCTCGTCCAAGAATATGAAAAAAAGTCTATATTAACTTACCCCCTAAAATGCACCATTTTCGAGATACAGGGTGTAGAAATTGAAAAATAAATCGTTTTTTGTCAATATCTCCTGAACCGTTCATAGTACACAGAAAGCAGCTTTTGTAAGCATTTTCCACTCATAATACCTAAGCTAAGTTTTGAGTCAGAAAAAAATGTTTGTTAAGTTATAATTGGTAAAGACTTTGAAGGAGTAGTCGTTGTTTTTCTACCCAATTTCTACGCCAATGAAAAAAGTACGGTTTTGAGGTGCCCCTTTGAACCGCCAATGTTTTCTACACAAAAAAGGTACTGTTGGTCGTGAGCTGTAAAGTCGACCGTTTTCGAGAAAAATCAACTTTTATGTTGAGAAAACACGGTCAATTTTAGCTTTTCTTACATGTTCTAACGTTTACATAAATTTTGTTTGATTAATAAGTACAAAAATTGTATTCCAAAAAATTTACCATGTTTTTTCAACATAAAAGTTGTTTTTTTTTTCTCGAAAACGGTCGACTTTAGAGCTCCCGACCAACAGTACCATTTTTGTGTAGAAAATATTGGCGGTTCAAATGAGCGCCCCAAAATCGTACTTTTTCCATTGGCGTAGAAATTGCGGAGAAAAACAACCACGACTCCTTCAAAATCTGCAATTATGATTTTTTTAAAAAACTTAGCTTTTTATGAGTGGAAAATGCTTACAAAAGCCGTTTTCTGTACGATAAACGGTTCCGGAGATATTCCCAAAAAAAAGATTTTTTTCAATTTCTACACCCTGTATCTCGAAAATGGTGCATCTAGGGCAGTAGCGGCGTTAGGGTGGGGCCTGGTTGGACGATCAATTAGGGCGCCGGATATAAAGGGGCGCCACAGGCGCCCCTTTATTTTCCCTTGATCTTTGAGTGACCCAGGCCAACTTAACTCTTAAATTTCCAAAATTTTGCGAAAAATTGTTGTTGGCAACACTAGAATGGAACACATAGTGTTCAATCTGGCATGGTGAAGGCCTAGTAGTAAAACCAAAAAAAAAGTGTTCAATGCGTTTGATCAAGAGCCGTATTTTCTTGGTCTTTTTTGTACAATATAAAACAGATTTCGGAAAAACCTGAGCTTATTAAAATTTGTAGTGATCTCCAATTGAAATTAACTGTAGAGTCTAAATCAGATATTATAGATGGTTGTATGTTCTGTGATGAACTTGTAAGTCTGAAATCTTTTTTGCCTGATCAGAATGTAGTTACCCCTATTTTTGTTTTAAATTTCATCAAAGATCGCAACTTACAAGAATTGTTTCCAAATGTATGGATAGCATTGTGAATCTTATTGACTATACCTGTAACAGTTGCTAGTGGGGAGAGGAAGTTTTCTAAGCTTAAGCTGATAAAAACATATCTGTAATCAACGATATCTCAATCTAGATTGACCAATTTTGTAACTTTGTCAATCGAGAATGATATTGCTGAAAACATCGACTTAGATAACCTAATAAAAGAGTTCGCCGATAGGAAGGCTAGAAAAGTAAAATTTTATGATTTTTAGCGATCACAAATTTGAAATATTTATATTTTTAAATTTCTGTTAATACAGATAGTTTGTGAATTGTTTGTGACGCGTTTGGTTTTATGTGACTCAATATTTAATGATTTATTAGATTGTTAAATAATTAACACCCATTAGCCAACACGTCTTGAAAATAGACCTTACATTCTCTATTTTTCACTCAATTGTTAAATTTACAGTGTCAATAAATTTAATTTGGACGATCTTGCAGTTTAGGTGCCTTAATTTGGAACTCTACATTGCGCAAGTGCAAATTTCAAAAAATCACGCCAACGTTGCCAGATCTTTTGCAGTCATAAGCATAGACATCTGAACACTTAGACCAAGCATTCCATTCATAACATATATCCAAAGACGATCTGTTATTGTTAGAGAATTGTTTTGGTATTTTCCATGTGTAAGAGAGAGACAAAATTTTCCTATAGGAAATTTTGGCAACAGTGTACCTCTGTAGAAGCGTATAAATGTGTAAAGCGTAGTAGCAGCACTCAAATTATGAATGGAACAACGAACGACAATATTCCGACTAGTGACGAAAGCCGACGAATTCATACGGACGCCTAAATTATATTTTCCTGCGTTGCCGCACTTAACTCAATCAATCGATATCGATTGATGATCCTCTTATTTCACAAATGAAATATGTTATTTCGTGTTGTAAAATATAAATTTGGTACATAATTTAATCTGCAGGTGTTTCTGAATAATCAATAGTAACTATTACAACGACCACCTCTTAATTACGTCTGAATGTATTTGATTATTGCTCTATAAATCAGAAGTTGCTATGAAAAATAAGAAGTTTGGCAAATATGTTAATCGTATCAGTCGGACACGAACCATTATGGACCAGAAGAATAATGGTCTTGAGATATTAGATCGCTCTGAAAGAGGCTATGCGTGGTCTAGGTGTTCAGATGTCTATGGTCATAAGATATAAACAGCGTGTTCCTAAATAAAAACCTTTGAGCATGGAATTACCATAGACATCTGAACAAGACCAAGCATTTCATTCATAACATGTATCCCAAGGCGATCTGTTATTGTTAGAGAATTGTTTTGGTATGTTCCATAGACATCTGAAAACCTAGACCACGCATTGGCGAATCCAGCCAAGCGCTCGCCCTCTAATGGGAAAAGTGCCAACTGACAACAGATTGGTAATCGTTTGTTTACATTCGTATCTGTTAACACGTGAATTTCACTCATCATGCCGAAAAAAACTGTTTTTAATACAAATTGTGGTGTAATATAATTGTCACAGCAGAAAAATAAGTGAAAGACAATCCATTTTCATAGTTTTCCCAATAAAGGATTAGGATTTGTCAACACTATGAACAATTTTGGAGTATTCGAGAATGAGGATTGAAGGTTAGCTTTGGACACAGTTTTAATAATGTAATCAACTCATTTATATTATGTTCTCAAAGTATAGCTTTAATATTCAATATCTACTGTGTATTACAGCTCTAAAGTTATTAGTAACTTACTTGCTCTATTCAGAAAATTGGCGAAACATAATATCGAGTCACTGTACTGCTTAGTTGAACACTTGTTTGTACTAGAACTGCTTTCTCAGATAAAAATACTTGCTCTTTTAAGGAAATATGATGAACGTCTTGTATATCTTTAGATGTTGATGTACTTTTTATTTACATTGATTCCCTCAGCTTTAAAATATCTTATCTCAGGATTTTCTGGTGAAAGCCGCTAGCTAATCGTTATTGTTTCAAATTATCAACTGAAACGATTTCCAGTATAACTATGACAGAATCCATAAAACTTGTATATTTTTTATTTAAAACGAAGAATAAAAAATCACTTGCGTTCAAAATGGTCGTTTATTATCATTTACACAGAAATATATAAACAAAACTGCTGGCAAAGTCATTTCAATTTCATTTATATTGATGATCACCACCTATTATACATTGTCAGTTAATATACTGATTTCTGAAAATTGTATTCTATCAGATATATTACTATTGTTGGAAACTCATATTCACGTAAATGTACATAAACATAAAAACAATTCTTGTATCTCCGCTTTCATGATACCAGCAACTATATCTGCAAGATGAGCAAAATTTACATGTACATAATTATTTCGCTTTGTAATTTTAATGAATGATTGTACTTACTTAATATTAATAGATGCTTATATTATAATAACAAACGACTATTTTTATTCCAAAACACAATAATTGCCCTCAAACACAGATCAAAACACTCACATTAACGTAACCTCATAAAGATTACATAGAATCAGCTGTTCTTTCCAACAAACATTACCTATCTACAGTGGCGGCCTCCCACGTGGTGTGGTAATTGGATTCGCCAATAGCCTCTTTCAGAGCGATCCAACATCTCAAGACCATTATTCTTCTGGTCAATAATGGTTCGTGTCCAACTGATACGATTAACATATTTGCCAAACTTCTTATTTTTCATAGCAACTTCTGATTTATAGAGTAATAATCAAATACATTCAGACGTAATTAAGAGGTGGTCGTTGTAATAGTTACTATTGATTATTCAGAAACACCTGCAGATTAAATTATGTACCAAATTTATATTTTACAACACGAAATAAAAATTTTCATTTGTGAAATAAGAGGATCATCAATCGATATCGATTGATTGAGTTAAGTGCGGCAACGCAGGAAAATATAATTTAGGCGTCCGTATGAATTCGTCGGCTTTCGTCGCTAGTCGGAATATTGTCGTTCGTTGTTCCATTCATAATTTGAGTGCTGCTACTACGCTTTACACATTTATACGCTTCTACAGAGGTACACTGTTGCCAAAATTTCCTATAGGAAAATTTTGTCTCTCTCTCACACATGGAAAATAGCAAAACAATTCTCTAACAATAACAGATCTTCTTTGGATACATGTTATGAATGAAATGCTTGGTCTAGGTGTTCAGATGTCTATGGTATTTTCCATGTTTTTCAATTCAATTCATTTTTCAAGCAGAAAATTGATTTCATCGAAGACAGATAGAGCCATAGACCAGGAAAGAGAGCTAGTCCGGATAGAGCCAAGAATATATAAAGGGAGGATGACTAACTCTGTATCCTGTTCTATAAGCAGAAGTGGCTGAAATATCGTCCCATGATAAGTTATCAATTTGGTATGTTGCGCAGTATTTCACTGAGTGTCTATTGTTGTATTTAAGCTTCCTTCGCCCATACTACATAAGGAAGCGCAGCGTGATTTTGCGCAACCCACCGAAATGACATACGATAACCCAATGTTTTTTGTGCTACTCGTGTTACTCGTCCTCCCTATATTTGTTCATGATTAAGCTATATTCATGGATAGAGCTTAATCATGAACCAATATAGGGAGGAAGAGTAACACGAGTAGTGGGAGTAGCACAAAAAACATTGGGTTATCGTATGTCATTTCGGTTGGTTAAGCAAAATCACGCTGCGCATCCTTATGTAGTATGGGCGAAGGAAGCTTAAATACAACAATAGACACTGAAATACTGCGCAACATACCAAATTGACAACTTATCACGGGACGTTATTTCAGCCACTTCTGCTTATAGAACAGGATGCAGAGTTAGTCATCCTCCCTTTATATATTCTTGAGCTCAATAATGAAAATGACCGTTACTTCACTTGTCACCTTAACGTCATTCGGCCAATGCTATATGATGACTTCGAGATGGAAACACACGACGCGTTTTGATGACCAAATGTCAAAGTTCTGATACCTGATTGATGCGTTTGAAAGTTCGGCAGGTTTCGCTAAACACAACGCAAGTTACGTTATGTTCATGTATATCGAAATCACCACTAGAAATGGCAAACACCTGACATGGAACGAAGAACATAACGTAGTGTTCTCTGAACATAACACATGATCATAACCTCAAAATTTATGCTCAAGGCACTTAAGGCCAAGGCTCAAACGCAAAAGTTGTTTATTAAAGAGAAAGAGAATTTTATCCGTTGATTTTGGTATGAACACATAATTTGTACGTTATTTTATCATATCGTCAACGATTCTCAAATCTTTAATCGTTCAATTCACCAATTCAAACTTGATAGATTCAAATCCACTGGAGTAATTTATTATTTTAGTTACTCTGTGCCTGCACTCTGCACCAGTATTCGTATGTAGGTTGTCTCGAATGTATATTCCTGACTGATACCCGATACGGCGATAACACAACCCGATATTAGATCCAGCCTCCAGAATTAACGTATGCATGTAAAATAAAGAATATTAGAGGTTTCAACATCACTAATTATGGAAGCTTTATATGATCCTGTACAGTTCAAATCATCAGATCACTTATATTTAAAAACATATTTTGAGGAATTCAATAAAATCTACAATTCACTTGAAGAAAATAACAATCTACTTCACAATAAGGAACTAGCAGAAGAATGCAGGTATACAAACATTCAGGTGTAAGTAGTCGAGGCTAATTTATAATAATTTCAGCATAGATAAGCTAACATTGAAAGATGAACCAAAGCGACTTCCAATGAGTAACACAGACATTCTTAATACCTGTCATAAATTAGACTATTCCTACCATGTCACTGAAAGTGCTAGGAAACTAGAGGTTGTTCGACATAGGGAGAAGTTACAACAAAAATCATCTCAAGATGATGTTGTTACGTTCAATAAGAGATTTTTTCGATTACGATGTGTTAGTATAATATGATTTTCAGTACTTCAATAATAAACTAAATAAATCACTCAGGTCATCTTATGACCTCCTACATTGAATATTGTTTCAGATAAATTCCGAGATCTCGACGGTTGGCGACATACCTCCTGGCCCAGAATTCATCTGTACTGTAATAATATATAGGCCATTCATTGTAAACTATGCACAAAAGAATCGGTCCAGTAGCTTGAAATTTTCGTCTGAAATAGAAGTCCTTGGATGTAATAAGCTTTCAGATATAGCTGATAACATTAAGTGTCCAAGCAATGATGGTTTAATCAAGAAAGTTGAACGACCAACAGATGATTTGTCCCATCTTCGCAATGCAAAGGTAATATCCGTAATAACAAATGTCCAGCAAAATAAATTTCCCCAACACAACAGAAAGTATTTTGGTCTAAGACGTATTGGATGTTGTTCAATATGGGACTATGTGTCAGCACTTCTTTCAAATGAAAAAAGAATCATTCAGAATTTTCTCACTATGCAAAACACGCTGAAATATATACTTGTATACTGTGGAGTCTGTAAAGAAAAGAAACTTCACACCTAGTAGCTATGGTACCTATGTAAAGTATTATATTGTAAGATTTTCGGTGTCAGCTTTTTACATTTCAGGATTTCCTGAGTCCAAAAAACATATTTTCAACCATTCGGTTTTATGTGACAAGGTTATATCGGGAACCGATTTTGTTTTTCTATTTATTGTGTAGGCCACCGAGACCGCTTGTGTGTGTCAAAGAATGGTCGCATGTCCTGATCAGATAAATTTTTCAATCGGTGGAATTTGTTTTTATTACTTTTCTACCGCGTACAAAATCAGTTGCTATCGGATTAATTTGCGATATCCGTTTGGCACTTTTCAGAGTCCAAAAAACTTATTTTCAGCCATTGGTTTGTGTCTGTTTGTCTGCGACAATATTATCTCGGGAACAGATGATCGATCGAGTCTGTTGTTTTTTTTTGTTTGGTAGAACATCAGTGCCCACAAACTACTTGAAATTTGGTATAGACGTTTCTTATCGAACATAATATCTAAAAATGTAGGTGTAGTTATTGAGGTTTTTTTGGAACGTAATTTTTTGGGGATTCCACTGATTAATGCGTGCAAAGTTGTAGCCATTTGCTAGTCTATAAATATATTTTTTTGACAATAAGTCAACTACCTTGTAAACAATATAAAGATTATTTGCAGGATCATTACCCATCACAGACAATATTCATTGATGGTGTTTTCTACAATGATACTCGACTACCTGGTGCTGTTGATTACTCTAAGGAAATCATACGATGGGCTGAACAAAAAAATATTGGGAAATTCAGCACCAGTTCTATGGAATATGTAAGTAAAAAATAAGATTGTACGAATTACTTCATTTTCCTTGTTTTTTTTCAGACAACGCTGAATTCTTTGAAACCCAGAATAGGCTATCCATACCTTTATATACATCAAGGCAATTGTGAACATATACTCTGTTTCTCAGATGCACGGCTGATAACCAAATCCGAAGCGTTGCAATTTGGAAGATTTCCACGCGTTATGAGTATTTCCAGAAAAGGCTGCACGCTTTGTTACTTATGTGGCCACTCTGTTGCTACATGGATGGTCAACAATTGTGATAGACTTCCACATGAGAAAGTGTTTCTTTGCGCAGAATGCTGTAACTCTTATTTATATATAGATGGCGAAAAAGTGACTTCATTTAATCTGTATCCCTTTTATGATCATTCTGTTGATTAAGAAGATTATTATATTATTTCCTCCATTTCTTTCAAGAATTATGTTGTTATTTAAATTATCATTGAAAATAAAATCAAAGAATTTTTGTGTATACACAGGCTCTCATTTGATCAAGGACGAAAGTACTTATGGACACTGAAACTGAAATAAGCATGCGACACTAGACACTGACAGTTATTTCTCAAAATACCCGATATGGCTACCATCATGGTAGAACATCCACTGACACAAAAACAAAGACCACCACCACCAACCACCAACACTTGTTGACGGCGAAACAATTGTTGAGTGAGATTAATAAAAGCGTTGGTGTGTTTTGTAGTCATTTTTGTGTTTGTTTTTATCTGCGTTATCAATATTGACCATTGAAGTTTTGCATGTGAAATTAATCTTAACTAGAATATCGAGAATCCTTTTTCAATAAAATTGAATATTCAACTAAAAGATTCTTAATTTTCACCCATCTCTGGGGCTGACACTTTTGAGTTTGTTTCTGTTGTTTCCATGCTATTATTTGATTAGAAAAATTGTGATTGGCGTGCAAGAGGGTATAATGACTATTAATCCATACCTTATTCCCTAAGGGGATAGTATACTGGTAAAACCACAATTAATAGTATAATATTATACAACGACGCTATAATAGTCATTACAGCGAGGTGTTACTATACTTTATTTACAACTAATATACCTATAATTTCTGTAGGAGTAACACTAAAAGATTTTTCATATTCATCCATCTCAATATATAAACACAAAATATGCGTTTGACTAATTGCCGCTGACACTTTTGATTTTGTGTGTATTGTTTCTATTGTATTATTTAATTTGAAAATTTGTGATTGGCGTGCAAGAGGGAATAATGAATGTTAATCCCTCTTCACTTCATTATTCCCTAAGGGAATAATATATACTATTATACTGCTAAAACCACAAGTATATTGCTTACATTATAGATTAGTCATAAATAAAATAAATTATATATTCTAGGATATTTTTTATCGTGAAGAAGATAAACATTCCTACAAAAAGAATGATACTAGGAGCCACAAAAATAATGGCGATTAGATTGATAGATGATCAAGATTAATTTAGTAGACAGGTGCTACAGAAAGTAGAGAGTTTAGAATATAAGGCAACAATCAAAAATAACGATAGTTTATAAGACAAGTTATGCTCCAAAATTATACCTCAATTTCACTTCACTCACCTCAGATAATTTGTTTTTCAATGATGAACCGTTTTCAGTAGAAACATAAAACAAGATCATCCGAGAGGAAGCGAGTACCTAGAAACTTGCATCCTTCCTTCTCCGACATTTTCAGTGTCTTGTCCAAATTCTAATGCAGCGGTCAAGTGGATTGAGTTTTTGTTGAGAAACCGCGAATATATCATAAACAATACAAGAAGAATAAGCGACTCAGTGTATCCCAACAGAAATAATTTAACGCAGATATTTTATTTTTCCCAATATACATAAATTGCTCACTAAATGCTCATTCTGAAACCGAAGTTGCTCAAGCTGGAAAGTTAATAATTAAAAATTTTCTTAAGTTAAAATTTTGTTTGTAATTTCACCAACATGTCGCTTAATAATTATTTTCGGGATTGAGTTGCCTCAAAAAATTGCTCAATCAGAATATATGAATATGTTTTTCGATTGATAATTTAACAAAATTAATGATTAATAGTTTTTCAATACGGTTGTAAAGACATGACGTCATCATGCATGATTGCTGGTGTTATCTCTGTTGCATGAAGGAAAATTCAATATGCAAGGATTTAGGTCTTGCATATTGATTTCTTCTAAATTCTTATTGTAGATATATAAACACAGTCTTTTTATATTAGCATTTAGCATCAATCATTACACCGCTCATAATTTCCACGGCTCATGGCATACTCACTTTTAATTGGTTTCGATTTATGGATTTTTATTGCTATTAGTGAATTTATAAGGATTAAAAATTATAAATAAGTAGAACAAATGGTAATTGTATCATCGAATTTAATAATTACCATACATATCATGTGTACATAAGATACGAAAATATATAGCTAATGCCTTCTTTCATACTTATGAGTACTTCTGCTATCACCACCACGGTCATGACCATTTCTATAATCATGATTATATCTATCTTTCTTTTCTTCTCGTCTTGAATAACCTTCCCTCAATTTATCTCGACTGGAATCCCTTCTCATTCTATCACGACTTGAAGCTCTTTGCTTATATGAATTACTTTTAGGATAATCTTCCTTTTGCGAAACTCTAAACCTTTCTCGACCATGATTGGATCTTCTATCATAATCTTTACTCCTATATTCTTTATGGTATCTCTCCCTTGAACTATCATTATTATCCCTTCTGCTGTACGATTCTCGTTCTCTTTCTGTGCTGTGTCTATTAGAATGTCGTCTATTATTTGAAAATGATTTATCATGATTAGATTTGTCTAAAAATTGCTTTTCCGCTGTATATGAGTTTTCTGAATAGAAACTATGAGTTTCAGTTGTCACTGGTACTTCAGTTTTGAGATTCTCTTTTACGGAAGCATCATAACAAATGCTAAAATTTTGTTGTTCAACAGGTATTTGATCATTAGCATAATAATTGCTATTATTTAATTGTGTAGTACTAGATGTCAAAGACATTTCAATGTTTTGAGTGTTAGAAAAATAATCCGTCGGAATATATTTATCATACTGATCATCATAATATTGTTGTAGTTCTATTTGAGCCTGGGGATATTCGGTTCGTGGTGAATCATTACTGTTATATAAGTATTGTTGCTGTAATGATGTATCTATATCGGGTAAGTTTTCAGTAGTTTCATTACATAGTGATTCGGCTGTTTCCTGTTTTTGTTCCATTTGAGTAGCGACATATTCTTGATATAATTCCATCTGGTTGTCAATAACTTCCTTCATAACTTCTGTGTAGCTTTTATTTCGACCCGTATGTACAGATCTATATTTTACACGTCGGCGCCTTGCATTACGTTCTTGCTTCAATCGTTCTTCCTTAGTCAGTTCCCTATTTTCCTTTTTATCATTGATATTTCTGGAATGGAAATTAATTTATTAATTTTGCTTTAGGAGATGACGTATATAACATTGCAAAGAATATTCACTTACATATTAAATTCAGGGGGTATCGGTAGTGGCTCAGTGTTACTAATACAATGATCGTACAAGGCTAGTCTTTCATCAGATGAATATGTGCTTGTTAGTCTGTCTGATGTCATGGGATCAGGCTCGTGACCATTCCAAGCTATAGAAAAATTATATATGTATAATTTTAGAATTTATGTTTAATTCTTATTCTAAATAATTTTGGCATTAGGTATATTTTCGTTGTGAACAATAAATTGAGATTGAAGTAAAATTTACTGATTAGTTGAAAGATAATAAGCATAATTTAATATTTATGAAATGTGAACGAACGTTTATGAAATTACATAATATATATAGAAAATAGATGTATTGAATTTAAAAATTTATAATCAATCTTTACTGGAATAAATTTTGCAAATATTGAAGATTGGTACGTGAAACTACACGGTAGAGAAATTATTCAATTTTACGTTATCTGACAATTATTAGGAAGGATATATAGTAGAAAAGCTGTAACTATTGCCAACCTTTTATAAAAAAGGATATCTAAAAAAGGATATCGAAGCATAGTTTTAATTTCGACAACAAACTATCAGTAGTTATTACATATATTATTTCTGGAAGAAAAATTTTGTTATATTTTGGGAAATTAAAACGAGAAATATAACAAACCTGGTCTAAACCTTGGGTTTCTGAGTCTGGCTTCATTAAGGATATGAATTTTCTCTTGTTGATCTGAAAATCAATCAATCATCATCTTGAGGTATGAGAAATGTTTCAAATGCTTACCTAGCACTATAGAGTACTTTGGATGATACTGAGGCTCTGATAAGCATGGTTCATGCAATGTATAGCCTGAACTTAGAATTCGGCATTTGTCTACATGTTTCACAAGCTTTTCGAGCGGTACAGTGTGCCCCTTATCTAGTGGACATACTGTTTTTTCGGTCCCCTAGAGATATAAACGGTAGAATTATTCACAAATTTTCAATGCAGATTGATATTTACCTGCAATACTTTCTTAGCGTTCCACCCCAAGTAGCCAAGAACTGATTCAACTCTGTCTTTTGAAGATGTGATGTATTGGTCCAAACTCTCTAATTGTTTCCTTCTTACTTCTATATTAAAGTTCATATTACTCCAGTGAATGAAATGAAATATGTTTCCTCAATTTATAAAAAATGGTACTATCGCGAACCTCTTCCCTGCACCCTGCACCTCTTTTCAGCCAGGTAATGTTCTATGCATAATGCATAGGTTGAAATAGGTTCTCTGTTTCCAGCATTCCAGCTTCCAGCCCATGAACAAACCCTATATATTCTTGTTCCAGCCCTAGTATTCTGCGATTCCAGCTATGGCTATGATCCAGTCCACAAGGCCATAAGTCCACAGTCCACAGCACTAGCAGAGTCCACAGATTATGAAGTATGAAGCACAGAATACTAATAAATATATGAAGGTTAATCGAGGTAGTGTTCTCTGGGTTAATCTAATCCAGATAACACTCTCCAACCTCGAACATATAGATTAAAGAAATAACTACATCAAAGACTACATAATATAGAGGGTCAACCACGGTCAAACAGAAAGGTCTTGAAACGAGCATGAAAAAAGTGGTTCGGTTAGCGTCCAGTCTTTTCAGCTTCCAATTTCAGCCGCGTGGTTCGTATTTGAAGGGGGATGTTACTTAAAACAAAAACATACCAATTTAAGGATAATGCAAAGTTGTATGATGATTCAAACTGTATACGATAACATATTTCCATCTTGATAGGCCGTTATATTGTATTCGGCACTCATAATTTTTCAATAAGATTAAGGTATTTCATGTTCTAAGTAACATCCCCTTTTCTCAATTTTGCAGTACTATCGTTAACTTTTATATTTGAACAAGACGATAAGCGACCCAGTTGGAGGTATGTTTTCTCTGCCCAGTTGCTACCTATGTAATTCGACCTTCGATTCCAAACCTGTGATTCTACGACCGTGGCCAGAACTAGAGCACTCTATCATTCCTTGAAGGTCTTGAAACGAGCGTAAGAAAGTGGCTCGCTTAGCGTCCAGTCTTTTTCAGCTTCCAATTTCTGCCACGTGGTTCGCAGTTAAAGTGGGATGCTGCTTAAACGATAAAAATACCAATTCAAAAGATGCTGCAAAGTTGTAAGAAGATTCACACTGTCGATAATTGTTCGTTATCCAGGTTTCTGCTATTTTTAGAGATTTTTGAAAATATCTTTCTTATGGTCTTTACATACGTCGAATATAACATAAATCCGCGAGCGCCTTTCTAGAAATCGATTTATGTAATTTTTTATTAACAAAACCATACTTAAGGGACGGTGAAGCGAACAGGGGTCAGAAATAGGTATGAAGCAGCAAAATGCAATGTAAAACAAACAAAAGCAGTAAATCCCTTCACACACGGCGTTTTGTGTACATGAAAATTTAAAAACATTGTAATTTATTGAAATGAAAAATGATACAAAACAGTCGTATGAATAGGTTATGAAACGACAGTAGCGTATTGTACTGTTGGACCTTGATAAGCGAAAAATATGTGTGGTGTTGCCAAAAAACCGATTATGGATATAGTGGATAGCAGAGACAATCATTCGATACAGAATATTTAAGAAGAAGGGGTAACCATTTGAAATAATAAAATAAGCTACTGTGCAGCTATATCTTGAGAATGATCAAATTTTGTTCATAATAAAGCAAGATAACTGAATATTTCCTTAAAGTTTAATCTTGAAATTGGTAGCGCTTCATCCATAGATAAGAGAATTTGCATTAGTTGGAAATTTATGCATCATGTTGACCTCATCCGCTCTAGATCCACAAATAATGCAATATTTTGGCATTTTGATTTGATGTTATTGCTTTATAATTGTTATAAAATTATAACTTAAGCAATATTCAAAACTGCGATATCAACAATCAACAATGACCAATGACGACGCCAACTTTTGAAATTTGACGTTTTGGACGATTCCGCCTACGATCGGTGTTATTCGGACTGTCAGAAAATGATTACATTTTGCGCCCTTTAGGACTCGGGATCCATTTTGTGGGATAAGGACAGTGAAATAAATGTAAATGAACATTGAACAAGCATGCAGTTATAACAATATTTGTTTGTGAGACGAACACAATTTGCCTATCTAGTTGACCATCTCATTGTCTCTGCCCAAGGTATGGTCGTACCAGAGAATATGTACTGCTGATGCCTTATTCTCGAAGTTGCACGAGTAGAATTCCTATGAGAAAGTGGGTGGAGTTCTCTTACGGAACGCGCATACTGTATTCTCGAATCTAGGGAGAATTCACTTCTCACGAAAATCGAGAGAATCCAGCTCTCTTGTATGAGAAACAGATATTCCTACGAGAAACTAATTCACGGATCGCGAAAATTGACTTCTGGAGCGGTAAATTGTCAGTTGTTTATCACTTAATAATATTGATAAATAAATGCATTTATATCTATAAATAACACCAAAGACACCATTTTATTAGAAATAATATTTTTATTATTATTCTACATTGAATTATTTCAATCTCATGCCATATATAATAACTTATTGTTGCATTTATATCAAAATGTAAAACACCATTTTATTGAAAACAATATTTTTATTAATATCTGCATATTTCTTATGTAAAGTTGAGCTGCTTGATATATTTGAGTCTTGTGGTCAATAAATATTCAGGAATTTTTGAAATATGGGCATTTTAACTTTATTAATAGGAATAATACAGCCAAAATTTGGCCTCCGTTTTATGATATTCATATGAATGGCCTAGAAAAAGTACAAAGAAAGTAGACAGTTCCTTAGATGTATTGTTTATAAGTTCAGCATACCAATGGATAATTTAAACCACAGCTTACCAAACAACGGTGAACTTTGATTTAAACTATTTTAATAGTAAACTATAAAATTTGCCTAAATTAGAAAATCAAAGAAAATTCTTAGATATGATTTCTTTATACACGATTTTGAATTGGATGATGTATTCGTCTGAGTTACTGCAGAATATTGAGTATCATAGAACAAACGATGGCCAAAATATTCCATCTAATAGATTATGTAGGCTTGAATTCATTCACTAAAGAGATTATTTTTTTGTCATATTACGAAGGTATATATCAAACGTTTAATTTTTAATTATCACTGATGTAGTTATTTACCTATTTCACTTTTTAAAATGGTTATTCCGTTAATAAACGTTATTCTCTTTATAATCTTCAAGCAATACAACCGACGCATGAATAAAAAAATAGGGCTGAAATAAAATTGAAAACAAGCGGGAATGGATAATCTGGCGCCTAGTCTCTCATTGGCTCAGCCGTGTGGTCGCAGCGTTACCAGCATTACGCATAGGAATAAATCCCCACTCTCTTCTCTCAAGGTCGAAAATACGGCTTTGTAGCGGAGTAGGAGAAAGACGAGTGATGTGAGTTAGCGCTCTCGCATAGGAAGTATAGGAACGGGCTCACATCGTCTGAGTTCGAGAATAAGGCCCCTGGGTCTGAAATCGAAGGTCGAAATCAAGAATATATAAATGGGGGATAACTAACTCTGTATCCGGGGCGGGTTTTCTGCGGTTTTTTCTCGCCCCTACTGCCATGAAATGCACATCGCCTCAGGTAGATACCCGCAGCTCTATCTACCACCATTGTAATGTATAATCATTCCTGCCTGCAGAGGGGGCTATCCCCCTAAGCCAGGCCTCTTTTCTGTATATATATATATAAAAATTAGTATTGTACAAATAGGAAATAAACGATTTTTGAACTTGAACTTGAACTCTGTATCCTGTTCTATAAGCAGAAGTGGCTGAAATAACGTCCCGTGATAAGTTGTCAATTTGGTATGTTGCGCAGTATTTCACTGAGTGTCTATTGTTGTATTTAAGCTTCCTTCGCCCATACTACATAAGGATGCGCAGCGTGATTTTGCACAACCTACCGAAATGACATACGATAACCCAATGTTTTTTGTGCTACTCCCACTACTCTTGTTTCTCGTTCTCCCTATATTTGTTCATGGTCGAAATACAGGTAGTTGGAGGTATGTTTTCTCTAACAGGTAGCAAGTGGGTCGCTTAACGTCTTGTTCAATTGTCAAAGTCAACGATGGCACTGCGAAATTGAGAAAGGGAGATTTTACTTAGAACATAAAATACCTTAATCTTAATAAAAAGATATGAGTTTATGAGCGCAGAATATTATAATGAAAAATAACAAGACCTATCGAGATGGATATATGATGTTAACAGAGACAATGGGAGTCTTCTTACAACTTTGCAGCATCCTTTGAAATGGTATTTTTGTATTTTGAGCAACATCCATGCGGCAGAACGTGGAAGCTGAAAAAGAATGGATGCTAAGCGAACCACTTTTTCAAGCTCGTTTCATTAATGTATAACCGTGCCCAAAGATTAAGCCCGCTGCAGACGGATTATGTTTTGCTGCATGTTTCCTTGATGAGAGCTAGGCTTGGTGCTGTGCATGCTTCCGTGTAAGATGGCGTGCAGGGTTGGTTACTTGAACTCGTGCATGATTTGATGATAGTATATAGCACAATAGCACCGGTTCTATCATTGATAGAACCGGTGCTATTTTCGGTGATTGTTTTCACGCATCGCGCCTTGTCGGAGCACTCGGAACTAGTCGAGTCATACACAAAAGTTATTTTGCACATGATAACTTGTTATTTTTGATTGTTGGGACATTTTCTCTGTTCTAAAAATTATTATAAATAGAGCTTTATTAGAATGTTCAATATTTTTATCATTTGTCACAGTCATATTTCTCTGTACTGTCATTTAACAAACATGATGGCCTGCATCGTGTGAAGCCAACACAAGCAAGAAAGCCATCAACACACCATGCGCGGCAACATTTATCCGACCGTGCAGCAAAACAAGCAAGCAATCATGCAGCAAAACATTATCCGTCTGCAGCGGGCTTTAGTACTAACTATGGAAGGTATAAGGTACTAACCATGAACAAATATAGGAAGGACTACTAAAACGAATAGTGGGAGTAGCACAAAAAACCTTGGGTTATCGTATGTCATTAAGGAGTGTTGCGCAAAATCACGCAGTGCATCCTTACGTAGTATGGCAGAGATAACCATCTCTGGTATGGGCATAGAATTTTCTACGGGTATGGGCGAAAGAAGCTAATAAAGGTGTTCGAGCAGCGGTTCAAACCAGTCCCAAACCATCAGACGCCTGCGCACTTCAATTTACGATGAAATAATTTATTCCCAACTACTAGTAAGATGTTCGAGCGGTAGTTTGAAAATTTCCAAACTCAGTGTGAGACAGGCGCAGTTGAAGCGTCTTCTTCTTCGTAGAGTATAGTATTCTCTGTTGTTGGTGAAATCCCTTTCAGAGAACACTACCACAGTCCTAAACTAAACCCTCGTTTTGTGTTTTGTCCATCAGTCTTTCATTGATGTTCTCTCTAATCTTTGGTCATAAAACATATCTATCGGCATAGTCATTTGTTCTATGACGACAAAATTGTAAGAAAGTGGAAGGGGTAGTTTACAAATTGCAGTTTGGAGTTTGAGCAACAAAATCCCAAACCACTTGGAAACTGTTTCAAACCGCACATGCGCATTTTAAACAGTTATCAAACCGTCCCAAACTACTGCTCGAACAGCCTTTATATACAACAATAGACACTCAGTGGAATTCTGCGCAACACCCCAAATTGACATTTTTCTCAGGACGTTATTTCATCCACTGCTGCTTTTAGAACAGGATACAGAGTCAGCCATCCTCCCTTTAAATATTCTTGGTACTAACTTTGGACCGTATACAGTACTAACCTTGCTTGCTACCTATGTAATTCGACCTTTAAACCCTGTTTGTACGACCGTGTTACCTACCATAGAGCAAGAGACTGGAAAGAGTAGAGTAAATTTCCTATGCTTCTCTACGTAGCCATATGCATATGAGATTACAGAAATTGCATATCAGTAGTGTGGCCTCGAGTACGACGAAAATCTTGAAAATTAACTTCAATATTTGTTCTCTTTATTTATCTTCGTTATTATGATCTGCTGCTTTTTTTTAGCATGAGCTGCTTGTGCATGGCCGCACGCATAGAACTATTTTATAGACTAATCTAAGGAATGGCCCATACAAAAGATATGCGTATGAAATATTACATGAGTTTGATATCCTGTTTTCAGTCTTTTTTGTCATAGACTTACTATATTATTCTATGCATTCTATGCTATTTCAAGCTAAGTCAAAACCATGACCCAGCATCATAGATAAATTTGCCCAGCACTACGCCAGTGGGCGTATTCTGTACATTCGCGTAAGTCTCAGAGCTAAAAATTGAAAGGCACAATCAAGAATATATAAAGGGAGGATGACTCTGTATCCTGTTCTATAAGCAGAAGTTGCTGAAATAACGTCCCGTGATAAGTTGTCAATTTGGTATGTTGCGCAGTATTTCACTGAGTGTATATTGTTGTAGTTAAGCTTCCTTCTCCCCTAGTAAATAAGGATGCGCTGCGTGATTTTGCGCAACCTGACGAAATGACATACGATAACCCAATGTTTTTTGTGCTACTCCCACTACTCGTGTTACTCGTCGGTTGAGTTTCAACATTCGGTCAAACAAACATTATAAAATCGGCCCTAATTGTCATTTAAGGTAGTTCCTTCGCGACAACCTTAAACAAAAGTTCACATACCGCGTTCATATTTGATTGATTGACAATTCGTTCAATGAGTAGTAATAAATATTAAAAACTACGCAATAATAACTTGGTACTAATAGGTAATACGATGGATAGTGTCTATTGCCGTAATATATATTCTATATTGTATTTTTGATCCACCATTGTAAATGTAATTTTCGTAGTCACTGTACAGATTTGGCCTCAGTACACGAAATATATTGTCTCTGATTGTATCTACTATCTACTGATAACGCATTCTTCTATGCTCCGTATGCGTGTGAGGAGAAACGATCGTGCCAACGTCGCGCTGATAGCTGATCCTGAGAACATGAACGTCCCAAACCTAATCATAGAACATGGAGCATAGGGTACTAAGATGAATAAAATTAAGCACCTGGCCAGGGCGCACTGTTGCCGGCCTTCTGGCCTTGCAGGATATATGCTATACGGTCATAATTATGAGGGCTTTTATTGGCTTTATCTTGGAAACTAGATGGTCACTCACTTATACTAGTTTTTTGACAACTTCTTAGTTTTAGTTTTGACGGTAGAATTAAATAACGTATTGTTGGGCCATAATAACTTATGTGTTACGTGTAAAACAAGCCAACTTCAAGTAGTCAAACTTATTTAAATTACACAGATGTATCGATAATGTATTGAATAACATATATGTGGAGTTTCAACCATTTCTTAGTTCAACACTTCTGTGGAGGTACTACTTTAAGTGGAAATTCTAAGGTAAAATTTGACAATTTTAAATTTGGTTTTTGATCATCCGGAGTGGTCAGGTTCAAAAATATCATAAACTCAACTTTCACTACTTTGATCGCGATTATTTCAGAAACGGTGATATATGCAGTCTTGAAAATTTATGTTTTTGGAAAATGCAATTAAAAATAGAGTTCATCAGCTGGAGTAGTGCTGGGTCAAAAACGCTGCAGACGGTTTGTATTTCGGAACAGCTAGTAAGTAATGTCATGTCAATTGTCAATACGGGAAACTGACGTTGGGGTTATATCAAGAAGTCAAGAATATGTTTTCTCTGATCAAGAATCATGAACCATGAACACTTTAAATAATTTTAATGTTATGGTTATCTTTGAACACAAATATCATTATTAATTATTACTGTAGGCAAATAACATTACTTCTTGCCTAAATACACCCATATCAAAAATATATATTTAATTGAAAAATAATTGCATGAAGAAAAATTATCGAAAGATTTCTACATTGAATATGGATGCTCAAGTTGACGACTTCTTCAACGAAATTAATGAGATTGCACCTCCTAAGCAAATTATTTGCAGTCGAGATGAAACTGGTACGTAATTTTGATTACAATTTTATCGATATCCTAACAAAAATGTTTTCAAGATTGGGAAGAGTGTATTGATGATCAGACAGGTTATACATATTATTGGAATAAGAAAACGAATGAAGTAACGTGGAATACTCCAACTGAATTAAAATATCAATCTAAAACAAATTCTAAGTCAAATGATTTGCTTAGATTGACTAAGTCTTATATGCCCCCTACTCCTAAAGCCAAAATATATTCAATCGCCAAATCTGCTGATACTAAGTTGAGTAAACCCAAGAAAAAGCCTCAGAAAGAACACAGTGATCATAATCATAGTGGCTCCGAGGATGAGTGAGTATTTCATTAAAAAACCCACATCCACTTTAGCAGATATGAGTCTCGAGGTTTTTTTGTACTTGGTGCCCGGTTACGCCTCCTTAATGTTTTGAGTTTGGCGAAGGGGCAGAAATTGAGGTTATGTTAATTTCAGATGTATGTTCAAATCCATACTATCACTCTTGTTGGCTATGTATGGTATGGGGTAATTTTCTCTAATTCTACATTGTTAGGTAGGTTTACGGCTAATTTGTCTAATTTAATACTTTTGTTCACATTATTACTTTCTTGCTATGTTTACATGAAAAATAATTTCGATCCTCGAGATTGCCTTTTTAAAAACTAATTTATTAACTAAAGTTACAATGTTATGTATGTATGCTACAAATGTTACTACAGGACTATTCTAATTGTTAACGATCTTATATTTATACTATATACAAAAGTGTTTATATCAGCAGAAATAAGATTCCAATGGGAGACCTGATGGAGATATAATTCCTCCCCCTGTAGATCCAACTTTGGAGAGGTCAGCGAGGAAGTTGGACGTTAAGGAGCTCTGTTGGTTGGGCTGGACCATTTTGGTTCCCATTTGGTTTGGCTTTCTTATAGGTGAAGTAGATGATCAAGAATATTACAATGCAGTATATAATGATCCTCCAGGCATCGGGAATATATAGGTGGGCCATGCTGTCTTCTTTGATCGTTGGAATATTTTCAACGAACCTGGTTTTCAGATCTTGGAGTTCATCGAGCTGAAGTTGATCTAATTGTATGTTGATGATGGGTATTTTTGAGTCGTATTGATTAGTATTGAGATCTGCAAATAGTATTGGTTTATTTGCAGTTGGTTCTTCTTTTTCGTTTTGGATTATTTTGGGATTTGTTGATAGTCTGCATCCTTGTGGAATTTGGAATAGATAGGTACCATATAATTTTAATATTTCTTCTTGGCTGGTACATCGAAGAGTCACTGGTTCTTCGGAAGGAAACAACCCTATCCAAGTTGATTCATCTAGGTTTCTAAATGTAGTTTGTGTGATGGTTATTTGTGCATAGTTACAACTAGAAGTATTCTTCATCCGTAGTAGTTGAACTTCGCAGGGGCTGAGATCGTCTATTTCGTAGATTTCAGTATTTTTACAGATGTATTGCCTATCTGCTATTTGTTCACAAGAGTTCCTCAATAGTGCGTAATGTAACTCACTTTTGATCAAAAATTTACCCTTCGGAAGAATAGTTCTGAATTGACCTTTCGAGAAGAATGGTATAGAAAATAAATGATAAAGGTTGAATTCGGAACGATAAGTTATTGGAATTTTAAGTATATACACAATTCTATTATTGAGAATAAAGCATTCCACTTCTATTAATTTTTCAAAAAGAAGGGTATTTCCTAGATCAACAGGTATTGGAAATTGGTCAGGAGTGAATTTTGTTTGAAGAGTTTTTAATATATTATATAAATCTGATATAGGCATTATGCTTGGATGCATAGTTCTAAGCTTTGCAAAGGTAATAGAATTCTCTATATCCTGTAAAATAGATATTATGGTTTCGTACAAATTGATTATTTGAATCATAACATCCTTTATAAAACTACTATTCTCTCTGTAGGCTCGTGTGGTTACAATTAATGAGATTTGATTTAGCTTGTCTTCCAAAAGTTTTTCATTATGATTAATCTGGCTAATTGTTCCATTAAATTTGTCTATCAAGGTAATGGCAAGTGAACATTGAGATTTTACGCTTGAAGTTATTTTGTTCTGATTCTCTTGAAGTTGTCTAATTAGTAGATCATATCTCTCGCCGTCTCTAGCATCAAGATTACCTGAAATTGATTTGAATATGGATCCTAATCCATTGATCAACCCTCGTTTTGTTCTTTGTGAATGAGGTATAATTTCTGATAGTTTTGACTCAGCCTTATTTTCAACAAATCTTAATATTTTATGGTAATTTGAAACATCTCTAGAATAATTTGCATTCATTTGAAGGGATAATGTTAAATTCGTAGATTTAGTTTTAAGCTTATTGATTTCTAAAATTATAGGATTCAGATCGTAATAATGAAAGAGTGAATGTGAATATTCTTGTAGTTTAGCGGTACCGATCTTTAGGGGTATTAATCCTGGGTTGTCTTGTAAGTTTCTTACACTGATAGTTTCTCGGAGACCCAAGACTACGGGAAACCTGTAATACAATAATCTATCTTTACTAATCGAAAGAGTAAATTTTTCTTAAGGGACGCTTAAGGTTGTTCATGTGATTTTTTGCATGTTGATCAGTTTTCACCACTTTTCTTTCGGTATTGATATTTGTTAATTTTGAGGGTTTATCAAATTTATTAGCGTGCTTTTGCCTAATGTGTTTCTTGGGAAAAACTACTTGGTTTTCTTCAAATAATTCTGGTTTATCTCGTTTTTCATTAGCTTTTTCAATAACCTCTTCCTTTTGATTAAGTAACGCTGAATTTATCTTAGAGTATAATAATCTAGACTTTTCTCTATGTTGATTAACATAGTCATTCAATATAAGTTTATCTATTTCAATATTAAATGGGTCGTTATCTGTGACATGTCCATTTATAACGTCTATAGGTTTGAATTTGGTGACAGAGTGAATTGAATTATTGTATGCCAAAATTGCATATAGCATTTTCATTTTCGCTGGTGTTTTTGAGAAACCTTGAGTGTTTAGTAATCTGAGATGTTCTGTGATTGTAGAATGGAATCTCTCAACTATTCCGTTTGATTGGGGATGGTTAGGAGAACAAAAGTGAATTTTGACTTTATGCAAGTTCAAAAGCTCGGTAATAACAGAGTTTTTAAATTCTGTTCCGTTATCTACAATAATAAGCTTAGGTATACTATGATGTGAGAAAAAGTTAATTAGGTTATTAGCAATTTCTGTTCCAGACATAGAAGATATTGGGTATGCTTGTGAATATTTTGAAAAGCTGTCCGAAATTGTTGAAAATTTTGTTTGTTCGAATGTAAACGTATCCATATGCACTATTTCAAATAGTTTAGAAGCTGTCGGTGTGATGTTCATTTGCATTTTTACGGGTTTTCTCTCGTACTTAGCTTGCTGGCATATTTCACAATTGTAATTGTAATTGAATTTTTCATCAGCGGCCAATAATACTTTTCCTTGATTCTACTTAATGTTTCGTCTATTCCTCGATGGTTGGTTTTACCTTCGTGGTATCCCTCTATTTTTGATAAGATTTCTTCTTTATCGATAACGTCAATTAGTTTTTTAGTACATCTTCTAAATTTAATAGAGGGCCATTTGAAATTTTGTTGGACTACTGCGGAAAACGATTCATAAATTTGTGGATCTTCGAAATATAGGTGATAATTTACATTGGGAGATACATACTCTTTTATAAAGTTTACTATATCTTTTTCAAAATTTTGTTCGGATATTTGGAGATGAATTCTTAATTTCTTTTCAAATAGATGAGATAGCTTCGGTTTTGCTGGTGAATGATGTACTAATTTTATGAAGATTTGGTTTTGTCGGTAATTGATTGCCTGATCTGTGACTGGTATATCTGCTATTGGATGTTGGTCAGCGTTTGAATGTATCGTTTGTTCATCGCTATCATCGTTGACATTGTTCGTGATTGGCTTATCTTCTTTCGAAGACGACTGCGCCTGCACTTCTGCAATTGATTGATCATGATGTACGATCATTGAAATGTTGTCGTCATCGTCCACAGTTCTTTCCATAGTAACTAAATCTAGATAAACTCGAGGTGATTTTGGAGATTGTGTACGAAGTTCGATTTCTCTATATTCCGGGGTATTCAATTCATTGTGATCTTGATTTAATGGTTCTTGCTGGTAATCGAATGTTACTGATGGGTTTTGATAATTTGGATATTCTTTCAGCATATCATCTAGTTGTTCCCAGAATTCTTTCGTATGTATTTCGACTCTTGAAAGCGCGTCTGCGTTTGTGTTTAATTTTCCTTTCTTGTATATAATGTTATAATCGAATTCCTCTAGTCGAATTCTCCAACGCATAAGTTTTGAGTTTGGATCTTTAAGTGAGAATAACCATTGCAAAGGCTTGTGATCTGTTATTATATTGAATTTACGACCATACAAATATGGGCGGAAGTACTTGGTTGCCAAAACGATGGCGAGGAGTTCTTTCTCTATCACAGAATAGTTAATTTCTGAATCGTTGAGAGTACGAGACGCAAATGCAATGGGTAAATCTCTGCCAATCGGGCCTTGTGAAAGGACCGCACCAAGAGCAATATTTGAAGCATCTGTTGTTAGATTAAAAGGTTTCGAAAAATCTGGATATTGTAAAATTGGCTGGTTTGTTAAAATAGTTTTACAATTTTCGAAACAATTAATAAATTCTTCGTTGTGTTCGATTATTGCACCTTTCTTTAAACATTTTGTTAGCGGTTTTGTTAAATTAGCAAAATTTTTGATGAAACGTCTATAGTATCCTGAGTCCCAAAAATCCTATGATTTGTTTGGTGGTCTTCGGAATTGGAAAATTTTGAATAGCCTTAATTTTGTCCGGATTCGGCTTGACTCCTTGTGGTGTTACAACATGTCCGAGATATGCGACTTCTTTCCTGAGAAACTCGGATTTGTCAAGCTGTATTTTGAAGTTTGAATCTCTGAGTCTCTTGAAAACACTTTCTAACCTCTCTAGATGTTCTTGCAGAGATGTCGAGAAAACGATGATATCATCCAGGTAGACTAGACATTTTTCGTTTTGTATTCCTCGCATTATATTATCCATTACACGTTGAAACGTGGCAGGGGCGTTCTTCAACCCAAATGGCATGCGGAGGTACTCATAATGTCCATTTTCTGTACTGAATGATGTTTTCTCGATATCCTTTTCTTCCATCTCGATTTGGTGGAATCCACTTGCTAGGTCCAAAGTCGTGAAGTATTGGCACTTTCCGAGTTTATCCAACAAATCATTAATATTCGGAAGGGGATATTTATCATCGATAATCTTTTCATTTAGTTTTCTATAGTCTACTACAACGCGCCATTTTTGTTTGCCAGAGGCGTCCACTTTTTTTGGAACTACCCAAATTGGGGAAGACCAAGGCGAATTGCTGGGCCGGATGATATTGGTTTTCAGCATTTTTCTTATTTGGTTATCTACTTCGTTCTTGTGAATAAATGGATATCTGTATGATTTCGTATAAACGGGGCTTTCGTCGGATGTTTTGATTTGATGTTTAATACGGTTTGTAAAAGTTAAGGGCATCTCTTCATTGTAGAATATGTCAGAGTATTTTCGACAAAGTGATAGTATTTTTGAAGATTCCTCAGAATTTAAATGGTCTAATCTAATTTTATTTAAGTCTAATGTGTTATTTTCTTCGCTCGAAATATAATTTAAGTTCGAATCTAGTGTGTAATTTTCCTGGAATTTCTCTACAATGAATGGTTCACTAAGGTCAAGTTTAATGGTATCGTTAGTAGTATTCAGGATTGTGGTTAACGCTTCTCCGTTTAATATGTGGGATAATGATATCGCCATGTTTTACAGATGTACTTATCTTGATAACTTGTTCAACACGTGGTGATACGGATATTAAATGAGTATTGTTTGCGCTATTCACTTTATGGTAATGTAATTTAATCCTTGCATTCGGAGTAATAAGAATATCTCTACTAAAATCAACACTAGCTTGTAGATTTTTCATATTGTCTAGACCGATGAGGCCATTGAATGTTTCATGGAATTTGAAAAGGTAAAATTTCATGTTGCCAGGGACGTTAAAAACTTGAGGAGTCGGAATTTCTGTGCTATATTTATGAGATGATTTTTGATACACTGTGGAAACTATAAAAGGGTCATTTTTTATTCTATCTGGAAATAATTTAAAAGCTAAATCTGGGCCAAGAAAAGATTTTGTAGAGCCAGAATCAATTAAAAGTTTCAAATTATATTGTGGAATCATTATATAGGGAAGTTCATTGGATTCTGAAAAATTGAATGAAAAAACTTTAGGGGTTATCTTTCCTCGGAATTGGGAGGATCCGTATGAAAATTTTCAGTCTCATTGTTGTTTTCATTTGAAAAATCTTCTTGATTCTCACATTCTGCTTCAGGATAGTAATTTTGATATTCGTTAAAATAGTTTGGATCATAGTCAGATTCGCAAGTATTTACTTCTGCGTTATACAGTTCTTCGACTTTATAGCGAGGAGGTTGATTAGATGGTTTGAAGAAATTCGAATGAGGTTTGAATGTTCTTTGAGATGAAATACTCATTGGAGTTGGTTTTGTTAATTGGCTAGGATTTTCTTGTTTAAAAGTACTTTGATAATTTTGTGAAAATCTGGAGTTCTGGGTAGGTGCTCTGAAATTTTGTGGAGCTCTAGGATATTGTGGATGATGAGCAAATTGTTGCGGAGGTTGATTGAATCTTTGTTGTGTTGGAACTTGCCAAAACGGGGGTCTAAAAGAATTGTTCCGATAAGATTGCATTGAATTTGGGTTTCTAGGGAATATTTGATTTGGATTATTTCTAAATTGAAATTGAGGTCGTGAATTAACCTGTGGTTTCATTGGAATCTGTGGCTTGAAAATTTCTGATTTTTGGTTTGTTTTGTTAGGGTAGCTCTGAAAATAATGTACATTTTCCTCTTCAGTTACATACTGTAAGGCTTCGCTCAAACTTTTCGGTTTCATACATCGAATTGTTGTTCCTAACGGTTCGCGTATGCCTGCTAAGAATGTTTTAAGTGCTAAATCTTGATATAAATCTATCTTAGCCGCTCGTGCTTCTTTAGTTAAAACTTGAGAATTAACGTAACTGCACAATAAATTTAGAATATGTAAGATTCTATCGTAAAAATGTTGTGTTGATTCACCAACAGTTTGTCGTAACATGACAAGATCTCTATTTAGACAACTTTCGTCACGTTGATCAGCAAAATTCCTAATTAATAATTCTCTTAATTCTGTCCATGTGCTAATACCTTGTATATTGAATAGAGTTTTTGCATTTCCACTGAGCTTTGATACAATGGAATTCATTAAAAACGTATTTGAAAAACTTTCTGGATTCGCTTCATCATAGAATTGATTTATTAGCGATTGACTAACCAAAAGAAATCTCTGTAAATCATTAGCGTCGCCACTAAATTCAGGGAGACAATTAAGATATTCAGGCTTGAATTGGTTCATTTTAAATTTTTCTTTTAAAGACAATTTTAAAATAGCTGGCTTAATAACTGGGCTTACTACAATTGAACTAGGTAATTCTGAATCTTCTAAGGGTTTATTAGGTGATGAAAGCGCTTCTTCCAAACTTTCGTAAAGGTCAATTAAATTTCCGAAAGACATAAAATGAACAAAAATGAGTTAGACTTACATTAATATTAAGGCAACTCTGAGCATCCTCTCTATAAGGGCTTCGGCTGGATCGGCGATGGTTGTCCTTTACCAGGTCGATAGCTCTTGCGAATTTAGACGATTTGGGTTCTAAATTCCGATGATCTGCCAGTGGGTTGTGGTTTCCAGGTCTTCGATAGACTGGGATGAGCCAAGATTGGTTTGAATCTCTGGATTTTCACTATCACTCACAGTTCAACAATTTCGAATGTCCGATTAATCGTTGACACGAAAAATAATCAAACGATTTGATTATTCTCAGACAATCCTACTGACTGCGCCAAAAATAATTTCGATCCTCGAGATTGCCTTTTTAAAAACTAATTTATTAACTAAAGTTACAATGTTTATGCTACAAAGGTTACTACAGGACTATTCTAATTGTTAACGATCTTATATTTATACTATATACAAAAGTGTTTATATCAGCAGAAATAAGATTCCAATGGGAGACCTGATGGAGATATAATTCATGTATCAGGGTTTCCTTCGACCTGAAATATGTTTACGCAATATTTTTATTTATTAAAACACATTTTATTACAATGTCTTTTCCTATTTTCTGGAAAGAAATGATGAAAATACTAGGTGTCTGTTCTGGACCTTGGCGTTTCTTTTGAACGAGTTAATCCGATTCAGAGGACAAAATATAATCGTAAAATGTCTTCTTGACCTCGGGACGCATTTCCGCTAAAGTAAATGTGAATGTGAACCTTAGGACTAAATATTATCTTTGTCTTATGTTGTCTCTTTAGGAAAATCGAATTAATTTCATCTTATGGAAATGAGTCAGAGTCAGATTCAGAGCCAGAAACCAAAAAAATAAAAAATGTAAGTAAATATTTGTTTGAATACTTCATAGGTTTAGTTTCAAATATTCACAGTTATGATGATCAAATTCTTCAGATGTTGTTGAAAACGCAACAGATGATTCTCAAGTTTTCAATCTGATTTGTTCCATTTGTTCTTGCCAGTGATGATATTGCTGCTAGAGGTCTCCATGATATGTTGAGATTTCGCAGTAGCTGAGGCTCTGTCCTTATCTCTGATTACCTACCTCTTTAGCATGAAGTCACTATTATAATTGTAGGTATATAAAACAAGCAACGAAATCCTTGACGAAAGTTATAATTCTGATGAAGACGTTGGCGATATATTAACAAAGATTCAAAAGCGGGTACAAGAAATGAAGAAGGAGAGAAATGAATCGGGAGAGGTGCAAATTAACAACAAGAAAGAACAGAAACCTCCACCTGTTAATGTAGAAAGTGTTTCTGAGCAAACTGGGATATCATTAATTGCTGGATATAGCGACAGTGAAGAAGAGACTGAAGAAATCAGACCAGCATTTGAAGTCGAACCAAAGCCTCAAGTTTCCTACAGCACCTTATTTCCGATTGCTAAGCCTATCGATATTAAAGACTTTACAACACCAGAAGTCGACGAAAGCTTTAATAGTAGTGTAACCCAAGGTTTTGACAATAAAGCTTTCAAGCGAAAAAGACGGATAGGTGTGGCTCTAATAAATACCGCAAAGAAAAAAGAAGTTTCCATTACTGAATGTTCCGATGGCATTGAGAGAAAGGGATTAGGTTTTGATAAGCATTCTCCAGCAAGTCCGAGTAATGATAATACGTATAACAATTTTTCGAAAGGAGGAGTATTGTTTGTCAAAGCAGACGTTTTAAATCCTGCATTGCCAACTGCGTCAATAACTACCACTGATACTATTAAAAGTAAAGATACTCCTGTGATGGATGAATTGAAGGATATGTATTCAACTTTAAAGGAAAAATTGTGTTTCCTCAATGTCGGAAGACCCGATATGTCACCAGTACAAGTTATGTTGATACAATCAGAAGTAAGTTTATCTTGTGAAACACTAGTATTTCGAAAATTCATAATAATTTTTTAGACGCTTTTCGTGGCCATGAATGATGGAGGTTTAAAGCAGTCCTATCTAGAAAAATGGCTATCAGACACTTGTTCGGAATTAATAAAATTGGAAAAAGATGCTACGCCCGAAGGTTGGCAGTTACAATGGGATAGGTACGAAATCGGTAGTATTAAAACAATTCCCAATTATCATTTCCTTTTTACTCTCCCTTTTCCCCTAAATATTATATTGAAGTTTTTTAAGATACAAACTGCTACTTTTTAAGGTGAGTTATATTTTTTATTTTTGATAGAATAATAGTTTGGTTTGGTATTTTATATTTTCGATGGTTGGGGATGAAATAGGACCAATTTATTAGATAAATTAAAACTATTCAGTAATAAATCTGTGTGAAAGCATTCGGGAAAACTTAATATCGGTATCCTGCAATTTCGCTAAAAAAATTGTATTAGATAGTAAAAATAATATTTCATTTTCAGATTTTATTTCAGAGATTTCCGTCTTTATAAGACGATTGAATTTTAAAAATGACTGCGTTTTGCTTATTGAAATCTTAATATACATGCAATCTTAATAGTCGTAAAAGGTCTGTTACTTCCATCCAATTGGTGAGATAGTGTTTTATTGTGTATCAAGTTATATTTAAAGTTGTTTGAAAAAACTAATATTTACAGGGTGTTTCCTTATAACGGCTAATATTTAAGGTTATTGATAAATCCCCTGTATATTAATACGAGAAGGGATTTTGGAGTACTTTGGTCCCTTTTATAAACATATTGGGCTCACGGACGGATATCTGATGTGATATAGCTATATTTTATATGGAGAAAGAGTGTAGATAATTAATAAATAATGTGTTACAAATACAAAAGTGTAGTGGTTCGATTTTTGGAGATCCCATTTTTTAAACATTTATTCGCAATTCATAAATGGAATTCAAAATAATTAAATAATTAAACAATTAAACTTGAATTTAATCAATTTCTGTCGAATATCGACTACCGGGCAATCAATATAGTTAATAATTACTATTATAATAATATCATCCTATAATCAGTTACCCTTTTAATCATTTTATGACTTTTTATATGGTATTATAATTCGTCCTTGCCGTATCTATAAAGTTTCTCAATATAAAATCAAATTTATTACATGACTTGTCAAACATTTAAATAAACTTAAATTGCTCCAATTTCTCGCACATCTGACAATATAAAATATCCGTTAGTTATACAGGGTATCTATGAAAGGTCTCAATACAAAATTCATCCTCATTTTTCATAATAAGCCGTTTTACTTGATCGAACACTAATTTGTTTAGTATACAAAATTGAAGTTACAATTATTCTTGAAAGGTTTTTATGTTATAAAAACGTTTGAAGCGGCTCATGAAATTTGGTAGCTTGACATAGTGTAACAGGGTAAACAAACCTTTAAACGAGAGTGACCATACATACTATACTCGTTTCTATTTGTCGACTACAGCCACAGCCTATTTTCTCCGAATCTATTGGGCGAAATAATATATTAGATCAAAAAATCTCTGACAAAAAAATAGAAAATTGAAAAAAAATGTGACGTATCGAATTAGTAGACTTGTTTTGTAAAATACGAATATTTTTTATTTTCTAATTTTAAATGCAGTTTGAAAGATATTGAAGAAAATATACTAGAATCGATTATTTCTCTTTCCTAATTATATCACAAATAAGTAGTTTGTGGGTATACTGCCAAACGATATGGGGCTTAAATAAGTATAGTCTTTTTGCTCACCGAGAAAGTTTATTCTTATCTTCAGGGTATTCAAATGAAGTAAATACACTCATGTGGACACAAATACCGGTATTAAAACTTTAACAACGAGACTTATAAACATTGACTAAAAAATTACAAAAAGAAGTTACCACAAAATGGGTATATAGGTGTTGAAAAAAGGTATTACTTAATTCCATATTTCATGGGCCTTCTCAAAAATATAATAGATAAACAATTTTACTTTTAGAGGTTCCCTGTAGAACTGAATTGAAAAATGAATTTTATTCAGTAGCTATATATATACATATATATATAAAATTCGATCATTTTCTAAAGCGACTATGCATGATTCACATCCGTTTAGTTTATCACTAACTTATTTATTTTGAAGTCTTAAGTACTACACTTGAACATTACATTACTTTTGAACCATTCTATCTTTTATTGTGAATAAGTGAGCGGCCATAGCGGCGCAATGCACCTCGCACCGCAGTTAGTATTTTACTCTCTCATTCAACATTTAAATTGTATAATAAATTCCATAATTTTCTTTTTTGTTAGTTTGTTAGAAAATTTATTAGCTAGTGTCTTTATCAGAGTGGCGCTTTAGAAAAGATCATAAAATATAATGCTAACAAAATTGAGTGGAATGAAGTAGAATTTAATTGCAGCACAATAATTAAAATTCAAATATGTTGTTAATATTACAAAAAAAGAATGGCATGTCTTCCATAAAATACTTACTTCGTCGTCTATTTTTGGCGATTATCCGATCTTGGTAACTAAAAAGGTGATGAAATTCGCCAAACACGCTTCTGTTTTAATCTAAACGATGCATTGCCTTTTTGTTTTATTTATAATCAAATAGAAGATGGAGAAGAGCGCATATTTAACATGCTCATTGCTTAATAATTAGAATCAAATTACCGTAGAATGGTGCTAGGTGCGGTGCATCAAATGGACATTCAAAAGCGATGTTTAGTGCAGTGTGAATTGTGGAGCTTCGTTATGGCCATACTCTTAAGACTGTTTTTTCGGTAGATATAAGCAAATATTATTTTATATTCCATAGTATATTTGTCATTTTTTCTGAAAATTTGAATGATAGTAATTTCGAGCCTGCAGCCAACTCCAATTAACAATGATTATTAACAGAAATTATCCATGGAGTACTTACCTAAAAGATGTTTTATCACAAGATCCTGTGTAGATAATATTAATTTAATAGAAATTTATTAATGATTTCTGAAATCAAACTATTCTTTATAATAAAAAGGTTTGTAATATATCACCACTCATATTATTTACTCAATCAATATTCACCTATATAGTATTTCAACGACTTTCTTACATTATATTTGTATTTAGGGTAACCTGAACTTGGATCTAACCATATGGCCTTCAAGCGAGAAGAGAGCACACCGATTGGACCATATATCTAAAAGAAATATTCTTTCGTACATTTTGACAAAAAATATGATATACAAATATCTATATATCTAATTCATATTATAGGCAGCAGGTACAGTATGATGGAGATGATTGATGAGGTTATTTTTGTTTTTGAGAGACCTTTTCAATAATTCTCCTTTTGAGAGATAAGAACAATCGGTTTTACTTGAAATAAAAATACTTATTTCAGGTTTAGATGATGAATATCTATCATCAAGCCGTATACTAAATATTATAATGATATTGAGTGTAAGAAGTGTTTTTGCGGGGCTAGTGATTTTTTGTAATTTTTCCAAAGATTTGTATGAGTAAAGGCGGCAATGGTATTTTGTTACATTTGAAATAACGTTTTTTTTATTTAGATATTAAATATGATTATATTTCTTTAATCATTTAATAAACATATAAATGTTTCTCACACCCAGAATGGAAAAGTCACAACTCAAAAGTTGTTGCTTTGGAAACCTCCTTTAGTTTTACATTTTCTTATATATTGTATCAGTTTCGAAAGTTTTTCTTACTATTTTTGTTTGTACTAGGCCTTATCCTTCCCAGATAGTTTCGATTGCATGAAGCATAATTTATTTTTTTCTAAATGCCCATTATTATCCTCTTCATATTTATTCAATCGCTATTTTCTCGAGTTATTTTTTCCCCTGTCACTGGAGGTATGATAAGATGTGAAAACCTACATTTAGAAATTAAATTTCTGATATCAATAATGGGAAAATGATTAGTAAATACACTCAAAGATCTCATCATGATATCACATTCATAGTTTTTAGGCAGTATATCTGATAAAAAACGGAGCCTCATAGATCACTCTGGTATCTGTCTGTCCACCTGTCACAGCCTATTTTTTTCCTATTGAACGAAAATTTGGTACTGATTTTAAAATTATGTGACATAGCGAATGACTCCTTATGAGTTAAATCGTTTTGGAAGATATCAAGGGAAAAACAGGAAAAATTACCGTCCATTTCATATCTCCGATAGTGATACTCAAAGTTTACAGGATAACTTTTCAGAAAATGACAAGTTTATCAAAAACTCCCCTCATTTACTTGAGCGCTCGGGATTTTTTGTATTTCAACCTTCCCATCCCAAGTAATAACATATCAATTGTGCTGGAACAACGCCTATTAAATTGATCCTGCTAATCTTAAAATGCTACTAACTAAAAATAGCATGTTTTCACTTGTGACCCTTTCATTCTGGATGAGCAATATTGAATTGTCATTTATCACCACTTATCGGATTTTCTATTTTATATTAGGTACGCATTAATCGATCAAATGCAAGAACTCTTTTTTAAATATACATTTTATGACAAATATGTCTCTATATATTTTGCCGTCCTCTTGATTTCAGTACATTCAGTATGTTTTACTCTTCTCAATACTTCTTACAGAACATAAAATGATTTTTGAAGAATTTAGAGTAAAATTATGAGTTTTCAATTTATATCACTCCCAGTCACGAAGTTATTTCATTGAAGACACACAGATTCGTTTTTTTAGTCAGAAATTGCTAACGTTTTATACCAATATACTTGTCCAATGAATCATCTTATCTCCCAGTCAATCCATATATTTATTTATTTATAAAACCTTGTGAAAAATATTTTCTCACTCAGTCCCCCAATAACACAAGCCCTACACAAATCGACTGCTTTGAACGCTCTCTCTCATCACGTTTCCCTTCCTTCGTACTTTTTAGGCAACACAAACGATATTTTTATCGCAATGATCTGACTGGTGCGAGTCAATGGGAATATCCAACAGCGGTCACATCTCCTGAAGGATCAGATTCCGATGCGATGGACATCTGTACCACTCCTCCTCCAACGGATGAGCCTCTCATAAGTGAATCTCCTCCACCACCACCGCTACCGCCCGCTATTAGAAGTCCAACACCCCCACCCCCGCCTTTGATCAGTCATGAGGAATTTGCGCTGAAGAAGGCTCCATTGGGTAAGTTTTGTTTGTCTTTAAGAATCTATAGTAGAGACTGTCAGGCCACCGTATAAAAACAGGAGTTACTCCCGAAACTTAATTCATTTTGTCGCCACAGAATGTCAATTGTTCTCGATTCCAGTTTGATCAATTCGAAACTCGCTGCAGTCGAGAATAAGCCCCGTGGTACCGTTAAGAGTACTGAATAAATGATCGCACTGTGATTCATTTATAATAAACTTGGAGAAGAAAAGATCTTGACCAGTGGACAAGTATTGCAAAATAAGAGTGCTGCTATTTTCTTCTATCAAATGTGTAAAAAAAAGTTTTTTTAGATCATTCGTAATCCGTAAAAGATTCTGGCATGTCCACTCATACGATTTTTCTATTGCTTTCAAGCAAATATATATATTATATAATTTTTTCAGCCTGTCTAGACCTTTGTTCTTTAACAATGGTAATTTTCTTCGTAAGACTGTTTAGCTGGAATAAGAATAAAGTGGTAGAAAATATGTATTTCATTTGAGCATATTTTTTTCTTGCCTTGTCTCAGAGATACGGCTGAAGAGGATGGTCAACTGCTTCCAGGAGAATCCTTTAAGCAGGATGATTATCTTGTACCAAAGACATGAGGGCTCGGTACCCTACAAAACAAAAAGGAAAGAAACAAAATCTTTCGAGATAATATTGTCTCAGAACGACTGAAAGACAAACCAGTGAATGAAAATTTGTTTTTTTGGCTCCGAAATGTAAACATTATTTGTTGGAAACCAGACACCGACATTTTTAGACGATGACAGTGATTTTTGGAGCTGCGGCAGGAAAGTAAAAACGTGTCAAAAGTTTATGTCATATATGATCAAGAGGCATGTTATAATACGGCCAAACAAGCATTTTTTAACATATTCAAGCCTTTATACTAGTTAAAGATTTCCAGAAAAAATTATCAGCGATTAGTTACCGCCAGCTGGCGTTTATGTTATTGAATATATCCACCTATATCATTGATACTTGCGGCATCCACATACGGCGGGATCTGTCCCATATTATGAAGCAGTAAACTTATTTCTCTTTATTCTTCTGCCCGCTACAAACCACTTCCAGTTCGGTATAATGCAATTGCCTAAAATTGCAGGTGGTATATATGAGGTTATTGTTTCACCAGATTTCACCAACATCTGTACTGAATTACCGCTACACGTCAGGAAGTTCGCAACTAGGACATATATATATATATATATATATATATATATATATATATATATATATATATATAAATATATATATATATATATATATATATATATATATATATATATATATATATAATACTACACTCCCATGTAATTAAACTACAAATATAAAACTAGTGTATGGTACTTCCACCGATACATGCGTAGCTTTCCCACAATTTTATCCTGCAGATCCATTATCTTTGACTCGTATATACATATACATTGTTGAATATTTGATAATAAATATAAAGTATCATTTTCAGTGATTCTAATTTTGTTGTTTGAACAAAGTTGGCATCTCCAAGGGCATTCTTATTACAGTAGCAAGTTTAGGGGTAACAAATGAAAAGTTGGTTTGTTGCTAACTAACGTATATGCAGTTAAACGACTGTCACAGTCTCAGCGGCATGGCATTTGTATACATTTTATTTTGACTTGCTTTTGCCCGCTACTTCGTGCGCATGGAAAACTGCATTGAATTCCATGCGGTAGTTTTTGCATATACAAGCATACAGACAGACAGACGTGGTAAAATGAAACCTATATTCTTAGTTAGATCTCTAGCAATACATCGATGAAAATCGCATTCAATTCTATGTAGTGGTGTGAATGATACGTGTACAAACATACAAAAAGACAGGCAGATGCGATAAAATGTAGCTTTTATTTTAAGTTAGACCTCTAGTAATACATCGGTGAAAACTGCATTCAATTCCATAGAGTAGTTTTTGCGTGACGCGCGTACATACATACAGACAGACAGACAAAAATTCAAAAAGAATGTTGTTTTGGCTTCTGTTGCTCTAATATTATTATTTTTTCTTAAATATCTTTAATGTACAGACATCGACCTCTAATAATTTTATTATATATGTATAGATTTATTGTACCATGAGTGCTGAGAATAACCTTGAATAAAGTTGGTTGAAGTATTCATTAAAATTCTTTCTTACTTTCTTTATGGTTTCAGATGTTCCTCTTCCAGTGGAAACAGTACCGGTTCGAAATCCTGTAATTAGTGGAGAACCCTTACCACCTGGTGTTGATTTACCTGAAATTTCTACAGAAGTACGAAATAATAAATTATTGTTTAATACTATTGTTGAATTGCATATGTCTTATTTATTTATTGTAGAACGATGAGAAGAGCTCTACAGATCCTTTGAATTCAGCATTGGATTCTTTTTACTCGGATATTGCTGCTATTTCTAGTTCAAAGGATGATGATGATAATACATCAGCTCCCCCTCTACCTCCACCACCTGTGGTGGACAACGTTCAACCTGGAATTACCTCAGAACAATTCAAGAAAAAGAAAAAATCCAAGGTATTTACAGTTTTGTTCTTACATCTCAATTTTACGTTATCAGGTTATATCTATAGCGATGCTATCAGTTGTACTATTTAAATATATTTTTCTCTTTACAGGTAAAATTATCCGCCGGAATAACGATGAAGAAAAAAGGTGTGGTACAACTTGTAGAGAAATGGAAAAATGTACAGCAGAATTACGATTGAAAAATGTATCTTTCACTTCCAAAATGTTGATTAAATATTATGTCCATGCAATTATTATTCACCGGTATTCAGTTTACTATGTCCAACTTATTTACCAATCATGCGAATGACAAACTTATTATGGTGCGTCGTCTCAGAAGTGCAATTTAGATTATTTATCTATAAATTGTACTTCAGATATAGCTAGATTTTAATTGGCTTGTATCCACAACTTTGTTAGTTGAAACCAATATATTTTTTGATTCTTCTGAACATATTAAATTTCAAGATGAAAACTGCGTATGCAGCCGAAATAATTATTTTTAACCTGTTTTTATTAGCTTCCGTGTATCTATCCATGTTACGTAATTTTCATAAATTGTAAATGTACGAGTATGATTGACTTAAAAATTTCATCTCGTATCAAGGACTAGTGACAATACAATAATTTAATAACTTTATCCTAGTAGTTGAATTGAAAAGTTTTCGAGCAGCAGTTCAAAGTCAAACCGTCAGAAGCATGCGCATTTCAATTTTTAGACGCCGAAATTAAAATGCGGTACCTCACAACCACGGAACCACAGTTTGAAACTGGTCCAATCTCAGTTCGAAGACCCTTTTGACCGCATATTTTCCTCCTTTCCTTAAATCTTCAAATGTATTTTGTAGTGATTCATGATTTGGTTTCGAATACCCCGAAGAATAGAATACTGGACAAGATCATATATGGCACAATCTTAGACATAGCAGCGTCTTCCTAAATACAAACCATTAGCCTGGCCACAAAATGTGTGATCAGTCTTATATTGAGTTCGTATATCTGTCAATTCTCCACGACCATTTTAACCCTGGCCAGGCTAATGATTTGTTTTTAGGATCGTTTCTCACTATAAACGGTTGCATCATTGCACGGTATTGTAGAGACGGACTATAGATGTCGGAAAAATAATATAATAATTCCGAAATATACAGCTAATTTAAACCTTCGTGAAGGATATAATTCAATAATTTTTTTGTAATGAACTTAATTTGGCAACTTTTACGTACCTTGTAAGATTACCCCTGCTATGTTAAATACACTAAAAAGGATCACAGTTACAAACAATAATGCTGTTTTCGCGCATTTTTCATTTATCAATGGTACAAACTAATTAAGAAGTGTAGATCATTATTAGGTGCCTATATTGAGGTTGAAGTTCCAAGCAGCATGAATTTCATAAGCTGATTTATAAGTTACAGTAGGTCATATAAGTTTTGTAAGACTATTGGGTCTGTTCGGCTTACAGGCGCATTCACCCTATACCTACATGTAATAAAACAGTAGTGCCCTGTATGGATCTTTGCGGGTAGTTAGAGCTTGGCTTGGAGCAGAATATAGGCTATATTTCATTTAAATCAAAGCTCAGCAAATAAGTTATTGATAAGTCAAAAAATGAAATAGAGAATTACTGTCACAAAATTCTCTTCAGTATACCAAAGGAACTTTCAATTTATTGAATTGTGACAAGATCTATAACCCTGTATGCTTGGAACGGATTGTGATAAAGCTTGGCCAAGCTTAGGCCATCCCTGTGTCCAACACACATCTAGCTAAGAAAGCGCTGCAACATTTTTGACAGGATTTGCTGTTAGACGTCTTGCGCTCGTAAGCTGATTTATAAAGAAGTTTTTAAAAATAACTGTTGGGGTATTTCTAATGCTGCAGCTTAAAAAGCGCAAGCGTTTTCTACCAAAATCTGTCAAAAATGTTGCAGCGCTTTTTTAGCTAGATGTGTGTTGGACACAGGGTATGCTATAATGGTATATATGGTATTTAGAAACACGCTGTAGATATTTTGTAACCGTGGTTTTCTTTCATAGGGCGGGTGGAATTTCAATTAGTTTCGAAATATTTTACCAAAAAAATATCAAAATCTAAAGAGAATTAAACTGCAAAAAAAATCATGTAATAAAGCATTAATAGCAGAAATTAACATAGAATTTACTCAACGACGAACTTGCAGTTCAGGTATTCATACATTTCTCATTGCAATAAGGAAGTTACCTAAAACCATTAAAATATGTTGAGTCCTTAGTAGAATTAGTATACAACAAAAAACACTCGCTATATAATTAGAAATTATTGAGAATGATACTTCAAAGAATGAGAAGGAAATGATACACTGGTTAAATTTTGGTAAATGTGTAGAACACTTTTCCACCGATTTTGGGTAAAATTTTTGGTTAGTTAGATTTAGATTATAGGAACACATTCCAATTAAAATTTCAGCCCGCTAACCCCCAATAAGCTTACGGGAATAGGGGTGTTTGAGTGGGGGAAAATAAGTGTTTTTAGTGGTATTTTGGCTAATATAATACTAAATTAACCCGATAAATAAAAAAAGGGGCTGCAATTAGCGAAAAAGGAGCCATAAATAATTATAAAAGAGCAAGGAAAATCATCTTGCCGCTATTTATGTTGTAGACATGATACTTGTTTTTATCATAGATAAATATTTTTTACAAAAAATTGGACCGACTTTATTAGTTGGTGCACTGAAAAGTATAAAATAATATTAATTCTATTGGTGCTGTTACTTTTGAAGTTGTGCAGTTGCAGGTAGATTGGTAACTTTTGGCACCAACTTCACAAGTACCAGCCCCAATAGAATTAATATTATTTTATACTTTTCAGTGCACCAACTAATAAAGTCGGTCCATTTTTTGTAAAAAATATTTATTTCACACTTTTGAGTGTAACATTAGTCACGAAAACCGTTGAACGTTCACTAATACCAATGAAGATAGTACTTATTCTATTACCCACGTATATTCCTTGCTTGTAGTTGTTATTATTGAGATCTCAGAACATCGCTGCGGAAATACGCTTGAATATTTTAGTTGTTAACATTTTAACACCGATTTTACTCGAAAACCGTAACTCTAAGGGAAAAAATGTTCAGTATAAATGTTGCTACAAATAATTATGTCTTTCATGTACTGCAAACAGATTTTCAATTTTCGACAGAAATCGCCCTCTCCACATAGCGAAAATAGGTATATTTGAGAATTTAAAATGTCTCTATGTCGAAAACCGTTACTCTTTTGAAAAAATGTTCCATTTAAACGTTTCCGGATATTGTCCTATCTGTAATTATATCAACGCAGATTTTCAATTTTCGACAAAATTTGCCCCCTCCACCCCTTCGGGGGCGGTTTTCGGAGGGAACGAGATGTCGGATTCCCGTTTTTATGAATATGGGACCATTTCTCAAACCTCCTCTTTCAAATGAATCAAAAATCATCAAAATCGGAGTACGTTTACTATATGAAAGGCGCGCACAAACCAAAAAAAAAAAGCACACAGTCGAATTGTATACATCCTCCTTTTGGGAAGTCGGTCAATAAAATATTTATATACGGAGGAGGTTCATGGTTGTAGATACAGCCATTGTGCAATGTTGCCAAAATTACTCGTTTGTACGGACATCTGATACATGAATTCGAATTTGTAGGAATACAGTAATAAATAACCAATGAAATATTAATAAGCCATCAAAGTAAACAGTCCAGCTGCGTAGTATCGCACAGGCCTATCATATGAGTCGGAGTTAGGAGAAATTCGAAGTGAAAATAGTAAAATTTAGATTTTTTCTCGGCAAAGTGTGCGGACCAAAATTTTTATTGGAATGTGTTTCTATAATATATACCTACACAACTAGCTTAAAAAATGTCAAAAATCGGTGAAAACCTGTTCTACACACATCTAGCTAAGAAAGCGCTGCACCATTTTTGACAAAGACTTCTTGCGCCCTTAAGATGGTTTATGTCAGCTTCAAAAATAACTGTTAGGTATTTTTGAAGCTTCAGCTTAAAATGCGCAAGCGTTTCATACTAAAACCTGTCAAAAATGATGCAGCAAATTCATAGCTAGATGTGTGCTGGACACAAGCCTTGACTTTAAAAATTATTGAGAATGATACTTCAAAGAATGAGAAGGAAATGATACACAGATTAAATTTTAGTTCTTTTTATTGTTCTATAAAACAACTATGTTTAAACTTAAGCGACCAAAGCAGATGCTGTGCTGGATTCGTATTTCCAGTTAGGAGCAAGAACACTCTTGGTTTTGTAGTACCTAGCCAAACGGTGGATACGTGATTCGACCAAGATCAATCTGAACTTGCTGTCTTTGTCTTTTCTGTTACGTTCCAAATGTTTTCGGATAGCTACAGCCTTCTTAATGAGATAATACAAGTCTTCTGGTAAATCGGGTGCCAGTCCCATAGCTTTCATAAGACGTAAGATTTTATTTCCTGACACAAATCTTACTTGTGCTACTCCATAGGAATCCCTAAGAATAACACCTGCGAACAAATAGTGTAAGATAATGATTTCAAGTTTGCGTGAATCTCTGCTTACCAATTTGAGATGGGGTCAAGCCCTTCTTTCCAAGTTTGTAAATGTGTTCCTTGACTTCTTCTGGGGTTACTTTGAGCCAAGTCGGAACACTACGTCTATATGGTAATGCAGATTGGGCTATACCCTTACTGCAAAATAAATGAGAAATGATCAATCGGATAATATGCCACGAGGTGACATAACCTCAAACCATGTTTATAACAATAATTTAATGATTATTCTGAGAATTATAGAAAAACATTCTTATTCGAAAAATGAAGATTAAATTCAATGAAAATAAGTGAAAAACTCACCCAGGAGCGTGCATACGACCCATTTTATTGGATTAAATTCACCCGATGTTTAAGGTAAACTTACAACGTCAAAAAGAAAGAAATGCGGCTACGATGCTACGGCTACGATGTCACAACCACCATTTTCGAATTTAGTGCGCATGTGCATACTACGGTTTTAATCCAGATCCTGACTGAAGGCCGTCGTAGCCGCGTAGCTGTAGATGTCAAAAAATGGCTTCTTCGTAGAAGTCTGATTGTTTGATAAAATTGCATACTTGCATGCCCGTCTGTCATTGTGAACTTTAAAAATATGAAATAACAAACATAATTAAGTGATGGAGTGATTGAATACTTTTCCTGATGTGTCGACTTGTTGACTTTGTAATTTGTTACATTAATTCCCATGAAACTTAAAAATGAGTAGTGACGAAAGTGATGCCGGACCCCATCATAAGCGTAAAAGAAAAATTTCTCGTATTAATGATAGCCCAGAGAATACTTCAAGTTCAAGTGGTAGTCCTGTTATAGGAAGTAGTTCATCTAGGTCCCGATCCGGAAGGAGAGTTTCTCGAAGAAATCCCATAAATACTGATTCCGATACAAGCTCTAATAGTGGCAGTTCAATTGTTATTCGTTGTAGGAAAAAAATTATGGTATGCTTTATTTTAATGGGGATCGAATTTCACTTGAATAGCTTTGTCATGTACTATTATGAAGAAAAATGATTTATTGATATATTCTAATAGGGTTGGTGAATACATTCAGAAACATGAAGCAAAAGTTAACAGCCTGTCATCGAATATCTTTTACAATTATCCTTCTACTCCCAGAGTAAAGCTGACCACTAATTACACTAACGGCTTTGTTTCTGTTTATAGAAAGTTGAAAGTGATTCTGAAGAGGAGAGCTCAGATTCTTCATTTATAAGAAGAACATCTGGACGCACCAGAAGATTATCAAGCGATTCAGGTGAAGGCAGTTCTAGTAGTCAATGGGATACAGATGATGAAAATGTACCTAGAAGTGGTAAATCTAATATGGCTTCAGTTTCGCCAATACGCGAACACAATAAAGCTGTAAGCGAATTACAATGATACTAATGAACATTTTCTTGCAATTTTTTCTTTATATCAACAGATTGACTCAGATTCTAGCGACGGCTGTTTGGAAAAATGTCCCATTTGTTTGTTATCGTTCAAGAAACAAGAAATCGGCACCCCAGAATCATGTGATCACATGTTCTGCCTTGAATGTATTCGAGAATGGTCAAAGAATATGAACACATGTCCTGTGGATAGACAAGAATACAATTTGATTCTTGTTCGACTGAGTCTTGATGGTAAAGTAGTGAGGCGGATACAGATAGAGAAACCAGTTCCTCAAAATGAATTGGAGATTCAGGAGGATCCCACATTTTGTGAAGTAAGTTAATTTGTGTATGTGTACATTCTAATATCTTATTACTAGGTACTTAGGAAAATGTAGACAAATCTTCCTCCTTCGTATGGTTTGGTATATATTTAGGTATCTACACGGAATTTTAACAATGCCGGAACAAAATGCAGCTGACTAGAAATACAAATAAAATATATTCCATTGGATAGAGAGAGAAATAGAGCTTACTCTGCGTTATCCTAAGAAGATTGACATATACTGTCGCGGAATTTTCTCTATGATTTTTGAAGAACTACTAAAGTATAATATTTCGATTCATCTTCAAGGTTTAACCAGCGCTTCTATAAGCGCCCGAGAACAGATGTTTCAACGGCTTAATTGTAAAACATTGTATTTTTTCTACCATAATAAAATTTAATTAAAATGTTTTGCACTTACAAACTACTTACAAAAAAATATCTATGTGAAAACTATCAAAATTCGTTGTGGGGTTTGGAAGAGAAGAACAAGTATGAAAAACAAAATTTAGGATATGTAGGACAGGATAGCGAGTTAATTTTGTACCATGTAGATTTTTTTTACAGTATTGCCGACTTTTGACATCCATTCTTCTAGGGCCAAGTGAATCACACCCTAAAAGAGGGTGTATAATCTATATCAAAATTTCAACTTCTCTAAATTATACGCATTTTCGTGTTAGTACTTGATTATTTAAAAAATGCAGCATTTTTAATATTAATTGTTGTTTCGGAGTATCTTCAAATTTTGATTCAATTCAGATTTGCGGAAACAGTGACAGAGAGGATGCTATGTTACTCTGTGATGGTTGTGACATGGGTTTTCACATGCACTGCCTGGATCCTCCATTGAACGAGGTGCCTGAAGGCCTTTGGTATTGTAACGATTGTTCACCTTATGGAGCGTTCCAGAATGAGGTTGACTTTGACGAGGTACAGCTGCTGTTGGACGATGCTCAGATGGAGGATAATTCTCAAGTTATGCTACGGGGAAGAAGACGCTCCACTAGGTGAATTATATTTATTATGTACTTGTTTTCTTTGAAAATATGTCTTACGTTGATACTCTTTGCTATTTGCAACTTGTTGGATTTATGTTTTTTTGGAATGTGTAATTAAACCCGTTTTTAACTTCATTTTAAGTTTTTTAATATGTAGCTGTGATCCTATAAGACAAATGAATGAGGTATCCAGCTTAAATACGCAGTAAAATTCAATTTCATCAAGGCTGAGTTATGCAGGCTGTATCGTAAAAAACGCCCCAAGCTGTAACTTCGTTATTTATTGACGGATTTTAAAAATTCAAAAAAGAATGGTTTGGTATACTCTACAAGATGTCACCAACTTTAATTTTTTTGATGTTTGCCCTCAGTGGCAGCAATAGTCATAGTCAACTTCTTTTCTTGATGGAAACATGTGTTTATTTTTAGGTCAAATTGTAGACAATTTTTTCAACAGTTAACATAACCTAATATTTATTCAACCATTTCTGCAAAAAAATAAATATTTAAGTAATTCGTAATTATTAACAAATGCCATTTAAATAACTGGTGAAATATGCATCACAAATTTAGTTCAAATTGTCTGCCGCCTTGTTGAATACCCAGCTCGCACCTTCTAATCACTTCATAAGTAGCGTTCATTCTAACATTTGGAGGAATTTCTCGATAAATCTCGATTTTTCTTCTGATGTAGTTTTTATTGGTTTAGATAAACTTGGTTTTAAAGGAAACCCCAAAACCAAGAGTCAAATGGCGTGAGGTCAGGGGAAAGAGCATGCCACCGAACACGTCCATTTGTCCCAATTCACATTGCGCCACCTCTGTTATTTAACAAATTTAAATTCACATGTGCATTATGTGGAGGAGTCACATATTTTTGAAAATAGATTCTATTGAATTTAGCAAGGGGTAATCTGTCTAAAAAGTTTTCTATATTTTCATTAAAAAAATCATAATATTTTTCTGGAGTAAGTATTCCGTCGATAAAAAATGGTCCAATTAATCGATCGCCCAAAATAACGCACCAGACATTGGCAGTAAATCTTTTTAAATTATTTTCTACAATAAGTCTAGGGTTTTCCTGACTCCAGTACCGATGGATGTTTCTATTAAAATGCATTTATTGCACGTTTTGCGGAACGTACGGTTTAAACTTGTTTTTTATATTCTATCTACAGTATCTTTGGATGTTTTGTTCAAATCACTAACAATTTCACGAGTAGACGTTCTCACCTTCTTCTGGACACTGAGAAGAAACTGCACCTCTTCATTAAATATGCTTTCTTTTAGGCTTCTTGAAACTACCATAATTTCTTAAATTGTTTTCAAGTTTTGAGAATTTTCGTCGACCTGGAATTTCTTTGTTCGGAAATCGATTGATGTAGAGACGCGCTACAGCTCACCCACTATTTTTATTACATTACAAGTACACTTGGAGCATGTCGGTCAATGTGCCGTTATCCATCAGAGAAATTAAAGTGATATTTTCACAGTATTTTAAAAATAATCAAAAAAATGTGGTGTTGACAGTTCAGTGACATGATCGGACATTTTTCCAAGGCAAGTCTTCATGTGCGGAAATGAATGCGAAACGAAAGACGACTTATAAAATTATGTCAAATCATATGCAATGTTAAATGAATATTTAGTTATGTTATACTGTTGAATTCAGAAAAAAATGTCTACAATATGACGTAAAAATAAACTCATGTTTCCATTTAAAAAAGTTTACTATCGCTGTCACTGACGGCAAATATAAAAAAAATGAGAATTGGTGACATCTTTTAGAGTATATCAAACCATTCATTTAATAATAATAATAATGATTTTTTCCCATGAAACATAAATGTTTATAATAGGGATGATAATGAAAAAATATAAATATTGGAATAAGCAATGAAATCAGAAATTTAATTAAAAAAGCTATATAAAATTATTTATTATATTACATTAATAATAAATATTTTTTGAAACAATTTTTGAATCTTGTTTTGTCAGTTTTTCTAAAAAAAATTTGGTTAATCATTATATACTTTTATGCCGTTATAAATAATTGATTGTTAGCCAATTATTCTTTTAATTTCATAAAATATTATTGGAACTTCTAGTTAAATGATTGTGTTGATCACTATTAAATCGAAAAACTAAATTTTAATGTTTTAAATTATTTACGACAAAATAAATTTAATTTAAATTTTTAAAATCTTTTTTAAGATATAGCCTGTATATATTAATATTATATATATTTTTTGCAATACCAATCCATAGATTATATCAAATTTGATCTTCTTACTTGCTATGTAATCTGTTTTTTTTTGAGATACAACCAATAAAATTTTAGAACAAACCTTGAAAGGCGAATCAAATTAAATTTTATTCGAGTATGTTTTGTCCAGAGTTAGGACTGATGACATAGTTTTCATATTGTTTAAGGTAGCACTCATATCAGCAATAAATCTAATATACTTTAATAAAATGTACCCTGGCAGAATAACCCTCTTATCATCATCGATTCAAGTTTTGCAAGAGACATTCATCTCTTATGGTTCCAGACTGATAGAAGTTTGAAGATATCGAATAATATTTCTACGATTGTTCTTAGTAATCGAAAACTAAGTATATAACTCTCAAAAATTAATTTCATATTGATCATTTTGAAAATATATTTGTGCAATTGTGTGTGATGTAAATATATCTTTATGAAAGTCATGTACAGTGTGGTCTTTACCATCGCTCATGAGCAGATTTATAAATCGTTGTGTAACTTTCCATTAATTCCTTATAGTCACAAATGCAAACAAAAAATATTTGTGTATAAAAAACATACAAACGAATTGAAACCTCCTTGTTTTTATGATGTCGCTAAAAATGACTACTTGAATCAAATCATTGAAGTTCAAATTTTATTTAATTATTACCACGGCACGTTGAAGCATTGTTCTTGCTTAATGAAGAAACTAACATAAATGGTTGTACCAGCTCCGAGAAATTGACATGAACCGATTAAAATGTATGCTTGAAGAGTTTAGTATGCATGTGCTGTGTGTAAGATGAAATATATTCTTCAATTTGTTATGGTAAGCCACCACTGCATGTTTTTTGCCTGTGTGAGACTTTTCAAAGATTATAAACTGCTCGAAATATATTGTAAATCATGATACATATTTATATGCAAATTTAAAAAATCTGGGTAGCATGAATTTATTTGCAAAATCTCACAATGAGTTGTATCCTATGATAATTCCAATGATATGTTCAGAACAAACAAATTTTATTTTTCCTCAACAGAATGATACCACGCACCAGATTTAACGAAAGAGTCAGAAGAAGAATTGCTACTAATCGCCAACTAAATTCAAGTTTCCAAGAAAATTACCCAAGTGACATTGACGAAGAACAGCAAGATGCAGAGATTATGCACACAGTGTCTAGTTCTACGTCAGGAACTAAAAAAAGAAAGAGGGAACCCAAAAAGAAAACATCCACAAGAACCGTTCGCTACAAGACGGTGTATGTTATAGATAAGGTAACAGGTGAAGCAGTTCCTGTTAAAAAAAGGCAGACACGTTTAAGTAAACCAAAAGCGAGGAAACGGAGAGAAGCAGTCGTTACTAGACCCAAAACGGTAAAAAAACGCTTAGCCAAACAACTGGGTATATGTGCACCTAGTTCAGTACCTCAAAATTTGCCTGATGTTAGGATTTCCAATGTTCCCACTAATAACATCAGTGGATTACGTCATCAGGCCGGTATCCCAACACTACATTTATTTGGGCAGAATAATGAACTAGATTATTTTTCGGCAAGCGATGAAGAATACTCTCCCAGCTCCCAATTGCTGGCCCGCCGTGCACCTAATAGATCTGATGTGTCAATTATGCGAAGGGTGGCTAGAAGAAAGGCTGCTATTTCGATAACTAGTACAGACGTAACAAGTTCAACGGATCTATTAGGCAGTATCATGAATAGTCAGGAACAATTTCATTCTAGACACGCGTCATATTCTGTTGATTCTTCTGGTAAATTCAAAATAGATACTAATAATGCTTTGAACAATGAGAACTTCATCGACTTGAATAAAGAGAAAGGTGTTTCGAAAGAAACACCAAATAATCACCCCAACAATAGGAATAATTATAATTATAATCGTTACCGGTATTATCCCAATAATTACAATCGTCGTCAGAGCCAAGGGAGCTACAATCAATCTTATAGCTACAACAATTCATCATCAGCATCATCGTGGCAATCAGGTGGAGGGCCAAATTCCAATAATGGTTATTTCAACAGATATGGAGGACATGAAGATAATGATTATCCACAAGATTATACCCAGAGAACATTATGTGCATCTAGCGAACCTGATAATGAAAGAGATGAAAGGGAGAATGAAAATGAAGCTGCTCGTAATAATAGTGAATCAGAGCTCGATATATACAGCGACATTGAAACAGTAACCACAAGTAAAGTGGATGAGGGAGGCGATCAAAGCAATATCACATCGCCACCACAGCATCAGTTTGACAGAGCACAAACTGGTACTGATGATGATAATAATGATAGTGAACCAGATATGGTTATTGATGATGAGAAAGTACATGATGAAAATAGAGAGGAAGCTGCTGTAACGTCGACAGTGGATAACTACTCAGCTGTGGATATTCATCAGCCTCCCCCACCCCTATTCAGTAGATATGAGGAAACTCAGCGTATTTATCCTACTTTGGCTCCTAATAGAATCCAATGTGAATCTGTACCATCTTCAAGTTTTGCTGATACAATAGGTCAATATGATGATTCTAATGATGGTTGTCCAAATACCAATATTTACAACAAACAAAATTATGACACTAATAATGACAATGATGATATTGATGACAATGATGAGGGCTGCCCAAATTTCAGTATTTATTCAAAAGAAAGTAAGAGTGTTGCACTTCATACAGATTTATCAGTACCTCCTCCACCACTAAATCAGGATTATCAGGTTGGGGAGATAAGTTCATCGCCAATTGTTGAAAAGTTTATAGCGGGTAGTGTCAATGATGCTTATGACCCAGCTGAACCTTCTTCCGATGAACCTGTTCCTAATGAAGACGATCTTTATGATCCTGAAGCCGCAGTTTTGGAACAGAGTCCAATTAATTCACCTGGTGAAAGCAATGATGTACCGAATATCGATAACTCACCACCTAGTGTACAAAATGATGAAAATATTGATGTCAATTCTGTTGATGAAAGTTCTCCCGCACAACTCTCTCCCGAGAAATCCGTTAAACCTGAGGAAACGCCTAAGAACGATACTGTTGTGGAAACCACTGATGATAAAATTCCAGCACAAGATGATCAAGCACTAACTGTGGATGCACCAGGATCTCCAGAGGCAGCAGCAAATGATACTGTAGACGAACATCAATCAGAACCTCTTAGTCCTACAAGAGAAGGCGACGAGGCTATTCAGTCTACTCCAGAGACTGACCAAGACATGTATAATCAATCAGTGTCAATAACAGAAAGATCGTTGGACTTGAATGAAACTGGAGAATCAACACCCGCCGTTAAAGTGACTGTGAAATCGAAAGTACAAGTTATAAGACCGCAAATTAAAGGAGGCATTCTGGGTGGGTTATATAGCGACTCTGAGGATGAGGGCGTTGTAAAATTAGATACTGCAGGAGCTCTAGGCATGACTGAAGATATAAGTGAAGATGAAAGAAGCTACACTCCTTGTTTGGATGAAAAAAAAGATAAGATTGGCCTCGAAGGTTTGGATACAGAGTTAATTTCAGATGAAGACCGCAATGATTTTGATGAGTCACATGAGCATAAGACTGGTTCTGATGGTGATGCTCTGGAAATTAATGCAAAAGAGTCTGAATTAGAATTGAGGCCGGAAGACTATGAAGAGGGTGAAATTGTTGACAAAAATAAAGAAATAAAAAATCAAGAAGAACCAAATGTGTCGTCTGAACCTAAAATTGATAGCAAGAAGTCCAAACCGAAAAAGGACAGCAAAGAAGGAAGAAAGTCCAAGAAGAAAGATAAAGACAAAGCTGATGATGATAAGAATGGGAATAAAGAGAATGAAAAAGTCGAGAAAGATGCATCATTCAAGAAATTAAGCAAAAGTAATAAGGAACGAAATTATAGGGACAAAGATAACAAATCTCCTACTCCTTCAAAATCTAAAGAAATTCTAGAGTCAAGTAAAAAAGACAAGAGAAAGGAAAAGCGTAAAGAAATCGAAAGATACAATGTGAGAGCTGTGATTGCGGAAAAACCACGCCCACTTATTATTAAAGATCAATTCGGCAGAGATATTCGGCCGTCGCCGTCAAGGTCTAGAAGTAGATCATACACACCTCCTATACAACGGACACCACCACGTAGAAGATCGGTTTCACCAAGAAATAGATCGGCATCGCCAATTCGTCATAAAAGTCGTTCAATCCATAGAAGTCGTTCCCCACATAGGAGTAGATCAAGACATGAATCTCCCATTAAAGAAAGATCTCGGAAAAGAAGACGTTCAAGAAATTACAGGTCTATGTCGAGATCGAAATCCCCTGTGAAAAAGAGATCGAGATCTAAGAATAAAAAGCGAAAACGTTCTCCTGGTCGCCACGAAAAGAGAAAGTCACCTGAAAGAGCCAAGTCAAAAAAGAAGCCCAGGCGAAGAAGTCGTAGTAGACTTCATCATAGATCCGTATCACCTGTGAGGAGGAGAACGGAGGTTGAATGGAACAGGCGAGATTGGAGTCCTACCCTTTCTATGTCTCCAAATCATCAAGACATACCTGTTTCTCCTTCTTGGACACCTCCTAGAGAAGTAACTACCACGCAAGTATTGAGAAATCCAAATTTGACAGTAACATTGAGCAATGAGAATAAAAAGAAAAAAGACAAACGAAAAAGAGAGAAGAAAAATAAAGACAGTTCCAAGAGAAGGCGACGAATAGACAGATTGGAAAGAACGCCACCACCTTCGAAAGAAGTTTTTGCATCAGGAGATAACATTCTCGTTAGTGTTAGTTTCAATAATGAAAATGAGGTAAGGGATGTCACAACTAGAGATAAGAGAAGGGAAGAAAATCCTAAAAAGAAGAAGAAGAAGAGAACTAAAGTTTCAAAAGATTTGTCGGGTGTGAAACCGGTTGCTATAATTGATTTAGCTAGGTCACCTTTCAGAGAACTGACTCCTTCTCCCAGAAATGTTATCGTTCTTAGTGACAGTGATCCAGATCATGACAATGTTAACAATGTGGAAAAAAGCGTGTGCGATTCCTCTCAGCAAGTAGCAAGTCCTGAACATCCAATCAGTTACTCAACGGGTCCTAAAACACCTCCGGAACCACAAATTAAGTTTTCATTGACATCAAAACCTCCACAAATACGTGCAATATCGAATCCATTACACGAACCAGAAGACATTGAAAACAATGATGAAGCCCAACAAGATTTGGATAACCGTATCAACGATGGTGTGTATAAGGGACCAAATACTCCCCCAGAACCTCCAAATTCACCTCCAAGTTCGCCCGATGCTTATGATCCCTTTGAACCGACCAAGTCCAGATCTCCCACACCCGAGCCGATGCAAAACTTACAGTCCACCGGCACTAACATGCTAACAAATAATGATAATAATGAAATTATTGACAGTAGAAGCGAAGTGGAAAAATGTATAAATACAGCTATGGATAGTACCAAGTCTTTGACCCCTCCGATATTGGATATTCAACCAGCTGATTCCCAAAGTAGTATTCAAGCCACCCCTGAATCCACTATGGGAAAGTCACCGGATCGTATTGGAGCTGTTAGTCAGTCGTTACAAAGTACTAAGCCAATTGCACAGACTATTCCATTCTCCTCTGTTCCAACACCTATTGTCAATTCGGCGCCCAGTGGTTCGAATCAACCAACTACAAGGATCAATATCATAAACAGTACCGTTATACCTGCACCTATTATCGCCTCATCTATCCCACAGAGAATTGTTCTACCGAATCAAGTCAAATCGAGTCCTGTTAAGATACCGCCCACCAAAACCACTATTAAATCAACACCGATTAAGCCAATGCCGAATAAGAGTAAACCTATTAGCGCTAAAAGACAAAATGGGGGTAGTATGGATGATATAATTTTAGATGTAGACTCACCTTACTCACCTGGTTCTAGCGATTATGATGATCTTTTTGAGCCTCCAAGTGAAATTGTTACTAAACCTGTCATCAAAAACAAAAATAAGTCACAAAAGCAGCAACCGCAACACACTTCCACATTCGATTCTCTATTTGGATCGCCCTCATATAAGCCCTCAAAAATTGGAAAGACAAAGTACAAGAAGGGTACCAAAACAAAGACGGTTGGCGTGAAATTGGATGAAGATTCCTTGAAGATTTTGGATGACCTGCCTAATTCTGCGGTGGAAATGCAAGTGAAAGATAAGGTAATTGAAACTTAAGATTATTTTCCTGGAACTAACTTGTTTTCATCTTTGTAATGATGTTTATTACATTCGAAAATTATTTGCAGTTCTTGAAAAAGTTGAACAGACAAGAACGAGTAGTGGAAGAAGTTAAGTTGGTATTGAAACCGCATTACAACAAGAAGAGAATTAACAAAGAGGAATACAAGGAAATTATGAGACGTGCTGTCCCGAAGGTACATTATTAAATATAAACATTTTTTTAAATTATCGTTTTGATAAATTTCAGATATGTCACAATAAATCGGGCGAGATAAACCCAACCAAGATTAAGGGCTTGGTGGACGCTTACATCAAAAAGATAAGGCACAGCAAAAAAGTAACCTCATCTAGTTCAGTTAATAATCCCGTAAAAGTATAAGGATTTTTGTACATATTATTTTATTTATGATAGAAAACAGAATAATTCTATTGTAGAAAGTTTTTATTTATGTTACTTTTTGTGATTTTCATCATTGTGGTAATCATACGATTTTCAGTAAATACATGGATAATAATGTTATCTAGCAGCTTGTTTTAATTATTACTAAAATCTCTACTTCTTACTGTTTCTCTTGCAAATTGCAATATATAATACTTGTGAATGTACAATATGTCTAATTTGGAACTCTCAAATAATCTAAAAAAACTAGGAAAAACAAAACCATATTTATTATTCTATTGTAACAGAATTACGAACATAATATCGCACGAACAAAATTTAATTATAGCGAGCAGAACTTATCACAAGTGCAAAGTAAGTTCCACTTCTTCACTGAATGTGTGATTCTAATTAGTCCCTAACAGAACATCCCAAGCCATAAGTATAGGGTGATCAGGAACACTTGGGACAAACTGAAACCCGACATACTAGATGTGACAAGTGTTGTTTATTCCACATAAAATGCCAGGCAGCTGGATAGAGCCTTTTGAAGATGGCAACATGAAGTATTTTTGACCGACTTCTCATTTAATATTAAATAAACGACAGTAGGTTGTTGCCTGTTTTCGCTAAAGATTGTAATGTGCACTTTCATCTCCAAAACTCTCTGCTGAAATGGAATTAAGGTAGTTATCGCGTGAATTCGATCTCGATAGATTTCTTTTAAATTTTAATATGTATTATACAATTTAAATTTACTGACACGATGCAGAAACATGAACGTAAATATATATGCATGTTTTATAGACTATAGAAAAGCATTCGATGGCGTTAACCATCAAAGGATGATTGAAATTCTGAGAACCACCGGAGTTTATGAACAAGACATGCTTATCTCAGAACTCTATTGGCATCAAACAGCAACAGTCAAAATGGAGCATACAACATCGGAAGATATAAGGATTAGACGGGGAGTCCAACAGGGTTGCGTCTTGTCCCCGCTCCTTTTTAACTTGTATTCGGAATTTATATTTAGAGAAGCATTAGATGAATCTCAAGGTGGAATCAAGATCTACGGAAATATAATAAACAACTAAACAACATCAGGTACGCTAATAGCAACCAGCGTAGAAGAACTACAAAATATAATTAATTCCGTGGTTCGTCTTCGGCTTAAAGCTAAATGTATCCAAAACCAAAATATTAGTCTTCTCAAAGAAGCCAATAAACAAACATCTACATGTCAAGGGACAAACAATAGAACAAGTAACCTCTATAAAAAATATCTTGGAACTAATACCAACAGCCAGTGTGACCCGAAAAAAGAAATACGATCAAGAATAGAACAAGCGAGGAAAACATTCATGAGCATGAAAACGTTTTTTACAAGATCAGACCTCAGTCTGGAGCTTAGAACTCGAATGGTCAGATGTTACGTTTTCTCTGTTACTTTATGGATGCGAAAGTTGGACAATGGACTCACAAACGGAAAAAAGAATAGAGGCCTTCGAAATGTATATATACAGACGAGGTACTCCAACTCATGAGAAAAAGGAAAGAACTACTAACCACCATCTAAGAGAGAAAAATGCAATACTCAGGTCATGTGTTGAGAGGTGAAAGATACAAGTTACTTAGACTCATAATAGAGGATAAAAGATCAATAGGAAAACGCCAGAATTCATTGCTAAAGGACCTGAGAAGATGGTTTGACCGCTTATCTACAGAAATCTTTCGTGCTGCAGTTTCCAAAGCCACAGTTGCCATTTGGATCGCAAACCTTCGGAAGGGGACGGCGCAATAAGAAGAAAAATTTAAATAAACATTAGATATGTTTTACTGAAATTTACTGTCTATACTTTATCTTGTAATGTTGCAAGTTCAATAAAAAAGCCACCAACATGTCCAGTCAGAACAGTTGTGCTGTTACCTCATAGCCTAACATCTTTATCTAGTTCATTAATGATAAAGATATATAATACAACAATAACCATTTTAGTCCGTGCGAAGCCGGAGCAGGTCTCTAGTATCTATATTATAAAAATAGTGTAACAATGAGAACGGAAACCAAAATAAACGGTTCCATGATATCGAAAGGAGTTTTCTGTTGAAGATTACAATACAACAACAAAAAACCTGATCAAACGTAATCAAGAAAGTATAATTCAGGTATGAAACAAAGAAGAATAACGTAACTTCACAACGAAAATTCTATTCCCGATGGCGATTTGATGACAGCCAAGCAGAGAAAACATACCTCCAACAGCCAAGCGCTAGACAACCATACCATAAAATTTATTGTGCATGCGCTGTAAAATAAGAAGTAACATCCTGCTGAAACGACCTATCGCTGGGATCCATTTTATCTAATTGAGGGTACAAGGAGTTTATTATAATCGATCCGTTACACAGATAATATTTATGGCAGCACTAGCTTCATTTTTGAATCACGGGCCAAAATTCACACCTAACGGTAATGCTTTACCAACTAATAAGTTTTATGTGAATTGTTATTTAACCAAAAAATAAAAACATTGTTTTCTCACATAGCCATACATCTACTAAAAGAGAGATGAGTTTCCGTCTGAAATCAGGGTATATTTTATATTGCTCTAGAGCTCCAGTCAGCGAATGCTCGACGCTGCCTATGGTCGTTTTTCGGTGGTTCGAGGAATTCACTGCCAGTGGTTATACTCCACAATCTCACTGACTTTCTGACCACCTCACAATTAAACGAATTACGGATGTTGCTTGATTATCTATCGAGCCAATTGACTCAAATTTTCTCAATAACGTCGTCCAAATTTACAGGGTTGCCAAATAAACATGTATGGTACTGTATCTCTTATGATTAAAGTAGCCAAGAGAAAATGTTGGAAATAATTTTCATGTTTCTAAGACAACCTGCTTAGTAATTTCTTGACTAAATATTTTCAGAATACTAATTTTTGTTTAGAACCATACCTCTCATATATTTTATTTTGAGGTTAATGTCTTTAAGTGCATTGGTTCGTTTTTCAGAACGAAATGAACTTTTCACCAACTTACCTTAAGAAAAGTTATTTTTTGAGGAGGTGGCTTTCCTCAAGCTGCCATTCGTAACCTTATTGACACTGAATCGACTTATAAAGGCAGTTGTAAGAGCCACAGGTCTTAATAGAAAAGATTAAACTAGATTCCTAAAAAGTATGTTGCTTTTGGCACTTTTGTCTGATTAATGTTTTTGCTTACGATATACATTCATAGTTCTAATCAATCTAAATGTAATAAAAAGTGACAAATCACTATAGGTGAACAGGCGGCGGGCACGAAGCTCTCAGACGAAATTTTTACTAAGTTTCAATTAAACCATTCCATTTCAAAAAACCAAGAATATTGTGAAGAAAATGAAAAATGACTAATATTGGGAAAAGTAATCTATCCACATTTATCGGAATAAGTAATACAATAATACAATCATATCTGCTACAGAGAACTTACATAAGAATCAAATATTTCAATACAAAACAAATGGTTGCTGCAGGAATGAAACGCAATTACGTAACAAGTGTTCAAGGAGAAACAAAATTATTTTTTTTACAAAAAAATTACCGACGTTATCAGTTGATGCACTGAAATGTACAAAATAATATTAAATCTGTTATTGGTGCTGATACTTTTGAAGTTGTGCAGTTGCAGTTAGATTGAAAACTTTTGGCACCAACTTCACAAGTATTTACCAGCACCAATAATTAATATTATTTTATATATTTCAGTGCATCAACTGATAACTCCAATTTTTTATAAAAATATTTATTTCACACTTTTGAGTGTTACATTTGTCACCAAAATCGTTGAACGTTCGCCATTATCCATATATGCTCTGCTTACATTTGCTATTATTCAGAAAACTAAGAATATCGTCGCGGAAATACGCATATTAGAAACTTTACCACTTTTCCGTAACTCTATGGAAAAAATGTTCCATAGAAATGTTGCTACAAATAATCTGGTCATTAATTTCCCATTCTCAGATTTTCAGTTTTCGAAAGAAATTGCCTCTTCCACATAGCGAAAATACACATATTTCAGATTTTAACATGCTATAACTCGAAAACCGTAACTCTTTAGAAAAAAAGTTCAATTTAAACGTTTCCGGATATTTTGGTATCTTTAATTCCGCCATCTCAGATTTTCGACTTTCGAGAAAATTTACCCCCTTCGATGGCAGTCTTCGGAGGGAAGGAGATTTCGAATTTGCGTGTTTATCAATATGATATTTATCAAAAATCCAAAATCGGAGTACGTTTACTATATAAAATGTACGCACGAACAAAAAAAAACAAACAGTCGAATTGTATACCTCCGTTCGGGGTTTGTCGGTCAAAAATGAAAAAATCGTGACTTGATTTCACACACAAAAAACGGACCCCTGACTTTATTCGGTTTTAACTAATACCTTCGCACAATTTAGCTTATTTGGTCATTCAAGTTGTAATATTGAGAGATATCTGAATCAAAATTTCTATGAGGAGGTACCTATTCTTCTTTAAACTGGAAAACTTGTCGACCTGTTGTTTTTCGATTTGTACCCACCCCGAACTTTCGAATAATTGCAAAAATTTGTGATTTCCTTTTCAGCTGTTTTTCGTTTATAGATTGATTTTCAACAATTTTATGAGCAATGCTTCCTGAAATTGTAATTTACTACTGTTTATGTTTATATGTACCTACCTTAATAAAATACTGGTTTGCTTAATTTTGTTACTGTTATTATATGTCAAAACTAGGATATATGTAGTAAACATATAGGCAATACATAGTAAGAGTGGCAAACGATTTAAATTCAGGTCTACGGTCTACCTAAAACGCGCGCTCGCTCGCGATTGGTCAACTGTTGATCGAGACAACCGTGTCTCTCTACGGACCGTGGGTAACAAGTTCTTTTCGCTCTAAAAATTAACCAAAAAACAACATTTACGAAAAGAAGCTTCTAAACAAAAATTTACAATTTGAAATAGTAAAAAGCGTTATATAACAATCTTTCACTTGTATAAATGCTTAGGCGTATAGCGTCATTATTTAAAAACACGGGTAAAATAATACCGAGTTGTACACCTTAAATCATTTCTCTCCGAGGTGGGAAGTTTTAAATTGAAGTCTATAAAGTTAATATCTGCAGGAATTATGATTTTTGGTTCATTTGAAAGGTGACTTGAGAATGAGAAATGGTCCCATATTCATAAAAACTCCAACAGGAAATCTCCTTTCCTCCAAAACCGCACCCGAAGGTGGTGGAGGGGGCAATTTCTCTCGAAAACCCAAGACGGTAAAATTAAAGATAAGGCAATGTCCCAAAATGTTTAAATTGAATATTTTTTCAATAAAGTTACAGTTTTCAAGTTACGACAATGTTAAAATCTGAAATGTGGAGGGGCAATTTCTTTCGAAAATTGATAATCTGATACGGCCAAATTAAAGACCAGATTATTTGTAGCAACATTAAAGTTGAATATTTTTTCCATAGAGTTACAGTTTTCGAGTTACAGCAATGGTAAAGTCTAAAATATGCGTATTTATATCCGCGACGATATTTTTATTAGATCTCTGAATAATTAACAAGTACAAGCAAAGAATGCACATGGGTAATAGGATAAGTACTATCTTCTTTGGTATAAGTGAACTTTCAACAATTTTCGTGACTAATGTTAGGTACACTCAAAAGTGTGAAATAAATATTTTTTGCAAAAAATTGGACCGACTTTATTTGTTGGTGCACTGAAAAATACAAAATAATATTAATTCTATTGGTGTTGGTTCTTGTGAAGCTGGTGCCAAGAGTCTTCTATTTAAATAAAATTGCACAACTTCAAAATTACCAGAACCAATAAAATTAATGTTATTTTGTACTTTTCAGTGCACCAACAAATAAAGTCGGTCCATTTTTTTGTATTTTTTTTAAGACGATTCGACGTGACATTTATGACAATCCAAGTTTTTTATGGTTCCTCCTTTTGAAATAGAATGAATATAATAGAATATAATTGAAATTTTCAATTTTAAATTTCAAAAGCGATCAACCTATATCTAACATACAATATAGTTTTTTTTAAATAAATCTTAATATATAAAATTTAAATTGAAATTTTTGCAAAAAATGAAAAATCTATCAAATCCATTGCATTCTCTCAATAAATTTTCGTTCTCCGATATTTTAGGTTAAGTGGTTTACAAAACTTTGTCGGGTATCATTTTGTTATAGCAAAATATAATATCAAAAGATTTAATTTTTTTGAGAATTTTCATACAATTTACCACCATAACGAGTAAGAAAAGCTTTTCTTAACGATACCTAGTTTGCAAAAATCCGTCCTGCCGTTTTGATGTTACAGTTTATCTTAATGAATAATATCTTATATTCAGATTTTATTATTGAACCATAATAACAAAGTATTGTAGCACTACGCTAGAACTATATTTACAATATGTAAGCAAAGCTTTGGTATATGAACCTTCTTCGAGGAACGGCTTGCTAGAAGAATTTAAACAGCTTCGGCGAAACCGAGACGGTTATTTCCAAGGTCAAACTCTGTGTAATATTTGCCTATAAATACATCACCAAGAATCCACAGAGGGCCGTTTGGTGCAGGAATATCAAGGCCCATGAAACCAGATATGCATTCAGTAGTAAAACCAGCAGATACCTGAAACATATTCAATATTATTTCTTGCTTTCCAAAATTTGTATTGTTTATGTTGTTAATACCTTTAAAACGTAGTCTCTTCCTTTCAAGACGAATGGTTTTCCTCCTATATTAAAGGTGATATCTGGGAGAGAATCGATTTTGCCACAATCGACAATGTATTCACCCTGCACTGCTGGTGTGGCTCCCATAGCCTAAATATAATAATTAAGATAACTCATGATTATGAATACGTAGATTTTGATCAAGTGGAAACAAAATTTCACTCATGAATATGAATAAAATCGATTGCAAATCTTTTTCAGTAATAAAATACAAGAATATCCAAATGCTGATTTCGCAGAAACGTTATGCATGTTAGATGCAATGATTTAAGAACTTTCGAAAGAACTTGGTATACAGTTAGATCTTACTTCCTTAGACAACAGGTTACGTATTACCATATACATAAAGACAGTGTTTGAATGGTTAATCTATACATCTATAATACAATTGTAACAGGCCGATGTCTGTATATTAAAGTTATTTAAGAAAAAAATATTTGGGGGTTCTTTAGTAGAGCAACAGAAGCTAAAACAACATTTTTTAGATGTTTTGTCTGTCTGTATGTTTTTAAAGCGCATCACGCAAAAACTACTGCATGGAATTGAATGTAGTTTTCACCAATGTATTACTAGAGGTCTAACTTAAAATATAGGCTACATTTTATCGCGTCTATCTGTCTTTCTGTATGTACACGTATCACGCAAAGACTACTACATAGAATTGAATGCAATTTTCACCGGTTCCGTGGTTTTATTTATTTTTTATTAACAATTTATTATATGATATAACATTCAGAGCTTGTTGGCGTTTGAATTATATATTGCGTAGTCGTAGAAACTGTTCTTGCTCACGAGTTTTCAGGTCGGATTCAATATATTTGTTGTTTCCAATTGTCGTTTATCTCGAACTGGGAAATATTTGTTAACCGCGTGACAGTACTGAATACTGTAGAAATAAATGATCATGATGCCAATATTAATGCTTCTTTATTATTTTCTAAAATAATTCATATTTAACGAGTATCACGGGAAGAATTACTATGTTATGTATTTTTTATTAGCTTATAAAGGGTATTCAGACAACACTTTTTAAATATAGAAGATAATATGGCCGTAAAGGTCAGAAAAGATACGAGCTTGAGCTTATAGTGGGTGCCAAAATAATTTTATAGTTCATCACATTCAACATTTTTGGCAACTACTTTTCATCACAAGCAGATGAAGTAAGTTATAATCAGCGGCGGAACCAAATGAAAATAGTAATAATTAATATATTCTGAGTAAAAATCCAAAACATGTACACTTTGTTGTTACATAACTTTATTATGAAATTTATCTTAATAATGGAGTTACAAATCTAAGCGAATGCCAAAGAACGGCAAGCGGTACTAAGATTGTGACAATAAAGCCTAGACGTTGGAATAAATAGTTTATTTATATGTAAGCATTACCTTTATTAGTATAAATTCGTTTCAAATTTCAATAAAGTTTTCTTGAAAGAAAATGTTCAACGCATAACGAAATGTAGTAATAATTCCACATTCATTTAGAATTCGAACTTGTAACAAATTACTAGAATATTTTTCGGTAAAAATAGAAATACATACATATATATATATATATATATATATATATATATATATATATATATACAGGGTGTCCAATTAGTGCGACAAAGTAGGAATAGAACTCTATTTTCAATTATTTGAAAATGGTGTAAATATAAAAGTTGTAAGGGAACACAAGCCCCACATTTTGAAATTAGTTGGGGTTATACAGGGTGTCCCAAAAAACCTGTTTTTTCTGAATTCCTTATAAAATAACGAGTACAATGGTGTATCACTTGTCAATTTTCAATTGTTTGTTTAGGAGCTATAGACAATTAAAAATCGACATTTTAGCCCCTTTGACAGCTATTTGTGCTAAAGCAGTAAATGATAGAGAAAAATAAATTTCACATTCCTATTTTCGTTTTTTAAGACCTATCTGACAGTGGTTTCATAAATGGTACCACCTCTGGTACCATTTTTGAGAACGCCATTCAACAGATCCGAAAAAACTTAGATAGGAATGTAAAATTTATTTTCTCTATCTTGTACCGCTTTGGCTCAAATAGCTGTAAAAAAATGTCGATTTTTGATTGTTTATAGTTCCTAAACAAACAATTGAAAGATGACAAGTGATACAGCATTGTACTTGTTATTTTATATTGGGCCTGTTGTTCGAAAATAAATGACATCGGCTAAGCCCGTGCTAAACACACGCTAATCTTTGACGTGAGCTAAAGCGTTGTTCGAAGCAGACTTTTCAAAAGTTTAGCGCGGTCTTAGCCGGTGACCTGTTTAACCTACGTATACGGCATTTTTGCGTTGTTCGAACGCCAAACGCCGCATTACCCTGGTATTAGCCCGTGATTAGCCGCCTGCTTTTTAAACCAGGCAGGGGGGTTGATTTAAGTAGACAGCCGGCAACAATTTCGTTTAAACCTTCGATCGAAGTTATGAGTGAATAAGTGCAACAAAATTTGTGTTTGGATGCAATTTACACTGTTCGACACAAGGTAAGTTTGTTATTACCTTTTTTATAATGCAAAATTCTGTAATTTTATAGTAAGTATTTACATTGACTCAAGTTCCGTAAGGCTGGTATTTGCTGTTAATATATTATGCATACACGTAATTGCTATGACTTACAAAGGCAGAGTTTCTCAATATATAGCTTCTTTATACAAATAAAAATCTATTACGAGATCTCGGTTCTCGGTACAATAATTAGTCTACATCTGCACGTAATGAAGAAAATAATGTGGGAACATTTATCCGCTTGGCCAGAGACAACCCTTGCTCCGCTTACGTTCTTATACAGTTATCACATAATTCACATCACAGCTTTTATATCAAATATTAGTTATATGTATAATGTATACCACAGTCACGGAGACGCGACGGAGAAAATGATGTGGGTAATAGTAGGTATCATCGACGGTAGGCGGGGAATACGGGCGAAACGGCCGTCGCGCAGTCGCAAGCAATAGAGTAGTGAGTCCTAACCTAACCTTTATAATCTGTGGACTGTGGAGTAGTGTGTTGTGTTGTGCACAAGTCGCGTTATAAGAATATGCGTATATATGTTTACTGTTAAATATGTGTATTGGTTAGTAAGAAGATCACGATAGAAAACTTTCGCGAAGCCTGGAAGCGAGGTATCTGGCCGAGTGGAGCCGTGTTTTAATTATTAAAGAAGAAGAGGGTCCCCCAAATGACTCAGGGGTTCCTCAGCTAGAAATGGCAATCCTACCTCATCCTTCTGTAAATCTGTAAGTGAATATATACATTTTAAAGGTTACTAACAAAACCATATATAATATGCACACGACGATCAATATAACAAACGGTTATATCATTATATTTGCAATAGTCGAACGATGTAAGACAATACTGCAATAATTATCAACATAATTTTAAACAACTGTTTTAACAGCCTGCGGTAGAGCAGAAAAAGTTATATTGTAATTTAGTAGAGCTGATCATTGTATTTATGCTTATATACCTATGTGTAGGTTCTAATGTAAGTTCCCAGTACCAGAATTTTACTGCTAATCGAAAAGACGAAAACAAGCAGATATGTATTTCTGACAATATTCAAATTGAATTTAAAAGTTAAAGCCTTTCACATTGAAAACTATTTTTCAAAAAGTTGAAATACTTGGAAAATTTAGTATGAAACATCCAATTTTGTAATTAGAAATAAAAATGACAAAATATGAATGTCAGCTGAGCAAAAGCTTAGTATTACAGAATGAATGAATTCAGTTCAAAGTTTTTCTAAAGAATTTTTATTTTTCTATGCTTTCCTAATAATATTTTCTTTTATATTGTTCCACACTAATATTTTTTTTCTGTACAGGACATTTTCTGGATCGAGGATGAGATGGATCTTTTTGTTTGAGAGATGGAGCTGGAGTGTTGGTGGTTCGAGGTTCTGGGAGTTGGCATTCTGGTTCCAAAGAAACGGAACATGGCAGAGCCTCTATAATAACAACAGGGGTGTTGGCACATCAATATCTCCTGAAAATTAATAATATAGAATATTAGTCTTGATATTATATACAATAATTGCTAGTTGTTTTATGTGTAGTTTATAAACTGCAATATATACATATTGTAATAAATATATGCAAATATTGTTAATATTTTTTTCTGTATATTTTCAGTTGTAATTACAAAATTATATATCTTTCTCTTAAAAATAATAATTGTTTATAGCATTGTAATGTTTCTTATGGGTATAATAAATAATAATACTATTTATGCATCTTATCATTTCAATACCTTTTCATGTTCATTGTAAAATACACTTGAAAATAATTAACTTACCTTTCAATAAGCCGCAGGAGTGTAGCTCGGTCCACAAGAGTAAAATTCTTCCTTTTTCTTTCCATTTTCTCAAAACATATTTCACAGAAAATATTTAGATTTCATTATTCACTACCAAAACAAACAACGATGACAACTAGTTTAACCTATTAATCAATAAAATTTTGACATATGACGACCCGCTCACGTAGCGTGAAGTTTTCAACGAAAGGACAAATGGCTTAGCCGCCGCTAAGGTTAGCCACCGTTAATCCCACTTCGAACAACGCTAAAAAAAATTCAGCCTCCATGTGAGCTAAGCACGGGTTAAACTTAGCACATGATTAGCCACTGTTTCGAACAACAGGCCCATAGAATACAAAAATTTAAAAATATATAGGGCGATTCATTAAAAAAACGCAACTTTCTGCTGTTCTGGTTTTTTAGAACACCCTATACAGTCCCAATTAATTTTAAAATATGGAGCTTGTGATCCCCTACAACTTTTGTATTGACATAAATTTGAAATAATTGAAAATAGAGAAGTTATTCTACTTTGTCGCACTAATTGGACACCCCGTATAATAGAAATAAGTATTGCTTCATAAAACAAATACGAGTTCAGCTCATTTCTGAACGCGGTAGCTTGGTTTAGAATTCTACCTTGTTATTTGGCTTGCAATTCATTATTAATTTTGTATATATTTAACATACTTACTTCGTTTATCTTCTTCACTTCTTCGGTTGGTCCAGCAATTAAACTAGTGCCAGTATCAGCTATAGCCTGGCAACCATTGCTGCAGAATTTCTGTGACAACATCTTACCCGAATCCATTTCAAATTGCCAATATTTCTGACTACTGATGGGCACATACTGGAAATCGCCCTTGTAGTATTTTGGATCTGATCCGCCCAATAGCATTTCACCTCCAGTAGTGGCATTAGGATCTCTAGATCATAAATAAGCAGAAAATTAGTTATTATAATGGAAAACTTTTTCGTACAGGTATTGTGTAAATTTTTCGATCTCGATAAAAATGCAGAGAATTCTCTAGCAATCAAGAAAACTTTTCACACATAGACTTGATTGGAAAGAAAAATAATGACCGGAGGCTGTTTCCTGTAAAACAGCCGCTCAAGTTATGTATTCTTACACAATCCAAATGTATAAAACGTACTACGCCAACTTTTGATAAATATGTTACCCAGACCCTTGTCCAATTTACAAATTACCCTTTTGAACTTTGTAACATGCAGTTGTGTTGTGTCAAAATGATATGGTAACAACATTCTTTCATCTTTTTTAGGTCCGTGAATCTGTGAAAGGTTAATCTATAGTAAAATGTAGGTAAACTTTCCCTATACAGTCTCCCAGAACTACCGTAGATTTTTTCATGAAAATATGAGATATTTCCATACTTTATATATCCAGTTCCTATAGAAGCCTTTTAGGATTCAGAATAACCTTCTGCAGTTTTATCGAGATCAGCATATTTTATATTCAGTGCTGATCTAACTGTTTAAAAAAAATATATAAATATACCTATTCAAGTAGAATGAGAAAACGGGTTGGCTAACAAGTCCTTGATCAACCATGTTGTAGAATGGAGGAGTTACCCCATCCACAGAAATCGATTTATAAGCCAATCCCAAGATACCATCAAACTTTCCTGCCACAAAGGCAAGACCAGGTTCGTTGACGGCTTCAGCAAATGTTTGATCTTTGATAGTCAGTCCAGCAATCTGTAATGTATATTTTTGTTACTCAAATCTAATTTAATCATTTACCTGACTATTGGCACTCACAGACACTGAATCAGTTGACAGAAAACCACTAAGACTACCACTTCCGTATCTGATAGCAAATGGGGTGTCATTTTTCTTGTATGAAGAAGACTTTGTGGAATCGTATTTGTTATGTAATACTGGAATAAAAAAAGTAATTCGAGATATACAATAATTTGTACTAGAAATTGGATAAGAATTTTGTTAGAGATTTCAATGTTTATTCATCTTCGATCTTATTATTGGGAAACGTATTGTATAGTTGAAGCTTGGACGTTACCTATATCTAATTATTTGATATATATATATTGATGTATATATATATATGTATGCAAATTTTATCTCGGAATCTGGTCTACCGATTTCGATGAAAATTCATATGTATGGGCTTTAGAGTGTATTGAATCGATTTGTTGTATTCACATTCACAAGAAAAATCGTTCTCAGCAATTAATATTTTTATTTTGAGGCTTTTTCAGATTATACGGAATAACTCAGTAAAAGCCTTATTTCAGTATAAGACATAAGTAGCTGAATGGTATAGTTTTCGGCTACTAATCCAAAGTTCCTCGGTTTGTATCCTGATCAAATATTTTTTTTTTCAACAAAACACATGTTTTGTAAATAAAAGGTGTTAATATGAGATCTGCATAATTTCATCGGATTTTTTTATGAAAATTTGTACATATCTAATATATTATTAAGAGCAATTTTTGTATATATATAAATAAATTTTATCTCGGAAAGCTATAACGATTGGTTTATAAATAAGGTTCTGATTTTTATGATTATCTATGCAATTGGATTTCCTGACAAAAAGCGAGGGAGTCACCCTCGAAGTCCATAAACTTTTTCTTGAACAGTTCGGCAGATTTGGATAAAAATTTGCAAAAGGGGGTTTAAAGAGCCGAGAAACCGATTGGCGATACTTTCATTTTTTAATGGGTGTGACCGTCGAGGTCCACACTAGCTATATGTTTCACATTATGAGCGATGTGAACGATATACAATATTTACCGATCTACCGATCGCAATACATTTTAACTAGAAATATGCACATTTTTTTTTAACTAAGATTGAACATCCTTAGTAACTCTTACAGACCCACTCTAAATCCTGTGTTACCCGAGCAAAGCTCGGTTGCCCTGATATTGTTAAATTATTGGAGTAAAACCTTAAAATATATGAATCGATAATATGAGTGAGACAGAAACTATTTTTTTAGTTTAACTGTCTTAAATTAGACAATGTAGAAAAATTATTTTCTCCGAAAGGAATGACTAAGCACTGTTTATATATAAATACGCCCAAGATAATATTTATTTTTGTTGATATCAACAAACAACGCGAACTATAAAGTAATCAGAATCAGTAAACATTGGATGTCAAATTTGACCTTTCATATCGCCACAGAACCAGATTTAACTTTTGTTGTTATAAACATGATTCAATGTAATCTTCATCCACAATATTAAGAATAATTACTCAACAAATAGGCAAAACACATAAATATGACAAAAGCAAATACTTAAATGATAAATTTATGACTTAATTATTTTTTCCGTTTGGTGGGAACTACAACTAATGCATTATTGAAAACTGAAATGATCCCAATGCAAGTTCATTGTTCGAATCAACATTAGAATAAATTATACTTACAACATGCTATGTTCAAGAAAGAACACTTTTTAGAGGGTACCCACAAGTTAGAGGATCCAGTATCAAAAACAACATTAAATTTCTGGGGAGGTGTCCCAATCGTAATTTCTCCATAATACTGAGCCTGCAAATGGATATATTTATATAGATTTTTTATTCTCTAATTTTCTCCACAGAGTCAGAGTATTTGAGAGTAACATAGAGCAAAACTTACTCCGGTCTCTTCTGATAAATAAAGGTACTGTGACAAATTTTGTTCAGCCCTACTGGCTAGAATAAATCACTTTACAAAGAAACATTTGATTCTAAAATAAACTTTGCTGTATATAATATATAATCCATAACACGCCGACCGTTGTGTAGGTTTCCCTTGTGCAGAGTAGAGAAATCCTAGCTCACGGACATTATTTTGCGTATCAAAGCCGATAAAAATAAGATATTGAAATAGGTATATCAAAGTTGACGAGATATTCATTGAACCTTGTAGGTATATATTATCTGATTGATCCTACTTAGGAATACGTGATACGTGTGTTTGGAACCCAACAAAGTAAATAGAATGAATTGAACTTACATCCATATAGTTCTTCAAATATTCAGGATCCCCATCGCCCGAATACCTAATTCGGGTAACTGACAAGTCGGTATTAACATCTTTGAGAGTTCTTCTCACAGATTTAAATCTTTGTAGAGGTATTCTGAAAATATCATTTAAGCAAATAATAATATGAAGTTTCAGAATAGCATTAGTTAAACTCACCTTACAAGATCACAGTTCACAGTAATTAGAATGCAGAAAATACTAAATATCAGCACCCGCATTTTGTCTTTTCTTTGACTATGCAGAGAATAAACTATTCCAATCCAAGTACAAGTTAATATGTTATAAGCTACTGGAAACACCGACGAATGACGAATGAGCAATCAGCTATTTATTTGTTCGTAACGGACGCGAGGACGCTATCCTTCGTTATCTCAATAAAATGAGTAAAGAGAATAAGTCTCAAATGTCAAAAGATTAAAAATTAAAATTAAAACCGTTCCAGATCAGTCAGATGAGTTTTGTGGTTTTAACGTTTTAACTTTCAACCAGTGTAGCCGCTTGCCGCGCTGAAAAATGGATCACCCGAAAACAGAGAACATAGACGTATTCTATTCTCTGACAGAGACATAGACTTTAGAATGGCAAGGTACCAATGATGGATGGTTGCATACATCCCTGAATGATCATTTTTGAATCTATTTCTATTTTTGACCGACGAACCCCGAACGGAGGAGGTATACAATTCGACTGTTAGCTTTTTTTGGTTCTTGCGCGCCTTTTATATAGTAAACGAGCTCCGATTTTGATGGTTTTTTATGTTAAATTCAAAAGTGTGAAATAAATATTTTTTACAAAAAATTGGACCGACCTTATTAGCTGGTCCACTGAAAAGTTTGAAATAATATTAATTCTATTGGTGCTGGTACTTGTGAAGTGGATGCCAAAAGTAACAGCAACAATAGAATTAATATTATTTTATTTTTTCAGTGGACCAGCTAATAACGTCGGTCCAATTTTTAGTAAGAAATATTTTTTCATTGTTTATTACTAATAATCACAAGATGGAAATATATAAGCACAACAGTGAATAAAGTAATAAGATATGAAAAGATAAAATTATCCTCAAAACGATGTTTTATAAACAATAGAAAGTCTGCTTCTTTTTCTTGCTTCCATCTGGTGCATTTGGCCAAAATAGAAAGTCTATAAACTTTTGACAAAGACTAAAAGAGCCTACCGATTGTACTCGGTTGATACAGGGTTCTCTGGTTGATACATGAGCTGGATTTCTTTAAAATGAATGTTGAAATAGCGCGATTTTCAAAACATTTATAAGGAAAGGTTACTGGTCTTAGAGTTCTATGAAAAAATATAAATCAAGCGTCCACACTAAGAAGCTATTTAGACAGGTGATATAACACCTGGGGAGGGGTGACGCTGTGAACGACGGCAGGGTCGTGGCCTAAAATCGGGTCTGCGCATAACGAAAGTGCGCACCAATATGTGTCTTCTCCATAGAAATAATACTCTGTCTCCGTATCTATATATTTTATCTATGTTCTCTGTCTCCTCTCTATGTGAAGTGAAATAGTGAAATTCAAATAAGGTTAGAGAATAACCTAACCTATTAACTCTATGATTGGGATATTAAAATGCGTCAAGATCAACTTTTAGAAAATTACATTCCTCATTGTCTATTGATGATTGCTTGTAAAGCATGCTATATTTGAAACTTGACGCTTGAGTGTACATGAAAAAAGGTGCGCTAAACAATATAAAACAGGCTCCAGAAAACTTTTAAAACTATCATTGAAAACTGGGTGACTTTTTTGTCTATGGAGTGGTAGAGCGGCGATTTTGCGGAATACATAGAGTAAATAGGTTAGGTTAGGTTAGGGCGGAGAGGTTCAATTGGGGTAGTGATGCGAAAATATGACATTGTATCCTGCTTATGTCACTCAGCCTCTCCTACTCAATCCCACTTCTCACCTCCATGCGGTGAACCTCGGTAAACTCGAGCAACCCTGCCCGAGACTGGATACCCAACTCCAGTGGAAGTCAGGGTCGAGGCTGACGAGAATGGGAGCCCCAATCCTACGGTGTAGCACCATCGCGCCAAGGGGATGCATGGCACAGGGGTCAAAGAAGTGTCTCGAGCGATGCCCCGGATAACTGGCGACCTCCGGGGGAGTTTTAGCCTTAGCGGGGTACGGGCGCTCTGCCCCGCCGGACAGTCTTTCGCACCATACTCGTGGGACGGTTATGGAGAAAGAAAATTCAAAAAATCAAAAAGGGACACCTTTGGTAGGCGACCAGGCCGAGGTGTTTGAATCTACTGGAAGTGAGCAGGCATGGCTCAATAGATGGCAGGATGCCATAAAAGACCCCAATTTTATGATATCTCAGAGAAGAAGTTCACTTCATAGGTCACCTGAGGGAAGAAAGAAGCATATATCTGTCAGTGCAGATGAAAAAGCTCGTAAAGAGAACGAAATAGACAGCATGTCGAACGAAACTCTGCCTACCAAAGCTGAAAGTATTGGAACAAATATGGAATGTCAAGAGACAACAATAAATGAATTAGACAACTTTATGCAGACATCAAAGCGAAAGAGGCTCAATCTTACTCCCGACAAAACAAAAAATGATTCGGAAATAGAGAAAGAAAACTTCAAGAGATACCTGGATGCAATATTTGAACAGGTGAGACAACTCGAAAAAATGGTAGGAGACACCTATAAACCGAAGAAGGAGCTCACAGAAATAAGCTCCAAGCTCACCTAGATTGTAGATTGTAGATTGAAAGGGGGTTTCAATGCACTGCGACCTTTAGGTCTATTGTGCCCCCCGTCAGAGCTGTTCTCGCTATTTCGATTTCTACAGCTCGCCCTCCAGTTCCAGAGTTCTAATGAACTCCAGTATCTGGGATGGCTTCAAGCGGATTACTTCCTCACTACTGACAGTTTCTTGTCCAAAGCATTTTATGCGTTGGCTGGCTATTGCGAGGCATTCCGTCACCAGGTGATCCGGAGTTTCCTCCTCTTCCCCGCAGAATCTGCACTCGTCGTTTTCTGCTAGACCCAATCTCGACAGGTGCTTCCTGAGGCGGCAATGTCCTGTAAGGAATCTAGTGAGCAGGTGTAGCATATTCTTGCTAAGATCCAGATGTTTCTTAGATCTCGCAGTGTCAAAGTTTCCAAGAAACTTTTTGGAATGATCCAGCCCAGGAAGATTCCGCCAGAGGTTTTCTCTTTCGGTTTCTTCCTTCTCTTGGAACTCTTTCTTGTAGGTACATTTACCTGTGCCACAGAAAGGTTCTGGGCCAATAAAAGGAGCTTGTGCTCCTTTTTTGGCAAGTGTGTTGGCCTCTTCATTTCCTTTGATTCCGGAGTGGCCGGGAACCCAGATTAGATAGACCTTGTTATTCTTGCCGATTTTGTTGAGTTTTCTTCGGCACTCCCATACTATCTTAGAATCGATGATATGGGAGCTCAGTGCTTTAATCGCAGCCTGACTATCAGAGTGTATGGCTATATCACATTTCTGATAGTTTCTTTCTAGGTTCATTTCCACACATCTTTCGATTGCAAGTATTTCTGCCTGAAAGATGCTTGGACAGCGGCCTAACGGTAGTGAGCATTTGGTGCCAGGCCCGAATACTCCAGCGCCAGTCCCCGTCGTGGTTTTAGAACCATCTGTGTACCATTTGATGGTATTTTTCTTAAGGGCTTGGGATGTAGACTCCCTTTCCCAATCTTCTTTTCTACTTAGCATCGTGGTGAACGTTTTCTCGATGCTAGTTTTCTTTATCATCTCGTCACTGGGAAGGTTAGCTGACAGGATATATTTCGTCAGAGAGGACCAGGCTCTCTGATTCCTAATTCCCTCATGGCCAGTACCTTCCCTGGATAGTCTTAGAATGGCCTCATGGGCTACTCTATCTATCACCAGATGTAGAGGTGTGAGATCTGTAATGATCTCCAGTGCTCTAGTTGGGCACGTTCTCAAGGCTCCAGTGATACAGACACAGGCAAGCCTTTGTAATCTATCGAGGGCAGTCCTCGTATAGGTTTGCCTTGCCTTGACATGCCAAACTATTGCTCCATAAGTTATTATAGGCCTCACAATCATGACGTACATCCATCGCAGTATTTTTGGGTTACAACCCCAAGTCCTACCAGCGAGTCTTCTGCACGCCATCAAGGCCTTTGTTGCTTTATTGGCAGTAATCTCGAAGTGTTTGTTCCACAGAAGTTTGCTATCTAGGGTTACTCCCAGATATTTAACTTCCGACTTCCATCCTATGATGTCTCCCTGTAAAGAGAGATATTTCGTAGTTGGAAGTTTCCTTTTCCTGGTAAATGGAATTACTGTGGTCTTGGTTGGGTTGATATTTAGTCCTACTGACAAGCACCACTGTTCAATAGTTTTGAGGCCCTCTTGCATCAAGTCGCATAAGGTATTCCAGAATTTACCTCTAACTATTAGGACTATGTCATCTGCTTAGCCTATACATTCGAAGCCAAGCTCCGTAAGCCTGTGGAGTAGTTCATCCACTACTAGACTCCATAAAAGGGGAGATATTACTCCTCCTTGAGGTATTCCGCGAGTGGCCCTAACGGAGGTGGTTTGATTGCCCACCTGCGTCTCAGCTATTCTCGTCTTTAACATCTCATACATCCATTTAATAATGGTTTTGTTCACCCCTTGCCTTTTGAGTGCCTCTTCGACCGACACGTGAGTTGTGTTGTCAAAGGCCCCAGATATGTCTAGGAAGGCACACATGGCGATTTCTTTGTTATTCAGAGTGCTCTGGATGACTTCGGTCAGCTGATACAGGGCCGTCTCTGTTGATCTGCCCGCCCTGTAAGCATGCTGACATTCGTGAAGTGGTTTATTCTCCAGATACTCCGTTCTTATGTGGTTATCCACTACTTTCTCCATTGTTTTCAATAGAAACGATGTTAAGCAGATGGGTCTGAAAGATCGAGGATCGGTCGCATCTTTTTTACCTATTTTTGGTATGAAGGTTACCTTTGCCCTTCTCCAAATTTTCGGTATATGACCCAGTGCTAAACAGCTTCTTGATATCCTCAGAAGATGGGGAAGAATCTCCTCCATTCCTTTCTGCAGGAGTACTGGGGAAATTCCATCTACTCCTGGTGATTTATACGGTTGAAAGGTGTTTATTGCCCATTCCAACCGTTGCTTTGTAAATATTTTCTTAGCAATATCCCAATCTTCCCTGCGAGGATTCTTGATTTGAGTTGCTATGTCCATACTGATTGAGGGTTCACTACCTGGGAAGTGTGTTTTGAGGAGGAGAGTGGATCGTTCCTCTTCTCCCTCAGTGTATGACCCGTCTGGCTTTTTAAGCAACATTGTGGGAATTATTCCCCCCTTTGCCATGACTTTTTGAAGTCTGGCTGCTGTGGGAGTGGAAGTGATCTTTTCACAAAAGGCTTGAAAATTAAGCCTTTTAGCCTTCCTGATCTCCTTATTGTACTGAGTAAGCTTCTCAGTGTACCCCTGCCAATTACCATCTCTTTTGGCCCTATTAAAGAGCCGACGGACCTCTAGCCTGAGGTTTGACAGGTTCTTGTTCCACCAAGGTGCTTCCTTACTTGTTCGAACTTTCGAGAGTGGACAACTTGAGTGAAAAGCCTCAGTTATTGCCGCACTAACCTGTTCGACTTTTTGTTCCAGATCGTAGTGCGGGTGTTTTGCCCCATTCTTGTCGATCTGTTCCAAGTTTTGCTTCAGATGGATCTTATAGATAGACCAATCCGTATTTCTAGGATTTCTGCTTGAGGTCGACGAGGTAACCTCCCCCGTTATCCTGAATTCGATAATCCTATGGTCTGAAAGTGATGGTTCGTTCATCACTTTCCAACCTATAACATTTTTCCTCGCAGCAACATTAGCAATTGTTACATCCAGGACTTCTTCTCTTGCTCTCGTGACAAAAGTGGGAGTTGTCCCCACATTGAGGGTTTCGAGGTTATTAGCTAAGAGATATTCAAGTAAGCACTCCCCTCTGGAATTGTTGTTCGTGCTTCCCCAAATAACGTTATGCGCATTGGCGTCACAGCCTATTATGACTGGCAGTTGTCTGCTGTTACAGTATTGTACCAGCTCCTGCACTTCTGCTGGTGGTATTGTTGGCCCATCTCCAGCGAAGTAAGCGGATGCTATGACAATGTCTCGGTCGATGCCCCCAATATTGAGGTGTACCATTATTGGAGTTAGATCCCGAGTCATGTATTCTGAAACACAAATATATTTAATATTGTTTCTTATGAGCACACAGGCACGTGGGGATACTTGCCTCTGGTCATAAATCAATATTGAGTCTTTACAGGCCAAACCTCTGATTTGGCCTACTTTGTCGATCCAGGGTTCCTGGATCAGTACAATATCCAGTTTTAGCTTTGCGAATAACCTTGCAATCACTGCTGAAGCTCCCTTCGCGTGATGCAGGTTCACCTGCGCTGCCTTCGTGAAGATGAAGGGTTATTTGTGTGGGGTGGATGGGCTGGGTAGTCCAGCCTCTATAAATCCCCCTGCCTTCTCTCTTCCTGTCCTTCCTCGAATTCCATACGGGAGGTGTCCTTTCCGGAATTCGAGGAAGTTTCTTGGGTTTGGCCCTCAGCCTCCAGGGGTGCAGAGGTACTCTCCGTCCCCCCGGTTGTCTCCTTGGAGTCAGTCGGAGCCCCAGTTCGACCCGAGTCAACTGGAGCTCCCTGCTCCCCAGATTTCCGGGATGTGGAGGGTATCTCCGCATCTCTGGAAACCACCACTGGGTTTGGTTTCTTGCCCAGTCCTGAGACAGGAATGTGCCCGAACCGAAAGTTCATTAAGCACCCCCCTGCTTTCAGTGCTTCTCCCGATTGGTGGTCAATCCCAATCGTGAGAACCTTGCCACTTCCCTCTTTCTTGGAGCATAGAACTTTCCAAGCTCCAGTGCTGAGGTTAGAGTTCTGAACCTCGACGAGTCGGAGGATTTTCTCCGTCTCCATGTCGAGGCTTCGTGGGAAGAACACGGTTATGGTGACGGGTTTAGGGATGTCATTCTCTCCCAACGCCACCAACTCGGGTCCCTCCCAAGAACTAAGTGTCGGCACTGACTTCATGAGCCAGTCCGCCGATTTCTGGGATCCATAGTCTACCAGCATCATTCCACAACGGAAATGAATGCCGGTGAAGTGGATCCCCCTCTCCTCGCTGCGGCACATCTCTTCCACTAGCATATCCTCTAGTGAGGAGAGCCGCTCGGCTTCCAGGATAACCTTCGGGTATTCCTTGGGTAATATTCCTACCCTGGTCGCCTTCTTTGCCTTGACTGCTGCTGCAAATCCAGTGGCTTGCCCGGTTTTTGCCGCAGCTGTCTTCGGCTTCTTTGAGTGAGGCCGTTCCGGAGGTGTGATGTGCTCCGGACCTCTCTTGCCTTTCCCCTTACCCGTCGGGGTTACTCCCGGGGTTGAGTGGATTGGTTTGATGGGGTGCTGAAGAGCCTGTTTTCTAGCCTCCTCAGGTGCAAGGCCCTGATGGAGGAGTCGCAGGTACTTCCGCACTCCTGCTCCACTGAGGCCCTTCCTCAGTGGATCGTCTCTACCGCCGGGCTGTCCTAATTTGGGCAGCTCGAATGGCAGGCGATTTTTCTTTTTCCCTTTTTCAAGGGGCCCGGATGAAGAGGTGGAGGCTTTCTCCTCCTCTCCTCCGGTGGGTTTACTTTTCGGTTTGTCCATAACTGGTCCCACGAGTAGCAAGGGTCACGTCGGTCCGCTTCTGCAGAGCCCCGCATGCAGAAGTAAGGGGTTTGTTACAATGGAGTTCCCCCCGGTGCTCCAAGGTTGAAGCCAGTAGGGACTAGTCCTCTAACTAGCCATGCATCCTTAGCCTGGCTTCCCACTTTGGATTTAGAATTTTTGACGAGGTTATTTCCTCTTGGTCCAGGCGGTCAAGCCAAGACCCCCCCCGCACTGGCCCGCGAGACATGACCACAGACAGCCAGGCGTTGGTTTAACAGGTGGTCTCAAGAGCTCACCTGGCATCGTACTACCTGTGTGCAATCCCTTAGCCACGACACTACAGCTGGGACAGGTGAATTTGGTCCGCGGCAGGGTATTGTATTGAGGCTGCCAGTTGAGTTTTTAGGCACAACGAGCCCCCTTATTTCCCTGCAGGCCTCATCCTCATATTAAAATCATCGTTAGAGGCCCCCTCCTATCCGCCACCTGGAGACGCGCCGGGTTGGTACTTCACCCCTACCAGATGTTGATTGACAACATCCGGACCCGGGAGCTCACCTACTACGCCAATCAAATGCAGGGAAAAGGGCAAAGGAAATGGCTGGAAAGAGTAACAAAGGAATCAAACACTATAGAAACTCAAGTGACTGAGGAGGACATCCAACAGGAATGGGAAAAAAGGAGCTTTCAAAAAATACAGGAGATACAGAGAACTCTCGACGAAGAAAAGGAATTCGCAAGTCTAGCAAAAATCCTGGATGACCAGTGGCCAGAAGATTTCTATAAGGTGGTACATCCGCAACAGAAGAAACTGCTTGGAGCAGGCTGGCAGGAAGACCTGGTGTTATTTATGGACCCTACAAAACACGATGAGGACTACGAGGAGCTCGTAGCCCAATATCCCAGTATAGCCGCGCTAGTGGGGGAGGGGCTCACGGAAGGGATCATGGACTTCGTGAAGCTACAAATCGGCGTAAGTAACAGCAAAAAGAGACAGGAACAAGCGAATTTCACGCAGGCGATATTCATTATGCCAATGACAATAGATAACAGCGGGGTGGACGATGCAGAAATGATCTATAAACTAAGTACCCAGCTAAAGGAGGAAATAGAGAAAAATAACAGGAAAAGCCTTAGGATAGGCACAATAGGAAAAACCAATCTTGACTACATTCGAAAATGTATGGAATATACCTTGCGGGGTACGGATACCAGGGCTATACTATGTGTCAAAGGAGAAAATAGAACACAAAGGAACAAAAAGGAGATACTTGGAAATAAAAGGGGTAGACATTTCGACAAGGATAAAATAATCATCAAGGCACCGAAAGGAGAGAGCTACGCAGATCTGCTTAAATCCGTTAAAGACTCAGTGAACATAGAGGAGAAAGGGATAAAAATATCATCCATAAAAAAAACGAAAAAGGGGGATCTCATGCTGGAAGTCATAGGAGGAAGAGGAGAAGCAATGACTCTTAAACAAACCATTCAGAATGCAAAAAATAACACCGAAGTGATCATAACTACAAACGATACAATTGTACATATAACGGATATTGATGCCAGCATAGATGAACGAGAACTGAGGAAGGAGATATCAAAAGCAGAAGCCATCCCAGATAATCACTTCAGGATTATTTCGATGAAACCAACACAGAGTGGAAATCAAACAGCTGTTGTTGCCATGAAAAGAGAATTAGCTGCCAGGGTGATTAATAGGGGTAGAATAAAGATAGGATGGATTCAATGCAGAGCCAGAAAAAGGGTTAACTTGCAAAGGTGCTTCAGGTGCCATCTCTTCGGACATAGGAAAGAGGACTGCACAAATGAAGATAATTCTGAGCACTGCCTTAAGTGCACTAAGACTGGCCACAAGGCAAAAGACTGCCCAAACCCACCATCTTGCATCGTATGCAAAGTAGAGGGGCATAGGGTAGATCAAACAAAATGTCCACAGTTCAGGAAGTATATCAGGGATAGAGCCAGGATGTTCCCTCTTGCTGGCGGTACTCACGAAAATGACAATTAGAATCCTGCAGACCAATCTAGGAAGGGCACATGCCGCCCATGACCTGGCCTACGCAACAGCACTCAAAAGAAATATAGATATCTTAATTGTGGCAGAGCCTAATAAAAAACAAATGGAGAGTCCTCAGTGGATTAAGGATAGAAGAAGGGATGTGGGCATCCTATTCACTAACAGAAGGCTAGGAGTAGAAGGTGCGTACTCGGAAGAAGGGTATATAAGGGTGTGTCTGAAAAACTGCCAGCTGTACTGCTGTTATATCTCCCCAAATATTTCTTTTGAAGAATATAAGAAATGGGTGGACAACTTTATGGGTGACGTCAGGAGAAGTAGAGGTGAAAAAATAATTTTGGGAGATATAAATGCCAAATCTCCTACATGGGGCTCACCAACGAGAGATAAAAGGGGGGAGTACTGGGATGAGTGGATGTCAGCGTTAAACTTGAATATATTAAACGACGGCTTGAAACCCACATTCGTAAGAAGACAGACAGAGTCATATATTGACATAACATGCTCGACCAATAAAATTCAGAGTGCTATAAGCGACTGGCAGATACTAGAAGAAGAGACGCTCACTGAACACCAGTATATTTTCTTCTCGATCTCGACGAAGAGTAAAAAACAGGGCATTGGTAAAAGTTTACCGATATGCGACTGGGTCCTGTTCAGGGAGCTTGCGACATGGAGAATAACAGCGGGAGTTGAGACCATAGAAGATTTGGAAAAGGTTATGAAAGAAGCATACAAAGGAAGCTCAACATCTACAGAAAAAGCAAGGATACCTTTCTGGTGGAATGAGGAAATCCAAGAAGAACGAAAGAAATGTCTGAAACTCAGAAGAGAAATCACACGCGCCAGAAAGCAAATACAGGCAAATGCAGAGGGAATAAACCAAAAACATGCGGACCTCAAGAAGTGTAAGAAGCAGGTGCAGCACCTGATAAATGCGTCCAAAAGAAAGCACTGGGATGACCTATGTAGCGAACTGGAAGAAGACATATGGGGCATGGGATACAAGATAGCCGCCAAGAAGCTCGCAGGATACGCTCCTTTCGATATTACGTTAGAAAAAAAAGAGAAGATCGCGAAAGAATTATTCCCAAGGAAAAATAAAACCTGGCGGAAGCTTCGAACCCAGGAAAAGATCGAACTTTTCACGGAAAGAGAGCTAAAAAGTATTCTGAAGAAAATGAAATCTGGAAAAGCACCAGGGGTAGATGGTATCCCAACGGAAGCAATTCAAATTCTGGAACAGATTTCTCCTGCGGTTATTCTAACGCCTCTAAATAAGGAATGGAAAAGAGCAAAACTGATCCTTATACCGAAAGGAAATCCGCAAGATATGAAATTCAGACCAATTTGCCTTCTGAACGCTATAAGTAAAGTGTACGAAGGACTATTGAGAGAGAGGCTAAACGAGGAACTAGAAAAAAGTGGAGGTCTCTCGGAGCGCCAATTTGGTTTCCGCAAAGGAAGATCTACAATACATGCCGTCGAAATGGTCGTGAATACGGTGAAGAGCAAAACAAAAGATAAATGGGCGGCACTTATTACGCTCGATGTGAAAAACGCCTTTAACACGGCATCGTGGGATAAAATCCTACAGAAACTGGAATCTAGAGGCATAGCGAGCTATCTACTAGAGATCATAGATAGCTACCTGGACGATAGAACTCTACAGATTGGTAAAGACACATGTATGGATATCACTGCTGGGGTTCCACAGGGCTCGGTCTTAGGACCCACCCTCTGGAATGTACTCTACGACGACGTGCTGGCCGAAGTGGTTCCTGAGGGTGTTAAATTGCTCGCGTACGCTGACGACCTTGCAATCGTCGTTACTGCCAAGACCAAGGAGCAACTGAAATGGAAGGGTGACGAAGCTGTGCATCAAATTCATGCCTGGATGAAGAGAAACGAACTGAACTTGGCACCCCAAAAATCTGAAGCAGTTATCCTCAAAGGAAAAAAAGGGAAGGAAGCGATCCGATTCGAATGCGGAGGAGTGGAAATACCCAGGAAAAAAAGCCTTGTGTATCTGGGAATCACCGTAGGCGAAAACTGCAGCTTTTTTCAGCATCTGAAAGCAGCTGCGCAAAAAGCTGAGAAAAGAGTTGCTGCTTTGAGCAGGATAACACCAAATGTGAGAGGTCCAGGAATAAAAAAGAGGGTGTTGCTGTATAATGTAGTGCAGTCTATCCTCTTATACGGAGCGCCCATCTGGCATGAACAACTCAACATCAAAAGATATAAACTCCTACTAACGAGAGTTCAACGGAAAATGTTACTGAGAGTGATCAGTGCATACCGCACTGTTTCCGCGAAGGCGGCACAAGTGGTCGCCGGCATCATACCAATCGAGCTGATGGCGGAGGAGAGATGGAGACTATATAGGAGAGAAGATGGGAGTACGTCTCAAGCCAAGGTAGAAGAGAGATCAAGAACACTAGAAAAATGGCAAGAACTGTGGGAAAACACCGAAAACGAGGCACAATGGACAAAGACACTGATACCACGTCTGGAAAAATGGATAGAGTGCAAACATAGGCAGGGAGACTACTGTCTTTCGCAAATTCTTACAGGACACGGATCTTTTAAAGTTTACTTAAAAAAAATGGGTAAAACGGACAACGAAAAATGCGTGTACTGCGGAGCAGTAGATACGGTAACACATACAATTTTCGAATGCGGAAGATGGGATGAGGTAAGAAGGCAAACCCAACTAGCCATTGGGACTGATCTGAACTCCAATAACCTGATAGAAAGCATGACAAGTCGGCCAGAAAACTGGGATATTATACACACTTTTATTAAAGGGGTTATACACAGGAAAGAAGCAGACGAAAGGCAAGCAGCCAGTCAACGATAAGGAATAAAATTTCTGAGTCCACCTAATCTGACGATATGCGAAAAGCTTTTCCAGAGAGGTGGTCGGACACGGGGGTTTTTTAGTCAGTAGGAGTCTGACACTACCGACTCGTGATAGAGTTCAAGCGGTCGGTGCCCTATGCAGGGTTTTTCCCCTTGAAAAAAGAAAAAAAGGTTAGGGCGGAATATGGACAGATTGCAAATGAGCTTCTCGTATTATAATATTATGTGAAAATCATTGGATAGCATAACGCATATGAAGAAAATTGTTACAGAGATAAGATCTGCTTTAATTATCTATTCTCATAAAAGTATTTTCGTTGGATAGGATATTGAATAAGTAGGTATATTTAAGTAGTGTTTCTTGTCTTTATGGGTTTCCGAATTTAAAAAAATCCCGATGGCCTGTAGTCAGCGGAAAGGTAAATTTTTCAAAATTCATTGAATTGAAATTTTAACAACCTTTTCATTGGTATACCTACATGTTATTAAATAAAATTGTCATAGCCTTGCGGTTAGAGGTTTTTGTTTTGGCTGTTGAATATAAAGCAGACAGGGTTCGAGTCCACTTCAAGGCAGATTTTTTTTCGTCTATTTTTTTTCAATAAATATGCTATATATTTTTTTAATCAGGGTCTATATTAAGATCTCCAGAAAATGTACAATTACATCAAATTTATATTCAGTGTTCATGTTTTATCAATATTTGTCATTTTTCTTTAGTAATTTTTTTTTTTTACCTGTGTATTTTATAAAAAAATGCTTTGAACAAAAGTTGTAGGTACTGATTATATCTATAACCTAAAATTATTTTTAGTAATATTTACACTACTGCTCTTTTTTGATATTTTTTTAAAATGTTTGAATGGTCGCCATTTTGAAACTACTTACCCGATATTGCCCAATAACGAACTCGACCGAGATATTTGAGAGATTGATTTTTGTAGCAAATTTGAACTTGATACCTTCAAAACTGCGACCTCTATCGTGTTAACAAATTTCGTAATATCCCATATATATATATATATATAAACTTTTGAACCAAATGTTTTTTTGGACTAACTTATAGACATATAACAACATGCCGTTGAATTTTTTTCGAAATTCAAAAGTGTGAACGATCGCAATAGGTATATTTCTCTAAGAAATTTACCTAAAAACGATCCAAATGTATTTATTGCGCATTTTATAACAGGTTCTAAACTAGTGTCGAATATAGACTTTTTGAACATGAACTGTAATTATATGATTTATTATTTTTAATAATATGTATAAATCCCTTCGATTGATTCTTTAAGGTTTTTGAATGTTCGGATGCACATTGATTATGTAAAATGGGCCTACCTCGGTCTTCGTCGACGCTGGTTTTGGTAGCGCTACCATTGGTCCATCCGATAATGCAAATAACCGGAGATTCTAGCACCTCTATCACACTTGTGATCCAGGATATGGCTGTAGAGAATCTTGTCCCTTTTGTTTGGTCTATTTTAGGTATAATGTTCACACCGGCACTAGCTTCTTTCGCCGTAGACGCGTATATCAATCCTCCTCTTTATGGATGGAAGCATTTACATCTCCTTCCTTTTCTTCGAAATCCAAAATTCTGCGCGTGTTCACGCTGGCTTGCCGGAGATATTTTTGTATATACTGCCCGCACAATGATGTGCATCATTTGAAACGCGCTTTCATTAAAAAATGTACCGACATAATTGAATTTAAATCATATGATTACCATTTGTTCCCCGCAACTAAAAGCAAACATATTATTCAACGGAATAATTGGTTCATGTTCCAACATTTCCGCCCACCAAAAAACGCATGGGTTTTTTTCCGAGAAAAAAAAAAGTAAAATATATTCTATTAAAATTTATTCTATTAAAATTTGAAATAACAAGAGTCTATTGTCCAGGAAGTGGACAAAGTTTGACAGCTGGTCTCTGTAAGATTCCATTAGGCGTTTTGAGAGTTACGACTCGTACGACTCCATCTTCACCCGGATGCACCTTAACTACACGGGCCAAAGCCCACTCTAGAGGAGGTCTCTTTTCGTTTTTTATAACTACTAACCACCCTTCCTTAAGATTTGGGGACTGACAAGTCCACTTCTGACGCTGTTGGAGCGTGTGTAAGTACTCCAAACTCCATCGCTTCCAGAAATCGGAGTGCATACGTTGCAGCAATTGCCAGCGGTTGAGCCGATTAAGCGACATTTCCGAGTAGTCAGGTTCCGGAAATGTTGACAGTGGTTCCATTGTTAAGAAATGTCCAGGGGTTAAAGGGGTGAGATCATTTGGATCTTCACTGATAGGGGATAAAGGCCGACTGTTAATTAGAGCTTCTATTTGAGTAAGTAGGGTGTAGAATTCCTCGTAGGTCATGACTTGGTTCCCCAGCACCCGATAAATACCACCTTTTGTTTGTTTTACCATAGATTCTATTACTCCATTAAAATGGGGAGAACCACTTGGGTTGAAATGCCAGTTAATAGACAACTGAGACGCTGCCGCCTTAGAATACTCAACCAAAAGGTTGTGAGCACCTTTGTAATTGGTACCCTGATCCGAATAGAGGTCAGACACTCTACCGCGACGTGCAATGAATCGACGGAAGCTTGCGAGAAAGGCCTCTGATGTTAGATCGGAAGAGAGTTCTAAGTGCAGAGCTTTGATGGCACAACAGGCAAACAACGAAATGTAAGCCTTTGTAGTTTTTGCCCCTCGACGTTTTCCCATGGTTAACAGAAAAGGACCAGCATAATCGAGAGCTACATGAGAAAAAGCTTTTATTTGGGAGATTCTAAATGTAGGAAGGTCGCCCATATAGGGCTGAGGAGCTCGAGGTTTTAAACGAAAACATGCCAGACATTTGGATAAGCACCGATAAATTGCATTTCTGGGAGATATGATCCAAAATTTTTGAACAATTAGGTTGTGCATTGTTTTAAGACCAGGGTGAAGGTTCTCTTTATGGACGTGTTCAACAACAAGGTCTGTTAACCTATGCTTCTTTGGCAATAAGATCGGATGTTTTGCTTCGTAGGAAAGCGAAGATTTTTTCAATCGTCCCCCCACCCTCAAAACACCTTCTTCCTCCAAAAATGGAGCGAGCTTTCTGAAAGGCTTGGGGAGAGATTTTTCGTTTCTACAAGCCGAAACAATTTCGTCAAAACATTCGTTTTGGACGTACTTGACCAGAATAATCATGGAATGATGAATTTCTGACGAACTTAAGTCGCATGATGCAAACTTGTGTGGTTTTCTAAAAACAAGCAGAAAGCGAAAAATATAGGCGAGTATTCGCAGTAGTTTTTTTAAAGAAGAAAATCTCGACAAAAGCATGGTAATGATTCCAATAGGTTCCACGACAACGTTTAAAACTGTCTGTTTTTCCTCTATGAGAGCTTGAGGCAATTTTTCCAATAAAATAGGGGGTTGTCGTGGCCATTCATCAGAGAGTTTCAGTAGAAAATCGGGACCTTCCCACCACATCTTATGTTCCAACAACTGTGAGGGAGTTAATCCCCGAGATACACAATCTGCAGGATTCTCTTTTGTCGGTACATATGTCCAAGAAAAAGGGGGTATAATCTCCTGTATATGCGATACTCTATTGCTTATGAATGTTTTAAATCGATGCGCTGACGTTGTCAACCAAGCAAGTGCTACTTGCGAATCAGACCAGGCAAAAATTGCATCGAAAGTAAGAAAATCAATGTACGATTCCTTCACGAATACAAATAAATCAGCCAGAAGATAGGCTGCACATAACTCGAGCCTAGGAAGTGATACCACTTTTAGAGGTGCAATGCGAGATTTCCCGGTAATCAAGTGAACCTTGACAGTACCGTCTCGATACATACAACGAAAATAAATAACACATCCATACCCCAAGGTACTTGCGTCGCAAAACCCGTGAACTTCAAGTCGACAATTTCTTCCCAAGGATAGTTGTCTTGGAAGTTGGACATTTGATAATTGTGACAATTCAGATTTGAAACGTTCCCATATTTTGACAAGGTTATTTTCAGGTATTTCATCCCAATCCTTCTTGGACAGCCACATCTGCTGCAAAATATGTTTTGCAAGGAAAACAGTGGGAGATAAAAACCCCAGAGGGTCGAAGATCCTAGCAATCTGTGATAACACGTTTCGTTTTGTACATTGTGTGTCAATTGGCGTACATTCATATGAAAATGTATCTAAACGAGGGTTCCACTGAAGGCCGAGGACCTTGATAAAGCGAGGACCTTCGGTTTCAAAATTTAGAGGTATTTGTGTGTCTGCACCAGAAACAGCCGAGAGAATGTCAGGGTGGTTGCTGCTCCATTTGCCTAGTTCAAACCCACCTTGTTTTAGTAACGAGATAAGTTCAGATTGAAGCATAAGGGCTGATTCTACGGATTGAGCTCCATAGACGCAGTCATCGATGTACACTGCCTCTCGTAGAGCTCTACTAGCATTAGGATAATTATTCTGTTCTATAATAGATAACTCTTTGAGTGTTCTAAGGGCCAAAAATGGAGCGGCTGAAACTCCGAATGTTACTCTGTTTAGAGTGTATTCCTTTATGGTTTCATTTCTAGAAAAGCGCCAAAGAAATCTCTGGTATTTTCTGTGCTCAGGCTTAACAACAATCTGACAATACATCTGCTTTATGTCGCACGTAAATACAACAGGAAAAGTACGAAATCTCAATAAAATCTTGGAAAGATCCTGATGAAGTTTTGGCCCAGGAAAAAGGCTGTCATTTAAGCTAATTCCGTTGGTTCCTTTTGCGCTGGCATCAAAGACGACCCGTATTTTGGTTGAAACACTGTTGGGTTTCAGCACACAATGATGAGGTAGATAAAAGGAAGAAGTGGATTGATTATCAGAAATAGGTACTTCCGAGATATAATCTTTTTCTAGATATTCTGCGATAAAATTGGAATAGGAAAATTGAAGATCCGAATTTTTACATAACCTATTTTCCAAATAAATATAACGGCGGAGTGCCTGAGAGTAAGTGTCGCCAAAGTCCGGTTCTTCCTGTCGAAAAGGTAATGAAACTATAAATCTACCAGAGCTTTCTCGACATAAAGAGTTTGTAAAAATATCTTCACACTTTATCTCATCGGAAGACAAAGAAATATCCGACTTTGGTACCTGATCTAATTCCCAGAATTTTTGAAGTATAAAATCTACTTGTGGTTCAAGTGATACATAACAACTTATTAATGATGTATTGCTGGAAGAACATTCAATTCTGCCTTGCAGAATCCATCCAAAAACTGTCTCTAAAGCTGCAGGCTGCCCCAGTTTACCAAAAATACGACCTGCCTCTAAAACAAATGGTACTATTTCTGCGCCTAGCAGTATATCTATCGGACCTGGGGTGTGAAACTTTGGGTCGGCTAAAGAGAGGTTGTTAATATAGCTCCAATTTTTTGGATTAAAAGAAATTTTTGGTTGATCTGAACAAACCTTAGGCAGTATAATTGCTTCAAAAGAATAGGTAGGCTCCTGTTTTCCACATGGCTTAATAAAGCATTGCGTAATCCCTTTGTTTGTGCATAAAATTGAGCTGTTTAGACCTTCAATAGGTACCGAAAAAGACTGCCGACGTAAACCCAATCTATTTGTACACTGTTCAGTAATAAAGTTTGCCATGCTGGCAGAATCGAAAAGAACTCGGACCTTCTGAAAATGACCCCGAATATCTCTAATTTCCACCTCAGCAGTAGATAGCATCACAGTAGATTGTGTCACGGAAGTAGTGCACGTACTACATTGTAAAGCCTGAGATGTTTTCTCAATGTTTGGCGCAGGCAATGTAATCACAGATTGATTTGTATGAAAATCAGTGTTACTGTTTGACAATTGCGAGCTAGAATTATGAGAAGTTTTATTTTGTGTCAAATGAACCGTTGTATGGTGGGGATACTGGCAGATTTGACACCTGGAGGATGAAGGACAATTATTAGCAAAGTGGTCGGATGACCGCAAACAATTAGTACATATTTTATTTTCTTTTACCACGTTGAATCTTTCATAAGGTGTCTTGGCTAGAAAGAACTGACATCTATACAATGCATGAAGATCTGGGCATAGAATACACTTCTTTTTACGATTAGATGCCACTGTACTAACAAACGCGGCAGGAGTATGAGATTTTTTGAACGTGTTCTGATACGTCACGTTTTTGGTAGCCGAGTCTTTTGATCTATTCAAATTACCAGGTACCATGTATTGAACCGATTCAAGGGCTTTGCATTGATTCGCTAAAAAGGTAGTTAACTGTTGATAAGTGGGTATTTCCGAAGTGCTATGATCTATCTCAAACTCTGTCCTAGATTTGGTGTCTAGTTTTTGTAGTAAAATGTTAAAGATTAGAAAATCCCAGGAATCAACGTCAAAATTTAGCGCTTTAAGTGCCGTAAGGTTTTCTGAGAAAGTATCCAGCAAATGCCTTAATTCTTTAAATGAAGTCTTTTGTAGAGGTTGAGCCGTATAAATTTCATTAAAATAGGTCGTGGCTAAGAACCGTTTGTTTTGATACCTATTGACAATTGTATCGTACGCATTCTGATAATTAACTTCCGTCATAGGAATGGCTTTAATTAAAGAAAAAGGTTCATCTTTCAATGAGGTCATCAAAAATTGAAATTTCTGAATCTTTGGCAATTGAGTGTTGTCATGTACGAGACTATTGAATAAGTCATAAAATGCCGGCCACATTTTTATATCGCCGTTGAAAATGGGTACATTAATTTTAGGAAGCTTAGCTCCAGAAGTGTACTTTTCTAGGTCCTGATTATCATTCCCCCTAGGTGAAGTAGCAGAACCATCTATTTCTATTCTCTTGGACTTAATGCCATAAAAATATTTATCGGCCAAAATACGAACTTTATCCTGTTCAACAAAATCTGTCTCTTCATATACGTAATTTATCAATTCGTTATGATTCTCTTTAAATTCTCCATAAATAGCGTCAGCGAATTCTGCTCTAGCTAGAAAGTTTTCTCTATAAAATTGATCACTAACCGAGTTATTACCGTAGTCGTAAATCTCTTTTAGCCTATTTAATGGAATCCTACGTTTAATCATCCATTTTTTAATGTTTTCTTTATCTGTCACTTGAGGTGTCATGATTGAGGGTAATCAAAATAAAGGTTAAGAAATTTCTCTATTTAATATTTAATAATTAATTAGTAATTAATCATTAATAGGACAATTTTTGATTATATATCTTTGACGAGCAGTATATTTAATTTTCTGAATTTCAGACCTGTGAGCGAGGAAGAAAACTATTCTTATTCCGCGTTTTGTGTACCAAATGTTGGAAATTTAAACAACCAGACACCAGAACAAATGCTAGGAATTCTATCTGGATAGCATACCAAGAATTCTTTGTGAAACTGAAAGAAAACTAGCACGACTTGATATTGAGGAATATAATGTCTTGAAGGTCAAAATAATATGTTTGCTTGTAACTATGAAACGGATAGCTGTTAAACAAAATACACAATATATAAAAAAATGTGAAATTGTATTTTTTTTTTTTTTTAATACAAATAACGGCGGTTTAATCCGGCTCGAAGGACCAAAATGTCGAATATAGACTTTTTGAACATGAACTGTAATTATATGATTTATTATTTTTAATAATATGTATAAATCCCTTCGATTGATTCTTTAAGGTTTTTGAATGTTCGGATGCACATTGATTATGTAAAATGGGCCTACCTCGGTCTTCGTCGACGCTGGTTTTGGTAGCGCTACCATTGGTCCATCCGATAATGCAAATAACCGGAGATTCTAGCACCTCTATCACACTTGTGATCCAGGATATGGCTGTAGAGAATCTTGACCCTTTTGTTTGGTCTATTTTAGGTATAATGTTCACACCGGCACTAGCTTCTTTCGCCGTAGACGCGTATATCAATCCTCCTCTTTATGGATGGAAGCATTTACATCTCCTTCCTTTTCTTCGAAATCCAAAATTCTGCGCGTGTTCACGCTGGCTTGCCGGAGATATTTTTGTATATACTGCCCGCACAATGATGTGCATCATTTGAAACGCGCTTTCATTAAAAAATGTACCGACATAATTGAATTTAAATCATATGATTACCATTTGTTCCCCGCAACTAAAAGCAAACATATTATTCAACGGAATAATTGGTTCAGTTTCCAACAACTAGTATTGTAGTTCTCGCTCAATTTGCCCTTAATCTCTTTCTCTTCAACACCGTCTCTCAATATTGTTATAGAATTATTTGGATCAAAGCATCTGTCCTCGATATGCAGATCTCAAATAAATATTTTTTTCTTAGCCGCTCTACCTTTTTTGACATGTTTGAAATGATGACCGACAGCATCAAACCACGTAAGATATTTTTGAGAATTCTACAGGTAACTATTAAATATTCATTACAATAAACAAAAATACTGATATAAAGAAGATTTTCTTAAACAAAATGCCATTAGTTCTGCTGTTATATTTCTCCGATTTGCAAGAACATTGTTCAATGCAACAAACCTGAGGTACAATATAAAGTTGAAAACTAAATAAACACCGAGACGTCAAATAATAAGATTTGCCTTGACATTATTTTGAATTTAAAAATACATCAAAGGCAAATGACACGTGCGCTTTAATGTAGCGCGCGGACCCGATTTTCACTAGGCCACGACCACGACCCTACCGTCGTTTGCGGAGTCAGCGCGTTGTAGGTATATATTCTCTGTCAGCGCGTCACATGGTCACAGAGTATTAGGTTAGCACATGGTTTTGTATAGACAGTTGAATCTCCTGTCTACAGAGCTTCTTAGTCCACACATAGATACATACAACGTGTTCCTAAATATTAAACATTAGCCTGGACCGGGTTAAAATCGCCGTGGAAAATTTGCAGATATACGGACTCAATATAGGAATATGATATACTTTCGTATACGCTATTTCAGAGACGGTAATGAAACCATGTCATTTTAACGTTTACCGTATTCATACTCACGGCACAGTATAAAGAACTATACAGTATTCCAACTGCCATGGAAGGGGTAAAACAGCGCATTCCCAAGCGTGCATTCGGCGGCCATGTTGTAATCTTAAAACCTTGAGAATTCAGATGCGTACGAGTAGAAATTCTGCTGCTATTCTACGTGCTAGTACAGTGACGTCCGTGAATTCTCTTTCGTATACTGATTGACCATATTATCATCTCGATTGTATTTTATAATTAGTATTATTTGTTTTTACAAAATGTCGAAAGGTGGAAATATGTGTGTTGCGACGAACTGTAACAACAAAAGCTACAATTGTGACTTAAAGGTAACTTAAATTTACTTTTATTTGTTGATGTTATCGTGTCTACTGAAATATAAACGTTTCTGAACTAATTAGATATAATTTGTTTCTTTTTCAAGGTGAGGAATCTGGTTACTGGCCTGTAATATAAATGATTTGTTGGACAGATTGGAACGTGATGGGTGTTTACCCTCCTTCAAACTGTGTTCGGCATATTTTGAAAATAGGGCTTTTTTGAATGACTTCATTATACGAACTATAAACGGGAATTTTAAATTAAAAATAGAGGAAAAATGATTGTATGGAACAATTTGTGATAGGTATTCATATTTCTTCAATACATTGTTTTTTTATTAAGGAATTTTTAATTACAGTCATGCTACTAACCTTGCAATTTTTCACTATGGCTCTGACTACAACTTCCACTAGAATTTATGATTAATTTACTTTGCGAACGATAAATAAAGCAATCAAAACAAATACAACTTGAGATTTTGTAGATCTTCGTGATTTTTGATTATTTTTTTCTGTTAACTGAAATTAATTTTCTGGGTTTCATTGTATTATACCTACTCTGAAAACTATAACCAACAATTTCAAATTTAAAACAAATAGTGACGACATTACTTTATGGACCAATTTATAATATCTATTATATCAGTTCAGTGAATTAATTTCGTATTAATAAGTTTTAATTACGGCCCTGCCACAGTTCATGTTAATTTCCAGTACAGACCTGACTTTTTAAGATTAAAACATGGCCGCCAGCTCTTGACCTTGAGTCAATAAAATCAAAGGTTCCGCCGAGAGTTGGACTACTGTATATTTCTTTATACTGTGCTTAAGGTATCCAAAAACTCTATTGATTGATGACATAATTTAAGCCTGGCAAGAATAATGGTTTGTATTTAGGAGCACGCTGTTCTAAGGCGCTTTATAGATCAGCGCTCTAATCTAACTACAGTTTCACAACATTAATAAAATTAATATTTTGTATTGTTACCTATGTTCCATACACAAATTATATTTATTGACGATTTAACAGTGATGTATAGTAAGTTGCCTGAATAATAAATTTTGAAATCAATTTAAATTTTTCTAAAACAATAGAGAGTCACAAACGATTTCATTATTAGATTTGTGTTTCACAAACGATTCTTGATAAATTCAGTAAAAAATAAAGAATGTAAGGTCTGCTAACTAGACGTGTTGACTAATCGGTGCTAATTATTTAAAAATCTAATAACTCATTAACTCATTAAATATAGTATCACAAAGAAAAGTCTATGCCATCTATTATCATTAGAGAGTACTAAAATCAGTGGCGGCACCTTAGAGGAGGCAGGGCGTGCTCTACAATTTTAGGCAAATTCATATTTTTGACATAGGTGTGTATTAATCTAAAACGTGAGTTCTTTCAATAATTATGAACGGTCCACAACGAAAAATGTAAGGCGCCGTAGCACTACCCCCAGGGGTCGTGTGGAAAAGTGCAAGTTGTATTATTTCTTAAATTTTGTAGAGTTGGCCCCCTCTGCAATAAATGCCACCAGCCGCCACTGACCAAATAGAGGTGAACAACAAACCAAAGAATAAAAAATCTTTTATTCTTTGCAACGAACCAAAGAATATAAAACATTTTTATTCTTTGCAACAAACCATCAACCTAACCTCTTTACCCTATGAAAACATCATGTATGTTTAGCCGTTAATCAAATTACATTACATATTTACTCACACCCCTCTTCCTTTTGGTATCGCAAGTGACAAAGAAGCACAACAAATCTCTTTTAAATAATATTTTTACGCATATATGTTTCACTATTTTCTACTAGTATTTCCCTCAGTAAGTGGTTTATGTGTGTTATTTTCTTAGACAGATTTATTTCGTATATAAAGAGATCCTTTAAGTTCTCCTTTTAGTGTTTGTATTCTCACAAGATTCTTACATTTGAAACAAAACTTGCATACAGCCCCCAAAAGATTTTTAAATTTATAGCTGTTGGCGCGTTTCCTCATTGCCACTTTATTTGTTGTTCACCTCTATTTAACGCCATCTATTGGCGTTTTACTTTCGCCAATTCTACTAATACTAGTAATTCTGAAGTTGTACAACAGATGGTACACCTATCAGTTATAGGAAGATTTCTTTTTTGCTTATGGGTAGATTTTTAGCGTAGTATTTTCTCTGAATTAGGCGTAGGTTTGCTAGTCAATCGGTAGGTTACACTTTATACAATATAGTCGCGATCACACGGTCTTTACTAGGTCAGAGAACAGTGACGTATATCTCTGATCTCTTATATATATATATATATAATTTTATTTTGGATGTATCTTGGGATTTAGGTTCGGTTTGCACAAAAGGGGTCAGATATTCATCTTAGCGTATATTTTAAAATTAAGACGTTTCGCTTGGGGCTCCAAGCTTCATCAGTTAAAAAACATATTACTTAAACACATATAGGAACTATATGATTAAAAATAAATCTCAATTATGGTAAACATAAACTAGTTCCTATATGTGTTTAAGTAATATGTTTTTTAACTGATGAAGCTTGGAGCCCCAAGCGAAACGTCTTAATTTTAAAATATACGCTAAGATGAATATCTGACCCCTTTTGTGCAAACCGAACCTAAATCCCAAGATACATCCAAAATAAAATTATATATATATATATATATATATATATATATATATACAATTAAAGAGATCTATTAGTTCATTAATGAATTATATATAAAATATAAAAATAAGATGAAGCTCTACACCTTTATGCTTTTGTTTAGTCGGACACAACCACCCACTAGAAGCGGTTGTGTTGTGTCCGACTAAACAAAAGCATAAAGGTGTAGAGCTTCATCATATTTTTATATAAATATATATATATATATATATATATATATATATATATATATATATATATATATATACAAAATGGGAGCATTGAACATAAATACCCACATATTCAGACGACACATGAAACTTTATCAAGGCAACTCTTTGAATGTTTGTCTGCCTTTTTTTAATGGATGTTCAAGTCTTATAAATAATAACGTGCTCCGATTTTCGTTATTCCTTTTTTTCATTTGATAGAGGACTATTGAGAATTATTGGTCCCATTGAAAAACAACAACATTAAACATGTCTTTCGACAACCTAGAAAAAGAGACCATTTATCTAAATAGGGCATTTTTCAAAAAAATCAGGTTTCCGAGTTACAGCAGTGGAAATGTCTGAAATATGTGTATTTCCGCTATTTTCTGAGATCTTTGAATAAGCATAAGCAACGTATTATCTTGTTACACTCAAAAGTGTGAAATATTTTCTTACAAAAAATAGGACCGACTTTATTAGTTGGTGCACTGAAAAATACAAAATAATTTTAGATACCTAATTCCATTGGTTCTGGTACTTTTGAACTTGATGCCAAAAGTCTTCTAACTGCAACTGCACAATTTAAAAATTACCAGTACCTACCAATAGAATTAATAGAATTATTTTGTATTTTTCGGTGCACCAACTAATAAAGTTGTTCGAAATTTTTGTAAAAAATAATAATTTAAATTATATTATTCTTTAGATATATTTACGTACAAGAAATAAACGCACGATAGGTTATTCTACAGTTTTTATTATGTAATCAAAACTGTGACAATGACTTTTTATTACAGGTACCTACATCTAAGCAGCATCGGCAAATCCAACGCGATTGTTTCCAAGATCGAATTCGGCATAGTAGCGCGACAAGAAAGAATGACCTAAGAGAACTTTGTAGCCCTTGTTGAATTTGATGTCAACACCAGAGAAGATAGTTGAACAGGTGTTTCCGTTCTGAAAAAGTTAAAAAGTTTACTTTAATTTTAATGGTTTTTTCTCTTCAAGCTCTGCAACTTTTGTACACGGTTGGGTTTGTTAGGCGGAAATTATCTATCAAAATATTGCATAATGGCTGAAAACTAACAACTGACCGATCTCGTAAAAGAATGAAATGCTTTAGAAATGTGTGTTTTCCATTAGGCAAATCATGAAGTGCCTTGGTAGAATTAGTCCTATTTGTTTTGACTTTTATACGGAACGTTTTTTGTTTAACAACTATGCCAATTAAGTAAAAGCCTGACATTACTATTAAAACATAGTATTAGTAGGAAAAGAAATATATTTAGTTCCTCGTCATATCTAGTTCGAGTACCTTGTTTTATTGGTCTAATACTTTATCGTATCAAACTTTGACTGAATTAAAGTTTTATCATTTTTATATTTAAAAAATATACTATCTACCTGACATATACTTAACTGTTAATATCCCAAATTTGGTGTTCCCAAACATACTGTAACGTACTTGGGATATAGTGTCGACGCCGTTATCGAGGTAGTCGTGTGCGATTCGTCAGAGATTGGAGCATCTTGGCGAGTACGAACGTTTCGTTAGGCATACTGCTAATGGTCACCGATGCATGCCAAGGTCAAGATTATATTCCGAAACATCTAGTGAATTCGGGCTATTCGTGGAATGTTGAATGTTCGTGACGTTGGATTCGAGATGGAGGGTCTCACCTATATACTGGAGAGGATTTGCTGCGGAGTCAGTCAGATAGTGCAGTCGAGTCAGTCAGTACGGTGAATACGGTGGAGGCCGGTATTACGGTGGAGACCGGAGTATGGTGGAGACCGGAATATGGTGGAGACCGGGAGTACGGTGCAGTCCGGTGTGGTTGTGTTGGTCCGATGAAGCCACCAGCAACATAAATAAATAGCGCTCGGTTCAATTAAGGTAGTGAATAGTAAATATAAATTGTACATAAGTAGTTAATAGTGTACGGTAGGATATATAAATAGTGTATATAAATAGACTGTGATATTCTGCCCAGGCACCTCATGATTTTCCTTAAGGTTGCTGCGAACAAACGTTTCCAAAGAATTTCATCCCGTTACTCGATCGGTCATATTTTTTGTAGTCAGCTCTTGCTCTAAAGTAGCGATAGCAAGAGTACTGAGTGCCAAACGCACCCTTTCAGTGTATTATAAGTTATAGCAAAATATTATGCTTACCTTTAGTACATATTCATTGGATTTAAGAACAAATGCTCTTCCATTGATTGTTAGGGAAACATTTGGCATGGAATTCAATTTATTGCAATCAAAATTGTAGGATCCGTTACTTCCAAGTTCAGCACCAAGTGACTGTAACATTTATTCCAATATTATAATATAATATTTTCTTCTAATTTTTTTATTTAAATAGATAGAAAATAGATATAGTAAGATATAATAGAAAGATAAAATAGTAATATATCTGATAGAGGAATTGATGAATATGTATTGTAAATGAACCCTATATCGTCATTCGGAATGGTAAACTTATCAATCGTATAAGTCAAAATTTTTGGTCTTGACGCGACAAATTAAAAAATGGGTCTTGGAGCAATATATTTTAGCGTGTTTTCGATATATGTAATTGTTGAAAGGAATCCAGCTATACCAAATATGATTGATTAAAATACATATTTCAAAAACAACTAACTCATAAGTTACGAAATATTCGAGTTGGCATTTCATAAGCCTAGAAGAATTTTCGCATCAATTTCAAAAGTACCAGCATTCCAGCATAAATAGAATTACCTAATATGTATTATTTTGTATTTTTCATTGCGCCGATTAATATAAATCGGTCCTACTTTTTTGTAAAGATATATTAATTTTACGTACAGTTTTGCGTGTTTCGTTAGTTATTCAATATGATGAACGTTAACTTATACAGCGATTTTACAACAATATAGGATCATTACTGTTGCTCATTTAATGTACCAATCAAATCATTCAAGTTTAAAAAAATCAATTTTAAGGTTTCCGGACATGGTTTCTTCTATTTAGCCATCTCATATTTTCAATTTTAGACAAATATTTCCTGCTCCACCTCCTTTTGAGTAAGGACTTGTTGGATTCCTAATTTCTTCTGATGGACCCATAGACATCGGTATTTTACTTTTCTATAGATGTGACCAACTCAGCAGTATTATTTTAAAGTAAAAAAAAAATCACCAAAATCGAATCAAGTTTACTATGCGAAAAACGCGAACAGATAAAAAAACAGACGAAAATTGAAATTGTATGTCTCCTCCGTTTGGAAGTAACCCAAAAATTATACAGACGCGAGAAATACGGTTGTAATGATTAATGTTAGTCCGAAGATTACTCTTGATTTTATTGTCTATTAAAAAATTCACAACATCTTAGCCCTTCGCCCTTCTTTGTCGTTGACAGAAAGCAGTGAACATTTATTTTAAAAAAGCAAACATACAACCGAATTGTATACTTTCTCCTTTTTTGAAGTCGGTCAAAAAAGAAACATTTTTGGGCGACTATCACCTGTACAATTCCATTGTTTGCTTTTTTATATCTGTTCGCGCGTTTCGTTTGTTAATCGTGCTCCGATTTTTGATGATCCCTTTATGATATACAACAGAACTCCAGAGAGTTGGACCCATCGAAAAAAGGAAATTGAAAACCTCTCCCAAAAAATCCTGCGAAGAGGGTGGAGGTTTTTTATTTCGAGGAAATTTTAGGAAACTTTTCGAACTTTAAATTGAATATTTTTCAATAACTTCAACGGGTTCCGTGTTACAGCAGGATTGAGGTCGCTATATTCTATGATCGCTAAATATTAGTGAACTTTCAACAAATTTGATAACTAATGAAACACTCAAAAATATGAAATAATTATTAAAAAAATTGGACTGACTTATTAGTCGGTGCATTGAAAAATACAAAATAATATTAGCTCAATTGGTGCTGGTAGTTTAGAAGTTGGTGTCAAAAGTCTTCTATATATCTATAATTCCACAATTTGAAATTACCAGTAGTAATATAATTAATATTATTTTGTCTTTTTCAGCACACTAACTAATAAAAGTCGGTCCTGTTTTTTGTAAAAAATATTGATCTTACTGTTATTCAGACTTTTAATCTGCCTGATAGTTGTGGGTTGTATAGGGACCTGCATAACTGCCTATAATTCATGTGTGACATATACATTCTTTCCCTAGGCCTGAGTTTAATTTATCACTTCCTTGTATTCAAGTTCTTATTCATGATGTTGATACTACTCAATTTAAAAGAATTAATTAGCTGATAAAATTACCTTGTGCAACTCATTCATCATATCTTTGGGTCCACTGATCAGGGGTGTGCTGGTATCGATAATAGTTATTAGATCACCTCCGATTTTCTGAGATCCTACGCTAATTGCCTCCAAATTGAATTTCCAATATTTTTGTTCTGTAATTGGTACGTAGAAGAAATTACCTTTGTAATACTTAGGGTTGGAACCGCCAAGGAACAGCTCGGCACCATTATTTCCATAGATGGTGCTGGAAAATTAGGATTTGATTTTTAATTACTGCTTATATTCCAACTGAATTAAGTGGTATACCGGATGATTGCTGTAATTGTTTGCGTATTTTAAGAGTTTAACTATAAATATTTATACTTTTGATATCTAATAAACCACGATGAATGAGATTTAGTAGGAGAAAGTTGCCTGTTGCCAAACCTATGTAGCTCAGAAAAACCAAAATAACTAGTTGTTATCTTTGTTTCGAAAATGAGTTGACAATATATTAAGTTATTCAGAATCACAAAAAATATATAAATGTAATAAAAGTTAAAACTAATATTAGAAATAAATAATAATATTCTGTCTTTTTTATTAATAAACTAGTCATTAGACTTTAATATAAAAATGTAGGGAAAAGTTTGGATCCGTCGATTTTTGATCTTTCATTCCGTACCGGGGGATCTACGACCCCCTGATTTTGAATAGGGTTGAAGGGTGAACTCATTTTGAAGATCTCAAATATTATTCGATCATAATGAATGAGAAAAAATGCCTTCTTAAAAACTGCTAAAAATCATATTTACGTACACTTTATGATTATTTCAAAAAATGCTGGAAATGACCACCATTCACTTCCACGCATTAAAATAAGTTTTGTTCGCAACGTTCCCGGACATTACGCTTCTTTTCGGATATTAATACATTAATTATCCGATTTCTCAAATCATTTCGTTATCGATGAAAATTTTAACGCAAAATCTTAGGGATATAAAACGAGATGCCCTGTCACTCCATTTCTTACAATCTATGTGATAATTTTCAGATGAAGTTTTCTCTCAAATCTGGATTGACCATCCAGGCCATCAGATCGGAATCTACTGGACTTTTTTCTAAGTGATCATCTGAAATCTAAGGATTGGAGCAACCTATCCTGAATCACTGGATGATTTGCGAAATCGGATAATTGATCATTGTCTTCAAATATTGCGTAATGCCAAATTTCTGGGTAGAACAGAACTTGATAAAAAATTAAAAATGAGGTATTGCAACACCCTTCATACTTATTCAAAATTAGAGAGCTGTGCGGGGATGAAATAAGCAAATAAAATGCTCTCCCACGAATACAAAATCGACAGATCTGAGCGTTTTCTCACATTTTAGGTACTATTTAAAACTGAAAATATTAGTGTACAATTTCGATGGCCTAGCTTGTGTAGGATAAGGAAAGGAATATAAATGATTACTGTGTGTATTCCTAAGGTGATAGACCTTTACTGTCGCGGACTTTACACTAGGATTTTTGAAGAACTATAAATTCTATGATACAATATTTTGATATAAGTATCTTCAAGGTTTACCGAGCGTAGGTAAGTCAGAAAAGCGCCTGGAAACAGATTTTTTGATGACCTGATTGACAAACATCGTATTTTGTTGAAGATAAAAAAAATTAATTATAATATATTGTACATATAAATCATCTGTAATAAATTTTGTATATGAAAACCTTACCGATATCCGTTGTGAGGTTTAGAAGAAGAAGCCGGAGAAACGAAAATGAGGACAGCCCTTCCTGTCTCTAGTCTTTATTTTATCTGTCTGTGAGTGCCGTACTCGTATTCGAGCGTTGGCGGCTTCTCTGCCACATACAAGGGGACCTAGAGTTTAACGTGGATTCGGAACCACCAATGTGTCTCAAGATAAATCTTAAGGGCACACCTTTCCAGAGAGCTGTACTGGGGAATATATACTCTCGCTGGTTTCCCGTTGTCTTGCGAGAGGAGGAGAATGCAATGCGACAGAGAATCGAACGCGCGCCCGCATCAACGGTCACTCGTCCAAGCCGTTTTCATCGTATACCGCTGCTTAACTTCCATGATCGAAGTCGGTCAGTGTTAAGCCTTAGCTACGCGCTCCTCAATCTTTATTTTATATGTAGTAAATGTAAAATGAGAATGTTCTACAAAATCTGCTTGATTTACCTAGTCATTTGTTTCCAACGAAAAAAAATAATGTAGGTACCTAGGTTTTGTCAAATTTCTATCATGATGGTTGAAAGATCAGAAAATGCTTATCTCTAATCATATAAGCAATTAGAAACCAGATTGTTGGCCTAGTAAATACTTATTTTTTAGAAGTTACTTGTGACCTAGAAGAGAGTCTAGCAACGTACCGGTTAAAGTAGAAAGAGAAAACGGGTTTACTGATGAGTCCCTTCTGGAAAGCATTGTATACAGGTGGTACACCCCGCCATGCTAGACCTGGAAAACCCAATCCAAGGATTCCGTCAAAAGCAGCAGTTTGCAGACCGTATCCTACCTCGTTGGTGGTTTCTCCAAAGCTTTGTCCTCTAATTTCTAGACCTGCTAACTGTTTAAAAAAATATTTTATGTCAGCATTTGTGACGGGTCGACCAATAGCCGATCCTCCGGCTGTATCTCAAGTATTCATCGTAAAACTTATATCGCTCGGGAAAATTTGAAAAATATTTTTATCTCTAATATGCCTAATTTTAGTAGGTCTCAAATAAGTACACTAGAATAAGGCCTTAATTCTGAACACATTTTGATAAATAATTTTCTTCAATTTTTTTTATGTAAAGAAAGTGGTAAACTGGGGAAGTGTTTATAGACTCCTACAACTATGGGTTGACTAAACCAATTTTAACAAAACTAGTTTCTTGTAGAAGAGCGTTAATATATGATATATGATTTAGTTACTTAAAACAATTCGATTTAGTTCCAATCGTTGTAGGACTCAACAAATATAGAAAACTATAGACCCATCAGCCTGTCAGCCTATTATCTCACCTATATAAGCTGTTCACAAAGATTTTAACAAACGGACTAACACTGGGAAAATAAAGGGATCAAAATAGATGGAACACACCTAAATAACCTACGATTTGCGGACGATATCGTTGTGCTATCAGATGATGTCACATAGGTCGAAGAAATGCTCCAGTAACTAAACCGGGAACCAAAAATGCCGGACTGAAAATGAACACTTCTAAGATAAAGGTAATGAGTCCAGAAAATCCGAACATATTTATTGAAGGCACCAATATTGAAAATATAAATAAACAAATAAAGGAAATAGATCGACAAAAATAGAAACTCGAATAAAACTCTCATGGTCCGCATTTGGTAAACCGTTATATATATTAAAGAATAGTGCTATCACAATAAACTTAAAACGTCTTCAGTCTTCAGTAGCTGTGTCTTTCCTGTTGTCACATACGGCATGGAAACTATTGCCCTTAGGTACTCACAGAAACACGTAGAAGAACAAATGTTAAGAACATGATAGAAATCATAACAGAAATGAAATGGCGATGGACGGTTCCTGTAGCAGGAATCGACAACGAGAGATGGATGCCGAGAATCATAAAATGGAGACCACCAAGAGAGACAAAGCGAAGTATAGGCAGACCGCCTTTGTGATGGATGGATGAAAGAGGGTGGCAGGTAGAAACTGGTATCAGAAAGCCCAGAATAGGAATCATTGGAAGGAACTAGGAAAGGCCTATGTCCAGGAGTGGATGAGTAATGGCTGAGGAGAGAGAGATAGTTGTAGGTACGAAGCGTCTTCGGAAGAAAAATATTAAAACTGGTTTTTGTTGAGAAGTTTGAATGGCAAAACCCAATTATTATAAATGCACATGAACACAGATTAATTTCTTAAGAAAACGGCATAAACCGCATGTCCATATCGTTTGTCTAACTCGAGATATAAGTAAAAAACATAAACGTGGTTAACTAGTATTTGCTTACTTTTTTACGAGTACCTATTTATGAATTAAAAATGAAGACATATAGGTGGGTACCTATCGGATCGGAAGAGAAGTAGGTATATTATTATGTTGCATGATATGATAGACTGTAAAAAACGCAATAAATATCATATAAATCGATGCGATGGAAGTAGCTGTTATGTCTGCCAGAAACAGACGTCTTTGTATAGAAAACATCAAATTTTATTGATAACGATATTATCATTATCTTCCTCCTTTTTTGTTTGAAAATAAACTTTGTAGTTAATAACGTTGTTTTATTTACTTACGGTTTCCTCTACCTACACCATTTTCTCTGTGATAATTTTGAAGTGGAAAAATCTAATATTGTAAAAATAGTGATATGTTTTGTGAATTAAATCTATAATATAGATTGAGCATAGCAAATACTACTTGACCACAATTATGCCATTTAACTTAGGTATACTTATCTCAAATAATTAGACGATTCGCCATGCTGCTACCGCCATTTTGTATAAAATTTAATTTGACTTCATAGTAATTCACAATAATTCGGTTTTTACATTTGACATTCTCATGAAAAATGTTTTAATATTTTTCATTCGAATGTATAACTAAGGAACTATATCAAATTGTTCTATCTCTTATACGATTGGCTGATTTTCGCTCTGTCGCATGAAACTAATCCCGCTGAAATCAATTTAGCCAAAACAAAGTTATAGGATTTTCGTCATAAAAACTTCCGCACACTCCCCCACCCTTTATTTGTGAAAAAATTAAAGGTATTTATCTAAATGTATTCAGAATTTAGGCTTTATTCTAGTTTATATATTTAAGACCTACTAAAATTGAGCATATTTTAGAGAAACATGCTTTTTTTAAATTTCTTCTGAAGGTTTATGCCCTTTAGCGATAAAACTAGAGACTCGAAAGCTATATCCAGCGATTTCTCTTGGACGTTTTTGCGACCGATTTTTTGTTTTCAAAGTTGATCGATGAATAATTTCCAAGATGCATCCGGAGGATCGGCTTGTTGGTCCACGCGGTACAATAAAGAATTAATAAACATTTCTCAGTTCTCGAAATTATAATGAACAAGTTGTCGGTGGCACCGTTAGATTTTCTTTCTGCGGGGTCCTGTGCTATTAGTATCAGATAAAATACAAATTTATTTTTTTAACAGCGTTCAACTGTTCCTTATAAATCTGATATTCGTAAAATCGAATTGTAATGTAGATATAAATAGACGCTACCTAATTGGCGAATTATTTTGCTTCAAGGCATACATACCCGTACGGTATCATTTGAGTAATATCCCAAGGCAGTTCCACTGGCGTAACTAATTTCATACACTTTATTTCCTTTTATGTAAGTGCTAGATTTTGTAGAGTCAAATTTGATATGGTTTGCTGTCGAGAGAAAAATAAATATCTTTATTATAATTTTGAATAAATGAATGGACAAGGATCAACTATCTAAAATAACCTAAATCAATATTTCATCATAAACAAGTAACTAGGACTGGTAGTTGTAGTATCAAGAGTCACATAAATGAAGTCTCTAAAAGGTTTTTACAAAAATCAAAATTTTATATTTAAATTCATTTTTATTTTTATAATTGTCGTAGGAATTCGAAATATGAGTAGGTATATTACCCTATCAATGTTTAGCAAAATCCCATGACATTTAAAATCGTATAGCGCCAAAAATACCCCACTTTGTACTAAGTTTGCTTTGATTTCAACAGGTGATAGCATTTTCAAAATAACTTATAGGGACAACCTGTATTAAGAGGAAATACTAATTCGAAAATATTTCACAAGGTTCTTCAGAAGAACATTTAATTATTTTTTATGATAACTACATATTTAACTAGATTTCTTCAATCTTTTAAAACTTCAAGATGCACGAGCATATCTTTCATTTATCTATTTCTAACTGATTGTATAACTTGATAACCATAGCGATAAGATGTTTATGAAAAAGATAATGATTGTTGGAACGTGGTAATTTTTAATTGATTCCCTATTTGGGTAATTACGTATTTATAAATTGTTATATAATAGATATAGTTTTGGAACTATTGATCAGATATCATCTTGCTTAATTGCCATACTCTAGGGTATAGGAGACATCTCTGCCTTGCAAGAGTTACTGCAGGCAAGAGAATCTACAGTTTAACATGGCTTCCGAACTACCGATTTTGAACTGTGGAAGTAGATTCTACCTAATTTCCCGTTAAATAGCGAGATAAAGAGTTTACAAAGCGAAAGCCAAAGATTTGAACGCGCGCCCGATTCATCACCGGCCACTCGTCCAAAACTTTTCCACTATCTGCGCTGCTTAACTTCAATGATCAAAGTCGATCTATTTTAGCTCGCAGCCAAGCGCTCATTGGTTTAGTTTATATATAATTTTCTACTTTTTTTATATTTAGTAAATTTGACACTTACGGCATCCACCACTTTTGCATTTCAATGTTGGAACCCAGAAGTCAGCTGTGCTGGTATCAAAAAGAACCTTAAAATTTTGTGGTGGCGATCCAATAGAAACTTCTCCGTAGTACAAGCCCTAAAAATATATTTAATAAATTATCGTTCAGAAAAAAATAAATAATATTTATTCGAAAAATATTTACATTTCCATTGTGTGTCAGCTTCTCTGAATTCAGTTGGCCAAGCTTTTTCAATGGTACGCTGAAATGAAAAACCAGTGACAGTTAGGTATATTAATTTTGATTTTTTTCTCTCTCATATTTACCTTACAAGGCCGCATTGCACTGTGGCCACTATAGACAAAATTGACAAGACGATCAAACGCATGATGTAATCAAGACTATCTACTCGATGGAATGATAAGCTCAGCTCACAAAACGAACAAATAATTCAACTATTTATATTTTCTGGAATCTGTGAAGTGTTTCATTAGACTATCTTGTTTATCTCTGTATTAGAATGAAGATGAATATGTATTATTATATATTAGCTTTTCGGAAAATTTACTAACTTCTTAGTGTAATTACCTAAGTTTGAAACTGTTTCTTAGTTTTTACAAAACAACATTTTATCTTAGGAATTGAAATGATAACAAGAATGTTTCAGTCAACATCCGCCCAAACAGAATTCTATTTCATAGAAATTCCATAATGCGAGCGCATGTTTGGTACCCCTATTGAGTTGTGCATATTCTTAATTTACAGCATTAAAATGTCCAACCATGAAATTGCAAACCTACCTGAGTAAATACTGTTTGAAGTGCATTAAGAAAATTATTTTCAAATTAAAAAATCAACTCAATACTGATCCTTTTATTTGACAATCTACAAGTGTACGGCACTGAACGGCAAGCGTAATTACGTATTAATTCACAAACAATTTATGGTCTTGGCGTGTGATATAAAATAAAAATCGTTAGGGCAAGCTTCTAATGACAAACGCTTTCTTTGACACTTTGACAAGCGGCTTACATGTTTGTATATCAGATATATTCATTCAATATCTCATGCAAATCAAAACTATAGGCCTTTAGTTCGTCTACACTGTAGAATATACACCAAACCAAAGATAATGGAAGTCATTATCTTTGACCAAACATATCCTTTGCACGTCACTGCCAGAGTTACGCATATTCGAAAACCCTGCACTGCCTTCTACACGTTTATGTATATTTTATTACAAAGTAGAGAGTTAGTGAGGTTGCTTTAATTATTCAATTTTATTAAAAAAATGAACTTAAGGTACCACTGTCAATCTGGACACATGACTCGATAGGAGTAGTAAACATCTCTTGTCTCCCGGAATCAAATTTAATCAAGGAGTATAGACAGTATAAAGTTCGAATACTAAGGATTTACTCTTTACTTATGTAAATGCATTGAGAGAAATTCTGTTTATAACAAAATAGAACAGGCCATGAAAGGCTTGGAGCCTTTATTGTCATTCAGTGATATGACTGATGTTCTTAACGATAGTAGAACAAAAAACTTATATTCGATATAGATATGTTATGAGATGAACAACAATTGTTAATTGTACCAAAATAGACTAAATAGATTTTCCATCTTTATCGTGTTATATATTTCAGTGCTTCAGAATATGCTTGAAAATTTGAGTTCCATCTCGGCTGATGATTTTCCGTGAGGCATGAGCAAAGCTAAATGGACATGAGTGTCAAGTAAATCCACTCAATAAGGGACATCCAGAGGTGTTAATAAACTGTAGTCCTCTAATATTTGTGAAATGACGCATTTTACAAATTTAATATACCTATGTGAGAGGACACCAATGCTCATTGATAAAGGATGAGTTTTCGACAGCAATCTAGAGAATGATAAAGTTTATTCTAATGTAAATGTTGTGATAAATTTTAGCTGAATCAGTTAACTACAGATAAGGACGAGTTGTGTTAGGGAGCGCTTAGACCTCTCTAAAGTAGTTACGACCAAATCGGCAAAATCGAAACAAACCCATCACACTTTTTAGTGCTTATTTTATGCTAATTTATGCTTCTAGTAGAGAAATTTGTACATCGTGCCGTTTTGAAAAAAATCGTGGTAATGCTAACTTCCATATGAAGTCAGCATGATCACAACGAACAATTAATTTAAAATTAAAAACAAGCACATAAATAGAAAGTACATAATTTGTGCACATTTGAAAAAAATCGTGAAGCTGCTACTGCTATTCATATGAACTCAGCTGGACAACACCAAAAAATAATTAAAAATTAAAAACAAGCACATAAATAAAAGAGTACATAATGTGTAATAAATCGTGCCATAAAAAAATCATATTTGCATTTTCGAAAAAAACACTTTAATTTAAAACCCAAAATTTAAATTAGAAAGTAAGTATCTATTTTTATGAATAGTCTCTCACCGCGGATCTTGCAACAGATACCATTTATTTTGTGCTAGTAAAATATGTGACTGTGACTGTGATGTAATGTAAGAAATGAACTTTTTAACGAAGTTTCGTTTGATGATAAATCTGATATCACGTATGGCAGTGTAATGAGTGACAATTCGGAGTGGCACAAAAAATCTGCGAATGAGTCACTAAATAGATGCACTAAAAACATTCTAAAATCTCGCTTTTAAGAGAAGAATTCAAAGACAAAACATACTACATATTACGGAAAGTTCTTCAACCTGGAAATGGCAGGAACAAGCTCTGAGATAGTTTCTGATGAAATGCCACTGGTACAAAATCTGCAATTACATATTTTGGTAGCACAAAATAATCTTTAGCGTTAGCTGGTTCTTGGATGGTTTCTGATGAAATGCCGCTGGTACTAATTCTGCAATTACGATTTTATTAGCACAAAATAAATGGTATCTGTTGCAAGATTTGCGGTTCGAGTCTATTCATAAAGATGGATACTTACTTTTCTAATTAATTTTTGGTTTTTACTTTATTAAGTTTTTTTTCAAACTGAATGCGAATATGAATTTCTTTTTGATGGCAAAAATTAGCACGAATTATGTACTTTCTATTTATGTGCTTGTTTTTAATTTTTGTTGATTTTTTTATTGTGTCGTACTGATTTCATATATGAAGATAGCAGCGCCAACATTTTTTTCAAAACAGCACGAGGTAAAAATTTTTTTTAGTAGCACAAATTATCACAAATTATGCTCTTTCTATTATTGTACATGTTTATAATTTTTAATCATTTTTTTGTGGTCGTGCTGACTTCATATGCAGGTAGCAGCGCTACGATTTTTTTCAAAACTGCACGAGTTACTAACATTTTCTTAGTAGCAAAAATTAGCACAAAATAAGCACTAAAAACTGTGATAGGTGCGTTTCGATTTTCAGAGAGGTAGCGTTTAGAAGGATTGCCTATGATGTGATGAAGTAATGGACGGACGATCTGGCAGGGCTAGGCACAATACATATTGTAACGTGAGAACTCACCCAAATAGTAAAAGACACTCACACACCCAAATAAATATCTGGAGCCCTGAAAGCGTCTCGATTGCTCTTGAAGGAGAATGTTGGTAATAACATCCTGGGAATCCAGAAACATGGAGAATAAACTGATTTGGTTTATTCTAGACGAGAAGCTTCGAGATAGGAGGTTCAGTGGATATAAACACACGGACCACGGAAGTAGTTAGTTAGTGATAGATAGTCAGTCATAAATCATAGACAGTAGAAAGTCGTATATAGTCCGAGAAATAAGTGTGAATATAAATGTGTATATAGTCGTGTAGTTATTGGTGTAAATAAATAAGTGAAAATAAATCGAACCCAGATTTAATATAAATCCCCGTTACAATATAAAATATCTACGGCAAATTTAAATATTGTAGAGCCTTAGCCGACAGCTAAGTATCTTGTAACAAAATTTAAAAAAATATTAAGTAAAAAAATTATATAAATATACTGGGTGTCCCAAGGTATACTATATACAGGCAATATCTCGCTTATTTTACAAGATAATGGAAATTTAAAAAAACTGCTTTGAATGGCATCAAAAGATGTTCCTAATGACTTATTAATTATCACATTCGACACCAATGTGGTAGCTACCCCTAACTTTTTTTATTTTCAAACGGCACCCTCTATGTATTGTCATTGAAAATTGTATTATTTGATGGAAGGTTAAAACCATACCATACATGCTGGTTATGTCAGTTACATACGTGAGAATAAGTTCACAATTTATCTTTCCAAATAATAACTACGTCTGTAGAAATCTTGGCTCTATTGGTAAAGAGATATTTATTGGATTTAGTTGTATCTGCTCAAGCTGTTCATCTAAATATATTTCAGAATCAAAATCTGGGTTTTTATCTAAACTGTGTAACATTCAATCTTATGAAGCTTCTCTTGCTTCACAAGTCATTTTAGACAATTATCTTTCGTTCTCAAAGGTCTCGCAAACAAGAAGATTTAGAATACTAGACAACTGTTCTTCTGTTGGATACATTCTCTAAATGTAGAAAATTACTACTACTAACTCAACTCAATTTCAAATTATGTATCGTTAAAATCAGGATAAAATATTCTGATGGACGGAACCCATTCCCGGACCTCTATTATTTGCATTTATTTAAAATACTAGTTTAGTTGATAATTTTTGAATCGAATCTTAGACTAAAATTTTGATTACGCAGGAAAAGTTATCTTTAAAATGCTTTTACAGATTAAGTACAGTTACCTACAATTGATGTGATTAAGGTGATACTTTTTATCAAGTGATAATTAGAAATAACTATTTAGTAGGGAGAAATACCTAATAATTTTTGACCGACTTCAAAAAAAGGAGGAGGAGGCGATTTGTATAGTAAACGTGCTCTGATTTTGAGAATTTTCTATTCATTTGAATTCATTTGAATAAGAAGAGTTGACAAATGGTCCCATAATTAGAAAAACTCAAATCCGAAATCTCCTTCCTTCCAAAGACTGCAACTGAAGGGGGTGCGTTTAAACTGTTTTTTTAGTGGTACAGTTTTCGAGTTACAGCAACGGTAAATATTTTTTTTCAATCTAAAATATGAAACGGCCAAAAGAAGAGATGTATATGTAGCAACATTTAAATTTGAGATTTTTCAAAAGGAGTTATAGCAGTGGTAAAGTCTGAAATATGTGTATTTCGGCCACGATGTTTTCAGATCCCTGAATAATAACAACTACAAGCAAAGAATATAACATAGGTAATATGATAAGTACTATCTTCTTTGGTATTAGTGAACTTTCAACGATTTTCATGACTACTGTTACACTCAAAAGTTTGTAATATATATTTTTTACCAAAAATTCGGCGTATTGATGCTGGTACTTCTGAAGTTGTGCAATTGTGGTTAAATAGAAGAATTTTGGCACAAACTTCAAAGTACAAGCACCAATATAATTAATATTATGTATTTTGTATTTTCAGTGCACCAACTGATAATGTCGGTCCAATTTGGTAAATTGGTAAATTGGTAAAAAATATTATATATTGTTTCTTGCATATTTAGCAGATGTGCACCGATTTTGATGATTATTTTTCATTTGAAAGAGGACGATGACATCACTCTGAAAAAGCTCTTCGAAGGCTAGATTTAGTTTTATTCGCTCTTTTGAATTTCGAATAAATTTCAACGGCATGGTGTTATATGATTATAAGTAAGTCCAAAAAAACTTTTTCTCCAATATAAGTTTTAAATGACCAAGGTTTGATTGAAGTTATAAACAAGCATTCAAAAAATCATTTATAACATTTGAACTTGAGTTGCATCATGTGAAAAAAAAACATCAATTATTAAAGAGAATTAGTTAATAACCTATTTTTAAATATTCATTTAATGTTTTTGTATTGGGTAATGCTTATTTTTCATGATGGAACTCATTTTTAAATGTTATAAGTGATTTTTAGACCGTTTGTTTATCATTTCAATCAAACCTTGGTCATTTAAAACCTACATTGAAGATACATTTAAAATTTAAAATATTAACTTTGGAATTCCCTATGATGCGTCTCGTAACGGGACATACGGTATATATATATATATATATATATATATATATATATATATATATATATATATATATATCGAACAAATAGATTCAAAATGGCGACTGGTCAAACTTAAAAAAAAGTCACAAAAAGTAACCATTGACTAAATGTATTCGAAAATCTTTTTGAACTATAGATATAATCTGTACCTACAACTTTCATTTGAAGTATTTTCTCCTAAAATTGATAGATATAAAAATAAAAATTAATAATCAAAAATAATTTTTAATATTGTTAACAACGTGGAAGCTCAATATGAAATTAGTAATGATTGTATATTGCCTAGAGTTGGTATTTTAGAACTTGGTTTTGAAAATATTGTTATAAAAAAGATATTTATAAGAAATAAGCAAGAAAAGTAAAAAAAAATGTTCAGCCACGCGAATTCCCGCGCCTTTCACTCAGCTACCCAAGCCGATGAGCCATCCTGACATATATAAACTAATTATCAATCGCAGATCTTCAATGTAAATTGAAAATACGTGGTGTTAAAAATCTATTTGTTCACGAAAGCGATAGTTTACTCCAGATTCATAGATAGTCAAACGATACACAATTTTATTGAATTAGTTTGAAAATTGATTTTGAGAAATTTACTTTTCCACTAGCTACAGGCCTTCGGGATTTTTTTCTTATGTTCATCTTAGAGTTCACACTATTATTTGAAAAATATGTACTTAAAAATACCTCGATAAGCCTAATGGTTTTCTAGTTAGAGCTCAGATAATGTACCTACCTAATACAATTTTCATACTAATTGTGGAAACACGTGGTTATCATTCGAAATACTGATTCAATATAGTAAATGCTTTGAATCCGAAGTATTGTACAGCCATTAAGACAATGCATCCTCAAAGAATGTAGGGGAGTAGGTACGGTGTTATATCTAATACCAATCTTCAAACACATATTTATCAACGGCGTATATGTTCAGCTATGGAACGTAACGATATTTTGAGGCATTGCGTATCTTATTAAACATTAAACATAGAATATATCACATTTTATGGCAAACTTCACCCTTTCGTCTCATGCAGTCTTTCGCTGGTCGTACTTTAATAGCTTATGCATTGATGCATTGATTTATGAATTAACACTTTTTTTGTATAATCACGAGACCTTCATAACCTTTTGTTTGAGTCCAAAAGTGTTTCGCGAAACTTTAATGGTGCCGTGACGGGTAAAGTTAGCTAGGGAGCAGGATCCGTGGATCGAATTTCCGTTGGGGGTATCTACTTTTTTATTCGAAATCTCTTTTTATGTTCTAGAGTAGAGTATCTAATAATAAAATACCTTATAAAATTGTTTTGCTGAAATATTAAGAATATAATTTTTTATTTTTTCTATTTATGTTTTAAGTCACATCGATCTTTCAATCATTAGCGACTGAATAATATATAATATATGTTATATTTTGGATATTATATTGATATCCGTTTTGTCATTGAAGATATCAGCTAGTATTTCCTCGATTGAATATTTTTGTTTTTGGTCTATATACTTTGCACATTCGGTTAATATATTATGTTTCACAGTCAGTCTTGTGGTGTGGTGCACTTATCACGTTCTTCGCTGTGTTTGATGAGAAATTCGTGGCTCAGTCTTGTATGGCCTAACCTCAGACGAGTGATAGTAACTCTTCTCTGCGACTCTTGAATTTGGTTTTACGCGGTAACACTGATTGTTTAATTTCTTTTAGTTTATCGTTGGAATTGTCCCACACTTGTTGCCACTTGCTTATAACTTTTTGTCGGATGTGTGTCCTCACGTCACTGAATACTGCCAAATCGATTAATGAAGAAAATTGGTTCTGGGCGGTTTCCCATGTTAATTTGACTGCTGCTTCATTACCTGCTATTCCTGTGTGCGAGGGTACCCATACAAAACATAGTGTTGCGTTTTTTATTTTTGGTTTGTAGATTTCCCTCTTAATCAGCAATATTATTGGGTGTTTGGGGTATTGTTGTTTCACTCCTGATATTGCTCTTAAAGAGTCCGTGATAATCCGACATTTATTGATGTTTGGTTCATTTTGATACCCTAGCGCTTTCAGGATAGAGAAGAGTTCCCCAGTGTATATGGTGCTTATTGAAGGAATTCTAAAAGACTTCTGATAATTGACTGTTATGAACGCTGCTGCCACTTCCGTTTCTATTTTAGAAGCATCGATGTATATGTGATGGTATCTTTCGTAATTTCCCAGTATTGATGACAGGTTAATCTGGATTGTTCTGGCATTCATAGCGTTTTTATCCAGTTTTTTCAGACATACGTCACAGATAGGAGGGGTTATTAACCATGGGGGTGGGGTGTGGGAGTTGGATTTATAGCATTTTGGGAAGTGGATATCCAGGGAAGTGATATATCGGTTTACTCTTTCGTAGAATGGTGTGTCTGTTCTCTTTGTCTCTCTGTAAATATTTCGGAACCGATTCGCGATCACATGATGTTTAGCTGGGTTGTTGGTATTGGTGTGAATGTTAGCTGCATAAGATAGGGCAAGATATTGTCTTCTGAGTGTCAGTGAGGTTTCCCCGGACTCACACAGTAAGCTTTCAATTGGGGTTGTGTGGTAAGCTCACAAGGCGATTCTTATTGCAGTGTTGTGGATTACGTCTACACTTTCCAGGGTGCTTTTTTTGGCAGAGTCGTATACCGTTGATCCATAGTCAATTCTAGATCTTGTTACTATATTACCGTTCTATAGAATTTCATCAACATAGTAGTCTGCTCCCCAGTTTTTTTACTGCGATAATTCCCATTAGATTTAGACTTTTTTGACATATTGCTTTAAGTTGTTCTATATGACATTTCCAGTTTAGTTTGTTATCAAAGGTCATACCTAGAAAACTGTGGGTTTCAACATATTCTAAAGGAATGTCGTGGAATATTAGATCAGGAGGAGAGTGGATTTGTTTGATGGAGAATCTAATACATTTAGTTTTGGTAGTGGAGAACTTGAAGCCAGTTTGGTTGGACCACAGTTCAATGGCATTTAGTTTTGCCTGTAGATTTTTTGAATCAGCTCTGGATTGTTGCCTTTGTTATAGATGAATAAATCATCTGCGGAAAGTCTGGCTCGGACTGGAGATTTTCGGCTATGGATTATATTATTAATGGCTATTAGGAAGAGTGTCACACTGAGAGAGGATCCTTGGGGAGTTCCATTATCTTGGGTTTTTGTCGACGATAGCTTGTCATTTACTCTAAAAAATGTGGAACGCTTCACGATTTTGCGGGTCATCCTTGCGCAGGCCGTGCTAATCTTCTCTGTATCGTTCCAATTTTAGTACATGTACCGCCGAAGCGAGTATATCATAATTAGTTATTTGAGTAGTGAGTGAAAGGCTTTAAAAATAACTTCTTTGATGTTGCACTAAAAAGTATGAAATGCCAACTCAAAATGTGACAATCATAAAAATTTAAAATTAGTGCACAGAGTCTTCTATAGCTTATACATCATCTTTTAGTACCAACTTATTTTTTAAAATTATTTCTACATTACGTGTTGTTACTTCATACTTTTTAGTGCAACATCAAATGAAGTCGTTCTTAGTTTTTTAAGATATTTTTAGATTCGCTTATCACAACTATTGACGAAGTTATGATGATATAATATATTATTTCTTTGGATTAAAATGTCATCAATCAAGGAAAGCTTATAAGAAAGACAGTCTTATGTACAAAAAAACTGATAACGAATGATGCGGAAGCACTCGTAACTGTGTTGCTATGTCAGAATATCAAAAATACAATGCTTTAAGATGTTTGTATTTCTCGGTAAATTGAAAAACAGGAAAATGCAGGAAAAATATTAGTTTGATATAAATTTATATGTTTCTAGGTGTTATTTAACTTTGTTTATAATTTTTTCGCAACAAGTAAGTTCAGGATGATCACAACTAAAGGGGTATATTTTAAAATATTTTAAAGCTTTATTTAATTTTATGAAATCATCCTAGTAGTAAAAAGTAAATGGAATTTAGTTGCATCAATAAGTAGATGTAACCTACTTTATTTATGGAAAACTGAATAGCTATTAGCACTTAATCAATTGTGAAACAAAACCATCGCGATCTAGAGACTAGTAAAGAATTTAAAACTTAATAATATATATTTAAGAAACAACTAATTACTTTAAGACTATACTATTATGAATAGGGCGGAAATTAAACTGTTGAATTACGAAGATGTAGTACAAATATGGGTGAAAGTGTACCATAATTTGATTAGTTTATCTGAAAAACTGGGTCTGCAAGTCGACTACCGATTTCAGGAAGATCAAGGATAAGTGATGTCCAAATTGCAGTTCTTCAGGAAAATCACAACTTAGCTTACTCAGCCTCTAGCAATTATAATTTTGAATTATATATCAAAACGATTGCAAATGGCTTATGTAGGGTAGGGCGTAGGGCACCGTCTACGCAACAAGGTTTTTGTATGGAAATCCAATCATGTTATTGTTCTCAACTGGTTCTAGAAAGAGTCACCATAAGTACAATCTGAAATTATTTTGACCTAAACAGGGCGTACCCCGAAAATATACATATCATATTTATAATTTTGAACACCCTATATATTTAAGATTTTCCGAATCTAAAGTTTAGTTACTTCAATATTACCGTCACCTATCTCTTACCAGTTTCGAAATTTCGGAAGATTTGTTAATTGTATGGTACCAAGAACAGTTTTTTAATTAACACAGTAATTAATTCTGAACTTCAGTAATTGCTTCATTATCACGTATGATGAAGGTTGTAAAAATAACCTAAATCAGGATCAGGATGTATAAAATTTTGTAAACTGTACCAGTCACTTCAAAAGCATGTTATTACAAATACAATACATACAAGGGAACCTTTTGACAAGAACAGTCAAAAACAAGATATCTTCAACACTCCTCGTTCAAACATTTAGATAACCTTATATTTCTTTCTCGATTCGTTCTGTCTAGCTGGTGACAAAGGCTTCGTTAGAAGATTCGCAATCATGTCTTCTGTTGGACATAAGTCACAGTAGATATTGTCCTTTATCGATGTGATCCTTGACGAAATGGAATTTTGTGTCTGTGTTTTGTGTGGTTGCTGAACCTCTCGTCCTTAATGATTCTTATGCAGCTCTGATTATCCTCATATATGATTGTTGGATTCTTAATTTTCACATTCAGGTCTTCCAACAGCCTCTGCAGCCAAATATTTTCTTGACAGTTATCGGATAGGGCGATGAATTCTCCTATCAATGACAATGAAACACATGTTTGCTTTTTGCTTGACCAACTGATCATTCCTCCATTTAAAAAGAAACATAACCACTATTTGATTTACGTGTCTCTTTATCCGCTGCCCAGTTCGCATTCTCTTGATTCGGACTTGATGTCTTTTGAGCCAGAATGTTGACGCTTGCTGTGATATCTGGTCTTGTATTAATAGAAATGTCCAAAAGGCATCCAAGCAACTTTTGATAATTTGAGTTATTGATCATCTGGAATCTTTCCTCGGGCGACCTATAGTATCTTACTTACATCGGTGTTTTTGCTTCTTTCGCCTCCTGCAATCCGTACATTCTTGCTATAATATGTTCAATGTATTTTGATTGACAAAGTTGAAAATTTTCTTTTCCATCCCTTTCCATCGATCCCAAGATAATGCTTTATCTTACTAAGATCTTCTATTTCGAATTCTGCGTCCAATAGTCTTTCTACCTTTTTACGTGTTCCAAACTTTTGCAGGCAACGACAATATCATTAACGTTGATAAATACGTAACAACAATAACCTCCAATTTTTCTTGAGTACAAGCACGGATCAGCCTTTCCTTGCATAAATCTTCCGGTAATCAAGGTCGCGTTAACTTTCTCGTTCCAAGTCCTCCCTGCTCCCAAGCCGTAAATAGTCTTTTTCAACAAGCATACTTTGTTTGAATCCTCGTGGTTGGAACCCGGTTCCTGTTTCATGTAAATGGTCTAACGTTCCATTGAGGAAAGCAGATTTCACGTCAAGATGATAAGCAACCAGCCTCTTCTTCCCTGAAACAGAAAATAAACTTCTAAACGTTGATTGGAGTAAAAACTTCGTTGTTGTCTGTTCTAAATTTTTGTGAAAAACCTTGACCTACGAAGCGAGCTTTATATCGCTGTACATTCCCTTTTTCGTCCTTTTTTATCTTCAATACCAATTTACATCCAATGGCCTCTCTTTTTTTGGGGTAATTAAGTCAATTCCCATGTGTTATTTTTTTCAAGTGATTCCATTTCCTCTTGCCTAGCCACAATCCATTTGTTTTGTCTTTGCACGACATTACTTCTCTTAGGCTCTTAGTTTTCTCCGCTCATCAAGTTCATCTCTTCAACCAATCTCTTAGCTTAGCTTTTCCTTTTGTTGACCTTTTAGACACTCTCCTTGAAACTGCAGGTTCTTTTTCTTGAGCACTACCTACATTTTTTAGGTGTAGTTTGTTGACTGGCTGTCATACCCGAGGAAAATCATCTCGCTTCCTGTTTAATTCAATTTTCTTCTCAGTCGGCACATGCACAAAGCATTTGCTTCCGAAAGGATGGATGTTTTCGAGCATCACTCTGCTTCCACTCCAAAATTCGTACGGGATTAATTCCGTTGCCCTAGTAACGACTTGATTCTGAACATAAACCGCTGTTGACGCTGCTTCTTCACAAAGATAGGTCGGAAGTCCCGCATCGATCAACATACAACGCACCATTTGAATTATTGTTTTTTTTTGTTTTTTTGGTTCGGCGAGTCCATTTTGCTGAGGAAAATATCACTTCCTTCATACATCCATCCATCAAGAAGAAGAAGAAATTTCTTGACTGATTTTTCGACCTCTCTTTTTTGTCCCTTAATCTAATAATCGTGAAGCGCAAAAAATCATCTATGAATGTGATAATGTAACGTTTTCCTTCAGTGTTGTAGTTTGCATGGGTCCGCAAATATCCGTCGGGCCAAGATCATCTTCTGTTCAAAGATTCCTTTGGCAACGTTTGCCTTGTCATTTTTATTTTCACACATGTCTCACACAGCTCTTTGATTCCGAATTCGATTATCTTGATACCGTCGAAAAGTCCTTTTTCAGCCATCTTCCTGATAGCCTCAGAGTCCCGATGTCCTAATTTCTTATGCCAGCTGTAAATAGAATTGTTGTTATGAAACAATTTCAAATAGTTGACCTTATCAGGTGTGTGCAACACGTACTTCATGTGCTACTGCTTCCTGAACTTTACCGCCCCTGTTCAAAAACTTCACCTTTCCGCTTCGGATCCCGACCACGTTTCCAATCTCGATAGTCGCCTTGTACGATTCATGCAGGGACTGGAAAAACAGCTTGTTCTTAGTAACGTGTCTTTACTGAAAAAACAAAATCGTTATGCTCCAAATTCACTGAGTTTACATTTTCTGTATTTTGTTCCTTGTTCCAGCCCTTTTAACAAGCATTTTTTTTGTATTCTATGCAGTCTCTTTATATGTGATTTGGTTGTTTACAAAAAAAAACATGTTATCACTGGATGTTTACTCTTTTCAGTAACTTTCAGCATTACCTCAAAAACAGAACCTCCCCCTGTATGGACACGGCGCCCATATTTTGCAATTAATTTTTGTTGTACAAAACCGAATGTCAATTGGGCTTCATCTCTCGCCCCGAGTACAATTATGAGGGTGTCATAACGCTTTGCCATTGCCTTCATTTTCAAAGAACAGATCAAACGCATTAAATGAACATTTTGGTCATCATCATTGAACAAACCTATCAAAGAAAACGCTTGTTCGTTATCCCGATCCCATTACTTCTGTAGCTGTCGTCTCTTTTCTGATTGATAATACAAGCAAGTCCGTGCAAGCACAACCGGTCAAGCTCGTGTTCATGCAAGTCAGAACAAGCTGTCATTAGAAGGATGGATGCGCAAGGTGGAGCACTCGTGATAATGAGCCACACCTTTTCACAATAGGAAAGGGAAGGGAACTTTTGGGAATTTTTAGGTTCGAACAAGGCTCCACCCTATTCACGGATCGAATGGACTGAAAAAACGTGCCTATCTTTCTTTATGTTTGAAGATAAAAATGAATAGTCAAGGAAAAAATGTGTCATAGGTACCACAAAGGAGATGAGATAATTTAGTTTTGGAAAGAAAAAAAAATGGAAATTGTACACATAAATCAATGATAAGTATATCAGATAAATTTATTACAGTAATTATTAATAAGATCTTTCATACAAAAATACAATTCTGAACTTAAATGGCTTCAGCGAATCCAACGCGGTTATTTCCAAGATCGAATTCAGTGTAGTACTTGCCGAGAAAGACATCTCCAAGGATCCATAGGGGACCGGTTGGTGGAGGGATATCAATTCCCACGAACCCAGAGATGCACTCAGTTATAGATCCAGCATTGACCTGAAAATATATTTATTATAACACTCTTTAAGATGATTAAATGGAAATTTGGTATTGATATTTTTATGAACAATCTTTGGCTTGCTTTCTGTATGATGATATTAAATTATTACCTTTAGGACGTAGTCCTTTGGTTTAAGGACAAAGTTTTTACCACTGATGACCACTGTTACATCAGGCATAGAGGATAACTTGTTGCAGTCGACCATGGCCTCACCATTGCCTAGTAATTGAGCCCCGATGGCCTAGAAGCATTAGACATTATAGAATATAAAGAATATAAAAGACTGGAGAAGAATTAGGGAATCGACAATCCAGAAAGTAAACTAAAAAATATTGATATGTAATAAATAAAATATCTCGTTCGTTTGATTAAATAACGAATAATAACAAAATCATTCAATTATTTTCCTTTTATGTTACCTATTCAATAGAATACATCGTTTTGAAGCAAGATTTCTTATTCCCTCCAAATGAAACGTTTAGTGAATAAGGAGAGATGATAATATACTTTTTTATATTATTTTATTGTTTTGGATACGTTATATTATATATATATATATATATATATGATAAGAACCTTGTTTAAAGCATCAGTTGCTTCAGTAGGTCCTCCAATCAAGCTGGTGCCAGTGTCAGCGATAACTTGGCAGCCTCCTTTGCAAGCATCTTGATAAACATATTTGATAGCATCGACACTGAACTGCCAGTAACCATGCTTGGTGACGTCAGCGTAGCAGAAATCTCCCTTGTAATATTTAGGATTCGAGCCACCAAGGAACATCTCACCACCAATGGGACTATCAGCATCTCTACAAATAAGTAAAATAAATTTGATTTTGCTATGTCTTCTATATTGAAATAGAGATTATCAATTAATTCTAATACATTTTGCTGACCTGTTCAAATAGAATGAGAAAACTGGTTTTTCAACAAGTTGCTGGTCTACCATTTTGTAAAATGGTGGTTCAATATCCAACACCGAAATATCTTTGTAACCTAAACCTAAGATCCCATCGAAATTGACTGTCAGAAAAGCTAATCCATCTTCATTTGTTATTTCAGCAAATATTTGGTCCTTGATTTGTAATCCTGCCACCTATATAATAATTATTAGCATTGATTATTTAGTTTATTCAAAATATTATGTATCTACTTACTGATAGAGTATCTTGCGACAAGAAGCCTTTCACACTGCCACTAGCATAACTGATGTCGAAACTAGTATTATTTTGCTGGTATGTGGATGAATTGCGAGAGTCGTATCTGTTAGGTGCTCCCACAAAAAATACACTAGGTATAATTAAAAATTATCGATACCCCAGCATGTTGGAATACGTCTCTGAAATTTGTATTACATATTTAATTTTAACTACATCATCCTATTAAAAATCAAAAAGGAATTGGGTGCATTATCGCTTCAAATCTTTTTCCAATCATTTGAGGAATATTTTTATTCATTGATGAAATAATTTATATTAGCTTATATTAGTATTGATTGATATTTTATTTTGTTAAAAAACCCAAAAGGCTTAGACATTTCTATTAGAAAAATAACAAACAATCTTAGGTATTACCAATAGTACCTAGTAATGGGCATATATCCTTCATAAGAACGTACTATCGAGTGAATGGAAAATTTGCTCAAAATATATATGGCTTTTTTTATAAATATTTAGCGATCGAATTGTTCGATTGCAATGCTTTTTTATTTAATTGAATATGACCATTGATTCGGCACTCTGAAAAAAATAATGATCGCACGAATTGAAAAACGATATGAGTTGAGTTGCAGTTCACTGTTTTTTTTAATTAATTCCCATTCTGGTACTTACTACAAGCGATGTTCAAAAGGAAACATGTTTCTGATGGTACCCATAAGTTAGAAGATCCAGTGTCAAAGATTACGTTGAACTTTTGCGGAGGATTTCCGATACTAATTTCGCCATAGTATTGAGCCTGCAAAAGTATAAGTTATTGTTGAATTAACAGATAACTATGTTTTTGCTCAAGTTTCGCAGATCTGTTTTCTTTATGATTAAATGGATATTATTATATTATGTATAATTATTACAAGACCAAAATAAATTGTGTTTATATGTGGAATATTGAATATAAAAGAAACAAAGGATTTTGTCATAAAAGTGACTAAATCATTTTAATCTTGGAATGCCTATGACAAAATCTTATTTTACTATCTGGATCAGATCATTCTTAATAAAAAAAATAAAAAAGATAACGTAAAAACTCGTCTGTAAAGACAAAAATGCATTATAATCATGTGAGGCTTCCTTTCTAATCCCTTCCAAATTCAGGATTTATTTAATTTCCAACGTAATTTTACTAACTTTTAGACTGATTGAAATTTTAAATGTTGATACTTTTTTATATAATCTTTTAATGAAAATACAATCATTTAACTACTTATCTAAGTTAGCTCTGTCGAAAGCAATTATTGTTTCAGTTACTATCTACAAACTTACATTTTGAAAGTTTTTCAAAGGTTCAGGAGATCCTTTTGCGCCGTATTTTGACTGGAGATTTTGGTGAGCACTTTTGATGTCGGTTAGAGACCTAGCCCTTTGAATCTTCTTCAGGTGAACGCTTAACAAGCATAAATGAACATTAATAATAAAATCTGCAATATATATATATATATATATATATATATATATATATATATATATATATTGATTTTGTATTCTTGAATATATGACTGCACCCCCAAGGACATCTTTTTATTTAATATATATATATATAATTTACCTGGGATTGCAGTTAATTGCAACCAAAAGGCAGAATACAGACAATAATATCAGTTTCATGTTGTTCATTTTCTGTAACCTCATCGATAGACCAGAACAGGAGTGAGCAGATATTTCAGTAAATCAGTATTTATTCTATTTAGAGCTTGAAGAAATTATTTATTTTCGATGTTATCTGGCATATCATGATAAATCAAATTGTATTAATTGGTGGATTTTTAATAAGGCGATGGAATAAAAATTCTGCATTATAGAATGGTTCAACAATATTGCCAAACTCCACCATTAACATTTGATTGATTGATGAAGATAATTTACTTTATACAATATTCAAATTCCCTACAGAATTTTTAAATTCTTCGCAAGTACCTGGAATACCATTACACTGCCTTCGACTAAAAACTGGATCTCCGATCATACTACTTAGAAATCTCAACTCATCAAAACTTTGTAATGGAACAAGGATGATCATCAAACAGCTATCGAATCGAAGAAAAACTTATGACTGGAAAGCACTAAGGCACACAGCATCTATCCCTGGGATACCTCTGATCTCTACTGAGCTGCCATTGCAATTTAAAAGATCGCAATTTCCAATCAAATTAGCCTATAGTCTTGAAATTAACAAAGCACAAGGAAAAACTTTAAAATATTGCGGATCAACCTCAATGACTCCTGCTTTTTTCACGGCCAACTATATGTAGCTTGCACTAGAGTAGGAAGTTCGAAAAATTTATATTTATATAGGTATACTTTGGATAACAAAATGGAAAATGTTGTTTATAAACAAGTATTTTAGTTAGAATATATTTTCAATAAAAAAATGTACCTCTTATATTTTAAAGTTTATCCTTTTATTCCAACTACCACACAATATCATATCAACTCCCTGAGCGATGCAAGCCATGCAAGAAACTCATTTCGGATAATGAGATGTAAGATATTTATTATTTACGTTCTTAGGCATATTTTATTAGATATTAAATACAACATTAGAAATTGTTTGTTTTTATATCAAGTCCAGCTCTTGTAGCATGCTTTTTCCATGTGGATTACTTACCATTACCAAAATGAACTCTACTTAGTTTCTAATACCTATACCTACTAGATATTGAAGGGATGGACATAGAGGTCGTTTGCTGCATGTTTAATATGATGTTTTAGATGGTGTCTGACATTGGCTTTTATACAGTTACTAGCTTTTGCCCGCGTCTTTGTGCGCCCGGATAACTGCATTCAAATTCATGCGGTATCTTTTGTGTGATTCGTGTACAAACATACTGACAGATAGACGCGGTAAAATGGAACCTGAATTTCAAATAAGAACTACTACCAAAATATTGGTGAATTTCCATGTAGCAGTTTTTGCGTGATAGTGTACAAACATGCAGAAAGGCAGACAAAAACTGTTCTTAAATATATTTACCTAATGTGCAGACATCGGCCTGTTACAATTTTATTTTATAGATATGATGTATGATATAACATTTGCTTGTTGTTTTTGTAAAAATATATTTAAATCACTTAAAACGAGCCCTTTTATTGTTGATAAATCTCATGATGCAACAGCTTACAAATTTCGCTTAATTTTGTAATGTTCCACAAAATCAGAATTTGGAGTAAATTCAGTGAAAATAGGATGAAAAATTAGACCCTTTTTATGCCAAATTAAGAATACGAAAGAGCATTAATAAATGACAATACAAGCAAGTACGTGCAAGCACAACCGGTCAAGCTAGTAGGCATGATGGTCAGAACATGGGATTTTATGGGAAGGATGGATGGGCAAGGTGGATCACTCATGATAATCGGCCTCACTTTTTGTAAAGCTTCACCATAGAACACGGAAGGGAACTTTTGGGAATTTTTAGGTACGAACAAGAATCCACTCTACTCACGGATCAAATGAACAAGGTAAACATATGTCATAGATACCACAATGGACATGAGACGATTTAGTTTTGGAAAGAAAAAAAAGGAAATTGTAGACATGAATTAATGATAAAAATATTAGATAAATTTATTATAGTATTTGTTAATAAGATCTTTCATACAACAATATAGTTTTGAATTTAAACGGCTTCAGCGAATCCAACGCGATTATTTCCAAGATCGAATTCAGTGTAGTACTTGCCGATAAAGACATCTCCAAGGATCCATAGAGGACCGGTTGGTGGAGGGATGTCAATTCCCATGAATCCAGAAATGCACTCAGTTATAAAACCAGCTTTGACCTGAAAATATATTTATTATGATACTTTTTAAAATGGTTAAATAAAAGTGGGGAATTGATATGAACAATTTTCGGCTTGCTTTCTGAATGATGAGATTATATTGTTACCTTTAGGACGTAGTCGTCTGGTTTAAGGACAAAGTTTTTGCCATTGATGACCACTGTTACATCAGGCATAGTGGATAACTTGTTGCAGTCGACCATGGCCTCACCATTGCCTAGGGATTGAGCCCCAATTGCCTACAAGCATTAGAAATTATAGAATATAAAAGACTCGAGAAGATGTAGGAAATTGACAATCCAGAAAGTAGATTAAAAATATGGAAATGTAATAAATAAACTATTTTGTTCTCCTTATTTTGATTAAATAATGAATAATAACAAAATCATCCAATTCAATGTTAATGATTTCGTTAGACTACATTAGGTCCCTTCTATATAACCTATTCTATAAAATACATCTTTCTGAAAAAAAGGTTTCTTACTCCCTCCAAATGAAAGAGATAGCGAACACTGAGATATGATAATATTATTTTTAATATCATTGTATTTTTTTGAACCGTTATATTAAATATATTATAAGATAATGATGATAAACACCTTGTTTAAAGCTTCAATTGCTTCAATAGGTCCTCCAATCAAGCTGGTACCAGTGTCAGCGATAACTTGGCAGCCTCCTTTGCATGCATCATGAGAACCATATTTGATAGCATCGACACTGAACTGCCAATAACCATGTTTGGTGACGTCAGCGTAGCTGAAATCTCCCTTGTAATATTTGGGATCCGAACCACCAAGGAACATCTCACCACCATTCGAACTATCGGCATCTCTACAAATACGTGAAATAAATTTGATTTTGCTATGGCTTCTATATTGAAATAGAGATTATCAAATAATTCTAATACATTTTGCTGACCTGTTCAAATAGAATGAGAAAACTGGTTTTTCAACAAGTTTTTGGTCTACCATTTTGTTGAATGGTGGTTCAACATGCATCACCGAAATATCTTTGTAACCTAAACCTAAGATCCCATCGAATTTGGCTGCCAGAAAAGCTAACCCATCTTCATTTGATATTTCAGCAAAGATTTGGTCCTTAATTTTCAATCCTGCCACCTACATAATAATTATATACATCACTGATTATTTAGGTTATTCAAACTATTATGTTTATGTATCTACTTACCGATACAGTATCTTGCGACAAGAAACCTTTAACACTGCCACTACCGTAACTGATGCCAAACCTAGTATTATTTTGGTGGTATGTGGATGACTTGCGAGAATTGTATCTGTTATGTGTTCCTACAAAAAAATACACAAGGTATAAATAAAAATTATACATACCCCATCATGTTGGAATACCCGTCCGTAATATTTAACTACATTATCCTATTAAAAATCAAAAAGGAATTCGCTGCATTATCCACTGAAATATTCTCCGAATCATTTGGGGAATGCTATTATTTATTAATGATATAATTTACATTAGCTTATATTGAACTGAAATCCATTTTTGTTAAACAAACACAAAACAACCTTATTACCAATAGTATCTAGTAAAATTATCCTTCATAAGTACTATCGAACGCATAGAAAATTTGCACATTTTCAAAATATATAGATAGCTTAGAAAGTATTCCATAAATTCTACAGATATTTCATTTTTATGCAGACTGTCTTAACGAAGCCTGATCAATCTCGCCTTTTGCTCGGGTGTGGTATTTTGTATTTTGTATGAATTATTCGTATTTCGGTATGTCTAAACTCTAAACAAATACAGTCGATGGCTAACTGACTAGCTATCTTATAAGAAAAGTTAAAAAACTGTTCTCAGCCATTGGTCTGTCTATCTGGCTTTTTGTTCCATAATTATTTCGCTAACGAATTGTTCGATTTCGTTGCATTTTACTTAATTGAATTTGGCCATTGAAAAATAATGATCGCACGAATCGAACAAACGATATGAATCCAGTTGCAATTCATTGTTTTTTTATTAATTCCCATTCTGATACTTACTGCAAGCGAGGTTCAAAAGGCCACATTTTTCTGATGGTACCCATAAGTTAGAAGATCCAGTGTCAAAAATTACGTTGAACTTTTGTGGGGGATTTCCAATACTAATCTCGCCGTAGTACTGAGCCTGCAAAAGTATCAGTTACTGTTGAATTAACAGATAAAATGATTAACTCCCAGTTTAGATGTGCTTGCTCAAGTTTCGTAGATATGATATCTTAATGATTAAATGGATATTATTATATTATGTATAATTATAACGACAACAAAATAAAATTTCTTAACATGTGGAACATAGAATATAAAAGAAACAAAGGATCCTATCATAAAAGTCGCTGGATCATTTTAATCTCGGAACTCTAATGACAATATCTTATTCTACTGTCTGGATCTGATAATTTTTAATCGAAAAAATAAGATAGATAATGGAAAAACTTGTCAATAAACACAAAAATTCGTCATAATTATTTGAGGATTGCTATTTTACTATTATTTTTTCAATTTCCTTTTAAATCGCTTCCAAATCCAGGATTTATTTAATTTTCAACGCATTCTGATACATTTTTAAATTGATTTAAATTTCAAATTCTGATACTTTTTTTAAATAATCTTGTATTGAAAATATAAACGATAACTTAACTACTTATCTAAACTATCTGTCAAAAGTAATTATTTTTTAAGTTACAATCTACAAACTTACATCTTGGAAATTTTTCAAAGATTCAGGAGATCCACTTGCGTATTTTGACTGGAGTCTTTGGTGAGCACTTTTGATGTCGGTTAGAGTCCTGGACTTTTGAATCTTCTTCAGGTGAACGCTTAACAAGCATAAATGAAGATTAATAATGAAGACTTCAATATAAATATAAAACTAACCTGGGAAGATCGCAGTTAACTGCAACGAAAAGGCAGAATACTGACAATAAAATTAGTTTCATCTTGTTCTGTTTCTATAACCTATTCGATAGACCAGAACAGGAGTGAGCAGATATTTCAGTAAATCAGTATTTATTCATTTTAGAGCATTTCAAGTGGTTAAGTGCTTGAATGAAAACATTCATTTTGAATGTTATCTATGATAAATCAAATTGTATTAATTTGTAGAGTTTCTTGTGAAACAATGGAATAAAAATTCTGCATGATAAAATTGTTCTAGATAGTTCAACAATATTGCCAAACTCCACCATTAACATTTGATTGATTGATGATGATAATTTACTTTATATCTACGAATACGTACAAATTGCTTATAAAATGAAATACTGTTTATTCAGGTATAGGAAAATGGTATATCAGTCTATAAGGGATTTAATTATTTTTCAGTTTTTTTTATGGAGGTTCTTGCCTTTTAAATAGTAACTAAACAGGCTCAGATTTTCATGATTCTTGTTTCATTTGATTGAAGATTATTGATAGTTGGTTCTATGAAAAAAAATTACAATCAACATGTCCCTCTCCACAAAAAAATCTCCAATGGGAGTATTTTTTTCGAAAATAGGAAATTTCTGATGACAAAATTAAAGAAGAGACCATATCCGGCAACGTTTAAAATGGACATTTAAAAAAAAACCATAGGTTCCGAGCTTCAGCAGTAGTAAAGTTGTGTCTCCCTGCTATGTGGTGTTTTTTTCGAAAATTAAAAATATGAGACGGCCAAACTAAAGAAGAAACTATATGAAGCAATCTTTAAATTGAACATTTTTTCCATAGAGTTACGGTTTCCGAGTTACAGCAGTAGTAAAGTCTGAAATAAACTCAAATCACAGAATTAAATTGACAGATATTTGATTACTCTAAAGGTTTCTTTAGCAACGCATGTCCAATTGTCGTCAACCACTTCAAAACTTCAAATTTCACATCGATAATTTTCTGACTTAAATATATTCTTTCAATATTAAATCATCGGTTTTTTGTCTCATTCCGCTTCGAGTCGGTCGACAATACAACCTCGAGCTAAAATGTAATACTTTTTTCCCTTATATAATAAATAACTATTTTTATAAAAACTTCGACCAACTCTGTTATTTGGTGCACTGACATAATAATAGTAATTCTATGGGTTCTAGTACTTTTGAAGTAGGTGCCAAAATTTTCAATCTAACTACAACTGCACAACTTCAAAATTACCAGTACAACAAAATTAATATTATTTTGTATTTTCAGCGCACCAACTAAGAAAGTCGGTGCAATTTTTTCTAAAAATGCATATACATAACGATTAAATCAGTTATTTTGAATCACCTTTAATAACATTTGAAAAATAATCAAAGCTTCATATATTTATCAATCAAAACCGCGGAGTAATAAATTATTGAGGCATTAGCACCAAATACAGCGTGGCCATGGATACTGGATTTATTTTTGACAGACTTCCCAGATGGAGGAGGTATATTTTTAAGTTCGTTCGCGTAATCTGCACAGTAAACGTACTCCGATTTAGATATATTCTTTTGAAAGAGGGTTGATGAAATGTTCCATTTTAAAAAAACCATTTCATTCTTCCCAAAAACTTTCCCCAAATAGTTGGATGGGGATTTTTTTTCGAAAATGGAAAAATGCAAAATTATATAAAAGACCATATCCGGCACCGTTTGAGTTGGACACTTTTCAAAAATTCAACTATTTCCGAGTTACAGCAATAGTAAAGTCCTACATATTTTTGTTACTGCTATGTGTTGAAATCTCTGAATATAATAATAATAAGCTAGCTGACCCGTGCGAAGCATTCGCATTCTAACATACTAAAATCCCACTTAATCCCACCGTATATTTAGTGCGTCATGGGCATAGGTTTTTTTCAATTGCAATTTTCCAAAACACGGTTGAGTGTCAGTGTTCTACCTCTACGTGGTGGTCTGCCTTCGAAAAACAATAATTGAAATGTGAGTGATTTGTATATTTTCCGGTGTAGCGGTTAAGGAAAACTTTAAAATAATGCTTCATTCATGAAATTTGATGAGGTTATAGCGTACCGACAATAAAAGGCATCGAAAAATAATATATATGACTGAAACTATTTTTGATGACTACTGACATACTCAGTAGCGTTAAATCCATTTTTTTATAGAAACTAGGACCGACTTTTTTAGTTGGTGTACTGAAATATACTGGGAAATATATAAAGTAATATTTTACTCTATTGGTGTTGGTACTTTTGAATTCACTACCATATTACAAGAAAAAACTTTTAAGACTAGTTAAACGTAATCAGACAAACACACCTCTTGCATTGGATAAAATATGAAAAAATAAAAATTTAAAAATGAGTTCACAATTTTGACAGCTTACATTATTAACATTATAAAAATTCTTCAATGAATAAAAAACATTAGCACTCAAGTAATTGAATAATTTTAGTTTAAACTCATTGAAACTGATTGTATTTTCAAGAATACCAGCCACAAGGTTGTAACAGATTACACCTGGATGAGAAGTCAAGCTGTGAAAATGGTAAGTGGAAGATCATTTCTCTATATTCCTCTGATACTCCAAATTAGTTTAAAATTTACATCTAGATGTTCAGGTATAGCTTGGAGTAGGTACGTATTAAAAACAAATAAAAAATATAGAAACAAGAAATTTTTACCAAAAGCTCATCAGATACCTATGCTTCAAAAGTTATTGAAATGAAAAGGTAGGTAAAATATAATTTAGATTATCCGAGCCTAGGTGCATAAACTGTTTTCAAGGCAGATCAGGTATTAGTTAGGTGCAATCTTCGAAGCATTTTCCAGCACAACGAGTTGTGTTAAATAACTGGCTATTTGTTTTTATCAGGATTCAAAAGAAATAAAGAAAGATAAGATTACTACTAGATAGTTTAGAAATAGGTAAGCGGTATATATGTATGGGTGATCAATACTTGAAAAAATACGATTGGGTAATTGCCCCTTGCATTCAATGATGGCATGATAAATAAAAGTTCATTTTATAATCTTGTAATCGCCATCTAAAATAAAAAAAACTCTCAATTTAATCTTCAAATAATCATTGGAGCTCGTGATTATATGAATATTTTCTTACAAAAAATTGGATCAACTTTATTTGTTGGTGCACTGAAAAATACAAAATAATATTAATTCTATTGGTACTGGTAATTTTCAAGTTCAATGGGAAAAATGTTCAATTTAAATATTGCTACAAATAATCTGTTCTTTAATTTGGCTTTGCCAGATTTTCTATTTTCGAAAGAAATTTTCCCCACATAGCGGAAATGCACATATTTCAGATTTTAACATTGCTGTAACTCGAAAACCGTAAGTCTTTTGAAAAAATGTTCAATTTAAACGTCTCCGGATATTGTCTCATCTTTAATTCTGCCGTCTCAGATTTTTGATTTTTGAAAAAAATTGCCCCCTCCACCCCTTTTAGGGTTGGGTTTTGGAGGGGAGGAGATTTTGGATTGGAGTTATTATGAATATTTGAACATTTCTCAAATCTCCTCTTTTAAATGAATAAAAAATCATGAAAGGCGGAGTAAAAAAACAGACTGTCGAATTCTATACCCAAACGCAAATCCTAAATCTCCTTCCCTGCGAAAATCGGAGGAGGCAAATTTTCTCGAAAATCGAAAATCCGAGATGGCGGAATTAAAAATACCGGTAACGTTTAAATAGAGCTACGGCTTTCAAGTTTCTGCGATGTTAAAATTTGTAATATGTGTAGGTATTTTTCGCTATGTCGAAGAGGCAATTTCTTTAGAAAATTGAAAATCTAAGAATGGAAAATTAATGACCAGTTTATTTTTAGCAATATTTATATTGAACATTTTTCCCACAGAGTTATGGTTTTCGAGTTAAAAGAGTGGTAAAGTTTATAATATGCGTATTGCCGCGACGATGTTTTTAGATTTCTGAATAATAGCTAATACACGCAAAGCATATTATATGGATAATGGTCAACTTTCAACGATTTTTGTGACAAATGTAACACTCCAAAGTGTGAAAAAAATATTTTTTACAAAAAATCGGACTGACGTTATCTTGGTGCACTGAAAATTACAAAGCAATGTTAATTCTATTGGTGCTTGTATTTGTGAAGATGGTGCCAAAAGTTTTCAATTTAACTGCAACTGCACAACTTCAAAAGTACCAGCACCAATAGAATTAACATTATTTTGCACTGTTCAGTGCACCAACTGATAACGTCGGTCCAATTTTTTGAAAAAAATATTTTTTATGAAAGCTATGTATCTGAATTATTTGGAGCATTCAGATTTCAAATGTGTTTTAGATAACCATTTAAAAATTAGAATTACTTCGAAGTGCATCCTAATCTGACAAAAAAATCCAATCTCTAGATAACATAATAATTATTTCACCTTTGAATTAAGCAAGTACGTTTAATGTTTTCCAGTCTCAGATATGAACCTGATCTTTGGAAGATAATTTTCATTATCTCTCAATAATATTGCGTAAAGACATTCTACCTAATTTTTATGGCGGGCACCCATATATTTGCTAATGTTCGTTTTGTTTCCATAAGTAAATTTGAAAATTTCGACAAGATTTGTGAACTCTGAAAATGTAGGTAGATATTAAATCATTTGATATCTCAAATTTTATGAATCCAAATTTGACCATGTGTACCTATTCAAATAGACATTATCTGTTTTAATGTAAAACAATGCATTGATACTGGTACTTTTGAAGATGGTGTTAAATTATATCTACCCTAACATCTCTTGCGCAACTTCAAGTTTCAGTAGAATAGAAATTGCTTTGTATTTTTTTTTAATACATCATCTAATAAAGTGTGAAATAGTTTTCAAGGAGTTCTTATTCTTTTGCGTTAAAACAGAAAATACGACGATGCAAAAAACAATTTTCAAAATCAAAAGTTTTCGATGCCACTGTTATCTCTCCATGCTGTAAATGTAATGAATTCCATCTGTCGTTACAAAAGTAAGAAATTGCAATTACTTATCCTCAACCTGTGTTTTTATTTAGAGATATTAAAAACTCTGATGTTTCTATTGATCTTTTAAAAGGTTTGGAATAATGAAAAAGGCTGTGTATAGAAAGTTTATCTGAAACAAATTAAAAATGATATATTCCACTTCTTTAGAAAAAAAAAATCTCCTGGTCTTAAATGAGAATCAGATGTTTGAGTTTAAAAGATTCAACTGAGTGTGCGTGAATAAATGAATATCCACACTTCTGAGGCTGAAGAAGAAACATGGCAGTATATCAGCTAAGTTGGCGAAGGAACGGGGTGACAGACCGGCAGTGGCATATTACAGGAATCATTGGAGGTCACTTTTGACACCTCCATAGTAGGACTCTCTTCTAATTACTAAATAAAAATGAAAAATCACTATGTTTACCAATGACTGACTCCTTCATCAAAAGTATTGATTACTTCCAGAAAATTTTATGTGGAGGTAGGTTTTTGATAGAAAATCAGAAATCATCATCACATTGTGTTGTGTTGGTTGGTAGGCGGTAATGATGACAAAGTTAGATATTGATGCGGCTACTTTCGAACATTATGAAGCGAGTGAATTACATAACTGAAGAAAGTTATGCATGTCAGAAGCAATGATTTAAGGATTTTCGAAAGAACTTGGTATCCAGTTAGACCTCACTTCTTTTATTAGCGGAGCTGCCATGGAAGTAGTCATTGTGTGGGTTCATTTTGCTATGAATTTTGCTTTCTTTCACATTTTACCTTTACCTACAGATAATTTGGATATGCGTGCGAAGCCACGGCGTGCCAACTAGTGAGTTTTTATATAGATATAACTCCCACTTCCTATTACTTTTGACTATGTAGAATACACATGTACAAACAAGATGAGATTTCTAGTGTAAAACAACATTAATTTCAATGGGCTATTACCTATGTATTTTAAAATAATTGCAACTATCGATGTAAACTAGTACATTGTTATTGGAAATAAATATAGATAAAACAAGATAAAAAGTTTGAATGAAAAACAAAATCAAATTTCAATTGCTATAAGCACAATAGTATATCAAATAGATAAATTTTATCAAAATAACGACAAACTATCTTGAATCGATCTATTTGCCTCAATTAATTATCACTTATTATCAGCTCCATTGTTGGGCTCAAGAACTCATTTGTAATAAGATTACCTTTTTCAAATAGGAATGAACTGGAAAATAAAATGATTTTGATAAATAAACTTTTATCGATTGTGAAATAAGGATTTAAAATGTTCTTCATTTTGGATGGTTACTGCTAAATTCTTAGTTTTCGTATTGCCCTCTTGATCGTTTAATATTTAGGTATCAAATATTCTGCTGACTGTCTTGTCCTTCGTTTTAGTAAGAAGAAAATGCAAGAAAACTCGTTTTATTAATTATATATGTATTATAAAATTTAATCTTCTATAGGACTGTGGAAATGTAGCATGTAAGCTAGATAAAATGAAACTATGGTTATAATCAGGACAGGATATATAAATTGGCAGTTAACCTGTAATTAGATGGAAATTCAAGAAAAAACTTATACTTAACTTATATTTATACTAGATAAGTACCTACTACTACAATTTGATAGGTATATAATATCTAATTTAAACAGCTTCTGCAAACCCAATCCTATTATTTCCAATATCATATTCGGAATAGTATTTGCGGAGGAATACGTCTCCAAGAATCCAGAGAGGACTTCCACCTTCTACGAATCCGGAAATACAGAAGACTTGGTTATTCTCTTGAACCTGAAATGATGTATGTCATAAATATATTATAGGTTAAACAATTTACTTATATTCTATTAGATGGTTAATATTACCTTGACTACATAATCCTTAGGGTTCAGGACAAACTTTTTTCCACCAATAGTGATATCTACGTCAGGTAAAGAACCCAAGCTGCTGCACTCAAAAGTGTCGCCTCCTACACTCCTATTATATTTAGCACCAAGAGCCTAAAAATGAGCTTGACCGATTAGAATATTAAATAATGTACAACTATGATAATTAATTAGTGCATTTTGTAGTTTTGTGACTTAAACAATAACCATACGTAATATAGAGTGTGTGTTCCGAAATTCGAACCCGTATACCTGAAAGCAAGTAGTGTGTGACGTCATCAACTGACACCATGCAGCTGTTGTGCTCTGATATGAAAATATTACATGGGACAGTAGCTTGTTGGTCAAACGCTGATAGTTGTTTTGGAGCATTTGAAATTATGTTTAACAGTTTAACCTCTAACGAAAACAAAGGGGTGTTACAAGTTAAACTTGTTTATCTGTCTGTGGCAACGTAGCCAAATGCATGAACCGAATTTGATTTATTTTTATGTAGGTATTCGAGAACTGAGTAACTTGAGACGTCACTTAGCCTAGTTTCTTTTTGATAAAGTTTAACAAGTGTATCCATCTGTTTGTCTGTGACAACTTAGCTCCCAAATAGATGAACCGATTTCTATTAGGTTTTTTGTTCGAACGACGAGTTGATTGAGAGAGTTCTTAGCTAGTTTTCTTGACAGGTTATTCTTAATCTAATATATTTATTACAACAATTAAAATAAATTTATATCTATTTATTTTTTTAAATTGCAATACCGGCACAAAAGGCGTCTGAAGATGATGCTCTGTATACTGGTAAAGAAATTGAATTAGATTTCTTATAAATGATGATTAAATGTCAATTACGTTTAGTGAATAATTTCTAAAAATTGAACTTACTTTGTTGAGGGTACGAATATCTGCATCAGGACCATATATCAAGCGGGTGCCAGTATCAGCTATAACTTGGCAGGTACTGGAACATACAGTTGTTGAGTCAGTTGAAATTTCTTCAGCCTTGAATTGCCAGTACCGCTGTTGGGTGACGTTAGTGTAGACCATATCACCTTTATAATATTTGGGGTCGGAACCGCCAAGGAACAACTCTCCGCCATTAGAACTGTCCGCATCTCTAGAAATAGCAGATATATATTTTAGTATATACAGGGTTGGGCAAAATGAGCGGAACACCTGAGTTATGGTTTAATTATAACTGGAGCGAAAATTTGACTTAAATAAAAGTATTTGCATATTTTATGTACCATTTAGTGGTTTTTGCAGATTTTTCGCTTACGTCATATTTCTCAAGATATGACGTCATCGGATAATATTTGAAATGGCTGACTCTGTATTTATATTTTCTTTCGAGTAGATATGTTTTTTCTGAATTTACTAATACCAGGTTAGTGGGTATTATATAAAAAAAATAATAGTAAACATTAATTTTAATTGTCTAATACAAAATGAACGATAATTAAAAAATCCATATTTACCGCATTACATAGCTGTTCAATGTGAAAGCCTTCGACAACTTGATAGTATCCTAATCTGTCAACAAATGACCTTAGCGAATTTTGTTTTGAATAGTTTCTGGCGTTATATTTTAAACCGTCACTCCAATACGATCTTCGATAGTTCTTGGAGTGATTGAGGTAGAGCCTTATAAATTATAGACTTAAAATGAACCCAAAGAATAAAGTCTTGTAGAGATAAATCTGGAGACCTGAGTTCAAGTATTCCCTAACCCTGGCAGCAAAATGAGGTGGAGCACCATCTTGCTGGAACCAAATTTCTTTTGATAGCTGTTACTGATTAGCTCGATTGGGACACAATCGAATTATTTCTGGAACTATCTGATCTCGTAAAAGTTGTAAATAACTATCACCTTTTAATATTTTTTGCATAGTAAAGGTCCAGTTATTCTTCTTCGAACTATTCCACACCAAACATTTCTTTATACTGTGTGTGGCCTTCTTCCATCCAGTGTGGATCATTATCCGATCAATACCGACAATTATGACTATTTACAAAACTATTTAGGCAAAATGTTGCTTCATCGGAAAACACAAAGTTGTTTATAAACGTATCATTCACATTAACTACATTCATAATTTCTTCTCAAAACTGAAATCGCTTAACAGGATCATCTCCATTTAATGCTTGAAGTAATTGTACTTCATAAGGATGAAATTTAATTATTTTATCCTTCTTACAGATCTCTTACTAATATCGTTAATTAATGCAAGTTTTGATATTGATGTTTTACTTTCTTCCTGTACGCTTAGAATTACATCAAGTTCATTATTTTCATTTGTAGCTGTGTTCTTTCGTCCACAACCGGGATTAATTTTTACAGTGCCAGTTTCGTTGAATTTGCGTAAATTTTGAGAAACTGTTGACTTCTAAATTTTAAAAATTCTATCAGGAAATGTGACAATAAACAAATCGCTAGCTTCTTGTAAAGATCTTTTTCTATCTCCAAAATAACCAACAATCATCAATAGATTAATTCTTTCAAAATAGATAAACATATTTTGGCATACTGCGATAATTACTTAGGATATTTTATGGTAAACATAAAATTTTACTTTTTTTTTTATAAAACCCTAAGTCAAAGAATCACTAAGTCTGGTGAACCATTTAAAAAATTATCAGATGAGGTCATTTCTTGAAAATTATGATGTAAACAAAAAGTCTGCAAAGAACACTAAATAGTACATAAAATATACAAAAACTTTTAATCAATTCAAATGTTCGTACCAGTCATAATTAAGCCAAAAATGTGTTCAGCTCATTTTGCCCAACCGTTATATGTTATTTAAAATACTGAGATACTTTCATTTCTATTATACTCTGTCGTCACAGCCAGTTGCCTAGAATTTATTAAAAAGTCACGTTCTTCAAAGAAGAGGCAGAATTCAATATAAAATATTGTTTCAATAGTTTTTCTTCATGCTTGTGATACCAAATGGTTAGGGCTATAGGATTTGTTGGAACACCAATTGCAAGTGCCAAAGTAGTTTTATCAAGAGTGCAGCTTGGTAAGTCTAGCTATGAATATGAAATTGCGATGCCTATCGATGTGTGGTATTTGAGTGAATTTACCATTTTCCAAGCGTTACTATTCTGTCATCCTAATATTTTCTCATTCTAACTTTTCCAAACGTTTAAAGCTAGATTTGCCAAGCTGTGCCTTCTTTGTTGAAAATAAGATACGCAAACTTAATTGGAAATTTGGATTTTTAAATGGAGAATTTTGGAACATATTTGGTTATAAAATAAATAGGAATAATGTAAAGCTCCTGAAATAGTTGTTTTTTTTTCGATTGGGACTCAAATCGCTGATGAAGTTATGTTACATATGTACCTACCAAATTATAATAATCTCAAATATAATGTAAGTCTTACTTGCTTAAGTAGAATGAAAACACTGGTTTGTCAACGAGATCTTGTTTCACCAAATTATAGAAAACTGGATTTGTTTCGAATTCTGATAATTTTTTATATCCCAAACCTAGTATACCATCGAATTTTCCAGTGACAAAAACTTCCCCTCTTTCGATGAGAACTTCACCTAAGTATTGGTATTGGACACTCAATCCAGCAATCTAAAAAGGCATATTTATACCAAACTGGAATCTAAACTGGCCTCAATGATTTACCGATACGGTATCTTGCGACAAGAAACCGGATACTGGGCCACTTCCGTATTGAATTACAAACGTACTTCCATCTGCTCGGTATGTTGATGAGTTGTGATGGTTGTATTTTCTATGTTTCTCTGTGGAAAAGCAAAAAATAAATATATTTGATTGAGAGACAAGTCTCTAGCCTATTTACTTGGTATCTTTGATAGGTCCTTACAAAGTTCTACAGACCGATTTTGTTGCTTTGATTTCCTTTTTGTCGTAGGTTATTAATACTGCTCGCACTAATTGATAGGTAAGAGCTGAAAAACGTGTTTCGCTCGAGCCTGTGCCACAAAAATGAGCCTAGCGATTTTGATGAAACTTGTCGAAAACATTCTGCTTAAAGCACTTTACTACCTACTTTACGTTTATCTGAGAAAAACTATTTTTTTTATTCGAAAGAGGCATTTTGAGTAATGTTCCATATGGAACAAATACTACATTCCTATCCTCCGGAAAGCTTCCCACAACGGTACTATCTTATGTACTTAGTGCCTCCACTTTTACCGTCCACTGGTTCATAGACTTCTTAAATGCTGACTTCACCATCCCAAACAAAACAACAGTAGATCTTTTTATTGAATGAAATACTTATGTGCTGTCATAGTTGATCAATCAAAAGTTATCACTTATGCTTTGTTTAAATGGTGACGTAAGATCTTACGTAATTTATTTCAAAGCAGTTGTGAGATTGTGAGTCAACATGAAAGTCGAAATGTCGGTCCAACATGTAAGACATCATGACAGAACATCAGAGAACGTAGATGACATTCTAACTGGATTCCATAATGTGTTATTGAAATACATTTTTAAATATAGGTACATCCGTCATATTTTCCATGTGAGCTCAAAGTATACTAAATCGTCACTTATGAGGCGGATGTACATATATGTATTACAAAAGTATTATTCACATTAATAGAATCCTATAAAACTGTCGGTAACGATACATTTAACGGACGTTCTGCAACAATTTACTATTGGATCTGTTATTATTAGCTTACGTCTCTGCATTGTGCAGTTTGCACTTATCGGATTGAAGTATTCCTCAACATTTATTTTGCCCAACATTTAAGTGAAATCCCGACATATTCTGAACGGCAACAGCTGTCAACCGGCCAGCGACAAAACTGTCGGTCGTAGGCTCATAGCTTACAGATAATCATTTGCCTTTTTGACCGACTTCAAAAAAAGGAGAAGGTATACGATTCGGTTGTAAGATTATTTTTTTTATGGCTGTTCGCGCCCCCCAAAGGGGGTGGAGGGTGCAATTTTTCTCAAAAATTGAGAATTAACGAAAATTCCATATCCGGAAATGTTTAAATTGGACATTTTTGAAAATAATCATACGTTTCCGCGCTACAGTCTGAATTATGTGTTTCAGCTATGTGGAAGGGGCAAATTTTTCTGAAAATCGAAAATTCGAGATTTGAAAATTAGAAAGGGGGCCATATCCGGAAACATTTAAATTCAACCTTCTTTCAATAGAGTTACGGTTTCCGAGTTTGGCAATGGTAAAGTCTGAAATATGTGATATGCGTATTTTCCCTAGTACAATCTAAACCTACCTATATCGTTTTGGGTATTAATGAACGTTCAACAATTTCCATGACTAATGCTACACTCAAAAATGTGAAATAAATATTTTTACAAAAAATTGGACCGACTTTATCAGTTGTTGCACTGAAAAATACAAAATAATATTAATTCTATTGGTGCTGGTTCTTTTGGAGTTGGTGCCTACAACTACAAACTACAACGGCACAACTTCAAAATTACCAGCACCAATAGAATTAATATTATTTTGTATTTTTCAGTGCAACAACTGATAAAGTCGGTCCAATTTTTTGTAAAAAGTATTAATTGTTACTTACGGCAAGCGATATTCAAGATGCTGCATCGTGCTGATGGGATCCACAAATCTGAGGAACCAGTGTCAAAGACTACATTAAAGTTTTGGGGGGGTGTACCGATACTGATCTTACCGTAATATGAGAGCTGTAAAGAATTAAACTCAATCAATTCCTGGAGTTCAGTGCAACTTGTTTATAACATTCTGCTTGAAGTCCTTAACCACCTACTATATTGTGTATCTCTGATAAAAATCAAGAAAAAAAGTTACGCTTAATTGTACACCTACTATAAAAAAAATTATTTTTTAATTTTTTCCGGCTAAAGGGTTGTTTCTACACCTTAACTGAGTTTTACCATTGTCGTTTGTCTTGAAACACTGAAAAAAACTAATGGTCATACAAAAGTCTATCTATACGAACTGATCAGACGATCTTTTATATTCAAAGGAATTCATGTGGATGGACACACAGATTTTTTGCACCTTATAACATAGCTACCAGGATAGTTGTGAGAAACTGATAATTGGCTCATTGTATAATTATTGATATACAACAACATGACCAGGCCCGTATCTAGAAATTCGCTTCGGGGGGCAGGCTCAAGGACCTTTTAATTAATTCGGTGTAAAGTGGATCTCACATTAAAACTTATATCATTATGTGACGTAATCTATTATTATTTAGTGCAATAAAAAGATGCAGTACAAGGTGTACAATAAACAGCTACTATGTTTGAAAGAAGTTTGAGCATTTTTAATGTTCAACAAAAAATCCTGTTAATAATAAAAGTTAAATCAGTACTAAATTTCTACTAGAACATAAACCTAAAAAAGTAAAGTCTTTTGAAAATCTCGAAGGTTGGATATAAAAGGTTGAAGGGATCTACAGAAACCTATGTTATAGGTTATAATACTCACGTGCAATAATGCATTTTCTCAGTTTAGGGATTTTCAAACAAACAAAAAGCTAAAAATCCTTAGATCTCGATCAGAATCGATTCGTACAACTGAACGATAATGCTGCCACATGTGAGATAAAAAGTTATATTACTGAACATGGCGGGATTTTCATAATTCAAAAATTTTCAAATTTCGGGATTTCGTGCTTGAACATGACAATGAAATTTTTAGAAAGGCAAAAATTATCGTGAACCAGAAGGAATATTAACGATTTATAAAGTGAACGAAAACTATACTACTGCTCACTAACTTTTGACCGATCCAAAATACTCGATTTTTTGTCTGCTTTTGTTTTATGTCAACTCTGCATATTGGTTGTCAACCTAGTCCAATTTTGATGATTTTTTTATCATATGGAGATTTTGTCTGGCAGGATTGAAGGAAATATAATTTCTGGCTACTTTTGAATTGAACTCGATGGTTTAAGAGTTTGAGACATGGTCATTGCCAAAATTTTGAAATTACTTAATATAAGTAAACTTTCAACAATTTTGATGACCACACAGAAACGTGAATGCAATTCTTACCAAAGTGCACCGATAAAATGCTTAATATTATTAGTTCCGTATATAATGCTTCTTATGAAATTGCTCGCAAAAGTCTTCTGACTATAACTGGCGCAACTTCCTTACCAATACCTACCAATATAATTACTTGTTACTTGTTTTAAATAGCTATAATAATGTGTAATACTTAGGATACTGAGTTTCACGTGGTAATCAAAGAAAATTATTTAAAAATGAGATAAGGGAACCTTTAAAAATCTAATATACTCGTATACCTAACTTCTTGGTAATTTCGCAAATGTTTATAAGAATTATAATCAATTGCCTCTTTTAATTCAATAATAAAATTCGAGTACCTACCTAGTTGGTAGTAAGTAGTAGGTACTATCAAAGTTTATAGACTGTAAACTTTGGTACTGTAGATGCTTTTCAATAGGACTAAGAGAGATTGGTAATTGGCAGGGGTATACTGAAAAGTTTACTCAGTTTCATAAAGTGATCAGGAAGGCCAAAAGGCTTCATTTTCAAGACTTTTGTGAAAAAAATCACTTCCACTCTAACTGCAAAAGGTCATGGAAAAAGGAGGAATTAACTCCACAATGTCGCCCAAGAAGCCACATGGGTCATATACTGAGGGAGAAGAAGAACGATCGAGTCTTCTTCTGGAAACACACTTTCCAGGTAGTGAACCCATAATTAGTATTGACACAGCAATTCAAACTATGAATCCTCGCAAGGAAGACTGGGATATTGATAAGAGAATATTTACAAGGCAATGGTTGGAATGGGCAATAAACACCTTTCAACCGTATAAATCATCAGGAGTAGATGGAACTTTCTCAGTACTCCTGCAGAAAGGAATTGAGGAGATTCTCCCCCATCTTCTAAAGATTACAAGAAGCTGTTTAGCACTGGGTCATATAAATAAAATATGGAGAAGGGCAGAAGTAACCTTCATTCCAAGAATAGGGAAGAAATATGGGATTGACCCCCGATCTTTCAGACCCATCCGCTTAACATCGTTTCATCTGAAGATAATGGAGAAAATAGTGGATAACCACTTAAGAACGGAGAATCTGGAGAATAAACCACTTCATAAATCTCAGCATGCTTACAGGGCGGGCCGATCAACAAAGACTGCTCAGTCTCATCCAGAGTAATGTCTGCTTTCCTAGACATATCTGGGACCTTTGATAACACAACACATGTGTCGGTGAAAGAGGCACTCATAAGGCGCGGGGTTAATAAAACCATTATCAAATGGATGTATGAGATGTTCAAGACGAGAATAGCTGAGACACAGGTGGGTATCAAAACACCTCTATTAAAGTCACTCGCGGAACAGCTCAAGGAGGAGTATTATCTCTTCTTCTATGGAGCCTAGTAGTAGATGATCAATTCCTTAAGCTTACGGAGCTTGGCTTCGAATGCGTAGGCTAGGCTAACGACATAGTCCTAATAGTTAGAGGAAAATTCGAGAGCACCTTATGCGACCTAATGCAAGAAGGCCTCAGAATTATTGAGAAATGGTGCTTGTCGGTAAGGCTACATATTAACCCAACCAAGACCACAGTAATCCCATTCACCCGGAGAAGGAAACTTCTAGCTATGAAATCCCTCTCTTTAAATGGAGACATCATAGAGTGGAAGATTGAAGTCAAATATCTGATAATGACCAGAGATAGTAAGCTTCTGTGAAACAAGCATATTGAGATTACTGCTAGCACAGCAACAAAGGATTTGACAGCTTGCAGTATTCTAGCTGGTAAGACTTGGGGATGTAACCCAAAAATACTGCGATGGATGTACGTTATGATTGTGAGACCAATTATAACCTATGGGGCATAAATCTGACATGCCAAGGCAAGCCAGGACACTACTAGGAAAACCTCGACAGAATACAAAGGTTGGCCTGTATTTGTATCACCCGAGCTATGAGAACGTGTCCAACTAGGATATAGGAAATCATCACTGATCTCACACCTCTTTATCTTGTGATATACAGACTAGCACATGCGGCCATTCTAACTTGACTGCACTGAGCTCTCATATTATCGATTCTAGGATCTAGGATCTAGGAAGCCGAAGCCAAAGAAAACTCAACCAAACAAGGTCTGTTTAGTCTGGATTCCCGGCCACTCGGGAATCCAAAGGAATGAAGTGGCCAATACACTTGCCAGAGAAGGAGCACGAACTCCTTTCATTGGCCCTGAAACTTTCTGTGGTACAGATAAATGTACCTACAAGAAAGAGTTTCAGGAGAAGGAAAAAACCGAAAGAGAAACTCTCTGGCAGAAACTCCCTGAGTTGGATCATTCCAAAAAGTTTCTTGGAAGTTTTAATACTGCAAGATCTAAGAAATATCTGGACCTTAGCAAGAATATGCTACACCACCTCACTGGATTTCTTACTGGGCACTGTCGCCTCAGGAAGGATCTAACGAGAATGGGTCTAGCAGAGAACGACGAGTGTAGATTCTGTGATAGAATGCCTCACCATTGCTAGCCAATGCCAATGCAAATGCTTTGGACAAGAAACATGCCGAAATGAGGAAGTAACCTGCTTGAAGTCCCAGATTCTGGATTTCATTAGAACCCTGAAACTGGGGGGCGAGCTGTAGAATACGTAATGGCGAGAACAGCTCTGATGGGGGACACAATAGACCTCAAGGTCATAGTGCAATGAAAGCTTCTTAAATCTACAATCTACAATCTTGGTACTATAGTCATTCTTTGAATTTTACACAACGGTATTATTGAAATAAAATACGGTTCAAATAATTTTCAATAATTACCGTCATTTTTTATCTTCAATACTTTAAAAATCTCAGAGAGCAATCAATTCTGATAACGATAACTATACGGAAACAAGGAACCCGCTTATTATTTCATGAGTCATTTTATGACTTTTAGGGTATGCTACAACATTGTTGTTGATTTCGACAACTATTAAAATGTAGTAAATTAAAGATTCAACAAATAATCTAAAAATAACTATTTTTTCAGAATATGAGAGTATTACCCAGCATTTGTTTCATTTTCTTATCGATATCCTTATATCCTTTTTTGAGATATATGAGCATAACATAAAGTATAGTAAGACATCTGTTAGCAACCAACGATCACCTTTATAAAGCGACCACCTGCCTTAAATGACAGATTATGAACTCACTAAAAAAATCACTTAAATCAACCAAATTAATCCTGTCTAGCTACCAAGTTTTGATTCCAAGTTGATGCATATATTATCCAATAATTGCTCGTATAATTTTAAACGATTATTAGATGAATAATAACTTACATCTTCATAGTTTTTCAAATATACTGCAGCTCCGCTTCCATAAGAGGCATGTAGATGTTGCCAGGCCCTGTTTATGCTGGCTAGTGTTTTTGGAGTCTGAACCCTCTTCAGGGAAATTCTAAATCAGTAAAAAATTCACATATTTAAAATAATCTCATACATACAGAGTAGAGTTTACCTAGAGAGATTACAATTAACAATTGCTATTAAAAGACAAAGTACTGCAACTGAAATAAGTTTCATTGTGTTGTCCTTATTAATTAACTCATTGTTAAGATATAATAGGAATAAAAATGAAACAGCTTTTTTTGGGTATTTATTCATTTTTGAACCTAGATGTTATCTCAGATATTACGTATTGTTTGAAGTCATTTTTTCTTTAGCCTTGAATCACTTTATTAAATTGTTTTATCTGTCGAACCAACTATCTAATTAGTTCTGTTCAAGTAGTTCAGATATTTATTAATCTACAGAATAAAATCATCAACCTGATCAATCTGGAGCAAATTTTGCTCATGTTATTGAAGATACGAATAACGGATATTGATTTTTCAATATTTAACTTTTGTGGATGCAAATGTATCTAATACGTACCTACCTTATATAGTTCATACCTTTATGTAGTATATATTTTACTGTGGAGGTCCGAATCTTTTCAAGAAAATTTAGGTCATTCAGTGATTGTTATCAAACACTACGATGTCAATCTGTTTTATATTCATTATGAGTAAAACTATGATGACTATTAATGATATTAATGATTTAGACAAATGATTATGTGTAGAAACAGAAATTTTGAGTACGTACAGAATGAGGTCAAAAAATGTTACTGTAATTAAGATAAAACTGCAATAACTTTGTATTATTAGGTATTACACACATACATATCAATGCTATAGTATCCTTGATTGTAGGAATCAGAAAATATTAAAATATACCTATCATTAAAACGTGTAAATAAATACTACAGCATGTTAGAAATGAGTAAATTTAGGTATTTATTAGAACTGCTAGGGTACTGTGGAATTACAAATAACGCATCGAGTTATGGAGTTGCATTTATTGGTTTAGCAAGTCTGTATTGTATAGCAAAATTTTTAACCTGAGTAGGAAACATCTCACGTTCTAAGGTAGAAGTACCAGATATTCCTGGTACTTAGATATTTACCTGTGATAACGTCCCATGTTTTGTAGCGAAATGATAATAGCGAAGAAGATATGTATAAGATTTGTAAGACATGTAAGGATATTTCTGGAATTTTGAAACTTCTCCCTACTCATAGAGTTATGAAGGTGACTCAAGCATATGCTCCAACAGTCAACAGGGGATAAACTTGATGAGGTGGTTGATGAGCTCTACTCTGCTCTAGAAGAAGAAAACAACAAAAAAGGGGAGATGACAATTATTGTCGACTTTAACGCCAAAATCAGGAAGGGTGCTGATGGCGAGGTCTGCGGAGATCATGTTCTGGGAACACGTAACACTAGAGGTGATCGTCTAGTGCAATTTTGCACAGAGCACCGCCTCTTCGTTCGTAATGACCACATAGTGAGAAATCAAATAGATTTTGTCCTCATCACGAGCCACTTAATGAAATTTATCAAATCAGCAACAACATACCCTGGCGCCGACGTCAACAGCGACCACAATCCCGTAGTAAAAAGTCTACAGTTTCGTTACTTCACTAGAGTCCAACGTCCAAATAAATCTAAGCAAGTCGATGTTAAAAGACTTCTTGAGCCCGAGATACGAGCCAGTGCAATCGGAAATCTCGAGGCACGCCTACAAACAACTAACATTTGCAATGAAGACGACGTCGAGCGTCGGTGGACTGTTTTGAAAAAGGCACTTTTGGAAACCCAGGCGGGTGACATTGTATATGCACAAGCCTCTAAAAATAGCAGTGGATCACAGACGCAATTCTCCAACTCATGAATGAGAGAAGGAAATAAAAAGCCACAGATAATAACCGGTACAGAGAACTGAACAGGGCAGTGAGATCAGAATGCCGAAAAGCAAAGGAATGATGGCTAGCTGAAAAATGCAATGAAATAGAGACACTAGAAAAAAAGCACGACTCATTCAATCTCCACAAAGTGACCAAGGAATTCACAAACACACAACGTAACAGATCCTCGGTATTTTAAAGAACACTAACAACAAGATCTTAACGAGCGTTGAGGAATAGCTTAAAATATGGATGGAGTATGTTGAAGCCCTCTTCAATGACACAGGACCCCACCAACCACCTAGTGACAGTGACTATGACGATATCAACGAGCCCAGCCCTGCTATCACGACAGAGGAAGTAAGACGCGCTATAAAACTTCCGACCAGGACCCGACAATATTCACGCGGAGACCGTGAAATTGATCGTCAATGCAAATAATAGAGAACTAAAACTTCCTACAACGTTGTTCAACTCAATATATGAAACTGGGAAAATACCAACGGTCTGGCTGAGGTCGACGTTCATCGATGTACCAAAAAAAACGGAAGCTTCTCAATGCGACGACCACCGAATGATAAGCTTGATGTCTCACGTCCTCAAGATATTTTTGCACTTGCATATACGCCAGGTGTAAGGAACAGGCTAGAGAAATACAATTTGTATTTAAGAACAGAGTGGGCACGGGCGAGGCTCTCTTTTCTCTCAACGTTATCACACGGTGATTCAGAGACATGAATCTTGATATAAGCGCCTGCTTTATTGACTACCAAAAAGATTTCGACTGAGTATTGCACCAGAAGCTCATTGAGATCCTAAAATACACCGGAATCGATGCGGGAGATCTGAACATCATCACGAAGCTGTACTGGCATCCAACTGCAGAGACTAGGATAGAGGGCATAACATCCAAAGAAACAAAAATCAGAAGGGGTGTTAGACATGGGTGCGTTCTGTCCCCTCTTCTCTTTAATATATGTATACTCGGAGGCAGTGTTCCGGGAGGTACTGGAGAATATGAAAGGGCGTTAAAATCAACGGCACCCTTATTAATAATATACGATTCGCTGACGATACGGTCATATTCGCCGACAGCCATCCACTTCTCCAGAATATGATGGACCTCATCGTTGAACATAGCACACAATATGGTCTACACATAAACGTTGCCAAGACCAAGGTGGTTGTGTTCTCCAAGGCACCAAGAAGGACGATCCTTCAAATTAACAACCAGGATGTGGAACAAGTGCCGTCCGTTAAATATCTTGGAGCAATCGTCAACGAGAACAGTGACCCTAAAATAGAAATCAGATCAAGGATAGAACAGGCTAGAAGAACATTCATCTCCATGAAGAACCTTTTCACCAGTAAAGACCTAAACCTATAGCTCCGCATACGTATATTGCGCTTTTATATCTTTTCCCAGTGTTACGCTATGGCTCCAAGAGCTGGACATTCTGCTAATCAATGGATAACCGCATTGAGGCCTTTGAGATGTACTTGTACCGCCGTATACTGCGTTTATCCTGGGTAGACAGGATAACCAACGAAGAAGTGCTAAGGAGAATAGGTAAAGGTAAAGAACTGCTGACAACCATCAAAGTACGAAAGCTCCAATACATCGGGCACGTTATATGAGGGAGAGCGGTAAGAGTTCCTCCGACTACTCATCGAAAGAAAGATCGAGGGCAAACGATCTGTGGGCAGACGGCAGAACTCATGGCAAAAGGATCTGCGTCGATGGTTCGGATGGATATCCATAGAGATTTTCAGAAGTGCGATCTCACGCACCATTATAGCTAGTTCGAGACGGCGTCTTAAGAAGAAGTATAGTCACCAAACACATTTGTAAGACATGTAAGGATATTTCTGGAATATGTTCTATCTGCATCGATATCATGATCGTACAAACAACTTGTGGTTTATCCAAATTATGATGAATAAGAATTTGACAGTCCGAGTTTCGTAAATTTAATGTTTCTTTTAAATGTCGCATAGTAAAGTTATTACGGATTCTGATACATTTACAAATTACACTGAATGAACTAGGATGTTACAGTTATTATACAGTATTTGGGATAGTCATATATTTTTTCCCAAATACGAAACATACCTATATGAACTCTTCTTCGTCCATTGTTTTTCCTTTATTTCTCACTCGTATGTCATCAGAAATTTGTTAGGTATTAATACTTGGTTATCATACAAATTCTGGTAATTTGAAAATCACATAATATAATAAGATTCACACTATATGTTACATACACCGGTGTAAGTTCGATTCAAAATGATTTATGAAACAATCTCGGACTTATACCAAAGTTTACAGAATCCTATATAGTATTCTGTAAAATTTGCTTACACTATCGAAATTGCTACATCTTGACCTTCGATAATATCGGATATTTAAAGCAGCATATAATAAAATATCTCCAATAGGTGAGAATGTAACAATTTTATTTGGCAAGATTGAATAAGATATCATTTCAAGCAATGTTGAAACTGAAAATTTAAAATAAATCAAACATTTTTCAAATAGGTATGTACAGCACTAGGAAAGTGCAGTATTGTTACCGCGTTATTTTGAAATCACTGAAGAGAACTTTCAACAATTTTTACTACTAATGAAACACTCAAAAACTGAAATGTTTCTTAAAAAAAGAAGCGACTTCATTAGTTGGTACCTACACTGAAAAAAAATTTTTTTTCGAAACTTAGGTACATATTTTTGTTATTACGTAAGATAAAAAAATGAAACTGTGGTATCGAATCGGAATAAAATCTCCACTACATGCACCTGTTGAAGTTCATCCAGGAATGCTTTAAGTGCGAATTCGGACTTAAAACTCAAGATATTTTTTAAGCATTTATTTATCAATTTAAATATTTCAATCAATTCTGTCAAACTATAAAATTTAAACAGATCTTGCAAATCCAATCCGACTATTTCCAATATCATATACCGAATAGAATTTGCGGAGGAATACGTCTCCAAGAATCCAAAGAGGACTTCCACCTTCAACGAATCCGGAAACACAGAAGAGTTGATCACCCTCATGAACCTAAAATGGTGTATGTAATAGTTATATTGTAGCTGGAAAACTGCACAAATCTTCTGTTAAGTGGTTTATATAACCTACCTTGACTACATAATCTTCAGGCTCCAAGACGAATTTTTTGCGACCGATAATCACAGCTACGTCAGAAAAGGAGTTTAATCTATTACAATCAAAAGTGTTCGCTCCGACATGTGTATTATACTCAGCACCAAGAGCCTAGAAAATGGCAAAATGCTAATGAGAAGAGGTTGATAAAGAATGCATAACTATTAAAATAAAAAAATGCAATATAAACCAAAAAACAAGTCCAACGATAAGTATTCGCAATATACCTAGAGGGTGTAAATGTCATTTACAAAATACTACCATATACTCGTTTGTTTCAAGAATTAAGGCGTCTGCTTTCAAAACACGAGAAACGGATCAATTTTACCGAGGGGAGTAAATCAGTGGCGTGACGATTTTGAGATAAGATTTGGTTTTTGATTTTTTTCTATACGCTTTAAGGAAATTCATATAATTAGGGAGAAAGAAGCATCTATTGATTAAATAAGCAATTATATGAAAGATGTATTATTAAAAATAACACAGAAACATAAAATACAAATCTTTTGCTTGAGTTATAAAATATAAATTTATTCATGTGAATTCTGTGAAACGTCATTTTTTGACGCCTATGAAATAAAGATTGTGTTGCGTTCGGACATACGAGCAGCGCGCTTTAACTGTGACTATTGATTATAATAACCTATTAAATAGTTAATCAGCTGATTATGATCAGTGTCAATTTTACGAATTTGTTACCTGTGACGTAATACAACTTGAATTGACTATAAGGCTGTTCGAGCAGTAGTTTGGGATGGTTTGATTACTGTTTAAAATGCGCATGTGCGGTTTGAAACAGTTTCCAACTGGTTTGGGATTTCGTTCTGCTCGAACACGAACACCAACCTGTAGTTTGCGAACAACCCCTTCCATTTTCTTACAATTTCGTCGTCATAGAACAAATGACTATACCAATAGATATGTTTTATGACCAAAGATAAGAGAGAACATCAATGAAAGACTGATGGACAAAACATAAAACCAGGGTTTAGTTTAGATCTGTGGTAGTATTCTCAGAGAACACTATACTCTAAGAAGAAGAAGACGCTTCCGCTGCGCCTGTCTCAAACTGAGTCCAGACTAGTTTGGATATCGTCAAAATACTGCTTGAACACCTTACTAGTAGTTCTGAATAAATTATTTAATCGTAAATTGAAGTGCGCAGGCGTCTGACGGTTTGGGAATGGTTTAAATCGCTGCTCGAACACCCTTTATATAGTACGACCAGCAAAAGATTGTATGAAACCAAGGGGGAAAGTTTGCCATTTACAATGTGGCGCGATTACCTTAATCGTCGCTGTACTTAAGTTATTTGTTAAACTTATTGGTTTATATCAGAGGATTATATTTTAATAAGATACGCAATGCCTCAAAATATCACCACGTTCCATAAACGTGAGAAAAGTTGAACAGATACGCCGTTGCTAATATGTGTTTGAAGATTGGTAATAGATATGACAAAACCGTACCTATTCCCCTACATTCTTTGAAGATGCATTCTCTTAATGGCCCCACTATACCTCTGTGCAGTGTTGAGTATTTTGGGAGAGTAGGATCCAGAAATTTTGGATTTAAAATAATTTCCGGTTATTATAGTCACGGCTCGAGGGATTTTGCTTAAATTGGGTAGGTCGAGATTGTTATAAGGAGAATTAGACCTTACCAAAATTATAGAGAATATCTTTACGTTGCTGTGGAGCTAGACTATCAATTTATACGCCAATAGATGAAAAATTTAAGCATGAAATTTTCATAAAATAATTTATTTACTTTAAAAGGTACACTTTATAAGATTCGATGTCTCAAGTTACTGATATTTTTATACTTATTTTCAACGTGCAAAAGTTTGTGGCTTTGATGACTCTATCGCTCAAAAGAAAAAAATGGGGTATAATTCTACATTTGTTTTGGGAATAGATGTATATCATCGCCGGGAATGTTTACTCTACTATACTGGTTTACTAGGCGGAAAATCTCTTTCTAATTCAATGTAAAACTCATTTTGCGAAATTGTATACCGAACCTGTACAATGAAAATTAAATGCCAATCTGGTTCAGGTATTAATTTGTATAGACTGAAATTACATCGTTAAGGGTGCGAATATCCTCATCAGGACCATATATCAAACTGGTGCCTGTATCAGCTATAACTTCACAGCCATCTGAGCAGACGGTTTCTGAGTGGGTTCTAATTGCATTAACCTTGAACTGCCAGTATAGTTTTCGTGTGATGTTAGTGTAGAAGATATCACCTCTGTAATACTTGGGGTTGGAACCACCAAGTAACAACTCTCCACCAATGGTGTTGTCCTCATATCTAGAAACAGGCAAGAAATACCATTCATTATCTAGTTATGAAAATTCCATATCAAAATATTAAATTATGGGTGCCTGATAACATGCCCAGGTCTTACAGCTTTTGGGAAAATCTCTATTTATGCATAGACTTCGTTAATTCGTTATGAACTAGGTACTACTTTTACGCTTGGATAAAAATTGTTTTTCTTTGTCAGCATTTCGAATTATGTTATCTACTCGTATTCATTGGTCTTCTGAAGGATTTACCTATTGGTTTCTAAGAGATAAACCGGTTCGATCTTGATATATATATATATATATATATATATATATATATATATATATATATATATATATATATATATATATATATATATATACTATATCTCTTCTTTATAGTTTTTATCGAATTGATATTTGTTTTTGCGCTTAGTTAATTATAAAACTAAAGGCTAATTTCGGTAGAAATTGCAGTCTTTTAAAATGGAATGGGAGGTCAGTAGTATTTTGGGGATAAATAGATACTACGTGTACTTTGTCCTTTCAGTCATAATTTGGCTTCGATGATGTTATTCGATAGTTGTTTGACGATCATCCTTGTTCCATTACATAGTTTTGGTGAGTTGAGATTTCTATTCTATGTAGTATGATCGGAGTTCCAATTTTTAGTCAAAGACAGTGTAATGGTCTTTCTGGTTTTTATATAATCTCTTCACCGGGATTGTTTTTGAATATTAAAGTTGATATCGCCGGCAATATAATTTTCATTTGATAAAATTGCTCTCTGAAATAGCTAATCCGGATTGGTATAGTTATGAACAATTTTTGGATAAATTAGGTCGATGAGTTCGTTCTCAGTAGTCGCTATGTTGCAGAAATCACTGTAGAGTTCAATGAAGCCGGTTGTCTGGTCAGTAGGATATGTGACTTCTTCTATTTGCAAAAGTTGTTGACCAAAATGTGCTATTTTTTCGTCATTTCATTGTGCAACTCCCATATTTTTGTTAGTCGCAGTATTTGTGTGTGTGGCCAGAGCTATAACGTCTGCTGGTGTTGACTTGGGGATGAAAGTGTTTGTCGAAAATCTCCTGAGAGTATGAGTAAAGCTCCTCCCATCACTTCAGAGTTTCCTCTCTTTCAGAGTCTGTGATGTTCTGACCATGGTTTCAACTCAATATTTATCTGCCATCGTGCATCTGTGCCATAAGATAATTCTAGCTTGTTCTAGAAGTTCGCCTTGTCCAGATGCTCTTAAGATTTTACGTATCGGGAATTGTTGTTCGACTATATCTAGTGAAACTTTTCCGGTGCCGCCTGGTGCGTCCAAGTAAATAATTCCGCCAGTGTTGTTGATACAATGATGAAGTGGTTTGTTGGCAGCAATGTCTTGAAGTTGGGTAGTGGTAGTAATGATCCCATTTTGTAATAGATTTGTCCTTGGATAGAAAAAATATAATCGACTTTCTTCTTGTTCTTTTTGTTTTCGCCGTTTTGCTTCAGAGCTGGCAAGATCTCCTCCTCTTTTACGTTTAGGCATTGTATAGAATATAAATCTTATCTTTTTATTGATAAATACACTTCAAACACGTCTCACACGTTATTTTCGACAAAATATGACACACACTTCTTTGAATGCTTCTTCTTAGACCTGCTTATCGCGCTATTCTATACACAACTCACGCGGTGGGTTGGCTTTCCTTATATACTCCCGTCCGGATATGTTCAAGATAATTTCATTCGAGAACATCTTGTAATGGTCTAGGAAATCACTGTTCTTAACTTGAATCTAATTTATACGGGGACTGATCAATTAAATGTCTTGATCGGTATTGGCCAGGATCGAAAGTCGGTCTTATATGGGTTTTAAGAGCTATATTCTTTATTTTAAGCCCTAGGGGGTTGAGTTGTGGATACTATCTTCAACTCACAGAAAACGTAATATTTTCGAACATTCCACAACATTCTGTAATACTCGAACGTTTTGGAATGTTCTAAAAGTTTCTAGAGGGCGAAACGTTCAGCCCTTCTATCTTCATAAACACGCCCTTCAGGTAAAAATGGGAACCTTCTTCATGGACGGGGGTAGAGGGTTAACACACCATATAATTCCCTTGATCGTACCGGGACTCATTTTCGAGTTTAAATGGCACGCACCTTCTTTTATAACATATATTGATTATTTTTTGCAGATTATTTTCATACTCGTGTATTTGGGAGATTTTAAGCCACACCTTGAGCATCATACGTTAAATCCCTTTATCCGCTATTAAAGTAAATACACTATGCTAATAACGCAGTTCAAAAATGAGTTTTCGAGCCATCCCATTCTGCCGCTATTTACGTGATAAGTGACTTACACAAAAAAACAACTTGCCATTTAACAAACGAAAAACGAACGCGCAACCAAAAAGCAGGAAGAAACAAACAGGTACCATAAAGTAAAAAAAAATCTACAGTATACCAGAGACAAATATACAGATCAGAGAAAATATCTACTACAAAAGATAGGTTAGGTACAAGACTTAAAAATGACGGACGCAGAGAACACTACCTCCAATACGAACGGCAGCCATATGACATATTTGATGTTGTCATAGCATTTAATTTTATAAAATGTTTTCATTTAATATTCAAAAAACAATGGTAGAAATGGTGAAAAATACAGATTTACTCAAATCTTCTTAATTTTACATGTATTTACCACAGACTTTGGAGTTTATGATAAAACTTAAATATAAATTTTCTACAGGTGGCATCATGGCAAAATCAATTTCCTTTATTAAGGGAACGTTATTTCAACTTTAATAACGTAAAGCAATATCGGTTAATAACGTTTTCCCTTATTTCAGCACTATTGCGCATGCGATTTATAACGGATAAAGTATATTGCTGTTCAAATATGTGGCTTAAAATCTCCCTATTGTCGGTTAACAATAACGCTACATTAGCATTCGTTTTCCTTCTCGTTTTTTGACTTTGTGGATAATTGTATTCATAGAAAATTATTTCAAAATTTTATTTTCACTAAGGTATATCAACTTTGTACTTTGTAAGTTTGCTAAAATCAACTAATTTTCATCTTAGAAATATATTGCAGAATTTTCTATGTCTTACCTGCTTAAGTAGAATGAGAATACGGGTTCGTCAACAAGGTTTTGCTTGATCATATTATAGAAAACTGGTTCATGCTCAAATTCTGATAGTCCTTTAAATCCTAAGCCAAGAATACCATCAAATTTGCCAGAGACAAAAACTTGCCCTCGTTCTTTGAGAACTTCACCAAAGTATTGGTCTTCGATATTCAAACCACTAACCTTAATATAAGAGTACTAAATATAAGACATGTTTATAACAAATTAGAAGTATTAACATCTAAACTGGCTTCTACAACTTACCGATACGGAGTCTCGCGACAAGAAACCGGATACAGGGCCACTTCCGTATTGAATAACAAAATCTGTTCCATTTCTTGCGTATGTTGATGATTTTCGAGAGTTGTATCTTCTATGTTTCTCTATAAAAATCGAATATATTTGATTCTGAGAAGGTGTTTGACTTATAAGAGTTAAGATACGCCGTGACAAAAGTTATTGAAGCTTCGGTTCCTTCGATAATACCTATTGTTTGTACCTAATTTTATCAATAATAATTTAATTTGTCTCCATTTTCAAATAAATTATAGCCATGCAGAATAATAAATAATCTCTATGAATTAAAAAAATCTTTATTTCTGTTAAGTCTTTTAATTGTATATTATAGTTCCAATAACATGATTGTATCTTCATTAGTCTCTAATTCAAATGCAAGTTGAGAAAGTTATAATGTACCGTCTACGTAAATCAGTAAGAGAAAAAAGTTATATACCGGGCAACCCAGAAGTAACGCCAAGATTCAATTAAAATCCAGCTGTATTATTTTTTGTAAAAACCTCCCGGATCGGTCGATTTCTATTTCTTGATGCGGTTTTTCTTTATGGTAAACTCATGTACATAGGATAGCCAAAAAATAAATAACGACCATCAACATATTTTTTGAAATAAAAACATCTAGTCTCTATATATAAAGCTAAAACTATCGGTCTGACTTTAATTGGGTCCATTCAAGCTTCCAAGTTTTATAAACCACGATGATCAACATGGCATCAAAATATGAATTTAAATGTTGAATATATTGATTAATGCCGTTTGGGTGCCTTGAATCTTCTCGAAAGAAAAGTTGAGAAACAAGTTGAAGTTTGGTTGGCTGCATTATACATCATCATTTTTGTCATTTAGTTACTTACGGCAAGCCTCATTCCTGCGGCTACATTTCGCTGATGGGACCCACAAATCTGAAGAACCAGTGTCAAACACTACACTGAAATTCTGGGCGGGCGTTCCTATACTGACCTCTCCGTAGTATGACAGCTATGAATCATAAAATTATATAAATATACAAATTATACTTCAGAAACAGCAACCCAACAAATATTATTGACGAATTATATAAAACCATACAGGGTGTTCCTTATATGCTAATATTTACAGAGGTTATTCTTGGGTACATTTTGAGAAAAAAAAATCACATGAAAATATGTCCTAATGTTCGTGATTCTTTAAATACAGGCCACTAATATTTTAACAAGAAAAACCCTTTTTTATGATAACTTTGATATAACGCTAGATATTTATTTGTGAAAAGTAGTACGTATCTTCTATGCATCAGAAACCTCTCTGAAGTACGCATGAGCAAATCGGCAAAATCAAAACACAACTATAACACTTCTTACTTCTTATTTTGTGCTAATTTTTTCTACTGCAAAAAATTGTAAATCGTGTAGTTTTGAAAAAAATCGTGGCGCTGCTAGCTTCATATGAAGTCAGCACAACTACAAGAAAAAAACATAATTTGCGCAAATTTGTGTTTTCAAAAAGAAATTCATATTCGCATTCAGTTAAAAAACATTTATTAAATTAAATAGAAATGTAAGTATCCACTTTTATGAATAGACTCGAACCGCAAATTTTGCAGCAGATACGATTTATTTTGTGCTACTAAAATATGTACCTAATTGCAGAATTAGTACCAGCGGTATTTATTATAAACCGTTCAAGAATCAGCTAACGCTCAAGAGTAAAGTGCCATTTGTTATCAGCAGAATCCAGCCGCGACTATTGCAAAAGTTAAAGCTTACTTTGTGCTATCAAAATATGTAATTGCAGATTTTGTACCAGAGGCATTTCATCAAAAACTATCTCAGAACTTGTTCCTGCCATTTCCAGGTTGAAGAACTTTCCGTAATATGTAGTATGTTTTGCCCTTTTTGTTGGCTCGTCACTTGTATGCCTTTTTGACCGACTTCAAAAAAGGAGAGGTTATACAATTCGGTTGCGTGTTTGCTTTTTGCATTTGAAAGAGGAGAGTTGAGAAATGGTCCCATATTGAGAAAAATCAAATCCAAAATCTCCTTCCCTCCGGGTCAATTTTTCTCGAAAATTGAAAATCTGAGACAGAATTATTGAAAATTCCATATCCGGAGATGTTTAAATTGGACATTTTTAAAAATAATCATACGTTTTCGCGCTACAGTTTGAAATATGTGTTTCAGCTATGTGGAAGGGGCAAATTTTTCCGAAAATTGAAAATTCGAGATTTGAAAATTAGAAACAGGACTATATCCGGAAATGTTTAAATTCAAGATTTTTTCAAAAGACTTACGGTTTCCGAGTTTCGCAATGGTAAAGTCTGAAATATGTGATATGCGTATTTTCGCTATAAGGAAGAGCAATTTTTTTCGAAAATTGAAAATACGACACGGCCGAATTAAAGAAAAGATTATATGTAGCACTATTTAAATTGTGTTAGGTACGGTTTTCGAGCTACAGCAGTAGAGTCTGAAATATGTTTATTTGCGCCGCGATGTTTTGAAATCTCTGAATAATAAATAACTAGTACAAGCTAAGCCTATAACTTTTTGGGTATTACTGAACGTTCAACGATTTTCATGACTAATGTTACACTCAAAAATGTGAAATAAATATTTTCTAGAAAAAATTGGACCGACTTTATTAGTTGTTGCACTGAAAAATACAAAATAATATTAATTCTATTGGTGCTGGTAATTTTGAATCTGTGCTGTTTTAGTTTGTTTTTGTAGGCACCAACTCCAAAACGACCAGCACCAATAGAATTAATACTATTTTGTATTTTTTAATGCAACAACTAATAATGTCGGTCCAATTTTTTCTAAAAAATATTTATCAAGGAGAAAGTCTTTGAATTCTCTTAAAAGCGAGTGTTTTCTTCAGAACTGATTGCAAAAATGATTTTTTTATCGCACAAATTATTACACATTATGTACTCTTTTATTTATGTGCTTGTTTGTAATTTTTAATTATTTTTTTGGTGTTGTCCAGCTGAGTTCAAATGAATATAGCAGCATCACATTTTTTTTCAAATGTGCACAAACTATGTACTTTCTATTTATTTTAATTTTAAATTAATTTTTCGTTGTGGTCGTGCTGACTTCATATGAAGTTAGCAGCGCCAGGATTTTTTTGAAAATGGTTTGAGTTACAATTTTTTTTTAGTAGCACAAATTAGCACAAATTATGCTCTTTCTATCTATGAACTTGTTTTTAATTTTTTATTATTTTTTTTTGTTGTGGTCGTGCTGACTTCATATGAAGCTAGCAACGCCATGATTTTTTCATAACGGCACGACGTAAAATTTTTTTTAGAAGCACAAATTAGCACAAAATAAGCACTAAAAAATGTGATGGGCGCCTTTGGATTTTGCCGATTTGGTCTTACCTACTTCAGAGAGGTGCATCAAAAGGCATTCTATGATGTCCAACATCATCTCTTATTCTTGCTAATGGCGTCCGTAAAGCATTTGCAGTGAATCATTTTTGCTTTTTTTAAAGTAAAAATAGTTTTTGAAATTCTCATTCCTTTCTCAGCAAATCTGCTATATTATTTTTTTAGTGTGACGTATGGTTTTTGGAAGTAATTTAAATACGATTTGGAATACCAGACCAAAGTTATCAAAAAACGTCTTTAACACCCTGAATATGTATACATGGTGGTCCATACGTAACGTCCATAGTATGGGGGAATTTTCGCGAAGTATTTTTTTTCCTTAAAATTCAAAGATATCTTATATATAAGTATAAACATTCTTGAATTGCTCGTCAAAAAAGCAATGTTAATCACAGATTCGTATACTTATACGTACTGTTTTGAACATAGACGGAATTTATTGAAATTTGCAATCCGATATTCAAAGTAGACTTTGAAGAAGACTGTAAGTACTTTGAGCATGTATCCTCACATCAATTTTCAAGACTACGGACATTAATAACTGTGTGATTTCAAATGGAACACCTTGTATATTTTGACATGAGGTGAAAGATCATTCAAAACCCCTTAAGATTATAATAGGATTCCCTAGACCTATCTCTATTATTTTTAGAGAAACAACGACTTCTAGAATAATATTAAAAATAAAAAATAGTTTTCATGGTAGATGCAATTATTTAGTTTATTATTGGTTTAGGTAATGTGATATTTATCAATGTGGCTAGATATTATTAAATATGTATTTAAGGAACAAATTCATATATTGGATTTATATGACACCGCTAAAACATCTGTCACCTATAATTTTCAATATTTCCAATTACATTGTACTTCTAGTTCATTATTGTGTTTTTATTGCTTTGTTACTTTGGTACTTAATATAATAAATGACATAATACTCATGCGGCCATAAATTGCACACGCAGGTCATAAAGTGCACTTTATGCCCACAAGTTGTCTAGTATATAGTTGGTAACTAAGCAATAAAAACAGAATCATGAGCTAATACGACATGAAAGTTTATAGGCACCGCGGATATTAATAGATGCGCTCGGCTGACTTGTAAGTGCGACAGCCCTATGGGCATAAACCTCCACTTAATACCCTTGGTACATCAATAACTGATATTTAATTATCTTATTATGACATTGCGTTAAATTTGAGCTGTGTTGTTTACCATTGTAATCATTCCGTGGGTGTAGTTTATTTGTTAATTTAATATATTTCAATGCATTGAGTTGCTGAAGGTTATTTATCGTCGGATATTCGGAGACTAGATGATTATATTCAGAGCACAGGCTAATTAATATATATTCCAATGAAAACAGCTCTGGCAACTCTTGGTAAAAGATGACAAATTGACAATACCGAGATTTAAAATTCATATTGGTATCTAATATTTTTATATACAATATTTACCGAAAGATTAAATAAAAACCTTTCATGAAGTAATCCAAACGTTTGAATTATTGTTCATAATTAGAGTTAGTCACAGTTAGTACAAAATAATATTTAGGAGGGTTGTAGGGGAGAATTTTTCTCGAAAATCGAAAATCAGTGACGGCAGAATTAAAGGTAGGATAATGTTACTCTCAAAAGTGTGAAATAAATATTTTGAACAAAAGATTGGACCGACTTTATTATTTGGTGCACTGAAAAATACAAAAAAAGCAGACAATCGAATTGTATACCTCCTCCGTTCAGCGTTCGTCGGTCAAAAATAATATTAATTCTATTGGTGCTGGAACTTGTGAAGTTGGTGCCAAGAGTCTTCTTTTTAACTACAACTGCACAACTTAAAAGTTACCATTACCAATAGAATTAATATTATTTTGTATTTTTTAATCGGTCCAATCTTTTGATAAGAATATTTATTATAACTATAAAAATTTATAAGTCAAATAACTTACGTCTTCATAGTTTTTCAAGTATTGTGGTGTTCCACTTGTAAACTTGATACGGAAATGTCTGCAAGCCCTCCTTAAGCTGGCTATAGTTTTTGTTGTTGAAACTTTCTTTATGGAAATACTAAATCACGGTTATTTTAAGATACATATTTAAAACAATCTCAAATACAGACTATAACTTACCTAGTAAAATCACAACCAACAAGTACTATTAGAAGGCAAAATATTGCAAGTGGAGTAAGTTGCATTGTGTTTGGTATATTTTTAATAATAATTATTGCTAAGTAGCATAGAAATGCAAATAGAGTTGTATTGCGGGGTATTTATTTGTTTATGAATTTTTCAGTTTAGATTAGATTTTTATCTGCTTTTCCGATAGGACAAAATTCAAAGGTAAATCATTGTCTTTGTATCTTTTTTAAGAAAATGTATTACTGTTAGGTATATGCTTGTTTCAGAAGATGTCGAGTATTTAGTCAATTTACAGAATAGAAGACCAGTCTGTAGCAAGCCTTTGCAGGGTAATTCATTTATACCACATTTTTCAATATTCGTTACTTTGGACAAAATCTGCAACATTTTAATACGTAAGTACTTACATAGGATATAGATAACCAGAGACTGGTGCAGTTAGAAAATTAAGGATATTAATTGAGATCACTCGATTTTTACAGCCCGCGATATAGAAAAAAAATGACCAAGTGTGATTTGGACTCGCACACGAAGGGTTTCATACCATCGCAAAAGAACTGTCTATCTAGTACGGTTCAAAAGATACAGCCATTATTAAAAACAAACGTTTATTGTTTCGGGACTTTTTTTAATGTTTATTTTTCATTTATTTTCATAATGTGTTATTATAGTAGCTATAGCATTACTTAATCTTTGAAAATTTCATGTGTCTACGTATTATGGTAGAAGAGATTCAGAGATTGTTAAAGTCACGGTTTTTCTATTGGATTCCCCTTTATTTGTAATTTTATTCAATTTCTATTATTTGTTATTACAGCGGCAATAGAATTACACATCCTAACTAGAGAGCATTAAAAACAATTCTTAGTAAATAGGGTGCTTTTTTATAAGAACAGAAATAATTGCTAATTTTTTTTGAGATAAATGAAAACGTGCAACGGTGAGAATATTTCTAAGTATTATAATAAAATTCTTAGAATAATCGTTTTGCTCTAAACGGACCATCGACCGTGAATCACCTTGTATATGAATTAACCAATCCCTTCAAAAAGTAAGCTAGGTAATAACATGTGTTGTAAGTGTATTGTTTATAGTTGTGAAATTTGATTACGCATCTAGTACGAAATAATAATCAGCGGCAACACTTATTAATGAAAAAATTGAGAATTAATTAAATACAAGATTAACAGTATAAAGTGATCCACTTTTTCTGTCATATTATTATTTATCATTTGTTTACTGGGCATAGAAATGATGATGATTTAGTTACCAGTTTACCAGTGGTATATTTCCTATGTATTCAGTTCATATTTTATTTAAATACTGCGAATATTTTGGTCCCTAGCAAGAACAAAATAATAATAATAATCGAAGCTATTTCCGTATACATAACATTTACCATAGACAATTAGTATGGGTACCTATAGCAATTGATATAAAAACATTCCAGAACTGGATTTTCTGAATTTAAATTATTTCGAACTACATCATGATCATATTTACTTTGCTTATCTTCGGTAATAAGAGGGAGATTGGACGGAAAAGAGAAGCTCCATAAGCATAAGTCATCTTCCAGAAACGAGTTGTTCAAGTGATAAAGTATCAGTTTAGTTCAGCAGATTGAAGAGACGAGTCTTGGCAGATGCAGAAGCATTATTTTATATTTTCCAGTGCATTACACAATTAAGTCAGTCTTAACTTTTGTAGAATATGATTTATACATATTCATGTTGATAAACATATCGGTAACATTATATGCCGTGCTTTCTAAATTCGAAAGTGCGTACGATCGTAATAGGTAAATTTTAAAGATTAGACATGAACTAGTCAAGAGCAGAATTATGCAGAATTATGTCCTGTGATTGGAATTTTGACGAAAACTGCTTGATTTTTTTTATAAAAAGTTAAAATTAACCTACAATCTAGAGACAACAAAAAGTAAATTTAAAGCCTATAATCAGCTGATATCTAAATCTGACAATTTAGCTAAAACCTGCTGGAATTTGATAAACACTGAATGCTATAGAACTAAGAAAAACAAAATAAAAGATGTGATTATATCTCCTGATGAGTTTTTTTTATAGATATGAAGGTGTTATTATAAGCTCACTACCTGATTGTGATCAAAATTTATATAACTTTATTGACCCACGGAAATCACCCAAATACTCACTTTTTTCCATCCAATCACCGAACCTGAAGTTTTTGTAGTCATTGAGAAACTGAAAAGTTCATCTTGTCCTGATATGTAAGAAATACCAAGAAAAATAATAAGAAATACCTGTTTATTATCAGTGAACCTCTAACTATTCTTTTTAACGATTGTATTTCCCATGGAATTTTTTCAAGCTGGCAAAGATGATACCGATATTTAAAACAGGTGACAAAAATACCATTGGCAACTACCGACCAATATCGATAATACCGATTTATTGCGAAATATATATTTGAAAGATTTATAAAAGAACGCCTAATCGCCTTCCTTTCCAGAAATAAAACGCTTCATGAGCTTTAGAAAAAAAGTGCTTTGAGGATGGTCAACATACGGTCATTTCTATCTGTGACTTGTACAAGGCCTTCGACTGTGTCTCGCACAAGGTACTCTTATACTCTTGTAGGGCCAGTTTTATAATGTCCTGTTGACCGCAGGTTGAAACTCGTGCGAGGGTCAACCGTAACTTTCTGAATTATAAAACGGTTGAAATTTCCTTTATAAAACTGACCCTTAAATAAATTACCTATAATTCTTTGGTGTAGGTTCGTGGTACCGCATGGAAATAACTCGAATCCTATTTGAACGGTAGGAAATAAGTTGCTCTTTTAGATAACCGTTATTCTGACATCGAAAATATCCATTTTGAGGTTCCTCAAGTTTCCATTCTTGGCCCACACTTATTCATTATCTATGTTAATGGTATATTTCAAATTTGTTTGTTATGGACATGATTGCTCTTTTATACAAGACAAAGAGTTAGACTATTTCCAGGATTTTCCAGGAAAAGCCGTTAGATCGTTCATTTCCATTAGCTTGGAACTCAATAAAGATAAAACTCAAAATATTGCTTAAGCTACTTGGAATGTTATGAATCATAAATTATAATGGTCAGCCCATGTTGAGTATTTAAGTGAAAGATTAAACTTAAATATCTACCTACTACGGAAATTGAGTAGATTCGCTAACCTGACAGCTTGAAAACAGCCTATTTTGGCTTATTTCACTCCTACATTAATTACGGTGTACTATTTAAGGAAACGCCGTCGACTCCGTAAGAATTTTCAGACTAGAGCAACTACAAATAATATCCCAAGCCAATTATTGAGATAGTTACCTTATTATGTATCTATATTCTCAATTCCTTGCTAGATATTTACAAAAATAAAGAAAAATTCTAGAGTTTTGTAATATTTCTAAATATGGGACACAATTCGCGCCACCTAGGTATTATGTCCCACTGGTAGATAATGTCTCAAAGTTTTTGACTACTTCCAGTTGCTTTTGTTTCGTCGGATACAGCTTCCACTTATGTGGCGCTGATGAAAGCTAACAAGCTTGAAATCACGTGATGCACTTCTAGTGGGTGGCTGTGTCCGACTAAACAAAAGCATAAAGGTGTAGAGCTTCATCTTATTTTTATATTTTATATCTCTTTTATAAGTTGAACTAATAAATCTCTTTAATTATTCTATATACTTGCGTTAAACGTAATTAGGCTCTCAATACCTAGGTGGCGCGAATTGTGTCCCACTGGTAGATAATGTCTCAAAGTTTTGAATACTTCCAGTTGCTGTTGTTTCGTCGGATACAGCTTAGCTTCCCCACTTATGTGGCGCTGATGAAAGCTAACAAGCTTGAAATGACGTGATTCGCTTCTAGTGGGTGGCTGTGTCCGACTAAACAAAAGCATAAAGGTGTAGAGCTTCAAATTTTTTCTCGGAATCTGGTCTAGCGATTTCGATGAAAATTAATATATATATATATGCGTTCTAGGGTCTATTGAATCGATTGGTTGTATTCACATTCACAAGAAAAATCGTTTTCAACAATTAATATTCTCATTTTGCGAGCTATACAGATTTTAGGTCAGATACCAATAGTCCTATGGTTAAGCGTCCGGGTATTATTCTAGAGTTCCTCGGTTCGAAATCTGATCACCTCAAAGTTTTTTTTAACAAAACCCATTATTTTAAATAAAAGATGTTAAAATGAGTTTCTAATAATTTAATCGGGAATTTTCAATGAAAATTTGTACATATCTAATATATTGCAACACTTAAGATACACATTAGCTATTTCAAGGAAAGGTTAGCAGATTTTGGTAAAAATTAGCAAAAAGGGGTTTTCAGAGTCGAGAAATCGATTGACAATACTTTCATATTTAATCAGTGTGACCCTCGAGGGCCACACTAGCTATTTCAAGAATGGCTCCGCAGATAAAAGTTTCAGTATCTATCTATAATGTTTGGGGGTTGATAAGTCGATTGATGAAACAGCTGAGATTTGGTATATTCATATATCATTCATATTACACATTCATATTTATTTCGAAATCTATAACGATAACTTACGAATATGTGAACAATAAAAGCAGTATTTACCGATCGCAATACATTTTAACCAGAAATATGCACATTTTTTAATAAGTTTAAATATCCTTAGTATTTCCTATAGACCCATCTTAAATCCTGTTTTAGCCGAGCAAAGCTCGGTCCCCAGATAATTATTATCAAACTAATGCAATAATTAATGGAATTTGTTAATTTATTAGCCGTAGGCTATTTGTATGTAAACAAATAAATAAAGATTAATCAGTTGGTGAGCTAAGCTAAGGTCGTATGTAAACAAGCATGCGCCTTGTGAATAGAGCAGCGGCCAACGAATGAAGTTTTTCCTTTCTCTGAGAGTTTATCTATTTCTATATAATCTTGATCCAAATGTGCCTTCGTTGCATTCGGCTGTGATAAATGTGTTTGAGCTGTCCAGACTAAATACTTTGGATACAAGTTCCAATTCAATTATTCTTCTTCGATAAATTATTTGTATGTAATACAGTATCAACATCAAAATGGAGATCCTTATAAATTTCTTGCCGTTGTCGCTATAATGGGTTAGGGCAGTAAACTCGGGAAATTCATTATCCGTCATAAGGGCAGGCAGGTCGTGGCAATATATAAGTGGTCGCTAAAAGAGGTTTCCTTGAATATCGTTAAAATTCAAAATATATATTAATTAAGCCGAACCCTCAGCAATAGGATATTTATTTATATGAAATTTAGCTTGAAAATTGAGTAACCCGTGAAAACTAGAAACCTTTATGTATTTCCCTTAAGTTGTGTGAAAAAGCTGAACGATAGCTTAAAAATAGAAAAATACACTGTTTTATACAGACATGATTTAGAATTTTAGAAAATGTCGGCCAAAGCATTTCTCATTTATAGGTTAACTATTTGTACAATATTTTATTGATAAAATTTTGACTATTGAAAATTGTATCTATAATGTGAACAATACTTTTTACACAAATACTTAGGTACCTACTACTGCGTTTCAACCTAAAATATCTATTATGGACGAACACTTTTATTCACTTATTTCCACATCGTTATATTCCTATTCAGAGGCAATATTATTTTGCAAAATATTCGCACTGGTAATCTAGTCTAATGCAATTGATATTCAAATAAACCATTTTGTTATGCTAGACTATAGCCAAGTCGAAATTCATAGCGACTCTTATTCTTGATATGTACGTACCTAAATCCTTTCGTCAACATTTTCATATTTAGGCTGAGCGACCTAATCTATATACTCTATGGCTGAGTATGCGATAATAAGAAACACGGAGCGCGTGGCATCTGTCGACTCTACTTAGGTTAAGTGAAGGAATTCCCCTTCCTACAGATGCTTCAGTAGAATAATTGATTCTATTATATTTTATAATGGTTGACGGGCACCGACCTGTATCACACTCACAACGTATAGCATTAGAATAGCTTGAAGTGCTAACAAGCGAGTCACTTATGTAAGAGCAGCGATTTAACATTTCCAGTATTCTTTAAAAATATATTATTTCACTGATATTTGATTATTTATGTGTTTTCCTCGCTTTTGTTTTGTAGGTACTGTGGTTGATGTCGCTCTTATTTGAAGCAATAAATATGAATGCAACATCTGTCGATCCAAGTAAGTGGAGGTGTACACTATATTCAAAGTTTGCACAAGGGAATTTCAATCTTGATTTTTAAGAATTTCCAATTGTTCCAACGCCATTGGAAAAAATATTTTATGGCATCCTTTATCGTCACATAGATATACTTAATTATTTTATTTACAGAGAAAACGAAGGATTTGCCATCTTTTGGAAAGTCTTTTACCAGTATATCGCATTTTGGGCAAAATTTCGCGAAATGATCGCTTACAGTTCAATATACACTGTTCTCTTTGAATACATCGGATATTGGCCACATGTTTCGGAGTAAGTTATAAATGATTCATTCAGAAAGTAGCCAAACTTCGAGCTTTAGTCGTAACATGTAAATATGCTTTGGAATAGTTGATCAGAGTGCGATTTTGAGAATTCTTCAAGATCAAGCACCATTCACATTTCTTCTAGATGGATAAGGATCGTACACACTGAGCATATTAAGGGGTCCCAAATAGCTACCAAAAATAAGTACATATATAATTCTTAAAAAACCTTGAATTTTTGTATATGTAAATAACAATGATGCTCCTCCCACTGCTAAGCATGTGAAATATTATTCCGTATGATTGCAGTCGATTTCTTAGTTTGTATAAAATCCCTTCTAAGCATTCGTAGGATATGGATTTCATCAGAAAAAATCTGGTGTGTCCACTCACACGACTTTCCTACCGCTCGCAAGCAAATTCTAGTGAATGAAAAATTTTACACTATAACAATTATATTATATAGTACACTAGACTTTCCTTACATAGCGACGATAATAGCGGTTGTAAAGTAAAAATCCTCTGGTCAAATCGTGCTACCACTCATTTTTTTCAGCATGTCAAGACAAACAACAATGGTCATGTGACATTCTTTCGCAAGATGAAACGTTTTGCCAGAATCTGAAGAAACATGTGGAAAATATGGAATTTTATTCACGTATAACTTTTTTTTGTGCTTTTTCTCAGAGATGGCGCTGTATGTGGGTGGTAAAGGGCTCTCAGAAGAATAGTTTAGGCAAGTTTAATCAAAATCCTTAGAGCCGTTTCCGCGCTACAGCCTTGAAAAAATCACGTTTTTTGGCTATAGCTCAACACACAGCGTATACAGGATTCCCATTAAGAGCCACCGACGAGTGATATTGGTACCAAACAAAATAAAAAAGAAAGCAACAAAATACACCGATCCGTTCTCGAGATAATGCTGTCACAGACAGACGGACAGACAGACAGACCAATGGGTGAAAATATGTTTATTAGATTTAGAAAACTCTGAAACGTCAACATTTGTAAAAATCTCGATACCAAAAATTTCACACGATTACAATACTTTCCTTATACGTAGCGTAGGAAAGTAAAAATAATTTTTAGCTTCTCTAAATTTCAAGGAGAAGTGATTGTGGTTTCGAATCTATATGAAATTTCAACAACATTTCTGAGTAAGTGAACTGTAATAATTTTTCAGATACTAAATAATAATTTATTATTTCAAATATTCCATTAATTTGGTAAATTATAAAATTCAAACTGCTTCTGCAAATCCAATCCTATTCTTACCAAGATCATATTCGGAATAGTATTTTCGAAGAAATACGTCGCCAAGAATCCAAAGAGGACTTCCACCTTCCACGAACCCAGAAATACAGTAGATTTGGTTATCCTCGTTAACCTGAAATGATGTATAAATATGAAACAATATAGTTCGAAAAATTCAAATATCCGCTAATAATTTAATATTACCTTGACTACATAATCCTCAGGGTTCAAGACGAATTTTTTGCCACCGATAACTATATCTACGCTGGGTAAAGATCTCAAGCTGCCACAATTAAAAGTGTTCTCTCCCACATAACTATTGTATTTAGCTCCAAGAGCCTAGAAATGACAAAAAAGGCTAGATTGGTTAAAATATTAAAAATTATGTATAACAATTAGAATATATAAATACATATTGTGAACAAAACAAGACTCCTCCGCAATATTACGTGTGGTCCTGTTTTCAATCCATTGCTTGTGTCCAACAACAGTTTGATAAAACAGCTCTTCTCCTGACTTGCTTAAAGCTTTCATAGTTTTTCCAGGAGGAGTTAGACGTCCTGAAGTTTTTATCAACAAGTTTTACTGCGGATAGTACAAAAAGACGAGAAACACAACCGCACAAACGCAGATTATTTTTGATAAAATATAGGCTTACCTTTCACAGAATGTCATAATTGAATCGCTTGATTTTAAATGCAGCGAAAAGCAAAAAAAATACTGAGATCTGGATAAAGCTCTTAACAAAATAGTTTAAAAAGAGCTGGACTCCAACAAAAACTTTGCTGCTCTCTCATTGTTAGACTTTGTTGGTTGGACACAATCAATACATCAGAGGTGTGTGACTCATATACTGACACCATACTAGAGCTCTAGAATAAGTAGGTATTCTCGACAACCATTTTGGTCCCGACCCCTGCCTGTGCTATCAACAAGAGTTCATGCTGTCAACAGACAGTTGATTAAAAAAATAATGTTTCCATTGGCAGTCACTTGACAGTTTAGGGAAAATAGCGGTCAAGAATACCCCTTGTATTTCGATATATATAATGGACACGAACTTAGTGCTCAAATGCGAACCAGCACACAATGGCGTCTGTTGATGACGTCAATGTATATGGTCAGTACACTTTGTGAATAAATCAATCTTGTTAAGTTTCTGATTTATAGATATAGATGTAAATCACCTTGTTCAGGGCACGAATATCAGCATCAGGACCATATATTAAGCTGGTGCCTGTATCAGCTATAACTTGGCAGCTGCTTGAACATACTGTTTTTGATCCGGTTGTAATTGCGTCAACCTTGAACTGCCAGTATAGCTGTTGGGTGATGTTAGTGTAGACCAAATTACCTTTGTAATACTTGGGGTCGGAGCCGCCAAGGAAGAACTCTCCACCATTGGAGCTGTCAGCATCCCTAGAAATAGATAAACAGATTGTCATACAGTAAATTCATTAAAGGGCGAATTTTATAAAGGACATTTCAACCGTCGGTTGGTCAACCGCTGGTTGAAGCAAAATCGACGGTTGAAATGTTTGAGAAAACTGTCAGTTGCTGTCAATTCAAGTTTGGGTTGAGAGTTTATAATACAGAAAGTCACTTGAACCTCGATTGAGTTTCAACGTTCGGTCAACCGGACATCATAAAACCGGCCCTCAATTTTGCAAAATTTAATATCAAAATATAAAAATACTAGTTAAAGCGTGAGAATATTTTACATAATATTGTGGTCAATCAAGGGTAATACTCCATTGAGAAAATACTTATTATATTATTTTAATTATTGAATAGTGTATGTATTAGTTTCATATTTATTGAAGATCAATTGCGTTCGTTAATCATTTCTCCGCTTGCGTAAAATTGCTCCACCCATCTCAAAGATAATATTTCTCAATGAGCAGCTATATGTAGAAGCGCACATATATCACAGACTATAGAGAATTTACGAAAAAAGGTTACAGCGAACCATAAGCATATAAATACCTATGTGTTGAATTTCCTTCATAGTACGAGTAGTTTGCATATGTTGCCTAGGAACAGTATTTTCTATCCAAAAAGGTAACATTTCAAATAAAAATGGGGGGAGCCAACTTCCCGCCGGGCATGCGTAGAACTATTTTCCCTTAAACGTGAATATCTCACAAGTGTTGCTGTTATATATAAATGATTTAAAATGCACAGGATTGACAGCGTATCAGAATACGTTCTGATCATCTTTGTCTTATAAATGTTTGTATGTATATACGGTGAACACATCTTTATTTGTATTATTTACGTAACCATGTTTCTAATTCGATTTAAATGAGCAATATGTCTGTCATCTTCTAGGAAATTTAGTGAATTGTTTATTGACCCTTCAATGTATTGAATTGATTTTTGGTATGGAACGCCTTTGATAGGAGGGAGCATCTATGATATCATTTGACTACGTTGAGAGGAATAGGCATAGTGCTGTACTGTCATATAGAGTCTTCTTGATCAAACAAATTACAATTAAACTTTGTAATATTATTTTTATTTATATCAAATATCTTGAAGGGTAGGGTACAGTGAAAGAATATATTATTATCTACTATGACAATTCCCCTAGTCATGTTTGTAGAGTCAATAATGAATCAATTTTACAACTCTGTAGAACTGTATTAATTCAATTTATTTTTATTTATTTGATTTATTTAAACCAGAATACATGTACATAAGCTGTTTGTGCATAGGTCTGGTGCATATATGCAAGCGCGACGAAGAAATGAAACTAATAACTTTAATAACATACATTATCTATGCATTCCCAATGATACTATTGGAAGATCAAGAAAAAGTCACTAAAAAGTCTCTAGCTGATGACATCACATTGCGCATTCAAAGAAACTATATAGTGATCTATAAATATGCGAAATTTGTTTGAAGCGTAATAATCGAATTTTATCAAGATTAATAAGAAACTTGAAATTTCATAAACGATAGTTTCATCACAGTATAAGAAAAAATACCTATGCTGTGGTTTTATGCTTATGGATGTATTTTATACCTATGTTTTGTGTACCTCATGGAACTGTGTAAGCGAGATACAATTTACAAAAGATCGCATAAGACTTAAAATAATAACTAAAACCAGAAAATCCGTCAATAGTAACATGTAAAATTTTGGAAGATCTCTTGCAGGCATTTTCCGATTAAAAATACATAGGTATATAGGTACCTATAATGTAAATAAAATGGTCTAAAGCTATGATTACTACTTATGCTGCTATAGACCAAATTATTAGGTATAATCTAAAATATGGTATGACTTACTTGCTTAAGTAAAATGAAAACACGGGTTTGTCAACTACTTCTTGTTTCACCATACTATAGAAAACAGGATCTTGGTTAAATTCTGCTAAGCGTTTATATCCTAAACCGAGAATACCATCAAATTTTGAAGTGACAAAAATGTCCCCAACTTCTACGAGAACTTCACCCATATATTGGTTTTTCACACTCAAACCTGCAATCTAAATAAAATCATTGACATTTGCACGAAATACCAATTCAAAAATTGATTGCCAACATCTTAACTGTCCTTACCGATACAGAATCTTGTGACAAGAAACCGGATACAGGGCCACTTCCGTATTCAATAACAAATCTTTCTCCATCCTTTTTGTATGTTGATGATTTGCCAGAGTCATATTTTCTATGTTTCTCTGTGGAAATAAAGAAATTAAATGCTTTCGATTGAGAATAATTCTCCACATCTTTATATTGGTTCCCATGATAAGGATGTGATAGCATTCGGATCTCGAAAAAGGCAACAGATAGAGAGTCAGTTAGTTGTATGAGAAAAAAATGGGCGGTTTGATAGAAAATTAGAGAAAAAGCTGATTTTGGTTTTTTAAATGTATTTTATTCTAAATTTCACTGGAAAATTTTCAAATAAAGATTTTTTACAAAAAATTGTACCGACGTTGTTAGTTGGTGCAGTGAAAAATATCAAATAATCTTAAATCTATTGGTGCTGGTACTTGTGAAGTTGGTGCCAGAAGTTTTCAATTTAACTGCAACTGCACAACTTCAAAAGTACGAGCATCAATAGAATTAATATTATTTTGTATTTTTCAGTGCACCAACTGATAACCTTAGTCTATTTTTTTGTAAGAAAATTATCTAACCTACATGTTTTTTAAAATTGTTGCCTATCTTCCTGAACTCCCTGATCACCAGATCTGAAATCGATTACCAGATCCGACATCTTTTGACTCTGATCTTTGTTCTGAATGACACAGTTAAACCTTGTTGCCTAAGCTTTGTGAATAATGGTCAACTGTTTGAAACTCTTATGTAGCTAAGACTGAAATTACTATTATTTATTTTTCGAGTGTCGTATTCGTTACTCGTATTCGAGTGTCGGCGGCTCATCTGCCTTGATTGTGTCACCACAGACTAGGGGTCCCACAGTTTTACGTGGATTTTGAACCACCAATATGGCTCAAGAGAAGCTGTACTAGGGAAATATACTCTGTGACAGCTAGAGATTCGAACTCGCGTCCGTCTTACACTTCACGTGTCACTTGTCCAATCCGTTTGCCACGCACTGCGCAGCATAAGTTTGTTGGTCGAAGTCGGTCAGTATTAGTAGAGCGCCGTATAGATCAAGTATTAGTCCGTAGCTACGCGCAGTTTTGCATTTGTAAGACCACCAAAATCTATGTGTAGGATATGTAGGACTGAAATATGAGAATTTAAAACGAAATGAAATATTGCAGTTTTTGACATCGAATCATTTCATATTTCAAAACAAACAAACTTCTATACTTACGGGCGTTTTCAGTGAAAAAAAATATGAAAGAATGCAATCATGACATATGTTGATATATTTTGTAGTTCTCCCTTTATTTTATTTCTTATTTTTCCTTGTCCTTATCAACAAGCTCATGCAAGATTTTTATAGTTTTGCGTAGTCGACGAAGGTAGCTCGGAAGCTTCGATTTTGAGGATTCTTTTTTACCAGAAAGAGGGGTGTTTTTTTAAATCGAAAAATTGAGACGGTAGAATTAAAAAAGTATTACCACAAGAGTTTAAATAGATTTTTTTAAATAAAAAAGGTAATTAAGTCTTATACATATTTCATTTAATTTTTGTTGATACTTGAAGTCCGCGCGAGTAATAGGTATATTTCTATATGATATTTACCTAAAACTGAGGTGCTTACTTTTTGATCGATATATAATATGGAAGAGGAATACAAAACGATTTTATTTTATTTTTATGCATTTTCCATTGTAAAGTTGGAAAAATCTAACTAATTAATGGCTAATTTTTCAAAAAAAAAACTAGGACTAACTGACGACAAAAATGTCAGCCTAACCTATGAATTGTAACTGATACTTACGACAAGCGGCACTCAGAAAGCTGCATTTAGCAGATGGGACCCACAAATCTGAGGAACCAGTGTCAAAGATAACACTGAAATTCTGTGGGGGCGTTCCGATACTGATCTCTCCGTAGTATGCCAACTGTAAATAAAAAATCCATAAATTTTTAGTGCAGCATACATTCCATAAAAAAAACTCATTCAAGATTACTCTTCCAATTATTGAGGGAAAATTTGTTGATTGGAAAACAATCAAGAGTGATTTATTGAGTGAAAACACTTTACTTTGAGGAAAACTACAATACACAATTTTTTGATAAAATGAGGAACAAACAAAAATGGCCAACATTCTCATTGTTGACAAAAACTCTTGGAAGGGAGAGAATGTAAGAGACCGACCTTATTAGATAATGAAATGATTAGGTATCTCTCTAAAATTGCTGTAGAACATTTCTCATTTTCAAATACACTCGACGAAAAAAAAGACAAAGAAAATTTTGTTCATATTCAATCTTTGATAACTTAAATATTTTATGGATTTTGATCAATTTTGGTCAAGATGCAGGCGAAATCATACACAGTTTTTTTTAAGAAAGTAGAACATTAAATTTCAAAGAAGCTGCTTATCTATTATATTGCATAATATCCTAACGATTATTGTCAGTCAGTGTGTACTATCTCCATTGAACGACAATGGTAGTTAATAGATATACTTTACATTGCGATAGAGCCAAGATAATACAAGATGCGATTAATCGCTTCTACCTGAATTAGACCAGATATTCACGTTGATGTCGCCAATATCGTGTGAAAAAATGAAACTAGCTTATACCTATAAGATTGCATTTGTCAAGTTTTTTTGTCTAGGATAAAAATCTATATCATTACACGTCTAATAACTTACGTCTTCATAGTTTTTCAGATATTCTGGCGTTCCACTTCTATACTTGGTATGGAGTAGTTTACGCGTCCTCTTTATGCTGGCTAGTGTTCTTGGTGTCTGAATCCTCTTTAGAGAAATTCTGAAAAATAATAGCTGTGAGATATTTGTTACAAATGCAAAAATCTGGAACTTACCTAGAGAGGTCACAACTAACAAGTACTACTAAAAGGCAAAATACTGCCAATGAAATAAGCTTCATGGTGTTATCTTTCTGTGTTACTTATTACTAAGATGAAACAGGAATAGAAATAAACTTTCGGTGTTGAGTATTTATTCACTTTTGAGCTTTTAAATTGAGCTATGAACGAGGAAGATTAGATTGTTATCTGCTACTCTGATAAGACATATCCGATGTAAGTAGTCAATCTTTGTTGCTTTTGAATCGCATCATACAAGAATCTTATCAAAGAAATAAAATATCTTATATGCATTTTTTAGACCTCCCTCATTCAACTGAATAAAGGAATAACAAGTGAACCGGTCTGGAGATAGCACATTGCAGTGATGATTTTTTTTAGATGATAGATCATAGATCATTTGCATCGACTATGGTTCAACAAGATTATAAACTAATCAGTACTCAAGTGAAGTTGACGCCGTCTTTTTCGAAAAACATTATTTTTATGTGAGTTCTGGGTAGATCTGAAAGAGTTCTTCAATAGTTCCAGCAAATCGTGGAGGTAATTCAAAATATTAAAAAGTGGGCGGTAACTTCACGCAGCGCCGTTTTTTTTCGAAAAAATGAGTTCTGATGCGTTTTTTCGTTATATTTGGAAGAGTTCTGGAGTTCTCGAGCAAATTTAAAAATATTTCCGTGGAATTAGAAAAGTTACTGACCTCAAAAACAGTTCTGATGGGAGTTCTGAGTAGCGCCCGAAGAGTTTTACAGAAAATGGTTGTAGCATTTTAGTGAAAAAACAATTCTTCTTAATTTATCGGCAATCATAAGGTGCTCACTTCGGAAAACAATAATTTTCGGCAGTAAAGTAAACAAATCTTTAAAAACGGTTCCGAAGGGAGAATAAACAATTATGAACTACTCCAAAACTATCATTTTCGATATATTTATGCATATTTTATATTCCTCAAATTTCGAATAGCTAAGTTGCTGGCGGGAAAATGCACAGAAATCGCGAGAAATGAAGTCTCCTCAATTAACTGGCAACAAGTTATCAAATTTAACGGACACTGGCAACTACTAGAAACTAGTTATTCTTTGTTTGTTTCATTTTTTTTTTATTTTTGTTTATGTTTTGTTCAAGACCTTTTGGGAAAAACTTTGTTTAAATTTTATGAGAAGACTTTATTTTGTTTTTAGGAGAGAAACAATGTTAATTCATAGATTTGAAAGTTGTTTCGTTGTTTTTTATAAAGAAACTTTGATGTGAGAAAACTATGTAGGTACTTTCTTCTCCATCCACATACGTAATAGGTGCTACTCAGAACTTCCATCACAACTGTTTTTGAGGTTTGTTTAATTTACTGCCGAAAAGGATTGTTTTTCGAATTGAGCACCTTATGATTGCCGATAAATTGAGAAATATTGTTTTTCCACTAAAATGCAATAACAATTTTCTGTAGAACTCTTCGGGCGCTACTCAGCATCTGAACTCCTTATTTCTCCGAGAAAAACGGCGTTGCGTGACGTTAGCGCCCACTTTTCAATTTTTTGATTTACCTCCACGATTTGCTGGAACTATAGAAAATTTCATACAGAAACACCAGAACTCTTTCAGATCTACCCAGAACTCACATAAAAATAATGTTTTTCTAAAAAGACGGCGCTAACTTCACATGAGTCTAATCAGTTCCATCAGAAAAGCGAGGATTTTACAACAAAATTTGATATTTAATTATATGAAGTTTTATTTTCCATCAAATATTATGCAACTGCCATAATTTTAAAACGTGCTAATTATGTATTTTTCAGCCTGATTAGCTGTCTCAAGCTGTAAAATTTTGAATTGATTTATAGGAAGTCGATATGTAACTAGCTATTCAGAAAAACATGTTCACGCTTCAATCAAGGATACGATTCGAATGCTTACAGATTGAGGCCACAGAACTTCAACTCAAGTCGTGGTACATGTTTATGTGGTTTTATTTGTAGATTTGAAAATATTATAATCATTTCTGTTATTATGTCTATTTATTATTTATAAGCCGACCTTAGTAAGAAATATAAATGACAAATTTCATTCACTTTTCCTATTACCATAATTATAAATCAAATGCAATCAGTTCGACTTCGATATCATTTCTATTTTTTGACATATTCGAAATCAAAGTTCATCGTTACATACGTATCTACCTAACTAAATACACAGCCATGAATTTGAAAATTACTTTTATTTAAAATCAGAACGACGTGAGGGACTGTGAGTGTGTCCGCTTATTATGATCCTATAAACGAATATATATGAGAAAATCATTCGTTATTTTTATTATTCAAGATTTTCTTTATTTATGTTCAAACTACCTACCTATATTCTAGGTACTTATTATGTCTTAGGATTAATAAATATTCAAAAAACTAGGGCTAATTTTATATAATGAGGAGAAAAAATAATAATAATTCTGTTCTATTAAATAAATGGAAAAATTGTGGAGACTCTGACTTTGTGCAAGATATGATGCAGCAGATGGATCAGTTATAGAAAGATCCTCTTTTTGCTACTACATTTCCAAATATAGATGCACCTTTGACATTCATACTCTATCTCTATGGGCTTAGGCTGAGCAGGCGTGTTATTCATTATTCAGTTTGTCTCATGTAATGAACATCGAATATTTATTACTAATTTATTCTATTTGTGCTTAATAGGATTTTAATTTGGGTATTGCACTGGCCATGGTAAAATATCAATTTAAACATTTCCCAGATATACAATGACTCTAACCAGTACCCAATCTGATATGCAAATCTTAACAACAGCTTGAAGAATTCTGTATCTCTATAATTATCAATGTTCGGGTATCTTTCCTGATAAAATAGCTATTTTGAAATTGATTGCTTTCTCTCCATTCCTTCTGTCTGTAGAACTTTATAGACAAAAATTGCCTTGAGTTTCCAAATCTAAACCTTCCAAGTATCAGGTGCTTTTATAAATAGATAATAATCAGAGAGCATAATCGAGGCCAACTCATGTCTGGGTTAATTTTAATTTCCTATTGTTGACTATAGCTGAGACTCCGATTTTCTAAGTAGGCTTGTGGGACTACAATTTAAAGGCGCACTCAATTGCGTTACGGGCCCAGGTCAAAATAAACAGGTAAAAGGGATCGCTTAATCTCTGCCTGAACTGCTTTACCAACGTGCGCGGTCGAATAAGAAGTTTATCGAAACATTAATTCCTAACATATAATTTGGCGTATGGCTACACCACATATTCGACCTGATGTTTTTACCCCCACACGAAGTTGGAGATGCATTTGTGGAAGATTTTATGTTCATTTTACCGCCTGATGGCAGGATGGAAGAATTCGCAAATTATTTGATAGATAACTATATCAGTGAAGAATCTTTATTTCCACCAAAAATTTGGGCAGCTTTTGACAGAGTGCACAGCACGAATAACAAATACGTGCGAATGATTCCACGCCACAGTTCGAGGATATTGTGAAACAGCTCATCCCAATATTTATAAATGTTTATCCCACAAGTTTAATAAATTATAACTATTGACTGTTGATTTTTTGTTAATTATATTTCGTTTGAATCTTTGAATATTTGTAAATATTAAAATTATATTGCTGTTTCAGTGTACATATATATATATATATATATATATATATATATATATATATATATATATATATATATACATTATTTGTCTAATATAAATAAAACTGTGTGTTATAAGACTCTTTTAATTTAATGACCTGCTGCTGTCAGAAGTCATAACGCAATTCAGGAGAAGATTAGTGGAGCTCAGGTAGTCTTTGAAAATGGTAACGTAGTTCAGACTTCGAATGCAGGTGACAACCCTTCCGTAACGCAATTCGGGTGCACCGACAATTTAATTTCTCTGAGTCTGTTTCTGATGGTTTAACGATCAATCGCAAGGATTTTATGTAAAATACGAGTTCTGTCATTTAACGATCTTAGAGTGTTGGTAGTCTTTTGAAATCATCTTAAATTGAACATGTATGATGTACATCGATGTTCTTTTTTGCTTGAAACCCTAATTATAAACGTGAAACTTATTGGGTGCCTCAGAGATTTTATCTTAACAGACCACTTGAATCATTCAATGTAACAGAATGTCGTATTCTACTTTATTCCTCTATATTACTGATAGATGCGAAATACGAACATTTGTTAAAACCCTCACACGGAAAATTTTACTTGATAACAATGTTTCCCTTCATAGCTATTTGAAGCACTTAACGGTAGGAAAGTGAAAAGTGAATGTTCATATTTATGACTTCCATTTCTATGATGAAGAATAAAGAACACATTATATTCTTCAGATTATTTTGATGTGTGTATTTTGCTTTTGCTCCAGAAGAATAGCGTTCCAAGCACCGAGCAGTTCGGTGAACAATTATTTCATAAATATGCATATCTGAAAACAATAATAACAATGTATGAAGAAGATAAAAAGTTTACAAGACGGCAAATATTTAACACATTACAAATAACATATTTTTTCAACTATAAAAATTATTATTATTATATTATATATATTATAATTATTTCTTACGAAGATTAATAATCAAAAAATAATAACAAGATGGCTCATAATAATAATGCAAATTCAAAAATACTTATACAAATGGGTAAACACCAAGACAAAATTATCTGTGTACTAATTAGGCATTTATTATTTGTATAAATTAAAAGCAAACTAAATAGTTATGTAGCACAATCTGATCTTTGCGTCAATATGTTTTGTCATTCGATGTAGGAATAATAGTTGATGAACCTTAGCCGAACACAACATTCATCTTCTGTCTCTTATTTTTTCAGATTTGGGAGTTATTCTGGAACTTAAGTTGCTTATTAGTATAAAATTATGGGCATTGATTTTCCACCATATCAAAATAATAACCATTATATCTTTGAATTGGCCTTTGACTGCAATGTTCCTGTTGGCTGAAAAACGCAATTGTGTTCTCAAAACTACTCCAAATGAAATCTATTTTACTGGCAATTTCATGCCATTTTTATTCAGGTTCAGAGGATTTGCTATATTTTTCAGATTCTAGTACCTAACTATCCTAATAAATGAAGTCACTATTTCACGAACGAATTTGGGTATTTTCTTACTAAGAAAATCATCATACCATGACTAAAATTCTAATGTCAAATATTTTGGTTTTCTGTTATGGACAACGCGTTCTAGATGCTGACGCTCTAATTATGGAGTTGTTTTTTACTATCTTAGCCTCTACTCCAAGCAGCTACGTCAGGAAAGTATTGTAATCGAGTAAAATATATTTTTATATTAGGATGTTCTGATTCCAAGAAACAAATTTTCAGCTAGTTATTCTGAATTTTGTCATTTTTAGCGTAGTTAAGTCGAAGAAGGATAAACAGATTTCGATGTTCTCTTTTTGTTTTGTAGGGTATTGATACCGCTCTTCAGTGACACAGACCGGGTATCCGATAGACATTCATTAAGCCGCATTATCCGGAAAATTTGTTCTCCTCAAGACTGAAGCAGAAAACAGCTGCAAGAATTTTGATCTTGAACTTTTCTAAAGTATTCTCCTAGAAGATCTTAACCATCTGCTATTATTGTCTTAGTACGCTCAGAAAAGTGATTGGTCGCACGACTTGATCAGACGTTGTTCATATTTGCTAGAAAGCGGTAGGAAAAACAATTTTTTTGCTCTCTTTTAGGTAAATTTCTTATAGAAATATACCTATTGCGATCGTTCACAGTTTTGAATTTCGAAAAAATTTCAACGGCATGTTGTTATATGTCTATAAGTTAGTCCAAAAAAACATTTGGTTCAAAAGTTTATATATATATATATATATATATATATATATATATATATATCTCGACCGAGATATTTGAGAGATTGATTTTTGTAGCAAATTTGAACTTGATACCTCTAAAACTGCGACCTCTATCGTGTTAACAAATTTCGTAATATCCCATATCCCACGAAATTTGTTAACACGATAGAGGTCGCAGTTTTAGAGGTATCAAGTTCAAATTTGCTACAAAAATCAATCTCTCAAATATCTCGGTCGAGTTCGTTATTGGGCAATATCGGGTAAGTAGTTTCAAAATGGCGACCATTCAAACATTTCAAAAAATTATCAAAAAAGAGCAGTAGTGTAAATATTATTAAAAATAATTTTAGGTTATAGATATAATCAGTACCTACAACTTTTGTTCAAAGCAATTTTTTATAAAATACACAGGTAAAAAAATAAAAATTAATAAATAAAAATAACAAATATTGATAAAACATGAACACTCAATATAAATTAGATGTAATTGTACATTTTCTGGAGATCTTAATATAGACACTGATTAAAAAAATATATAATTTATTTATTGAAAAGAAATAGACGAAAAAAAATCTGCCTTGAAGTGGACTCGAACCCTGCTTTATATTCAACAGCCAAAACAAAAACCTCTAACCACAAGGCTATGACAATTTTATTTAATAACATGTAGGTATACCAATGAAAAGGTTGTTAAAATTTCAATTCAATGAATTTTGAACAATTTACCTTTCCGCTGACTACAGGCCATCGGGATTTTTTATTTTGTAGTATCCTGCTTGCACTAGTTGCTAGGTAATAGCCAAAAAAATGTTTTAATTAAAATATTGAGCGGAAACAGCTCTAACGATTTCGATGAAACTTGTCTTAAAAATTCTGCTTAAAGCCCCCTAGAAACAGCTCTGAGAAAAAGCATGAAAAAAGTTATGATGAAATAAACTGTCAAATCTTGTAACTGTTTATTCAAATTCTGCTCAAACGGTTCACGGTTCACCTGATCTCAAAATTACATATAACTATTGTTGTTTGTCTTAGTACATTAGAAAAAATGAATCGTCCCACGACATGATCGGATGATTTTATATAAAAAATTGATCATCGAATACATTCAATAAAATTTTGTTGAGAGTGATAGGAAACCTACCACAAGCAGTTTTATTTTCCAAAATCCACTTCTCTGAAAATTTTATCATTTATGTTTTTTTTGGTCTTTGCTTTTTGGTAATGAACTGGTTAAAGCAAATTAAATATAGTACTTTTGGAAGACATTTAGTATGGCGGATTCAAATTAAATAGCATTTTATGCTTTGAAGCCAGAATTTGTTTGATATATATATTTTTCTTTGCAAAAGTTCAGCCACTACTAGTTTAAATTCAAAATATTTTTGACAACTAGTCTATTAGCACCTGTCTAATATTTCCAAAAAATCCTATTTGATTTGTTTAGTGTGAAAATCCAAATATGTACTGCCCTTATTAAACTTTAACTAAAAAGAATCACATATAATTGAAAGTATTCTTAATAATTTAATTATTGTTTAAATTGCTTTTTATATCATTCCAAATTAATGTAGAGGCCTTTACATTGTACTTTGTCTCAGGTGATCAAATCAAGATAATCAGCATTAGATCACATAACTGAATGGCCCATTCATAGAAAATATGATTCCTCAAAATGTTCATTGTTTCTAATCTAATCTATACTTGAAAGATATCAATCTGGAAAGGATGTGATGATTTGAAGAATAATTGAATCTATTTTATAAAATGAATAATCTATGTTATTTTCTTTTCGGTATCGTAAGCCTCTCAAACATTTCCTTCAATGAATAGACTATATAACTGGATGTAGTAGTAGGTACTATAATTTGGTTTTTGCCCTAGGGGTCAGCGTTCACTTTGAATATAATCAGAATGACTATGTATAAGTTCAGTAAGATTGATTTTAAACAAACTTATCTAATGCAAAATAACATTGATTTTGATAATGTTTTAAATCTGGCAATCATGTTTGATATTTCAATTCAAAACAGTGATATTAATAAAAATTATAATACCTAACTTAAAAGATAATATAAACTAGGCCAATCACAGAAATTATAAATATTAATTCCAGCAAAAACATAGATGTTAAAGAAAGCTAAGTCGGTATCAAAAAAACCTGCAAGATAAGTACATGCATAGAAGAAGTGAGATCTAACTGGATTGTTTTTTCGAAGTTTTCTCGGAGATCTTTCAGTCAGTGCTCCTGATATGCTCAACGTTTTCTAATTGCTTTAAAAGAAATTGTATCATGATCTTTGCTACTCAATCGGGTGACTGGTCCAGTTTACTCTTGATTTCTCCAGTTGATCTCAAAATAAACAACTATGAAACGAAGTACAGAATGAAAAAAATTTTTTTTACATATTTTAGACCTTGATGTTCCATTGACTGTGCCTAAATACTTGCAGCCTAGATTTTTGTCAGTAAAATACTTGACTAACTTGCAAATGCAATGCGATGCATCTAAAAAAGATACCTACTTGGATTTGAGTAGTCGTTTTCGAATTAGATAAACTTCAGGTGCATGTAACAGATGACGTATCGTCAAACATAGAATATCGTCAAACTCACGTCGATTCAACTGTATACCGGGCGATCTAGTAAAAGTCATTCAGAGTAGGCTATTGCAAATGAGAATTTAATTAGTTGCCATCAGTTGTCATGTTATAATGACTATATGCTTTTTATGTTGGAAGATTGTTTAAATGTAGACAATTTCATTATAAAAAAGAAACAATATGTATCTATATTGACAATATCAAGTAATTGTGATTTTTTTTATAATCTGGTCTGTGGAATGTCTCTATTATATATCATTGCTACATACAGCTCTGCAAATCCGGAATATGTTTTAGATTTTCGATTCAACTCCAAGTTGAATGTAAATGTTGATTTTTTAGATGATTTTTTAAATATTTCAAACATAGGTACCTACGTCTGATGGGCCAAATGAAAAATTACCCGTTTTAATTGAAACATAAGTGATGTTTTAATATTATGCAATTTAATATGGTTTAAATAAGGAGATGCAAATATATGTCTCCAGGCCATATTTGTTTATCATTGTAACAAAATCATATATCTATAACGTAGCCAACTGGCTTAATCAAGCATTTGTCTGGTTGCCTAGCCATCTGACTGACTGGTTCCATCCAGCGAAGCCTTCTTTCACATCAAGCCAGTCCAGTCCAGTCGTGCCCAGTCAAGTTTTGTCCAGTCAAGGCACGTTTCCTTTCGCACTGAATACGTCACGCTTTGCGAGTGTTGTGAAGAATATGTGATAAGATGGATGCACATCTCCAGGCCATAATTTTTCGTCGTTTACATAGAAGAAGGATGAAAAAACAAAAACAATTGTATTGGGTTCATCTCATACATTTCATAAGACCCGTGGTCGGTTTTTTTAAATCACTTTCCGGACTTACTGAATGGCCCATAAAATTTTCAAAGTGAAAATGACAACATTCTGGAAACTGAGTTCTTAGAACAAAATTCATTTGATATTCAACTTCAGTCCTTGAGACTGAGACAGTATCCATAGCGCCAATACATAAGCGATGCATGTACGAGAAAAAATATTTTTTTGTCTCTGTACCATGGCAAAACGAGAGATGTCGGTATGTTATGTAGACCTTGTTAATAAATACCTTGCTACTTACAAGTTGTGTTCAATTATTGGGTGTTTAGGATTGTATATTACCTCTTTTGTTTGCTCTATGCAATCAATATTTCGACATCCATTTTCAGTGCGCAACTGTCCCAACTGGCATTAAAAATTTTCAACCTGCTGAGTCGCAATCAGTTATAGCAAGTCTTGACGCGATTGGACTTGATAGGACGCGCTTAGTATGAAACATTTAAGAAAATGGCGGGTCAATGATTAACTACAAGAAAAACGCTTATATGAGTAAATATCATTTTAATGTTCATTAGGGTTCTCGTCCCAATATGAAATATCAGAAGTTCATATTTAGATGACCCCCCATTCAAAATATATATTTATTTACCTTTTTGAAGTCAAGAAAAAGTTATCTGAGCATGTTAATTAACTTATGGTCGATGTATTCTATAAATTTCTATGAAAACTAGCGGCCAAATTATAGGACCACAGAAGGTGATTTAATAATTGAAAAAAAAACTGTCAGCATTATTCAACATCATCTTCTTAAAAGCGATGTTACCAAAATGCATATTCAAGATCCAGTTTTAGTACCTACTAAAATAGCTCTTTTAGGTTTAAGACGATATTTAAACATGGACGACACCGTCTTTAAGTGTGAGAGATCTACTTTTGATAGGACAATATCCTAGAAATGTTTTTCTGCCTTTTGCATGTGTACATCTATTCTGTTCAAAATGGCCTATTTTCAATCAAAATGGCAGAAAATTAAAACAATTTGGAAATGGTAAATAAATAAGTGTAGAAGGTAACAAACATTTCGTGATAGGATGGACCATTTCAAGTTATGTGAAGTTGAACGTGCTAAGTGATAAATTTAATTCAGCAACATCTAAAAGCCGTAATAATTGGCCCAGAAAGCGAACAAAGAGCTTTTATTGAAAAACCTGAAACATTTGGTATATGATAAATCAACATCTGAAATACTACTGACTGATAGATATAAGCTAGTGAAATTTAATTGTGCTAAATTTGAAGAGAGAGAAGTAAAGAAGTTCTATTATTTGTATAAATGATCTACTAGAAGTAGTGACATTTAGTAAATATAGTCGGAAAACAATTAGAATTGGTCTATAAATGTAAATATCTTAGACTAACTATTTCCATGAGCAGGTAGAACATGTTAATAATAAAAAGCTAGAAAAGTCAATCTATATCTAAATGGAGAAAGTGCTGACAAAATCAGGAAAGAAGTTACTGTTTACAATAATTTTGTTGCCACATATCCTATACTGTTCGACAGTACTCATGATGGTTAGGTACTAAGAAAGACTTGGATAAAATACAAAAGAATTTTAACAAAGCGATGAGAGTAATATTGACTAAAAGACTAGGATATTTATCTATAGAGAAGGAAATTCACTGTTCATCAACAATATCAGATATTATAAAGAAATTCGAAGAGATTACGGGATAAGCTATTTAATTATTTCTTGGGGATGGTTTGATGTTCATTAATCGCGCAAATTGTTTTAGGTACTTTGCAAAAACCTGAATATCCAAAAAAATAAACAGAACTGTACAATTGGTTTCTAACACAACGTGAAAGAAATTCCACGGTCATGTCTTTTTTTAAGAAAAAAACGGTACACCTTTATCAGGAACATTACGCCGATAACAAATTTATTGCCACCCGATGTTATATACAACAATTTAAAAAGAGGTACTTATTTAAAAGTAAGCGGCGAAAAGCTTTCCAGCGACGAATCTGTTGTTGAACTATTTTTTCGAAATTTAACCCAAAAAAATAAAGATCTTGGTTCAGAGAAACGTCAAATCTATAATGCCGATGAATCCACGCTTTTCTGGAAATTGTTGACAAACATTGGTGCAGAGAAAAGGCAGCAAAAGGACGCAAAGCAAGTTAAGAACGAGAAACTTTTCTTGCATGTACTAATGGAGATGGTACTTATAAATTAAAAATGCTTGTAATTGGCAAGGCTAAGAATCCAAGAGCCTTCAAAGATTGTGGATTCCTGTTGAATATCATTTCACAAAAGATGAATGGATGAGTTCAGCGTTGTTTAACAAGTGTTTCGTAAGACATTTGTAAAGCAAGTTGAAAGTTTTTAAAAGGAAAATAATATTAGCCGTAACCGCACTCCACTGATCGAGAAAATTAGCAACATGCTGGGGAACTTAGACGCTAGCCAAATGATTGAATCAGAGATTAATGACTGGATAGTTGGTGACAACGCTTACTGCTGGATAGCAACTCTCAAGAAAACATCATTTTTAAGGCACCACGAGTGACCCCCGAAGCCGCAATCCAGTGCTTCAATACGTGCATTCATTGGGTTGAAGTAAACGGCGCCGAATTAAATTCAATGTCCATATTCAGAATACTTCGTCAGCGTGAAATGCAGGCAAAGCAAAGCTCTATTAAACAAACAAAAGTTACTGATTTTTTAAACTAGTTCCATGCAGTTTAATCTCTTCGTCTTCAAGTAGGTATATTACGTATTTATTTATACTTTATTTACTTAGCATGTTATTTATGTTACAATAAATAATTTTCGTGTCTTTTGTGACTATTATGCGCTTGTTTTGTAGGGATTTCAACATAGAGGAGTATTAATTCTATGAACAATAACTCGGCCTATGAGAAACCAGAGAAGCCATCTCTGAATCTACTGTAAATTACCTACATAGGCAAATCTCAGATGGCGCGCCCATGTATATATATAACAGGTGAAATTCCTAAAGAATGGCTGAAATCTGTTTGCATTCCCTTATCTAAAAAGAACAACCGTAAGTCCTGTGATGGATATCGGATAATCAGTCTAAGTCATACACTAAAAGTACTCTTGAAAATAATACAACAGAGAATATATCGAAAATGTGAAGAACAACTAGATGAGGCTCAGTTTGGCTTTGGAGGAGGATAAGGAACTCGAGAAGCGAGTATCACTATAGTTACTGCAACAAAAATGTAGAGAATACAACAAAAATATATACGTCTTTTTCATTGATTTTCAGAAAGCCTTTGACAAAGTCGAACACGGTAAACTGGTAAACACATCGAGAACCTGAAAAGTATCAATTTGAATCCATATACGATTAATAAAGAATATCTATCTATACTACCACCAAACGGCAGTAGTGCGTTTTGAGAACATTGAGACAAACAAAATTAAAATTCAAAATGGAGGTCGCCAAGGCTTCGTTTTATCTCCACAACTGTTCAATCTATATTCCCAGTTTGTATTTCAGAAACCACTGAAAGAGAAATGTGAGGAGTAAATAATGACTGAGAGTGTAGAAGATCTTCAAACCCTATTACAGAAAGTCAACCGAGAGTGTAAAGAAGTAGGACTCACTATAAATATCAAAAAACCTAAATTTATAGTTATAAATAAAAATCATTAACCCTATTTCCACACTGGATGGAAAACAGATAGAATGGGTGCATAAATACTAATATCTCGATTCAGACGAAGAAATCCAGATCAGAATGGAAATGGCTCGAAAGGTATTTGTTAAATACTCCTCAATGTTTACAAACATAAATTTAAACTTCCACATCAGAATAGGGTTTATGGAATGTTTTGGTTGGTCAGTATTGTTATAAGTAGTGGAGACTTGGACCTTGAAAGGCCATGTGATTAAAAAAGTAACCTGGATTGACAGAATGACAAACGACGATGTACTCAGACGCATTGGCCGCAAAAGAAAACTGCTGACAACCATTAAGATAAGAAAATTATTCTACATAGGATACATATCTTACGCAGTGATAAACATAAGGGAATAGATGAAATTCAGCGTCGAAGAACTGTTTCACGTTGCAAAGGACAGAGACGCTTTTTGAAACGTGGTTGCCAAGCTTCAATGAGAAGACGCCATGAAAAGAAGTAGAGATAATTGAGTCAGTTAACAATAGTTATTTTGGAGATCATTATCTCGTGATTAGTGACAGCTATAGATACTATAAAAAATGAGATTTACTAACTAAAAGAAAGTCTTATCGGCCACAACAAATTATATTAGTAATATTGTCTTGTTGTTTTGTAGTTTTTATCATCGTATTAAGACAAAGATTTCTTTTGAGAATATTCAAAAATGTTCCAATAATTGAACAAATATGCTCACTTTTCTAATCTTATGATGCAAACAAAATGAAGGCTTATGAGTACATGTACCCACAGTTGAGCCACCGATACGTAAAGTAGTTGAAAAATGAGGAAGAGATATAATAGTGCAGACTCAATACATCTAAAAGAGATAGTAGGATTTCAGTAGCCATTTTTTCGCATTAGACAAACTTCAGGTGCATGTAAATAATGACGTATCGTCAAACTCACTTCAACTCAACAGATTATCGAGCGATCTAGAAGAGATCATCCAAAGTAGGTAAACTATTGAAAATGAGATGATAATAAGTTGCCATCAATTGTGTGTTCGAATTAAATCAGCGAACGTTGGACGACAGCAATAATAATAAAACTATATGCCTCTTATGCTGGAAGATTGTTTAAATTCAGGAAATTTTATTATAAAAAATTATAACTGCACTATATAAATGTATATATTGACAATAACTGTGATTTTTCATAATCTGTTATGGAATATCTATATCATATGTCATTGCTACATACAGCTCTGCTGTTTTTGAGTCAACTCCAAGCTGTATACATATAAAATATAACTATTGATTTTTAAAGCGATTTTGCAAGTATTTCAACATAGGCCAAGTGACAGATTACCCACTTCAATTGAAACATAATTAACCAATTCAATTAAAGTTCACGTAATTTACAGTACATTTAGACAAGCTTTTTTGGAAGAAAGTTTTAAATATTAGTTATAATTATTACTGTAACGAACTTATGGTGGGCGTATGCGATTCGTCGGAAGGCGGAGCACCTTAGAGTGTGCGGACGTTGTTGGGACCCGGGTGGTGTGTTGCATACCCTTATTGGTATTGGTCAGCCATGTATGCCGGGGTCAAGACATATTCCCGAAGCTTCTAGTAACTTCGCGCAAGTTCGGGAGAGCTCGCTTGGCATCGGAAGATGGGTGTAGAAAATACGAGAGCCAATCTGCTTGCCTATATATTGGAGAGTGCTGCGGAGTGAGTCAGTCAGGGGCAATCGCCTGGTGCAGACGAGTAAGTCTGGGGCAGTGAATATAAAATGTAAATAGTTGAATATAAATTTGTACATAGTTGTAAATAGGGCAGTGTGAATATAAATAGTGTTAAGTTAGATAAATAGAGAATATAAATTGTATATAGTTATGGATATTTAGTCTGTGATATAAATACTTAGTGTAGAAATAAATAAACTGCTGTAAATAAATAAATCCCAGTCATTTTTTATATGCCCGTTACATTACCTTACTTTATATTACAATAAGCGGCCAAATTATAGCGCCCCCGATGGTGATTTAATGATTAATTTAAAACTATCAGACTTATTCAATATCCTCTTCTAGTAAAAACAGCTCTTTTGAATTACACTTAAAAAAGATGTTACATACATGCCTATTCAAGATATACTTTGAGTACCTACTAAAATACCTATTTTAGGATTAAGACGATGTTTAAACATGTGCGACACCACCTTTAAGTTTGAAAGTTCTACTTTTAACGAGACTTGATAGGACAATATCGTAGAAATGTGTTTCTGTCTTTGTATTTGTATATCTAGCCTATTCAAAATAGTCTATTTTCAATAAAACTGGCAGAAAATTCAAGAAATTTGGAAATTGTGAAAAAATATAGAAGATAATAAACATTTCGTTATAGGATGAATCATTTCAAGTTATGTGAAGTTGAATTTCTTATCAGAATCCCCTAAGAAGTGGCCCACAAAGTAGTTCAGTTACAGACGTCCCTAAAGACGTCTTTCACGTCCCTAAAGCTAGCAGAGCAAAGTGAGCAGAATTCAAAATACATATTTGGTGCTTGTAGAGCTAATTAAGTGCTAATTAAGTGCTGTATTGCCAAATTGATTGCTCTTATAGTTTTCCGGAAAATTTCTGCTTTTCTTTGAAAAATCAACTTTTTGAGAAAATCTTATTTGGTGCTTGTAGAGCTAATTAAGTGCTAAATAATTGTTGTATTCCGAAATTAATTGCTCTTATGGCTTTCTGAAAAATAGCATAAAGTGGAATTTCTTGTTGATTTAAGCACTTATTGAACTTTATTGCCTCCAGTGGCGTGCAGTAAAAAAATCCAACTTTGACTTTATGTAATGTAACGTGAAGACTTACCCGAATAATAAACTACACTCACAAATGTCACAAACACATTCCAGAAAACACGGGAGACATCAAAGTCAACGAGAATAAGTCCTGGTCTATTCTCGAAGCCATATACTGAGAAATAACCTCCGTAAACAACGAAAACAACACTGGAATCATCTAGAGCTTTTTAGGTTAGATATATAATGCTGATGGCAATGTTAGTGCCAGTTAGTTAGTGATAGATAGTTAGTCAGTCACAGATCACAATCGGTCATAGATCAGACAGTAGAAAGTCGTTATAGTACGAGAAATAAGTGTGAATATAAATGTGTATATAGTCGTGTAGTTCTTGGTGTAAATAAATTAGTGACAATTAATCGAACCCAGTTTTAATATACATTGGTGGCAGGTGTGGGGTCAGTGAGTGATTATAAAATTCGACAGACTTTAAGAGACTGCGGTTTCGTGCAGAATTGAGTGTTTTTGAGACTTTTGTTAGATTTAAGTTGGTCGTTTTGGTGTCCGTGTGAAGACTCTTAAATTCGTTTTCGTGTGAAGACTTTTCGTTCGTTTTCGTGTGAATGTGAAGACTTTTGCTCGTTCTCGTGTGTGAAGAATTTTGTTCGTTTTCGTGTTGAAGACTTGGAAGCTGTATTGATTAATTGACTTTGTTAATAGAGACAATTCAAAATGAAATAATTGCAGTTAACCGTGAAACAACTCAAAGAACAGTTGGTGGAGCGGGATTGTGCTGATTCCGGTAATAAAGCGACCCTCCAGAAACGATTAAGGGACACTCTGATTGATAATGGAGAAGATCCTGATATGTTCGAGTTCCACTCTCCGGAAGGATCGTTGTCGAAAATGTTTGAAGAAATTTCAAGAAACAATAATGAAAAATTCGAGGAAGTAACCAGGACATTTGGGGTGAAATTCGATGAAGTCTCGAAAAAGTTTGAAGAAGTTTCTAGAACTCTTCAAGATGAAATTAAAGATGTTTCCAGAAAAAGTGATGCGAGGTTTGAGGAGGTGACCAGAACTATCGAGGATGCTGGTAGATATAGTGACAAGAAATTCGAAGAAATTTCAAGAATAGTTGACGAACACTTTGTCACGACAAAAAAGAACATTGAGCTACTGCAACAGAAAATCAAGACATTGGAAATGGCAGTTGATAATGGTCACTGCAGTGTACAAAAAGATGAAAATGCGAGTCAGACCTTCAAAGGCGAAGATAAAGGGGACTTAGCCGCAGGTAGTATAAGAGTTAAGCTACCAAATTTTGATGGAAAGTGCTCTTGGTCAACCTATCGACGGCTATTTGAAGCAGTAGCAATGGCTAACCAGTGGACCGAAGAGCAGAAAGCTGTTTCGTTAACAGCTGCTTTACGAAGTGATGCAGCAGACATCCTTAGGTCTATTCCAGCTGGCCAAGCAAACCACCATGTCTTGCTTTCCAAGTTGGAAAATCGTTATGGAGACAGCCATCTTCAGCAAGTATACAAAGCACAACTGCGAACTCTGGTGCAACGTACAAATGAGTGTCTGCAAGAATTTGAGGCAGAGGTAGCTCGTATTGTGCGACTAGCATATCCTATAGTTGCCGATAGCTTCCTAGATGAAATTGCGGTGGACAGATTTGTACATGGATTGACAGAGAGCGAATTGCAGAAGGCGTTGAAGCTGGCCAAACCAAAATTATTAGAAGAAGCACTGGCTATTGCTTTGGAACATGAAGCCGCTTGCCAAACTTCCCGAGGGCGCCCTGTAAAAGCAATCGAAGAAGAAGACCAATCCAATAGAGAGTCCCTGTTAGACATGATAAGGAGGCTACTGGCGGGAGCGCAATCAAAGAAGAGAGAGCCAAGGTGTTGGAACCGTGGTGAGATAAGACACGTACGCCGCAGTTGTAAGAAGAAGGCGGCACAGTCGAAAAAACTAGAATGTGTCAAGATGGAAGACAAGGTTTGTCCTGTACGACAAAGCCTGAACAAACGAAACTGGCTCAAGAGAATGAGCCATGTTCGAGAGTGGTCTTAGAGTGGATGCGCCCTAAGGAGAGGCCGTCTTGGCAGGATATAAGCTTACGAAGCCCTGAAGTGAAAGCATATTGGAGCCAATGGGACTCTTTTGTGTTAAGAGATGATCTGCTGTATAGAACCTTTGAGTCTGAAGATGGCACTGAATCCAGATTACAACTAGTTGTGCCAAGAAGCAAAGTGCCGGAGGTACTACGTCAGCTACATGACAGAGCCTCGGGTGGGCATTTTGGAATCACCAAGACTCTGCAGAAGGTTCGGGAGCGATTCTATTGGGTGGATTGCAAAGAAGATGTGAGACAGTGGTGCCGTAAGTGTGAAGTGTGTGCAGCCAGCAATGGACCACTTGGCAGAAAGCGGGCACCTATGAGGCAGTATAATGTTGGGAGTCCCATGGAGCGAGTTGCTGTGGATATTGCGGAGCCATTTCCTGAAACGGACAATGGGAATAAGTATATCCTAGTAGCCATGGATTATTTGACAAAGTGGACAGAGACGTAAGCAATCCCTAACCAAGAAGCATCTACCGTCGCCGAGGTTTTGGTAAAATAATTCTTTTCACGTTTTGGCGTTCCTCTTGAAATCCATTCGGACCCAGGAAGAAACTTCGAGTCAGCTCTGTTTCAAGATGTGTGCAGACTTATAGGTGCGAACAAGACCAGAACGACCCCTTTGCATCCTCAATCGAACGGAATGGTAGAGAGGATGAACCGAACCATGGGCAAGCATCTTTCTAAGGTTGTTTCATCAACATCAGCGAGATTGGGACCAGTACATCCATTTGTTCCTGATGACCTATCGGGCGGCTGTGAATGAAACAACTGGTCAGACTCCTGCTAGTTTAATGTTGGGGCATGAGTTACGCCTACCCTGTGAGCTGGAATTTGGCCGTAGACCTACGGTGGACAGTGTCGCAGGAGAAGGATATATCGACCGATTGAGAGCCAGAATGGATAAAGTCCATGCGTTAGCCAGACAGAACATCCGGCTTGCCAGTGATCGAATGAAGCACCACTACGATATTCGATCAGCTGATGGAGTCTTCAACGTGGGGGACCTGGTTTGGCTGTATAATCCCCGACGACGTCGAAGCCTTTGTTCCAAACTCCAAAAGCAATGGGAAGGTCCATATGAAATTATGAAGAGGATAAATGACATCTATCGTATCCAAAAGTTACCAAGGGGAAAACCTAGAGTGGTACACATAAACCGACTCGCACCATACCAGTTGCTTTTGTATAGTTGGATACAGCTTCCACTTATGTGGCGCTGATGAAAGCTAACAAGCTTGAAATCACGTGATCCGCTTCTAGTGGGTGGTTGTATCCGACTAAATAAAAGCATAAAGGTGTAGAGCTTCATCCTATTTTTATATTTTATATCTCATTCATTAATGAACTAATAGATATCTTTAATTATTATACATATTCACTCTAAACGTAATTTTGCTCTCAATACCTAGGTGGCGCGAATTGTGTCCCAATGGTAGATAATGTCTCAAAGTTTTTGACTACTTCCAGTTGCTTTTGTATAGTTGGATACAGCTTCCACTTATGTGGCGCTGATGAAAGCTAACAAGCTTGAAATCACGTGATCCGCTTCTAGTGGGTGGTTGTATCCGACTAAATAAAAGCATAAAGGTGTAGAGCTTCATCCTATTTTTATATTTTATATCTCATTCATTAATGAACTAATAGATATCTTTAATTATTATACATATTTACGTTAAACGTAATTTTGCTCTCAATACCTAGGTGGCGCGAATTGTGTCCCACTGGTAGATACTGTCTCAAAGTTTTTGACTACTTCCAGTTGCTTTTGTATAGTTGGATACAGCCTCCACTTATGTGGCGCTGATGAACGCTAACAAGCTTGAAATCACGTGATCCGCTTCTAGTGGGTGGTTGTATCCGACTAAATAAAAGCATAAAGGTGTAGAGCTTCCTCCTATTTTTATATTTTATATCTCATTCATTAATGAACTAATAGATGTCTTTATATATATATATATATATATATATATATATATATATATATATCACTTGGAGTTACATTAAGAACTTCACGTTCATGACTTCTAGTGAAGAGTAAAATTTTGCAACATTATGAATAACATGATAGCGGACGATCCTTCAGTAATTCGCAGGATTCTATTATCTGACGAAGCAACCTTTAGAAGAAGCAGACCATTCAATAGGCATAACATGCATTATTATGCAACTGAGAATCCGCACAGAATGCGTTTGTTAGATTATCAGAATCAGTGATCTCTAAATGTATGGGGAGTGATAATTGATGGTCAAGTTATTGGCCTTTTCTCAAAAAGGAACTCCTTGTTTTGCTTGAAAAGTAGACCCCCAGATGAGAAGGGGCATGTGGCTTCAGCAGGATGGCTCTCCAATACATTCTGACAAGGGCGCGAAAGAATATCTAAGCCGCTGGTTGCCCAGAAAATAGACTGAAAGAGGAGGGGTTATTAGTTGGCCGCCGAGACCCCCAGATATAACTCCGCTGGACTTTTTTCTATGGGGACATGTCAAATATATATATTCCATCGGAACAAACCTACAACCATAAGTAGAAGTCCATAATTTCGAAGTGGAGTGGTATACAAGTTTAAAGGAATCTCTAAGTCATCTCCACCGCTTATTGATAATTTTTGTTAAAAATGATGAGACATGTTTCGGGCTTGTACAAACCCATTATCAATCATTAAAGTTATGGAGATGAAAGTTGTTATTATCACATACCAGAATAAAATATTGAAAAGCTTTTGCAATTATATAGAAATTGAGAGTCCTTGCAATAATAACATTGTGCTCTCTATAGCTAAATCTACCTTAACGTTTGATCGGTTTGCGCTTGACTGGATCCTTTTTTCGCTCTGATTAAATGATAAAGATTCGAATAATATACATCTTTCTTTTAAAAACGTGCATAATTTCTTTCCCAAATGGGAAACTACCATAAAAATGAATAATCTGTCCCATCTTTCTAGTATCTTACGAGCGCGTATATGTTTATTTAACGTATCATGTAAGGCGGGCAGACCGGTGCTCGATTCCCTGTTTAATGTAGGTAGATTAAATAATGCCCTTACGTGATTGTTTACTAAAAAAGGTTTGTTTTCGTATCTTTCAATGAGCAGTTCCCAAGCTATATTATAGTTGGCCTCAGATACCTCAAGGGAATTGATCACCTCTGCAGCTTCGCCCCTTAATGAAAGTCGAAGGTGGATTTTTTAAATAAGATAGATAGATTTATAGGAATCGCGAAAAAATAGCCATTCCTCTGTTTTACCGTCGTAAGTAGGTAAAGGAATACTAATAATACTACGTAATTGTATACCTGTCTAATAATGGAACTTGCGTCTCTGACAGACCGTGTTTCGGTAAGCTCGTAATCCCTTTCATGAAGGGATGCTTCCTTCTTAGTTGCTAATTCAACTTCGCACATTGTTGCAAGATCCAAATTAGATTTTTCGAATACTTCGCGTTCTTTTACGTGCTCTTCCGTGAATGTATCCTTATCTAAGAACTCTATTTGAGACTGTAGGTCATCATATTGCTCTAATGGATTTTTAAATTTATTAAGTCCGGGATATCATCGTTTTCTTTTAAAAAGTTATTAAACCGGGTAATATGCCCTTTAAGTATGGTACGCCTAGTTTTTGCTGATGATAATTCCGCAATTTTCACTGAAAGGGTAGCAAGGGATCTGTTTTGAAAATTCTAACGTTATTTGCAAGTAAGACAAATGGACAAAATTCTTTAAATACCCCTAGTCTAACACCTGTTTCTAAGAATGTCCTAACTTATGATTTTGGAGATACAAATGTTAAATCTACTACTGGAAAATTATGTGAATGAGCTATCGCTATAAATTATTAAATCAACAAGTCAAGAATCCATACCTTTTAGCACTGCTGCTGTTGCTGGTAGAATTTCCGATTTCAGCTGGAGAAAATTTCTTCTCGCTGCAACTGATTGGATTTTTCTATCTCTTTCTAGAAACGCCAAACGTAACTTAAATCACTGGCAAAAAAGGAAACGTAACCTTATACATGGGGCATAGCAAGATGACAAAGTATGCGAATTCCAGTTCGCAAAAATACATATTCATCTTTTTTTTACAGGCTTTGCACCCAAAACATCAAATGAAAACTTGAAAAACTATGTTCAACGACATAAAGTCAACCTACAGACCTGTGAACGAATAAAAACAAGAGGAGACCAATATCGACTATCATTTAAAATAAGTGTAGAATTTCAACATAAAGATACTCTAATGAACATTTTGGCCAAAGGGCATTAGAGTTAACCATTTTATGAACTACAGACGGCGCCAAACACATACCGACAACTGAATGGAACTAGTAAGAATACCCTAGAAATTGACAACCTGAATATCTTACACCTAAATATTCAGGGCATCGAGAGCAAATGTGAATCCCTTTATCAACTAACACAACTACATGAGATTGATGAACACTGGCTGATGGAGAATGAATTGATGTCATCAAACATAGGAAACTTTGAACTTGGAACACATTTCTGTAGAACTAAAAAGCGCAGGGGTGGAATTTGTATTTTTATTAACAATAGGATAAATTTCCTGAAAATTTTATATGAAAAATCAGTAGAATTAGAAGTATGCTTAGTAAAACTAGAAAATCCAGGGAAAAATGGGTCTATTTGGATTATCTCAATTTACAGAAGCCCAAAGGTCAACTATAAAACCTATTTAGAATCACCAGGAGATCTTTTAGGTAAGTTCTATAATACTAAAGATATTTTCATAATTTGTGGGGATATAAATATAGATTTTTCACCATCAACTAGAAATCCTAAAGAAAAACTGGAGCTTGTCGAGCTCCTCATGGAGTATAATATAAAACACATATTTGAAGAACCCACACGCATAACATCATAATCAAAAACTTGTATAGACAACATATTTTCTAATATCGAACCAAAAACTTTAGTAATTAAAGAATATGGTCCATCTGATAGCACGTTTCAATTATCCGCTTTCAAAGTAAAAAGAAAAATAATTCGCAAAAATATAATACTTAAAAGAAACCTAAGTAAAAACAATATAAAATCATTTGCTTTTAACCTCCAGTTAGAATCATGGCATGAGATGTATACAGCAGGATCTTTTGATGACAAATTTAATGCTTTTCACTATAAATTTCGAACTCTTTACGAACAGGGATTTCCACTTAAAAATCAAAGAAAAAGACAAAACATGATACTGTTCTCCCCTGAAATTAAACACATGCACAATCACCTATGTGAAATGAGCAGACAAGCGAAAGACCTTAATAATAATCTCTATACAAATAAATATAAGGATTACAGAAAACTATACAGAGAAACAATTAAAAAGGTAAAAAACAGATGAATAACACAAGAATTTTAAAATCATCAATCATAAGCCGTGAAACATGGAAAATCGTAAATGAAAACTGTGGGCGCATAAAAGATCATAAGAAACTTAAAATTTTTAACCATAAAACACAAAAAATATTAGCAGACCCAGTTACATAAACAAATTCTTTGTAGGTAAATGTCCATTATCTCAAAGTGGAGTGAAGTAAAATGTAGAAAAAAGAAACTCAAAGTCTTCTCCACAATATATTGTTTACATTATAATTACCATAAGAGACATGTTTCGAAACTATATAGTTTCATTATCAATCTTAAAAGGTTCTGTAACAAATTTGTACAAATTAATGACACGACACTGTTGAAATACATCTTAGAAAAAATGGCCAATATGATACTCACGTAGAGATGAAAATAAACTTGATCTCGAACCAAAAATTAGACGATAAAATAAAATAAAAATAAATTATCTAGATTAAATTCTAATATTTCTCAATCCAATAATACAATAAACAAATTTTCCGATTACAATTTCCATCCGAGAGTCATGAACAAATCGTCGATTTCATTTAATGAATATGAATTGAATCGTCTCAATCAAGGTTTAAAATTCAATATATACAAACACCAAGATAAAAAAGAATTTCAACAATTTGCCATAGAATGTGAAAAAGTCATTGAAACCTCCAATTTCAACAATAAAGACTTAATTAGGAGTGACATTGCACGTGTATTAAACAGGAATTTCTCTTTTAATCCGAACATATCATACAACAATAAACATAAGAAACTAGAGTTTAATTTGAATCGTATTAGTAACAAAGTGAAACATAATAATTTAATTATCACAAAAGCAGATAAAGGGAATTGTCTCGTGATCTTAGATCGCTCCGAGTACGTGAGCAAAGTCCTCAACTTCTTGACCTCGGGCGGATTCCTAAGGTTATATTGTGACCCTGTAACCAAATACGTAAGAAGAGTGAAAAAAGATTTAGAAAACACTTTAGATACCATCTTATTCTATGAATCTAATAAAGATAAATTAATCCCCATGAACCCGTCTACTCCATTACTATATGGTTTGCCGAAAATTCATAAAGCAGACATACCCATTAGACCAGTTGTCTCTTATTGTAACTCTCCTACATCCAAATTAGCAGCATGACTCAATAAACTTATTAGAGAATTAACTGAATTCAACAATCCCTACTCAGTAAAAAACACCAAAGACCTTATCAACAAAATATCTAATTTGGTAATACCTGACAACTCCACCAGATGATTGCATCCAATTAGTAAGAAAACTCCTCTTCGAAACAGGCACTAATTTTCACCACTGCCTTAACATCTGTCAACTATTAGACACAGTCCTAAAACATTTTTTTTTCAAATTTAATAATGATTTTTTCGCTCAATAAACAGGATTAGCCATGGGCAGTAACCTTTCCCCATTACTAGCTGAAATTTTTCTGAATAATTTAGAGATGCAATTCCACAATTTCACTCATAATGATAAAATAATTTTCTACTACAGATACGTGGATGATTGTTTGGTTCTTTTCAATGGTAACTTCATCTGTTTCTGACTTTCTTGAATACTTTACATCCAGCGATCTCTTTCACAATGGAAATTGAAACTAACAATTGCCTACCCTTTCTAGATATCCTTATTACAAAATCAAACAATAAGTTGAGTTTCGCAATCTACCGAAAACCTACACATACAGACAACATCATCCCTTTCTCATCATGTCAGCCGATTTCGCACAAACTGAGCTCCTTCAATTCATTTTTTCATAGATTATTCTCCATCCCTATGAGTGCAAGAGACTTTAACAATGAACTAAACATCATTAAACAAATCGGTATTCACAATGATTATCCTATTCAATTCATAGATGGATTATACCATAGACAGTTACTGAAACATATAAATAGAAATTTAATTATACCTGCCTCACCATCTAGATATTGTTCACTGCCCTTCATTGGCAAAGTTTCCCAAGAAGTCAAAAACATACTCCAACGTCATAACCAAGAATTGAAGGTATGCTTTAGATCAGGTGTCTATGAGATTTCATGTTCCACACCAAACTGCTTAGCCAAATATGTAGGTCAAACTGGTAGAAAAATAAGTATCAGAATAGAAGAGCACACCAAAGTGATAGACAAATATCGATCATTGTTTCTCACAGTTCCTTTCCATGAGATCAATTCCAACAGTTCCTTTGCGAATCATATTATTAATCATAAACATATCTTTGATATCACTAAAGATGTCAGAATTTCAGAATATTACACCTGTCACCAAAAGGCCATTTGTTGAATATCTTAGAAATCTTTGAAATCAATTCTAATAACAACAACCCATTAATCATATCTCTTAATGAACAAACTAACTTTGATTGTATACAATTCTTTAACACTCTTAACTTTTGAATTTGTTTAGCGATATTTATGCTTCTCCTTAACCTCATTTATTGACTTGTCATTATATTATATTATAGAGTTTTCTTCAATTTTCAATCTTTATACGATATTATTTTTATCAATTATTTCCAGTCATTTATAGATGGCACCACGCATGGGTTGATGAGCTATAAATTATGATCTCCAACCAAAATTTTTCTCTTTCACATCGAACTTATTAGCAATCATGTAGTCCACGACAAGCTAGAATTTAATTTTAATGTTTGGTTTTTAATTTTTAGAATGTAATTTTATTTTCTTTTGGAGCACAATGTGAAAGTTAAGTTTTCTTCATAATTTTTATTTTATTTTATCGTCTAATTTTTGGTTCGAGATCAAGTTTATTTTCATCTCCACGTGAGTATCACATTGGCCATTTTTTCTAAAAAACATTGTAGTTGCCAATAAATATGCAAACTTATAGTTGTTGAGGTACACTAGCACCTTTTTTCTACTGATAAATATTGGAGTACTTAATAAAACAAAAACACATTTTTGATAAAGTAGATACTTAAATACTACAGAACAGACAACAAATTATTAAAAGCAAAAAATGTAAAATTACTGTAAAAGATATTCAAAATGCTTGCCAACTTGTGCAATGCAACACGTGATTCTGGCTTCAAACGATTTATTTACATTATTCAACATATCGGCGGGATTATCATGTAATTAGCAACTGCAACGCGACCGCGACGATCGCACAATCGTCGTTGTCAAAACGTCAATTTGGTACAGTGTTGTCGCTCTGTTAGTCTTGAGCCTAAGCTGATACTCGAGCGAAAAATAACAAAGTGAGGTTGGCTGCATGTATTTTTGAATAATAAATTAATTTAAATCATGTTCTCAATGAAATTGCTATTTTCTCTTTTGAATCCAATATTTTATAGACAGTGTCTAATAGACTTTGGCAACACGGAGACAACAACGCGATTGCAACCAATTGCTAAATTTTACAAGATACGGGGGCGGGTGTTATAGACGCGAAAGCGTTCGAAATTCTTAATTTCATATCGACTGGAGTATTAGGGGGTGTACTATTTACTAACCCATTATTGTAGAAAGTAGATTCATCGGTAAACAATACATAATAAAAAAAATCAGGATCTTCTCCAACTCTATCCAACGTCCATAAACGAAAATTTAGACGTTTATCATAGTTCTGTTTTGTCAACTTCTGGTGTAGTTGAATATGGTATGAATGGTAGCGATTTTTCTTAAGTATTCTACACACACTCATTTGACTTATTCCTAATTCACTTGAAATTCTTCTAGTACTGGTATTGGGATTCTCCGTAACCGACAGCAGTACATCAAATTCGTTGGCGTTGTCACCAGAAACTGGTTTTGTTTTATTCACCTTCTCGTATGCAACGTTACCAGTGTATCACGGAATCTATCCTATCAAAAACTTCCTTTTCCGGTGGAATCTATCAGGGTACTTTTGAGCATAAACTCTAGATGCTAGGACACAATTTTCTAAATATTCCCACATGCCATGTGGACTCTCTCCTTTAACGGATATTGCTTCATTTTTAGTAGCAATAAAATTTGAAACTAACTCAGGATTATTCAGATAATTAAAAGAGAAATGTCATAAAATGACATTAAGTTAGTCACAAACTAGATTTTTTGTTTTAAAATCGAATTACCATTAAATCTAAGAAAATTGTAAATTGCACGAAAAGTATAATACCTAGGTATATGACACCCTTATACCATTCGAAAGAGGATTTTTTTTACATAGTCAATTAATAAAATACAGTGTGTCTCATTTAAAAGAAGCCCGATATTACACATTGAGTGGTGTAATAATTAAATTGTAAATTCTTAACACCCTGTAAAGAGATGTTTAGTACTCAATCGTGGAATACATTCAACGAATGCCCAAGTATTTAGATGTAAGAGAAAATTTGCTTGAATTTGTTACATTAATTAGATATTAACTTTTTTCGAGAAGTTCACATTTTAATAAAAGTCAGAATAACTCGGAACCCTCTCTACTTAGGTATATGGAACCCTTAAGAAAGAGTATCTTATTTCATAGGAACAATCAGAAAAAGCAATAAAATATAGGGTTCCCATAAGAAAAAAAATAACTTTGAAACACCACAAATTTTTCTGTCTAATTTGTGTTATGTAGGTGTATCTACGTATAGGTTTTTTAATAAAATTTATATTTTTACATTTTAAAATTTGTTTTCTCTGAAACTGATCCAATACAAATTGACTAACTAACCTATTATATTACATATAAGCTAAGTATGAAAATGGGAAAATCTAAAAATGTGTTATGATTTCTCTTGCTTAAATATACGACATCCCTTGTAGGTTACATTGCTTCGCCAAAGATTGGTGTTTCTAATCTGTAGCATCGGTTTGACCCTGGTATTATTGCCTCCGGCAATACATCTGTCACTGCGAGCATAATTTATACGGAAATCAAAAAATCATACTTTCGACCTGCCGACAAAGGAAATTTCCAGATTGGCCCATCTTATAGTATTCCGTAAATTTTGGTTATAGTGTAATAAACTTTATAAGAATTGCAGGCTCGGAGTTAGGTTTCAACGAGTAGAAATTTAATATATTATAATCAAATGTTAAATTATAATCGCCATGTATTACATTTTCCCAAATAAAGGATCAAAATTGAACCTCATAAATTCTTTAAATTACATAATACCTTTTAATTTTAGGACAATTGGCGGTGAATCATAGTACTGAAGTTTGTGTCATTTTGCTTGGCCATTTTAATTTTATTTCATAAGATGTGGCGTCCATGGGAAGCTGTAGCGGACTCTCGCCAAAGATTTGTGGACAATTTTGACCAGAGCTGCGATTATGATTATGTTGACAACTTCCAGCAGTACAATATATTCCATTTAAAAAGAAACGAGTGCATTCAAATCTCTTCAGGCACAGCAAATTTGTAATAATGTAGATAAGATAAGACTATCACAAAAATATATGGCAATGACATGGCTGGGTTAAGAATGGATTAGAATCGTGTCGTAAGAAAATGGAGGATTGCAATGTCGATGACCAAAAAAAACATTGAATCAAATATATCTGAAGATTGGTTTAAAGATAAATTTATTCCAAATTTGCAGCTTAAAAGTTGGATAATGCTTCATATCATTCACGACAACTTCGTAAGATTTCAAATAAAGTGTTGAGCAAAATAGAAATACAGAAGTTTTTAATAGTTAACGACGAAAACTATACCAAATATCAGCTGTTGCAAGTTCTTCTGCTAAAAGAATGGGAATAGGAACATGTAGTTGATGCTTCGACTGAAAATTTTAGCCACACCGTCTAACGATTACCCACTTAGTTTTGTGTTCTTAACCCTATAATAGAGTTGATTTGGGAAACGTTCAACAAAATAATTCAGCGCAAAATACCTTTCCCAAATTTGATCGTAAATTCATTAAAGAGGAAGTAGCAGTAATTACTAAGGAAGGTTGGCTGAAAGCTATAGAAAAGGTGAAGAAAATAGAAGAAAAATAATACGTGAGGATCCAATAAATTCGTATACAAACAACAGTGACCTCGAAAATGATTCAATGGAAGCAGTACCTATTAGGAGAATTATTATAGGAGATTGTAATTTAATGTATAAAGAATAGAGTAGATAGACAATTGATCATTAAATAGATATTTTTTCTATAGATCATTATAATATTAAGGCACAATAAATATACCAATGTTTTCTATAATTGTTTTTGATTATTAATTTTATTAACCAGTAACAACCAAATCTAAAAAGGTAGGTACCTACTAAATTGTTCAGACTTCAGGAATTCTACATTCAAGTCTTATTGCAATACCAGTCTCAGATCAATTTACAAAATATACTTCTTACTTTCTGTCATCACCTCAGATTATTCATTTAATAAAACAGCAACGGACAAATAAATTCTCAAGTGAATCAATTCAGACTTATATGATTCTCAAGTTTAATTAACTATATTTTTATCAAACTTCATCATAAACTTAAAAGCAACAAAAGACACGACAACTGTGATCATTTTCCAAAAGAAACAGCGTGGCACCTCGGAGGCGATTTATCAGATACCTTAAAATATTAAATTTTATGGGATAACTTAAATAAGGAGCTTATATCCGATAATTTTTAAAGGTTGTCCTGCAAAATAGACCCAATTGAAAGTGAAATTATTATGTAGTAGTGTCTTAGTAATATTTTATTTCATAGTATTAGTAATTTAAATTATTTTTTGTTATTGAGAAAATATTATTTAATATTAGCCATGTCTTCCCCTTTCCTTTCGAGCAGAGTACCCTTCGTTCTCGTGATCTCCGTTGAAAGGTGAGAAATTGCAACAATCTCAAAGTCCGTCCCTGTCATGTTGCCGCGCATGCCCAACCTTAACTAATCTTGTACCTTATTCGTCAACTAAACAAACATGCGAGTTTTAAGATTTTACATAAAAAAACAATTTTACTTTGCTAATTAATAACCCATGTATTATTTATCATTAGTTTTTAGTACCTATCGACATCCATTCATAGTCAAAATTTTGTTGCCAATAGATTAAGTGCCAGATAATTGGATTCAAGAAATATGGATAAGACTGGTGAGTGAAAGATACGTTAGAAATGGAATTTAATGTTCGAAAGAGATGTATTTGATGTCGATATAATTAACATTATCACAGCCTCTTCAGTTGAACCAGAAAAAATGAAGAAGTGTTCCATCTTTATTATTTTATAATTTATAATTATAGGTACATACAATATTACATTTATTGATCATTCTTCTTAAATTTCTTGTTTATTAGCAGAAATATATTTATATTACGCTTGAAACATTAATTCTACGATTAGGTATTTTGGTTGTTTTTTTGTAAAATAGGAATATATTTTTGGAACGATACATTGATTCGTCATTTAAAGTAACAATTATTTACGATAACAACGTTACAGAAGCAATGACTCTCACCATCTGGCCCAGTGGTACATGTGTAAATCGTTTTTTCCATCAGTCAACAATCAAGCAACGCCCTACATAGAAAATACACGAGTATCCATACTTTTATTTCCAACGCTTTGTACACCATCTTCCTTAGTATTAATTTTTGTCACAAATTGTCACTTTGACAATCACCTGTCACCGTCTGTACCGACAGAAATACTATTAATACACGGTGGTTAATAAAAAATGGTCATACTCTCAATGGCATATTCTATGGTCAATATTAAGTCGATTTGACAACATTTATCTATATACAAAAAAGCACCCTTAAAAAGTTACTGCCCTTCAAAGTTGCAATAGATCGATAAGTTTTTTGGCTGTTAAATCCAAACAGTACAAAATATTAGCTTGACATTTTTGTATCTAAGGGCAAAAAAGTTTCTTAAGCAATTATTTTTTTCAAAATATCTAAAGAAAGTTTGCTAGATTTAAAGGTAACTAAAAATATAGGGGCTGAAAAGGGTTGCAATGCCAATTTCAGTGGAACGTTACAGGCCTATTCGGAAACAATTTCTGATCTTAAGAAATGGTAGCTGCCAAAATTTCAAGCTGTTATTTCGTACTGTTTGGATTTTACGGCCAAAAAACTTATCGATGTAATGCAACTTTGAAGGGCTGTAACTTTTTAAGGGTGCGTTTTTGTATATAGATACATGTTGTCATATGAACTTAAAATTTACCATAGAATATTGTTTTTGGAAGGTTCAAATATTTTGAATTAATGAATTATACTACCAACAACTATAGTAAACAAGAATAATAACCGTAAGTACCTACGTGATAACTTATCCACCCCCTTTTTGACCGACGAAACAAACGCAGGAGGTATTTTTTTATGGATTTTCGCGCCTTATAAATAGTAGAACAGGCTGATTTTCGTGATTCTTTTTACATTTGATAGAAATTGAAAAAAATCGACATGTCCTTCCACTCAAAAACTTATCCGAATGTTTCCAAGTTACAGCAGTGGTCTGAAATAGGTATAAGTGTTTCCGCTAAGTGGTAGGTGCACGTTTTACCGAAAATTGAAAATATGAGACGGCCAAATTAAGGAAGAAATTATATGTAGCAGCATTTAAAGTGGACCTTTTTCAAAAAATGTTTCTACGGTTTTTGTTTTACAGTAATGGGAAAGTCTGAAATATGTGTATTTTCGAGATGTTCCGAAATATCTGAATAAGTAGATGCAACGTCTAATGTTACACTAAAAAGTGTGAAATAAACATTTCTTACAAAAAAATTGGACCGCTTTTTTGGTTGGTGCACCGAAAAATACAAAATGATATTAATTCTTTTGTTTCTGGTGGTTTGGAAGTTGTTTACAAAAGTTTTCTATCTAATTACAAATGCACAACTTCATAATTACCAGTACCAATAGAATTAATAATACTTTTTATTTTTCAGTGTAAGTCGGTCTGATTTTTTGTAAAAAAAATTCACACAGATATTGTTTCTGGATTCGAGAATAAATTTTATCATTCTAAAAATAAATATAAACACAACTATAGTAAACAAACAGATACTAAAACGAAATAATAACCGTAAGTAACTACGTGATAACTTAACACTTAACAACGATAATGGATATGAAGTAAAATAATCCAGTCATATTTGATATTCCCCGAATTAGTACCTTCAGATTATAATTTTTTGATATCATTGGAGGTAGGTACCTACACATGGGTGGAATTATATTTTAGCCGACGACCAGGTGCAGCAGGAACAGGATCTGGAGAAATCTCGTATACTTACTTTTTCAAAATAAGATGCCTCTAGTATATAAACTTGAACTTTTCGAAAATAGAAATAATTTTCCATTTATATTCAAGGAATGCTGGAAGCTATCGAATCTAACCTTGACATTTCGAAATATATATTTAAATATTACATTTAAAAATTACAAAATTAACTTGAGTCAGTAGCGTAAATATGGAGGTTCTTAAATATTATTTTGAAGAAAAAGTATTATGCTCCTGATTTTTGTAAGCTCCACATCCCTCTTCATTTATTCCTTGGGGAGTTTTTTTAAGATTTTTTTTATTGAAGAAATAATGATCTGAATTGGAGCATGTTTACCGTGCATGATGCGCAAATATTCATTTATGAATTAATCAAAAATACAAGATTTATTGAAGATATAATTAAACGGTTTAAAGTGTCGCTACAAAGAAACTGGAAAATCTAGTATAATTATTCAATAATGGCATGAAATTATTTGTATTCATATGTCGCTAATATTTATACCCTCATGTGTCATCTGATAATGCAATCATACACTACCACTGTAAAAATTTCAAGTGTATTGAATGACAAAAATCAATGTTCAAAAAAGGTCTGATTTGACAACCTTTTTTTTCTGTCTGACAGTTTCAAAATCAACAATAACATCAGAATGACAAAGCAAAATAATCTAACATTTCTTCCTCGCCTGGGCTAAGAGCTTCAATGTTGCCGCTAAACGAGGGTCATCATCTTCAGTTTTGATTCTGGCCAATCTGCTAACCGGTCGTCTGCGTACACCATTTTTTGTCCTAACGTCTACGACTCTGATTCTCGGTCCCCCATTTTCCATTCTTCAGGTGTTAATTTACGAATATAACCTTATTCTTCATATGTCTCAATATTTTGACAATATTTTATTCTAAAATTTTCGTCTTTCTTCATTTGCTTCTCCACACACTGAAGTTTTCTCAATGCTGTATTGTAACTTTTAGGCAATGCAACATCTTCTGTTTTCCATAGTAGTCCTACTTCAAAATGTTCTCCCACACGTCTTGATGTTTTACTCATAATTTCTATTGCTCTTTCAATGTTTTTATTCTTCTTGCTTGGTATAAAGGATACTCCAAATGCTTCTATGGTAAAATAATTCTTCACCAGATTATCGTTTTGTCGATTGCAAATATGAAAAGAATATCTCTCTTTTGGAACATCGTTTTTTACTCTTCCGTGTAAAATCCATCCCAGTCTTGTTTTTGTTACAATAGGCGTGCCTTCCGGACCATCATATACTTTCCTTGGAACTGTTAAATTAATATTGTCATGTCCTATCAGAATCATTGGAGGCTTATCAATGTTTGATAATGGTAATCCATTAATATGAGGATACTGCTGCCAGTCTTGTATTTTAATATTTCTAAAATTTCTATGTCCAAACATTCTGAATCTTCGTGCCTTTTAACAATATCATTTGTCCATTGTACACAGAGAGGTTGTCTTGTTCCTCTTATTCCCAAATTTTTCAAGATAGCATCATCAATGAGTGTAATTGATAAGCCTTCATCTCAGAAAGCTACAGTATGTATTATTTTGCCATTATGTCCATAAAGACGCACGTTTTCTTTTGATCCTGCTTTATACAGTTTTTTATAATCTTCCTTGTCAAGATTTAAAGGTTGCGTCAGATTTCCATCATTAGGATCAAATGATTTTGTCAGTGTCATATTCCTGTCATGATAGAATTTAGACTGTTGTATAGTGCTGTCATCATAGTTTTCAGATTTAACAATTCTTTGCTCTGTGTCATTATTATCCTTTTGCAATAGTCGATTATGTGAGTATATACATCCATTCTTTCCAGAAACTTGTCTCTTCTTGCATCGTCTGGTCTGTTGATTACTTTTTAAACATGAAAAACATAAATTTACATTCTCTTATCTGTTTCCATCTTGTATCTACATGATCTGATTTCAACTTTGAACACACCTCTATCTCATGACCTTCCTTTCCACAATATTTACATTTGACAAAATTTTTGTCTTCCGAATGTGTTGCAAAGTATGTTTTTTCTTCTATACGTGTTTGCTGAGGTTTGTTCTTAAATTTCATTGATATCGGAGTAGTAACATAATAAGCAGCATTTGCTATTTCATCTAACCATTTGTGAAAATCTTCCAGGTTGAGATGATTTTCTTTGTTCTTATACATTTTAGTTCCCCAATCCAATCTTATTGTCATTGGCAACTTTTGCATTAGATCTTTAATGAATTGCGGATTCTCTAGATGTGCTTCATGTTTTAAAGATTTAATTGTACTCACTACAGATCCGACATGAACAGAAAAATTGATAAGGCCTTCCATGTTATATTCTCGAATATAATTAAGATTCTTCACCTTATTTAAAAGCACTTCTATAATATAATCTGCTCTTCCGAATCTCATTTCTAATGTCTTCATTACTTGATCAAGGTTTTCTGGACACATTAACATCGCTGCAACTGCACTTATTGCTTCCCCTCTTAAACATTTTTGCAGTTTAATTAACTTTTCTTCATCTGAATACTCACAGACTTTTGAAATTCTTTGGAACTGGTACATAAACGTAGCCCAATCTTCAGGTGAGCCATTAATAAATATTTTTTACAAAAAATTGGACCGACGTTATTAGTTGGTGCACTGAAAAGTATAAAATAATATTAATTCTATTGGTGCTGTTACTTTTGAAGTTGTGCAGTTGCAGGTAGATTGATAACTTTTGGCACCAACTTCACAAGTACCACCACCAATAGAATTAATATTATTTTATACTTTTCAGTGCACCAACTAATAACGTCGGTCCAATTTTTTGTAAAAAATATTTATTTCACACTTTTGAGTGTAACATTAGTCCCGAAAATCGTTGAACGTTCACTATAACCATATCAATGAAGATAGTACTTATCCTATTACCCACGTATATTCCTTGCTTGTAGTTGTTATTATAGAGATCTCAGAACATCGCTGCGGAAATACGCTTGAATATTTTAGTTGTTACCATTTTAACACCGATTTAACTCGAAAACCGTAACTGTAAGGAAAAAATGTTCATAATAAATGTTGCTACAAATAATTATATCTTTCATGTTGTATCGAAAAATTTTCAATTTTCGAAAGAAATTGTCCTCTCCACATTGCAAAAATACATATTTAACATGCGTCTATCTCGAAAACCGTAACACTTTTGAAAAAATGTTCAATTTAAACGTTTCCAGATATTGCCCTATCTTTAATTATACCAACTCAGATTTTCGATTTTCGAGAAAATTCGCCACAACCACCCCTTCGGGGTGGGTTTTCGGAGGGAAGAAGATTTTGGATTTGCGTTTTTTCTCAACTGAATATCTTGTAAAAATATGTCATGCTTTTTCTTATTTTCTGGTACTGCCGTATTCAGTACTCTTTCTAATGTCTAACATAGATTTGAAATATCATTTTTACTATCTTGCGTCTGGCATATATTCTCTTCTATCTTTATATCCTCATTGGCTGAATGTTGTCTTGGATCAACTTTTTCTATCCATTTTCCCACAAAAGATTTTGCTGAAGATACTTCAGAATTATCTACTTTACATCCTGTCTCTCTCTTGAAAATTTCTTGAATTTCCTGAGATCATTCTTTCATTTGCTCATCAGATGTCTTTTCAAATTTGTCTAAATTTTTACTTTTAACTTCTTCTCGGTTTTCTTCCGGTCTTCATTCTTCTTTCCCTGTATCATTATTTCCAAACCCTGGGGGCCATTGACAGTCTGGGTTCAGGTTTTTGTTCATACCTGCCGTTTGTCGTCGGGGCCTGTCCAAGGTAAATATATATATATAACAAGAATATATATATATATATATATATATATATATATATATATATATATATATATATATATATATATATATATATATATATATAAATTTCTGTATTTCAAAAATGAATTAGTATATAATATATAATAATGGAGATGCTCTACACCTTTGTGCTTTTATTTAGTCGGACACAACCACCCACTAGAAGCGGATCACGTGATTTCAAGCTTGTTAGCTTGGTTGGTGGGTGGTTCTTTGATTCTGAATTCTTGACTGGTTTATTATTTGATAAAATAGATTTTTGTTGGGGATGCAGTCATTAAATAAATAAAATTCTTTGGATTATGTCAAGCTTTCGAGAATGTTTTTGTCATTAATTAATGACATTTCTGATTGATGGCTATGAAATCTTTCCTGTTTGTGGTTAATTTTATCAAAATTCACGAATTTTGCCCCGACGAAGAGAATAAACATTCTCGAAAGTTTGGCATAATCGAAGGAATTTTATTTATTTAATGACTGCATCCCTAACAAAAAATTATTTTATCAAATATATATATATATATATATATATATATATATATATATATATATATATATCCACAGGTTCGTCTTAAGGTCTCTTGAAGCTCGAAGGACCAATGTAAACATATCAAGGGTATTGAACGACAAAAATCAATATTCAAACAAGGTCTGATTTGACAATCTTTATTTTCTGTCTGACTGTCTCCAAATCAATAATAACAAGTGAACATCAAAATGACAAAACAAAATAATCTAACAACCACACAAATTGTCTCCTCTTGTGAAATGAAAACAAACATTATATTCTTAATTTCCACATGAAGATCCATTTTTATTATGCCAATTTTGACGAGTGTAATCACGGTTTCCTTTTTGCAGCTAATCCAGAAGGAAAGGAAAGTTTGGGCCAGAGACTGTTCAACTCTATGACAAAATCGAAAAACAAGGTTGCTCAGGTAAATTTTCATCTGGTTTTCTCGTGAAGAACATTCGTTTAGGTGAATGTCATTTGTTTGGGTTTTATTATTAACTTATATAGTAGGTTGATGAATGATTTAGAGGTAATCAAATCTTAAAACATTGAAATCGAATTCCATCGAAAATAAAATCGTTTCTGTATGCATTTCATTTTATTCAGTGTGCCAAGACAAAAAACAATGTTTTATACAGTTTTGACGTAGCACGCGCCGTTTAGGCAGAATATTAATAAATAATTGTAAAAATTTACTGTTCATTTGAGCACATTTTAATTTCTGATTTTTCTCAGAGGTAGGTACACGTTATAGTGGGTGAAGGGCTTCAAGCAAAATGTTTTGGACAAGTCTCAGTCTCACCAAGATCGTTAGAGTCGTTTTTGTGCCACAGTTTTATGCCAAACTAGTTTTTCAGCTATTGTCTAGCAACCAGAGTAAGAAAGATGGTCAATCTGTGTCAACTGCGAGCCATATTTTTACCCTACAAAATAAAAAATAAAGCAACAGGATTGATTCATCCGTTCCGGAGATAAAATTGGCATAGATAGACACCGAAAATTTTACAAGATTTACTTTTCCTAATAGGCTATTTAGGGCCGATTTCATAATGAATCCCTAATAGGAGATTAGTTAATTCTTGAATTTGTACTGCTCATATCTTGATGACAGAATAAAAATAGTGCATATTATAACAACTTTTATAACGTCAGTCACCTTATCTTCCGTGTTTTAAATAACTTTGAATTATATGTTCAATCAAAAAAATTATGAACTTTTTAATGTGGGATTAAAATAAATAGGAGATTAGATTTGATTATAAAATCGGCCCTTAGGCTAGTGGTAGGAAAGTAAAAATGAATCTTTAGAAAACGTCTAGATATTTGTGTGTACGTATGTACGGTATCTAGAGCAGTTTTCCATTAATGAAATAAGATTGAATAATACATTTAAAAAACCCCGACAAAAAAGTCTAAGAAGTAAGAACTAAATTAAAATTGCTTCATCGGTTTGAGAGCGACCTTACCCAAAACAGCCAAACAGATACACATGTCAAACTTCATTAAAGAAGAAACGACCATGAACACTCTCGGCCAAGTCACCTTTTAAACTGGATCAAAACTGGTAAATCCCTTTGGGAGCTATGAGGCCATAGACAGAGAGTAAGATATACACGTTTATCTTGAATCAAGTAAAACTGGCGAAGAACACACTTGATATAGTCAACTTTCAAACAAAAAAAAACTAAGTTAAGGCTAGTTAAGAACAGATTCGGACAAGTCACCATTCAAACAAAAAAAATCAAAATCAAATTCGGTTGATCCATTTTGGAGCTAAGAAGCTACAAACCTCCTCACAGATCAAAAACATATAACACATCTCGCGTCGAAATTTGAAAATGTAATTAGAAATATTGTTTAATAATTCATTTAATTTTTCACAAGCTTTTTATGGATGTTCATGCATATAGTATGCATATGTACACCTGTTTTTAAAAGAGCTATGCTTGCTTGATTACTAAATTATAAAATAGAGCCAGTAATAAAACGGAGTGATTGACAATTATTGTAATAATTCTAACAAATTATATATTTGGATAAGGTATGGATACAGGATGAAAAACATTACTTGTACACGTACACGTATACATAGGATGAGTTGTGAATTTTCATATCCAGTGGGCATGCTGAATTTCATGACGTGAGCGTTAGAACTTACAGATAACTTGAAAGTCGGTCAAAAAAAACTATAAATTGACATTCCGTGCCATAAATCCACAATAGTTAATTAAACTAAAAATCTACCCACATATAATGTTGAGTGTAAAAAGTTGAAAACATTTATTGTAATAGGTAGGTACTGCATTTTTATACAGTTCATATTGTTGTATTTTTCAGATTATACCGGATACAGGAGAGAGGGATACATTAGGTGATATGCTAACGCGAGCCGTAAGGGTTGCAATAAAGCTGCAATCTTTTGGCATTGGACCAGAAGACATTATTAGCTCTTGCTTACCAAATAACAAAAACAGCTGCATACCTTTTTTGGCCACTCTATTTATTGGTGCTAAGCCTGCAACGCTTCATCCCAGTCTACCTGTATCAGATATAACTTTCCTATTGAACAAGATTCAACCAAAAGTCATGTTTGTCGCATTAGAGTACTTAGATTTAATAGAATCTTGTTTGAAAAAGGCAAACATTTCAACTCAGCTAGTTGTGTTTGGAAAGCATAACAAGTACCCATCTTTTGATGATTTTTTAGATAAATCTCCCAATGAAGATTTATTCTGCCCAGCGTCAGTAAAAGATACTAAGGATACGGCGATTATATTGTTCAGTAGTGGTACAACCGGGTTTCCTAAAGGTATTTGTATCAGTCATCAGAGTATCTTGAGTCGATCTTTTTTCGATAGTATTGATGAAACTTTGAAGGATACTCAAGGCATACTATTATCTTATTCACCAATTTATTGGATCGCTGGTGTTGGATTTCTAATCAAAAGTATATTAGACGCCGAAATAAGCGTAACAAGGGTTGTGGGCTCTCAATTTGATCCAAAATTATTTTGGGTCTATTTGGAACAATTCAAGGTAATTCTATTGCACGATCAGTGAAACAAATTTATAAAAACTGTATTCTCATTTTACTGGAGATAAAGTCACGTGGACGCCCAACACAAATTTCGTCCTAATCTAAATTTATATAATTTATCACAAAAAAGAATGTTCCCGATTCATTTTGAAATTATTTCCGTTATTATGTTATTTGAAGATTCTTTAGATAAAACTTCAACGCAATCGCATATTCATTATGTAATTTCACATCCTTCGAAACTGATTCATAGTCAACATCATAATTTTTGATGAAACATACGACATAAAACATTATGTATTATGTTTATGTACGTACGTACTTATATAGATTTATTTAAAATTGTGCCATTGAGTAAGAGTTTCTCACAAAATGCTAATAATGACCTTTTTTAGGTTGATTTTATATTTATGGCACCATATCAGTTAAGTGATGCCTTACAATACAAACCTTCGAAAATTGATTGTAGTCACTTGAAATTGGTATTATTGGGTGGCTGTCTGGTAACGAAAACATTGATGGAGGGTTTATTTAAAAACTTTCCTAATTCTATAATTCTAAATTGCTATGGCATGACAGAAGCGTTTGGTCCGATTGCTTGCTTTGATCCTTCTAATCCAGAAAATATAGAACTGATGCGTCAAAAGCCGCAGTGTGTTGGTAAAATACTACCTTTTATTGAATGGAAAGTGAGTTACATAGTCATTGTTCCGAAAAATAAACCTTTAGCCGGGCCAGTGTTAAAATAGCTGTGGAAAATTGACAGATGTACTGACTCATTATAGGAATATGACATTGACTGATGACTTAATTTAAGCCTGGCCAGGCTAATGGTTTGTACTTAGGAACTCGCCGAGAATAACTTTATCAAGTCTGTTGTGTATCATTTAGTGTATGGTAGTTGCATATTGTATTGCTTGTAACAACCTACCTACCTCGAAAGATCAATTTTTGTTCACTGACAGAGATCACAGATACCTTTGGTCGTTACTTTTTTACCATTTATATATTCAATCAAAGTATTGAGGAGCTAACGTGTCATATACATAGAATTTAATAATTTCAATTATCAACATGCACCGTAGAATTTAAGAATTTGCAATGATCACCTTTCATATTTGATGCTTTTTATACCCAAATGAGAATATGTTCAATGAAGCTACTGACTTGAAACAGACAATATGAACATTTCTTTTTTAAACTTAACTTCCAAAGTAGATGTCGCAAAAAATAAAAATAACATAAAACTTACAATAATGATACTGCATTCGTTTTCGGACTCGTGTGGTTGTCACTACTCGTCTTCGACTAGTAATGACACACACTTCAATCATCCGTAAATTTGGCAAGTACTACGCTCCAACTATATGGATACTCACCACTTAATATTCCTACTTGTTACTTAAAATAATTTTCTGATAAATTATATTTTGTAGGTGATCGATCCTGATAGCGGCAAAGTCGTTGGACCCAATCAGAAAGGAAAATTGTTCGTCAAAAGTGAGAGATTCATGAATGGTTATTACAAACAAGACTCATCGGATATATTTGATTCAGAAGGATATATGAAAACGGGTGATGTAGTATACTTTGACGAAGATAACTGTTTATTTATTGGAGAAAGAGCCGGAGAGATGTTTAAATATCGAGGTTGGCATATCATGCCATCATTTCTAGAAGGAATTCTTCTTAAACATCCCGCTGTCGAGGAGGCTGTTGTCATTGGTGTTCCAAATGAGAGGGATGAAAATCATCCTATGGCTGTTGTTGTTTTGAAAAGAAATTGTGTTGCAAAGACTGACGAAATTGCCGAATTTGTCAACAGTCAAGTTCCTGACACCCAAAAACTCAGAGCTGGAGTTAAAATAATCGATAAATTACCCAGAACTGCAACGGGTAAATTGAAACGAAGCGATATTCAATCAATGATTTTCAGTAAATATGATAGAAATTGTAGATGCTAATATTATATCTTATATAAATATCCGAAAAATATGTTTCATTTCTGTACTTATATTCATTCAAGATACGGTAATGTCGGGTGATACATGTCCGTCTTGCTCTGACAATTTCGTAGTTAAAAGTAGATTTATTGTGTGTGAATTGTGTCAGAAAAAGTACCATTCAACTTGTGTCAGCATTAAGGATGCTGTAAGTAAAAACATAACTGATAATCCTATTGAAAACGATTATTTACATCGTGAAATTGCTTTATTGAAAAATATAGTTTCTGATCAAGAATATGTTATTGAACTTCATAAACAAATAATACAGGATCCTATCGCTGGCAGTGCGGAAAATATTTCAAACCCATATGTGAATAAAGATAAAAATATGTCTACTCCAACGTCTTATAGTGATGCGATAAGTAAAATATCCAAATAAAGAGAAGCAACAATTTTCGTTAAAACAAATAATGAATATAAATCTGCAGATGTAGTTAAAGAAATAAAATCTCAAGTTGATCTAAAATTACATGACATAAATGTGAAAAATACGAGGGTCGTTCGAGATGGTGTGATTATTACTTGCAGTGATGATATTTCATATAATAAATTGCAGGATAATCTTAAAAAAAGTTAAGTGTACTCAAAGTTCGCAGATTGCTTCCAATGATTTATTTTCAAACACTCAGTACACGAACTTCTATTATAGTACAACTGTCACCACTTGTCACCTTGACAATCTATACTGTTACTGTCTTCACCGACAGAACTACTATTAACCTCTGATTCCACAGACTGACTGTTATCAACTGACTTTATAAGACTCACTGCCTTCATAAGACACTCTGTCCCGTGATCGGCACGGCTTTATATACCTGAATCATGACATGACATTCATCGAGAATGTTCTATGAATATCTAGACGCATGTTCTAGATCCTTGTCAAACTGACAATAGTATGACAACTTGACAAATTTAAAGCTGATATGTTTAATATTAAATAACAATTAGCAAATCCAAGTCAGTCTGATAATCTAAACACTAGTTTGTTAAAATCTATTTCGATCGACAATAACTCATCTTTAAAATCAGACACCAGTAATAAAATTTCTGTTTATTATCAAAATGTTCGGGGTCTCAACACTAAGCGCCCAGATTTATATAATGCGTCAGTTTATAGTTCATTTAACACTATTGCACTTACAGAAGCTTGGTTAGGTGAATCAGTTTTACATTCAGAGCTATTTCATGAAGACTTAGTTTTTTGATCTGATCGCTACTTTGAACATTCCAATACGAAAAGGGGAGGTGGTGTTTTAGTTGCAATAAAAAAAAGTTCAAGGTCACAGTACTTGATGTCTCCAACTTCTCCAACTCAGATTCGCTACCCATGTTTGATATAATTGTCCTAAAAATTTCACTAAATTCGGCAAATTGCTTTTTTGTTGTAGCTTATTTTCCCCCCGCTTTACATTGGAGTAGGTATGATGAATTCTACAATTATTTTTGTACCTTTATAGATTTCCTCAATGATGACAAGCTAATATTTATGGGTGATTTTAATATTCCACAATATCATGATCTGTACAGAAGCGTTAATATGGATAATCACCACATGAATTCCTTAAACAATTTCCAAGAATTTCTAGGTTGTAGGCAATTTAACTTTGTAACCAGTCGTTATAATCGTCTTTTGGATTTTGCTCTTAGCAGAACAGATATAACAGTTGAAAAATCTGTTAGACCAATATTATTTGAGGATAGCCATCATCCAGCCCTTGAAGTTATAACTAACTTGGAGTGTGTTCCGAAAACAATACCTCGATATTCTATAAAATATCCTGCTTGGTCCATCATGGAATTATAAGAGATTTGCGTTTAAAAACTCGGCTCTGGTATCAATATAAATCCACAAAAAACCCTCAAATATACCAAGAATTTAAAAACTTGCATGCATAAGTTAAAAGAAGTATTCGTCTTAGTCACACGAACCATTTGCGACGTATTGAACAACAAATATAATCAAATCCCAATCCATTTTGGGCCTTTCTAAATACACAAAGAAATGTAGTATTCCAAACTCTTTGACTCATGAAGGTAGATCATTTGATGACCTCCAAGTTATTGTGAACTTATTTGCAAAGATTTTTCAGCGTGCTTATATTAATTCAACACCACCTAACTTCTCAACATCTCCAAATCATATAAGTCACCTCTCATGCAATGTTCCTAGCTTCAATGAATCTGAAGTATTTAAAGCCTTAAAGCCTTAAGGACTTAAACCGAAGATGACTGCTGGTCCTGACTTATTACCAGCTTATCTTTTAAAAGATTGTGCTTCTGTATTTGCCAAACCTATGTGTTATATATTTAACCTTTCACTCAAGTCAGGCGTATTTCCCGACATCTGGAAGCTTGCGAAAATATATCCAATCTATAAGAAAGGTGACAAATCTAATGCTAATAATTATAGACCCGTTGTTATAATCTCAAACTTTGCCAAGGTGTTCGAAAACTTAATTCACACCATTCTATTTAATCACATAAAACCTCTGATCTCGAACCAACAACACGGTTTTTGCTCGTAGGTCCACTACAACCAATCTTGTGTACTTAACTAAATACGTTTCAACTAACATAGACAAAGGAAATCAAGTAGACGTTATCTATACGGACTTTTCAAAGGATTTTGACCAATTAGATCATGGCATCCTTCTGACCAAACTAGGTAATTTGGGACTTACTGGTCCATTTTTGATTTTTTTTATCTTACTTAAGTGACCGGAAATTAAAGGAATTTTATCGGGGATTTCAATCTGCCGAGGTAACATCAACATCTGGTGTGCCCCAAGGATCAGTACTTGGGCCGCTTTTATTCTTGATATTTATTAATGACATAACTGAGGGTATTAACTGCCTCGCACTGCTATATGCAGATGATCTCAAATTATTCATCTCAATCTCCAATATCAATGATTGTATTACCCTCCAAAGAGATTTAGATCATTTATATAAAGGGTGCAAAGAAAATGCCTTACACCTTAATTTATCTAAATGTGTTGCAATTACTTTTACAAAAAAAACAATAAATTTTAATTACATGATTAGTAAAGTCAATCTTAATAAATCTCTGTTTTTTAAGGACCTTGGAGTAACTTTTGAATCAAAATTAAGCTTTGTTGAGCACATTAATATCATTCAATGTGAGTCCTATAGAAATCTCGGGTTTGTCATCAGAAATTCTTTGAACTTTAGTAACTCCGAGAAAGTAACTGTATTATTTAATGCGCAACAACAACAATGATTAAGCTTTCCAAAAATGTACATGTATAAGGAAAAGTCAGTGATTACGAAGTTATTAGGTAAAAACTTCAAAAATTAAGTCGCCTTATTTAGCGTTAGTTTACGATTGTTGCCATGGAAACCACGTTTTCATTGAAGAAATGATTAACATGATTTACGTGTTACGTGAAGCCGAGCGGAATTCTCTTTTAGCTATAAGAATTTACAAGGACAATATCCCAATGCAAGACAACTGAAACGAGAAAAAATGCAAAAGTGTTGGAGCGGTTTGAAAATTTTGGAAGTGTATCCTATTAAAAGAAGCAGTTACTTGGTCAACGGCTCTCTGAAAATTTCGAATTGAACATTTTGTTAAAAGTTGAAGAAAACCCTCAGTCAGGGAAATAGCTCCGAAACTTGATACATCGAAGACTAGTGTAAGACTTTTTAGTTTGTGAAGAAAAGGATTACAATAAACAAAAAAGAATATCTAGTACACCTCATACTTCATTGAAAGCAAACGTCGTCGAAGAAAATCAGGCCAAATTGATTCAAGAAACTACCACTAACAATCAAACAATAAACACTACGGACTCCAACGATGGACACAACAAGGAATAAGGAAAAGAAAAAAGAGGAATTCAAAGGAAACTCGATGAGAAAGGAACCAAAGAAGAAGAACCAAAAATTAAACCTAAAAACAACACCGTGGATACATCCCCAGAGAGGAAACCTTCATTAAGGTCGCAAACCAATAGGATATAACTAAGGTATTTTAAATAGATATATGTACATTCATTTGATTTATATCGAATAATTCTTAGCCTTAAATAAAATTAAACTATTCTCAAGACGCGTTTAACCGGCATCATAGCAACTACCAATACATATATTCCATTATTTACCTATAATGGACCAATACATACGAGATTTCGAAATAAACTCTGTAAAAACATATAGTATAGATACTAATGAACAATGTTCTCAAATTCTCAAAATAAATGAAAATAACCATACATTCAATATCCTGCAAATGAATATCCGCAGTATAAACAAAAACATTGATGAATTTATAATAACTCTACAAAATCTAAAAAACGATATAGGATGTATAATTTTAAGTGAAACGAGAGAAGTAGCTGATAAAAGTATTTTTTGACCGACGAACCCCGAACGGAGGAGGTATACAATTCGACTGTCTGCTTTATTTTTTTTTTTTTTTTTGATTCGTGCGCGCCTTTTATATAGTAGACGATCTCCGATTTTGATGATTTTGGATTCATTTGAAAGAAGGGGATTGAGAAATGGTCCCATATTCATAAAAACGCAAATCCGAAATCTCCTTCCCTCCGAAAACCGCCCCCGAAGGGGTGGTGGGGGCGAATTTTCTCGAAAATCGAAAATCTGAGTTGGTATAATTAAAGATAGGAGAATATCCGGAAACGTTTAAATTGAACATTTTTTCAAAAGTGTTACGGTTTTCGAGATAGACGCATGTTAAATATGTATTTTTGCTATGTGGAGAGGACAATTTCTTTCGAAAATTGAAAATTTTTCGATACTACATGAAAGATATAATTATTTGTAGCAACATTTATAATGGACATTTTTTCCTTAGAGTTACGGTTTTCGAGTTAAATCGGTGTTAAATGGTAACAACTAAAATATTCAAGCGTATTTCCGCCGCGATGTTCTGAGATCTCAATAATAACCACTACAAGCAAGGAATATACGTGGGTAATAGGATAAGTATTATCTTCATTGATATGGTATAGTGAACGTTCAACGATTTTCGGGACTAATGTTACACTCAAAAGTGTGAAATAAATATTTTTTACAAAAAATTGGACCGACGTTATAGTTGATGCACTGAAAAGTTTAAAATAATATTACTTCTATTGGTGATGGTACTTGTGAAGTTGGTGCCAAAAGCTATCAATCTAACTGCAACTGCACAACTTCAAAAGTACCATCACCAATAGAAGTAATATTATTTTAAACTTTTCGGTGCATCAACTATAACGTCGGTCCAATTTTTTGTAAAAAATATTTATAAAATCACAGGATACAGGATACGATATAATATATAATGGTAGTAAACTAAATCAAAATGACGGTGTGGTCGCTTATGTGAAATCTGAACTCAGCTATAAATACGAAATTTCAACTCTACAAAATAATATGAAAGTTCTAATGATCAGAATAAATACCTTGAGCAACACATCTATAGAAGTAAAAGGTTTGTATAGATCACCAAACTCAGATATACAAAACTTCAATAGTAGTCTGAGTACATTCCTGGAAACTAATAAAAAACAATCCGATTTTGATTTATTTTTGGGAGACCTAAGCATTGATGTACTAAAACCAAATGATAATCATACAGCAGAATATTTAAACATACTGAATGAATTCGGTTATATTTCTACTATAAATGAACCAACAAGGGAACAAGATAGTAGTAGTACATGTTTGGATCACATATTTCTAAAAACAGAAATCAACAACTATGATTATCTCATCCCGCTAGTGCTGAGATCAAGTATTACGGACTATTACACCACAATCTTGTAAATAATTCTTGGTGGCAAAAGAAAAAATATTACAGAAAATTCCCATAGATTCATGGGTTATATTAACCCAAAAAAATATATATACTGCATTTGAAAACTTAAGTTGGGATAATGTGTGTAATGCGGAAAGTCCGGAAATAGCGACGACAGAATTCATAGAAACTAGAAAAGGCAAATTAGATTTATGCACCGAAAAAAAACAATCACGACAAAAAATAACAAAAATAGCCCCCTGGTTGACTACCGCCTTGCCAAATTCTATCAACAAAAAAATAGAATGTTCAAAGACCTTCAAAAAAACCCGCTCCCCAAATTCAGAATCGAGTGTAAAGAATACAGAAACAAATTAACTGCACTAATAAGAAAAGGCAAAATTTTGTATTACAAAAACCAAATTGACAAAATCAAAAATAATACCAAGGAACTATGGAATATAGTACAGCATATAAGTAGGACAAAAAAGCAAAAATGCTCTATTGAAAGTATTACAAGTACAGGAACGGGAAGATTACTCGTAGATAAGTTTCAAATCGCTCAAGAATTCAACAATGTCTTCAGCAAAATGGGTAGATCACTTGCTAACCAAATAAAAAGAGATGATAAATATAAAATCAAAAGACCATCCACAACTAACTCTTTTGTTTTCGCACCCATCACCGCAGAAGAAATAAAGAGAATTATACTAGAGTTGAAAAGAGGAAAGGCAGTGGGAATCGACAAAATAAAATCTGAAAGTCTTCAATTGATTAGTAATTTCATTGTCCACCCTCTAATTACTACCCCTACCCTACTTAAGTAACATAGAAAATTATCGACCAATTTCTTTGATTACAAATATAGCCAAGATCTTCGAAAAACTTATTAAACTAAGACTTACCACCTACTTAAGCAAATATCAGATCTTGTCAGAACAACAATATGGGTTCAGAGAGAAAGTATCCACACTAGACGCGTTGATTTCTTTAACAACAAAAATAAATGAAAGTCTTAATGAGAGCAAACCATGTTTATGCATATTTATCGACTTATCAAAAGCATTTGATACCGTGAGTCATCGACTCCTTTTGCAGTCCCTGGAAGATGTTGGCATTCGTAACAATTGTTTGAAATTCTTTGAAAGTTACCTCACCAACAGGTACCAAGCTGTAAGAGTGCATAATACCTACAGTTCCGAAGCAGTCATTGAATATGGAGTACCACAAGGGACTGTGCTTGGTCCCATTTTATTCAATATATATATAAACGATATATTCTGCCTGTGAAAATATAATAACATAATAGGGTCTGCCGATGATACGGCTATATTTTATAAGGCAGATACTTGGGATGAATTAAAAAATACTGCCGAAGTTAACTTATCACAAATTAAACAATTTCTTGACTTCAAACTACTGACTATGAACGCAGAAAAAACCACTTACCTAAATTTTTCATGTAAATCTTCTTTTAAACCAACATACAACCACTTAAACATCAAATCCCACCCAGGCAATTCCATAATCTCATCTAAGGATAAAATTAAATATCTAGGCGTATATATAGATGCCAATCTAAAATGGAACACTCATATAGCATATCTATGTAACAAGTTACGGCCTATACTACACAAGTTCAAAAAACTTAAAGATATTTTACCCGAAAAATATCTCAAAGTTCTTTATCAATCGGTAGTAGAAAGCCACTTGCGCTTTGGAATACTCGCATGGGGAGCAGCCACAAAAACTCATCTACACACTTTGGAAGTAATACAAAGAAGATTTCTTAAACTAATTCACTCAAAAAACCCAAGATACCCGACAGATACCTTATATATTGAAGCAAAAATGTTTGACATTAGGCAACTATATTTCTACAACTCATCCATTAGATACCATTTGCACAGGCAACCAGGCCAATTACCAAACCATCAATACAACACTCGGAAAAAACAACACTATGTTATTCCATTAATGTCTAAAACAGCTTCTCAAAGATCCTAAATCTATCTCGCACCAAAATTGTATAATGTCATTCCTGAGAAAATTAAAAAAATCACAAATATATATTCATTTAAAACACGATTAAAGAAATATGTACTTGAGTCAAGTAGAATAGCCACTTCCCTAGATATATAAATTAATAGTATAGTAGTAAATAATATTAACATATTTATTATTTCTTAAAGAATTAATTCTCCCTATTATATTATCAAAATATTCTAGTTTTAAGTATATATTTATTGTTGAAGTTTTGTATTTTGTACTTTATTTTTCTATTGTACTTCATTTTCATAATCTTATTTATATTTTATAAGGAATATTGTAAAGGCTGAAACAAGTGTAATCACACTTATCAGCTTCTACCACATTGTTCACTTTATTAAATTTTGATTATTATTATTATTATTATTATTAGCCTTTTCTCAGAAATGGACTCTCTGTTTTGCTTGAAAAAGTAGACCCCCAGATGAGAAGGGACATGTGACTTCAGCAGGATGGCTCTCCAATACATTTTGAAAATGGCGCGAAAGAATATCTAAGCTGCAGATTGCCCAAAAAATAGACTGAAAGAGGAGGGGCTATTAGTTGGCCGCCGAGACCCCCTGATGTAACTCCGTTGGACTTTTTTCTATGGGGACATGTCAAATATATATTCTATCGGAACAAACCTACAAATATAAGTAAAAGTCCATAATTTCGAAGTGGAGTGGTACATTAGTTTAAATGAAACTCGAATCCATCTCCACAGCTTATTGATAATTTTTGTTAAAAATGATGAGACATGTTTCGGGCTTGTACAAACCCATTATCAATCATTAAAGTTATGGAGATGAAAGTTGTTATTATCACATAACAGAATAAAATAATAATTTAATTCTAATTAAAATAATTAAAGTAAACTTAAAATTAATCCTGCCCCATTGTAAAACTGAAAAAACTGAAAAAATTAAAAATTAATTCTAAAAAACAAAATGAAATAAAATTCTCTGGACGTTGATCGCGTCACGACTACATAGTAAGTGGTTAATGGGATAAAAAGGAGATCAAAATTATCCCATTAACCACTTACAATGTAGTCGTGACACGATCAACGTTAAGTGAATTTAATTTTATTTCTAGTTCTTCTGGTAACTCCTCAAATGAATTAAACTTATCTCCAATCTTCATTTTCACCAGATCAAAACAAACAACACGAAATCTAAACTCGAAAAATGGATCGAACAACTAACCAAATGTAGTCACTGCTGGGATTTTTAGTTTAATTGTCCCGGCTGCCGGGACCTTTGACCATTTCTTTTATAAATAACGGCTGCCGGGATTTCTAACCAAGATGTAAAAAGTCCCAGTTGCCGGGATTTCTATTGTAATTTACGGGTACCGGTTGCCGGGACCTGATCCATCGCCTTGTTCATTTTTCTTTGTGTATCCATTACTGTAATTTTAAATGTAATACGTTTGGTTGTTTGCTATTCTTTTACTTTAATTTTTAAGTAATAGATACCTTTTCGTTGTTTAAATCTTTGTTGTGTATGTTTTTTGCTACATTATTTATTACTTTACTAAATCGAAATGTAAAAAAATATAAAAACAATAAAATGAAGTGAAGCGGATTCCTGTCAGCTTCGCATACCAGGAATTTGATTAAAAAATGGGTTTGCCATGGCAACAATCGTAACCCAAAGCTGAATAAGGCGACCTAATAATTTTTGAAGTTGTTACGTAATAACTGTGTAGTCTTTGACTTCTTTATACCTGTTGCACATTTTCGAAAAGCTTAATCATTATTGCGATCAATGATGTATTTATATACAAGGCGTTTCATATGAAAAAAATAATTATTCATGATCTTACAAACTCAGTCACCCTGTATATTGGCTTAATCCCCTCGACAGTTTCATTCATTATTACTAAGCTACAGGGCATAGAACATAGAGAGACGTAGAACCAGAACCCACTATAGGATGCAGCAGTACAATGTGGGTGCCCCATTTGAGCGAATAGCCATCGATATTACGGGACCAGAAATAGTCGCAATTCCAAATCAGGAGGAAAAAACAGTGGCCGATGCCCTAATAGAAAATTGGATAAGCCGGTTTGGTGTGCTGTTAGAGATTCATTCGGACCAAGGTCGAAACTACAACTACAACTACACTGCATCCACAATCCGACGGAATGGTAGAGAGATTTAACAGAAAACTAAAAAATTATTTAAGGTCAGCGATTCCTTCTGGCCTATAGATTTTCCACTCATGAATCGACCAAAGAATCCTCAGCTGGCATTGTGCTTGGTAGAAATCTGAAACTTCCGTCTGACATCTTGTTTGGTTCACCAAGCGAACCTCCCACATCTGTAGATGCCTACATTCAGAGTTTGAGGCTTAGACTCGAGGAAATACACAATCTTGTTAGAAAAAAGTTGAAGATTTGTAGTGATCGAATGAAGGCCCGATATGATATTCGTGCAGAAACGGTATTATTTAAAACAGGTGATAAAGTGTGGTTGTACAATCCACAAAGACGAGAGGCTCGTTCTCCAAAGTTTGAGAAACAATGGGAGGGACCATATACCGTTATGAAGAGGATAAACGACGTGGTATATATAATTCAGAAATTCCCACGCTGTAAAATGAAAGTGGTTCATATTGTTACGAGACGCGGTGGCAACATGTGAGCTCGGGAGTAGCCGGCAACCATGCATTGGCAGAGACGTTGACAAGGAGGACAGGCGCGCGTTTGAATGATGGCGTTTACCTGGTGAAGGTGGAGGCCATTGATAATACTGATTGTATTATTCATTTTATTGAATGCAATAAATTGATTTTTCGAGGAGTAGGATCTCTACATAATAACAAATACAAGCAAAGAATATACGTTGGTGATAGGATAAGTACTATCTTCTTTGGTATTAGCGAACGTTCAACGATTTTCGTGACTGATATTGATGTTACACTTAAAAGTGTGAAATAAATATTATTTTTTTTAAATTGGACCCTCCTTATTAGTTGGTGCACTGAAAAATATGAAATAATATTAAATTGAATGCAATAAATTGATTTTTCGAGGAGTAGCTGGTGCAGTTGTTATTTTTCAATTAACATTTCAGAAGTGGGATACACTCAAGTGCATGCGGAGTTCACCTGTTGAGTGACATTCATCAAGTTTCGGGAGTGATCGAACAAAATGGCGGATCGTGCACGAGGTGTAACTCGGAGAGAGCTTCGATAAGTCGAGGTGTCTCATTGCCAAGACCTGAGCAATACTCGGAGACAGATTCCGAGAATAGCCCCCGGCGCGAAGCTGGTGACGCAGCGGAAGGAGTTCCAATGCGTCACTCCGGTAGTGAGTCGTTGGAGGATGTCTTGGAGATAGGCCTTAACGAGGAGGATCGCCATTTGGGTTAGCAGCGTGAGCGTCAGCTACGTGATGTGCTGTTGCTGCGCAAGGAGAAGGAGCTGCTCCGGAGGGAGGCAGCCATCGAGGAGGAGGTAAGGCGGTGCACCAGGGAGTTGGAGAGCTCTTTGGACAGCCGTATTGCGGAGGCGGTGGCATTGGCGGTGGTTCTAAAGACTCACCAGACGAGGCCAGGGGTGGTCGGAACCGAGGAGTCGGTTGGCCAAAGAAGAGAGGTGGCTAGTGGCGTAAAGGCGAAACCGGACAAGGTCGAGAGCGGAGCGTGGGAGGCTGGACCCTGCTAGAGCTCTAGCTGTCATCTCTCTTTTTAACCTAGATGGAAAATGTCAAGGAGAGACGATGCATAGATCCACCTTAACATGTGTGGAGAAGCGCGGAGGTGGTTTAATGCCCAGTTGGCAATTTTGGACTAGGTGGAGGCCACAGGTCAGCAGACCTGGATTGAATGGAATACGGCGCTCAAGGAAGCGTCCCCGCGTGTCTATGGCTATCGAGAGATGCTGGATGCCATCTCCAGAGGGATGAAACGCCTTGACGAGACGTATAGTGAGTACTATCGAGAAGTCCAACGGCTGTGTCAGCGTTTCGGGACCCAGGGGACTGACGCCGTCTCCATCCTTATCGGAGGTCTTCCACGACATGAGCGGACAAGCGCGGAGGTGCTCGAATGTAGGACGCCCATAGACTTGTAGAACCGCTTCTTGTGCAAGTTAGATGCTCGTCAGGAGTCTGTTGGAGTCAGACATCCTGTTGGACGTGGTACCGCTTTAACTGGAGCTTCATGATGTCGAGGAGTCGAGGGGCAAGCTACCACGTCCAGAGGTACAAGGGCAGCTCATCATGAGAAGTGGGCAACGAGAGCAGGGGAGTATCCTCGATGCTTCAATTGCCATGAACGGGGGAATCTTGCAAAGGATTGCACAAGGCGCTATTCGGAGAACCGATGCCGCTACGGAGGGACACTTTGTGATGAACTGTCCGAGGAAGTTGGCGGAGGCAAAATATACATCTAATTATTAAAAAATCGTGAATTTTATTGAAAAATAACGATGATGCCCCTCTCACAAAACAATTTCTATAAGCATGTGAGATATTATTCTTGATGCTTTTAGTTGATTCCTTATTTTCTAAAATACTCTTCAAAGACTAGATAATAATTCAATAATTCAAATATTTTATTTATTTGGTAAATAATGAAATTCAAACAGCTTCTGCAAATCCAATCCGGTTATCACCAAGATCATATTCGGAATAGTATTTTCGTAGAAATACGTCTCCAAGAATCCAAAGAGAACTTCCACCTTCCACAAACCCGGAAATGCAGTAGACTTGGTTATTTTCTTTGATCTGAAATTATGTATATAATAGATTTTAAATTGAGAAATTCACAAAGTTCGCTATTAGTTTAATATTACCTTGACTACATAATCCTCAGGGTTCAAGACGAATTTTTTACCACCAATAACTATATCTACGTCGGGTAAAGATCTCAAACTGCTACAATCAAAAGAGTGCTCTCCCACATTAGCATTATATTTAGCACCAAGAGCCTAAAAATTACAGAAAAAGGTAGAGAGATTTGAATATTGAAAATAAATTACTGTTTATAAGAAGTAGAAAACAACTTTTACAACAATCCAAACTAAAATGCTGAAATATAATTTCTTTTCAGAAAATGGTTGGGGAGCTTGACAGGAAATTCATTGGTCTCTATTATACATGTATATAAAGTCAATATAAAAATATAGTAAATAGCACCCCACGCTTTTTTACAATAGAATTGTACTCATTATATTTCAAAATTATTTTTGTACATTTTATTTTGCATTCTCATCAAAGCCTGTTTTTATTTTTTTGAAGCAATTCATTTAGGTACTTATTTTCAGTCACGCAAAGTAAATTAGTTATAATCAAGATTTCCGATTCCTTATCATAAGTTTATCGATAGACACCTATTCGTTCAATGGCATTCCTCGTAACCTTGCTTTCTCATTCATTGCATCTCCTCTACATGGAACTCTCCCTGTATCAAAAAGTTTCAACAATGTGACCTCAAGCATAACCTCTTGATGAGCCCTCAATCAAATTATGAATAAACTTACCTTATTCATAAAATTATAATGGAGGTCTATAAGCTTGTTATTCGGCGAAACTCCAAAAACTACGTATATTCATAAACGTTCAATGCCATTATTATAACTTATTGGCAATACAATTATCTCTGTTATTTGATCAAAGCGGCAAGAAGACAGGAAATAAGGAGAATAAACTTCCTATGCTTCTCTACGTAGCCACATGAGATTACCAAGTTGCATTTCATAGCGTGGCCTCGTGTACGACGAACATTGACACATAGTAATGTTCTACGAGTCCGCGGCTGGCTAGATCAAATAACACAGGTATTTGTTTTGCCAATAGAAAGTGGAACCTCTAAGAGAGTAACAGAACCGAATTCAGCTGATTTTTGATTGACGGCTCATCAAGAGGTTATATTTTGAGTCACATTTTTGACACATTGATAGAAAAAGGGAGAGGGCGAAGGTGTCGCGAAAACGCTGCTATATCACTGCTCGCTGCTATCAAATCATTGTCAAATATAGGTACCTAGTTTGTTTCATGAACGATGGCTATTGCCTGCAGTCATTCAAGAACTACGTAGATCACGCTTCTCATCGCATCTAAGCTACAACATAAGTATTTCAAGCTTAAAACCATGATTGGGCACTGCTCGTATGTCCGAAGGCAACGCAATCCTTATTTCATAGGCGACACAAAGTCAAAGTGACATTTCAGAGTATTCAGATGAATAAATTTAAATTTTATGGCTCCAGTAGGAGATTTGTATATTATATTTTTGCTAATGCAAAGATTTTTTTAGTTACAATAATTGGTACCTACTAAAAAAATCTTTCATATATTTGATTATTTAATCAATCGATGCATTTTTCTCCCTAATAATATGAATTTTCTTAAAGCATAGTATATTTATGAGCATCGCAAGTAGTGACCATCTAAAACCTATTTTAAGGGATTTTTGACAGACGGAGGACTTATACAATTCGACTGTCTGTTTTTTTTATATTTGTTCGCGCGTCGTATATAGTAAAAGTACTCCAATTTTGATGATTTTCGATTTATTTGAAAGACGATACTTGTCAAATGGTCCTACATTCATAGGAATTCTAATCCGAAATCTTCTTCCTTCTGAAAACCGCCCCCGAAAAGGCTGGAGGGGGTAAATATTCTCGAAAATCGAAAATCTGAGGTGTTATAATTAAGGATAGGACAATATCGGGAAACGTTTAAAACGAACATTTTTTCAGAAGTACGGTTTTCGAGTTACATTCATGTTAAAATCTCTCATATGTGTATTTTCGATTTTTGGAGGGGGCGATTTCATTCGAGATCTGAAAACCTCTAACATATTAAAGACAATATTGGCAGCAACATTTATATTGAAAATGTTTTCCTTAGAGTTACGGTTTTCGAGTTAAGCGGTGGTAAAATGGTTAAATCTAAAATACTTGTTCTGAGATCTCTACATAATAACAAATACAAGCAAAGAATATACGTTGGTGATAGGATAAGTACTATCTTCTTTGGTATTAGCGAACGTTCAACGATTTTCGTGACTGATATTGATGTTACACTTAAAAGTGTGAAATAAATATTATTTTTTTTAAATTGGACCCTCCTTATTAGTTGGTGCACTGAAAAATATGAAATAATATTAATTCTATTGGTGCTGGTACTTTTGAAGTTGGTGCCATTTTTTTAAAATATTTATTATGAATAAGACTGTGAACCTGTAATAAAGATAAGAATATTTTATTTTATCCCGGTGATCCTGGTCTGGATGGTAGGATAAAGTTATTAAATTATTTCGTTGTCATCGGTCCTTGATACAAGAAGACATTTTTAAATCAATCTGACATCTATAAGATGTGAATTATACGTTGAAAATGCTAATCAAAGCTAATCAAATCGAGTTTAAAATATCTGCAATTATTGGAATCTATGAATGCAGTTTGTGAGCAAAACAATAATTATTCGGATTATAGAGCGTTTTTTCCTATTTTTAATCCATTATCTTGGACAGTGGAGTGTGATGGCATCAACTGCGTTCCGATACGAAACATTTACCAAGGTGTTTCTAATCTTTGACCAAAGATTAGATACACCACAAGATAGAGACTTGATCAAACGCTGACCAATTCATCAGCTCAAAATGGCGTTTGTTAATGAAGTCTCTGTATACTGGTCAGCAGACTGGACTGAATTTGTGAATAATGAATGAAGTTTAATGCCAATCTTGTTAAGTTTTTGATTTATTTTGATTGAAAATACCTTGTTCAGGTCACGAATATCTTCATTAGGACCATATATTAAGCTTGTGCCTGTATCAGCTATAACTTGGCAGCCACTTGAACAAACAGTTTTTGAGTCGCTTGTAATTTCATCAACCTTGAACTGCCAGTATCGCTGTTGTGTGATGTTAGTGTAGAACAGATCACCCTTGTAATACATGGGGTCGGAACCGCCAAGAAACAACTCTCCACCATTGGAGCTGCCATCATCCCTAGAGAAATAAATGAACAAATTGCCATACAGTAAATTTGGAGATCTCGTTCCCTATAGTAATATAATATCGAAATATGAAATATATGTATCGGGTCGCCATATTAAAGATGCTTGTGTGAATTTTAGGTTCTGCATTAATCTAAGTAGATATAATATATTGTCATATTTGTACAAAAGCAATTATCTTTTGCGCACTACTGTTGCAGTTAAGCTTACCTAAATTATGTGAAAGGCACAGGATTCGCAGCTAATGAGAATACTTTCTGATGTTTGAATACATAACACTTAGAAATCTTTTATTTATCTGCATTCATATTTATGTAACTATGTTTCTAATTCTATTTAAATCTGTCATCTGCTAGGAACTTTGGTGAATTTTTTTTAGACCTTTCAACGTATTTAAAGTTTAGTTAGGTATACATATAATAATGTTTGGAAATTGTCTAATCGAATTATCGATGTAACTGTATTGGCTGGTACTTGATCCATAGTAGGAAAACTACAATTAAAGCACTATACCTATTAATATTAAGTAGAAATTTTAATATAGTGTTTTGATGAGTTTATATTCACATTATATTTACATTTGATAAAGGTACAGAGTAGTACTCCGAAAAAAGTGTCATGTATTAACAACATAATAGAGCAAATTTTAATATACTGTTTTAATTTTCATCGATTTTTCATTTAAATCATTGAGTAAGAGAAGAAAGAACGTCAAACCCGTCATAAAATTTATGCCAAATTCGATACAAATATCTCTAGAAAAAATGCGTCTTTGAGCATATAGACGTGCGCAACAAACCTTTCAATCCATCTATGACGTAATTCTGGTTACTCAAATAGACTATAGTGATTTACAAACATGCATTTGTTTTAATAATAATAATAATCGAGTTTTATCTCTACTCTCTGTAGTAACTGAACAAGAATATGAAATGTGAATTTTGTGTGAATGAATGCTTGTGGACGTTTCTTATAATTTTTGTGTGTTTTTGTATGCCTCTTACAGAACTATGTTAACGAGAAATAAAATATTACCTACCTATAATGTTAATAGAATGATAAAAGCAGCTTCTTAAATCAACTTACTACTAAAGTTTTAGATTGATACTTAAACTTTAAATCCGGTCTAAAAACTGTAATGTCGTTATGGCGAATAGAGATTATATTATTGTAATCTATTATATGACTTACTTGCTTAAGTAAAATGAAAATACTGGTTTATCAACGACATTTTGTTTCACCATATTATAGAAAACAGGATCTTGCTCAAATTCTGCTATTGCTTTATACGCCAAACCTAGAATACCATCAAATTTTCCAGTGACAAAAACTTGCCCACGTTCTATGAGAACTTCACCCAAGTATTGGTTTTTGACAGTCAATCCTGCAATCTGGATAAAAAAGAATGGGGAATGAATGTCATTTGTACGAAATACCAATTCAAGCATTGACTGACAATATTTTAAATGGATTTCATCACTTACCGATACGGTATCTTGGGACAAGAAACCAGATACTGGGCCACTACCGTATTGAATAACAAATCTTTTTCCATCCTTCTCGTATGTTGATGATTTAGCTGAACTATATTTTCTATGTACCTCTATGGAAATACAGAAATTAATACATTTTATTGTATTATAAAGACCCTAGATTTTATATATACATGATAAGGATGAGAAAGCATTCAACATATATATATTTTTACAAAAAAATAGGACGCACTTTATTAGTTAGTATTAGGTTTACCGAAAAACACCAAACCAAATAACGCTGATGCTATAATTGCTGGCAATGCTGCAGTTGTAGATAAATAGAAGACTTTTGGCACCAATTTCAAAATTACCAGCAATAACGTTGGTACTATTTTTTAGTTAAAAATATGTTGGTTTTCTAAATAGTCATGAAAATTGTTCACTGTTCAATTATATTAAGTATTTTTCAAATGGAAAATATCCAATTTAAATGTTACTGTTATGGTAACTTTTCTCTAATCCTGTCAGATGATATTTTCAATTTTAGAAAAAACTTGCCACATCCACCTAGTTTGAGGATATCTTTTATGAGGAAGAATATATTTTTGACAAAAAATGGCAATACCTATCTGTCAGCATTCCTCTTTCTAATGAAAAATAATTATCTTATGATTAGTGCACACTTGCTATGCAAAACGCGCAAACACACATAAAAAAGCGAACTGTCAGATGATTTGAACACCTCCTCCATTTTCGATCGGCCAAAAACAAATACAGAGTCGGTTTGATAGCGACAAATTGAGCAATTTAATGCTGTTTTAAACGTTTTTACATTCATTCAATAATAATAATAATAATAATAATAATAATAATAATAATAATAATAAAGGCCTTTATTTTTAGGTGTATTGTGATACATACATTATAATGATAAGGTATATTAAAGCTATACCTAAAAACCGCAAGGGGGAGTTCGCTTATAACATAAAGCGCTCTTTCATTCAACCCTTGATACTAACGAGAGCTTGTTTCAAATATCTACAAAAAATAAAACTACACTAAATAACTAACATATATCATTTGCATGTGGCAAGTGCAGCAGAGAGTGATGTTATAGATGTGATAGTAATATTAATAAAAACAATGGTATTAACAGTATTGTTGAGTTAATATCATATATACATTACACATGGTATATTCATGACGTACAAACTTGGAGTCTTCTTCATAGCCTGCTTGAATTTTGAAGGATTATAGCTTTTGAGATGGGGAGGAACAGCATTGTAAATTTTGTAAATATTGTATAAAAACTGGTGCACTGTACGAAAAGTGGGATAAAACTATAGAATCACATAACATTTTCTTAGTAGCTATGCTTAACTCAGATCGGTGTGGGTATAGTAGTTTTAAGGCCAGATATGCCTTTCTGATTTACTGCGCGATATGCTCACGAAATCTCAGTGTATCGTCTATAATGACGCCAAGGTTGTTAGTACATGTCTGTGGCGACAACTTTGTATTATTTACCCTAACAGAGATATCATCAGCTACAGCTGCACGGTCTCCGGGTTTCCCAAAAATAATGAATATCTGAGACAAGTCACTATTAATTCTCTTCTCCGCCATTGGCCAATCACTAACAATAAAAGAATAATATACTTGCATGCCGTCCGCATACACATGCGAAGTGGAGAATTCTATGAAGTTTGGAAACTGACTGGTATAGATGGTAAAAAACAAAGGACCTAATATAGAACCTTGCGGAACACCAGTAGTAACATGTCGTGCACGAGATAACTTTCCATTTAACCTAACACGTTGCAATCGATCAGTTAAATAAGATCTTAATAACATTACGACTTCATGGGACATACCACAAGAACTGAAGATAGCTATTAAAACATCATGATTTAATGTATCAAATGCCTTGCTGAAGTCCAGTGAAACAACAGAAGTACATTTACCTTCATCCGTGGAACGTATTATATCATCTGTCACATTTAGCAGTGCAGTCGTACAACTGTGGTTAGGTCGGAATCCAGATTGTTTGAGTGATAAAATATCATTATCGTTCAAATAGCACCGTATCTGGAAATCAATAGTTTTTTCAAAGAGTTTAGATATACCAGGAACCATATTGATCGGCCGCAAGTCTGATAATTGTATTACGTTTTTGGTTTCAGGAATAGGGCACACTAACGCAGTTTTCCAACATTTTGGAAATTTACCTTCTAGAACGACTGAATTTACAATATGAACCAATAGCGACAGTATATATGGAACACAGTTTAATTAGTTTAATACTAATACCATCTGCGCAGGCTGAAGTGTTTTTTATTTTGCTGAGTGCAGTTACCACATCATTTTCTGTTACTAAGTGTGGATTCATGCAGCACAAATTAACGAGTAACAAGTAACAATTAACAATTACAAATAGCAAGTAAAAGTTGAACTTCTTATTTTTCAATGGGAGTGTTCATGCAGCCAAGTAACAATTATCAATTAACTAATAAGAAGTAGAAGTTGGCCAACTTTTAACTTACCCTTACTTTTATTTAACGAGGTGAACGCGGATTGGTCAGGCCGATGATATAAATAACCTCACTTTTTGAAATATTTGTGTATTTCTTTGGGTACCTCGAAAAATGATTCGGTATCTTCCATTTTTATTGAAAATTTGGAATTCTAAACACTTGTTTTCAGTTATCCAGCGGGGACAGAGGTTATTTTGTAAATGAATACCGCGGATGTCAGACATGTTTGCATGCTTACTTTTTACTTCTTAATTTGAGTGCATGGATGCTACATTTTTATATTTGTTAATTGATAATTGTTATTTTATACTTTTTACTCGATAATTCTTACATGATGCTGCATGAATCCACACTAAGGTAAAACTGAATTCTGAATTACAAATCTTATTCTGTAGATAATGTTGTATTAGATTATTATTAGCTGTTATATCAGGAATACTGGAAATGAAGTGATTGTTTATGAATTCGGCATTTGCAAGATGATTAGGAATATTTATTTTATTGTTGTAAGTGATATCAAGGGCTTTCAGTTCCTTCCAAATAGATATCTGATCATTAGAGCGCACAACACTAGTAAAGTAGTTTCTTTTAACTTTAGAAATATGGTGATTCACTAGATTTTTTAGGTCTTTGTAACTATTCCAGTTTGTCGCAGTTGTTTTTTTTCTTCTGAATTTGCATTTTTCCTTGTCCCTTATTTTCATTACAGATTTAATATCATCATTAAGCCATGGAGACTTGCTTTTGGTTATTCTACACATTTTGAATGGCATATGTTTATCAAAAATATTTTTTACAAAAAATTGGACCGACGTTATTAGTTGGTGCACTGAAAAGTATAAAATAATATTAATTCTATTGGTGCTGTTACTTTTGAAGTTGTGCAGTTGCAGGTAAATTGATAACTTTTGGCACCAACTGCACAAGTCCCAGCACCAATAGAATTAATATTATTTTATACTTTTCAGTGCACCAACTAATAACGTCGGTCCAATTTTTTGTAAAATATATTTATTTCACACTTTTGAGTGTAACATTAGTCACGAAAATCGTTGAATGTTCACTAATACCAATCAAGATAGTACTTATCCTATTACCCACGTATATTCCTTGCTTGTAGTTGTTATTATTGAGATCTCAGAACATCGCTGCGGAAATACGCTTGAATATTTTAGTTGTTACCATTTTAACATCGATTTTACTCGAAAACGGTAATCCTAAAGGAAAAATGTTCATTATAAATGTTGCTACAAATAATTATGTCTTTCATGTACTGCAAACAGATTTTCAATTTTCGACAGAAATCGCCCTCTCCACATAGCGAAATATAAAATGTCTCTATGTCGAAAACCGTTACTCTTTTGAAAAAATGTTCAATTTAAACGTTTTCGGATATTGTCCTTTCTGTAATTATACCAACGCAGATTTTCAATTTTCGAGAAAATTTGCCCTCTCCACCCCCTTCGGGGGCGGTTTTCGGAAGGAAGGAGATGTCGGATTCCCGTTTTTATGAATATGGGACCATTTCTCAAGGCTCCTCTTTCAAATGAATCAAAAATCATCAAAATCGGACAACGATTACTATATGAAAGGGGCGCACAAACCAAAAAAAAAGCACACAGTCGAATTGTATACCTCCTCCGTTTGGGGTTCGTCGGTCAAAAAGGTTTAGAATGCGCTCATTAAACACGTTTAACTTTTCATCTATGTCACCAATATAACAAATACCTTTTAAAGACGAGCTTTCAAGATCTTCAAAAATGCTTCAATGTTAAAATTTCTGATGTTTCTGAATGTAAAGTTAAAAGATTCAAATTTTTATTTTTGATAAAGAAGTTCGTGATCGGAAATATCATACCAGTAAAGGAAATAAATCTTATGAAAAGATTATTTCTAGAAATGTCTCATATATCAAAAGAACCTAATAAGTACATTAAATTAAAAAAATACATTGATGGTTTCAGTATAATGTACACCTATTTACTGCAATTTATTCAAAATAATACATAAATAAATTATTATTAATACCTTGTACAAGTACCATCACCAATAGAATTAATATTATTTTATACTTTTCAGTGCATCAACTAATAACGTCGGTCCAGTTTTTTGTAAAACATATTTATTTCACGCTTTTGAGTGTACCTAACATTAGTCACCAAAATGGTTGAACGTTCACTAATACCAGTGTAGTACTTATCCTATTACCCATGTATAATTCTTTGCTTGTAGTTGTTATTATTATTGAGATCTCAACGCATCGCTGCGGAAATACGCTTGAGTATTTTAGTTGTTACCATTTTAACACCGCTTTAACTCGAAAACCGTAACTCTAAGGAAAAAATGTCCATTATAAATGTTGCTACAAATAATTATATCTTTCATGTAGTATCGAAAAATTTTGAATTTTCGAAAAAAATTGCCCTCTCCACATACCAAAAATACATATTTAACATGCGTCTATCTCGAAAACCGTAACGCTTTTGAATAAATTTTCAATTTAAACGTTTCCGGATATTGTCCTAACTCAGATTCTCGATTTTCTAGAAAATTCGCCCCCCACCCCTTCGAGGGTGGTTTTCGGAGGGAAGGAGATTTCGGATTTGCGTTTTTATGAATATGGGACCATTTCTCAAGCCTGCCCTTTCTAATGAATCCAAAATCATCAAAATCGGAGCTCGTTTACTACATAAAAGGGGGGCACGAACCAAAAAAAAATAAAAAAAATAAACCACAGTCGAATTGTATACCTCCTACGTTCGGGGTTCGTCGGTCAAAAATCGGGAATAAATACATTCAGGTGCAAAAATAGGCTTTTGGTAAGTCTCATAGCTTGTTTATTTTCATTCTAATTTTGCACAGTTAAAGGTAGATAGAAGAGTTTTGGCTCGAACTAACAATGTCGGTCCTAGTTTTTGTAAAAACGTTTTATTTCACGATTTTCAGTTCATCAAAATTTTTGAACGTTCACTTATACTAAGGAATATTTTTTGCTTATGTCTACTTATTATTATTATGTGATCTCAAAACATCGCGAAAACATACTTATTTCAGATTTTACCACTGCTGTAACTCAGAAACCGTACTTTTTTAAATAAATTTCCAATATAAATGTTGCTGGATATGGCCTCTTATTAAATTTGTCTGTCTAAAATTTTATAATTTCTAAAAAAATGTCCCCGCCGCTTTTTGAGGTCAGTTTTTTGGGGAAGGTAGTTATAAGGTTGCAATATAATCCTAATTTAAAACACCTTATGCAATAATATTGTAGCCATTTTTTTACATTTAATTTTTGACAACATGTCATTATGTGCATTGTTTAATTTTTTTGATTGAACTGAACTTGTCACGAAAATATTCAAGAAATGTTAGTTTTTGACGAGTTGGTTTACCGCGATCGGGTATTCTCGCAAAATGGTTAAAACAGAAAACGTTGGCATCAACAAAATGGAGTGGCAACATGTTTACCGGCCCCCGTATCATGTAAAATTTAGCAACCAGTTGTATCAGTTTTGCCACTTTCTACATGTAGTCCATAAGACCTTCTCTATTAAATATTGGATAAATAAGTGAAAACAGCTATTTTATAAAGAACCCCCCGGTTCTCAACCACATGGCGCATGGCTGGGACATGCTTGGTAGGCGATTCAAAAATAGCGAAATAGTTCCCCGGTAAATTATTAGTCATGAAAATAGTTCATTGTTCAAATATATTAAGTAATTTCCTAATAAAAAATGTCCAATTTAGATGTTACTGTAATGGTTATTTTTTTCTAATCCTATCAGATAATAATTTCAATTTTTGATAAAACTTGCCACAACCACCTACTTTAGGGGTAGATATCTTTTATGAGGAGGAATATATTTTAGATAAAAAAATGGGAAAACCTATCTATCTACACTCAAAAAGATAACAGTCTAGTTTAGCGGCTTTTGAAATAAAAGCCATAAAAATCAAATGTTTGCTAAAATAGATGTATGTTAACCTAACTTTTGATAAAATTGAGGCGGAAGATGCTATTTTTGACAGACGAACCCCGAACGGAGGAGGTATAAAATTCGACTGCGTGCTTTTTTTGGTTTGAGCGCGCCTTTTATATAGTAATCGTACTCTGATTTTGATGATTTGTGGTTCATTTGAAAGAGGAGGCTTGAAAAATGGTCCCATATTCATAAAAACGGATATGCGAAATCTTATTCCTTCCGAAAACCGCCCCTGAAGTGAGTGGTGGGGTAAAATTTTCTCGAAAATCGAAAATCTGAAATCGAAATCGAAATAATTCAAGATAGGACAATATCCGGAATCGTTTTCGAGAAAGAGGCATGTTAAACTCCCAAATATATGTATTTTTGCTATGCGGAAAGGGCTATTTCTTTCGAAAATCAAAAATCTGTGTAGACTACATGAAAGACCTTATTATTTGTAGCAACATTTATAATGATCATTTTTTCCTTAGAGTTACGGTTTTCGAGTTACAACGGTGGTAATATGGTAACATCTAAAATACTGGATAATAGTATAAGTACTATCTTCATTGGTATTAGTGAACGTTCAACGATTTTCGTGACTGTTGTTACACTCAAAATTGTGAAATAATTTTTTTCTACAAAAAATTGGACCGACGTTATTAGTTGGTGCATTGGAAAATACAAAGTAATATTAATTCTATTGGAGCTGGTACTTGTGAAGTTGGTGCCAAAAGTTCTCAATCTAACTCCAATAGAATTAATATTATGTTGTATTTTTCAGTGCACCAACTAATAACGTCGGTCCAATTTTTTGTAAGAAATATTTATTAATGATTTGTTATTAAAAAAAGGGGAAAATGGTGTTCTTAGTATTTATGACTTTTAGCTGGAATTTTCGATTTGGAAGTTTCTTTTAAGTCCCAAATAGCTTATAACCATCCTTATATTCTATTAGACAGTAACATGCTTCAAAATAAGCACAAATACGCGTAAAAATAGTAAATTTAAGTTCGCGAAAAAGTAAGGTTAAACAAATTGTTGATTGATTTATGTAGTATATTCACAGTATAAAGAACTCTTTATACTGTGGTATATTGAACTTTCAAGTGCTATTATTATCAATGTTGCTAAATCTGTCAGTATATCTTTCGTAGTATTAGATTATTTTATGAATTCCATTTCCAAGGATATATGCTTTAGAAAAAAGTAAGGACATTATTTTCAACTAAAGCAATCACTAAATTCATATTTTCGAAAGCCTGAAGACAAAGTTCATTACTTTCGTCATCAAAAGTTGCCATAATATCGTATCTTTGCTGTAAATCAAGTATTTGTGAAAAATAAGTTCTTAGTAAATTTTAAACATGGAACTAGACCATCAGAAATTTAAAATCTCACCACTTGGTTTTTGCTTTCGTTTTTGAATATTTAAAAAAATGTTCAATATGGCAAACATCATATTGGTAGTTTCGGCAACATTGGAATTGACAGTTTTACAACATCAAGAATCACACATCACGTTTTTGTAGGTACACACTGTGACATAAAATTCAAGCCCATGATTTTCTCTATTTTTTGATCGACGAATAACTTAGACCTTACACCGAACGGAGAAGGTATACCATTCGACTCACTGCTTTCAAAAACTGAAAATCTATGGGTGCCACATGAAATACAATAATATTTAAATCAACATTTATAATGAACATTGTTTCCTTAGATTTACGGTTTTCCAGTTATGCGGTGGTAAACAGGTTAAATCTTAAAATACTTATGCGCAATGTGCATTTCCGCAGCGACGTTCTGAGATCTCTACATAATAACAAGTACAAGCAGAGAATATACGTGTGTAATAGGATAAGTACTATAAACTTTGGTATTAGTGAATGTTCAACGATTTTCATGACTAATGTTACACTCAAAAGTGTGAAATAAATATTTTCTACAAAAACCTGGACTGATGTTATTAGTTGTTGCACTGAAAAATACGAAATAATATTAGATACATAATTCTATTGGTGCTGGTACTTTTGAAGTTGGTGCCAAAATTTATCAATTCAACTACAATTGCACAACTTCAAAAGTAACATCACCAATAGAATTAACATTATTTCGTATTTTTCAATGTACCAACTAATAAGGTTGGTCCAATTTTTGCAAAAAATATTCATTAAATGGAATAACCTATATTTTACATCAGATTCAAAAATCTCTAGGTACACGTTTAAGTAATACCAATAGCTAAAAATTACTATTATTGAGTTATTTCAACTCTTAATACTACTACGATTTGATAAAGTTAGCCATGACTGTCTGGTCTGTGACAATCGACAGCTTAAAAAATACACACTAAATATAAAATAATCTATATATATATATATATATATATATATATATATATATATATATATATATATATATATATATATATATAATGATGAATTTTTAATGATTGGGGTTGCAGTCAAAATGCCAATAAAAATTAAAACTCTTTAATCAATGTCGAGCTTTCGGTAACGCTTGTTACCTTCATCGGGACAAACTAAAATAACGAACAAATTAATTATAACAAAAAATATTAATAATATGAACTACTTACAATCGTGAGATTAATGAAATTTACCAGCTACAAACATTTGTTATTATGCATTTAACTTTATGATTGAACTTTTATGTTTCATAATTAAAAGTTACTATGGAATTACGCATACTAAGATCAATCTATGTATGTAGCTAATAAAAATGGAACACAATTCAGAAGTTAATCACAGGATATATCATTTAAAAAATGGATATAATATAAAAATATGGCATTATCTTGTATAATATGAAACTATATATTAATTTAGAGAAACATCAGATGGCACACTATGATAATTATCATTATATAATTTTAAAATATATGAGTAAATGGGACTAAGTCCATTTATATCCGAACGTTTATTCATAACATATATTTTAAAATTATATAATGATAATTATCATAGTGTGCCATCTGATGTTTCTCTAAATTAATATATTGTTTCATATTATACAAGATAATGCCATATTTTTATATTATATCCATTTTTTAAATGATATATCCTGTGATTAACTTCTGAAGTGTGTTCCATTTTTATTAGCTACATACATAGATTGATCTTAGTATGCGTAATTCCATAGTAACTTTTAATTATGAAACATAAAAGTTCAATCATAAAGTTAAATGCATAATAACAAATGTTTGTAGCTGGTAAATTTCATTAATCTCACGATTGGAAGTAGTTCATATTATTAATATTTTTTGTTATAATTAATTTGTTCGTTATTTTAGTTTGTCCCGATGAAGGTAACAAGCGTTACCGAGAGCTCGACATTGATTAAAGAGTTTTAATTTTTATTGGCATTTTGACTGCAACCCCAATCATTAAAAATTCATCATTAATTAGACAGTCAAGAATTTACAATTCATTATATATATATATATATATATATATATATATATATATATATATATATATATATCAATTACAAAATTTTGATGGCTATGAAATCTTTCCTGTTTTTGGCTAATTTATTCTAAATTCACGATTTTTGCCTTGAAGAAGAGAATAAACATTCTCGAAAGCTCGGCTTCAATCAAAGAATTTTATTGAATATATGACTGCATCCCCAAGAACATCTTTATATATATATATATATATATATATATATATATATATATATATATATATATATATATGTATAATAATTAAAGAAATCTATTAGTTCATTAATGAATGAGATATAAAATATAAAAATAGGATGAAGCTCTACACCTTTATGCTTTCATTCAGTCGGATACAACCACGTGATCCGCTTCTAGTGGGTGGTTGTATCCGACTGAATAAAAGCATAAAGGTGTAGAGCTTCATCCTATTTTTATATTTTATATATATATATATATATAATAACGTGAATCATCTTGAATTGGGGATTTCTGCCGAAGTTTGAGTGGGGCTTAAAAAGAACACTGTATGCTGTCCAAGCTTTCGAATTTTATTTATTTTCTTTATCAAGGCTGAATAAAATAAAACACATATTAGTTTGGAGTGAAAAACAAACTAAGATATTGAACTTACATGGCATGTGAGGATTGAAATATTAAATTAAATAACACGCAGTATGTAACTCCTAATTTGTATAATTCTTTATAATGTTGAAAATTTTAACTGTACATTTGTTTTTATTTAAAATGTTTTTATAAGTGTGTAGTGTTATAAGGATGGAATTCCTGTCACTCGTAGTGATATGCCAATTTAATATTTCAATCCTCACATGCCATGTAAGTTCAATATCTTAGTTTGTTTTTCACTCCAAACTAATATGTGTTTTATTTTATGCAGACTTGATAAAGAAAATAAAAAAATTTCGAAAGCTTGGACAGCATACAGAGTGTTCTTTTTAAGCCCCACTCAAACTTCGGCAGAAATCTTCAAGTTGATTCACGTTATTCTAATAAATTACTGCCGTATTTCCACCTTCTTCATTTATATATATATATAGTTTGATTCTGAATTCTTGACTGGTTTATTATTTGATAAAATAGATTTTTGTTGGGGATGCAGTCATTTAATAAATAAAATTCTTTGGATTATGCCAAGCTTTCGAGAATGTTTATTCTCTTCGTCGGGGCAAACTAAAAATCGTTACAAGTTTTCTTAACCACATAATAGATTATTAATTAAAGTACTTACATTCGTGAATTTACATAAAATTAACCACAAACAGGAAAGATTTCATAGTCATCAATCAGAAATGTCATTAGTTATTTATAAATGTCATGGTAACGGCATATCTAGAGTTGAAAGTGTCTAGATATGCCGTTACCATGACATCTATAAATAACTAATGACACCTCTGATTGATGACTATGAAATCTTTCCTGTTTGTGGTTAATTTTATGTAAATTCACGAATGTAAGTACTTTAATTAATAATCTATTATGTGGTTAAGAAAATTTCTAGTTTGCCCCGACGAAGAGAATAAACATTCTCGAAAGCTTGGCATAATCCAAAGAATTTTATTTATTAAATGACTGTATCCCAATAAAAATCTATTTTATCAAATATATATATATATATATATATATATATATATATATATATATATATATATACAAATCATATATTTTATTTCTCAAGGCGTTTTTTTGTCGGTACACCATTAATTCCTTAATAATTCATCAAAATTCATGAATGAGGCATCATTTTAAAGCTTTCCATAACCGCTACACCGAAAAAATATACAAATCACTCACATTTCAATTGTTTTTCGAAGGCACAGCACCACGTAGAGAAAGAACACAGACCCTCAACCGTTTCTCGAATAATTGTCCATGACTCATGACGCACTATACGATACTAAATATACGGTGTGTACTTTAATTAACTGGGATAAGGTTAAAATGCAAATGTTATGCAGGGGTCAGCTAGTAATATATAATATAATAATATAATATAATAGAATTCTGTACATTAAAGATGTTTAAGAAAAAATAATATGGGGATCTTTATTAGAGCAACAGAAGCGATAACAACATTTTTTTGAATATTTGTCTTTATGCCTGTACGTACAAAACTACTGCATAGAATTGAATGCAATTTTCACCGATGTATTTATTACTAGGGGTCTAACATAAAATACAGTAATGTCCGCTTATAACGAACCTCAAGGGACCGACGAAAACGGTTCGCTATAAGCGATGTTCGCAATAAACGATAAATTGTAATACATATCAGATTTTTTTATTGATACAGACAGGTACATACATATATTTTTTCACCAAATATAAATTTATGTATTAACATCTTTTTAAGAAAGTAATTTTTTGTTTTATTTTCTTAAAATGAATATCATTAATATGTAACTCCACTTGGGCTAGTTAATCAAGAACATTTTGCGGAGTATCTAGTGACTGAAGAGAATTACGAACCTCATTGATATGTCGTAGTGCTTCTGCTGCAGTTGTAATTCGAATTATTTCCTGACTCACAGATTTTTCATCCTCATCTTCATCTTCCGCACCGTCATCAACAATGTCAACTGCATCGTTGCAGTCTTTTGACAATGTCATATTTATTAATTAATGTAAAAGACTTACGTATTTTCTTTGAAATTGCCTCGCTCATGATTATACGCCTCAAACACGAGTTATAGTATACAAGAAACACGCACAGACTATCAAAGTTACTGGAGCAACGTCTGCCGCGCCGGATCCATGTAATGGGTAGAAAGATTTTGGGGAATACCCTGCTGACTGGGTAAATTTCGTTTCAAGTTCGTTATAACCGAAACTTTTTATGATTATTTGAGGTTCGTTTTATCCGAAGGTTCGTATTAGCCGGGTTCGGTATTTGCGAAAAAATTAACACAGACTTAATAATACTTTTGATTCGTACTTTCAAATTGGTTCACTATAAACAAAAAAACGCTAAAAGCGGGTTCGTTATAAGCGGACATTACTGTAAAGGCTACATTTTATTGAGTCTGTCTGTATTCTTGTATGTTTGTACATGTATCAAGCAAAGACTACTAGGTACATAGAATTGAATGCAATTTTCACTGATGTATTGCTAGAGGTCCATCTTAGAATATAGGTTCCATTTTACCACGTCTGTCTGTATGTTTGTAGGCATGAAATTGAACGCGTACGATGTAGCGGGCAAAAGCTAGTCTGTAAATAAAATAATCAGACTAATTGACATAACTTTATTACGTAATGAATAACAGCAATAATTTGGAGGAGGAGGAATAGAGTGCAATTTTATATTTTTATGTATGTTTGTGCATTTTGCATAGTAAACTTGGATAGAAATAACTAACTTATAGATAATTTTTCACAAAAACTGGTATTTGCTAGCGACAAAAATGTCAGTCTGACCAGACAGTTGTAACTACTAGATACTTACGGCAAGCGATACTCATAAAGCTACATCTAGCTGATGGGACCCACAAATCTGAAGAACCAGTGTCAAAGATAACACTGAAATTCTGTGGGGGCGTTCCGATACTTATCTCTCCATAGTATGATAGCTGTAAGGAAAAAAAGCCATAAACTTTTATTGTTCCATACATCCAATTAAAAAGGAATTCATTTAAGATTACCCTTCTAGTTATAGAAGGCAATTTAGAGAATTGGAAAAAATCATGTTTGATTTATTAATGAAAATTTAGAGAATTGGAAAAAATCATGTATGATTTATTAATGAATATACGGATATCCTGTTTATCGAAAAAAATACACAGCATAATATCTTGAGAAAATGAAAAAGGACCATAGCTCATAGTCTGCAGAAAAACCTTAACGAAAACCATATGTATGAAACCATCTCTTCATGAAGAATTAGACTCATAGTGGACTAGATATCTTGATTTTGAAAAGCATGTTCGGTATCAAAAATGTAAGGGGTCGAATTTGTTAAATCAATGAAAAATACCAACAAAAATTTATTCTATTGGCAATGGTAATTTTGTAGTAGGTGCCAAGTCTACACACAACTTGTATTTTTTTTATCTCACACACTTCTTCAAAATTACCAGTATCTACCAATAGGATATATATATTTTTTCTATATCATATAAAAAAGTCGGTCCCAGTTTTTGTAAAATGAAATATAACTTGTATCTTTTTGTTATATTGTTTTGATGGATTAGTTAGTATAAATGAATAATTTTGAGAAGAAATGATTATCTCTCTAGATTACTCTAGAGCTTTTCTCATTTTCAACAACTATTCACTCTATATCATTACACGTCTAATAACTTACGTCTTCATAGTTTTTCAGATATTCTGGCGTTCCACTTCTATACTTGGTATGGATTAGTTTACGCGTCCTCTTTATGCTGGCTAGTGTTCTTGGTGTCTGAATCCTCTTTAGAGAAATTCTGAAAAAGAATAGCTGTGAGATATTTGTTACAAATTCAAAAATCTAGAACTTACCTAGAGAGGTCACAACTAACAAGTACTACTAAAAGGCAAAATACTGCCAATGAAATAAGCTTCATCGTGTTATCTTTTTGTGTTACTTATTACTAAGATGAAATAGGAATAGAAATAAACTTTCGGTGTTGAGTATATTTATTCACTTTTGAGCTTTTCAGTTGAGCGATGAACGAAAGAGATTAGATTGTTATCTGCTGGTCTGTCAAGACACAACCTATGTAGTGAATCTTTTGTTGATTTTGAATTACATCATACAAGGGTATTATCAATGAAACAAAATATCTTAGTTGACTTTTTTCAGATTCTCCATATTCATTTGAATAAAAGGATTACAAGTGAACTAACTTGCAGAGCTGAGAATATTTATGGATGATAGTCAGATCATCGATCATTTAAGTAGTAGCACGGTAAAATCGACCGTGGATCGCCCACATTATAAACTAATGAATCCCATCAAAAAAAGGAGGAACCTATATATACTTTGTTATTGCTTTGTGTAAAATTGGATTTTGTATCAAATATTAACCAACTGCCACCATTTAAAAACTTGCTAATTAATTAAGGACTTTCTTCATAGTGGTAAGCATGATAAGAACATGCCAGATCACCTTACAATAACTACTAATAGAGAATTTCAATTTAAGTAAGGCTATATTCCTATGATATTCATAGAGTTGGTTCTCTTATTGTGGTTTTATGCAAGATATTTCAAAATATTATAATCATTATCGTTATTATATCTATTTTTATAACGACTTTGAAGTAAGAAAAATGAATTTCGATGAAAATCTTATCAAATTATTGCTACATAATTATAAATGAAATGAAACCAGCTCGACGGCATATCTCTATTAATTAATCAAGTCACTATTTTAAAAATTATTTTTTTAACACAGCCGTATGAAATATTGAGTTGTTTTTCCTAGCTGGTTTTCAACAGATATTTCATTTTAGCCCAAGAAACGTATTTTGATCCATTGAATCTGTCTCTCTGTCATTCTGTGCCAAGATTATGTCGGGAACGAGTAAACCAATTTTGATACTCTCATTTTTCTACTGAAATTAACGATATCAGTGGAAATGATGACATTCCCGCCTACTTTTTTAAGGCTTATTGCGAATTGTTAAAGCATCTTTTGAGTTTGATTTTTAATCTTTTCCTAAGAGAAAATCGTTTTCCAAGCTTTCTCAAATAGGCAGAGTCACTCCCATATACAATGGCGGCAATAATTTCAATGTAAGAAACTACAGAGCCAAAACAGTCCCCACAGCTCTTCCGAACATATTTTAATTGGTAATATCTAACTAATCGAGTATACACTCAGGTGGACTTTGTTATAATAAAACAACAGCATGGCTTTATTCCGATTAAATCAACAATTAATAATTTATGCGCATTTAGTAACTTCGTTACAGATGGTATGAAGATTGGTGATCAAATATATGTTATATACACTGATCTGGCCAAGGCATTCGATAAAGATAACCACGAGGTTTTGATCGTGAAATTAAATGCATTCAGTATCACAAAAAATACTCTTGGTACAGTACTACAACATATCTTCATACGAATTCACTGCTATTCCTGGCATCCCACAAGGATCGATTTTGGGACCTCTTCTATTTGTGTTATTTATCTAAGACCTTTCTCAGTAGATATATCAAGCATTCTCAATTTATCCTATATGCTGCTGATCTCAAGCGGTTTAGAAGAATCGAAACCGAAAAAGACTCAAGAGGATCTCAGTAATTCTCGAAATACTTTTCAGTATCTGACCTATCTCTTAATGAAGCTAAATGGAAAATGTTGAGTTTCGCTAAAAGCTAGTCACCCACTGTCCACGACTATTTTATTAAAGGCACCAAATTGCAGAGAATCAATGAGATCAAAGACTTCGGTTTAATTTTCTGCAGTGTGTTCATTTTCTCTAGGCATATTGAAATCTTAGTATCTGAATGCACATGAAGAATAAGCTTTGTTTTAAGACCAGAAACGATTATTGAGAACCTTTTACTTTAGGAAACACAAGGTCTGGCCCTTGTTTATATCCTATTCCAGCCAATTACAAGAATTTGATATGCAACCATTGAAAGTCCGAGGTAAGTCCTCGAAAGTAATTTTTGTTCTTAAAATTCTTGAATCATTGAGATACTTGAAACTCTCGAAGTCATCGCTTTAATTGTATTCTAAATACCTATGTCTGAGAAGAAGAGACAAACTATTTCATGTCTCGAACCCATTGTCTCCTCTTTAACGATAGGTTTGGAAACTGAACTAGATATATTCAGTGTCACACAGGAACAACTTCTTCGAATGTGCCTGAATCTTCTCAAGCTACCTAATTTTTTTTATTGTTCTTAACTGTATTATTATATTTTTAACATTATATTGTAATTTTCATTTTATTATTGTAATTCTAAATGTATTATTCTATCCAATGATTTTTTTTGTGTTAAGGAAATTTGAATAACTATGCATCTTGTAAGAGGAAGTCATACTGGTCGTTGCTATGTATAAATAGATTTCTATTATTATAATCTTCATTGCTGCTCAATATCTGGAAAAACTTAAAACTGAAGTTGAAAATGGCTGTAACGACTTTAATGAAACTTTCAGAAGTATTCCCCTAGAAGCCTTTGAACTCATGCTCTATTAGGCATGTCGGACAAAAAGTTATGCTCGAATAAACTGTAAAATATTCTAGCTCTTTATTCATAATCTGTCTAAACGGTTCGATCTGCGTCAAAATTGAATTGAACCTTTTTTGTTTGTCTGAGTACGTTGAGAAAAATTTATGGTCGCAGGACTTGATCTTGATCTTCCCATATTTTTCAAAGTCTAATATATGTCAACAAATGTGCGTTTGTATTCGGTAACGTACTCAATGAAAAACTGATATACATAATCATCTGTCGTTGTGAAATATTCAACTATTTTGAAACTATTATAACAATGATTTATTTTATTTGCCTAGACTCACAAAGAAGGTTCCTTCCACGAACATAAATATTTTTTGATTAGTTTGTATTTAGTTTGATCATTACCATGGTCATGGTATTAAGATAGTAATACTCTTTTGACCTTATTATTATCTATTCTTATACTATTTTTATTATAGAAACCTAGGCCTCACGGTCAAAGTTTGACAAATTGTATATATAATATTTTTCAGAACTGAAGGATAATAAATAAATCCTTTTTTTATTTTGTTTGATCACTAGGAAAGCTTCTTCATACAAAAATGTACCTATGTAATAATCCAAATATGTTCAAAACCGAATTAGGTATTTATCATTGATTGACATCCATCATTGATTTTATCGAGCGGATATATTAAAATTATTATTTGTAAATTCTGAAGAGTTTTATAATAATTATTTTATTAAATCTAGAACATAAGGCTGCTGCGACCAATGTTAAAAATTTAGTCATATCTAAGTGTTCTCCATTGATGATTTTTTAATTAGTGATTTATTAAAACATACAAAACTACTATCTACTATATAAAAAAGGGTCTAGGACGATTCAGCGCCGCCGTTTCATTGCCGGGATGTTTCAGCATCGGCCGTTTCAGCACCGACCCATTTTATCGCCAAATAATGTCACAAATTAAATATTGGTAAAAATTATCCAATTTGGAAAACATTTGCAGTCTGGTTATTTGATTGATATTTTTAAGTATTCTGGAAAAACATATTTATTCAGTCCTTTAATTTTTTTATTGAAATTAACTTAACAACGAAAAAGCTACAGCAATAAAGACATACATATACATATATACATACAATAAAAATTAATTAATCAGTCATTTGGTGATTGTTTGCAATTCCTCTTAAATATTTCGCTTCTGTTCTGTTACCATATTCCAATACGAAGTATTCGTTCGCCTCCATCCCGATATTTTTTTAGTTTCATCGGTGGTTGATTACCGGCTACTAATTGTTCGTAGTAGGTATCCCGTCCCTTTTGCTTTGTAGCTTCCATCTTAATGGATAATGAGTTTTAGAAATAAGCGATAGGGATAATCTTTTCACCATTTTAAAATGTTTTGCTACTTACCTGGGTTGCCCTTTTCAATTATGGGTATTAAAAATTTGCATTTGTGACTACAATTCCACGTACTTTATTTGTTTGTCTATTCTTAACTTGCCACTAAATTTTGATAATTTCCTTAATCCTCGAAAACCATTAAAAATGAATCTATAATCCCGGTTACATTTGAGGTAATTTCTTCAAGACATGTTACCCAGTAATCAGTTTAATATATCTAACATTTGTTTAAGCATATCACATAAGAAACTAAACTAAAAATGTTTTCCATGAATCATATTCGTATACTAATAATTAATTTTTGATGATGAAGAAGTAATACATTTTTTGGCGTTGAAAAGGGCCGGCGCTGAAACGTCCCGGCGATGAGTCGGCGGGGCTGAAACGGCAGTGATATTAAAATTATAGTTGAATATCGAAATTACATTATGAATACAGTTTTTATGACATTCATGTTATTGTCCAGTATATTTTCCTGTTGGACAGATCTTAATCTAGTTTTGTTGAATGTTTTTATACAGTTCATAGTCTCAATATCACAGTGTGGTACCTTTAAACGGTATCTCCAGGATCTGTAAATTTTCTGTGAAAAGTGACGTATGCAATAAACAATGATCATTTTTTCTTTTAAGGGAGCCTTTATTATTTAATTTAAATTTATTTTCATGTAGAGGAAGATTGATTATAGTAATATTTGTTTGATATTTTGATAGTTATTAGTAAAGAGTGATCAAAAATAAGGAATAAAATATAGAAAGTGAAACAACGTCGAGAGTTTTTTTGAAACTGAAACCCTCCCTATTTTTATAATTATATCATATAAAGCATAAAAAATACGGGTAACTTTGTATGTATATTTCGATTATATGTATTTTTCAAAATAATTGGCAATTGAACATAATCTATGAAATAACTCGACATAAATTTCAAGTGGTTAGAAGTGGAACATGACTGCAATAGAAAATAATTATACCTATGTGTCAAAAAAAGTTAAGCAAGTGTCAAACAAATGTAAATATTATACTTATTTGTCATTTGCAATGATAATGTCGGGTCAAAGTTATACCAATAAATATACCTATAGATTATTTAAATTTATTTATTTTTATTTCCATAAAATCCTGTGATTATTCTGATTCTCATACTTATGTAGATAATACGAAATGTTGAATAGCCAATTATTTTGAAAACTAAAAATTTTCGGAATTGACATTTTTTATATAATGTTACCCCTTTTTTTATTGCTTTATATGACAACATTATAAAAAAGGAGGTATCCATTTGAAATATTATTTTTATTTTTAACTTTTGATCATTTTTGATGATTTCCTTTATATTAAAAATGATAATATATGTTGGTGTGCAAACGTCATTCTTTACATAAAATTTTAAATTTGTAGATAAAAGCGGTTGGTTCTAGGTATAGAACATTATTAAGCAAAAAATCTAGAAATGTAATTATATATAGGGCGTTCCATTTGAATCAACAAAAGTTGGCATATACTTCCGGTATAAATGGAAGTGCCAAATTCTTGGAAATATTCTAACCGAGTAGCCCCTATCAGCTTTAGTATAGCTCTCAATTTTTAAATTCGATTCGTTTCAAGTTTTTTATACATCAAACCATGCAGGGACACTGTGTACTGGGTATAGATATTGGTCCTATAATATTTGAAATTTCTGCCTATTCTTTGATATTCTTGTTTGTTTCATTTATTTTCTTATACTAAAATAGTTTAGGAAAGTTACATAGTTTATATGTGGCTGAGAGCTTAACGTGTTTTTTCGTACTAATAAAAAATATTTTTTACAAAAAATTGGACCGACTTTATCAGTTGTTGCACTGAAAGATACAAAATAATATTAATTCTATTGGTGCTCGTTCTTTTGGAGTTGGTGCCTAAAAAACTACAACGGCACAACTTCAAAATTACCAGCACCTATAGAATTAATATTATTTTGTATTTTTCAGTGCAACAACTGATAAAGTCGGTCCATTTTTTTTAATATTTATTTCATATTATCCATGGAAATTGTTGAACGTTCACTAATACCCAAAAATATATAGGTAGGTTTAGCTTGTACATAGCGGAAATGCGCAGATCACATATTTCAGACTTTACAATTGCGAAACTCGGAAACCGTGACTCTTTTGAAAAAATGTTCAATTTAAACGTTTCCGGATATGGTTCCCTTTCTAATTATCAAATCTCGAATTTTCGATTTTCGGAAAAACATATTTCAGACTGTAGCGCGGAAACGTATGATCATTTTTTAAAATGTCCAATTTAAACATTTCCGGATATGGAATTTTCATTAAATCTGTCGTCTCAGATTTTCAATTTTCGAGAAAAATTGCCACCTTCACCCCCTTTGGGGGCGGTTTTTAGAGGGAAGGAGATTTTGGATTTGATCTTTCTCAATATAGGACTATTCCCCATCTCTCCTTTTTCAAATGAAACAAAAATCGTCTAAATCGGATTACGTTTACTATGCTAAACACGCGAACAGCCATAAAAAAAGCAATCGTACAACCGTATTGTATACCTTCTCCTTTTTGGAAGTCGGTCAAAAAACACGTTTTTCGCGAGTGCCTAGCAACTAGTGCGAGCGGACTACCCATTCTGTGCCACAAGTGAGCGTTATCGATTCCTTATAGAACAATAAATATTTTTTACAAAAAATTGGACCGACTTTATTAGTTGATGCACTGAAAAGTATAAAATAATATTAATTCTATTGGTGCTGTTACTTTTGAAGTTGTGCAGTTGCAGGTAGATTGGTAACTTTTGGCACCAACTTCACAAGTACCAGCCCCAATAGAATTAATATTATTTTATACTTTTCAGTGCATCAACTAATAAAGTCGGTCCAATTTTTTGTAAAAAATATTTATTTCACACTTTTGAGTGTAACATTAGTCACGAAAATCGTTGAACGTTCACTAATACCAATGAAGATAGTACTTATTCTATTACCCACGTATATTCCTTGCTTGTAGTTGTTATTATTGAGATCTCAGAACATCGCTGCGGAAATACGCTTGAATATTTTAGTTGTTACCATTTTAACACCGATTTTACTCGAAAACCGTAACTCTAAGGGAAAAATGTTCAGTATAAATGTTGCTACAAATAATTATGTTTTTCATGTACTGCAAACAGATTTTCAATTTTCGACAGAAATCGCCCTCTCCACATAGCGAAAATAGGTATATTTGAGAATTTAAAATGTCTCTATATCGAAAACCGTTACTCTTTTGAAAAAATGTTCCATTTAAACGTTTCCGGATATTGTCCTATCTGTAATTATATCAACGCAGATTTTCAATTTTCGACAAAATTTGCCCCCTCCACCCCTTCGGGGGCGGTTTTCGGAGGGAACGAGATGTCGGATTCCCGTTTTTATGAATATGGGACCATTTCTCAAGCCTCCTCTTTCAAATGAATCAAAAATCATCAAAATCGTAGTACGTTTACTATATGAAAGGCGCGCACAAACAAAAAAAAAAAAAAAAAAAAAAGCACACAATCGAATTGTATACCTCCTCCTTTTGGGAAGTTGGTCAAAAAAGAGAGCAACAAAATATATTAGGCGGACCAATGGCTGAAATCATGTTTCCGAGACTCAAATGTGGAAATCTGTTTAAAATCGGACGCCGAAAGTTTTACACGATAACAAAACGTTCCTATGACAGCTACTTGGTGTAGCGGTGCGAAAGTAACAAATCCCATATTAGAATGTTACACAACTAAATATTTAAAAATATCACAGTTTGTGTGTAGGTATTACTGTGTTTAGCCACAGAGGCTGTTAATAAATAATATTTAATCCCATTACATTCTTCATTCTTATCATGACAAGCCCAACTATGTTGACAATGACATAGTTTTTTTAATGATAAAAACCAAATTCAAATATTTCCTCGTCGATCAGACCTGTTGAAATCACGCAACGAAAACTAGATCATAGCTCATATTCATATTTTGGCATACTTCTTATATGTATTTTATTTAAATTAGTCCTCATATTAAAGTAAATTATGTAGAACGAAGAACTTTTTAACAAAAATTAGGAACGACTTCATTTGTTGGTGCACTGAAACATACAAGATTATATTATTTTTTTCTATGACGGGAAAAAAATGACATTTTATCTCTGTTGACTGGTGACAAAGTATCACTTATTATAAAATAACTTTTTCCCCACGGTCCTTTTGTGTCGCTACTTTAACTGATTCTACTAACTCCGGTGAAGTAGAGAAATCTCGAAATCATACATTTTTTACAAACAAACATACTCTAAGTTTGCAGTTTTTAAATTAAATCCCATATTAAATTGAGGGATAATTGATTACTTTAAAGGTTTCCTTAGCAGCGCTGGACTAATTGCCGCTATAAGTACAACAGCCTACCATTTTACAACTTCAAATTTCACTTTCACTCTCACGATTTCTTGAATTTAATATATTGTAATATTTTTTCAATATTGAATCATCGCTTTTCCCGTCACAGAAAAAAAATGTGTATTAAACAAGAGAAGAATAATAGATTTTTGGTCTCGAGGTCATTTTGAAGTAGCTAGTGTAGTTACGGGTAGATGTAAGTCTTCAAAAGTACCAGCACCAGTAGAATTAATATTATTTTGTATTTTTCAGTACACCAACTAACAACGTCTTTTGTAAAAAAGTGCTTTATGTTGTTGAGTAAATCATTATATATACATCAAAATTGTTGAACATTCACCTACATTCAGAGATTTCAATACACACTTATTTCCTAGTTTACTATTACTCGGAAAATGTTTTCTTCTAATGCCCAATATAAATGTTGCCGGAAGAAGTATCTTCTATAATTTTTCAATTTCAAATATTAGATTTTCGAAAAAAGGCCTCCTCCACTTCCTTTGGAACCATTTTTTAGCACTTCTCTTTCATATAGAAGAAAAATCATCAAACTCTGAGCACGTTCACTATGCAAACCACGCAAGCGAACATAAAATAAAGCCGTTAGTCGAATTCTTTACTTCCCCCGTTTTCAAAGATAGTCAAAAATCATCAAAATCGGAGCAGGTTTACTATGTGAAACGCGCCAATGATTATAAAAAAGCAGTCAGTTGGCATACATCGAAATCATATATCTCCACTTCCTCCTCCAAGGCATATGACAAGGTTCCATATAAGAAACTTCTTCACAAACTAGAACATTTCAGAATAAGATGTCAGCTACTTATCTGGATCGTCGCGTTTCTCTCCGACAGTTTTTCCAAGGTAAGAGTTGTTTCTATTATCATCAAGTCAACTCAGAAGTTGCCAATGCTCGGTTTTGGAAATACAATAACAAGTCACGCTCATCCCTAGTCTGATCTTATTTTTGTGCGAAACCTGGAACATATCTCTGAATGTCGACTAATGGTGTTTGTTACATAGTAGCTCTACCAACCCATCAATCGTCTATATCTTGGACATCGAACCGATTTCCATTGACGAAGTAGAGAGCCACAGTGACCTTAGGCGTATTTTTAATAAAAAAACTCTCTGCTGCGAACCAAATGAAAGCCATAGTTAAAAGAGCCTGCAGTCGTAGTTTCCTACTTAACAAATCCTTCAACCATCCAAATAAAAAAATTCTTGCTGTCCAAATCTGCTCCCCTTATTTGATAGAAGATATCCAATTCCTTGAGAGGGTCCAACAAAACAATTTTTAGTTGTTAATATTTTTCTTCACATTTATTATTCAACTTTTTCATTTCCTACATATTATAAAAAAATTTAAACTTACAATTTTATTTTATTTTGCTCAATAGGCTAATGCCCCTGCTCTTTTTGTATATAAAATTAGTAAATTCAACTTGAACCTAAATAATTTTATTTGCATTATTGTGAAGTATAGATTCTATTATATTGCGATTGTTATCACGACAAGTTTTCTACAAATTACTATATATTCGGGTCAGTACGAATCTACACTGTTTTATATTTTGATGTCAAGTGATACCTGAAAGATTTTTCTCCATTGATAGAAGTAACATTGAGTAGCATTGTCATTCTATTACATTTCACCTCATACAAGACTGGAGCGAACTCAATTCCACCGACGACCTAGAATCTATATGCGATAATAATTAATAAAGAAATTAAATACATAATATGTCGAAACTAGGTATTATTCTATCGAAAATGATATTGAAACAGAAGAGTAAAACAATGAAACTCGCGTGACAATATTAAGTATAGGTATACATAAATATTGATATATTTCTATCAAATATTGACCAACCAGAGTGATAACATAATTCTTGATATAATATTTCTATTATATCAAGAATTATCATAGAAGTTATCCTTTTCTATTTGATTAAGGATATCCATTTTTTAGAGGACGCTCAAATTTTGTTGATAGAGCTTAGTAATCAATATTCCCATACAAAATACGATTCTGTTCACTGTGTTTTCTACTTATAAGGTAATACACTCAAGGAAATTATCAACAATGAATCGTTCAAAATATATAATTTTATGACCACCTAAGTTGCGCAGATAATATTTTAAGTAGCTACTACATTGTCAGTTCTCTGCTCAAATTTAGTGACATTTTTCAAGATAAAGAATATACCTACTGTTGTTTTGCATCAGATGTGTACCAGTTCAAGTACAATAAGAAGACAGGTCTAGGTACTAGCCCTTGATCTATCATTATATTGTGAAAGAAAATGTTGTAAACAGCGAGCTCTTTCTATCCAAACGGAGCTTTCTTTTTCTTTGGCAGATTTTAACAAAAAATATCATATTAGAAAGAAAAAACAGTTTTTTATACGTCGAATTTACCAGTATGAAGATTTGCATCCCAGAGAGAGAGAGAGCGAAGACAAGGCCATGAAACAGGGAAATCTGGTATATGAATGAATAAAAAATATAGGAAAAGTTTGAGCAGGATTCTGGGGACCGAGATGCCCAGATTAATTCTGCCTTAGATTGGAAGAACATGATACTGTTTCGAGAACGATGGCAAGAAAAGCAAGACCCTTTGGAACTGATCGGATAGCCCGGTGGCCTTGTGGACATTAGAAAAACCCAAAACAAACTTTAAACTAGTTGAAGACATATTAGCTACACCTAAGGTGGGGAGAGACAGCACTTTCAATCTTACCTTTATATCAGGTCACTCTGGATGGAGAAGGGACGAAATAGCGGAAACACTATCTAAACTAGGAAGTCAGCACCCCTAAGCCTAATCAGATGGCAGCTAAGGACGGCGTAGAACTGATAACGGAACATGACTGTAAGTAAACACTGATAAATCTCCTATGAGATTGCCCGGCCCAATCGATCACAAGACGGAAATAGTATGGACTTATGATAACACGGAGGGAATTTCGAGAGCAGATGATCAAACAGATGTAGGGACACTGGGAAGCTGTAGGAATAGCAGCGTAAAGGTACTCTGAAGCTTGGAAAGGAATAAGACATAAAGGGTAATGGCTAAGTGCACTGAACCGAAAAGGTCCCTTCGAGAAAATTAGAATCTAATATAAAGAAGAGAAGCCTTTCCTCAATGACTTATTCCGTTTACTGAAATCCGAGGGACAGATATAGGTCACGAACTAGATGCTAATAGATTTAAAGATTTGATTTTAAAGTAGGGAAAAAATATTATATTTTATTTGAGCATAACATTTCCTCAATTTTCTCTATGCTGGTTCGTCGAAGCAATGAGTGCCAGCAGAATACACATTCTGTGCAACAGGCGAGTGGTATTAGTATCATACAAAACAAAAACAAAAGTTATAGAAATATTCCAATTACTCAAAGTGTAGGGGAAATATTTGAGGAAAAAATGAGCTCATTTCCACACTTTGATTGTTGATAACTTATTTATTTACTAGGAATGAGACATGTCCCGAGGTTATAACCTCGAGACATGTCTAAAACTCATCTTCAGTCGGTGTAATAAGTAATAAGATAGGTATAAATCTGAAAAGAATATAACACCCAAAATTATAAAACGAAAGATTGAAACATTCATCCGAATAAACTTAATAAACGTTAAAATCCCATAACATATACCTAATAAATGAAAATGAAATGAATATGAAAAGCTACATCTAGAAAGGTGATATAGTATAGAGTATATAGAGTATAGACGACAAATAATCAGCCCTGTGATGTATCACGAACGTTAAATATAAAGTTATCTGGCGCTGACGTTATGTTTCGAAATCGGTGTGATGTATCACGCTTAGCGAACTAGCGTAAAGTTATCTCGATCGTTACCGAGCATTAATAACGCAGAAATTTAGCGCAAGGCCAGGCATCGTTACGCGAATTGACCAATCGAAGCAGTGCAGTTTTTTCATTGTCGCTGCAGTTGACACTTTTTAAAACCTAACCCATCACTCTGTTTACTTGTTCTTGTTAGGTTACGATAAAACTAACAAAGTTTGGGTTTGTATTTCCCGTCAGACGAACATGGTTTTGGGAAACAAAATTTAAAAGATTCTCATACTGAAAACGAGTGGTTTTTTTTGTTCGCTTTGTCATGATTTTTATGGATTTGACCATAAAGAAGTCTAAATTTAAATTTAATTGTAAAACTATAATCGATAGGAATCATGCAAGACCTCTACATATGTACCTTTGTGGTTAGGATTTAGGATCTTGGTATAAGAACAGAATTCCTTTTTACTGAATGAGCAGAATTCAAATTTGTCATTCCAAAATGTTTTATTTTTATGCCCGCGCTCTGTCTGCATCATGCGCAAAGTATATAGTGCTATTCTTGTTACAAGTACTATACTTTCTTCTTTTTTAGCGACTACTGAATAACGTGCCTGATAACGTGTAAGTTACACAGGCGATACATCACACCTAGTTTACTAAGGCTCGTTATGAGGCACGTTATAATTGCACGTTAACCCACGATAGCGTTCAATCGTTAAATTTATCGCTCATGAAACATCACAGGGCTGAATGAAAATGAAATAAATTGTGTAAAATTTATAGTCAATGGCAAAAATACATATGGCTAGCGACATCTATTAGTGAAAAGAATAATATAATGTTTAATATCGCAGAAAATTATAAGGATCGAAGAGACATCTATGATCAAAGGTAAATAATCTTAGCTGCATGTATACTTATAGAAGGGAACGAGAGCGACTACCAGATAGCCAACACGAATTTTTTAAAAAATATATCTTACAATTTCTATTAATGGCAATCGTTTGTAAGTCGCTTATAAGTGTTTATAATTATTTTTTTTGTTTGTGAGTCAATAGTTAATGAGTAATTATATTGTTAATTATTTGATACCAGATAGCCAAAACGTTTTAAAAATAGATCGCAACAAATATATTATACACTCAAACAATCATATATCGTTTGTAAGTCTCAAGTATAATAATGGAATCGTTTGTGACTCTCTGTTTTTTCCAAAAAATCTAGATTGATTTCAAAATTTGTAGATTTAGACAACTAACTTTACAGCACTGTTGAAAGTATTAATTTTCTCCCTTCTTTACCTTAACAGTGGTGTAGAGTGAGTTGTCTAAATCTACCAACTTTGAAATCAATTTTGATTTTTTGGAAAAAGCTGAGAGTCACAAACGATTTCATTGTTATATTTGAGAGTTACAAACGATATCTGATCGTTTGATTGTATAATATATTTCTTACGATCTATTTTTAAAACGTGTTGGCTATCTGGTATCAAATAATTAACAATCTTATTACTCATTAACTATTGACTCACAAACAAAAAGAAAAGTGTTACAAACACTTACAAACGACTTACAAACGATTGTCATCAATAGAAATACAAAAATATGTATTTTTAAATTTGTGTTGGCTCTCTGGTAGTCGCTTTGGCCACAGACAATCTATTTGATTGTCTGTGCTTTGGCTATCTGTTAGTCGCTCTTTTCTATCATTATAATTTTCTACATTATTTAAATTTGAGTTACTCCCTTTACTTATAGATATCACTAGCGATATGTATGTATCATTTCCATTGACTAGAAGTCAATCATTCATTGATTTGTATAAATTTTGCACTTTGCATAAGTAGGTACCGTAGGTACCTACATTGTAGTCTGTACTTGGAGGTAGTGTTCTCTGGTCTGGACACTGAACCTTGCAAGATGTAGTCCACTGATTTTTTAATATTTCCTTTGCTTTTATTAATTGTAACAGAGATTGAATGTTGTTTCGTCATCGGAGGGTTCTTATTAGAATTTATACTTTATTGAAATCAATGTTCTAATTTTAATTTCATAATTTTGTTGATGTTGATGTAAACAGTCATTTCTTTCCTAGTGGGTATTCATTTTGTAGAAGACATTTTCTTACAATCTTTTCATATCAATTTTGTTAATTATGCCATATTTTCAGATACCTACAAGTCACACCCCTAAAATAAAAAAACAACAATAAAAGTGCGGTGCGATGACTTCGAGCTTAAAAAAAATAGAGCAAAGTAGGTCTATCCATTCCCGATATAATCTTGGCAAAGATAGGCAGACCTATGGATGAAAATATGTTTTTTTTCTCACGACTATAATACTTTCTTCACATTGTTATTTAGGTACTCTTGTGATATTGCAAGAAACGTAATACTTTATATCCTAATTGCAGGCAGTTTTGTATGAAGAATTATAGATGATTTTTTTATTTCCTACAGATTTCGATTACAATAAGCCTGTCTGCGAATGTTTGTGAAAAGACCAGCATATTGTTATAGTGCCGTAATTTTTGTTTTTTAATCTATTTATTCTTTTATTGATGAGTTATATGTATTTAGTTGATTAAATGATTAAATAAATTGTAGTTTAGTACACTGATTGTTTGCTTTCAAGAGATAAGATTTTTTTCATTTTCGACTTCATGACTATGATAATCTTCTTTAAAATAGAATGGCTCTTACAAATGTCATTATTGATCTTTTAACCGACTTCCCAAACGGAGGTGGCATACAATTCGACTGTCTGCCTTTTCGTTCGCGCCTTTCACATAGTAAACGTAATTCAATTTTGTTGATTTTTTAATCATTTGAAAATGGTACCAGACTAAACAAAAATGAAATCCAACATTTACTTCCTTAAAAAATTACGCCAAAGTGGGCTTAGCCTTTTCTTTTGAAATTTTAATCATCAAAATTAAAGTAGAGACCGTAGACCAATATTTGAACTGGATAATTTTCCAAAAAATAACTTTTTCCGAGTAACAGCACTGGTAAAGTCTGAAATATTTGTTTCAGCAAAGTGAAGGGGATTTTTTTATAAAATAGAAAGGATACCATATCCAAGAACATTAAATTTAGAATTAAAAAAAAAACGTTTCTGAGTTATATTTGAGAAGACAAAATTTAACATTTAATTTGGATATTTTGTAAAAATAAGTATAAGCGACCTATTATTTTCTTTGGTGAACGTCAAATGATTTTGATGACTAATGTTACACACAAAAGTGTGAAATATATATTTTTTACAAAAAAATTGACCAAATTTATTAGTTGATGCACTGAAAAATACAAAATAATATTAATTTTAGTGGTTCTGGTCATTTTGAAGTTGATGCCAAAAATTTTCAATATAACTACAACTTCAAAATTACATTTACCAATAGAATTAATATTATTTTGTACTTTTCAGGACTCCAACTAATAAAGTCGGTCCATTTTTTTAAATATTTATCTAAAAAAAATATTCTGTTTTCTTTTGGGCGGACAATGTGTTAGTGTTACCCTGGACAAGCTCATTGCACCTTGTTTGAAGCCTTATATAATCAGTCTGACGCAACAAAAGTCTTGGGTTCATAAAAAATACAAATCTGAATAAATGAAGTTTATTTCAGATTCAGTTTTGTTCTTCTATTAACATAATAACAATATTGAAATTAGTATAATACAATATTTACCTACCTCACAAATTGCTGACACAAAGTATACCTCTGTTTAAAAGTATTGGAAGATTTAATTTTATAATATTAGGTATAACGTTCCATTTGTAGAAAAATGAGTTCTATACTGTAGATCACTCCCAAAACATATCTTACATACATTTAACAATTGCGCATTCTTCTGTCACATGAACAGCTATTATGACCAGTAACAACTGCAGTTGATGACATCCAAGCACAAGAAAATTACATTTCTTACTAATTTTTGTTCAAGTTTATTTCTGGACTTGTTTCTTCGAGATTCACGAAATATAATTTTACTTTGCGCTGAAAGAAAGAACCCAGAATTGTCATCCTTTTCATCCTTTTCAAGCACTCTTAAATAAATATATAAAATAAAAACAATTCGGGAAAAATTATGAAAAAACAGCTAAAAAATTCTGTGCCAAAGTATCAAGGTCCTATTTTTGAGCTGACCAGAATATTTAATACTTAATACTTAATACCTAATAATAAAGAACATGTAATGAAAACCTATTGGCCAAGTTAAAATGCCGTAATACTAATGATTACAGTATTAATTGAATATTATATAGACTTACCAAATTTGTAAGAGAAATAGGTACAGTAGTTTTGATAGTTCAAAGTTCAATACTTAAGTGTTTGGAAAATTACTTATCTATGCCTGCAAATAAATCAACTGGTGCTGCTATTTTTGGGCTCCTAAAAAAATACTTATCACATTATTACCTGCTTGGTGCTGCCCTCTAGCTGGTCTTCTTGGGCTAGATCATTGAAGTTGTAAATTTGAAATTTGATAAATAAAGTCGTTGGTGTTGAAGTCTCGTGAATAGATATATCTATTTACTGACTCATGTTAGCAGAGAAACGGCTCATCAGGAGAGTCTTTGAAATAAAACGTCTTACGCCCTGGCATGAAAAATCTGAAGAATGAATTGACGATAACGACATAATATTTTGATGTATCGACTTCTCCACAGACTAATTCTCATTTGGTTCCCACTTGAATGCAGCTTTGCCATAAATATTTGTGAGGATATGTCTTTTCTGAATATTAATTTGATTATTATGGATTCTGTCACGCACAAATTTTAGTTCTAGTTTTTTGGGTATTTTTTTAGAAATGGCCTAAGGTGATCACTCGCACATTTAAATATCGGAAAAGATAAACTTTTGCTCGAGAGTTTAGGAGAAATCAACTTACAAACGGGAAAAAAATCTCTGATTTAGAAAATAACTTTTAGGAATGATCTTTGTATTTGTAGCTCTTTGTACAAGTCACACATTTAAATTGGAAATATGCAGATGCAGATTCATTGAAAAGAAAAAAATATATTTATTTCACAGTAAGAATATAGTGTGTCCAAGATTGGTTGTGGATAGTTATATGGGTATCTCAGAAACTATAAGATATAGAAAAATAGTTGAATGGGCAAAATTTGAGATAATAATATTGGTAGCTCATCGCCCTTTACAGAGTACATCTGACTACTTGGGTATATTAATTTAGAATCAGTTTATGAGAATACTCAACTTTTTACGAAAATTACGTTTGTGTATATAACTTTTAATTCCAACATTTTATTTGTCTGGTACGCCTGGACGCCATATTCGATTTGAACGGTGATAAAAAAAAATATAAGAAATATTTTTTTAGCTTTACAATGATGTATAAAAATCGGTTAGAAAAAATGTTGTGAATGAAAAAAATAAGTGAATATTATTTTGGTATAAATTTGGTGACGTGGATTCTCATTAACCCAGATATGCCCATTTGATATTCAAAACTATAAAGTGATATTTTTTTGTATATTTCTCAATATATAGGTGATATGAAACAAGGTTATGTACGAAAAAATAGAATACATTGAGAAAATAATGAGATTTGAAGGCGTCCTACATGTAGGACGGTGGGCATATAAACGTAAATATCAAATAAGTTCAATATAATGAATAGATATTTATAAATCACATATTGTATGATATATAATGAAAAGCTTATTGCATTTTTGACATTTTTTTTGAAGACAATGTGCACATCGAGTTTGTTTTTCTTCAGTTGTCTCATAATGTTCAATCTTGCCAAAACGGATGTCGATTCCTTCATTTTGGGGTGTATGTCCTCTTGAAGAACTTGATTTTTAGTTCTGTATCAAAAGCGTTGCAGCCAATTTTTTTCTAAACTTAAGTTGATCCAGATCTCCTCCTGTTTTTCTGTGTAGCTGCTACGCGTTATGTGCTGCCAGGGTAATTAGTGGAAAATACCGCTAGTTGCCTCTAATTGATGTCCTGTAAAGGCTCAAGCTCTGATCGTACCTATCAACGGCCCCCATATTTGCATTGTAAAGGTTGATCAGATGTGGTACCTACTTGAATATATCCGCTAAGTAACAAAACTCCGATAAACGCCCTTAGATCAAACTTCTCAATTACGGCGTTATGATTTTTTTGTCCTGAATATCTATTAGTCTCAATTACAGTAACATAAAGTAAGCGATCGTCGATAAAGTAGTTGAAGAGTTCTAAAGGACTTTTTAGGAGTTTCGTATCATTGTCATGGCTATTGAAAACATGATTTTCTGGATTCAAATCAGAGCGCTAGTTAGCGAGTAGTTGGTTTTTGTAAGTTTTACAGGTTTTTTGGAATTTCTCTTTCAGTTCTGACAAAAGAATATCATCATCTGAACAGAATAAGTCATCTGTTCTTGAATCAGTGTCCCGTAAACTCAATTCATCTGGAGCACGATGATGGTTTCTAGGTAAACTATTTATGTCGACGTAATCTTCATCACCAGAGTCTTGGTCAGTCTCATTTTCTACATCATCTGGTTGAAATATAGTCAAGGACTCGACATTTTCACTAAGTATTCCTCATCTTCTAACAAAGCTAGTGCTTGATCCAATGAAAAACCCCTAGAATAATCAAACAACATGCTCGTGCTTACTAATGGCTTTGATTATAATAGTTATACATATATTAAAGGTAGATACTCTTTGCACATACAAATGAGTTCAAGTTCTACAACATTCATTGCTACCTAAGTTCCCACCGTCCTATATATAGTCTAGGTGTTAAAAAAGGTCTCTAAAATGGTATCTGATCATGATTATAGAAATCGTATATATGCACTTGTAAATTGAATGTATTAAGAAGACAATACCGTAAAGTAAGATATTTCAAATTCATATCACATAAGTAAAAACTTCTTACCTTGAAAATCGAATTCCATATTCCGCCATAGCCATAATTTTCACAAACTATTTGAGTAATACAGCTTTACAAAAGATCAATTAAAATCTTAGGAACCTAATGAATGATAAAAATATCAACCGAATCTCATACGCATGCGCGATGGGGAAGATAAGTATTTTGTTTGGGTGTTCTACATATAGTACGGTGGGCATATCTGGGTTAAAAAGATTACTGACGTTCATCCTTCTATTTCTATTCTGCTTCAACTGATTCTGAGATGTGTTTGGAGATCATCGTATCAAAAGACATTTATAAGTGTTTATTATAAAAAAGTACTTTTATTAGGTTCTTATGTATCTGAAAAATTATGTAATATTTCTTGGCGACCTTATCAATATTATTTGATTGTGAATCAAATTTTAAACCTTGTACTTACACCAACTGGTAGAAACGACTCTTGATTAAATAATTTTACAAAGTCATGACCTATTGAACATTTGCATCGGCTTAAAATCTGGAATCAACCAGGCTCTTAAGAATTATCGTCCTTATTTTTATCCACAACAATTTTTTTCCCGGATTGTTACAAATCACTGAAAATTTAATAAAATCCTATTGCTTAGACAACCGCTTCGTGCAAGGATCGTCTGGCTATGCATTTGGATTGAATGTATGTTTATTTGTTTTCGCAATGATGAGTTGTTGGCTCATCGCTCAATCCCCAACCTGAAGGATCGGGTAATTTTTGACATGGTTGTGTTCCCTTAGTCTTTGTTGTACCAAATTCGAGACCTGCAAGGCAGCAGATGCGCCTGCATCCCCTAGACATGGGCCCTCACATGATGCTATCATCCGGACCAGATAACCTTGGTTTTTTAGCGAGGTGTTAATCCTCGACCACTCCCACTCCCCATTCCTCACCTCTGAAATGATAAGGCCCCAGTGTTGTGAATGGAAGAATCCAGATTCCTGGTTCTTCTGCTCCGACGGAGCAACAATAAATAATATTATATTAACATAGATAGTACTTCAGTCATAATACTTATATATTTGAAAATGCCAATGAACTAAGAAAGTTGATATAATGCAGAGGGGGCTTAGGAAAGCTTATCTTGAAATTGTCTAATAAGATTTTCTATGAGATTTTTCAGCTATTTTTCACCTACCATTGACCGTTATTCGAAAATCTAATTCTCTGAGACGCAGAGTTAAAAAAGAGATCACGTGTTGGCTTCTGAGTTCCGGTACAACAGTGGTATATGTGTGTTTCCGCCATGGTTTTAAATCTGTGAGTATAAGCACAGTATAATTGTTCCTTATACTGTGGTATAAGTTAAAGTTGAACAATTTTGATGATTCAAGTTTCACTCAAAAATGTGATTTTTCTTTCAACAACTAGGACCGACTTTATTAATTGTTGCACTGAAAAATACCAATTGCACAACTCCAAAATTAACAGCAGAATTAATATTATTTTGTATTTTCAAGTGCACGAACCAGTCGGTCCTGGTTTTTGTAAAGAAATTTTATTGTCTATGCATAAATCTAGGTAACCTTTAAAAAAAACACAGCATCGCGATTTTTTTGATTGGTTACGTTTCTGCTTGAATTTAGTGTAGGTATATCTATATTTAAAACATCGGCATAACAAACATGCGAGTATTAAGTTTATTACCTAAGAGATTAACTGTACTTTGCTATATAATCATCCATGAATTATTTCATTCATTTCTAGTATCAATATCCGTTCACAGTTGATTTTTTTTGCCAGAAGATCAAGTGTAACATTACTGTATTCAAGAAATATGGATAAGACTGGTGAGTGAAATATACGTAACTGTGAGAAATTAAATTTAATGTTTGAAAGATATGTGTTTACTGTCGATATAATTAACATTATTATAGCCTCTTAATTTGAATCAAACCTTTGTTTCAAAATGTATTAAATTTATAGTCTCCATTGACAAAAAGATTTAAATTAAAAAAGGATCTTGTCAATATTACGTGAAAGGGTTGGAGGTTGAGGCATGGCAAACCCAGGAGAACAAAGTGTCAGTTCAATTGTCAGATGGTGTGGGTCAGGATAATTTCATGACCAGGCATATCATCAGCTGTCCTAAGGAATGAAATTATCAGCTAGAAGCTGTTGACCCAACAAACCATTCATTGAGGATTTTTTTCCATTCTCTGGCTATGGAAAACTTCTCCTTTGAGGAGGACTGATGTGTGACAGTAGCATCTGATTATGGCGAATATGATAAATAACAAAGTAACAAGCATAGTTAATTTGGAAATGGTCTCGAGGAATAAGTCATTATTAAATTCATGAAGTTTGTCATTAGGAAATAACAATGAAAATCCAAAATAAAGAATTTTCCAAATTTTATCAAAAACAGAAAAACTCTTCTCTCTCTATCTCATTTGAGATAATGATTTATTGAGAAAGTCGGTGTGGCGATAAGGGGCTGTGATGCTTTGTTTTTTTGGGGATTGGTAATACTAAGTGGCAGAGAGAGATCTAGTTACAAGAATTAGCATCACAGGAACACGACAGCACATAATTTTACGTTTAGTGTTCCAGCTGGATGAAAGAAGTCAGCAAAAAATCCTGTCTAATGCGAGCCACGTGATGTCATCTGCTTCCTATTCGCGGACGGAATAACACCTAACGAAAGTTTTGTAAGCTCTGATGTGAATGGATATTGGATATTATAATGGGTGGCTCATTCCTAACTTGAAACAAAAGGACAGCGGTCACATGTGCGACACACCAATTTTCCATCTGGGAGGAAATTAAAACCCTAAAATTCGGACAAAAAGATCATGGCCTCAATGCTTTGTGATCGAAAATACATTGTTTTGGTCAAATCTCTGTCTAAGAGAACTCATCAATGCAAAAATATATTGTGAAACACTAAAAATACTCTAACACCAAGGCGCCTTTGGACTCATTAGTTTGGAATGTCCAGAAACACTCTTTATTATCCCCTGATTGGCGCCTTCAAATAACCATTTAATTTGTTGACATCTTTGGAGGTACATATGGGTAAAATTATATTTTAGCTGACGACCAGGTGCAGGAAGGGGATCAGGAGTGGAGGGAGCTGGGGAAAGAGTTTTTCGATGAGGGCATTTGACATTTAGACATTAGACGCATGTGCCACGGCTCACGACATGCATATAACGGGACGGCGATTATCGAAAAATAATAGCCAGAAATTCTATCACAAATATCATTCAAATGCACTTTTTAAAAAAATATAAAAACGTAGTAGTAGTGGCGTAGGTACATATGGCGCTTCTTAAATATTATTTTGAAGAAAAAGTAGTACCCTCCTGATTTTTGTGAGCTACCCTTCTCCTTTTCTTATTTCTAGGGAACATTTTTGAGCATTTTTTTAAATGAAAAAATAATGATCTAAATTCGAGCATGTTTACCTACTGTACAAGACGCGTGAATGAATGAACCATAAAAATGTTATTCTCTTGTGAACGTAAATGAAAACATACCTACATTATATTCTTCATTTCCACTTGGATATCCATTTTTATTATAACAATTCTGTTGAGAGTATTTATAATTAATTTACTTTTTGCAGCAAATCCAGGCGTAGGTTACAAGGAAAGTTTGGGCCAGAGATTGTTCAACTCCATGAGAATATCTAAGAACAAGGTTGCGCAGGTAAAGTTTTATTTGGCGTTCTCGTGAAGAACATTCGTTTAGATGGATTTCATTTGTTTGGGACATTAGCTCGCGGTTATTATTTCTATGGCATTTCTGTCATTCTTTATTAAAGCCCGAGGTAATTTTCTCGCTAAAATCGGCTCTATTATTAACTTTTTTTGTAGGTTGATGGAAGATGTAGAGTTAATCAAATCTTAAAGCGTTGAAACCTACTTTCCTAACGCTTTCAATCGAATTCCAGCGAATGTAAAATCTGTAGTATATTCATTTCATTTTTTTCAGCGTGTTAAGGTAAAAAATAATGGACTTATTCAGTTTTCACGTTGGAAGAAACGTTTAGCCAGCATATGAGTAACTTTTTTCCTATGTTTCATCTGAGATATACGTTATTGCAGGTGGTACCTATAGGGCTTTAAGCAGAATTTTCTGGACAGAATAGTTTGATCCGTTTTCGCGCTATAGTATTGAGAGAAACAACTTTTGGGCAATTTGTGTCAATGGCGAGCCATATTTTTACCCTACAGAATAAAAAAATAAAGAAAGACAATCAGTCCTTCCGTTCCCAAGATAAACTTGGCCTCCGACCTTCGACTCCTAATATTGGTTCAAAACCAGACAACGAAACTTTTACACGATTAAAATATCTTCATAACGAGGCTACAATAAAAATAAATTTTTGGAAAACGTCTGGATCCATTTTCTATCAATGAAATAATATTAAGTAAATTAAAAATTATAAAAAATACCGACAAAAAATAAAACCTCTAAAAACTAAGAATTCAATCAAAATTCGATCATCTATTTGGGAGCCACGTCACAAAAAAGAGATACACACTTTAAACTTCATCAAAGAAAAATCTGGTGTGTCCACTCACACGACTTTCCTACCGCACGCAGGCAAATTCCAGTGAATGAAATTTTTTTCACTATTACAATACTTTCCTTACATAAAGACGATAATAGCGGTTGTAAAGTAAAAATCATCTGGTTAAATCGTGCAAGTTACCACTCATTTTTTTCAGCATGTCAAGACAAATAACAGTGGTCATGTAACATTTTTTCGCAAGATAAAACGTTTAGCCAGAATCTGAAGAAACATTTGGAGAATATGGAATCTTATTCAAGCATAACTATTTTTTGTGCTTTTTCTCAGCGATGGCGCTGTATGTGGGTGGTAAAGGGCTCTCAGAAGAATACTTTAGGCAAGTTTAATCAAAATCCTTAGAGCCGTTTTTGCGCTACAGTCTTGAGCAAATCATGTTTTTTGGCTGTAGCTCAGCACCCAGTGAATACAGGATCATCATTCAGTGCCACCGGCGAGTGGTATTGGTACCAAATAAAATAAAAAAGAAAGCAACAAAATCCACCGAACTGTTCCCGAGATAATGCTGTCACAGACAGACAGACGGACAGACAAACAGAAAGACCAATGGCTGAAAATATGTTTATTAGACTTAGAAAACTCTCGGCCAAGTCACCTTTTAAACAAATAGAAAACTAAATCAAATAGGTTTATCCTTTTAGGAGCTATGAGGCCACAGACAGATAGACAAATACACACGTTTATCTTGATTTCGATCTTGATTGAAGTAAAAGCAACCTCGATGTAGTGAAATTTCAAACAGACAGACAGACGGACAGACAGACCAATGGCTGAAAATATGTTTATTAGACTTAGAAAACTCTGAAACGGCAACATTTGTAAAAATCTCGATACCGAAAATTTCACACGATTACAATACTTTCCTTATACAGCTACTATATATAGTAGCGTAGGAAAGTAAAAATCTCGATGGCCTGTAACCAGCGGAAAGGTAAATTTTTCATATATCATTTTCAAACTACATCAATAAAATTGTGTATCTTTTGATTATCTATGAATATGGAGTAAACTATGGCTTTCTTTAACAAATAGATTTTTAAAACCACGAATGTTCAATCTGCATTGAAGATCTGTGATTGCAATGTCAGGATGGCTCATCGGCTTGGGTAGCTGGGTGTAACGCCCGGGAGCCGGGTTCGAATCCGCGTAGCTGAGAATTTTTTGTACTTTTCTTGCTTATTTCTTATAAATATACTTTCTTTACTTTCCTACGCTACTATAGTAAGGAAAGTGTATTGTAATCGCGTGAAATTTTCGGTATCGAGATTTTTACAAATGTTGACGTTTCAGAGATTTCTAAGTCTAATATACATATTTTAAGCCATTGGTCTGTCTGTCTGTCTGTGACAGCATTATCTCGGAAACGGATCGGTGTATTTTGGTACTTTCTTTTTTATTTTGTTTGTTACCAATATCACTCGCCAATAGCACTCAATGAGAATCCAGTATACACTGGGTGTTGAGCTATAGCCAAAAAACGTGATTTTCTCAAGACTAAAGCGCGAAAAGGGCTCTAAGGATTTTGATTAAACTTGCCTAAAGTATTCTTCTGAAAGCCCTCTACCACCCACATATAGCAATCTATGAGAAAAAGCGCAAAAATAAGTTATGCTTGAATGAAATTCCGTATCTTCCATATGTTTCTTCAGATTCTGGCTAAACGTTTCATCTAGAGAAAAAATGTTACATGATCATTATTGTTTGTCTTGACATGCTGAAAAAAATGAGTGGTAGCACGAATTGACCAGAGGATTTTTAATTTCCTACCGCTATTATCGTCACTAAGTAAGGAACGTACTGTAATCGAGGAAATTTTTTCATTCACTGGAATTTGCCTGCGAGTGGTAGGAAAGTCGTGTGAGTGGACACACCAGATTTTTTAATGAAATTTTCAAAACTAAGGTTTAAATTACCACCCCTAGAATACAATTTTTACTAATTTCATATTGAGCTTCCATGTTGTTAATAATATTAAAAATAATTTTTGATCATTAATTTTTTATTTTTTTATCTATCGATTTTAGGGGAAAATAAAAGTTGTACTTACAGATTATATTTATTTAGAGTTTAAAAAGATTTTTAACTACATTTAGTCAATGGTTACTTTTTGAGATTTTTTTCAAGTTTGACCGGTCGCCATTTTGAAACTGACTGATATATGCATTAGATTTTTGTAGAAAATTTGAACGTAATATCTTCAGAAATGCTACCTCTATCGTGTTAACAAATTTAGTAATTTCCCATATAAGTATATATATATAAACTTTTGAATCAAAAGCTTTTTCGAACCTATCTATAGACATATAATCACATGCCGTTGAAATTTTTTCGAAATTCAAAAGTGTGAACGATCGCAATAGGTATATTTCTATAAGAAATTTACCTAAGAAACTATATCAATAAGGCACACACCTCAGACACTGTCAGAGGTGCATTTCAATTCTGGGCTTTATACAGAGCAAGAACTTCATCGTGGAGCCATGCCGGAAAAGGGGCCGAAGACTGCCTAGCTTTGCTCTGGGTCAAACTACGCTTACTTGTCAACATCTGAACCGGGCATGCTGCGCTAAGAAAACACCTACATACAATGGGTGTCATCGATGACCCGACATGTCGCGCATGCATGGAGGAGGAAGAAACATTGGAGCATCTCTTCACAGAATGCCCCGTTCTATCCGACGTTCGTAAGGCCATCCTAGGACTGAAGTCCTAGACGAACGCCGCCTGCGGCAATCCTGAAATATCTGGACCAGGTGGTCGGCATACTCGGGGTACCGTAGGTCTAGGGAGCAAGGGAGAGAGGCACAATGGGCCGAATTGGCCTAAGTACCCGCTTTGGCACCCCTGCGTCAAATAATAAAATAATAATAAATCAATAACGGATCATTCCATTGGGGGCTAAGATGCCTCAGCAGATAGACAAAAGCCCATGATAAACCTTCAGCTGACACACTGACACATAAAACAATTAAACGTAATCGAAGAAGTTCTAGTTAGAAAAAAATTCGGCCAAGTCAACTTTGAAACAAAAAAAAACACTAGATAAAAATCGGCTGATACGTTTGGGAGCTACGATGCCACAGATAGATGGACACATGCCAATGATAAACTCTGCCTTCGGTCAGGTCACCATTCAAACAAAACACAGACATCCTCACAGATCAACACACCAAAAAAACATATTATAACACATCTCCGTTTGCGTCGACGGTTAAAAATGTCCGAATTTTTGAATTTGTTTTCTGCTCATAATATAAATGTCGAAATATTGTTTATTAATTTACCTATAGAAATAATTTATCGCAAGTTTGTTTTTAAAGAAAACTTATGAATTCAATATATTTGATAAAATGTATCTCTCTCTCTAGATATGCTCATGCGATAGTTAGTATGCATGCTTGACTTTAAAATTATAAAATAGAGCAGTAACAAAATGGAGTGATTGACAATTATGTATTCAGTAGGTACCTACTTACAAATTATATCGTCGGATTACATAATATCGAAGATTAATTATTGTGGATTTTCTTATCAAATAGGTATGCAGAATTTCATGACGTGCGCATTAGGCATATTATAGACTAGAATTTTTATTAAAAAAAACATAAATTGACATTCCGTTCCATAGATCGACAATAGTTAGTTAAATTGAGAATCTACCCAGTTATAATATTGAGTGTAAAAAGTTGAATAGATATTTTCAAATAGGTAATACATTTTTATATTGTCGTATTTTTCAGATTATAGCGGATACAGGAGAGATGGATACATTAGGTGATATGCTATCGCGAACCGTAAGAGTTGCAATAAAGCTGCAATCTTTTGGCATTGGACCAGAAGACATTATTAGCTCTTGCTTACCTAATAACAAAGACAGCTGCATACCTTTTTTGGCCACTCTATTTATTGGTGCTAAGCCTGCAACCCTTCATCCCAGTCTACCTAAATCAGATATAACATTCCTATTAAACAAGATTCAACCAAAAGTCATGTTTGTCGCATTGGAGTACTTACATTTTATAGAATCTTGTTTGAAAAAGGCAAACATTTCAACCAAGCTAGTTGTGTTTGGAAAGCATAACAAGTACCCATCTTTTGATGATTTTCTAGGGAGATCTCCCAATGAAGACTTATTCTGCCCAGCGCCAGTTAAAGATACCAAAGAAACGGCGATTATCTTGTTCAGTAGTGGTACAACAGGGTTTCCTAAAGGTATCTGTATCAGTCATCATAGTATCTTGAATCGATCTTATTTCGATAGTATAGATGAAACTTTGAAGGATACTCAAGGCATACTATTAACTTATTCAACAATGTATTGGATCACATGTGTTGGATTTCTGATTAAAAGTATATTAGATGCTGAAATAATGGTAACAAGAGTTGTGTGCTCTGAATTTGATCCAAAATTATTTTGGGCCTATTTAGAACAGTACAAGGTAATTCTACCGAACGATAATTAAAAAAGATTTGTAGAAACTGTATTTTCATTTTAACGAACTTAAAGTTATGTGGAAGCACAGCATAAATCTCGTTCTTATTTAAATTTATGTTATTCATAACAAAAAAATACAAATGTTTCCCATTCAACCTGAAATAATTTCACATACCTACATAAAACATAGTTTATGCATGACAATACCTAAGTATACTTATATAGAATTAATTAAATGTTTGTAACAAACAGATAATAATGAACTTTTTTAGGTTAATTTTACTTTTATGGCACCATATCAGTTAATGGACGCATTACAATACAAGCCTCCGAATATAGATTGTAATTACTTGAAATTAGTAATAACTGGTGGATATCTGGTAACCAAAATTTTGATGGATTCTTTATCCAAGAACTTTCCTAATTCTTTCATTCTAAATAGCTATGGCATGACCGAAGCGTTTGGTCCGATTGCTAACTTTGATCCTACTAATACAGAAGACATAGAATTACAGCGTCGAAAGCTCCAGTCTGCTGGTAAAATACAACCTTATATTGAATGGAAAGTGAGTTACAGAAATACATTGTCAAGTCTGTTATGTATCATTTAGTGTATTTTAGTTGTGTAAAGTACCTATTCTTTGTAACACCTACCTTGAAAGATACAGACACTTTTCTTTGTTACTTTTTCTCAAATTATGCTTTAAATCAAAGTATTCAGAAGCTAACGTGCCATATACATAGATATAATTTAACAATTTCTCAGTAGAATCAAGTGAGTTATGGACGCAAGTTTACTAGAAATTAGTTATCTACGACTATTAGATTAAATACAAACGTACTAAGATGCCTGTATCAAGTCAATAATATAACGTTTTAATTATAATATACTCATTATTTACTCCTATTAAATTATATATTCACAAATCAACCTCTTTTGAGTTAATACAAGTAACCATATAAACAAACAGCGTGATACTGCATTTTCAACCTTTTCTTACAATGTATTGTTGCGATTTCCAGAATCCTATACGCATATATTTGATGCTCCAATTATATGGATACTCACCACTTTATATAGTCGTTGCTGAAAATAATATTCCGATAAATGATGTTTTGTAGGTGATCGATGCTGATACGGGAAAAGTCCTTGGACCCAATCAGAAAGGAGAATTGTTCATCAAAAGTGATAGATTCATGAATGGCTATTACAAACATGACTCATCGGATGTATTTGATTCAGAAGGATATATGAAAACGGGTGATGTAGTATACTTTGACGAAGATAATTGTTTATTTATTGAAGAAAGAGTCAGAGAGATGTTTAAATATCGAGGTTGGCATATCGTGCCATCATTCCTTGAAGAAGTTCTTCTTAATCATCCCGCTGTCAAGGAGGCTGTTGTCATTGGTATTCCAAATGAGAGGGACGAAAATCATCCTAGAGCTGTAGTTGTTTTGAAAAGTAATCATGCAGCAAATTCTGATGAAATTGCAGAATTTGTCAACAGTCAGGTGTCTGACATCCAAAAACTCAGAGCAGGAGTTAGAATTACCGATAAATTACCCAGAACTGTATCGGGTAAAGTGAAACGAAGAGATATTCAGTCAATGGTTTTCAGTGAATAAATGGTTATCAGTGTATATTTAATTTCTGATTTATCTTTTATTTATCCTATATGTCAATAACTTACAAGGGTCAAAGGGTGAAATTGAATTGGTTATCGTTTAACAAATTATCATTAAATATTCTCAAAACAGTATACCTACTTATATGACTATTAGTTACTATAGCAATAGCGTGGAAATAAAATGAAAAAAGTGTATAGTCATAAAGACCTTGGAGTTATATTTGATTCACACATAAGGTGGGATAAATATATTGAGTACATCATCAACCAAACAAAATACCTTATTTTTATTTTTCATAGATTATCCAGATTTATGAAAATTGAAACTTTATTAAGGATGTATCAAGCTTTTTTCTCTAGTAATTATGGTATTATTGCATGGGGTGGGGTTTATGGGAATTATAGAAAATTGCTACAAAGTTTACAAAACAGGATCTTGATAATAATATATAAAAATATTTTTTATAAATATAAGTCTGCAATGAATATCACACAATTATTTACATATCAGTTACTAATCTATCACTATACAATTTTAAGCAAAAGCTTCATGGAATCAAATGCTATCACAAGGTATAAAATTTCACAAAGGTATAGAAGTGTAAGCTCCAATAGTAGTCTTTATACTACGATAAATCAATTATACCCATAACTCAAGAAGTAAACAATAAGGAAAAATGTAGTAAGGAATTAAAAAAATGGGTTCTAAGTCATTAGGGAAACAAAGACTTACACAACTAACTCTAGCCTTAAGAAGATTATAATGTCGGTAAAAATTTTATTAGTTTTTTCTATAAGTGCAATGCAAACCCCGGAATTGTTTTTTGTTCTAGTTTTAAGGTAATATTAAGTTAAATTTTGTAGTGTTATACCCAGATTTACGTACAGGTGTTAATATATACCTCTGTAAGATTTACATTATACGATGTACTTTATCTGGAAATAAATAAATATAAGTATAAATAAACAGTTTCATGGGCCTATCAGAAGAATCTGAAAATATATTGAACTGAATTGCATTTCGGGATCCTCTCAGCTTGTTCAGAATAACAAGAAAATACAGCTTTCCGGCTTAAGAATTTTAAAATAAAAAAATAAAATTGTTTTGGTACGCCACTGGCAATATTATTTGATAGCAAATTTATTAATTCCACGTGCAGGCTGGTCTGGTTGCATGATTGCATGATAATAATGATTTCGACTCTCACTGATTTTTGTTCTACGAGGTCTCTAGGAGAAATGAACTGTCCGTCGTATGAAATTTGCAGTTTATATAGGAAATTAGATTGATCCATCCTTTTCCCACTTATTTGAAGTGCATTTAACTATTCCTTACACTCCGTAACACATGGGTTTCATCTGGACAGATCCTTGGCATTCCATGCTCATTCCAAGTGGAATTCCTTCTCTTGCTTTTTGTTGTTGTTGTAAATAGAGGAATTTTCGTTTTTCTTGATTAAATATTCAATGTTATTGAATAGAATCCTTAATTTTCAGTACACTGCCTCCTCCTTAAGTTTCGTTCGTCCCGAACAAAATCCTGACTCATGCATGATCCGGTGGAGTAACTTCTTCTTCACCGTTGGTCCCCCGATATGAAGCGAGTCGATATTTATGTACCACTTTCATCTTTATCCGTGGTGTTCGTTGGATGCGATAAAAGACATCGTTAAGTCGCGCCTGTATGGTGTAAGGACCTTTCCGATCGGATTGCAGTTTGGGAGAACGGCCAATCGTTCTTTTTGGATTGAATAGCCAAACTTGGTCTTACACCTGATAACTCTCGGAATTGGCGCGTCGATCGTATCGTGTTTTCATGCGGTCGCTGGACATACGGATATGTTTCCTGGCTTGACTTCTCGTAGTCGTTCTTGCAACCGACAAGTGAACTCATCCGTGACTTCCATTGATGGAAAGGGCATTCAAAAGAGCAAATCGCAGGGTAACCTCAACTCTCTCCCGAACATCATTCAAGCTGGGGTCTCTTTAGTAACATCGTGCACCGCGTCAAGATATGCCATTAGGGCCAAAGGAATATGTTGGTCCCAGTCACGTTGGTTGTCAGACGTGAACTTCTTCAGAAAGCTGACGAGAGTATGGTTGAACTTCTCGACCATGCCATCGGACTGCGGATGCAGGGGTGTTGTTCGGGTCTTTCTTATGCCAAGTATCTCGCGGACCCCTTGGAACAAGCGGCTCTCAAAATTCTGTCCTTGGTCTGAATGCATTTACATGGGAATGCCGAAACGGCATAGGGTGTCAACCAGAGCCTGTGTCACCGTGGCAGCCTCTTGATTGGGTAGAGCGTATGCCTTTGGCCATTTCGTAAAATAATCCATTATCACTAATATGTACCGGTTTCCATCATCAGTCGTATAAAACGACCCTGCTATGTCGATGGCTATCCTCTGAAATGGTGCGCCTACAGTGTCCCTCGAGGGCGTTTATGCGGCCCACGAGCGCTGGCACACACATCGCATCGTCGGCAGCTTTCTTCCACGTCTGCTCGACATCGTACCCAATAAAACCGAGCTCGCGTTTTCTCCAATGTCATGTTAACATCAAAATGTCCTCCAGCTAGACCATCGTGAGTTTCCTGAAGTACACGTGCCACCCTGACTCTGACTAGACCGTACCACACCGTCTTCCAGTTTCAGGCCGTCCCAAAGACTCTAATATGCTTTGGTGATAGAACCAAATTCAGCTACTCCATGCCAGTCTGGGCGATGGTTTGACTGCGTTTTCCATCTCATTATTGGCGCCAAGTCTGGATCAGCCTGTTGTTCACGACTGATAGCCTCGTTGGACCATTCATCATCCACCGGTACTAGCGCCACCGGTCTCACAGGAACATCGTCCAGTGTTTCTACTACCTTGCATTGCTTACACGCAGTCGTGCAGGGTCTCCTAGATAGTGCGTCAGCATTCCCGTGCTTCTTACCACTGCGATGCTCAATCGTGAAGTTGTATTCTTGCAACTGCTCCAACCATCGGGCTACCTGTCCTTCCGGTTCTCGAAATCTCATCAACCAGCGCAGTGGTTCGTGATTTGTACGAAGAGTGTATTCCTGGCCATACAGGTATTTGTGGAAATGTCTAAGACTTTTTCAAATAGCAAGCGATTCTCGTCTGGTGGTGCAGTAATTGCTTACTTAACACCCGACTGAAGTAGGCCACAACCTTCTGCTGACGGTGTTTTTCCTGCCACAGAATACCCCCATTACCAACATTGCTGGCATCTGTATCCAAATAAAATCGGTGACCTGGTTGTGGGTAGGTCAGTATGGGTGCCGTACAAAAGGATGCCATCAACTTCTGAAGAGCCTCTTCGCAATCTGGTTTCCACTCGAATGGTTGTGACATTCCTTGGACGAGGCAATTCTTGAACCGCTTCTAGCTTGGCTGGGTCTGGTCGGATTCCTTGTGAAGATACTACGTGACCGAGGTATCGTACTTCCTTCCGGAAGAGTACGCATTTATCCAGATTCAACTTCAACTTGCCTCCTCTCAAACGTTGAAGTACTCCTTCAAGATTACGACAAATGTCTTACCCATGATTATCACATCATCCTAATAAACCAGACAGGTCTGCCAAGAAAATCCTCTTAGAACTGTATCCGTCAATTGCTCATAGGTGGCAGGAGCGTTATACAACCCAAACGGCATAACACTGAATTGCCAGAGTCCGTAAGGCGTGATGAAGGCAGTCTTCTCTTTATCTTGTTCTTGGATGCCAACTTGCCACTAACCACTGCGATAAGAATCATTTCTTGTAACGTCATTGACGCAGCGATAGTCGACTCAGAATCTGGTGGAGCCGTCTTTCTTTCGCATCAGAACTATCGGCGATGCCCAGGCGCTGGTGGATGGTTCTATAACGTTCCGCTCCTGCATATCAGCCACCAGTTGTTGAACCTCTTCCTGTTTGGAGAGCGGTAGCCGTCAAGCGGCCTGTCTGATCGGAGCGGCATCTCCGGTGAATATCGAATGCTGCACCAGATTAGTATGACCGAGATTATCGCCATGCAAGGAGAAAACGTCCTGATACTTTTGAAGCAGTGTCTCAACTTGTCGTTGCTCACCACCGGACAGAATTCTGACATCGGATATCAACTTCTTGAAAGTTGAGGGTAGCCCACTCTTATTGGAGCCTCGTTCTTTGTCCAAGTGCATCACTATTCTTACTGGATGACACGTCACTAATTTCGTCCCAGATTTCAGGACCACCGCCTGGTCGCTCATGTTCATGATTCTGACTGGAATACGACAATCTTGTACTACGTTCAATGTGCGTCCCACCAGTAGCTGTCCATTCTGATGTTGGGGTTCTACCACGCCCACAAACTATCTACCAGTATCACCAGTGACAGCAGCCATTAACACCTTTTCTCTTCGTGCCGGAACCCTGGCGTCCTCTTCAATGGAAACTCTGAGAACGGCAGCTGAATTATACCCATCGTCTAAGAGGATCTCTTCACTCCTGGTCTTCAACCTTCGCCCTTTTGGATCTATCAAGATGTCATCCCTGCTGTGATCAAGATCACAGTTTGATATTCTCTAGAACCCAATCGAACTCTGACCTCACGTTGTCTCAGGATTGGCAAGCGTTCCCCTGAGGCCGTTTGCATTACACAGGCCCTGTCCAATGGTTCTCAGCCCCAGTGTCTATAAAGACGGAGCAACTGATACCCTCAATTTCTCCATCAACCGTTAAGCTTAGTCCTTGGGTCCCGATTTTACTAACGATGATGGCAGCTGATTGATTCTTTTTCAGTCGCTTGGTCTTGTTTAGACTACACTGGTCTTTTCCATGTCCAAACCTTCGGCACTAACGACATCTCGACAATCGTGTTCCATCGGTTGTAAGTTTTATTGATGGGGATGAGGGATTGAAGGTCAGTCGTCTCCCCTCCGGACTGGCCTTCGTCGCCTAGTTGAGCAGCTCCACAACATTGCATTGGATGCTCTTCACTTTGATCTGCTGCTGCTCCGTTTTTGCCTTGACCTCTTCAGCTGTTATCACGGCAGCGTTCGTCTTATCGTTAACTTCCATAGGTCCTTCTGCTCTGTCAACTTATCATGAAGGCGATCAACCTGTTCTCGCACCTCTCCCAGATGTTTGGCTTGCTCCGCTTTCAACCATTCTTCCATACCCTGCAGGATACGCTCCTCTAATCCCAGGGTTTGCTCAGCTTGTGCTTTGGTCTGTTCAGCCTGCTCTGATAATTTGGCTTCGATGCTGCTGGACTGATCTGCTAGTGTTTTGGACTGTTCTGCGCGGCTTGTTGTTTCGTCAATTCTGCAAGGTTTGCCATAATGGATTCAATGTCAACCTTCCTTGTGGACATCTTCTGTTCTTGTTATTTGACTAAAAATCCCACTTCTGACACCAATTGAACTGAATTGCAGTTCGGGATCCTCTCAGCTTGGTCAAAATAACACGAAAATACAGCTTTCCGGCTTAAGAATTTTATTTTCCCAAAATAAAATTGTTTTGGTACGCCACTAGCAATACTATTTGATAGCAAATTTTTTGATTCCACGTGCAGGCTAGTCTGGTTGCAGATGTCTGCTTCTTCTTATTCGATGACTCAGCTGGGAATAATCTGATTTCGTCTGTCACTGATTTTTGCTCTACGAGGTCTCTAGGAGAAATGAACTGCCCGTCGTATGAGATTTGCAGTTTATATAGGAAATTAGATTGATCCATCCTTTTTCCACTTATTTGAAGTGCATTTAAATATTCCTCACACTCCGTAACACAAGGGTTTCATCTGGACAGATCCTTGGCATTCCATGCTCATTCCAAGTGGAATTCCTTCTCTTGCTTTTTGTAGTTGTTGTAAATAGGGGAATTATCGTTTTTCTTGATTAAATATTCAATGTTATTGAATAGAATCCTTAATTTTCAGTACATTATTAACATTTTTGAATCCCGAAGACATGATGAATAGAAGTTGATCTATTTTCTTAATAAAATAGTGGTAGTAGTTGTAAGAATTCCTTCATAAAATCTCCCCCACCATTTATTTGAAAACTTGAGAAAGGTATTTAGCATATTTTTTTAATTGTTTTTTGAGAACAATAGATTACGCCTCTAGTGGTAAAGCGATTTCAGCAATTTCTTTTGATCTTTCTTGTCAAGGATTATTTTTTCTCAAAGCTGTAAGCTTAATACTTTTTTTTAGACGCAGTTGGAGTATCAGCTTATTGTACAAACCATTATCCAGCAATTTTGGTTGAATTGCAGTAATTTGCTGGCAAATAGAGCCTGGAAATGCTAATAGCGCTTTTGGTTCTGTTTTTGAAATCATTTTTGTGAAATAACTCATCAGCCGGTAATCCAGTTGGTTCAAATTTTCGATAATGGTCTGTCTGCCTGCTTATGTGTGCCAAGCTTATCTCAGGAATGGATGATCCGGTTTTGTGACTGTCTTTTTTGTTTTGTAGAATACTGATATGGTCCAACTATAGCACAGCAACAGTTACTAAGCCTTGACTTGATTTTCTAATATATACGTGGATTTTGTTTAAGAGGCGTAAGAAAAATAAGAAAGTGAACAAATCTGATTTTTGTAGACTGTGTTTATTTTCGAAAAAGTAACTTTTGTCGCAACATTTTTGCATAGTGTTGTACTCGTGTGCTCCTTATAAGGTAAAATTCGCTACAACTGGATGGGACTCGAGAGCAGGCAGGTGAAAAGAAATTCTATTAAATTCAAATATTAGTCTTCAATAATTAACTTCTTTAGATGAAAGTAGAACTGAAAATTTACTAGATAAAATGAACACTATTTTGTATTTTTTAAATAAAACAATCGTTTTTTGTTTTTGTTGAGAAGTATTTACTTGAAATTTTTGAGTGGAAAGAAAAAATACAAAACTTTCAATAAATATGTACAGGGTGGGCAAATAAGAATGTTCGTCGGCCATATTTCGGAAACGGCTTACAATACAGCTTCTTGATAAGAAATTAAGAAAAAAGGTAGCCGCGAGAAATACATGGACAATATTGAGGGATTTGTAGGTCGACCCCTAAAGGGCTTAACTGGGTACGAAATATTCAAAGCAGCATTTTCTATAAAAATATAGCAGATTAAGGTCCACTAAAAATAATGAAAATCGTATTCTGGGTCACAATCTGTATTATTTGGTTCCAATAAGTTCTATCTTTCCAAATAAAAGGTAGTGGACAGTGAGCGGAAAACCAGTTCTGTGTTACCGATTTTCGTATACTTACCTGCGTTGAGAAGAGCTCTCCTCCGCCAATAAAATAATAATGTAGTATAAGTATAGTACAGACAATCAATGTCACCTCCACCTAGAGAAAGATGTTTTATTTTCTATAAATAAAATATTTTTTTAAATAATAATGCTAACATAATTGTGTCTAAGGCATTGAAAATAAGACTAATTTGGCAACAAAACATTGACTACCGCATGTTGATATTTTCGTTTTATCTTGAGATATCTTCATAAACATGAATTACAGTACTATCCGCCCATCAAGATCGCTGACCCATGACATTCTTATTTTATTATATTGTAACAAAAAAAATATATAAATCTACATTCCGTTCCATAGATGCACAATAGTTAGTTAAATCAAGAATATAATAGAGACCTCTAAATATGTCTTTGGAATCTATAAGATATATTGCGTTTAAGAACTTGAATACATATTTTCAGACAGGTACCATATTTTTATATGGTTATTATATTGTCGTATTTTTCAGATTATAGCGGATACAGGAGAGATGGATACATAAGGTGCTATGCTATCGCGAGCCGTAAGAGTTGCAATAAAGCTGCAATCTTTTGGCATTGGACCAGAAGACATTATTAGCTCTTGCTTACCTAATAACAAAAACAGCTGCATACTTTTTTGGCCACTCTATTTATTGGTGCTAAGCCTACAACGCTTCATCCCAGTCTACCTAAATCAGATATAACATTCCTATTAAACAAGATTCAACCAAAAATCATGGTTGTCGCATCAGAGTACCTACCTACATTCTATAGAATATTCTTGGAAAAGTCAAACATTTCAACTTAGTTAGTTCTACCTATTTGGAAAGCATGACAAGTAAGTACTCATCTTTTGATAATTTCTAGAGACGCTGGTCTCGTTCTTCAGCTCACTGGTGCTAGGAATTATGAATACTGAATATTCAATATTTTCCTTTGCCATACGGTATATGTATATCTATCCCAGCCAATTGTTTCGTCATCATTCTAGAATAAAGGGAGGTAAATGTGTAGAACAGGTCCCCGTCGATTTAATTTTTTTTATATTTGTTAGAATATATTATAGAAAGACATTCCTATTGAAATTTTAGCCCGGCAACCCCCAACAATCTTACGGGTGAGTGGAGTGTATAAGTGTATAGGAGTGCTGGGAGGGGAAAATAGAGGCTTACTGATATACTTTTAGTAGTAATATGGCTAATGTAATACTATATTAAGCCGATAAATATAAAAAAGTGCTGCAATTAATAAAAACGGTGCCATAAAAAATATTAGGGCAAGGAAAAATTAGCCCGCCGCTATTTATGTATTAGATACCGCCATTGTGCGATGTTGCCAAAATGACACGATTGTGCAGACATCCGATAGGTAGATGAAGTCGAATTTGTAGGAATAAATTAATAAATAAATCAATAACCAATGAAATATTAATAGTACGCCAACATAGTAAACAGTGCAGCTGTGTGGTGAAAGTTCAAGATGAAAAGAGTAAACTTTAACTTTAGAGTTTTTCCTCGCCTAATATTTTTTTGTGGAAACAGTTCCATTAGGTATTTGTCCAAAAGTTGGTGTTAAAGTGAAATTGACAAGATCCGTGGGTCCAGTTTACACATTGATCTTAATGTAAACTTCGCGCTAACTTTAGTCTTCTTCTGTAAGTGCCGTACTCGTATTCAAGCGTTGGCGGCTTCTCTGCCTTGAAAGTGTTACCACAGACAAGGGGACCTACAGTTTAACGTGGATTCCGAACCACCGATATGTCTTCAAGATAAACCTTAAGGCACGCCCTTCCAGAGAGCTGTACTAGGGAATATACTCTCGCAGGTTTCCCGCTGCTTTGCGAGAGGAGGAGAATGCAATGCGACAGAGATTCGAACGCGCGCCCGCATCGACGGCACTCGTCCAAGCCGTTCTCATCATATTGCGCTGCTTAACTTCGATGATCGAAGTCGGTCAGTGTCAACCCGGAGCTACGCGATCCCCCTAATTTTTGTCAGCCAGTTATAATTCCTATATAGCACATCTCTATGTAATTTATATGTACTACATGGTTTTTAAGAAGACAACTTCTCGAGTATAAGCTTATTTCGTTTGAATAATGAGCCCATTCTAAATAATAAACTTCCAAAGAACTTTTTTTGGTCTAACAAATAATTGTATTACAAAAATGTATGTATTTAATTATAAGGATTTTTCAATAATAATATATGCAATTATCTATTTACCTACATACAGGATTAAATACTTAAAATGATATCAGTGAGAGCATATGAGTACCTATGCGAAACGCGTACACAAACATAAAGAAGCTTACAACCAAATTGTACTTCTCCTTCTCCTGGGAGGTCGATCCAAAATACTCAAGAAAGACATGTTAACCTATGAAACAATCTTTTGATTGTTGTTAGTTTGATTAGTATTTGCGTTTGTTACAAAATAGGGGTAGTTGGAAGTGCGCAGTTTTTGGTTTTTGGGACACACTAGAGAAAAGTTTTAACATTAATACATCAAAATTTTGATCTAGTTTCTTTATATATTTTTTTATAAAAAACAATACAACTAATGTTATTGTACATAAACTATCTGAAAGAAAACAAAAACAAGAAACTTTTAAAATGCATAATTTTGGAACCAAAGTCTCCCAAGAGTACGCAAAAGTATCATCTAAGAGTGCGCTTGCGTTCCAAAAGTGCGAAACACTTCTTACAAGCACGAATCCCATGTAAACAATCGAAAACCTGTGTAACTAGTGCATACTTCGTGGAACCATAAGTTACACTTATGTGCTTCCCCGCACGCATCGCAAAATCCTGCAATTCCTGTAGAGGCAACGACTGGTTTCCTTCCCCGAGCATTCTGCTTTCCAAATTTCGTGGAATTTTTAAAATATTTATTTTCCTCTCTCTTTTGAAGAAAAATCAATGCAGGTGGCACGTAAAACCCTGCAGCATTCATACAGCAAACAGCCATTATTAATATTCCTCTTTCGCCAGAAACAACCTTACCGACATTTATTTGACCTTTATGAGCCAAAACTTTTGGGATCTTATTTGGAACCGTTACCATTCCCGTTTTATCCTTATTGAAAATCGAACGCGCTTGAATTCCATATATTTCTACGCACTCTCTTAGATTTTCAAAAAACCTGTTTAGGTACTTGAGATCTATTAAATCCGATAGCTCTGGCTAGGCTTGTTTTTTCTGGAGTTCTCACAGCTATGTTATGTTGCCTACAAAACGTTTTTACCCACTTTTTCCCAGCGATTTTTTTTCGGTATCAACCGAATGCTTTACTTTAGCCTGCACAGAAAATTGGTAATGTAAGGTGAAGACTTACCCCAATAATGAAATACACCCACATACATTCCAGAAAACCCGTGAAGAACACCACTCCAGAAGCACCGAGAATATGGAACCCTGATAATAGCACACAGCAAATCGAAGACTGGTATCAACTCATGCTTCGAGACCTTTTTAGGTTAGATATATAAATGCCCGCGTCAATCACGGACACTCAGTCAGTCATAGACAGTTGAGTGTGTTCATACACTAGTGCACAAAACAATGAATATAAATAGAGCGCAGAACGCTAAGTAATGCTGTGAATATAAATTTGTATATACTTGTGTAATTATTAGTGTAAATAAATAAGTGGAAATAAATCGAACACAGTTTAATATAAATTCCAGTTACAGTAAGCTATGGATTGTAGTTACTTAAGGGTTATTCCGTAAAACATTCTATTCATGTTTGTTATGAAAGTAGCAAGTGCTGCCGGCATTTCCACAGAAAAAGTAGGTCTGAATCGCCCAAGAGACCTTGGGATGGTGTTAGACTTTAAACGTTTGCGTAATGTAGATTCTGCTACACTCAGGTCTTTTGCAATTGATCTCTTAGACTCCCCATTTCGCAATCTATCTCGAATTTGCTGCATTAATTCAGGAGTAAAACGAAGATTTCTATCAGTTTTTCGCTTATACCTTCCCGTCTGTACCTATAATTAAAGACAAAAGAAAGGATGTTACTATCGTAGAATTTTGCGAATCCCAAGAGTGTGCATAAAGCAACGGTGCGTACTCTTGGGAAACACTAAATGCGCACTTTTGGAATATTCGATGGTTCGAAGAAATAAGTTTATTTCTGGTTCCATTTGAACGCCAGACATACAGACGAAATGGATTCGTTAACGTTATCGAAATTACCTTCTAAGAACTACCGGCAACGCACAGTATAACCTCAGATTTACGAGAAAAATTGGATGCAAATTTGAAGAAAATTATTTAAGTGTACTATATTGTATACTACTATATATATTCATAAAGCTTAGAAACGCATTTAAGATGTGGAGGCCTTAGCATGATTTAAGTGACAATATTTCGGAGAATCCTGTAATTGGTGACTTGATGGATGTGGAAGAAAATTTAAATAATTTGGGGGGAGAAGATTCCAATGATCATGAAGACGAACCAATTGGAAATATGAAACGACAACATTTGCTCCAAGTTGCAAAGAATATCGTTAGAAATGTATATAACGGATTAATGGTGACCGGTCTTACTTTTAGAGAAGCCTTGTATAAAACGCTATTTTTGACACAAATACCTCGCTCAACTGAGCAAAAAAAAGTAAGTACGTCGGATGATGAAAGAAAGAAACGGACAGACGCAGGATTATTCAGGAAGGTGAAAGAGCATGACGCAGACTTAATTAGGAGTAAAGTCTACCAGTCCTACGAAGAAAAGCGTACAATTCAAAGTTTAATGCGAAAGTCAGAAGACGACGAAACCGGAATTCATTGTTCAGAAACAACTATAAGAAGATTTCTGAAAACCATTGGATTCCGATAAAAAAATGTAGATAAGCGCCAGGTGATAATGGAAAGTAGCAGACTGAGGTTTTTCAGGTTTTTATTGCATATATTAAACATTTTTTTTTATGTAAAATATTATATTCTTTCAAAATTTTAAAGCTAGTTTATTTTTCATTGCAGGCACTGAATATGAGTATGTACAGATCAATTATTTTTATCATGAATATTTTAAAGACGGTCCTGGATTTTACCGAATTATTTCAGAATTTCTACCTGTCAATAATAATTTACAACATGATAAATCTTCTTATCTTCATTGCCCTTTTTCACTTCTGAGCAATAATATGCAAATTACCCACTATATTTTGGAGGCTACTATACCACATAGTTATACGAAACCAAACTTCCTAAATACTTACTTTGGTATATTCTGCTCGTTTTGTCAACAAAGATGGCAACTTTAAATCATACACTTTCTCGTTACTGGCTATGCGCGCTCTCAGAACGCGCGCACTCTTAGGCAACCTTCCCCTACCATACTTGAAGTTACGATTAATTTAGATGAAGAAGCATTTGGCAGCCGCATATTTGATTATCATTTGATATGAAACTGGGCATTAGATGATTTTCAAATAATAAAAAAAATCTCAGAGTTCAAGACTTAATTCCAGGGATTGCTCTCTAGCGGGGACAGTAACACTAATTAATCTAATAATAAGGCAAGTAACCTCTTTGGAAGCAGATATTTAATATTCAAATATCGGACACAAAATGTTTGCGGCAAAATCTCGCCATTTTAACATTTATTAAGATATATATCGAGATAGAAAAAATATATCAACATGATGGAAGTTTCTTTCTCAATGAGGTATGAGGATTGGACAGCTCTTCTCAGTGATCATTAGCTTACGAAATTCGGTTGAACAGAACGTGTAACGCCCTTTTTTTTTATTCTTATGAAACCTACCAATGCTGGATGTGGAATTCCTGATTCCAGTGAGCTGGTTGGGCCGCCAAACGGTTTCGCTCTAAGTGGAGACGGCGTGGGTTGCAAGATGGAAGAGGTAAACTACCTAAATCGGGCGCCACAAGGTTTAGACTCAACCAGCCCCGATGTACTCTCAAACCTTGAAACGTTAAGGGTACTTCCCCAAACAGTAGCCAGCAAAAGAAATATATCTATATATATCTTCGAGGCAAAGGTTTTATTTATTACAATAAAATATAAGGATAGCAATAACCAAAATAAATAAAAGAAAAAAAAATATTGAACAAGCGAACAACCAATGGGAAGAACAGTGATGCTGCACAAAATTAAGTTGAGATTTAAGGTATCCTATACTCTTGGTTAAAGACGTTCCGTGGGTTTGTCAGATCAGGCGTCAACTGACAACTTCACCAGTCAATGCTTCTCTGATTTGACGCGAATGACAGCAATAATAATAAACACAAAACTACGGTTGTGAATTACGTTCAATTTTTATTAAATAGTGTATTCATCCCATCAGGTAAGCAAAGATTCTACTACTAAAATCTACTCAATAACTAAAACTAACAATATTTTGTAGCACTAAGAGTCAAGAAAGGGTGACCGCTGTGCTCCACGGAAGAAATAAAACTTCCAAAAGGCCGATTAATGATTCTAATCGAGGCGTTCGTTAAGCAGATCTGCGTAACAACGATTATCTCATTCATCTTATGGAATCATCGAATAACAGGGTCTGCCTTTGTACAGAGGTAAGTTAGTATACAAAAATATACGTGAGCTCGAAATATCAATGCCAGATAGATATCGATGTAAGTATAAATTGTACTAACTGATCACTAATATCTCAACGAGATAATTAACAGCTGTAACAATATTAAACGATACTGACTAAATAGATAATAGTTTTGAATTATGCTGACTGGACAAATAGTTCAAATTACTATGATTGAATAAATTATTGAAATTCTTATTCTCTAATGTCTAAGTTGTGCAATTATAAAATAAAATAAATTGGACTTATCGGTGGTAGGTTAATCTCTGGACATTCGTGGAATTTGAGAGCCGACCGCTGGACTGGCTGGGCTCTAGACCTCGGGACTTCTCTGGAATGATTGGTGACTACGCTGGACTGCTCGCAGTATGTAGTTGTTGGAGGCCGTTCCAACTCACCCCAGCCACAATGAATTTTGGGTAAAGCTTGAAGCCTCGGATATTCTTGGACTTCTGAGGTGCAACCAGTTTAGAAGATGGTTCACAAGATCCGACTTCCGTCGAGCACGTGTTGTGTGCAGAATCCTTAGGGCTCGGATCCGTAAAACGAAAAGGAGTGAAAGTAAATCTCTCAAAACTGGTGAGTACAAATACAAATTCGACGATTCAACTCCTTAAAATTGCCACAAAAGATTCAGAACTTCTTCTTACTAGGTTGCGAACTGACTACCACGAGGGATCTGGACAAACTCTCTGAAAAGAAGCCTTCCGCCAGCCACGCTTTCCTCCCTCCCGGAAATTCCATTCTCCCGCCATTTTGGATTTCCTTCGTGACAGATTCCACCACGCTGCAGCGCGGATTTCAAATTTCGCGGGAAATAACTACATCATTGGAAGCACCAGCATGAGTACTCCACCCCCGCAAACAGTTGAAGAATATAATGGTAAGTACTAGACACTTAAAATTTTGTGAACGTAACACTCCCCTCACACCCAATAGGAAATTTCTGGAGAAATTTCACACCAAAACTATAGTCAAGCTCAAGATTCTTTAGGATGAAAAGTAAAAGAGAGTACTCGAAAGAAACTCACAAATCTGGGGGTCTATCATGATAAGGCTTCAAATCCTGAATATGCCACTTCCGACGACCACGATTCTCATCTCCCTCGAGAATGTACGTCCCGTAACCAATTTTCTTAGCTACTTTAAACGGACCGAGATAGCGAGGTGCTAATGACGCGGAGAATTTTCGACTAGCGTCCGAAAGTGAATAGTTTTTTCGCCAAACTAGGTCTCCGGGAGCGAATTCTACGTGTCGTCGACGCATGTTGTAACGCCGGGCACTATCCTCATAGGCCTTCTCTAACCGTTCCCGGACAAGTTGGTAACAAGCATCTAGAGCTTGATTGCCCACTTGCCTTACACCGAATTCGACGTTGTCAGTCGATTTTAGTTGGCCATACTCCCGACCAGACCGAACAAATTCACGACTGAAATTTAACATGAACGGGGAATATCCTGTGACTTGATGTTTTGACGTGCGTAAGGCACAAGCAAATTTCTTCAAATGCAAGTCCCATTCGCGTTGGTCGGTCTTGACGAACGCAGCCAACATTGACTTCAAGGTTTTATTCACCCTTTCGGTCGGGTTTGACTGTGGATGGTAAACTGGGTTGAAACGTAAACGAATACCGTATCTGGCAGTTAGAGCCGACAGTTCCTTGCCGGTATATTGCACGCCATTATCCACGAGCAATAACTGTGGAGCACCGAATAGCAAAATAATCTCGTCCTCTAGGATGCGAGCTATATTCTTGGCAGTCGCCTTCCTTAGAGGAAATAGCCGAGAAAACTTTGAGAAGCAATCGTGTACGACGAGAATGTAGACGTTCCCTTGTTTCGACCGCGGAAATGGACCGACGATATCGCTCGAAATTACCTTCCAAGGTACATCCGCGACAGGATTGCGCGCCAAGAGCCCTTTTGGTGCCAGCTGCTCAGGTTTTGTCGCCTGACAAATTGCACAACCACGAACATATCGAGCCACATCACTACGCATCTGTGGCCAATAATACGACAATTTAAGACGATTATACGTTTTGAAAACACCCAAATGCCCACTCGTAGGATGGTCATGACAACTTTGAAGGACCTTTCGGCGCAATTCTTTCGGAATCACGCGCCTCCAATCGTTCACGTCGGCATCCGAATCACTTTTAGACGGGTATTTATAAAGTTGGAATTCATGTACACGCCATTTGTCGAACTTGAGTGGATTATCGCGAACGCTATTTAACATGCGGTTGTACCACTGGTCTTTAGTGGGTTGTTGCACCATAATAAAGGAGTCCTCTCCCGTTTGATTTTCAACGTGGACTTGATCGAGTGCAACGCTTCCCGTCAACACTGGAACACTGCGACTTAATGCATCTGGGACGACGTTGTGCCTTCCCTTCCGATGGGAAATTTCAAAGTCAAATGCTTGCAACCGCAACGCCCATCGACAGAGCTTACCGGTGGGATTTTTAAGTTGCTGCAGCCAAATCAAAGAGTGATGATCGGTAATAACTTTAAAATGATATCCCTCCAGGTATCCACGGAATTTTTCGATTGCCCAAATCACCGCGAGACATTCTCGTTGAGTAGTGCTGTAGTTCCTTTCCGGTGGCGTTAAAGACCTGCTAATATAACTAACGACATGTTCACCATCCGGATATTGTTGTGTCAACACAGCTCCGATGCCAAAAGCACTAGCGTCCGTTTGTACGGTGAATTCTCGTTCGAAATCGGGGCAACGAAGTACAGGAGCTGATATTAGCAGTTCTTTGACCTTTCGGAATGAAGCCTCACAAGACGTACTCCACGAAAACTGTTTATTTTTGCGAAGAAGTGATGTTAGGGGCACGACTAAATCGGCAAAATTTGGTATGAAGCGCCTATACCACGAGGCCATTCCTAAGAATTGTCGGACTTCCTTCTGGGACTTGGGTACGGGAATATTTACAATTGCCGAAACCTTCTCAGGGTCGACATGCAAGCCCCTTTTATCAACTATGTAACCGAGGTATCTGAGGCGAGGTAAACAAAACTTGCACTTGTCGCGATTCAAGGTTAACTGAGCACGAGTCAATCTATCGAATATTTTCTGCAAGATGTTCAAGTGTTGTTCGAAATCTGGAGTTGCGATCACCAGGTCATCGAGATAAACAAAAACGAAGGGTTCAAGGTCATGTCCAATGACAGTGTCTATCACCCTTTGAAACACGGCTGGAGAATTGGTAAGGCCAAATGGCAAACGGCAAAACTGGTATAGTCCTCTTCCGCTTACCGAGAATGATGTAAATGGTCGACTTTCAGGCGCGACTGGTATTTGCCAGTAAGCAGACCTAATGTCCAGAGCCGATAAAAATTTTGCGTTACGAAGCTTATCTAAAATACTCGAAATCCTAGGTAATGGGTAAGCGTCCTTAACAGTCACCCTATTCAGACGGCGATAATCAACACAAAAACGATAGGACATATCTTTCTTTCGAACCATCAAGACCGGACTAGACCATGCGCTATTTGACGGTTCTACAACACCGAGCGCTAACATTCTGTCGAGTTCTTTATTTATTTCGTCCTGGATTTTCGGAGACACAGGATAATTTCGTTGTTTTATCGGTGTAGGATCATCTACAACGATTTTATGCTCGATTCCCTGAATACAACCAAGTTCAGACTTAAGCTGTCTAAAATAGTTATCCACGAGCTGCTGTAGTTCTAACGCTTGATCGGAGCTTACTTCGAATCGATTATCATCCTCGATACAACTGAGCAAGCATGAAGAAAAGTGCCAAGAGTTACTTCGTAAATCAGGGACTACACCCATTGCTACCCAGAAATCTACCCCCAAGATAAGAGTATGCGGTACGTCTGGAACAAGAACTACATCTACCATTTTGATTTTACCTTCCAATTCTAACGGTAGCGAACACGTTCCGATGATTTCATGGGAGGATCCGTCTGCGACGATACAACTCTGGTCGATTGTGTTAACATTTAATTTAAATTGTTCTACTAAACTTATGCCGGGTTTCCCGAGAATAGTACGACTAGCACCCGAATCCAATAATCCTAAGATAGTTATACCATAGCAAGAAACTTTCACATGAGGCCTATTATCTCCCGAGGTACTATGAAGGATATAATCTAGAATGACTTTATTTGAAGCATAACGTTGTTCATCGGCCGAGTTATTCTCTGAAGAGAGCCAGTTCCGGCCGATCACTGACTCCATCGAGCGTTTCCCGAAGCTGAGTTGCGATTGATAGAACATGTCGGACAATTTCTAAGAGTAACATTGGGCTTTCTGCATTTGTAGCACATAATTTGGCTGGTATTTCGACAGTCTACCGCGCGGTGACCACTCTGATCACATTTCCAACAACGTAATTCCTTACTAGTACACGGCGACGACTCGTTCGGAATGCCAGTAGACGCAGATGCAGTAACATGCTGACTTGCTTTTGTCTTGTGATAGCCGAGACTCGGTTCGAGCAGGTGTTTGTTTGGAGGAGGTCGATATTGATCAGCTCTAGCTCGAGCTTCTTCGACCAACCGAGCACTTCTTAGTAGTTGTTCAATCGACGTCAACGGTTGCAGTGCTATCGCGGTTTGCAGCTCTGGTAGCAGGTTCCTGCGGATTAGACCTAACTGTATCGATTCTGACGGTCGTACCGGTAATCTATTAAATAAATTTAACATTGCCGACACGAATACTACGACTTTCTCGTCTGGACCTTGAGTTCTTCTCCGAATTTCGTCCCAAAGTGCACTTTCATAATCATAGGGAAGGAAAGAGTCCCTTAACCCTCTTACAATGTCATCCCAAGTAGTAAGGGTGGATTTCCGAGACCGGAACCACATCAACGCATCACCCGAAAGTAATTCAACTGCGGATTTCGCTAACTGTTCGACTGTTACCCCTCTCGATATTCTACGTTCTTCAACTCGTTCCAAAAAATCTAACACACCACCAGTGCCATCAAACATGATTCCCCACTTGGACAAGTTAGGATCCCGAGAACAAGAAATTGGGTTAACCGAGATACTGCGTTGGGGTTCTCTACTTGAAAATATGGAAAGATTTGCCACTCTATTTGACAATTCGTCCGGATTTATTAGTGTGGATCGACGAACTGGACGATCTCCAAAAATATCCTCTTCTGCAGGCGCCGAAATTAATGGCGGAGTCGAGTCACAATTTGGTTCATCGAGAACATTGATGAGTCCCGTTTCCCTATGACTTTTCATGAGATCATCTAGCGTTTGGGATACGTGATCGCACAGTTCGATTAAATTCTTACATTCGATATTCTCTTCGTCAGTTTTTGGGGTAATCAGAGACACACGACCACGCAAGTGACGTAATTTCGACTTTATTCGTTTAGACTCGTTATCTGCATTGGGATAATTAAATTCCTGCAGGTCACCTACCAAACCATCTAATTTGGAAGCACAAATTAATAATTCAGCCCTAGAATCGAAACTTGAAGGATCAAAGACGATAGGACAGGTTTTTTCTGTGTTCAATAGCTCACGTAGTCGAGCTCTTTTGGATTGAACGTTCGCACCACCAGGAGGATAACCCCTAATAGTCAACTCGTAAGTTAACTCGTCTGTCGATAACCTATTCACGTCCATATCGAATCTTGGAAACTTTATTACTAGCAAAATAAAATGAAATGAAAGTGAAATCAAATTAAATTAGCAAAGTGCACAAAGCAATGCAGTCCAGGCCTGTTTGGCCCCACGTTGGGCGCCAAATTTGTAACGCCCTTTTTTTTTATTCTTATAAAACCTACCAATGCTGGATGTGGAATTCCTGATTCCAGTGAGCTGGTTGGGCCGCCAAACGGTTTCGCTCTAAGTGGAGACGGCGTGGGTTGCAAGATGGAAGAGGTAAACTACCTAAATCGGGCGCCACAAGGTTTAGACTCAACCAGCCCCGATGTACTCTCAAACCTTGAAACGTTAAGGGTACTTCCCCAAACAGTAGCCAGCAAAAGAAATATATCTATATATATCTTCGAGGCAAAGGTTTTATTTATTACAATAAAATATAAGGATAGCAATAACCAAAATAAATAAAAGAAAAAAAAATATTGAACAAGCGAACAACCAATGGGAAGAACAGTGATGCTGCACAAAATTAAGTTGAGATTTAAGGTATCCTATACTCTTGGTTAAAGACGTTCCGTGGGTTTGTCAGATCAGGCGTCAACTGACAACTTCACCAGTCAATGCTTCTCTGATTTGACGCGAATGACAGCAATAATAATAAACACAAAACTACGGTTGTGAATTACGTTCAATTTTTATTAAATAGTGTATTCATCCCATCAGGTAAGCAAAGATTCTACTACTAAAATCTACTCAATAACTAAAACTAACAATATTTTGTAGCACTAAGAGTCAAGAAAGGGTGACCGCTGTGCTCCACGGAAGAAATAAAACTTCCAAAAGGCCGATTAATGATTCTAATCGAGGCGTTCGTTAAGCAGATCTGCGTAACAACGATTATCTCATTCATCTTATGGAATCATCGAATAACAGGGTCTGCCTTTGTACAGAGGTAAGTTAGTATACAAAAATATACGTGAGCTCGAAATATCAATGCCAGATAGATATCGATGTAAGTATAACTTGTACTAACTGATCACTAATATCTCAACGAGATAATTAACAGCTGTAACAATATTAAACGATACTGACTAAATAGATAATAGTTTTGAATTATGCTGACTGGACAAATAGTTCAAATTACTATGATTGAATAAATTATTGAAATTCTTATTCTCTAATGTCTAAGTTGTGCAATTATAAAATAAAATAAATTGGACTTATCGGTGGTAGGTTAATCTCTGGACATTCGTGGAATTTGAGAGCCGACCGCTGGACTGGCTGGGCTCTAGACCTCGGGACTTCTCTGGAATGATTGGTGACTACGCTGGACTGCTCGCAGTATGTAGTTGTTGGAGGCCGTTCCAACTCACCCCAGCCACAATGAATTTTGGGTAAAGCTTGAAGCCTCGGATATTCTTGGACTTCTGAGGTGCAACCAGTTTAGAAGATGGTTCACAAGATCCGACTTCCGTCGAGCACGTGTTGTGTGCAGAATCCTTAGGGCTCGGATCCGTAAAACGAAAAGGAGTGAAAGTAAATCTCTCAAAACTGGTGAGTACAAATACAAATTCGACGATTCAACTCCTTAAAATTGCCACAAAAGATTCAGAACTTCTTCTTACTAGGTTGCGAACTGACTACCACGAGGGATCTGGACAAACTCTCTGAAAAGAAGCCTTCCGCCAGCCACGCTTTCCTCCCTCCCGGAAATTCCATTCTCCCGCCATTTTGGATTTCCTTCGTGACAGATTCCACCACGCTGCAGCGCGGATTTCAAATTTCGCGGGAAATAACTACATCATTGGAAGCACCAGCATGAGTACTCCACCCCCGCAAACAGTTGAAGAATATAATGGTAAGTACTAGACACTTAAAATTTTGTGAACGTAACAAACGTAACTCAAGTAGGTATAAGAACGTTTTCAAAACAAGGTTCCCACTATCTCCTATCTTTTATTTGAAAAGATGAAGGAAAACTTATTGAAACAAAATAATACAGAATATAACCAAGATTACGATTTTAATTATTTTTGTAGACAGGTATGTCTTGTAAGAAATGTCTTTTGAAATTCTTGATATCCAAATACCGCTAGAGGGGCTTACCCAAAAATCTCAAAATAGCTTCCATGTTTTGCTCGTGGTCACTTTTCATTTATTATTATTAATCTCGAAGCTTTTCTTTAGACTCCCGAGATATAGGCGTCAAATATTCTTATACCTGTGCCACAGCTTACCTAACAATCAGCTAGCAAGCTCTCGGAGGTACCTTTGATCTGTCGAAGCATGAAAATTTTACCTTGACGACGCCATTTTATGATACTGGGTCCCACCCTATTTGTTATTTTTATAAATGACATTTTCGATTATCTGCTCCCCAAAACAATAATTTGCTTTACAGACGATACGACGATGCTAAATGAAAGTTCCGATGTTGATGCAATATTAAAATCCAACTAGGAACTGGAAGAAAAAGCAGAAAATTGGTTCTCACGAAACAAATTGAAACTGAATAGGGATAAAACCCAGAATATTATTATATCATCAAACAACCGCCAAACAAAAAACAATCATGTTAAACTGCTTGGCATAACTGTCGATGATTCACTCAAATGGGAAAATCACATTGATATGTTGTGTAGAAAACTGCCCACTCAACTCTATCTACCTCGTAGGCTGAAGAAAGTTTTGAGCATCCAAACAATAATAACCTTATATCACTCATTATTTCACACTCACTTAACATATGGAATACTCCTTCGGGGTAGGTCTTCTCATGCTCTCAGAGATTCCGTATGCAAAAAAAGCACTCAGGATTATAGCTGGTGTCTCACTGAATGAACATTGTAAACCACATTTCAAAAAATTTAAAATCATGCCATTGCCTTGTATTCTCATCTATCATACACTACTTCAGATTCATAAGAATAGAAGTATATATTCTTCCCACTCAGACTACCACAACTATGTGACAAGAAACACACATAAACTAAGACTACCCCGGATGAAATTAGAAATGTCAGTGCGTATTTCATTGGACATCAAATTATACAATAGCTTGCCTTCTGATCTAATGTTGTTGAGCATGAATGTATTCAAGAGGAGGGTAAAAGAACATCTTTTGATAAACTGTTTTTATAATCTACAAGAATTCATGAATTGTACATATACAAAATGATTTCAAGTTTTTTATGTTACTTACTGTTGTTTGTACCTACTGTCCAAAAAAATTTATTATTGGTTTTTACTTATACACAACTTTGTACCTTGTACCCATCAGATTTTCTGACTCGTCATAAATGTAATTTACACATAACATGATCAAATATACCTATCTATCTATATTCCAGAACCGTATTAAGAATTTATTACTGGTCTGTATTTCAGATTTTATATCGATATATAATAGAAAATATAGTTCTTAGAGCACACAATAAAGTAACACGAAGTATCCTTCCAGAAAAAAATACAATATTTACTCCTGCTATTTAAATGATAGACTTGAATGATAGATAAGATGTATTATGAAAGAAATAAAGTATATAATATATTAGGTTAGTTACGTTAGTTAGTTTTTTTATGTATATTGTAGAACACAATATTCATAATAATCTTATTTCATGCAAGGAAAATGAAATAAATTTTCAGCAGAAACTTACCATAGAATTTTGAGTATATATGACATGAATAAGAAAAACATCCATCTTCATGTCAGAATGTACAAAAAGTACAATTAGGAACATAAAATTTTATTTACATCAAATAGTAGTAGTACTATAAAATCATAGTCACATAGAATAAATACGGCAAAACAAAATTCTTAATCGTTTTGCGAAATAATTAATATGTTTTTATTAAGATTTTGCTTACATTTTAGTTTAGTAGGTATATTCTTAATATTAGATATATTTTGATTAAATAATAATAAAATAAAATAATGTGATTACTTTTTTATTTGGAAATTGTGGGCATGGGTAGTATAGTTGAAATGCTTCAGACAGTTTTAAATATATTTCACATATATTGTCTTGAGTGATACAAATTTCAAAATTGTTCTGAAACATTTCTTCAATATCTGATATGAATTTCACAAAATTATTATGTGGACTTTACAGGTTTACAAAGAAATCTATAATATTATATTAAAATATTTTTTGATTTATAGCATCTTGCCATAAAGCCTTTAAGTTTAACCCTGCGTTCGGCGACTATATCGTCCCGTATCATAAAATGGCTGCGCGCGACGATCGGCGAAGAGCCTTCCATCCTAATGAGTTTGCGAGCTGATAAACTGTGCCTGTGCAATGATTTGAATTGGATTTTTACCCTCTACACCTTGTGGAGGGTGTTTTTGGGAAGAAAAACAAGTTGGATTTTCATTTTTTTATTAGCATTCTGTGGAATAACAAAATAGTTTATTCATAAAAAGCAAACATAAAATCGAATTGTAGGTATACTTCCTCGTCTTTTTGCATTCGGGTAATAAAGCTGAATTGCCTTAGAATAGAGAATTATACAATACTAACTCGCATTTTGCGAAATACGTATATATACCTATCTAGAGCTCTAGTACTGTTGTTTCACATACCCTATACCTGTCTGAGAGCAGAGGACACTCGGTTTGAACTGTACCTCCAGAGACAAATTTTAATTACACGGGCTCGGTCATCGTCTGCTTCTATTTACACCCATTGAGCAGAGGAAACTACAAGAAAGAGGAGGGCCTCGAGAGCTTCAATCTGGTTACTGCCTCGGTAACTACGCTGTTGGCAACTTTGGCAAGATTAAATAAGTTGTCGTCCCGCTTTCGCACCAACTCTGCTAGCCCATTACTTCCCAGATGACTTTGTGATATTATGTTTAATTAAAATATGTCCCTAAATACAGACACTAACCAGCTTATGTCTTTGACAATTATCACTTTTCTTTTATTGGATTCAGGATGGCTTGTTGCATTTGTGAGGTAGCGTAAGAGATTTTAGTTGTATTTTGTCATTTAAACTCTGTCTAAATTTTAAATATAACGTGGGGTTGTCTGACTATTAAAAAGAAGCTATAAATAAAATTTAGCCACTATCTTTAGATTTCCAGTTTACCTAATACCTGAGACTGAAATATTTTGGCTTAGACAGAATATTGAAATGAGATTTATAAGTGTAGAATCTAATTGTCATCTGCAATTTTGAATCAAAGATCTAATTTTCAAGAAAAAGAAACATTTTATATATTCATATAATCATACTTTTGTGTACACCTATCAGGTGAGAATAATAAAAACGTTTATTTGTTTTATGGAAGTTTTTGTCTTTGATTTGTTGTATTTACGCTATTGGTTCCAGACCCCAAAAAATATAATTTGTTTTCCACCAACACTCTAGGATATTTCAGATACATTTATTTTTTTTATACCATAGATAATACAATAATGCAGGAGGTAAGCCCAGGGAAAAAATATGAAAACTATAAATGACGGGATTAAAGTTGAAATCATTTCCAACGTTTAAATTGAACATTTCCCATAAGAATTGAAGTTTTCCTTTACAGCCCTAGGAAAGTGCAAGATTCCTACCGTCATATTTTGAAATCACTCGAGTACAAGTGAAGGTACATTCGACAATTTTTAGAGTAATAAAACACTCAAAAAGATAAAACAAATATTTTTACAAAAACATGACCGACTGTATTAGTTGGTGCACTGGAAAATTCAAAGAAATATTAGCTCTATTGCTGGTGGTAGTTTAGAAGTTGGTGCCAGAAGTTTTCTATTTAATGCACCACAAATTTACCAGCACCAATAGAATTAATATTATTTTAATTTTTTTGTGCACTAATTAATAAAGTTGGTAAAGTATCTAATAAGTAAATATTTTCTAACTTGAAAGTTAAAGATGAATTGGAATAATATATTCAGTTAACAAAGTATTTAGAGCGATTTAGATTTAACAGTACCTAGGTATAGACGTATGAAGGTGGGTATCCATTTGTGGCATTTGCACACGTATCGTATCAACGCTGCGTATTAATGGATACGTGAACTGTTGTATAGTAATGTACCATATTTTGTTACAAAGAAACGGAACGGACGTGATCGCCCAATTCTCGGTTTTTCGCCGAAACATCGAAAAAATGATACGATACGTAGTTACTTGTATGTTGACGAGACTTCGATAAGTCGTTGCATGTTCATCGTTGCATTTTCCCGTCATCACTTCCTTATAGTCGTCGCGTTTTAGATGTGATAATAATGGAGTAGAATAAAGATCCAAAACATCCGGATCATATTAATAAGTTCTGTAAACTAATTTGAGATCCACCAACATGGAGGTTTCTTTTTTTCTGATCTAACAAAGAATAATTTAAAAAAATGTTTGCGGCTGCTGCTTGCTTGTTGCAGTGTAGTCATCGTTGCGATGCGGTAGAATAGGTTCAATCGTAATCGTAACTACGCCGGTTTTGTTTGTCTCACCACCGTTCGCGCAAATGATAGGGATACGCATTTGTAACTGCTTTTCAAAAATTGGCACCACGTTGCAGCCTATCCTAACAATTTGAAACGATAGGTATGGTGATACGATACGGGCAAATGCAACAAATGGATACCAACCTTAACAGATTAATATCGGGGGTCTTTCAAAATACTCTCATGTATTGTTATAATATTTTATTGAATTTATCTCAAGTATGATCGGAAATGTAAGACATACAGAAATGATATGCAGCACCTATGTAATGACTTAATTTTGATAACATATTATAAGAAGGATAATAAGATTTTTTTTTTCTTTGAAAGTTCTCCTTATTACAGTATCATCCTTTATTATATTTCAGCGTCAAAAAACTGTTTTTTTCGAAATATTTCATACTGATACTGCAAAACCCAGACGATTCTTTCCTAAATCAAACTCTGTATAATATCGTCCAAGAAATACATCTCCCAATATCCATAATGGTCCCAGTGGTGGACGGATGTCAATACCCATAAAACCAGATAGACAAGTTGTCATAAATCCAGCTTGAACCTTAATATGATTATTACATTATTTCTAAAGCATAATATTATCTGAATAGAATAGGTATTCTAATTATCATTAAACATTCAGTAGGAATAGGAACGAATAATACCTGAAGAATATAGTATTTTGGTTCCAAGTTGAATAATTTTCCACCAATAATAAAGGTAACATTTGGTAGCATTGTCATTCTATTACAGTTCAGCTCATATATGCCTGGAGCGATCTGAATTCCACCGATGACCTAGAATCCATATGCGATAATAATTAATAGGTAAACATATTAAATATGTCGAAACTAGATATTATTTGACTGAACATGATATTGAAACAAAAGAAACAAATGAGATTCGCCTGACATTCATAAGTAGATAAGTAAATGTTCATATTTTACAGGAATCAAATATTGACAAAACATAGTTCCCAATTGTAGTGATAACATAATTTTTGATATAGGCCAGTAAAGTAGAATCTACTACGTGCAGTATTTGTGCCAGTGCTGTAACCCAAAATTCTTTCAAAATCATTTTGACATTTGCTTGACATCCAATTTCATTCATTTCAAACGTTATATTGTTATTTGTCATCCCCAGTAGGCACTGAGAACAGAAATTGAGAACATCTCTTTTCTAAACACAGATTGGAAGACAAAGTTCGTCTCTTTCGTCATCAAAAGTTGCCATAATATCGTATTTTCTCTCTAAAGCAAGTATTTGTAAAAGATATTTATTAAAAAATGTTCAATGTCGCAAACGTTATATTGGCTGTTTTGGCAATATTGGAATTGACAGTTTTTAAACGTCAAACACACTGCACAAGTCACAACTTATGTTTACTATTTTTTTTATAAAATGCAGGGATGATTATATACTATTTAGGATTGAAAAGATACTTTCAAATCGAAAATTTCAGCTAAAAGTCGTAAGTCCTAAGAACAGCATTCTTCCCTTTTTTATTAACAAATCATTAAAAATAACGTCTTCCGCCTCAGTTGTATTAAAAGTTATTCTAACATACATCTATTTTTGCAAACATTTTATTTTTACGGATTTTATAACAAAAGCCGCTAAACTAGACTATTACCTAAAATTCAGTATCTGCCGTTTGAAATAAATGGCTTCGACATCGGATCTCAAGATGTAAAAATGAATAATAATTTAGGGTTACAGGAGAGGCAGAAATACTGCACGTAGTAGACTACTTTAATAGCCTAGATTGGAAATAGTTTTCCAGAAAGCTGCTTTTTTATTTTGATTAGAGAAATCCCTGTTTTAGCGGAAGCGTTCAATTATGTTAAGGTGGAAGAGTTAAATAATCAATTGTCTAATTAATATATTATTAATATTAGGATAATACACTCAAAAAATATCATTATTAAAGATAAAAACTTGATAAGAATTTTCGCCCTTCAGGATCATCTCATTTCTGTAAGTACACATAATATCTGTCACAGGGTTATTTTAGGTAAACTGGTCCTATAATTTCATTAGTAGGTAATTCATTGTTAGTTGCAAACCTTTATAGAAATTACTTTTACTATTAGATATCTATACATACCTATAATAAAATTGTAACAGGGAGATATCTGTACATTATAGATTTTTAAGAAAAACTAATATGATGGGTCTTTAATAAAGCAACAGAAGCCAAAACAACAGTTTTTAGAATTTTTGTCTGGTTGTCTGTATGATTGTACGCGCATCAAGTAAAAACTACTACGTGGAACTGAATGCAATTTTTACTGATGTATTGCTAGAGGTCAAACTTAGAATATTGGTTCCATTTTAACGCATCTGTCTGTATGTTTGTACACGCATCACGCAAAAACTACAATCAAGTCCATAATAGATTTTTAAATATATATGTATTAACCAATGTTATAAGTTAACCAAACTCAACAAAAACAAGTTCATTATTAGTGGCTATCGGATGTACCTGCGTAAAATTATCCCGTCATATTGTATGATTTAGAGAAGAATCAAAAAGGCACTGTTATTATAATATCACATGTGAAATTATGATAAAACTACTTTTATTGTATCTAATATTTGGATATTTTTTAATTACATACTCTATTGATGATAGCCACTTCACTATGAGGCCCACCAATAAGGCTGGTGCCAGTATCGGCTATCACCTCGCAGCCATCTGAGCACGTCGAAGTAAAACCCACCCTGATTTCATCGATTCTGAATTGCCAATATCCTTTTCTAGTAACTGGTACATATGTAAAATTACCCCTATAAAATCTGGGATCTGAACCACCCAAGAACATTTCACCACCTATTGGACCTGTTGGATCTCTGCAACCAAAACTGAGTCTTAGCTAATATTAACATTTTATTATTGTTGTTCTTGATAGGTGTAAAATTTAATATTTATTGAATTTTGTTTTTTGCATCATATATGTACCTGTTCAAATAGAATGAGAAGATGGGTCTTGGTACTAGCCCTTGTTCTATCATATTGTAGAATGGAGGCTCAATATTATTAACAGCAAGCTCTCTGTATCCTAGTCCAAAAATACCATCGAATCTTCCTCTTGCAAATGCTACACCATCCTCGTTGACGATTTCAGCAAAAGTTTGGTCAATGATTGCCAAACCTGCGACCTATATGAATAAGTTATAATTAAGTAAAACAATCATGCCATAGTCTAAAGACTGACGCAGTTAATAATGTATCAATCTCGTAAAAACTGCCCTTCTGTGTTCAGAATAATAAATTATAACAAAAAAAAAACATATCTGCGAAGAAAAGAGTTTCTTTATATGACTAAGTTTCTCACTACTGCTTCTGCTTCTCTTTTGTTTACTGGACTCCGAGTCTCCAAGGGATGACCCAATACTCATAATAGATAAATTACAAAATGATAATGAAGTGACAAGAACACTCTCGTTCAGGTACTTTTCAAACAAAGTCGGTTCATCTCTTTGGAAGCTACGATGCCACAGACAGACAGACAAATATACACGTTAAACATAATTGTCACGTCTCTAGTACCAATTATCCTCATATAATTTACAAAACACAGGATAGGTACATTGATTGACCACCAAGATTTCTATATTCGACTTCTTCGCACTACTTTTCCTTGAGATTTTATGCTAACCAGTTCTAAAACATGAGAGCTCAGAGATAACATACTGGCCAATGTGGGTATGTTTGTGAACACCGATTAAGATAGATTGTGAAATTAAGGTTTTGTGTCAGGGAGATATGTGTCAGCCATGTTATTATAAATATATTTAAACTCAGATTTAATCTTAGTTTGATATGGTTACCAGAAGCTGCTGTTTGATCCCAAGAGCACAAATTAGCCATGAAAGCTCTCACTAAAGAGATCAAGGCCAGCAAATCCCGCTGCTGGAAGGCATTAGTCGAGGACGTCGATAAGGATCCATGGGATAAAGCTTTTACGCGTAAACTTCGTAAACTGCCCTGACAACCAGATGGAGGAGGCAAAAGCACGTGAACACATTTTTTCCTGATCATCTCTTGAGTACCAATCCAGCTTCTAGTGGAGACGGAAGATATACCACTGTTTTCGAAGAACGAACTAATGGCCGCTTTAATCTCTATGAAGAACGGAAGAGCTCCAGGAACCGATTTAGTGCCGGAAGAGATCCTGAAAGAGTTCGCCCTTATTTATCTATCCCTCCTATTGAGGATGTACAATGAGTGGCTGAAGACGGGTGTTTCTCCTTCTCGCTGGAAGGATGCGAGGCTGGTTCTTTTGAGTAAAGGAAGAGGCTCTCCAGACTCTCCATCCAGTTCCAGCTCTCTGTATGTTGGACACAGCAGGCAAACAGCGTGAAGTAATGCGGAAGCGGTTCCGCCTGGGGTTCGTGGCCTTGTAGCTGGATTTTAGTGCGGTCGTTTGCTTAATAGCTGTAGACAATCCCACACTACCAATGCGCTTCCACCTGCGCTTGGTACCTTTTGAAGGTTTTTTCACCTACTCATAAAAAACTGGGACAAACTAATTTATTTCTTTTCTAGTCATAAAACTTACTATTTAAGAGAATGTTTGAGAATACGTATCGAAGTCGCAATTGCATGATAAACTTATTAATTTGGTGGAATTGGGGACAAAGATTGTGATTGAGAAAATACCTATACTGATTTTACTTACCGTTACTGTATCGACTGATAGGAAGCCGGTAACTGTACCACTTCCATATCTGATACCGAAGCGTGTCCCATTTGCAATGTAACTCATTGAATCCCTCGAATTGTATTTACGGTGGAATTCTAAAGAGAAACTTAGAATAATGAGTTATTACCAAGATTTTTTTTGATAGCCAATATACAGGGTGTTCGGAAAGTAGTACCAAAAATTTGGAAATTAAATGAACACATTATAATGCTTGTTTTTATATGTCTGTATATAAGGACAGAAAAACTTTTCTAGATAATTTTACGCATTTTTGAATAACAAATTTGAAATTTCTTCTCATTCTCACTATTTTTTCGTTCAACCTTTAGCTACAAATAGTTATACCTACCTTATTTTAATCTATATTGTAACGTATTTGAGAAAATCAAATTTTATTAACAACATGTAGGTACGATGTGGTGCAAGGGACGATGGTATATCTATTCGTGTTCAATATATAACCAATATAATTGTCAACCTCACCTGCTAGCGTGGTGGTAATCATAACCACCCGGTGCACCCTGCTAGATGTCCATCGGGGCTCTGGCAACCGAGTCACGGCGGGATAACCGTACCGTCGAGTTTTGGTGGGAAAATTGCCACTAACTCCCTTATGAATGAATACACAATGAAATCCCTTCAAAGAAAATGGACCTGGTTCAGCCCAGGTGGCCTAACTAAGAACGAGATATATTTTATAATATCTGACAATAAAAACATCATACAGGATGTAGCAGTCTTAAATAAGTGCTCCATTGGCCGCGACCACAGTAAGAGCAAAAGTGGTAATAAATATCAAGGAAGGAAAGGAAAAAGCTTGTTACCAAAACAACCAGAAATTCGTGGAGTGCGATCATAAACGAAGAAAAATTCCAAACCTTGGTAAACGCTAAGTTAGCACTCGTAGAAAACAACATAAATGTAAGTCTAACAAACCAAAACATAATAGAAGCAATAAAATACGTTGAAGAACGCTGTAGAACGACAAACTAAGTGAAGATACAAAAGAGCTTATGAAAAGAAGAAGAGAAATGAGAAAAACATATCCAGCAGACTCAATTGAATTAAGAAGACTTAATAGAGAAGTATCCCAGGCGATCAGAAAAGATGCAATATAACACCTACGATATAAAGAAGCTAATTGAGGAAAACAAGGGAACAAAGGTAATGCAAAAGACTATAGCTGAAGGCAGAAAAAACATTTGCAAACCAAGACAACCTAATGGGGAGATTACTGGGAACAAGGATGAAATCCTCAATAGTTCCTCAAGTTCATGAGTTTTATTCCACACTCTATAAAAGAAGCAATGCGAATGACAGAGAATCAGAACCGACGGAAACAATACCAAAATTATTAAATCAGAGATCGGAGGAAATGCCGGATATCACCGTCGATGAAATGAGAATTGCATTGGAACAAATGAAGAACAACGAATCGCCTGGCGACTACGGAGTGAATATCGAGGCCATATGGAGGAGCTCTTCTTCTCCAAGCTCTTTGTAAGCTCTTTAATACATGTTTGGAAGAAGGAATAACCCAGTCTCCGTGGTCTGAGCAATAATAGTGATCATCCATAAAAAAGGAGACATCTCAAACATATCAAACTACCATCCCATAAGCTTGCTCTCTCATATATACAAACTGTAGATGCGTATCATTACCAACAGGATAACGTCAAAACTGGACCTCTATCAACCCCGAGAAAAAGCTGGTTTCAGACCTGGATATGGGACGAACGACCATCTGCAAGTCATTAAAACACTGATCGGAAAATGTATCGAATACAACAAACCTCTGATTTTGAAATTCATAGATTAAGAGAAGGCGTTCGATATGAAAAACCAACATGAAATGCTGAAAGCCCTGGTGGACTGTAGGATTGACTACAGATATATAATAATGATAGAACAGATATACGACAACGTAATGGCATATGAGAAGTTGCACAAGAACACCCCCGATTTTAAAATAGAGAGGGGGGTACGTCAAGGAGATGTCATTTCACCGAAGCTTTACACCACACTGCTCGCATACATGTTTAAACGAACAGAATTTGGTAACGCTGGTATAAATATAGATGGCGAGAGGCTCAGCCATGTCAGATTTGCAGATGATATTGTAATAATAGTTGACAATGTCAGCGATGTAAAAAAAATCTCGAAAGTCTGAGTAAAACATCTGGCAAAGTGGGTTTGAACAATAACAAACAAAAGACGCTATACATGACAAATCTTGTACTGAGCGAAAATGTATCTGTTAATGTTGAGAGCATAGAACACATACACTCATACAAATATCTTGGACAGGAAATCCGTATTCAACCGAAGAATAGGCTTAACTTGGGCCGCTTTCAGTAAGCTCAACCACGTGTTCAAAACTGAAATACCAGTATGTCTGAAGAGGAAGGTGTTTGATCAGTGCGTTTTACCTGTGTTAACTTATGGAGCAGAAACCCTGACTTTAACGAAGATCACTATAAACAAAATTCGAGTGACGCAGCGAAAACTGGAGAAATCCATATTGGGTACATCCTTGAGGGATAGATTAGCAAACGAAACATTGAGTATGACAAGAGTAACGTATGCGGTAGAAAGAATAAACTGCTTAAAGTGGAACTGGGCAGGCCATGTGACCAGAAGAACTGACAACAGGGGGACTAAGAGAATTATTAAAGGAGACCCAGAGCAGATGCCTTTAGGAGCAGAGGGCACCCACCGACTCGATGGTCCGACGAAATAAAAAGGTATTCCATGGATGGATGACAGTTGCTAGGGACCGTTCAAGATGAATTAAGCAGTGGAAGCAAATGGTTGTCTGATGATGATGATGTAGGTACGATAGCAACGATTAAAACGCAACAAAAAGTCAATTTAGAATACATTATCGAGAAATCTATTGAAAATATGCATCTTGATTTTCTTTACAATTTGTTGTCTAAATATTTCTTTTGGACTCGATATAACATGTGGTGATGATTTCTAAGGGTCTCAACAACTGCACCTTAATATACTAGTCCGATCATGTCCTATCATTTTCGGTATGAACTTTTCCGGGCACCCTGTATTTAATCAAGTTCACGAAACACTTACGACATGCTATATTAAGAAAGTTGCATCTAATCGATGGAACCCACAAATTCGAAGAACCAGTATCGAAAATAACGTCGAATCTTTGAGGCGGTATCCCAACTGAAATTTCTCCATAGTATTGAGTCTGAAAATCATTTTGAGTCATGCCAGTATAAAATGAGCAATTTATGGAAAGTTTCTTGTGAATCAGTAAATTATATTACATATTTTTTTTGCAAATATCACTTGACTATGATACAATTGCTCGCTTACATCTTGATAATTTTGTAGAGACTCAGGTGTTCCTTCTAAAGCATATCTGTATTTTAGAAATGTTAAAATACTCAGTACATCATCTAACGTTTTATTCTGTGGTCCCAGTTTTTTTAGATGTATTCTGTAATATATAAAGTTGTGAACTTTGTGTTCGTTAGATATCAAATGAAATACTATAAAAAGATTCTAGTTTCAAGTGATCGAAAGTGATTTTATATTTTAATAGTTTCTATCCATTACATCGCCAGCGGAAAATCAGATGAATAACTCATGTAGGTACCTCTTCCTTATTGGTATAGTTTGGTTTACGGATTTTTGAGGAAGTACAACTCCATAGTACATTATTTTCATTCATTATCTTCAAGGATTAACCAGTATAGGTAAGCCATATAAGCACTTGAAAACAGGTTTTTCACGACTTGGTTGGAAAACATCGAAGTTTCTCTACCGTCCAAAAACTTAGAAATAATGTATCTATATAAACTATACTACAGATAGAAACTGATAGCAAATGTATAATTATGAAGTAAGAAATGATTGAATATAACAATGAAAATAGTATGGATAAACTAGACTAACAATGAAAACGGAGTCAAATTTTAATAAATCTCAACCCTAAAATTTACCACCCAATTTTAAATTGTGATATTAGATTAATCAGAGACATTTAAGGTTAAGATAATGAGATACCCGATAATTGAGATCTTGTCTTCTTGATGATACAGATTTGTATTATTTTAAGAAAATTAAGAAATTTATGCAAAATTAATATTAAACTCACACTGCTAAGTCTGCATTTACAGCAACAAAAAAGAATAAAATAGGTAAGCAAATTGATCGCATCTCGATGTCTACTGTATAACAGAAGGTGTTTCTATTGCCGATAAAACTATAATGAGGAGTTTAGTTATACATTAATTGCTGATTTAACCCTAAAAATATCTTACTTGAATGATTTTTTATTGTTCTTATCAGTATAAAAAGTAATTAGGTGTATGACAACAATTGCTAGAATTTTGTATCAACAATAAACGTACCTGCATATTTCAAAACATTGGAGTCATGAATTTTTGGCGAGAAAATTATCATTCGCAATATTTCTTAAATTTTCATCATTCTCGACTTTGTAGATCGATATAGGATCTATTTCTTGTATGTCCTTATGTTGTACCTGTTACTGATTATGAGCTATTTAAGATTCGACGCATACTTAGTTTTACAAGATTTTGATTAATTAAATGAAGATATAGGTATAGGTGGCCCACGACTAGCTCGTTGGTCTTTAGCTGCAGAACTGATTATTTTTTTTACGATCTTTTCTATGGGGATTGTTAATGACTATGATGGCTACAATTTAAAAATTCATTATCTTTAAATGCCAAAACATTTTTATTTCAAATGAAACAAAGGTATAGGTGATTTCCTTCAGTTTTCCTATACCTACCTGTATTTTAAGGTTTCCAAAATATTTGAAAGTTTATTGAAATTTAAGTTAAATTTATAATTTTGAGTATCTGATTATAATAAAATACTTATAATAAATGTTCTATGTGAAGAGCATTCTCTTCTGGGACTACATACTTTTAACACTCTCTCTTTGAGGGGCTCCAAAACTGCAACTGATTTTAAGGTAGACTTAATTTGAGATCAGTTAAACTTTCATGTTAACAGGTCGATTTTTAATTTTGATTTTCTACTTTCTTATGCAAACAGCATCATTTTATCACCTCCACCTTCCAAATTATGACGTCATCATTAATTTTTTAAATTGGGAATGCCATAATTTTATATTATAAAAGGCAAACTGAGTTCAAAAATACCAAAAACATGGGTATTATCATAAAAATATATGAAATACAGGGTGCTAAAAAAATAATATATTTTCATTTGCTGCTTTCAATTTTCAATAATAACAATAATATTAATATTCAGTGGGAAATAAGAACTTATTAATTGTTGCTAAGGACTCCGATTCAAACGCATACTTGTTTTTATGCATAATTTGTATAAAATTGAAAGCAGCAAATATAAATATATTAATTTTTAGCACCCTGTATTCAATTTTTTTTTATATTAATACCCATGTATTTAGTATTTTTGAACACAAAAGATTGTCAGTTTTCCGTTTATAATATAAAATTATGGCATTCTCATTTAAAAAATTAGCAATGACATCATAACTTGGAAAGTGGAGGGGATAAAATGATGATGTTTGCATATAAAATAAGAAAATCAAAATCAAAAATCGACCTGTCGAAGCTTTTTCTCTATATGATAATATTTTAGTAGTTATTGAAGCGTTTCCATACTTTATGAACGCACTGTATATATTTCAATTCAATTTCAACTTCATTTTGTTTTCTAAATTGTGTAACTCGTTATGTCAATAGCGATTTGTAACGTTAAGGTAACGATAGCGACTTCTGTCGTGGGTATCGAGGAACAGATACAGTTTATGTTTTCGTTATTCCAAGTAGCTTTGCTTCGAAAGTACAAAATGCCATAAGAAAATATCGTTATTGTCATTATTATGTGTCAAAGTGACGTTTATCATGCACATTAGCAAACATTGAATGAGTGCTAAGAAGTGCTTTGCCTTTGTTGTATCATTTTTCGACAATAAAAAAATATTTGTTGTGATTGTGTGGTGGGATTCAGTAAAACGTTTGCAATGAAAACATTAACCAATTCAATACCCATTTATAATAGACTTGTTTTTCTACTTTCCAGTGAATGATATTTGATTTAATCCCATTATTAGAAGTCTTTAATTCGATATTAAAACCTGTGCAAATAAATAAGGACTGATGAATTCGTCGTGAATTCTGGTAGATAATTTTCACAGAGAAAGCCCAATGTTCAGTAAATATTACAAAAAATATATGTGCCATAATCAACATCCGATGAGTTGTATTAATAATTAGAAATTTACTTGTTCTCGGAGGACCCGGTGGTCGAGTTGGTAGACGCTGGTCTTCTAACCAAGAGGAATGGGACTCGAGCACAACTAGGGCAATGACTTGTACCTTAAATTAGAATTTCCTGAAAAATTCCGGAGGTAGAAGGTTCGCTATAAATTGGCAAAAACTAGCGGTCTACATCCCTTGCCCCTTACCAACCCGCACTGGGGCAGTGTGATAAGGTACGTCTAAAAACCCTCTGATCTGGTTGAATGGTATGTCTCTTAGTGGCATATCGGTTGATCGGAGTCCATCTTAAACAGTAGGTCCCCTTATCATTTGCAAAAACTAACAACAATTATCACATTGCTAAGTGATTCGTGACGCTTCCAATACAAATTAGACATGCCGATATGTCATAGCGAGGGGGTAACAATGCCACGATTTGATATCGACCCAAAACTACTTTGTACTACCGACGTTAATCGGTATTACTAACGCAACAAATCTCATTATTTTTGGTGTATGGTATAACGTTTGTCGTTATAGAGAACTTTTAATATTTCTCACAGCGAAAGCTATCGCTATGAGCACATAACGATGGTATAACGAGTTACATAATCCCCTAGCCGGACACCATATATTCACATGAATAATAATAAATATTCTTTGAATGAGAGCTCACTTAAAGCCGTATCCAATCTATCTCAATTATCCTATATATCCATGTTTTTGAGGTGCGCATTTTGTTTCTGTATAGGGGATCATCATTCTAAATGGGGATGTGTCTATAGGTATGAATGACAACTTCGTTATCCGACAACGGGTAACAGATACTAATTTATGCCATTTGGGATCGATTTAAAATGCTAATCCAATGTCAGTTTTTGTTTTGACGAATTGAAAATACACTGGCGCCCTTTTGCTGCACAAATTGAAAGCTATTATCGGCGAGACCCTTTTAAATATATCAACAACGATACTGAAGAACTGAGGTCCACCTGTTTGTACATTTTATAAATGGCACATGTCTAAAGGAAATATTTCTGTCTGATGCAGAAATTGATAACAAGAAAAAAACAGGTTGACTAGGTCATCAACACGGCCAGGGGTTGTTGGGCTTAACAACGTCTACGTTCCCTGTATATTTTCTTCTAAAAAATATCAATTTCATCGAATTATTCAATCTGTTTATAGAAAATATTATTTGGTACAAAATTATAGACAAAATAGTACTTAGGTTGGTTCTTACATCAAACAACACCGTTGAAGAACTATTTAACAAAGTAGTATGGGTTCAAATACATGTCAAATAAATACCAACAAATTTGAATATTCACAAGCATTTTTTACTTTGAATTGAAAAACCTCAATTATTTTCAATGCTTTTATTGTTCTTTAATTACTTATTTTCAATTATTATCCTGTTATTGGTATGATAATTAACTATCACATAACCATACATTTTGAGTTCAAGACGTACCAGTTAAAATATTTCCAATTGTAACGAACTTGCGAAATAGTGTCAACGCCATTGTTGAGGTAGGCGTGTGCGATTCGTCAGAGGACGGAGCATATTGGCGAGTACGTACGTTAGTGGGGCCCGGGTGGTATGAGTGTCAGACATATTACTATTGGTCACTGATACATGCCAATGTCATGATTATATCCCGAAACATCTAGTGAGTTCGCACTATTGGTGGAATGTTCGGGGCGTTGGAAGATGCCGGTGGAAGCTTCTCGATGGAGGGGGCTTTCCTATATTGTAACGTTTGACCCTGTGTTAAACGTTTTGGGGTGAGTTCACTTGCGTAATACGATCAATCAGCGATCGAGGGAACTAGGTATATGGCAAGAAGACTGTAATTTACGACAATACATTTCACTACCCTGACTGCAACTGCGGCTACTGCTTCGGTCACTGCATCGCCGCATGCGGTTTCCTCTGTTGCGGCCGAAGCACATTCTACCTCCTTCGCCTCTTTGTGAACTACTGCAACGTGAATTGCTTTTCATACAACTACTGTTGCCTACAGATTACCAGTTAATTCTTCGACATCTGTTTAAACTGCGCCTTCTAGAAGGACATTTTCTGCTACTGTTTGATCTCTCTCTAGAGATACTGCACTCCTTCGAACTAGGTACGGCATCTTCCATGTTAACATCAGGCTCTCTATTTGAGCTGTCCTTGTTGGAGCAATAATGAAGTTTTTTTGGACGCTGTTTCCATTCCTATATTGTTGTCTAATTCTTGCCTGTTCTTCTTTATATTCTTCTCTAATTTTTGCCTGTTCTTCTTCATATTCTTATTTAATTCTTTCCTGTTCTTCTTTATCTTGTCTAATTTTGTTCCGCTCTTCTTTATATTCGAGCATAACTCTTGCAAGTTCTTCGTTACGTTCTAGTCTAATGCTTGCCCATTCTTGTCTTGTTTAATTCTTTCTTGTTCTCGTTTGCTTCTTTCTTGATTTTCTAGAATTTGTCTTATTTTTGTTTGGTCTTCCTGTCTCATTCTTTATTGTTCTTCTCTATTCTTTTTCAGAAACTCCTTTATTTCTGGAAAATTTGTCATTTCTTCGTAGTCCTTCGATCTGGTATTCATCATATATTATCAGCAAAATGCGAAGATCCCACTTCTGACACTCATTGTAACGTTTAACCCTGTGCATAACGTTGTGGGGTGAGTTCGCCTGTGTAATACAATACAATAAGAACGTTTATTTCGAACACCTTGTACACGACCTTCTGCTATTGTACAACTGTCACCACTTGTCACCGCGACAATCTAAACTGTCACTGTCTTTACCGACTGAGCTACTATTAACATCTGATTCCACAAACTGACCCAATAATACTGACTCTGACCCGTGATCGATGTATCTGAAAGTTGAAATTCATCGAGAATGTTCTATGATTATCTAGACGCAAATAATAATGTTCTAAAGGCTTGTCAATCTGACAGTACTGTGAGAAAGTGGACCTCACATATAGTTTCTGAAAGGTTCCAGAATAAATCTACAAATTCTAGAACTAACTAATGAGCTACACATGAAACAACTATATCAAATAAGGTATAAGAGCAAATTCTATCTAAAACGAATAAATAATAACCTTAAGTACATAAGTACATGATAAACCATCCACGTTACAATATATTGGAGAAGATTTGCTGCGGAGTTCAGACAGCCAGTCAGTCTGGTGCAGTCAGCCAGTGAATCAGTCGGTGTAGACCAGCGGTACGACAGTGCCCAAAGTACCAGCGTATGGTGAAGACTGACACTATGGTGCAGTATATCGAGACCGGCAGTACTGTGGAGACCAGAGTACGGTGCAGTTGGGTGGGTCCCTAGTAGGGGGACATCAACAACATAAATAAATAATGATTGGTCCAAATAATAGTAAATAGTGTAAATAATGAATAAAAATTGTACATAGCAGTCGATAGTGTAGTGTAAGATATATAAATAGTGTATATAAATAATACTCAGTGATATTTTATTGTGTAAATAGACATAAAAACTAAATTATTTTTATATGCCCGTTACCATATATATGAACTATGATTCACGTACGTTTCATAAAATGCTTATGTGATATGTCAGCAGTTATCTCTTTTATTTAGTTTTTTTCTCACTCTTATCGTTTTTCCATTATAGGTACCAAATAACATAGAAACGTGCACTTTTGGAACAGTATTTTTTTCTTAACACCTAATTTATAGATTTTCTATAGAACATAACTTTCAGCTATGGTGTCATTCTATATATTAATATGGCTCGCGGACGAAAACAAGGCGCTGCGATTTGACTACGGATTTTGATAAAACACCCCAAAATATGATGAAAAACATGAGTACCAATATTCGAGATTTTGCTTATTTTTCGAGGCATTGGCCCAGAAGCATGGAGGAAATAGGGGTGCTGTGTGGGGAAAGCAAAAGGTATAGTGTTATATCTTTATGCAGCAATAATTTGATACATTTAGTTTTGGAAAACACATAGAAATAAACGTAGAATAGACGGTTTAACTAAATTTATCTACTAAGGAAACATAACCAAATCACAAACCTAGCCAACAATAGTATAGTGTACCTAATAAAAATAAAAACACTATGGAACGATATTAGAAATAAACAGAGAATAGAGGGTTGAATTGGAGTTGATTAGTAAATATTAACGAAACGAACCTATTACCAAAACACAAACCTAGCCAACAACAGTCTAATAAATATTAAGGACACCATGCTGTGAAATAATAAATAAACATAAATTAGAAGTTTAAAATGTAGTTGTCTATTAAATATTAAGGAAACAAACCTGTTACCAAAACACAAACCTAGCCAACAACAGTCTAATAAATATTAAAGACAACATGCAGCGAAATTGGAAATAAACATAAGTGATTTCTTGTAAGTAGGAGTTCTTTTCTACCTCTACACGCGTACTTTTATCTACCCAACACCCCTTTTGCTCCAACCTCCAGTAAGTTTGTTGGGACAAAAAGGACCAATATCTCGAAAGCTAAGCAAAAACTCGAAAATTGATACATTCTCTTGATTTTCGTCTTATATCGGGGTGTATTTTCAGAATCCCTCGTCAAATCACGGTGCCCTAGTTATCGTACTCTTCCCATTAATATAAAGTTATTGAATTTATCAGGTATAGTTTCCAAGAGAAAGGCGATGATAGACTGCTACTTTTTATCTTTTTGGTTATTCCACCGGTGAGTAAGTAGTTCAATAATTCTAATCTAATAATAAATAAATAATAATAAATAATAAATAATAATAAATAAAGTTTTCGATTGTCTCTCATCTGTAGCATAACTTCAAAATCCTATGTTCGTATTTATAGTACCAGTAGAATAAATATTATTTTGTATTTTGTATCATTCCACAATGTCGGTTCAAGTTTAATTAAAATCTTATATAATATGGGAAAATCGTATTCATCTACGTGTTTTTTATTGAGAAATGCGAGATTTTGAACATCATTCTCAACGATTCAACATCCACAACACATGATGGTTTTAACAACGACATACTTGAATAATTGTTATAGGTATAATTCAGACATCCCCTGAACGGCTTCTTAAAATATTTGTGGAGATTTAGGAGTCATAAAAAATCTCACTGGTTTTTGCAAAAGATTTGGAAAAGTAGGTATGTTGCCAATTACTTGGTGAGATCCCTAAACTGTTTAAATCCAAATCATCATGGGTTATTTTTGAAGAGCTTCTAACTAATAAAGGGATGGGTCTAGTGAAGGAAAAGAACACGTAGGTGTATAGATTGTTCTATTTAGTAACAATAATTATTTAGTAAAGCTATAAATATATGGCTGCAAGCATACAAAGTTTGCATATGTATTGGGTCTACCACAGGAATCATTTCTTGGACCGCAACTGTATATCATTTACGGCAATGATTAAAATGCAGTACAATACAGTACAATATAAAGTGTCATTTTCAATCAAATAGGAAAATATAAATGTTCCATCAACAGAATAATTAATCCCGTATACTGGGAAATCACTATTCTATAACTAGTCATTCTCCACAGTGAAAAGTGAATAGTTAACAGAACAGTATTCTTTCATGATGAATAATATTTTTAATAGATTCTTTTTAGCATATTTTATGCATGAATAACTTTTACTATCTCAGTGGATAATTGAGAAAGGAGATTCATCTTCTAATATTATCAGAACATATAAATCTCACGGTCAACAAGAACGAATAGAGTTCGCATGTATAACAGCTAACCACAAGGCCCTTCGAACTGGGCACATATGAATTTTAATTACATCGCTGAAATACGTCCCCAAGATATCTAGTGGAGAGTGCTAACGAGGACTTGTGTCCGGCTGTGGTCCCCACTAAGCCGCCCGTCTCACTTGATGTATGAAGGTGATAATGCGGCTGCCCCGGGCGGTAGTTAATCGTGCGGTCACAGCGTACTTGACCGGTAGGCCGATGGTGCTTGTCTCCACGCCGGAAGGACGTCAACCACACTGGGACACTGTCGCCGTCTGGATATAATATTGAATGAGGAAGCGCGTCCGTATGAAAATGAGAATCAAAAGAACCTGTATATCTTCATATAGGCTACGTGTAAGAACGTATACCTGATTTGTTTAGAATTTTTTGGGGGAACTGTAAAAATATATTGTTTCTTGATGAGATATTGCTAATTAATTGCAGCAAGATCCTTTAAGAATGATGAATTATATTGAAGATATAGTGCAGAATGGACAAATAAGCGTGCAAAGTGCTGTATATCGGAAACTACTCATTTAGAGAGTTGCTATCTTGAATTTAAAAAGTCGAAATTTAACTAAGAAAACAAAAAAAACTGTGACTTTTAAAGCTGAGATAAATTTGAGTATTTGTTGTAGAACAAATCTACCTTACTCGTTTTGATCGTAGTTAAGTAGGTTGCCACTAGAGGGCACCTAACTTAAAATATCAGGAAATGAAAATTTGCTAAGAAATATCAATAAATTTTTGAAAGATTAAACTCGTATAACTTGAAACGTCGTCAATGTTGGGTAAAAACTGAATAAAAAATATCATAATTCATACTTAAGGGCATAATAACTATACAGGGTATTCATTTTAAATCTTACCACCTCGGGTCGAATGTGATGATTTAAGCAAAAAAATAATATTGAGTTTTTAAACAAAATTAGCTTCGGCCTTTTTGACCATATGCCCTCAGAAGCAACCATTTTCAAAATCTGAAATAGTAAACAGGTACTTGGGACAGGTAATTTCACTTGATACCTCCTAATATTTAAGATTTCGCCCCCTAGTGGACATTATACAAATCTGAAAATAATTTTCATATGGCTACTTTCTTACCACTAATCTCTAAGTGGGTGGTTTCTGAGACCCAGCATTTTGCACGCTCATTTGACCACCCTGTACATAGACATTTCACAATTTCCTTTTTCATTTCGAGATCAGCTCATTTCGTCTTAGTTATCAGTTATAAAATTTGGAACAAGAGGATGTGATTTTGTCTAGGTAAATACAAACAAACTTACAAAACTTAAGTTTTTATCCAGAATTCTTTGAAAGCAAAAACGCAAAAGTATTTTTTTCGGGATTAAAAAAATTGAGAAGGTATAAAAAGATTCTACGGCATGTTTTCATTTTTTTATGTAGGTATAGAACAACGCGCGTATCGCAATATAAACGTGCTCCAATGTTGACGATTCCTCGAAAATGGACTGTTGATGAATGTTTTCTTTTAAAAGCAAATAAGTAGGTCAATATGTAAGCATGTCTTCTTCAGAATGTCTCCCAAATGAGTTAGGGGAGGAGCAATTCAAAAAATATATATTTAGGAAGGCAAAATTAAAGAAGAGATTGAAGAATTTTATAAAAATTTCATGGTTTCAGAGTTGGAAGGAGAAGTTTTAGGAAAAATTGTAAATTATTGTATATATTTAGTTAATATGACCCTTTTGACAATCAGAAATGTGAGATTCATTAAGAATGAACTGGAGATACTACACACCAAAATATGGCGATTGAGCTTAACATGTCTTAAACAAATGTTGCAGGTTTACGAGATACAGGGTAGTAAGAGTTGGAACTTTAATTTGAAATTTCTTAATAATTTTGAGATTATAGGCAGTATTGTCTTGAAAATTGGTGACTTAATGTTTTTTGGCATGAAAATTACGAATTTTAAGCTGAATTTAGCCCTATTAATACAGGGCGTTAGTTACACCCTGTTACTTAGGTAAATTACAACATATCTTTTTTGCCTAATAGGTTATTTCTAAAATGACCTGAAAATCTAAGAGACAGTTCAATTTTGAATAAAAAAGGTAATTTTGTTCATTCATTCATGTAACTTTATCAGTTCTTAAGTTATTTGCATTTTTAATATTCAGCTCAAGACTCCTAAGCCACCGTTATTAAATTGACTTTTTTTCCAGAAAGCTTGTGTCAGCACGTATCAGTTTTTCGTGTAAAGAAATATTTGCCAATTTTACTGTCACTAAATAAGAGTATTATTTGTAGTAAAAGTTCTAAAATAAGAAAATACCACGACATAATGAATTTTCCATCAGTGAAATGCGTGATATGATTTGTGTTTTTGCTCAGTCAAATTATAGTGGACTTGGTGCAGCTAGAAGGTATTTAGAATTATACCCAAATCGAAGACAACCCAATCACTAACTATTTAGACGAAACAGGGTCTTTTTTTGTCCTAAAATCTTAATTGGTGCTCCAAAGAATATCAACGTCGATTGATCATCGAAGAGGTTTCAGTTCGTTTTTCGGAAAATCTAGTCTAGTCTAGTCTAGTAGGTACTTGTCGGTTATATACGGCCACAGGAATAAGCCAATCGTCTATCTGAAGAATTTTGAATAAAGAGAATCTCCGTCCATATCACTATACTCCTGTATAAAATTTGCTACCTCAAGATTTACCAGTTCACCTACAGTTTGCTCAATTTATGCTAGATAAACAAACTGAAAACCAGGATTTTCTTAATGACGTTAAGGCCACGTTTACTAGACGAGGTGGTTTTAATTGGAAAAAAATCATTTGTGGGACGAAAATTCACATGCGCTAAAGGAACGACATTTTCAGCATGAATTCAAGGTAAATTTTTGTTGTGGTGTGATATCTGTTTTTTTTTGTTGGTCCTTTTGAACTTCCTCCTAATCAGAACGGGCCTCTCTATTTACCTAAACTTCCTTGAAAAACAGTTAAGTGGTTTATGCAAGACGGGGCGCCGCCACAATTTTCTCTGCCAGTACGGCAATATCTGAATGAACATTTTCTTCACCAGTGGATTAGGCGTGGCAGTGAATTTGTTTGGCCAACTAGAAGTCCAGATTTAAACTTCTCAATATGGTCACAAATGAAGGACATGGCTTACAAAGATACAATTAATTCCGTCGAAGAATTACGACAGAAAATGCAAGAAACTGCTAATGTTATTGAAAATAATCTACAAATGTTATTTAATATTCAGAGATCTTTAAAGAGACACCTTACAAAGTGTATTGAAGTGGAAGGTAGACATTTTGAGCATTTACTGTAAAGTTTTCTTTTATTATTGTTACTGATTGTTATTTGCTGTCTTTCCTGTTGTTACCCCGCATAGTATTAATTTAAAAGAATACATTCATTTTTCAATAAACAAAATTCATTGAATGTTTAAAATAAAAATAACTAAAAACTGATAGAGTAACATAAAAAACAAAAGTATCTTTTTATTCAAAATTGAAGTGCCTTTTAGATTTTATAGTTATTTTAGCCATAACTCATTAGGCAAAAAAGATATGTTGGAATTTACCTAAGTAACAGGTTGTAACTAATGCCCTGTATAAATAGTGCCTAACTCATCATAAAATTCGTAATTTTCATGCCAAAAAACATATCGCTAATTTTCAAGACGATACTGCTTAAAATCACAGAATTATTAAGAAATTTCAAATTAAAATTCCAAATTTAAATACCCTGTATCTCGTAAACCTGCAACATTTACATAAGACACAATGACTTATTAACAGAGATAGACGGAACTGTAAACAATATATTGTGTTAACATCATCCCTTGTTCGGCCACGCCTCATCGCATATCAGTTTCTCCCCCCATTATTTAAATACTTGGTGTTTTGGTTGTTTTTGAATATTCTATTATATTCTTTGGTTTCAAAACTTGAAAAATGAGTAGACGTTGCAAACTGTGCAATAAAATAGAATCCACGAACCCAGAAGTAACTTTTTATCGATGTAGACCGTCTAAATTAAAATTTGGTAACTTATATATTTGAATTTTGAAAGAAAATTATTGACATATAAACGTCGATCATGCGCGTAGTAAAGAAATTATTACCTAATCATTGTTATTTAATTAGAGAGATTTTTATATTGTTTACGCTTTTCAAATCCTAGACTTTAAAAAAGAATTATACACACCTATATAATAATATTGCTGAAACATGCAACTTTTGGACATTGACTTTTTTTCACCAAGCTCCAGATATATTATGTGGTATTAATTATTTCGACGTATAGCAAATGAGACCTAAAAGAAAGAGACGCCACTGGTGTCATATTTTCTATGCGAAAAAACGAGTACAGTGAGGCGGGGTTTAATTAAAATCGTTCTATCCCCCCTTCTGACCGCTTCCACAGCTCATCCCCCTGGCCCACAAAGATGTTGTCAACAAACAAAACGTATTTTATCAATGAAGTGTTCTGCCTATCTCTGTTAATAGGTCATTTATAAGACATGTTTAGCTCAATCGCGATATTTTGGTGTGTAGTATCTCTAGTTCAGAGATTGCCCATTCTTAATGAATCACCCTGTATAGATAACTTTTTACAAATACTGGGACCGACTTATGAGGTACTGGAAAATACAAAATATTTTAATCTATTTTATCGGCAGGTACTGGTACTGTTGAAGTAGGTGTCAAAAGTCTTCTATCTACCTATAGGTCATCTCTTGCACAACTTCGAATGTACGAGTATCAATAGAATAAATAATATGTATTATTTTATATTTTTCTTGAAACCCCATCTAATAAAATTGGTCATGATATTGTAACGTGGATAGGTAATCATGTACTTATTATTATTCGTTTAGTCTCTATCTATTTCTACCAGCTTGTTTACTATAGTTGTTTCATGTATAATTCATTAATTAGTTCTAGAATTGGTATATTTATTCTCGAAACTTCCCAGAAACTATATGTGAGGTACAGTTTGTCACAATTTTGTCAGTTTGACAAGCCTCTCGAACATTATTATGTGCGTCTAGATAATCATAGAACATTCTCGATGAATGTCATGTCAAGATTCAGATATATAAAGCCGTGTCGATCACGGGTCATAGGCAGTCTTATAAAGTCAGTGTTTATTGAGTCAGTCTGTTGAATCAGATGTTAATAGTAGATAGTTCAGTCGGTAAAGACAGTGACAGTTTAGATTGTCAAAGTGACAAGTGGTGACAATTGTACTACAACAGAAGGTCGTGTCAGAATGTTGAAAATAAACCATTAGATGCAATCTGCAAACTCACACCACAACGTTTAGCACAGGTTTAAACGTTACAATTGGTGTCAGAAGTGGAATTCTTCGTATTTTGCTGAGAATATATGGTGAATACCAGATCAACAGATTTGACGAAATGGTAACAATTGAAAACCAAACAAAAATAAATCAAATTCTAGATCAGGAAAGAAAAAGAAGAATGGGCAAGAATTAGACTAGAACATCAGGAACAACATGCAAGAATTATGCTAGAATATAAAGAAGGATGGACCAAAATTAGGCGAGATAAAGAAGAACAGGAAATAATTTGATAAAAATATAAAGAAGAACAGGCAATAATTAGACAAGAACATGATGAAGAACTGGCAAGAATTAGACAAGAATTTAAAGAGGAACTGGCGAGAATTAGACAAGAATATGAAGAAGAACAAGCTAGAATTTGTCAATAATGTAAGACAAAACAGCATCCAACAGAAAATTAATTATTGCTCCAACAAGGACAGCTCAAATAGCGAGCCTGATGTTAAGATTGAAGATGTCGGACCCAAGTGTAAGGAGCGCAGTATCTCTAGAGAGAGATCAAATAGTAGTTGAAAAAGTCCTTTTTGGAGGCGGAGTTTATTCATATGTCAAAGAAGTACCAACGTTGGCAACTACGGTCGTAAGAAAAACATCTTACGTTACGGTACTCCACCCAGAAGCCCAGGAGGTAGAAGGTGTTACGGCCGCAATAGAAGAAATCGCATGAGTCTAGGCAATGACCGAGAACGTAGGCGCAATCGCGTTAGTAAAGGTAGTGAAATGTATGGTCGTAAATTGCCGTCTTCTTGCCGCATACCTAGTTCCCGTGATCGCTGTTCAAGATCACGTGGTGGTTTGGCATCAAGGTATCGCGCTAGCTTGTGCAAAAGCAGATCACCTAATCTAGAGTGTCCACTCAAAAGAGGAAGCAGTCGTAAATAAACAATTGAAAACAATCTGCGAACTTTTGAGTATTACGCAAGTGAACTCACACGACAACGTTTAGCACAGGGTTAAACGTTACAATATTTTAAAATGTTATTTATTATAATTAGTGATATTTAACCAATCTATGACCGTATTTAAATAAAACAACATCTTCTTTGGTTTTTGCTGATCTTTTATGTAGAAACAGAACAGAAACAAAAATCCTTATGAATACATAGATACATGGGTGATCGTATGAGTGAATAGTAAAATCATGAGACTTATTAGGGAATGGAATATCGGTAGCCTTATCGCTTGTTGCTATGAAAACCCAAACAGTAATTTAGAAATTAATAAGAGGTGATTTCTACTAGCACTATTACATACTGTTCATATAAACAAAGTCATATGATTTTCATGCTGCGAACTCTCGGACTATTTTGTCTGTGATGACTACACAGCCTTTATTAAATATTTATTTATTTTGTAGAGGGTCTACCACCAACAAAGTAGGAGAGTTTAAAATAGCTTGATACTGGAATCCTAATGAAATTTATAACGTTTCCACAATTATTGTATCAGATATAATAATAATAAATCAAATATTTTGTTTTATAACAGAAGGAAATGTTTAAAAGCTGTGCATGTAGAGTAATTGCCACTGTAAGGTATGACCTACACTGTATGAATTCTATCTGTTTCAATAGACTTAATTATAAACGCAATTTATCATACCATCAATTTTCATTTGAATGTTCTCCAGCTCGAAAGGCAGATAATGCACCTTAGGGTCCCCATTACATGTAGGTAAAGGATATAGCCTCCCTCATAAAGGCCAGCCAACACTCACCGAAAAGATTTTTCTGAAGAAAATCCTTCAGAAGTCTTGAGGATTTTCTCAGACCAACACATTAATTCTTAGTTTCTTGTGTTTTTTTTTCAATACCTAGGTATACCTATCATGATATTTTGGCAGCTATTGATTATCTAGTATCATGGAATTGTAAATTTTGTAAGGCAGAGTGTAAAATGCACTTTAGAACTAGTAATAATATGTTGCATGGCGTGACTTTTCGAAGGTATCGCTAGTTCTCACAATACTAAAAAGTAAACCATATTTTTTTCTCTAGATACTTCCACAATTAGTCAAGTATTACGATACCTACTCTTTTTTGAATTGTTCAAACCAGTTCCCCACACGAAAGAATCATTAAAACTCCTATATGGGCTATCATTTTTATTCTGATCAAATCTTTTGAAATTCTAGATTCATTCCGGATTATTTGTATGAATTTTGTCAAATGCGAGACGTTTTGTTTGACTACAAAAGCAACTATCCACCAACTGATTCGTGATGCGTGATAACTTTAATATCGATTACGAATATGTGGTATAGTTCGTCGACTGGATAACAGATGACACTAGGTATAGTTAAATTTAGCGAGAAACAAATGAAATGTCAAAACTCAGCTTTTTCTTTAAGACATTTGTTTTTTCACTATCATTATTGTAAAAGATAAACAAAATTAACATTGCTATTGTTTAGAGAAATAACCTATTTCCTATTTAAGATAATAATGGAGTTATGTTTTTATAATAGACGTGTGGAGTTGACTGATTAGCTAGTTGCGGAAATATAATATTGAATATTTTTCATCACAAATGTTTATGCCAAAAACGCTACATTAATAGAAAAACTTGTTGTGTAAAGTCGGCGACATTTTGAAAGTTTTCTTATTTACAAGTTCTGACGGCTCCTTTAGAAGGGCGAAAATAATACCAATATCTGGTATCTAGACAAATAATTTGTAAGAACAAATAAAATCTTTACAATGTATAAAGTCGTCATTTAGACATTTTTTGCAGTCATCATCATTTTCAATGAAGGATAAAATCTCAAATACCTACTATGAATTCTAGGTATAGAGTTTATTTGTGCACTTCTCGTATCTCTCATAGTTATCTACTGAGACAAAAATAATGGAGGTCCATAATCTTTGACTGAGATAAGGTTGAACCTGTCAAAATCAAAGCATCCGATTGGCTCAAAACAACAGGTAAAAAAGATTCAACAAAACTATTTGTGACAAAAACGCAACCATTAATAGAGGCATTTATTCTGTAACTATTGAAAATAATTGTAGACAAATAATTTATAATCGCTATCTGTTATTTCTCCGACTATTTCTTCTAAACAACACAACGGATTCTGAAACGTTCACTGTCATTTATACATTTTTTTGCGGGAGTATAAAACATACTAATTAAATATTTGTATGGTATATATACTTCGAAGTTTTTCAGTCAAGTCATCAAAGAACCTGTTTTCGGGTGCTTATGTGGCCTACGCAGGCTAAATCTTGAAGATAAATCAAAATAATGTATGTACAGGGTGAGGATTTTAAATGGATCCCTGCTTATAGCTGCCCTGGGAATAAGATAAGATGGCGACGATAACAAAATCATAGTTAGTGAGCGAGTTGAATAAATGGAAAAAAGGATGATCTAATTGAATACATAGTGAATAAAAAAGTTCCGAGTGGCGTAAAAATAAACAATGCACTCGAACTGGAAGATAAAGTTATCTTAGAAGAATCCCAGGCTTCTGGAAAATGTAACAACAGAAGCTGTCAAAAACTAGAGGCAGAAAATGATAACATACGTAAGTCAATTGTATTTATGGAGAAGCTTCAGCATGAGTTAGAGAAGAGAACAGAAGAACAAGAGTTGCTTATTGGATTCCTTAGAAGAGAAAATAGCAGTAAATTGAATAATAAGTCTTTCCAGTCAAAAACTGGTGTTCTCAAAGACAAAACAAAGAATGGTATACCGGGGATAGCACATAAAGTAAAGAAGACTCAGAAGACAGCAGTAGTTCACATGTCACAGAAAACATTGCGTCGCCGGTAGTCCTTCAATATGCATACCAAAATTCGTTGTCCTAGGTCAAGCCGTTATTGAGCTACACCGCCAACAGACTACAGACAGACACACCGACGGACTTGAGATACCATGATTTTCGTGATCTAGGAACCCCAAAACGTAAATATCAGCAAAAATCTCGAGGTCGATTTTTTACGTGATTACAGTACTTCCCTTATTGAGGGAAGTAAAAAGTATACTGAATAAATAAACAGAATTGAAAGAGAAAATATTGAGGAATACGTAAACAAAGCAGAGAATAGGCAGAAAGCATTATGGAGGGTTATAAGGAGCCAAAATTCAAAACAAATGAAAGAAAAATTAACAACAGATTTAAAAGCAGTCACCATGAACAACCACTTCGCAAGTTTTAGCAGAAAAATTAATGAAAAAATAATGACAACTCAGCAAAACTTTTACATGCCGAAAAACATGCACTGGAATAATGAGAAATCTTGTTTTTTCTTTGACTGTATCGCAAATGAAATCAAACGAATAATCACATCCATGAAATCAATAGAATCAACAAATGTTTATGAAATCAACATTAGAATTTTGAAGAAACTAAGTGATGAAATATACTATCCGATTTCAGTTCTAATAAATAAATATCTACAGGAAGGCTGGCTGTATTCCAGACGAGATAAAAATAGCGAAAATTTTCCCAATATATAAAAACAAAGGGGACAAAAATAATAGCAATAACTACAGATCGATTGCAATTCTACCTTGCTTATCGAAAATTTTCGAATCAGTCATCAAAGAGAGAATGCTGAACTGGATGGAAAAAATGAAATAGTGGAACGAAAACCAGCATGGAAATAGAAATAGAAGCAGTTGAGATACACAATTTCATTTGAGTAAGGCTTTCGATGTAGTGTCACACAAGATAATATTCGAGAAACTGACATCATATGGTTTCAGAGGAACTGTGCAAAGCTCTGCAGTCGTATTTGCACAACAGATATCAGAAAGTTCATTGGAATGGAGAAACATGTACTGATCAGACAATTGAGTGGGGAGTTTCCCAGGGGTCAATTTTGGGGCCTATCCTATTTCTAACATACATTAATGATATGAACCTTCACCATAGTGACTGCCTGTGTATTTATTGTGATGACACTTCCATTGTTATAAAATCAAAATATCTGAGTGACCTTATTGGCAAAAAGGAATTTGCTTCAAAAGAAGTAGAAGAATGCTTTCAGAAAAATCTTCTCAAACTAAACACCGATAAAACAACTAGTTTGAGATACGGAAGTGGAAAAAGTCGGGAGAGTGCAAAATTTTTGGGCATGAAAATTTAAATGGGGATAAGTACCTGGAGATACTTAGAGGGTTCGTAACTGATTTTTTAAATGCTCTACCTCCACGTAACAGGGCAAACATTTGGTATCAGCTCGACGGCGCACACGCACATTCTGCTAGAGCCTTGCACTAGCAGTTGACGTTAATGTTTGAAGATCGCTGGATTGGACCTTGGACCTGTCCCCCACGATCACCCGAGCGTATAAAAGAGCTAGTGTACTCTACTTCTGTACATACGAGGAACAAGTTATTAAACCGTGTTAACCATGCGTTTACTAATTTATGCCCAAACGAAATCCGTAGGTCTGTTTCGCAAGGAGTGCATGGCAGAGTTATTCAATGTTTGAACCAAAATAGCGGCCACATCGAACAATTATTGTAATTATTTTGTTTATTCTTTTTATTATATATATATATTAATGTCACATAATACGTTAGTTTTAGATATGGCTCCGTTTTCTCGTTCTTCGGCGGCCGTCGACAGCCGCTGCTGACGGCTTCACACTAATTCTGATGTTTGTTTATGTGAAAACATGGCACTGATACTAACATCCACTGAAGACCTGCCTTTTGCCTTTCCGAGCAGCTCAAACGGAACCATATGATCCGCCGCCGCCGATACCGACAACGACAGCCGATTTCGGTCGCCGAAAAACGGAACCATACCTTTAGACGTTAGTGTGGCCACATATTATTATACGTTTGTTTTATTATGTTATGTTATATTTTATACATTTGTTGCTTTAACATGATTATTTTATTTAAAAAACATAAATGATGTTGCGGTTTCTGAAAAAAAACACATTAAAATAGAAAATACGGATTAACAAGAAAACCGTTGAAGATAGGTATAGGAAAAGTATAATAAATAAAATTCTGCATTCTACTATCCAAAAATATACAGGGTGTCTCATTTGAAATAATGAACTTTTTTAACTTTGAAAATAATCTAATCGGTTATCCAATTTTGGACACCCTGTATGCGATAAATCAATTGTCAATATGGATTTCAAGATTATTATTCTCATTCTTCAATTTACCGCAGAAGCATCTATCACCTATCAAAAATGGATAAAATGCCCACTGTTAAGAACAGGGGTAAACCTGTAAAATTTGTCAAAATAATCAAGATATCTGAGAAACAGTTGAAAATAGGTGTAGGGAAACCTAATGAAACACATACAATTTCCTGAGAAATCCAAAAATCACATAAATATAGGGTGTTCCATTTAAAATAAGGAAGTTAATGTTGACTTCCGGTATAACCGGAAGTCGTGAGACCTTGAAAATATTTTAAAATGGAAGAAAATTTTGAACAACCATAAGTACCAAATTTTCAAACTACTGAGTTTTTTGTAACCTCAAAAACTTCTAATGAACGGCTGCGCTGAGAAACCTTGTATAGAATTGCAGTTCTTTACATATTCATTCAAGTCCATGACAGTATATGAATGAAAAAAATGAAATTTTAGTTCTGAGTTTCTTCTTATAATGTTTACAAGGATCAAGAAATCATATTTCAAAATTGGCCTCATAAAGGGGTTAAATGGGTATATATATATTGTTTAAAAAATAAGAATAAATAGACATTCCGACTTGAAACTTCATAGGGTACTCCTATAAACAAATAAGCCAACCTGTATTTCGTGATGTCCGAAAAATCAACTCCTTAGGATGAGAAATTGTGATTTTTTGGTTGATTGCGAAAATGGAATTTATTTTGTCCCAGACGGTGGAGATGACATGAAATTAAAACCCTATGATGGGAAAACGGGGTTTCAGAGATTATATTCATAGGACAGCTTAAATAAAGTTTTTTCCAGTCAGTTTTAAGGGATATGGATGATTTTTGCGTTATTAGTAATAAGGATTTATATATTCTCAACCTAAATAATGACAACTTATCTAACTTGTCATTGTTTATAAAGATGGATTTTCTCATAAACACAGACCAGGTTGGGGTTTTTGCCTCTATATTGCTGTAACAATAACAGTTTCCTGGTAATAGTTTTGTATTCAAATCAATTATTCTTACTTCTTTTGGACAAAAACACAAAATTCAACTGTTTTAGAATCATCGTAGTAATTAGCAATAATATTCGAGGAAAATTGAATAGGTATTTTTGGTTGTGGGAAATAAGTGAGTTTCAGTTTGTTTTGTGTGATACAATATAATGCCTTGCCTCGTGATGAGAATGAACAATTAACTCCATATTAGACTGAATTAGCAGATAATAGATACAATGCTCAGAACACTAAAGTAGCTACATACATATGTTGTAGTCGCTTTAAAAGCAGACGTATATCTATGGAAATGAAAACCCGTCTGGTTATTAGGACGAGCCGTCGGATATTAGAAGCGTCTGGAAACTTTTCAACTAGTTAACATCAAATTAGTGAAAATACAAAAAGCAAGGATAACTTTTTGTCAGTGAATTCAAGTATAAGTTACCAAACCAACCAACAGTTGATTAAGGCCTGAGCATCGCGAACAGTGTGCTCTTAACTTTATTATGGTTTAATTCTAATAAAAATTAACATTTGATAAAAAGGGTTCAGTATGCTTTCTAATTAATCAATCAGAACATTTATCGCCGTTTTCAAAAAGTGTACCTTAGTGAGGCACCAGCTTAAGCTAATTCCAAAAATCTAAATGGGTGTTCAAATTGAAACGTAATGCAGAAGATAATTTAATAAAGTTTAAAGCACTTCTGGTAGCTGAAGGTTGTTCTCATCGATTTGGAATGGATTACACTTTTTCATATGCGTTGTGTGGCACATTAAGATTATTTTTCAAACATGGACCTCAGAAACTCATCCTTTAGATTTTTCAGCAGCACTTCTGAATAATGGCGTTATTCATAATTATATCTATACAGGGTGGTGACTTTGAATGGAAAGCTACTTATAGCGACCCTGGGAATAAGTTTTCTTTTTTAAATCCAAAAATATACTCTCAAACAGGGGAAAGCTTATTGAAAAAAGAATTTGTCAATAAAATTTTTTTGTCAATTGTCAAAACATGTGGCAGAAATTTAGTAACAACTGATTTTTTGAATTATTTAACAAACAATTACATTAATAATAATATTAACACTGGAATGTCACCTTTTAAAATGACAGTTGTTGAAAATTGGCCCTATTAACCTGTTGGCACAGACCCAACCGATGGTAGAACTCTTCCCTTACTCTTCTCAAAACTTCTGGCGTGATTAAACGTATCTCTGTCCGAATTTTTGCGTTTAAGTCTTCCAGATTTCTAGGTCTGCTGAAATGTTTAGTCTTTAAATCGCCCAATAAATAAAAATCTAATGGTGCAATATCCACTCTATAAATCCTCGCCGTCCTATCCACCTATTTAAAAATGCAGCATTTAAGAATTCCCTTATATTTCTTGCAAAATCTGGAACTCCATCCTGCTGTAAAAATATCCTTTGCTCGAGATTAGGGAATATTCCTTGGAGTTCTCACTCTCCATTTAAATTGTCTAGAAAACAGGAAGACTTAAAGGCAAGGATTCGGGCAGAGTTACGTTTAATCACGCCAGAAGTTTTGGAAAGAGTAACGGAAGATTTTTACCATCGGTTGGTTCTGTGCCAACAGGTTAATGGATCACATTTTCAACAACTGTTAGGTACGCTAAATAGGTTCCAATATTAATGTTATTGTTAATGCAATTGTTCATTAAGTAGCTAAAAATCAGTTTTTTAATAAACATTGACACATTGTTTGACGACAGATATAAGAAAAGAAATTTTCAATAATTTTTTTTTTCAAAAAATCTTTCCAAAGAGGTGCCACAAGTGGTGTCTTCTAATTTGAAAAAACAAAGCTTCTTAGTGCTGCGCTCCCTCTTTGGAGCCCCAATTTTCTTACATGACGAAAAAAAATAAAATAAAAAATCTTTGAGGACGTATTTTTAAATTTTTGGAAAACTATATTCCCAGGGCCGCTATAAACCGCGTTCCATTTAAAATCCCCTTCTGAAAGTTTTGAATTTAAAGGTTTGTAAGCTTCATAAATGTGTAACTGTGTCGCGCACTTGGTATGAGAGAAAAATAGTATAAAAACTAAAGTGTGTCTTGCACTCAACCATTTCAAGTTAAAAGACCTGATCTGGTTGTTTGGTGATACAAATTCAAAACGGCAAGGATTATGTTAGATTGGACCAGAAGCATTATCTGTTAGATAGATGTTTTAGAAATATTCAATATGTCTGATAGTGTTTCTAAGAAAAACTCCAATGGAACCAGGTTTATTGTCGAAAAGTCAAATAGTTGCGATAGATGATATCCTTTTAGTCAATTGGTGCTTTGTTATAATATTTTGTATATGTTGTTATATTTGTACTAGAGTTGACATTGATTACGTAACGAATTATTTGATTCAGTTTAATGTTACGGCAAAGAATATTGGACATTTATTCAAAGAGTGTTCAGATACCTGATTGGTACCTTGGATGTTGGTTAGTGTATAAGAAATCTAAGTGTGATGTGAAGGGATAAATTTGTAGAAGTATATATATATATGTGCGGAAAGTAAGAAACAGCCAGTGGTAGCGTTGTCTAGTACAGAAGCAAAATACATTGGTTTGACATTAGCATGTTCTCTCTAATATACCTGAACCATGCCGTGGTGAGGGGACTTGAGTGTTTCAATGATGTTGCGGGCGTGCACCTGCTAGGATTTTGACCAGGGACTTAAAATTCACTGGTGTCCGGTCTGTTTTCGCTGGGTTTGTGCCGAGGTCTTCGGACTCTGGGCTAATAAAGCGTGATGACGACTGTCAGACTAATTACAGCTACCTGCGTCTTTTTGCCCTTCGTAGTGACCCGTACGGTCTGATGAAGAGGTCCTGGTGGCTGAGCCCACCCGGGAGCGGTTGTAGTTCTCCTGGAGTTGGCAACATTCCACTTTCCGTCAGAGGATCAGCTGAATGAGTCGTTGGGGGAAATTGGAGTTCACTTCTTCTCTCTGTGAGCTATATCTCTCGGGTAGCCCAGGCGATGCGTAAAACGTCCCATTTTTGAGGCTCCGCAGAGGGTGGGATGAGAGATGAATCTTAAACCTACACACATAGATAAATCAATTCAAAGCAAACAACCGGTAAGCGTCCGGTAAGGAAATCCCGCCTGCAATTGGAAAAAACGAAAGAGGCTTAGGATATCTGGGGCGGAAGCCAAAAGAAGGCAAAAGGCTCGACGAAGTTTTGAAGCTTATGCCTTCACCTCTAAACAGAGTCCAACTATCGCTCACGAGAAGTCTAGGCTATATAAGCCGCCTGTTGGTGGGGGTAATAACAAAACTAGTGGAACCATCACCAACAAACACCTGAGGTCCCAGGAATCTCAACCTTCAACCCATGGCTGGAGGAAGAGAGCGAAAATCTCACGCCAAGGGAATAACACCCTTCTGGAGCATGTACTGTCTCCTACAAAGTGGCTGCTGCGAAGCACCTCCCAGTAGCGTTGATAGACCGCTCGAACCCACTGGGAAAAATTACTGTCTAAAATAGTCTGAAAAAGTCTAAAATAAAATTTTGTGAGTGGTATTTCATGCATGGTTTTATTCTATTCATTTGTGAAGTTAGTGAAAATTTATTTCGGCACTTTTTAGTGTAGAATACAATGACGTAGCTGGATTTAAAATTTTCTTCTTTAGTTTCTATTTATGATAAAATCATCTAAATTTGCCCAACCGATATAGGCTGTCCAGAATAGGATTCGCTATGCCCTTATCTTTTTGATACAGGTATCAACATTCTTATTTTTAATAGAGCACTGCACCCTGTACCTAGAATCTATAGGTTTTGAGATTTTATCGCTTTCTTTTAGAAAAATGACTCTTGCATCAATAGTGATTCCTAATACAAATCAAACAAATATGAAATTGTGACTAACACAGAAACAATCCCTGGCCATTAACAAGATGAGGAAGCGATTAAAAACTAAGCTGGAATTAAAAATTGGAGCAAGACATTAGGTAAACATCTTTACATCTATACATCTAGATATATATCTATACATAGATAATAAAATTGTAACAGGCCGATGTCTGTACATTAAAGATATTTAAGAAAAAATAATGTGGGGATCTTTACTAGAGCAACAGAAGCAAAAACAACAGTTTTTAGAATTTTTGTCTGCGCATCAGGCAAAAACTACTTCATGGAATTGAATGCAGCTTTCACCGATGTATTGATACAGGTCTAGCTTCAAAGTCTATCTGTATGTTTGTACAAGAATCATGCAATAGCTACCGCATGGAATTGAATGCAGTTTTCCAAGCGCTCAAAGTTGCGGGCAAGAGCTAGTTCGTTAATAAAATGATTGCTATGGAAAAACGACATCTTGTTTGTTTGTTCAATTTAATGCTAAGCTATCAGAAAAGCTTGATTTGAAAATTTTATCAAAAAAAAATAGTATTACCTGAGATACTATCGACGAAACTTCCACAGAAAAACATTTCCGGACTGATCAATTTTTCGTTGAATTGAACGATACATAAGAATCCACGTTGTTTTAAAATATGAAAAGGAAAACAAATTTCTCAGTTTTTTACAAAAGGAACGTAGCGGAACATTTCTTTGTATGTATTATGGAAAAAATCCAGAAAATTCTATAAATGATGTTATTTTAATAAAATTTTAAATGGGATTCAATAGATCAATCTATTACACAATCAAATAATTCCTCCATTGGACAATAATAATATTATACCTATACCAAATGGATGGAGAGGGAAAGGCTAAATGGAAATATTGCAATGCCAACGAAAAGTCCTGAGTTTACTTCTCTTGACTTCTTTCTGTGGGGTACATAAAAAGATCCTTTTTACCAGACCCAGACTTATCAGGTGGAAGATTTCAAAAATAAAATAATATTGAAAAATAGAAGCTCTCAATAGGACAAACTGCTTGATTAACGCCGACAGAAAAATTAAAGCCATCCTTACCATATGTATAGCTGAAAATTGAGGACATATGCTGCTCATTTGTTCTAGTTCTAATATTTTCGTTTTTGTTATCAGTAGGTACTCATCTTGTTTATTACCAAGAACTGTTTCTGGGTTATATACCTACCAACAATTTTTTATCTTTTCTTATTAGTTTAATGATCTTGGCTATTTACTTTATTTTAGGGATGGCTATTCATGATGAATTATTCATATATCTGCAATGTTATTTTTTCTAAGCAAACGATAATTCCCAAGAACTGTGGATTCTAGGAAAAGGGTATTTTTATATAAAGGTACACTAGATTCCAAAAATTGTGGAAATATTTAGGGTATTCCATTTAAAGTGAGATAGTTGATACCTATGTATCAAAATAATTGAACACTGTAAATAATAAAAGAAATTGAAAATTTTAATTTGAAATATGTATATATATTTCTGCTTTCTTTTTCATATCTTTTATAATTTCTAAAAATGTTAATCTTATTCTGGACAGTCTGTACACAATTACAATGAACATCATCAATAAAATAAAACAAGCATGCTTAGATAATAAAGCTTAAGTTATGTAAGCAGGTTACGCTACAGATTGTCATTTGATGCAATAGGAATTATTCCTTGATTTAAATCTAAAATAAATAAACGTAAGTAATAGTAAGTAAATATTTTTAATTTGATCTAGAATATCCCATCAAAAATATTTGACTTTGAATGAAATCGTGAATAATAATATCATTATTAAAATACGAGTTTTAAGGTCTCCAAAGTCAAAAATTCTAATGTTACTGTTTTATATCTTTAACAAATAAGTAATATACCGAGTCTCTGATTTACATTTATGAAAATTGTCGAATATTTCCGAGACTATCATATTTTCAGGAAAATGTTAAGTAGAAGTTCTATTGTGCCTTATAATTTGTTACAGTAATTGAGAATCTATCAATTTTCGACGAGATAACGTCTGTTAGCTCGGAACATGGGAGATGAAACAAATAGGTAAATGGAAAAAAATGATTAATAATCAGCATTTTTCCACAAACTTACGTTTGTCTTTGGTGTCATAATTTTTGTTATAAGATAATATAAGAAATAACAATAAGCGAGGAAGTACAGAAAAGTTGTAGACTGTTTCCAAATATTGTGAATATGTTGTACAAAATTAATAAAAAATATTACAATTTATTGAAAGTAATCTAAACTCCGGGATCAGGTAAGAAAGAGGAAAACAGCCGTATTTTAAAGCAAAGATTCGGGAATATAATTCAATTACGAATATCTACAAAAGTAAAATACGAAGAGGATGGACATTAGAATAAAATTATAAGCTTTTGAAATAAACCCATTTGACTGCATCAGAGTAATTCTTCAAGTTCGCGTCACGTCACGTTTTATGAATGAAATGAAAAAGAGAAAATGTAAAATATATATGTTGCCATATGGGAATTTCTCAGTATGCACTCTTTCTTGGTGTTGCCAACTCTCCGGGTGTTCCTGGTGTGTTGCTTGGATAAAAAAATCTAAATTGAATATATATATATATATTATATTAGTATTTACAGGTTGGGTTATTTGATTGCTAAGTTCATAGCCTATATTTTAGAAGTAAGTATTAAAACAGTTCGGGTCATGTATTTTAGCTTTATTATCACCGTAAATATAATCTATGTTATTATTCTTTTTGGATTATGTCCCGAGTTTATCATTTATGAATGACCATAATTTTTTGGGATTATTAATGTTTCTGAATTTGCTGTTTCTCATAAATGATTTTGGCATCTCTGACTACCTTATTATATATTTTTACATAATTTCTATATTCGGTTTCAATTTGAAAGTTACTTGGTTCTAATTTCCAGCTGGAATAAAGAAACTCTGTTTTATTGCAAGATGTCAGAATAACCTTCATTATCCAGGGACTACGATGCAAGAATTTGGATTTTTTCTTGGGATATTTCTTTGATAATTCAATACATTTAGTTATTAATCTAATTAGTGATCCCCAAAAAACATTCCCAATGTAAGACTTTTGCAGGTGAGAGCTATATTCTGCAAAACTCGACAAAAAAATCTCAAATCTTTCGCATACGCTCAGTAAGAGCTCCTCACCCATACCATTTCTTATGTTTCTTTGTATACGCAATTTGCTTTAATGGTACATTTTCATCAAGTAATTCTATCGCTTCTCACCGCCCCCAAAATTCCGTCCATGAAATTACGTATTATATTCATAACCCATAGTTCCACTAAATATGGACTAGCATTTCCAGTCACTCACCTGCTCACTTTAAGTGATAAAATTGTCACTACCTTACCACCTTACATACATACTTGAAATGAATGCACTATATTCCGTCTTGGAAAAGAAGATGAAATAAAATAGAAATAATATTTCATTTGAACTTTTATTCGTTTTTACGAACTACATGTGTATATTTAACTATATGGTCAAGTTTTAAGGGTTCTATATGGGAGAAAAAATCAATGTTAGTGATCTGCAATATTTTTACACACATCAAACATACAAAAGTGCAATACGATCTATTTCTTAATATACAGGGTGTTTCAAATATATTCGCAGGACTTGAGGATGTGCTAGCTCGTCCAAAAATATGAAAAAAAGTTTACATTAACTTACCCTCTAAAATGCGCCATTTTAGAGATACAGGGCGTTGAAATAAAAAAAAAACGTTTTTGCGACGATCTCCTGAACCGTTCATCGTACAAGTTTTGAGTCAGAAAAACATTGTTGTTAAGTCATGATTGGTGAAGATTTTGAAGGAGTAATGGGGGTTTTTCTCCACAATTTCTACGCTAATGGGAAAAGTACGGTTTTGGAACGCCCATTTGAAGCGCCAATGTTTTCTACACAATCTGACACAAAACTTAGCCTATTATGAGTGGAAAATGCTTACAAAAGCTGTTTACTGCAAGATAAACGATTCCAAGATATTCACAAAAAACATTTTTTTTCTTTCAATTTCAACACCCTGTATCTCGAAAATGGTATATTCTGAGGATAAGTTAATATATTTTTTTTTCATTTTTTTGGACGAGCTATCACATCCTCAAGTCCTGCGCATATATTATAAAACATATAACTGCTAACACCGTATTAAGGAGACTTAGAAAGGCGTGAAGTATCTATAAAACCTATTATGAGTTGAAAAAGAAATTGAACAGCTTATGTTTCAACGTCATGGAAGGAATTTTGGGGGCGGTGAGAAGCGATAGAATTACTTGATGAAAATGTACCATTAAAGCAAAATGCGTATACAAAGAAACATAAGAAATGGTATGGGTGTGGAGCTCTTACTGAGCGTATGCGAAAGATTTGAGATTTTTTTGTCGAGTTTTGCAGAATATAGCTCTCACCTGCAAAAGTCTTACATTGGGAATGTTTTTTGGGGATATGATTTTTTTTTGGAAGTCGGTTAGCTGTCACCACAGTGTAGATAAACACAGTAGTCCAACGCAAGCCATTCCTTGATGTGGCCCGCCTTTGCCGCCGTGTCTTCCGTACCCACAGTATAAATATACCCAGTAGTCCAAATCAACGGCGGCCGCCTTAAATGATAGTTTCGGAGCATCATTTTTTGCGGTCGTCTGTTTGTCAAAGGCCACCGCGATTTCGTCAAAGGACACCGCGATTTCGTGTCTCCCGTTTGTAATTAAGGGAGACACGGTGGCAAAGGCGGGTCTGTGTTTACCTATACTGTGCCCGTACCTTAAGCTGATGCTCCGAAACTATCATCGAAGGCGGCCGCCGTTGAGTTGGACTACAGCATATATATACTGTGGCTGTCACGAACTAACTTTAATTTTCAATAATCATATTAATTTTAAATACGAATATATATATATATATATATATATATATATATATATATATAAAATGAATTGTAAATTCTTGACTGTCTAATTAATGATGAATTTTTAATGATTGGGGTTGCAGTCAAAATGCCAATAAAATTAAAACTCTTTAATCAATGTCGAGCTTTCGGTAACGCTTGTTACCTTCATCGGGACAAACTAAAATAACGAACAAATTAATTATAACAAAAGATATTAATAATATGAACTACTTACAATCGTGAGATTAATGAAATTTACCAGCTACAAACATTTGTTATTATGCATTTAACTTTATGATTGAACTTTTATGTTTCATAATTAAAAGTTACTATGGAATTACGCATACTAAGATCAATCTATGTATGTAGCTAATAAAAATGGAACACACTTCAGAAGTTAATCACAGGTTATATCATTTAAAAAATGGATATAATATAAAAATATGGCATTATCTTGTATAATATGATATAACCTGTGATTAACTTCTGAAGTGTGTTCCATTTTTATTAGCTACATACATAGATTGATCTTAGTATGCGTAATTCCATAGTAACTTTTAATTATGAAACATAAAAGTTCAATCATAAAGTTAAATGCATAATAACAAATGTTTGTAGCTGGTAAATTTCATTAATCTCACGATTGTAAGTAGTTCATATTATTAATATCTTTTGTTATAATTAATTTGTTCGTTATTTTAGTTTGTCCCGATGAAGGTAACAAGCGTTACCGAAAGCTCGACATTGATTAAAGAGTTTTAATTTTATTGGCATTTTGACTGCAACCCCAATCATTAAAAATTCATTATATATATATATATATATATATATATATATATATATATATATATATATATATATATATGGTCGATGGTACCTTAGACGTCTACGGAGAACGGGACATAAGATCGTTCTGAAAGTTTGGTTAAGTAATTGCTCTTAATCTATTTTATATAATAATATGATAATAATAATCTATTTAATATATTTTCAGCGATGCAGCGTTGCCGCTTATATAAGTATTACTGCGTTTTTGCATCTGTCCTCACTTTCTTGATATTTCCGCCCCACTTACCTACACCCATCTCTAACGGTTCCCGAGATATTAATTATTTTCCATATTTTGGATCAAAAACATAGCTCGAATTAAATGTTTATTTCTGCGTTATTGCAATTCCTAGGAAGCTGTAACTTTGTTAGTAGGTCATCGAGATAATGTTTATGGATTCTGAATAGAGAAATTTGTCCTGTGGATCATTCAAAATGTGTTTTTTAGTTGGAACACCCTGTATATTATGAAATATCCTGAAAGATGCCTAAATTTCCTTCGATTTGATGTATTATGTTCCTATACCAAAGTAGCCAGAATTCCGAGATAAGAGCAATTGTCTAAAAAAATCAAATTATATTTCTCATATTCATCTAGGTTGATATTAAATGTCATCATAGTACATGACATAATGAAAATTTGACAATTAGTGCGTTAATAATAATACCTTTGAGTGTTTTTTAACGTAAGTGACTTGAGGTACTAATGATTGTTTTTTATTCTTCATGGAAAATGAGAGGGAATTATAGCAAGAACGTGCAGAAAATTCAATGAAACGTACCCTGATTTACATCCAATGAACAAGAGGAAGTTTGTACGATTACAAAATAATTTCATTAATAATGGATCAAAATTAAAAGCGGAACGACATCTACCGAAACCTATAACCTCAGATGAAGACAACATAATAAATGTTTTGGCCTATTTCCGTGCTGATCCCCAAGCTTCCACTAGATGTGCCGAATATGATTTAGGCTTGGATCGTGGGTCTGTTGGAAGGATCAACCATAATCATTACATGCGCCCGTACAAGTTTACTAAAGTTTGAACTCTTAAACCAGAATATCATCAAAGTAGGGTTCACTTTTGCGAAAGAATCCTATTTCGCATCCAAGAAGATCCTGAACTCAAAAAAAAATATCTAGACAGACGAATCAAAATTTTTCAGAGAAGGAATTTTTAATAGAAGGAACGAGCATTTCTGGGCTGATCAAATCCAAATATTGTCAAGGAAATGGGATTTCAGGAGAAGTTTAGTTTCAACGTATTTTGCAAAAGGATCACCGAATAAGTTTTCTTATTTACGATGAACCGTTGAATTCTGAGAAATATCTGGAAATTCTAAGGTCATTTGTGAACGACTTGGACTTGGACAATCTGTCATTGGAAGAGTATCGTAGCAGTTGGTTTCAGCTGGATGGAGCACCGGCTCATTGCACTCGGGAAGTAACAACGGAGTTGTTTGAAATGTTCGACGATCGCTGGTTCAGACGTTTGGGTCCGTGGCATTGGCCTGCGAGATCAACCGATCTCGTTTCACTTTATTTTTCTTGTGGGGTCAAAAGTATACATGACACCAGTACACAGTAAACAAGATCTACGCCAACGAGTAATCAACTGCATTGAAGAACTAGATGCCAGTAAAATAAGGAGGCCTACAACTATATCTACAAATAAACGGATATTGAAATGTTTGAAAGCCATTGGTCGGCATTCTGAAAACTTATTGTGAAGGTTTTCTAAATTTTAACAGATAATTAATGAAATTATTTTGTGATCGTACAAACTTTCGCTTGTTCATTGGATGTAAATCAGAGTACGTTTCATTTAATTTTCTGCACGTTGTTGCGATAGTTTCTACACATTTTCCATGAAGAATAAACAATTTTATTAGAACTTCGTTTGTATTGTTATTTCATTCATTTCAAGTCACTTACGTTGAGAAATACTCAAAGGTATTATTAATAATGCACTAATTGTCAAATTTTCATTATGTTATGTACTATGATGACATTTAATATCAACCTAGATGAATATGAGAAATATAATTCGATTTTTTGAAAATTGATCTTATCTCGGAATTCTGGCTACTTAGGTATAGGAACATGATAATCAAATCGAAGGAAATTTAGGGATCTTTCAGGATATTTTATAATATAGGTACAGGGTTTTCCATTTAGAAAAACTCATTTTTAAACATTTTTGTATCTAGCGTAACGATCTTTCTTTTCAGGGCTTGCTAAGAAATGAAATGCAATGTTACAGATTTTGAAGCATATTTGCGGAACATTGATAATGATACCAACATTACCATTATTGTTGGGGACATGAATATAGATATACTAAAAAAAAAATGTGAAATCGCGAATAACTACATACTGACTCTCTCATCCTTTGGATTGATAATAATTAATATCTCATAAAATATTAGCTATAAACATAAAGTCATATTAATAAACTTATATTATTTTTCCATTTTGATCTGAGAAATAATTAAAATTACCTATAAACATTCCATAAGAAAAAACAAAGTTGTGTAGAGTTCCAACTATTTAGAAACACCCGGTATAATTGAAAATATTTTTATGTTGTAGAATGTTTAAAATACGATTGGGTTAGTTATAAAAATTTTCTCATAATCTTTACAATAACCCCATAATCGTCCGAATACCTACGCACTACTGATCTCCCACCTTGTATTTCAATACCTGAAATGTACCTAGATATTTACCAACAGCGGTCCGCGTCTAATTATAAAAAAGCTATATCGTGTGATCTGAACCAAAATTAAAAACCAAAAAAAAATTATGCACGAGTAGACAATGTTAGAAGAAATATACCTAGGTATATGGGAAATATTAATAATAATTATTAATAATAATTATTAAGTCACAGCGTACGATCGCTCTGCCATCTCTTAGTCAATAGATGTATGAAATGTGATATATGTATACGTCTCTGTAGCAGTAGCAGAGAACTGCTACCTCTACCTGATTGTTGTCATTTAGTTGGAGTATACGCTTGACAAATATTATTAATGCGTTAAAAATGTACCACTTTCGAATAAGAGCGAAGTAGTTTGCATGCTTTTCAAATAATAAATGATTTTATGATTTTATGATCATAATTAATTTGTTAGTTTCACTTAGGTATTTATCCGATATCTATATTACTGAGGTATTTAAGAGCAGATAAAATTTTAGCACCGACAACACCGTAGAGTCTTGAAAATAATAAATTGTGGAATCCGTCTATTTGGTTTTACATTTATTGATAATATAAATATTACAGCCTTTTACGAGTTGAAAACGGTCTCAAATGATTACTTATCATTCTTAGATTGTATTATATACAATATCTCATCAATTTCAAGCCATATTTTTAAATTAATCGGGAAAAACCATTACGTGACCTTGAGAATCCAACATTTTTCTGTAAATAATGCATCTGTAGCCAGAAGTGAGAGATACCGCTCTCACCTCTGCAAACTACAGTTTGCATTGATTCTATTGCTATATTTGGGTCTCATACCAATACTTTAATTATTAAATAAATGAATTGCATTTATAAGTTCACCCGTGCCCTATTATACAGGGTGGGCCAATGAAAATTTTACACCCCGATGTATTGACTTTAAAATCAAAATAGGGAAAAATGCTCGGACCCTTCGATTTTTGTTTCAAGGGGAAACAACTTTGCTACTTTTTCCAGTTCCGTAACTCCTACCCTCTAATGGGGGCAGCACAACCCCCTGATTTTAAATAGGGATGAGTGGTATTGCTATACCTTATTTCAAAAATCTCATCGAGTACTATCTGATCCTAATATTCTGCTCAAAAACTTTCATCCATAATAAAACGACAAGGTAAAATATTTGTAATTGGCCTTGAGGAAAATTATTGTTATCAGACTGGCATTTCAGAATTTATTTATTTTCTTTTTTGGTTCAAAATAGATTGAGACCATACTATTTACCTACTCCTTTATTTACCTCAGTTCATGGTGAACGACTTTTACCACCGTTTTAACTCGCTTGTAGTTTTCACTAGAATAAAATGGTATATTCCGTAGAAGAAAGGGTGGAAATTTAAAAATGTTTTTTAAAGATTGACGACTGCGCAAATAATAGTTAATTTAAATAATGAACGTCATCCTGAAAGAAATGTCTCCACTACTTACTTTTTGCAACTAGTTTCCAAATTTGAAGCTACTGGTTTAGTCGAAAATAAAAAGAAGGTGCATGAAAGAGACGAAGTCTTTGAAAGTGGCTGTTTTTGGTCATGTAGCAATGGATCCGACCCTCAGAACTAGGAAATAGTCTGACGCATCTGGTTTATCACGCAAAATAATAAGGAGAATCCTTGAACATCATAAATTTCATCCTTTCAAGATACGATTGGTTCAGGAACTGAATGAGGATGATTTTGATCGCCAACTTCAGTTCTGTGAAATGATCAGGGAAAATACTAAGAATAATCAATATTACATGTTCGATATCTGTTTTTCGGATGAGTGTTCATTTTACCTTAACGACTAATTGAAAAGGAAGTATTTTTTTTGAGTTTTAATACACTGATTGTCTCTTTCCTTAGTTCAGCTGTCATTTTGTACTCAATTTTCAAGCCAATCTTAAGGATTGAATAGTACTCGATGAGATCTTTGAAATAAGGTATAGCAATATCCCTAATTCCTATTTAAAATCAGGGGATTACACCCGTTAGGGGGTAGAAGTTAAGGGACTGAAAAAAGTACCAAAGTTGTTCCCTCTCGATTCAAAAATCTACGGGTCCGAGCATTTTCCCAACTTTTGATTTACATTCGTTAAATCGGTATGTAATGTTTTCGTTGGCCCACCCTGTATGTCTCTATTTACTAAACGTATTTTTTTGAGCTGGAGTTTCGTTGTCAATACTCATTCGACAATAGTTTTAATAACTGGAGTGTTTATTTTAAACTTTACCGCTTGTGTTTTGTATTGAAATGGATGAGAACCAAGAAATTCCAAAATTATGAATTACGGAGAAATCGAAGATGAGATACATAAATAGATGATAATAGCTTGATTAGGCATCATTTCTCTACTACACTATGGCATTTGACTGATAAATCCCCCAAAAATACTATTTGTGTTCCAACTAATATCAAAAATGCCTACTAAGACAAGGTTACAAATTACAATCACAACAATTAAGGTAAAGTTTTACTCCTATGTAAAGTTTTGTTTAACGACACCTTGTTTACTAAAGTCCGTCCCACCGCTTTTTTGTATTAATTTACAAAAACATTCAAACTGCTCCCAGCGCTTTATTTCTGGTGATCGAGAAAAAATTCAGCAAAAAAGAATGGAATTTTTGTCAACTCTAAGGAGCAGGATTTTGTTATTAGGTACCTATATTAATTGGGTGGAATTTCGAGTAACACCTCTTTTTTTTAAATCAAAACTGAAAATAATTCTCAGCATTTTCTATTCTTTACAATGAGTAGTAGTACAGTAGTACAGCTGGTTCCCTCCCTTAATGGGACACCCGGTACAGACACACACACATAGCAATTAAATATAACAATATTTCAGTTTTGGGTAAATTTAGATAAATCATGTGAAATAATTTTCATTGGATAACTTATCTAAGATTTTAAATATGGTAGATATAATAAATACTCAGAATATTCTATAACAAAAAATCAACATTGTTTTCTCTTTGACTCTTTGATAAACCCTGATGTAGGTATTTTAGTTTTTGATATTTTCAACGGTTTCTATTTCTATAAATGATATGGTTCTCTTTCACTTATTGGAATTGAATACCTCTGTATTTTGAAATATTTTCCAATATTAATTGCCTGTGCCTAAAAGAACGAATTTAAATTGTATGATATAATTTAATTTAATTCAAGTTGATAGCTTCAGTCGGTCTTGTCTTGGAAAAGACGATGCAGTACGCGTACCTACGCCTAAAAATATCTCGACATATTTTGAACACAATCTGAAAATATGTTGTAGAGAACAGCTTTCTCATACATTTTCCTTCAACGAAAACAGAATATAACCTAGACAATTGCAAATGAGATTATTGATGAAGAACTCTTCAAGTCCGTTGCAGACGTCTGACACAGCTATCTTTGTCTTTGAGATTCACTGCCTGAGGGATACATATCTCAATTCTGATCCAGATTCTCCTGAAATCCACAAATATCAGTGGCGGCGAAAGCTTTGTTAGAAGTGCAACTCCCCACTAGCGTAGCACGGATATGAATTCGATTGTATGTGTTTGTTGCTACTATTATATATATATATATATATATATATATATATATATATATATATATATATAATAGATTTTTGTTGGGGATGCAGTCATTTAATAAATAAAATTCTTTGGATTATGCGAAGCTTTCGAGAATGTTTATTCTCTTCGTCGGGGCAAACTAAAAATCGTTACAAATTTTCCTAACCACATAATAGATTATTAATTAAAGTACTTACATTCGTGAATTTACATCAAATTAATTACAAACCGGAAAGATTTCATAGTCATCAATCAGAAATGTCATTAGTTATTTATAAATGTCATGTTAACAGCATATCTAGAGTTGAAAGTGTCTAGATTCAAGTTTTCTTAGAAAAGATCATATAGGAGTTATCTTTGTGTTTGTAGCTCTTTTTTAACAAGTCACACATTAAACTTAAAAATATTGAGGCAGATATAAGTTTAGTAAAAAGAAAAAGTTTTTATTCAATTATAAAAAAAATATTTATAACAGACTTAGAAACACATAATATAAATAAATATATACCCATACACAGACTAGACTATCTGAATTCGTAGGTATTGCAGTATAAACTCAAGTTTATTATGTCAATAATATTATTTACTATTTTTTTAGGCATTCAGATTATTTGTTAATTATATATAATCATATTCTCTCACAATACGACATACATAACTTTAAAATGAAATAATGGAAAGCGTCACGAATGTAAGTACTTTAATTAATAATCTATTATGTGGTTAAGAAAATTTGTAACGATTTTTAGTTTGCCCCGACGAAGAGAATAAACATTCTCGAAAGCTTGGCATAATCCAAAGAATTTTATTTATTAAATGACTGCATCCCCAACAAAAATCTATTTTATCAAATAATAAACCAGTCAAGAATTCAGAATCAAATATATATATACAGTTTGTTTCACGAATGATAGCTATTGTGTGTAATCATTCACGAGCTATGTACATCACGCTATACTTCTTATAGCAACTCATTATCATGAAATTATCTACTACGTTTGTCGGTCTAAGCTACGACATCAGTATTTCAAGCTTATTTCCTTCAATACCATGATACGGCGCTGCTCTTATGTCCGAAGGCAACGCAATATTTATTTCATAAGCGTCACAAAGTCAAAGTGACAAAGTGATATTTCAGAGAATTCAGATGAATAAATTTATGTTTTATATCTCAAGCTAAGTATTTGTATTTTATATTTCTGCATTATTGTTAATAATAAATCATTCATATAATTGCTTATTCAATCAATAGATATTTTTTTCTCCCTAATTATATGAACTTCCTTGAAGCGTACAAAAAATAATTCAAATACCATATTTTATATCGAAATCTTTACGCCACTGTTTTACTACTGTCAGCTGAATTGATCCGTTCTCGTATTTTCAAGCCAGACGCCATCATTCATGAAACAAACTATACCTACTAATGTCACTTTCTGATCATCGATCCATGATATTGATGATTTTACGATGTCATTTTTCCCATATACTTAAATTTCTATACCACCAGCACTGTGGAAAAAAATACGCAAAAGTGAAGACAAACACTTGGGGATAGCTGGCGATATGCGCATGCGTCATGAAATTTTTTGGCTAAGAGGAGGGACATGTCATTATGTTACCAAGCTTAACATTGGCACAGATTACCAAATTGGTCAGCTGTGATGTTGCCATGGATACCATATAATGTGACTCCAAGCCACTTCCCCTTTCGCGCATGTGTACTAAACTCGCAATCCCCATACTGAGTTTCACAAAAAATTCAAGGATCAAATAGGGTCACGATGGCTTAGGCCCGATTTCACCATTCTCTTTCTCTTTCTGAACGGAGTTTCATAAAACTAAGATTAGCTCGGTTTTCTGGAAACCGATTTCACCAACAACATTTTGATTCCAATTATGAAAACAAAGTTTCTCTCAAATATTGACAATTTTGTCTAATCACTTAAAGATGGCCTTTTCCTCTTTTTAAACACAGACTTGTTGTTAATATGTATTTTGAGGAGGTATAGGTCCTCTATTTTTACTTTCTATGGTCTATTACTTTATAATTTGTTTTGATATCGGCTGTATATTTATCAATGTTTTTCAGAAAGTAAAAGATACATGATTTGTTATTGGTCCGTTCACGTTCGCCTCATTTATTTAATAATACATACAATATATTTATTAACATACTAATCAAAAAAGAAATGATTTTATCATCTAGTATTCACCTTTCTACTATCATGTAACAAACTATTTTCTTGAATGAATGTGTCTATTTTACTTACAATTAACTTCAATTTTACAATTAAACTAGTGTAATAATACTAAATAGAGTATTTGATACCTATTGGTAATGACAATAATAGAAATAATTAAAAGGAAAGGTATACAGTACTAGTACTAACATAATGGATTAGTCAGTAGTTTGTAATTTTTGACCGACTTCAAAAAAAGGAGAAGGTATACAATTCGGTTGTAAGATTTTTGTTTTTTATGGCTGTTCTCGCGTTTCGCTTAGTAAACGTACTCCGATTTAAACGATTTTTGTTTGATTTGAATGAGGAGAGTTTGGAAATCGTCATGGTCCCATATTGAGAAAATGAAATCCAACATCTCCTTCCCTCCAAAAATTGCCCCCTAAGGGGGTGAAGGGGGCAATTTTTCTCGAAAATCCGAGATAACAGAATCAATGAAAATTCCATATCCGGAAATGTTTAAATTAGACATTTTTAAAAATAATCAAATATTTCCGGGCTACAGTCTGAAATATGTGTTTCAGCTAGGTATGTGGAAGGGGCAAATTATTCCGAAAATCGAAAATTCGAGATTTGAAAATTAGGAAGAGGACCATATCCGGAAATGTTTATGTTATGTGAATGTTCAACAATTTTCGTGACTAATGTTACACTCAAAAATGTGAAATAAATATTTAAAAAAATTGGACCAACTTTTATCAGCTGTTGTACCGAAAAATACAAAATAATATTAATTCTATTGGTGCTGGCAATTTTGAAGTTGTGCCGTTGTAGTTTGTTTTTGTAGGCAGCAACTCCAAAAGAACCAGCACCAACAGAATTATTATTACTTTGTATTTTTCAGTGCAACAACTGATAAAAGTCGGTCATTTTTTTTGTAAAAAATATTTATATTATCTAGCAACCAGAAAGTAATTTTTCGTTTGTTATACTTATAAGGTCGATTTTTAAATGGCGGGAGTATGATGTTGGATATTTTGGAGACAATATAATAAAGTGATCTTTGTATTGATGCATGTGAGGTGCTTAGAAATGTAACGTGTTTTTAACTTATTGCTCGGGTAGTAATATGCTGCGAAACTTCCTGCGTCTCATACTTATTAGTCAGTATTAATCTACAGACATTTTTTATGTACCTACAACTGTTCAAGGTTCATGACTCTTGCCTCTTCAAACACTTTCCCTGTAGAGAATCTGCGATTTTTAAATAATATAATCTTTAGCATTCTTTTTTGGGCTATAATTATTGGGGATTAGATTTACAGGCCGAGCCCCATGCAACAATACCGTAATTTAGAACCGCCTCTACTAAGGCCCTGTATACATTTATTAGATTTTTCTTTGGTTACCAGTCTCTAATTTGATAAAATTTGTAATACATTTTTCTTAATTTTGTTGTTGTATACTCAACATGATACAGCCACTTCATGTGTGAATCAAAGAAAAATCCTAGATATTTAGTTTTAGATACCAAAGGAATTTTTTGAGTGCAATTTCAATTTGTAAAGTCAACGCAGTCAGTGTTGTGTATTTTTATTGCTTTATTGCAGGGATAATATCGCTTGTTTAATGTAAAACACATGAAGTTGGATTTGTCCACATTCAGAGTAAGTAAATTATCAAGCCATGTTTTAACTTTACTCATTTTTATTTCTGCTTTTTTATATACAAGATCCTATGTGGTATTATGAAGCATAATAACAGTATCATAAGCGTAACAGACCTCATCTCCTCCACCTTCTAATTGTATGAGGCTCTTTATATAGACTGTAAATAATAATGGCCCTAGCACTGTGCCCTGTGGCACACCGAATTCTACCAGACAAGACTCACTTATGGAAGCTCCAACTTTAACCTGCTGAGATCTCTGGGATTTCAACAAGTCTAAGGCAATACCTCTGATATCCAGCTTGTACATGCTTTCTGGCACAATGCGGTGCGAAGGCTTTTGCCAAATCTGGAAATAATTGATAAGCATTTTCTACCATGATTAAGATTGTTTGATATGTAGTCTATTACCCTAACAATTGCGTCTTCTGTTCGGAGCCCTTGCCTAAAACCATATTTGTTACATGATAAAAGATTATGATTTTCTAAATAGGTTACAAGTCTTAATTTGATGCATTTTCCAATAATTTTGCTAATATTTCTGATGATGGCTATGGGTCTATAATTACTTTTTTGGATCCTCCATTATGAAAAGGCGTGATCAATGAGCTATCAAGTATCATTGACATATGGGTTATCATGTCAATGTTAAGTATATACGGGTAAGTCCCCTCCTTAATAATCAAATTTACTAAGTGTAGTAGAGGTGTTAATAAGACTTCGTGTGAGTGTTTAAGAACACTTACACTGATACCATCAATTCCAGTGCTATTATTATTGATTTGGGAGTTTATCACTTCAATCATTTCTTTTTTTCGACAACAGAAATGAATAGTATTTAAGTACTTTATTTTGTAATTTTTTAGAAAAAATATATGGTTTGTTTTCTTTTAGGTAAATTTTTTATAGAAATATACCTATTGCGATCGTTCACACTTTTGAATTTCGAAAAAAATTCAACGGCATGTTGTTATATGTCTATAAGTTAGTCCAAAAAACATTTGGTTCCAAAGTTTATATATATATATATATATATATATATATATATATATATATATGGGATATTACGAAATTTGTTAACACGATAGAGGTCGCAGTTTTGAAGGTATCAAGTTCAAATTTGCTACAAAAATCAATCTCCCAAATATCTCGGTCGAGTTCGTTATTGGGCAATATCGGGTAAGTAGTTTCAAAATGGCGACCTTTCAAACATTTAAAAAAATTATCAAAAAAGAGCCGTAGTGTAAATATTATTAAAAATAATTTTAGGTTATAGATATAATCAGTACCTACAACTTTTGTTCAGAGAAATTTTTCATAAAATACACAGAAAAAAAAAAAAATTAATAAAGAAAAATAACAAATATTGATAAAACATGAACACTCGATATAAATTTGATGTAATTGTACATTTTCTGGAGATCTTAATATAGACCCTGATTAAAAAAATATATAGCATATTTATTGAAAAGAAATAGGCGAAAAAAAAATCTGCCTTGAAGTGGACTCGAACCCTGTCTGCTTTATATACAACAGCCAAAACAAAAACCTCTAACCGCAAGGCTATGACACATACGACAATATTTTGTAATAACATGTAGGTATACCAATGAAAAGGTTGTTAAAATTTCAATTCAATGAATTTTGAAAAATTTACCTTTCCGCTGACTACAGGCCATCGGGATTTTTTACATTGTATCAATAACGATATTCAATTCCTTTGTTGATATCCAGAAATTATATGAGATAAGTTTATTATTATGAATCGTTTCAGTACCAATCCTCTCTAATCAACTACCAACTCATCTTGTTATTCTAAAAATATTAAAAATATCATAGTCTGTACTTTAGACTGATTGCTTTCGAAATTTTGTTACAAAGTATTTTTTATCCATAGGGTTTCCCTTGTGTATCCATCGTGGAGGATGAACATTAGATTCGTTATCATTCAAAAGCTAGTGCTAACGCTATCTTCATTCTTGTAATTACTAGACCAAATAAAAATACTAGACCACCAATACAGAAATGCAAATATTTTTGAGAATATTGAATGTTCTCAATAAAAAAAGTTGATCATAATCGAAAACTATTGTCAGATATCCAATATTATTCATCCACCTTGAAAAAACATATTTTATTATTTTTATTAACTTCTTTGTATTAGCATTGATAATTTACGTCTACTGATAAACATTTAATCTAGGATGCACTGACTCCAAACGTCAAATCGGTAGTTCCTATTAGAAAATACAAGAAATGGCGGCTCTATTAACAAGTAACGAGAAAATTGTACTAGTTTTTATTGTTGGAGATAATTATAAAACTCGAGAAGAGAACAGACATCCGAATAGAAATATTCAGTCTTCGACAGTTGCAAAAATTCTAAATAAATTGAAGACATCTGAAAGTGTTCACAGTAATTTTAATAAATATTTTTTTCAATAAAATAGCTGATGTGTAATTGACAAAATTCTATTTATACCAAAAATTATTTTTTATAGCCGATGGATAATATTGTATATCTGACAACAGTTTTCAATTATGATCAACTTTTTTCAATAAAAATTTTCGATATTATCAAATATATAGGTACTTTACTCTTGAGCAAAATTCATATTTTTCCAATCACCTTGTATACGGGTTAAAAGAATTGTTATTTAATGGTTGAATTTTAAGTTTTGGACTATGCAGAACTTTTTATCAAGAATAACTTTTTTTTCATAAAACCTTTAATAAAAAAGTTTCCCATATGGTTCCGACTTAATTGGACTTAATAGAATACAACTAACATTATTAAGCCTTCAATAAAATAGATAAGAAAATAAATTGTAAATGTGATAAAATAAAAAGAGTAAATAAAGTTAAATACCTTGGTGTTGTGTTGTACTGGATGAAAATTGGAATTGGAAGAAAGATATTTTTAGTATTGTTAAAAAAGTAAGATACTTTGATTTTGTTTTTTAGAAAATGAGATATGTTCTTGAAAAAAATAATTTATTAGAATTATACTATGCTTATTCAAATGTATTCGGGCCGATGGCCAGAATACAAAAGCGTGCTATCAAAACTTTAACGTTCAATAAACAACACAACCTGTTTAGTGAGAAATGATTGCTGAATATCAATCAAAAATATATTTTGGAAGCACTAATAAATAGTTATTGTATTATACGGGAAGAGTATTCTATTTTTCTATAAGAAAATGAAACTTTTCTAGAGGGCGTATTAAACTTCATATTAAGAGTAGGATTTTAAATAAAGTTATAAAATACATATTGTTATATTACTTATCAAATTTTATTTTCAGTTTATTATTTGTTTATTTATATTGTATTCTAAAGGCATCGTACCATCACTCTAGAATTATTTTACAGTAGGTATAACTTCTTCGAATTAAATTATTTTCCATCACTTGCCTGAACATGTTAATACCTAACAGACTAACTTACCAATTGTGTAGTAACAACATTTCTTGTGGAGTATTCGTGAAAACTAGAAATCTTCACCATCAAATTTTCATTTACCTTTATGTAAATTAAACACTTTAGTATGAACCGAGAATGCAGAGAGAGGATTTAATTTTCCTATACAGTTATTTAGTACGGCCATCAAGATAATGCATCCTCAAAGAATGTGGGGGTGTAGGTGTAAGGTGTTGTCATATCGATTACCAATCTTCAAACACATATTAGCAACGGCATATCTGTTCAGCTTTTTTCACGTTTATGGAAAGTGAAGATATTTTGAGGCATTGCTTATCTTATTAAAATAAAATCCTCTGGTATACTCCTATAAGTTTAAGAAATAACTTAAGTACAGCGACGATTAAGTAGATCGCGCAACAGCGTCTCATGCAATCTTTCGCTGGTCGTACGGTACAAGTATTCTTATGTTTCAAACCGAATATTAAATGTAAATGTCTTTTTTGCATAATGAACACCTGTCAGAATCAATAGAATTACCTCATAATAACACATTGTAATTCAAAAAACTATATATATAATAAACTAAATAAACATTCATAACAGATTTGGAAGTGTTTCCTTTACTTTGCTTATAGCATAAAAAGATCTAGCTCCTAAACTAAATCACATTGATCGCTCCATCTCAGTAAGTTTTCCAAGTGTAAACCCAAAAAATGTTCATTGTCTTTCTATAAAGTTTGTTTATTCTAACTATACGTTCACAATCATTTTTCGTATTACTGAAGCGAGTACTCTCAGTTTTATCTAAGTTTAGAATTAAAGCATTCGATCTGCACAGATCCAGAACTTTGTTATTAGCGAGTTACAAATTTCAAATAGATCACTCGGACTTCTAGCTGAGACTGCCACTCAACAAATATAACTATAATCAAATAAAATCAAATACTGATGACAAATAAAAAATATATATCTGCTACAAACAGTCCCTCATCCATTTTCTAAAGATATAATTAACTCAAGAGAATGGTGCTATTTGAGTACATTTTCTTTTCCTGAAACAATGCTGACATTCAGTAATAATCCGAAAACGAGGCAAAAACTAAATCATTTGACTATACTTTATTTTTTCAATAAGTTTTGAGATAACACTCAAAATAGAAATAGGTCTTTAACTAGTTATATGTATCATGTTTTTAGAAACAGGAATCACTGATGCCACCTCTAAATGATCCGGGAATTTTCCAGTGGTAACTGATAAATTGAAAATATCAGCTAGATCATTTACTATTCACATATCCAGAGTGTCACTACCAGCATCTACCCTTTTATTTTTCAAGGATTTCACAATGCTATTAACCTCCAGATATGAATATAACAGGATGAAAAGCCTTCGTTGTAATTTTGAAAAAAATATCTCACGAATATTTTGTTATTGAAGATAACAATGTCCTTTAATGCCTAATACCAAGTAAATACGCTCCTGATATTCTAACAAGCGTAATTCTGTCTGTCATAATGATAGGAAGTTCACTATAAGGAAATACATATGCAGATTTTTATTTCCAGCCGTTTTCGATTACATAAGCTAATCTGCGAATGTCTGTAAAGAGAGAGATAGTGGATACGAAAATGAGGCGAACTCTTCCGCAAATAAGTCGACATGTTTGCGAAACAAAATTGAATTGCTTGTCAGTATTAAGACTAGCATATCTTTGCTATACCTACTTGTAACCGACTGGTTAGTGAAAATGCCAGAAGCTCCATACTACGCATACAGGAAGTAGGTAGGCAGTCGATTCTGTTCTCCGTCTGCCTACGAAAGATTAAATATTTCACAAAGACGAATTATCCAGTTGGCAATATCTTATTAGGAGGGAGCCGTCATATTATATGAAAAGCAGAACGGTATTCATAGCCTTGTACACACCTATCTTGGCACGAATGGGGTTAATCAATTACTTAATCATTTCTATATAATGGCAGCTTCGAGCCGAACTTAGAAGCTACAAAGTTACCCGTTGAACTGTGACAACTCTGGATTCTAGTGAAGTCTCACAATTTATTCAACTACATGCAAGTGTAAATTGGAAATGATAAGCTCGAATAAGCCTACTCACAGATTATTGGACTGAAAAATAATAAAAATCTCTCTGTTATTAACTTTTTCTAGGAACACAAGACACACTATAAACTTATTTTGGACGCAATACCTGTACCTGTCCCTGGAAAATGGCTTCAGAAATTGGATTTGTCTTCTTAGGTTGGACCTTTGATGTTAAATATGTGATATATAAAGACGACATAATTTTTTGATGATTATTTTCTCATCTAGTAATGGCCGTATAAAATAAACTTTGAACACTGATAATAGAATAAATTTAATTACTACCTATTTGCCATAAAATTAGTTAAAATGGGAAAAAAAGATAGTCTCTTCAAAAAGTTATTATTAATTTAACGACTTTTTATAAGTGTATGTTGTTTTATTGTCTTGTTTTCTATTGTTCCTTAGTCACTCTGAAAGAATTTTTATTACCTGAACTTTTCACTCATAATTGTCTATGTATAAAGGATTTATGCCCAACACTATCGACTAATCTATTAGACTTCATCAAATGTTTCCACGTTCCACTTCATTAAATTGATTGATAATCAAAAAAAAACGTTGAAGAAAGCATGTAATTGTATTTATAATATTTATATTTGATATACTTATTAAGATTAAACTAATGACATTTTATTTTAATCGCAAGATGCAAAGTCTCTCATTGCTGCTTTAATAAATGTCATGAGGTTTTTTAAGCTTCCTGTTCCACTCTAACGCATTTCTTGGATGGTTACAATGTTACACTTTATCATTTGACCCACGAGCATTTCGTAACATTCTGTTTTATATCATGGGCTCTTAGCCCATCAATTTCCCTTTTATATCGGAGGACACTCTTTCCCTGACAATCTAGTTTCTATGGGGCTGTCCAAATTACCAGGGCACAGCTTAATTAGGTAAACTGTGACCAGGGTATAACAAAACGGAGGTGATAGTCGGAATTAAGTTAGCAGAGGCTACTACCATTTTTTTTTCTTTGCTAGAGATAGCCCAGTTGTCGAACATCTACCAATAGTAACATGAATTGATTTTTGTTTTAGATATTTTTATTCCTTTCACAATTCCACCTAGGCTTCAAAATATTGTAATGTGCATAATTACTGCTTGGATATTAATATGTACTTATACACCCAAGTTCAACAGAAAGCGAACATAGTTTAGCAAAAATAAGTCGAATTTGTTTTCAACCGTCTAGAACGATCACCGTCTGTTGACAAAATGCCCTGCAAACAGCTCCTGAACTTGTTTATTGGATAAAAAAATAAATTATTTCACAAGTGAAATTCATAAATATTTTGTGAGAAAAATATCTGACCCAGGCGCTTCTGCGAACAATAGCAAATGTATAATGTATAGAGTTTTGAAAATAATTGTTGCAGTATGCCAAAATGGTATCTGGAGACGTAGATATGATTCTCGTCGTTTATCAATTACCCGTCGTTTATAAAAACAAAATTTCGCCCATAATTTTTGAATCGAGTCTTTGGCTTTTCTGATCAATATGTTATCCGCATAACGGATATTGTTTATAGAGATTTCATTTCATTTGAAGTCAATGGGAATAATCGAGACTGACTCCGTGAGTGTTCTTTTTACATATAGGTTATACAGCATTGAGGTAGAATACCATTTGTCAAGTTCGTATAGCAACAGGGTGACACACCGGCAGTGGGTTATATTACGTGAACCATTTTAAGGCACTTTCGACTACCCCATAACACAAAACCTATTTGACCAGAAAACTTGCAATTTACATCTAATATGACCATCTTCTAATCACCGAGTCTCATCTTTCAATTGAAAACCTCTCATTAGTCACAAAATAATCACCTCCGAAACACACTACTTTTACCACTGATTTATTCACTAATTAAAAATTTTGATTGCGTCCTGGTGACCAAGAAAGCTAAAAATTGGTATAGTGGTAAGTTATTGGTAGTATATACTGGATGTCCCATAATTATTGCGACAAAATGATAGGAGTTGTAGAAGTTATCAAAATAAGCAATATTGCCTTATTAACCCCTGTCCGGAAACAACCCGTTTGGGCTCCAGCAAAAAAACCAGTGTATTGAAATAGCTCAACTACAGTTATTGCTGAAAGTATCCTCCACCTTGCTCAGGACACAGTTGGGACGATTGTTCAATGATCGGCGGACTCTGTGGAATATTTCCGGTATATCCTGAACATATGTGGACGCAGCTATCACTTTTCCCAGTAGCTCTTGTTGGTTTGGAATAGTTGTTTCATAGACTAAAGTTTTGATATGGGCCCAGAGAAAATAATCGAATGTTGTTAAGTTGGGCGACCACGCAGTCCAATGCACAGGGCCACCTCGGCCTATCCACCTATTGGGAAATGTTTCGGCCAACTACTGCCGCACTCGCAAAAGAAAGTGGGCCATCGTATTGAAATCACATGTGAGCTCTTACATCCAATGGCTCATTCCCTAATAGTTCCGTCTGCACATGCTGTAGGAATTGATCATAAATATGACCATCCAAACGCGGTGGGAGCTAATATAGCCCGATTACTTGTTTCACAATGCCGCCCCAGATGTTAGTGGAAAACCGATGTTGGTCTGTCAGAAGAGCTATGGCATGGGAGTTCTGTTCATCCCAACTGTGACTGTTACAGCTATTAAACTGGCCTCATCAGTAAACAAAAGGGAGCGACCAAAGTTTGGTTGTCTCAACTCCTGTGGCAAACAGTATTTCGAACCGCTCCCGTATCATGTGCAATAGCACGCACACTTCTAGACGGATTGGCACCTACATGATGCAGGACTGGCAAGTGTGCGCATCGAAGATTACACAGCTGGTTTGAATATGAAAATTCCAATATGAGAATTTACACTGACAACAATGTAAACACAGCAAGCTTAACCGGCAACAGCCATGAAAATTTGCTGACGAACATTTTACAACCAATAAATTTCATGTTCCTCTTCTGTTCTCTCAAGTTGTAATTTGCTATAGTGCCCAAACGGCATATTTCCGGACAGGCGCTTATGAGACAAAATTGCTTAGGTATCTATTGCTATCATTTTGTCGCAATAATTATGGGACACCCTATATAGATAAAAATAAGAATTCTTCACATTAAGGGTTGGTTGTTGGTATCGAAGCCAAAGTTTTCAATACGGATATTTTTGAACTTTATCTATGAAGCTTTTGAATTAGATAACTTTTTATTGTTATTAATAAGAGCTTTTACTCCTATAATTACTGGTAATGCCATTTTGCAGTGACAGAAAAAAATATAAGTAACTTAATAAACTTTTAAATAAAGAGAAAAGAAATACTTGACAATAAATAATGATAAAATAATATAAATGTGAAAGAAAGCCAGGTTCGTAACAGAAAAAAAAATTGCAAGAGTAGTAGGTACTTGGATAACAGCTTTGCCAATAAAAAATGTGAGATCCAACTGGATACCCAATTCTTTCGAAGTTTCTCCAAAATTAATTTTCGATTTTGGGCACAATTTAGGCGAGGCACACTATCGGGTAGCAAAAAATTACAAATTTTCATTTAAATCAATTGAATAACGCTATGGATGTCAGGAGCTTTGATTCAAGAACTTTCGAAAGATCTTAGTAACCAATTAGAACTCACATTTTTATTAGCGTAGCCGTTAATCATGTACCTACTGCTCGTGCAGAAGCTCTCTCAGGATCTTGCTCGACATAACTCTCCTATTTGCAAAGAATGTGGAACATGAAAACAAATAGATATTCGTCAAGTGCACAAAGTTCAATGGAGTTAGACAACTGTGTGAAATCTCGGTGAACTTAAATGATATTTTAAAGGACAATACCACTTCAATAAAGAATGTGATAACCTACATGGAAGAGAGATTTTTATAATAAAATCAGATTTGCTATATTTAACTCCAATTGTACAGTGCTAATTCATTTTAATTTTCCACGGTTGATGCGCAAAATTAAATAAGAAAAAGATACTTCTAGCGGACAATATTTCAGATAGAGATATCTGACATATTAAAACGAATTTCACGAATCCTTTGTTTGTTTACGTCACTGCACGTATTTTAGTGTATAATAGTAAAAACACTAGCATTACAAACATGCGAGTATTAAGTTTATTACATAAAAGGAAAATTGTACTTTGCTATATAATCATCCATGGAGTATTTATTATTCGTTTCTACTATCAATATCCATTCACAGTCGACAATTTGTTGCCAATCTATCAAGAGTGCCACTTTAATTGCATCCAAGAAATATGGATAAGACTGGTGAGTGAATAATACGTTACTATGAATAAAATAATTTAATGTTCCAAAGCGATACAGACTCATATTATCAAGTATTTACTGTCTATATAATAAAGATTCTCCTCTTCATCTGAATCAGTAGTCTTGACGAAATTGTCTGTCGGCATTTTCTCATAATTTAAAATAGTCTTATTATTCTATTACAGTTCTTAATGATTCTTCTTCAGTTTCTCCAGTAATCTCTTGAAACGGAAGCTAATATACGACTACATAGTATAAACCTGTACTTATAGTATCTAGGATTTAGTATTACAATTCTTTTTTTTTCTTTTTTTTCTTTTCAACCGCTACCCTTTGCATTTGTGGGGAATAATCCGGGGAATGGATGAAACGATTTTTATACTTTATTTTTTGTTTTGTTGGGTATTGATACTGCTTGAAGTTGACATATATTCGATCTTCTTGCTTAAAACTCTCTACTACATCTTATAACCCGTATCTCTGAGAGAAATCAGAATGCTCAGATGAACTGTAAAATTTTAATCATACCCTGGCATATATTATTATAATGAAGAAAGCTACATCTCTTCTTGTTCTTGTTACCACTTATTCTTTAAAAATATACATTCCAATTATTTTACCACACCGTTCTTGAATCGACTAGATTCGTTCTAGTTATTACTCAGATATATTGCAGTTTCTAGAATTACTATCATATAATACTCGAATAAAATAAGTCTAAGCGAGCTTTAGACATGAGCTAATTCCATATCTCTCTTATTATAGTCTGTCCCAAATCGGAGTATGATCATCTTATCAAATATTTGCTGTAGAAGTCATGTGAAAAGTGAAAGCTTTTTTGTTCCTAAATTTAATTTAAAACTTTTGATCTAATGAAAAATTTTGCACTTACCTACGGATTTCAAGTTAACCCTCTACAAACTAAGTTACTTGAAATAATTGTACCTCCCCTCTCACCCTCCCAGTCTTTTTTAATAGTAGAGGTTGTGGTGTGATAGAGCTTGAAAAGCAGAATTCAGGTTGGAGGGGAGGTTAACTTAACATTGATTTGATAATTTTTATATTCCAATCACTTTTCTAGGAATTATTAAAAAAAAGATTATTCAAAATTCAAACTGTATGGTCTTCTGTTTACGCCCTCTAACCATGGTTATATTTGGAATGTTAAATTTCTTATAGATTAAACTAAGAAGGTCTTGATTTTTGAGACAGCTTCTCAATAGTGAATATTTGCCCATTGGATTAAATTTGAATAAATCTTCGGTACATAATCAAGAATATATATCATTTAACGAAGAAAAATCATAGTTCTTGAAATCGTTTTCGATATAAATTTGGCACTTGCCAAACAAAAACTTTTAGTCTTCTGTAATTGTTACATTAAGATAACACAGTACTAATAACAATAATCTACATGTCGATAAAACTTGGGGAGTGACGGTTGAAACCAGAAATCCAATATGGCGTGTATAGAGACAGTAGATTATTAGTTTTGGATGCTTTTCATCGGTTTCAAAAAGTAATAATCTTGAATACATGAACTTCGCAATTAATGTGAACTAAAAATGGAAACTTTTTAAAATATTCTTGGAAATAAACAAGAGGAAAAGCTTCACCTGTGAACATATTCTTCTGTTTAATTTTTTTTGTATATCGAATATTTGCAAAGATACCTAACTCAGAATTAGGACATGCTGTACATACGTAGGTATTGTATGTTCCAGATAAGTAAAATGTTTAAAGGTAAAAACACATGATTACAATTTGCATTTTGTCATTTAATTAAGTAGTACAGATGGGTGATTATAGTTAATTTCTATCTGTTTTATTCGCATATATGTTAGGAGTACAGTCCCTAATTAGCATTAATCAGAAATAAATTGATGAGGAAATTTCAGTTTAATAACTTTTTAATAAGTATTGTTGTTCTCACTAGCGTTATCTTAATTAAATTATTATATAAATATAGAGTAAATATATATTTGTAAGAACGAATAAAGATTTAATTTATATGAAAGTGCATTCAGGAAATAATCTCTTCGTATCTATTATATGAATAAGGTTTGCACAATATGGAGAGATACTGTGGCTAAACATAGCTTTCTACTACCAAGATGCGAGAAATACTGTTGACATAATGTATGAGGTGAAATTATTTTTATTTATACAGGGTATCCCGATTTTCTATAAAAGGAGTTTAAGGAGCGATAAAACTTTAAAATTCAGACAAAAAGTTCGTACCTCCATATAAATATAAGTAAACATAGGTCGATTGACATCTACAGCTGTTATTCATAACCAAAAATTAGTAACTACTAAACTAGCACCGTGACACGTTTTATGTTATCTTATGAGAATGCTAGTTTGGTACCTTATATCTTTTGACAATGGATATGGCTTTGAGTTTGGAAGTTTTGAAAATAAGAAATAAAATGTATACCTACTTATGTATACCAACTACACAATTTGCAATATACAGTGTGTTCAGGATAGGGTTAAGATAGCCTTAGGACCCCGAAAGCGGTAATAGATAAGGAATCGGTTAAATATTAAAAAAGTTTAGTAATATGATATTAATTCATATCTTGTTTACAAATATACAATGTCTTTGTTTTTCTGGAAAAAAGTTTCTATAATATTTAGCTTCAGCTCTCTGCAAAAAGCGCCTTGTTAAAAAACCATCAACAATTTACTTATTACACTTTCCAATTTCAAAAGAAATCCAGAATTGAAAAAATAATCATTTCCAATATCATTTAGATAGAACATTTGTCAAAAAATTAAGATTTTCCGAGTTACAGCACCAGGAAAGTATGTATGTTTATTTAGGCAGATACTGTTAACATTAGAATAGAAACTTCTGTATAATAATAATTATTATTATATATCTTGTGTTCCCTTTCTCTGAACATAGGCATAATATAGTTTGGTTCACGAATGATGGCTTCTACATTGAAAATACGAGAAACGGATTAATTCAATCGAGGGGAGTAAATCACTGGCGTGAAGATTTCGAGATAAGATATGGTATTTCGATTTCTTTATACGCTCTAAGGAAATTCATATAATTAGGGAGAAAAAAATATTGATTCATTAAATAAGCAATAATATGAAAGATTTATTATTAAAAATAATACAGAAACATAAAATACAAATGTATTGCTTGAGTTATAAAATTTAAATATATTCATCTAAATTCTGTGAAATGTCTCTTGGACTTTGTGACGCCTATGAAAAAAGGTTGCGTTAACTTCGAACATATGAGCAGTGCCCTATCATGGTATTGATGGAGATAAGCTTGAAATACTGATGTCGTAGCTTAGATCGACAAACGCAGTCGAGAATTTCATGATAATGAGTTGCGATGAAAAGTACAGTGTGATGTACGTAGCTCGTGAATGATTACAGGCAAACGCCATCATTCGGAAAACAGACTATAGTTATGTTGCTTTATATTCCTTATATAACATTGATTTGATAATGTATTCAATCAAACATTACCTCGACCTTCAGAAATTTTCAAAAGTACTCGTCACTATTCACTAGTTACTAGTACATTTGAAACTCTGTGAAGGTCGATGTATATAATAATCAGTGTTGATCTATATCTCTCCATTAAACGCCTGAGCTTATTTGAGGTCGTGGCGATGACTTTATCACCAATTTTTAACGATGGATAAGTGGTTGATAAATTGAAGTACCAGTTCCGCAACCAGCAAAAACCAACAAGGGAGTGATGAGCAGCTTAGTTGTATCCAGCAGCAGCTAAGCACAAGTTTTGAATGTAAGAAATGACTGCAAGATTTACAATGTGATACTTCTGCAAAAAGGAAGAAGGAATCTTGGGCTCGACAGTATTCTGGAGAATACATCAAATTTGGATTCATCGAGAGTGCAGAAAACAAGCCAATCTGTGTTATCTGTAATATGGTGCTTTCAAATACATCACTGAAGCCTTCGAAGCTGAAGCGACACTTGAAAACAAGACATCCTGAACTCAAGTGCAAAACCATAGATTTTTTTCTGAAGAAGAAGAAGGAGTTGGATATTACCAAGAAACATTTTTCTGCCAACTTTTGGAAGAGTTCGCAAACTCAGAATCTAGTTTTGGCCCCTTATAAAATATCAAAGCTGATTGCTGAAACTGGTTATCCACACACTGTGGCTGAAAAACTTATACTTCTGAAGATTGTAGCATCAAGGTTATGTGAAAAGAATTTGGAAAACCAAATAAATTCTATGCCATTATCAAACAATACTGTGAAGCGGAGAATCATGGATATGGCATAAAATCTGGAAGAAAGAGTTGTGGTTAACCTCAAATTATGTCGTTATTTTACCTTACAAGTTGATGAGAGTACAGACTTGTAGGACAATGCTAATCTTAACTGAACTTGAACATCATCAGAAGAAATATTTAATACCATCAATAAATATATGGCAGCAAATAGCATAAAATGGAGGAAATGTGTGGGATTCAGCAGCGATGAAGCACGCTTAATGTCTGGTTCTCGTTCTGGAGTTTTTTCAAGAATAAAAGCTGTAGCGCCGGAATGTGTTTGGGTGCATTGTACAATCCGCAGGGAGGCGTTGGCAGTGAAAAATATGCCATCACTACTTGCTTCAATAATGCAAGAGTTTGTGAAATTCATAAACTTTATTAAATCACGTCCACTCAATTCAAGGCCATTTGCTCTGCTTTGTGTAAAGAAATGGGAAGTGAGCATGAACATCTCCTTCTACATTGTGAAGTGCGATAGCTATCAAAAGGAAATGTCTTTAAACGACTTATCGAACTGAAGGAAGAGGTCAAAATATTTAGAGATGTCATTTTCGAAATCAAGAACCGATTTCAAGACGCTAATTGGTTGATGAAGATTGCCTACTTATGTGCAAGAAAAGGTGGAAGCTGCTACAAAAAAAACTGAAGTTATGGGCTCATCGAGTAGAAACAGAGAACTATCAAGCTTCCAAAAAATTAACTGAACTACTGACTGAGTTCAACATGAATTCGTTGTCGATCGAGACTTCAACTCTAGTCTAGGAAAATTTGACAGATTTAAAAAAAATATTTTCCGCCAATCTCCAATAACCGCACATGGATAAGAAATTCATTTTCCGTGGATACAGAGTATGAGACAGATTTGACATGTTCAGACTTTGATGCACTGATTGAACTCTCGTGCCATATATCTTTGAAAGATATATTCGAAAAAAAAGAATGATGGATTTTTGGGTAGCTAGTCAATAAGAGTACCCAACTGTAGCGAAACAATAATGCCATTCGTATCCACCTACAAGTGTGAAGCAGGGTTTTCAACTCTCGTGTTCCTCAAAAACAAATATAGAAACAGTTTGGAAGTTGAACCAGACCTGAGAATACGATCAACCTCATTCTCACTCAATTTGGAAATAATCAATAAGAATAAACAACTTCATATGTCACATTAATAGGTACCTATATGTAGATATTGATATTATCGTATATGTCTAGTCTAGAAGTAATAAAAAAGTTATAATTATATTTTAACTGGATAGTTCAATGTATCTATATTCCTGAATAACTATTCTTTATTGGGTTTTATTGGGTCGCGAAAATGGGAATTGAGACTAACCGGACCGCGGGTGAACAAAGTTTGGAAAACGCTGTACTAGTGGAACCCGGCAATCGTTGTCCTGCCTTAAACTCCTACGTATTACAATGTTCATGGCGATCGGACAAACGGTGTAGAATATGAAATTCTGTAGCGCCATCCAGTTAAAAATATTATCAATACTCAAACACATAAGTATACCGATTTTTAAGGCGATCGGTGTAGCGATGATGTCTAGACGCGTTTAGGCCATCTAACGGTGAATTACAGAAAATACATAAGCTTAAATATTTTTGAAGAAGTTGGTGCACCACAGCGCCCTCTTTTGTCAACCTATGACAAAGTAAATAGCCTATAAACGTTCTCCAGTATATAACGTACACGTCCGATTTTCATTATAATCTAATAAATAAGTAACTACATAGAGGACAAACATACTAACATTGATTATCATTTAAACAGATGAAGATTGGAGTAATGACTTTTTGTAACAATTAAATTTTCGAAGAGAAACATGTTTTATATTCTCAATTTGCACCTATATAGGTATCTATTACTGTTATGCCAAATTTGTTGAGTGTAATTATGGTTTCCCTTTTGCAGCAAATCCAGATGCAAATTACAAGGAAAGTGTGGGCCAGAGATTGTTCAACTCCATGAAAATATCCAAAAATAAGATTGCGCAGGTAAATTTTCATTAGGTGTTCTCGTATAGAACATTCACGTAAATGGATGCCATTTTTTTAAACTTTAGCCTCCGGTTATTCCTCGTATTACGTTTCTGTTGTAAAATGTCTCTATATGGCGGACGGACTTTATCAAAGCCCGATGCTATTTTTGCATTAAAATGCATAAGTTATTTATGTTTTTGAGCAAATATTCGTCACTTCAATCGGTTTTGTTATTATTCTAATTGTAGTTTGATCAATGATACAAAATTAACTAAATTTTGAAACGTCGAAATTGTCTTCCTCTTCAGTTGTTTTTACTTCCCAGTAAGAGTTATTTCAACGCTGTTCGATTTTATGAAATTGTTATTTTAAACGATTTCAATGTGTTAAGTTCCACAAAGTAGTGTTTTTTAATAAAATGTTCAAGTTGTGTAATGTTTATAATATTTTTTTATTATCAGCTTAATCGGCGATAGAAATTGGCTGCCATCAAATAATAAAATACTTATAATGTGAATGTTATTAGAAATATTGTTTAAAAATTATCTAATTTTTGGAAATATTAAAAAAAAACAATTGCCGTTAAATATAGAAAACCAAATTTATAAATTTAATATAATTACTTGATAAAATCAAATTTTTGCCGTTGTTTCAAGTATATAATTGCTTGATTATGAAATTATAAAATATAGTCAGCACAAAAACGGAGTAATTGACATAAATTATAGCATAATTATCTACAAGATGAAAAACATTTGTAATGGAGGGTAAAAACTCTTGGGTGAGTTGGTAATTTTCATATCTAATATTCTGAATTCCGTGACGCTCGCGTTACATATTTACATGCAAGTTTATGTAGATTAAAAATATCTATAAAAAGAGTAAGGTACTTTATCTTAAAATAATACATTCTTCTACAGATGTTCATATTGTTGTTGTATTTCCCAGATTATAGCAGATACAGGAGAGAGGGATACATTAGGTGATATGCTATCGCGAGCCGTAAGGGTTGCAATAAAGCTGCAATCTTTTGGCATTGGACCAGAAGACCTTATTAGCACTTGCACGCATAATCACAAAAACAGCTGTATACCTTTTTTGGCGACTCTATTTATTGGTGCTAAGCCTACAACATTTGATCCCAATCTGCCTGAATCAGATACAACGTTCCTATTGAACAAGATTCAACCAAAAATCATGTTTGTCGCATTAGAGTACTTACATTCTATAGAATCTTGTTTGAAAAAGGCAAGCATTTCAACTAATATAGTTGTTTTTGGAAAGCATGACAAGTACCTATGCTTTGATGATTTTTTGAAAGACTCTTCCGAAGAAGATTCATTCCGCCCGGCGCCCTTTAAAGACACTAGAGATACAGCTATTATATTGTTCAGCAGTGGTACAACAGGGAATCCTAAAGGTATTTGTATCAGTCATCACAGTTTGCTAAATCCACTTCTTTTTAGTGGGATTAATGAAACTTTGAAAGATACTCAAGGCATCCTGTTAGCTTATACAACACTGTATTGGATTACTGGTGTTGTATTTCTAATTAAAAGTATATTAGATGCTGAAATAAGGGTTGTGTGCTCTCATTTTGATCCAAAATTATTTTGGGTCTATTTGGAAAAGTACAAGGTAATTTTATTACTCAATAAGTTATTATATGATTTATAAAAACAACACTTTTGTAGAATGAAGTAGATAGCCGTGATAAATTTAAATTTCTGTTAATCACCACAAGTATTCTTCATTCAACGTGAAACGATTTCCGCATAATTGTGTTATTTGACAAGTATCTAAATAAAATTCAATAGAATCGCTTATTCATCAAGTAATTTTACATCCATTCAGAATGATTTGTAGTCATTGTCATCATTTATGATGAAAACTGCGAAATAGAACTGATTATAAACGTATATACGTACTACTATTACAAAATGCTGTACCTCAGAAACTAATCATTGTTGAGAGTTGCGGAACGCAAATTAATGACTAAAGTTGCCATGAGAAAATGCTGGAAATTATTTTCAGGTTTCAAAGGCGGCTGTCTAAGGGACGCCCTCGCTACCTTGAATGAAAAAAAAGTTTTTTAAAGCTGAGAAAGATTCGACTATTCTGTGTAGTATTTTTTTTCGTTATCTATACAATGAAGTGGTGGGGATGAGAATTTAAATATTTTTTTAAATAAACATAAGTAACTTCAAAGTGGTTGGACGGATTTGAGCAAACATGGTGTCGTAGGAAAGAACATTTTTCAGGCAAACAAATCTACCTCACTAATTCCGATTGCAATTAAGTGTGTTGCCACTAGAGGGCGTTATTTGACATATAGAAAGAAGCTGTGAGATTTCTCAAAAAATTATATGTATTTATATTAGTTTTTTGTCATATTAAGAATGAAAAATGATGCCCAAACAAGCTATTGGAAACAGCGTTTCGATATTTTGCAGCCAACCTAAAATATCGGAGAAAGAAAATATATTTTGAAAATTGAATGGATTTTGATGAAGATGAATTATTTTCTAAATAATATATCTTAGATTTGTTCAGAAAATACAATGATATTAGTTGAAATTCAATCGATTTTGAAGTATAAAAATGAAACTCATCAATGACTGTTTTTTTTTCTCAAATTACCATTTCAAAACTAGGACCCTTAAAAAATATAAATAACTTTAAACATTATCGATGTTGAGTCAAAAGTTGGAATAAAACTGTCATAATGCATACTTACGACCAGAATAACTATTACTATTAACTATATATTTGTTCATGTTAAATCTACCTACTTCAGAGTAGTACAACTCTTAATCCAAAATTTGCTTCGTTCTTTTTGACCCTATGCTCGCAGAAAGTATTTGGTAAATGTAAATTCAATCGAAAAGCCCCGTTCTCTAAAATGAAATGCCAAAAGAAAAACTGAATCATATGAAAGCCCCTAATATTTAAGACTTTCAAGAGGGTAGCTCGTCAATATCTAAAGAAATTTGAGGTGGAAAGTATTAAAATAAACAACCTGTTTAGTTAATATGCGCCTAATCATAAACTAAGACATTCTTATTAAGAGTTTCGATCTAACATTGATGACGTTTCACGTAACTTTTCGTTTTGAAATAGAAATTTCAGTACCTAACACAAAAAATAATCATTGCTGATTTTCATTTTTATACTTCAAGTTCGATCAAATTATATCTCCGATATTTCAGGTTAGATGCAAACTATTGGGACGCGGTTTTCATTAAATTGTTTGGGAAACACTTTTTTTATTGCGGAAAAAACTGTAATCCATAGGTTTATTTTGTAAAAATCTCATGATTTCTGTCCTAATATCAAATAATGCCTTCTAGTGACAACATATTAAATTACAATTACAGATAGTGAGGTATATTTTTTCGATTAAACGTAACTAGAAACTAAACAACAAAATGTTATTAATTGTTGGCAACTTGTTGACGGATGTTGGCAACATATTTGTTGTATCTGCATACATATGGCCAACAGTGTTGATCGTCCAAACCAAAATCGATTGCGCGTCCAAATTAAAAGGGTGATTACTATTGGCATTTCAAAATGGATGTGTTCACTGCTGTTGATGTTGTGCTGCGATCATTTTAAAGAAATATAACATGTTTTATAAAAAAAAGACGGTGAAATTGACTACGTGCCCTATGACGAAAATAATAATCAATATAATGATAATACTAATAAATATAAAATTATTTATCGTACCTACTAGCTTTCGAAAATAAAATAGCAGTGAAAGTCAACCTCATTATGCTATAACCAAATATTAATCTTGGCTATAACTATGCTTGTGGACAACATCGTCCAGAAGAGCGACGTTTTCCATTTTAGATTGAAAACACGTATACCTACAAACAATATTCAATAAAATTCTTTGATGTCATGACGCCCTACCATGATGCCGCCCATATACTTAAACTTCAATTATGTAATGCCGCCCAACTTCGGCACTATGTTGAAGAGTATCTGCCAAGTTGTTGCGAGTTGATGGGATACATGTTGACAACCTGTATCCGGCCGAATTTTAACCGGTATGTACTTACATACCTTAAGAAATCAAGTTTGCCGTCCAGCCGCTTTGAAGTTACAGATGTTTATTTATAAAAACATTTGAACTCCTCCACTTTTAGAGATAAGAAAAAAGTGTACCACAAAAAAACTCACAATTATCTCAGGTTTGAGAAGCATAATTTTATGGTTCTTTTCTTCTGGCTACTTTAGTCCTCAAATTTTTACCGCAAGTCTCTTCAGTGGATGTTTTGTGAGATACAGCACTTTGCCTACTTCTCTCGCCCTAAACGAATAAGTATAAGTTCTTTATAAAAAGCTATAATGAACTATTTTAGGTTAATTTTACATTCGTGGCACCGTATCAGGCAATGGATGCATTACTATACAAACCTCCGAATGTTGATTGTGATAACTTGAAATTAATACTAACTGGCAGTTGTGTGGTCCAGAAAATTTTGATGGATGCTTTATTTGAACTATTTCCTAATACTCTGATTCTGAATGGTTATGGTATGAGCGAAGCAGCTGGTATTATTGCTAAATTTGATCCAACCAATCCAGAAGAAATAAAATTACAGCGTCAAAAGCCGCAGTCAGTTGGTAAAATACAATCGTATATTGAATGGAAAGTGAGTTAACAAAAAAACTTTGTCACATATGATGCTTTCATATCATTTAGTGTATGGTAGACGTAATATGTTACCTTTTTGCAACTCCTACCTTGAAAGTTCCATTATCGCACTGATTGTCATGACGAATGTGCTCAATATCCGAAGCCTTAAGGATGCAGTTATCTTCCTAGACTAGTGTGTATAAAATACAAATGGGATTCAATAATTTTGAAAGACATTCAATATAATTCGACTTTTAGTATATTTTATAAAGATCACCAGTCTTCCCTGACATTTTATAAGTGACTGTGGCAATGCAAAATATCAACTAATTGAAAATAGTAAGTTCTAGTTCATAGAATAATAAATGCCATATAATTGACTTGAAACTGCTAGTATGTTATATACATTTTTATATCTTTCGAAGCAGATATCGCAGAAAGAATGTATCCTACAAAATTGAGCAAAGAGGTGAAACTCACAATCAGTTAACAACATTCGTTTCAAGATAGGCAAATTTCTTCTCGGACTCTATGATTGGCACTTTTCTTCTTCAGCTCGTATTCACATATACCTACGTACGCATGCTTCAGTGAATTTGACATATATCTAGACACATGTTGTATTATCACGATTGTCAGATATTTGCATATATTTAATGCTCCAAATATGTATATGGATTTTCGCCACTTTACACAATTACAACTATTTTGAGAAATAATATTTTGTAGGTGATTGATCCTGATACAGGAAAAGTCCTTGGACCCAATCAGAAAGGTGAATTGTACATCAGAAGTGATACATTCATGAATGGTTATTACGAGCAGGACTCATCGGACGCATTTGATTCAGAAGGATATTTGAAAACGGGTGATATAGTATACTTTGACGAAGATAATTGTTTATTTATTGAAGAAAGAGCCAAAGAAATGTTTAAGTACAGAGGTTGGCATATCATGCCATCATTTCTTGAAGGAATTCTTCTGAATCATCCCGCTGTCAAGGAAGCTGTGGTCATTGGTATTCCAAATGAGAGGGACGGAGATCATCCATTGGCTATTGTTGTTTTGAAGAGCGATTGCTCTGCAAACACCAATGAAATTGCTGAATTTGTCAACAGGCAAGTGTCTGATGCCCAGAAACTCAGAGCTGGAGTTAAAATTACCGATAGATTGCCAAGAACTGCAACGGGTAAAGTGAAACGAAGAGATATTCGACAAATGGTTTTGCAGGGAACATTATGATAGAATATATATTAGGTCTTAGGGCCGATTTCATAATGAATGCCTAATGACAGATTAGTTAATTCTTCATTTTGTGTAACTCGTATCTTGACAGAATAAAAATATTGCTTTTTATAAAAACTTTTTTAATGTCATTTACCTAATCTTCCGTTCTCTTAAAGTTAAAGTTTGAATTTGAATTATATATTCAGTCAAAAAAGTAATGAAATTGTTAATGTAGGATTAAATTAATACGAGATTAAATTTGATTGTGAAATTGGCCCTTAGTACTTTAAAGAAAAATAATCAAAAGACAAAATTGTGATGTGGTGTGGCTGTTTTATTGAAAATGTTATAAAAGCCAATATGGCGAATTTGTCATTAAAATTTTGTGTATCTCAAAATATGTGTAAAAAATGTATGTATATAATGTCTGTCTTAATATATTTTATGAGTACAAAAGATCTTGAAAGGCTTGTCCACGTAATTTGAAAATATAATAAAAATATAGATTTTTTTTCAGTTATATTCTGCGAATATAATCTCAATACCCGTTACACAGGGTTATTATAAAGTAAGGGATATATTTCATTTTATTATTAATTTTTATAAAAATAAGTTAACCACAGGAAGTGAACGAGTTTCGATTACTTAAATAACGGGATCTATTTTGTCCAACACGGTTCCATTGTGGTATCGTAGTTGTAGACACAAGCACTGACCTCTGCTTCAAATTGTACAAATCATTATTCTGGCATTTCTGGTGGAATTGTGGCAAATCTGCTCCATAGAGTCTTTGAATTGTCAAAGCATTGTTGTTTGTGTTCTTAAAACCATTCCTTTGAAATCAACTGCCAGTAATCCAGTAGGTTAGCATCAGGTTATCTTGACGTCATGAGTTTAGAAAAATGTATGGGTGCATTCTTACTTTCCTAGCTCTACCCCTAGTGGTTATGTGAATAAATTAATGTATTCTTGTTAAACTCGCGATATTGGTCGATCTGTTGGCGTGTGTTTGCATAGACAACACTGTAGCGTGAAAGCCACATTAGATAATTATTCTAGCTAAGCGGATCGTCTTGAGCAAAAATGTCATATGTTCTCATTGTTTGTATTAGTACGCTAGAAAAAAATCATTCAGAGCCAATCGAACAATTTTAATACTAAGGGCCGATTTCATAATCAAATTCAATCTCCTATATTAATTTTAATTCTGCATTAATTTTTTTTTTTGATGGAACATATAATTCAAAGTTACTTTAAAAAAACGAAAGATAAGGTGACTGACGTAAAAGTTATTGAAAAATGAAATATTTTTATTCCGTCATCAAGATATGGGTTAAACAAATTGAAGAATTAACTAATTTCCCATTAGGGATTCATTATGGAATAGTCCCTTAGTGTATTTTGATTTAATTTGAAAAGACGTATGAGTGGACTCACCAGATCTTGTTAGCATCTTGACTGTCGATGGAAATTTATTTTCTCTATGGACAGTGTTGCACTCATGTGCCCCAATTTCTCTAACATTCGTTGTCACCGTATGTAGGGAACTGGAGGCCAATATTTTGTGGTTTGAGCAATCATATAAAATCCCAGTTGGTAGCACCATTAGATTTGTTTTGTTAGTTTTTATTAGATAATGCGCTGAAAAAAGTATATTATTTATTTTATTGTTACAGGTCATTTTAAAGTTATATGTTGATAACTAGTCTTTTGGCATCTACTTTAAATTTATCAATATCAATGGCATAAACATTGTTTCATTTCCGAAGATTATGTAATAAAGTCACATAGTTTATTTTACATTTTTGAGAGGAAAGAAAAACACTAAAATTTGAATAAATATGTACAATGAGTTTAAATGTATTTTTGAAAACTATCCTTCTAAAATTTTTGAATGCCCTTCTAACTCCCCTTAGAGATAATAAGAGTCAGAAATGTTCTGATAGTTCAAAGAAATAAGAATAAATGCAAGATGTTATAGATTTATTTGTATATTAATGGATTATCTTTTAATCATAACGTGAACTTAACTGCCATATGTGTGTCTTCTTGACGGACATGAAAATTAGATACGACAGCTGAAACCGGAACCATGTCAAACATCACAACATCACAGAACAGATAATGTAGTTGAATTACCAACAATACTCCCCCTTAATTCCACATTTGGGTGAATAAGTTTAAATCTTTATGATGTTTATCTGTTTACAAAAGTTTTCAAATTTATTTTCAGATAGAGCCTTGTTCATCAAATTTGCTATCTGTTCTTGTGATTGTAGATAATTTAATTTTACATCTCCTTTCATTATCAAATCTTTAACGAAATTGTATTTAACATCATAATGCTTAGATCTTTTTGTCTCTAGAGTCTGTGCAATTTTAATTGTTCCTTGATTATTCTCATAAACATTTATATTATTACGTGTATTAAAAACTTCACTTAAAAGTTTTTATACAAAAAATCGGAAACAACACATCTGATAACTTGACATTTCTCAATCAATGTTCAAAATTTCATCATCAAATATTTTTTTCTATTTACTCTGTAGTTTTTAATATCTTCTCATTACAAATTTACAATGAAATTCACGTTATTCCAATGTTTCTCATAATATAGGATAGAATCGAAATTGCAATTTATTACGAATTATAAAGTCCACAATAGTTGGCAAAATTAAAGAGCTGATGAAAATTGTCGGGATAATAAGGGAAAAATTCCACTTTTTCAAGTTATCGCTAAGAATAGTGTAAAAAAAATCATCAAGTCATTCATAATTATCAAAGATATCACATAGTTGATTTAAATCCCAATATGTTAACGCCGATGAATTACTTTTGAATAATAGTGCAGATATTAATTGTAAGATATCAAATTTGAATTCGATGTCGATGCTATGAACGACATTATGAATATTTGGAATATCAAAGTATTTTGTTATTTGAATAATTTCAACAATAGAAAAGCTATACTTAAAATGCTGGACATACATGTTATTTAAATAAATATTGTTTGAAAAAACTAAAAAAACATGCTTTTAAAGAATATTGAACTAAAAAGTTAAAAATAAATATAGTTTAAAAAAACTAAAAAAACACGCTTTTAAAGAATATCGAACTAAAAAGGTGAAAATAATTTTGAAAATAAACTTAAAACAGTAGTTTATAAAAATATAGTTTAAAAAAACTAAAAAACACGCTTTTAAAGAATATCGAACTAAAAAGTTGAGAATAATTTTGAAAATAAACTTAAAACAGTAGTTTATAAAAATACTAGTATAATAGAGTGAAAAGCGTGGGGCGCTCGATATACGAAAATTATGGCACAAAGCGCCCCACGCTTTTCCCTCAATTATACTACTATTTTTTATAAACTACTGTTTTAAGTTTATTTTCAACTTTTTAGTTCGATATTCTTTAAAAGCGGGTTTTTTTAAGTTTTTTTGAACTATATTTTTATAAACTACTGTTTTAAGTTTATTTTCAAAATTATTTTCACCTTTTTAGTTGGATATTCCTTAAAAGCGTGTTTTTTTAGTTTTTTTAAACTATATTTATTTTTAACTTTTTAGTTCAATATTCCTTAGAAGCGTGTTTTTTTAGTTTTTTTAAACTATATTTATTTAAATAACATGTATGTCCAGCATTTTAAGTATAGCTTTTCGATTGTTGAAATTATTCAAATAAAAAAATACTTTGATATTCCAAATATTCATAATGTCGTTCATAGTAAGCATCGACATCGAATTCAAATTTGATATTTTACAATTGATATCTGCACTATTATTCAAAAGTAATTCATCGGCGTTAACATATTGGGATCTAAATCAACTATGTGATATCTTTGATAATTATGAATGACTTGATGATTTTTTTACACTCTTCTTATCGATAACTTGAAAAAGTGGAATTTTTCCCTTATTATCCTGACAATTTTCATCAGCTCTTTGATTTTGCGAATTATTGTGGACTTTATAATTCCTAATAAATTGCAATTTCGATTCTATCCTATATAATGAGAAACATTGGAATAACGTGAATTTCATTGCCGTAAATTTGTAATGAGAAGATATTAAAAACTACCGAGTAAATAGAAAAAAATATTTAATTGCGATGATTTTACTGATTTAGAATATCTCAAACCGTTCCAGAGATATTTGAAGTCAAACTGGCAAAGTCTGAAAAGTGTAGCAAGACAATTTGACAAAGAATCTTGATTATCAAATGTTTATATCCGAAAAAAATAGAAGGAAATATCCGATCGCGATGAAATTTTACACACTTATTAAAGAAAATAAAGCGATCAAGAAGGTTTTTTCCAATTTTGAATATCTTTTTTCGTTTCAAAGATATTGAAAATAAAATTGAAAATTTAAAAAAATGCAAGCTTTTTTTCGACCAGTGATGAGCTACCAGAAATATTAGAGATAGAGCCCTACTATGAGAGAGGCATATTCTTGAAAAAGTCCAAAAAATATTTTGGAAGAAAATTTTGCTCTCTAGGACCTACCATTGCCGAGATATAAAAATTGAGTTCTGGACGTTTTTTACTTGATAAAACCTTCTAATAAAATGCGTCGATTCCATCCCCCAACTTTAAACGCCCCTTGCGCCCTTAATGAAGGGATATTTGAAAAACAAAAAGTGCTATCCTCTGCGAAATTTTGTCAGCTTTGCGAAGATATTAGAGAATTTGAGATATTTCAAACAGTTTCAGAGGAGATAGAATTATAGATCAAGCACCTTTTTCATCCCGAAAATTTACCCCCACTCATATGATCCAGAACGTGGTGGTTCCTATGGGATTCGCGCGGCCGACGCGTTTAGTCCCATCGATGGGACTATCTTGTGGTTTTTAAATTTTTTCGATATCTCTTTTTGTTCTCTCAAAAAAAAATAATTGCATTTTTTCAACCCTTTATATCTAAGGGATGGTAAGGGATGAAACATCTAAAGACCGCTGGTCATCTGCTCCCAAAAAAAGAACATTTAAAAAAAATCCAAAAAAAATCATTCTACACAAACCAAGAAAAACCGAAATGAAAATCCATCTCCTTATGCAAAGGAGAGTTACATACTCACAAACTCACAAACATACAATTGAAGTTAACATAAGCGTGTTAAAAAAATAGGCTCAACTGAGCAATCACCCAGAGCATAAAACTCAACATTATTATTAATTTTCAAAACAAATTCTGTAATGCTCTTACGATCATTCAAATCAAATGCCTTATCTGAATCAACATAAGAATGAATATTTAAGGTGCTACAATCTTAATGTTTTTTTTTTCAATTAATGAAGACTGACTAAGAATTACACTTCTATTTTTGAGTTTACAAATTTGTATGCCTAAAAACTTTAATTATTTATCATAGCTCAAATCCTTAACATCTAATTTAGACATCAATTGATGTTTTATAGTCTCAAATACCTCAGCAGATTTCGAGATAATAAGAAAATCATCAACCCTAATTATTACATAAATATCACCTCTATAGTATAAACCAGTATCAACGTTTGACCTTTTAAATAATCTAAAATAATTATTAATATCATTGTTCCATACCCTGGGACTTTGTCTCAATCCGTACAATACTTTAACCAATCTTAGAATTTTCCCTTCACTGTATTCCAGGCCATCGGGAGGCCTCATATAAATCGGCACTGGTAAAGCACTATTTCATAATACTGAACGCACATCTAGTTGGTTAATTTTGAAATCTCGTTCCACAGCATATGTGTGTAAGACGCGTAGAGTTATCATCCGCGCCACAGGAGAAAAATGTCTTCATCCTCTGTTGTGGGCTGTTGATAACCTCTGGATACAAGACGTGCTTTCCTTATCAATTCTCCGTTGAGAACTTTGGAAGTGAAAATCCATCGACTGTCTATTATTATTTCATCCTCCACAGCATCCACCACCTCCCAGGTATGGTTTGCCTTGTAAGACTTTAATTCCTTATAGATCGCTTCTTGCCAAACTTCGTCCTTAATGGCTTCCTTTTAGTCTTTAGGTATGTCACACGCCGAAAGAGCCATATTCAAAACTAAAGAGCTTACATAATCTTCGAGATACTTTGGCTTCTTTATCTTTCGTTCTGATTTCTTCTTCTCTTCTGATGGGAATCCATGAAATTCTTCATCATCAGGCAAATTTAAATCCTCGATCAGATTTTTTTGATATTTCTTCAGGAAGAGCTACAATATGTTTGACAATTTTATGTACGGCTTCCTTCTTAGTCGCTAGATCTTCATCAAATATTACATTTCTTGCAAACTCAACTTTCCTTATAGATGGGTTCCACAGTCTATACCCGTTGTAGTAGTGACCAATGAGAAAGAGTCGCTTCGACCTTTCACAGAGCTTTCCTTTTCTGTCTTCCCTATGAATGAGTGAGTATACCGGGCATCCAAACACTTTAATTTTTCACAGATCAGGATCAAATCCATACCACTGTTTCGCAGGTAAAATTCCATGTGGGAGAGTATGGGTTGGGAGTCTATTCACAAGATAGGTAGCTGTCATAATAGCTTCTCCCCACATTTCTTTATTAAAATTACTATCAAAGAGAAGACATCTTGTTTTCTCCAGCAAAGTTCTATTCATTATTTCTGCCATACCGTTCTGCGACGGGTTTCTTGGCATCGAATACTCCATAGTAATTCCTTTAGATTTGCAGAACTGAATGAATTCAGTCGATAAATATTCTCCACCTCTGTCAAATTTCTCAAAGACTTTAGACTTGTTTGTCAAAAAATAAGTGATGAAACGATCAATAAATGTCATACAATAATTGTAACCGTTCTACGTAGGGGGGTTTATTTTATGTGGGTTCATCTTTCCAAAAACAGCTGTTGAGACTCTTTCGAGTATTCTCGTGGCCTTTCTTTCTTCGGATATCTGTTTAACGTAAGGAAGCTTCGTTTGTTTTCCTTTTAAACATATGTCGCAAAGTCCGACTGGATATCTTGAAGCATTCGCCTATGCATTAGACCATTCATATAACCAGTAATATTAGCTTGTTCCTTAAAAACATTTAGTTTCATGACATAGAAACGTCCATATACCTGACCACACAACACTTTGTTACCAGTGGTTATCTTGACAGAAGACTTTTCAAAGACAACTTTACAACCTCTCTCCTCCAACTTGCGAACTGACAGCAAGTTAAATGCAACGTCGTCACAGATAAGAATGTCACTAATTTTGATTTGGACCCCTACATCTGTAAAACACAAATGGTTACCTTTACTTGAAGACTTGACACTTTCACCTTGTTTAGCCACATTAATGTCATGTTCATCTGTTCTAATATTGTCTAAAAAGGATTTGTATTCACTTTTAATAATATGGCTACTAGCACCACTGTCAATAACAAACAATTGTTTTTAATGTGCCCCGGTATTTTACAATAAAAGCATTTTCCACTAAACCCACCAGGTTGAACGTTACCTTTAGCAATCTTTGGCTTGTTATATTTGAATCTGGACCTCGGATTCTTAAGAGAGATAAAAGCACTTTCTTGCTCTTCCTTTTTACCTATCCTTTCTTCGTCTGCCAATAAGGTATTTTTCACATAGTCAAGGCTAACTGTTGACTTGTCCTTGTTGCACAACATATCCATCGCTGACACAACACTATCAAAATCAGACGGCATAGCTACTAACAGTTGGTTGACTATTTCTTCCTGATCTAGTCTTCGACCAGCCACCTTCACTTCCGATGCCATAGATTCAAACTCCTGAAGGAATTCCTGGAGGGATTTATCCTTTTTATACTCTAATTTTCGCCAGATCTTTTGCGCTGTCAGCAGTGATTTGATACCTTTCTTTTCATATGTAGTCGAAGGAGCATCCATCATCTCCTTAGCGGTCGTCTTGTCTTTTATCATTGACAACATATTATCGGCTAGACCTTGAACAATTATATTCCTAGCTTTGAAATCCTCTTGCTTGAAAATTTTAGCTCAGCTTCAATGCCAGGAGGATCAACATTCAAGACTTGAAGCACACCATTCTGTTTCAACACTAGCCTCATCCGAAAGCTCCAGTTGGCAAAGTTTGCACCATCAAATGGCTTAATACCGAGAAGTATGTTATTGGCCATTATAACAAAAACAGCAGAACAGCCTATATAAAAAACACTACTAATTAAATTGCAATTTTCTTAACTATCTGGTCCCATACCCTTTTCTGATAGTTCAAAGAAATAAGAATAACTGCAAGATGTTATAGATTGATTTGTATATTAATGGATTATCTTTTAATCATAACGTGAACTTAACTACCATATGTGGGTCTTCTTAACGGACATGTAAATTAGACATACGAAAGCTGACACCGGAACCATGTCAAACACCTCAACATCACAGAACAAATAATATAGTTGAATTACCAACAATAAGAAACACATGTTGAATTTAAAAAAATCTTATGGGACCATTTCTTAGCAGCCTTCTCTGGAATAATGAAGCAAACATCAAAATATACAACCGCTTTATTTAAATCCGTTCAAAAACTTGAACTGTCTGGGAATAATAGACAAAAAAGCTCTTCAAGGCTTGATTATTATTAAAGTTCTGTTCTCTTATCAATTCACATTGTTGTATGTATCAACTCGCAATTTGAGAAATATGTAGCTATATGTGTGGAGCTGGTTCTGTTGTTTCACATACCCCATAACTGTTTGAGAACAGCGAAACACTCTACCTACTGAACTCTACCTCCGTTGACAAATTCTAATTACACGGTCATCGTCTGCTTTTATTTACACCAATTGCTCAGAGGAAACTACCAAAAAGAACATGGCCTCGAGAGCTCCAATCTGGTTACTGCCTCAGTAACTACGCTTTCGGTAAGAATAAGTTTTCGTCTCGCTTTCGCATCAACTCTGCAGGCTTATTACTTCCCGGATGACTTTGTGGTATAATGTTCAATTAAAATATGCCCCCAATCAAATCTACCCAGATTATGCCTTTGACAATTATCATATTTGTTTTATTCTTTTTAGAGTGGCTTGCTGTGTTTCTGATTATAAGGTGAGATCTTACTTGTATTCCGTCAAGCACACTATGTCCAAATTTCGATTGAATCTTGTGTTTTCTGCTATCTAAACGATCTTTAGTTTCTGGAATAATATGTGAAACTGAAATATTTTGATTGAAATGGGGATTAAAATCAGATCTTTAGGTAGGAATAATATATTTTATATCTTTTTCTTCTAAATTAACTTTTTAAAAACAATTTATATTTTATTTGTTGAATAGTTTGTAAGTTACAAAATGTGTCTTACATTAACTAAGGTATCTATTACTTATACTATTGAAAATGTAATGAGTTTGGATTTTGTGTTAAACTGATGAAATGTCGTATTATAGCGGTAGGTGTATGGACAGACGGTGTGGGTGGTTGCAACTTTGTTGTAGGTGCTGTATCTTAAGGCACCCAGGGTTAAATACTAAGGGCCGATTTCATAATGAAATTCAATCTCCTATTAATTTTAATCAAACATTAAAAAAATTAAAAATTTTTTGAGTAGACATATAATTTGTAGTTAGTTTAAAAGTACGAAAGATAAGGTGACTTGTAAATGTTATTAAAAAGATGCTCTATCTTAATTCCGTCATCAAGATATGAAATACACAAATTGAAGAATTAACTAAGCTCCCATTAGAGATTCATTAAGAAATAGCAAGTACCAGACGCATCGTCATCAAATCCCCTTTATGCAACAACGGATATCGTACCATGTTTGTTATAGACGTTACGTTACGTCATCATAGAATCTAATTTGACATATATATAGGTAGAATCTAGGAAGATCTTCAATTCTATCTCTTCTGCTTACAAACGAGACACTTCACAAAATGAAACCTCTATACAATCACACTTCTCTTTGTCTGTTTCTCCATGTGCCGCAACGTAACCTATTTCCCATTAAGAAAATAGGAAAACGAAGAAAAGTCGAATTTTCGGTGTTAATTTCGTGAGCAAATTAGAAATGTTCAACTTCTCATTCTTGATGTATTATTGTAATACATAGATATATAGGCGAATCCGGAACCGTTCTCCAGCAACTCGCAAATCGTCCACAATACGCATGCCTGTTAGATAATTGTCCATCTGACGACTTTTTAACTGTACTTGAAGCAGCTGATAATTCACTACAATTTGAATTATTGACATAGGGACCTGGACTGCGCAATGTCGTTACAAAATTGATTGTCCAAATTATTCATGTCCCTCACGGATTGTCAGAAGAAATTCCGCAAACCGATCTGCTTTTTTTTGTTTTGTAATGTTTGTTTGTAAACGGTCAGAAAGCTGAGTTGGAACAGAAAACTAGCACTTATCCTCAGATGCTTGGGTTGAATCGATTTTGGGTCCACGGCGCAGAATCCAGACTGTAAGAAACTGTTTCAGGTGGGAATTGGAACGAGCCCATACATTTCACATTTGTCTGTGTAATAAATGCATCGAAGACAAACAGATTCCCTTTAATGACACTACGCACTATGCATGTCCCTTACGAATAATCAAAAGATAATCTCCTAAAGCTTTTCAATACTGTTCTCCAATACATGTAGAAACAAACAAACTGGGACAACTAAGGTGTGAATATAAACGGTGAAAGACTCAATCACCTAAGATTTGCTGACAATATAGCCCCCATAGCCGATCGATTGGATGATACCATCTCAATGCTAAAGAATCTTAATGAAGAATCGAAGAGAGTAGGACTTAAAATAAATAACAAAACCAGGATCACTACAAACCTCGTGCTCAGTGAGGGCATATACATTAACGGTATCTGGGTGGAGGAAATTATATCCCTTAAATATCTTGGACACGAGATTTCCATTGAAAGAGATAATCAGACCCTAGAAAATTTTCGAAGAATAGAGAGAAAGGTTTTAACCAGTGTGTCCTTCCAGCCCTTACCTACGGAGTTGCAGATGCCGCAGAGAGAATAACTGTACTAAAATGAAACGGGGCAGCACACATTACCAGATCTGCTGATGACAGATGGACAAGACGAATCCTTGAATGGAGGCTTAGATCAGAAGCCTTCAGAAATAGAGAGCGTCCCCCCACTAGATGGACAGACGACTTAAAACCCATCAGTACCAACTGGATGCAGACAGTGGACTTTGATAAGCTGATTGATGATGATGATGAATCTCCTAAATGATCTGATAGTAAACTGTCACAAATCTAAGGTTGAACAGAAAACTAGCAGTTTGTTAATTGCTAATCATCAGACGCTTGGGTTGGAATATTTTTGGCCTCATTGTACAGAATCCTGACTGTAAGTTTATGATGAGAATTGGAACGAAGCCATACATTCCCTATTTTTCTGGGTATTAAATGCATCAGAGACAAATAGGATCCCTCCTCATTTTCAAGAAATGTCTAAAACCGAATGAGAAACATAATATATTACATAATAATTAATATGGAACATGTTCTGTACAGCGAAACATATAAGTATTGTGGACGTATTCTTATCGTTTTGAGTAAATATTATTTAGTACAATAATGTTAAGTTTTTTTTTACAAAAACTAGGATGGACTTTATTAGTTAGTGCACAAAAATGCAATTATAATGGGGGACTTTTGAAAGCGACTTCAGTAGAATTAAAATTATTTTCTATTTTTTAATGCATAATAAAGTCGGTATTAGTTTTTGTAAAAAAAATATTCTTATTTACTTCAGTACTTAGCTATAAGCTATAAGAAATAATTAAGATCCACACTATATTTCAGAAATTGCGGCTTATTACTTTGCTCTAATGAGAAGTGGCTTCACAATGTCTGATATAGTTAGTCAATTGTCAATATTTGGAAAGTAAATTATGATTGCTTTACGAAATTGAAAGATATCATTGGGCTTAATCAAATCTATTCTGTTAAGCTTAATTAAATTTGTAATTCTAGCTATATGAATAAGGTTGAGCTTGAGAAATTATCGGGCATTAACCTCAAAAGATTATACACCTTCGTTTTTTTGCTGTTGTAAAATTTGAGCCGGGCTGCTAGATTAATTTAAAAATTATAGTTCTGTAGTCTACAAAAGTTCAAGGAACCTGAAATATAAATTTCATCAATTTAAATGAATAATTTCTTGTCATTAGGAACACCGTGTTGGGTGAATAATCTGTCTAAAGGTTTTGAGGTGCTCTTTTTTCCTATACTTACATACAAAACAGCAAGAATAATATCTATTCAGCCGAAAGCACCTACACCTTAATAATAATTACTCTTACATTCGCATTCAGCTCAGAAAGCTTTTAGAAAAAAAGCAAAGAGGTAAACTTCTTCTCTTCCTAATAGTCGAAAGCAAAATAATGAAAACTTCCACGAACGTGAAGAAATAAAAGGAAACATTAAGACCGAGTAAAATAGCGGCAGATAAATTGGAAGTTCTAAGTGCTCAGGCATTATTTTGGACCTATTAACAGTATAAATACTGAAAAATACACTATTTTCATCACTTTAATCTCATGTGAATCTCTCGTGCCTGAGAAATATTAAGACTATAGTAAGAAAACGCAGTAGGTACTCATTTTTATGAGAGTTGATTTGTTTTATTAAAGATTACGTAGAGAAATGAAAATCTTGATGACTGTTTGACATAGAACATTTCTAGCTAGGTATCTTTATTATTTGATTAGTTTAATTTTTCTTGAATAGTTTTCTAAAATATTTTTATATATTCTTGTATTTTGGATTTTTTGATAATAAAAACATGTTTCAAAGAAGTCGTTTTATCCTTGGCCGAGGACAATTTTAGTTTATTTTATATTGTCATACATTTTGTTTTGCTAAAAGAATAATTAGAGTTTTTCGAACTGTGATATATGTAATATTTCTTTCCATAGCCAGTTTTTGATTCAATACGAATTTCGACACTGGGTAAGCAGAACGGATTTTACAACGCTTTAATTTGAATATCAGCGTCTTAAACTTTTGATTATAAAATTTTGATATGAAGAAGAAATACTGTCCATATGCAACAAGTAAATATTTACTGATTGTCTGATGAAAAAACTAGGATTGACTGTATTAGTTTGTGTGCTGATAATGTGTTGGTACTTTTGATGTTGTGCGGTTATATATAGGTACATAAATCATACTGGCACCAACTTCAAAAAGAAGTAACAGAACTAGTAGAATTCATATTATTTTGTAATTCTCAGTGCACCAACTATTAAAGTCTAACCTAGTTTTGGTAGAAAAGTTTTATTTCTCGTTTTGAGAGTACAGGATCTTTCCTGATATTTAAACAGCTTCTGCTGGGTTTAAAAACTTTCAAAACGAAAGTTGTAGAGTTTATCCTGAACCATAAGAAAGCATCGTTATTGCTTATACAGGGTGAATCACAAACATCTGGTGAACTAAGTATACCTTTTTTAATGGAACATCCTATATATTATGTTTCAAGATGATAGCCCTTAAAATCCTCTCTTCGAATATATAGTTTACCCATATTTTTTTCAGTAGACTTTGATATATTTAGTATTAAAGAATTCATAAATTAATGAATCGCATTAGCCATGTGTAACCATGGAAGCAACAAATAAACTGCCAAATAACAATAATTTTCTTTGTTGATGCATATAAAATGGTTTAAACTGAGAAAACAGTGTAAAATCGTTTATTTATTTTACAAAAATAATAAGAACGCTGCAGCAGCACGAAGAGTATCAAAATTTACACCCGAATAGACCGTTGCCGTCTAGGTTATAGAGAAAGAAGTAGGACACTGGAAGACTTAACATATAAAATAACAAACGCCATAAATACCTTAAATCAAGAGAATTCCCATTTTATTGTTAACTCTATTAATAAATTGGATAATGATTATAGAAAATGCATGCAACAACAACGGTGGTTACCTACATAGACTATTTATAATTGTAAGGTTACTTATGTTACCAGATTATAACCTTTTTTGACAACAGTTTATTTATTTCTTTGCAACGTTTTTATAGAGCTATGAATAATGCGATATACTATTATTTTAAAATAGAAAGAAAATCTTATTATTGGCTTTAATGATGGAAACATCAAAAACTACTGAAATATAAATAGGTAAACTATATATATTTATAAGAAGAGAGGATTTTAAGCGCTATGTTTTCCCATTAAAAACAAGCAAGTTTGGTTCACTAGATGTTTGTGATCTACCCTGTATATGCAATAACTATTTTTCCTGATAGTTAAGGGTAACCGTCAACTTTCGTATTCCACCTCGTAGATATAATAAAACCAGCAGAAGCTGTTTAATTGTGAGGAAAGACCTTGTACCACTAGTCATCAAAATCGTTGAACATTCACTTGTATTGAGATATTACCAAATATAGGTACTGGTAAAACATAAGGTATATTTCAGATTTTTCTATTGCTGCAATTCTTTAATTCTCAAATTTTCAGTTTAAGAGAAAATTTTCAGAACTTATTACATGTATTACAAGTTCATTAAATTAAATAAATTGAATTTACGTCGACCAGCCCTTTATAATTATCGGATTTCGGATAGTCCAAGTCTAATGCTGTGATGGTACAGTTAGCATCGTTGTCCTTCTTAGAAACCTGACTCGATTTCGATTCCTGGCCATCGGCTTTTTTAATCATTCTTTTTCAAACAACTCTTAGGGCCGATTTCATAATCAAATTTAATCTCTTATTAATGTTAATCCTAGATTAAAAATTTCATATTTTTTTGGTTGCACATATAATTTAAGGTTACTTTAGAAAAACGAAAGAGATGGTAACTAACGTTGTAAAAGTTATTGAAAAATACAAAATTTTTATTCCGTTATCGAGATATGACTTAAACAAATTGGAGAATTAACTAATCTCCCATTAAGGATTCATTATGAAATCGGCCCTTAGAGCCTTATTAATATTAAAAATCATTTTTATGGATGAGGTACCTGCTGTAAAATTTCAACCGCTAGGCAATCACTAGATAATATTGTTTCGCATTTTGCAGTGCACCAACTAATGAAGTCGGTTTCTGTTTTTTATTGTAATAAGGAATTCATGAAAGTTTGTTCTGAAATTGTGATAATCTAATCTAAAGTACCTATAGATTACAAATAAATGACGTGAAGTCGAGAAGTAGTTGACAATACAATTAACTTGTTACATATCCTTTTGTAGGCTAATTTCATGTTATATTTACCAAAGTGTTGGTGACAGAGCTCATTAACACATATGTATAATCAATAAACTAATTCATCTATCAAATTAAATTATTAGCTATTCATAACCTCCATTTACTCATCAACTTCAAATGAGGGTAGATAGCCTATATTTCAAATTTTCTTGAGAACTAGGTTTGTACAAAAAAAAGAAACGCAAGTGTGAAGTTTGCATAATTAACCATCTGAATATTCATGAGGAAATCAAGAATTTAATTCGGTGAAATACAATATATGGCAAGGGATAAACAGAAACGACTAAGTCAGCTTAAAAATTTAACGGCTGATAAATTTTACAAGAGCTTGAAGGAGATGCAGAAAGGGTTTATTTCGTATTGCTGAAGTAAGGGAAATATACTCTTGAGAACTTTAAATCTCATTTTATACTCGTCTTGGTCGTTACCATTTTATTTCGCAATGATATCGACAAAGTAAAAAATGCTGTCTCGGAAACTCTAACGTCCTATTTTTATTTTGTTGTTGGAAATAAATTCTGCATCTATCAATTCGATCCAAATTTTCTCGGATATCCTTGTCCAATATAAATTATTAATTCATTATATTTTCTTATCATCTAGTACAAAAACTTATCTATTGTACAAATTCAAGTCGTACCAAAAGAAACGGATCTTTCTGCTATTTTGTGAGTGGCAGTCTTTCTCCTTCTTGGAGATTATTTTGGAATTTTTAATCTGTGGTACTTTGGAAAAAGTATTTACTTGTTATCACTTGTTGCCTAACCTAACCTAATCTAATATTTGTGTGTTTATCGAGCTCCCAAGGTTGTGTAGTAAAGTTTTGATATTTTTTGATTGACCATTTTAGATTTTAAGTATCAAAATTATTATACACATATTATTGTTTCTTATAAATTTTAACACTCTATAAATCCAAAACGACGACTCTGCGCATAATTGTTTATGTGATAATTTTGTTTATCATCCCTACAACATATCAAGGAGTTATAACAAAAATATTTTTTATACAGCTTTACCAGAATTCAAAGCAGAGAGACCTAAGACTTATCAAAGTCGATTTGTAACCACAATTCAATAATTTGAAAGTACTAGAACTTCTATATAATCAAATTAGGTAAGCCGGAATGGTTCCAAATCTCTGAAAATTCATTCATACCAATTTATAAATCGAGAAATAGGCTGATGTCGAAAATTATAAACGTATTTCCAAAGAATCTTCAGTTCAGGCCCTTGATAGAGTGAATCATCAGATGCAAAATAAATATGCTTGAACGTTTTCTAGGATTCGAGGATCAAATTCTAACTTGGATGGGACACTGTTTGACTGCTTATAAACAAAGCAATTGAATTTATATTCAGTAATATCATAATATGACTGGATAATCTTGAATTAATCAATTGCCATTTGCCGGGTTTTTATATCCACCCTCTATACGTGTTCAATGCATCGCTTATATTGATCTCCACAGTCAGTGGTACTCTGAAGATTGGTTAGACTAGTATGAGTTTAAAATAAGGATTTATTATTAGACACGGCTCGATCCTCTGCGGCAAACTGAAGATAGGCAACAACTATGAAATCATGATATTTTTCTGTGTCTCCACACCTCCGTGTGGTAATCAATCTGAGTGAACATTTCTAGTGGTGGTATTATGCAATATTGGGACAATATGAAATTGTAGGTATTGTCCTTACAGTTTTTGACGTTATTCTATGGCGGAAGAGTTCTTTGCCCTCGTAGTAGTTGTTGTCGGCACACTTGGACGTCCTAGCGTAATCTGGTTATTTACCAGAAACGGCTGATGTTACATAATCATCTTGATTATGTAGCAGTTGAATTCTTAAGCTAGTTTTTTCCCGCTGCTGGTAATGTAAATAATTCATACAATACAAAACATAAAATAGGCTAATGTCATTCGTTTATTATATTTCCTAGACGACGCAATGTCAATACTGTCATTTAAATTCCAAGGAAAATAGAAAGACTAAATTGCCATTTTCATGTTTTGTATCTAAGCATCTATGAATTATCTACATTACCGGCAGTGGGAAAAATGTAATGCCAAGTAATGTTAACATGTCTTTACATTCCTTGTTACTTAAATAAGTATTAAACAGTCGTTGATTAATGTTCATCAAAAATATTTAGAAGTTATAGACATTATCTGTCCTTACAATTTTTGTTTGATATATTTTTCACAGTTTTAGGACTCCTTTTTGGACACTTTGTAAAATTGATATTATTATTTTTTCATATATGAATTTCATATCATCACTTTTTTCTCAATTAGAAGCATAGATAGATTAAGATAGACTTATTTCACCGTTTTTGTGGTCTATTGAAGGACCGTTGAACCCCAGAATAATTGATAGAGATCTACAAATTAATTCAAGATGGAGTTTCTGCTTCCGAAAGGGAGGCTGGGATCTTTAATGAAGGAAGGCACGAATCTTACCAACAAATGAGTCACTTGTGCAATTATAGTTCTAAATAATAACTGCACCAGAACATGAGAGTATCTTGCGTGTGTTGTACAGCTTTGTTCACTAGGGACGTCTCAGTGACACCCTGAGGGGCTGTTTTCAAACATCTGAGGATCGGTGACCCTTTTCTACGGTGGTTATTTATGCAAATTTCGAGACCTCTACCGTATACAACTACGGTCACCGTAGTTTCCATTTTTGGCACTTTTCACTTCTTTCTCCACATAATTCGGTACCTGATGCCGCTATAATTTCATTAGGCGACCCCAGAATGCCAGATATAACTTGATTAATTTTGCGTATTTTCAACAGACATTTTCTGCTAGCAGAGATTCTTGTAATGAGAAAAGATAACTGTGTGGGAGTAACCTACGGCGATAACCTCGGTATGTATGATTCTTTGGACATAATTAGGTATTATAACCAGTATTATTTGAACTTCTTCCATATACCAGTACACATATCTTGATTATGCTCAATATTAGGTTTTGTTGGAATATATGCATTGCCTACTTGATAAAAATAAAATTTTACTATAAGATGGATCATCGATTACTGTGTGCTTTTGATAAATATAGTTTGTCTAATTTGAGATTTAAGTAAAAAGGTATAGACATGGCTATGGGAAACTGTAATTAGAACAACCATTCACTGAACATAATATATCCAAATAAAAATGGAAATTGGGAATTCATATTAGCTTGGAATAGAAAACAGTAGGTAGGTACATAGTATCCACCGTTTTCTGTCACGTTATGTCCCTCGTGGTGCAATATTCCTCATAGATAAAAGTTCAGACATGTTAGATCTGGTGACCTAGCTGGCCATAAAAATATTTATACTTCTCGATCAATTTATTAGTATTGTAATAAATACCGTGTGAGTCAATTCTAAATATCTACCCATGTTAATGCGATTTTACTTATATTTTGAGTTAGACAAAATTATAGCATTATGTCGTTTGTACCATTTTATATAAAATTTGTTTTCATAATATCTAATGCACAGTAGGTAGCTGGAGTCTGAAAAAACGAGTTTTAATATATTGCACCTGAAGGTGCTCCCTGTAAAGCGAAGCCATAAGCATTTATTGATAAGAACATTCCCACTTTCCCCAGCCAATAGCTCTTGAGAAAATTCAGATCTTATTCTAGTTTACTTAAATAAGATCTTTAATTGTGTATATTTGATAAGATAATGTTTTTCAATTTTTCCTCAAAGATCATCTGTAGGTAAAGGTAGAGACTCGAAAATTATATCCTGGGATTTCTCTTGGAAACAATAAATAAATGACGGTATTTTTGTGTATTAAAATATAAACACATACAGCCGTTTTCATAATCGAAACTTATTACGCTAATAAATTACGTGCGGATGTTTTTGGCTACCAGAAAAGACAACTGAAAGAACCTGAGGACAGCACTGCAATCTAACTGGCCTAACCTTAAATTAGGTTTGTGAATCTTATGTCAGTGTTATGATTAGATAGTGTTTTGTTTTTTATTTTAATACGATACTGGCTAGTACCGAACTAAGATTGAATTATGAATACGGCTGATAAACATTTACTTACTAATTAAATAAGCATGATTTGAAATCGCCTCCCGCACCTATGGTTATAGATATAGTGAATGGATGACAGGCAAAATCTTGATAATATAGAAGTGTACAAATATTGTTGAATAAAAAAAAATCTTATAGAATTATAGAACGATGTATGGAATTATGTAGAAAAATTAGCGACGTAATGAAGCAAGTAAAATTTAATATATCCTACGGCATTGCCGGGCATTCAAGCTAGTTTAAGATATATAGCACAGAACGAGATGGACTTACCTTAAAAGTATCTTTTTCATCAAAAAAGATCTGCCCGAACCCGGCAATATTTCTCACGATTCGCATAGTGTTAGGTTTATTTATCTTCTTAGAACTCAGTCGTTCATTCCGCATACTTCTCGAGGTAAGTATTCAGACTACCCAAGCATAATAATGTTTCTTTAATTTTCTTGAGAAAGCAGTCGCTCATCCTTTGGTTTCTCATAAACCTGCCGGTCATTTCTTCAAATCGTTCGCTGCCGCCTCCATAGACCTTTTGCATTTCTATTTCTTAATTATTCCATTCTGAATTTTGATTTTAATTAAGGTTTCTGAAGGCGGACTTCATTAATACTCCCGTTTAATCGTCGGGAATTGCTATAAAATTACCATTATTTTGATTTAATCAAGTCGACAATCTGAGGCACTTTTTTCTTAGCTTCTCATCAAAAGTTTTTCAATTAGACAATACGTTACTGAGGTCGCGATTGATAATGGATAAAATCAATTTTGCTGAATATATATGAGATACTAATTAGACAAGATAGAAAACTAGTAATCTATTGTTCGGTGTTTACAGATATTATAAATGAAAACATACAGGGTCGGACACCGTGACCATGTCTCTATAATGGAAAACTATATCATATTAGACAATTGTTCTCAACGGCCAGAATAAAGAGATTCAATATGAAAATATTTATAAATTGAGGTTCATGTGAAAATATGAACGGAGCCTTTAGAATTGTTACGTCACTCCTATGGAATGCTTTGATTGTTGTTCCTCCCATCATGGCGGATTGCTGAATTTAATAATTTTATTTTATTAATAAGATTATCAATATCGCTCATAATATATCCAGACGTTCAATTTTTGTTTGTTATTTTTGTCTTATTCTTCCTTGATCTTCTAGGATTTGTCTTACTCTTGTTTGTTCTTCCTATCTATTTCTTTCTTGTTCTTCTTTTTCTTGTTGCCTAATTCTTTCTTGTTCTTCTTTTTCTTTTTGTCCAATTATTTCCTGTTACTGTAAGATTTGTATTGTTTGTACTCCTTGTCTAATTCTTTTTTGTTCTTCCTTATCTTGTTGTCTCTTTTTTGCCTGTTCTTCGAAGATTTGTCTAATTCTTGTTTTATCTTCCTGTCATTCTTTCTTGTTCTTATTTTTCTTGTTATATAATTCTTTCTAGTTCTTTTTTTGTTTGTGGTCTAATTCTTTCTTATTCATTTTTTCTTGCTGTCTGATTCTTATCTGTTAAGTACCTCATGTTTGTCTTTGATCTTCTTTTTCCTTTTTCGGCTACTCCACCAGATCTGCCATATTTACCATTTCTTCGTAATGTTTTGATCTAGAATTATCAGATAAATGAGAAGGATCCCACTTCTGACACCAAATGTAACGTTTAGCCCTCTAATAAGTTGTGTGGGAGTTTATTGTGTAATTCACTCCAAAGTTTGTCTTCAAAACGTTTATTTCCAACACCTTGTACACCATCTTCCGTATCAGTAATTTTTGTCACTATATGTCACATTGAAAATCATCTATCACCGTTTCTACCGACTGAACTACTGTTGACTTTTCACTCCGACTGACTGATTCCATAGACTGACGATGACCCGTGATCAAGGCGGCTTTATTTAGCTGAATTTGATGTGAAATCGTTTCATATTATTCTAGACGCTTGTGAAACTGCAGAGTGAGAAAATTTACTTCACTTGTGATCTTTTGAAGGTTCTAGAATAAATCTACTAGTTCTAAAATTATTTTTTGAAATTTTCAAGTAGTAACTATAGTTAACAAGTCAGTTGAAAATACACGTATAAATATATTCTCTGAATGTATATTTTTCATTATGTTTTAACTTGTCGCAAGTGGTTAACCCATACACTCACGGGTTCTATCAAATAGAGAGGGCTTAGCGTTCTATACATTGATGCGTCGTAGTTGATGAACGTACCGAATAATGGCGATTGTAACCTATAAAATTTCAACTGTATGCGATATGTAAATTAACATGTGCTGCCATTCATAGGGAGCTATAGGCCTAATAGAAATAAATATAGTTATAAGTTTTTGAGTATGATAAAAAAAATAAGATTTAGGTAATTTAGATAGTTTTCACCAAATCTACGTACTGTCAGCTTCAGTTCGGTGTATTATGTGTGGGTATTCTTATGATAAAGAGTCTAAGAGAGTAACCACAACTTAAGGCTTAGCGTTTTAATAATATAATAAATTTTATTTATTTCCATCAGCAAGTAAACTTGGTAACCGATATTCTAATTCAAGTAACCTTTTGACTTAATCAGTATTAGTGAAGTCATATTCCATCATGTGGGCAAAATTGGCCATTTTCAATGGAAATTTCCTCAATATTTATGACATCGATACATACACTGTTATCAAAGTAAGTTTTTTATGGAAACGCATTCCTAATAGTCCCAAAGACTGGGCTCAATTTGTAGGAATGCAAAGAGTTCAAGTAGAAGTAACCCATTAACGATTGATCATCTATGATCCATCGTTTCAGATCAATCGTAGCGACATATCGACACTGTAGTGTAGACGACCTTATAATTCTTGACAACTTACGCGATCTTGAAGTTATTACCGATCGACCACAAACGTGTCCCCTTAAATAATATATTTCCTGCAACTTTTCATCTATATTCCTACTTCATTTGTTGATTTGTTCGGAATAGATCAAATAATTTACTTTTCAATGACAACTGCTCTATTTATGTATACCTAGGTTTACAAGTCAGTTAATTAAGTAGTAAATCTTTCTAATATACAAAAAATATTGTTGCCATTTCACAAGTTATACAAATCACTTGAATTCTTCATGGAATTGAGCCGTTAGATTTGTTATTTTAACATCTGCAGTGAATTGATCATCGCCCATAGAAATTTGATCACATCACAATTTTTATTATATCTCTGTGGCATATACAAAATGAAAGCTATCAAAAACTGAAGGAGTGCGAAATGTATCCTTTTCTCCTATCAGTGTAAGAAGAAATTTAACATAAAATACTGCATAACAGAGCTTTAAAGAAAATATACGATTATCGTTATTATTACGAAATAATTTTTAAATCTGAAGTTTGACCATATCTATAACACAAAATGTATTTCGTATGTATCAGGACAACCGGGATATCAAACAACGTAGTATAAGTTGATCACCCTGTATATGAGATAATCTAAAGTTGGCTCCTGAATATGAAGGAAACTACTTTAAAACTTAAAAGTTCTATTATATTATAATGAAAGACAATATAAAGAAACATTGTTTCTGGTATTAAATAAACAAATATGTCTTCAATATGTGAGACAAAAAAGCAGAAGCTTGAGAAAAAATATAGTGCATTTTTTTGGTAAATCACATTATCTGTTTAAAATACGCCTGTGTTAGCCAGCGAGTTAACTAGTACAATAAATTCAAGGACATGGTCTAGGTTTTCTCATTAGCACTCATTAGCAATTCATTGAAATGATTAAAATTTAACATTGCATTTCAAATTAGAAAATCTCTGCTTGTTTTCGTTCCCGTACAGGGTTTCAGCGAGATAATTTAACTAGTTGTTCGTGAAATGGTCCTTCAAATTCTGTAATATATTACTTGTGCTATTTTCTTTTATATCGAGCTCATTATGATTTTTTGTGATTATAGCTGAATTAACAGCCACTGTTTCATTATTATACTTCATTGCATTCACAGAACGAATGAAAGCGATTATTATGTTTCAGTTACATGTGCTGTTGTTATTGTTTTGAATATGAATTCTTTTAGTTAAATTTACAACATTATTTTTTGAATGAGTATATGAGAGAGACAACCGGATATTGCAGATAAGTCATTATATGATATGCACCTAATGAAAGTGAGGGAGTTATTTTGTCTAATTGGGCGAAATCTCACCGAGGCTAGAGATTCACCAAGTCTCTTCTGTTTTTTTTCAAGTTATCCATTATAAAACGTGGTAATTGTTTGTTGAGCGACGGGTGATGAGCCGGGTGCGCGTTTCAAAACGAGAAATCAGCAATAGCAGATTTCCCTGGTACAACTTCTCTAAATGGGTATGTCTTGAGATTTATCTTGGGGCATATCGGTGGTTTGGAATCGACATTAAAGTGTAGGTCCTCTTGTCATTAACACTCGAATATGAGTACGGCTACCTTGATATGGAATCAGACAAAAATATAAATTGAGAAGTGAATAAACGGTTACGACCTAAAAGTGTCTTTAGAACATGATCCAGAACTACTTAATAAAACAAATTATGTCTGCATATTTGAAGCCAATTCAACAAGCACTCTGTTTGTACGTAAGCTAGTGTCGCATGATAGGTAGGTATCAACGAATCTTTTGTTATATGTAAATCGACAAAGTAAAAACAACAGACAGGTGAACAAAACATGTTATAAAGGAAAAGTCCTTTCGTAAAAAATCATTATACACAATTACTATTCAGCTCGTGCGAAAGCGTCCAAAGATAATAAAAAGCTATATTGATAAATAAATATTTAGAACTACGATAATTAGCTGATACTTTTTCTAGTACAACTTTTCAAATCACTAGATAAGTTGTTCGTATAGTCCGGAAACAGACTGTACCCTTACTCAAATCGTTCTGATTCGTTTCTCCTAACGAAATCAATTTATTCTTATATTCTATAGCTACAAGTATTTTTTTTCAATGAATTAAAGTGTAGAGGTCCACTAATAAAAGATTTCTTAAGAGTCAAACTCTTTATTTTTTGGGATTAACATTGACATGGAAAACTGTATTCTGCATATAGGTACGTAGCGCATGAGAACTTGGATGGGAAATGGAAAGACATAATCCTACATTTATTGATAATTGGGCATCGGGCCATAGGATATACGATTTCGTGGTTATCATTCAGTTGAAAGACATAAAGTCAATTTAATATCTTACCCTATGGATGCAATCATTTGTTTTTCAATAATTTGAAGTGTAGAGGTTCATTAACAAAGGATTTCTCAAAATTCAAACCCTACGTAAATTTTTAGGATTAACATTTGAATGGAAAATTATATTCTGCATATACCTAAGAGGATGGGAATGTGGTTGGGAGATGGAAATATATATTTCCACAGTTCTGATAATTTGTAGACAATACCACCGTTTATAGGGCAACTAGGGCCGTATGGTGTTCGAAGTTGTATCAGTTGAAATACATATATAATACTAAACCCTCCGACCCGTTTTGCGGGGGGTAAGCAACAGAAACCAAATATCTATTGCCGTTTTCGTCGGGAACCCGTGGTCCTGTAGAAATATATTACCCATTATAACAATTTTATAATAAACCTAACAGATGTTCCATAAGACACATCTATTCAAAATTTCAAATAGATACGTCCTGTAGTTCATTTTTTTAATATTAGTATGGATAACATTTAGAAGCTACTTTCCCGAATTTTTAAAATATAGTTATACCTATATCTTACCCACCTTAGCCAAGAAAAAGCAATAATGTGGAAGAACAACTGTTATTAACGAATGTCAATAACTGATATGTATTTAAGCTTGTAATCATTGTATATAGGGTTGGGATAAAGTATGGAACCAATATCTTTAAAACGGAACGGGCTATAGGTATCAATGAAACCTCGACGCCAAAGGAATCAAAAGCAGTTTTTGGTAATTTTGAGGTACTTCCGGCTTATGCGGAAATACCCTCAACTTTCTTTATTTATGTAAATAGGACCCTGTATATTTCTGCAGATTTCGGTAGATCCTGTTCTTCCAAATTTGTAAAAATGAAGAACTCAATCTCTTTCTAACAATTCATAATCTTTATTAAATTTAATGGAATGGGAAGAGATGTCAATGAAAAAATAGTTTCGGAAGCTCTCCTTTCACCTACTGACAATATGCAAGTCTACTAACAAATTCATGAGTTATAACCTTTCTAAGACTTCTTCACGGATTAGTTGACATTCATCTTCTAATCTTAGTCTCAACTCTTGCAAGAAAGTTGACCTTTTAACGTAAGCACGTGACTTGACGAAATCCCAAAAGAAAAATTCTAAACGAATCAGACCTGGAGAACGTGAAGGCCAGTCTATAAATCCCTTACTCGTCTATCATGCTGAAACCAAACATTGTGTCCATAACTGTCCATGTTGCAATGTAGGAATAATTTGATTACTCAGTACACCTAAATGCTTATCACCATTGAACTATGTATAAGTCTATTTTTTACTATTCCCATACAATTATTCATTTTTTGTGGATGTTGGATATGAGCTTCCAGAATCCCATAAGGATTCTCATTTCACTAATACATACCTTGAGTTATGGTGATCAACTGTCACATTTAAATAAAAAGTTGCCTTGTCAGAATACGCAAAACTCTAGCCGTCGGTCAATATATTCATCACACAGTTCTTGGATCAATAATTGTACATTATACGATGATACTTTCTCTCTCTAATATATTTCCTACAAAACGTCGACTGAAGGTGGTAGAAATTAGAGAGGATTAGTGGTAATATATATTTTTCTGTTCTTTGCGGTCCGAAGCCTTCCAGTTTTTGAAAGATTTAGAAGATTTTTAGCATGTAAAAAATGTAACACACTTGTTCATGATCACACGATCACCAAAATAAATTATCATTAAAATTTTTCTATTAAATCAAATGCACCATTTTAATTAGCAGGTACAATTAATTTTCGTAAATTGCGATTTCCTTTCTACAGTTTGTCAACAATGGTCTACTAGATAGAAAGGGCTATTTCTCTAATGAGTAAGCATCAAGTTGCTCATTTAATAGTGAATCTCTTATCTCTATAGAGTATTTACAATAAACTATTATGGATGTATTAAACAGAACAAGATATATATTTACAGACATATATGCAAGTTGTCCTTTCTAAATATTTAAAATATGTGTTTTTTCGCTTAAAACGGAAGTACCCTAATAATAGAAGAAACCGCACCAGAGGAATTGGATGTTATAGATTGTCTCAGGAATGATGTCTATTGTGTGTAATCATTCACGAGCTACGTACATCACGCTATACTTCTCATAGCATCTCATATCATGCAATTCTCTACTATGTTTGTCGGTCTAAGTTACGACATCAGTATTTCAAGCTTATCTCCTTCAATACCATGATAGGGCGCTGCTCGTATGTTCGTAGGCCACTCAGTGCTTATTTCATAGGCGTCACAATGTCAAAGTGACATTTCATAGAATTCAGATGAATAAATTTATATTCTATAGGTAGCTCAAGAAAAGGTTTGGATTTTATGTTTCTGCATTATTGTGAGTAATAAATATTTAATTAATCGTTATTTTTTCACCTTCATTATATTAATTTCCTTGAAGCATATATAAAAATTAGAAAGCCATACTTTATCTCGAAATCGCTACGCCACTGATTTACTCCCGTCAGTTGAATTGATCCGTTTCTGTTGTTTTGAAGGCATACGCCATCATTCGTGAAACAAACTGTATGTCACTTGCTTGCAATGTCTTACAGACGTCATCTTTTCCGTTTTTATCCCACCCATAAGGAGTTGTAGGGCTTACAGTATCTACTACTAATTTAAACAGTGTTTTAGATGTTTGCATAGGCCACTTACTTTTTGCAGAACAAGCCAATTAGCTTCACCGTCAGTATTTGATTTTTTCTTATATTTTAGACGATTTCTCAAAATTAAAATAATTTATCAAGGATCAAGGTAGCTATCTCTAGAATATAACGATGACTGTTTCATAGTGAAGTTATGAATTTTAATTGTCAATTAAAAACAGATTAGATTTAAGATGCCACCAATGCAAATGAGTACCGCAAAAAGGATTTCCTAGATTGGTTAAAAAAGTCGGAAACTAATTCAAATAATTTGCATTGAGAATACAAAGGGAAGATTTATGTGATAATGTTCTGCTTTAGATTATCATAAATCCGTTTGTTTCAGTTCCTGCGTTATTTTAAAATACGCTTTTGCCCTTCCCTAGAAAAAATATATGTTAATTTTATTTTTTCGTAGTGCTATTGAAAAGGGAATGATTCTTCCTATTATATATTGTTTGTTGTTATGATTTGATTTTTGGTAAATTAGACATATATTTTTTACATCATACTCTTTTTATGTATAATAAAATAATTTATGAGACGTCTTTGTCGGTAGAAAGTCTACGTCAGGTCTTCCCTATAATAAAGCTGAGATGTTTCATATCGCATTTCTCTCTTATCAAGGAATATCGATACAACTTACTAGTAGGTACCTATATTCTTTGTTCTTATTCCTAACTAGCTGAGAATACAGTGACTCTAATGATAGTGGCGACACAGGCAGTCTACCGCCAAAAGTACGTCAAACCTCATCGTTAAGAAAGGGTAACAATAATATCAACATTTTTTAACAACGTTGAAGGTGAATCCCAAGATCCAGACGAAGTCCAGCTACATACAGTTACAGGTGAAGATGGATTGGAACCACAACCATTTACTTCACGTGATGGAATGTTGGCCAGTACAGCAGTTTCATGTAAGAGCGATATTCAATAAAAACGAATAATTTATCAATCACAAACAGTATTTAATGGAAGAGCGTTTTATTATCATAATTGTCTTATTTATTTTAGACATAACACCACCGTTTTTATTTTATCTGTGCAATTGTTAAATAATACATGTTTGTTATTAGAGGATACAAGCCTGACAGGAAGTGACTGTCCCGTCAATGTGAATATTGCTTTACATGAGAAACTGCATACAGTATGAGCTGATGTATTTGAAGTAAAGAGCTAAAACTTCTAAATTACGTTGGCTGGTTATGCTTTATGGAAGGTCTAATTAGTAGCCTGTAGGATTTTTTAAAAATAATAATTATTGAACACGATTACTTAGTCAATTATGGATCATTTCTTTCACCAATATCACCATGTTTCTACCTACTTCATTACATCTGATTTCAAACAAATTCCTATATTTAGGAATTAAACTGAGTGATATATTAAAGCAAAATGGGGTCTTCTACAGTTACTATACAAGTATAAAGTCAATGTTGGGTCTTCTAGCTACTGTAAAATGTATTTGTTGAATCTGAGCTGCAACATATGCGGATTATTATTTGAAATTGCCTCTTCATGGCCGATGGGGCGGAGCTTAAGCACGTTTGTCGCCACTGTTATTAGAGTCACGGTTCATTTTTAGGATCGTAGGCAACACTTTCGATACCGTGGTGAATTATATTTGAAATTGTTTTAATATCAAATTTAGGTACACTACTCAGACTTCATTAGTCTTGGCTATGGTTTAATTTTCCTGAAGAAGTTCTATAACTTGGACAGACATTGTTTTTTAAAATTTTCGTATGAAGTTCGCTTTCATTTGACACGGCAATGTTTTAAAACATATTTTTAACCCCAGATTCAAACGTTTTATAAGTTTTAGTTTGAAATGTATATCTGTGGGGGATGTCATTGGCAACGCACTTCCCAAACGAATGGATCGATTTTGATATAATTTTCTTGACACGAGGGTTGATCAAGGGTGTTCTCTAATTAGTCGATTTTGTCGTAGGTAGATATCTGTCTATCTGTATGTAGTATCCAAACTTCCATACGGATGAAATAATTTGGTATATTGAAACGTCTAACCCTGTGCTAAACGTTTTGGGAAGAGTTCACTTGCGTAATACTCAAAAGTTCGCAGATTGCTTCCAATGGTTTATTTCAAACACTCTGTACATGACCTTCTGCAGTAGTACAACCAAATACTATCAAAAAGGTTAAAAGTATTTGGTAAAATTGTCACCACTTGTCACCTTGAAAGTCTAAACTGTCACTGTCTTTACCGACTGAACTACTATTAACATCTGATTCCACAGACTGACTTATCAACTGACTTTATAAGACTGACTTTGTCCCGTCACGGCTTTATATACCCGAATCATGACATGAAATTCATCGAGAATGTTCTATGATTATCTAGATGCACATAATAATGTTCTAGCGAACGAAGTTCCTCTACGCGACTTGCGGTAGAAGATAACTAGCAGAAATCGGTACGCGTTACAATCCCTCCATGGGACACTCTTTCTTTCTCTTTCTCTCTCTATTATAAACGAGTGTGCCCCTGCGATTATATATATTCGAATACATCATGCGCAGCTGGTTGTATTAAGGATACTAGACCATTAAATTAAAATTTAAGCAAATTTGCAATAATGTATTGCTTAAACATGACAAATGTTTTGGCACACTGTGCCTTTCTCTAATGTGAGTTTACTAAGAGGAAGAAGGCCTACTTAAATAATAAGGATGGTAAACATATAGGGTAAAACGCCAGTAATTGACCGTCAGCCAGTATTTGACCGTTTTCGAGAAACAATTAGAAAATAAGAAGCTTAGGAATATTTCAACAAATATAAAACTATCTTTAAATAACCTCAATTATTTTTTCTACATCCTACTAAACAAAACTTTCGCATAGAACACCATTTCCGTCTTTTCGTTGTTTAGATCGGGTCTAACAGTGGGTTGTGCGCATTGAGTTAAGAAGGGTAGTTTTTTTGATAAGAAGTTCTCCCTAGTAAGGTAATATTATTCGGCCATTTCAGCATATTTTGTATTATTGTTTGTTGGTTAGTGTTCTGATGAATGTTTTCTATTGTTTGTATCGAATAAATACAGCTTTAATCTATTTTCTGCCAAAATAGAGGCGGTCAAAGACTGATAGCTCTAAATTTGGACAAAAATTAATGTTTGACCGAGCGGTCAAATACAAGACGAATTATGAGTTTTATAACCTCACAATTATTAGAAAAATATTTAATAATAGGGTAAAGTTTAATAACCTTTTTTTTGAATGCTATATATTTCTCTTTAAACGGTTTAGTATTCGACCAAACTTTTGAGCTCTGCAAAGTAAGTACAAGAAGTTTTAAAAAGCAGTCAATAACTGGCTCCAACAGGTCGAACACTGATTTTCTGAGCATGTTCCCAATTTTATAAATATTTTGGCCTAATATAAATAGGTACTGATGTACATTTTTGTTTCTTTTCTATTTTATAAAGCATCCCCTATAACGACAAAAGTAATTGACCGCAATTAAATGGGAATAATCGCTGTAGAATATAAATAATAAATATTTGATCAAACACTAGCCCCTAGAGTGGTCATTTACTAAACTGAGAATATATGTCGAAAATTTAGGAGATTTGAATCAGGATTCTGTTTTTTCAGTCGAATGGTAAGTCAACTAAGTCTAAATTTAAATATAGTAAAGAAGATCTTCAAAAGGCGCTTCGTGCAAGTCGTAAGGTTTATCTAATGAAAAAGCAGCCAAGATGTTTAATGTACCAAAGTCAACTCTTATTTATAAATAACAAGAAAAAGCACCAATGGACTGAAAAATGGACCCACCACCATTTTCAAATCCTGTTGAAGGCAAACTATTGGTTGAATGGTAGTTCCATTCAATAGATAGAGGTTTTCCCGTTACAAAAACCCAGTTACTGGATAGTGCTCACCATCTGGCAAAAGAGTCAAAATGGGATAATATCTATAAATTCAAGGATGGAGGAGGATTTTTTTTTTTACAAAATTAAATGAAACAATGATAAGTTCCTAGCTTTATTTTTTCTTAAGAACGGTCAAACACACACAGTTTTAAGGTCAAAGACTAGATAATAGATAACTTATATAATCAAATTGGTCAAAGACTAAATGACAAATACCGTTTTCTTTTTTATTATTTAAAAATACTACTTTATGATGGTACTTATATTTAAATGTGTTGTGAGTAACTTTTAAAAGAATGTCATGTATGTTTCATGGTATTTTTGATTTTATTTAAATGTTAAATTATCTACAAGAAAATTAATATGACTCGGTCAAACACTGGCCTTAAAAAATCTTTAACCGGTCAATTACTGGCGTTTTACCCTATCTTAATGACTAATACTATCAACGAGTTGGGTAAAAATTATATAAATAGTAAGGAGCTGGATATACATACCATCGATCTGGTCAAGGAGAAGAATACCCGACTATTTACGTTTATTGATTTATAATAAATTCAATCTGAATTATTTCTTTTTGGTTGTAAGGTTTGAAAGTTATCATTAATTGAAAGCCACTTTCAACTTAAACTGACATACACCCTTGTCAACGAATAAATAAGAATTAGCAGCAACGGAGTTTTGGCAAGGCTAAAAGTATATAGTGACTGGGCTACAGGGTCCGTAAATAATTTAAGGCTTAAAATAGCCAAATTAAATAAATCAATTATTCCAATTGTTTTGCATATTAATAAAGAAAAGAGAAACCTTTCAATTCTAAATCGAAAAATTATATCCTGCTACAAAGAAACTGAACCCCCTACAAATGTCAGTTATAACCCCGAGGGGGATTGCGATACATCATTAGAAAGGAATTTCTTTGAATACAAATGTTATTGTAGGTAATACTCCATTATCTCAAAGTAGAGTGAAGTAGTATGTTGAAAGAGAGATACTCTATGTCTATGTCCACAATATATTGATTATATTACAATTAACAGAAGAGACATGTTTCGAGACTATATAGTCTCATTATCAATCTTAAAAAAAGGTTGTGGAGATGAAAAATAAACCTAATCTAAAACCAAAATTAGTCAATAAAATAAAATTAAATTCCGAGAAAAAACTTAACTTTCACATTGTGAACCCAAAAATAAAAGTAAATTCTAAAAAATAAAATCAAAAATAAATTCTAACTTGACGTTGAATTAACGTGGACTATTCAACTACATGATTGTTATTACAAGTTCGATGTGATGTTTATTTTTGAGTTTCTTTCTTTCAACATACAAATGTTATTGTTTTTAACCGGTGGGTAGGGAGACAATGATCGATAGAATGGCCAATAAATTTACCTGATCTAACGTTATAAGACTTCTAATATGTGAGTAAGTGTGGTTTAACCACCACTCGATTAAGTTCAATAAATATGAAGAACGCTTGCGATTATGTCACTTATACCTCTTATATTGAATAACGTTAGACTTCATTTTGTTAAATCTTTCAAGGCAAGCATTTTGATCATAACCTCTACGATAAGATCCATTTTAATATTTGTTTTTCACTTAGATCTAAACCGTATTCCTTATTCTGACGCAATCATTCAGATAATTGTCCTGAAAATTTGCAAACGTGGCAAGCTTCGAAGACAGCACAAAACAAATATATTAAACATTTTTGATAAATTAATGAGTACCTACAATAAATATTTTGAGCTTGATTACTCAAAGTAAACAAGGAATTTTTCATATAATGGTGAAGCATTAGGTAGATGAAATGGCAAGGTTACAAGAATAGGAATAGAATCATTTTAGCTCTATGGTCACACATATGCTCAAGAGACGCGGCTTGCGGTAGAAGATAACTAGCAGAAATCGTCACGCTTTACAATCCCTCCATGGGATACTCTTTCTTTCTCTTTCTCTCTCTATCATAAACGAGTGTGCGCCTGCGATTATATTTATTCGAATACATCATGCGCAGCCGGTTGTATTAAGGATACTAGACCATTAAATTAAAATTTAAGCAAATTTGCAATAATGTAGGTATTGCTTAAACATGACAAATGTTTTGGCACACTGTGCCTTTCTCTAATGTGAAGACAGCACAAAACAAATATATTAAACATTTTTGATAAATTAATGAGTACCTACAATAAATATTTTGAGCATGATTACTAAAAGTTAACAAGGAATTTTTCATATAATGGTGAAGCATTAGGTAGATGAAATGGCATGGTTACAAGAATAGGAATAGTATCATTTTAGCTCTATGGTCACACATATGCTCAAGAGACTCAATTTTTAGTATATTTAAAACATAGAGGTTGCAACTTGCAACTGTCACTCATTTCTTGATTTAACTATTGTTAATAATAAATTGTGTCATTTCTTAGGGCAGTTTCACACTGTATAATAGAAAAATATGCGTGGACAGAAAAAAATGTTACAGTTGGTGCGACAGTTATCAAACTCTTAATTTCATAACACCTCGTGTTCGAGCACAATGCTCAATTAAAACCGATATGCACTGATATACCAAATTGAAAGCCCCATCTCATAATAAAGCCAACATCTGTTGTTGTCATCAATAGCAGAACCAGGAAATGTGACCATTGCTAAAATTACAACAAGCCGCCAAATATACACAGTAGTACGACATATTTAGGTATACAATTTGTAGCTATCAATAATTATTATTGTGTTGCTTTGAAAATGAAGAGAGGAGTGCTGTTGGAGTTGTAGATGGTGGTGCTGGATTGCCGCAGGACATTATGTAAGCTTAATAATGTAAGTAGGTAATACACGAAGATCGATAAGTTTACTGCCTCAAGGGAAGCACTGGATTATAACTTGTTTAGGAATTTTTTTAATAAAATATGCCTCTCACATTAAATTATGGGTATTAGCGATCCTTCTTCCTTTGTGGAGTTTGTTGATGTAATGAGGAATATTAAGGGACTGATAAAACTTGCATCATTTTATACATGATGTTATACGCAATATTTCCTATATATAAATATATAATATAGAATACCAGAGTTGATATCTACTAAAATCTCACACATTTATCTCATTTTGTTCGTAATATGTGGTCATTATGAAGTTATACCTTAGATTCTTAATATATTTTTTTAAAAAAACAAGCCAGTAGCAGAATGTTGATAGAATTAATTTACCTTATTATTAAGATCATAAAGTATCTATGAAAAACACAAGGGTGTTTTGAAGCAAAGGATTTAAAATCGACGAAAACGAGGCAATTTAGCTACTTCGCGACACTGGAAACCACCTGAATTGAATTCGTATTCGTTACAACAGACCAATCGTATTTGTCATTGTGGCGCCAATGTTCAAAAAATCGTGAAAATTAGGTAAGTCTTAGACATTTTATTCAAACACCTATATTTCTTTAATGCGCTTGTATTTTGTTGCGGTTTATGTATGTATTGGATGCTCATCAACTAACGATTCGAATCATAGCGCTAGAATAGCGAATATCTTCGTGTTTTGCTGCTTGGATTTGATTTTATAAAAATTCGAAGGATTTTTCTTACTTAGCTGATTTGGAAAAGCCTGTTTCCACTCCCCTTCTTGGTGTGGTGGTTGTAACACAATTGCTTAATACATCCAAGTCGATTTTTCTTCTTAAAACTCACACTTAAAGTTTCTTTGTGTGACATATCTAAAAGGGTGAGAAACTTTGTATCTATTGGCATTAAACTCATACGATTTTTGTTAATAGAATTGTGCTTATGAAGGAAAATCTCCAAATTGTTTCAATCTCCCTCGGTCTCCTATAGGTTTTAAGCACAATGATTGAGATTTGTAGATTTTTTCTTTAAATAAAATTCATGTAAACTTAGGTAGCCTACATTGAAATTATATAAACTCCATTATGATTGATGCAGAAACAAAAATTGGTTCTCTTTTTGATTCTAATTTCTTAGATAATCAATCTAAATTCCAATCGTTTTTCAAACATTTTGTGTAAAATTGATCGTAATTGGTTTTGCTCATCAATCTTCCAAATTTAAATTTATTTAGAAATTTTTGCAGAAAATCCTAACACTGTATTAATTTGCTTCATGATCGGACATGTTTTCTGAGATAACCGAGCAAGTTACATACTCTTCACTCAAATTGGTGCATATATAGTCGATTTTGCTTTCGGAAAATTGTGAAATTCGGGTTGGACCATTTGTATGCATGGATAAATTGAATATAGGGAGTAAATTTTTAAGTTGTAGGTCAGGAGTGAGTTAGTATCATATCATAGTTAATGTTAATATCACTTACCAATATAACCATTGCCTTAGACAGTACTTTTAAAATAAGAAACCTTCTGCGCTAAGAGAGAAGTACATGACAAAGAGATTAGCTTTACTAGTGTAGACCTAGGACTTCAAATTGCTTTTCGTCAATGATACTGTTATATTTTTGAATATTAGTAAATTGTAGCCAGGCTATTGAATTCTTATGAATAAGGATTGATGTGCAGTCACATTTGAACACAGTTGTACAAAATATAGAGAATACAGTGTAGTTTGGAACAGATCATAATTATTTAACCAATGTTCAGTAATTAAAATAATGTGAGGGAAGTTTTCCTTTCAAGCGGTATCTACAAATTATCTAGCTTATTCCGAATGGCTTGTATATTTATTATCATAACTGATATTATATGTTTGATTTTTGGTAATGGGAATCGTCTGAAAAATCATTTTCAATAATATTCGAAGATTTAGATTGATTCAGATAATTTTTTGGGGATATCACATTGTGGTCTTGGTTGTCAGTATTTGGAATGTAATTACAATTATTAGTGGAATAGTAGCTACTATGTGGGATAGTTTTAGGAACAATATTGTTCCATGGTTTAACAGAAAAATAGTAATTAAATTAATGTACACATCATTTTTGGTACGTTCATATTTTGATCATGGGTAGACAACCAGAAATGTGTTCCTAATATTATTTTTGAAGGGTTCTATTTTATGATAAATGATTTTCCTACAATATTATCCTGAATTGAGTTGAATTCGGGCAATAACAATAAATTTGTTGGTCTACTTATGTTATTTGTATTGAAGGTTACTATAACTATGTCATCGTTACCAAAATGTAATGTCTCATTGTCAGCTCAAAAATTTCTGCCTTAAATTCATGAATATCAAAATGATTGATATAATTTATGGTCTTCAGTACTTGAGTAAATCCCAGGCCATATTGGTCCCCATAGATATGGATTTTTCTCTTTCCAGCATATGATGGGTCATGTTTACTTCCTTGTGAATGATTCGTTATCAGATGACAGACTTCAGAAATAACGGTAGCTTCGTTGAACGCCGCTAGTGGTGCCCTCTGAGCTTTCGACTTCCTACAGCAATTTCTTCAGATTTTTGAGCACATTCCTGTACAGTAAAGGAACGTTCAACATGTTGATATTGATATATACTGGGTTTCTTTGTATTTTCGTTCAGTATTCCCCGGGATTCTTCTTAGACATTTTTTTTTATTTCCGAACTTAATTTTGTTTTTATCTGCCGGCTTAAACTTCCTTTATCTGAGAGCTCTTTAAGGTTGCATTGTGTACTCTTGATTGCGAATCTAATTTTTGTTTTGTCCTGGATATTGTTATCCATGCTGTCTGGGTCTGATAGTGTGGATTTAATTGTGTTTCGATCATTGCATTCTGTTTGAGTGGACAAATTCCTGATTTCTGCAAGTGAGGTTTGGGTCTCAACTGGTTTTGTAGTTTTCTACAGTGTGCAGTTTATGTACTCATTGAGCATGTTGGCTTATTTTTCAGTTGGTAGATGATTTCATTTTGCCTCAAGTATAAAATATTTCTATGTTTTTAATAACTCAGTCATCTCCTCCTCCATGTTATTTTTGTGTTTATCTTTTATTTATGTATCTTCCTTTAGTTCTTCTATGGTCTTCTCCAATACACTTTTTTCTGTAAGATGTTAATCTAGCACCTCCGTAGTACTGTTACAACATATAACTTGGTGGTCTTTCAATAATTTGAATTTATTTTTATTTCTAAGCACACAAGCTGCATGAAAAATATTGAGACATTGAATGTAGATGAAATAAGAGGGTGCAGATTTTGATGTACAACATTTTCCTTAAAATATAGATTTTGAATAGTTACTAGTTCATGAAAAACACGAGTTACTTTAACTTTATCTATTAAAATGGAAAAGTATTTGAAGACGCATTACCTATTTCCCTTTTGAATACCAGGAAGCGAGCGGATATTGCAAGACAACTTCTTTTTCTTATACGAGAGACGTTCAGTATAGGTAGGTATAACCTTTTTTCGTTGCAGGTTGAAATTTCGGGGTATAATGTCAAAAAGATTTTTTAGAAACATGCAGAGTCATTGCAATACTGAACATATTCCATTAAAATTATTCATACTCTATTGTAAATATAGTTACTCATGTATGGAAAATTTGAGCATCAAATTGATTACATACACCGTGGCCAACCACTATCACTATAGTATGTATTAGAATATGAATGACTACTCTAAGTCAACAGTAGACAATAGGTAATACAATAATTACCGGATCTGCCAACGATGAAAACAACTACTCGGTGTGCTAATACTCCATCCCGGATTGGATTAGTTACATCATCGTTGATAGGTGCATTATGATTAAATACAATTCATTAAATATATTGCTCACTTCTAACCATTTTGCTTTTATTTCTTTCTGAGGGTCATTTATGTTTTAATATATTCCACAGTAAAAATCTTCAGTTCTTTCATTTTGATAACTATAATATGTACCTTCTTTGAAATCTAAAAAATGTCTTTGTCGCTCATACTTATACTAACTGTTTTGTTGGAAGACAGCTAGTCTAAATTGAGTAGATACCAATTGTTGCTTGATTTTATGTTCACTATTTTTAATGTTTGTGTATCACGGTCATTTTAAATTTTAACGAAATACAAATCATTATGACAACTGTTGTCCTTAATTACAACCTGTTCGCTACACGCGATATTCTAAAATTGTATCTCTTAGTTTTAGTACAAAGTTTTTCCTTTACTCTATTGTTTACTTGAACGAGAGAGAAAATAAAACATTGTGACCTTAATAAGAGTACGGTTTGGAAATTTGATTGTTTCGGACGAATAAATATGTCCTGAACAGGTAGGTACTGTGGCAACTATATTGACAATGACATTAAAATTATGTACTTATTCAATGCTCTATCATTTGCTAGAGCTTATCAATAAAGAGGTATACCTTCCTTACGCAACAGCTGATTGTAATACATTATCTCTTCATGCCAGGTCCCGAATATATGATAAAGACTTCAGTTAGGCTCCAGTGAAGGCTTTGCCAATGTATTTATAAGGCAGTTAAGGTGTCGCTCGAGAAGCGACTATGTAAATGCTGTGGTGCAAGGCGCAACCCAAGATAATGGAGTTCCTAATCCCTAGCACTACCGGTCCAGAATAAACACATCCAGATTTACATTCGCAGAAATTGCCACTCCTGCTAAATTCATCATTAAATTCCGCACATACGAACGTATTGTGTTGAATTATAATTGAGCTACGATGGAGAAGCACCCCGCAGAAGCTCATAAATTTGTTATACGCAAATGTAAAGTTCTTTTTTTTATAAAGATCTATATATTACTCTCAGGTGAATTATAGATACTTTATTTCAAAGTCCTAAGATTAATAAGTATATATGAGATGAATTTTTCATGCGAAGTAGTAATATATGATGGGCCTTCGGAAACACCCACATGCTACATGACATAATATGAAATACGAAGCTCGGATAGGAAGTAACTAACTCATCAAAACTTGGTTGTCGATATCAAAGGCAGGCGTTAATCAAATATTCATTGCATCGTTAGACCTGCTACTTACTTACATTCAACCGAAGCAAGCACACTCTTCAGAATGCCGTCCTGAAAAATAATTGAAACACTACAATCCCGATATGGCAGCACTGAAAAGCGTTTACAAAGCTTCGCGTTAATAACTATGTCGAAACAAAAGCTTCATCAAGCGTAAACTGCCTCTATACCTACGTTGTGTCTGTTTTTAATTCTCGAAGCTCGGTTTATCGGAAAAGATGAACCTAGGTACATAGATATATGTAGGTAGGTATATCTGCCAGGAATATCTTGAAATATATATGAACTATATAAGAGTTCTAATTATAATATTTGAAATAATGTCGAATATAGGTAGATGGTTAATCTGTCTTACAACTTTTCCATTCACTACAGTTTCATTAAAATTCAGTTTCTCAGAAAATAAAAGACAGTTACTCGTTCTAGAGCTCATTTTTATTCCAAAGATTCGAAGAACTCGGCATAATTTTAGTTAACGGAAAATAATGGAAACTTAGTTAGTATCTAGTCCAGAGAGAATGTAAAAAAGGATAGACAGGTCTATGTATAATAGGTATGATCAAACAAATCACAGATTTGCAGTACTTCAAATTACTCATATGTAGAGTTGGAGATTTCTGATTTCCAATTATAGAGTGTTGGCGATCAAGATGTCATTGTTTCAACATTTAATTAACGGAGGCAAAACATTATTTTTCCAATTTATTGAGTAGGTTTCCAGAGACCTGAGAAAAATTCAAATTATCGTGAGTCTCAAATTGATGACAGTCGACAATCTATATATATTTTTGTATTCATTACTCTTTGAATGTTCCTGAGACATGAAATTTCATATCGTCAAGCAAATGTCACATATTTTTGTTTGTTGTTTGTAGTAAACATTCCACTGATAATTGCTTCAGCTAGTTAGATAAGTATTTTGATCACATTTTCAGACCAGACAAAAGCAAAGCTTGGGCCAATTTACTTTGAATATCTCTCCTTACTAACAATAGCTCAGACTTTGGATGTAGGGCCGGGCAAATTTGAATCTACTCTGCGTATCTCATTCTAAAAAATACTTAGTTCTTTTTTGGATTTAAGAAATAAAGCTGAGAAGCTCGATAATATGGACAAATCTTAAGAATGACTATGAAAATTTTTTTTGTACTAGAAAGCTGATTGAGACCAACGATTTATTTGGTCACGTGATTCTTGTGCTGTGATAATAGTTTATATCTGGCTTCTACGTTAGGCATTTGCTTGGATATCTATGCTATACGATGATTAAAGTCGCTGGACACACATGGACAAACAACTATTCCTTCTTCTTATAGTTTTTAGATTGGTATACTTTGCGCCATTTCGAAAATCCGAAGCTATCGAAGTGAGATGAATTACTTCATTTCTATACACTATCCCCACAATCGAATCAGAGTTAGATCTTTTGCTTAAACTCAAAGATTTCTTAGCCCTTTTTTCATAAAAATATATTTTTTATTGTAATGCTACTGTTTATTTATCTGAATTTAAGACCCAGGTCTCAATCAAATGTTTTAGTAGCTGTGATAACTTCTTTCATTAGTCCACAAAGGTTTTTTTAGGCGAATGACAAAAAATTACGTTTTAGAGATTCATAAGCATCCCTAAAGTGTCACTTTTTTGGCAGCATTTACTTTATCGCCGCTTTTACTTTACAGCCTCTTCTGTCATCGCTATATAGAGAGTAGGTTGCTAGGTAGTTTATTTAATTGTTGTATATAATAATTAGAATAAGTATTATATCAAAGAAGAAAGAAAAATGAGTGATAGTGATACAGAAAATCCCCCTGAGATTTATGAAGCCGCCAATGCAGCAATTTTAAATTTATTGACTGAAAAAGCCCGGCAGAATTACTTAAAACAATATGATATTTTTATGAAATGGTACATAATACTAAAAATTTAAGAGATATATTTCTAGCATTCTTTCTGGAAAAACCCCAAGATTTGAAAACATCAACGTTATGATCCTTATACTCGATGTTAAAATCTACAGTTAAATACATAATACATAAATACATCGCAACCTTTTGAAGACTCATTATTTTTATAACTATAATGTTTTATTTTCAGGTATGTTTGATGATTGGATCGAATGGAGGTTGTAGGCGAAATGACCTAAGACAAATGTCTATCAATAATATTCAAGACAAAGGAGACGTGTTAGTAGTCACATTTCCGGAGACAAAAACTAACATAAAACGAGTATTTATTTATATATTTATTTATTTAAGTGTCTTACTGCTCATTCGAAAATACTTGAATTTTCGACCTTTTAGTGTGCGTCATCAAGCTTTCTCTATGAATTATCGTCATGGAAAATGTACAACACAAGTTCTTGGTGTTCATACTTTTGGTAAAATACTATTACTTATTGCCCATTATCTACAATTACCAAATGCTAAAGGGTATAGAGGTCAATCTTTTAGAAGAAGTTCAGTCTCTCTTTTGGTTGAAATAGGGGCTGACATTTTAATGTTAAAAAGCCACGGAGGTCGGAAATCTAACTCTGTAACGGAAGGCTACATCGAAAATTCAATTTCTAGAAAAAAATAAATATCAAATACAATACTTTCAGGAGACAGGTACTTCATGGTTGCTTTTTCCTGTCCAAAATAATTCCAATGAAATTATGTTAGATAGTCCTTAGTAAACAGATATAAATATTATTACTGAAAATGGAGAAAATGAACTAGCTGTCAATAATTTTATGTGGTATGGTATTACATTTTTAAAATCTAATAGATGTACATTTAACATAACAATTAATAGTAAATAAGTAAATTTGTTATAACATTATTTATAAGCAGTTTATTTATTTATCATTCATTTCATTTGATTAATAAAGATTCGAATCTACTTTTGTACTCTTGTATTTCTGGAAAGAAATGTAAAAATTGTGGTTTCCCATTTGATGGGACACTCGCCTAAAAAAATGTGTATGTAACTCGGCCGAGATTGGCTTGCTGATTCGGCCAAAAAGATCAACTTTACCGCCTTGGTACACAAATAACTATTCCTTATCAGGCTGTTCGCAATAGTTATTTGTGTACCAAGGCCGTAAAGTTGATCTTTTTTGGTTGAATCAGAAATTTGCGGAGGCCGCAAATCTCTGTTGAGGCCAGAAAAGATCAATCATTCTATATAATTCAAATGAAAAGAATGATAAAAAATAAACTGCTTATAAATAATGTTATAACAAATTTACTTATTTACTATTAATTATTATGTTAAATGTACATTTATTAGATTCAGAAAATTTAATACCACTTTTAGACCTAAAATTATTGACAGTTAGTTCATTTTCTCCATTTTTAAAAATGTTTGTTGTAGTTTTATATTGTTGCAGATATATTTTTAATTAATTAACTTCGATAAACGATATCTCTTGAACCTTTTTATTATTTATTTTTATTCTATATATTATTTACAAGCCAAGTTGTTGCTAGCCATGTTGATTCTTGTTGACTTCTGGCAGATAGTTCGTGCGACGTTGCCAAAAATGAAAAATAACAAATTTCAACAATGTTGCCATGAATTTACCTTCCACATTAAATAGATATCATCTGGAGCATCTGCTAAGAATTTGTTTACATCATTTCTTGTAAATAAGGCTGACTCTTCTGCGTGATAACCCACATTTTGCTTCTTTAAAAAAGCATTCAGATTTGAAAACTTACTTATATCAATGTTATGTTTGACCATAACTGTAGATTTTAACATCGAGTGTAAGGACCATAACGTTGATGATTTTAAATCTTTGGCTTTTTCCAGAAAGAATGCTACAAATAGTTCTTTTCTTAAATTTTTAGTATTATGTATTTTGCATCATTCCATAAAAATATCATATTGTTTTATGTAAATCTGCCGGAATTTTCAGGCAATAAATTTAAAATTGCTGCATTCGCAGCTTCATAAATCTCAGGGGGATTTTCTGCACTATCACTCATTTTGCTTTCTTCTTTGATATAATAATTATTCCAATTATTACAGACAGAAACGGTTAGCTTGTAAATAAACTGCCTAGCAACACTAGCTCTCTATAAGGTGATGACAGAAGAGGCCGTAAAGTAAAAGCGGCCGTAAAGTAAAAGTGGTCACAAAGTAAATGCGGCCAAAAAGTCACACTTTAGGGACGCTAATGAATCCCTAGAACGTCATGTTTTGTGAGCTTAAAAAATATTTACTGTTTTTCATTTGTTTATTTCAAATTTAGTTGGAGAATAATCCTATCTAAATTGCTATGATATAAAATACAAATGTGTGTGAATCTACTTAATTATTTTATGTTTTCCAATTTAATAATTACAGCAAATTATCTTTCTTAGGGATTTGATCAAATCTCCAAGCTTCTGAGGATGTTCAATATGTCAGTTATCCATCACTAGACGAGTGGTAATTACCTTTAAAGAAATTATATGGCATTCCTCTTCTAAACGTTAAACTCTTTTGTATTCCGCTAGTCTTCGGGCTTTTCAACCTTTCTTCATTCTTTATAATATGATATATTTTCTAAATTTCTCTTAGCAAACAAATATCGGACATAAGTACAAACTTGTTACATAATATAAAGTAAACTTATATATTGCTAGAGTTATACCATGCCGATAGTATTACATTCTTTAATTAATGTACCATACCGTCCTATTTTAATATTCAAGAGGTTGAAAGATTGAACGTCCAGTCAACAGTCAGATATTGCAGACAAATTCTATCCTGCGGGGAAGATCAGATGCTCTGTTGTCCTTCCCTCATACTCCTTGGTATCGAGGCTTTCTGGTTTATTTTGAATTTTTTTCCTCCATCTCTATATATAAGTTATGTTATATCGTTAGCGGTTTTACAAAATGTGCAAATTGGAGACGGTTCCTTTCTCATAAGGCGGATTTGCGTAATATTTGTGTGTCCTATTCTCACTCTTTGTAAAATCACCTCTTCGATTGTTGGTAGATTCTCTTTTAACTTTCTTCATAATTTAATAAAGATTTTTTGTATCAGAACGAATGTGAACAAAACTGTTTAATATATTTCTATTCAACTCCCTCATTCATTTTTGAGACAACATTATCCCATATCAAAGAAGGGATTACCAATTCAATACTGCAGCATAAACAATATTCTCATATAAAATTCTTGAGAAGAGGAAAATATATCTGCATTACAAAAAACGAACATCTTTTATATGACAATATCTCAAAGAGCTTCTTTTGCTTTTGGTCCATCCTAATCCTCGATTGCTTTTCCAATCAGTGGGAAGGAATTCTGTGGAAACTTGATTTGATTTTCCTTGGAGCGGCCGTGTGGCCTAAGCCGCTGACCGACCAGCAGCGGCCGGCAGGACTCCCTTTTAACAAAGTATAAAATTCGATTAATCTCGAACAACATTTCACCAACACTGGCGGTGGACTGTGCATAAAAGCTCTGATCTCCACCAATAACCTTCTCTTTGCGTTGGGCAACCCTCCTATGGCCACCTCTATTCGAGCCTTTCGCTTAGCTCAATTAAATTAATGCATGCTCCAACTCTCCATCCACCTTTATCGATTCGAGATACTCGTACTTCTTGACTTTCTCTTGAAATATTTTCGCCTGACTCGGTGTATGTTCTGAAAGGCCTTCACATAGGTACGCTATTCATGAAAATATCAAAATAATTGGAACAATTTATTTTGCATTTTTGTCTGAAAAAGTTATCATTTAATGACATTATAATTGATTGCTGGCTATACAAAGTTTGATAAATCTCCGAATGTCTATATATACAAGTTAAATATTAGATATCTTTCACTAGATCATCATGATCTTAAGAATTAACTGTATGGAAAGTCTGTTATTTACTCTGTTTTATATAGTTAATGGTACTTCTGATTGCGATTATAAATCAAAATCAAAAATTGAAGTATTTGATTCTGTTTGATATTAATACATAAAAGTCAAGCTGGTTAAATTGTATGAAATTACACAAACAAATTGTAGATATATCTATGTGCTTTTTACCGACTTACCAGACGGAGTAGGTATAGCCACATTTCGGCTGTCTGCTTTTATGATTTTAATTTGCGATTTTCGCATAGTAAACCTGCTCCGATTTTGACGATTTTCCCCATATGAAAGTGTAGAGCTGAGAAACGATCACATAAAAATTCAATTAGAACCCACTATTTACTTCCCCCTAAAAACTTCTCCTAAGTGAGTTTCTGAGTTATTGCAATTAAAAATTATGAAATATCTGTGTAACCGCTATGTTTTGAACTCTTTGAGTATAAGTGAACTTTCAACGATTTTGATGACTAATGATACACTGAAAAATGTAACCAATATCTTTTCAAAAACAATAATATGAAACAATATTTATTCTACTAGTGACTTCTTTTGAAGTTGCCGACAAAAGTCTTCTATCTATTTATAACTTCACTACTTCGAAAATTACCAGGACCAGTAGAATTAATACTGTTTTGTATTTCACAGTAAACCAACTAATAAAGTTATTTCTAGTTTTTGTAAAAGAAATATTCACGAATTTATTTTACAGCACAACTCAATTGCACTGGAAAAGGACTTTAGATCGCACCGGAACTTTATTGACAACACCATAATTTGGAATACACCCATTCTTCAATGTGTAAAAAAAACTTCTTTGAATGATCTACTTCATTGATCAACATGAAATCAACACACTTATTTCAATATTGAACAAAGTTCATCAACGTTATTTGGTTTTTTCGAAGCTTAACGAAGTCACGATTTCAGGTAAGTTTGAGACTCAAATAGATGGACCGTCCCGAAAAGTGGAAAAGGAACCCAAAACGTCCGTTCAGTCCCACTCTAATGATGTCTAAATTGCAAAAAACTATCGAATGTTATATCCAATGAATGTTACTAAACTTAACAAGTCGAACTAGGCATTTCAGATTTGAACCGTAGCGATGATTACAACTGCTATCTCCACTTTTCTTGATTTGAACTATACTTATGTATATCTATTTGCCCGCTATTCCATAACAAATTAGTGTTTATCTACCACAATACAAAATTATTAGTGTAAAGTGTAAACAAAGGTTAGGTGTTCCATGCCGGTGCGTAATTCCAACATTGTCGTTCCATATTGAAGACATAATTTGATCTTGCTTGAATCAGATAATATAATTAATCATTATTGGATCACACTTGGATCAGTGTTAAGCTTAACAGGCAGCGAGATGCCTCCGATCTAAGTACGAATTCGAAAGTTCAAGTCTCTAAGCCGTAAGAGGCCTGAGAAATCTTTGCGGAGTCCATCTATAGAAAGAACCGAAAGTAACAAAAACTATTTAAAAATCATTCTGACAATTCGGTCATTGCACAATTTTTTTAATTTATGATTCTGAGACCTTATTAAAAAAATTAACCCGTGTTTTTTGTTTTTTCCAAATTTTGATTATATAAAAAATAGTTAACACTCAAAATCAAATTGGTTCAAAACGTGTGTGTTTTAGCGCACTATGACGTCACAATTCCCGCTCATCTTGTATTGGCTGATTTTATGTATGCTTCTTTAGTTCAAATAGGATGTGAATTGCTCAGGCTACCCAGTGTAAGTGAAGGTGAATAACTTACAAAAGCACAAGTCAGGAGGAACAGAAAAATTGCATCTCTTCGAATACATATTGAGAGAGTTATGTGAAGAATTAGATATTTTAATATTTGTCAACCGCATGCGTCTGTCAATCATGATATTCTTTATTTTATGGACCATAAACTTATTATATTTTGGGCAAATATTAATTTACATGGACCTTTACTAAAATAGTACCAATGTAAAGTCACTATTTTACAACAGCTACATTTTTATTTCATAAATATATATGCATATACATACATATTGTAAAAGATGAAATACAAAAAAAAAGATCAGCGCAATTTTCTTTATTAAGAAACCTACTTCATGTACATACAATTCTCAGTTCCTTTCAAAATCTGGTGATGACAAAAGAGCCCCTTGGGCTTATTCGCAAAAAAAAATCGCATTTGAATCTGTGCATTACATTTTTCTTTCATAACACTTTTTCCCACAAAACGATTAACAGTTTCTTTTTCGCCTGGGCATTTCACTTCTATCACATAATCTTTTGTGGTGCCATCTGGAGAAGCTCCAAATATTGGGTACTCCCTTTTCAATATCAATTCAGACGGCACGATCTTCGATGACTTCTTTTCGTCAATTTCTTTTAGAACTTCTGATTCTAGATTTTGCCGGTGTTTGGTACTTACCATAAATAAATCTACTTTTGGTAAGTTCTCTGATGATCCTTTCACAAAATTTTCTACCATTTTACCTTAATTCCGGTGTTTTGCACAAATGAGAACGAAATACAAAAATGAAACTGACCAAACAACACAAACATCAAATATCTGCCATTACATGTATATCCCTCTCTCTCAGCTGGACCTGGATGTCACGGACAACGCACCCGAACAAACTACTTGTTCATGATTGGAGCCGGAAAGTGTGACGTTTTAAGCGGGAATTTGATCTCGTTTTTAAATACGTGGACAAATTGAAATTAACATTTCGATAATTAAAATATGTTTGAATATAATTTTAATGATGAATTGCTTGTTTGTGGTATAAATTGTATTGTTTAAAACCAATAAAACATAAAAAATCCAATGCATGCAACGACCCTATTATGTATTGTTTGCTAATACTGTCGCGGATGCATTAAAATGTGGAACTTATAATCTCGTAGATTACCGTCGTTGGTTCCTAGGTGAAATCTTTCATTGAAATTGTTCTTGACTAAATTCGAACCAGTAGGTATTCCTCAGCATAGATATAGATAGATAGATGATTATTTTACCTCATTTTATAAATAGCTATAAATGAAGCAAGTCTTGATTTAAAAAAATCGGTCCAATGTGAATCGAACTCGCCAACGAAGGGAGTTACGAGTTCACGTTTTCCAGTTACATTGATGTTAAACTCTTACATATGTGTATTTTCGCTATGTTGAGGGTGCGATTTCTTTCGAAAACAAAATGAAAATCTGAGGGTATCAAATGAAAGACAAGAATAGTTGTAGTAACATTTATAACGAACATTTTTTCCCTAGAGTTATGGTTTTCGAGTTACTGTGATGGTAAAATGGTTAAATCTAAAATACTTTTGCGTATTTCCGCCGCAATGCTCTGAGATCTCTATATAATAACAAGTACGAGCAAATAATATACTTTGGTAACAGGATAAGTACTATCTTCTTTGATATTAGTGAACGTCAACGATTTTCGTGACTGATGTTACACTCAAAAGTGTCAAATAAATATTTTTTACAAAAAATTGAAACGACGTTATTAGTTGTTCCACTGAAAAATACGAAAAAAATATTAATTCTATTGGTGTTGGTACTTGTGAAGTTGGTGCCAAAAGTTATCAATCTAACTGCAACTCTACAACTTCAAAAGTAACAGCACCAATAGAATTAATATAATTTTGTTTTTTTTTCAGTACAACTAATAACGTCGGTCCAATTTTTGTAAAAAAAATATTTTATTTTAATCAATTAATACTGATGATCTAAAAAAATCAAAAATAGCTGTCAGCGTCATCAAATGAATAGAAATTATAAATTTCAAGACAACTTAAAGTAGCATTGTTATTATAGTTATTTCATTTAAAGCTGATCTCAAGAAGAATAAAGCTTGCATCAACACAATTGCATCATCTACTTAGCATCAAATATTCATCCCATGCAGCTGTTAATCACTTATCTGAAATATCCCCTGTGTAATAAGAGAGTGGAATGCTAGCTCTCTCATTCATTTTCTTTTTGTCACCGTCCATTAACCGCGGTCTGTAAGATATTGTAATCAATTTAGGAAGTAAGAGTGCCGGTTGATGTTCTAAAGAAATACCACACTTAAAATTATTAAACGCGAAAGATATAAAAATTATAGTGTGAAAGCGAGTGAATAGGGTCCCAAAATGAAATTAAATGCAATAAATCATTTTCAAAAATGCATTAAAAACAACAGATAATATTTGTTGGATTAAAATGGCGGCAATCCTGAAAGGCGTCTAACTGCGTGATGAAGGCAATGAAAATATTAAAGCTCGATCTTTGCATTTCATTAGCGCGCTCGGAGCTTTAAAGGAGATATTTTTACATTGCTAACGAGCAAACAGATTTTTTAATAAGACGTTTGAAAAGATAACATTTCAGGAAAACTAGGTCTGTGTACATATTTGAATAATAAAATGGTTCCCCTAACTCAGCTGTTTCTTATTCGGAAATTATTTCAATTTAATGAGTTAAAGAGAGAGAGGGAGGTATGGCAATTAGTTATATAAATGGGTCGTCAAGAGAATTAATATGCATTTAAAGGAGAAATTAATTTCTTTAGGCTATACCAGAGAATTTATATTTTTTAATATGAGACTGGTAGAAAAGCTCGAAAGGGCACTAGACAGCTTTTTATATAAGTATTGAGACTTTTAAATTAGCTTGCGACGAAGGCGGCCATTTCACATGCTTTAAAACTTAACCACAACCACCGGCAAGCGTTGACATTTGACGTTTTAATAGTATTTTTTACCCTAGATGCGAATGTGAATCTTTTTCTTCACTGTAAAATAGATCATAAGGTAATGAAAATTGTGAACAACAAATAGGTAACCACAGGCATCGACACTAGCGCCACATATGGCTGTCGCTAGGTAAGAAAATAATTTTCTAATAAAAATAATTTAGAGAATAAAACTATGCTTTACTTATTTTAAACTTGGATATCAACTACCTACCAGTTATTGAAGAAATTAGGTTTCTGATGTCCAAATGGTGGTAGAGATATTCCTAACTATATTTTGGTAAGGAGAAAAAGTTAACCGTATTTATTGCTTTTCATGCTCTATTAATATTACTTTTTGTCCTGGTATATTTTTCGTTCATATAAAAGAACAATTTTCTTCTCAGGTATTTAGAGAGACAACTTGTTTTCCATACAATGCGCTTATTTATATCATAATTTTAAGCCTACTTTAAGATTGAAATAAACATTTTTGACTACGAAAAATGTTTCTTGACTGATCAAGTAGAGCTAAAATTTTATCAAAACAATGTCATCGTCGATGATTAATTACTATGATATATAAGTATTTTCATTTAATTCATAAGATTCACACCCCTTTACAAATAGTTGCTATAAATATAGTTGGATGGCTTCTACATCCATTTTTTAATATGTTTCAAATGCACTATTGATTTTGGGCACATAAAAATTTGTAAAATATGGGCGAGTAAGTTAATATCAAAGCTTGCCGCTGCCCAAAAAGCATCGAAAATCTGCATAATTCAATCATATCACAAATATGACAAATGGGGCCATATACATATGTATATTGAGAGAGGATTTGTAAATGTTATTCAGTATTTTGGTGAACAATTTTAATGGAAATGATGAATTTTATAAATCGGTGAGAGCATTGACAAAACTAATAATGACAGCATGAAAAAATCTACTGAAAAAGTAATTTTTCTAAATTTCTGATTGGGTGTTTTAGAATAGTCTAATCAAATGAACAATCTGATAATGTGTTCAGCTAATGGCATTTTATATATTTTTTTTTAAATTTGATATTGACAATGCATACCTATGTTGTTATATACAGCAAGGTTGGTTTTGAAATTGATAGGATTTAGTACCTACTAAAGTTTTACATGGCTGTTTAATCAATTCATCATTGAGGTCTAAGTATAGCCTCACCAACTAATCGCAATACAATTTTGTAATATATTTTCTATTTATTTCAAATATTTTGAATAGTGATGATGATGATGATGATTATTGATAATTGATTATAATAATCAATTTATCAGCTAACCACCCGATTATATTAGTTAATATTCCAGAGACTAATAATTTTCCACCAGTTTTATCTTATACCTAATATGGAAAATTTACCAACTACTCATTTTGTTGAAATCACAATCGCTTTCGAAAATATAAATCATTCGATAAGATTTTTAATTATTTTTTAACTTCTCGAAAATGTAAGAATTAATTTGGATACTGGAAGGGTTGACGTAGCAGGTGTTGCTATAAAATAATTGAGAACCTATTTTGTCGATTTATAAGTTCTAATGGATCTTTCGATCCACAAAACCGTCTGCTGAAATATTTTTATCGTAATCAACGTAACTATAATTGAATTTTCTGTGCATAAATATATTTAGGTAATATTCAATATAATGAGATAGTGTGGCAAACCTTTATTTCTCTGGATCGCATCAGCATAGCACAGTTAGTAACCCAACTGTCAACAGCTCTGAATGCCAAACAGATGACTAATTTTACCATTTTGATAACCGAATATACTAAAGGGAGGACAGCAATAGTTTTACTTGTCTGCTGATGATAATTTCTAGAATATTAATGTCTAAGAAATGTACTTGATCATTCAAATTTGGAATGAAATTGTCGCAAAAAGGATTTTAAAAGGAGTATTTAATTTAAATGACTTCAGCATTATTCCTCACGTATAACTATACCCAGTAGTCCAACTCAACGGCGGCCGCCTTAAATGATAGTTTGAGAGCATTATTTTATGCGGTCGTTTGTTGGTCAAAGGCCACCGCGAATTCGTCAAAGGACACCGCCATTTCGTGTCTCCCGTTTATGGTACGGGAGACACGGCGGCAATGGCGGGTCATTGAGTTGGGCTACTGTGTTTATCTATACTGTGGTTTCGAGCAACAGTCACAGTCGCCACGCACCTTCCTACGCCCTGCTCACTATGAAAATATTTACCACTGCCTGTCCTTGTATCTTAACAGAAAATAGATTCTGTGTACGTCGTTTCATGCCATGTGATACATCAATGTTCGGCAGGAATTTTGGGAGATTTTGTGTTTGGTAACCTAAATGCTGGCAAATACAATATCTTCCATAGAATCAAATTATTCCGACAGTCCAGCAACTTTCTCTTAATTTTGTGGACATTGGTTTTAACATGAAACTGCCTATCGACAAAAATTTGAGAGAGCTACAAATACCTCTGTGAATTAGAAATGAAAACTGTCCGATTTTGTGCAAGAATGCCTCCAAATCTACTTACTCAGCTTCATGATAAAATCTCTAAATCACTGGTTTGGCTATTGCTTGACACATCCAATTGGATATGTAATGTTTATTTTTTCTTAGAACTTATTATTTATTTTGTGTTAACGTATTTTAATTTTTTTCCCCATAGGAAATAAAGAAGCACAGTAGGTAAGTTATTTTCAGACTAAACATTATTTGCTTAATTTATCACAACAAATAATTTCTCACAGGCATTGAAAACAGGTAAACAGAAGATATTTCCTGATAAGTTAGAAATACATGAAATGGTAACATGTTATTGAGCGGGTCTTGCAAAAATGGGTGGTACCTGGTGACTCTATCGCTCGAAATGGAACAAAAGGTCATCATTTTATAGTTGTTTGAGCTTATTATCTTATTACGAGGAAACCTATTACTGTACTATGCTGGTTGACTGAACCGACTACTATCTTTCTAACTCACTGTAGAACCCATTTTACGAATACTTTATTCCGGACCCATATGCCGCGCTCATGCTCAACTAAAGCTACTTGGTTTTAGGCTGATTTGCTGCTCTTTTTAGGGTTTTGAGAGGAGTTTTGACAAAACTATTCATCATTTGAATCATATTACATATATTTAATTTGTGCTTACATATTTGGAGAAGTAAGTTTTTACTATTTAGCCGATAAAATGTTACTGGGCTGAAGACCATGACTAATCTCAGCTTTATAGACATTAATAAACTGATTATTCAAAAAAATCTCTTAGAAGACAACCTTATTAAGTTCTTTCAAACAGGCAAATCCACTAAATCTATTATCTGGGTACAAGAAAATGAAATCCATAACAATTTATAACATTATCGCTATGGCAGCGTTTTGCTCCAGATGCTGAAAGCTTGGGCCCCATACATTTTCTAAGAGAACGACATGGTGGGAAATAACAAAGTATCGAAACTATTAACACCGTGACAAGGATTTCCACTTCAGCAAGTAGCACTGGACCGTTCTCACGCCTCCTCTTCTCTCAATCTTTTACAAGAATGCATCAGCACTTCTGGACGAACTCTATCGGAGATCTATCAATTAGAGAGGGCGATTTTTCGCATCGATGCTCCACACTAGAACGTTGAAGTCAAACTGTTGCTCTAAACTGGACGAGCACGTGAAGGACAAAAAAAGTTGACATGTCCTTATGATATATATGTAACAAACAACCTATTAGAGAAATCGTGACAGTTTTGATTCGCTCGAATGCTTTTGGATGGATGAAACATTTAACTGCCACTCATAGTTAATTGACATTGGTTTACTTTTAATTGATGATTTATTTAAGGCTTTACATTAAATTCTAATTAAACAATAGTCAGGATAGAAATTGTTTTTGAATTTAGAGAATCAAATGATACTTTTCCCACTTAACTCTATACCTACCTGTTGCTGTTTAATTTGAATCGAGTTTCATGTAAATAAAATAAATCTTGATTCTATAGTAATGGAAGAACATGTTTACCTAATGGTAGAAGTAAGTTATCCTATTATTATTTCAACGGGTTTTCTTTTACAAGTTTTGTCTATGGTTTTCTAGAGGAAAAAATATTGGAGTATTATCAAACTTTCGGTAATCGTAACTTATTGATAAGAAATAAGTATCAACAGCCACTGAACTCAAAAGTTTATGAGAAATAGGGATTCAGTTATCAATTCAAATTATGCTTACATTTACAAGTATTCATTATTTACAGAGATTTATTTGTCAGCAATTTGTAACCCGAATAACAAGTCCTTCTGGAATTTTTTTAGTCAATCTTTTGCCTTACGGATACGAATACGCGTGCTGAATAATTAATCCGGTCTTTGATAACAGTCCAATCTTACGATTGAATCTAATAGTTGTAAAGCCGTTTTTTGCATCATTGGAAAGCTTGTAATTTCTTTTATTTTTTTGTAAAGAATCTTAGTTTCTTTTTATAAGATAGTCAATTTTTACGGTTCTTGTTTACAAAATTGAGGTCGATAATCTAGTCTCAAATAACCAGAGCACGTTATAGTGTTAAAAATAAAGTTTCTTCTATCGATCAGATAGCATCTTATACATCATAAAAACGTATCAGAATTCAAAAAGTCAAAACATTTATATCCAGATCAACATTTTTTGACTAGTCTCGTCTGTTGTATTCATTGTTAGATGCACTGTCGGTAGTGATGCTGCGAGACTAGTCTTGGTCTTGCGGTCTTGGTCTTGGTCTTGCAAAATTGCAAGACCAAGACCGAGACCAAGACCGTCTATGCAAGACCAAGACCCAAGACCAAGACCAATACTGGGATGCAAGACCAATACCAAGACTAACCTGGTCTTGGTCTTGGTCTTGCTGCAAGACTTGCGAGACTTGCAAGACTCTCGCAGTTCCGAATAACAACAATAACTGTCCACTTCGAATACATACCGTCATATTTCCCTTTGCTCAATTCGTGAATCATAAAATTATCTTATTTGGATTATTAAGAATTCTAATTTAATTCTCATTTAAAATTAATTCCTACTAAATTACAATAACTTACTCGGGTAGAAATAAATCTAGATTAGGTAGATATATTACTCTAGCTATAATGTTAATAGTTAAGTTACTCTGTATTTGTTTAAGGCCAAACATATTGTTATAAAACGAAATGTTTTTAGAAACAATAAACGAATATGAATGAATATATATATATATATATATATATATATATATATATATATATATATGTGTGTATATATATATATATATATGAAGACTCTCGCAGTTCCGTAACCAAACAGCAAATTGGTAGGAAATATATTTTTTTGCTCGATGATTAGATAAGAATCGCTATCTTTAAACTCCTTTATTATCGATCTTTATTTTACAGATTCCAAAAATATTGAATTAAAAGTTGTTGGGTCAAGAGCAAGTTCATTTCACCCTTCTATAGGATTTCTTGATTTCAAAAAGTTCTGAAACACCCTATACAGTAATTTCAGCCCTTCTAGGATTTCCCGTAACGAACTCTTTTCAAAGAAACCCGACAGCTCGTAGCCAGGTGAAGGTAGACTACACGGTTTTTTATTTTTATTATTTTTTCTATCACGAAGAATGTTTTAAGCAAACGTAACGAATCATCTATAAATCTGATATTTTCTTATGATTTTTATTTTATTTTGAAAAATTAACTAACTAAACTGATATATTCACACGACTAATGTTTGAAATAGATACCTAATTTTATAAATGCGCGTATTAACAAATCTCTACGTATTTTTTATTTTCATTATTTTTTTGGGAAAAGCTTTATACACAAGTTGAAGTTAGTTTTATAAACCAGAAATACTTTTAATCGCTTTCACTAATGGCCACTCTGAGATATTTTTTCTATTTTTTTCAAGAAAATGTTACAAAACCATTGTAGATTTATGAAACAGAAGCATGATGCACAAATATAAAGCAGGGAAACCATTATACCTATATGAAAATATGACTAGAAAGTAGTAAAATCAGTGCTCTGGTGCGACGGAAGATACCAAGAAAGCACAAGCAGACTAAGTAGCGCTAGTAAGATACGATTCTCATGTGTGAATGGTGAAATATATTTCTTAAACCTTATTAATTAATTTCACATCTCCCTTGCTCTAATTTAATTCTTTGGTAACATTAACATACCAGGCGTGTTTGTTCTGGACAATCTCTTTATACGGTCGATATGAATCTATTTCGAATGATCGAATCTTATAAGATTATCAATTATATACTTCCGATCCACATTGCAGGGTTCTTCTTCATATGAATTACGTAATTACGGTTTAGAATCGCGCAAACTTTTCACACTTATATTAAGATCAAAATTTTTGCAAGAGTCTTGCGAAGTCTTGCAAGTCTTGCAGCAAGACCAAGACCAATACCAAGACCATATATGCAAGACCAAGACCCAAGACCAAGACTAAGGATTTGATGCAAGACCAAGACCAATACCAAGGGTGCAAGACCAAGACCAATACCAAGACCATATCGGTCTTGGTCTTGGTCTTGCTTTGCGAATCACTAACTGTCGGGCGCTTATTTCCCAGATTTACCTCTCGATGTCATTGGTGTCTTTTGTCATTTTTTGTGGTGCTCATTTTGTCTATCTAGAAAACCCAATCAAAATCTACACCGAATTATTTCTGTTCAGGATCTTTGACAATAATACATTTGAAAATATTTGTATGAATTGGAACACTTTCAAGAATAGCTTAGTATTTTTTCTAAATCTCTTACAAGGTATGAATGTTTTGAGGTTGAAGGTAGATTATTTATTTTTTTTAGGATTATAACATTCATTCACCTTCCTTTATTTCATTGAATGATGTTCCTAAAAGTGACAAATATTTTTTTGCAACATTTAGCTTCAGATATTGCAACTGAAGTAAATTTCACCACACCATGTACATTTTTTTTAGCAAGCATTCTGCAACACTTGCGTTTAGCAGATAAATACAATGTCGTTTTTCAACGAGAAGCTTTTTTTGAACAGGCATGTAAAGTAGTAGATGGTGCATACTCCATTTTATTATCAACATACAAACACATTCCAGGATCGTACATCATCCAATATTCAGTGGTCAAACTCGAATACAACTTGATAAGGTAGCTGCCAATTTATTATATTTGATCCTCTGGATGGTGTTTCGTCCCTGTCGAGCTCTTATTTATTGGCAGTGTGTTTCTCTTTACCTACTCTATACGATAGTAGTTTGACTATGGAAAGCAACCAGTCACCATGTTGTTACTTTTCTAAAAGTTTCAATGCATTATTCTCATACGTATAAGTATGTTGCACTGTTCTATTTACCCTATAACGATTTTCTCTTACCAGGTATGGAGTAAAATACAACAAATGCAGCGTGTGGGTCAGGAGGATTATTTATGACAGCGACAAATGTTGTTACAGCCTTGTGCCAACTTTTTATAATTTTAATTTATTAGGCGATGCTGTAATAATTGTGGTTGCATGTGTTACAAGTTGACAGAATTAGTGCTGCGTTTGGGAAATAAAATGATACAATATCAGCTCATTTATTCCACAATACTGCAGCAATTTTGTTTTTTATAATCTTTTTAAAAATACATTTATGAATATAAAACATATCAATCAATTTTCTCTAGCTATGCCTCAATCCTTTGATTGTCTTACACTGAGGAAAATAATATTCCATAACTTGTTCGATCGAGTGATAGCTTAATGCGAAATGATAGGCTCTCATTAAGCAAAATATATGATCTCATAAATAATTGAAAAATATACATATTCATCAGAAACACCATGTTCATTTGTTCACAGCTACACTATTCGAGATAATTACTTCTTTCTACTATAGAGAACAGAAAAGAAATAATGTACTTAGGCTGAAATCAAGTAAACTAATGACAGTAATCTTTAGTATTTGACCTTCAATGTAATAAATTAAAGGTTTACGCCAAACCAGATCTCTGAGTGATTATAAGTCATGCAACTCTAGATGGTCATCTGATGTGTAAATAAAAATAGAAGAATCTTGCCCATATGTATGACGTATTTATTTTTCTTCTTTAAATGCGTATCGGATTTGCCTGCTGGTGATCTGTGTCGGCTGCTGCTGTAAACAAAGAGGCCTACATAAGCATTCAGATTTTTCAGCCACGATATCCCCCTTCTTCTATCAGTTGTGAAAGATCAGTCTAAATTTACTAACACGTCGGCATTTGGGTTTATGATCCGCCCTCCGACAAATAAAACACTCCTTCTTCGTGATAACCGTCCGTATGTCCAAGACTCGTTATACTTGTATGCACTTTTTCACTTTGCTCAAACATGCATCCTCGTTTAAATAAGTAAATATACTTTGTTTCATGAATGATGGCAATTGCGTTCAATCATTCAAGAGCTACGTACATCACGCTGTACGTCTCATCGCATCTCATTATCATGAAATTCTCTACTACGTTTATCGATCTAAGCTACGATATCAGTATTTCAAGCTTGTCTACTTCAATACAATATGCCCGAAGACAACGCAATCTTTATTTCATAGGCGTCACAAATCCGATCTGACATTTCAGATAATAATAATAATAATAATAATCTTTATTCAGGTTAACATACAAATCTTGATTAAAAAAATAGTAGGCTAATAGATTGTCTGACTTATAAAGTCCAACAAACTTCTACCGAGATGCAAATAGCATCTGTGTGTAGACCAGAACTCAATAATGTATTAAAATCTACAAACTTAACATAATCTAAATATACATATTAGTATACTATAAATAAACAAATAATAAAATTAAAATGCAACAGAACTATAAATACAACTAAAAATGTAAAGAAAGACACATGATATAGGAAATATTAAATATTAAAACAGATTTTTTAAGTAATATAACAATATCTATGTATATTATAACTTCAAATTATTTAAAATCCAACTCTTAATTTGAAGTTTAATACGCCCTCTAGAAAAGTTTATTTTTTTTAGATTGTTATCTAATCTATTGTAGACAAGTTTGGATCGATATAAACTAGTTTTTTGGCCAATATTTAATTTAGTTTTACTTACTGTAAGCGATTTATGTCTAGAAAATAAACATGCTTCAGCAATAGTATACTCTTCCCGTAGAATTACAATAATTATTTATTAGTGCTTCCAAAATATATTTTTGATTGATATTTAGCAATCGTGTCTCACTAAAAAGGTTGTGTTGTTTACCAGACGTTAAAATTTTGAATACAAATTCTACCAAAAGCGCAAATTTATTTTCATTCATATTAGAATGTTATTTCATTCTGAAATACAATATCTGGCTAAGAACTGCTTATTTAGGTGTGAGAAAACATGGAAATCTTTGCCAGTTTGAGTGAATGAGGAAATCATGTGCTAATTGTAGACTCTCTTTAGGTACAGGTTCTTAAATTGATCAATGTATACCTATAGATTCTGAAATAAAATGTGTTTTGTGTACTTACTGAGTTTTTCATTTGTTATAAATATATTAATAATTTTTAAGGAGAAGGGTTAATCTATAGGTTTTAATAAGTAGATATGGACGTACCAAAACTCGTTCCCAGAAATAAAATGAAATAATTAGTTAATCTCTTACCTGAAAAATTATTCCTAAACTCGTCCCCAAGAAGAGTAGGTCCTCAAAAATAGATCCTTGAATTCGTCCCCGACTTAATCGCAGTATGAATCACCCATCCCATATAGCTACTTACTTGCCTTACAGCAGCGATTCGAACATCGCCAACATATTTCACTTTTTTAAAATTTGTGTTTGGTAAATTTTACAGTCTACAATTAGCACATGATTTCCTTGTTCACTTAAACTGGCAAAGCTTTCCATATTTTCTCACACCTAAATAAGCAATTCTAAGCCAGGAATAGTATTTCTGAATAAAAAAAAACATTCTAATATGAATGAAAAGAAATTTACGCTTTTGGGGGAATTTGTAATTCATAGGCAATTACTATTTATATTTCCAAGAAAGTATAAATCTCTTAATCTTCTGTCCGGGGACCAATTCTGGTAGGCAATTAAAGGACCGTAATTAGTACGGGGACGAATTATGATAGTAGAAATTAGGCACAACCTGCTCGGGGACGAATTCAGGGCCGCCGGTAGCTTTATGGATGATCCATACTGCTATTAAGTCGTGGACGAATTCAAGGATCTATTTTTGAGGACCTACTCTTCTTGGGCATAAATTTAGGGATACTTTTTCAGGTAAGGGATTAACTAATTACTTCATTTTATTTCTGGGGACGAGATTTGGTACGTCCGGTCAACCAGACATTAAAAAACCTACCCTTACACTGTTCAAGCGCGTATAAATTATTTCGGTATCATCAGAATATCTAATGTTATTGATGCAGAAGTTCCAAGCCCTTTGGAGCATTTGTAAACAAATCCACGGTTCTCTCGTCTCCAGTCATTGACGAAAGCCAAATTACGTATAAATATTAATATAAATGTATGATTTCTGGTAAGTTTTGGGTAGAGCACCAGCCGAATAAATTTTATTTCAGCCATTATTTGGCCTATTTTTATGGCTTGATAGGATGATATTTCTCTAGATGGTCTCTTTTGCATATCACAGATAGATATGTTTTTCTTTTAGTCATTTTTCTTTCGCGCGTATTTTGGACTTTAGCCATCAACTTCATTGAATTCAAATTTAGATGTTGGCATCATTTTGTCGTCTGGGTTGACTGAATTAATTTATATTTTTATTCATGTTATAAGAATTCATTAAGTTTGACTCCATCAAATTTGATTTTAATTTCAGTTTTCTTGCTTCAAGAAATTATTTTATATATTAAAACAAGGAGCTACCCAGAGTAAATTATATATTCTTTCTGCCGATGAAAATAATATATTTCGGAGGTTTATTGCAATAATATCAAATCCTAAATATAGGACTAACCTTTAAGCAAGCAGGCGATAATAATAATCTCAGATGCTTTATTCCAGACACGTTCCGTTGCATACAATCCTTTATAGTTTGCCAGCAAGTGTACAACAAAGTGTGTCTGGATAGTTAAGAATATACAGATCCACTTTAGAAATGTACACACAATCTTGTACTTGAATCGTATTCGCCCTTTGTTTGAAATAACGATGTATATTTTTTATTTTTACCTGACAACTATACAGCTTTTGCAAAGAATTATATTTAGAACATTTTCATATTCAAAGTTATTTGAAACAAGGGTGCCATGAATATCAAAAAATGTCCACAGCTTTCCTAAAGCACATAAAATAATAAGTGCATGATAACTAGGTTCATATTGGTTTATTTAAGCAAATAAATATATCCGGAGTGTTAGTTATTTTGAAATAAAAGATTTTTTAAGCAGAAATGCTTATTGAACGTTTCCAGAACGAAAAAAGCACATTTTAGAAACTTTTTTTTTCTATATGTTTTTTTGTAGTAATTACACAGGTATCATGTTAATAAACACTGAATAAACACAGAAGAAATATCTTAGACGAGAATCGGAGAACTCCAATTTGGATTTAGATAAGATAATCTACTTCAGATCAAATCTTTGTATTACATCAAATAATGGAGAGATGCAATGAACATTTCATCGACCTCCACACACTCTTCATAGATTTCAAACCAGCTTTTGACAAAATCAAGAGATAGAAGAAGCACTGTAAGACCTAGAAGTGCAAATCGACAAAACACTGATTCGCGGAGTAGAGACATATGGCGGTAAAACATGGACACTAACAAAGACTGATAGAGAACGATTGAGAAAATTCGAATGAAAGGTTTTCAGGAAGATATATGGAAAAGTGAAAGTGAAGAATGAATGGCGAATCCAATAGAACTCTGAAATAAACTACGTCCTGCAAAGCCAAGACTTTGTTCGTTTCATCAAAGTAAGCAGAACCCAGTTGTTTTGTACACATTCAAATGAAAGGACGAGTCTCGAATGACTAAAATAGCGGTGAATACAGCACGAGAAGAAAATGAGATGGATGGACAATGTCATGAATAATTTCCAAATTATAGAAGTTATGTGATGTGGTTCAAAGTCAAAAGACAAGAAGCATCTTGTCTTTTGACTTAGAACGTCTATAGCAATAGAAGTCAATTATATAGGAATAGGAGGCCTAGGTGGGGGTTTCTGTAGTAGCGTTTGATAAGGTAAGTCTGTTTCTTGTCATCTCCAAATTGACTAAACCATTTCTGACCAAGGGTCTCTAAAAGATATACCATCAAAAATCATATTCATTCCATATTTATGTTATATCACCATCTCAAATCAAAAATGAAACTTTACAATCTGACCCGTGTTGCACAAATGAACTGGGTATCTTCAGTATCGACGACATATTACTACCTAATTTCGTGTTAAAATACATTATGTAAAGTTGTCAAGCTCCTTCAGAGCCACGTATCAGGAGGTGGAACTCGGACTTAGAAAAATGGTCCTTCAAACTACCATCTATAGTTGGTGCGGTAAAACTCAACGAACTGAAAATTGCGATCATTTTATGCGATGTCTCTAAAACGTAAGTTATTTGTTTCTGATATTGTTATGTACCTACTATCGAATTATTAGAGTAGAGTATCTCATTAGGTTCCCAACTTTACCACTCAACAATCACTATTTTCAATGGAAATTTATACATGCTTTGAGAAGCTCTGGGAAAAGTAGGGTTTCCCGACTTGCAGAAATCATCTTCTAGTACATGGTCGAATGATTTTTTGGTAAGTGGTTATTATAAACAAATTAACAAGGAGTGAGAAGAATGGATTATGGATTATTTTAAGTATATTAAAATTTAATTTATTATGACCTTATATCAAGTATCATTCAATACAGTTATATAATTTTCTTATAGATAGTTTGATAATATATATTCAGACTAGGCTAATGTTCAAAAAAGGGTTGATAATGCCCAGATGTGGTACAAAATTCAAAAATAATTTGAACTTTAAATGATATTAGTTAATATAAACGACACGTTGAATTTTGTGCAGCACTTGCAAATGTATTTTTCAAGGTTTATTTCCCATCATGTCAGTTTTTTTAATATTACAAGAGGTTCAAGCAAAATAATATTTTGGCGTGATTACGCGATATCTACATTAAAGTATCAGTTTGTTGTGGTCCTAAAATGTATCTCTCTTTTTAAGAAGTAATGGACTTTGCTTTTGAGGATAAAGGAAGCTGCCCTAAAAGGATACGTTCATAATCGAAACCCCAAAGAAAGGGAATCACCCGGGTCTGTCAAATGAAATACAAAGAAAAGTTAAAAAAGTTACAAAGAGTTCACAGGATTTCTAAGAAAAGCATGTCCACCGGTGATCTTTTTTTATAAACATGCATGGTTACTGGGCTACTTCGTAACAACAAGTCCTTGTTGAAATGATGCAAAGATTACGTAATTGATTTATACCTTTTATCAAAAATTTCAGGCCTTAAATACCTGCCTACATAGATACTACACCTTTTTCAATTGTATTTCAGAAGTCGTCAACTGTGATTCAGAATAGTTAATTGTATTTTAGAAAGCATCACATGTATTTTGGATTAGTCAATTGAAATCCAGAACTATACAGATGAATTTCAGATAGGTCAATTGAAATTCAGAATTTGTCAAATGTATTTCATATTCAATCGACAATACCTATCTGTTATTTAATTTGCCCTAACCCCGTAGCCTCGATTTTAAACTACAGGCACATATAGCTTGCCTGGTTGGGCTCACTAACTGCTACTCTGAGTTATATCAAAACCTAGTATGGAAATTAATATTTGTTTCGATACGTAAGCAGTATAGAAAATATTCAAAAACTATCAAAATTAAAATTGAGAATGCATGGAAATCAAACAATGTAACTCTCAGAAGGAGCATAAGAAAAAGAGATCTTAAATTCACCAAATTCATTCATTCTGGTTCTAGAAAATCCCTATAATTTAAGATTGTTCGAAAGGCAAAATAGACAGAAAGAATTACTTTCTGAAGCTATACAGATTGGATCAGAAATGGATGTATCAAAAACAATGTTCATTACAAATAATCTCATAGATGGGATTACCATAAACATATAAAATCAACAACGTACAGGTACAAAAACTAACTCTTGAGCATGAGATAACGCTTGGAAAGTAAATTAAAAACTAGAGCAAAATATTCGAGTGTACGAATGAGATGGTCAGCATATATGTAATATGCAAGTCATATTTTAATCCAAACAAGCTAAAAGCGCATAAGAGAGCAATCGAAATAACCAAGATAAACCAGAGCAACGGGAAATATATCTATAAAGATTCCCTTTACAAAGAGACACATCAGACAACTTCTTTAACGTACAATTATCTTTCTAGTTGGTACATGAGAGTCGTATCTGGGAACAGTCTGATAATTATCTTTCAAGATACCTACTATTTGAAATGGTCACATCATTTATTATTCATAGAGTTACTACCCTTGACCAATGGTTGTTACCGGGGTTGATACTATACTCTCCCGGATTTCCTTGTTATTCGACTGGCGAGATGTCGCCCCTCGACTGTTGATGGAACCACAGTATTAGTTCGGCCATAGCATAATCATATTCCACAAATTACAAATTTAATTATACAAATACGGCAGCCTCAGATCCTAATACCGCTTAAGTAATTATTAGTGAATAAATAATTCGGGCTCCTAAATTTTGGGATCGAGTGATATACATTTACATATTTCCAATTTATCAATTTGAATGTTATTTTATTACTACTGCCTATGTTAATAAAAAAAAAGGCACTTGAGGTAGATTTTTCAAGAATCTTTTCCCAATGTGACGTGGATTCTAGAGTATTATCATATTGAACGAGTAATAATAATAATAATAGTATTAAATAGAGAGTTATCTTGAAAATAGGGCTAAGGATTTCGATAAAAAATATTATTGCCGGATATTTTGGATCGTTAATTTTTATTTGTAATTGTCCTTTGGAAAATAATGGCTTTCTAAAAATATTGATTACTAATGTCGAGTGATTCAATTAAAACTCATTAGGACTGTGCCATGTAAATATGGAAACATGTTTTCACTTGTATTCACTTGAATCGGTTGAAACTGCATATTGCAATATCACTTGTCACTTTTTGTAGCAGAAATATTTTATTGATCAATATTAGAACTTGAAACTTGAACTAATATAGATAATGACAATAGCAAATACTTAAACTGTCTATACTTATGTCCAAATATTTTAGGATTTAATTCTGCATACCTTAATATTATAGCATTTGAAAATTACTAAAGCTAATTGATAACTCCCTGGCTGTTGATCAATTCTCAGTTTCAGTGCGTTTGAATTATTTGGTAATTCCTGTTTCAAAAGCTCCTAAACAGCGATAAGATGCCGCAGATATATACTAAGCTTGTTTAAATATTTTGCAACAACGTGAATTTAAATTGAATTTGTGTTATTGAATTATTTTCAGTTCATTACCTAACAGTTTAAATTAAAGCGGATAATCTATTGCCTGGTCTTTCAGATAAATTAGAATATTTACAAAATCGTTTTAAAAATGAATAGTTTCAGCTTGGAGATGAATCAAAAATTTCTTCCGATCACTGTATAGCAATCATTCACAAAATATCAGAAAACACTTACCTCCAACACAATATGCAGCAATGAAATATTGTCAATTACACGACAGACAAAATTATAGAAATAATCAAAATTATTACCTATTTTTTTTATGCGGAATTCATAAGAAATTGAATCTTTATATCAATTCCTATTTGACTTCAGCAAGAACATGCAGAGTCATGGTTTTCGCAATAGTCGGTATAATCACATGAATTCTTATAGAATTGAATAAAAACAAATCCATTGATACCATGGTACAATCCTCATTCTTGATTGGGCAGACTGCAATTGCGCGTAGCGGTCAGGGTTCTCAAGCGGCTGTCCCAATCCCATCATCCAATTGCGCGCACGTCTTTAAAAAGGTATACTGTAATTGCGCGCAAAGTTATGATGAAAAACCTAAATATTATTTAATAATGATTTTAATTTATATTTATTGTATTATATAATTTACTATATTTAATTTGAATATGCCTTATAACATATAGTTTTGACCAAATATATTCTGGATATTTCTTTATTTTTAAATTTACCTATCAAATTTGTAACATATTTTAATTTTCATTCATAATTGATATTTTTATAATTTTTTTGTAAATGTACGCTATTCAATTGCACATTTTTCAATTCATTCAAAAATGCAAAAATATTAGGATGCGAAGAATAAAAAAATAAATAAAATGGCTATGAAAAAATTCACAAGCGTGGTCCGTTCTCGGCTTCGGCTACATGAAGCCCAGATCTCTAGAGAAAATCTCGCAGATTCAGAAATTTAATTGTCCGTTAAAAAATTGCAGGACATTATACGTGCATCGTTGGAGGCTTCGGCAATCAATTTTTCAATGAAGCATTCCGAAACATCAGCCCTGTCTAACTTTATAAGGCCAAAAGACCTACGTAACCATTTCCTCAACTCACTGTCCTTGTCAGAATACTCTCTTTTGAGTCCAATTTTCTGTATTTTCCTCAGCCAAGCATGGCTGATGTGGAATCTGCAGTCAGTTATCTTTAGCTGAGGCCATATGTTTCAGCTTGCTTGTGAATCACTTCTTCGAAATCACACACAATTTCACTTGGATTAATTGTTAGATTTTGGATATAACAATCAGATATTACAGATCTGAATGCTTCCTCATAAGCTTCTGACTTTTTATTTTTTATAAGTGCAAAAACTAACGGCACATAATATCCATTACAAACCGCGTGAATAACTGCGTGAAGAATTTTGTGCAGTAGTTGAAAAACTTTGTTCCACTACACAAAAAAATTTTTCACAGCTGAATATAACTATACCCGTCTGTTTATTCAACGAAAGCAGGAAGTTTTCATTTATAGAAGTTTTAATTTCAGTTGTAGGCAAAGCATCGAAAACATGGTCCAAATTTTTGGGAAGCGCTGGAAGCAATTTTCTTCGAGGTTGGTGAATGCCGTAAATCCTTCCGTTGTGCGCAATCACAAGATCCATCTTAAGGGCAAATTTCAGTACCCCAGGAGGCATTTGAATTAGACCTCTGCGCGCAATCACAATATACCGCCTTGATTGTCATCCTTTTCTACTTGGATTCACGAAATGATTTAGAGAAGGTTAGTATATATCTAACATGTTTTCTCAATAATTCATTTTTGAGCATTTGACAGTATTTACCCGAGTTAAATTTTGTACTCCAGATAATAAAACTCCAAAGGCACAAATTCTGTCTAAGCTACGATGCTCAGTTTAATGCACACTTGGTGATTTGCCTTCGTTTTCAATTCAACGAGAATAGCCAACCAAATTCAAAGTCTCATAAATCATATACAAATAAAACATATGTTATTAATTATAAATAGAGTAAATTTTTCGAAAATATAGCATCAACTGCTGTTCCTAATTTTTTCCCAAGATAGATAAGCAATGGCAAGGTCTCATTTAATGCATAACTCACGTTACTATCGAAGATCAACAGCATTTTGTCATCACCCTTACCAAGAGTAGCAGCACCTTTATGACACATTAGGAATAAAACTGGGTTTAATATTGAGTAGATATCTGAACTTTTGCCTTCGGGTTAGGTTCTAGAGGACAAAGCAGTGCTCATCAACCAAACTTACCATTTAAATAACTGTGTTGGTGTCTTGTTGATCAACTAATTTGAGGAAGTGGATACTGTATAAGTATGGGGCCCATTAAAATGAGAGGTAATTGTATAGTACAGTAGATACAGTAAACTAATTGTCGGCTAGGATGTCAAGTATTCAAATGAATCAAATGTAGAATCGTTCCCCTTTCATTTCTTTCAAACAACAGAATAACCAGGTGCCACGAACTTTCGAATGCCTAGATGCCGTTTGTCTAGGTTTCGTGGTCAGTTTGAAAATATAAGACACTGCATCTGCTTCTAACTTGTCATGAGAGATCTTTTTGTCACTTCATTACATGTCAGAAATCAATCTTTGGACAAGAATGTTGGGATACTGTACAAATTGGGTCCAGTCTTTATCGTTGCTAACATAGGAAGATTCTGAAAACATGATGTGACACGATTTTGAACAATCATTTCGATACAGCCAAGCAAGTTCTACTTCATAAACAAACAGATTTATCGACACTACCTATATCAAAGAAAGAATGATGTTTGAAAAAGTGCTTCTCCATGCACTACATTTATTCCTATGTATGGTTACGGTTGATTATTGAATTCAGTTTGAAAGTAATTGTTCTATTTTTAAATAGCACTTTTATGAATTCGTTCAGACTATCCAACAAAATTTGAATCTAGGTATAAACATTAGTTGAAATAGTTCTGTTTCAGACTTGACAGCATTTTGAAAATAATGGCATTAAATATGAACTGAGATATTTAAATTTATCCATTATATAAGCCAGTGTGTTATACATACAAATGAAAAAAATACAAAATTATAATACCTGTTTGCAGGACTCGTACAAAATACAAAATTTAAATAGATAGGTATTTATAAAAACAAATCAATATATAATGTTATTCTATAAATAAATATTTATGGAAAAATAAAAACTATGTACATTTATCCCAAGTAATATTAACACAATAATAATAACCATACAATATTATTACTCATTCACAAATATATAAGCAACTGACAGTTCTTCTTCTACTTTTCCTAAAATGTCTAATATGTATTTCTTGACAAAGCCCTTCCTAGCGTTATTTCGAATATCTTTCTATTGGATGGACGTAAAATTAACTCTTTGATGGTTGAGTAAGGATTATGAGTTGATTCTGGTCAACACCAAGACCAAGGTAACGGTAAGATAAAGAGCAGTATATAGTATAATTATGACATTTCTTCTTCTTGCACTATCTATTACAATAATTTTTTCACTACTCCATCTAGAATTATTTCTGTTGCGTACAAGGTGGCAAAATTAGCGTTAAGGTACTGTCTCAGAAACATATCACTGAGACTTGCAGTAAAATATTTAATGACTAAAGCAGCCAAGAGAAAACCTTGGAAATTATTTTCAGATTTCAAACATGGCCGCCAGCGGGCGTAATAGCTATCTTGAATTAAAAAAGTATATTCTTCGAAATTTTACCAGTTTAAGATAACAAAAAAATACTTTTTAAAGCTGAGATAAATTCGAATCTTCTTTATAGTACCTACCGTTTTTCTCTATCTCTAAAAATGAACTGGCGGAGGGAGTTAAAATGTATTTGTAATTAAACATCAATGAAAACTATACAGATTAGTGCTTATTTAAGATTTTTCACCTTGGATTTACCGAAATGAAATGGTTTGAGAAATACGGAAAATCTTAATTATGATTTGCAAGAGGGTAGCTGCTGGGGCAGGGGTAAGGAAATTCGAAGCAAATGGGTTAAAATTGAGAAACTTATGAAAATTCAAAAAAATTATAACTAAATTTTCGTTCTGATTTGAAATTTTCAGAGAATGTGTATTTCTATTACAAGCTATTACAGCAAAGTCCATCCATCGTTTCTTCCATCTGTCAGCCGTTCGACTCGCATTTGGCCGCAGTTTTCTATTTGATGATAAAATGCTAATCACAATACATTTTATTATTTTGAGAAATTTCAGAATCTCTGTCCTAATATCGAAAAATGTCCAAACCTCTTAAAACAAAAAGTAAGCATTAATCTCATAATAGAAAACATTTGAAAACCATTAAAAAATGTAGACATTATTCTGTCTTTCCGTCAGTTGCACTCTGACTGGGAAAACGGCAAATGGTAGAGAAAACCTTCGAATTTTGCATGAACATAAAGCTGGTAGGACAGATAGGAAAGTACATCCAAGTTATCCACCATTAGTATTGCATATCCAACATTTAAGCCAGCCCGGAAAGACTTTAATGGAAATAAAAGAAAATCTCTCTAGCCCCATATTGTAGAACCGCCTTGTGAGGAATGGAACAGACGTTCCAGCTAACTACTTGCCGAAGGCAATGATCGAAATTGAATTCCCGATATGTACCGAGCTCCATTCTTGGCAGTTCCTTCCAGTGCTTCACCTATATTTAATTCTCGCGATTCGTAACCCTAAGGTATAAGCCAACAAAAATGTTTTATTGTCTTTTTTGAGGGTAAATAAGAGAACAACTCTTTCCGTTGGTGATAAATCGAGAAATATAAAGACAAATTACGCTTTCAGCTATGATTCGTCAATAGATCCAAGGCTTAGACTTAACAATTCAAGAGAATTTTCATTAAAATTATTTATTTTTGTTATACAGAAGATTTATATGCTTGGCAACTACTTATGTATCACATAATTCTCAGTGTGTACATAAGCCAAATAAGCAAGTGCCTTAAGTCGGAAACTACTCATTGTAAAGATTTGCTGGAAATTATGTTCAGGTTTCAAAGATGGCCGCTAGGGGGCATTATCGCTATCTTGAACTTGAACTGGCATGTTCCTCAAAATTTCACCAAATCAAGATAACAATAAAAATTTGCACTTTGCCAAATTAAGATAACAATAGAATTTCTGCTTTTGAAAGCCGAGATAAATTTGAGTACTTTAAGTTCATCTATTTTTTGCCTCTAAAAATAATGTAGTGGGAAGAGTTCATATATGTTTCTGAATAAGTATCTTTAACTTCAAAGTGGCTGCAAGGAACTTGTTGTCGATTAAAAGAGCTTTTCTTAGGTAATCAAACTCTCCTTACGCTACGTTCTTGGAATTAAGGGCAGAAATTGTAAAATTTACTGCTTATCCAATTTTTTATTATTATTAAGTATAAAATGATCGCTATATAAGAATGAGAATATGCAATGCTTGCTTTTGGTGTTACTTCAATTTCTATTTAAAAACTCAGAACCACGAGAAATATAACTACCGTATTGAATGAAAAATTAAAAAAACAAAATCCTTTATAAAAGACCATCCACAAATCGTTATCCTCAAACCTGATAAAACAAATAAAACTGTTATCATGGATAAGACCAAATATAACGAAAAAATTGAGAACCTACTATCAGACACCAATACATATATGCTTAAAACAGATCCAACAAACAAAATGCAAGACAAAAGCAATGACCTCTTAAAAAAATGGGAGAAAAGTAAATACTTAACCAAAACTGAAGCCTCTAATTTAATGATACACAATGCGCACCCTCCCTCCATATATGGGACCAAAATTGCATAAAAACAACATTCCATTACGTCCTATTATATCCTGTATACAATCAACATTTGAAGCGCTATCGAAATATTTAGCAAAAATACTCACTAACATTACTGGAAAAAACCCACAATACGTGAAAGATTCTTGGCATTTCCGAGACCTTATAAAAAATTACAACATTCCGAAAGACCACATCCTCATTTCATTAGATGTTATCTCACTATACAGAAATATTCCGATCACCCTAGCAAAGAAAATAATAACAAAAAAATTGGAACGAAATTCATCAACACACAACGCTACCTTTAGAGAAATTTTTCACCGCAATAGAATACACCCTTACATCCACATACGTCCACATATTTCACATATAATAACAATTTCTACAAACAAATCGAAGGATGTGCCATGGGTGCGTCTATCTCAAGTGTAGTTGCTCAAATAGTAATGGAAGATCTAGAAAGTTCAACAATTGCAAAATTGGATGTCAAAATACCATTTTTCCTCAGATATGTAGACGACTGCCTTTTATTACTCCCAAATAATAAATGCGATTACACCCTCGATATGTTCAACAGCTATCACCATAAACTCAAATTTACTATAGAAAAAGAAAACGACAATAAAATAAATTTCTTAGACCTCACACTGCACACTAACAACCATGTTATCAAAACGGAATGGTTTACAAAAGAAACATGGTCAGGTAGATACCTAAATTTTAAATCAAATCATCCTTTCTCTCATTAAAACAGTTGTTATAGGACTTGCTGACAGATCCATCCGTTTATCAGAACATGAATTCCTCCTTACAGCAATAGAGAAAGCCAAAACAGCACTTTTGAGAAACAACTATCCTAAAAAACTAATAAACACAATTTTTAGAACGCAGATTGACAAATTTTATAATCATAATCATCACCAAAAAAAACCAAACAATGCAAAATACATAGCTGTGCCATACATCAAAGGTTTGTCAGAACAACTAGCACATGCAGTCGCACCATTCAATCTAAGAATTAGACACAAATGCTACAAATCTTTGGCTTCAAACTTTTCCAAATTAAAAGCAAAAATTCCAGACCACAAAAAAACCCACGTAATTTATCAAATCCCATGTAATGAACCAACATGTAATAAAGTCTACATAGGACAAACAAAACAATATCTGGAAAACCGAATAAAAAGTCACAAATACAGTCACAACGCACCCACAGCATTAAACAAACACAAACGTACCAGCAACCATGATTTTGATTATAACAACACCAAAATTTTAAGATCGGAATATAATAAAAGGAAAAGGGAAATCCTGGAAATGATTTATATCAAAAACACAACAAATTGTTTAAATGATAGAACAGAGATTACTAATTTAAATAAAATTTATTTTAATTTATTATAAAGTATATACTGATAAAAAAAGGAGGAAAAATATTAAATAAGAGCTCTAAAATTCAACACATTGCCACCTACTAGACAAAAGCGAAAGTAGAATAAAGAGCTTGATAGTTCTCACGTCAATAATATAAACAAATAGACAAAAATGTCTACATTGCCACCTGGCCACAGCTAAGATGATTATTTTGGTCTGATGGTATATTTAATTAAGGAAATTAGTTTTAAAGATAAATAAATATGATACATAGACAACCTGATGACATGCATGAGGTATTTTTTTTGAATTGTAATTCACTAGATAATAATTCATAGTAATTCTTGTATTTATGTTTTTAGATTTTTATTTGTTGTGCTATGTTTATACGTCTTATACAATTTTAAATATTTCTGATGAAGACGAGAAACCTCCCGTCGAAACGTCAATACAACCAGGAGTTTTTTTAATTCTAATTAAGTAGTCATTGAACTTCAACCCCAAGAATAATCCAACTAATGAGTAAAACAGGTTCAAGAAAATATACATAAATATATATATGTGTATATGTATATGTATATATAATGGTGGAAATATTTAAAAAGAAATGGTATCATTTTTGCTCAGGCGCCTTTTTCCTATAAATATAATATTATCTGCCACCGATAATACTTATAATGTAGCCTCATTTTAAAGAATCAAGCGCCAAAAAAATGTTTATAAGCAGCTTTTAAATAGGCTCTCATTTGAAACTTCGAGCTACTCAAGATTTTTGAGGAAATAGTAAAAAGTTGTACACCTCGATTTGTGTATTCACTTTAAATCATCATATTTCGAGAATTTCGAGGTGATATTAAAATGAGCACCCTGTCTAGTTAATATGGACCTAGGCATAAATTATGTAATTTTTATTAAAAATTTAAACCTTACACGTCCTTTATATTTTTTATGGGTCTTAGTTTTTAAATAGAAAATTAATTAACCTAAAAGCACCATTGCTGATTTTCATTTCAGTAATGATTAAATTCATAACTAATATACCTAGATATTTTACGTTACGTGCAAGATATAGAGAAGGCTATTTGGATATCATTTTGCTATTACATTGTGTCAAAAAACAAATATTCACAGATTCGATTTTTTTTTAATTCGGCAATGTCCGTGCTTATGTAAATAACGCCCTCTAGTAACAACATATCAAACTATAATCACATCGAGTAAGGTAGATTTCCCGGGCCGGATGTTGTCAATCAGCATCTGGGAGGAATGAAGTGCCAACCCGGCGCGTCTCCAGGTGGCGGATAGGAGGGGGCCTCTGGCCACGAATACCCTGCCGCGGACCAACTTCACCTTTCCCAGCTGTAGTGTCGTGGCTAAGGGAATTGCACTCAGGTACAACGATGCCAGGTGTGCGTTCGGACTAACCTCGAAACCACCCTGTCAAACCAACGCATCCTGGTCGTCTGTGGTCATGTCTCGCGGGCCAGTGATGCGGGGGGGGTCTTGGCTTAACCGCCCAGACCAAGAGGAAATAACCTCATCAAAAATTCTAAATCCAAGGCGGGAAACCAGGCCGATGGATGCATGGCCAGATAGAGGACTGGTCTCTACTGGTTTCGACCTTGGAACACAAGGGGGAACTCCATTGTATTAAACCTTACTCCTGCATGCGGGGCTCTGCAGGATTGGACCGATTTGTCCCCAGCTACTCGTGGGAACTGTATGGAAAAGACCCATCAACCCAAACTCACCGGAGGAGAGATGGAGAAAGCCTCCACCTCCTCATCCGGGCTCCCTGTAAAAAAGGGAAATACCAAACGGCAAAGAAATCGTCTGCCGTTCGACCTGCCGAAACTCGGACAGCCGGGCGGCAGAGACGATCCACTGAGAAAGGGTCGCAGTGGAGCAGGAGTGCGGAAGTGCCTGCGACTCCTCCATCAGGGACTTGCACCTGAGGAGGCCAGAAAACAGGCTCTTCAACACTCCACACCACCTACTGTCCCGAACCCGAAGGTAACACCGACGGGAAAAGGGACGGGAAAGAGAGGCGCGGAGCATATCACTCCTCCGGAACGGCCTCAGCCTAAAAAGCCGAAAACAGCTGCAGCAAAATCCGGGCATGCCACTGGATACGCTGCAGCTGCCAAGGCCGTAAAGGCTATTCGTGTGGGTATCATACCCAAGGATTACCCTAGAGTAATCCTTGAACCACAGCGGCTCTCAACACTGGTGGATACTCTAGGTGGACTGCGGTTCTCAGAATTCGGCGGACTGGCTCATTGGAGTAGTGCCGGCCTTGAGGTCTTGGGAAGGACCCGAGTTAGTGGCGGTGGAGGAGAAAAACATCCCCAAACCCGTCACTGTAACGGTGTACTTCCCAAGAAGCTTTGAAATGGAGACGGAGAAGATCCTCCGACTCGTCGAAGTACAGAACACCTGGCTCAGTACCGGAGCCTGGAATGTTCTCAACTCCAAAAAGGGGGGAACCGGTACTGTCCTCACGATTGGGATCGATCACCAATCAGGAGAGGCCCTGAAGGCAGAAAGATGCTTCTTAAACTTTAGGTTTGGACGTCTGTCTGTCTCCTCGCAAGGAAGATTGGAGTATTGCTAAGAAGATATTCACAAGACAAAGGTTGGAATGGGCAGTCAACACCTTTCAACCTTATAAATCGCCGGGAGTAGATGGCATATTCCCAATACTCCTACAGAAAGGAATGGAGGAGATCCTTCCCCATCTCCTGAAGATTACAAGAAGCTGCCTAGCACGGGGCTTTATACCTAGCATATGGCAAAGAGCCAAAGTAATCTTCATACCGAAAATAGGGAAGAAAATGGGACTGATCCCCGATCTTTCCGACCTATCTGTGTAACATCGTTTCTACCGAAAACGATGGAGAAAGTAGTGGATAACTACATAAGAACAGAGATTCTGAAGGACAAACCTCTTCATAAATGTCAGCATGCATACAGGGCGGGGCGTTCAACAGAAACCGCGCTGTATCAGCTACCTGAGGTCATTCAGAGTTCTCTGAGCAATAAAGAAATCGCAATGTGTGCCTTCCTGGACATATCTGGGGCTTTTGACAACACCACACATGTGTCAATCAGGGAGGCACTCTCACGGCGAGGAGTGAACAAGACCGTTATCAAATGGATGTATGAGATGTTGAAGACGAGAATAGCTGAGGCCCAAGTAGGTGATCATACCACCTCTGTTAAAGCTACACCTCAAGGAGGAGTAATATCTCCCCTCCTATGGAGCTTAGTAGTAGACGAGTTACTCCACAAACTCACGGAGCTTGGCTTCACATGTATAGGCTATGCCGACGACATAGTCCTAAAAGTCCGAGGAAAATTCGCGAACACCCTATGTGAATTATTGCAGGAGGGCCTCAGAACTATTGAGCAATGGTGCTTGTCAGTGGGGCTTAGCATAAACCCATCCAAGACCACAATTATTCCATTTACTAGGAAAAGGAAACTTCCAGCTATGAAACCTCTCACTTTGAGTGGAGACATAATAAGCTGGAAGGCTGAAGTCAAATATCTGGGATTAACACTAGATAGCAAGCTTCTGTGGAACAAGCATATTGAGGCTACTGCTAGCAAAGCAATAAAGGCCTTAATGGCGTGCAGAAATGTGACTGGTAAGACTTGGGGATGTAACCCAAAGATACTGCGATGGATGTACGTCATGATTGTAAGACCGATAATATCATATGGGTCAATAGCCTGGTATGGCAAGGCAAGTCAGAGCAATACGAGGAAAACCCTCGATAGAATACAAAGACTAGCCTGTGTCTGTATCACTGGAGCCATGAGAACTTGCCCGACCAGGGCACTAGAGATCATCACAGATCTCACACAACCCAAGCTCTCAAAAAGAATACCATTAAATGGTACACTGATGGTTCTAAGACCACGACGGGGACAGGCGCTGGAGTTTTTGGGAATCGCACCAAATGCTCACTTGCGCTAGGCCGCTGCCTAAGCGTCTTTCAAGCAGAATTCTGATAGTCAAGCTGCAATTAAAGCACTGAACTCTCATACCATTGACTCTAAAATGGTATGGGAGTGCCGAAGGAAGCTCAATGAGCTAGGCAAGAACAACAGGGTCTACTTAGTCTGGGTTCCAGGCCACTCGGGAATCAAAGGCAACGAGGAGGCCAACACACTTGCCAGGAAAGGAGCACAAACTCCATTCACTGGCCCAGAACCCTTCTGTGGCACAGATAAAAGCACCTACAAGAAGGAGTTTCTGGAGAAGGATAAAACCGTAAGAGAAACACTCTTGCGGGATACCCCTGGATTGGATCATTCCAAAAAGTTTCTAAAAAACTTTGATACTGCAAGATCCAAAAGGTATTTGGATCTCAGCAAGAACAAGCTACACCTACTCACTGGATTTCTTACAGGACACTGTCGCCTCAAGAAGCATCTAATGAGATTAGGTCTAGCAGAGGATGACGAGTGCAGATTCTGCGGGGAAGAGGAGGAAACTCCGGATCACCTGGTGACGGAATGCCTCGCCATTGCTAGCCAACGCAAACAGAGCCTTGGACTAGCAACCTGCAGTAGTGAGGAAGTATCCTCCTTGAAGCCAACCCAGATACTGGAGTTCATTAGAACTCTGGAACTGGAAGGCGAGTTGTAGACCGCGTATAGGCGAGTGCAACTCAGGTGGGGGGCACAATAGACCTTATGGTCGCAGTGCAATGTAACCCCCTCTTAAATCTAAATCTAAATCTAAGGTAGATTTCATTACCCAAAAGAACAACACCCCGTTCGCTAAAATGCATTCAGGTACATGTAATGTTACATGTTTATTTACAAAAACATTTGAACTCCCTCCACCACTTCTTAAAGAGTGGGGAGATACACTCGATTTTATTAAATTTTTCCAGCAATCTCTTTTGACAACTTTGGTTATTGAGTTTTTTATCGCAACTCTTTAAAATGAGTAGTTTCCGAGATACAGCATTTTGTACGCATATTATATAACGCATTGGAATTTTTTTAATTGTTTTCAGGAATGAAGTTTCATAACACCGTGGCTTGCTGTGGGAGTTAACTAGCTGAAATAGTCATGCGTTACGCTCCCTCCATGCGACTCCCTCTTGCTGGCTGTCTCTCTTCATTTTTCTTCTACTCAGCCGGTTCTATAACTTTATTACTAGATCTCTCAATTACAATTTAAACAATATAATCAATTTCCACCAATATATTGTTTAAATATGACAATTGTTCTGGCACACTGTGCCTCTCTTAAATGTAAGTATTAACTAAATTCTTCTAAAAGGATACCCGCCTACTTGAATAATGAAGATGGTTAACATCAAACTTATTTACTAATATGATAAACCAATTAGGTAACCATTACATAAAACACAGTAAGGGACTGGACATACCATCGACAAAGATTAGAAACACCAAGATAGGACACCCGGTGGAATCCCTCTGATTTTTTAGCTCGGGTCCTGGTGACCTTCAGTGCCGTTTTTACAAAATACTGTTCTACCATGTTAAATTGAAATTGACGAGCTTTCTGTTTCCTTTGAATTATAAAATATCGTAATAAACATCTGAATTTGTCCTCGTATAAAGATACCTAAAAGGGTGAGTTTTTTTTGTAATATTAAGTACAAGGATTTCAGATAGCAGATACGAAAAAGTTTCAATTGGCAAGGAATGGTAGTTTTGTAAGCTATACTCAGAACCAGTAATTTTAGACGTCCCTAGCTCCGCAAAAACTAACTTTAAAAAAATATGGGAAATTTTACTCTAAATGAAATGATCTAAAATTTTTTCAGTCACAGCTGTCATTTTTGACATAATATGACATAAACCTGGGTTTTTTCAAATGGGAACTATATTAAATTTTATAGAATAGCATATGAGAGAATTATTCTTAGAGATATTCAGGCGTATTCATAATCCATTCTTAGTTCGCTACTGGCTAGTATCGTGTTAAAAGAGTTTGGTTACAGTACAGTAACAACTAATAATATTGTATTATTTTCACACTTTATTTACTTCAAACAATTTTTGTTCTAAAATAGAGTTTACCAATTTAGCGATATTGGAAAGTGCTACATAAGAAAAATGCTGTGAGATGTGCTGAGAATTATTTTGACAGACATTTTGACCGTCGTCAGCCATCATTGCTGTATGATAATTTAGGAACCTTCCTTGGGAACTCGAAAAACTCCCTTTTTTCTCATCAATATAAAAAACAAGATTTACAGTTTTTGTAGATACAGTACACACCTCCATTTTTCCGATTTTCAGGACATGATGTATCAGCTATAAGTAGATGTCACCAAAATCTCCAAAATCAATAAACATTACAAATTTTTCAGTACCTATTTGCGTATACATATCTCTATACAAGAAGTAGATTTTTCAATAATAAAAGTTGTAATGGGTATTGGGTATTATTCTAGGTATTTCAACTTTTTACATATCTTCAAATTCTTTTAAGTAGGATATAACTAATACGTTCACAATAGAATTTTTGCTTTCTTCCATATTTCAGATGAGCGATCTTGGGTCTATTAAATTTCAGGATATTTATAAATAGTAATGTTCAATATTTCTCTAATTGGGTAATCGAAAACTTCATTCTAACATATCATAACAAGCCTTTCTTCATACGAAATATTAAAATTATTTTTCAATGTAGTCTAGACCATGAAATAATGTTGTTGTATCATTCACGTCTGTCAAGTGTACCTAGTGTGTATATATACTGTTTGAAGTTCTTTTATTTGCATCAATGTTTGCGTAACCAGCCTGCAAGTGCTCGCTTTCTAAAATTCCAAGCACGCCCCTAAACGTGTCACGTGGCCGCCACACATGACTAATGTGCTCCCTGTATCAACGATGTAAATCATCTGGAACCTCTTGATCGAATCCACCACGCTCTCCTCCTGCAATCCTCTGCAAGTATTTATAGCTGATATACATCGGTTCACCTGCAGACTACAATTTAGAAAGGTAGTGGATTTATGTGCTTTTTGGGAAAAATCTCGTTGTCTTTTTTTATGTATTTTTGTTGTTGTCAGTAGATTGATGTTCTCCCTTTGCAGCCCTAATTTATTGTTTAAGTGGAGTATAACCGTCCATTAGTCCGGTGAAGAGGAATAGTATACGTATTGTGTGTTTCGTCCATCCGGTGGAAATATAGTGTTGAAACAAAGAGAGCCTCTCGTGCTATGACGTGTCAATTAATGTTTACTTTTCCCTCTGGCACTAAATAACATATTTCACCTTCTAAAAATGAAATGGATGGAGTATTTGAGTAGATATTATTAGCATGATGAAGGATTTTGACAATGATCACTGCTACAGATAATTAAAATTGTTATATATAACAGATAGCCAATCTAAATTTTCAACAAGTTAATGGTATAGAAACAGTATTCTGAGAAAAGGCAGATCAATACTAACTAAACTGTGCAGCTATTTGGCTAACTCAAAGCGCAATAAGATTTTAACTGTTGCCCTGTTTCATTTCAAGGGCACGTTCAAAGAGAGATCTGGTCTGGTCTATTATTGAGTTGACATTAATAGGTTTTGGAAAGTGTTTAATGATAAGAAAGTGTTTGGATCTATAAAATTATAACTAGTGTTTATTGTGAAAGTGAAAATAAGTCAAAAACGATGTAGTTTCAGCATAACTAATTCTGCAAGGAATACGTTTTACCGACAATGAGAGCCAAGCATAGATAATTACGTCAACTTCGCTAAATTAATAAAAAGGTGTACAACCATGATTTGGATGCTAGATGAAAAAAGTATAAATACATAAACTCTTCCGTAAGATCGATGCGACTCAAATATATGTACAAAATTTAGAAAAGTTACTGCATCAGAAATTAAGCACTTTTTATGCTGTATCCTTCACATTGATTGATTAGATTGCATACATGAACTCAATAAACTATTACTTAATATTATTATTATTATATTACAATAAAAATGGTTTTGTAGATTTGGAAGATCATTATCTATTTATTATCGAGCTATTTCTGAAAATATGTTATTTGTGTGTTTTTTATCTTATGTACGTCTGTTATCCTATTATAAATTTGTTATCTATCAAAATTATCACTATAATCTCCCTAGTGCTTGAATAATTTCTAAAAACGATTTCGAGGTGCAATTTCTTAAAAATTTCCCGAGGCGCCTGCCAACTGAAATTTTCTTTAAGATATTCGCAACTAAGAAAAAAATTACGGAGAAAAATTCAAACTCGCGGGAGATTCGGTATACGGAATACGATTTTTGAGTTTATAAATAAATATTTGTCCAAAATAATCTACGCTTGTTATTCAGGCATCTGATCATTAATTTCGCGACCGAAAAAGTTTTCAGAAAATTCAGGTTGTCGTCATAGCAACTTGTCAAAATCAAGGCAACTGATTGTTTTAAAACAACAGGTATAACATTTTAGTTATAATAACTCGAACTGACTCAGGAATTTAAAACTATAAGATCTTTTTTAGTATTTGTATCAGATTTGATTCTGGACTAGACTCGATCTCTATCTTCTATCTATATCAAGAATAACTGAAGGATTTGGCAGGAGTTGCATCTTGCCTTGTTTGGTTGTCAATACAGTGAGGTATTTGGAGACAATTTAATCACACCTCTTAGTCAAAAAGGGTTGAAGAGATCTTCCAATATGTCCAAAATCAGTATATGGATATTGGATATGCAAAGGAATGTTTCAGTGCAAAAAACTAAAAACTGGGGTTAGATAGTAAATTCTCGTATTGGAATAATCATAAATAGGCTGAACTACATCTGGCATGCCAATGCTGAGAGAAAAATAAGCTGTTCCACCTAAATACAAAAAATCTGTTGGGACCAACCACAGATCAATACCCAGTCACTGGTCATATGAGAAAGAGGGACTGAATGGAAAAATATTGTAAGCATATGTTGGATGAGCGACAAAGATTTCTTGAAATGTGAAGGTAAATTACTGACTTTGATATCCTTGATTAGTAAGATTAGACACATTTATAGGGATGCTAGGAATCATCTTTCGAAGCTTTTGAACCAAAAAAATGAGTTTGGTATAATTTTATTTAATAATTAACTCAATGACAACACAAAACACTTGTTGAAAAGTCCACTTGAAAGTTAAATATCACCAGGTATTATTGGAATTTATAGTTAGATTATCAATCTCAATATCGGGGAACATGCATTACACTATGTTTCTGTATTTATGGTAAAATTAACGTAACAGAATGTCGACTCAACTAATTAATATATCACTGTAATAATTGTTACATAATTATAATAGAGTGGCAATGGAAAAATAATTGGATGTAATGAAGATATAGCATATCCTGCTTGTTTGTGCTCGCATTATTGACACGACTTGAATTAGCTGCACAGAATTGTTTACCCATTAGCGATTCCAGTCAAGGGAGAGTACGTTGACCATATTTTCTGATGGAGATTATAATATAAACGACAAAATTTGTTACAAATATTGTGTGGCCAAAATATCAGCTCGCAATACAAATATACTCTAATGGACCTGACTCTGAGAAATGTTCGGTGAAGGTAGTTACTCTTTGAAGGTAAATTAATGTTAAAATAAGTATCCCAAAAACACATTTTTTTCATTATCGATTAGGAAGATGTACGGTGTTTCAAAGGGATGTCTGGTTTGAGTTTGTAAATATATAATTATTTACAAATAGAAAATGCCCGCGATTTCTTCCACGCATACTGTTTGTAGCGCTTGTCTCTTGTGTACGAAGTTAATCTGTCAATTTCGTCGCTATCATTTTTCCCCATTATCCGTACGAATTGTGAACTAATTTAATAATATTTGGTGTCAATGAAGAAAAATGAAGAAAATTGAACCAACGGAAAATGTACCAAAGATAAAGTTTTTAATCGAAGGTAGAGTAAGTAGGTACAGTCAAAATATGAAGAGAAAAACTATGATAATATTCTAAAGTAAAGAAGGACATAAATAAAATTTGACGTGTGAAAAATGTTTTGGCAATATGATATTATATTAGTGCATTTTGTTTGTATCATGGACATTCCTATTTTGTTATGTATGTTAATACACGCAAAAAAATAATATTTGGAAAAGTCTGAAGCCTCATAGCTTATTAATTTATATATAAATAATTGATATGTTTTAAAAATTTCAAAGTTTAAATTGTTTGTTGAGAACGATTCATGTCCTATATTTTGTTCTTTGGTTTATATCTTTGGGTGCATTGGTTAAATTTTTTGGAGCGAAATGAGTTTGTCACCAACCACCAAGACGAAGAACTGCTGCCACTGATGAGAGACAAATACATATATATATATATATATATATATATATATATATATATATATATATATATATATATATATATATATATATAGGATATTCTTGGTAAAATGACATTCATAATAAGCATGTTTCTTTAGGTTAGTTATCCTAGTGGTTTTTAAATAAACTTTCTTATTATTACCTACCTTCACTATATAACTACGATTGCCTTGGTCTAACTTTACTCTCTATACTTTATTAAATATTGTTGTTTTGAATCAGAGGCAGATTTTGTTTCCAAATGGAACTGCACCTAACTTTAAGTTCTCTTCAAGAGATAAATATTCATGATGTTTTCCAAGAATCAACAACATCACTTCCAAAGCAAGGATACCTGGCTGCCTCTACTGAGCATTCTACACTACAGTCAATGATCAAACCTCGTCTCTAATGAATTATCTTGCTGCAAAGACCTTCACAATGCCTTTATCATTTCTACTTCTATCATCAATTACCACCAATCAGCAATCCGGCTATATTGTAATCCTTTTTGGCTCTACACAAGCCAATTTACTACAGAGAGAGCTTAGTTACAACTGATTCACAATCTAGAGTCTGGAGCATTTCCTTCATCATCACATCATCAAAGTTTCAGCAATAATTTTTGTTTTCTACTGCTTTACAGTACCCTAATATCTGTATGATACTTTGAAGACTAACTTCCCTCTGTCTGGTTATCATTTATCTATATCATTAATGTCTAGAGAGCAATAGGGCTGGGCACTCACATAGGACATGCATCAGGGTTTTCTCACAGTTCTAATTATATCTTTCTTACCTTGATTATGTACTTTTTCAGATTTTAAATCGAAAACCCCTCAGGCTGACATGTTCTACCGCAGCCCTGAGCTGCCATCTGATTAGTCTCCGTCTCTGGTGTCCACCCACAAAGCTTTTGCCTTTCTGAATCCCTCGCTTCCTTGTCAGTTTTTAGTGATCCTGTAGTTATGTTCAGCCCCTCTTGAAAAGGCATTCCCAGTGGTAATAAATAGGACCATGTAGTTAGCTTCCAATGGTGAGCATTTCGGTCTGGAATGCAGTTTTATTTTCTTCCAGCTTAGGCAGAATTGATCCTGGGATCTTTTTTCGCAGAATGTTAATCCAACTTTGCCCTTATTTCTTAACGCATCTGTATACCAGATGTACCATCTCTTTCTGGGATGGGAATCTTTAGTTTCCCTCTAGAAATTTCAAGAGACAAGATTCTGTTCTGGGATCGTCCAGATGTCGTTTAGCACTACAGTTGGATCATCTACTGTGGACCGAAAAAGTGGCTTGGGCTTTCGGGCATTTAGCATTCAGATTTTACCTCTAGGATAGTTAATTTTCCAGTATTCCTCTTAGATAATTATTCCTTCAGTGGTTTGTCCCTAAATTTCTTGGTAAAGATTGCTACTGATTTCTCTCCTTGAACTTTCTTCGCACCATACGTTAATAAGAAAGAGAGAGAGAGAGAGATAAATGCTTTATTGTCGAAAAAATATAAATTTTGTAGACAAAGCAAAAATAAAAATCAAATCAAAATCAAACAATTCACAAACAAAACAAAGTCAAAACTAAAAATTAAATTGAAATTAAATAAATTTATTTATTATAAAACAAAAATATAAAATATGATACGTAGAGCATCTTGCATAAGTCTTCAGAGGACTTTTTCAAAGCCATCTCTGGTCAGGATAGCTAGATTATTAAAGTAGTTAATTCTTCAGAGCGTTAAGTTATCAAGGTGTATGTTAACACTCTAACTCGTGTTGTGTTCACTACTCACTTCACACGATTGTCAGATATGCGTCCATTTAAGTCTGCTTACGATTACATAATCACTTCTAATTTATTGGCTACTGTTGTGAGCAGGATTTGTTTTCGAAAATTAGAAAATTGAGACGAAAAATTAAAGAAGTAACGATAAATGGTAATGTTTGAAATGGAAATTGAGTTACAGCTGCAGTAAAGTCTGAATGTGTATTACAGCTGTTTTGAAATCTTTGAAAATGAATGTCTATTCAACGATTTTGATGACTTATACTATACTAAAACAGAGAAATGTGAAATAGTTTTGTTCTACAACTATCATCGACATTGTTAATATAAAATCTACTGGTCCACTTTTAAAGATGGTGCCAAGAGCCTTCTATCTACCTATATATGAACTACTTTAAAATTACCAGCACCACATTACAGTGAGATTTTCAGGTGCTACTATTATTATACGTGAAAATAAGCCAATATTTCCACTTGTGGTTGTTATATTATTTATCATTTTCTAATATAAAGTGCAACTCTTCTGGAAAGTGAAAACGTCGGGTATCACACCTATTATACTATATTTTTATGTTATATTAAACGGTTTACTTACATATTTTTTCTTCTGAATTCTCAAATGGATTATGTAATAAAAATATTTATACTCATCCTAGAGAGCCAGCGATGTTAGACGATTGCAAGGAAATACAACTCTTTTCACCATGTTAAACAAAAGATGGAGGGTCTATCATATCGTTCCGTCTGCTCCATACTTTTTGCTCGACGATATTATGTGGCTGGGGATCGGTTCTTCTGGCTCTGGGGACCGAAGTGCGGCTTGCGACTTCAAACAAGAAGTATATACTGAATAGAAGGTGGTGGTTGAGACGGTAGCGGAGGAAGAGGAGGTAACACGGAGCGATACGACATTTTCAAGATTTGCTCTAGAGCCCTTGAGAACACAAAATCCATATAACCGTCTTGTTACATGAGAAGTTCTATATAAAAGCCAGCATTTGGAAAAGTGATTCTTTTGGCAATTAAATTTAAATGAAAGTATGATATAAGACTGTGTCCAGAATTGGTGTTGGATGTACTGGTATTTCACAAATTATAAGAGTTAGAAGAACGGTCAATGGAGAAATTATTAGATAATTCTATTAGTAACTTGAAACCATTTTCATGGAACAATTAACACTGGTTTCATTGAATATTTTGAAAAAATTTAAGTCATGCGTCTTCGAAAGATTCTCTATCAAAAATGTTTTTTTCATATGACTTCCATATTGAATGGATTTTAAAAAGTCTTCTTCTCAAACTACTTCCCAACCGCTTTCAAAATTTCCACCAAAATAAAAATCGTCCGATCATATCGTGCGAGCATTAATTTTTTTCAGCGTACCTAGCCAAACGATAATGATCGTAACCAATTTCGACTTAGGATGAACCGTTTAGGCGGAGTAGGTATATAATGTTATAATATTTGATAAATCATTTGAGCATAATACTTTAGATAAGTTTCATCAAAATCGTTAGAGCTACTTTCACGCTAATCACATTTTTCGTCAATTGTCTAGTAATTACTGTGAGCAGGATGCCCAATCTATTTCACCGGAGTGCTGTATCAATACCCTACAAAACAAAAAAAGTAAAAGCTACAAATTGGTTCATGCATTCATACAGACAGACCAATAACTGAAAATATGATGTTTTAGTTTCAAGGACCCTAAGACGTAAACTTCTGTTGAAAACCGGACATCGAAAATATTACACTATTACAATACTTTCCATACATTACTACTTGTAGCTATAAAGATGTAGAAATGATTTTGTTGATTTTTCAGTGATATATAACAACAGTTGAATAAGATTAGCTTTTGAAGAAAAATTCATGAAAATACGATTTCGGAATAAACTTGGCAACCTGGATTCACAAAACAATAGAACTCAAGGTGATACTATTGTATTTATTTTCGAGGATTCAGAAGAGCAACATTTTTTTAAAGCATTCTCTCTCTTGGATTCCATCTCATTTGAGGGAACGAAGACGCTGATGTATTAGCCAAAATAGCTACTAAACAAGAACCAGATTTAAAGTATCATATTCCTTTTATCGATATTAAGGAACTTTTTATAAAAATGTACCATACCAACACTTTCGCTTTTCTAAAAGAACCAAGCAGAAAGACTGGCAAAGGATATTTCATATCATACTTCCAAGGTATTTCGAGACCATCGAAATGTTTCTCCCGATATGTTGTGGGTCACAATAGATAGATGTAGAGCAAATAATTGCTCTTTAGCATAATGACTTATCCGTGTTAACCTCACTGATTCACCTAGATGTCAATGTTGATATAAACAAGTGAAAATAAATGTGAAGCCTAACGAAAATATAAAGAATATTTTAAGGAAACCTAATATTCCATGTTGTCAGGCTCAATATATTTTTTCCAAAATACAAGCTGCAGTATGAAAACAAAGATTACACCTCCACAAAACTAATCGATATAATATATCTATAAATATTAAGTATAATTAAATTGTTATTTATGTTATTTATAGGTAGATAAGTTAAGATAAATATTGAGTTCTGGAATTGTAGAATCCGAATTCATTAGATTTAGCTGATTACTTTTTATGGGTGGTTATAATATCTTATGTCACATTCATATTTAAAAATAAGTGACATCAATACTTAATAATTGATTTGCACCTATATAAAAGCTAAGATCAAAATCAAATACGAAACATAATCTACAAACAAAACAAGCCATGTTGTTCAAAATTGATAAATAAGTTGACGTACCGATAAATAAAAAAAAAAATATTAATTCTATTAGCACTGGTAATATTGAACTTGTGCAGTTGTTGTTACATTGACAACTTTTGCCATCAATTTCAGAAGTACCAGATCAATAGAGTTAATATTTATGTATTCTGACAGACGATCCTATATGGAGGAGGTATACAATTCGACTGTTTTTTTTCGGTTTGTTTCCACGCTGTATATAGTAAAAGTACCCTGGTACTCCGTTATTGATGATTTTGTGAAGTTGGTGCCAAAACTTATCAATCTATCTGCAACTGCACAACTTCAAAAGTACCAGCACCAATAGAATTAATATTATATTGTATTTTTTAGTGCACCAACTAATAACGCCGGTCCAATTTTTTGTAAAAAATATTCATTTCACACTTTTGAGTGTAAAATTATTTGTCAAAATCATTCTTCGCTCATTAAAGAGATAATACAATGCTTATACTCATTCAGAGATTTCAAAACATCGCGGAAATAAACATTTTTCAGACTTTACCACTGCTGTAACTCGGAAACCTATGATTTTTTTTAAATGTCGTATTTAAACGTTGCCGGATGTAGTCTCTTCTCTAATTGAATCGTCTCAAATTTTCGATTTCCAAAACAAACCGCTCCCTTCAACCCTTTTGTTGGTAGTTTGAAATTTTTGAGGTTAATGTCGAATTTTATTAATGGGACAAGTCCCAATAGTCCTATATCAAATTAAGAAGGAATCATCAAAGTCGGAGCACGTTTATTATTTAAACGGCAGGAATATCTATAAAAAATATAAAAAAATCATGCAGACAACCAGCCCAATGGGCAACATGCAATATTTTTATTTTCGCTTCAATTTTAAAGAATTCCATGTAGAATAGACCATAAGTAGGTATATTAAAAAAATTAAATATTTAAACTTATTTCGCGCGAAAACGAAGCTACAGTTCCGATGACTTCACTCATGTCTGTCACTGTCACTCATATTTGTTCGTCGCTGGCTTTCATAAGTATTGCATTGCAATTTTTTATATAAGTACATAAAGAAATAGTCAAGTATTTAAAATTAATCCATTTTACAGTCATTTATCAACATCAGGAAGTCATAATAATGATACTAATGTTCTTTCTTCTTCTTGATTTTGTCCCTCTACTTCAGCAAAATTTCCAAATAAATTATCTTAACTTTCTCCAAAACTGAGAAAAAGTGGTTTCAAGCTGCAGAAAAGGATGACAATTATTTTCCAGAGACTGTTATTCATTGCTGTGAAGACAACTCTGATGTAAGTCTGCAAATATACTTCTTATGCTTGTACGCTTAGGATAGATAATCTAAGTTTGTACGCAAATAGGTATCTACCTACTTATTGAACTTGTTTGAGACATACCGTAATAGTTTAGTCACTTCCATTTCTACACTTGAAAATTCTGCACTTTCAACAAAAAAAACGTACAATCATATCAACACTAAATATTGGTAAATTCCTGGAGTGTGCTCTTATGAAGACAGCTTCCATTTTATTATAAAATACAATTAATTTCGTAACAAAATAATGTTTACCATCTCACAAGTATAACCCCAAACAAGTCGTCATCATAAATTATAAGGAGGAAATATGTGATAAACATGAGTGACGTCATCGAAGCTGTAGGTTCGTTTTCGCGCGATAATCGAAATAGGCATTTTAGAACCGCATTTTTGCAACTTTGATTTCTTAATACGTTTGTGGTCTATTCTAAAACTGAATTCTTTAATATGAAATCAAAAGACACCAAAAATAATTATATTGCATGTTGCCTATTATATATCTCCTCCGTTTGGTTCGACGGTCAAAAGCATGAGATGCTGCTTTTTTAAACAGACTTTAGTTTATATATGAGTAGGTATCATTGTATTGAATATTTGAAAGATTATTTATTGTATATACAGCGTCAAGCCTGTGCTCATTACGGCGTGGAGCAGTTAGAAATTTACCCGATAGTATTCAAGGAGCCAAGAAATGCTTGCAATAAATGCCTAGTTTATAAATTCGGCATATTGCAGAAACATTTCAAGAAGATAGTTCAGAATGTCAATAAAACTAACAAAAATAATTAATTCATGTTTAATCGATACATTTATTATGTGCTACACATCTGTTTCTTAATATTTCTTTGTAGCGCCTAGCTGACAATTTTGGTGTTCTTGTCCTATTGGAGCTGTTGAAGTCAACGTGGTAGAGACCAAATTTAATTCTGAAAAATATTTTTCTTTGGAGTAACCACTCTTTGACAGCATAGCTTCATATTCAAGAAAAATTCTTAGCCTCAGTCCTAATCTGGCAAACATATTATTCTAAAATTCTTTACACTAAACTAGTAGGTTCTTAATTAGAAATATACTAATTAGGTGCAGACATCACCATTCTAAACCAAACATAAGTAGAGAATTGATTGAAGCAAATATGTCATATTTGAACTAGTCAAAAGTTCTACCTACCTACCTAGTTCTTTTTGTTTGGAATGGTGATGTCATACTTAACTAGTCCATTGAACAGATAAGACTTTCTGTATAATACAGTTTTAATTTGGAGTAGTGGCTGCATGGTTTCATTGCGGATTATTACTCACTGCATCTATCAACAGAGCTCAAACTTTCATTATTTGATATATTTTTAAATTCGGTTTCCTTTATTTGTTACCATGCCAGCAGGTATATAAGCTAAGAAATAAACTCACGTATATCCATCCATCCATTCAAAATTGTCCATAAGTGACCAGGCAGTATAGCCTAAAACAGTCACATTATCTTTAACCATGGCATCTCTAACGTTACTGATGTGATTCTGAAAAGGAAAGATATATTGTTTTGATTGAAAAAGCGTTATAACTCTATCGTTAATTACTTCAAAATAGGCTACTCTGCGAGGATCGTTGAGCCCTCCGTGATCATTGTATCCATTTTCAGTAATTACAACTCCTGGATCGTTGTACTTGTCTTTGATATACTTCAGCAAGTGTCTAATTCCAGGAGGATAAATCTGCAATTATTACGTATAGGTTATATAATTTAATGAATCCTATGATGCTGAGAATTAGATATATCTTCACACAAATCGAATTTAAAAAAGTTTGTCAATTAACTTTTGTTGATCTCTCTGCAACTTAGAATTAGGCTGTATTAAATGTTTATAACACGAAATTTATATAAGCATTATTCTTACACCCCAGCCGTTGCCTTGCATCATCTCCCACGAATGATTAGCATTTAGAATGCAACTCATGTCTCCATATCTCGAAGGTTTATGTGGTACCACAGCAGGTTCAGGAGCAGCTGATATGAGGGCCGTGCTGTAGGTGTTGATACCGAAGAAGTCATGAGTTCCTTTTATATATTCTACCTCTTGGCGAGTAAACTCAGGAAGACGAGATTTTTTGAATCCTTCTGCTTTACTACGAGCAGCCACTCTCTTCTTCATAACGTCCGGGTAGTCGGATTTATATATTGGATTTGCAAACCATCCCAGCTAAGAACATATTTATTTCAATTAGGTTAGTTTTTGGGCAACTATAAATTAAAGAAGAATATTTTTTCCGAATTTACTTAATGAAAAATACAAAAATTGGTTATATACAATCTTCTTCATTAATATATGAATCCTGTTTTTTAAGTTTCTATTTCCATCGCTGTCAATTTTGATTATTTGACTGACTATAATTTCTTACCTCAAATTCAAATTGTCTCTCAACAGCCTTAATATTAGCTGGGGTATTTGTTTTTGGCATAAAGAAAGAAGTATCTAAGGTTATGGATATTTTACCTGAAAATTCATTTAAATTAAATCATTACGTCATTTTGAAAGTAGTGTTGTCAAGTCAAGGTTGAGAAGTAATTTATTTGTTAAGCTCGTATGTCTCATTTTGATGATTTTTTTAAGTGTAAAACTTCTTTTTTGTTTATAGCAAATGGAACAAAACTTGAATAGCAAACCTTTCTGTCTAGGTTTAAAATTTTGATTGTAGAGATGATACACTTTCGCATGTGCCTTAAGTAAGTTGTGGGCACATATATAATCTGAGATAGCCTCACTTTTCACCATGGGTGCTATGTTGCCACTACCATATCTGTAAATAGAACACCAAACTGTGGTGAGCTCTATAGGGCTCTCATCAGAGAAATGTATCTTAATAATTATTATTTCAAACTCACCCTATATAACAAATTTGCTTAGGTTCATTGAAAGTAATCCACCATTTCACGTCATCTCCAAATAATTTGAAGCAAAGTCTTGCATAGTCGACATATGCTTCTACTATTGATTCATTAAGAAATCCTCCGTGGTTCTCTAATGCCTGAGGTGTGTCCCAGTGGAAGAGCGATACAAATGGTATAATATTATTTGCCTTCAAAGCTTTTATTAATCTCTTATAATATTTAACACCTTCTTGATTAATATAATTTGTTGTACCTGCGAGAAAAATGGTGTATCTATTATTTCATTGAATGGAGCCTATTAATTACACAATTGAATTACTATACAGGATCCTCACGAATTAAGAAGATGATTGAATTTTATAAATCAAGACCTCTTCAACAGTCCAATTTGCAAACTGAAAAATTTCATTTCCTAAATATTAAAAAACAAGAAATACTCGTCGAAGAAACGTTGAAATTGTGCATATGAAAGTAATGCACGAAGATGATTGGATTGTTAGTAATATTTTATCTTTTCAAATTTTTCACTTTTGTTTTTTTGTTGTTTCCTTGACAACTATGTATTACATATCGACATTGAAACTCAGAAAGTCAAAGAGAAACGGTAAAAATATTTCACAAAATATATAAATCGCTATAATTCAGTACCTCAATAATAATTATTACAGTCTGGATTCTCAGTAAATGTCATCTATTTAAAATTTGTTCAAAATAGTGGTTTATAATGATAGTGAAAATATATTATATGACCATTACATGAGATAATATAGAAAACTTGATAAAGCAGTGCAAGGTTATAGACTGTATCCATAAAGAAATGCGACATCAAGGGAAACATTTTAACCACTCAAGCGTAGAAAATATCGTCTGATAAATACACACCATGAAATACACTTATTGGTAAGGTTTCTAAGCTTTCTTCAAAATGCATCGGCAAAGATTACGGGAGATGAAATCTTCTTAAACAACAAGAATAAAATGATTACATATTTAGAATTTTTCACAAATTCTATATTGAAGTTTCTAACCCTTCCGTTTAGAAACTATAATAAACGATGAATTATTATTGATCCTTATCACCATTTTATGAAAACATGAAAAATTATTTACCTACAAACAGTAGGATTTGTAATAGACGAAAACATTCATTTCTTGCAACAGATTGGATGCATCAAACTTTAGATCTCAAGTTCACAATAGTAATAATGAATGATGTGGAATTATTAAATATAAGATTATTGGCGTTATACTCATCGCGAGAAATACGAATAGCTACGTCAATTTGTTCACAAAGATTAGAAAAGAATTGCCTCATGCAACCTTACGAAATACCTAGTGAATAGTTTGCTAGATGGTTGTGCAACTGACGAAAAATAAGTTACAGTGACCCGAGATTCTACTTTTTTCTGATGATTTAAATTATTAACAATGTCTGAAAATTTGAACTTCATGGATACCTAATGAATTAAGGTATAAATATGAAAACGTAAAAATCAAATATGATGACCATAAGAAAAACAAAAGGTTTATGGTACATCTTTCAGAATAACGAAAATATATTTTTTCTAATAATTCCATCATCTTTGTCTTGGTGCATTGTGAATGGAAAATTCGCATTTTCGTCTCGGGGTATCAAATAAGAAAATAAATGAAAACTAAATCAACAATTCCCAGGAGTAGTTGAGATTTCTCCTCTTTGAAAATTGGAATATTAAAGAGGTTTCAATTAAGCAATTTTTCCCTAATCTAATCATCTTTCTATCTCTTAACTAACAATAATGTCCCTATGAAAAAGGAAAAGTCGGGACCCTGTATATATTTATGATATTTTTTTTTGTTTGGGATGCAGTCATTTAATAAATAAAATTATTTGAATTATGCCAAGCTTTTTCGAAAATGTTTTTACTCTTCATCAGGGCAAACTAAAAATCGTTACCAACTACCTTAACCACATAATAAATTAATAATTAAGCTAGGTACTTACATTCATGAATTTAGATGAAATTAACAACTAACCGGAAAGATTTCATAACCATCAATCAGAAATGATCTATATATATATAACTTGTCTCCACCGACAGTTCTATACCGAAGATTGATACGTATGAGTTCCAAATAAGGATTGATTATCAAATATGGCTCTTCACCCTACGATATACTGATGAGAGGCAACAATCTCAAAATCATGATATGTATCTGGGAGACTGATGCTATGTTTGGTAATCAATCTGATTGAGCAGTATAGTGGAAAAAATGCGTACAAACGAAATATGTAGACGATAAACCTTGTTCTTATTGCGACACCCTACGAAATGTAGGTTCAATTTACCAGCTAGGCATGAAATTATTATTCATGTATATATATATATATATATATATATATATATATATATATATAATTGTTATGGCAACGGCATATCTACAGTGGAAAGTGCCTAGATTCAAGATTTTAGATAATATCTTATAGGAATTATCATTGTGTTTGTAGCTATTTGAACAAGTCACACATTAAAATTAAAACTGAATATATTAAGGCAGATACAGTTTAAATAAAAGGAAAAAGTTGTTATTCAATTGACTGAGAAAAATATTTTTATTAGACGTAGAAACACATAATATTAATAAATATAAATCTGTGTAAAGACTAGAATATTTGAAATCATAGGCTTGCAGTCCAAATTATTGTCAAATTATGCCAATAATATTTTTTACTATTTTGTTAGGCATTCAGTTTTTTTTGTAAATTATATATAATCATATTTTCGCACAAGACGACATATATAACTAGAACATATTACAATTAAATATAATATAAAGCATCAATAATAAGTTCAGAAACGAGTCAATTTCTCTCACAAATTAACCTGAAATTTTTCAAATGTACATAATAGAAAAATATAAACATATATCATCGTCATCGTATTCTTTCACAATACGATACACAATATGAAATATCCTGAAAGGCATCAATTAATTCAAATGAAAATAATAATAATAATAAAATAAGATAAGCTGATTTCTCTCACAAATCAACCTGTTATAATATTCTTAACATAGTTGATGTTATTTAATTTATTATAAATAATGATCTAAAAATAGCACATGACACAGTATAAGGAAGGAATAAGAAGATTTTATAGTAATATATTTCACTATACGTTAAACATGAAATGAAAATCTAGAGATCTCAATTCCTAATATTAATTAATAAATTAAAAAATTAAAGTAGGTATCTTAATAATCCTTCATCAGTATAATCTATATACCTATATATCTTGAAAAAAATATTAAATTTATTATTATTATGATTATTAAGTATTGTGTCATCTGCTATTTTTATATCACTATTTATAATAGATTAAATATCAACAACTATGTTTACAATATTCTTACAGGTTGATTTGTAAGAGAAATCAGCTTATCTTGTCTTGTTATTATTATTTTCATTTGAATGAATTGATACTTTTCAGGAAGTTTCATATAGAGTATCGTATTGTGAGATAATACAATGACTATGATATGTTCATATTTTTTATCATGCAGGTACCTCTGCTATTTTCATAAATTTGTCAGGTTAATTTGTGAAAGAAACTGACTTGTTTGTAAAGTAATTTAATATTTAATTTTAAAGTTATGTATGTCGTATTTTGAGAGAATATGATTATATATAATTTACTATAAAATCTGAATGCCTAACAAAATAGTAAATGGTATTATTGACATAATAAAACATTAATTTGGACTGCAAGCCTATGATTTCAAATAGTCTAGTCTGTCTACCGGTGTATATTTATTTATATTATGTGTTTCCATGACTGTTATAAATGCTTTTCTAAATTGATTGAATAACAACTTTTTTCATTTCACTGAACTTGTACCTGCCTTAATATTTTCAATTTTAATATGTAACTTGTTTAAATAGCTATAAACACAAATATAATTCCTATAAGATCTTTTCTAAAAACTTGAATCCAGACACTTTAAACTCTATATATATATATGCCGCTTGTAGTTATATTCATCTAAATTCACGAATGTAAGTAAGTTAATTATTAATTTAATATCTGGTCTAGATAATTTGTAACGATTTTTAGTTTGCCCTGGTGAAGAGAAGAAATATTCTCGAAATCTTGGCATATTCCAAAAATTTTATTTAATAAATGACTGCATCTCCAACAAAAAACTATTTTATCACATATTCAATTAGTCACGAATTCAAAATCAAATAATATAAACTCACTGACAGAAAAAACCGACCCCTAAATTTTGGTAATAATTTCAGTATGGCATAACTTTTCTGCTTTTGTCTTTATTGCAATGATTTTTCGCTGGGCGATAGCTTTATTCATTAAAATTACGCTGATGTAATTCTGGTTGCTTAAATATATATACGAGGGTAAGACAAAATGATGCTTTTAGTCGTAAGTTTAAAACATCCTGTGGAAAAAAACATGCCAATGAACCAAGGAACCTTACTTAAACATAATCTACGATAAAGCTGGTTGTATTTTTCTTTCCAAATATTGAAAATTGTATAAGAGCACTTAAAATTGAAATAAAAAGTTAATAACGTTCACCTCTAGCTGCACTGACAGCTTGCATTCTCCGTGGCATAGAATCAATTAGAGTGAATACTATTCTTCATTTTATCGCTGACCTCTGATCTGTTAAAGTTGTAGTTTTGTTGGGAAGGTGACAAACACATTTTTTAATTCATTCCATAGATACTCAATTGGGATAGCATCTGAACTACAGGGTGGACATTCTAACCTTTGAATTCCAACTTCATCGAAAACCTCATTTCCTGCATAGAGTTGTCTTGCATGAGTAAAACCGCTTATCCAATGAAAGGGTAAATGGAATGACAGCTTCCTGTATTAACTCCTTATATATCGGTGGGCATTTAGGGCTCCATTTTCCACTAAAATTAGGTTTCGTTCCGAAATTGTACAGTCGGCAAACCGTTCATTACGTCTCCAGTAAACCCGCTCACGCCCATCTGGCGATCGAAGACAAATTCTTGATTTGTTCGTAAACAATACGTTTCGCCATTCTTCTTGTGTCCAATTAACATGCTGCGTTGCAAACCTTACTCGATTCTGACCATGGTGAGGAAGCAATCGAGGCGCTTCAGCAGGTCTGCGGGAATTAAGTGCAGCTTCCATTAACCGTTAGTTTATCACCGTTTTTTCCAGTTACCTGCTGTAGGTCTTAATGATTTCAGGAATATGATGATTTTACCCACGTCTGCAGTGGTTAACAACATTTTAATTACGATTTTTATATTGATAATGTCACTGACAAATCTAATAGAATAACCATTATCTAACATGATTATTTTACGCTGATTACTTTTATTGACATTGAAAAAATAAAGCGTTCTAAATTCTAATCCGAAACAAAAGTGGCCTCTTTAGTCTTTTCGTTAAAACGAACCGTTTCGAGAAAAAAAAAGTTGTTTGCATGTGCACTTAATATCTTGAATTGATTAATATATCTAAATTTTCAAACAGAATTGCGATAAACCATTAGCGTAGATTTTTTTTATTATTTAAATAATTAAAATAGTCTTACGAACGCCACTGATGAAACAAAAACAAGTGTTTATCATGCTATAGATTTGTTTTTAAGTGGCAATAATCCTACCAAGTTTGAAAGCAAAATCTAGAAGAGTTTCTTTAAAAATAAGAAAATCCAATTTTTTTGCAATATTTCAACACCCCGTATCTCCAAAACGAAGCGTTTTTGGAGATAAGTTTATATGAACTTTTATAATTATTTTTATCTGCTGAATAGGCTGTTAAAGTTTCTCCATTATAATTCGGACCGCCCTGTATATTTCCGTTTCCATTTTAAGTTTAAAGGTTTTTAATTTAATTTTAATCTGTTTGTGTAGTAATTTATGTTAGTGTAATTATTTGCGATACTCCTATCCGTGTTAGTCGGTGCTATATATATATTTTGATTTTGTATTCTTAACTGGTTTTATATTAAATAAAATGATTATCTTGGGGATGCTGTCATATATTCAATAAAATTCTTTGATTGAAGCCGAGCTCTCGAGAATGTTTATTCTCTTCTTTAGGGCAAAAATAGTGAATTTAGATTAAATTAGCTAAAAACAGGAAAGATTTCATAGCCATCAATTACAAAATTTGTAATTGTTGGCTATGAAATCTTTCCAGAATTTTATTGAATACATGACTGCATACCCAAGAAATTTTTTTTATTATATATATATATATATATATATATATATATATATATATATATATGGAAATACAAACCTTTCGGTAATATTCTAGTCCATGAAAGTGACATTCGATAGTGGTTCACACCGAGCTCTTTCAGAATAGCTATATCTTCATCTATTTTATAGTAGGAATTACAAGCTATATCACCATTTGAATGATCCTTAATAAGTCCGGGTCGGTTATGCACAAGATGATCCCAGATACTTTCTCCTTTACCATCTTTGTTCCACGCTCCTGCAAGATAATTCATAATCTTGTTATGTCATTGATGTTGTTGATTAAACAATTCATTACCTACCTTCTACTTGGTATGATGATGTTGCAACCCCAAACATGAAGTCCTTGGGGAATTTCTTGTTATTAAGAACATAGCTAGTATCTGAAAAACTAAATATTTTTCTAATGATCGTCAGTCCTCATATCTATAAAAAGTGTACGTACCATATTGCAATAAGAGATAGCAGAATCAATAGAGGCGAACGAATCATTTTTTCTCGATGAAATAAATAGAAAACATTCTCCTCTTATATAAATTACATCGGCAGGCGATAAGATTTTATACATGAGATTGTTTTATCCGATGTACTTAAAAATAAAGTTCTGTCATATATAAATCGTAAAAAATACTTATAATATTGGATTATAAAAACCAGGACCATTTGGTATTAATTTTATTATGAATAAGTAGGTACCTACTAATAATTTCTGTTCAAAAGTAATGATATCCCATCAGAAACCTAATTGTGAAATGAGAGCCAAGTGCAATATTCTGATATATGCCTTGGTTGTTGACTTCAACGATAAAAGAAGTGAGATCTAAATGGGTGCCAAATTCAATGGTCAGTACTGATATGTATTTATAACTACATAAAATATTTTATAACATCTTAAAATATAATTTCTTCCTATAACTTAGGTTAATATACCTATTGAAGCCTGGGTCAGACTTGGATAGTTCTCATATTTGTAATTTGTAATTTTGTAATTTGTAATTTTTTATTTATCATCAGCATAATAATATTACAGAACATTTTATTAAACATACAAGAATAAGCAAGAGATAAATAAACAAGAAGAACTCACAAAAGGATTGATAATCCTTGTGCGTGAGATGCTCGTTTGTCTCCTCTACATTTAAGACAAAATAATAAGAATTAATTCCTCATGTTTGTGAGAAATGAAGTGAGCCCATAAATAGTAATTTATTAAAATGCATAGTTACAATAAGAACTTGAAAATGACATTGAATTTGTGTACATTTTAACATATTCAATTATTTAGATATTAACATACACATACACATACAATATACCCACATACACTGGAACATAATACAAACTTTACTAGTTACTTATAGTAGATGAAGTGTACAAAAAGGATGGACTTATATATATGAAAAATTAACAATATGATGGTGTATAATACAAGTCGACTTTTCACCTATACCCACCTAGGTAAATATATATTATATTTCATAATTAATCAATTTATGTTTAAATATTTTTATTATCAATCCAATTGCATACGATAAGATTTGAGATATTTAATAACAAATGTTTAATTTTTTTTTGAAAAGACTATTTGTTTTAATTTGTTTCAGCTCAGCTGGTAATTCATTGTATATTCTAGGAGCCAGATATGAAAAGGATCTCTGGAAAATGTTTTTTTCGGATTTAGGTAATATTACGTTTTTATTACTCTTTTGTCTCGTGTTATAGTTATGTACGATGTCAATGAGTTCAGATTGGTGATTGAATTGCCAGATAGCGACAGTGTTGCAATATATTTTCCTCAGGTCCAATACATACGCATCGTGGAAGAGCTGTTCTGAGGGGTAAGTATATTTTTTCTTATAAATTATTTTAAGAGCATATTTTTGTATTACTTCAACTTTTTTGAGGTATATTGCAGCAGCAGCTCCCCAGGCAATGTTTCCATAATTTAAGTGACTTCCACCAGTGCAAAGTAAATAATTCGCAGTTGACGTACATTAAGAATATTGGTAAGATATTTTATTTTGGGTAAGATACATCTGATCTTTTTTGTAACATATTCAGTCTGCTTGTCCCATTTCAAATGACTGTCAATATATAGTCCCAAATATTTATGGAAGAGTACTGATTTTATTTCAATATTATCATTATTATTGACGATTCTTAGTGTATTATATGTAGGTAGACCTGATTTATATGAACTAAATGGTACGAAATATGTTTTTTCAACATTCATAGTTAACAATTTATTGTTGAAATAGTTTATTATTGATTTGAAATCTACTTCAGCGGTTTCATTCAGTTTCTCCCAAGTTTCTTCTTGATATATAATTGCAGTGTCATCTGCGAAACTTATTATTTTTCCCTTTATGTTCATATCAAAAAGGTCGTTAATATATAAGGTGAACAAAATCGGACCAAGAATTGTTCCTTGTGGTACTCCGCATTCTACTTGCCTGTATTTACTTAGAGTGTCGTTAATTTGTACACATTGTTTTCTGTTATTCAGATAGCTCTCGAATAGTTTTAGCGGGGTACCTCTTATGCCGGCATTTTCCAAGGTATGTAACAGCTGAACATGACTTACTGTGTCGAAGGCTTTGGCCAAGTCGACAAAGACGCATAAGGTTGGTTTGTTCAAATTTAATGCCTGGTAAAGGTTTTTGGTTAACTCCACGATAGCATCCTGGGTCGATTTGCCTGCTTTAAAACCAAATTGTTTATTTGAAATCACTTGATATCTCTTTAGAAATAAAATCAGTCTGGTTTTCAAAGGCTTCTCAAAAATTTTCGAAATTGTTGATATCAAGGAGATCGGCCTGTAGTTAGTCATATTTTTTTGGCTACCTTTCTTCTTAAACACTGGTCTAATGACAGCAATTTTTAGACAACTTGGAAAGATTCCCTTCTCAAAGGACTTATTGATTAAGAAGCAAAGTGGAGTTTTTATGTAGTTTTTAATATTTTTTATAGTTTCAGACTTGATTTTATCTTGCCCTGGTGCTTTCTTATTTTTCAAACTTTCAATGGTTTCAACCACCTCGTTTTCATCAACATCTGATAAGTATAATGAATTCGGAAGATGTTTTTTAACTAGATTTGATTCTTGATCATTCTTTATTTTGGCTGCTAATCTTTTACCAATATTAGTGAAATAATCAATAAATTCGTTGGCGATATCTTTATCATTTTTTAAAATATTTAGTTTGGTGTTTTCTATTTCTTTTGGACTATCTTTGTTTTGTTGGCTATTAGTAATTTCTATCACGAAATTCCATAGTTGTTTTCCATCCTTTTTATTTATATTTATTTGCTTTCTATAATAATTAATTTTGGATAATCTTAGCAGTGAGTTGAGCTTATTTCTGTAGGCTCTAAATTCATTAATATGCTCAACTGTTGTGGTCTTTCAATTTGCTAATGAATATATTTGTACTCTCTTCAAGTAGCTCATTATTGTAAATTTCATACCAAGATTCTCTTTCTAGCCTAGCTTTCAGTTTCTTGTAATTTATATGATATTTAAACCGTGGTTCAGTTATGCGTTTTTTATTTTCAGGAGAGCTGACTTTAAGAACAACTGGGTAGTGGTCAGTAATGCGGACCTGTAGAATAATTGGAGTAATTGTGTGATAGTCTTTAATGTTTTTTATAAATATATGATCAATACAGCTTTTTGTGTCTTTATCTACTCTTGTATAATCATTGATGGTAGATGTGAAATTGTACTCTGCTAGTAAGTTGAGATACTTTTCTGTTATATCTTGATCCTTCATTATATCTATATTTATATCACCTACAAGAATATGCATGCCATTATGTGAATCGTTATTCAAGTAATTCCTCAGGTTGACTACAAAATCTATATCGGAAGTGGATGGTGGTCTGTAGATTGAAGTTATTTTGATATTGTCATTATTTTTTTTTATATTACTTGTTACCACTTTGATATTACCTAGGCTATTTAACTCATGGGTATATGATAGTTTCTCATTAGTAAATACAATCACTCCATCATTATGGTTGATATTTCCCTCGTTATATATCAACTCATATTTTTTTAAATTATACAGACGGGGATCGTTCAGTCTCCAACATTCGGTGACTATTACGCAATCAAACTCCCCCAGTTCATGTAATAGAATCTCGAATTCCGCGATATTTTTATTTATACTTCTAATATTCATGTGTATAGCTCTAAAGTCTTCATTGTTGTTTATTTCAAGGATAGTCTTACATGCTTTTGTACAAGATATATAAGAATTATTATTACCTACTAAAACAGTCATGCAAGAGCCCTATGTTCGATGGCTTGTTTCTACTAAAGCCAAAAGAATAAAATGAAAACGTGCAGCTTTAGAACTTGCAAAGGCTATACTATAATTCGTATATAAAAACTAGCCAAGTCAGACCTTAGGTTTCGATATATTATCGTAAGTTATAAGAAGAAATTATATTTCTTAAGTTGTTATATAAAAAAATCCCAACATGAAGACTACTATTAAATTTTTGCAAACGATATGGACCAATTTAAAATGTTGCATGGACAAGAAATAACATTAGAAAGGTAGTCACAACTGAGAATAACTATTTTGGCTAGAATAAGGTTATAGGGCATTCACATTCAATGAAAGATCTCCGTGTAAAATCGTATAATTAGGCTTAGTTTAAGTTTCAGCCTTCATCATCGCAACTAAAAAAATAATACAAAACCACAATACATATAATATTTCTATCAATAAAAATATTAAGTACTCACAACATGAATCTAATATGTATAGTACTGTTCAAAATATATTGCCATATTTACAGGAATATAATATTAAAATCTAATACTTATTATATATGTATACCTATGTATATTATACGATCACAAACATTTATATTTTTGAGAAAATTTAAATTTGACTTATAAAACGAAACAATTATACACTTCTAAACTTTTTTTTATCGTTAAGGAAACTAAAATTGTCAAGTAATTGGAAATTTTTAGTAACTAACTAACATAAGAAATAACTACAGCTAATAGCAGATTATTATGAAAGAGAATGCGAATTAGGGCCATGTACCTCTGAATCACATTCTGAAAACAGTACCAATATACGGAAATAAGCCAAATCAGATAAATTCCCGAAAAATTTAGTCCCTCAGAGAACGGATATCCTTGAAGAAAAAACAGCTTAATATGATCAATAGTTAGCTGCATTCAAACAAAATGCCCCGAAGATAAGTGGCATCGGATTCAAGATAATATGAAAGACATTGATATAGTTCTGATGTGCGACAATAATGACAACATTTCAGGTGACGGTGTCCATCATTCTCCCTTTCATTTTATGCGTATCATTTAGGTATATCGGGTTGCATTAAATTTTATAACAAAAATTCATAAACGGTGGATACTTTCGAATTTTCATCGGCATTTCAAAACGCACTTCACCAGAACCAAAGAAATGCAAAAACGGAAGCAAACACAATTCCGAGCAATCTTCGATACAGTCATATTTTAGATCAAAGGAAGCAAACGAAAAAATTTTGGAGATACCTCAGAACATACTTGGTGACATATGTTCTGGCATGTCTGATAAAAGATCCTCACATTCTGAAGTTCAGCTGGGCAGGTAGTTTCTTTACTAAGGAAAACAATGTATACTGATACGTCTTGCATTTCCAGCAACATCTCCAGTCAGAGAAAGAGATAATTTCAAACACAATAGACTATCAACAAATCGGTAACGAAGAGTTTTGCAAAATTTCGTCCCAGATTTCCAAGATATACTAAAAAATAGTTATTAATTCTGACGACGTCAACCGCCCCAGTTCCATTCTGAATCCTCAAACACCGTTTAATAACTTCTAATGACTTTTCAAGGGAACCAACAAACGTAAGTGTTAATAACTTGGATAATAATGAACAGTCACAGGCCACTGCCAAGGGATGTTCGAAACCGATACACCCATCCGAGTTCCTATCAAAATGGACGAATGAGAAGTATTCTAGAAACTAAAGAAAAAATGTTAAAGGGAACGGACCTCGGAACATACTGATGAAAATCAATATAAAATTACGGAGTGTTTCCCGACGTATTGAAAATTTTATGGCGGTTCATCCAGTTTAGGCTGAGCCTGGGAGAATTTGGTAATAACAAAACACAGTACCTGGCAGATGCCTCAGCTGGTAGAGAATATAGAAGTACACAAACTACCAATAATCTCTTGAAATTATTACTCCATATTTCTATCAAAAATACTCGAAAGAACACACATAGGTACTACGGTGTTCTTAAGAAAGGAAAGTTCCTCTTTAAATCTTTTACACTGGTGGTCGACAACTGTATAAAACTCTAGAAGCCGATTTGCCTAATATTTTTCCATCAATTTCATGTCTAAACCAATACGTGCGAGAGACTGCAAAACAATATTCGGAAGCTTAATTTTACTTTCAAGAACTTAACAAGTTTTTGGAAGATCGCCACCTACCTAAGAAAATTTGGATAAGTTGTACCCTTGAAGTATGGCATTCTTCTTCTTCTCGTAGCGTCACAACCCTTCGTGGGTCTTAGCTGCATCTACGACTCGTCTCCACCTATCCCTGTCCAATACAACCTTCTTCCATTCCTGTACTCCCAAGATTTGTACATCCTCTCTGATATTGCCCCCCCATCTCATCCTTGGTCTACACGTCTCTTTTCCGCTGGGTTTTCCTCCCATATCCTCTTGATAAGACGTTCAATCGGCGATCTCTGTACGTGTCCGGCCCATTTGAGCCTTTCTGCTTTTATTTCATTTACTAAACTCGATCTTTTGTACATGTTCTTGAGCTCCTCATTCGTTCTTATTCGATATTGACACGTTATTTCATCTGCTGTAGGCCCAAAGATTTTCCGCAACATCTTTCGTTCAAAGCGTCTTAGCACTAGTTCCGAACCGTACATAATTATTGGTTTGATTACTGCCAAATATATCCATATTTTAGAGTTCCTAGATATCAGTCAGGACCTTAACAGGGCGAGTGAGACAAAAAAAATTATTGCCCTTTTGTATTCTTGATTTTATTTCGTTGCGGATATCGTTATCTGAGGTTATAACTGCTCGTAGGTCCTGAAATTCGTTTACACACTCGAAATTGTAGGTGTCCACGGTTACGTTTTGTCCTACTCTGTCTCTTCCTGCTCTCCACTGACATACATATATTTGGTCTTGTTTTCGTTGATCGTGAGGCCTACCTTCTTGGTCTCCTTCTCTATGTTCAACATTTCTTTTGTTTTAATCGTCCTGTTTCCTGCCATGACAATATCGTCGGCAGTTGCCAAAACTATTTCCGGGCCCTTATTTGTAAATATTTCCAGGCCAATATTCGTTACTTTGATTGCCATGTCCAGCACTATGTTGAAGAGCAATGGAGACAGGCCATCGCCCTGTTTTAGGCCATTGTTGATGGAAAATGTTTCCGAGTTGTTCTTTCCTATTCTAACTTTGGCTTTAGAGTTTTCTACGCAAATCTTGGTTAACTTTACGATCTTTTCTGTTACCCCTATGCCTCCCAACGCTTGCCAGATACTTTCCCTGGCGATGCTGTCGTATGACTGGCGGAAATCTATAAACAGTTTGTGGACCTCTTTGTTGAACTCCCAGTTTTTCTATAGGAGCTGTCTTATGGTGAATATTTGGTCTATTGTTGATCTCTTGGGTCGGAACCCTACCAATGCGGGTTCCCTAAGTTGTCTTCCGCCTATGGGGATATGCGTCTTCTTAGTACATTTGATAGCACCTTGTATGTTATATTTAGCAGGGTTATTCTCCTATATTTTTTAAATTGCAGCTGGTCTTTCTTATGAATGGGGATGACGATACTCTCGTTCCTCTCTTTTGGTAGCGTCTTCGTTTTCATATGTTTTTCAGTAGCTCTGGTATGGCTGTATATAGACAGAACGTCTATATTTCCCATATTTTATGCACTCCACCGTTATGGAGTCCTCAACCCGGCCCTTGTTGTTCTTTAACTGGTTAATTGCCCTTTTAATCTCCTGTAGCGTGGGTTCTGGTATAAACTCCTTCGCTCTTCGATATACCTTCTTCATTTTCCTATTTATTGCATCTATGTAAAGCAGGTTTTCGAAGAATTATTTTCATGCTTGCATTACTTCTTTTATGTCTGTTTTGAGCTCTCTATTTTCATTTCTTAAGATGTTGGACTTTTGTATTTAACCTTTCCTTATATTTTTTACTTGTTTGAAAAAGTTTCGGCTGTTTGTTGCTCATGCCTCCCTTTCTACATTCTCTATCGTTTTATTGTATGCTTCTCTTTTTTCCTTCATATCATCCTTCTTGTCTCCGTTCTGAAGTCATTGAATATTTTGATGTTTCTATCACTTGCATTTGCATTCTGGCCTTGTTTTTGGTGTCTAGGGCCCTTTGGCATTCTTCGTCGTATCAGTGTTTTCTTCTTTTGTTGTTTGTGTTTTCGCCTAGGTCTCTTTCTACAGCGTTGATTACTGATGTTCCGATCTGTTTCCAGTACTCTTCTTCCTTCAACGCCTCTTTCATGACTTTCTTCTCTAATTCTAATTCTAGTTCATCTTGATATTCGTGTCTACATGTTTCATTCTCGTTTAGTTTATCTGTGTTCCACTTTTTTGGTCTTGATATTTCTTGTCTTGTTCTGGTTCTTTTAATCCTTCCAGCACCCGCCCCTCATTGGCTCTTTATATCTATGATGTTTGACAATCTCGTTTCGTGTTATCCCATCATTGGATATCCATGTCTTTTTGTGGATGTTCTTATGCGGAAACATTTTCGAGGCAATCCACAGGTTATTGACCGCTGCTAAGTTGACCAATCGTTTGCCGTTGTAGTTTGATAGCTCGTGTAGGCTATGTCTTCCAATATATGGTCTAAACGCTTCTTCTCTTCCAACCTTGGCGTTAAGGTCCCCCAGAATGATTAACATGTCCTGTTTAGGTACCGAACTAATGGTTTGTTCCAGTAGTTTGTAGTATTCGTCATTAACTTATCCTTCTTTATCTTCGGTTGATGCAGCGTCGAGATAAGTGTATAGTTATACCATCTATCCCTGATTCTAAGGGTAGTTATTCTGTTACTTACGGCATGGAAGTTCTTCACCAGTTCTAGCATATTTTCGTTTATTGCAAAGCCCGTTCCAAATTCCTGTTTCCCATCTCTTGTTCCACCATTGAATATGGTGTACTTTCCCATGGTCTGAGTGCAGACCACCTCTTATTTCCTGGAGGGCGACCACATCCATCATATAGTTCTCCATTTGTTGTAAAGCTCTTTTGGCTGCACCTGCTCTAAACCAACTCAGTACGTTCCATGTTCCAAGATTCGTGTGCCTGTTTCATTGCTTTTGTCGTCTATTCCTTTGAATCGATCTGTTTCGAGGCTCGTGGTTTTGCTTCTTAACAATAGGTTTGCTGGGTCTACACTCTACTACATGTTCTACCGTTAACAAGGTGCCGGTTTCACAAATTGTACAAATTGGAGATGGTTTGTTTCTCATAAGGTGCATTTTTGAGTAATATTTGTCTGTACTATTCTTTCTTAGTCATTGTAAAACCACCTCTTCCTTGCGTTTCAGTTAAATATTTGAGAACTTTTCAAACTTTTCCATGCTGCGACTATGTGTTCTTTGATCATTAACTTGGCGTCTGATTTTGTCAAGTTTATTTTCTCAATATTTGCTCCTTTCTTATCCAGTTCGTCAGCTCATTTTCATTCTCATTTCCTGGTATACCTGAATGAGATGGTATCAAGGTTAGAGTGATCTCTTTCCTTTGCTGATGTCCTAGATTAGTTTATGGATAATCGTTTTTATTTGTTTTTGTTTTAAAGAACATACTTTTTATTTTTGTATTAATTTTTTTAATAAATGTTTTGCTCATTGATCTTTAAGTATGTAATTTTATAAAACACTGGCCGTATTAGGGAAACAAGTAAAAAGTATTGGGAAAACGAAGGAAATCAGCTCAAGAAGGTCTGGGAAGTCTAAAGGAAATCTGGGAAAATCGTTAGGAAATCTGGGGTATATTGTGAGAAAATGAGAGGAAATCTTAGGGAAAGTGGGGCAATCGGGGAGAAATCTAATGATCATTGCGGAAAATCTTAAGGAAATCAATAAAAAAGGAAATCTGGTGTACAAAAAGTGGTTTGCGATTTACCCCTCGGTGTCAACCAGTCTAAATGTGAAAGCGCCCTTCAATTTAATATTAATAATAATAATAACATATCTGTAAAACATTGGTATCACATAAAACGCCACTCAAAAATTTCACAAACTAGATTTATAAAATTAATAATATAACGTGAAGACTTACCCGAATAATAAACTACACACACAATGCACATTCCGGAAAACACGGGAGACATCAGAGGCAACGAGAATAAGTCCTAGTCTATTCTCGAAGCCATATATTGAGAAATAACCTCCAGAAACAACAAAAACAACACTGGAACCATCTAGAGCTTTTTAGGTTAGATATATAAGGTTGATGGCAATAACCAGTTAGTTAGTGATAGATAGTCAGCCAGTCATAGATCACATAGACAGTAGAAAGTCGTTATAGTCCAGGAAATATAGTGTGAATATAAATGTGTATATAGTCGTGTAGTTATTGCTATAAAGTGAAAATAAATCGAACCCAGTTTTAATATAAAATCCTGTTACATTGGTGTCAGTGTGGAATCAATGGGTGATTATAAAATTGGATAGACTTTAAAAGACTGCGGTTTCGTGCAGATTTTAGTGTTTTCGTGACATTTTGTTAGATTTAAGTTTAAGTTTAAGACTCTTTTGTTCGTTTTCGTGTTGGTGTAAAGACTTTTTGATAGTTTCTGTGTTAGTGTGAAGACTCTTTAGTTCGTTTTCGTGTGAAGACTTTTCGTTCGTTTTCGTGTAAATATGAAGACTTTTGCTCGTTCTCGTGTCTGAAGAATTTTGTTCGTTTTTGTGTTGGAGACTTGGAAAACTGTATTGACTAATTGACTTTGTTAATAAAGACAATTCAAAATGAAATTAGTGCAGCTAACAGTGAAACAACTCAAAGAACAATTGGTGGAACGGAATTGTGATGATTCCGGTAATAAAGGGACCCTCCAAAAACGGTTAAGGGACACTCTGATTGAAAATGGAGACGATCCTGATATGTTCGAGTTCCACTCTCCGGAAGAGCTGTTACTGAAAAAAAAATTCTAGGAATAATGAAAAATTCGAAGAAATTTCTGGAAATTGTAATGAAAAATTCGATGAAGTCTCGAAAATGTTTGAAGAAATTTCTAGAAATAAGAATGAAACATTCGATGAAGTCTCGAAAAAGCTTGAAGAAATTTCTAGAAATAATAATGAAAAATTCGAAGAAGTAACCAGCACATATTGGGTGAAATTCGATGAAGTCTCGAAAAATTTTGAAGAAGTTTCTAGAACTCTTCAAGATGAAATAAAAGATGTTTCCAAAAAAAGTTATGCGAGATTTGAAGAAATTTCAAGAACAGTTGACGAAAACTTTGTCACCACAGAGAAGAACATGGCGCTACTGCAACAAAAAATCAAGACACTGGAAATGGCAGTTAAGAATGGTAACTGCAGTGGGAGCCAGACACTCAAAAGCGAAGATGACTTAGCCGCAGGTAGTATGACGGTTAAGCTGCCAAACTTTGATGGAAAGTGCTCCTGGTCAACCTATCGAAAACAATTTGAAGCTGTGGCAATGGCTAACCAGTGGACCGAAGAGCAGAAAGCTGTTTTCTTAACAGCTGTTTTACGAGGAGATGCAGCAGACATCCTAAGGTCCATTCCAGCTGGCCAAGCAAACTACCATGTCTTGCTTTCTAAATTGGAGAATCGGTATGGAGACAGTCATCTTCAGCAAGTATACAAAGCACAATAACGATCTCGGGTGCAACATGTAAGTGAGAGTCTGCAAGAATTTGAGGGGGAAGTAGCTCGTATTGTGCGACTAGCATATCCTACAGCTGCCGATAGCTTCCTTGATGAAATTGCGCTGGACAGATTTGTAAATGGATTAAGAGAGAGCGAGCTGCAGAAGGCGTTGAAGCTAGTCAGACCAAAATTGCTAGAAGAAGCACTAGCTAATGCTTTGGAGTATGAAGCCGCTAGCCAAACTTCCCGAGGGCACCGTGTAAGAGCAATCGAGGAAGAAGACCAATCCAACAGAGAGTCGCTGTTAGACATGATAAGGAAGCTAGTTACAGGAGCGCAATCAAAGAAGAGAGAGCCAAGGTGTTGGAACTGTGGTGAGCTAGGACACGTACGCCGCATTTGTAAGAAGAAGGTTGCACAATCGGAAAACTAGACTGGGTCGCGATGAGGGGGCAATCGTCGACCTGCAGAAATAGTGCCCCAGTAATTACGATTAATGTGTCATCTTCTGGCGGAGCCTTAAGTTTATACATCCATGGTCAAATCAATGGAGAATACAGAACACTCCTAATAAACACCGGACCAACAAGAACAATAGCCAGACCAGAGCTCATCACAGATCATTTCTGGATATTACCAACAAAGGTCCAACTCAGAGCAGCGACTGGAGAGACAATAAGAACACATTGTGAAGCGAGCATGACCATCAGCATTGGCAAGATCACCATCAAGCACAGAGTTTTAATCGCTGACATATCAAACCAGTTTATTTTTGGAATGGACCTTTTGAAGAAGCTTGGGGCTGTGTTGGATGTCAAAAATGGTGTCTTGAAGGTCGACAATTAAGAACTGCCCTTTCACGAGGATAACGAAGAACGAAGATGTTGTCCGATTGATAACGACTAGTGACGTAATAATACCCGGCTATAGTGAAAAAATATTGATGACCAACCCGGAAGGAAACTGCAAATCTGGAAGTCTGAGACTGGTAGAAGAAATGAATAATAAGGAATTTTTGACGGCTAAAGCTCTTGTTCGAGTAGGATATGTCGTTCCTGTCAGAGTAATGAATTTAAAGCAGAGTCCCATCAAGTTGAGCAAGGGTAGTATGGTTGGAAATTGTGTTCCTGTATCAGCGGCGATATGCTCTGTAAGAACGATTAGTAAACCATCTAGGACCAGATATTCGAAAGAGCTGATTGATGTGGTCATCAAGACTGTCCAGACGAGAAACAATTACGAAAAGTGAGAGATATGCTTGTGGAATTCCAGGACATGTTTGCGATGGAAGAAGAATATAAAGATAAAACAAGTATTTGGATGACATAATCGTGGTAGGAAAATCATTTGAGGAACTCTGGAAGAATTTAAGAGAAGTTTTCCAACGATTACGTGAGTCCAACCTGAAGCTGAATCCTAAGCAATGTTATCTGTTCCGACGTGAAGTAAGATATCTGGGTCACATCGTATCTGGGGACGGCGTCACGGCAGACCCAGAAAAGATAACAGCTATTAAGGAATGGCCTATTCCCAAGAACAAGCATGAGATTAGAAGTTTTCTGGGCTTGTGTACCTACTACCGACGGTTTGTGAAAGGTTTTGTCAACATCGCTAAGCCTCTAACTAAACTAACAGAAGAAGGCAAAGAATATTCCTGGAATGATGTCAGAGAGCTTTCGAACAATTGCAAGAAGCTCTTATCACTGCACCAATTTTGGGCTATCTGAGGCATGACGGAAAATTCGTGTTGGACACAGATGCCAGTAATACAGCCATTGGTGCTGTCCTCTCTTAGATTCAAGACGGGCAGGAGAAAGTGATTGCCTACTTCAGCAAGGTTTTGTCAAAATCGGAGAGGAATTATTGCGTTACCAGAAGGGAACTGTTGGGAGTAGTGAAAGCCTGCGAACACTTTCATAATTATTTGTATGGTCGCCGCTTTCTAGTTAGAACTGACCATGCAGCGTTGAAGTGGTTCCTGCAATTCCGTAATCCTGAAGGACAAGTGGCCAGATGGTAAGAACGTCTTCAGGAATATGACTATGACATCGAGCACAGGGCAGGAAAAGTTCATGGAAACGCAGATGCCTTATCCAGAAGACCGTGCAACTATAACTGCACCCACTGCTCGAAGACGGAAGAGAAGCTTTGCCCTATACGACCAACTACCGTAGAGAATGAGGAGTGGCAGCCCGAACAAATGAAATTTGCCCAAGAGAATGACCCATGTTTGAGAGTGGTCTTGGAGTGGATGTACCGTAAGGAGAGGCCGTCTTGGCAGGATATAAGCTTACGAAGCCCTGAAGTGAAAGTATATTGGAGCCAATGGGACTCTTTTGTGTTAAGGGATGATCTGCTGTATAGAACTTTTGAGTCTGAAGATGGCACTAAATCCAGATTACAACTAGTTGTGCCAAGAAGCAAAGTGCCGGAGGTACTACGTCAGCTACATGATGGAGCCTCGGGTGGACATTTTGGAATCACCAAGACTCTGCAGAAGGTTCAGGAGCGATTCTATTGGGTGAATTGCAAAGAAACCGTGAGACAGTGGTGCCGTAAGTGTGAAGTGTGTGCAGCCAGCAATGGACCACTTGGCAGAAAGCGGGCACCTATGAGGCAGTATAATGTTGAGAGTCCCATGGAGCGAGTTGCTGTGGATATTGCGGGGCCATTTCCTGAAACGAACAATGGGAATAAGTATATCCTAGTAGCCATGGATTATTTCACAAAGTGGACAGAGGCGTACGCAATCCCTAACCAAGAAGCATCGACCGTCACCGAGGTGTTGGTGAAAGAATTATTTTCACGTTTTGGCGTTCCTCTTTAAATCCATTCTGACCAAGGAAGAAACTTCGAGTCAGCCCTGTTCTAAGATGTGTGCAGACTAATAGGTGCGAACAAGACCAGAACGACCCCTTTACATCCTCAATCGGACGGAATGGTAGAGAGGATGAACCGAACCATGGGCAAGCATCTTTCTAAGGTTGTTTCAGAACATCAGCGACATTGGGACCAGTACATCCATTTGTTCCTGATGGCCTATCGGGCGGCTGTGAATGAAACATCTGGTCAGACTCCTGCTAGTTTAATGTTGGGGCTTGAGTTACGCCTACCCTGTGACCTAGAATTTGGCCGTAGCCCTACGGTGGACAGTGTCGCAGGAGAAGGATATGTCGACCAATTGAGAGCCAGAATGGATAAATTCCATGAGTTATCCAGACAGAACATCCAGCTTGCCAGTGATCGAATGAAGCACCACTACAATATTCGATCAGCTGATGGAGTCTTCAACGTGGGGGACCTTGTTTGGCTGTATAATCCCCAACGACGTCGAGGTCTTTGTCCCAAACTCCAAAGGCAATGGAAAGGGCCATATGAAATTATGAAGAGGATAAATGACATCATCTATCGTATCCGAAAGTTACCAAGGGGAAAACCTAGAGTGGTGCACATAAACCGACTCGCACCATACGCTGGATCGGACAACCAGAAGGAAGCACGAGTGGCTCTTCAAGAAAAAAAACGTTGAGGAGCGAAATGTCAGTTTCAACGACTTCATGTCCAACTACGCGGATCGGAAGAAGGTCAGACTCGGTGTGACAGTTGAAGTTCAACAAGACCTTTTCAAACTACCAGCCGACGTTTCTATTGCCTATTGTGTAGCGGAGGATCTACGTATGGGTCGAGGAATTGCTCTGGTGTTTAAAAGGAAGTTTGTAACACTGGATGAATTGTCAGCCTAAGGACCAGGAGTAGGAAAAGTTCTGCGGCTAGCAGATGGAAATCTATTTGGTTACGAATAAGATGTCTAGAGGAAAACCCACTTACAAGGACCTCTGGCATGCATTGAAGAGCCTAAGGAATGAAGTCAGGAATTATGACATCAAGAAGTTGGGTCTTCCCAAAATAGGCTGCGGGTTGGTCGGGCTAAATTGGAAGATTGTAAGGAGCATGATCGAATACATCTTCCAGGACGCTGGTGTGCAAATTACCGTATGTTGCTTCAATCCAAAAGGAGTGTACTCGGGAAAGACGATAGACTGTTACTTCTTCAACAAGGGTGTTTGCCTGGCAGGAACCAAGTGCAGATTCCGCCATGGAACGGAAATCCAGCTAGGTACTACCAATGATGATTCTGATCGGGACGATCAGATGCTAAGGAGGGGGCAGTGTAACGTGAAGACTCACCCGAATAATAAACTACACACACAATGCACATTCCGGAAAACAAGGGAGACATCAGAGGCAACGAGAATAAGTCCTGGTCTATTCTCGAAGCCATATATTGGGAAATAACCAACAGAAACAACGAAAACAAAACTGGAATCATCTAGAGCTTTTTAGGTTAGATATATAAGGTTGATGGTAATGACCAGTTAGTTAGTCATAAATAGTCAGCCACTCATAGATCACTTAGACAGTAGAAAGTCGTTATAGTCCAAGAAATATAGTGTGAATATAAATGTGTATATAGTCGTGTAGTTATTGGTATAAATAAATAAGTGAAAATAAATCGAACCCAGTTTTAATATAAATTCCCGTTACAATAAGTTATTTTTTATTATCTGTTCTTTCATTCTCAAATCTTATATATAAACAAATACATGGTATGACAATGGGGGGTCCTGTCTCTCGTATTATAGCACAGTATGTCATGGATGATCTTATTAAAGAGTGTCTAACCAAATTATATTTTTAAATTCCTTTTATGAAAAAATATGTTGACAATTTGATTCATAATATTCCTTAACAGCTATGACTCCTTTCTAAAATTCACAATACAAGAAGACAACGTAGGTAGGTACATGATGTACAATTTTATAGATAATAAGGTTATCAAAAAAATAACAACACTACAACAATAAAAAATAAAGTCATACGAACATCTCGTTCTTCTAATAAAGAACAAATTTTCATTTGAAATAAATTTGTATTTTGCAATGACCTATTAACAGAGATAGACGGAACTGTAAACAATTTATTGTGTTGACCATCCCTTGTTCGGCCACGCCTCATCGCATATCAGTTTCTTCCCCCATTATTTAAATACTTGGTGTCTTGGTTGTTTTTGAATATTCTATTATATTCATTGGTTTCAAAACTGGAAAAAATGAGTAGACGTTGCAAACTGTGCAATAAAATAGAATCAACGAACCCAGTAGTAACTTTTTATCGAAGTAGACCGTCTAAATTAAAATTTAGTAACTTATATATTTGAATTTTGAAAGAAAATTATTTACATATTAACGTCGGTCATGGGCGTAGTAAAGAAATTATTACCTAATCATTGTTATTTCATTAAAGAGATTGTTATATTGTTTGGGCTTTTTAAATCCTAGACTTTAAAAAAGAATTATACTTGCACACCTATTTAATAATATTAGTACGGGATAGAAACAAAAATCAATGTCCATTTAAGGGTCAACTGAAATTGATAAGAAGATAAACTTAAGCTAGTATGTATATAATAGGCATATATGTCAAAAACTATAACACGAGCGGAGCATGGATATAAATCTTCCTTGCGATTATTATATGAGCACAAGAAATTTAGCAAGTTTATTTGATGAAACATACAGCTTTCCAAGCTTAAGATTTATTTTGTGGTATTAATTATTTCGACGTATAGCAAATGAAACCTAAAAGAACAAGACGCCACTGGTGTCATATTTTCTAAGCGAAAAAACGAGTACAGAGAGGCGGGGTTTAGTTAAAACCGTTCAATCCCCCCTTCTGACCGCTTCCACAGTTCATTGGTATTTAGTGAATATCCACCAAAGTTACTTAAGTCTTTATTATTTAGAAAATATAATTAATTATTTTATTTTATTTTTCGGTTCCTGACCTTTCATTGAATTAAAAATACTCTTTAGGATCTTTACATCTGTACACCAACATAGAAGTGGCTCTTAGAAAAATATTAACCAATAGTTCATTATTTTCCCAAATAAAAGGTAAATATGACATACGAAATAGTTCTAATATAAATAGGATATCAATTGTAATAAAAATAATATAGAAGGAACTAGTAGATGTTTAAAAGTTGCATCTCATGAAAGTGATGCTAAAAAATCCACTTGTACTTTAGTCAAGCACACAGCTGAATTAAGACACGAAATTAATTTTGATGAATTTAGGATATAAAATAAAGAATCATAAGTTTTTGTTTTATAAATTTCACATATAACAAGAAAACCTAAAGCAATGAATTCGAAAAAGACATTGATAGACTTAGTATAATGTATACCTATCAGATTAATCACAATAACACATAAACTCTTAGTAATACCCTATAGTAACTCCTTTCATGACCATTTAGATTTCAAGCCATTAATTTTTCATTTTGTAAATAGCAACAGTCCAAAATTCACTTCACAATTTAAATTTTCTGTTATTCAAAACTATTTTATTATACAAAATCAATTTTAATCATAATAAAATTATTGTTGTTGAAGATATGTTCTCAATATAGAAGATACCATTACCTTCTATTCCAAAATGTTTAATGTGTAATTGAATCAAACAATTGTCCTAATTGGTTAACTTTATAAGAACTTCGTTCCGAACCATCTCGCCGTTCTTGAATGGCATTTACCGTACTCAAGACACAATCATATTCTTTGTCTAGTGTTATTTTATCTTCACTACATGATCAATAGTCAGACTTCTTACCTCCCGTCGGGAAGATGAGGAGGAACATTTCAGGACGATCAGCTATATGAGTCAATCTTTATTTTTGAGTATGAGTACAATTGTCACAACATGACTTGTCATTTTGACAATCTAAACTGCCACAGACTTCACCGTCTGTACTGAACTAATTTCATAGACTGACTTTCATCGAATTTATATAACTGAATCTTGTCATGACATTCATCGAGCATGATTATTCTAGACACTTGTCGAGATGACAAACTGTACTTTACATATATTTTCTGGAAGGTTCGAGAATTCTACCATTTCCAGAACTAATTAATGAAGGTACACATGATACAACTATAGCAAATAAGATATAAGAACAAATAGATGATAAAACTAATAACAAACGTAAGTGAATGACAAACTATCCACGTTACAATATTTTTAAAATTGCTTACTTCATTTAGATTGTCACGATTTCTAATTTTCGTATATTTTTTGCATAATCATGACGCTGAAAAGACTTAACTCTTTTCTAGATTCTAGAGTACTAGAGTATATCAACAGTCATAAAAGTTTTATCACCTCGCCTCAAATATTCTAAACAGGCGCCGTTATAAAAATAGTGGCTGCATTTATGAAATGTCCTCTACCTTGACGCGCTCGAATGCACCTGAACACATAAACTTTTTTCTATAGAAATTTAACATTTCAGTGTGCATTTATGATGAAAACACGCGTTCCCTCAGTCCTCGTAACAAGTAAATGTCGGGCCTGATTTATAGATCAATTCATGTGCTTCCGCCTTAACACGTAACATTACTTCGTGTAAAATAACGCAAAAAAAGGTCGTCAGCCTTCACCGCCTCTAATTTACAGTTGCTATAAGTAGATAAATCTGTTGAAATACTGGCTGTTAAAACTGAGTTAAGGGGGCGTTTATTTGAATCTATGAAGGATTCAGTCATAATGTTTCTATAAGAGAAAATGTATCGCTTAAATTCGAAGAGTATAAAACATCTAGATACGAAAAACATTGGAGCATCCTGTATGAATTTGCACTTAGGTGAATAAATTTAAAATGTTGCCAACGTTGAATTAACAAGGGCCTCGGCTTAAAGGTAGGTGATTTACTTTGTTTTTTGTTTATCTGTGGAGAGTTGCAAAACTCTGCCCAGATGACTAGGAACAATATTTCCAATAAAGATTTTCACTTATAATCTTCCAATTTTTTTTTATGCTGCAATATTTTCCTGCCGTGGAAAATTTTCTTTAAAAAATCGCAAAAAAAATTACGGAGAATAATTTAAGCTCGCGGGAGATTCGGTACGAAAATTTTATACCAAAAAAGTAAATACAACTTTTGACAGTTATGATTGGCTCAATAGAAAAGGTATAAAATTTTCACTTTTTAATTTTGCGACCGAATTTTTTTTTGAGAAATTCAGGTTTTCGTCATAGCAACCTGTCAAAATCAGAGCATCTGTTTGGCTTAAAACAACAGGAATAAAATTTCCACTTTAACTAACGTATCTGTTTTCGATTGCATATACATATAATAAACTTGTTGTTTGTATCGAATGATCCCCAGTGAGAAATGGAATTTGAAATAATGTATTTACCCAAATCAATTGAAATTTAATATTGATACACAACTGGTGAATCCTAGGAAGAATATTTGAACAAACTGAATGAAATGCACAAACCTGATATAATGATCATAACAAACCTTGAAGTTGTATAGATGTCCATCCAAAAATTTTTTGTTTGCATACTTTGAATAATTGTGGTGGATTGGTCATTTTCTGACAGTAGCTACTTGTCAACTCTCAAATTTAAGGAGTTATATACCTACAGTTTGTTTCACGAATCATGGCTATTGCGTGTAATCATTCACAAGCTACATATCGCTATACGTCTCATCGCATCTCATTATCATGAAATTCTCCACTACTTTTGTCGATCTAAGCTACGACATCAGTATAAGGCAACGCAATCTTTATTTCATAGGCGTCACAAAGTCATTGTGACATTTCAGATAATTCAGGTGCATAAATTTATATTTCATAACTCAAGCAATAAATTTGAATTTTGTGTATCTGCATTATTGTTGATAATAAATCTTTCATATTATGTTTGCTTATTTAATCAATCGATATTTTCTCCTCTAATTATATGAACTTCCTTAAATGCCATATCTTAGCACGAAATCGTTACGCCACTGATTTACTCCCGTCAGTTGGACTGATCCATTTGTGGACACTACTTGAAAGATAATAGTTTTTGTAACAACATTTATAATGAACATTTTTTCCTTAGAGTTACGGTTTTCGAGTAAAATCTGTGTTTAAATGGTAACAACTAAAATATTCAAGCGTATTTCCGCAGCGGTGTTCTGAGTTCTCTACATAAATAACAAGGACAAGCAAAGAATATACGTGGGTTATAGGATATTAGTGGTATTAGCGACGTTTAACGATTTTCGTGACTAATATTACACTCAAAAGTTTAAAATAAATATTTCTTACAAAAAATTGGACCGACGTTATTAGTTGGTGCACTGAAAAGTACAAAATAATATTAATTCTATTGGTGCTGGTGCTTGTGAAGTTGGTGCCAAAAGTTATCAATCCAACTGCAACTGCTGGACGTCGGTCCAATTTTTTGTAAAAAATACATTTATTTATTACTACATTGTGTATGTGCTGTGTGAACTGTTTGGATGGAGTTGTGAAGTTTAATATGGGTGTTTTAAAGAATTTAGAGACAAATTGTGATTGAATATTTATGAAAAATTGAAAGAGCTGAGTGAGAGTTTATGTGAGCAGAGATGAAATACATGAATAAAATATTATACTTTGTTATTTTATGATCCTTGTAAATACATTCTGTTGAGCTAGAATATATTTTAAAGAAAAATTGTAATTGAAAATTTATATAAGTTCATGTTGATACCTTGACTAGTTGAATACCCGGTACTTCTCAGTCTTACTCCTAGTTGATCTTTGAATGATTCAGATAGAACTGTCTTCCAGAGCAACATGTGATTTAACTTGGAGCATAAATTCGAAAACCAGCCTTTCTCTTCTTTCTTATCATTTTTTTTATAAAGGTATACCTATACGTAACTAATTGATTTCATATGAGTTTTTCGAAAACATTATTCAAATACTAATAACGTCTGTAAGAAGGTCAGGAAAGGTGTTTATAACGTTTAGGTAGAAGTTTAGATGACAATGATTATGTTTGTTGTGCTACTCAATATCAGTGTGACAACTTTGTTGATAACTATAGACCCCCCGCTTGTTTCGATGTTTCAATACATTGGAAGACCAGCTGCTATTTACAGTGCTAAAACTTGAGCTACCCTTAAATAAAATCAATTCGCAAATGGAAATTTAACTGGCATCTACATATTCCTCGATAGCTTACCCTATTAAATAGGGTATTTTATTACTTCTTGGAATCTCTCATATGCAGTTGATGATATTTTTTAATGTATTATGATAGCTCAAAGTCATTATCTAGCAAAAGAAAATCATGGCTGCATAGTTAACAGAAATGTTATCAGTATACAAGTTGAATTGCTGAATGGTTAAGTAAAATAGTCTAGGACAGAAGCACTGAAAGCGGAATATCCTTCAAGAAATGTTATCGGTTCGATGGAGGGGGTACTATAATCCCAAGTTGAACGCTAGACTGCAGACGCAAGCTTTGTATTAGGAATTACTTTTTAGCCCATGGCTATTATAAAATTTCCAGAGAGTTTCTTTACCAGTGACAAGCTATATCCAGTTCAAATGGAGGATTCGAATCCTCTATAAAGAGAAAAAGCCTCGAGTTGTACTTGTTCCACCTTGAATGAGAACAGTCGTTGAGATAAACTTTCTTAGATAGGGGAACTTTCTAAATTGTTATGGAGAAAGGCAGAAATAACAGACAATATTAAGGTGTAAATTCCAGTTAACAGTGAAAAAAAGTTTTTTAGAAGTGAAAATTTAAATTAATATTTTTTGTATGTCAACAGTTTTGGATACAACTCATTTGAGATAATTGCTTCTCAAATACCTAATTTTTTAAAGTTATTGGATAATATTATACATATATTACCAGCTTTTGAGAGAATCAGAGAATAATTGCATTGCTTCGCTTACTCGGTTATCCACAATATTTTAAATGATATGCCGGCGAAAATTTCGAAGTCAGGAATGGAAATTCGTAATTTTTGAGGTACCGCTCAATTTTGAATTATTTCAAGCAAGGTAATTCGTAACAAGTGTGTGTAGTGTAGTATTGAAGTTCTTGAAGAAACTGTAGAGAAAAAAAGATGTGCTGGCAATTCTTTTGAACTAACGGTGAAAATTCATATTTCAATGATTTGCATGTAGCAGCCCAGAGAACGTACTAGAGATATAGACATATCGACCAAAGTACTATCTTTTAGCTATTCTTCAACCCTGTTTGGATTTACCTGAATTTTCTGCTTTGTGTCTCTGGGAATAAGTGAAGTGAAGTAACATTTTTTTAATTTCCCTTTATTTCCTCGGGGCTAGATCTAAACCCTTACCCATATCAAAATATGATAATTTCAAGGTTATAAAGCCATTTTGTATTAGGAATTTAAATTGACTTATATATTTCCAATGCAGGTGTAAAAAATACTGACGCACAAATAATTTCGAAGAAAAACACTTGTAAACATTAATGAGACAATATTCTAGAAGATCGTAATGCAGCAGCTGTTTCTAACAAGAGGCAGCCAAATGAGAATTAATTTCGTTTACTGCATCGGTACAAAGTCACTGGATGAATATAACAAATAATATTTTTTTTGTATGATAGATTTAATATAATAATATATAATATTCGGAAATTTGAATTTAATTTGCAAGTTACATACAACCGCAATTATACAGTAATAACAAATTAGTCTTCGTTTACCTTATATATTTCCTTGCATGCTTGTTTCAAATTTACATCGGTAAATCCACACGCAGATGAGGATCCACTATTTTGATCCCCTAGGAAATTGGAAGTGGGTCGAACAGAAAGTTCTTACGTCTCACAAACACATAATAAATTTTATTTCGTAGACTTTGTACAGCACCCGTAAATTATTAACTTTGTGGTCAGCCTCAAAGAAAGACTATATAACTTCTCGTGCTTGCAAAGATAAGTTAAGATTGAGATAATAAGTCAGCTACATAAAAAATAATTTTAAAGATACACAGAAGCATTCTATACCTACTTGTTTGTTGTCATATAATAAACAATTTAGACACAGGTTAGTACGACAATCAAATTTGCATAGCAACTTAACTTACAACTTATGTTGTTATGTTGTTATGCTACAAGTGCGTAAAGTGGAAAATATCTGAGTATCTGACGATTTTGCATCATGTGCCTAGGTATGTGTCATATTCGCTGAAGGGCGAGCGAAGGCGAGTCGTGACCACCACACGAGTCCGACAGCGAATATGACATAACTATACCTAGATGCGAATTTTGTTTCACGATTTTCAGTTTAGCCCTTTTGCTCATGTGTAGGATACATCATTTTTTGCAAAATCTATTGTGGAAGTTAAATTTCATAGAATCGTTATTTCTTTGAGTATTTTGATTCCTTTCAGCTGACTTAGAATGTTAAACATTGGTCTGGAGATAGGTTATTGGTACTATACCAGTGAAATTCTCTCTTGAGCGGACACTAACGGTTCTTCAAAAAATGTCCGCTTATGGGAACTGTCAACTTAAGAGAAAATTGTCCGCCCAATGTAACTTTATTTTACGTGTCCTTTCAAGGGAAATAAAACAATTTGTTAATTAAATGTCCTTTTTTAATAAATGAAGTACAACAACAAAGCAAAACAGACCTAAATGAATAAAATAAAAAATAAAAAATAAAAAAGAAGAAGATAATTAAAATTCTATATATATAATTTTTTTTTAAATTCATGTTTCATAACGTACATAACACAAAAAGGTGGCTTTATTTCTTTTATTTTAAAGAGATTATCTAACTTGGTTTGGTGCATTTTGGATCATTTTATTACCACACAGTTCTCCAAATTGATTTCTATATTTTTTGTTAACTGGAACATATCAGAATCTTCATTCTTTTTTATGAAATGTTTGACTTGTAACCTTCAGAACATCATTACAGAAATACAAAGTATCAGATTATTCCCCTTAAAGATATTTCTTCGTCTGATTCATCTGCTTGTTCTTCGCTTAAGATGGGTATGGTAAAATTTTCAGAAGATATATCATCTGTGTGAACTTCTTCGTCCATGTTTACGAATGCGTCTTAAGATGATATCTGCATCTGCACCGGAATCTTTTAAGTTTTTTCAAACATCTGCCAACAATGGTAAACCGTCTCCTGCACCAAACTCGTCATCGGTTTCCTGGATATAGCTTTTATTGAATCTGGCTTTTTTAAAACTGTTTTCAGTATCTACCTACAATCAAAATATCAAATTAATGAGAATATATTTATCGTTGACAGTTATATTTGGTTCCGATACTTATAATGCTCCCTGACAAATTATTTCAACTCTTTGTAATGATGTAGTTGCTAGTAGTTGCGAAAAACGTTGAAATGAAGCATAATGAATTCCAAAAAATATTTGCGGGTGGTTACATTGTTAACTTTGGTTAAACCATATGAGAATAACTATATAGTGCCTTGCAAGATATTTGAGACAAAATTTGCAAGGTTCGAGTGCCTGTAGATGAAAATAATATATGTATGACCAGTTATACATTCATTTTCAAAAAGACGGAGAGTAATGAATTATGATAACGAAGGGTTCTGTATGCTTAGCATAGTCAAAAATTTTATATTATGAATTATTGCCAGACAAGGCCTGTCCTGAATTGAATCCAGCGAGTTGTCATTATCCATTTATCACTGATTACTTTCACGTATATACCCTTCAAACTCTGTCTAAAAGAAGTTGCATACACGGAAATGTATAACTCAAAATAGTCTACACAATGCCATGGATTTTTTGTTAAGATATTTTGATCAAAATAATGTTAATTCTTATCCAATTAAATATATTAGTTACGTAAATGATTATATTAGAAGACTACACAGATTTTAAATTACGTGGTTGATTGTATGAGTTTTTTTAGCACACCCTCGTGCATCTCTTAATTCATTTGATAATGTTCTTCTAGTTAATTTTGCATAATTACATTGCATTTTGATTTGTCAACTAGTAATAAAATAAAAGATTTGCATATTTCATCTATCAATATCCAGTGAGCGTAGTGTTTATGCAATAACATAAACACAAATAGTGTAAATATGAAACGAAATACATGTATTTCTACAATCCATAAATCCGTAAGAGCACCTCTATACCCACAACTGAAGTTCGTTCGAGGTCAGTAACTAGTCATAAAAGCTCTGGCAATTCTCCACGGTATCTGGACGATTTCGCGAAACTGGAGCACAAATGTGTTCCACACACTGTATGTGTGCTGTTCCATTTCATCAGATGTTCACGTCGCAAAAGTATCTCAGGGTTTTACTTTTGCACATTGCACATGTGTATGATTTCCTGATAGTGTTAAGAGAAACAGCTATAATGTATAATTTTTGATGCTTTTCACATGTCCTCAGTATGACTCAATAGTATTCCAGAATATCAATCAATCTAAAAATAATTATGGAAACAATAATCTTAATTATACTCAAGTAAAACAATGTTGTATTGTGAAATGCTCATATGAATGTCAAAATATACTTTCAGTAATCAAGCTATGCATACATATAATTTGGAATATTTTTTGATCGACTTCCAAACGGAGGAGGTATAAGTACAGATCCATTGATTGTCTGTTTTTCTTGTGTATTTCTATTCGCGTATTTTGCATAGTAAACGTGTTCCGATTTGAAAGAGGAATTGAAATTCAACATGTCCTTTCCTCCAAAGAATTTGAGATAGCAAAATTGAAAAACTGAAAAATACAAAATAAAATTGATGCGGATACTTTTTTAACTTGTGCCAAAAGTCTCCGTATAACTGAACAACTTCAAAATTACCACTACCAAAATAATTAATAATATTAGATATGTATTTTTGAGTGGACCAACTAATAAAAGTTGCCGTATTTTTATCAAAATATATTATATTAATCTATATTCATACGTGACAACCTATGCCTACTGTGGATATAATAGGCAACTGAAAAGTAAAGTAAATTGTTATCTTATTAAATATAATTAACTCACTTGGTATTCAGTTATTATCAGTTCTATTTTAATTTTTGCAAAGCATTTTCGTTGATCAATGTGTACAATATTCATTAGGTAAATATGAATAGAATTGCTCAAATTTGTTTAATTATATGGCATAATTATATTTGCATGATAACGCAAAATATTTAACAGAAAGCTCTAGAATTTTATGTTGCCAACTTAAGTTCTACTAAGAATCAGAGATCCAATTCCCTTCCTACTAATCTAATGATAAATAACTCCTGCCTAAGACTGATTTTTGGAATTCGTAGAACAAATCGACTTTCTCATAAGCTGAATGAAATAGGATGGTTAAACATGTTTAATCGGCGAGTTCTACATTTGGTCTGCTGTTTCTATAAAATCATAAAATACAAAACGCCACCTTATTTATACAACAAAATAAAATATAAAACTGACGTTCATAATGTTAACATTCGGCATAAAAATTCGTGCTCACAATAAAGAACTTTTTAAAAGATCCTTTTTATATTGCATTGCGCATAGCTTAAATAAATACAATATCAATGACTTTTCTATTACCAAAACGACATTCAATAAAATATATAAATTGTATTTACTACGTCAGCAAAAAACTACCTACTAATCACGAAAAGAAAGAATTTTATGTTAATTTACCTCAATCCTTTTGCCCATCTCTTCCCTTCCCCTATCTCTCTCCTTTCTGACCTGGGTATTAAATATTAAATCAGTGCAGTCATACTGTTTTTGACACTTCAATTTGAAACTTATTTTCTTATATATATTTTGTAATTATTTTTCCTATTTCTTTGGGGGCCTTAACAGCACCTGAAGGGTCTTTTATTTTTATTAGCCCTTAGGAGGCTGAATCATGGACTTTTAACCATGTAATTATATATTTTTTTGGCATCTGTTTTTATCTATGTAAATTTTCAGATATTGGTTAATAAACGTCTCTATTAATATTACTATTATCATTATGATTAAAGCCTCTTTGTAAATGTCTCAAATTAACCAGGTTAACAATTGTTTGAAAGTCTGTTATACCAGATTTAACCACCCGAGACACAGAAATCAAAAGAAAGTTAAATTGCAATATTTATTATCAATAGATTTAAATCCAATTACAAATAACAATGAGTAACGTATAGTAGTGTCATAAAATAAAGTAACAACTAATTATAGGGCATGTTCTTAGGTACCTACTACCTACTATATACATAATTTTGTTCTTGTGTCATCAAATTTAGACCTTTATTAGTTGATGCACAAGAAATTAAAAAATTAAATTAATTCTATTGGATACTGGTAATTTTGAAGTGGTACGATTATAAGACTTTAAGCAACAATAAAATTAATATTAGGTGAGTAAACAGCAACAACAGGTTCACTTCATAATTTGATTTGAATTCAATGAAATGAAATGAATCAATTAATTTCTTATAATCTGTTTTGAGTTTGTTGGCCATAAGTTTCAAATATAATATTATACAATGTGGTTGATCTACAAAAGAAGCGAAATCATTGAGCTGCTTTCAATGACATAAAATAGTTATTTTTTTGTATTATGTGCGTAAAATGAGTGTATTTTTAATGACACATGATAGTGTGAAAATTCTCTCGAATGTGCCATGGAAACACGAATTTTATATACGAAATACAAACAAAATTTTTCGGACAACTGTGAATGTGAAATTTATGTTGGAGGTAATTGTTTAAACTTTACTACCTATCAATAATTATTATTCCAATAAATGAAATTGTTTTATGATGAATAATCAATTAATAATTGACTCTGTTAAAAACAGATCCTACAAAAAGTAATGTTTCATGTTTATTTTGAGAATTGTTTTGGCAGTGAAAACAGTAAACATTTACGTATGAATAGAGATGCAGAAATGTCAAGTTTTTTTTACATTTGTACAAAAAAACATTTTTGTGACCGGCCGTTCAAGCGTGACAGCCGTTCCAAAAGTTCTACCCTTGGTTTTAGGTGTACAAGTATATAAGGTGAAGGACGCCTTGTTATAATTATTAATATAGACCAATTACCGATGCAAGAAGAGAACACATTTTTGTAAATAGTGTCAACGGTGTAGAAAACCAGAAATTATGGCTCAAACTATTTCGTTGGTCTTATTAGAAAGTTTCAATCCATCGAAGATATGAATAAAGATACTTCTAAAAACACATTGCATTTTAAGGGGCAAAAAAGACCTATGACAGTTCCCTTAATCAAAGAAAATGTTGGAGGATAACATGTAAACAAACATAATCTTAAAGTTTTTATTATTTATTATTTAGAAAACAGTTCAGTGGGGGACACCTATATTATTTCATGTGATGCTATTAATTACAGCTTATAAATACTGATATAATTTTATTCAAATTATTCAACCATCTCGAGATTTGCTTTTCGGATGTTCTCTGCTCACGACATTGCTATAAACTTCGTCAATGAACATTGTTATGTGCTTCTTCGGTATCGTGCATTATTGATGCACAGGGATCTTCTCTTCATCCAAAATTATCAAAACAAAATACTCGGATTCAGCCATGTTCTTATGGAAGTATATTGGAGTTGATCGAATAGTTCAAACTGTCGTTCGTATATTTCTGCTGAATGAGTTGACGTCTGTGCAATATGATGAGTAGTTGATGATTAGTAAAAAGGTATACCTATATATAAAGTTTGTTGATTTAATATTTGAATTTAGATGTAGACTTAGAAATGACCTTAAAATTTCAGGATTCGTTTGAATACCGCAAACAAGCAATTCACCATTAAAATTATATCCAGACTTATTTTAATTATCAAAATGTTAATTTCTGTTTGTCCATGTATTCTAAGACGAGATCAAAATCCCGCTTAAAATGTCATACTTCCCAGCTCCAATCATAAACAAGTAGTTTGTTCGGGTGCGCTGTCCGTGACATCCAGGTCCAGCTGAGAGAGAAGGATTATAATGGCAGATATTTGATGTTTGTGCTGTTTGATCAGTTTCAGTTTTGTTATTTCGTTTTTGTTTGTGCAAAACATCGGATTAAGGTAATATGGAAAAAGATTTTGTGATAGGATCATCAGAGAACATACCAAAAGTAGATTTATTTATGGTAGCTACCAAACATCGACAAAACCTAGAATCAGGAGTTTTGAAAGAAATTGGGGAAAAGAAGTCATTGAAGATTGTGTCGTTTCGATTGATACTGAAAAAGGAGTACCCAATATTTGGAGCTTCTCCAGATATTATCACAGAAGATTATGTGATAGAAGTAAGATGCCCAAGCAAAAAAGAAATTGTTAATCGTTTTGAGGGCAAAGGTGTTATAGAAGCAAAATATAATGCACAGATTCAAATGCAAATGTTTTTTACGAATAAACCAAAGGGGCTGTTTTGTGTCGCATCACCAGATTTTGAATGGAAAAGGGAATTGTCAGTATATGAAGTAGTTTTTAATAAAGAAATTAGCGCTGATATTTTAGAACGAGTTTAGTATATAAGATAAAACATTATGTTAGTTTTAGTACTAGTAAAAATCTATTTGCTTTTGATTATACTTTTTTGTTTTATATTTCATCTTTTACTATATTTATATCTATTTCTATGAAACAATAAAAATGTAGGTGTTGTAAAATAATGGCAGTCGCATGCTGTTCACAAATATTAAATTTTCTAATTCTTCGTATAACTCTCTCAATATGTATTCGAAGAGATGGATTTTTTTTCATCCTAACTTGTGGTTTTGTGAGCTTTTCACCTCCACATACACTGGGTGGCCTGGGTGGTTTGATCAATTTACATATTATATGAACTAAAAAAGCATATATGTGCTTAAAGCCCCGATCGTCCATCACGCATGTACCACTATGCTGCTAACTTTATAATAGTCACTTGCTTTCCATATTCCATTGCCTTATATGCTTCTACCATAACCACCAGATATGAAATTTACAATCCCGCTTGATGTTGACGAAACCAAATATAAAATGAAAATTAATTTTCACAACGTGTTAACAACTACATGACTACATAAGATCAGCCAATGCCAGATGAGCGGGTACTGTGACGTCACAGGTAGTGATGCGCAAAGCATTGGTATTGGTCTTGGTCTTGCACCCTTGGTATTGGTCTTGGTCTTGCATCAAATCCTTAGTCTTGGTCTTGGATCTTGGTCTTGCATATACGGTCTTGGTATTGGTCTTGGTCTTGCTGCAAGATTTGCAAGACTTCGCAAGACTCCTGCAAAAATTTTCATTCTTATAAGTGTGAACATTTTAAACCGTAATTAATTAATTCAAATGAAGAAGAACCCTGCAATATGTATGGGAAGTATGTATTTCATAATCTATAAGATTGCCTGTACCTAATTATATTGTTATTCGAAATGGATAAATATCGACCGCATAAAAAAATTGTCATTGTCCAGAACAAACAGGCCTGGTTTGTAATGGTACCAAACCAATTTAGAATATGTAATGAGAATAAAACTAGGTGCGTAGAATTAAGTTAGGGCAAGTGAGATGCGTAATTAATTAATAAAGTTTATAAATTAATAATCACCATTCAATAATTATTGCTATTGTTTTGTCCATTATTGGCTTTGCTTTGTTTACTCGAATCCCATTTCTACAATGGAAAGAAGTTGATTTGCCTGATACACTGGAAAAAGAGTTAAAGCTCACATATTTCAAAATACTTCTCTACCGACTGAACCTGTAAATTTATCTACACAATCATGGTGTATACCTTCTTAGTTTGTTTATGTTATTGTTTAGTGTCAATGGTGATCTATTTGTCTCATAGTGAGCTTGTATTTACGGTAAATGCATACAAATGGGCTACAAATATTTCCAAATTTTGTGGTCACGGTTGTTTTTGAGCGATAAATACTTTTTCAAACCAACGAGTTGAAAGCTCTGTAGGTATATGTCTTTAATAATGATCTTTATTATGGCGATACCAAATTCAGTTGAACATATATATTAAATCCTTGGAAATCATTAAATGGTCCATATAGTTAGATTTGAGGATTTTTAGTTATACCGGCAACCTCGCGTTTATTCTTCATTGATTTTTTAACATCATAATTGATTGTCTTTCGTGTGGTATGGATATAAGGGTTCTTAACCCAATTTTATTTTCTTGAATTTAATACTTTCAGCAGTGTAAGTCATTTTGAATTACATATTAAATTCACCTTATATAATTCAATTGTACGTTGTCTACTGTTGCAAAAAGAGCCCTTGCATAGTAATCAAGTGACAATTTTGATGACTCCTTGTAGGGTGAACATAAAGAGAAGACCCAATATAATTTTTCTTTTTAAACCAATATATCTTTTTATTTAAAATCGTTTATGTTATATATAATAATTGAATCAACTTTATTGAATCCAATGATTACAAATGATTATCTGTATTTAGTATCCTTTTCCTTTTTAGAGAAAAGATGTTTAGTGAAAATCATGATCAAGATCTGACCGTTATGACTGTAGGTACTTATCTGAAAAATGACAACATTATCGATACAACCAGACGCCCTTCCCAAAAAATTAAAACCGAAATACTGATCCTCTAACTGGAAAAAAATTGTACGGACCACTTAACATAATTAGGAACGGAATTTCCAATGTGTAGCATCATCATCACAGTTCGTGGTGTTAAAACGTTGCCAGTTCCACACCATTAGATGGAAAATTTAGTAGTGCATTATACTGCGAGATAATGACCGGTATCAGCCACTTAGTAGGAGATTATCTGGGAAATATATGGTAGCTTGTTGTACTATTCATAATTTTAATATTACAACAACCACCAACTAGCCATGATAATTACAGAAAGTTGTGGAATGCTTTGCATGCATACGCTCTTATAATAACCCATTTGCGGATTTAACAAGACCTTTTGCTTCAATCCACTTTGATTTCATTACTTACATAGCATTTGGATACAAATATTAGTTTTGACGGAATTGTTGAGGAGTTTGTATAAAGAGATATTATATATTTTATATGAGAATATTGTCTTTAATATTTCTATTTCCCAGAATAACTTTCGCCCAGTATTCTAATTTTCTAACGTTATCTCAAGTGGCTTTGCTTTGGCTTTTTAACTAGTTGCTTGTAAACTATCTAGGAAAAAAATGAAGGCTACTTTACTCGCTACAACCCAGCAAGTGGGATTGCTTACTCTGTGTCATCGTAGTTGCTAGTGAAATAGTTTCTAGCATACCTGTTTCAATATTTTATATTCCATAATAAAGAGCACTGCAGGTAAACATTACCAAATTCCACCACATTATTTACGTTGCACATATAAAATCACAATAACGTATCCAAATCACGTATCACCAAATCTAATATAATCTCACTAATCTCGAAAGTTACTCACTAGAGTAATTTGGAAGTTTTGTGTGCCCTCTAGCCCACCAGATATTTCAACTCATGTTTACGTTTCAGAGTTCTCTGATTCCAAAAAACCACATGTTTAACCATTGATCTGCCTACCAGTCTGTCTGTCTATGCCAAGACTATTTTGGAAATGGATGAACCGATTCTCTTGCTTTCTTTTTTTTTTTGTTCAATACTGTCATGGCTCGTATATGGTAGAAGATGGGCTCCATGTCTGAAATAGTTGATGTGCATTAGCCAAAATCTTTGCATAAGACTGTAGCGCAATAAGCTGCTCCAAGATTATTGTGAAAAAACTCATCTTGTCAATCTGCATCTCTGAGAAAAATCTTGAAAATCTATCTAAAAGGACCATTTTTTTTCAAATACCGAAAATTGAGGAACAGCCCATTTCCGGAAATGTTTAAATTGAACTTTTTCTAGAAACGTCAATCTCACAGTAAGGCAAAAGGGAGTTCTCGAACAAAATAAATATTAACCGTACCTACATATTTATTGAAAGTTTTATATTCAATATACCTTTTTTTGAAACCCCCAGCACCATAGAATTAATATTATTTTGTACTTTTCAATGCATCAAGTGATAATGTCGGTCCAATTTTTTGTAGAAATATTTATTAGATAGAACTTTTCATTACCAAATCAAGAATGTATCACACGATACACTTATAAGTATTTTCACTTTCTTTTTTTTTGTTTTTTCTTTAGCATTACCTACGCATACAAAATTTGCAAGTAGGGGGCTGATCAATGTAAAACTATAATTGGAATTTATTGTTATTCTGCAAGTTTCTAAGTATTTTTTATTTAATATGGACACGAGGTTTTACAAAAGCAAACAAGTTTAATTTGTTGTGCTGCATTTATGCAATTCATGTAACTAATTAGTAGTATTTTTAATCTTAATTACCTACCATTATGTTCTAACAACCCGCGTTGAGGCAGCGTGGTAAGGTATGCCTCAAAAACCCTCTGATCTGACAGAATGGTATGTCTCTTAGAGAAATACCATTCAGAGTCCACCTTAAGCTGTAGGTCCCCTTATCAGTTGCAATACTGATAAGGCAGTGAAGAGGAGGCCTGTTCAGGAGTGGACGCAAAAAGGGCTGACGACGATGATCTAAGTATAGGTAAAATCGTCTGACAATGAAATGAAATTAAATGTTAAAAGATGTGTTTTCTCCGTTTGAAACGTAAGTTGATACACAAAGTTTTCAATATGCTCGTAGTGATAAGAAAGTATGGAGATCCTCGATTTGGCGCTCAAGGAAGCCAGTAAAATATTCAAAAATAATAGTCAGAAGTTCACGCCCCCATATTTAGAAAAAATCAAAGTGATCTTGTTCCCTCCAAAAACCACCCCTGAAAGTGGTGGAAAGGCAATTTTTCAAGAAAACCGTAAATCTGAGACGACAGAATTAAAGATAAGACCATATCCGGAAAATACAAAATAATATTCATTCTATTGGTGCTGGTACTTCTGAAGTTGGTGCCAAAAGTCTTCTATCTAATTACACCTACACAACTTCAAAAGTACCAGCACCAATAGAATTAATATTATTTTGTATTTCTCCGAGCATTTACTAATAAAGTCGCTCCAATTTTTGATAAAAGATATTTATATATATATATATATATATATATATATATATATATATATATATATATATATATATATATATATATATATATATATTTCATGGACGTTAGAAGCAAATAACTAAGTGTTTGTTTTGTTATCGACTTACTTCCGGTGAATATCACTGATGACGCATGGGTATAGTAGAACCAGAAATCTAAGAAGGTCGTAAATCTATATTAGCCGATGATCCTCATTATTAGCTGTTGTTCGAAATATAGATAACATGAAACATGAAACATTCTCAGGTTCGGATCAAGATATCTCATGAAATAGTTTGGCATTTGGCACAATCACATTCATTATAATGATGTTCTTAAATGTTTTTATGTTGTATATCATAATATGTATATACATAAACAATTCTCAATTATATTCAAGTGACTTTTCTTAATAATTATCTTAAACCATTATACCTACCTATAAAACAAAATGTAATGGCTAGGGCAGGTACAACTCTGCGTAGACTGGCTGCTGATAACTCAAGTGTTTGGTGATTTAAAATCTTCTTAGATTTCTGGTCGCACTATACCTAATATTTCGCTGACACCCATGTACCTATATGTATCCATCTAATTCTATATTTTTTATTATTTATAGTCACAACTAACCTTTCAGTTTTTATTCGGAACAATCTAATATAATCGCAATGATATCAATTCCCAAATTTCATAAATACCAAGAGAACAGCAAAGGTGAACAATATTCACCTCCAAATATTAGTTATTTGTCACGATTTGATGACTTTCTAAGGTTATATTTTCATTAGAGTTAAACGCTTCTCTATTTAGTTTATCAGCGTGCTTTCTAGTTTCTGGAGTAGTTGCAACTTCTCGGCTTCCATTCGTGCACAGAAAGCAGTTTATAAAATAAAATCACGCTTCCAATATAATGGCAAATATTCAAGCGTAGAGACGATGATTAAAATATTTCTCGCTTTGGTAACGTATTCGAATTCGGGATGAAGTCACGTTCTACCTATTGATACCTCGCTGCTCGACTCTATACAACTGACCTATATTCCAGAAAATTTCCGCAAATTAAATACCTGACCCTCACGGAACAATTTCGTTTGCTTCAATAGACTAAAGTTCTTCCACTGAGACATTTAATGCGATTTCCCTAACATTTAGGGTCCAAACATTATTTTATTAATTATACACATAATTGCTTTACCTAGTACCTATGCCTTGAGTAACAGAGCTAAAATATAATCATTCAGGTTATGACAATTTGGATACCAGGACTATGTGAAATTTGGTGTCCACTCACAAGGCTTTCCTATCGGTATCAAAAAAACTCCATCGAATTTAAAGATCGTTTCAAGATGAACAACCATGATCATATTTAATTTTGTACCCACGACCAATCGTTTTTTGGAATATGAATAAACAGTTCTTTTGAGAACAACTTTTATACAGAGTTTTGAGTCTAAAATTTTGTTCAGCTATTGCAAGAAGCATGCCCAATTTATGTCATCAGCGAGTGGTTTCGATACCCTACAAAACATACATGGAAAGTTTGGAATAGCGTAGCGATAAGAATGTAATGAACTGATTCGAGACTTACCCACAAATTTCAGAAGAGTCTCCAACGCATACAAATAGTAAAAACAATTAGTAACACCCATGGTCGAAGGAACAGGAGGTCTATTCTGTACACTAATCGTTAATCGATAGCTGCTTATCGCTATAATTATATATATAGATATACTTATACATGGCGATATGTCATTTGATGCCAGTCCGCAACCAAAAATGATTGTTCTATGTCGTCACCTTTTGGTGTTCTGTTCAAAAAGTTATCGGGCGGTCTCTTGAGTGCGATAAGTGAAGATCCTTGTGAACGATAACATTTGACAGTCGATGATGTCACTTGGTCTTGCCGTCTCGCCGTACGACGTGTGTTGTGTATGTATGTGTTTGTTTATGTTCAACTATAACCTCTTGTGCTTTGTTATAAATTGTTGTGAGTTGTCAACACAGAAATATAATAAAGACTCTATGGTTGTGAGTTTTCTTAAGTGAGAATTTTATAGTTAAGTATCATATCCTTTTTTGAATTTTACGTCTTAAGAGAAATTATTCTATTTTTAGGTTACTTCAATCGGCAAAAGGAAGTAAAAATATATTGGTATTCGTATTTATGTCTCATCTATTTGAGAATTGATCCTATACCCAATATTCAAGGCAGTAATAGCTTTCGCATATAGTATTAGTTAAATTGCAATCTGAATTCCGATTATTTTGTCATGGGTAAGTAGTTATCGGATTGGATCCTTGTGTTACTTTCATCAATTATATACTTTCATATTAATCTTTCTGCAAGTTCTCAGAAAGTAACATAACGGATACTATCCTATAGGTAAGTTACAGAATAATAATTTCATAATATACACCATTTCCACTTTAATTCAATAAGGTTTTAATTGCATTTGAGAATACAACAAACGTAGTGGAGAATAGTCAGTTGTATTTGAGAAATTATTTTATATCAATACGAATGTAATTCTATTTCAGAATGTATCATTTGAATTTAAGAAGTTGCTAATTGCATTTGAGAAAAGTATCCTAATTGAATTAGCAAGTTGGTAAAAAGGTCTAAAGGTTCAGTGTAATCATCATTTCTAATGTTAAGATTGTGTTATGCATGTGCTTTTGTGTTTTTCATTATCTTGTTATATCTTCTCAATTACATTTTACCATTTCTTGAATACAATTGAACTCTTAAATTAATATTTTGACTACTCAAATAAAACTGACTTTTTTCAACTAATTGGTGCTCTCTTAAGTAAATTTGACTTCTCTCAAATACAATTGATATTTTTTTTAAATAAACAATATTCTTTCTCAAATAAAAGTGGAAATGGTGTAGAAGAAACCGTTAGTGTAATGATTATTAATTATTGTAGTATAGGTCCGTAAGTACCGCAAACTGCTAGTTATTTTCATTTTGGTGTGTACGTTTTACAGTTTTGGGAATTATGTTCTAGGTTATTAAAACATAAGTAAGTGAGGAGTGAATTAAAGTATCTACAACAATTTGTTTCTACCACTGAGTAAGTATTTTTTTATATATACATACAATATATACATATTTACTTGTAAAAAATTGATTATATTTTATTCTAGGTTCATAACTAGATATACGATATACTTACTATAAGTGGGTACCTACTGTTGTTCGAATAAGTAAGTAAATTTCAGTTCAGTGTGTTGATTACTTTTTTGTTAGATTTAGCCTTCAAGTAAGTTCAGTTTTATTCATTGTTGAAATTGGTATAGTGTATAGTATTTTTGAGAATATCTAAATAGAGATACAGCAAAGAATATAAAATCATCATGTCTCATAATAATATGACTTTTCTAAATACTTTGCTAAAGAAAGCAAGGTTGGTGAGATTTTTAATTCTATTACATTTTAATTTTTATAAGAGCTTAACATAAGTTCAGCACACATCGTACTTGTTTTTAATAAATTGTCTATTACTTTAGGATCAATTCATAATTTTCAATGCTGGTTTGGGCTACTTGGCACTGGATGTGATGAATTTGGAACATCGTGCACGGCGTTTGGAGAGAAGAACGGAACTGAGTGCGTGGAGAGCGAGTCATGATCCTTTTGAGATGTATGAAGACCAATTCATGGATCTTTGGGAATATTCAGAGCTTCAGCCACCCGAGTGAAGACTGGCTCTTCTCTAAAGACTCCCTCATCCCCCTGTTCCAGCCTTTCTATGAATTCCTACGAAATAAGGTAAATATCAACTAGTGTACCAGAAAAGATTAAAAAAATGTAATTATTGAACCAGAAAAGTGAGAAAATTTCTTGAATTATAAATTATAATGAAAGTTTAAATTGTTATTATTTATGTAGAAAAGAGAAAAGAAATGAAATTTAATTTGTACGGAGAAATGCAATGTCACAGAGGTGAAGCGATATAAAATTTAAACTAAAGTACGTATGTATATAACTCTGAAATAACTCACTATTTCTTCAGGATAAAGGTCAGCACATGAGGAACCCTCCCAATAATTTGACACAAAAAGGCTACAAATTTGTTTATCCTGCTCGTTAACTGCAGGCTCATTATTCGGAAGGCCTCCCGTTCTACTTCTTGCACCACGGATCTGAGCAGCCTTACCAAGAGCTTTGGATTTCATGTCTCTCCATGTCTACAAGAAATTCAGCTCCAATAATGACTGGGAAATTATGATGAGATTAGGATATTGCTTTTGTATTAGCTCTTAAAATATTTCCTTTACAATGAATTTAATAGATTTATTTTTGATGTCTTTTAGACATTTAGTACTCATGACTAGGAAGATAAGCTTGGTTAGCAAAATATGTATTCAAAATTTCTAGTATGCCTTGAATAAATATTGGAATTATTAAAATTATAAGTCTGTAAATTAGAAGAATGTTATTATATGAAATTATTATATAAAATGGCTATGTACACAGTTGAACAAATTTGTGGAACCATCTTTATCGTTTTACGTTATATTAAAATCTTCTCTTACAAAAATAGTGTTTATTTTGATTTGCAACAGTTAAGATAATTTTATATATTTTTTCATTTTCCTCAATGTTAGAGTGCTCATTTTGTTTTAATGAGAATTAATTGACAACTATTACAAAACCAAAAGTTGGACATCCTCCAAAACTTATTATATCATCTAAAATGTGAAAATAACTATCTGGAAATACAAAAATATATAGGGTGATCTATTTGGTAAAACTTATGATGTCAGATCTAGAAATAATTTTCCATCCCTGTATATGTATAAAGGTATTAGGACATTTTTTTCTGATAAGAACTTTCGTCACTATTCACAACTTATTTCTATTAGTTCATATGAGTCTATTTGATACTCACAGTTTGCCACCTCTCTGCAATTTTAGGGTGTCCCAACTGATTTAGAGTATTGGTCAGCTCTTGCCAAATTGCTTTATTTGTGGCTACACCATCATAGCCAAGATGCGCCCCAGAAGCGAATTTCGGGTGGCTACACATAAATGCTACCAAAGAAGTAAGTTGTTCTTTATTATCTCGGTTGCATCTATTTTGTCTCCTAAAAAAATTGCGTAGAAAAACTTAAATTTACTTTACTGCTTCAGAAATGCGGATCATAATTTACCAATAACATAATATTACTTACATTTCGGCAACAGTATCCATCATTGAAATTTAAATCACCAGAAAACTATCACAAAACTTACGAACAGAAATTAACCCTCCAAGTTTATAATTCGCAATGATCTTTCTTACATAAATTAGTCTCGCGAAAATGTATTAGTTCATATCTCAACCGTATATCTCGAGATATTATTGGCTGAGACAAAAGAATGGATGACTAATAATTGTTTCTCGTGCCATATGACTCCCATCGGTCTATAACGGCCGTTGGGTCAGTTCATAAATATATGAACAAATCCAAAGCATGAAATAATAAGGAATATTTCGCGACTTCCCACCCTATCAATTCAAGTTTAAAAAATAGAAGAAATATATTTTGAACTGAATATGTCCACCTGTTTTTAGATATGCATATTCAGAATAAATCTAGAAAACTGATTAAGATAGGTAGGTACTTGGGGCTGGATTGAATCACATTAAAAATGTTTTCCTGATAAATAAGAATTGATTGTAAACAACCATTTCATCTTTAAATTAATCGATCATCGAATAAACATGCAAGGAATGAAGAAAGTAGATGAGATGGTGAAATTCTTTATGAATCTCTGTTGTTTATATTGAGATTACCTACCGTAAGTACCTACATATTTTGGATTTGCCTTCGATGTTATTCATAATCATTATATAAGATTCATCTGTTTTCTCTCTGATGGTGAATCATTAGTTTGTGTAAAACGTAAAGTTAATTCTATGATAGGTATAATAGATAGATTTCGAGTTTGTGGTATGATAATTGAGCAAAGCTCTTCTCCCTCACAGCCAAATTCACAGAGTGAAATCAAACACTGTTAGAGCTATTTGCAATATGATTGTTCGCTCAAACAATACACTTGTGTTTGTGTAGATACCTAAACTGAGGTATTGCCAAACTTAATTATTGGCAACTCTCATTCTTGAAGCAATAATGTGAATGCTATCATTATACAGTAATTCGATTGATTGAAATTTAAAAAGCTTCTTTCCAAATGTCGGCCTATTTTCCATACCTTCTTCTTTTATCCAACATAACCTACATTTGATTTTTCTCACTATTGTAACGTATCCAAATAATGTTGCCGCTACTATCTGTAATAATATAACATCACCCAGTATATGGATAAATAAAGTTAACATCTATGTGAATGACATTTCGATCTTCAACTGTTATCGGTAGATTATGTCGATTAACGATTAGTGTACAGAATAGACCTCCAGGAGACCAGGAATAGATCCTGTGAAATATTATATCATCTTTCTACTTTCCTAACGCTAGCCTAATTAGCTATAATGTAACGAAAGTATTGTAATCCGGATAACTTATCGGTGGCCGGTTTTCATCAGATGTTCACGTTTCAGAGGTATCTGAGTCCAAATAATATATTTCCAGCCTTTGATCTATCTGTCTTTCTGTGTCAAGATTACCTCAGGAAAAGATGGACCGATTTTGTTACGCTCTTTCAGTTTTTTAGGGTATAGATACCGCTCGCCGGTGACACGGTATCACTAGTTACTAGGCAATAAAACGCGAAAATGGCTTAGATTACAATGAAAATTCATCTTAAAACCCTCTACTAAAAAAGTAAGAAAGAATTTATGCTCAAATTTTCTAACTGTTTACTCATTTTCTGGCTGAACGGTTCCTCCTAAGTCTAAATTTGATATGACCATTGTTGTTTGTCTTGCACGCTGAAAAAAATTAATGGTCACACGATCTGATCAGACGATTTTCATATTCGATGGAGTTTGCTTGAGAGTACGAAAATCGTTGAGTAACATAAGATATTTTCTTATGTGACATTTTGATAAAAGAATAATTTTCAAGTTATTTGAGTGAATTGACTCGTTGCAAGTGCATCCTAAGCCTAGATAGGTACTTCTCTAGGAGCAACTATGACTGCTCGTACCTTAATAAATGTATTTGACTAATGTTAGTTACTTCGGGGTATGTTTAGAATTGTGTTTAGTTTCTTACATTTGAAGGTGGTTGAAATTCTAAAAGATTAATTTTATTGTTCGAATACAGTAAATCTTCTTTTACATATTAAAACAAAATCGCAATCTTTGCAGCGTTATAAATAATAATAATAATATAATTTTATACAGAATAAATATATAGAACTAAAAAAGGCTGCATGATCGAAGTGAATAAAATTGTGTAGAGATAAGTGCAAACATGTATTTATCCCAAAAAAATACAGAGATGACACTACAATAAAATACATAATATTCGATAAAATAAAATAAATTATAAGAGATCCAATTAAATCCCACTATCCAATGAATTAATATAATAAAATATAATAAATTACAAAGGCATACAGTTAAATACAATAAATTCAATAGAATCAAATATAATTCGCATATGTGAAACAGCGTACAATTATCTACTTGTTTATTTTGATTATTTTTAAGTAACCATTAGATTCTATCCCTGCAATAAAATATGATATGGGAGTCTGTAGTATAAACTTTTTCAGGTACATTTTTTTTGTTTATAGATTTTATTCTTCCCGGGATGGTGTTATAAATTTTAGTGACAATACAGGAGTAGTTCCTCTGTGACAGCGATTATTGAAGTGATACTTGTATAGCGAGGTTAAATCCATTTCAACATGTCAAGATCGAAAGCTAGGGGAAAAACAAAGTCAATGTTCATGACCCGGTGGCTCGAGCACACCACAGTAATATATTATCCATTAAGCCAACCCATCTTTTATATTTGGTAGAAAGCTTGGGTACTTAGAACATTTATGTTCTTAATCAAATTGGTATAGGTAAATACAGTAGTGACAGTGAAATTCACAAATTGATGATCGAAGTGTACATTCAGACGATTTCGAAAGGTTGACTGCTCCAGGACCAAGCAATCGCCGAAGGCTCAATTTTAATATCCTAGAAACTTCTTACAGGAATTCAATCTGCATAAAAGCGCGCACGAAGAGTTCAAAAAGAAATTCTTGGGCAACTCATTTGGATCGCCATGCTCTATTGGATCGAGAAGGTTTTAAAATCTTCTTCTAAAAAAAAATATGAGCTCCTGAATATTTTAGTGCGAGGAAACTCCATAGATCGGCTCAAATTATGCTTCAGCTGCATGCAATCAGTCAATAAAAATAATATACCGGCATATTGAAATACCATCTTACTTGCCTCGCTTAGATCTTGTTTCTGAAGACTCATTTCTCCAAGAATACCATTTATGCAGATTCGATGATTACGGCATGTACATGGCCAATTGCTAATTTTGGAATTTTATCCTATCCCTAGCTAAATACAATTATACGTCACATAGAAGTTTTACTTTTACCCCGTAACTTTTCCCGCACCAGTTTTTTTAATAATGGTTGTATAAGTCGTTGGAACCCTCTGGTCGTATACTGATGACTGGGATGGGGTGCTTTAAAACTATAAAAAATCTGGTGTGTCCACTCACACGACTTTCCTACCGCTCACAGGCAAATTCCAGTGAATGAAATATTTTACACTATTACAATAGGTACTTTCCTTACACAGCGACGATAATAGCAGTAGTAAAATAAAAATCATCTGGTCAAATCGTGCTATAACTCATTATTTTTGGCATGTCAAGACAAACAACAATAGTCATGTAACATTTTTTCGCAAGATGAAACGTTTAGCCAGAATCTGAAGAAACATGTGGAAAATTACGGAATTTTATTCAAGCATAACTTTTTTTGTGCATTTTCTCAGAGATGGCGCTATATGTGGGTAGTAAACGACTCTCAAAAGAATACTTTAGGCAAGTTTAATCAAAATCCTTAGAGCCTTTTTAGCGCTAGAGTCTTGAGCAAATCACGTTTTTAGCTATAGCTCAACACCCAGTGTATACAGGATTCTCATTCAGTGCCACTGGAAAGTGATATTGGTAGTAAACAAAATAAAAAAGAAAGCAACAGAATACACCGATCCGTTTTCGAGATAATGCTGTCACAGACAGACAGACGGACAGATAGACAGACAGACCAATGTCTTAAAATATGTTTATTAGACTAGAAAACTCTGAGACGTCAACATTTGTAAAAATCTCGATACCGAAAATTTCACTCGATACGATACAATACTTTCCTTATAGAGCTACTATAGTAGCGTAGAAAAGTAAAAAACTAAAAAGAGCCAATCAATAATCTCTGCACCATAAAGTAATTCATTATTTTGCTACAAGTCACCTTATAAACTATTAACAAAAATGTTCACAGTTGCAATATTATATAAATAATAGAACTTCACAATATTAAGTATGGCTCGGAACAATGTAGTCGCTTCTAAAGATATCTCTAACATGAAATTACCTTATGCTGACTTATGAGAGATAATCTGGAAAAAAATATATTGAAGTCTCTATAATGCAGCATATGTGGCAAATCATAAATTCCCGAATAAGTACTTCTCCACAAGGTATAACTTTTCCAAAATTAAAAGCATGTAGCCAAAGCGTATACTGTATTATTTAAAAGATGAGAATTTCAGTGCATATTCCAGGTCACATAATTTTATTCTGAACAAACGTAATGCCCTGGAATATTGTAATATATGAAAGGTGTATATTATCTGTAACTCGTACTCAGTGGATAACATTGTTGTAAATTATGTGAAGAAAGAACGAAAAAGACGACTACTACCGCCACGTCTCATGGAGAATAAAGTTCTGTAGTAGGATCATATGTGTGGAGAGTGTGACCAAATTTATCGCATGAGAGTGTTAGAATACATTAAACATAATTTAAGGATATCTCAAAATAAATACCAACAGACGTTTATTAAATTAAATTGAATTCATGCGACCTATACACTGTGTTCAAAATTAAATTTCCATACTTGCCTAATCCGTAATCATTTTTTGAGAGCTTATTGGCTGACATAACCTAACGAGGGTACCTAAACTTGATCAATAATATTTTTATTCGAGAATCAAAAATTTTAGACGGCAAAACTGAAGAAGAAATCAAATCCGGAAAGACTTGAATTTGACATCTGAATCTTCTAAAACATACTGTCTCTGAATTGCAGCAGTAATAAAATCTCAAATATATTAATTTTTGCGATGTTTTGAAATCATCTTTGAATATACACTATGAAATAAAATTTATTCTACAGGCGTTGGTACATTTGAGGTTGGTGCCAAAATTCTTCAATCTACTCTAAGATTACCACCATATTCTCATGTGCGCCAAATAATAAATAATCATATGCAATGCTGTCTTCATTCCTTCTTAGTCCTTGTTCCTCAATTTTCGTATTTTTAGCAAAAAATATTTTTTGTTCGATTCCGAAAAATCTATACATAAAAACACATGAACCTGTTTGTAAATTGAAAGTATGTGACAATAAATATTTTTTACAAAAAAATGGACCGACAGTATCAGCTGATGCACTGAAAACTAGAAAATAATATTAATTCACTTGGTGCTGGTACTTTTAAAGTTGTGCAGTTGCATTTAGATTGAAAACTTATGGCACCAACTTCACAAGTATATATATATATATATATATATATATATATATATATATATATATATATATATATATATATATATATATATATATATATATATATATATATATATATATATATATATATATATATATATATACCAGCACCAACAGAATTAATATTATTTTGTACTAGTCAGCGTATCAAATGATAACGTCGGTCCAATGTTTTGTAGAAAATATTTATTTTATACTTTTGAGTGTTACATTTGTCTCTAAAATCGTTGAAAGTTACCATTATCCATGTTTACTTTACCAATCTTTTAACCGGAAAACCGCAACTGTATGAAAAAATGTGCAATATAAATGTGGCTACAAATAATCTGGTTATCAATTTTATATTCTCAGATTTTCAATTTTCGAAAGAAAATGCCTCAACATAACGAAAATACACATATTTCAATATCGCAGAAACTCGAAAACCGTAGCTCATTTGAAAAAATTTCAATTTAAACGTTTCCGGATATTTTGGTATCTTTAAGTCTACCATCTCAGATTTTCCGGGGGTGGTTTTCGGAGGGAAGAAGATTTCGGATTTGCGTTTTTATGAATATCGGACCAAAAACAAAAGCAAACAGTCAAATTGTATACGTCCTACGTTCGGAGTATCGTCGGTCAAAAAAGGAGATTAGACGATGAGAGAAACGCAGTTGAACACGAAACAACGATTTATATTTTTTTGTCTGTCTGTCTTTCTGTTCTCGGTTATGTTCGTAATTACTGAAATGTATCAATGCAGTTTTTACTAGCACATAGAGCTTGAGTTGGACCATATTAACGGGTTTTTTATATCATTGAAATTGGATGCCAGGTGAAGAAGTAATCTTCGTTTTAATATATTAATATGAATCTATATTCCTCGTGGGCTGAGTCACAACCAACGGCATTTTTCCTTTTATGACATTTTTTCCCATAGTTTCGCCACCAAAAAACGAATTAGCTTAATTCTATGTATAACCAAGTTCTTTTGCAACTACGTTGAATGCACCGTTTTTAGAAAAACACTATAGATCTGGTAACTGTCTAAAAAAATACCAAACTTAATACCTATCCTATAAGCATATTATTTTCTCTGTTTCAACTATATTGAGCAATTATCTGTTTGTATGCCGTTCAGCGTGACATGGTATATTACACTTTTAAGAGCATGAAGGGTTTGGCTTCAAACAATATCTTCTTTGTACTGAAAATATAGGTTAATTAAATTTTGCTTGCTACAAAGGAGTTTGAATTTCTTGGTGGCATGCTCCGTGTATCTGGCATGGTTAATTTACAAATTGGTTGCACGAACATTTCTTTTTATTCAACTCTTAAGATGCCTTTGCAATCTCACTTCAGTTTTTATGTGCATTTAACTGGGTGATTTCATGAGATAGAAGAGAAAGAGAAAATGCAGAGCAGAGTCAATGTTCGTTCGGCTTTTAGTTTGATTTGTGATTTTTGCCAATGGTTCTCGTGAATTGACTGAAAAGTGTGTGTGCAAATTTGGTTGGATATAATCCACTTAGTTATCTGAGTACAATAATTATCAACTTATTGCATTATAATATATAGCCATCTGTAGGCATAAGGTAATTCTATTTTTTCATAAAATTGGACCGACCTTATTAGTTGATGCACTGAAAATACAAAATAATGATAATTCTGTTATTGCTTATATGTACTTATTCAGAGATTTCAAAACATCGGGGAATACACATATTTCAGAATTTACCTCTGCTGTAACTAACAAACCATATTTTTTTCAAATGTCCAATTCAAATGTTGCTAATCTCCTCTCTAATTCGACAGTCTCATATTTTCAATTTTCCCAAAAAACATAGAAACTTATGATTTTATTGAAAAATGCTCAATTTTAACGTTGCCGAATATGGTTTTTTCTCTATTATTGCTTGAAAAAAATTTCAATGGTCCTCTATCAAATGAAAAAAGAATCATGAAAATCGGAGCACGTTTGCTATTTAAAAGGCGCGACCATCAATGAAAATAATAAAAAAAATCCCGATGGCCTGTAGTCAGCGGAAAGGTAAATTTTTCAAAATTCATTGAATTGAAATTTGAACAACCTTTTCATTGGTATACCTACATGTTATTAAATAAAATTGTCATAGCCTTGCGGTTAGAGGTTTTTGTTTTGGCTGTTGAATATAAAGCAGACAGGGTTCGAGTCCACTTCAAGGCAGATTTTTTTTTCGTCTATTTCTTTTCAATAAATATACTATATATTTTTTTAATCAGGGTCTATATTAAGATCTCCAGAAAATGTACAATTACATCAAATTTATATTGAGTGTTCATGTTTTATCAATATTTGTTATTTTTCTTTATTAATTTTTATTTTTTTACCTGTGTATTTTATGAAAAATTGCTTTGAACAAAAGTTGTAGGTACTGATTATATCTATAACCTAAAATTATTTTTAATAATATTTACTCTACTGCTCTTTTTTGATAATTTTTTTAAATGTTCGAATGGTCGCCATTTTGAAACTACTTACCCGATATTGCCCAATAACGAACTCGACCGAGATATTTGAGAGATTGATTTTTGTAGCAAATTTGAACTTGATACCTTCAAAACTGCGACTTCTATCGTGTTAACAAATTTCGTAATATCCCATATATATATATATATATATATATATATATATATATATATATATATATATATATATATATATATATAAACTTTTGAACCAAATGTTTTTTTGGACTAACTTATAGACATATAACAACATGCCGTTGAAATTTTTTCGAAATTCAAAAGTGTGAACGATCGCAATAGGTATATTTCTATAAGAAATTTACCTAAAAGCATGCAGACAAACTATCGACCTTCGCTCTAAAATGCGAGGGAAATGGATATTTGTTGTATTAGTGGACCAACAAGTGGATCCTCCGGTTATATCTCGAGAACTTTTCATAACATAACTTTAGAATAAACAAAACAAATAAGAGAAATATCCAGTAATGAAATTATTACTCTAGTTTTACCCTTAGAGCGCGTTTTTTTAATAAATGGTGAGGGCATTCGGATGGTATCTATGAAGATTTGCCTACAATTTGATATTCTTGAGACGATTTCAACAATATTTTTCATTAGAAGAAGGTGGTCCCTATCAACGAAAATTGGAAAATCGAATTGCTCTATGTGATAAGTGATTTACAGACCTACGCTCCTCCGTGTGAAGCAAATTTCTTTGAAATTGGTTTGACCAAACCAGAGTTGTAGGCGTCTCTTCGTAAACACTATTCATCACCGGACATTTGAAAAAAAGAAGAATAATATGCAACAATATTTGTGCAGAATTTTAACCTTATTCTTTCCTACTTTTTGAGGACTTACCTTCTAGGAAACACTTTTATTCAATGATACACTCAAAGATGCAAAATAATATTTAATCTATTAGTACTTCTGAAATAGGTGCCAAGAGTATTCTATCTACATATAACTAATACCTACAGTTCTTATACAACTTCAAAAGTACCAGTAGCTGCCAGTAGAATAAATATTATTTTGAATTTTGGCGTGCCTCATATAATAAAAGTCAGTCCTAGTCTTTTTAAAAAGTTTGATATATAATTCACGTTTTCGAAGAACCAGTAGATACCCATAAAAGATTTAATATATATGTAGATACAAATTTTCAGAATACCATCTCAAGCCTCAAACTCTGAGACCGTTGTAGTTTTGTAAAATTTTTAAAGCAGTGCTTTCCGAAAACGGTTTATTTCTTAATTTTGCTGTATGAATTCCTCGATATTTGCAAAAAATGCCGTAAAATGACTTATGCAAAATGTATTCCACTATAATCTTTATCAGACTTCTTTCTACTGGCTTCTTCTGACAACTTACCCCTGCGAATGACATTATTTCATTTACCTATATTAAATCTATCATATTTTTGTTTCTTTACAGAGGAATATGTTGATGAAAACAAGTCACAAGCACTAAGTAGTAATCAAGGAAAGATTATTAGTCTCATTCCATATTAACATTAATAACCTTTGTAAATATCTTTGACGCATTCAGCTAATACATTGCTTTTATCGTTTCTTAATTTCCTCGCATGGGCGTCTTACGAGAATGACTGGTAGATGTAGAAGAGGATCAGTCACAGAGTCCTTAACTAAGTTCCGTTTCCTTTTCTCGTCTTACTTCCTGGCAATTATGTCCTTTGGCTTTTGTCTCGAAAAAGGACCACTTTTTGTAGAAGGCCGCTTCGATGGACTCGTAAAAGCCCTAATAAATAGAAACTGGGTAAAAGAAATAATAAAAGCAGCCAGGACGATCAAGTGCCGTATAAAGTGTATCCACACATTAGTACATCCATAAAGCTACTCCATTATGGATGTTGTTTGTCTGAGATTTTTTTCTGGCAATTTTTTAAGCGGATAATAAATCGTTTACAGCTGCCGTCAAAGCTCGTAAGGCTTAGCGCATGTAAACATGGCCTGTTCAGGACGAAAAGTTTGGATAAATAATGGGCCATATACGTAATTTAATTCAATGGTCCGTGCATTATTTATGCTCTGATCCTTTGATTACAGTAATAATTGTTTGTACGTATATAGAGAATCTGAAATCTAATCTCAATAATGAACTCAAAAGCTCTGTGATATTTACTAATACTAATGGATTTCTATATAATACTTGCTTTCAACATACTGAGCAGTTTACGGGATATATTTTTGTATGATATTCTTAAGGCAGCTATAATTGGCGATGGTGTATCTTAGAACACAACAACTTGATACAATGGAAGCTTCTTCTTTTACTCTGGACCTATTCACTGTATTCTATGGAAATATTATTGCTAACAGAAACATTGTCTGGGTTTTGTCGCCTGTATTTTTGTAGTGTAAGTTGGAAATAATGAGCCTACACAAAACAAATAAAATGTACCTCAGAACAGATAATATGTGGTCAGAGTAATTCACAACCAATGCAGGACTCAGACAAGGTGAATGTTAAGCCCAACGCTATTAAACCTTCTCATAGATGCTGCTATAAAGGAGACTAGAGAGAAAACTAGCTAATTCTACAGACAACTGAAGCATGTGTCATTAAGGGAATGCCTGTTTGCAGATGATATTGCTATTTTTGCGAAAAATGAGATAGACCACGTTAAGAATCTGAAAGTATGGGAAAGTAAATTGACAATGAAAAATCTGAAATAAATGAAGAAAAGACAAAAATGATGATAACAAGCAAGGAGGAGAGAGAAAAACTGAATGCAGCATAAACAACAGCAAAGTAACTAGAGTGAACGACTTTAAATATCTAGGAATATATTTAAATGATAAAGGTTTACAGTGCACAGAGATTAACAAGAGAATTGAGAATGCATCAAAATAATAAAAAATCAAAAACACATTCGTAGGAAGAAAAGAGATAACACGAAATACCAAAATAAATATATACAACACAGTATTTGTACCGATCCTAACATACGGAGCTGAAAGCTAGATACTGAAAAGAAAACAAAAGGGAAAAGTTTATATCATCGAAATGAAATCTTTGAGGAAAATTCCAGGACTCGCCAGAAAAGATAGACTACGAGATTACGATGTAAGAGCAAGTTCTTAGGGGTTGAACCAGTAATGTTAAATATAGAAAACGTCCCACTTAGATGGTATGGACATCTAATAAGAATGGACAACGCGAGACGAGTTAAAATGATATGGAAAGCAAAGAGGACCTTGATAAGAAAAAAGTGAAGGCCAGCCAGAAGTTGGGATGAGAATATCCACAACAGTAAAGCAAGTAAAGAAACAAAGGACTAAAACAAATGGAGGAAACTTCTCTATGGTGAAGCTTAATGATAGATAATGTAATTTTTTTACCCTACACCTAAAGGTAGTCTTGGTTTTTCGATTATATGTATATGAATGAATTTAGAATGAATCAGCAAAAAACAGGGAAGATTTCATAGCCATCAAGTACAAATTTCATTGAATGCACCTAGTTTTTGTAAAATTGTTTTATCTTACATTTTAACTTTAGGTAGATATCACTAGTCTTGAAAATCGTTGAACGTTTACTTACATAACCGTATTTAAAAAAAAAGTCCAATTTAAATGTTGCTGGATATATATAATCCATCATATGAACCCCTTTTGGGGGCAGATTTTTTGGAAGTATGAAATGTTGGATTTTATATTTTTTGAATGCGGGACCATTTTTCAACTCTTCTCTTTCCAATTAAGAGAAAACTCGAACAATAAAATCCTCGAGTGTCGAATTTCTATTATCTATATTCAACCACTAATCATTATATGCTTTTATGTTTCTTTAGGATTCTCAATGTGAAAGGTCCCGTGCATAAGCTGACATCAATTATTTAACAAAGTTTAAATATAGAAGGTAACACAACAACCATTAACTGGAAATTGTGTGAATTATACGACATAAATAAATTAGAATATAATAGTAGATTATACCATGAGTCAATAATGATAGCTATCATTTTCGAGGAAAATTTCCGAGAGAAAAATTGTCATTATTGCGAGTAGTATACTCTACTCTATTTATGACTAATATATAATTTGTGAAGGTGTACCACTAAAAGATTCTTCAATTTCATTCGTCTCAGTACAAATACACAAACAGTATGTTTGACCTGATATTTTTCAGTTTGTTTGTATTGTTCTCACGGTATTATTTATTTTGAGAAATTGTAAATCTCGTACAAGAAGGAATAACGACTATTAATTCCTCTTCATTATTCCTCAAGGAAATAATATATGTTATTTTACTGATAAAAACACAAGTATAATACCTAATTTATATAGTAGTATTAAATAAATCAACATTGGGTATTATCATACTTCTTTAACTAATCATTATAAAAAATGAGAACTGCACAATAGTTTTAGGTTTCAAAAATATAGTTGTATCAGAAGTAAAGTTCTTTAATATAAATTAGTTTGAGTAGTTTTGGTCCTATGCCATATTTTAGATTTTTTTTAAATCTATTGAGCAAAAGTAAAGCGTAATTTTGACAATATACGACGTCTTTAAGAATATATCATAATCAATATCGAACAAGTTGGATACTTGATCAGTCCTTCTTCAAATTATGAATGAAACATCCAAGAATGTATTATTTAATATACGGAGATATAGGTAATATGAGAGCTTTTCATCATTTTCAAGCTAAATTTTAATATTCTATGACTGAACAATCAAATGATGGCACTCTCAATCTTGCTTTTGTTATAGTAACTCGTTGTTAAGTAGATCAACTTACCCTAATAGTTCCTTCCTTTTTGTATTCATAAGAATTCGCCAGCTGAGTGGCAATAGTAGCCTTTGTTAATTTAATTAAAACGCTTGATGCACAGACTTTCTCGCTCATCTCTCGTCTAGAATCACTTATGAAATTAGATGCTTAGAAGTGTTTTAATCTATCTGATAATATATTTAAAACACAGGTGGTGAACAAAGAGCACCACTTGTTTCGCAGATATCATTAGTAGCGCTACTTCTACATAATAAGAATTTGTTACTCTTAAGGAATAAAATATGTTCGTCCCTTAGGTCGTAGATGATGTCAAAAACCTTTCTTTATAATTAAGATTTCAGGCAAGATCGTCGCCGACGTATAAATATTCGAAAAATATTTATCTAACTGTGAATATCCTAAGTCTTACTGAGACGTTCAATGTTAAGTTACTATTAAACAAGTAGAATTTTTGAAAAAAAATTAAAAATTAGTTTTTATTAGGCATCTAAGCCGTACCGATGAGTACTTACTATTGCTCTCATTCTCTCGATTTGAACATAATTATACTTATGAATATATGTTTGCCAGCAACAGCAAACAGCAATTCCGTTACAAATTACTGTTTGTCTACCAGAACACACATAACCATAGAGTAATATATACGATCTGCCTGAGAGTACCTATATACCAGAGAACAGAGACGTATATATACGATCCATGCTCGTGCGTATTTCCAGTGACGGATCCCATTGTCCGACATTGTTGTTCCATGTCGAAGAAAAAGTGATCTTGCTTGAATGAGCTAATTATAATAAATAAATATTGGATCACACTTGAAGCTAAACAGGCGGCGAGATGTCTGCGATCTAAGTTTGAATTCGAAATTTCAAGTCTCTAGACTGTATGGGGCCTGAGAAATCGCTGGGGAGTCCGTTGATACAAGAACCGAAAGTAATAAAAACTATTTAAAAAAATCTAGAACTTTATTTCGAAGGAGCGTGCATATAAACGTCAGATAGAAAGTTAAGTATTATTATTGTTATAATTATTGATAACTCTTTCGCGATCAGAATTGCCTAGATACTTCTTTTATGTCCCAGGATTCTAGCCTAGGCTATGGCTAGGATAGAAAAAGCCCTTGGATGGACTTGACTACTTGGTTTCTCAATATTGAGTATCCTAAAGACCGACCTTATTACTCGCCTATCAGCCTCGCATTTGCAATAAGGTTTCATCCTCATTATCTGCAAAATCCACAGTTGGTGTTGTTTGCAGTATTTTTTGTGATTGTGGTGTGGCCAGTTATCATGCCTACCAAAGTTTTGGTTTCATCTCTAGAGAATCACAGCACCCTAGATGGAATTAATAGTAGGATACTCTCATTGCAATTTTATAATCCATAAGAGATGATAGACTCCAGCTCCATCATACAAAACTGTTATACCGGAATGATAGCTCCTTAAAATCTCCCACTGCAAATCCTTTCTTGGATTCATCGGAATGTCAAATTCCTCCAGAGTCTGTAAACATATAAAGGCATATTCATAATCCAATCTTAGTTCTTTACTAGCTAGTATCATATTAAAATAAAAAACAAAACACTATCCTACCATAACACTTACATAAGAGTCATAAACCTAATTTAATGTCAGACCTCTGCACTTAATTTAGTAGTGTACGTAAGTTTCGATTATGAATACGCCTGTATAGATTTATTGACTCTTGCGGTGGGGTCTAAGATTCACTGATCTGTACTCTTAATAACAATCATTCAATGGTCAGAAATGTGGAAAATTTAAGGCTGATTGGGAAAACCAGCCCCAAACAGCTGTCACCTCAGGCTGTTTGAAAGTTGCTGTGTATAAGATTAGTTCAGTATTTGTAGTCCTTCAGTGTTTGCAATTTGGTTTCTATGAAACTGCGTTCCAACAGTCAGGGGAAGCTGAGTGCATCTGGGTTTTTCTCCGAATTTTTGTCGATCGAGTTACAATTGGCCTTCCAGCTGTTTTGGTTGGTGGTCTCAATTGCATTCCAGTACTCACTTTCATCTTTCTTTACTCATGTGTTGCTTTGTATTTTCTACTATCTAGTGAAATATTGCTTCGTTGTCACCATCATTTTCCTACAAAGGCTTAAATTAGACTTAGCAGTCCTAAAGTTGGTTGGAGCATTATTGCATTAACGAGGTGTATATTTAATAATCTTACAAATTGACAAATATAGTTTAGTGATAAAATTGTTGATTACAGCGACATCGTGGTACTAAACATCATCGAAGGATTTTATCCCATGGCTCGTATCTACATCAAATTTATTCATTGGAAGTGTTTTTTTTATTATAGATGCGAAGGAATGTGACATTTTACTCCCCATTGATCAAAAAATTGATTTGTACGGGCTAAGCGATGTAATGGTATTAATAATTGATCTTTTCTTCTTGTATTGTTCTCATGTAGATATTGATTTGAATTTATTGACTTCTTGTATTGTTGTATGTACTTCAAGCATTCCCTTTTAAATATTGAATGAGCAGTAAGTATTCTTTCCTCTTAGAATGAATTCCTGCAGCTATCTCTCCCACACAGTCCTTTAGAGGCTCTTATAGTATTTTTTGCTGTGTAAAGACTTCTTCCGATAACTAGTTTTACAAGAGAATTCCATATGTTAGATGACTGAGAACTCAAGTGTAATATGCAGTCTTGGCTATTTGGTGCGTAGCTAATTGCCTCATCTTCCTAAAAAGATACAATAATTTTGAAATTCTTCTGCATGTAGATGAGAATCTACATGCGATGTCTTTTGACAATTTAGTTCATCTTGTTTTTAATGACACATTATTTTTTTATTCATTTTTGGCATTTTCTACTAAGCTTTTGTTGTTTTCGCTCACTGTGTTTTCTATTTCCCTGTTAAACATATCTTTGCAGTTCTTGAAAATCTTGGATTTTTCGTCATCTTTAACTGTCAATTTATTTTTCATTTTCTGTAGGTAGTCTGTGTGTTCTTTTTGTTATTGTGTTTACTTACTCTCTTAAAGTTCATGTTTTATCTGCTTAATGCTCTTCTTCTTGATGGTATGATGACATGAGATTTGTGATCAGAATGTTCTATGTTGAAGTCTCCTCCAATAATGATTCTCTATTTGCTGCATTTTCTGAAAATAACATTTAGTGCTTCAGTAGGAGTTTCCTGAAATTGTGATTGTATTTATTGCTACGATGTGAGTTGCCGAGTTCTCAACAACTTTTTCTCTGGAAAGTCTCACTGCTTCTGTTATTTCTGATGTCTTCCATCAATCACGTAATGCCACTAAAGTTTCTCCACATTTCATAGTTTGCCTACTCTATATACTTTAGATATTTAAGTTAATTAATTCAATTTCTCCACTACTTAATCAATGTTCAATTTGGAGGATAATGCCAATATTTTTATCATCTAAAAAATAAAGGCTAAAATTATTCCCTGGAAGACCTAATTGCTATCAAGGAGCGATGCTAAGATATTATAGCATATCTCACAACATCAAATAAATGTATATTGTATATAAAACACACTTTGTAACAGATTATTTTATTGAAATCTGCCGATAAACACCATGAGTGAAGCAGTTTTTTCAAATAAAAAAAAACATCCATGAGTATGTCAAACATTTCTAAATGACAACTTAACGTCGAACACATTTGAATATATGTGAATGCATATTTTCGAAATGCTCGTATACCTACCTTTGATCCTGCGACTCATTCGGATATACATAACTGAGTTAAATTTGGACGAGCATATATTCGAGACTCGCTTTTCCCTTATAAAATGCTTTTACTTTGATAATCTAATTATAGTGGGTGCATGATATTCGATGAAAAGTACAAGCTTTCAGCTAGATTTTTGCTTGGAACACTCCAATTTTGAAGATTGAATTTTGAGAACCTTTATCCTATCGGCTGTGATGAAAATAGAGATTATGCTCACCCAGCATCAGCAGAGGCAAGGCCTTTCATCTTTATTAAACATTTCAAGATACATGTAATATGATTGTTTGATAGATCTGTATGGTAATATTATAATAAAACTAGATACGCCTCGCTAAAATGTAATTGAGTGTCTCAAACACAGAAACTGTTCGTTCATTTGTTAAAAAAGCATTAGGGAGACCGGGGTCAGTTGTAACACGGGGCAATTGTAACAAACAATATCTTTTTTCCTTACTGATTGAAATTCGCGCCACCACAGTAGAAGCTTAAGACTGACGCGCCACACACTCTCACACTCCACAGTAGTTATAAGGTCATTGCAGCGGGCACCGGCTTATTATTGGAATAAATATAAATACTGCATCGGTGAGTAATTCTTCAATGAGTTTAATATTTTCGATTTCTATGAAAGTGAGGCTGCATAAAATTGATCTAATAACGTCATGTCATTGCATTCATACTCAACAGAAACAACAATAATGTTAAATAATAAATAAAATTAGTAATAATTTGAGGTTATAATGTATGCAAGAGATAAAATGTGTATTAGTTGTTTAAAAACATGCGTTGGCGACAATTGTAACAATAAGACCGGGGTCGAATGTAACATGTTACATTTGACCCCGGCCATATTTTTAATATAAAAAAATATTCAAGATGCTTTATTTTGTCTTCCAGACCTATTGAAAATGCCCCGTACACGCGTAAGAGAATCGAATAGAAGTCCTTCGACAGATATCATGAAACGTGCTGCGGCATTAGTCTTAAATGAAAATTGTATCCAAAGAAGTGTAGCCAGAGATTTGAAAATTTGCCACGTAACCTTAGACAGGAACATAGAAAGCATTCAGGGTGGAAGAGAAATAGTTATGGGTTACAAATCTCATAACAAAGTTTTGAGCTCTGAAAATGAAGAGGCGTTATGTGAACATATATCAAAATACTCTGATACATATTTTGGATTAACTCGAAAAAATACACAGCTTGTTGTATCACTTCGCTATCAAACAAAACTTGAAATTTCCAGAAAAGTGGAAAGAAAAATATTTATAATGTCGACGAGACAGGTGTCACTACCGTACAGAGACCAGGTAAAGTTGTGGCTGTTAAAGGAAGAAAACAAGTGGGCTCTGTTACTTCGGCTGAAAGAGGGACGCTTATAACAGTATGTGTAGCAGTTAATTCAATTGGCAATGCAATACCTCCGAAATTTCTTTTCCCTCGCAAGAAATTCAAAGATTTCTTCATTAGAAATGGTTCAATAGGCGATGCAAATGGGACGGATTGGATACAGAATGAGACATTTCTCACCTTTATTAAGCACTTTGCGAAATATGCAAAACCAACCGTTGATAACAAAGTTCTTTCAATGTTAGACAACCATGAATCCCACTTATATATACCAACTATAGACTTTTGCAAGGAAAATGGGAACATACGACTTTCATTTCCTCTCCATACGACCCATAAACTGCAACCCTTGGACCGGACTGTCTATAGATTCTTCAAAACCGGCATCAACTCATTCATGGACGCCAACGATGCTGGCCAGAGGATGACTATTGCTTTGACACCAGCAAATATAACCAAGGGTTTCGAGGTTACCGGTATATGTCCGTTCAACAGAGATATTTTTCATGAAAACGAATTTGCTCCTGCATCGGTTACAGACAGACCTTTACCTGAAAACGATGCCACTCAATGCGCGGAAAATAACCTGTAAATGTCGACTCAAGATGTTACTTCAACTAATGGAGCAAGTATCCAAAAACCAGGGCCTTCGACTTGCAAAGAACCTGCAAACCCAAACTCTGTGGTGGATGAAAACAGCCTAGCCAAAGAACTACGACGATTGTAAGAAGTGGGCTCATGAGCTCTGCGCCAGTAATACTCTCCAAAACATGGACAGTGTCTACTTTTTCTGCCTGAACTGCAAAGAAGATGACTAACTTATATGTTATATTATTTTTCAATGTTAATGTGCGTTATTGAGAATATTGTTTATTTTGTGTTTTGTTATATTTAAGAAAATGACTTGTTCCTTTTATGTTTTTGTTATTTTCATAAGAACTGACAATAAATATGATTTCATCACATGTTCTTTCAATATCTGCCTTTAAATCTACAGTGTTACAATTGCCCCTCCGTATGTTACCATTGACCCCGTGGCCTGGGTCAATTGTAACAAAAACATTCTGCAACGTTTTTTTATTATTATGTTTGAGATTATTTGTTGTGTGAAACTATATAGGCTATCTTTTAAAGGAAGGTTTAGGCTATGTACTTGCCAATTTTCGTGCTTTAAGTATAGTTAGAGTCAACTCTAGAAGGAAAAATGTAAAAATTGTAACAATTGACCCCGCTCTCCCCTAATGTTGATATTTATGACTAACTTTTCTTGGAATGATTGTGCCAACTTCATTAGATTTATATACTCCTGTTAAATTATACAGGATGCTTCTAAATAATATATAAATAAACAGGATGCAATTTTTTAGCTTATTCTAAGACTACAAGTTTATATAAACATAACCTCGCAAACGCTTCTTCACAAACATTTTAAGGTTGTGTTTCTCTTTAAAGCTCCTTCTAAACATACAAAGACAGACGATTTCAAATGCATCCTGCCAAAATTAAATCTGGAAATTATCTAGATAATTCGAAAGCCTACTAGACCATTCCAAATTTTTATTTTTATTTAGCGAATTTCAGAAAATAGATTCCTTATAAAAACCAAAAAGTTTTTAAATGAACGGAGAGTTCATATTATATTTTAAAATCTACCAGCGACGCATCTAAAAAAGTTCAGGGACGAAAAAGGGTCATGACCCCTGAATAAAGATCTTATTGAAGATTCTCACAATCGTTTGGCATGCCCAATGATGTGAACCTACAGCACAACCTATATTGTAAATTTAAGCTAAATATACCAAAAACTGCAAGAGCTGAAAAGAAAAAAATATTTCAAATTCCAACAGATCAGTAGAGCAGACCTAAGTTTATATAAACGTTTTGTCATGAAATAAGCCAAAAAATTACTCCCTTGCGTATATACATGATAATTAGGATCACTAGGAGTTTTAAAACTCACGCTGTTTTATTATCACTTATAAGCTCCCTAAAGCTTGAATAATTTCCGTCAATTTTTTCGAGGTTCAATTCTCACTTATAATCTCTAAATATTTTCCAAAAATATTTTCGAGGTACAATTATTTGAAATTTTTGGATCACTCGATAGAAGATGGGGCACAGAACAATAGTAAATAGTATTAACTCTATCGGTACCAATTAGGTGGCTTCCTTGTCAAACCAAAAGAGCTCTCGTTATTTGAATATTAATTAATCATTAATTTCAGTTATCGAAAGGACTTCACAAAGCTGAATAATATAAGAAGCTTTTGTTGAAGTAATTTTGTTAGTCTATGAATGACAAATAAGCAATAATAAATTAAAATAATATTTTTTAACTATGTTTCTTCAAAGAGATAATAATAATAGAGTGGGAAAAAATGTTTTGATATTTGTTACTCTATGATGTAACAGGGGCCTAAGGGGTTGGGATGAAATTTGACAGATATATAGTGTCTTACCAGAAGAGAACCAGAAAATGAACTATAGGAGGTATCCTAATCGGTCTCTAAACTTAGTGTTGATCTTCGAAAGTGTTGCAGATATATACTTGGCGCATGTGATGTTTAAACATTTTTATAAAGAAAAACGATTTTTTTCATGGCACTACTAGATTCTTATTATCTCTATATATATCTTGGTAAAATTATCGAAAAACATTTTGTGGTGATTTTTCCTCCAAGTACCTATGTAACTATATTTCACAACGACGGCTGATTTCAAGGCACTGCTATGGCTCTAAACATCAAATTTGTTCATTTTTGATTATATATAACTTTTACAATTCTTTTAATATATGATTCAAATTTGCTAAGAAATTATTAGGAGTCAATATGTAAACAGGTAGCCCGCCCTATAAAGTAGGTATAACAATTATCACGAGCAAGAATCAACACGATTTTGATTCTGTGAAGTAAACAATATTATGTGGTAATTCACAGTTATTGCATCAAGAATATATTCCAAATTGTAAAAATTCAGTGGACGTCTGCCTTGTTATCGCCATAATTTCCAAATAGTGGTTTGGTTAAAAATTTTATTTTTCAAATAAATCGTAATTTGTAAATCACACATTTATTTTTATTAATTTGTAAAAAGAAGATTAAATTATAGTGCTGTTTAAGACTCAATGGTTGATAATCTCAATATTATGAAACAGATTCTATTTATAATGTTTTCAATAACAAAATCAAGGAAATAACATTGTAAACATATACCCTTATTACAAAACATAGAAATAATTACAAAAATCTTTTATGCATATATTACATGATCCATAATATTTTTAATTATTATTTATCTCCTAGTCGTCTGGTTACAGATTGGCAAATACATACATATTATCACATTCTATATATTATGATTAAAAAAGAAACTCGTCAACTATGTATATTATTAATAAGATTAGGTATATAGGTTGATTCGAAGCGCACACCCTACTTCTGTAACCATTTGCAAGTGAAATTCCATTGATTATTTGATTCATACCTACAATTTACGCTTGATACAGGAAATGGAAAAATATGAAAAAATACGATATCGTAACACCACTTATCTACAATGTTTAATTAAAACATGTGGCATTCGAAAATTAATATAAATATAATCACGCATTGACTAGACCAGCGACACTTCATAGTAATTTTTGCATTGACGACTATCAGCCCATAATAGGCAATATTAATAATAATGAAAATGTTGGCCTTATATCTAATGGAAATAATAACCTTGTTCCATTTTGCCGAATCAATTAAACCGTGTAATGTACGAGCAACTGATGCCGGTTTTGTTTGTGTTTGCAATGCAACTTACTGTGATACAGTTCCCGAAATTGGGCATTTAGGTGAGAAATCTTACAAGATATTCACCACCAGCCCAAAAAGTCCTGGGCTAACTGAGCGTGTAGGATCAATTAGCAAAAGTCAAGATGCGTCATCGATAGGGAGATTGATTTTGAATAGAAACCGATATCAAGAAGTATATGGATTCGGGGGAGCATTCACTGATGCTACCGGTATCAATATTGAAAGTTTACCCCCCAACGTACAGGAAAGACTCATGGAAAGCTACTTTGGTAATACTGGCATAGAATATAGTGTATGTAGGACACCTATTGGGGGTTGCGATTTCTCACCAAGACCTTATAGCTATGATGATTATGATGGTGATGTGAAATTGGAGAAGTTTGCTTTACAAAATGAAGACTTTCAATATAAGGTGAGAAACACTTTTGAATTTACACCCTCTTTTATGTCAACCAACCTTGTGTGACTTGAATTGGTACTGCCCTTTTCTCCTAAATGCCTTGAAAAATTATAATCTAGACATATTACCACTGTTAAAGTTCTTAGAAGTTTCAATTTTCAATTTTTCATCTTATTCATTTTGTATCTCTCTTTAAATACAACATTCAGAGTGTCAAATTAAATTAAGAAATTATTTGGAAAAAATTTAATACAGAAATCCTTCCTGTTGAATTACATAAACTCATAAATAAATTGAGGATATTTTTGAGAAAAACAGTAGATATAAATAATAAGAATTATTGAAATCTATCCACAAAAATGTAATGTCATTGAGAAATTTTCCAATAGTTTTTAGAACTCCTACCTACCTAGAAGTTAGGCTAAATGATAATAAATATTTTTCACAAGAATTTGCACCCTATTATTTGTTGGTGCACTGAAAAATACAAAATAATGATAATTCTATTGGTAGATTTGAAGTTTTGCAATTGTAGTTAAATAGAAAATTCTTCACACCAGCTTCACAAGTCCCAGCACCAATAAAATTAATAATCTTTTTCAGTTTAAAAACAAATAATTTTTTGTAAGAAATATTGATTTTATATTTTTGTGTGTAACATTAGTCACGAAAACCATTGAATGTTCACTTATACCAAAGAACATAGTACTTATCCTATTACTCATTGTACATTTTATTATTCAGAGATATTTTGTTTGTATTCCTCTTTGTAAAGATAAAAAAAAATTAAAATAAAAATAAAAATAATAGAACATCGTCTCGGAAATACGCATATTTTAGACTCTACCACAGCTGTAATTCGAAAACCGTGACTCTATTGAAAAAATGCTCAATTTAAATGTTGCTATAAATAATCTGCGCTCTAATTTGGCCGTCTCAGATTTTGAATTCTTGAAAGACATCACCCTCTTCATATAGTGGAAATACACGTAATTCTGTTTTTAACAATGCGGTAACTGGAAAACCGTAGCTCGTTTAAGAAATTGTTCAATTTAAACGTTCCCGGATATTGTTTTATCTTTAATTCTGCTGCCTCAGGTTTTCGATTTTCGAGAGAAATTGGAGGATTTTGGTTGTTATGAACAAGTCTCCTCTTGCAAATGTACGTTTACCATATACAGGGATTGCACCAACCAAAAAAAAAAAGTCCTATCGTATATCTGCTCCGTTTGGGTTCAGCGGTCAGAAATAGACAACACATTAAAAAATGCAATTTTCTTATTAAGCGGTAGAGAGGTTCCGTCTGAGGTTCCGTTCATAGCACAGCGAATGTCGAATTGTAACAATAATTCAAATGTCGAAATCTCTGTTTATGGTAAAATAGTAGATTATACCGATATCAATAATGATAGCTATTAATCTCGAGAAATATTTACGAATCGAGCCACGTTGGCGGTGAGTATGTACAATTTCCAAGAGAATAAAAGTCATTATTGCGAGTACTATGGTATTTCTAATATTCGACTTTATTTACGACTAATATATAATTTCTGGAGGTGTACCTACTACAAAGATTCGTTGTTTTCAATCATCTCAATATAAATACACTAACACTAAACGTTTGACGCTGACACTTTTGATTTTGTTTATATTGTGAACTTTAAAATAATAATAATATAAAAATATGCTCGTAAACTACAAATGACGAAGGTGGTTGTAACTAACGTAATTTTTAGTTTTTCAAAAACCCTACGAATATATAAATGTCCAACTCCAACATTTTTGGATATTTTTATGGCATTTTTCCAGAAAGGTGTTATCAATCGTTTGTAGTTTTTTGCAGCGATGACAATTTTTTACCAAATTCTATCAGAATTTTAAAATATTATAACAAATTTATGTAAACTAAATGAAATAAAATTTATCTCTCTGCATAAACCAAGTAGATGATTGTAGTGAAATTAGATACTTATCTAGTATTTCTTCAATAACTATTGTCAATTTATTTTACATAAAATGATTTATGCGCTCTGAGATTTCGATAGTATATCTCTCAAATTTATATTTTTGTAACTGAACTCCTATTTAGTTCGTGCATTTCCCATTCCGATAATGTCCAATTTAATCGAATTGTTGATGATCGATATCGGCGACAAGAAAAAAACCTTTCTCGCATAGGTACTCTGAATAGGTAGAATGAATCATCTTCGAGGGAAAATTCACAGTAGTTAGCTTTTCAACATTTTTCTGTTTTTTAGACTGAACTGCCAATAGAGTGTCAAGTATCAATAAATAGGTGATTTCTTATCTAAATTATCACTACAAAAGACTAAAAAATATTTCTGTGAAAATACCAGAGAAATATCCAAACAATTCTTAGTAGAACTGATTTTTTTTGAAAAACTACAAATAAATTTCACCACAATCATCTGCGACGTTTCTAAATCAAGAAATAAGAAAAACATTATTAAATCAATTTTACGTAAATTGATTTTAATTTTTGAGAATCTCGATAGAGTTTTACAAAAAAAAAATGTTTTCGCTACAAAAAAATACAAACGATTTTTAATAATTTTTTGACGAAATTCTATATGAATATAAAAACATGTCGGTGTAATTTTTTTTATTTTGATTTCCAGTTCTTTTAACTACAAACAAATAAATTTCACTATAATCATCTACGTCGTTTGTAGTTTACGAGCATATTTTTCTATTATTATTTTTAAGTCGGGTTCTAAGAAGTTCATAGAATTGTTACAATGGTATTATTTAATTTGAGAAATAGTGATTGGTGTATCAGAGGAAATACTGACTATTAGTCCCTCTTATTTTTTTTCCTAAGGGAATAATAGGTATATGTTATTTTAATGCTAAGACCACATGTATTGGTCGCAAATAAAAACATATAATACAGACGGCCATCACCTAACAAACCGGTATTTTTTCTGACTTTCTAGATAAAAGCAAGCTCCACTAAAACAGACGATACGTAAATGATTAATTTCCTATAGCACTTAAGGATAATGTAGCTATTTATGGAAAAAATATCAAAACTGGATAATTATTTCCAGAGATTATACCACTTACAAACAAACTGACAATTTCACTAATTTATAATATTAGTTTTCTCATTGGGGAACTCTTTTCTTATGAATTCAAAACTTGGTTATATTTGTTTTAATCTAGTGTTTTGAAGTAAAAGCACATAGAAATTTCAAGATTGTTGGTGCTATTTTAACAGATCATTGAACACTAATAAAATCGATTCTAATGTATAGACAATGAGGCCCTAGAAATATATTTTATACTAATTATTTGACATATTAATGATGGCGACTACCAATCATAATTACTCCTAAAACAATGCTTTGGCTAGAAATCTGGCGTCATAAATATATTTCACCTATTTCGGTATGGAACGCAGCTCAGTCTTGTTGAAAGCTAATCTTAATAAATTCCTAACATAAAACATTATTGAGATATGTTTGAGAAGTTATAGGTTCATATATCTTTCAAAATAAAACTAAATAATTCTTGTATTTTTTTTTCATGAATTGCAGGTGTCCAAGTCTTATCATACATCATACATTTAATACTTATATAATAAAATTTTAACTGGCCGATGTCTGTACAATATAGATATTTAAGAAAAACTAATATTGGGTGTCTTTATTAGAGCAATAGATGCCAAAACAGTACTTTTTAGAATTTTTGTCAGTCTGTCTGTATGTTTGTACGCGGTTCACGCAAAAACTACTGCATGAAATTGAGTAATGTTTTCACCAATGAATTACTAGATGTCTAACTTGAGATATACGCTACATTTTATGGCGTTCGTCCGTCTGTCTGTAAGTTTGTACAAGCCTCACGAAAACACTACCTCATGGAATTAAATGCAGTTTTCCACGCGCACGAAGTCGCGGGTAAAAGCTTGTATATAATAAAATTGAAACTGGCTAACTAATATGGGAGGTCTTTATTAAATTAACAGAAGCCAAAACAACAGTTTTTAGACTTTTTTTTGAAAATTAAAAATATGAGACGGCCAAATTGAAGAAGATATTATTTATATGCAGCAACATATAAATTGGATATTTAAAAAAAATATCCGATTTCCGAATTACAGTAGTGGAAAAGTGTGAAATGTGTATTTCACAATGTTCTTAAATCTCTGAATAAGTATACCAAAGCAAAGTATCTAATATCTTCTTTGAACGTTGAACGATTGTGATGACCAATGATACATTTAATAGTGTTACATCGTTTTTTTACAAAAAATAAGACCGACTTTATTAGTGGTTGGTGCCAAAAGTCTTCTATCTTAGTACAACTGCAAAAGTTCAAAATCCCGTCTAAAGACTTTAGAGTGGACAACTTTCTTAAAATCGAAAATTTGAGACGGCAAAATTAAAGAAGAGACCATGTCCGGAAGCGTTCAAGTGGGATATTTTTTAAAAACTTCAAAGTTACCGAATGCGAAAAAATGGTAAATCACTGTGCATATTTATTGAACGTCTATTTTTTTCTGTTAACACTAAAAAATGTGAAATAAATAACTGTTGGTCTCAAATGTCTTCCGTAACTGCACAACTTCAAAAGTGTCAGCACCAATAGAATTAATATTATAATACTGCATTTTTCAGTGTAGATTTGAAAGTATTAAATTATGTAGTTTACGAAAGAAATATCAAGGACTTCGTTCTATTAAAATACACAGAATAATTCTTAAGCACAGTGCAATTTGATAATTCATTCTCCTTTTTTTTTTTGTTAGAAAATTAATCCTCTTATCATTTAGCATTCCGAAGTTTCAAGAAAATGCAGCAATGTTCTTTGTATCATTTTAATCTTTTATAAGTAGTTGAGCTATGAAATTATGAATAAATCTTAATCTTGAATTCATCGTGGAATGCTAGACGTGGCATTTCTGAATTATATCGCTTTATTCTACCCTTCCTTGGTTTATGTTGATTGAAAAGGTGTTATTTAAATTTTGTTGGAGATTTATATTTCTCTTGACAAATGGGAGAAAATATATTGAATTGCAACTTCTCTGCAGAAGAAGACTACCACTAACATTTAGATAGGGTGGACAAAATTGCTTGTCAGTATGAGGTATCTCAGTAATTATAATATTGGTAGATCGTAATTACTTTTTTGTGATATAAAGGGTGATTCAGATTTTACTGGAATAACTTCAGGCATCCATGAAAGTAACCAAAATAATGAAACTTTGTATTAGAAACCATACTCCAAAAACGCTTCTGTTTGAATTAAAATGGCTCTGAAGTTGAAATTATTTTTCGGTTTTTATTTTATTACTCGTAAATCAGAGGATGTTGATATGCAAGTGTTTGATTAAATGTTAAGGGTAATGTAACTTATAAGTGATCAAAATTTTGGATCAATTGCTATACAGGGTGTTATTTTTCTCGGGGTCAACTGCACGGAAATTTGTAAAAGCTTTTGTCGCAAACGACGGGATAAAATTTTATTTTTAAATATAATTATAATTTTTCCGCCTTTTTAATAATTTTCTTTATTCTCAAACTTTTTGATAAGTCGCTTAATTTTCAAGATATTCCAGAAAATTCCGGCACACTCTAGCTTACGAGTAAGAAAATAAAAACCGAAAAATAATTTAAACTTAGGCGCCATTTTTGGGAGTATGGTATATAATACAAACTATCATTATTTTGACTAGTTCCATCGATCGCTGAAGTTATTCTAGTAAAACCTGAATCACCCTGTATATGACTTTTCAACTTTTCACAAATCCTAATGAGTCTTTTATATCCATTGTTGTTGCAGGTAGCTGTAAAAAAGACATTTCTTAGACAAATTTTCTTAATAAGTTTAGTAATGTAACCAGCATTTTAGTTGACGATATGGTGGACAAATTATAAAACAAACTTTAATTATTTCTTCTCTCTCTCTCGCGTTATTGGCCCTTGCTCCCCTTTGGTGCATTTGGCCAAATCCTCTTTAATTATTTTGAATGCAAATCATATACCGCTGAGGATTCATTCCGCAGAGCAAGTTTTTCTGATTTTAACGATGTATAATTTAATATGTTTATTCTCAATAATAAGTGAGCTAAGTTTCTCAGTACTTTTAAATAGTTTTTATTACTTTCGGTTCTTGTATCAATGGATATCAAGCGATTTCTCAGGCCCCATACGGTCTAGAGACTTGAAATTTCGAATTCGTACTTAGATCGCAGATATCTCGCCGCCTGTCAAGCTCCAAGTGTGATCCAATATTGGTAATTATAATTATCTCATTCGATCTCATTCAACCAAGATCATTATTTTGTCGACATGGAACGACAATGGGATCCGTCACTGGAATTACGCACGAGCATGGAGCGTATATATACGTCTCGTTCTCTGGTATATAGGTACTTTCTGGACGATCGTCTATGGTTATGTCGCAATTGTCAGACGTCAGACGTTATTGTTAATTAAAGATTAATTTTGTGTTGTGGTAGACAAACAGTAATTTTTTATGGAATTGCTGTTGCTGGCAAACACATATACATAAGTATAGTTAAAATCGAGAAAAGGATAGCAATAGTAGGTACTCATCGGTACGGTTTAAATCTTAAATGCTCAATAAAAACTATTTTTAATGTTTTTTCAAAAATTTCACTTGTTTCTTTATTCACCACAACCAGTTTTTATAATAATAAATGCATTATTAATAAATGCACATTGCTTACCTTGTATGTAAAGCTTGTCTCTGATGCAGCCTCATAAAAGCAAACCGAAATTCGTTAGCTTAAGTGATAGGCATTTCCATGTTGCATTTTCATATGTGGAGATTATATTGTCGCCAAAATTACTTGAAGAAACTTACAACTCTTGTATAGTCCAGTGACGTTTTTTTCTGTTAAAAATATTCAGTCAGCCCTTCTTCTGACTACTACAGAATGGGCCTCTCCAGTTTAAGTAGGATTCCGAACCACCCATATGTCTCTAAACACATACGATTTGATCAGATGAGGGGTTTTTAGGCGTATCTCACCAAGCTTCCTTAATGCGGGTTGGTGAAGGGCAAGTGATGTAGACCGCTAGTTTCAGCTATTTACTAGCGATTCTTGGGGTTAAATGCAAACCATTAGTTAGTCTGTTGAATTTATCCGCACTGGTAATTCGCAATTCATGTATTAGAACGTTTGAAGAAATCTTGGTTCTGATCTTGTCATAATTTTGGATATGGTTGTTCTCACTCAAAGCACACTCCTTAGTATTCAAAATCTGGATTTTCATTTGATTATACAAAGTTTAGTTATTTGATAATTCAGTTCTTTTTTCTTAGACATTATCTGATAACAAGGAGTAATCCACTTAGTATTCTGCAAGGAATATTAGAAACTTGTTGTTGTTGAGAAATGGAGGGAAATATTTATATCAAAGTATCAAACTATATATCATTAGAGTAGCAAGAAACTAATAATTTATCAACCGTACCCTAAAATAAGATTTTGTTTACACCCTTGAACTGAAGAGGAAAAGTTGTCTTTTAATGTTTTTACAGTTTTCACTTACCTACCATAGATATATGCCAAAGAAAAGAAAAGTGAAAAAAATACACACTGAGACAACCCGTACTTATAAACACAATTACCCAATGGGTATATCGTCTATAACTCATTATGGAAAATTCTTAACAATGGCTTGAAAACTGTTACAATCAGCGTGGATATTGCAGCATACTGTATTATAAGCAAAATATGTTTACTTCAGATACCTTTTATAAAACAAGCCCTTCAATTGAGGAATGGAAAACAATTCAAATTATTCGCATCCCCATGGACTGCACCACCGTGGATGAAAAACAACAAAATATGGACAGGTTATTCCATGCTAAGAAAAGAAAACTATCAAGTCTATGCCAATTATATCAAAAAATATTTTGAAGCGTATGAAAAAGAGGATATAAAATTCTGGGGACTCACAACAGGCAACGAACCCATGGATGGATTTTATTCTACTCATCATTCATTAATCAATGCTATGGGTTGGATTCCAGGAGACCAGGTCATTATTTTATATATTCATTGTTCACTCAGTAACCAAAATAAATATTTATTTGTTTAAGATCGACTGGATTAAAAACAATCTTGGACCCACCTTAAGGAATTCCAGTTTCAAGAATTTGAAAATCATAGCTCATGACGATGATCGAATAAGTATACCTTACGTAATTCCTCAGGTAAGATAAGTGCAGTTATTATTTTATTACAGCGTGTACAACTAACTGAAACTGCTTTTAATTTGATTTCTGATAGGTTTAAAAGTTGTATGAAATAAATCAAGTTATCAACATGAATACTAACTTCAAAATTATAACATGTGCAACGCTACCACAGACTAATTCAATGATATCTTTTTCTCAACAGTTCACCCCGAATATTCTCGGTTTTTTGTATTCCAATCAATTTCAATTATAGCTGTAAAAATCGCATTATGCTTCATCCATTCAAAACTTGCGGCCGTTTGAATGAAAAATTGGATAATATTTAATTAATTTTAGTATTCCATTGCTTATTTTAAAAAATTAACGATTCAATTCAACTCATTGAATTGAATCGTTAATTTCTAGATTATTTACATAATGTTTTTGTGGAAGATGAGAAACACAAACAGTGTGGCCATCAAGATCTCGTGATTTATCACCAGTAGATTGTTTTCTAAAGTAGTGTCTCGAAAACATCACTTACAAAACAAAAATTGATAAACTGGCTGATATTAGAAATAGAAAACAACAAATTAAATAACCAATGAACCATGGCATTAAACTTTGTATAACAGACTTGGATATTGTAAAACATATGAAGACATTTTGAGCTTTATTTTTTCCATAATTAACCTTGTTTAAATAACAATATAGCCTTCGAAATAATAAATTCATGACTATAAGTTTTGAACATATTTCTTGTTCAGTAAAAGTTTGATTTGAATTATTTTTTATTAACCAGTCAGGAATCGAAATATATGCAAGTTACTTCATTGTTTATACCCACCTTATACCATGATTGCAGATGTATAAAGATAAGGAAGTTATGAAATACATTGATGGAGTTGGCATACATTGGTATTGGGACACAGATGTGTCTGCAGATGTTATGGAGCTGCTTTATAATGATAAAAAAGATGTATTTCTCATTTCCAGTGAAGCTTGTAAGTTACAGCTTATATTGTGTTTTATGAATGTAAAATTGATGAAACAATTTTAATTTTCAGGTGTCTTTCTATCAGGTGTAATTTTGGGTAGTTTAGATCGTGGTTTTCAATATTTATCCAGTATAATAGAGGTAAAAATATCTAATATAATGATGTTTACAGAACTAGCTTATGAGTAACTCCCAATAAATCTTAATTAGCTGCTTATAATGAAAAAATACATTAAGAACGACTAGATATTATGCTTGAAATAATGATAATTTGTAAATAACAGTATATAGTAGGTATGAGCAAGGTCAGAAAAAAAATTCTGCTTTCTGAGTTTTGAAACTGTGAATAAGATATGAATGATTATTTATAGTAAGCGAGCGTTTAGAATTCTTACTTTCGATCAATTGACCTAGACCTAGAGACCTAGAGGGATCCAACTTTGAAGATGGTCAAATATGCCCACACGATTAAGTGTGAAGTCAATTTTTGTTTTCGAAAAAAAAAATGGTGGGTCCACTCCAATGAACTATATGGAATGGGCATTCCCTTTCTCCCTCGTGCAATAACAAATCATAATACGTAGTAATATGACAATGACAGATTCTCCATAAATCTTCATCTCACTCGGCTCGCTTTTAGGCGCTCAGTGCCTATTCAATAGGCATATGTAAAGTTCAATAGTCCAAACACACTACTTTCCTAAAGCTCCCAAACTCCATCGAGTATATTTATATTATAAATTGTGAGCCGTTTTCGCGTTACAGTCTATAGAAAAACAGGTTTATTGTCTATTTCCTAGTAGCTTGTACGAGTAGGACTCAAGATAATATTTACACAGGCAGAATAACAGACAGACCAATGGCTGAGAATATATTCTTTGGACTCAGGGAATCTTGGAATGTAAACAACTGTTCAAAAGTGGACACCAAATATTTAACACGATTACAATAGGTACTTTCCTAATATCGAGCGATTAAAAAAAAGATAGATAAATTGATGTATGTATATGTAAGCAAACCATTTCTGAATATTCTGTAACTTATGTGAATTTTAATTGAATTGGCATATTACAATTTATTTTACTTAATTTTCCAACAGTTTTAAATGTAGCATATAATCTTTTGTTTGCCCTTACAAACTTATGTTTGAAATATTTACAAAATTGCATTGAACGTCTCAGCTTGGGATAAATCTAAAATCAAATAAACACCTGGCAAAATAATATAGAACAATGAATATTTTCGCGAGTTACCGGTGATCTGCTGTCGGTAATAGAGCGGTTATACCCCCACCTTAAAATAAACTTGAAGGTTATTCTCGGTTATGTTTATCGCGAAAATGGTCCGGTTATCAAATTATCATAATGACGCTTTGTTTTTTGACAGATATTTTGTTTTGTAGTTTTGATTGATAAGTTTTATGTTAAAAGAATAGTATTATTTATCTATTATTAAATTATTTAAGTAAAATAATTATTTCTTTATTCAATTTTAAACGTATTGGTCAGTATGTTTGTGATATTACCAGCCGTACATCCATTTTTGGATGATTTTTTTTAATTCGCCCATAACGGAGATACTAGATAGAGAATCATGTGTAATAAAACCAAAATTGTATGAGCAACATTTTCATCCGAATACCTACCGACCACTCAGACTGAATTTCCAGTTATAAAAGGAGTATTAATTCTTTTTCTCTTCAGGTTGAATGTTATTTAATTCAATTTCATTTAATTCTTCTTTCATTATGATCAACAAAATGATGCAAAAAATAAATGAAATATGATTAATTTTAACCTAAAACTCAAATCAAATACAAAAAGACGTGCAACCAAATTAGATTTTTTAACAGTTTGACACTTTTGACATTTGTAACCGCCAGTTACAATGCTCTAGAGGACGGGAACCAAATCAGTTCCCGTTTTATAAGATTAGTGACGTCAGAAAATATTACCCTACTACCGTTTATGTCACGAAAACGTACCGGGAAGTACAATTCGGTTCCCGCTAGTTCACCGGGAACTCGCGAAAAAATCCTAATTGTCAATACACACATTTAGGTATATAGTGCATTTATCTTTTTTATTTGAAATTTTATGAAATTGAACATTTTTTCAACGTAAGAGGCTCTATTTACTATTATATGAGTTTATTATTCCTAAGAAATCATCTGTCTCATTTGCATTTGCCTACTTCGAATAATGTTTTTTGAATTGCTTGATATTATCCCTTAGAAGTAATAATATATAGCTCTAGCCTAATCCTGTTGTCGCTTAGAAAACTCGAATTTCTGTTAAATCAGAATATATCAGTATCAATATATTCGATTATTTCAGATAATGTAAAGATGATCAATATTTTTTACAAAAAATGGTACCGACTTTATTAGTTGGTGCACTGAAAAATACAAAATAATCTTAATTCAATTGGTGATACTTACAACTTCAAAAATACCAGCACCAATAGAATTAATATTATTTTGAATTTTTCAGTGAACCAACTAATAAAGTCGGTCCAATTTATTGTAAAAAAATGTTTGTCATCTTTACATTATCTGAAATAATAGAATATATTGATACTGATACATTCTGCTTTAACTGAGAAATACAAAATAATATCAATTCTCCTGGTGCTGGTACCTTCAAAGTTGTGCTCTTGTAGTTTTTTGTTGTAGGCACCAACTCCAAAAGTACCAGCACCAATAGAGCTAATATTATTTTGTATTTCTCAGTGCACTAACTAATAAAGTGGGTCCAATTTGATCAAAAAATATTTATTTCACTCTTTTCAGGGTAATATTAGTCATAAACATTGTTGAACGTTCACTAATACGAAAGAAGATATTACTTATCCTCTTACCCATTTATAGGGTTAGCTTGTACTTGTTATTTTCCAGAGATCTCAAAATATCACGGAGCGGATTTACATATTTCAGACTTTACTACCGTAACTCAAAAACCGTAACTCTGTTGAAAAAATGCTCAATTTAAATGTTGCTTCGTACATATAATCTCTTCTTTAATTTGACCTTCTCATATTTTCAATTTTAGAAGAAAATGCACCTTCCATATAGCGGAAATACACATATCACATATTTCAGAATTTACCATAGCTGTAACTCGAAAACCGTAACTGTTAGAAATATTATATAGTTTAAACGTTTCGCGATATGGTGTCAGGTTTAATTCTGTCTTCTCAGATATTCGATTCTCAAGAAAATTTTCCCCTTCACCCCTTCGGGGGCGGTTTTTGGGGGGAAGGAGATTTCAGATTTTTTCAATACGAGACCATTTCTGAACTCTCTTTAAAATGACACAGAAATCGTCTAAATCAGAGTGCGATTACTATGCAAAACGCGTAAAGAGCCATTAAAAAAGCAAACATACAACCGAATTGTATATCTCTTCCTTTTTCTGAAGTCGGTCAAAAAATTAAATTGTGGAAATATTCGCGCCTCTTAAATAATAAACGTGCTCCGATTTTCATGAATATTTCTTCATTTGATAGAGGGCTATTGATAATCGGTCCCATTGAAAAGAAAATCTACATTCAAAATGTCCAACCCATCTAAAACTTCTCCCAAAGAAGGTGAAGCTTCCGAGTTCAAGAAGTGGGAAAATCTGAAATATGTGTATTTCCGCGATGTTTTTGAAATATCTAAATAAGTATATGCAACGTATCCTCGTCTTTTGTGACCCTTGAATGATTTTTATGACTAATGCTACACTCAAAAGTGTCAAATAAATATTTCTTATAAAAAAATGGAACGACTTTATTAGTTGGTTCACTGAAAAATACAAAATAATATCTAATAATTCTATTGGTTCTGGTACATCTGAAGTTGGTGCCCAAAAAAATTTATATCCGTTTACAACTGAACAACTTCAATATTACCAGTACCAATAGAATTAATATCATTTTTGAGTGCAGCAAATAAAAAAGTCGGTTCAATTATTGATAAAAATTATTTTTGTTTGAAAGGCGACTAGATCAAGGTGTTCTTGATTAGTGCTTTGTGAGTAAGATTGGTCATTCTCAACGGTGGCCGCCTCTAGATCTGTATAAGTATCAATCACTTAATTGATCTATGTAGGTATATATATCTCGCTCATATTATTTTCACATTCCGGTTCTTAGACTATGACTCAAATTTACCAGAAAATATTGCATGAGACTTGTCTGTGAATTTGTATTGACTGAAAGCTGGCTCCATGACTTTAACATAGATAATCCAGTTGTCGCTTATGGATATTATTCCTTTATGTTATAATTTTTTAGTACATGAACTATGGCTTCGTTGGTTGGATAGATTGGAACATGGCTCTCAATTATAATGGTGGGCCAACATATATAAGCTTTTATGCCGACAGCCCGATTATAGTCAATGCATCAGCTGAAGAGTTTTACAAACAACCAATGTTTTATGCAATGGGACATTTCTCCAAATATGTTGTACCAGGCTCAGTTCGTGTTGGATTAAATATTAACAATGTGAACAAAACAGAAGTGCAGACAGTTGCTTTCGAACGACCTGATGGATATGTTATTGTTATAGTATTAAATACGTAAGTGATTTGGATTTGTTATTACATAATCTCCATTTATTGTTTATTTTGCAAAAAAAAAGTTACAAAAGATTACAAAATTTTAATATTCTAATTTCAATTTATAAAGGGTGTCTCAAAAATGCTTAGTAACTTACTAGTCTCTTTTTTCGTATGGAACTCCATGTATATTATTAGATTTTTGAAATCTACGTGAAATTCTATGCAGATTTCATGCAGCATTTCCTATACCTAAGTTAAAATGATTCCAAATTTTTTTTTAAATCTAAACTAATCTGTTTTACGATCCTTTTCGTTAATTCAGTCGGTGCAACCGAATTGCGTTACGGAAGGGTTGTTACCTGCATTCGAAGTCTGAACTGCATTACCATTTTCAAAGACTACCTGAGCCCCACTAATCTTGTCCTGAATTGTGTTATGACTTCTGACAGCAGCAGGTCATAAAATTAAAATAGTTTTATAACACACAGTTTTATTCATACTAGACAAATAATTTATATATGTATGTACACTGAAACAGCAGTATATTTTTAATATTTACAAATATTCAAAGTTTCAAATGAAATATAATTAAAAAAAAATCAACAGTCAACAGTTATATTTTATTGAACTTGTAGGATAAACATTTAATATATCCTTAAGATCTGCTTATTATTTTACTGTCGAATCTTTTCGGCTATACCTAAAGTTTTTTTCTTCTTATAACATTTTTGCGCGTAGACGGCGTGTCATTGGATTTGGAACTGTTTATTTTAATGTATCTGTCGGTTTGCATACCAGTAAGAGCTTTGACAAACTTATACATTATATTGGGATGAGCTGTTTCACAATATCCTCAAAATGTGACGTGAAATGATTCGCACGTATTTGTTGTTCGTGCTGTGCACTCTGTCAAAGCTGCCCAAATTTTTGGTGGAAAAAAGGATTCTTCACTAATATAGTTATTTATAGTTATAGTCATCTGGCGGTAAAGTGGACATAAAATCTTCCACAAATGCATCTCCAATTTCGTGCGGGGGTAAAAACATCAGGCCGAATATGTGGTGTAGCCATGTACCAAAATATGAATTAGTATTTCGATAATCTTCTTATTCGACCGCGCACGTTGGTAACGCAGTTCAGGCAGAGATTAAGCGATTCTTTTTACCTGTTTATTTGGACCTGAGCCCGTAACGCAATTCGAGTGCGCCCTAATTCAGTAGACTAGACTAGGAGTAGGTACCAGTAGGTCGTTTAGATTAAGAATTTTCTTGGAATCAGTTCAACTTAGGTATAGGAAATGCTACATAAAATCTGCATAGAATTTCACGTAGATTTCAAAAATATAATATACAGGGAGTTTCATTTGAAAAAAGAGACTAATAAGTCAATAGGCATTTTTGAGACAACCCGTATAAATTAAAATAGGATTATAAAAAAGGTGAAATGAAATTGTACAACTTTTTTTAGTCTGTAAAATAAAGAAGTAACTGGTGGGTGGGACTTTTGGTCCTCACTGTATATATAATAAGTACTTATACACTGTGTCCAATTAAGTCGGAACCATATGGAAAACTTTTTTATTATTGGTTTTATGAAAAAAGAGTATTCCTGATAAAAAGTTCTGCATTGTCCAAAACTTAAAATACATCCATCAGATATCATTTTTTTAAATCCGTATACAAAGTGAGTCGAAAAATATGAACTTTGCTCAAGAGTAAAGTGCATACCATTATTTCTGAAAATATAATAAGTTTTTATGAAAAAAAGTTGATCATAATTGAAAACTATTGTCAGATATCCAATATTATCTATCCGCGATGAAGAACCATTTTTCATTTTATTAACTAAATATACGCCTACCGATAAACATTTAATCTAGGATAGGATGACTCCAAACGTCAACTCGCTAGTTCGTTTTATAAAATACAAGAAATGGTGGCTCTTTTAGATAGTAAGGAGAAAATTGAACTAGTTTGTATTATCGGAGATAATTATAAAACTCATAGAGAAGCAGCAGCTATTAACAACAGTTCTAAATAAATTTAAGACGTTTGGAAGTGTTCAAAATAATAAAATAGCTGATTAATTCTCACAGTCGATAGATAATATTGGATACTTGACATTTGTTTTCAATAATCATCAACTTTTTTCAATAAAAACTTTCGATATTTTCAAAAATAGAGGTAGGTTCTTTACTCTTGAGCGAAATTCATATTTTTCAACTTTCCTGGTATATGAAATAAAAAAAATATATCTGATGGTTGCATTTTAAGTTTTGGACTATGCAGAACTTTTTATCAAGCATAACTTTTTCTTATAAAACCAAAAATATAAAAGTTTTCCATATGGTTCCGACTTAAAGGGACACAGTATATATCTTATTTGGTTGTAGTTCTATATTGTTTCTGTTGCCTATGATTTACGTATTTTTTAATATATCTTTGTTATGATTTTTTTAGAGAAAGGTCACTATCACATGAGATAAAATATCTACTCTGAGAATAATAGAAACTAAAATGTAATTTTAGAAACACAATAGACAGAATATACATAGGTGAATACGATGTCAAAGTTATGCGGAGACGGATTTCGCAGTCGTAATATCTCTTCGATTACACCTTGAAACACAAAACATAAAACTCCAAATGCTTAACTAATTGAAAGTATGAGATATACCTACTGCATACTTTTCGTATATGAATATCGTAAAACCTCAAAATGTTGAGCTATGAATAGAAGAAGCCCACGCAAATGCAGTTTTCAAAAGTCAATATTAGACCTGGTAGTGGGAACGCTATTTCGCATCAAAAACTAATTATATTAGTACCTCTTCTACGTAAATCTATTTTCATTGGTTACAAGAAATTAAATTTTGTGGTATCTCTCTCTCTATCTCTGTGGATGTAGGATTCAGGTTTTCAAACATTAATCTATTATCATACAAGCGGCCAATTGTTTGATAATCGAGTCATGTAAACATATGAGCATAATGTATTTGTCACACTCACACCCGGCGAGTGTGATGCATGAAAATGTCACAGATTCACTCTAGATTCACTACTGCTATAATATATATATATATATATTGTTTGATTCTAAATTCTTGACTGGTTTATTATTTGATAAAATAGATTTTTGTTGAGGATAAAATACTTCCTAATATAGAAGATATAAATCACACAAAGATAATATGCTGAATACAAATTCGGCTGACTTACTATGATATTCAATAATTTCTCTTTCTTTTTCAGTGGTAAAGCTGATGTGAAACTTCAAGTCGGAAACTCAAATCATTTCACAGATATCATCAAAATAGAATCAGAGTCCATGAATACGATAGTTCTCAACAACTATAGTACTAGATATAATATTGAAGAAAACAAGATCTAAGTATAGCATATAATATATCCTACATAGTGTTGAATAAAATGGTCTTTATTTTTTCGTTTTATATCATTTAGTAACTGTAAATGATAATGATTATCCATTCAATAATAAGACATGCACGTAAAATCCATAAGTAGTTGAGGTTACGAGAATTTGCCAAAACCCCATCTATAACTTGCGTATGAAGTATGTCGATAGCTGCAACAAGTCATTTATAGAGCATGTTACTTTCATTAAGTTCATACTTTAATATTTTGTCTATCATTTAACCCCTAAGAGAAAATAATGATACATTAAAAGCACGTGTTTTATCGCATCTGCAAATACAGCATAGCTTGTGAATTATTCCTACTGTTGCATTTCCGCTTCAAACATTGTGAATTATTTTTCATGAATAGGTCATCGTTTCCGAGGGCGTCTATAAAATAATCCAGGAACGCGAGTCAACTCGGCCGTGGATTCTCCAGCGAGACACATTTAAGCAAATTACTCGCAAATATCATATTTCTGCTACGGCATTGGAATTAGCGCAATGTGTGAAAACTCGCAACGTGAAGCTGCAGGCTAGGTCTAAATGAGGCAGGCTTGTCTCTCCAGAATTACGTCGTCAAGAATTTGCATATATTTCTATTTCTCGACCTGCCTACGACAGCGGCATCAACTTATGTTGTAGATGCCGTATCTAATGACGAATTGTTCCCGCATTATATATTATTAGGTTATCTAAAGGGAAAATGCGATTATACAAAAGAAAATCCTTCCAGAGCCTTAATATTACAGAGTTCAAAGCAGCACTTGTTCGATGTCTGGATACCAAGTATGTTTTATCATGAGTATGTACATGTACATTATGAGCAATTTACTTTGTTTTAGAATAGCTCCATCCGACATCAAGAGATCTCTTTGACATGAAGAATTTCTATTCTCATATCGCTGACCTAGGTAGCTAGGACCGTACTGTAATCGTGTAAAATCCCGATGTCCGGTTTTCAAAAGTTTTTTACGTTTTAGAGTTTCCTGGGTAAAAAAGAAAAACATTTTCAGCCATTGATCTGTCTGTCTATCTGTCTCTCTGTGCCATGATTGTCTCGGTAACGGATGAACCTATTTTATTGCTCTCTGTTCTATTTTGTAGAATATTGTCGCAGGTGATACAGATTGGACATCCTGGTCGCATTGATTACTAGGTAACAGCTGAGAAACTAGGTTTGCTCAAGACTGTGGCACGAAAACGGCTCTAAAGATTTTGATGAAAAGTATTCAATAAATTTTACTTAAAGCCTCTCACCATTTTCTAAGAGAAAACAGGCAAAAAGTGATAATCAAATAAATTATTGTCAAATGTTTTAATTGTTTATTAATATTAATATAGGGTAAACGATTCCTACGATGTAAAAATGGAATATGACCATTGTTGTTAGTATTGGCTCCCTGAAAATAATTTATGGTTATACTGCCGGATTGGACGATTTTTTCATTCTAGAGAATTTGTTATAGACCGGTATGAAAGTCGTGTGAGTGGACACACCAGATCTTTTTCAATACAGATCAGAGAATACTTGAAAACAATTTGCATTTGTTCAATCTTTCATAATAGCACGGTTAATATTATTTTGTAGAATTGTAGATCTACTTAAAATATATTCAAACTCTTCTTATATTATTTATACATCATTATACTTATACACAGCTATCTCAAAAATTACTCGAAGGTCCATATTCATAGACAATGCCTAACTGAAGCAGTTGTATCTTAAACTTTGGATATGTGTGAATTCAAGGAACATCTACAAAAAAATAACCATTTAAGATTGAAGGGTCCATGATTTAAAGTCGACTTTGACCATAAGGTATGGTATGATTAATAAACTTGCCCTAAATCGGTTTCAATAGAGAATTTTAATTGAGGGTTTTTTAGATCGAAAATTCGATTAGAAATACTCTCATATAGGTACTGTTAAATTTTCCATTGATTCGAAAAACAACTTGCTATGTTGACCCAATTGGTTCCTCACGTTGAAAACTCACCCTGCATTTCCACAAAATAATAAAATCAGTCATAAACAAATAAATAGGTTTATTTTTCCAAAACGTTTGTAACATCTACTCAGTAGGCATGATGACAATAACCAAGAATCACTAAAATTATTTACAAAATGAGTTTATATGTCCGATTTTAATTTGTTCCAGTGATACTTTGTAATTTGTAATTATTAATAAAAAACAACAGAAAAAAGAAAAAGATAATCAAGTTAATTTGTAATTGTAATGTAATTGTAAAATATAGCAATCTGCCATGATAGGATAAACCCAATCAAAGTTACAAGTGACGTAACACTGCTAATGGCTGGTTCACATGAATGACAATAAGAATCTATGTTGGGTATGGAAATGAGCAGCTAATATCTGATATTTCTATGATTGACATAGAGACATGGACCGCACGTTCACTATCTCGCAAATAAGTGGTAATTGGTCAAGAAATGTAAGAGAGACCGTTTGATTTCACAGCCAGTGGTTGTCATTTAGTAGAATTATAATTGGCTCAAATTAAATGCGTCAACTTTCAAGGGATATGTTATGTTTTTTATTGGACCAACGAAAAAAGGCAGATTTTGGCCGTGAACTCGCTCTCTCTTTTTCATAGAACCGTAAATTTTTTGAGTAGATTGCACATCCTCGGTGTATGAAAAAATTAAATAATTAATCAATTAGTGAAAGTACCAAATTGCTGATTTCTCGTTCAAATATGAGAGAGTGTCAACGGAAAAAAGTTTTGATATAAGTAAACGAAAAAATAAATGAAATACAGGTTCATAAGATGCAAAAGTTATTTGTTCTATTTAGCTTTTTATTCAAATAAACCATAATAATAATAACATTTAAAGCATGTTTTGCGAACCCATATCAAATACAAGTTGATAGATAAGAGCAAATACTTTATTATTGCAATTCCTTCACTCAACTCTAGTCGGCTCCTTCGCACATTACTCATTTATTGTCAAGCTTTTTTCTCTAAAACAAGCTCAATCATTTTAAATGAAACCACCTCCTTTAGTAATGTTATTAACATTCAAGATTTAAGTCTTTTAAATGAAATATGAAATACTATTGAACAGTTTACACGTGACCCTCATGCATACATCTGGGATAATTTGAGAGAGGGAAGGAGACTTGCTTTAAGTTTTCAGGAATTATTTTATTATTCATTCATATAATTCCCAAAGGGTTGCCGCCCGCTTAGAGTCCCTTCCACTTATAATGGCACATCAAGTATTAAGGTAAGACACATTTTTTTAGTAAATATTGTCGCCAGAAGTTCACGTAAAGACAAGCGATATTTCCCATGCAAAGTGCCTCTGGCGTAGTTAGGCTCTCTATCTCAGAGTGACTGGGAACATTTAAATATATAATGCAAAACCAGGTATCTCCAGAATTCATGAATAAAACTCATATCCAGCAATCCCACCATTCACTTGGAGGGCTAAGACTCGCTGAAAAAGGCGGTGTCTTTATCTTCAGGCGAGCCTGAAAGAAATTATTCTATGACGTATTCTCTGGGCCCCATTGTCATTTTGCATCATGAAAAGTCTTTATTACTTCATACTTCAGCCGACCTTTTGTGCGTTTTAGCATGGAAGTTTTTTTTTCTCATTGGCTTTGGTACTTCAAGATTGTGAAACCTACCATAATATCGTAATTTAATTGAAATGAATTTCAATCAAGGAGCTGGTAGAATACGTGTTTTTGCTGATAATGCGTACAACAATCACGGCTTATTACCTTCTATCACGGTTTCCTCCTTCTGATTCAAGCAATATATTTTCCAGTGGAAATTTAATTTCCTTGATTTGACACCCTATCCGAGCGAAAGTATCCAATGGAATTGGAATATATTTTAACATATCTCTTGTATAGAGCACAGAGTACTAGCTAGCGAGTCAAATCTAGATTGTACATATCGTAAGTATCTTTAAATTTGAAATATACTTTGAAATAACTTGTAAAATAAGAGTGAAATAGAATGTCATCTAAATAAATAAATATATACTACTAAGGGATAGTTTGAGTTTGAATTCTTGACTGGTCTAATATTTTGATATGATTCTAAATAGTCTAGTCTGTGTACAAGTATATATTTATTTATATTATGTGTTTCTATGTCTGTAATAAATATTTTTCTAAATTATTATTATATAAATATAATATATAATAATTATTATTATAATATTTTCAATTTTAATGTGTGAATTGTTCAAATAGCTACAAACACAAAAATAATTCCTATAAGATTTTTTCAAAAAATTTGATTCAAGTCACATTCAACCATAGATATGCCATTACAATGACATTTATAAATAACGAATGACATTTAAGATTGACGGTCATGAAATCTTTCCTGTTCTTAAATAGTTTCATCTAAATTCACGAATGTAAGTAGTTTAATTATTAATTTACTATGTGGTTAAGATAATTTGTAACTATTTTTAGTTTGCCCTGAAGAAGAGAATATACTCGAAAGCTCGACTAAATCCAAATAATTTTATTTATTAAATGACTGCATCCCCAACAAAAATTTCTCTTTAATCAAATACTAAAGCAGTCAATATATTTGCATAAGTTGTTTTAATTTTTGTGTCATTTCTTATTGGGCAGTTTTTAGATAGGGTTTCTTGACGCTATTTCATGTGCTTTCTTGCAAATTGCCTATCAAGCTTAAATAAATAATGCAAGCAAATGATTAATTAATTGAATTATAGTTGTTTAGTTTCTTAGCGCGTAGCTGCGGGTTAACACGAAGTTAAGCAGCGCAATACGATGGAAATGGCTTGGACGAGTGACCGTTGATGCGGGCGCGCGTTCGAGTCTCTGTGGCATTGCATTCTCCTCCTCTCGCAAGGCAACGGGAAACCAGTGAGAGTATATATTCCCTAGTACAGCTCTCTGGAAGGGTGTGCCCTTAAGATTTATTTTGAGACACATCGGTGGTTTGGAATCCACGTTAAACTGTAGGTCCCCTTGTCTGTGGTAACACTTTCAAGTCAGAGAAGCCGCCAATGCTCGGATACGAGTAGGGCACTCAAAGAAGAAGAAGTTTCATATTTGGGTATAAGTTTATTTATTGTCCATTATGGAAATAGCAATACCTCTTATTACAACTGTCAAATTTACGATCACTTGGTTTCACTGCCATCTACACTTAAACTAAAATGCTTAGAAGTGGTAAAAAATATAAGCACCCATATAACCTTACTATGCGTTGCCGGGTTAATAGCACTCTATGATTGGGTATCAAACAGTCACTATAACATAAAATCCTTTAGCTTAATTGCTTCTTTTTTACAAAGTTAATTTGATTAATAGCTAATTCTCCAACTTCAACTACTGTAGAAAACTGTATTTTAATGTTGAAGAATAATTTTTAACAGATTCTATTTCGTTGATAGTAAATATTGCACATACACTAGGTATTATGACTCAGCCAAACAATCTACACTCCAGTCCAAAACACAGCTATAAGACTAAGCCTTGGGACTTTCAGATCCAGCCTTATCTAGCCTACTTGGGCAATCAGGCGATTTACTACTGGAACTCAGAAGAAAGTTACTCTGCAAAACACAGTCATGTAACATTGTCGCAACCTCAGAAAATACAGTCACCAATCCTTTCATAGATGATCAAACTGAACACATCTTCAATAAACATCTTTACCTACCTGAACCACTAAGAAATAGAACCAGAAATTAAATGCAAGAATTAAACTTGGACATACCTAACATACACAAAAACAATATCCATTCAATCAATACCACTATAGGATACTTTGACCACAAATAAAAACTAGTAGAATCCAACAAAGAAACCACCTCCTCTGAAACCTACCGTAACCTATTTCTGAAATTAAGAGACATCTACCAAAATCACACAGCATTCTATACGCATCGATCAATCAAAGATAACTAAACAGGGTATGCTATTACTACAAAAGATATTAAATGTAAGTCGAGTAAACTCCCCGAACAATTCAATATATTCAGTTGTGAAACGTTCGCCATTTCAAAGACTTAAATTAGGCAAGGAACGCTCCACAAATAATAACAAATTTGTGATATTCTCGGACTTCAAATCCTGTCTAATGGCAGTATCAAACAGATTCAACTCCAGCTCTTTGATCAACTCAATCCAAAAACCTCTCCCCGATCTCAAGAAAATTAATATTACAGTGGAACTATGCTGGATCCCAGCCAACCAAGAAATCAAGGGGCAATGATAAAGCGGACTCCGCTGCCAAAAACAGACTAAACTCAGCGCTGCATGAAAATATCATCTCATAAGTAACATAAAAAATGGTTATTGAATAAAATAAAGAAGAAATGGACTGAGCATTGGGCAAACCAAGATACAAAATTCCACAAAATACGTGTAGCCACTCTGGCCAATACTCCTAAAGCCATGCATGAGAAGAATTCTGCCTAAGCCGAATACGAATTGGCCACATGAATTTACCCATATCCTACATCACCAAGGACCTCCCAAAAGTGTGCCCTAGCTGCAATAATCAAAGTAGCACTTTTCACATGCTCACGGAATGCCCACCTCTCCAAATACACAAACAACTCTATAATAAAGATAGCCTCAACTCAAATACCGGCCAAAAAGTTATTCTCCAGTTTTTCAAGGACATCTGAATAGTCAACAAACTTTAAAGTGACATTTGTATTACAAATAAAAGCTGCATTTACAACCAATTTGTGTGCGCGTAAAATTCAATTCAGAAGCAGCCTCAAAGCTTGCAAACTTCATATAATGAGGTCAGCTCTGCATTGCAATTCATCTGTATAGATAACCTAAAATCTCGGTGACATTTAGATAAAATACAATATTTTTCAAAATAACGTTTTTAGGGGTCTATAACCAATTATTTTCATTCTCCAGTAAGTAAAAAATAGTATTTTCACTAGCAATTTTTTTTAATATACCTACACTTTTAGTAATGGATGTTGCTCAAAGAGTATTATTTCTTGCAACAATGGTTTGTTCTCTAGTACAACTAAAAGTATTGTTGAAAAGAAAAAAAGGTCAATAGACGCTACTGGGTTCACTCCGTGCTTATGAAAAGAAAGCAACAGGGGCACTATGACAATTTGGTAAAGGAAATGCAGAGTTTTGAAGAAATGATGTTTCTTAACTTGACAAGATTGTCTATTGCTTCTTTTGACAAATTGCTCCGGAAACATTCGAAAAGAGAATCAATATCCCCCGGATGTAGATCGGCTGTAACGCTGAGATTTTTAGCCACCGTTGATTTCGTTTAGGTGTAGACACATTGAATAATAAAACATGCTGCGATATATGGGATATTTTACCTTGAACATACCTCAAATGTCCTGACAAAAAAAATCCTAGAAATTGCGTCCAAAGTTAATAATTGATGGCATTTACCTAATTGTCTTGGAAGTATTGTCGGTAAACGTGTTCTTATACAAGATCCGATGATGAATTTGAAGTCAAAGTTTAATTGTGATTGTAAATGGGCAAAATTTAACCCCAGCAAAATTCACAAAAGGCTCACGAATTGTGCTAGAATCGAATTGGTTGTAAAAGAAGCTTAAAGTGTTAAATTTATGTTCATTCTACTATCCTATTATTATTGTAATTAATTTTGTAATGAGTGTGGTCGCTTAAAACCTTGTTGTTTAATAGCGATCTAAAATAACTAAACAAAAAAGAAATAGAGAAAAAATTGCATATACATTTTTCGACGACTGAACTAGAAAGCGAGCGCAAGCACATAATCGCTGCTATAGAGCGTTTTCGCTTTCTACCAATAATAAACGTTAACTAGTCAGAAGTTGCTAAGCAACGCTAGTTTCAATAACAAGCGTGATTTCAGAATTTACTAATTGGTCGGAATTGTTCAATAAAGCCAATATTTCTGAAAAATGATGAGCTCAAACGAGGAAAGTGTGATTAATTGTATATAATACAGACGTCGAAAAAATAAGGTGTATATTTCGAGCAGAAAGTATTCTTGCCGCTATCACATGATTACTTGACTTTTCATGTAAGAGCGACAAAAATGAAATTCCTGCTCTTAATAAATAATATACTGTTTAAGAGTCTAAATAAATTAGAATTATGGCTTTTAATCCATCGTATAAATTGATCAGGTGTAGACCGGACAGATGTTATACTCCTCAGATCAATTTGTAAATTAATTTATTAGAGCCTCTCCCTAGTAAATTTAGGCTCTGCTTAAAATCATTGGTCATCGAACAAAAGTATCTTCTGAATAATATTTTATCTAGCTGTCAAAGACAGATACAGTTCTAGTTGAGACTATTGAGAAACGTCATTGTTGCCTAACTTTCTAATATTCGCTGCCCGGCCCTAAAGTAGAGAGATATAGATATCATAAAATTTTAAAATACATCGAATAAGATTTATATAAGATTGCTGGATAAAGTATGTGTTAGAAATGAAATTCGTTTTAGCAAATTTCCATTTCCTGGAGATGTTATAGCATTCGTTTGTCATTAATTCCATATACCACAGTATTAAAGAACATATTGCGCATCTGGTACAAAGTTACTTCTCATATTGATTCATTCTCAATTTCGAGGATTATGTGAAATTGACACGTTCGAGTTTAGAGAGAGGAGGAATATGGCACCCCCAGCATTCTGCTCATTATAACAAGTGGAACAGCACAGCACAATTGAGTCAACGGGTGATTTTCCGCATATCATTAAAATGAGTTTCGTTTTGGGGCCATAGCTGCTGGGAAACGTTCCCAATCCTACTACGAAGGAAACTGTGAAGAGACAACGTGTCTAAAATGGCTAGCATTAATTCAAGAATGCTAATATAGTGTGACGTAGCGCCTAGCACTCTTCTGTTGGGAAACACTGCTAATGCAAAAGACGTTAAAAACTTGGCCGATGTCTCATTATTTTTTGTCGTGCCTGAGAGAGGAATGATTATGTTTGTTTTTTGTTTGTCCTGTGAGAAAAGTAGTCATAAATATTTGCATTTTTATGCGAGTTGCTTCTCTTTTGTGGTTTTTATGTTATACGGTTATCCTGAATTGAGATAGATCTCCCAAACTTTTATTTCTTATGTGGATTTTTATGGTTCACTATTAAAGTTTCTTGTATATTGTTAAATTATACATCTGGCAATATTTGAATATACAATTGCTCATATCAATTATTCAATCAATCTGATGTTATTCGACCTAAGAAATTCGAGAAAGTAATCAAATACAATTGCTCATTCACTTCAATGTCGATTCAAGAGACACAATTTTACTGGACACTACACCTTTCCCAACGGTAATTCAGAAAGCATCAATTTAACTTCAGAAGATATCAAATCTAATTCAGAATAATCAATTAAATTTTAGAAAGCGTCAAATGTATTTTATATTAGTCAGTTGTAATCAGAATTCGTCAAATGTTTTTCATATTAGTGCACTGTAATTCAGAACTAGTCAAATTAAATTCAGAACTTATCAAATAAATGTAAATTGGAACATATCAAATGTATTTTAGAACATACGAGTTTCAAATATAAATCGGAAAGCATCAGATGGGTAATTGAGAACATATGTGTCAAATCACGGGTAAACGTGGTGATTAGTTTTGTCAATCATATTGCCAATTTGCCAAAATGAACTACAAAGACAATTGTGGAGTTTGCAGACCTACAATGATAAGAAATACATTTGATGCTCTGTTTTACATTTGATATGTTCTGAAGTAAATTTGACGAGTTCTGAATAACAATTCACCAATATGAAATACATTTGACGAATTCTGAATTTCAATTGACCCATCTGACATTCATCTGTATAGTTCTGGATTTCAACTGACTAATCCAAAATATATGTAATGCTTTCTAAAATACAATTAACTATTCTGAATTATAGTTGACGACTTCTGAAATACAATTGAAAAAGGTGTAGAATAGTAAACACGCACCTAAATATAAACATATATTTACTAAGAAAGGTTCGAGAAAATTGAAGTAATAGTGTCTGTGTTCCAAAATTCTCTCCAGTACAATGGTCGGTATAGGATGACATCATCAATTGGCACCATAATATTCTTCGGGTCCTAAAGAAACATTTCAATTGAACAGGAGCTTGTTAATCAAAGCCTGACATTTTTTTTTATACTTTGATACTACATACATCACCCCTACGAATATTTCGCTCAATAACATGGTCACTGTATGGGAATATACCTAATAATGTGGAAATAAGTAAAAGTACCTATTCGTCCATGAAAGATATTTTATTTTGAAAAGAATTTGAACTTGTATTTAACAAATAGTCTTTATCAAATTATATGTACAATGTTTAGTTGTCAATTAAAATGATAATATTATATGATTAAATTTTTTTATACAACAAAACTATCATAGATGTAATATAAATATGTTTCATAGTTTTTTACGGAGGTGTTACCTAATTTTGAAGCTAAATTTCATAGAAATCTGTCTTATTTCAGAGGGTTCGGCTTTATTATTATTTATAATTTTATCGCTCTACAGTAAAACTTCTGTTAGCGACCAGGTATGTGTTGCAAACCGGGAACTTTTACTCCTTAATACTGCTAAGAGCCCGCTCTATAATGGGCAATAAGATAGGACCTGATAACTTTTAAGAAACTTCTGGATAAGTTTTGTTCTTGAATAGTACCGCAAGATACCTGTTCCAGGCATTCCTGAATAATTTCAAAAGATGAAAGTCCATTCCCTTAAAATAAGTCTGGACAAATCAGCGAGTATTCACTAATGCAGCGTAGTTTATGTTTATTTGACAGGATGAATATATTTTGCACATGATGGAGAATACACTTAGTAAGTGTTTTTTAAAAGATAAGGTCTATATTCAACACTTTCATATGGTTTCAATTGAGAGGTAATTTCAGTCCACTTTGGGTTGCATGTCATTGTGAGGAACCAGCCGTAATGCCCATTGCGTCTTCAATGTGAATACACCCTATTCGGTATTATATAGCGTTAAAAATGTAATCAACTTCAATGAACCGTCTTGTTATAAATGCAGAATATCAATAGATGTCACCTTCTAAATTCGTTATGTAAACATAATACTTCTAACTCGTGTTGAATTCTGGCATCAGCGAACCTCCTACCATCTTGAGTTATCTTATTAAGCAACTAAATAATTTTCGAGAAATAAATTGATATTTTGATTTACCAACCTTCTGAGAATATTTTCTTACTCCTCTTTCAAAATTAATATCTCGCTCATATTCCATATCCCTGCCAAAATATCAAATTCAGATAGCACCATCTCTGAGCTTGAGTTGTTAGAAATGATTCCAATCAAGCTAATAAAGTATAGGCAGAGTTCTACGAATTATAGATTTTCTAACGTGCATTCCAGTTAAACATATTTACTATAGATGACGACATTTACATATTCAAGTTACCTCAAAAGTTTTTTGGAACAGTTTTTATTATTTTTCGTATTTCAAACACTTGCGCTCAGGTAGCTGCGGTAGATTGCACCCTGTAAGGGCTTTTACCTAGCATTACAAATAAGAGGCAATGATATAGCGATCAATGATTGTTAGAACGGATAGTCTGATTACGGGATATTAATCTTAAAGAGAAAGTCTGCTTTGAGGAATAAAACCTGGAAGAATCGATCTTACTGCAAAAAAGCAAAAGATTCTTCAAATAGCTGACAATGTGATCGCTTATGTATTTGAGTTTCAAAGTGAACGTAGAGCCCAACAATCCAAGCCCATAACTAAAAAGAACTGGTCAGCTGCCTGCAGAAAGTTTAAGGAATGGTAACGGAAACATATTTATGGGTAATGAACGGCTGCCTTCCAACATCGTGATATGCAAGAAGAAATATGAACATGAGAAGGTAAAGGAAAAAACTGACGATACTGTGTGTTGTTATTTAGGTTTATTCCTTGGTGATAATGTTAATGATAAATTTAAAAAATGCAGTTTCTGCTTACTGCTGGATGTACCAAGAGTTTGAGATTATATCACCCTGTGCAAAGCACTATAATATAAGAGAGTCACAATTGTACCAAAATTGAGCCCTTAAAATCTCTGCTGTGAAATATTTTAATTATAACAAATGTTAGAGGAGATAAGCACTCTTCAGTTCCTTATATTTATTATGTATCTACGTAGAAATAGAATAATATGTCGACAGCATTAATAATCAAGATTTGTGCATCAAAATAACTTCTAACTGCTTATTTTAGAGTATCCCCTAAAAATTATATACTTAAGGTTCACATCTGGATTTTTAGGTGGTCACTCCATAACTGGAATATTTACCTACTTTCTAAAAAAACTCTAATACTCGTCTGGGAACATGGGGCTGTGCGCTCTCTTGGGCATTAATTGATCGTCGGTGATTAGGATTTTAGTCAGTCTGAATATAAAAATTAATTCCTACCTAAATTCGCTATAAATACGAACCTTTAGAGCAGTTACAACGAGCAAATCTGTTCTCTTGCATGCTCCAAAAATATTAACGTTCATCAGTTGATAATAGACGTAGGTACTCTCGTTCCGACTGGAAATACTATCCATTTATAACTGTCCAATTTACATGTCCTTTGGCAAATTATATTCGCGTAACTGGATGTTTTCTAGTATGCAGCTGCTACTTTTTAATCAGGCAATATGAACTTGATATTTTACATTTTAAATTACTGCAAACTTTCCGTTAGCTTTAAGCTGATACAATTAAGGTCTAATTGTCTTTAAAATCATACATCGCGTTCTATCGTAGATTTATTCCTACCTTTTCCTACTACTCTAAGATAATTACTATTTTTTTAAAACACCTATTATATCAGTTACCTATTTGATGATTGCGACATTACGACTATCGTTCAACAAAGTATCAGCTATAATTGTCTCACCAGAAAAAAATGATCATGTTTACTTAACTGACTATTCATGTTTACACTTTAGTTTAAAATGTTGTGAGAGAAGACAGTTGTAGCTTATTCTGTAAATATTAAAAAATATGAAGATCATTGTGACACCTGGTAATTAGCAAGAAATAATATTTCTTGATTATTACAATCACCAAAGAGTAAACCTCATTATTACAATAAATATTTGTAATCAAACTTGAAACTGATTTTTCATTCTACGTTAACTCTGACCAGGAGTTTACTTAAATCGAGACAGAAAATTTATAAAGAACATGAAAGCTCTGAAAATTTGGCAAAAAATTGCTAGTCATTTAACTAGAACACGTTCTCAACCGGAAATACAAAAAAATTAACAAATAAATTAAATAATAATAATATGTAAGCCTTTATACAGGGGCAGACAAAGATCCTCAGTTAAATTTAAACATTCTTGTATGTGTTGACTTATTTTAGTTTTCTCTTTCATTCTCCTATTTGTTTAAAATTTTACTGAAAAAAGATATATTCACATTATTTTAATCAATATCCTGTACCATTTTGGAAAAAATCGTATTTTATTAACAATAACTACGATATATCGTTACTAAAGATTAATACCCAATAAAAAGTCAATATATTTGAAGAACTATCAAAAAACTTCAATACATTTCTAAACAATTTCGTTGTACTCGATACAAAAAAAATCGAGATGATTAAGATCAGGAGAGCGAGGTAGCTATGGAGAAGGATTACCCCGGCCGATCTATCAGTAGAAAAATGTCATTCATAATTCCATAAAGGAAAAATAGTTTGGATGTTTGTTACTCAATCACACAAAAACAACCGAACGGATTTGGATGAAACTTGGCATACAACTATGTTTGTATTACCTGGATTATTACGAAGGTATCTTTTGTATACCGAAAAATTCTTAGGTTTATGTGGGATTATCAAAAAATTAACTCCAGGACGTATCTTGATCTGCCTACAGGGAAATTTTGTCTGACCATAAGACAAACATACTGAACAGAGGTTTGCAAATGAAAACATAACCTAACCTAAATGGAGGAGGTATACGTATAATTCGACTGTTTGAGAAAGAGAAAACATGCTCAGATTTTCATGACTCTGTTTTCATTTGAAAGAGGTCTATTGAGAGTTGTTTCCATTGAACATTTCCTTCCTCCTAATGAAGAATGAATTTGAGATGGCTAAATTAAAGAAGACACCATATCCGGCAACGTTTAAATTGACATTTTCTTAACTCATAAGTTTCCGAGTTACAGCAGTAGTAGGTAAAGACTGAAATATGTGTTTTTCTGCTCTTTGGTGTGGCAATGTTTTTTCGAAAATTAAAAATACGGGACTGCCATATAGTAATATTTGAATTGGATATTCTTCAGAAAAATGTACGGTCTCAGAGTTTCCAGCTGCGGCAAGGTCTGTATTTATGTGTGTATATGTATATTTACTTGATGTCTTGAAATCTCTCTGAAATCTGAGTTATAAGTATATAAGTATAAGCAACGTATTATCCTCTTTTATGAACGTTGTATGATTTTCATGACTAGTGTTACGCTCAAAAGTATGATATATATATATGATATTAATTCTATTGGTCCTGGTACTTTTGAAGTTGATATCAAAAGTTCTTTTTATCTAATAATATTATTTTTTTATTTTTCAGTGCATCACCTATTAACGTCCGTCCTATTTTTTCAGAGAATATTTATTCAAAGTTTCACCTTCAAAGCGAATAATTCCATAACAAAGTCTGGAGAGATCCATTTTTATGCATTATTTTGGCTTCCACTGTATGTCCCTAGTGAAAAGAAAAAGAAAAAGTTGAGTATATATTTTCTATTGTACTTGTATTCACTCCTGACTTTTGGCAAAACAGTTCTTATAAATTTGAATTATACAAGAAAAATAGCAAACATACAACCAAATTGTACCTCCTGCTTTTTTTAAGTCGATCAAATAGAAAGTAAAATACGACTATTTCCATCAGCTATTTTATATGATGTAACAAACTCTTTTTCTTTGCCATCATCTTATTTCAATGTCTATTTCTTCTACATTTATTCGATATAATTTATCGTTGGATGAATATATTGCGTAAATCGCAATGTTTTTTCCATCGAATATTTTTCTATTTACAACAGTCGTAAAAGAACGTTCGTCTGAGAATTCAACAAGGATTATACGAGACTGTTTACTCATCCGAATAGGAAGCATTAAGGAAAATATAAAAAAATAGAACAGTTAGGCAACTTTGTGAGTTTTTTCTTCAGTCAAAACAACCCAGTTGGTTATAACACTATCATAACCAAAGAAGACGAAGAAGCACTTCGTCTAGAATCGATATAGGCTTCTGAGTCGCTCAATTACTATTATTATTTTTATTGTGGTGTAAATTGCAAAAGATCATAAACTGAATCTCCTTTCGACTTCCGTTGTTGCGGGATATTTCCCGATTCTATATAACAATATCACCAGGGTTAAATTGTATCGTTTTATGGAAGCCGATGTGAGACTTCTAAATTATCTTCTATCAGCCCTGAAATGGTTGTTCTACTGGGGCAATTGATTTTCAAACTGCACCGATTTTCCTTCCTAAGTATTTTGTTTACATGATTCCATACACCCACAATAGAAAAGAATAACTTTGGAGTTGAATTTGCCAGAATTATTTATCTTCGAATTATTCTATGAATTCTTATCAGCAAAAATATATATTCGAAGCTCAGAGATTTCTTCTTGTTCATATAAATAATACTTCAGCGGCATAACTTGTTAAAATATATATATAGCATGTGGTAATTATGTAGTACATCAAATTTAAGTACAACTTATTCCAGTAGGAATCTATTGTTATCGGTCTAATTTTAGAAAATTTAAGTTTTTATAGGTACATCTCAAAGGAAATGTTCTCTCTCTTTTGCTTGAAAAACATCTTGTGAATAGTCTCGTAATTGAGGATTAAGTGTTACTCATCACATTTTAACATTAGCAATGGAATAAAAATATTTTTTATCAAAAATTGGACCGACTTTATAAATTGGTGCACTGAAAAATACAAAATAATATGTTATGGTATCATTGATGTTGTACAATTATAGTTAAATAGATGACTAGGCACCAACTTCACAAGTGCCAGCACCAGTAGAATTAATATTATTTTGTATTTTTCAGTGCATCAACTAATAAAGTCAACATTTTTGTAAAAAAATATTTTTTGTGTGTAACATTAGTTCAACGTTCACTTATACCTCTACCAAAGCCAATGGAAGTCATTATCTTTGCCATTACGCATGTACATTCCTTGCTTGTAATGTTATTATTCAGAAATTGAAAAACATCGCCACGGAACTACGCATATTTTAGACTTTACCACTGCTGTAACTTGAAAACCGTAAGTCTATGAAAAAAAATTCAATATAATTGTTGCTACAAATAATCTAGCTGCCTCAGATTTTCATATTTCGAAAGAAATTTCACCCTCCATGAGGCGAAAATAGACATATTCGAGATTTTAACATCGCTGTAACCTGAAAACCATAACTCTTTTGAAAAAATGTTCTTCTTAAACGTTTCCGGATATTGTCCTCTCTTTAATTTTTCCGTATCATATTTTCCGTTTACGAATATGGGACAGTTTCTCAAGTCTCCTCTTTAAAATGCATCAAAATCGTTTCTTCGGCATAAACTAAATACCATCGAATTTTTCTTTCAAACGGCCCTAATTCTCGAATTGAGAGAGTTAGCTTTATGGGATTTCAACATTGATATTCTTAATATAGTTTAGAAGAAGCTGTAAAAATATACAGAGTGTGCGAGTAAATGAGCATATCTTCGAATTATTCTGGAGTAATGGTGCACATGGTATATTTTCAAATTATTTATGTTGTTAACTTGATTTATATCATAAGACTTTTATCTGTTTTTTTTTTCGAAATCTAACGGGAATCTAAATATAAACAAGCTGCATTATTTTTTGTACACGCTGATAGTTTTTTGGTACAATTTTTTGTAAATATTTTTTTTATTATCCAATCGAATAAAAATTGAGGAATTCATGAATATGTATAAAGTTTATGTTTCCACTACGTACCTTTTTCAAATGTGAGTCTTAACTAAAATAATTCTAAGAGAAAAGGTCTCTAATTTATATATTAGAGATGGATACGGTAATTAAGTAATTTATACAGTAGGGGGCTGAATTTTCCTTCGATCTGGTCATTGAGGAGATTACCTGAACGTTAACGCTTATTGATCTTTAATGACTCTAGTAAATTCAATTTTAATATTTTTATTCTAAATGTAAAATTCTGAAAGTATCATTGAAACTGTGATTATTCTCAATAAGGTTAAGATTTTTGAATGATTTCTTATGTTGATTGATCCGGGTTAGAACATTTCTGCCAGTTTGACCTACGTAAGTTTTCGGGCAATCTCCACAGGTGGGTCTGTAAACACCAGATTTACAATTTCTATGAATTTTTGTTTTGCTATTCTTAATGAATTTACCTAAGGTATTGTTACATTTAAAAGCAATTTCCAGATCATATCTTTTCTGTAAGTATTTTGTGGCAGTTTCTGTGGGACGACTGATATAAGTGAATGTACAAAACTTGTTAAATGGTAGACGAAGAATAGTAGACTGTCTTAATGGCATTCTTATACTGAATTTTAAATAGAAGAGTATGCACTAATTCGGGTCTAAAGCCTTTGTTTAATGATGCTCAATTCTTTCTGGAAGTTTTGAATTGAATGCTGCTGTTTTGTGTTCGAATGGATGATTAGAATTGATTGAATAATGAATTTCATTATCAAATATATAAGTGGAAATTTATTATCATCTTGTTTCAATTTATAATGGATCTCCATCAAGTATCAGCCAGTACAGTTTTATTTCCACTACGACTTCTTCATCAAACATGTGGACCTAGATGGTCGCTTGAATACAGCTCGTTTTATTCCAAATATAGTAGTGTGAGTTTTTTACTTCCGTATATTGGTTTGTTAGAAAAAGCACATTCATATAAGCTAAAATGTAATACATAGGAATTTAAGTTATTATAGCATCGACCATAAAGCTGCTTTCCCCAACGCAATAAATGTCAAAAATTAGAATTTATTGCCAGTGCCTCTTTTATTGTTCATTGTAGGTCAATAAAATGATTGCCAACTCAATTTTTCTCCATTATAAATCTGACTTTTTAAAAATTGCGTCCATGCATGCAGAAAAAGCCGCGTGTTTGACTTGCATTCTGATTATTGCCGGGCAAAACGAGAAAACTGTTGTAATTCCAAACAATTTAGCTCAATCACGCAAAAGATTTTATTTTAGGTACGATTAATAATGGTTTATATCTTAATTTTTGGCCACGAATGGGCAGTTAATGTTATATATTTGTAATGATATTATCTTGGCGAAACTTTTCGCTTTTACAGCGGTATACTATTTATAAATTAAACTCTTTTAAATATGAAATATTACTTTATGTTGCGGTATTCCAACATAATTAAAACTAATCTGACTGCAATTCAAAGTGAACTTAATGAAAATTGATGTATGGAATAAATTTTGGAAAAAATCTGTTCTGACAGATAATCGTTTGTTTGAAGAGCTAACTTTTTCTCATCAATTTTTGATATTGTTTACAACAACTGACACTAAAATACTTTTTCAGTCCCTAACAAAACCAGACAACTGCACAGGAGGTTGTTTATCCAACACTGACAGTTATATTTAGATTAATTTACAGCTGACCTGAGTTCGATTTTTGGTCACAGCATTGTTTTTTGATAGGAAATAACATCAATAGTGTTCAAACTTGAATTTAAGATTATTTCGTATTTTTCATTGCACCAACCAATATAGGGAATCTATCTTATAGAAATGTACCTATTGCGATCGTTCACACTTTTGAATTTCGAAAAACATTTCAATGGCATGTAGTTAAGTAAGTGAGTAAGTCCAAAAAAACGTTTGGTTCACAAGTTTATATATCTATATATATATATATATATATATATATATATATATATATATGTATATATATATATGTATATATATATATATATATATATATATATATATATATATATAGAATATGAATAATAATTTTATGCCTAGCTGGTAAATTTAACCTACACATCGTAGGGTGCCGCAATAAGAACGAGGTTTGTCGTCTACATATAGCGTTTGTATGCGTTTTTCCACTATACTGCTCAATCAGATTGATTACCAAACATAGCATCAGTCTCCCAGACATATATCATGATTTCGAGGTTGTTGCCTCTCATATTTAATAATCAATCCTAATTTGGAACTCATACCTGTATCAATCTTCAATAGGAGGAGGACGTGTCCTGAAACTTTTTCAAGAAACGAATAAATGGTTAGTTTAAGGACATTTAAAGAAATTGCTTATTGTTCAAAGAAAGTTCACAGCTTTCAGTTCATGCTGCAAAGTGGCATTCGGAAATTCAAAGTAAATCAATTTGAATACATTATTATATTTTTATGATGAATATAATTCAATATATTTACCAAGTATGTTTTGGAGTCTGGAATCAGTAGTTTATGGTTCAATAGTATTAAAAACTGGTGTCCAGGATTTTTCTTGGATGCTCAATATGGCAGATGCATTTTGTTAAGATCCGATTGATTCAAAATTGGTATTCAGTGAAATTTGTGGTTGGTGACTAAAAATTTAATTTTTTATGTTACAATACGTACCAAAACTCGTCCCCAGAAATAAAATGAAGTAATTAGTTAATCTCTTACCTGAAAAAGTATCCCTAAACTTGTCCCCATGAAGAGTAGGTCGTCAAAAATAGATCCTTGAATTCGTCCCCGACTTAATCGCAGTATGATTACCTATGGAGATTTTCTTCTGTTATAGTATAGATTGTTGCGGATGCAATGAATGACTTGAACAGTGATGGTACTGAAATGATCGGTATTTTCTTTTAGAGCTAAATGTATTATTTTTTAAGGTTTCTCACAAATTTAACACTAACACTTACTATTTGTCAATTTAGATTTTTCACATTTTTCCATGAGTATGTTCTATTTCTCTACGAAAAATTAAGTTTTCTGCATCCACAGTATAAACTTTTGCCTTGCCTTACAGGAGCGATTCGAAAATCGCCAACATATGTCAACACTTTTTAAAAATTTGTGTTTGGTAAACTTTGCAATCTACAATCAGCACATGATTTCCTCGTTCACTCAAACTGGCAATGCTTTCCATGTTTCCTCACACTTAAATAAGCAGTTCTTAGCCAGGAATAGTATTTCAGAATGAAATAGAATCCTGATATGAATGAAAAGAAATTTACGCTTTTGGTAGAATTTGTATTTCATAGACAATTGCAATTACCAATTATATTTCCAAGAAAGTATAAATCTGTTAATCTCCTGTCCAGGGACCAATTCTGGTAGGAGATTAAAGGACCGTAATTAGTATGGGGACGAATTATGGTTGTAGAAATTAGGTAGTACCTGCTCGCGGACGAATTCGGGGCCGCTGACAATACAATTCTATTCAATATTGTTACGAAGTATTTTTGCAGTCTGGAACCAAGAATTCATAAGGGCGGAAGAGTCTTGAGAATTAGGAATTCGAATATGTATACCTAGAAAATACGTGCATCTGAGGTAAAGAATTACGATTTTCGATTCCAAAAATGTATACCTGTAGAAAGTACACGCTGTCCAAAATATGATTCACTACCCCCTATCTCAGAAACTATGCTAGAGATACGAAAAAAAGTATTAAGATAAACTATTTGTGAATTTCATAGAATTTTTTATTTTTATTGTTGTCATATCCATAGGGTGTTCCATATATCTGATACAGGTATCAACTCTCTTATTTTAAATAGAACACCCCATATATTTTTTGATTTTTAGGTTCCTCGTAAAATTTTAGGTTGATTTTATATTAATATCTAGTATTTATAGTTTTCGAAATTTTATCATTTTTGTGAAAAAAATGACAGTTGCAGGTGGATGAATAATGCATCATTAGTAGTAAATCATTCGATAAATTGAAGAGTCACTATCATAAATCTAACAGAGGTGAACATTTGTAACCAAACTAGAAACAATATTTGGCAATATACAGGGTGAGTACGAAAGCGATGAAAACTTTGAATTGAATATTATCTCCGATTTTTTAAATGCAAACCCCAATATTTTTCTATTGCACTGTATTGTTCGTTCAAAAATAATGGGACTTTCAGTTTACTTCCCTATACCTAATATCAAGAGCTTGTGAGATATGAGCCAAAATTTAAAACTCTTTAAAACATGAGGTTTATATTCGTTAACGTAGGGGTTGCTATGGAAAAAATGACATCTTGATTGTTTAATCAAATGTCAGACCGTCAGTTGGGTCAGTCCAACAGATTCCCGCAAAGTCACTTTAATTATTTAATGACATTTGTCAGATGGTCAATTGTGTAAGCCTTTGTAGAACCTCAGAAGTTTATCATAGTCTTAGAATATGTATTCTGAACAAGTAAAGTTTGATTTGTTTGAATATTTTATTAGAAACAATAGAAGTATTGCCCTAACATTTAAAGAATATCGAAGAAAATTCTCTGAAAGAAAAATTCCAGAAAATTATTTTTTTGGCGAATCGAACGAGACCTAGGAAATCAAAGTGTTCTAAAATATAAAAATAGAAAAAAAATTACCTAATGTTTTGACAAAAGAAACGCAGCAGAATATATCACTGTATTTCGAAGAAAATCCCGAGAATTCTTTAAATAATGCAAGCAGATATTTGGATGTCGCTAGATCCACGATCCACGCATCGTTAAAAATAAGCGGATATAAGCCGTATAAATTTGCAAGGCTACAAGAGTTGCAGATTGGTGATCAGGATCGTCGACTGGAATTTTGTTGTACCTTGATGGACCGTCAGTTTCAACACAATTACTTTGCGGGAATCTGTTGGACTGACCCAATGGACAGTCTGACATTTGATTAACAAATCAAGATGTCATTTTTTCCATAGCAAACCCTACGTTAACGAATATGCACCTCATGTTTTACAGAGTTTTAAATTTTGGCTAATATATCAGAAACTCTTGATATTAGGTATAGGGAAAAAAATTGGGGCTTGCATTTAAAATATCAGAGATAATTGATAATATTCAATTCAAAGTTTTCATCGCTTTCGTACTCACCCTGTATATTGCCAGATATTGTTTCTAGTTTAGTTACAAATTTTCGCCTCTGCTTGTTAGATTTATGATAGTGACTCTTCAATTTATCGTATGAATTACTACTAATGATGCATTATTCATACACCTGCAACTGTATTTTTTTCACAAAAATAATAAAATCTCGAAAACTATAAATACTAGGTATAGGGTTTGATGCACAAAGTTAACCTAAAATTTTACGAATAATCCAAAAATCAAAAAATATATAGAGTGTTCCATTTAAAATAAGAGAGTTGATACCTGTATCAGATATATGAAACAACCGATGAATGTGACAGCAATAAAAATAAAAAAATCAATGAAATTCACAAATATTATATCTCGATACTTTTTTTCGTATCTTTCATAGTTTCTGAGATAGGGGGGTAGTGAATCTTATTCTGGACAGCCTGTACATATATGTTTAGGACATTATACATAAAATATTTTCAAAATCATACAAGAAATTTAAAATGCGGTAATATACAGGGTATTCTATTTAAAATAACAATGTTGTTATCTATTTCCGGTATAACCGGAAATGCTACTTACATGAAAATATTTTAGACGCATGTCGCCCAGTGGCTTTAATATCTCAATATATTTTCAGATTGTTGGTAGTTATAGTTTGCCCAGAATCAATCGATGTCTTTCCTGGAGAGTCTCCCTGTATAGGTACATCATACATACGTACACGCTAAAACTGTCACAGACATTTAAAAAAAATGATCTAGGTACCTTAAAACGTGGAGGCTTGACAAAATCACAGTTGGAAAATTGGATATTTTACAATATTTCACTAGTGGGAAAATGCTGCCCTTTACAAAAGTAGACTTCATAAGAATTTTTAATATCGGTTAATCGGTTTATATAATAATATAAAATAAACCATAACAGAAACATTCATAGCTTAAATTCAGCACTCCAAGCTGATCTGATAGTTTGAAACAGCCTTGGATCTGAACAGAGGCATGTAAGTATTTATTTGAATTTAGACATGTGCAACTGGCAACATGTCAGTAACGAACTACTCCATCGCTATTTAAGAAAAATAAATTCGTACAGATCATAGTTGAAAAGAGCAATAATGATGGTTGTTATATGCTGGAGAGATTTTTGTTTGATTAAGAAATTGCCTTTTTTTAAATCTCTCATTCTTCGAAAATTCTTCAAAAGAAAAGGATCGTTTGCATCCTTTACATTTTACTGATACATTGGGATAAAACTCTATATTCATATAGCAGCTCCTCAAATTATTCCTAATATCTTGGAAATCGCCCAGGAATATGAAATTTATAACATTCTAAACAAAAATAAAATCCCCCACAGTCGAGAGAGAACGGTCGAGACGTTTATACCAATACGGAAGGATTTGCCAATTGTAAATATCGACAAAGCAACTTTTGAATCTGCAGAAATACTCCACAAGTCATTTTTATAGCTCAGAAACAAGTTTTTATCATGAATGCGCTTTATTGCCCCTTTAAAACATGCAGAGCTTTCTATCGTTTGCTTTTCTGATAAATAAATTTCTTGTTATTTCCTCCCGGGAGCTTTTATACCTTTCTAATAAAAAGACAAATGTAACATTTCTACCAGTACGAAACACACCATTACAAAAACCCATCGAATTTTATGAATAACAATAAAAATACCAACAGCCATCTTATGTATTATGTATACATTATCTATAATACTAACATAATAATATAAGATGGTCTCTATACATGTAACTATACCTACGTTCCAAGTGCGCAGATATACAGTGTGTTCCTAAATACAAAGCATTAGCCTGGCCAGTCAATGTCATATTCCTATATTGAGTCCATATAGCTGTCAATTTTCGACGGCCTCTTTAACCCTGACTAGGCTGATGTTTTGAATTTTGGAACAGCCAGATAGGTTGCCGAATCTTAAAGTCAAAATTGATTTTAATCAACTGATTATCAATCATTAGTTTTTATAGAGCCTGTTCCGAAATATACACCATTAGCAAAGAGGTGTATTTAATCTTTGCCATTAGCCTGGCCATGCTCAATGACGTCATAATCCGCCGCCATATTCTAGTGGCTGACATACAGGTTAATAGGATAGGTTAGGCGTTTGACGTAGTTGTGCGCTGACATAAAAAAGCTAAACAAGTAAACGTGTACATTTTTGTTGTTTTATTAATAATAATATTAAACTCCAAAATAATTTTCTTTGATATAATGCCAATACGACAATAATTAATTTTTAAGGTATAACAAATTATTTCAAGTGACTCTTAAATGTCTTATCAAAAATTCACACAATAGTTTCCGTAATATAGTTCTTAATTCTGGGAATTTCTTCCCTCTTTCAACTCTATAAACCTGTAGCAACTCATCACTATCTGAATATGACTATATGAAATAATTGATAGCGATACCAATTTCTTCGCAGTAACTCACGTGGTGACCCGGAAAAACGCATTTGAAATGGTAACACATGATTTTATCGAGTTGACTTCAGATTTCATTGAATTTATCTATCCGAACTAGCTATATTTGGGTACATTCATTATAGAATAAAATATCATGATTATTAACTTCCCAGAGGATGTTAATGTAATGGGGCGAATTTTGTGAATGGCCAGCTTTTACATATCTCCACGTTTCAAAGTCATTCAATTCAACCTTTTTATCGAGATGTCTGTGTTTGTGCATATTTGTACGTGCATATGTAGGTACTTTCAGAATTTTTCGTCACCATTATCTCGCGAACCAATGATGATATTAATAAGTAATTAAGTATTTAAGAAACAAAAAGTTTCCAGCCGAGTCATGCTAGCTGATTTTTAACAGAAATTAGCTATCACATATTTATTATGAAAACTACAATATAATTTTTGTTATTCTCTTCTTAGACAAAAACATCCGGCAAGAAATTATTAAGTTTTATTTTTACAAATTTTATATTTTGTATGAAGCTAAATAGAGTTGGAACTTATAGCATCAGTTTTTGAAAGCCTACAGTTCTTATCAGAACTTCCCATTAACTCACGTTTGAAATCCCTCTTATGTGAGTCCTCAGAAAACACGCTAGTATATTTTCTATAAATATGGTCCTAGGGCTTACCAGCATTCCTTCAAGCTTTTTGTTAAATCAAATCTATAGAAAATCGAAAAAAACATTTAAATCATTCCCTTTGCTTTAGCAGGTATTAGTATAGCACAATACTACAATTGAGCACCTCATCTTGCAAAACAAAACTCAACAAAACGTCACAAGGACGCACTGAATATATGGAATACATATACATGTAACAAATGAATGGTCACCGGAACGCTCATCATGTAACTTGCAATCGTAACGTGACTGCCGAGAATTTTGCAATCGTCGCTGTCAGACGTCAATTTTAGTATGACGTAAATACGAATGCAACAAAATTGCAACTGAACAAACAGTGAGTTATAATTAGGTACACTGAATTCAGCACATTATCAATCAGCGATTGCATAGTAAGCAACCATTTTACGTAATACGATTCTTTTTTGAGACTTGCAACCAGTTTACAACTGCAACGCGACCACAATGCGGTAGCAACTGGGTCGCAATTTTTATATAATAAGAGTGTGGGTCACCGCAATACGTCATCATGCTGTGGCTAAAAATATATATCATAATTATCAAATATCTGGAGTACAATTATTTTATCGGCTGAAAACAGCTCTATTCTCTAACGATACTTTCATGATCTCCATTTACGCAGAGCGCGACTTGAAAGCGTTTTCTCGTATCAATGTTCTATTATTCACATGATTAAGATTACTAAGTTAATATTTTTAGTAGACCACAGCAGTTGGCAATAGTTGGTATAAAGTGAGTCTTCAAATTTATAATATTCATTTACACCACCTAGCAAACGACCTACAAATTTCCTAATATTTCATCGCATATCTCGCCACTTTTCCACTTTTTTTACTTTTCTACGCTACTATAGTAGCTGTATAAGGAAAGTATTATAATCGTGTGAAATTTTCGGTATCGAGATTTTTACAAATGTTGACGTTTCAGAGTTTTCTAAGTCTAATAAACATATTTTCAGCGATTGGTCTTTCTGTCTGTCTGTGACAGCATTATCTCGGAAACGGGTCGATGTATTTTGTTGCTTTCTTTTTTATTTTGTTTGGTACCAATACCACTCCCCGGTGGCACTGAATAAGAATCCTGTATATATGGGATGCTGAGCTATAGCCAAAAAAATGTGATTTGCTCAAGACTGTAGCGCGAAAACGGCTATAAAGATTTTGATTAATCTTGCCTAAAGTATTCTTCAGAGAGCCCTTTACCACCCACATACAGCACCATCTCTGAGAAAAAGCACAAAAAAAGTTTGAATACAATTCTATAGTTTCCACATGTTTCCTCAGATTCTGGCTAAACGTTTCATCTTGCGAAAAAATGTTACATGACCATTGTTGTTTGTCTTGACATGCTGAAAAAAATGAGTGGTAGCACGATATGACCAGAGGATTTTTACTTTACTACCGCTATTGTCGTCGCTATGTAAGGAGAGTATTGTAATAGTGTAACATTTTTCATTTACTGGAATTTGGAAAGTCGTGTGAGTGGACACACCAGATTTTTTATTTTTTGACGCTGCTCTGTAACAAGTTCGTGAGATATGGCCGATGGCCATTCTTATTTGGCCACCCGGTACATCTCAAGAAAATTTGAAATAGACGTCTATTTGTAATTTCTCATAAAGTCAAGAGATGGAAATTTCTAACGATCAATAACTCGTATGCAAATACGTAAAATCACGAAAGGATGTTTCAAGCGTTTAGCTCCTCGGGAGATTTAGCAATATTTCAGTGGAATATTTTTTTAGGGTAGTGTATAAGTAAGATCTTTCAAGTCTCCCCAACTACATTCCCGGCGGAACGATTTGCTTAGAGCTCATATCTCCTCGCAATTGAATTTTTCCGACGAGGGTGTAAAAAGTAACTGGCAACGCCTCTGATTCCCATCGGTTTCCGTCACTAGTGGGCCCATTTATCTATTTTTCATCTAGCCGCTTAGTCTATAAGACTTTCTATCTGTCATTTTGTTAACACGAATAAAACTGGCTGGTCGGGATCGCTCGCTTCTCTCAGATTCTACCCTTATAGTTTTATAAGGGGTAATAATGTGAAAAATATATCTTTAGGGTGGATTAATAATTTGTCCTCAGAGGATAACGATTCTCATAATGGTGGGTCCGTTACCACGGGGTGTTTTCGCCAATACCTCTAATGGTTCGAGCAATAACAGGGTAAGAGCGAAGGAGCTCATTCTCTACCCCAAACTGCTTCTGGGCTGGTTTATTTCACAAGACATGACATAACTGCTTATAATAGCACAGTCCTATTAGACGATTGATGAAACTTGTATAATATAATTAATTTTCACCTCGGATATTAAAGCAATATATTTTGGTGATTCTTACAGTTATATGGTCCTTACAGTTACTTCACCTATTTAAATACAAAATTCATAGTGAAATTCTTGGTAGAGAGAATCAAAACATTTCAGCCTATATTCTATATCCACACAGTTTTCCGTCGTTAGCTCTGTAATTACTTCGGCAACATGTTGTCTAGGTTATCTGATTGATTTGTGTTCATCATACAACTTTGGAAAAAGAAATCATTATTAAAAAGGAAAATCCCACGAAATCACTTTCAAGCTTCTATTTTCAACGCTTGAGGGAATTCGACGAATAATAAAAAAAACGTTTTATTAATTATGCTGGCTAAGAATAGGTAAACCTGACCTGAAAAAGTGCGCAGGACATCCATCAATTGAAATATTATAAGCCGTATTCGTTAACAACATTTAGCTTGAAACTAGTTCGTTTATTTGTTAGTTACTATGTTAACAATAAAATCATACTAAGCCAGTATCAAACTTGATTTGTTATGTTAAATACGGCGGTAGATATATAGATATATTATTAAAATTGGACTAAAAATAAAAAGGTTATGAGACTTTGGATTTAATTTCGTAAATTTTTGCTTTCTAGATTATACGCACTTTTAAGAGAAAATTTATTTTAAGCGATTTCCACCATTTTTACCAAAGTTTTTTTTCTCAAGTTCCATACGATTATCAAAAATATTTTGATTTTAGCGATGAATCTATCCTCTCGCCAACTACTAAGGAAATTAGATTTCGGTTTCAAGTTATTTTCAACATTATGATTAATTTTTGACCGATGAACCCGGAAAGGAGGAGGTATACAATTCGACTGTCTGCTTTTTTTATTCGTGCGCGCGTTTGATAGTTTTCGTGTTTCTGCGATGTTAAAATTTGAAATTTATGTATTTTCGCAAAATATGCATTTTTTTTCTATTGGAAATATGAGAATGGAAAATAATGACCAGATTATTTTTATCAACATTTGTTATGAACATTTTTTCCACAGAGTTACGATTTTCGAGATGCAGCAGTGGTAAAGTTTAGAAAATGCGTATTTCAGCGACGATGTTCTGAATAATAGCAACTACAAGCAAAGCATACATGGATAATGGTGAACGTTCAATGATTTTCGTGACAAATGTAACACTCAAAAGTGTGAAATAATTATTTTTTTACAAAACAACGGACCGACGTTATCAGTTGGTGCACTGAAAAGTACATAATAATATTAACTCTATTTGTGCTGGTACTTGTGAAGTTGGTGCCAAAAGTTCTCAATTAGGATTATTTTGTACTTTTCAGTGCACCAACTGATAACTTCGGTCCAATTTTTTGTAAAAAATAATTATTACTTACAAAACACTACTAAATGCATATTATTTAGTTGATGATATTCACTGATATAATCAATGCAAACTGTAGTTTGCAGAGGTGAGAGCGGTATCTCTCACTTCTGGCTACAGATGCATTATTTACAGAAAAATGTTGGATCCTCAAGGTCACGTAATGGTTTTTCCCGATTAATTTAAAAATGTGGCTTGAAATTGATGAGATATTGTATATAATACAATCTAAGAATGATAAGTAATCATTTGAAACCGTTTTCAACTCGTAAAAGGCTGTAATAATTATAATATCAATATATGTAAAACCAAATAGACGGATTTCACAATTTATTATTTTCAAGACTCTACGGTGTTGCCGGTGCTAAAAATTTTACCTGTTTTTAAATACTTAAGTAATATAGATATCGGATAAATACCTAAGTGAAACTAACAAATTAATTATGATCATACTTGTTAAATCATTTATTATTTAAAAAGCATGCAAACTACTTCGGTCTTATTCGAAAGGGGTACATTTTTAACGCATTAATATTATTTGTCAAAGGTATACTTATTCATTGCTCCAACTAAATGGCAACAATCAGGTAGAGGTAGCATAGCAAAGAACAGAGACCTATATGTATCACATTTAATACATCTATTGACTAAGAGATGGCAGAGCGATCGTAAGCTGTCCTTAATAATTATTATTAATATTTGCCATATACCTAGGTATATTTCTTCTAACATTACCTACTCGTGCATATTTTTTTTTGGTTTTTAATTTTGGTTCAGATCACACGATATAGCTTTTTTATAATTAGACGCGGACCGCTGTTGATAAATATCTAGGTACATTTCAGGTTATGAAGTACAAGGTGGGAGATTAGTAGTGCGTAGGTATTCGGACGATTACGGGGTTATTGTAAAGATTATGAGAGAATGTAACTAACCCAATCGTATTTTAAACATTCTACAACATAAAAATATTTTCAATTATACCGGGTGTTTCTAAATAGTTGGAACTCTACACAACATTGTTTATTCTTATGGAATGTTTATATGTAATTTTAATTATTTCTCAGATCAAAATGGAAAAATAATGTCACTTTATTAATATGACTTTATGTTTATAGCTAATATTTTATGAGATATTAATTATTATTAATCCAAAGGATGAGAGAGTCAGTATGTAGGTAGTTATTCGCGATTTCATTATTTTTTAGTATATCTATATTCATGTCCCCAACAATAATGGTAATGTTGGTACCATTATCAATGTTCCGCAAATATGCTTCAAAATCTGTAACATTGCATTTCATTACTTGGCAAGCGCTGCAAAGAAAGATCGTTACGCTAGATACAAAAATGTTTAAAAATGAGTTTTTCTAAATGGAAAACCCTGTACCTATTTTATAAAATATCCTGAAAGATGCCTAAATTCCCTTCGATTTGATTATCATGTTCCTATACCTAAGTAGCCAGAATTCCGAAATAAGATCAATTTTCAAAAAAATCTAATTATATTTCTCATATTCATCTAGGTTGATATTAAATGTCATCATAGTACATGACATAATGAGAATTTGACAATTAGTGCATTATTAATAATACCTTTGAGTATTTCTCAACGTAAGTGACTTGAAATGAATGAAATAACAATACAAACGAAGTTCTAATAAAATTGTTTATTCTTCATGGAAAATGTGTAGAAACTATCGCAACAACGTGCAGAAAATTAAATGAAGCGTACATCCAATGAACAAGAGAAAGTTTGTACGATCACAAAATAATTTCATTAATTATCTGTTAAAATTTAGAAAACGTTCACAGTAAGTTTTCAAAATGCCGACCAGTGGCCTTCAAACATTTCAATGTCCGTTTATTTGTAGATATAGTTGTAGGCCTCCTTATTTTACTGGCATCTACTTCTTCAATGCAGTTGATTACTCGTTGGCGTAGATCTTGTTTACTGTGTACTGGTGTCATGTATACTTTTGTCTTCAAATGACCCCACAAGAAAAAATCATGTGACACGAGATCGGTTGATCTCGCAGGCCAATGCCACGGACCCAAACGTCTGAACCAGCGATCGTCGAACATTTCAAACAACTCCGTTGTTACTTCCCCAGTGCAATGAGCCGGAGCTCCATCCAGCTGAAACCAACTGCTACGATACTCTTCCAATGACAGATTGTCCAAGAAGTCGTTCACAACTGACCTTAGAATTTCCAGATATTTCTCAGAATTCAACGGTTCATCGTAAATAAGAAAACTTATTCGGTGATCCTTTTGCAAAGTACGTTGAAACTAAACTTCTCCTGAAATCCCATTTCCTTGACAATATTTGGATTTTGATCAGCCCAGAAATGCTCGTTCCTTCTATTAAAAATTTGGAAAATTTTGATTCGTCTGTCTAGATATTTTTTTTTAATTCATCTTCTTGGATGCGAAATAGGATTCTTTCGCAAAAGTGAACCCTACTTTGATGATATTCTGGTTTAAGAGCTTAAACTTTAGTAAACTTGTACGGGCGCATGTAATGATTATGGATGATCCTTCCAACAGACCCTCGATCCAAGCCTAAATCATATTCGGCACTTCTAGTGGAAGCTTGGGGATCAGCACGGAAATAGTCCAAAACATTTATTATGTTGTCTTCATCTGAGTTATAGGTTTCGGTAGATGTCGTTCCGCTTTTAATTTTGATCCATTATTAATGAAATTATTTTGTAATCGTAGAAACTTCCTCTTGTTCATTGGATGTAAATCATGGTACGTTTCATTGAATTTTCTGCTGGTTCTTGCTATAATTCCCTCACATTTTCCATGAAGAATAAAAAACAATCATTAGTACCTCAAGTCACTTACGTTAAGAAACACTCAAAGGTATTATTAATAATGCACTAATTGTCAAATTTTCATTATGTCTTGTACTATGATGACATTTAATAGCAACCTAGATGAATATGAGAAATATAATTTGATTTTTTTTAAACAATTGCTCTTATCTCGGAATTCTGGCTACTTAGGTATAGGAACATAATACATCAAATTGAAGGAAATTTAGGCATCTTTCAGGATATTTCATAATATACAGGGTGTTTCAACTAAAAAACGCATTTTTAAACCTTTTTGTATCTAGCAGTAAAATCACTCATTTTGAATGATCCTGTATAACGCAAGACAAATTTCTCTATTCAGAATCCATAAACATTATCTCGATGACCTACTAACAAAGTTACAGCTTCCTAGGAATTGCAATAACGCAGAAATGAACATTTAATTCGAGCTATGTTTTTGATCCAAAATATGGAAAATAATTAATATCTCGGGAACCGTTAGAGATAGGTGTAGGTAAGTGGGGCGGAAGTATCAAGAAAGTGAGGACAGATGCAAAAACGCAGTAATACTTATATAAGCGGCAACGCTGCATCGCTGAAAATATATTAAATAGATTATTATTATTATATTATATATATTTATATATATATATATATATATATATATATATATATATATATATATATATATATATATATATATGTATATATATATATACTAAACTCTATGATTGGGTAATCTGCCGAAGAATTTTATGGGGCTTAAAAAAAGAATACTCTTCTTGCTAACCAAGCTTTCGAAAAATATATTTTCATCTTCAGGGCTAAAAAATATACAATAAGGGTGGAGTTTGATTATCATAAAGAAAAAGAAACAAATTAAAATACAAAATATTAAAAACTTACTTTTGCAAACGAGGTTACAAAATAAAAACGAGCAAAGACAAAGTTAGCCCATATGTTGGTGAAACAAGGAGGCAACTCAATAACAAAATTACAGGAGCGATTGCAAGCTAAGTAAACTTAATTGTGCTTTGGCCCAACACACACATGATACAAATCACAACCCTAATTTCCAGGAAGCTTCTATTTTAGTGAATGAATCGAATCATACCAAACGATTGATTCATGAGATGATCGAAATCAGTAAGGAACCCAAAGCCATGAATAAATGTTCCAATGTTCGTGACTTGAGCTCTATTTATTCCTATTTGATATCAAAATATTGTAGCAATCATCAGCAACAAACAATCATTCATAGAGTATTGTAAGATGCCTATGTTCGGTGTTTATTCTAGTTATTTTTGGTCTTACTTTTTTAAGTGTGTGTGACAGAACAATCACCTGTCTTATTGTCTTGCATTTAGCCGGGATAAATTCAAAAAGTTCATTTATTATTCCCCCACTTTCAAATGAGAGAGAAAGATGTATTTTTCATGATGTTTTTAGAACAAATATTTCAGTAATTTTGTAAATAGAACTATAAAATAGAGAAGGATCATTTAATTTTAAGAAATTTCAATTTTGTCAAATGTCTTAAGTGTTAATTGTTTTCCGTCCATATGGGCGAAGGAAATCCTAACTTTGTCTTTGCTCGTTTTTATTTTGTAACCTCGTTTGCAAAAGTAAGTTTTTAATATTTTGTATTTTAATTTGTTTCTTTTTCTTTATGATAATCAAACTCCACCCTTATTGTATATTTTTTAGCCCTGAAGATGAAAATATATTTTTCGAAAGCTTGGTTAGCAAGAAGAGTATTCTTTTTTTAAGCCCCATAAAATTCTTCGGCAGATTACCCAATCATAGAGTTTAGTGTGTTCTAACAAATACTTCCGTACTTCCAAATATATATTATATATATGTACATATATATATATATATATATATATATATATATATATATATATATATATATATATATATATATATATTTGTATTTAAAATTAATATGATTATTGAAAATTAAAGTTAGTTCGTGACAGCCACAGTATATATACGCTGTAGTCCAACTCAACGGCAGCCGCCTTAGATGATAGTTTCGGAGCATCAGTTTAAGATACGGGCACAGTATAGATAAACACAGACCCGCCTTTGCCACCGTGTCTCCCTTACTTATAAACGGGAGACACGAAATCGCGGTGTCTTTTGACAAAATCGCGGTGGCCTTTGACAAACAGACGACCGCAAAAAATGATGCTCCGAAACTATCATTTAAGGCGGCCGCCGTTGATTTGGACTACTGGGTATATTTATACTGTGGGTACGGGAGACACGGCGGCAAAGGTGGGCCACATCAAGGAATGGCTTGCGTTGGACTACTGTGTTTATCTACACTGTGGTGACAGCTAACCGACTTCCAAAAAGAATCCATATCCCCAAAAAACATTCCCAATGTAAGACTTTTGGAGGTGAGAGCTATATTCTGTAAAACTCGACAAAAAAATCTCAAATCTTTCGCATACGCTCAGTAAGAGCTCCACACCCATACAATTTCTTATGTTTCTTTGTAGACGCATTTTGCTTTAATGGTACATTTTCATCAAGTGGTTCTATCGCTTCTCACCGCCCCCAAAATTCCTTCCATGACGTTGAAACATAAGTTGTTCAATTTCTTTTTCAACTCGTAATAGGTTTTATAGATACTCCACACCTTTCTAAGTCTCCTTTATACGGTGTTAGCAATTATTTTCATTAAGTTTAAATATACAGGATGTTTTATAATATATGCGCAGGACTTGAGGAAGTGATAGCTCGTCCAAAAAATGAAAAAAAAAATATATTAACTTATCCTCTAGAATGCACCATTTTCGAGATACAGGGTGTTGAAATTGAAAGAAAAAAATTGTTTTTTGTGAATATCTTGGAATCATTTATCTTGCAGTAAACAGCTTTTGTAAGCATTTTCCACACTAATAGGCAAAGTTTTGGGTCAGAATTTTTTTGTGTTAAGTCATAATTGGTGAAGATTTGTAGGAGTAGTGTGTGTTTTTCTCCCCAATTCCTACGCCAATGGAAAAATTACAGTTTTGATATGCCCATTTGAACCGCCAATGTTTTCTACTCAAAAAAACACTATTGGTCGTGAGGTTTGAAATCGACCGTTTTCGAGAAAAATCATTTTTATGTTTAGAGGTTACGACCAACAGTACCTTTTTGGTGTAGAAAACATTGGCGCTTCAAATGGGCGTTCCAAAACCATACTTTTTCCATTAGCGTAGAAATTGTGGAGAAAAACCCCCACTACTCCTTCAAAATCTTCACCAATCATGACTTAACAACAATGTTTTTCTGACTCAAAACTTGTACGATAAACGGTTCAGGAGATCGTCGCAAAAACGATTTTTTTTAAAATTTCAACACCCTGTATCTCGAAAATGACGCATTCTAGAGGGTAAGTTAATGTAAACTTTTTTCATATTTTTGGACGAGCTAGCACATCCTCAAGTCCTCCGAATATATTTGAAACACCCTGTATATTAAGAAATAGATCGTATTGCACTTTTGTATGTTTGGTGTGTGTAAAAATATTGTAGATCACTAACATAGTTGATTTTTTTCTCCCATATAGAACCCTTAGAACTTGACCATATAGTTAAATATACACATGCAGTTCGTAAAAACGAATAAAAGTTCAAATGCAATATTATTTCTGTTTTATTTCATCTTCTTTTCCAAGACGGAATATAGTGCATTCATTTCAAGTATGTATGTAAGGTAGTGACAATTTTATCACTTAAAGTGAGCAGGTGAGTGACTGGAAATGCTAGTCCATATTTAGTGGAACTATGGGTTATGAATATAATACGTCAAGTAGTAATTTCATGGACGGAATTTTGGGGGCGGTGAGAAGCGATAGAACCACTTGATGAAAATGTACCATTAAAGCAAAATGCGTCTACAAAGAAACATAAGAAATTGTATGGGTGTGGAGCTCTTACTGAGCGTATGCGAAAGATTTGAGATTTTTTTGTCGAGTTTTACAGAATATAGCTCTCACCTCCAAAAGTCTTACATTGGGAATGTTTTTTGGGGATTAATTTTATGAGAAATAAAAACTCAATTTCTATCTTTTTTTTCAAAGAATGTATGAGATTCAATCTGTGGCAGTATAGTTCCCTGTACGTATATGTATTGGTCTGCATACTCTTCTACACCCTTACAAGTTATCCCAAAATACCTCATATGTTTCTATTAAGGTGGCTTCAATTCTGCTTAAGAAAATCTACAAGAAACACAAAATGTATTTTATACAAAGTGGAGTCGAGCATTGCGGCAAAGATACATTTGCAACAGGGGATATAGAGATATAGAGACAGCTAAGTGTAAAGAGGAAACTTTATGTGACATCAGGTATGTTGTATTCGATATTTGACCGCGTTTGATTGACATATACTTACTGTTCCAATTCGATTTCCGAGGATATTTTGTTGGAGGTTTTTTTCATGCAAAACAAAAAGATGGGGATATTTTATTTGTCCCCAAATTGCTAGTAAAACATATTCTTTTCTGAGATAAATATTATTATTAATAATATTACCTGACCTAGATAATTACCTTCACATGGTGTAATAAAAAAATGGATGTACAATAATTGATTTACAATAAAGTAAAATGTATGTCTCCCTAGGGCACCATCAGACCTAAAATAAAATAACCAACCAGCCTGGACTAATTAATAAGATAATTTCAGACAGCACACCTTATTGCATATCAAACATATCCAGGTGCGAGACTAGGGGAAAGGGTTCCATACGATTTTTGTATATATTCTCCCATAAATTATGAGTGTACACCTATATTTTGTATTCTCTCAAAACTCTACGCTCTGTAGTTTCTCAGATTGGGGGGTGGGATGTCTGTTTTCGTTTAGTTTTCGTAATATCTACTATGTCGTAAATTTTAAGATAAGGAAACAAATGTATTAGAATTACTCATAATCAGCTTTTTATTTTTTATGTAAGTATGATGTGTGTCGAAGATGGTTCTTTAATTTGATAATTCGCATCACAAAATTAACTCCCATAGCATAACTACACATTTGTGTTACGGTCACTCTGAATGAGTATAAAATTTCATCATTCTGTTCTTTGCAGATTCGGAGAAAAAAGGCAGACACCAAATTTATTTTATATTGGTTCCGGTTTTTTATTTTGATGACAAAATTCTAAAACTAATATACTAACGAAATAAATAATGTTGATTGGAAAAGGTCAGAGAGACTTTAAATGTCGTATTCATACATAATAAGAAGAGATATAATCATTGGGACCATAGAACCCTAGAGACACATAAATTTATGCAAAGATCAGTTGCTTTGGGTTCGGTCACTGGAGCTAAGTATGGCCATGGAAAAGTTACCTTCCTAACCCTCTAAGCTCTATCTATACGATAAAGAAAGATCTGTTGATTCGTTATGTCAAGTCAACAAGTATGTAAAATGTCAGTAATATTCCTTGACTATGTCCTTGTGCATGTTTGTTAAATCTGTGGTTCTCTGTCTAACGTAAGTATTCAAAGAAGAAGAAAATGGTATGGCTTTAAATTAGATAACTTTTCCAAATGATATCGGAGATTTTTCTGATATAATCCCATTATTTTCTCGCTTAATCTAAAATGTATTCACATATTTTCTTTGATATGGTATTTATGCAAATTCTGCAATAATCATTGTTGATGAATCTTGATAAAATTTTAAACTCGCAAAATAATATCAGACCGTGAATTCATAGAATATTTAGGACTCCCTTCCCAGATGAACCCACAATATTCATACACATAACAAAGATGTTCCTTACTCAAGTTCATCTAATGTCTCCCAAAGAGACCCTATACTATTTATTTATCGGTGACGGAAATGCTAGTGCGTAATGTCTCTCCCGTCTCCCTTCGAATTGCTTTTCAAATATCCGTTTCGTAGAAGCAATGATCTGTACTGAAACATGATTCAGTAATTCTGGAATACCCTTCCGCAAAATTTGTTTTGTTGAGACTTTTTATCCACTCGTTTCGCAATAAAATTCTTGATATATTGCCATTTCTCTTAGCAATAGCCTAGAGTTAGCTTGTGGTTAATAGTTCGTTGATCTGGCGGTTCTGTCTTTATTTTATTAAACATATTAGAATTCATTACATGAACCATACAAAAAGCTACATAAACTATAGGATTTTGAGAAATATGACTAATTATTCAAATTATAAATTTTCTTTTGATTATGTTTGCACAGTTTTTCCGACATAGGTATAGAAAAAATAAGTTTCCAAAATCTATAATCCTCTATTAATAATGATTATTATCAACCAAATAAGACAAAAAATCAAACTCATTTTGCTTAAAATATGTACTTAGATCAAAATTGGGAACCCCAGCACTGTAGGCATTTTTTAACATCATTCAGGAATGTCCAAATGCAATATAGTTTTTATTTCAACAGGAAAATTTAATAAACATGAATTTTTAAAAAAGAAGATTACAAGTTCCCATAAATGTTTGTCCTAGCGGCCCTCCCTAAGGAGGTACGGCCTCCCAAAAGACGCCACTGGAAAATATTTTTTCTTGAATAACTTTTAAACTACTTAATAAAATTTAATGTACATTTAATATTATAAACAGAAGCAAGGACCTCTTAAAATACTGACCTTAAAACATAATTACCTTGTTTAGTTTACCAGGGGTGGACTAGGTTTAATGCTGACATTTTTAACACCCTGTATGGTAAGGAATTAATAAATTTGGATACCTTGAACATTAAGCTAAAGAAAAGGTACTCTTGTTCATTGTCGATAAGAAGAACCGTTTTAGAGGAAAAAAATAATAAAGGAAGTAATGTTTTATTTTTATTAAAAAGAACCATGATTTCATTTTTTTTTGCTGCAACAATGTTTAATACGAAAATCATTCAAGGAAAAAGTTTTAGTTTGGGTTATTTAATCCGATAAAATTACAAAGACTCTCTTAAAATGCAGTTTTGTCCCTGAAAGGCACCTTAACAAAAATTATTTTTAGAAATGCAAACCATGTTTTTCTTGAAATTTTTAAAAAACAACCTAAAAACTAATGTGCGTGAATATTAAACACTAAATTATTTTTAATACTGAATTCACTGAAGCTTGCAAAAATTGAACCTGAATACGCTAATTAGAGATAATCAATTAAAAACTTCATAAAAGGATTCAACCTGGGCTCCTTGAACTCTGATACACTCGCGGGCACGACGAAGAGAGGACTGCTGTACTCGCCACAGCAACCCAGCATTGTTCCTTATCACATCACAATGAAATATGATTCTCTGTAAAAGTTCCTCCCTAGTATCAACCGGAGAGGAATACACCAAAATTTTGAGATGATCCCACAGGTAAAATTCCAGTGGCATTAGGTCGGGAGACTGTGGATGTCAGCAATGGGACCTCCTCTGCCTATCCAACGGTTTGGATAGACGTTATTTAGGTGGTCCGGTACAGCAACGCTAAAATGAGGTGGGGCTCCATCATGCATAAAATGCGCTTGCGGGTTTCAAGTGTCAAATGTTCTATTGAATCCCGAAAAGCGTTCTGAAGGAACTGTAAATAAAATTCACCATTCAATCGTGGCGGCAATACGCAGGGTCCAATCAAAAAATTGCCAATTATTCCTGCCCAAACATTGATTGATTGGAACTGATGTTGATAATGATGAACAACAATGCCATGCGGGTTTTCATCAGCCCATACATGCGAGTTATGTAAATTGACAATCTCATTCTTGTTAAACACTGCTTCATCGGTAAAAAGAATAGTGTTAATGAAGTTTAGGTTTGTTCGTTGCTGATCTAACAGCCACTTTGCGAACTGGACTCTACTAGGAAAATCTTAAAGAAGTAGTTGATGTACTTTTTGCAGATGATAGGGGTGTAACAACTGTTCTTTAAGTTCTTCATGAATTGTCATTTTTGTCGTATAAAGCTGCGCGGCTAATGTTCGCGTGCTTATTGAAGAAGTATCAGCTATAGTATCCAAAATCTTTTCCTCCAATTGCACCGTACGTACTGTTCTTGTCATACCAGCATCAGCAGTTACTGGTTTCCCCAAAAGTTCCTGAAAATTATTAAAGAAAGTAAATAATGTTACCTTATTGACTGGGAATCGCTGACTAGTCTCTCTTAAACGTTGGTCAAGTCGCTGAAATGTTTTATGATTTGGAACATTCTGATTAGGATATCTTTCTACATACAACCTTCTTGCTTCCAAAGCATTACAAGATGCAAGACCGTACATAAGGTGCATATCTGCATACTCACTAAATGTGTATCCCATTATCGAATTAAATTTACCAAGATTCAATAAATTAATATCGAAGTAAATGATCAACGTTTAAACAATACGAAAGACGTCAAGATTTAAAATGCACACGTCAATGCAAGATATTTATGTAGGAACCATAGTAACGTTTGTAAAAACAGCGCGTTTTTAATAGTGATAAAAGTTTTATTTGTTGCAGACAAAAAAATTTGAAATCATGGTTCTTTAACTATATTTTTTCTCGAAAATGGTTCATTTTATCGGCAATGTACAAAAGCACCTTTTCTTTAGCATGAAGTTCATGGTATCCAAATTTATTTTTTTAACTCCGTACCATACAGGGTGTTAAGAATGTCAGCAATAAAATGTACAACCTAGTCCGCCCTTGGTAAACTAAACAAGGTAATTATGTCTTAAGGGTAGTATTTTAAGAGGTCCTTACTACTGTTCATCATAATAATTTTTTATTGAATCATATTAAGTAGCTTAAAAGTTATTCATGAAAAATTGTTTTCCAGTGGCGTCTTTTAGGATACCGTATCTCCGTGGGAGGGCCGCTAGGGCAAATATTTATGGGAACTTGTAATCTTCTTTTTTAAGGTTCTATCTGAACCCGAGAGATTTCTCACATTTTCCAGAACACCTTGTATAGTAAACGTACTTTGATTCTGATGATTTTTGATTCATTCGAAAAAGGATAGGTACTTGAGAAATGGTCTCCTATTCATGAAAACTCCAACCCGAAATCTCCTTCCCTCCAAAAACCATCTCCAAAGGTGGTGAAGAGGTTAATTTCTCTGGAAAGCTCAAAACCTGAGACAGCTAAATTGAGGACCAGATTAATTTTAGCAACATTTAAATTGAACATTTTTTCCATAGTTACGATTTTCGAGTTAGAGCAGTGGTAAAATCTGAAATATGCGTACAAGCGATTAGTATACGTGGGTTGATAAGATAAGTACCTACTATATATCTTCTTTGGTATCAGTGGATGTTCAAAGATTTGAATGACTTATAGTAGGTACTCTCAAAATTATGAAATAAAAATAAAAAAAAATAACCGACTCTATTTGTTGGTGTAGTGAAAAATACAAAATAATATTAACTAATTGGTACTGGTACTTGTGAAGTTGTCTTTTATTTAACTACAATTGCACTTCAAAATTGCCAGTAGCAATAGATTCAATATTATTTTGTATTTTTCACTGCATCAACAAATTAAGTCAGTCCAATTTTTTGTACAAAATATTTATATATTTAATAAATAATATATTTAATTTTTAATTTTCATGTGATAAATGAGCCAACTAGATTGTACAGCTTTATTTTTTTATTTTTTCTTTGTTTTCAGATACAGTGTACTCTAATCGTACACAGATCAATGTAGACTAGAGAGACCAAACAAAATCTGGAAGAAAATAATTTGTTACCATGACATTTAAAAAAATATTGTTGATTATCCAGTTTTGACAATTAATTGAGTTTGGCGACAAATTATTGAGAAAATTATGGTTAACTACACTTTTCTTTAAATTAAAAACTGACATGGTTACAAATTTTGAATCGTTACCTGAATAAAAAGAATGAATCTGTCTATGATCTTGAAACCGAATGAAAGTTGCACTGCTTTGAGCTGGCAGCAATGTTTATCATAACAAAACAAAACTTACTTCGACAAACGATTAATTATATTGGAATAAATACCTACATCGTCATCACAGATTTTCTCACAATATTTCAAAAGAAGTATATCTCCCCACGGAGCTGTTATCTGCTACTAGTTCTATTTATTAGCGACTTTATAATCGTTTCCTGACGGATAGTCTCTCTTATGGAATATAAAAAAAAACGTAATTTATTTCAGACAATGCAATATGAGCTGCTTCAAGCAGACCAGATTATTATTAAAAGCTCGACTTTAGAATATCATCAAGCTCATACAACTTATTGTTAAAGCTTTGTAAGCACTTGAAGTAACTTATAAATGGAGAAAAATTAAACTTGAATAAAGAGCGAATTGATAAAGGACTAGAGAAGTTTCATCTCGGAAACAAAATGTTTCATTATGATTAGCTACAAAAAGGAGAACAAAGAGGCTCTGCTTTATATATATATATATATATATATATATATATATATATATATATATATATATATATATATATATATATATATATATATATATATATATATATATATATCCGAGTTCAAATTCGACAGGCCATGGATGGAGTGCAACGGAGTGAGACTGGAAAACCAGTTGGTCGAATGGAATGTTAGGCTGCCAAAGCTCTAGCTTGGATATTAAATGAAAACAACCCCTGTGCATCGAATTTTCTTATTCTGTAATGTTAAAATTGCTTGGGCGCATGTTCTTTGTGTAAACCGATGGATGCGGAACGTACTTTTCGGATGAAACCAATAGAAACGAACTTATTGGGAACGCTAAGGATAATTATATTTTTTGTACACACAAGCTTTATTCTTTCAACGTCCGGTTGAACCTACACAGTGTGTATCACATAGATTTTTAATAAGCCGTTCTTAGAAAATCAATATAATTATTATTTTTAAAATTTACATACATGGGCTTCTCACAATATCAACCGATCAAAAATATTGACTTTTTTAGAGGAATGCCGGTTCTACCTGAAGTTGAAATTAACTGCCTTATTTCAAATAGAACGTGCTACTTTTGTTCCATTTTTGAAATCTAATTGTAATAAATGGAACTAGTATAAAGAGAGAAGAGACTTTTAAATATCTTGGTATACTTTTTGATTACAGGATAAGATGGGAAAATCATATCTAATATATCTTACATAAAACTAAGTACTTAACTTTTTTATTTCCAAAGCCTCTAAAGTAATGTCAACTGAGACATTATTAATGCTTTACTGTGCATACACAGCATACTATGATATGGTTTTATTGCATGGGGCAGCTGCTTACCATCACACAAAAACGTGTCACAAAGTCACCAAACAAAACTGTTAAAAATTGTCTCAGGAAATCAAGTTTTATCTGATAAAAATACCGCTAAATATAGAACAGCTTCTTGCATTGGAGTCGCTTGTATTTTATTATGAAGAATTCAAAAATAAGTTTCTAAATTCAAACAGTATAACTAGACACACAAATTTTTACTTCTCCAAATATGTAAAGCTGTGAATGTAAAAAGCAGTTACATAAGAGCAATTAAAATGTTTAATGATCTGCCTAATAAACTCAAAACATTACCAAATTGTAAAATTACAAAAGTTGAAATTAAAAAATCAATCATTACAGGAGGCTGGATTTAGAATAATAATGTTATTTTTAACTACTATATAAGCTTTTATTTTATATTTGTATGGATATGTGCTTTGAATGAGCATTTTTTATGTATGAGTAGGTGTAATATGAATTTTATAGCAAGAGATATCTATGTATTCTTATCTTTTTTTTTGGGATTCTATAATTAATGAAATAACACTTTTTATTTTATTTTTATTAGTCATTGCGTTAGCTATTAGAATCCAAATTACGCACAGGTATTTTTGTACCTCTGTAGGATTTACTGGTATGTACTTCTCAAGTTATGTGATGTATTATTCTATGTATTCTTCTTTTTGTATTGAAATAATTATTTTTTCAAAGAAGAAAGTCCAAAATAAATCTCAATACTTGAATTTAAGAGAAGTTCTGAAAATTGTTAAGAAATAGCCAACTCGTTCCGACTTATTCAGATGCCAATAATTCGCTTATATTTAATATCTGTACCTTTTATTGATCGACGAACACCGAATAGAGGAGGTATACAATTCAACTGTCGGCTTTTTTGTTATTTTTTTTATTCGCACGTTTTATGAAGTAAACGTGCTCCGATTGGGAAGATTTTTGATTCATTTGAAAGAGGAGGATTGAGAAATGGTCCCATATTCATAAAAACGCAGATCTGAAATTTCATTCCCTGTGAAAACCACCACCGAAGGGGGTGGGGGGACAAATTTTCTCGCAAATCGAAAATCTGAAGTGGTATAATTAAAGATAGGACAATATCCGGAAACGTTTACATTGAACATTTTTTCAAAAGGGTTAGAAGTTAGTTTTCGAGTTAAAGGCATGTTAAAATGTGTAATTTTGCTTTGTGGAGAGGGCGATTTTTTTTGAAAATTGAAAATCTGTGGGTCCTACACAAATTATCTAATTATTTGTAGCAACATTTATCATGAACATTTTTTCCGAGTTATAGCGGTGGTAAAATGGTAACTTCTAAAATACTCATGCGTATTTCCGCAGCGATGTTTTGAGATCTCAATAATAACAACTACAAGCAAAGAATATATATACATGGATAATAGGATAAGTGAACGTTCAACCATTTTAGTGACTAATATTACACTCAAAGGTGTGAAATAAATATTTTTTACAAAAAATTGGACCGACGTTATTAGTTGGCGCACTAAAATATTCAAAGTAATATTAATTCTATTGGTACTGGTACTTGTGAAGTTAGTGCCAAATTTTGATCGTTCTCCATAAAAATTTCAATTATTTATTTAGAAAATTGCGAGAGATGGACCGGGATAAATATAGCTAATTTTTAATAGAAACTTTTTTAAAAATCATGAAATCTTAAGAACTTTAAGAAATATTGACGTTTATAAAACCTACCTTCAATTGAAAAACAAAAACAAAACAAACAAAAAAGTTGCTTGTTCCATTTGAAATAAGCGAGTCACATCCTCAGTCCTTTTGATCGAAGTGAAATTGTGAGAAGCCGTCGTAAGTATATTTTCAAAATAAGAGAGTAATTTTCTAGAAATGGCTAATTCAAATCGACGTTGTACATATAGTACCTATATATTTTTATTTTGATCTAAATGAATAACTTGATATAGTAGTATTTGTTAAAAAAAAGTTATGAGTGTAACATATTATGTAAATGGGAACCGTCTACGTACTTTGGCAAAGTGTTGTGGGTTAGCATATTTTTATTAAAAATTCATAACAGTTTATAATGTAGGTTGCTATCAGTGGATTGTAATGAAGTTCGTATGATAACTGTAATAGAAGACTTCAGGGCAATCCATTGGTCAAATGACTAAATAAATTGTATTTTTAATTTCATTCTTGTAATTGTTGTACAAATTTGTTTTGAAAAGGTTATCTGCAAAAAATGTTCTAAAAAATGATAATTATCGATTTAAAATATTCTAATTGTCATCTGTAGCTTAGGTGATGACTTCCACAGGCAAATCGTGTGAAAATTAGCAACCAGTTTAGTTGCTATCACGTTGCTATAACAAATTGTCTCTTTAACAGCGATTATTGAAAAATAAGTCGTTTTGCATTTATTGAATACATGATAAACCCGTCGACTGCACTGACTTCTGAATAAATCGAATTTTAACTGAGAAGAATTGGCATATAGTGTATATGATGGTAGACTGAACAGGAACTACCTAACTAGAACTAGACAAAGACAATTATTTCCAAATATCAAATCTCGATTTTGATTTCGATCCATTTGTTGGGTAAATATTTTGATGGAACGACGAGTGCTAAGTGGAATATAGAATCGATTTTATTTCGTATTAAAATATAATTCCTACAATGTCATCCTGTTCCTTGTTGTCATCCGATATATCCATGAATGGTGTTGCTGCCCGATTAAACACAAATGACAATTTTAGACAAATTAGCTAAACTAATTAGACCATGCACTAATCTTGTTGGAAAGGTGGAATAGAAACCACCAACTAACCAACCGAGAAAAGGAGAAAATTATGTTTAATACAAGTCATTTATTTATTTAATTATCTTAGCTATACATTCAAACAAGCTATCACAGAGAGATGCAATGTAACCTGAAAGAGATAGAAAAGCTGAACTTAATGATTGAAGACTAAATTTTAAAAATAACGTTCCCAACGAGAGTTTAATTAACAAGTAAAAAACTTTACTCTCAACATGCAGTAACTTGAATTAAATTAAATGTAATACAAATTATAATAGAAAGGTAACAGATTTAAATTAAAATTACAAATTGAAATATAATAAGCATTTGCTATAAATAAAAAACTTGAACACTATAATTTTTCCGGCAGTATAGATACTGTTTTTTCAGATAGAGTTTTACTATAAATGTATTAAAATATTTTTATAAAGAGTTTTTCTATTATATTTTATATATATAGAATTAAGATACACCTCCCCTTATAATTAAAGTATATGTAGCAGACAATAAACAAGAGCAAAGAAGATGGTTTCAAATACTTTAGTTGGCAAATTTTCGTGCTTACGAGAGAGAAGAGGACCAACTACAGTTCTCTGAGGAACATCAACATCAATTATTTTAGGTTAGGTTAGGTTAGTTAAGTTAAGTTTAAGCACATTACCCCTTATCTTTATACCATTAATTTTTTGTGGTAGGATTTTATTTTTCAGGGTGTCAAAAGCGTTGCTTAAATCAATGAAGGTAGGTATCACAGACTTATTATTTTCCATTCATAAGTTCTAATTCACCTTTACTAGTAGGTGCAAAAAATACTGAAGGAGGAAAGGCAAGATTTTTTTATTTTTTTTTAAATATCTGGAATACAGTCCCGAAGAGGTATACAAAATACCTGTGCACGGGTCCAGTTTACAAACCATGGCTCAGGCGGGATTCGAACCCGCGGTCACGATGAGCTGTGGCAAGCTACGAACGCTCTTCCAGCGCCTTAGCCCACTCAGCCATCGTGACCCCAATATTCAGATTGATTTCAATTATGCCCAACAGTTGATGAAAATTCATTTATTTTGACAGGTATGGTAGATGGGTCAGTTAATACTAAATCATTATCCTGTATTCGATCAATAGAATTAGCATTTTTCTTTTGGCCCTATCCAGTTACTTATTAATATATGACCACAGCTTTCTAGTGTTACAGCTATTTAATCTGGCTTCTATGATCTCAAACTCAAACTATTTTTATTCAAAATTTTTAAAATAACTCTAGGTTTGTACAGAACTCAAGAAATCGATAAAGTGCAATAAATCAGAATAGGCAATCATTAGTAAACTACACAGGTAGGTTCTTCGGGAAAGACATCGATCGAATGTGGGCAAACAATAACTACAAACAATCTGAAAATTTGGTGACATACTAAAGTCGCTAGGGGACATGTGCCTAAAATATGTCAGTAGCTTTTCCGGTTATACCGGAAATAGATGCCAACTTTGTTATTTTAAATCGAATACCCTGTATATTAGCGCCTTTTTAGATTTCTTGTATAATTTTGAAAATATTTCATGTATAATGTCCTATACCTAAGTCTAACCGTTTTTGACATATTTGAAATTTTATTTAAGAAATTAAGTTTACAGTCCAAAACATAATTATCAATCTCTCTTATGAGGAAGTCTTTAATATTTAATTTTGGTTGATTTTCTTGTAGAAGAAGATCTACTTTATCAGTATTTTTATGATATTTGAATAATAATTTATACAGAGTGATTTAAAAAGAAGCTTGAAAACTAGTTTCAAAAAAACCTCAAAAGTCATTTTTTTCATTTGAAAACTCCCATTTTTTATTCTTTATTATATTTAGCAGCAAAAATAAGAGGAACTTTGTGTAAGGTTTTATATACCAAAAATTAGTAGTTCTTAAATTAATTGACAATTTTCTATTTTTCTATGCAAAAATCCTACACATTAAAAGTTGTGTAAGAAGTGGGCCATGATAGCATTAGAAAATAATAACAAATGATAATAAAAGTCAAACATGCGTCAAAAAAGTTAATATAATATTTTTCATTTGTAAATTTTTAGTAATTTTCATGCCGAGAAGACAATAATACAAGTAAAGATTGTTTGAGTTTATGTATTATCATGGAAAATATGATAGAGTTATTTCAAGAACATGTAATACAATCGCAACGCTATATCCACAGAAACACAAACCAACACCGAAATATGTTGAGAAAATTATAGAAGACTTCAAGAACTTTGGAACTAAAAAGCCTGAAGTACGCAGAAATAAATCAATTGTTAACAATGAAAACATTAAAATAGCAATTTTGGGATATTTTGCCACATACCAACAATTTCAACAAGGCAAGTAGGATGCTAATAATATCTAGTTCTAACAATTTTATGGAACCACGACTTTCATCCATAGTCATTTTCGGTACCTAGTTCAGCATATGAAAGAGTAAAGAGACTGATTTCTCACGAAGAATAGTTCTTTCTAGAATTCTTTTAGGCATATTAGTTACTCAAAATTTGCGAATAAAAAGTATTATGTTGACTTTTTTTGAAGTTTGTTTGACTTTTATTGACATTTGTTATTATTTTCTAATGCAATAATGGCCCACTTCTAACACAACTTTAAAGATAACATATTTATATATATAAAACTCCTGTGCGCGTGTATGTAACTCCTACTAAACGACTGAACCAATTTTAATGAAAGTTTTTGTGAATATTCAAGGGGATTCGAGAATGGTTTAGATTCACAATTGGATCTGATAGATGGCGCCGTTGTCAGTATGTCAAACAGCTGGACCGATTGGGATGAACATTTTTGTGTGTATTCGAAGGGATCCGAGAATGGTTTAGATTAGCCATTGGAACTGATAGATGGCGCCATTGTCGGAATGTCAAACGGCTGGACCGATTGGGATGAAATTTTCTATTTATATTCCAATGGGTCCCTGGATGATTTAAGAACACATGTGAACCCGGTAAGTGGCGCTGCTGTCAGCTTAAAGCTTTTCCGGGCACGACGACGTCTGCTGGGACAGCTAGTTTTTACATAAAAAAATGGAAAATTTCGAATTATTTCAAGAACATCTAATTTTTGGCTTAGACAACCTTATACAAAGTTCCCCTTATTTTTGCTCCTTAGTACAATAAAATAGTAAAAATTCATTGGAAAAAAATACTTTTGACTTTTTTGGGTCACTCTGTATAAATTATTATCAAAATATCATAAGAATACTGATAAAGTAGTTCTTCTTCTACAAGAAAATGAATCAAAATTGAATATTAAAGGCTTCCTCAAACGAAAAATTGATAATTACGTTTTGGACTGAAAATTTAATTTTTGTCATAAAATTTGAAATATGCCAAAAACGGTTAGACTTAGGTATAGGACATCTCTTTCTGACATAACCGGAAATGCTACTGACATGAAAATATTCTAGACGCATGTCCCCTATTGACTTTAGTATGTCATCAAATTTTCAAACTGTTTGTAGTTATCGTTTGCCCACAATCGATCGATGTTTTTCCCGGAGAACCACCCTGTATATGTAAGCTTCTGACGAAGCTACGTTACCTCATAATCTTCTAATATTAACAGAATAAAAAAGTTTTCAAGGCTATTTTCTAAATCAATAAAAACTATTAAATTCTTTTTTATCATTTACGTTGATATAATACTCACAATCGAGTTCAAAACATGCATTTTAAAAGATCTACAGAAATGTAAACAGTTAAAAGTTTCAACTTGACAGCGAATAATAAGGATAATTCGTTCACTGTTGTATGCCTCTTTCTATTTCTAATTTATAGCTTTCCCAAGCATCTCTATCATAAGAAGTATGATCAGTTGAGTATTTATTTCAATTTTTATAATCACTATTCACTATTCACTATTATGTAAAATATAGAAACCTAAAGTTATAGCTTTCTTTGTTCACGTCTTTATTGTAGTACATAAAGCAGTTATTACCACAGAATAGGCTACATTTCAGAAGGCAAATGCAGGAATGTTATCGTAATTGTCAAAGTTAGATGTACAATTAGAAGTACAAATCATTATAGAATAATACAAATGGTGGTTTTATCTCAATTATAATGGTAATGAAATCAATGATTTATTAATTATTGTTTTCTTATCTTAAAGTTACCATAATTATTTTAGGTAAATTTCTTTTAGAATTGTTCCTATTTCAATCGTTGACACTTTTGAATTTCGAAAAAATTTCTATGGCATCTTGTTACTTATATGTCAATAAAAAGGTCCAAAAGACTTTTTGTTAAAAGTTATAAAAAATATTTATATAAAAAAGCCTTAGAGAGGTCCATGTTCAGTTCTCTTATATGGACAACACTACGTCTTGAATGTGAATGTACCCTAAACTCCTAAACCATAGAAAGAATAGCTTCAGTGCCTGTATCAGAAGCGACATCTGAGATTTGCTAAGCCCAAATCATCCTATTCGGTACATTTGCGGGATATTCTATGAAAAGTTTATATTTGCGTTAAAAATGTAATTAGCTCTCACCGTTTATTTTAAAGTATCAAATGCGATTTTGAATACATCGGGTACTGAGAGATTGGCGTCAGCTGTTAGAATAACAACTGAAATATTTATTGTGAGAGAGAATTAAATATGAAAATAAAACTAATTTCTTTCTTATATGAAACGTTTTCACATATGAATATGAATCCACAAATAATGGACTCAAATTTAGAAACCATAACAAATCAAATGACAAAACTGGAAGAAGAAAATAATACTCTTAAACATTTGATCAATAAACAAGACAAGGAAATTGCATGCAGTAGCAGATGATGAGACTGAAAATATTGAAGAAACTAAAAAGAAAGTTATTGAGATTCTAAAAAAGATATGGGTAAACTTATACCATGATAACAAAATTTATGAAGTAAGAAGGAAGGAAGAAAGTAAGATACAGAGAAAATAGTATTAGACCAATAAATCCGAAGCTCACAAGAGTAAGTATAAAAGACGATATTCTAAATAGAACAAAGAATCTCAAAGGTTCCAACATATCGATAAACGAAGATTATTCAAGATTATTATTGAAAGAAGGTAAGAAACACGAAAAAAATGGTATAATTAAATACGATAAATTGATAATTGATGAAAAATTATATAACTCAGAAGACGCGGCAAAAATCAATATAAATAATACCAAAGAAAATTAAAATAAGAGGTAGATTAACCAAAGATCCCCAGAAATAAAAGACTTGCAGGAGCAGCTAAATCAAATAAATTCATCAAAAAAACTGACATATCAAGCTGAAGAGCAAATTATTGATAATAACAATTGCAATGGACATGACAAAAAGAGACAAAAATCAAATATACATGAAAATCAAGAAGATAACAAAGAAATAAACGCAAAAAATCAAATTGTGGAACCAAATTTTAAGATAGTAACCAGGAACTTTAGCAGTATTGCATGAAAAAAGAAAGAAGAAAAAGAAAGAATGAAAAAGATAAACCCGGGAATTGCAAAAAGAAGGGAAAATGAGAAATGATAATAGAAGAATATGGATTTTTATACTGTGGAGTTAGTGAAGACCAAAGAGCAGCAGCAGGGGTTGCATGTATATTGTTCTAGGCTAATGCCAAATATAATTGATTATCAAGCAATAAATGAAAGAGTTATGAAAATTAAAAGACAAATAACATAAAAAGAAGTTGTTGATATAAAAATAGCATATGGACACAGTGACAACAACACAGCAGAAAGAAAATACTTAATCTGGAAAAATCTCCAAGAATTATGTTTTGATGCTAAATACCCTATAATCATAACGGGAGATTCGAACGCCCGGATAGTCAACGACATAAAAGCAACCGAAGGATTCATGGGTAGCTTTGGAGAAACAACAAGGAACAGTAACGGCTCTCTGCGCTAATAGACTTCTGTATTCAAAATGAATTAATTATACAAAATCCATACTTTCTACACCAAGATTGTCACAAATATACAAGAGAAGAACTTGGAAGAAATGAAAGACCAATTAAAGATAATATCATAACTGAAAGAACTATTAGAACGATAAACAAACATGTTAGGGCATACAAGAATGCAGAATACGGGACAGATAACTATTAAGTAGCAGCAACCATCAGATATGAGAACATCAATAAAGAAGTACTGGGGAAAGAAAACCACCCCTAATGAAGAGAAAGTACTTAGTCAAAATATACAAGTTGCAGGAAACTCAAATCAAGAACGAAGATGAAAGTAATGAACTTATAAATCAACAAAAATACAAAATAAAGCAGGCGAATCTGAAAAAAGGAATATCTTTAAAACATCAATTACCTACTAAAGCAGACATTAAATCTTTTGGATTCACGATAACTAGAGGATCAAGGAGAACTAGTTAATGGAACGATGGAGTGAGACCATTATAAAATATTATTATAGAGAAGCAAGATTAGTAAAAACAAAAATTACAGAAGCTAAAGCTAAAGAATGGGAAGACTTTGGACGTAAGATAACTTTAGTAGTAATCAAAATCTATTTTACATGATATTGAATAACATGAGGGGCAGAGGGAAAACGGGAGTAATAAAATTTATAAAAGTTAAGGAAGGTCAAATCATTACCGAAATAGAAAATATTCTACCCAATATTTTCAAGAACTGTTGGGAAGAACAGAAATAGAAGAAGCCGAAACACAAACACCAGACAGAAATAGCGAAATCATAGAAGACATAACTAGAGATGAAGTAGGACAAATATTATTATTATTATCCGTACTTCGAATGAGGCAATTAAACTACGAGAGAAGTAAATATGTATATCTAAGGATTTCATCTGATGTTTATCCTGAATAACCCTAATTATAATCAATAAATTGAAGAACGGGAAAGCTCCAGGTATAGGCAATATTTGAGGGGAAATATATAAAAATATGGGCTACAAGGAAATTGAAATACTACACCACCTTATAGTAACCGCATGGAGAACAAAAGAAGTAACTGAAGAATGGAAAAGTCCATTGATCATACCCATATACAAAAAGGGGACAGAATTGATTGTGAAAACTATAGAGGGATTGCACTGACATGCCCTACCAGCAAAGTCAACGAATCTCAAAGTGGATTTAAACCAGTATATAGCACATAAGACCATATTTGTACCATCAGAAATCTGGTAGAGAAATTTTTAACATATAACAAAGAGATTTACTTATGTTTTATTGACTTGGAGGAAGCGTTCGATACTATACCAAGACATTATATATAGAGAGCCTTAAGAAATATTACAGTCATCCAATACAAGGCATCAAATCATTTTACCAAAAAAGTACCTCCGCAGTAAGAACACTCTACCAAGAAACTGAGACATTTAAAACAACCCGTGGAGTTATTCAAGGAGGTGTACTCAGCAGTCTGCTCTTCATAATATTTATGAATGAAATAATAATTAAAATCAGTGAGAAATCAAAAAAGAAAATGACTTGCGATATTGCATATTGCAAAATGTTACAATAAGCGAATGTATTTTCGAAGATGACCTGGTTTTAATAGCAAGCAGTCAGATAAAACTACAGTGATAACAAATAGAAATAAAACGAAAGTAATAGTTATATTAAACCTAGAAATAAGGACAAACATAACAATGGAGGGAACAGTAATAGAACAAGTTGAAAACATCAAATACTTAGGAGCTATAATTGACAAGGCAGGACGATATGAAGCAGAGATAAAGAACAGATTATAAACATCAAAACTGTACTACTTTTTAAGAACAGGACTTATCAATACAAAAGGAAGTTAGCTCAAAAATCAAACTCATAATATATAAAACGATATACCTACGAACACTACTGTTCGTAAGTGAAACGTGGGTCCTTGCAGATAGCCTAAAGAAGAAGCTGCAAGTTATGGAGATTAAATAGTTGAGAATAGTGGCCAATGTTACTCTAGTGGACAAGATAAGAAACGACACAATAAGAGAGAGGCTTGGAATGGAGATTATCCAAAATCATGTTGAAAGATCACAACAGAGTTGATGCGAACATTTAAATAGGCCAAATGAGAATAGACAGGTCAGAAAAGTGTGGAACTCATCAAAAATAGGCCAAAGAGGGAGTGGCAAACCTAAGATAACATGGGACAATAAAGAGGAAAAACAATTAAAATGAAAACAAAAACTCAAGCTCAGAGATCACCATCTCTTAGCTTGAGTTGTTTAAAGGATTCCAATCAAGCTAATAAAATTTAGGTAGATTTCTACGTATTTTCTTAACGTGCATTACAGTTAGACATATTTTCAATAGATGGTGACATTTACATATTTTAGTTGTCTCGTTTTTTTCAAAAAGATAACTATTCGAATCATTTATTTCTCATCATTAACGGGGAACGTAATTTTCAAAATGACGTCTCAATTGATAATTTCGATGAATTATTAAGTGAGACTTGGCGTACCGTCAAGAAAAAGAAATAATATATTTTATTAAAGTGGTTGTCAGTTTTCGTTACGATAAGCCATGCAATAATCAATAGGCTAGTAATAATTGTATTGTGTGATTATCCAGTCAATCATGGTCGGTATATAAAAAAATCTTTTAATGAGTTCATATATAACCTCAATCGAAGTTTTCAAACTTTGACTGTAGTGAAGATGATAACAAGCACAAGTTGTATAAAAAAAATGTAACAACCCAAATTGCTTATAAATATTTCAGTTTTTCTATCCATGTACGCTCATTGCCTGCGAGCAAGAATGTGTTCTCATTAGATTTTCAGCTGTGGGCAGTTATGATAGAGAATTACTCAGCGATTTGCCTGTGTAATGAAAAAATATAGTCTATATATGAGAGCGAGCTTTTCGTTTCGATAACCAATAATTTTACACCAGACATCCTTAATTTTTCAATTATAACTCCGTTTAGCTCAGTCTAACAAGCGATTAAGTTTGAATTATACGTGAACACTTTTCAATTATTAACTCGTCTCCTTCATAAAAGAAAGTTTCTTCAAGGATCGAACAAACATTTTAGAGCTTATGTACTTTTTAGTTTATCAAGAAAAATAACTTGTTGAATAGAACTAGGATAAACTTATGCAGATTATTCAATAAAAAATATAAAATAAGATCACATAATTTAAGAATCATAAAGTTTTAATAGATATAAGTAGATAAAAGACTAGGGATATACCTACCAATTTTCAAAATCAGATTTTTACGTTATGTGTTATTTCTTGTAATTTTATACTTTTATATTTATAGTTGTGCAGTTATACGTAAAAAAAATTAAAACTTTTGTCATAAACTTCAAAAGTATCCACCACTACCAACAGAATTAACATTATTTCATATTTTTCAGTACGCCAACTACTAGTTAGAGTCGTTTTTGACTGACGAACCCCGAACGGAGGAGGTATACAATTCAACTGTCTGCTTTTTAATTTCCTAAGCTACTATAGTAGCTGTATAAGGAAAGTATTGTAATTGTCTAAAATTTTCGGTATCGACATTTTTACAAATGTTGACGTTTCAGAGTTTTACAAGTCGCCAGTGGCACTAAATGAGAATCCTGTATACATTGGGTGTTGAGCTATAGCCAAAAAACGTGATTTGCTCAAGACTATAGAGCGAAAACGGGTATTCTTCTGGGAGCCCTTTACTACTCAAATATAGCGCCATCTCTGAGAAAAAGCACAAAAAAGTTTTGCTTGAATAAAATTACGTATTTTCCACATGTTTCTTCAGAATCTGGCTAAACGTTTCATCTGGCGAAAAAATGTTACATGACCATTGTTGTTTGTCTTGACAAAATAAGTGGTAGCACGATTTGGCCAGAGGATTTTTACTTTACTACCGCTATTATCGTCTCTATGTAAGGAGAGTATTGTAATAGTGTAAAATTTTTCATTCACTGGAGCGGTAGGAAAGTCGTGTGAGTGGACACACCAGATTTTTTTTTGGTTCGTGCGCCCCTTTTATATAGAAGTCGAGCTCCGAATTTGATAATTTTTGATTCATTTGAAAGATAAGGCTTGGGAAATGGTCCCGTATTCATAAAAACGCAAATCTGAAATCTCTATCCCCACGAAAGTGTGCGAATTTTCTCGAAAATCGAAAATCTCAGTTGGTATAATTAAAGATAGGACAATATCCGGAAACGTTTAAATTTAACAATTTTTCAAATGAGTGGAGAGGGCGATTTCTTTCGGAAATTGAAAATCTATTGGTACTACATGAAGGACATAATTCTTTATAGCAACATTTATGAAAAACATTTTTTCCTTAGAGTTACGGTTTTGAGATCACAATAATAACAACTACAAGCAAAGAATATACGTGGGTAACAGGATAAGTACTATCTTCATTGATATTAGTGAACGTTCAACGATTTTCGTGACTAATGTTACACTCAAAAGTTTGAAATACATATTTTTTACAAAAAATTGGACCGACGTTATTAGTTGGTGCACTGAAAAGTATAAAATAATAATATTGTTACTGGTACTTGTGAAGTTGGTGCATAAAGTTATCAATCTAAATGCAACTGCACAATTTTAAAAGTAACAGCACCAATAGAATTAATAATATTTTATATTTTTCAGTGCACCATCTAATAACGTCGGTCCAATTCTTTTGTAAAAAAAAAATATATTTCAATAGTCATCAAAATCGTTGAAAGTTTACGTCCTCAGTAATTTCAAAACATAACTTTAACACACATATTTCACACTTTACTATTGCTGTAACTCAGAAATCAGAAATATCTAATTCTACTGTTGTTGAATAATATGGTCTCCTTAAACGTGCCGTTTGAAACTTCTTTAATATATGGAATTGTATGCGGGAAGTCGGTCAATAAAGGCACCCAACGGGCCAACGGGACACAAACCATAAAACGTGTTACTACAAACCAGGCTCAATGTTATCTAGTCTATATAATTGCTCGTGATTCGTGGTGATAGAGTGTCCTTAACTCAGAAACCATATCTTTACTTACTTTATTGTACGCATATTTCAAATTATGTGGAGTTGTTTCTATTATGGCAAGAAGACTCAGATCCTCTCAGACTCGTAAATCCAGATGGGTAAGGTATAATTTACTCAAGACATTTCCAGGTACAAATGTTTCAACAAATCACATGCTCAAAAAGATGGGTTTAAGAAAACTTGGATTCTCTAACAAGATTTATTTCGAAGGGCCTTGAGATAGTCTTGGATAATGTAATTCTATTATAAACATTCAATAGAATAGAATAAGCTAACTCAAAACCTGAAACTAGAAATTGGAGTTTCTTATAATTTCAGAGTAATATCATTTATACGGCAGATATCCCTTTCATTATCATAATTTATTAGTCTCTTTATATTAAATCAAAGTCTGAAGAGACATCCCTTATATTATTACTTTGTAGAGGCTTGTGATGTTTTATGACTAGTTTACCTAACCTGTCTCTAACGGTTAGATTATATAACTTTATGTTCAAAACTGAGCTCTACTCAGTGGCTTATAATAACTCCGGGGTTTTCAATTGTCGGACGATAAAATTCTGGTTATAAATATAACGATACTTGTTTATAAGTTATCATTGAAGAGATTTGTTCCATGTCATCCTATACCTGAATTCCTGAATAGTCGGGTGTAATGATGTAAACATTTATTAATAATTTTGTTTAAATTAGAAAACAATGGAGGAGGAAAAATTTCGGGCAATATTTCTTATTGAAAATGATTATTATTAAAAACAACCTGTCAAAATTACAAGACAAGACAAGATTTCTGGAACCTATATATGTCTGTTCACATTTTCATGTCTTTTGAAATGACAAGCTAGTTTGACTATATTTGACTGAACCTGAATGTCAAAATTAGGTTCAGGATGATTATTAACTCTTCGGCCATGAAAGTATTTTGAGAGTTTTTTTAATACTTATTTGTCGTTTTAAGAGTTTATTTTTTAGACCATGCCTCGTATGAGCTAGTACGTTTGTTATACCTATATATTATGTCATGGGAGCGTTTGCTTTCTCCATGATATCTATTATTAGAATAGAAAATAATGGGAACGTCCATACTACTACTTCTACTACTATGGCACGATGAGAAATGAAAGCAATATTTCATGCATTTTGGCCATCATCAATACAATAACCTTCCAATAAACACGACATCAAACCACTTAAGGCCATTTAATGTTTATACATTATTGATTCTGATGGGTCCAAGCACACACACACTCCAACATTATATGCAGGGAGAAAGACCGATCAACTACCACCGACTACCAACTATTCCGACTATTTATCACCGTTCGGGATTGACATATCATTGTTCCATGCCGTAGCGCACCCCATCTTGCGCGTTCGTTCGTCACCCTACTTACTTCTTTTATTATCCTTATAAAACGAATATAAGCCGAGCCGTGGTGATCTCTCTTTGCACACGCTGCTTCGTCCTCCTTTTCACATGCAAATCCTGTTTATATATATATATATATATATATATATATATATATATATATATATATATATATATACATCCGGATCCATATTAATTTCTGTTTTCTGGCAAAATATTGTGTATCAGGGTGTGTGGATAGGCGTTGATAAATTGCTTATTTATATATGGGTTTATGATGGAATGGTTGTGTCGAATGAGTTCATCGCAACTGTTTTCTTTATATGAATATATAATAAGACCGGCCATTATTATTATTATTGTGACGACATTCATTTTGTATTTCAGAAGAATGAATGAAAAAATCGACTCCTTACATTTGCGTTTTTTGATAAATGATAGTTCTTATATAATATAACAGATATTCGCGGTTATTGCAAACGAATTTAAAATGAGTCAGATTTATACGCTCAGATTAACAGCTCCATTTATAATGAGCCATAGGTTTCTTTATAAAATGTGATTTCATATTTCAATAAGATAATGCAATCTGGTATTAACAATGATGTCCTTGAGTAATCAGATTACATTTTCTGAGGTAAAGGTCGTCCCATTTTGGGTACTTTTGCGTGTTATCTCAGTTACTTTTAATAGATAGAATATTTTCAGGACAGTTTGCTTCTTCTTCGTAAAACTAAAGATGCAGTTGACAACAATTTCATATCCCTTTTAGTTTTTGAGATACAGGGCATTTATGCAAACATTGCATTTGGGGACCCCCCTCGTATGTCCGTTATCCTTCAACTTATCGAAAAGGTAAAATAACATTCTTACAGATTTTTTCCTTAGATTGCAGGGGTGTAGATAATTTTTGTTACATATTTAAAAATTTGTAGTTATAAGCCAAACTTATGTTTCTTTAAACGTAACACCCTGTATATTTATACACTATAGAATCTGTCTTTTTTACCTTTTTCAGAAATATATAAAAGCACTTTTTCTCAGTAACGCCAACATATGACAATTTTATAAAATTAAATGCATAATTTAATGGTAGGCCATGGTTATTGTCTATGACAAGAAACAAAAATAAATGTCAAATATTTGTTTATCTTTTTGGATTGACTTTTGATTTATAAAGCAGATTATTTTTGTTCTTCTGCAGTTTTTATTTAATTGATACCTATCAATTTCTTCGAAAAATGGCAGTGTATGAAAAATATGATATGTTGGTATGTTTTATAAAGAATAACGAAAATTCTGAAGAAGCTTCGGAATTATATTTCCAATGGTATTATGGCTATGAAAATCTCTATTATCAGTATAACTTTGTGCTTGTTAAATATTTATCCAGAAAGATGGCAATGAATTATATGAAACACTAAACACAGTATGACAGCATAGAAGAACTTCGAGAGGCAATGCATTTAGCCTTTCGAAATTTGCGAATGAGACCAATGGTTCTTTTTAATGCTATTCGAAGATTGGAATTTAAACAATATATTAAATTCCCACTATTTTATATTGTTTCAATTTCAATCTAATATGGATTTCCATTAAGTAGTTATAAGCCAATAGTTTTATATAGCTATTCACAAAATTTATCTACACCACTGCATTCTATGGAAAAAGTCTAAAAGAGTGTTCTTTTACTATTTCGATAAGTTGAAGGATAACGGAAATCCAAGGGGGGTCCCAAAATGCATCATTTTCATGTCTGTGTCTTAAAAAAGGCTACGAAAATTTTGTTAAGGGTATCTTCAGTTTTAAAAATAAGAATCACACTGCCGCGAAAACCGCAACATTCCATATAAAGAAATAACGGAGATATCCCGCAAAAGTACCCAAAATGGGACACACTATACAGTTAACGTAAATTTCACACAAATTACTAAGTAGGTATATTTTTATTCAGCCTTTCGACTTCAAAGCGCGGGCATTCCACTAAGATGTGTCTAGTGGATAGTGGCACTTTACTTGTGAAACATTCCGGTTGGCAGCCCTTGGTGAGTAAGTGTTCATCTGTGAAGCGGGTTTGTCCTAGATGAAGTCATATGAAGATTACCTGGTAGAAATACAATTTATAGACCATGGGTAGAAGCAACTGGGTGATGTGTATGCCCATGGATGAAATGCTGGCTTAACTTCTGTGAGTTTTGATGATTTCGGCTCCCAGGCTCCTTGTTTCGATATCCTTAAAATGGCAAAAAGACTTCAGACCTGCAGTTATGCTTCCAGACAAAGGATACGGGATTCTTTTGCATACTAATGGATAAATTATTATTTTTTTTTCTTTTGAGAATCTGAAACCACTACTTAGGTACTAGTAGTCCATAAGTTTTGTGAAACAATGTTTGTTTCAAGATTTTTGTACTCTAAGTAAGGAAACTATTGCAATAGTGCAAAATTTTTGGTGTCCGGTTTTCAACTGATATTAACGTTTACAACAAAACATATTTCCATTCATTAGTCTGTCTGTCTGAGACAGGATTATTTTTGGAACGTATAGACCCACTTTGTTGCTTTCTTTTATGTTTTGTAGAATATCGATGAGGCTCACCGGTGAGCCAGATTGGCTATACCTAGATGGGCTTTATCCAGAACAAGGTTTTTCATTCAAGCAGCGTATCTTATCATAATCGTTAATCTATAGCAAGTAATGACGAAAGTGCTCGTCTTTATATCGCGTGAGTGAACTGTAGAATAAGTATCAATTTAAATTCGAGCTATCAAATGTTTTATGAAATCACAGATACCCCAAAAGCTATAAGAGCTGTTTATTCCGCACGTATGTATACCTAAGAATAAAATCTGATCAAAACTGATGTAATTCTTTGACAATAATCCTATTTGTTTATATTGTATTTGATTCTCAAATCAACACAAAAGCAATTCTTCTCAGCATTTCACTGAATAGATAGATTTGAAGTTCATTTGATGTTGCTTGACATCAACCACGTAATTTGAAATATTGTACCATTAGCTCAAGACGTATAATATCACAAATAGACACCGCTTTGAGAATAAGGGGGTGGCTCAACCTCAAAGATGAAAATCAAATTAATAATATCGAAGGCGGCAGGTAGGTAGGTAAGGAAGGGTGCCACAGAGCAAAGTGATTATTAGCAAGATCAGCGACAAACTGTGAATGCTATACTGGGCTGGGCTTCGGTTAGCAGCGTGGTATTCCTCCTAATCCGGGGCAAATTGTATCTAATATTTGGTATAATCGGCTTAAGCACCCACAGCCGTCACTAGCCCCCGCTTCGAAAAAGGTCGCCACGGTTTCGTTTGGCACACTGTAATATATATATATATATATACATATATAAATATATATATATATATATATATATATATATATATATATATATATATTTGGTAAGACCATGTATATTAGATATATGGGTTAGACTGATATAGACGATAAAACCCAGCCTCTATGAATTACACGTAGGTAGATTATAATTTATATATTGATAGATATGATTTTTGATCTATCAGTTCATGTATTCTCATCAATTAGCAATTCATATATTTTAATTGTCGCATAAATTCTAACTTCTTAAGGGTTTATTATACACTAGGTAGCTCAGAGCTTAGTCGGTTCTTTCCAGTATGTGTAAATATAAAACTTATAATTAAAATAAAAGCAGCTCCACATACTGTGATCATATTTTCTAGCACTGAGCTATACCCCTTCATTATGATAATTCATCTATATCCATTCAGAGGTTGCACGATCACTAAACAGACGCACCACATGATCTTGATCGTTTTGTTAGTTGGAATTGATCGAAGTACCTGGTTTCAGAATAGCAGGTTCATGAAAATTGTACTGCTATAAACAATTTCAAGGATTCTTTAACTAAATGGTAAATAAAGAGCACTCATGGTGTAGCAAATCTCCAAGAAGGTTCATCAGACCACAATGCACTCTTGATAGAACTAAACAAGGACGATTTCAAGGAAACTAGAATGGACACTATAAAGAAAACAAATTCAAAAGGATACTGTCGAAGAAACATGAAAGCAACAATAAAATTGAAAATAAAGAGGACATAGAGCTAGAAATAAGCAAGCTAGAAGACGACGTAAATAGTGCTTTAGTGTCAAGTAAAAAAGTGAGTAAAGTAAACGTCGAAATACAAGAGCTACAAGTGGAAAATAAAAATCAATGCGAGTAAAAGCCAGGCGCTATTAGCAAGAGGCAGGAAGAATACAACACAAACCGCGGCAACGTTAGAATTAACGGAGGGGAGAATCAATGGAGCAATAAAGTAAAATACTTAGGAGTCACGATTCACAAAGGCTTCACATGGAAATCCCATATGAACTCTCCAGTCCAGAAAGCACCCGCAGCCGGGACCAAGCTAAATCCACTAATTTGGAGGAATGGCATAATGAAAATAAAAAATAAGCTGGCATTTATCAAAGTGATCATAGCCCCAATATTGGCGTATGCATGTGTAGTTTGGGGATATGCATGCAAAACACAAAGGAAAAGAATTCAAGCCCAAGAAAACAAAGCCTTCAGAATGGTTCTAAGCGTACCATACTACGTATCAAATATAAGGATATACAAGGAGCTGGGTTGGACGCCAATACTGAAGATTGAGAAAGCCGCAAACCATTCAAATGAAGAATTACATAGATTAATAGACCAGGACGGATGACTGATTGACAAATATAAGAGGCCAAGATATCAAATGTGTCTACAAAGGGCGAAGAGAGAACAAATCACCAAAACGAATTCACAGAAATTAACGAAGACAAACTAAACACAGACATAAGAGTAAGGGGATAGGAAGGCTGCGTAGATGTCGTGGTGAGGGAAACAAAAAATCCAAGCTACCAGGAACAAACGAAGTAGAAACGGAGGAGAAAAGGTTTTAGTCGGTAAAAATCCGACACTGTTCATAGATCTAGATTAGTTCGTCTATCGAAGATTTTCTAAGCCCCGCCTTAAAAAATAAATGGATTCTACAGAAGTACCTGGTTTTAGAATGGCGATTAGATCTATTTATATCAACTTCATGAAAATGGTACCAATATTGACAATTTCAAGATTTTTTTACCTAAATGGGGAATAAGGAGTCCTCATGGTATAGCAAATGTTCATGCGAAAATCTGAATGGATTGTGGTTATACAAATTAATATATTTTGCAATAAAAAAAGGTTTTAGGTTAGAACCCTATTGCATGTTGACTTTTTTATTTCTTGGCAAGCATTTCTAAGAAATATGTATCCGGTTCTTTTTGTTTTTGTTTCTTGTTTTTGTGTTTAATTGTATGAATAATATTATATATATATATATGTATATATATATATATATATATATATATATATATATATATATATATATATATATATATATATATATATATTATAAATTGTGTTTTTAAGTTGAAAGTTGCTTATAGCTTCTGTTATCTTTCTGGGAGAGCTTATATTTTAGTATAAATGTACGGGACTATCATCCGTCACCTATTTGATTTTTAGTAATTTGAGTACCTACACCAACATTTCGTATCAAATAAGTAAAAATCATAATCATTCAAAGATTATTATCAAGAGTTAGATAACTCACAAGTCTTGTTTATAGTTAAGATTGACTTAAATCAGTTTACTCATTGTATTCATATTTTAAATGCTAATTGTTGAGTTCAAAATCTTTTTTCCAAGCTATTGAAAATTAATTTAATCCACCTACTTCATTGATATATCAATTAACCATATTGCCTGCAAGGCTTACATATCATAAAAATAAACACTGTTCAATGAAATATTCCATTTTTGAAAGTCAGAGAACAGTTTCGAACATGCACTCTGACGGCCACAATGCCTATTCAGGCTTTATTTTGCAATTACCAGACGTTACAATAAATCTGACGCATTTTTACCGTAGTGTGCTCACTTCCGACACCAAAAGCTTGTAGAATAGTAAACAAGACAATGGAAAATGGAGTGTGTGCATATACTGGTAATCGGTAAATCCTCACGGATATGATTTCATTGTGCACACAGTTAGATCGACGTAGTGCTTGATGCTGGATTTCATACTGTTTATTATGTATATTGTACTAGATATGAGATATAATTTTGTCCGGGTATAGATGCGGGAATATCTACTACAACCGATGGAATTTTATGTCAAATTAAACAGAAGCGATTATATTTCACACCCATTAAATCGTCTCTGTTGAGAGATTATTTGGTTTTGATAACGATGCTTGTTCCGATTATTCAAGGATCCTTTGTCCTTAGGTATTTTTGACCAAAGATAAATGCAGGTGATATAAAGTTCAAATATATTTGTGCTTTTTAACAGTATGGATGTACGTACAGTTTGAGTAGTAAACGTAAAATATAAAAATTGTTCAATCAAATCGCGAGACCATTCTTTTTTTACAGTGTACCAATAACAATGGTCATTTTCAAATTCGACGAAGTATCAACGGTTTAGCCAGGATATGAAAAAGTAGGTAGAATGCTTTATATTTTATTTTAGCATAATATTTTTACCTGCTTTTACAGAATAATGCGCCTTGAGAGGGTGGTGTAGGACTTTAAGAACAAAACTTCAAACAATATTAATTAAATTAATTAATTAATTAATATTTCTGAGCAAAACACGATTTTGGCTATAGCACAGTAACAAGTGCAAGAAGGATACTTTCTCACCAGGCAACAAATGCAGTCTATTTCTTCCTGAGAAAATGATAGAAAGTTACACCAACAAACCGAACGGCCTATCCCTGAAAATGTTGGACTTATTGGTAAAAACTCGACTGTAATTTCTTAAAGTTATTGGATATAAGACGTGATTTGGCTAATCAATTGCCTGAATTAATCACAACTACAGATTTGACCAACCTATTTATATTTAAAGAAATATGTACTGCGCAAGGAAAAGACTTCTACCTGAACCGCAACCAAGAAATAGAGCAGAAGTCTAAAATACTGTAAGAGACTCTAATATTAAAACGAGTTAATATAAAGCATTTGATGCACAGCTTAAAATTTTTATGTAAGAAGTTATTTGTTTTTAAGCAGTTTGATATGTATTTCGTCATATTCATAGAATACGTACCTAATCATACTCGCAGGTCCGTTTAATTTATATAAAGTTTGATAAATAATGCTACTGACTGTAGTAGCTTTCCAAATCATGTCTGCCATCTACGCATCTTATGTTGTTCAATTAAATTCTTATCAACTACTGCCCTAGAATTACGCGTGATCCTTAAAATATAACAGGAAACCATAGAATGGATAAAGCAATAGTCTTATTACAGCATTATAGTTTATATCTTAAAATGCCTGGTTTATATCAAAAGAGAAAAAAAATCTTTCCGCATACTAATCCTAGATCAACTGGAGATTTTCTTTGTTGGAAAAATGTGAATCAAGAGGGATGATTGAAAAATATTTCAACTTTTAATATAACTCAAATCCAGCGTAAGATTCTTCTTTCACCTCTCTAATTTTAATTAAGTTTTGAATTAACTTATTATACGGATGAACCGTCAGTTTGATTATGGCGAGCTTTTTTATTTCAGGCAATTATAGAGAAAAAATAGTTTATAATTTAGGTGGTAGGTAAATTATGGAGTTAAACATATATTAGATTATAAATAGAACACGGGATTTTTCACGAATATATTCACTTCAATTTTCACCAAATAACAGAGCAATCAGAGAATCAAACACAAATTGAGTTTGAAGGCCGACATTTTCCAATATTTGTTAGAGTGGCTTTATTATATTTTTTGATGTCTTGATATCCAGTACAGTTCTCTATCTAAAATCTATAGAAGGTATGCATCTAATGATTGGAATACTGAATAAAATAAAAATATTTTTAAATAAATAAAATAAATATAAATTTTTCTGAAAATTTTGTTACCCTAAATTTTTAATTTTAATGTATCAATATCTGGTACTCCGTCATCTTACAGCTTTAAGAATTCCTTTTCAGAAAAAAACGATGTTTTGAGATTCAATTAGGCACTAGATTTTAACATAGAAATAGCAATTATTATAAATCAAAAAAGAATTAATGTTTGAATGAGACTTAGGAAGTAAAATTTGTACATCTTTAAAAAATTAGGACTGACAATAATAATAATTATTCTAGCAGAGGATTTTCAGTTTTTGCCGAAGTAGAAAATGTTAAAAAATTCATTGTAGCACAAAACTAGCACAAAATTAGCATATAATTATCATACTGACTTAAAATTTTGTTATGGTAGGAATTACCACATTTTTGAATTTGAAACTTCCGCCAAAAAAGGAAAAAGCACGAAATTTTTCATTTCGGCCCAAAATTAGCACAAAATTATTATGAGAATTGAAAATTCAATTATAGTAAAAATAACCCGAAGCTTTTTGTTTGCTATTTCCGCCGGAATGGAAGGGGCACATTTTCCCATTTCAACACATAATTATTATATAATTCTCGTAGGAAGCAAATTCGTTTTCGGTATATTGCTCTGCTAGCCTTACGGGAGTTAATCAAACCCTCTCTACGTACGTTGACACGTTTTTATACCTTCGAAATGGAAAAAAACTAGCAAATAGGAGAAATATATTTTACTCGATACTGGCCGGTTCATTTTAAATAAGATTTACCAATTTGCTTCTCAACTGTCCACGACAAGATTTCATGGAATGATAAAGAATGTATTCATAAATTAAAAATTTGGAATTTTCAATACATTCGCACGACGTCACAACCAACCGTAACCAAGGCACAAAGGTATAAGTAGGTCTACGTCAAACATTAGCGGCCGTTTCCCAGGAAACAGCCTCCCATCAATTTTTTTGCTTGGATTTTCTACAGACAGTGATATTCTGCGGCGACAGATAGATAATCTCATATATTATGACAGCGAAAAAAAAAGAGAAAAACGAGATTCCGACTACAAATTTTCTACCTTTGTGAAGTGGAATCGCTAAGTAAGAGGGTGGAATCCATTTTCAGGATGATTAGATTGAACACGGGGATATCTAAGACACACCGAACCGCTGATGCAAATTGAAAATGCCGTGGCTCTCATTCGGCTTGGCGCGTTACTTACATATGCACATATTCAGTATGGAAAATTCTTAGGAAATAATATATTTGAAGGGGCTCATGCTAGAAAGGCGTAATCCCTTTCCTTTGAGTACATATTCTTTGTGCATTTTGTGAGGCGATAAAACATTTTGGCAATCCTGAATTATGTATATCTACGATAAATTCTATCGGACACAGAAAATGGTGGTAAGTATATCTAATGCTCTAGCTTGAAACACTCACCATTTGACTATGCGTCATTGAGATAGTTGATTAGAGCTGAACTTAGTTACGTATACAGGGTGATTATGTAGTAATGCGAAAAATTACAAGAAGAAATTTCATGGATAAAAACAAGAAAAAAGTTCCTGTGAACATCGTCCCAGACGGGCTTCTTTGATTATTTGTATTTATTTTTTGGTTAAACAGCTAAAATTCTGAAACATCTTCTGAAAGTTCATGAAAACAAACAAAAGTAATATCTAAATTTTAACATCTTCAAAACTGGCTATTTCTCAAACTGCTCTTATCGTTTTGATTATTTTTTTTGTGAATTTTAGGTGCATTCCTCTGTAAAAGTACAGTACTGTGGTCAAATTTTGAATGAGAATTTAATTTGAGAAAGAACGGTTCACATGAACCTACAATTTTCATCTCCCTGTGCTGTGCAGCAACAGAAAAAAAAGGTGTCAACGAATCTCAAGCTGTAGCTCCATAATCAGCATTTTAACTTTCATTCATGTTATTATCTCACTTATTAAAAAAGTTACATTATTTTAAAGGCAACTAACGCTTATTCTCTCAAAGCTAATATTGGGTATGACTTCCTTTCGCCAAAATAACTTTATTCAATCGACTTGTTATCTATTTAACAAGATTCTTAACAAAAGTTTGAAAATTACAACATACTATTCATCTATGCTATTCCGAGCTTCCAAATGCTATCAGGTTAGGCAGGTCGGTGACGAATTTTGGGCCCAAAGATACTCATTGGGATTGGGCTCAGGGCTGGCAGCTGGCAAACCGTTCATTTAACACGAATTTTGTCCAGATATTCTCCTAATTGAATAATTTTACCTAACAGAAGAATTGATTCGTGGTTCGTGGTCCTAATGTTATCTTCTCTTTATCTTAGACACTCTGTATACATATATTATAAATCTTTGGAAAAAGAGAGAAGGATCAATATCACTTATTGCTATTGAAAACCTACGATGAAATAGATGATGGAGCTTCGGAAATAATTCTCGTAAATCAATTCCAAGTTTTTGGATAACTTTTAAATGCCCTATAAATTGATTATGTGCAGAAAAGAAATATCGGCGAGAAAAGTTTCTTGGGAAAGTTTGTCGAGATGGCAGGGCCTTTCTTTATATTAAGAAAGGTTAGTGCATTCGGTTCGCAGTCATTTATTGATACCGACACTTCTTGAAGTGGCAATGCAAAGAGAGGAAAATGACCTTCCCATCTTCGATCCTCCGAGAAGAAGCCGAGGCACACCATTGCCGAAGGCTTATCCATTGCCATTTTTATTGAAATTGATGCCTGCGAGGAATGGATATTTCGAGGTTTCTCTCATCCTTATGTTTCTTCTTTCGATTATTATTGGAGATTGCCCACCACATCCCTTCGCATGCATGTTCAGCTTTGTAACGTGTAAATCTGTCTTTTTTTATCGTCGAATGGGCGCTATTCCTGAAGAGGGTGAAAGAGAGAAGAAGAAATTACTGCTATTATTATGCTATCAGTGTTGCACTATGTCTTTGTCAGGCACACAAATGGGCAATTATTTGACATATCGCACAAAATTTATTATCACACTGATGATCATTAACCCTTGTATTATGAGAATCATTTTTCAGATTTGAGAGTCTGCCAGAATAAATTCAATTTGTGTACTACATTCAACATAGATAAGATGTTGTGTCTTATTCAAATAAATTTGGAATTATAATTGAAGAGGGAAATTTATTTATGCATTAAAAAAGATAGCTGCAAAAAGCTTTCATCATACTTGGATGATAAATACATGATGGGCAGCTCTATAGAATCCTCATGAATGTTTCGACGATCCTCATCTTGAAATCACTAGACCTGGATTTTATCAATTCAAAGTAATTCTGTATATTAGTTAGAGAAGTTTATATTTTCACATATCTTGACAATAGCTCAATTGGTTTCAAGTTATGAAATTATGAATTGAATTAAAAAATATCAATGCCTAATTGCCATCACTATTTGTTTTCGGATATACCAAGCTGGTTGAAAGGTTAAAAAAATCTTGGTGCTCTGTAGCGCTACACCTAGTGGCGAGATATGTCAAAGTGTATAGAAAGATTATCGATCTGCATGAAAAAATACTCATGAATGCCAACTTTACGGTGTCGGGATATGCTGATATCGGAATTTCATTGATTGTTCCTCATACAGTCTCTCCCACCTCCTCGCATCCTCAGCCATATGGGTCATGTTTCTATCTTCAGTAGTTTTGACTAAATGTTGATGGGTCAGTTAACCGGCTTCTGTCTGTCGGCGCCGTATTTTAAACTTTGTTATTATTTTTCTTATGAAAATAGTTGTTCCTGATGAAAAGATCTGCATGTCCTGAAATTCAAAATGAAATAGTCAAACAACAGTTCTTGCATTTGGATATGAGGTTTGTGGAAAAATCTTGATTTAGAAATTTCGATCCTTATTGAAAACTATGGTTACATAAACAGTATGGTTTTTACAAACTGCCGCTACGTGAATAAGAAGTAGAAGAAGAGTGTTATTTCAAATTCAAACATTGGATGAATCAGATTTCCAACTAATGTGCTGACCTCGGCAATACGTGCTTCTATAAATTTATTGCTTTATAAATCAAAAGCAAAGACATATGTGGATATATATTTATGAAATGGAGAGTACAGAAGAAAGCAATATCATTCTCGTAGAATGTACTAAACATTAGCTTATTTCAATGAATAATCCTTATCGAGCAATTATAATAGATAATTAATAATTAATAAAGCAAATAATATACGGGGATAATAGGATAAGTAGATACTATCTTCTTGGGTATTAGTGAACGTTCAACGATTTTCATCAATAGAATTAATATTATGTTGTATTTTTCAGTACACCAACAAAAGAAGTTGGTCCATTTTTTTGTAAAAAATATTTATATTGCTTGTTTTCTTTAATGAGAAACAAATCAATGAAATATTATTTAATTGTACACTCTATCCTTTACAAAAAATCCTCATTCAGGTTATGTAATTCCCATCGATTGTCGAATGCAATCAAGTTTCTTATGAACTGCTTGAAAGTGCGATGTTGCCATGTCTGCAATGTTTATTCTTTAGAAAGTAATTACCCGAGGGATTTTCACATCTGCGATAACATTTAATATGTCTGTAAAAAATGTTTCTCTGAGAGTTGAAAGAGGGAGACTTCGGAGCGGCAAACTCAATAATTATTTGCCGAGTGAATACAAGAGCGTGTGAAGTTCGTTTCAGTTAACATTTACCTAGATAGTCGACTACACCTAATAATTTTGATAATGGTTGTAGAAGTCCATTCTCGAAGTGGAGTGATATGGTAAGATCAACAAAAAAAAAAAAAAACTCGAAGTCTTCTCCACAGTTTATTATTAAGGATTAATTAATTACTGGGACATGTTTCGAGATTGTAAAATCTCATTTTCAATCGAAATATAGAAATTCTGTAACAAATTAAAAGGAAAATTATGTAGTTAAAATACAAAATGGTGGATAGAATACTCACATGGCTATGAAATTATGAAAATTAAGAGAAGAAAAACATTATGTAAACGATCCCCAAAAATATTTGAAAATAAAAGAAATAACTTATCCCGTTATGAAAATGAAATTAAAAAATTTAAAATTAAAAATATTAAATAAAGTCGCATTCTAAAAATAAAAAGAAAATAAAAAAAAGAAACGAAATTCTACGTCCGGTCACATGTCCGAGTATGATTGTTCGTGCCCGGTGACTACATATTGGTCAACTGATGGTAAAAGAGAAATATTTCTGGTTGGGGATCGTTTAAATAGTTTTCCAATTACATCTAACTAGAGCCATCTAATGTTGGATAGTGAATATTTTGAAGTTTAATAATGGGAAAGATAATTTAAATAGTAGAATACTGTAATATTTGACAAAGAATTATAGACAAGAGGTTAGGAGAAGCACAACAATAAAATAAATGTTTATAAACAAGTTCAAAAGTCAAAAGTTTAAGGAGTTGAAAAACTGTATGCAGTCAAAGTTGCTCATTAAGTGATATAGTTCTAGCTCTGTCTAGCTATGGGCAGTAACCTATCTCCTTTGTTGGCCGAAATTTTTATGAACAATTTGGAAACAAAGTTCCAGGATTTCATTCACTATGATAAGATTCTTTTCTACTACAGATATGTAGACGATTGTTTAGTGCTTTTCGATGGTAGCTTAACCCAACTAAACTTACTTTTAACATTCTTGAACTCGCTACACCCAGCTATTTCCTTCACAATGGAATTAGAAGTTAACAATCGCCTACCTTTCTTGGATATTCTGATAACTATAAGTGATAATAATTTGAGTTTCTCAATTTATAGAAAACCGACACATACAGACAATATCATTCCCTATTATTCTTGTCACCCGATATCACATAAACTGAGCTCCTTCAACGCACTTTTTCATAGACTGTTCTCCATCCCAATGAGTGTAAGAAATTTTAACAAGGAACTTAACATCATTAAACAAATTGGCACCAACAATGACTACCCTATTCAATTCATTGATAGAATATATCACAGACACTTGACAAAACACATAAACAGGAACATAATTGTACCTACGATATCAACTAAGTTCTGCTCATTACCTTACATCGGCAAAGCTTCACAAGAAATCCGAAACATTTTCCAACACCATAACCAGGAACTAAAAGTTTGCTTCTCCACCCATAACACAATTTATAGGATGTTGGTCCATGTTAAAGACCAGATCAACCCTCTTGATAGATCCGGAGTTTACGAGATCTCTTGTTCTGATTGCCCAGCCAAATACATAGGTCAAACTGGCAGAAAAATAAGTATTAGAATAGATGAACACGCTAAAATAATAGATAAATATAAATCTCTGTTTCTTACAACACCTTATTACCATATCAATTGAAAAAGTTCTTTCGCTAATCATGTAATCAATAATAAACATACCTTCAATATCAACAATGACGTTAAAATATTACACCATGCTCCAAAAGGCCGGTTGTTGAACATTCTTGAGATTTTCGAGATCAATTCCAACAATAATAACCCACGAACTATATCACTTAATGAACAAAGCAACTTTGACTGCATACAGTTATTCAACTCCTTAAACTTTTGACTTTTGAACTTGTTTATAAACATTTATTTTATTGTTGTGCTTCTCCTAACCTCTTGTCTATAATTCTTTGTCAAATATTACAGTATTCTACTATTTAAATTATCTTTCTCATTATTAAACTTCAAAATATTCACTATCCAACATTAGATGGCTCTAGTTAGATGTAATTGGAAAACTATTTAAACGATCCCCAACCAGAAATATTTCTCTTTTACCATCAGTTGACCAATATGTAGTCACCGGGCACGAACAATCATACTCGGACATGTGACCGGACGTAGAATTTCGTTTCTTTTTTTTTATTTTCTTTTTATTTTTAGAATGTGACTTTATTTAATATTTTTAATTTTTAATTTTTTAATTTCATTTTCATAACGGGATAAGTTATTTCTTTTATTTTCAAATATTTTTGGGGATCGTTTACATAATGTTTTTCTTCTCTTAATTTTCATAATTTCATAGCCATGTGAGTATTCTATCCACCATTTTGTATTTTAACTACATAATTTTCCTTTTAATTTGTTACAGAATTTCTATATTTCGATTGAAAATGAGATTTTACAATCTCGAAACATGTCTCAGTAATTAATCAATCCTTAATAATAAACTGTGGAGAAGACTTCGAGTTTTTTTTTGTTGATCTTAATAATTTTGATATCAGTAGTGAAAATTTCAAAGTTGATCAATTATGTATCTTTTATTAGAATTAGGATCTACAACAATTTTAAGCCAAACCTTGAAAGAATATACCTAGATTCAACTGAATTTGTACAAAGAAAACTATATATTCACTAAGGAATGTTCGAGCATTTGGCAGGAAGGAACTCTTGCTAAAATTATATAAAAATTCAGATTGTCTACTTAACATATTAATGTTTTTCGTGCTTTTGCAACTGTTTGTTTTAGAAATATTATGAAGAACCATGTTTAAAAACGACTTTTAGAGTTTGTTTTCGTCATCTTGTGGCGAACTAGGTACCTAATATGTATATTTAATAATTTGACAATATTTTATAGACCTTTTAGAAAAAGAACATTATCTGGCAAATGATGTAAATAGTTTGATAGTAGATATTATATCGAGCTATCCAAAAAACATTCGAAGTAGGCTATTGCATGACTTTGCTAGAGTTTTATAGGAATACGTTTTCATGTCATAAGCAATGAGTGTGTTCGTTAAATGAGCCAACAGTCGACGGCATGAATAATAATTGCAAATAATAAATGAATCATGTTTCTTGTGTTGAAAGATTGTTTAATTGTATATGGAAAAAAATACTATATAATTGTGTATAATGATAGTAATTGTCATTTTTTCATAATCTTATCCGTTCATGTCCGTGTCCTATGTCATTGTCACTGCTGCATGATATTGTGACTTGTGTGATATCGTCCATAAGATCGTGAAGATGTCGGAAAATTAATTAGATTCAATTCCAAAGCTGAATATCTATTTATTTTTGAAACAATTTTGTAAATATTTTAAAGAACATCCGACTGAAATGTCAAATAATAGTTTACCCGCTTTAATTGAATCAACCGAAAATGATTCAAATACACCAATCCAAATAAAATTCACGTAGTTATCTAGACAATTCAATCATTCAATCAATTCAATCCATTTCCAAATATATTCTATCTTCTATTTTAATATCATATGTACCTATAGAAAAGAATCGTTAGATCACATAAAGTATAACTACCTGTGTAGAGCAAAAGTCTTCTAACTAACTACAATTTACAATTACACAACTACAAAAGTACCAGCACCAATAGAATTAATATTACTTTATATTTTTCAGTGCACCAATAAATAGAGTTACATTTTTGGTAGAAAATATTTTTTTCAGTAACGAGCCACTGGATTTTTTTCTCTTTCTTTAAAGAAATGTAATCTACCTATCTATCTACCTATATATATAAAAATGAATCGCCAAATGCGTTGCTAAGCGCATAATTCGACAACGGCTCGACCAATTCGGATAATTTTTGTTTTAATATTTTCGTTGTCTTAAGGAAAGTTCTTCGAGAGAAAAGTCGTAAAAACTGCGAAGAAAATAGTGAAAATACCACTTTTCCCATACTTAGTGTGGTGTCAGATATGTTATACACGCCATGAACCCTTATCCAAAGAACACCTGTATTATCTGGAACAATGAGCCTTTTTCTTGAGAAAACTGTAGCCTTTCGTTACGAGAGGGCAGCACTTCTGGTAGCGACAGGGGCAAATATTAAACCTACTCCATCTAACACTGTGGAAGTATAGGTGATAAAAGTAAATTATTCAAAATAATCAAGCATTTAAAAAAAATATCGTGTACCATAAAGAATTACTGAAGTGTACAAAAGCAGGAATTTATTTTTGTAAGTAATCGTCATTTAAAATTGAGATAATAAATTAATAAATATTATAAATTAAATAAGTCATTACTCTGAAATTCGTTTTATATATTATTTTTTTGGATTGCACATGGCCAATAACCAACATAATTATTTATTTCAACTTGCATATATCTCTACAATTATTACTGCTACGGCCGCAACGCGCCGGGTACTGCTAGTAAATACATAGTTTCTTAAAATATTTTTTTGAATCTCAATCTTTGGAGGACCTTATAACATCTATTAATTCATTTTCTCCTTTTTTAGCTCACTTCTGGTCATAATTATATGTGATTGAATGGTAACTTTAATTTCAAAGTTTTTTACTCTTATTCGATGCAGAATCGTTCATTATATAATAGATTTCAAATACAGGGCATAGATCTTTAATTACACACCACCGCAATATTTGGCACAAACTTTCATTTCTGCTGATTAATTTTTACACTTTATTTTAATCATATAGAAACCTAAATAAACTTTATCAGTTCTACCATACTGAAGTTATATATAGTTTCAATCATTTTACGATAATATTCAAGAAAAAAGGGATAAAGGTCCTGTCCAGAAGCTTGAGGAACACATTCAGCAGAATCGGCCAAATTAAGAAAGTCACTCACTTGTCGACGTGTGTCCCCATGAAATATGTTCAAGCTGTGCAAGCACACATATGTGTGGAGCTCGTTTTTGCATACCCACTACTAGCAGTCGACCGAACCGAATAGAAGAGAGGTCTTAGTTTATTTCTCAAGTGTGTCGGAGACTTGCACTAATCTCGTCGACATTGTTACAAAACAATGGATATTGCAGGTCATATTTCATATCTCTAGAACTTAATATTTGAATCACGTCATCGTGTCGGAAGTGTTGGCCGTACCTACTTGCTCGTTTCAGAACTTGTCCTTGCATTTGGACGTTCAGGCACAGGATGGTAAATACTATATAGATACGGACATAAGCAAAAAGAGGTTATAACAAAACTAGTTCAATGAAGAGTTAACAACTATATAATATATTTTCAGTCTCTTGATGAGCCCAGTTCAATATATTAATCCTTTGATTGTCGTCAAACTAAACTATAAGCAAATAGATGGAGGAGCCAGCAACATAGATTAGATGGTACGAGTAATTTTAAAGGTCATGAAAAATTTACTGGAAAACCCCTATGCAATGCTGAATAATGATAGCAATTCGGGCACGGTCTCTGGCCGGCATAAGCTACCCCAAGGCTATAAAGAGGATGAGAAAAAAAATGGTTGCCGCCTGACAAGGGAGACAGCTCCCTACCAGGCCTGAAGAAATAAAATATGAATCAAATAGTAAATTAGAATTGTACCAATAGATTTTGCACAATAAATGTTTTGAATTGAATTGAAAAAATGGTTGCCTCAAATCAACAGCTTTGCAATTTTCGGAAGTTGTATATAATAATAATCTTTTTTCATCAAAAATATTGCCAGTACGTTTATTCTCCTTTAAATTGTTTATTTAAAAGAATACCATTTCACTCACTCCAGAGTCACGGAATTTTAATATAATGTTTACATTTTCACAAAGCAGAACGAAATTAAAAAGCTTGGAAGATTGGAAAAAAATGCTGATCTGTTTGTGCGAGTCAGATAATCAAACGCATAGCGCTGTCTGTTATAACTTTTCTATATATTAATATTTCATAGAATAGTCTGATCTCTTCTCGATAATTTTATTTTACATATTCCTATATCTTTTTCTAGTGGCTTACTAGAAGTTAATTAATTCGCTTATATTTTGTTCAAAACGTAGATCAATGGTTTATAGCACTGCTATTTTCATTGGAATGAGGATTAAATTTTGGTCATAGTTCAAACAAGCCTTGCTTTAGGATCCTTCAAAAGTATTGACATGAGTCCACTTTTTCAAATAGAACATCTTATAATTGTAATGTATAATTTAATTGATGTACTTTTTCCTTTCATAAAAACTAAACTATTTTCGAGGATACAAGAATCGCTAGTATATGCTAATAACCAGTGGCCGACATCACTTGGCCCTTACCAAACCCCCTTAAGGCAGCGTAGTAAGATATGCCATAAAAACTCCTTGTTCTTATAGAATGTGATGTCTGTGCTTGGGACTGTTGAAGTTCTCTTAAATAATTGCAAGAATATCAAAAACTGGAATCAACGGTCAAATAATATTTAGCATCAATATAAAAAAAACAAACCAGTTAGTTCTTGTAGTTTCCGATAAGGTAACGTAACGTGGGTTACTTTGACCATGACACCCTTCTTTGGCCTTAAGTGAGAGAAAAAAGTATTATTTATCTTCAAGGATAGTTTCAACCAGGAGGCTGTACCAAGTATGTAACATGGTCATCAATCCTTTTCAGCAACTGTTTATAAATTTACACAGTACGGAAAAGTGATTTTCAAACTGTCAGCTTTCTGCTACAAGTTTGCAAGCACTAAGAAAATACAATTCAATATTTTGTCAGAGGTATCATTGTATTTTTCATTAGGCAACCTCAAAATAGGCCCTAGATCTTTCTGCCCATTTTTTATATTACTTCGTTTTGCTTTCACAAAGGCAGGCCGAAGATTTTTTTAACGAAATTTTCAAAACAAACTCAAAAACCCTTCCTCAAGCACAAAAAGATCTTATGATACAAGCAAATAGGTTTAAGGCCCCTTTGCAAAGCAACATTTGTCTAACGCTCCATTAAAATTAATACTAATATAGTAGTGGCCAAGTCAGTATATTATTCGTACTCCACAGCCTCTTGCAATATGGTATCGAATTGAGGGGTCCGGCAGCTTCAGCAAAAACAACTTTCACTATTCAAAAACGAGCAATTCGAACGCTCTTTGAACTCAATTTCAGGGCCACCACCTCCACCAATTTTTATATATAGAAAATATCCTTTATGATCCACAAAAATAGAAACTCTCCCGCCGATAGACGCCATTATCCAACGAGAAATCAACTGTTTATCTTTCCGAACTACAAATTCAACCGAAAGCGCAATGGGAATAAACATTTATAACCATAACCAACACTATAAAGCTATTATCGTTGAATAAATTCAAGAAGGAACAGATAAAACAACTGCATCTCCACTTTACGACCTTGTGAAATATTTTTTAATCAACTCCCACTGATTAACAAGCACGAGTCCTTGTTGCCCATTCTTAATACCTTGGAATTCGTTTCTTTTTCAATGGCTTCTTTGAATTTGTATACTGTTATAAGATGGAACTTTTTTTTATTTGTGAATATTATTATTATACATTTCTTGTAATTTTTTTACTGAATGTATTCACTCTCCCCACCTGGGGCTTACTATTTTATTTTAAAAATCGTTATGATTATTGGTCAGCACTTTCCATAAGCCATTGACAATAGGTATTAATTCAAGGTATTTTATCTAAAAATGTACTAATTTATAAAATCTATGTACCTAGTTATGAAATAAATTTCTATCTATTTGGTAGTTACCTCGATAGAATTGGTAAATGTGGATACATAGTTGGCGATTTGCAGTTAAGACAGTGGAGTTATCAACCATTGATTGGAGCTATGTTTTGAATAAAATATAAGCAAAGTAATTACTTTTTTTTGTAAACCGTAAGAAAAATTATCGAGGAGACAACAAAAAAATAAATATGTACCTAAAGTACCTAATAAGTAATATAATGGACAATCAAAATTGCTAATACTTAGCTACAGCGGCAACAATGAAAATGAGATATTTTCACTCTATAGATAGAAATATATCATTTGAATAAAAATATTCAGAAAGATCCCTTAGATCCCTCTCCATACTTCTATGGCATCTACCATGATAAAACACCGTGTATATTTTAGATTTTTGTTTATACGAGATTCTTATTTATCATCCTGTCGAAAGTATCACAAATACAGTACATAAAAATGATCATGACTTCATTTGGATAGACTGCTTATTTTGTTCGAGTTCCCAACAACTGATGAAAAAGATAATCCATTCCGGTACATAATAAATAGAAGCTGAACTGAAAATCCAAAAGGAGCTGCAGCAAAATCATTCTGCTGTTTGAGTATATCTTCCGCTCTCTCCCTATGAAAGTTATTAAAAAATCTCATATTCAAGTTTCGGAACGACATGTAGAGAACGGAAAAGTGTCCAACTTTACCGCATTCGGATTCTTTGAACATCTCCCTGTGTTGAGACGAAGATGGGTAAGATATGCAGAGTTGAAGGGTTCTTATCTTTTATTTGGAAACTTGGTCCGTATCTCCTTTCCGTTTATGTCCAAGTGTATCGGCTATGTCTGTGTTTTATAGCGTGAAAATTGCAGACTGGAATTCAGAATTTTCTATTATCGGCGAGTAATGATTCTACCTATGAACACTATTTTCTTCACTGGTCGGATAATCCATAAAGTTTTATATTCTATAATCCTCTACAATCGTAATACTTATATATTTTTATCCTATACTTTTACCTTTACTCGTATTTATGTATTTGCAACGATTTAGTTCAACCTTTAGCAAAATTATATTTGTGCAAATATATAATACCGACATATTTAATGAATGTAATAATTATTTATCCAAGTAAGTGAAAATCCAACTTGATAATTCTTTAAAATTTGCCTATCAGCTCAACGAAAAAGATCTCTACTATATGTACTTTCATTTTTGAATAGTAACTTTTTTTGAGAGTTACAGATTCAATACTAATTTTGTATAGAAATCGATATCTGTGGAAACATGATAATCGGTATACGCTTACAATGCAAACCGAGGTATCACAAAAAAACTAACATACCCTCGAATTATATACCTCCTTTTCCAAAAGGTTTTTGGAGAAGTTTTCGATAAATGTACATATTTGTTGAAAGTAAATTTATTGATAAAATTATTTATTCCTGTAAACGTCAGTCGAAATAAAAAAACGCAATCTGGCAGTGTCAGTTTTGAAAAATTAAGTAAATTTTAATACATGTATTAAAAGTAGATCACTTTTAGTACAATTTTCGTTTTCGCTTGGAAAGTTCAACTTTTGAGAAATAATTATCGTGGCCAAAGTACCTACTCGATATTCGCACCCTTGACGATAACGTGAAATTTTATGCCGTAGTACGTGAAGTATTTTTCCATCAGCATCCGGAATTACTTTACGCACTAGTGCGAAAAGTAATGACTTATCGCATGCGAGCAGCAATCAATTTTTTCTACTGTGGAAAATTTCAACGATGTAATCGCCTTAGCTCGTCATGACATATACCACAATCGTCCATCAGCGAATATGACAAATACCTAGGCTCATGTTGCAAAATCACGATTGTCAGATATTCGCCCCTTTGCGCACTTGTAGCATAAACTACTATTACTGACGGTTGACTGTAATATGCTAGTGATATGTCATCATTTTACGTACCGACATACAGGATTTTACCCTTTACAGTAGTAGAAGAGCAATTTCATTTCAAAACCTGTTTAGTGTCATGGATGGTATATCTAAGGAGGGGAATTCTAATACCATCAACATGACATTATAAATGGGATGGTAGATTTCGTACAAAATCTCGAGAGCGACTGTTTTCAAATGCCTTACATAAACTGAGATGAGAAATAATTCCATTGTGAAATCGCGACAAGTCGGAATTATTCAATTATCAGGTCTCCAGCACAACAATACCTACGAATCCCTTGAGAAGAATCCCCTTCAGCGTATACACAACATCTTGCTAGGAAGCTGTTATATCGACCAATCTCAAAATATCAATTTATTTAAGCAAGCAGCCGAATGAGAGCCATTACTTCGTCTTCTGCAGGCTGCCTCAATATTCTTCGAGATAAAGGAGAGAGAGCCAGTGTGACCAACATTGCAGTTTCTAGCAGCGAACGCAGACGTCGTTCCTGATGCTTCTTGTGCCGCCTCCAGCGCATTACTATTTTTTGTTTTCCTTTGCTTTTGTTTTCGTCTTACCGCTGTCTGGATAAGTGGAAGGATGAATTATTCCAATGTTTTCTCGTGGAAGGATTTAACTGCTATAGCTGAATGTGAAATATTCAGGTGTTATGATTGTGTGAACAGACTGTCTATGTCTGTATTTGATATACCTTTTCTGAATGTTGCAATACATAAAATATTTGATTATTTGACCATAATATAAACAATTTAGTTCCTGAATTATGAGATCAAATTTGATTGATTTGTAGAACGATATGTTTTTATCGTCGAGCTGCCTCCAATTGAGTCTCACTCGGAAGACTTATTTTCAAACGGTGTCATAAATCACCTGAATAACAAGTTGGCTGTTATCCAGGCTTTATTTTCCAGCGAGTCTCAACTCTTCAGTATAATTCCAAATTCTACAGCAGAAGATTTTGTGTATGAGAGAAAATTCTACTGCTTGTCACGTACAATGTTCCTGCCAGTTCACATAGCATCATTTGTAATGTGCCCTTCTTGATATTGATGTAATATAGATGATTACATTTGATTTCCAGAGAATGTAGATTCTTCTTCACAATGGATTATTAGTATCACACTAAGCCAAGGAAATTTAAAGTGCAGTACAAGTACGACCAGAAATCTAAGAAGGTTGTAAGTCAATATAAACCGACGATTCTCATTATCACCTATTGTTCGAAATATAGATAAGCAATAAAAGTGTTTGTCCCTTGAAGTATTTCCAGGTCCAGATTAAGATTAAGAGAATTTAGAGATTATGGTAGAACAGTAGTGTATTTGGATGAAAGTTGGTTTGATACACACGATATTCCAAACAAAAGTGGGGTAGACTAATCTAACTTGTGCCAAAAAAAGAGCATCACGATAATTCACGCAGAAACCGAAAATGGTTTTATACCGAATGCTTTGTCTTTATCGGCAAAAAATATAAACGTCAATTAGCATGATGATACTACAGCCGAATTATTTGAAGAATGGTTCCAAAATAAACTTGTAACAAATATTCCACCCAACAGTATTATCGTCATGGATAATGCTAGCTACCACAGTCGAAGACTTGATAAAGCACCACGTTCAAATGACACCAAAGCCACCATACACGAATATATGTTAAATAAAGATATGTACTATAAGGAAAACTACACAAAAAACAATTACTCGAAGTTTTACACGCAGTTGTTCGATACAAAAGAAATATTATTGTGGTTCAATGGCTGAAAGCTTGGGGCATACGGTGCTCAGACTCCCTCCTTATCACTGTATGTTTAACCCAATTGAACATATATGGCATCAGCTTAAATCAGTTGTTCCAAGAAATAATACTTCTCCAACCTTAAGTGCATCTGTGGTAGGTCTTATTAAAAAAACTGCAAACATTCCTGATATATCGATTTAGAAAATATTTCCAAAGAAAAGTTTATTATCAATTTGGATGACGACAGTGAAAGTGAAACTGATCTTCGTGAGTAATTTTGTTTATAATGCAAAAACGGCAACTTCACAAGTGTGTGTATATAAAATTTAATTCTAAACAACTTATCTTGATATATATCATAATATATTGAATACAGGGTGATTCACGGTCGATGGTACCTTAGACTCATAAGAAAAACGGACCATAAGATCGCTCTAAAAATTGTGTTATATAGATAATATCTAGTGATCTATCGACTGAAAATATTTTCAACCTTGCGACGTTGTCACTTATATCAAAAAGTATTAACGACTTTGATTTTTCAAATGAGACACAACATATATTATCAATTTATTAGATTCTTTATCATCTTCTGGTTATTTTTTCATAAGATACCCATACCTAGCTCTAACAGTTTTCAATGAATTAATTAATTTTCTTTTGTTTTGTTCAAAACAGAGCTCCAATAAATAGCCCATTACTCTAAATTTTAGAAATGTGAAACGATGAAATTCCAGTAAAGCTTTAGAAATACTTATTTCTTAGTTATTATTGAAGATTTTCTTTTTATATTATACAGGGTTGCTCGAAATTCTTAATCTTTCCATCAGATCTATTCTATTCCACAGAAATGCGTTTTTTTTAATAGAACAAACTATATTTTATTATTTCTTTAGATAGAGAATCAAAATACCTTTGAAATGATATATCCTTTTCCAATACCAAAATGGTCAGGTTTTCAAAATATAAGCAACTATCTATTAAAGTGAATTATTTCTATCATTTTTATATTAGGTATTTGCTGGTTACCATGGTGATGGAAAGTTTGACAAGTAATTATAGTGAGGAAGAATAAGTAAGTGTTTGTTGAGTTGTTCATTGTTCATATATAATGTGATCAAATTATTTCAAAAACATCCAGAAAGATTAATGCCAGATACCCTCAGAGTACAAAAAAGACAACAAGAATAAACCTATTCACAGAACAAATAAGTAATTTTCTGATTCCTAGAAGCTAATTAAAAATGTTGATTTACGAAACAGTTTCGTTACTCATCTTTGGGATGATAAGTAGACTGCAGAGACGATTTGTTTACCGTGCTCTGTAAATTAATTTTAAGAATACCTCAAATAATGTTTGTTAAATAATAATTATGTTTTATTCCCAAGGTAACCAGCCAATACCTACTATAAAAATGCTAGAAATAATTCACTTTGATAGATAGTTGCTTATATTTTGAAAACCTGACCATTTAGGTATAGGAACATGACATATCATTTCAAAGGTATTTTGATTCTTTCTCTGAATAAATAATAAAATGTAGGGGTTCCATTTGAAAAAACGCCATGTTGATTCTTTATATATCTGATGGAAAGATCAAGAATTTTTAGCGAGCCTGTATAACATAAAAAGAAAATCTTCAATATTAACTAAGGAATAAATCTTTCTCAAGCTGTTACTGGAATTTCATCGTTTCACAATTCTAAAATTTAGAGTAATAGGCTATTCACTAGAGCTCTGTTTTGAACAAAACAAAAGAAAATTTATTAATTCACTGGAAGCTGTTAGAGATAGGTATGGGTATCTTAAGAAAAAATAACCAGAAGATGATAGAGAATCTAATAAATTGATAAAATATAGGGTGTCTCATTTGAAAAATCAAAGTTGTTAATACTTTTTGATATAAGTGGCAACGTCGCAAGGCTGAAAATATTTTCAGTCGATATATCTCTAGCTATAATATATATAATACAACTTTCAGAACGATCCTACGGATAGTTTTCCTTAAACGTCTAAGGTACCATCGACCGTGAATCACCCTGTATAAATAAAAAATTCTCAATTATATCCAAGAGATTTTTCTTAATAATTATCTGAACCCATTGTACCTACCCATAAAACAAAATATAGTGGCTAGAGCATCTACAACTCTGCGTAGACCGCCTGCTGATAACTCAAGTGTTTGGTGATTTACAACTTTCTTAGATTTCTGGTCGTACTATTCTTAGTTTACCAACGAGGAAAACTCTATGATAGAGTCTTCCAACATTTATTCCGAGCATTAATTTTTGCCATGAAATAAAATTTGTTATTACCTGTTGAGCTTGAGCGTGCCAAAGAGCGTGGCGTCTAGCGACTCTATCTCTCGAGAACGGAGGCAGAGATAAAAATATTTTGTTGTTGCAGCTGAATAGTTGACACCTTTTACGTGAATCTCTTTATATTTTGTGCTCTTCGACTGGCCCTAATACCGCTCTTTCTTACTCAATGTAAAACACATTTCGCGAAAATTATATTCCGAATCAATTATTATACCCAAATCTTTGGTATCGCTGTAATTTAGAAACATCTGCACATCTTGATGAACTAGAAACGACTCTATTAAACATCGAATTTGCTAATTACCTACCTTGAGAATCCATGATTACTATTATAGTTTAGCATAATATAAAGAAAAAGTAAGTATATTTTCATGAAAATTATACTCATGCTAGGTATATTAAATTAGTCTTGTATAACAGTTAAAGGCATAGGAGCTCCCCGGTTAGTTATAGTGCTCAATTTAGAATTATAATTTCTAGACAATTCCAATTTTGGAAAGTATATTTAGTGTGTAATATACACCAAGGCTTGATGGCTGTTCGCTTCATGCTACTAGTTAACTTCATTATCATATCCCTATGACACTGTGAGTTCAGGAGCAAACCCACTTTCATCTAGCAGTTAAAATATTACGTTGCTGCTAATGCATCTTTTGACTTGACAGATAATACCCAAAATTCATGGCATGTACCATACGCTTGCCTTGCCAACGACATGTAGGTAATTGGTTTTCTGACATTAAATAAAATAGTTAAACACAGAATTGTTATAAGAAGAAATACGATCATCATTATGGTTCAGTTTAGCTTAAAATTTTCGTTATCCAGTTTTTTAATAGATGTTTACATGTCAGTGGCCAATTAAAACATATTTTCATCCATTGGCCTGTCTGTCGATCTGTCTATGCCAATACTATCTCGAAAAAGGTTGGACCAATTTTGTTGCTCTCATTTCTATTTTATAGGGTAGCGATACCACTCGCTAGGGTTACAGATTGGGCTTCATGCTTGCACTGGTTGTTAGGCAATAGCAGAAAACGTGTTTTGCTCATGACTCTGTCTAAACTTGTCCAAAACATGCTGCTTAGCACGCGTAATTATGAAAAAATTTATGGCAGAAAATTATTATTGATCATACGACCTGGTCAGGTGATTTTAATATTGTATGAAATTCGTTTGACAAAGATAGAAAAGTATTGTGAGTGGACACACCAAATTAGTATTTAGACATAACAGAGCAGTGAAATCATCTCTTTGCAATTTTTTTTTGGAAAAAGTAAAAGATAATTATAATGCATTAGCATATGAGATATAGCATTTTTAAATTTGCAGCATTAACCATCACAATTTTACCTTTGAGAGAAGTCAAATTCATTTCTTCTGTAGGTACCTAACTAATTTCTATCTATATTTATTTCCCTGAAACCCGAATAAATTACGGAAATATTAATAGTATTGGCAAATATAAATATCATATAACAATTCAAATTTATATTCAATCAAATACTCAGCAGTCACAGATTAGGTCAATAGCTCATCTGAAAGAAATCATTATTTTTCAGTTATGAAAGATAAGCTTATCAATTTAGTTTAGGTTTAAATTGAAATTGATTCGCTAATTATCAGTTAATTATTTACAATGTTTATGAGTCCATTTTTCTTTCCGCATCCAATCGTTAGTTTTCCTGTCCTGTTGGTTAGCAACATCACACAACTTTGATGTGTTTGAATTATTGTAGAATGCTCGTTAAGTCAAAGTTTCTTCAAACCTTGTATTTTGTCCTAGAAAGGTTCATGTTTACGAAGGTTCTTTAACCTACCGATGATTTATCGAGATGGTAGGTATATTGTTGGGCTGCTGAGCTTTAGTTGAACTAAATGCCAAATGATTTGTTTTACTGCAAATAATAAATATGTTACTTACGTCATTGAATTCTATCCATGAAAAGGCCTTTCATTAGTCGTGTTAATTTTATTTCTATGCAACAAATATTATTTCATTATTTGCTTTGATAAACCAACATTTGATTCATTTTTATAAGGCATTTTAAATGTCGAGATCTATTTATCACAATCATAAACTTTGAAAAGAGAAACTGAAAGAAGAAAGAAAAAAGAAAAAAACAATTCTATATGGAATACCAGCAAGTTTCATGAAAATTTAAGACGTCTTTCTTGATAATTTTGCAGCTTCAAGTTACTAGGATATTTGAGAGAGAAATTAAATTGTAGAATTCCATGAAAACAAAAAATAAACGACTGCAATGTTTAATTTTTTATAAGGAAACAATAATTTCTCGTTTCATACTTAAATTTCATCAAATTTAATTTCTTTTGGTTATAAAACGTTCCAATCCAGTAAAATATTTTTATAATACTTATGTCTCTGATCCGAGATTAATTTGTTGTTATCTTCATAAATATTTCATAGCTAGTACTCCTTGGGCTTAGACGTAGATTAAAATAATTTCAACAAAATAAGCATAATGTAGGTGAAAGAGCTTACATCAGCTAATCACACATCATATAGAAAAAATCGATTAATTTCCTATCGTCGTAGGTAGGTAACGGACAGATTCAGATGGAAAATATAAGAACCTGTTTCTGTTAAAAATTTCCAATGGAAATGGAAATCGTTTTCCTAAATCGAGATCTAAGTAAAAACGCATAAACGTTGTTAAGTATCATTTGCTTGCACTACACCTATACTCGATTAAAGTTACAATATTTAATCATTTTCGCAATATTAATTTTATTCGTTACGAAATTATGAACTACACAAAGAAAATGGGGTACGGGGTACGGAAAAATGTAACTAAATATAGCAACCAGTCATTAACTACAAACTATTTCCAAAAAATAAAAGAATTTGGCATGTCTTATTATTTTGAAATAGAAAACAGTAGGAAGAATACCAATTAACCATGATGTCCACTTGAGTGAAGAAAGACGTAGTCTATTGTTGATATACATAGCAGCTGTTTCTATCTAATCGAATGATTCGCTATTGATTAATTTTTTGATGCATTCTATCATGTCATGTTGTGTAGTTGTTAGATCTTAAAAACAAAATACTTCAAATTTCCCCGTCAACAGAAGTTCATATAAGTAGGTACAGTCCAGTAACCTAGCCTACCATACAAATATTCTTTCCATCCCATCCATTTATTGGTATATCTCAAACTTGAATGGTCTCGAACTTTCCTGGAAATGTCATCTCGCTAAAATATAAAATGTAATTCGTCATGTTTGATTTATTATAGGTTCAGTGTAAGCAAATACTAGATATCACTTTTATGTGTTTTTACTTATATATTTCTACATGCGCTTTTGTGCTATTTTGTATACAATTTAATATGTTTTCATATTAATTCGTTGGTTTTTTCTATTTGAAATTATGTACAAAACTGAGTTATTGGAAGGTACCTTCTACCTACTACGTCAATTGGAACTAAATTGAACTATTCTATATCATATGGGACTGGCTAATCTACATTGTTCCGCATGATGTTAATTTCGTTTAACCATAACCAAGCTCTTCATAAACACCTCCTCCTCCTAGTTTACTTACTTGAGACCTAATACAATTTAGTTTAGAGAAAATTGTTTCTTTAATCTCTTTTTATCTAGGATTACGTGATCTAACGGTAAATCTGGATACTCAGAAGGTGTTTCCAGCGATTTCTTTTGGCCAAAGTTGTACGTACGAATCTTTCCTGAGATATAACTCCCATCATGCCATAAAGATGAAATATCAAATAGAACTATTCTGTGAAATTTAACTTGGTAATGAAAATTTCAATTGACCATTTACACATCTATCCGCTCGCCACTAGTAATTATATGTGATATACGATATACTTAAGCACTCGATCAGAAAATATTCTTGTAGTTCTGGCCTGTGCGTATACAAATATTTTTTCCGTAGACTTTACAGTATTGGATAATGTCAAAATAGGTACCTTAATTAATTAAAATTAAAGAACTTCAAAACAGTTGATAAACAGTAAGAACATATATAATTAGTAGAAAACAAATTACGAAAAATTAGACATACAAACAAAAAAGTTGGTAAAGATATCATAAAAAAGTATTGGATGCGAGGTCAGATACGTTGCAATTAAAAAAATCATTAATTGAATAAAAGGAATCTTTAATTAAAATAACTTTGAGGCGATTTTTGAATTTATGATTATTAGATATTTTTTTCAAGTCAATTGGTAGATTATTATATAATTTGATAGGTAGCACAATAGGACTGTTAGCAACCCTAGGCAGTCTGTGCTTGGATAAGGTCAAATCCAGGTTTACTCTAAGACAATATTGATTGTCTCTAGAGATAGTATAATCAGATAGGTTATTTTTGACGTGCATTACTGACGCAAGAATGAACAGGGAGGGGAATGTTAGTAGGTTTAATTAATTTAATGTCTTACAAGAAAACATAAACGGCTTAAATTATATAATTATTTTAATTCTCTTTTGAGCTCTGAAGACGTCAACAGCCCTGGCACATAATGCCATAAGAAAGGCAAGACTGACAATATCCAAAAAAAAACTTGACACGACCAGGTCAGATGCTCATCTATAAAAATACCAAGATATTTAGTGACCCTCGTTTGTTCAATGGTTTTTTTGTTGAGTTTAACATTAATACTTTTTCACAAAAAACTGGACCGACGTTATTAGTTGATGCACTGGAAATTACGAAATAATATTAATTCTATTGGTGCTGTTACTTTTGAGCTTGTGGAGTTGCAGTTAGATTGATAACTTTTGGCACCAACTTCACAACTACCAGCACCAATATAATTAATATTATTTCGTAATTTTCAGTGCACCAACTGATAACGTCGGTCCAGTTTTTTTGTAAAAAAGTATTTATTTCAGACTTTTGCGTTTAACATTGGTCACAAAAATCGTTGAACATTCACCACTAATATCTGATTACCCACGTATATACTTTGCTTGTGTTTACTATTATGTAGAGATCTCAGAACATCGCTGCGGAAATACGCTCAAATATTTTAGATATAACCATTCTACCACTGCTTATCTCGAAAACTGTAACTCTAAGGAGAAAATGTCCTCTATAAATGTTGATACACATATTATTGTCTTTCATGTGGCATCAAAAAATTTTAGTACGATTTTAAAATGATTGAATCTTTAATTCTGGCATCTCGAATTTTCGATTTTCGAGAAAATTTGCCCTCTCCAACCCCTTCGGGAGCGGTTTTCAGAGGGAAGGAGATTTTGGTTTGAGTTTTTACGAATATGGGACCAATTTCCAAGACTCGTCTTTCAAATAAATCAAAAATCATCAAAATCGGAGCACGTTTACTACATATAACGCGCGAACAAACCAAAAAAAAGCAGACAGTCGAATTGTATACCATCCGTTCGGGGTTCGTCGGTCAAAAATGACTTTTATTCAAATCAGTGAGGCTCAAAAGAATCATTTTGGTTTTAACTTCATTTAACACAAGTCCCTTAACTTTGCAGAAGTTTATCATTTGATTAATCACATTACATGACATTAAAGATAGCATATCCCGACTGCTATTTGATGTCGTAACAACAGCATCGTCAGCGAATGCTGCTTCATAATGATGAGGAAATTCCAGCATGAGACATTAAAAAAAGATATAAATAAAAGGGGTCCCAGTATACTTCCCTGAAGGACACCACTCGTAACTTTTTTTTTGAAAACCGAAACCTTGTGACGAGAAAATTAATGAAGACCATATCAGGCAACGATTAAATTGGACATTTTTCAAAAAAATCATAGGTTTCCAAGTTACGGCAGTGATAAAGTATGAAATATGTTTTGTATTCGATATGTGGAGGAGGTTTTTTAGAAAATTTGTTTTATGAAACGGCCAAATTAAAGAAAAGATTATATACAGTTGATCATGTAATGCTTCTTAACGTAATTTAGCGGTTTGGAATTCGTGGTACAATGTTGGATGTCTTTCGAACTTATCTACTGATAGTGAACAATGTGTTAAAATAAATGATTCAATGAGCAAAACCATGACTATTAAAATGAGAGTCCCGCAAGGAACTGTTCTTGGACCAATACTTCTCCAAGCTTATATAAATTTATTGCTCTTCTTAAAAGTAAAAGCAAAAATTATTAGAGAAAATACTTGGTCTGAAACTAAAAAGTCGGTACGACTAAATTAGATAAGATTTGTTGGTGTGGCTGCGCGTCCCAGCCCACCGCGACCAGTTTTGTTTTATTGTTGTTCTCCATTGTTATAGTTCAGTATCTAGATTTATCTGTTTTTGTAGACTCAGCAGTCTAAATACCGAGTCCTTCACGTAGCTCTCTGCCTTCCGTTGCTCTTCCACGAATAATTGAAACCACACATTTGCCATTTCTTGATATACTCAGAGTATGTAAGCTGCGGTTTCCTCCTACCTACCTACTTACAAAGGTCGTTCTCGTCCAGGCCCATCTTGTTCATATGCCTACTGAGCCTACAGTGTCCAGTCCCATCCCTGCCTTATATCCTTGTCGCTTTCCGACTTTCATTTAGTATTTCGCAGGACATTTTGTCTGAAGGGCTTTGTAGGAATAATTTAGCTTGTCTCTGTCCTGCGGTTTGCTGCCGCAGTAATAATGCCTGGTTTCTTATCCATTGATGGATATGTCCAATAATGAGGCATTTAGCAATTTCGCAGAAGGGCTCTGGTCTGATCATGGTCTGTTCCGCTCCCTGATTGGCTAGTTGGTCAGCATTTGTAGTGCCATCAATTCTCTGGTGCCTTGATACCCAGGCTAGGGTCAGTCTATTGTGACCACCTAAGCTGATCAGGGCCTTGCGGCATTCCCTTATCAAACTTGATGTTGTTTGATTTGATGACCTTCAGCGCTCTTAGTGCTGCTTGGCTGTCTGAGTAAATGACGGTTCTTTGGCAATTCACCTTCCGTCTTAACAGTTCTTCCGTACAACATTGTATCGCCGTGACCTCTGCCTGAAAGACCTTATCGTAGAGGCTCAGAGAGATCATATACCTCCCTTTACCCCTTATATGCCGGTTCCTGTTCCTGAGTTGGTTTAAGAGCCATCAGTGTACCAGCTGAGACTTGCCTTCAAGGGCGGTCCAGCTATCCAGTCTTTCCTATCTGGTACAAGTACTGCATATTTCTTTTCTGAAGTTATATTGTGGGGCCATTTTATCCGGTACGACTAAGTATGAACATAGTCAATCAATGGTTAAATAAAAATAACCTCTCAACCTCAAATGCCAGGCAGACCCACTATTCGCATTTTCTATAACATAAAAATCGACCAATTTTTTTTCTAGCATTGAACTTCCAGGTGTGAAGCATGAAATTAATGAAACAAACGAGATCAAATACTTGGGCATAATTATTGACAAAAATCTGAAATGGAACAACCACACTGATTATTTAACAAAAAAAAATGAGAAAGGAAATACATAAATTTTACCTGCTACGACAATTGTTATGGAGAAAGCTACTCATAGCAATGTATAAGAGTTCTTCACAAAAACTAAACATAATAAAACATTACATTCTGAGAATAATAATGAGAAAACTTTCATACTTACTTTTTATACATAAAAGATATTTGTAACATACGAACACCATACTTTAATAGTTTATGGGTAGGTATGCATTAAATAATAAACAAGTATTATCAATGTATTTTCTGTTCTTTTACTGACTACTATTTAACTCACAAGGGTTAAGTTACTTATGTGCTATTTTGTAGACAAGTAATTTATTTATCTAATACAATTAATTTGTAATAATAATAATAATAATAATATGTAGCAACATTTAAATTGGACATTGAAAAAATTTACGGTTTCCGAGTTTCAGCAGTCTCTGAAATACGTGTAATAATGAAAAATCTGAATGTGTAGGTACGTATAAGCTAAGGAGTAAGGACTATCTTTTTTGGTATGAGTGAATGATTTTGAAGACTAATAATACCCTCAAAATTATAAAAAAGAATTATGTCCAAAAACTATGACCGATTTTATTAGATATTGCACTGAAAAATACAAAATAATATTAATTCTATTGGTGCTGATGAACTGCCAAAAACCCTCTATCTCATAACAACACAATTTCAAAATAACCAATTCCAATGCACCAACTAATGAATTTGGTTCTACTTCTTAAGAAAGAGAATAATTTGATAAACTCTTTAGGTACATAACTGTTTGTCAGAGAGAGAGAGATAGAATTTCAACAGAATCTATTTCTTGTATTGCTGTAGGTATACGTCAAACGTGAATTTTATGACATTATTTTCAATTACATATACATACATACATAACCGTTTGTATAATTGAAATTGCTTCTTTTCCGGAACCTCTGTCCCTTGACCCAAATCAGAACGATCCCTGGTTGTTAAAAGGCATAAATTGTTGCTAGATTAGGATAAAGAAGGGACGGAAAGGGTGCGGTCAGGATATATATGGCATCAGATTATTATGCTTTATATAAGAACTGCTACAAGTTAGCGTGACTTTATGTGTATACGAAAATTCTATTACTTAACAAAAATGTTTTTTGCTGGCCACCTTTTATCGTATCACATTACCCATTTCTTATACAAGGGATGTAGTCCGTTTAATGTATGCATTTACTCAGTTGACATCCTTGATTTTCATAAATAACTGGTATAAATAGATAATGGCTCTCATAGGGCTAACGTTTTTACAAGTTTCCCAATCTAAAGTAGTTAATCACTTTGTAAATGGGCGGAGAAGTAGTTCTCATATACCTATTTGAAATCAATAGATGAGTAGTGTGTTTGAGTACCAAGTAAGTTATCGATGAAAGTTCGGAGAATATGTCTACCAAAAATAGATTTTCTATGCAGACTATTCCTTGATGATATAATAATGAAGGATGTGATCTCATATATAAAATAAAACGATAATGCTTATTAGACGAAGATGTTTCACAACAGAATATTTTACCTTTACAAATAATATGGTAATAGGTAACCTACCTAGGTATCGATAAAATTACCAGCAAATAAATAGAACCATCCGAGATTTGCATTATCATTTCGAAAGTAGAACGCAAAAAACACTAGACCAACTAGATTTACTGCATTTTCATTTTTCTTAATTTAAATTGTTATTTTTAGCTAGAATTATAAACGTATGAAATGTAATCAAAAACAAGATCAACTTATTTTCCAGGATTGATATCATTTTTGTCTTGACACATATGAAAGAAATCTTTAATAGAAATTATATATATGGTCAAGTTTCACATTTTAAAATTAATTCGTAGAATAAAGGTTGTTTTGTAAGGCCGCAGCACACCAAAGTTGAGTTTTTTAAGAATAACTTATATATTATCTTGAACACTGATTGCGCTCATTATCTGCCTTCCAGCAATAGGTATAAAGTTTAACTAGGTTCTTTTCAATGAGAAAATATTAATAAATTAGTCACTACATATTAATCAAAATCTACAACTTAATAATTCTTTCAAGGCCAAAATAGTTTCGTAATAGTCTGGCTTTATTGCAACTTACCACGTTTTTGACAGCTTCCATTATTTCGATTATTTTTAATTGAACACCATGTATTACTTACTTATCAGGATCAAAAACCATTTACACATTACTATTAATTTTATTGAGTATTTCCTTTACCTAAATATCACAGTTACTGAGTTATTTTGATATTGAGTAATAAAACCGACAGTTTTAGAAATGCCTACAGCAGGTAAGTTCTGCTCTGTTTCAATTGAGAGCTTAAAAACACACACCTAATATAAATTACTCTGTAAATAATACCATAGATTGTTTAAAAAAGCTATAGTAATCACAAAATAAAAGCAATAAACTAAATAGATAAATCGTATTACCAACATTTATAGGTATTGGTGATATTTATTCCAGGTTTGAAATGTTGGGCAAAGGACATACTTCTTTATTTAGCGAGAACCATGAAATCGCATCATAATTGCACCAGTATTTCGTATCATAGCCTTTGTCATTTTATATGTAAGTAAATGCAGATCACAGTCAATAGGGCTATGGCTATAGAGTCAATCCCGTATTATATTATCCTATTCTATTATGCCTTTCCAGTATACCGAATGTTGTTGCTTGGTTAAAATATTTTACATCGACACAGTCTGTAATCGTAATAATATGAACCAGTAATACCAATGAACTAATTAAATTCACTAATTGATAGCAGAGCTAAATTCTCTCAAACTGTTGTTTTCCATGTTTATTATGCTACCTCGATTTGAAACTATTCTATTATGTTTGTATATAGTTATGGAACTTTGACCATTAATAAGTTACGATAATCAATTCATCTGTTGTTTTTATTTCATTTGAGCTTGGAAAAATTATGCTTTCAAAAAAACACGATTTTGATTGCAAGTGCTATGTTTAATTCTTAGGAGCAGATCTCGTTATTTCACGAGATGAATGTGAAATTATGGGTTCATTTTATTTTGTCCTTCATCCGTTGTTGGAGAATATACCTAACCAAAAGAGCTTTTGAAAATCAGTGATCTGGTTTGCAGTTCAATTTCAAGTATGTTAAAATTATTGCTATTGAAAACATTGATGAACCGGATAGTTTTATTATAAGTTAATTAGCCTGATAGGACTACTGTTGATAATCTGGAAAATAGGTCACAAAACTATCAATTGTGGCTGATGAATGACTTGAATTGTTATACAGGGTGTTACATTGGGAAACGGAAAAACTTGAACGGTGGATAGAGAACACCAAGTTGGTTCTAAATATACAACATTTGTTTTATAACCAGGCTATAGGGTGTTTATCAAGCCACCCATTATATTTCCGTGATGTTTTTAAATCTCTGAATAAGTATAGGGTTTTATCCTTCTTTGTTGAACGTTGAATGATTTTGATGACTAATGTTACGCTCAATAGCGTGAAATAAATATTAAAAAAAAATTATCGACTCTATATTAGTCGGTGCACTAAAAATACAAAATAATATTAATTGTATTGATGCTGACACTTGTGAAGTGAAGTGCCAAGAGTCTTCGATTTAACTACAATTACACAACTTCAAAAATTATTAGTTGGTACCAACCGTTTAATATTGATTTGAATTTTTCAGTGCACCAACAAATAAAGTATCTCCAATATTTTCTAAAGAATATTTATTATTTTCCCTCATGCCCTTTCCCTACTAAATTCTCGAATTTTGATTGAAGATTTTGTGAATTAAGATGTCTAAAATCTAAAGATATGCCGTTTTTGACATTGAACTATTACTATTTCTCATTATTAGAATACCATCTTTCTCATGCCTGTGGAAAATACTTATGTCTATTTATATTTCTTTATTATTTATTAATTTATTCGAGACAAGTTTCCAAACGATCGAAGATAGTATTGAAGGTGGTTTCCTGGACGAAGCTTACCTAATAACATTATATTTGGGCCTATTTTAGGTTGTAAAATGAAAAGGTACCTACACAGTTCGTTTCAGGTTTTTATGCTCTTTTCAAATAGGTACGTAAGTGAATTTTTAAATCCCAAAATCAATTGACTAATATATCATTACTGAAATAATTTTATTTAATTTGACTCTTAGACACCTTCCATGTATTCGTAAGGCAACCGCCTTTAATACTCTTGCATTCAGACTGAAAAAAACATAAATATAGGTACGTAGGTATGTGAATACAGAGCTTTCGAAAACTTGGCTCAGATAAATTAGTAAATAATGAAAAGAATCAAATACACATTAGCGTGTTCAACAGGCATACAAATACCGACAATTAAATGGAATTTATGAATTTTGGATCTCTAGACTTCTTAATTCAAATTCAAGACTTTAGAAGAGAAAGAGCTTGAAAGAAAATAAAAAGTATACAGTTCGCTTCAGCTTATTATGCCATATTCAAGCGGGTTTGGAAATATGAAAATACAGGGTGCCTTTTCAAGGACCAACATATAAGATTAAATTTGGTTAATCCACATCTGGGTTTTTCACCTGACTGATAGTCAAGTTGATTGAGTAAAAGTAGAAGAACTTAGTGGCTCGTAAATTATGACCACACAAAAAAAGCAATATTGATAGCATAAAACACATCATATACCGGTTATAAAATTTGTGAGACCCAACAAATATAGTTTATTCAGACCCACCTCCTCTAACGACCCTGTATAAAATTCATGACAAAATAATGTCCCTACCATAACTCAGATGGCTTGGTAATATTATCAAAGCAATCTTTACCGAGCTCATCATTCATTCTGGGGAGAAGTCAATAAATGCACTCTGCAGACATCGGGCTCAACTTGACAAGGTTGATAAAATATAAAATCAAACCTCTGTTGGGACATTCTGTTCTGGAACGAAAGGGAATATTCCACCTGCTCTCTGAACGCCCGTCACACATATACTATATACATATATTCAGCTGAGCAGACTTGGAAAAGAAATTCAATATGTCAAATCTCTCATGATTTATTTACTGAAATTGCCGAAGGAGAAACTCGAAGAAGTACCTACCTATGTAGATAAGTTTTAATCGGAATTGCACCGCAGTCTCGGCATGGAATTTCCAAAGAGAAAATGTATCTGCGTGGTTGGCTCACTCTACGCTATCACATTATACACGTTGAATACGTTGTGGTTTTCTTTGTTCCGTGGAGTGAGAATTCATGCGACCGCATTCTACCTAATATAATATATGGTTGATATAACAATTATTAAGCAATGAGATCTGTGTAACTTTGGCTTCATTTGTAACGAGCATTGGAATATTTTCGGAAAGCATCCCATTAGATAAATAAAGTACAGCAAATACTCTATTATCTGGACTGCAGTTTTGGGCCATGCATTTCGTTATTGCTTTAAGAACTGTAGAGTAGCATCGATCCGGATATCCGATAATCCGCATAATGCACGTCAACTATTAGTAATCGAATCTCTACTTAACTTACTTAACTACGCACTTACTTATTTTATCTAACTGTTCAGAAGACTGAAAATGCAATTTAGGCCATTCCATAAAAGTTGTAAGCTTTGGTCTGAGAAGGCAACTGATGTATTTGATATCGAGCGATCCAAAAAAATAAAATTACAAGTATGCCTTGAAGACTGAATTCATGTAGGTACGTACTTGAGATTACATAATTTCAATCCTTACATTTTGAATCCGAAATCTTCCACTGATCAACATTGAGAGATTTGCACAAATCCGCAACGTAACATGATAACAAAATAACTCATGTGAATCCAAATTTTTTACTACTTTACATTTAATAGGTATGTCAAAACGTTTGTTAATCATTGAAATGGATAATTAATCTGTCGGTGTTCATCTATTCTCAATTATTGTTCGATTGAATTATTCTGTGTAGTCTTGTTCTCAAAGTTCACTAAAAGAAATAAATTGATGCAAATCCGGTAGTTTAAAGTATAAATACTCTGATTTTCTTACGGATGCATTAGTGTAATCGTCTTAGTTTCTGGTCTAACAGTTCCAATCAAAGCAGTTTATTTCTTATCAAGTCTTCGAGAAGAACGTTATTTGAAAGGCTCAGAAAATATAGTAACGTTTTACCCTGTGCTAAACGTTGTGGGGTGATTTTACTTACGTAGTACTCAATATTCGCAGATTGCTTCCAATGGTTTATTTTCAAACACTCTGTACACGACCTTCTATTTTAGTACAACTGTCACCACACAATACTATGACAAATTGTACCTCACGTATAGTTTCTGGAAGGATCGAGAATAAATCTACCAACTCTAGAACTAATTAATGAACTATACATGAAACAACTGTAGCAAATAAGGAGATAACAAATACATACTAAAAGAAATAGTAACCGTAAGTACATAACTACTTATCTACGTTACACTGCCCCCTTCTTAGATTTGATCGTCCCGATACATTCTACAATCTCATCTGGGGTAGCCCCTTGGATCCTCTTGTCCCGGTTCTCATTCTCACTTCCTGAGGAAGACATATAAATCGGTGTTCCTTTTGATCCTCTTCGGCGATCATCAAAATGTTTCACCGGATTATGATTACCTCTATCAAGCAATCAATTTACTACAGTATATTTCACTATCTTCAATATTATGTGAGAAACTGCGATTGCACCTACTGTCTCGGTCACTGCATCTCCTCATGCGGTTTCTTCTATTGCGACCGAAGCACTTTCGTCGTAGATTGCTGCGCCTCCTGTCTCTATCATTACGTAGCATGCTGCGCCAGTTGCTCCTTCTGCCTACTGTGCCTTTGGATGAACTGCGGCGGCAGACGTGGTGGAAAATGCTTTTTCTGCTACCGTTATTGCCTGCACATTGCCTGGTACTTCTTCGACATCTGGATATACTGCGCCTTCTTACAAGACTTTTTCTTCTACTACTTGATCTCTTTCTAGAGATGCACTTCTTCGAACTAGGTATAGCATCTTCCCTCTTAACACCAGGCTCGATATCTGAGCTGTCTTAGAACAATAATGATATTTCTGTTGGGCGCAATTCTCTTTCATTCGGATTTCGTAGTTTTCCTGTACATGGCCAGTTTGAAATTGTAAACAGTTCTTCTTTATGAGCCCTTCTTGTCCACAATTGTAACACACCCTCGGAGTACTGAAATTTTCTGACTCATTGCTAGTTCGAGAGATTGAACAATTTTTCTTCATGTATCCTCCTTGTCCAAAGTTCCAAACCCTCTGAGTACCATGTCCAGTTGATTGACCAGTGTTCGTAACATTTCAATAATTTGAATAATGATGTTACTTTTTCTGTACTTATACTCTTGGATTAGGCTAACTCGTCGAATCTGTCCCTGATGGAGATGAGATCGGGATGCCTGTTTACCAGCTTCATACTCAAGTGCCCGTGCAAGGGCAATCTTCAATTCTTGTAAGGCCACTCAACCGTAAAGCCTGCTGAATCTCAAAATCTCTTAGACCATTAATGAATGTTTGTACTGTTAGCCTATCAAGAAAGTCTCTTGGCGCTGTAGGGTATGCGAGTCGAACGAGCCCAGTTTCATAATGCTGCAATGTTTCGTCACATCTTTGTTGCCTATACCTTAACTGTGCTTGGTAAACTTGTTATAGATGTTGGTCACCGTATCGCCTTTCGAAACTTTCGACTAAAATCTCTTACGAATGTTCGCCGCCAGTTAGGGTATTTAAGATTTCCAATGCATCACCACGTAGAGCCAAGATCAATGCAGTGGCCTTCTCTTCATCTGACCAACCACTAGCCAAAGCAGCAGCATCAAATGGCTTTTTATATGTAGACCAAGACTGTTTAAGGTGAGTTTATACAGTAAATAAAATAAAATAAGAAACAAATTAGAACTGAATAAAGAATAACCTAAAAAAAGATTGGTTTATACAGGTGACGAAAATAAAATAAGAATGAACCAATCAAATCACAGCTTTTTTGACAAAAACTTTTGTGTTGTATGCAGGTTAAGTGTTCTCTGGTGGTTGATCATGCGCATTATCAGTTTCCAAACAAAATAAAATAAAATAAGAAATAAAGATGAAAGTTGGCCATCTTTAGTTCTTATTCTTATTTCTTAATTTAGCTTATTTCGTGTATAAACGCTTCCGTGGAAATGAGCATGTTTAACTTTCTTATTTTATCTTAATTTGTTTCTTATTTTATTTTATTTACTGTATAAACTCACCTTTACTATCGAATTTTGGGGCTTCAATTTTGACTGGATTAACTACACCATTTTGAATTTCATTCGACGATCGTCTCAGAGGTACTTCAGATTTCATTTGCAACTTCGTTTGCTCTATTATTTGATGTTTTTGATCAAAATTTTCCTGAATTCTTCCTAATTTCTGGTCAAATTCTTCTTTTTGCAACATCTTGTCTTCTATTAGTTGAAAATTTTTAATGAAGTTTTCTTGGACTTTCTCTAATTTTTGGTCAACTTTCTCTAATTTCTGGTATACTTCCTGTTTATATTCTTGTCGCAATCTTGCTTGTTCTTCTAAGATTTGTCTTATTCTTGTTTCTTGTTCTTCTTTTTCTAATTCTTTCTTGTTCTTTATCTTGTTGTCTAATTCTTTCTTGTTCTTGTCTGCTTCTTTCTTGATTTTCTAGAATTTGACTTATTTTTGTTTGGTCTTCCTTTCTAATTCTTTCTTGATTTTCTAGAAATTGATTAATTTTTGTTTGGCCTTCCTGTCTAATTCTTTCTTGTTCTTCTTTTTCTTGTTTTCTAATTCTCAATTGTTCTTCTTTTTTCCTGTTGTCTGCTTCTTTCTGCAAAATTCGCCATTTCGTCGTAATCTTTGGATCTGGTATTCACCATATATTCGCAGCAAAATGTAAAGATCCCACTTCAGACACCAATTGTAACGTTTAATCCTGTGTGTTGTGGGTTGAGTTCACTTGCGTAGTACTCAAAATTCGCAGATTGCTTCCAATGGTTTATTTTCAAACACTCTGTACACGACCTTCTGTTGTAGTACAGCGGTCACCACTTGTCACCTTGACAATCTAATCTGTCACTGTCTTTATCGACAACTACTATTAACATCTGATTCCACAGACTGACTTTTATCAACTGACTTTATACGACTCCCTGTGACCCGTGATCGACACGGCTTTATATATCATATACTTAAACCTCTATACGGCTAGCATTGTGGATATCTGTCGATATGCGCATGTGTCATGAACTTTCTTGGCTGAGAGGAGGGACATGTCATTATGTTACTAAGCTTACCATTGGCACAATTTATTTGGTAAGCTATGCCATTGGTAAGCTGTGATGTTACCATGGATACTATATGATGTGACTCCAAGCTATTTCCTCTTTTGCGCATGCATACTAAGCTCACAATCCTCATACTGAGCTTCACATAAAAATTCATGGATCAAATTATAGGTATATAGAATTATTTGTTATATATCTGAATCTTTACATGACATTCTTCGAGAATGTTCTATGTTTATCTAGACGCACATAATTAATGTTCTAGAGGCTTGTCAAACTGACAATACTATGACAAATTGTACCTCACATTTAGTTTCTGGAAGTATCAAGAATAAATCTACCATCTCTAGAACTAATTAATGAACTATACATGAAACAACTATAGCAAATAAGGAGATATAACAAATACATACTAAAAGAAATAATAACCGAAAGTACATGACTACTTATCCACCTTATATTTTATATTAAAATTATATTTCTAAATAATATTGATTCTATTGGTTTTGAAGTTGGTGCCAAAAGTCTTCTATCTAACTAAAATAGCACTAATTCAAAAGTATCAGCACCAATAAAATGAATATTATTTTGTATTTTTCAGTCACCAACTAATAAAGTTCGTCCAATTTTTGGTAAACTCTATTTCACACCTTTGAGTGTAACATTAGGCATGAAAATCGTTGAACGTGCACTTGTACCAAAGAAAATAGTACTTATCCCATTACACATGTATATTCTTTGCTTGTACCTGTTATTATTTAGAGAAAACATCGCGGCGGAAATACACATATTTCAGTCTTTACCACTGCTGTAAGTCTAAAACCGTAAATATTAAGAAAAAAACTCAATTTCACGTTTCCGGATATGGTCTCATCTTTAGTTCTGTCGTCTCAGATTTTCAATCTTGAAAAATTGCCACATCCACCCCATCGGGGGCGGTTTCGGAGGGAAAGAGATTTTCGGTGAAGTGGATAAGGTGTGTCCGCGGTAATGATATCTGAGGCTACATACTGACTGGAGACTTGGAAATTCGTACGCATACCTAGATCGGAGACGTGTCGCTGCTGCTATATATATATATATATATATATATATATATATATATATATATATATATATATATATATATATATATATATATATATATATATATATATATATATATATATATATATATATATATATATATATATATATATACATATATATATATATATACTACTTACTTATCCATGTGTATTTTAACCAGTAAATTCTAATCTTTATCTAACCTGTTGATTGGTTCTATCAATTAACTAAAATGTTAAACGTTAGTACCTAATTTAGTTTGACTATTTCCTTGTACGTGTTTAATGAATTTGTGGTTCTATGTCTATGTTAAATTTTTTCATTCAAAGATAAGTATAAAGTGAAGTAGTAAAAACCATTAGTATCCTTTGGTAGCTTCTTTAAAATTAAAACAATTTTTGATTTTTTTCTTATGATTTCTACTTGTTACGTGTGCACATTGGGGCGTTTTGCATCGTAAACATCGTGCCCCGAATTTGATATATTTAATAATAAAGATTTAAAAGGAGCGACTTTATTAAATTGTTTGCTGGAATTAATTTAAAAGTAGGTAGTAGGTGTCCTCATTTTTCAACGTATTATTTTCATTGTTCCACGTATTATTTGGGACCTGCTAACCTAATAGTTCGACATCGGAAGAAATATTAATTATACAATGTGAATATTGTCAATACGGCAGGTCAATGCCTCTATGACATACAACCAGCATATCCAAGCTTTACAATTATTACACATTACATGGTCAATATTACCGAATTCTCCTTTCAATCAGTTTCAATTCATATGTCACACTTAATTCTATCTGATGGAGCTTGTTAACAGCAAAGTTCACTTCATAAATTCAAAAAGCATACAAAATACCAGTTTTATGCTCATCAATCATACACAAAGAAATAAGAGACTCGAGTTCGATTTGTCAACCTTCAAGCGTCATTAGATCAAATTAGTTGACGTTGCGCTCACAACATAAATAAAACCAAAGTAGAGATTGAACTGCCGGTAATATATCAATCCTTATTGGTAATAAATGTCAAATTGGCTTTCTACCCCACTGCCCCTCTTTGCATTTGTATAATATCATCGTATATCTAAGCAGGCGGTCCCTTTCTGGCCTGTATATAATATTGTTACAACAAAAATGGAATCTTTCAAATACAGTCAGATAAATTATGAGAGGAAAAGTATTAGTACTTTTTTATTCCAAATCTGGTATAAAGTCGGCGGAAATACATATATCAAATGGGAGGAATCCAATTCTCGTAAATTCTGCATGGTATGATTTAATTAAACTTACATAAAATTATAAAACTAATGTATCTGATTAGCGCACATCCCAAACAATTACTTTATGTTTCAAACAAAACGTCTAAATCATCATCTGAAGACTTTTTAGTGATTTTTTTTAACGAAACTTCTTAACGTAGCCTGCGGTTGGACTTGATTGACAGAAATCGTCATGTAAGGAAAACCGTTACGCTTCCTCAATGCGACTTTCTCTCGCTGGCTCTCTCTTTTTCTTTCTGTCTGTTTTTTTCTGTTATACAAGTGTGTGTACCCACGCACGAGAACATATGTTTATAGTTTCGGTATGTTTAAACAATGTATTAGAGGAAATTTATTATAGTGATTTAATGCTAATTTACTATAGATTTCCAACAAGTCACAACAGCCAATTCAGTAATAACTAGATTTTTATATCAAATGAAATTTGGAATTAGAGAAAGGGCGTAAGGAACTTCGTTACTGACGGGGTCCCCAGATCACAAAACTTTTTTTAATATGCATTTTTGGAGCTTTGACTTTGACAAACACGGGACGTGGGATACTCGCGGGACCTAATCCTACAGAGAAATATAAAAGCGTTCACACCGCTGCGACTATAAATAAGCAATCAAGTGACAGTGATTGTAAGATAATCTCTCATGCTACAGAATATTTACTCTTAGCCAGTATGTACTGAACCAAAAGAACAAGATCCATTGAAATCTGCAAACATATACTACTATAAATTTTATTATTTTTTATCATATTTTCATTATTCTGATCATATTGTATGTGTGATGTCCCATAATTCTCAGATATATCTAATTTTAATAATATTATTAAATAAGCGTATCTATTCAGCAATTCTCTGACTATGACTTATACAGGGTGTTGCTAGAGAATGGTTATTTATATGCTGTTGAAAATATATTGAAGATACATTTTTAAAATGAAAATCGTCCAACTTTGTAATATGTTTATATATGCCCTACATTTAACAGTTTTCGGAATATCGGCTATTTAACATCTCAGTATTCCAGAAAATCACTTGTTTTTTTTTGTAGCATAACGGCTTATGTAGAAAAATTAACAAATGCGGCTAGGATGGTAAATTATTGATTCTGGGCTTTTTTCCTGGGATGATCCAGACTACTTTGATAAAAATAGTTTAACCCGTACCAAGGGGCTCATCTTATGCCAATGGCACAGATCGACAGACTTACACATACCACTAACAGAAAGTAGGTATAACAACATTTTCTGTGAGTATAAAACCTTTGAAATAATTTCTTAGTGCTTTATTACAGTTTTCGCATATTTCTGTCATATCAAAATGAATAAAAGAATTCTTTCAAAACCAACCATCATTCACATCAGCGCACTCGGGAGTCTCTCAGGAGTTGATGGAATTCAATAGTCCACTAATTGTTTTTTATAGGCGTCGCTATGGCGAATTCAACCGAGAAAGGCATCCGATTTAATATCCATTGAAGTGAAGACGTGTGTGTGTAGTATTGGTAATGAGTAAATACCAGGAAGGTCGTGGATTATTCCAGGTATGCGGAACGTAGACAGAGTTTATTACATTTTGTTTTCCCTTTTTCCATGTATTCATAACCGGACTGAGAGCAAATATACCTACTAAGCGAGGAAGCAAATATCAGCGCTAAATTAATGACCAATCTAAACAGTTCAATATTGCCCTCATGTGCATGTTATTCTAGATTTGATGCATTCAAATAAAATTAGATATTTGGTCTTGGGTAACAAACAAATCACGATGGCATTTCATTCAAGTTACATCTAAGATAATCGTGTTACTAAAATAGATGTCCTATAGTTTTGATATTCAGTTTATTTACTGTTTAGCTATATTTGTTTATTGATCAGTTAACCTCTAGACTCTAGACGAATCATATTCATTCTAGAGAACATGAACTCTCCAACACTTACAAAATAAACTGGACCTGAAACTTGATTTCAATTTGATGTAAAGTTGAAAGTTAACAGTAAATATGCTTCATTAGCGCTGACGTCAAATGTTAGGATATGATTTTGTTTTTATTGAGAACTGACAATTTAAGCAATTCAAGGAATGTATGTATATATGTACTCTCGTTTGGGTTCAGATCCTGGACCTTACTGTCAAATAATTATTAAGAGCTCCAAAATGTTGCTGTCGCTAGGTCTTGTCGTGCAAATAGCACTGGATTCTGGTTCAGTGATACCATCATGGAGAGCACCTAGTTTCTTGAAATAAATAAGAAGAATTTGGGTCTCAACTGAGTGGCACGCTACTATAAATTGGAAAAGTAACTTAGAAAAATCATTCATAAACAAACTCATAAACATCTTTTCCTCGATGTATACCTACCAGTAGTCTCTCTGACTCCTGGACACGTCCAGAACCATAAGTTCAGCTGATGAGATTGTAAGATTGATGAAATCACAGTGATCCTCTTCTTGGTTCAATTATGATGTGTTCTATAGATTATGGAAAAAAGGAGTTAGAAGTTACGGCTATTGGCTTGCGTATATATTCAGTCTGTCTCATTTGGCTGTGGTCGATTTCAGAACATATACTATGTCCTCGTGCGTTGTGAGTTTCAATAACTTTCAATAAATATTGTGAAACGGGTGCGTATTGATCAGTGGATGGTTATTTTAGTAACATAAGAACAACGGGATCAAGTCTATGCTCCGTTCGCTTCTTCAGAATTAACTCCTTTAAAAGTTTTCCCAAGCGACTATAAAAATACAAAATGTCTCGAAGGAAACGCCCTGGTTTATATCACATGTTATCTGTTAAATAAATGTTTGAACCGTTATTCATATAACGCTAAATTCTACACGAATTCTGCAATACCGCAGAACATTTAGTGAATGATGATTTAACTTTTTGTAAGCATAAAGCTCACAAGACAACGGATAAACAATTTGGGCTTAAGAGTAACATCAATGGATATATATGTATATGTATACAGTGAAAAATACAAAATAATACATATTAATTGTATTGGTGCTGGTTCTTTTGGAGTTCAACAAACTACAACGGCACAACTTGAAAATTACCATCACCAATAGAATTAATCTTCTTTTGTATTTTTCAGTGCAACAACTAATAAAGTCGGTCCCATGTTTAGTCGTCCAAATTGTTGAACGTTCACTAATACCCAAAAAGATATACGCTTAGCTTGTATTTGTTATTTATTATTCGGAGATCTCAAAACATTGCCACGCACATATTTCAGACTTTACTGCTGTAACTCGAAAACCATAACTCATTTTCATTGTTGCTACATATAATCTCTTCTTTAATTGGGCCATCTCATATTTTCAATTTTCGAAACAAAATTGTTCTTCCACATAGCGGAAATAAGCATATCACATATTTCAGACTTTACCATTGCGAAACTTGAAAACCGTAACTCCTTTGAAAAAAAAATCAATTTGAACGTTACCAGATATGGTCCCCTTTCCAGTTTTTAAATCTCGAATTAACGATTCTCAAAAAAATTTGCCCTTTCAACATAAGTGAAACACACATTTCAGACTCTAATGCGGAAACCTGTGATTTTTAGAAATGTCCAGTTTAACCGTTTCCGGATATGGAATTTTCGTCAATTCTGCCATCTCGGATTTTCAGTTTTCGAGAAAAATTGCCCTCTCCACTCCCTTTGGGGACGGTTTTTGGAGGGAAGGAGATTTCGGATTTGAATTTTCCTAAATATGGGACCATTTCTCAACTCTCCTCTTTCAAATGAAACAAAAATCGGATTACGTTTACTATGCAAAACGCGCGAGCAGCCATAAAAAAACAAACATGCAACCGAATTGTTTAGGTACCTTCCCTTTTTTTGAAGTCGGTCAAATATTTGTATTTTACCACCCTTGTACCCATACAGTCGACGTCAATTTCATTTGGATAATAAAATAACCTCGAACACAGAATTCCCCTCGAGTTTATTGCCACATTTTAACAGATTTACATCATTCTTTCGAGTATATACCTTGTACTTAATCGGCTGATCGGTTTAGAATACACAAACTATAGGTAGATATGTGACATATTACGGCAATATTAGAACGGGCGGATATGATTGGTATGTAACGCTCAAGGAAATTTGTGACATACAGATTTGGAATCATTGCGAGCTATATACATACTTTGTGTTAGAAAGAGAGGTAGGTACTCGAGCCAGCCGACCACTACAAATTATAACAGATGGATAATCGATCATTCAACTATGTCACTTATAGTGGTTTGTCTTGTCCCTTGTAGCTAAAAGCACGCTCCGAATCAAAATGTTACCGAGGAAGAGTACTTCTGCAATATCAAGAACGGTATTCCGTTCACGATGTAAGTACAATAAGAAACAATATATTAATAACCGCATTCTCATACGTAATGAAAAAATTAAAACAATTTTTTACTTTCCTAACTCTACTCTAAGTTGACGAGTAAGGAAAGTGTTGTAATCGTGCATAATTTTCGTGGTCCAGTTTTCAACAGATGTTTCACAGGTACCTAAATTTTTTTGTTTTTTTTTTGTTTTGTAGGATATCGATATGACTCATCAGTGACAAAGATTGGACATCTTGCTCGCGTTCGTTTCGCTCAAGACTGTTGCGCAAAAATGAATCTAAAGATTTTGATGAAAATTGTCTTTAAAAAAATCAGGTTAAAGACCTCTACCACCTGCTGTAAAGTGAATCATAGGGAAAAGGCTAAAAAAATTTCCTCAAATGAACGGTCAAACTCTTTACTTATATTCTGGTAAAACGGTTCTACCTACGATAAAATTAAATATGACCATTTTTTGTCTTGACAAGGTTGAAAAAATTAATAGTTACACGATATTATCAGACGTTTCTTAGGGGAGAGTTGCTTATATTGAACCGGTACATAAATTGAACCTCATAGCTATTCTACACAAATTGCCATATTCGCGTCATCTATCGTAGAAAACAAAAATTTTGCACCGGCCGGCCGGCAATTTCAAATGCCATTCAGTTTGACGCCATATAATACACTGTGCACCCGACAGTTTTTTGTAGTGCTTCTAATATAACTTTCTCACCATCTTACTTAGTAAATATTCTTCAAGCAGATAGCAGTAAGTGTTTTCCCTTTTGTAGACATTTTTACCATATTTTTAAAAAGACTTTCCCATAATTTCGACCTAAAACTATTGTTCTTTATAAGTGCGGTTAGATAAATAAAAGGTTAAGGTGTTGACTATATTGAATGGATTCCCGTATCGTAAATTCAACCGGTTCAATTTACAATACATCAGGGAAAGTCCAAGCGGGGTAAGTATGGACTTTGGACAGAAGCTGACATGGCTTTGGCTATCAGAGCATCCAAAGAATGTAAAATAGATTTAAACGAATGTGCTCGAAGGTACAATATCATTATATCCACCCAAGTCAGGCATGTGAGTGGCACTAACAAACAAGCCCACGACAATGTAAAAAACAGGGAACAAAGTGTGTGTTTTCATCCGAAACTGAAAAAACATGAGTAAAACATATTATTCAATTTGAATAATTTCTTAATGGATTTCCCATAACAGATGTAGATACAGCAACTAGCTTTTTAGCTGGCAAAAAAGCACAAATTACTCCTTCCGTTCAACTGAGAAAAAAAAATCGCCAGATAAAAATGGTTCTATGGATTCATGCGTAGACCTATTAGTTCGCCAGCTATAGTCCACATCGCTTGCCAGAGCTCGAGGTTTTGAGGGAGATAAAGTTACGCATTTTTTATATTCTTGAGACCTTTATTAACAATTACGGCAAATACAATTTTCAATGTTGATGAATCCGATTACACAAACGTCCAAAAGAAAATGCAAAAGGTTGTCTCGCAAAAAGGAAAACGTCAAGCAAGTGGAATTTCCAGTGAAGAAAGGGCAACCAACACGACTGTGGTCAAAAAGAAACGCTATGCACCGCTGCTCCAATGGTCATACTGAAATTTCAAATACTGGCTATATCAACAGCAAGCTGTTTGTGAAATGGTTTTAACATTTCCATGAAGTGGTTAGAGAGTGTAGAATCTGGAGGCTTTGGATTTTGCTCGTCAACACCACATCCATCTTCTAGAATTACCTAGCCATACAACACACCGATTACAACCGCTCGACGTGCGATTTTTTAAGCCCATGCAAAATTATTATATCCAGGAACAAGATTCATGGCTGCGGGCTCACGTAGAACAGCCGATAACAATTTGCAATGTTGCTTAGTTGTTAGGAAGAGCTTATGGGAAGACCACTACTGAAGGCATAAGCCAAAATGTTTTTAGGGGAGCGGGAATATGGTCCCCAAATCGAAATAGATTCAGAGAGCAACTATTTGCTGCCTCTACTGCTGTAGAACCGCCAGATGAAAATCAAGAAGATGGTGTTACCCTGCCCGAACCCAGAAACACTGAACGTGCTCTAGATTCTAATTCGTCTCATCAACCTAGTTCAAGCTGTCCCTCTCAACCAGATAACACCTCTCTATGTATGCCAGGACTGCTAGCCATTTCAACTACTGGGAGAAATTACTCCATAAAAACTGAATCAAAGCCTGAATAAATTCGCACCCGTACCTGGAACAAGCAAGGTTGTTCAAAAACGGAAGAATGAAAGAACTGCTATTCCAGTAGAACTTACTAGTACCCCTTACAAAGAAGACCTTCAAGAAAAAAGAGGAGGACACTACCAGAGACCAAACGTAAACCAAAAATACCGAAACGAGATAAACCTGCCCTGGAGAAAGCAAGTGTTAAATTATTTTCAGAAACCATAAAACTGAAACGCATGTCAGAGACAAGACACCCGAATCGATCGACTCAGATGATGACGAAAGTTATGAAGTAATGTGTGTGTACTGCAGTGAGAGTTAGCTCAACTCTAAACCAAACGAAGGGAGGGTTCGATGCCAAAGCTGTTTCAAATGGACGCCTAAGCAATGTGCGGTGGTTGAAAACGACGCCGAGGACTTTAATTGTGATTTCAGCTCACAAATTTTAAATAGAAGACTCTTGGCACCAATTTCACTAGTACCAGCACCAATAGAATTAATAATATTCTTTTTTCCAGTGGACAAACTAATAAAGTCGGTCCAATTTTTTGTGAAAAATATTTATTTCACTCTTTTGATTGTAACATTAGTCACCAAAACCGCAACTCTTTGGAAGAAATGTTCAATATAAAATTGCTACAAATAATCGGGTCTTTAATTGGGTTGCCTCAGATTTACAATTTTTGAAGGAAATTGCTTCTTCCACATAGCCAAAATACACATATTTGAGATTATAATATCGCTGTAACACGAAAACCGTAGCTCTTCTGAAAAAATGTTCAATTTAAACGTTTCCTGATATTGTGCTTTCTTTAATTTTGCAGTCTCAGATTTTCGATTTTTAAGAAAAATTGCCTCTACCACCCCCAGCGGGGGCATTGTTGGAAGATAGGAGATTTCGGATTTGAGATTTTACGAGTACGGGACTATTTCTCAAGTCTCCTCTTACAAACGAATCAAAAATCATCAGAATCGGAATACGTTTACAATATAAACCGAGCGCACAAAACAAAAAAGCTCCCTACCAGGATTGAAGTATTAACATACAAATATAAATGAAATATATAGATATTAATATATATATAAATATATAAATGAAATATATAGAAATATATAGAATTGTCACTTTGTAATTCATCAAAAGTTAATCCCATTTCGTAAATAAGTAGAATTTATCACTACCAGGCTATTTCATGTTTATATATAACATGAACATTTATTCATAATGACAGATCTACCTATTCAAATCTAAATTGTTCCCTCTATCGTAAATGGATTTCCACTAGATTACATGGACACTATCTAGAAAGTAATAATGGATAGAAGCACTAAAGGTATATCCAATGGTCAAATGTCAAATATTCTCCTTTAATATGAGATTTGATATTATGGGAAAATTCATAGAAAAATAAACAATATTCTTTTTGTCATGGAAAACCATTATATTACTCCTTTGTCCAGTGATGAATATAAACCCAGAAAACTATATCAATTGTTGTAGAATCTCTTGTATTGAGTTCTTTGGATGAAATACTGCAAAGTTTACAAAGTCTAATTTGTTGCTCCTTAATCTTTCATTGTTACTTAATAGAGTAACCGGCAAGGAGAAAAGAAATTGTTTCAACTTAAGTCATAATTTCAATTATTACTCTATCGCGAAAAAATAACAAAATAAAAGTCATCGATTGCTGGAAAAGATACCACTAACCTACCCCTGACCAGCTCTAAGAAATATTTTCATAAAGGCATAAACGTTTCAATTAATATCATAAAATTGTGATAATTATGATATAGTTTTGTTCAATTCCTTTAGAAATTCTATTTGAGTAAACTTATTTATCAGTTAATACTAAATAAATGCTCAAGAATTAAACAAGACCACCAGGTTATGGCCTGCCTTACCCGCTCAAATATTTCTGTTGTGTTTGGAATGTGCTGTTAACCATTTAGTACCTCAAATAAAAGCTTTAAATGGCCATCACTAAGGGTATCCTCACAATGGGCTTGGATGGTCGCCTGGGTGGTCGCCGGTGGACTAGGCGCTAGAGTTAAGAAGCTCTAGATAGTCGCATGTCAATGCATGTAGATGGTAGGTTGTCATACTTCAATCAACTCGCGGAGTGTGCAAAGGTGTTGCTTAAATAGATGATTCAAGCAGTGACAGTGATGATTTTTATTTGTTGGAGAACAATGCGACAATGTGGTTCTTACAACAAAAAACTGCAAAAAGGTTGACTGTACAGCCAATTAATGAGAGTAGGCAAGAATTTGGGAAATACCATCATTTATTCCAAGAATTGCGAGATTATCCTGATCGCTTTTTCTCATATTTAAGAATCCAGCTGGAAACTTTTAATTTCATATTAAGGATGATAGCCCCGCGCCAACAAAAACAATGGTTCAGAGAGGTGGTTTACTTTGCACAAGACTTATCAATTTTTCCACATCCATATTGCACACTGGTCGCTTGAAGAAATGCAAGATTTCGTTTTTGCAGCTACCAGTCACATGACCTGCTACCATACAAGCGACTCGGACCTACGCGCACGTACGGTACTCCGTAAGAATCTATGTAGATAAGGCTTGCAGCCTCGTGACCAGCTAGGCTACCGTCTTCCATCCAGGCCCATTGTGAGGATACCCTTAGACACGCAACATTTTAGACGATGTGTGTAAATGAACTTTGGTGATCGTTTTGATGAATACAATCTGATTATGTATAGCCGGCCAACAATTTTTGGGATAAATAAATCTAAAAATCGATGTGAGTGTCCTTATTGAGGTTTTTGGGATGTTCATTGCGAATAGGGCAAGGCGATGGACATGACATAAAAGTAAAAACCTACAGTGGGGAATCGGTGTTTGGGAATTGGTATTGCAAAATAATAATCAACTGAAGTTTCAACTCGAACTCTCGTAGATGTAGATACTATAAAACTAAAAGTCGAAATGGGTGTCATTATTGAAGTTTTTAGGACATTATTTGCGCGTACAAAATAAAAATCTATTTTTTCACTATATAAACCTTCGTCATTTTGTTATCCAAACTTTTCAATCTCGAGGCACTGGACTAAGAAGATTGGTATTTGTTTCTAGTTATATATAGTTTGTATATTATATATTAGTACGAATAAAAAACATATAACCAGTTTGTGACACATATATGAACATTTAAATCCATTATAGAATAAATTGTCACTACTCACCAGTCATTATTATTTTGCCTATATTTATTTATACTTTTGAATACAAACAAGCGGTCAAATTGCATATTATCAGTTAGCAAGTTATCTGATATTAAGTATATTTTTTATTCTCTAATTAAATACCCGAAAATTATTACATTGGAGTCACCTTTAACCATGTCTATAAAAAAAGAGTTTTCATATTTATTAACGATCCAGTTATTCGGCGAGTTCATCTCCAGAACCGCATTTCAATTAAGCAATATTAATTTCCATCGGTTATCAGTACATAGCTGACGTTTTGCAGGGGGCTATTATTTATTTTTTCTCATCTCTTGCTCAAGCTTAATGAGCGAACGGTGTAAGCGCTTTTCTTGTTGAATATCTTCCAGTTCCGTTTCGATGAAGTCGGTTCCTTTATTAAATTGTCCGCTCTTAATTATCTCCTTGGCACAGTTCTTTTCCAGTTCTGGAAATTTTGCTTCCTGTCTTTGGACGGCTTGTGCCTTCATTGTAATCAGTGAATAGTTTGAGGAACAGTGTTTTCCCTTAGATCTTGGTACGTCGTAAAATGATTATTGTGGTAGGTCTTATATAAGTCAGACGAAGTTTTCGGTTTCTATAATAATTGTTCTCGAGAACAATGATTTCTGGGATTGTTACTGCTACTATTTGGTAATCAAAGGTTTATAATCGCGAGAATGCAAATTTATTACTTTTTTGGAATAAACAAAAACAAATATCTCTATGGGTAGGTAGGTAGGTAGGTACTGGTATTTTTGAAGTTGTGCTGTAATAGGAAGATGGAAGACTTTTGGTACTATCTTCAAATGTACCAGTATGTACAGTCAATTCAAGTTTTTGTAAAGAAAATGTTTATAGATCCCAAATACCTAAGCTAGACAAAAAACGGAAAGATCTCGTCGCCTCTGATTTCATTTGATCCTTGTTGGAGTTGCATTGTTGAAAACGATTGGAAATCGAAGTACTTGGATGACAACAGAATACTGTCATTTTTTTAAAAACAAACGCATGTACAACAAAATGAGAAAAATATTTTGAATTTTAAACAAAGCTAAATTAGAGGATAATTATTCATTATCACAGTAAACTCAACATTTAAGTTTTCCCTTTCCATTAATTCATATAAACTAATTGTACTGCCTTAGTAGAAAAAACTTTGTAAGCAATTATTCTTTTATTGAAAATAATGAATATGATAAGCGATTCTACTATCAATTACAGCCATATAATTTTTCTGGGTCCACTCAATCGTAGACCCTGTTGCATCTCAATATCTCTTATGCCATCAATTATTTTTTTTACTTTTAACCTGATAAGAAAATCTGTTGGTGCTGTAGGTATATCAGTTTCATAATGCTGCAATATTTTGCCATACCTTCGTCAATATTTTAACTGAGCTTGGTAAACTTGTTGTTCATGTTAATCACTGTATTCAAGAATTTTCAATATACTTTTATATGAATGTACGCCACCAGTTAGGGTTATTTAATATTTCCAGGGCATTACCACGTAGAGCTAAGATCAATGCCGTGGCTTTCTCTTCATCCTACCAACCACTAGCCAAAGAAGCAGGATTAAATTGCTTATTACATGTAGACCAAAACTGTTTACTATCGAAGTTTGAGGTCTCAATCTCAATATTTTAAGTGGACTAATTACACTATTTTGAATTTCTATCGACGATCTTTCACTTTCACTTCAGGCTTCATTTCCGTTATTTTTCTTCTATTGATAGAAATTTTAATATTCTCTAATTTCCGATCAACTTCTTGTCTCACTCTTGTCTGTTCTTCTAAGATTTGTCTTATACTTTCTTGATCTAGAATTTGTCCAATTCCTGTTTGTTCTTATTGTCAAATTAATTGTTGTTTTTCATTTACTTGTTGTCTACTTCTTTCTGGTTTTCTTTTTCTTGTTGTCTTCTTATTCCTTGGTTTTCTAAGAACTTCATCATCCTTGTAATATTTGTCATTTCTTCGTTAACTTAAAAATTCAACTTAAAGTCTCAGCAGTATGCGAAGAATCCCACTTCTGACAGCAATTGTAACGACTTGTCACTATCTTTATCGACTAAACTACTATTAACATCTGACTGACTGACTGCTTTCACAGACTGACTTTGACCCGTGATCGACTTAGCTTTATCTAGCTGAATTTTGACATGACATCCATAGAAAATGTTCTAGACAATACTGTGAGAAAATCTACTTCACATATTGTTAATAAGGTAGATGGCAAAACAAATATTAATCATACCTACCTACGTACTAATTCATCCACGTAACAATATTTCAGCGCATTCTCCTTCTTAACTGTATCGTTTTCTGCACTCAGTTCATGATTATCTCTCCTCAGCTCTCCGACCTCCTCAGCTCAGCTCTCCCTTTGACATACTTTCTTATTTCTTCAACTCGTAGTGCATCTAACAATATGATGAACTTATCCTGCGTAATTTGCGCTTCATTTAATGGATATCATTCAAGTTATTTATTTCGTCAGATTCAGTTTCCAATCCTCTTAATCTGAAATAGTCTTGTTTTTCCCTTTTCTTTTATACAGTGTAGTGATTATTAATTAATTGTATTTATGTCAAACACTAATCTAAGCTACTAGTAAAGAAGATTCATACTTAGAAACGTAACTTCTAACTCCTATACTACCTATCTGTTATAACAATCTGAATTTTGACAATTTCTTATTACCATTTTCAATATTCATCGAAAACCATAGATGTATTTCATATCCATATGTTTCTTGTGTAATAATTGTTAAAATAAAAAAAAATAATAATTGTATAAACTTCCTTCCAGTTGTTCTTGATTTATTGAAATGGATGATAAGAAACTCTTTAAATTGTTGTTTCATCAAATTTGTTTATTTCCTACACGAAACTTTGGAGAAATTCACATGATATTGACGCCATGACAAATACCATTTATCAGCTTCAATTCAGGATGACATATCAAAATGTTTGAAATGTTATGCTGTAAAAAGCGTCCATCAAATCTTATTCCAATATGGAATATATTCATATATACATATCTATATTGGAAAAAAAATTTAGCTGCTTTCACAGAGTTTTACTTTGATAAAATCATCTTGTACATGTCGAGATTAAACTAAGATGAGAAAAAGAAAACATCTTGCGCTCATAAACACAGTCAACAAATTCGTGTATATTGTGTGAAAAACGTTGCTTGCGTTTCAGCAAGACAGAAGTTTCCACATTCGTTTTGTCTGTCTTTTATTCTGGTGCCATGTAGAAAAAGCACAAAAAAGGCGAACGACTTAACCGGCTGCGATAAAAATTTATTAGCCTACGCACCAGAAATATAAGGAGGGGATTCTATACATATATATATCGTTTGGGAAAGAACGGTGTAGGTACTTCCATTGATGGAGGACTCAATATAATAGCCAAGCTTTCTATTGAGGAGTCCCTATAACACCAAAATTGTTTTCCTAATAATATCAACTTCATGTTCTATTCTTGTTCGATTTTGCTCATGCAAATAAGCTTGTTATTATTTATCCATAATAAATCTACAAATACCAGAGTTTTTTGTAATGGGTCTGATCTAAGAAAATCTTTGGAACATAGGAGTTAACTAGCACGCGTTACGCTCATTTGATGCGACTTTCTTCAATGATCCATATAAGCATCGTGCGCGGTCTGTTGTTAAATCTCTAAATTAATATTAAAACACTAATAAATTTCCACATAAAATAATCTTTAAATGTTACAATTGTTTCGGCAGACTGTGTCTTTCTCAAATATAATTATTGTGTAAATTCTAAGAGGCTATGTGCCTACTTAAATAATAAGGATGGTTAACATTATTTGAGACAAAGTTAGATATATATATATAACTACAGTAAGGGCCATTCCATCGATGTGGTCATTGAGGAGATAGCCCGAATGTTAACGTTTAATTTCTAATGACTCAAATGAATTCAAATTCAATCCTTTCTTTTCGTTATGTGAGATTTTGAAATTATCATTCAATGTGTGATTATTATCATTGAAATGTAGCGCATAGTTTGAGTTTATTTTAAGCGATATGAATGAGAACAAAAGTTATTGATATGGGTTTGAATAAGCTACTGATTTTATTACAATTACTTAAGTATAGGGAGTTTGAATGGGATTTTCTTGGTTTCATTGAAGAAAAAGTTGAGGACGTTTGTATACATATAAATAAAATTGTAAAAAGTGTATGTCTTTGGCAAAACACTCTTTTCAACTATTGCCTAATAAGTAGTACGGCTGAATTTTTTTACTCAGGAACCCTAAAATTTACACATCTGTTGAAAACTTAACACCAAAAATTTTACAGGATTACAATACTTACCAGGCAAAATAGGGTAGCGGTAGGAAAATGAAAAAAATAAAAAACTATAATCATGTCATAAGAAGATATCTAGATATCTATGAGTAATATATATCTACCATTGAGCTGAATATATTCCATAACATTCTTTCTAAATTGGACGGATGTTAGCCATCTTCATTTTCAAAGGATTTAAATTTTCCCTTGTTAAAGCGATCTATTCGAACTGCTCGTTATTCCAGATTACCGTTATGGTCCAGACCGGAGTCTGATTCATTGAATTTGCCATTTACATGTTGTAAATGGTGAGGGTCGACACTTTTAATCCGGCAATATTGTCACCAACAAAAATATTAATCAGGCTCGCTTCAATATTCGACAAAAATATGCCGTTGTGAAAATAATTTTCATTGGTTTTTCTATTATTGTTTCGAGAGGCCTGGAAGCACTTTTTAGTCAACAGCTCGAATGTAGATAATATTTATTGAATGCGTATGAATAAAAACTGTGCCATTTCAGGGTAAACAAAGTTATTCATTGGTAAAAAGCTAAAAGCTATTTTATATATTGTCAATTGAGGGAGCAGAATACAAAAAAAGTTTTGTGAATTAGAAGGTTCTCGATATTTGTTGTTGAACTTATTGAACAACCAATATGAAAAACATCAAATAATTTAGTAATCAAAATTAATATGTCCACACAGTTTCACGATGTGAATATATTACTTTTGGTTTTTTGAAAAATCCGTTTTTTGGAATTTTGACCCACAAAAACCACTCTAATCAAGAAGTATTGAATATACCCAATGTTATGCCTGAAATTATCAACCGTTTGTAAGAAACCCAAAAAAAACACGTCATTCCCATTTGAGATATTCGCAAAACATGAGTCAGTAGGCAAGCAAACAAGCAAGCAAGCAAGAAAGTTTTCCGCACGATAACCCAAGAACGGAACCGAATTTCGACCAAGGGTTTTTTGGTATCGGTCCAAGGAAGAGCCCTATTGTTTTTGGTGAAGTTTAAATACTCTGGTGTCGAGTTATGGCCGAAAAACCCTGTTTTTTGATCGTCGATAATCTCAAATTGTTGGTACAAGAAGTATGCTAATCGGTGTGAATATGCCCATGAACACTTACTGCCTTCGTTACTAGTTAAAATACTAGCTTTAGCATGATGCGCTTACAAACACATAGAGAAAAATTCTAAAAACTGTTGTTATGACTTCTGTTGCTCTAATAAAGGGGGGGTCTTTATTATTATTATTTTTAAAATATCCTTAAAGAACAGACATCGGCCTGTTACAATTTTATTATATATGTAACATGTGAGATGTAAGATGTAAGATTTAAGATGTTAGATGTAAAAAGATGTAAGATGTATAGATGTATAGATATGTACAGGTGTATAGAAGTACAGATGTATAGATGTATGTATAGATTATTATAGATATATAGATTTTTTTTTGTAGAGGAGGAAAATACGTTTACGTATCATCAAGCTTAGGTGTTTCAACTGGATATGTCGGACTCAAGGTACTAATACTGACTAAAAACCACCCCTTCCTCCGGCCTCTGAATCCCCGCGGAAACCAACCGCCGTTAGGCATTACATCGCAGGGGGAGGATCTAACTGCTGCTCTTCCTTCTGTTAGTCCAAGCTAATGCTTCTTTGCTCCTAAGCTTTGTTGGCTCTCTTCCTTTCGATGGAACGAAGATCTTGGAGAACTGTTGTCGCAAAAATGCTGGTTGAGTTCCAGGCAGACTTTGATGACAGCATCGCGTCTACTAGCGTCTCTGGCTGGATTTCCTGTTCAGGGATGTTCTCCAGGTTATTACGAAACGAGTTGAAGCGGGGACACAGAAAGAAGACGTGTTCTACTTCCTCTGGAACTCCTGGGCAGGACGAGCACTCCGGGGAATCATCGTGCTTGAAGCGATGGAGGTACGCTCTGAAGCAGCCGTGTCCTGACAACATCTGTGTTAGATAATAATTGACATCGCCGTGATTTCGGTTCAGCCAAACGTCGATCCGTGGTATGAGGTGGTACGTCCATCTACCCTTCTCAGTAGCATCCCACTGTAGCTGCCATCTGCTTATGCTGTTCTGCCGTTCTTCTATTCCGAGTTGTTTGGAGCTCAGTGTGGTTGACCTCTTTCGCTGGTAAAGGGGCCGTATTTCCTCTACTAGGACTCTGAGAGGTAGAGTTCCGGAAATAACGCATACTGCTTCTTCAGATATTGTACGGAAAGCGCTGGCTACTCTCAAGGCACTCAATCTATGAATTGCGCCCACTTTCCTCCATGAATCCTGGATAGCTAGAGCATCTGACCAGATGGATTTTCCATAAGTCAGCATTGAGATAATCACCGATGATAGCAATAACCTTCTGCTTTGCTTTGGGCCTCCAACGTTTGGCATTAGCCGTGCTAGGCTAGCTCTTACTGCTGACGCTTTGGCATTTACATATTCAACATGCTCTTTCAAGTTCAGACGGGCATCAAGCATCACTCCCAGATATTGAATAGATGGTTGTGTTGTGATTTCTTGGTCTCCGACTTCCAACTTGATGGTTTCTACTTTTTTCCTACTGGTGATGGTCTTGTGTTTCGCTAGCTGCAGGTTCACCGTATCCATCCACTGGTTGATTCGACCGAATGTGGTGTCGAAGATCAGGTTTATTTCTTCGATATGCTTTGCCACGATCACTACTGCTACATCATCAGCATAGGCTACCATTTTAATATCTGGTGGCAATGCTATCCTCAGGAGCCCATCATAAATGATGTTCCATAGCAAAGGACCCAGAACTGAGCCCTGTGGTACTCCTCCGGTAATTTCATACTCTTTTGGACCTTTCTTCGTGTCATACTTAAGGACCCTATCCGTAAAGTAGCTTGCTACTATCCTACACAGGTATCCCGGTTGGTTTTTCTCTTCGAGGGCTCGCATAATGCAGTCCCAATTAGCGGAGTTGAAGGCATTCTTAATGTCCAAAGTAGCCACTAGGCAATATTTCTTCGTGCCACCCTTCCATCTAGTTCCTGCAATTGCATCCTTTGCCGTACTGACAACTAGGTTGATTGCGTCCAGGGCTGACCGCCCTTTCCGAAATCCATAATGGTTATCTGCCAGAAGTGGATCGACTACTGCTTCGATTATCTGGTGAATTATGCGCTCCAGTATTTTACTGGTGATGTCTATCATGCAGAGTGGACGTTAAGATGATGGTTCTTCTGGTGGTTTCTTTCCTTTAGGGAGCAATACTAGTCTCTGCTGTTTCCACCTACTACGAAAACTTCCTTCTTTGAGACATGTATCGTAAGTATCTAAGAATAATGCCGGCGCTGCATTAATAGCTGTTATTAATGCAATATTTGGGATTCCATCCAATCCCGGCACCTTATTATTCCCAACTCTATTACAGGCTTCCATCAGTTCTTCTGTGACAGGTGGAACGTCTTCTGGTTCGCCCTGTGCTGTTGCGTAGATAAATTGGCGTTGTCGTGGAAACAGCTCGGTCACGATCTTTCATAGGAGTTGTGGGCACGTAGGAAATGGTATTGGCTGGCTTTTCAAGTGAGTCATAACCACCTTATACGGCATTCCCCATAGTTCCCTTTCCACTTCATTGATAAGTTCTTCCCAGCAAAGTCGTTTGCTGTCTCTTATGGCCTTGTTTAGTTTCTGACGTGCCTTTTTGTACTCTGCTACCAACTCTGCAGAGTTAGGTCGTCGGTAGCCACGCTGAGATATTCTTCTCTTTTTGAAGCACTCAGGCCTGGGTGACTTTCTTCATTAGGTCTTACTTCGACTGGTGATTGGGTCGCTATCTAAGGCTACCACTAAGGCAGTTGGGTCAAAATATTTTATTTTTCATCCTACCGCATTTCTTTCCGTGATTGCTCTTCTAGGGCTCTGGCCAATCGATATTTTCCAGAGTATCGAACTATGGTCGCTGGCTGTGTAGGTGTCCATCACCTTCCTAAAAATGGTTTCCTCTAGTTAAACTGCTGCTGATAAACGTGAGGTCTACTATAGAGCACGCCTTTCCCTTGGTGTACGTTGGGGTATCACCGATATTAAGAAAGACCACATCGAGTGTGGCCATTGCCTCGAGTAGTGCCTTTCCACGTGCGTTTGTGAATTTGCTGCGCAGTCAACTGCCCAGGAGTTAAAGTCACCGGCTATTGCTACAGGAAAGTGTTGCCATTCATCCTGAGTTAACCGATCTAGAAAATCGGTAAACTCATTAATTGATAGACTGGGCGGCGCATAGCAGCTGTAGAAGCGAATTCCTTCTACGCATGCTGCAATAAAACCGGCTTCTCTATTATTGACCCCACTTTAGAATGCGAATTTGCTACAAGACCACATGACAGCTTTGGTGGTGCTGTAATCAATACTATCAATATCAATCAATACTAAATCCAGCTCTAGCTCCCGCAGATCATGTGCAGCCTCACAATGATTTAGGTTGATCTGCAGTATCCTCATGTTGTTTTGTTCTTCATTCTCTGGAATGCCTTTTGGAATACCGGGCATCTGTTAGAGCCAGCATGATGGGCAGCGATCTCTGTGCCGTGATTTTCAGCGCATAGTGCACATTTCGCTGGCTTTTTACAGTCGGCGATCTTGTGCCCTGCTTCTCCACATTTGATGCAGAGTTTGGTCCGGTCTACCTTGCTTGTACACTGACTAGCGCGGTGTCCAAAATGCCAGCACTCAAAGCATTGGACTGGCCTTTTCACTGTTCGGATCCGACAATTGACCCAGCCAATCTTGATGTGGCCGTCTTCTCCGAGTACTTTCTGTACTGCAGTTGCTCCGAGTGTCACTACCGCTATCTGGGTCCCTCTATAGGCATCACGAATTTTTATATCCTTCAACGGTATCTTGAGGTCTTCCCCGGATGCCTTGTTCAAGGCTGTCAGGATATCTTCCTGTGTTGTCCCTCCGTCACGTATTTCAACAACGTCCTGTGGCACTTTACTAATGACTCCTGATGACAGCGTCCTCTTCAAGGATGCCCGCAATTGTCCTCTGCAAAGCTTAGCCTTTGTCGGTACTCTTCCTTGAGAGCGTGATGAGCATCTCTCCAGCAACTGTTTTGCGGATCTTGTCTACCGTGTTAGATACCTGGTCGCTGGGCATGTGCTTCTTGATCCGGCAGAGTATTTCGGCATACTTCTCCTTCTGTGTTGGGTGGATGATCAGCGCATCAGGTCTCTTAGCTGATCTTCGTGGCTTCTTCTGTTTCGGCTCCGGTAGATGTTGCTGGAACTTCACCTGAGGTCCTTTGCGCTCTTTTCTCTTAGCCTTCCTCGATTGCACCAACTCCCAGGCGGCTTCTTACTCTCCTTGACGGAGTTCTTTGAAATCTCCTCACGATGCTTGTAGGGAGTGCTTAACCTGAGATCTTTCTTCGTCTGGGTCTGCATGTCTGCAGGGTCGGTAGAATGTCTCTGCTTCCTTTTCCAAGTCGTGGGATCATCTTCGCTTTTGTTACCAGCGACTGATTCACCGTCACCTTCGACTCCAGAGTCCATTTCATCCAAAGTTTCATTGGCAGTTTGATTGCGTGCTGGTGCTGTGGCACTTGTTCTCTCGGGCGTCTGACAGAGAAGATGTTTTTGCATTGCTAGCCACTCCTCATCAAGTTTTTGAAACCTTCTGAGTGCGGTAACAACACCGGTTGTCCTGGTCTTGATCTCCTTGTGGATGTTTGCCTTCGATTGGATGAGATCCTGCAACTCGTTGGTGAGCTTCTCAAGGCGTTCCAATGCTTGTATTCGCTGCATTTCCGCACTTGCTTGGAGTGCCGCTTGTTGGGCATGTGGTTGTCATAATCACTGCATTTACCTGTAGCTTTTGGTGCCACCGTGGCCAGGTTTGCCACCACGGAGTCACAGCGGTTGCATGATGACATCTGGGAGCCCACATGCTCACCCCCAGACGCCGGTACTGGGGTATCCCTCTCCTGCACCGTAGGGTCCATAACTATTGTGGTACTTCTCATTATTGGTTTATTATTCGGGGTTCCTTTCCCTCGCTGGGTTTTGGTCCGCTCCGGGTATTTAATTTCCCCGATACCCGGCATATCTGCCGAGCTTTCCCCTATCCGCCACCTGGAGAAGCGCCCGATGCGGGACCCAGCAACCCGTCACAGGAAGATGTATAGATGTATAGATATATAGATGTACAGATGTATAGATGTATAGATGTATAGATTAGGCTCCGTCAAATGAACATATGCTGTACCTAAGTATAAATTAATATTTGATATAACAGAGTTTAATCGTTGATTCATCATTGTTATCTATGCCTATTGTAGATTTGGGTTCGTATTTGATTTCTATTTTAGTTTTTGTTAACAAACCTTTCATCATAGTAGTCAGTATTTTTTTTAAGTTTTTCTTATTTCGAACTATAAGAAGTATGAACAAATATATTATAACCACCTGACAGATAATTAGATGATTCTGATGAACTCCTACTTTATGATTAGTCAATTCTGGAGATTTTCAGCAATAACCTATGTTTGAATATTTTCCTTAAATCCACTATATATTTGAGGCTCCTCCCTCAATACAGATTTATGCAGTTGGAGATGACCATTAGTGTCATCTTGTCATTTCATTAAAGAATATACCTGGTGATATCTAGCATATATTGGATGCATTCAGACAACATTGGTCGCCTTCAACATACACCAGTTCTTCATCAGTTAAGTCATATTTGCTGTTGGTTATTCTGTAATCAATGTCGTGTCTCATGTGGAAGGGTCAATTTTGTTCTAAAATCGAAAGTTTGACATTTAGAAAAATATATAGTTTCAGAATTAATAGCAGTGATAAAGTCTGAAGTATTTCTGTGATCTTTTGAAATATGTCAATATAAGTAAGTTATCTTTTTTGAGGAAAGATTTCATGGGATAAATTCAGTTACAAAATTTCAGAGTGTGTTGAATTAAAAAGCTCATAATATTATTGGTCCTATCGTCTTTTAATTGATGAGTATCCTCAGTTCTTATAATTTCTATGTACACTTTTTCTGTCTCAATTAATGCTATTTTCTGTTCAGTAGTAGAATATCTAGTTCTCATACTAATATTACGCCCTTCATAAATAACCATTCCAAAAATATCTGTAGGTAATATTTATTTTGAAGTTATTGGGAGATTTATTCTTTAACATTCTTCCTTCTGATATATATATATATATATATATATATATATATATATATATATATATATATATTCCTTAGGTTTTCTTGGGAAACAGGCTCAGTGGTTTGATTAATTTATTTTTATTTATTCTATACCAGTATAATTAATTTTTATAAGAACAAAACGTTTCGACCATATGTGGTCTTTTTCAATTGTTAAAAATTAAGATTAGCTGTAATATAACACAAAAAATTAATGTAATTCTTCTATGATTTGAAATAAACTTACCTAAAATGCATAGTTCGTAGAAACCAGATATATAATAAAAATAAAATATAATTCTGTTTGAGTCGGCAATTTAAAAATTGAAAATTAAAACTGTATTCTTTATTATTGGTGAAAGTTATATCATTTTAGCATCTTCTTCCAGTTTCTTTTTTCTTTTTTTTTGCCACATATTTCCGGCAACACCATTTTATTTTCGCAACGTGCTCCAAACTAAACATCTATTCACACCCTGAAAGACATCAGTTATAAAAGTAAATATAAAAAGTTTTTTCCAAAAAAAGAACAAGAAGAATAATAAAAAAAGAAAAAAGAAACTGGAAGAAGATGCTAAGATGATATAACTTTCACCAATTATAAAGAATACAGTTTTAATTTTCAATTTTTAAATGGTCGATTCAAACAGAATTATATTTTATTTTTATTATATATCTGGTTTCAACGAACTATGCATTTTAGGTAAGTTTATTTCAAATCATAGAAAAATTACATTACTTTTTGGTTTATATTACAGCTAATCTTAATTTTTAACAATTGAAAAAGACCACATATGGTCGAAACGTTCTGTTCTTATATAAATTAATTATAATGGTATAGAATAAATAAAAATAAATTAATCAAACCACTGAGCCTGTATCCCAAGAAAACCTAAGAAAAAAATTTATCCAAGCTCAAGAATCTACATAAAAAACAATATATATATATATATATATATATATATATATATATATATATATATATATATATATATATATATATATATATATATATGCCGTCATCTCCTAAACAAACAGATTTATAATAAATATAATCCACAAATTCTTTTCTAGTCACCCTTCTTTTCGGCGCTAACAAAGACATTATGTTAACCCCAACCCCGCGTTAACGGAATGACTTCCCATAAAAGAAATAGCCTCAAAAACATTATTTACGACTTGACTTAGCTGATGATAAATGGAAACCCAAGGACATAGTTAAATATTCAACTATTCGTATAACTGTGCTTGTTTTCGAACCAATTTTTAATAATATATTATTTATCGTATTCGACTGATTAGTTTTTCATCGATAAAATTATATAAAGTTTGTTCCAATGTTTCTTTGTTGGTTTTGATTCAAAATATTATCTACAATTACTAATAAACAGCCAGATTTGTATTTTTAGGTAAATTTCTTATAGAAATGTACCTATTGCGATCGTTCACACTTTTGAATTTCGAAAAAAAATCAAAGGCATGTTGTTATATGTCTATAAGTTAGTCCAAAAAAACATTTGGTTCAAAAGTTTATATATATATATATATATGGGATATTACGAAATTTGTTAACACGATAGAGGTCGCAGTTTTGGAGGTATCAAGTTAAAATTTACTACAAAAATCAATCTCTCATGGCCGAGTTCGTTATTGGGCAATATCAGGTAAGTAGTTTCAAAATGGCGACCGTTCAAACATTTAAAAAAAATATCAAAAAAGAGCCGTAGTGTAAATATCATCAAAAATAATTTTGGGTTATAGATCTTGTGATTTTTTTCTTTTGGGTTTTGTGAAATCTCGGGCTTATGTAAATAAAACAGAAACAAATCCTGAGTTCAAATAAGAAATCAAACGCGTCATTGGTGAGATACAGCCAGATCTCTGTGAAAGTGCGATTGAAATTTTCATGAAAAGAGTAATGGCCTGTCATCAGACCCATGGGGGCAACTTGCCGGATATTTTATTCCATACTCAATCGGAACATGTCTTCTTTACAATTCAATAAAAATAGCACAACTGTCTCCAAAAATACGTGTTCCTATTTTTGAAAAAATGCACTCTTACTAAGACACCCTTTACCATTACCCATGTATATTCTCTGCTTGTAGGTAGGTACTTGTTATTATTCATAAATCTAAAAACCTCGTCGGGGAATTACGCATATTTTAGACTTTGCGCACAAACCAAAAAAGGGTAGACAGTCGAATTGTATACCTCCTCCGTTTAGGTTCGTCAGTCAAAAAGTTTAAAATGATCAAACCCACAATCAAAAAACAACTGTAATTTATGAACAATGAGGATTTTCAAGAAATAGTTTTTTGTAAATAACAACTCCCAGAACACATTTGTTTCTTTTTAGTGTTGAAAATGAGGCTTTTAAAAGTTTCTGTTGCAAAGAAATTATAAAAACTTCTAAATATCCACTTGAAAATTGTTATCCAGGCACTTTCTGATGTTTCGGACTACCCTTAAATCATTTATTTCAGTACAGTTCTCGATTACATTTGAAGTCATATAATTATTTTCCACAACTTCAAAAATTATTTTGCTATGTGTTTACCTTTTGATGATTTATCTACCTGCGATATTTAATGTTTTTACAGAATCGTTTTCACGGCCTTGCCTTAACAAGTTTGTCGTTTATTTACCATAACAAGATATCGATTACATCTATATTCTATATGTTAGGGTGGTTTTGAATTCTGAATATCAGCTGTTTCAACTACTATTCTATTACATATTCTATGAACAATTTTGTATGTTCAGCTTAGGGTAGTAGGTATAGATAATGAATTTTATCACATTAAAGTAATAGACCGGAAAAAAAGACTGCCATTTAAATGATTGGAACAATAGGTTTCTTATACATTAGAATTGGGATGTGGAAATTGTTTTGATCGATTTGACTTAGTCTAATTGAAAATATACTTGGATATATTAATATTTTTTTACGATCAGAATATTTATAGTTACTTACCACATAGGTGTTTTTGATACATTTAGTTGAGTTTACAGGTTCGTAACCGGTTGCTAAGTAAACTCATCGGTAAATATTATTTGCCGTTCAGAGAAAAGTATGTAATTGAATTCGTATAATTTAAACGATATAATTTTTTTAAACGAAAACTAGTACTGATTTTATTATTTGCTGCACTGATAAATATTTTTCACAAAAAATAGTACCGACTGTTGGTTGGACTATTGATGCTGGTCATTATGAACTGGTGCAATTGTAGGTAAATAGAGAACATTTGGCACGAACTTCTAAAGAAACAGTACCTACCAATAGTATTAATGTTATTATGAATTTTTCGGAGCTCCAAACCAAGTCGTTCCTATTTTTTTAAGAAATATTTTTAGAGTTTCATTAGTCTTACAAATTGTTCAATGCTCAGTTATATTCAGTGATTTTTAAATATAGCTGTATCAATATTGAAGTTTTCTAGTGCTCTTACTCAAATAGGTAGGGGAGAGTTCCTTTGAACCGGACAATTTTTGTTTTTTTGCTACAAAATATTGTTTTAAAAGAAAAACATTGAAATCGTTCCATCATAATATGAATATAAGGTTTGTCAATTCACTTTTTTATCAAAAGCTGAAAAAAGAAATTCCAGTCATATCGAAAAATAATTAAAACTTTATTATGTAAAATGTCCATTCCATGGGTAGTTGCCGTTGTTATGGACATCTTTGCCTATGAAGTGGACAGTGGTACAAAAATATTCAAAACATGTAAAATAACATAAATAAAAATCTAAAAGCACTTCTTGCAGAAAAAATTCAAATCACCAACTATTCCACAAGACTTGTGTGCCCATTTGTCACAAAGACGGCACTGAATAAATTCTTCTTTACTCAGTCGATATTCACCACCACAAGCTACGCATGTAGAATTATCTTCCTCAGAATCTTTCTTCCCTGCTTCATTTGAAGAATCATATTCTTGTTCTAGTTGACTCAAATATTGTTTAAGGTCCTGTGGTGGTGGAGATTCATCATGAAGAGATATGTAACCATCTGTATCTGAGTCACTAGAGCAACGTTTCTTCTCAGCTTTCGTAATTTTTTTAGCCTTGACACCTTTGTTCTTATTTTTAGCACTTCTTTCTTCTTCCGCTCTCATTAGCTCATCTTTCTCAGGTGTGTCAGTGATAATAGAACATCTACCTTTTTTTCGGCCACCAGTTCTACTTGTTTTTCTAAAAGGTGCTGTAGGATATGGTTTTAACATTTCCGGCGAGACTATTCCTATCTCTTCTCGTCCTTTTTTCGTAATATTTCTCACCGCTTGTCGAAGGACAGTTTGGATCGACAGAAGTAGATGGATTTTTATTTGGTGGTAGGTCGCTTTTCAATTTTTTGACGGTTAAGGCATCCTGGTTTATTACAGATGTGGGATCAGGTCTGTCAGTTACACTCGAAGGAAGAAAATCGTCGTCAGTAAAGATGTTGGAATTAAATGGATAAATCCCGGTTTTTTCAAAACTCTTACAGATATTGCTGATTGTAAATGAGTCACTAAAAGCGGGGTTCACGAACTCAGCAACCTCGTATATTGTTACGGATTTACCGGGATTGCTTGTTAACCAATTATTCATAGCTTGTTTGTACCTGAAAATGAAAACATTATTAATATACCTAATAATGAAAAAGGTAATTTCTATTAATATTACCTCAACTTGAACGGACCATAAACGCCCACATCAAGAGGTTGCATTCGGTGACTTCAATGCGGAGGTAACGTTAAGATTATTATATTGTTTTCTCTTGCAAAGTCAACAACTTGCAGATTCACATGGGTTGCATGATTGTCCATGATAATTAATGCTTTCTTATCAGTGGTCGGTTGGACATGATTCTTGAAATGTTTCAGGGATTCAACAAATATTTCCTCGGTCATCCAACCAGATGAATTTGCCATTCCTTTGGCCCCAACAGGAGCTCCCTTGAGCATGTTATCTTTGAAATAAACTCGTGGGAATATAAATACAGGTGGAATTGTCCCCCCTGAAGCATTAATGAAAAAAAGAACGGTTGTTAGAGTTCCTCTCTCTGCGGAAGAAATTTGTCCAACTTGTTTCGTCCCTCGTACAGCTATTACCTTTGGTGGTTTCATGACTGTCATGCACCCGGTTTCGTCGAGATTCCATATCATATTTGATTCAAGAGTTTGCTTTTGATACAACCTTTCTAAATTTGAAAAGAAAATTGTGGTATTTATTTTATTAAAACTGGAAATTCTGCTCAATGATGTGCTTTCGGGTTGACGTAGTGAGAGTTCTTTATGGCGACTCATGAATCCATGAAGCCAATGAATTCCTGCTTTATTATTTTTGTGCCATTCTGCTGGTATGTCTACTTTATTGGCAACAGCAAACTGATAGGCCAAATTTCTGGTCTGAATTGTTGTCAAACCATGGCACATTTTGGAGGTTGTTCGAAGGTAAGCAACTAATAACTTCTCTTGCTCCTCCGTGAAAGTTTTTCTATTTCCAATATTTCTTATATATCTGAAATTGCCATCGGGAGAGTTCTTACATTTTTTTACCAATTCGGCCAATAACGATTTCGATACACCTGTGTTCTTGGCTACACTTCTTATCGAAAGATTTTGATTTATAACAGCCTCCACTGCTTCTTGAATTTCTTCATCAGTCTTTCTAACTCTCTTGGCCATCATTTTATACTGGACTAAAAAAAAATTGAATTTCAAATAACATTAAAAATTATTGTATACTTTTTACTTCCCTCAATAAAGGAAGTATTGTATTCACGTAAAAAATCGACCTCGAGATTTTCTTCTTCCGCTCTCATTAGCTCATCTTTCTCAGGTGTATCAGTAATAATGTAACATCTGTCTGTCTGTATGTAGTCTGTCTGTAGTCTGTTGGCGTTGTAGCTCAATAACGGCTTGACCTAGGACAACGAATTTTGGTATGCATATTGAAGGACTACCGGCGACGCAATGTAAGGGTTTTCGTTAATCATATATACAGGGTGTCCAAATTATTAATTGTCAATATAAGAACGGTAGAAGCGACGAGGTTGTTTCCATGAGCAAAAAGATGTAAGTTATTCAGGTCGATAAAGATACATTCTCGAAGCGGGGTGGTTTGTCGAGAGAAGTCATAGGTAAAGGCTTTTACCAATTTTTTATACGTTGATTTTTAATTTTTAGTGTTGGCTGATATTTTTTGTGTCAATTTTTGAACGCAAACGTAAAATTATAAAGATTCCATGCAGGATTTTCTATGTTTAATATTGAAAAATATACAATACTTTTATATTTCCCTTGAATCGGACACATTGACGCCCATGAATTGGACGTCCATTTCATGGGCGGCGAGGTGTCCAGTTCATAGGGTATGTGGTTATTCCTCAAAATATAATTTCTACATATCTATATATCAATGATAAAACATTCGTGCCTGAGGAAGGATAATCGCCTAATGTTTGTATAAAAATATCGGCAAGCAATTGTCACTATAAAGGTACTTACACACTTCGCAAATTCACTAAAACATTTACTTTTTCGGCGATAACTTTTTAGATGCACGCTTTGTCAACATGAAGCAGGCCATGGATTTAACCATTTTCCACGAGATGTCGCCTGATGTTAAGGATAAGGGAATTGCATAGCCAATGCTAAATTATCATCGGCTGTAGTCTAAAATTAGACCGTCCGGTTCATGGGCTGTCCAATTCAAAGGAACTCTCCCCTACATTTCTATAAGAAATTTACCTAAAACCTGGGACTATTCTAAAAAATGTTCAATTTAAACATGGCTGGAAGTGATATTTTCTTCAATTCTGTCAAATAGGACTTGCGATTTTCAAAAAAATTGCCCCTCAACCACCGTTGGGGGTGGTTTTGAGGGAGATGGTGAATTTTTATTATTTTCAACGTTATTTCAATGCTCTTCCTTCCAGTGAAACAGAATCATCTAAATCACTGCACATTTTCTATACAAAAGGCGGTCAAAGATTATATCACAAAATGGTGTCTATTCTAATGGTGCTGGTAATTTTGAAGTAGGTATAGTGTATTTAAATGAGCAATGTAACTTTTTTATTGACCTTTCAGCATCATTCGACATTGAGAATGGTTAGATAAAGTAAGTAAAGCAAAGCACACAGTCGATTTGTAAACTCCTCCGTTTGGGAAGTCGGACAATAAGTAACAACAACGCTATATCAAAGATTAGGTGTATTTAATCTTTGGCTATATTGTGTTCAAACAGTAAATAACTGTCTTTACCATTTTTGTTACCTAGTTGATTTAATATTTTCGAATCAACTAATTCAACTTGTAGTTATGTAGTTGGATTATTCTCAGTCTCAAAGTTGTTATACTCCATTTCAAAAGAGAGAAGTAGTAATAAATATGTTTTACAAAAAATTGGACCGACGTTATTAGTTGATGCACTGAAAAATACAAATGAAGATAGTACTTATCCTATTACCCATGTATATTCTTTGCTTGTAGTTGTTATTATTGAGATTTCAATAAATCGCTGCGGAAATACGCATAAGTATTTTAGATGTTGCCATTTCACCACCGTTGTAAATCGAAAACCTTAACTCTAAGGAAAAACATCTCATTATAAATTTTGCTACAAATAATTAGGTCTTTCAAGAAGAATCCACAAATTTTCAATTTTCGAAAGACATCGCCCTCTCCACATAGCAAAAATATACATACTTGAGAATTTAACATGCCTCCATCTCGAAAACCGTAATTCTTTTGAAAAAATGTTTAATATTAACCTTTCCGTATATTGTTCTGTCTTCAATTACACCACCTCAGATTTTCGATTTTCGAGATAATTTGCACACTCCATCCCCTTCGGGGGTGGTTTTTGATGGGGAATTCGGATTTGCGTTTTTATCAGTATGGGACCATTTCTCAAGCCTCTTCTTTCAAATGAATTCAAAATCATCAAAACCGGAGCTCGTTTACTATATAATAGGTGCGCACAAACCAAAAAAAAGCAGACAGTCGGTCAAAAAGTGATAATGAAGGGATATCTATTATATGTCATAATACAATATTCTTTCTCTTTATGAAATGGAGTATAGTTCTCTTGCCGAACCTGCTAAGGGCCAAACAAACAAAATCAATTTCCACCGCCTTAACTAGTAACATCGCAAATCGTGAAATCTTGCTTCCATCTCGTTTTTTTAAGTATTCAGCCGCCCTTTGCGCATTATATTAGATTGTGGCAGAGTCCTCTTATCTTGACGAGGCGGAATTTGTTCGTCCGTCTCCCCACAGATGAGGAGAATAAAAAAAATGCTAGCGCTACACGCAGATGATGTATATATAATATGTATGTATTTCCGATTCGGCATCTCTTCGATAATAAAAGAAAAGTTTAAATATTCATCGCATCCCAAGTCTGGTCGGATAGATAATAATACCTAAGGGGTGGCGCTTGCGCCTCTATCATCGGGGTTACTTCGAAAATATCAGAGCGAAGGCAGTCCGACCGCGCGCACCGTCACGAACAGGCCATTTTCACGGAGACGCATCTCTGAAAGTGTGCTATATATAGGAAAAGATCGCGAAAAGTGCAGCAATAAATATTATTTATTTGTACTTCCAGTTTGGGATCAACGTTATCGTGTTCGAATATTTATTGAAAATGTAATTATGTTTATGTTGTATTTAAGTGTGCATTATTGGATACATCTTATTAATGAGATTTTCGTAAATATTTATATTAGTTTCAGTTCTTTGCATACTTTTTTGTCGTATGGATAAGTTTGTAGAGGAAGCGATAATAATTCCATATTTAATAAACATGAATTATATAAATTTTGAAATAACTCTACTAACTTAAAAAAACTTTTTTGGAGTTTAATATCTTAAAAAAGTATATGTTAGTAAAAATATACTATTTGGGTTTTTGTACAATATATGTGATTACGTTTTTTTATATATATATAAAATTTTTATTTCTTAGACGAAATGGGTCCAAATTTCTAAAATTCTAATTTTGACATCTAGGTTTTAAAACCCATAGATACAATGTTTTTGTCTGTTATGAACGTCTCGAGAAAGAAAAATGATATCGGCGCTAGATTGGTTTCATTCGACTCATAATTATGTAGCAATAAGATGACTGGATATTCATCAAAATGCAATAGCTTTTTTTGATATCTAAAGAAATAATCGAATCGAAAGTTCGATAAATTGGATAAATGGCAGCTGTCAATACCTTAGGACAAATGTATTATGTGAATGTCATTAAAAATATCTGCGGTTAATTCGTATAATTAGTTGTCAGAAACATTACAAAAATTTAATTATTAAGAATGAATCTTGTATTTATACTTCTCACATATTATGCTCAGCTAATTTAACATCTACTGGGAAGTGCACTTCGAGGGTCACACCTGCACGGATTTTTTCACTTCAAGATACTAAAATATATAATTTCTTAGGCTGAAAAATATAAGACACCCTTCCAAAGAGACCTACCTATCTATTAAATAAATTTATTGTTTCCTAAAGCCTTTCTTTCACTTCTTTTATTTTACTCACAAAAATATATGTTAATAAAAACAGTTCCCTGATATTTTGGAGTAGCTTTCAACTAGATAACGGCATAGATGTCCGGGTAGTTAAATGAGAATTGCTAGAAAAAGTCATCGAATAAGGCACAGAAGATAAACAAGATTCCTGTATTTGACACATAATAAGAAATAGATTTGATATTTTGGTTTTATAGAGATATTTGAACATTCTTTTCTGTGAAAGGATGTTTGATGCAATCTTATATACATTTTCCGGTATCAAAATTGTGAGTACCTCTAACTTACCTAATTTAAATTACTCTACTGGACAATTACCCCTTCTAGGTAAAATTAATTCATAGTTCTTAATTATTATGAAGATAAAAGTATTGTTTTTTGGCCAACTTATGATACGTATTTTTCAAAAAGCAACAGCAAATGGGTGCTTTTGATGGAAAATTGTGGCGCTTGATAGTGCTAGAACACTAACTGGGTGCTAAGCTATCAGGTTCTGGCCGTATTTTTTTCTAGCGTCGATGATATTCTACTTTACGCCAAACCGAATGGAATTGATCCGTCTAGGAATATCAGTCTATCATTTTTGACTTTTAGGACCTCAATTTCGGATCGATTTTTTTTTTCAAATATTTGCTACATGCCCAAAGTACCTACTGTTTATAAATCTATAATCATGATATATATTGTGCTCTTGATATTGTGAGAAAGGAAACGGCTAATCTACTTAACGCAAAATAATTACTCATGAAATTGATTTATATTATTAAATTATGCCAGCAAATTCCATTGAAGAGGGTCTAAATGGAAGATTAAATACCTTATTAAAAACAATAACTGTCTAGTAAATAAGTTGAGCCTTGTGAATTATTTATCAACGACTCACTGTTGTTGGCACATTTGATAGCAGGAATCACATCATTCTTGAGGAGAATAATTACTGAATATTCCGGATTCGTTTCTCAGAATTTATAAATTTTAACTGAACACGGAGAGCTCTTTGGAAGCAGAAAAGTGTTCACACTAGCTGTTGCCCGCGACGAATTAAGCTCCATCTTTATATCTCCTTAAATGAGATTTTTTTTTCCAGATGCTAGATTTAAATGGAATAGAGTCTTTATTCTGCTCCAAGCCATGCAGTATCTCCCCGTGAAAAGGTCATTAAACCTTTCTTTAATTTCGTATTTGTGGTTAATTTGTTGTAATTTTAAGACTGTAAGTATTTTTTACGTTGTAAATATTTTTAGTTTGCCTTGAAGAAGAGAATACAGATTTTCGAAATCTCGGCTCCCCCTTTTATCATATTTTATTACTCTCTCTCTTTTTGAAATGGACAGGTATTGCACTCTTACAGTTACAATTTACCGTTCTAGTTCTCAACAGATTTATAGTAGGTATATCTAATATTATTATAATAGAAAATGTTCTTTATTAAATTGTCAAAGTATTCGTGACCAAAATGATTGAAGAATATGCGCATATCAATATTAGACAAACATCTATTTCCGTCGGAATACAAAATACAGTCTCGATATAATGGTTCATCAATAATGTATTTTCAGTCCATTTCCAACAAGTCATTATCAGGTACAAAGGTTAAATATTTATATGCCTCCATTAAATCTATAGGTATGTGTGAAACATTAATTGCACTCTAGATCTACCTACTGGTGGTCTTCCATAGACTAAGCTGTAAGTTAAATCAATTTCATCATGGTTTGCATCTTTCTAAAAGTTGACCTCTTTTTAGAAGAAATTTGTATGCTCAAAGAAAAAGATATAAATACATTTAACAATATATATTGATCTTTAAAATTTATATACCTGGCAAATAGTTCATATTTCCATTTTACTAATTTATAATTTTATACGTATAACGTCAGAGTAATATTCGAAACGGTATATCCATCTCAAATTAATTCAAGCTCTAAGTTAATCTAAAATGATTTCAATTTCATTTCTACCCCGCGGGCTGGATATCTTATTAAGCTACATAAATTCTTCACTCAAGAATATTAATTCACAACTTTCTTATTTCCAGATTTCGAGAAAACCAGAAAAGGACGAGGGGCAGGGACAAATTTTGCGTTAGAAATACATAAAATGTGCCAGAACGTTTTAACGAGAATAATTACTAACTAGACAAGAAACTGACAGTGTATATATACCTATATATATAAAGATATTTTGAAAAGTGTTTCGTGAATAACGTTTCCATTTTCGCAACGGTGAAAACTTTTTGTGATCATCAACTTTTTCGTACGAAGTGCTTCTTCCACAACTTGGAGAAAATGTGGTCATTCTTCACAACTTTGGTAATATTTTCGGCTTTTCTATTGCAAGGTAAGTTTTTAAGCATATTTACAAGTTTCTTGTAGAGATATTAAACATAAAAATTATTTGGTTTATGTTGTATACCGCAAAGTCCAGACTATTTGAAAAGTTCTTCGAGCCTCGCGGGAAATATAACTTTGAATATTTTTCCCGTCGCACTTGTAGTGGTCTGAAGTAGAAATACGAATGAATATAGTCGTTTCATTTGAAAATCTACTATGGGCTTTGTAGATGCCAGGTATTTTTTTTCACATTTCATCTTGTACCTTATCAGTTTTTTTCCAAACTGTAATGCAGACAGATAAGGAAATATGTGTAAGTTTCAAGCCTGCACATACCCAATGACGAATAAATATAAACAATTAAGAATGAAAAAAAATTTCTTGCTAATTACTCAAAAACGATTTCTTGACGTTGGAAAAAAAAACGGCTATGTACGAGTACAAGAGGTGATTCTCAAAACAACTGTTACGGTTCAAGAGATAAGTAATTAAGTTCGATCAAAGAACGCCGAAGAAATCACCCCGCTGACAGACGGACGGACGGCGAAGGCGTAGTAATAGGTCCCGTTTGCACTCTTTGGTTACTGAAACCCAAAAATAACTTGAAGAGGAGGAAATTTTGAACGAAATATTGGCTCCCAGAACTCTAACTTTATTATCAATAATTTATATTTTATATACTTCTTATAGTTACCTAAATATTTATTAAATTTCTTAAAACTGGTTTTATCTAGACACCTGACGGAAAAATATTCCTATTCCTATTTTTCCTAAGACCATCGTAGTAGTAGTTCAAATTGTTATTAAATAATTATAAATTATTCAAGAAACATTTTTTTAATTTTTTGTCATATTTAAAAAAAATATATAGTCAAATGTTCTGTTCCTGTTTAATAATTATCTGATTTAAAAAGTAATCGACAACTCTCAAATCAATTTTTTGTTTGTAAATTTCCTCTTTTCTAAAGATTTCTTCTTAAATCTTTCTAACATCAATAGTTTTAGAGTAAATTGGCAAAAATACACCATTTTTTGAATCATTGAGTGTTTATAACATTAACAATTATTTATTTGGGGTTTTAAAATCTTCCACATTTTTCTAGCTATTATTACGAACCCATTGAGGTTTTGTTCATTTGTAATTCGCAAAAAAAAATAATTAACACGGATTTGAACTTGTGAACTAGATTTCTCTCTCTGAAACCCTTTGTATTTATAATGTAACTCGACAAATTGTGTGCCTGATATATTCATATAATTTCAGTCACCTACCGATATTAGTAAGTAAATATTTGAGTTCGCTTGTAACTATTACCTAGTTTTGGTTTGATATTATCAAATATTCTCGAAATCTAAGGGAAACTAAATATCCTTTACTCATAATTAATAAGCATTACCTGCTGGATTCCAGAGATTAATTTAATATTTAGTTCTCTTTTCTAACTAGAATATATTTGTATAATAACAAGGCCATATAAATAATGACTTATAAATTGGTACTAATTATTGTATTAGGTTAACTCTTAATTTGAGTCTCGAATTCATTCAACATAAGGATATATCGAACAATCCATATAAACATTGGAACATGCCTTTACTGGAATCATTTGAAATTACATAATATTGAAAAATTATTGAATTACACAAACCTGAGCTAATAGTAATGATCATAAAATAAATTAAAGTATATCATTTGGAAATGACTGAAGTGATACTCTCCGAATCAATTAGCTATTTAAGTTCATTTGAATTATTTACGTGTTTTAATTAAACTGGTTTATTCGAATTCTCTACAGTTAATTTTCTAATAATTTTAATTAAAGCAGGTAATCTATTATTCGGTTTTAAATTCGAATGTTCTTCGAAATATTTATAAAATAGTTTTAAAAATTAATAGATTTAACTTGGAATTGAATCTAAAATATCTTTCTATATCTTCACTGGAAAAAATCACAATTATCATAAATATAAACACTTTTATATACTACCGTCATCTTTTCTATGCCGAACTCGTAAGATATTGAGCAATCTTTCAACATAAGACACCCATACAGATTAAATTATTATGTGAGGTGATTATTACTACTGTTAACCGTTTGCTCATTTAACTTATCATACGAACACAGGCATTTTTTATGACATGACATTAATCGATTGACTTTTTTGAAGAGGAAATGGCTTGTGCTTAATGAGAAAATTAGGAATTTTCAAATTAATTGCATAATTGAAGTATATTCTTTCAACACCTTTTGAATCGATTCGAAAAATCAACTTTCTACTACCGATGTTAGCGTGCAAAGTGCCTACGTACCGCCAAACACAATTTTCTCCAAAAAGTCACTCCGACTGGATTAATCATCTTACACAAAGCAGGCTGACGTTGCAAAAACGACTACAACATGTTGAATGCCGTATTTGTTCCCGGCTCGCTTGAATGAAAAAAAAACTGACCAGGACAAATGTTCGCCGAGTTAGGGTAGTTTGATGGTGGATTAAATGTGAATTGATTACTCAGTGTTACCAGGTGTTCCAGAGATTCTTCAAAGAGGCATCTCAAGTAGACCGATTAATAAAGCTTTCGTTAGACGGACATAAATAAGGAGATACTTCTTTAACAGACAGAATGGATAAATGATTCAATTATTACATTGACAGATCGATGAATGTTAGAAGAGAGAATGCTCTAAGCAGTCGTGGAGTCCTTTTTAAAAATTGGGTGAATTATACTACGTTGTTTATATCGGGAAAATCGCAACTTGAGTGATAAATGACAAATGGCCATATTCTTTACTGATATTATCTGATCAAAGTAACGAATACCTTAAATACATATGAGCATGGAAAATCTTAAACGACTTTATTGGAAGTTGAATATTTTGAATGTTGATACACCTGTGAAATATTTATAATGCATTTGCTAGTGCATCACTTTGACCAGAAAATATCTATTGCAAATATGGCAAATAATGTTGGTTGCGTCCGACGAACCTAAACGGAGGAGTTATACAATTCGATTCCCTGCATTTTTGCTTTTTTTTGTTCTTTCGCGCCTTGTATATAGTAAATGTACTCCAATTTTGATGATTTTTGATTCATTTGAAAGAGGAGATTTGAAAAATGGTCCCATATCAAAACTCAAATCCGAAATCTCCTTCGCTTCAAAAAATACCCCCGAGGGAAGTGAAGGGGGCAGAATAAAAGAGTGGATAATCTCCGGAAATGTTTAAATTGAACATTTGTTCAAAGGAGTTACGGTTTTCGAGTTACAGCGATGTTAAAATCTCAAATATGTGTATTTTCTTTCAAAAATTCGAAATTGAACCACATGAAAGACCAGATTATTTTAAGCAACAATTGCAATTAACGTTTTTTTCATAGAGTTACGGTTTTCGAGTTACAGCGGTGATAAAATGCTAAAATGTAAAATACTTAGGTATGCGTATTCCCGTCGCGATGTTTCTAATTCTCTAGATAATAACAAGTACAAGCAAAGAATAGACGTGGGTAATAGGATAATAAAAATCGTCTTTGGTATTAGTGAACGTTCAGCGATTTGCGTGACTAATGTTACACTGAAAAGTGCGAAATAAATATTTTTAGAAAAAATTGAGTCGATGTTATATAAAAAATTCACCAATAGAACTAATATTATTTTGTATCTTTCAGTGCACCAACTAATAACGTCGGTCCAATTTTTTTGTAAAAAATATTTATTTCGCTCTATACAAGAAAGATATCCTAAGACGAGCATGGGTTAGCCGTGTATGGGAAACTATATAAGTTAGAATATAAATGTTTTGGATTCGGGATAATCGAATGAAAACTGAAGTGGGCATCGTCTATCATAATTCAAATAGAAAGTAGCATTTCTATTCCATTATTAAGATTCTAAATCAAATTAAAAATGAATTTTCACTGACAAACTGTATCCCAAAAATTTACATTTTTACGTTTTTACTTCATGGCTATGTAGTAAAAAAACCGTTATATACATAATAGGTTTTATGTTGATTTTCATAAATACCTACTACGTTAAAATAATTTAGAAACTGTTAGATTTAGGTAAAGGGAATGCTAATATAAAACGAAAGATAAAATGAATGTGAATGATACAAGTGAATAAAATACAGCATGTACTATTTGAAATTATCATGATTTTAGGCTTACAAAATGCTTTTGTGGCTCAATTTCGAGCACCCTGTACAAGCTAGAAAAATGTTGATCTTAGGTACTGTCAAATAAAGTATACTATCTACTTTCAACAGTAAACGTTTTAAATTTTATATAGAATCTATATCTATATATAGAATAAAAAGTGTCACTTCCTTTTTGGAATAAGAGAGATGATGGCCACTTTCTCTTTAAACGAAAGTTCCTTGAATGTATATATATTTTCATCCGGTTAACCCTCATAAAAAAGTTTGTACCGAAATTTTGAGACTTATTTCCGGTATATTTTCCCATACACCACTAAAGCACACTCTTCGTTGGTATACCTTGTATGGGTAGATATAAATGCGTTTCAAACTGAGAATTCAGTGTTGCATCTTATGGAGCCTACCGTTACCTGCGCGTTGTTATGAGGGGCTCGACCAACCATCAGGTCCTTTCTAGGCGATTTTGTTCACTTGGGTTTAAATGTCACCTCCCTATTTTTTGTTCAAAAATTATTTCTAATAATAAACAGTGAATTTTGAAATTAAATGACAGCTGACCAATATTCCCCTAATTATATTTTTCTTAATTATTTTTTATGACCCCACCGCTCATTTCATTTTACTAGCTCTATTAAAAAATGAAGTTGCCTATGAAGCAGCTTCTATGCATTATTCCAATATTCATTATTGCTTTCCTCCTTTAATTTGTCTCAATAGAATTATACTTGGGCTGCTTCCTCTTCCAATTGGCACTAATTAGCCAGAACTGACCCCGCATATAACGCAGACTAAAGTTGCCTCTTCATTAATGTGAAGCATTCGTGAAGAACATTATTCTGCTCATAAAGTGCTCGTAAATCAATTTAAATTCATTTCGAGCTTATAATATAAACTACAAGGATGTGCCGACTGCTTGATTACAATAACCTTAAAAGCTAGACAATCTGCCTCGTTTTCAGTTAATTTCCCAGATACAATAGAAAAAGAAATAATACATAAAAAAGTTATATGTACTAAAATTATAAGAATAAGTAGAATAGAGGTCTTGGCTCCTTCCACCATTTAACATATTCTGAAAAAGCGGTATGTCTGCTACCTGATATCAAACCCATTTCAAAAATTCAATATTTTTTATTTAAATTGATAAGCTACTGAACTGAATCACAATATCTAAATACGTTAATAAAACAAAAATCTGACTACATTTTGAAAGCTTAATGAAAAGTTTGGATTATAGAATATTCTATGCGAATGATACAGGTCCCTAACTATTAACACATACATTTATTTCTAAAATTACATAATTACTAAAATAGAAATTTTGTAGGTATTGGGTATACATTAAATATTCGCAAAGTTTTTCGCTCTCCAGTTTAAATAAAATGATGATGCTATTTTAGCATTATTAGATATCGAGTCTGCAAATAAATCTTTGCAAAATACATAATTATATAAAAAAATGTTGCATTTTTTTATCGTTGCTATAGTTAATTACTTTAACATTACTTTCCCATCTACTGTATCCCAATTTTAGTTTCAACCTGATTGCATTGCCTGAGTATATAAGAGTATATAAACGCATGTCCTTTATTATAAAGGTACGTCCTTTCACCCAGAATATTGAATTTCCATATGCTCAAGGTAACATCTTTAATCAACAATCTTGATATGCGTCAGTAATGTCACGAATTGTAAATATGCTTTTATCATTTCAAGTAGATTATTATTCTGTTGGTTAATATCAACTAGAGGCAAACGTCCTTTTTTCTTTCAGGACCATAAATAAAATCTAAGTTGCGATAAAATTATTCATATACCTAGTGCTGCTATTATACGTATACACCTGCGTGTGACTTATATAAAAATGCAATCAGTATTCTTGGGAAATAATTTACAAATGCACACACAAGCCTTTTAAAATATTGATTCTATTCACGAAAACCGCTCATTAACAATATAGGGGCATGGGCAAAAAAAATGTGGTATATATAAGAGTGACAAATAATTGTTGGTCTATTAGCCTATATGCTGGTATATTTCACTGAATTGCCGATATTGAAATTGAAAACGGAAAACAAGCATACATACAAGCAGGTATATTATGACTGTATTAGGTAAAACCATTATAATTCAGTTAATGATCGTGTCACTAAGGAGAATGTTATTATACCCTCTAAATGTGTTTGATAAATACCATGTTTTTGGGAGATTATCATTTTTATTTTATTCAGTAATTTCACAGCGAGGTATTTTTTTATTATTACTTTTTCCTTAATGAATATTGCAGCATATCAAGTGTTTGTATTGAGAGCTCGAATTTTTGTTTTCCTTAACTTTTCGACTGTCTGTTTTGCGAGTTTGTTTCTGTGTCCGTGTACATTAATTTCAAGTTGTAAAATTAAATTACTTCTCTCTAAAAAGGCCAGCTCATTTCTTGCAAATAGATTTGGTTTCTCTTGCCAACAATTACAATTATAAATATTGAGAGAATCTACTACTACTTAGGTAACAACAAGTAGTCACAGATTGGTAGAATTATCTGAAACTGTGAAAACTTGTCAAGTTATAGGCATAAGTTCCTACACTCTATCAAGTATACTCACACACTATAAAGTGCTATTCTCTATAAAAGTGCAAATTATCAAAAGGTATTAAATATGTTTTACAAAAAATTGGACCGACGTTATTAGTTGGTGCACTGAAAAATACGAAATAACATTAATTCTATTGATGCTGTTACTTTTAAAGTTGTGCTGTAGCAGTTACATTGATAACTTTTGGCACCAATTTCTCAAGTACCAGCACCAGCATAGAATTAATATTATTCCGTATTTTTCAGTGCACCAACTAATTAAGTCGGTTAAATTTTTTTGTAAGAAAAATTTATCTCGTACTTTTGAGTGCAACATTAGTCACGAAAATCGTTGAAAGCTAACTAATTAGCTAAGAAGATAGTACTTATCCTATTAGACACGTATTGCTTGTACTCGGAAATACGCATAAGTATTTTAGATTTAAGCATTTTACCACCGCTTTAACTTGAAAACCGTAACTCTAAGGAAAAAAATTCATTATATATATTGCTACAAATATTATTGCCTTCCATAGGGTACCCAGAGGTTTTCAGTTTTCGAAAGAAATCTTGAAAATACACATATGTGAGATATTTACATGCATGTAACTCAAAAACCGTAACTTAAAAAGAAACAATTTGAACGTTTACGGATATTGTCCTATCTTTAATTCTGGCATCTCGAATTTTCAATTTTAGAGAAAAATTCCCAACTCCACCCCCTTCGGGGGTGGTTTTCAGAGGGAAGGGGCGATTTCTTTCAAAAACTGAAAATCTGTGTATACTACATGGAACAAATAATTATATTATATATATAATGAAAATTTTCTCCTCATTTTCGAGATAAATCTGTGTTAAAATGGTAACATCTAAAATACTTAAGCGTATTTCCGCAGCGATGTTTTGAGATCTCAATAATAACAACTACAAGCCAAAGAATATACGTGGGTAATAGGATAAGTACTATCTTCATTGGTATTAGTGAACGTTCAACGATTTTCGTGACTAATGTTACACTCAAAAGTTTGAAATAGATATTTTTGACAAAAAAATGGATCGACGTTATTAGTTGGTGCACTGAAAAATACAAAATAATATTAATTCTTTTGGTGCTGCTAGTTGCGAAGTTGGTGCCGATATTTATCAATCTAACTGCAACTGCACAACTTCAGAAGTAACAGCACCAAAAGAATTAATATTATTTTATATTTTTCGTTGCACCAACTAATAACATGGTAACTTCTTATTATTCTTAACTGATTTTTTGGCAGTAAACAACAAAAAATGAGTATGAGAAAAGAACCTGGTCTTGCTCTTAGCGCCGACGGAAGTTTTTTCCGCTGTTCGCACCATTCAGAATTTGGAACTTGGAAACTTTTTTCATATACGATTGCAAATAACATTAATAAAATAACTCTTTAATAATTCTCTCTAACTACTTGTAAAAATGTTATGTACTGTTACTGTCAGCACATATGTATATAGGAATGACAATCACCTTCAAATTTGAAACTCATATTGAACATAAAATTCAATGTTCACATCTAGCTTCCTCTAACTAAACCAATAGCTCAAATGAATGAGCTCATTCCAGGGTGTCATAGGACCAGAACGAACAGCATAGGTAACTCAATTAGAATTGAAGATATAGCGAAGGAAAGCTATGAAAAACTAAGAAATATGTATAAATTGAAAAGAGTGGAATGCTTGAAGACAAATTTCTGTATCCATATATTTCATTTAAAAAAGAATTATGCAAATCGATTGGATAAAACGGCCGGACGAACTCTTAATATATTTCATAAATTCTTCTAATGTATAAATTGGTTTGATTTCAAAAAATCACACGTCAATAAAAAGACTTAGAAGGGCGTTGCGAATGAGCTATCATCTGAAATCTCTTACCACTTCAGATTTTTAAGGGAGTAGCTCCTGGGAATAGTATATTGTCACCCTAGATCTTATCTCTTACTATTTCAGCGATTTTTTTTTTCAATATTCACATTTCGAAAGACCGACCTGGGATTTTCTGAAAAAAACACCCTGTGTGTAAGGTTTATAGTTATTTTCTTTTTAATATAATTTTTACTTCAATACGTTTATTATGTTTCTAATCATCAGATTAAGTTGTTGAAGCGATCGCGTACTCTTCTATATCAAAAAAGAACGAAAATCAAAGTGCGTGTGTTAAAAACAAATCGCAAATAAGCCTCTGTAGATATACTCATCTATTATTGGAACATCTAGAGGACTTAAATTATCAAATTGCATAGTCATCTGCAAGTAATAAAAATACCAGCGTGACTACAAGTAAGTCAACACCTTTCTAATTAATGATATCATTAATTATAACGGAATTGAGTGACAAGGGACTGGGAGGAAGACTGTTGGAAAATATCGCATCAACACAGATAATATGAGATGGAATTGTTGGAAACTTGAAAGCATACATTTTTATTTAATTTTCGATAGTGGAATTTGAAATGAATATTTTTAATCACATAGAATAAACAAAGATTTTATTGTAGAAAAATGAAACTCGCAGTCTTCTCCACAATATATTGATTACATAATTACCATCAGAGACATGTTTCGAAACTATATAGTTTCATTATCAATCTTAAAGGTTGTGGAGATGAAAAATAACTCTATATCAAACCAAAATTCTTCAAAAAGTAAAATAAAAATAAAAATAAAATTCAGAAGAAAAACTTATCACATTATACCCCAAAAATTAAATAAAATAAAATTAAATTCTAAATCAAAAAATTAAATTTAAAATTGATTCTAACTGTCCTGGACTACATGATTGATCTCTTTCTCATCGATCCTCACATCAATCATGTAGTCCAGGACAGTTAGAATCAATTTTAATTTTAATTTTTTGATTTAGAATTTAATTTTATTTTATTTAATTTTTGGGGTATAATGTGATAAGTTTTTCTTCTGAATTTTATTTTTATTTTTATTTTATTTTTTGACGAATTTTGGTTTGAGATAGAGTTATTTTTCATCTCCACAACCTTTAAGATTGATAATGAAACTATATAGTTTCGAAACATGTCTCTGATGGTAATTATGTAATCAATATATTGTGGAGAAGTTTCATTTTTCTACAATTTACTTCACTCCACTTTGAGACAATGGACTTTTACCTACAAAGATTTTATTTTTGATTCAAGTTAGTTGGACTAAATTAATTTCAGGTGAATCTGAAAAAAGATCAATTAACTAATTGACAAGAAGTTCTGAAATTGTTTTCGAATGACATAATCAACAAGTAAGTAGTAGAAAAAATAAAATGTACGAGTAGAGCTCATATGCCGAAAGTTCCACATATTTAATTATAGTATAGGTTAATTAGTAAATACAATGATATATTTTCATAAATATAATAATTTAACGTCAGGAATATGTTCTATTTCTATCATTACATTTAATTTACTATTTTATTTCCTCATATTATTATTGGAAGAGAAGGAATGAAGTTGATAAGGAGGACAAAGAATAAGAAATAGACCCCACCCAATAACACAGAAACCTTCCGAAGTGATATAGACAAACACCTAAACAAGCAAAAGACTCTAAATGTGCATATAGACGAGTTGAATGGAAAGATAGTGGGTGCTATCAAACAGGCAGAAGCAATGAACAAACCAATAAGTGATAGGACCAAGAACATGATGAAGGAGAGAAGGGAATTGCAAAATAAATATGATGTAAACTTCCCAAAACTGAAGCAACAACAAGGATATTGGTATTGGTGATCAGACATCAGAACATTCAACACCGAAATGGTTACGAAAACAATCGCAGAGAATAAAAGCATAAAGTACTAAGACAGACTCTCCAAAGGGAAGAAAGAGATCTGTAAACTGCGAAATAAAGAAGGCAAAACAACAAGAGAAATTTTAAAAATAGTAGAGGATTTCTATAGAGATCTGTACGATACAAACGAACGGGAAATTAGGCGCGAACCGATTTCCAAAATTCTGAGAAAATTCCAGAAATTACGATTCGAGAGATCCAAAAGTCGATCTCGGAAATGAAAAATAACAGATCTCCTAGAGATGACGAGGTGGTCACTGAATCTCTTAAGCTAGGAGGCGAAAAGTTGTTGCAAAACCACGAAGCACTATTCAAGGAATGTCTTATACAGGGCAAGATACCAAAGCAATGGAACAATGCAACCATCACCTTAAAAAGGTCGACATTACCAATCTCGCTAACTACCGTCCTATCAGTCTGATCTGATGAAAGTTATTTACTAGAGTCATAGCGAACAGAATAAAAGCAAAACTGGATCTTTATCAACCAAGAAAACAGACCGGCTTCCGATCAGGTTACGGCACGAACGATCATCTCCAAGTACTCAAAAACTTATAGAAAAGACCATCGAATACAATAAACCACTAGTTCTAACATTCGTTGACTATGAAAAAGCCTTCGACACTATAAATCAGTACCAGATGTTAAAGTCACTGTCCGACTGTGGAATAAACCACCGATATATCTTATTAATAGAGAATATATACAAGAATGCCACAGCTAGCGTAAAACTACACGAGGGCACCAATAAATTCAACCTAAACAGAGGGGTTAGGCAGGGCGACACTATCTCACCGAAATTATTCACGAATCTGCTCGAGTATATGTTTAAGTCTGTGGATCTGGAGGGGTTGGGTATTACCATAAACGGTGAAAGCTTAACACACTTAAGATTTGCAGATGATATTGTACTAATAGCGGATCGTCTTGACCATGCTATGACCATGCTGAAACAGCTTCCCATAAAGTCAGACTAAAAAGTAATGTGGCGAAAACCCAGCTCATGACAAACCTTGTACTCAGTGAAGGTGTGTACATAGATGGAACCCAGGTTGATAGAGATAATCAAACCTGCGACCTATTTAGACGAATAGGATTAACTTGGGCCGCATATGGGAACTTGAGACATATATTCAAGACGGATTTACCAATATGTTTAAAAACTGATGGTGCTGAGACCTTGACATTAACAAAAAGGGCAGTACAGAAAATCAGAGTGACACAGCGTGCAATGGAGAGGTCAATGCTGGGACTGACACTGAGAGACCACATTAGCGATACTGAACTACGTAGAAGAACCAGACTGACTGACGCAGTAGAGCAAATAGCAATCCTAAAGTGAAACTGGGCGGGACACATTGCGAGAATGCAGGAAGACTTTAGAGCGCAAAAACAACTCTAGAGATATTGATGAAACTGACCAGAAGAATCCTCCAAGAAGCAACAGAAAAATTTGAGCGAATGAAATTTAATTGAGTACCTATAGGTAGGTATACGCCGTTTTTCGTCCTAAGTTAAGATGAACACTACATTTTCCACACTACAAAATTAGGAATGAACTCGAGTCGAGTTGACATGAAAGGATAGTTGTATGATTACGCACGACAGATAATTCTTTCTTGGTGCATTAGATATCGTGGAAAGGTCTATCGAATTGAGACACTTTTAATTAAAAAATAACTGCAGCGTCATAAATCATCGCTTTTATTAAATATTGAGCCAGTCATGTGCAATATAATTCTAAATAATTATAGAGTGTTTCTTGATGATATGCGAATATTCAAGGGTGTGATTCTAACCGCGATATTAATGACTGTTCTCTCTACAAATTAAGACAAAAAATATTTCTTAGTGTCAAATTATTATTTCCTCTTAACTCATAGTGATATTTGATAAGTATTTGCATTTATTTCCAGTACAAAAATAATTATCAGAACTAACACTGGCGTTACGTTGGCAATAGCTTTAAAGTAAGTAAATAATTTAAATAGTAATCCAATGGTTTCTTGCAAAATGAAGAATAGTTATATAGGTCAAAAGCTTCTTTGCATATTGTTTTAATGATTATAAGAACATAAGTAGGTAGGTAACTAAGTCCTTATTTCAATGATTAGAAGATAATTATCAAATCTAATGAAAATATTAATACCACGGTCCAGTTATATTGCTTGAATATTTCTCGAAAAAAGAAATATTTGAACCTCTCCGACTTACATAGAGCAATAAAATAATTAATTCAATAAATACAATGTTGATTTCTTTGGTCAAATTTAGAAAAGGCTACGGATTATAGAAAATTATTGAAGGGCAAAAGTTGGTTGAGATAAGCTTCGTAAAGATAATTAACATATATATTTCAAAAACGTATATATGTACTATATATACATCTATATATACCAGATATGTAAACTGGTATTCTCAGTCTGAAAATGAGCATTGACAAAATCCACTCAACATCAATGGAACGCTGCAGCCCTACAAATTAGAGAGATTAGAGAAGCACCACTTCCATTCGGTGTTCCATTATGCGTGTAAAATTGTAATGAAACTAAATAACGATAATTAACCTGATCTCATCCATGCATTTTAATATCATACTTATCAACATATATGAGCATAATACGAGCGGTAGTATGATTATGATTATTTGCACTTTTCGATATTCAGCTAAAGTCGAACTTTTTTTCAGTTTATGTACAGAACTCACCAATAGAACTGTTATCTGCATTTTATAAATTTGAAGCAAAGTACATGTCTATAAATCTGTCTGTGTTATAGAAAATCCCTAGTTCCATACATAACTTTCTTTGATGGAAATATTGTGTACCGCGTAAATAAATATTCTTTGCTGTATTTCTGGTTGTTGTAGGTATTTCAGCAATGCTATAGAGTTATCTATTTATTCTAGTTTCAGACGTTCAGTGACCAGGAATTTCTTAAATTAAAGAGGAGACCATATCCAACAACATTTACATTGGACATTTAATTAAAAAAATTACGGTTTCCGAGTTACAGCAGTGGTAAAATATGTGTATTTCCGCGATGTTGTCAGATCTCTGAATAATAATAACAGGTACATATAATTAAATAATACATGGGTAATAAGACAGGTACTATCTTTTTTGGTATACCATTATCTTTGGTATATGTGAACTTTCAGCGATTTTGATGATTGATGATACACTCAAAATTATGAAATAAAACTTTTTACAAAAACTAGGATCGACTATATTAGTTGGTGCATTGAAAAATTCAAAATAATATAGATTCTCCGTCGCTGATACCCTTGGATTAAAGTTGGTTGGTATGTAGATTTTTGTCAATATATATCTATACGTATTTACAATGTATCTTCTTTTACTTTCTTACCGCTACCCGAAGAAGCCTAGTAAGGAAAATATTGCAATCGTATGAAATTTTCGGTGTCAGGCTTTCAAAATATGTTTACGTTTCAGAGGTCCTTGTGTTCAAAAATCATATTCTCGGCAACTGTAAAGTCTTTCTGTCTGTCGCTTTCTGGTGCATCAACCATGAAAGGTTATTGGCGCAGTACAGTAGAACTCAATTTTTATATTTATGGTTTAACTAATTCAATTTCATTTTAAAGATCAGTGTCCTTGAGATAGGTAGTTTATAACATTCTTCAATGAAGTGGGATTGTCTTTCAGCATTCATTTTAAGTTCATTGGAAGGTTACACAGTTGTGTAATTCTGTTGAAGGTGAAGCACTCGACGAATAGGTGCTTCACAGTGACAGCTCTGTTCCGCATTCATCGCAAGTAGGAGGAGGTCAGTTCGGGCAAGATGATGACTGTGGGTAATTCTGGTATGACCAATTCTTAGCCTTGATAGTATTATTTGAGATCATCGCGAAAAGAGCTCTAACACTCTTGATGAAACCTCTCTAAAACATCTCACTTAAAGACCTTTACTACCTGCTATGACACGAATCTCTAAGAAAAAGGAGGAATAAAGTAATAGACTATTTATTCATATTCGATGGAATTTATTTGAGAGCGGTAGGAAAGTCGTGTTAATGAACATAACAGATTTTTTGTTTTCGAAAGTTAGTACGAACAATGTCATTTTGTAGGTACAGTTTACCTAAATTTTAAACAGCAACTACTTTCATAGTGAGGCAGTTTGATGATTTATTCAAATTATAGATCTTATCAATCACATCGAAAAAGTAGTCGGGTAATTTAATTAAATAAAAAAAAATGTTCTACTGAAATATTTCTATATATTTTCAATGATCAATGATCTCATATGTTTTATTACTGGAAAATGAATAATACAGTCTCCTGTCTATTATTTTTTCCTGCTTCAAATATAAAATTCACTCTGTCTTTGAATTCCACCATTTCCTATGTAATATAACCTACCAGCTGAATATACATATAGATGTTCGTATGTACAATAATATAAACTTTCACATTTCCGTATTCGGGCATTAGCTCGTTTTAAAGCTTCTGTAGGCTTTAGGTATATGCGAAGGCATATGTATGTTGCGTATTATTATGCAAAATATTTTAGAGCTTAAAACTTTATGATGCATACATGTCGTGGACGTTTTTGCCACGACCGCTGTAATCTCTTCATTGAGGCGAACAGAAGACATTTCTGTTCATTCATCAAGCTTTGCATTTTTTATGCAATACAGTGTGATCCCCGAATTGTCTTGAAGTCCAGGAAACATTATGGCTCTACCTCATTAGGTCACACTTGCTTTAGTAGAAATTTAGGATGCATTGTAATTATTTGCTTTACTTATTGATTCCAAGGGGGGAGCGCGTAGGTGCGGGTTAACACCGACCGACTTCGATTATCGACGTTAAGTAGCGCAATACGATATAAACGGCTTGGACGAGTGACCGTTTATGGGGGCGCGCTTTCGAATCTCTGTGGCATTGCTTTCTCCTCCTCTCGCAAGGCAACGGGAAACCAGCGATAGTATATTCCCTAGTACAGCTGTGCCCTTAAGAATTTATCTTGAGACACATCGGCGGTTCGGAATCCACTTTAAGCTGTAGGTCCCCTTGTCTGTGGTGACACTTTCAAGGCAGAGAAGCTGACATCGCTCGAATACGTGTAGAATATATATAATATTGATCATTCAGAATATTTAACATGGATAAAAATAATCCTGGCGAAAAACAGAAATGTAAATTAAAGTAAAGTTTGTAACAAGAATTTTTTTTGCATCTGGAAGCTATCAAATGGATATTGATGCAAATGTTTGGGTAGGAGTCAGTGAATTTTATGTGAGTAGCTGCATTGAAGAGGTTTCGGCTGCTCTCAATGCCATGTATAACGTACTTTAAAACAAAATTAGCCATGTTGGTTTCGAAGGAATAGTGCGACTTGAAAGGTTTTTTCCCACCAACTTTAATCTTCGAGTTTGGGAAACACCTTGTTAAGTAGCAAAGACTATGACCAATTTTCATTTGAAGAAACTGAAGAACTTACATTATTTATCTAATATATTCAAACAATCCATTTTTGTATGTATATTACGAAACTGCACTAATAATTTAGATCAAATTTGACATTAAGAGAAGGTCTTACTTCACTACTACTAAGTTTATCGAAATAGGGGGCTTTCGTAGAGAAAAAAAGGAGGGCACCACTGGGTGCCACCCTTGAGGCCCACAATTTTCTTTCTAGAATGGCTCGGCAGATTTTGCAGAAATAATTTTTCGTGGATTTGGTCATTTCTTCATAATTGAGTCATCTAAATGTGTGTATGTACCACTTTCAACACATTCAAAGAGAAAACTGAAACCTTATAAGGTCAATCTGCTGTCTGCCTGTCAATATGTCTGTCTGTCTGGACGCCTTTCACGGTCTATTTTCTACTACATTTTTTGAAAAAAGAACTTCAAATTTGCATTTAGTTGATGTATCGCTCCAACAAAAAATTGTGATACTGGGGATAGATTTCGTTGGGCATATTGAAAATTGAAAGATTTTTTTTGCACTTGACCGTTTTTTTTTCAGTAGATCCGGAGTCAATATATTATTACGGACGGACCAATAGAATTACCACTGACCTTATACCAGTTGTATGGAAACCCAAAAAACTACAATTTTGCCTCGAAAAGTTCCACAAAGCCTTTACACAAAGAAGCTGTTTCAAGTAGGTATAAACGCGTGACCCTTGAGGCCCATAATAGCTTTTTGAGAGAACGGCTGCGCAGATTGCGATAAAAAATTCAGCATGGAGTTTTGGGGTCAAAAAATCGATCAGTGATACTTTTATATCTCGAAATGCTCGTCAGTGCATTACCTGGGTGATCAAGCGAATCTCGGTTACCCAGGTAGGTACTCCAAGTACCAACTACTATTGCAGAATTTTTTTGTCACGAACTTGAGTTCTGTTCACATTTATGTTTTTTGCGGTGATATCATTGTTTTTTGTCAAGTATTTCTCTTCTCTTTACTCAAATAAAAAGTTATTAAATGACTTAAATTGTTTATTCACACTGAGCGAAAACGCATGGGTTATTTAGAGAAAAACCGTTGATTTAAAATATTACAAAGTTCAATTCACCAGATTCATAGATACTGTTCGAAAGTAGCTACATTATTAACTTTGTCTTCTATACCAACTACCAACACTCCATGTGAAGATTTGTTATATTTTCCTATTTTTCGATTCCTAAGTCACCTGGAAGTAATCGAAATTTTTGATGAGAGTAGTCATTGATAAAAATTGTGAATTTTTAGAGGTAGTTAAGATTTGGAAATTAGATGAATAGACACATATAATTGCAGTTTGTAGATCAAATAGACTTTATGTAATCAGGAGGATGACAGTGACTTGAAATGGTTCGTATAATATAATCCTCTGCGCTGGACAACACAAGAAAATATTCTTTATTGCTACAAAGTACAATGCGATGGGGCGGCCCTGAATTCGTCCCCGAGCAAGTAGTACCTAATTTCTACAACCATAATTCGTCCCCGAAAGTGTAAATTACTTTTCATTCATATTAGATTATCATTTCATTCTGAAATGATATTCCTGGCTAAGAATTGCATTTTATTTAGGTCTGAGAAAATATGGAAAGCTTTTTCAGTTTGAGTGAAGTGGAAGTTATGTGCTAATTATAGTCTCTGTAAAATATACCAAACACAAATTCTTAAAATGTGGTGAATTTGCAAGAATACGCCAAAATTGATGAGTATAAAAATGGATCTGTTTCAAGATTGGATTTTGAAAATATATAGCTTATTTTAATAAGTTGAATGTAGGTACTTGTATAAAACACAAGCAGACATTTCTGTTACTTTACAAATTTTTAAATAAAATGTTTTTTGTGGTAGGTACTTACTGATTTTTCCATTTATTATAAATATATGAAAAAATATTATATGGAAAGAGTTAATCTGTAGATTTTAATAAGTGTGCTAGATTGGTGATTCGTAATGCGATAACGTCGGGGACAAATTCAATGATCTATTTTTGAGGACCTACTCTTCTTGGGGACGAGTTTAGGGATACTTTTTCAGGTAAGGGATTAACTAATTACTTCATTTTATTACTGAGGATGAGTTTTGGTACATCCATGCGATGGGGCGGCCCTGAATTCGTCCCCGAGCAGTTACTACCTAATATCTACAACCATAATTCGTCCCCATACTAATTACGGTCCTTTAATCTCCTACCAGAATTTTGATGGATCTGTTTCAAGATATAATTTTGAAAATGCTTAGCTTATTTTAATAAAAGTTTAATGTACTTGCATAAAACACAAGCAATATTCTTAAATAAAATGTGTTTTGGGGTACTTCATTTATTATAAATGAATGAAAAAATATTTTATGAAAAAGTTTATCTATAGACTTTAATAAGTAGCTATATTGGTCATTAATAATGCGATAACGTCGGGGACAAATTCAACGATCTATTATTGAGGACTTACTCTTCTTGGGGACGAGTTTTGGTACGTAACATGCGATGAACCTACTAATCAAATTTTAGGGCTTACAAACCTGGCAAGTGGCAGTTGATTTCAATTTTTATGATCAGTAAGGAAACTTCGATTAAATATACCTAGGTACCGACTTTCCAATTTGACAAACTTCAAATATATTATTTAGGTATACCTATGTAACATGACATGAGTTAAATCAATGTTTTGTAGGTCCATAGAAAAATTTCTAAGAAATCCCTCGATAAAAAAACTAAACGTGTATGCCTTTTGACAGATTATATACATATGAATTTAGTATTTGCCATCGGAATGAAAATTGATACCTCAACTTTCCTTATCTTTCTAGTATATACAGATGATGTGGTTATTCGGAAATTATTACTATCAAACGGGCGGATGTAAATGTGCCAACAAACGTACCAAGGTATAGGTAAACGTGACACCAACCTGAAGGGTGCATTGAAAAGGTCACATGTAAATGTGTCACTGGTTTAAATTATTATATTTCAAGAATTATGTGGTTGTAATGAATTGAAAGATACATAGATATAAGAAATACCAAAATTTTATTTTATTTTCTTTAGTAGAATTATACGTATTTTTAGATATCTACAACTTATCTAATATCCTAGCTACAATTATTGGAAGTGAATTAATATAAACATGTACAAAATATAGAAAAAGAAACAATATCTTAGTTAGTAGATAGATGTTAAATAAGGAATGAGAAAATGGCTGAAAGCAAACTCTGTTACAGGATAGGATGTTTTCTAAGGTAGGTTCACTGGCCAGTTGAACGGAATAGTGGTTTATGACCGGTCCAGTTCCAACTTTATCGAAATTCCATTAATAAAATTTATGATCCCATAGGCGATAGGCAAACTCACGAGGTAGGGTTTTCTATTTAGAAAACGTATTTCTTTTAATTATAGACTACATGAAACTATATTTAAATGTGAGCTCAGTAAACAAGAATAATTTAGGTACTATGGGTAAATTATTAAAATTAATTACTTACGTGTTAAACTCTCATGACAAAAGTGTTATGTAGTAGATTTCTCTATTCTACTGTCATAAAAGCTGTGATACCTACTCTATAAAATAAACTCTATATACTCGTACTAATTCATTCGTTTGTTAAATCCAATAATATACTGCTGTCAATTTTATGTGCTCCAACACTTTTACCAGATTAAACGGTCTAGACTATCCAATATTCTTGAAATTTATGAATGTAAATTATATGTTTGTGTACCATACGCATGAAAAGCTGTGTTATTGTTTTTCAGCTGAATGTTATTAATGACCCTATTTCGATGTGAATATAGATTCCATTATTTTTTAGGTGTACTGTTATTATTACTGTTAGTTTTCTAACCGGCTCATCGAAATCTCAATAAAATTGCAACGGGTTCTAATGTCTGATTTCGTATATTTATTCTAAGTTGATAAAGAAAAGCTGTAATGAATGACAGTGCGAGCTGGATTTTCAGTCGCATGCATGATTACAAAAAATTATTGGATGAATATGAGGCTAGATATTCTAAAAAGCAAACGTTGCTACCTAATTGGAAAACGTAATAATGATAAACTGATCAATAATAAAAAGCAACAACGGATGAACCCAAATAACTTCAACCAGCTCCTGTAAATAGCTTCAGACGTCGAAATATCTTTTGTGAACCAAACTACAGTTTTCGATGTCCATCATTTTTAAACTGTAGAGGTATTAGCTCCATCAGCTTCGTCAATGAGTTTTTACCCGATCGATATTCCTATCAAATGTAGAAAGCGTAATTTGTTCAACGACGACAGAGATGTCATTGCACACTGGGTTAGAAGATTTTAAGCCGTAGTAGATGCGTTACTCTGCATGAGAATTCTGACGGAAGTGAGATCTCGATCGTACATCAATTAGGTAAATCACAAACTAACGATTTTCTTTTTAACACGCTTATATTAACTTCACTTGTATGTTTGTGGGTATGTAACTCTCCGTTGCATAAGTAGATGGATTTTCATTTCGCTTTTTCTTCATTTGTTTAGAATGAATTTTCTTTGGAATTTATTTTTTAAATATTCTTTTTGGTTGGGAGCAGATGACCAGCGGGTTATAGATGTTTCATCTCTTACCATCCCTTAGATATTAAGGGTTGAAAAAAAATGCAACTATTTTTTTTGAGAGAACCAAAAGAGATATCGGAAAAATTTAAAAACCACAAGATAGCCCCATCGATGGGACTAAACATAAAAAATCGTAAATTTTCGGGATGAAAAAGGTGCTTGATCTATAATTCTATCTCCTCTGAAACTGTTTGAAATATCTCAAATTCTCTAATATCTTCGCAAAGCTGACAAAATTTCGCAGAGGATAGCACTTTTTTTTTCAAATATCCCTTTATTAAGGGCGCAAAGGGTGTTTAAAGTTGGAGGATGGAATCGACGCATTTTATTAGAAGGTTTTATCAAGTAAAAAACGTCCAGAACTCAATTTTTATATCTCGGCAATGGTAGGTCCTAGAGGGCAAAATTTTCTTCCAAAATATTTTTTCGACTTTTTCAAGAATATGCCTCGCTCATACTAGGGCTCTATCTCTAATATTTCGGGTAGCTCATCACTGGTCGAAAAAGAGCGAAAGAGAGATTTTTTAAAATTTTCAATTTTTTTTTCAATATCTTTAAAACGAAAAAAGATATTCAAAATTGGAAAAAACGTTCTTGATCGCTTTATTTTCTTTAATAAGTGAGTAAAATTTCATCGCGATCGGATATTTCTTTCTATTTTTTTCGGAAATAAACATTTGATAATTAAGATTCTTTGTCAAATTGTCTTGCTACACTTTTCAGACTTTGCCAGTTTGACTTCAAATATCTCTGGAACGGTTTGAGATATTCTAAATCAGTAAAATCACCTCTAATTGATTCACTTTTTTGAATCAGTATACAAAATTTCATTGTGATCGAACCATTTTTTCTAATTATTTGGGAATTTTAAATATGATTGTGTCTGGTATGAGTATGTAGTGTAGCGCAGGCATAAATGCCGATTAACATTCTAATATCTCAAAAACGGCTCGAGATATTCAAAATCGGAAAAAACACATCTGATAACTTGACATTTCTCAATCAATGTTCAAGATTTCATCGCAATCAAATATTTTTTTCTATTTACTCGGTAGTTTTTAATATCTTCTCATTACAAATTTACGGCAATGAAATTCACGTTATTCCAATGTTTCTCATAATATAGGATAGAATCGAAATTGCAATTTATTAGGAATTATAAAGTCCACAATAATTGGCAAAATTAAAGAGCTGATGAAAATTGTCGGGATAATAAGGGAAAAATTCCACATTTTCAAGTTATCGCTAAGAAGAGTGTAAAAAAAATCATCAAGTCATTCATAATTATCAAAGATATCACAGTTGATTTAGATCCCAATATGTTAACGCCGATGAATTACTTTTGAATAATAGTGCAGATATCAATTGTAAAATTTCAAATTTGAATTCGATGTCGATGCTTACTATGAACGACCTTATATATTTGGAATATCAAAGTATTTAGTTATTTGAATAATTTCAACAATCGAAAAGCTATACTTAAAATGCTGGACATACATGTTATTTAAAAAATTCACTTAGAATAAAATCATTCATTTGATAAAATTATTGCAATTAAATCGATATTTAATTTCAAATTTAATGTAAAGTGCACACATCAAGACTGGATTGGTTTTGGAAGTTAACTGTAATTTTTTTTTTCAATTCGAAGGTAATTTTGCTACTCTCCGCCCTCTGTTAGGAATTCATCATACTATCTGCGTCAATATTAATTTTTAGTTAGAATTTAACACCACAAATTTTATTGCGTTGTTCAAGAAGAATTTTACATTCGTGCACCCTTTGTTGGAAATTTAGAATACTTATTCAACAAGAACTTAAAGAAAAACTCTATAGACAATAAATCGAACTAAAAAATGAAAAATAAATATAGTTTAAAAAAACTAAAAAAACACGCTTTTAAAGAATATCGAACAAAAAAGTTGCAAATAATTTTGAAAATAAACTTAAAATAGTAGTTTATAAAATATATTAGTATAATTGATCGAAAAGCGTGGCGCGCTCGATATACGAAAATTATGGCGCAAAGTGCCCCACGCTTTTCCCCCAATTATACTAGTATTTTTTATAAACTACTGTTTTAAGTTTATTTTCAAAATTATTTTCAACTTTTTAGTTCGATATTCTTTAAAAGCGTGTTTTTTAGTTTTTTAAACTATATTTATTTTTCATATTTTATACGATTATCAAGATAGAACCAATACTCACTTCATAGTTGTGAAATACTTAAAGTAGATATATTTGCACATACACAATCTAAATTACTTAAATATCTGTTAGAATAAGCTCACATTATCTGGATTTGTAAATGCAGATGAGATATAAGTAACAGTAAACTTGAAATACTCCAGATGTTCTCGACTGCCAATTAAATGTTGGAGAGTTTTTGTGTACACTGCCCTTATTTACCAGAAATCTCCCTTTCTCAGATAATAATTGCAAAAGTTTTATACAATGCCTTTTGTCAATTTAAAATACATACAGACTATAAATGTTTTTTCTTTTCTGCATAGGTACAAAAAGCATTTTTATGAAGACACTATAGATTTGTCTGTGCTTTCATATTATGTAGCTCCAATGTCTCTATGTTCATCAGCTTTGAACTGTATCTATTTTTTTTCAAGGGATCCAAAATAATTTATCAAGAATATATCGGTGGTCAAAGTAAAACATCACTATGTCACTAAACTTGGTGATAACTAGCTTAGTTATAAATAACTTTTTGAAAATTACTAGAACCTAAGAATCCTGCAAATGTTGAAGTTGTTGCCAAAAAATGGTCAACATCTAATGAAGTAGGTGCTAGTTTCTTTAAAGTTACTTTTTTCTCAATTCTTAATGATCGTAGTTAATAACTCACAAACAAGTAATCTTTAGGCTTTTCATCAATAAGCTCACTACTCAAATAATGCATAAATATAAATAAATAGCTTTTATATTGATATACAGCATATCGTGCTAATATTTTTAATTAAAGCCACGTGTTTCCGAAATAAGTATGACGATTTTTATAACCTTCTCAGAGCTCTAACTATAAAACTTTGAGATATATAAGAAATTTTTTTGACAAATTATGTGGTCTATAAAATGATCATAATAAAAAAAATGCAAGCATTGGAAAGGCCTTCTTCAAACGGATAAGCTTTTGATCAAACTATGAAAATTTGAATATGGGACCTTATCTCAGCCATTCTCTCTCTCTCTCTTTAAAATGAAATAAGAATCCTCAAAATCGGCGCACATTTACTATGAGAAACGAGGTTAGGTACATAGATACAAAAAAAAACATACAGTCGAAGTGTATATCTTCTCCTTTTGTAAAGACAAAAATATAAAAAATATGTATTCATTAAGGAGATTCATTGGTTTCTATAAAAGCTATATGAGATAATAGGAAGCCAGCAGAAATATATTTGTGTTGTTCTCCAGATATCAGTAGTAATGTTCAGGAGTCGAAGCTCCTATAACTAATTGTAATCGATTTAGAACTAAAGACAACGTGGCTGGTTCAGCTATACATTTTGGGAAAAGCTTTCATTTCCACTGTCAACTTGAAAACTTCTCGATAACCGATACATCTTAACGGGTAACTGAGGCTCCCATGTAACTTTATCCAAACTGTATCTTTTCCATGAAATATATGTTCTAACAAACAAAGTTCTTACTCTGGAAACGGAAGTATCAAACAACATAGAGGAACGACAAATTGATCTAGATATTTTAGAAGGTCGTTTGCAAAGACGCATTCAGTGCAGCCGACTAAAATGAATGTTTGTAATCGGAAAAGTCTTCTTTACGGCGATTCATCCTTCTTTGCAAGGATTGGATTCCAAGCTCCATATGTCTGAACTTGATGTAGATATTCAGAGATGAGTCTTCGAGGACGAGTATTTGTTTTCCTGAATTTCGTATCTGTTCTGAGTAAACCTCCATGGTGGTTCCAAATGTTTAGAAGAAATCTAGTTCCTACATATAACCATACTATTGATAGAAATCTTATTTTTTAAGTAATTTCTAAGCTATATACATTACGTATCAAGAATGATTCTGAAATCTAAGGTGAAATTTGCTGTTTTAGCAGATGTTTATTCCGATTGACTAAATAAAATTATTAATAATGATAATACAAATTGCGAGAGAAAAAACTGTAATACCAAATATTTATTATCTCTCTTTTGGGATTATAAATACTACTACGTCCACGATTGACTCTCCTAAAATACTTACATATTCATCACATGAACTATTCAATACACCTCCATTTAGGATCTTTCTTGTGAATTTTTTAAATACATTTTTAAATTCGATAGCCCTATTCGTAAATAAATAATATCATATATGCCATTATTAGTATAAAACTAAAGTAGCACTCTACCAAGATTGGTTTATGAATACGGTTGATTGACTTTGACAGCATATAAATACAAGTAGGTAAAGTAAAAGGTATTGACTTATTTACTGCAATAAAACTGCTGTTAATTATTTCGTAGAAAAAAAGATATTTAAATATTATTATACTGCTATATTATGATTCGACCCTGACCGACAGTTTATTGCATATTTACGGCCTCTGGCAAAACGTCCCAGGTAAAAAAATTATTCAACTATTTATTGTGAAAAGGACTATACATATAGCATTCTTTTTTATTACCAGGTTATACATAGTTGTCTGAAGCTTTATGATTAAAATATATGGTCTCTTGACATCTCTATAGGTTAGGTTTGGCTTTTACGTTAGCATAATTCACTAAAACATAACTTTTTACCGGTTTATATTATGAGCAATCAATTGACCCATTACCGAACGCAATACTAGTTTTCAAAATTACTTAATCTATATATTTCCGATGAATATGAAAACATGAAATACATCAGCTGATTCTAATCAAGTCTAATTGTATACATGGGCAATCTTGTATTGTTTCCGATAGAACATATCACATATAATGTAGATCAACTAGATTTTAGATAGGAATTAGAATTCGGAGTCCTCTATCCTTCTTTTGACATCTTTCACGGAAATATTTTTCATAGAGGTAATACATATAGAGTTGGAAAAAAATTGTATTGAACATTTCTCTTAAATGTTTTTTCTGACCCATACCTGAATTAGATCCTAATGACATATTTTCAAATTATGGCAAAGTTGCTTTCTGAATCCCAATTATAGCAGAAATACTCTATTATCTAACTGTATTGTCAATTGAATCACTGTATGCAAACAGTAGGTTAAACGGTTAGCTCTCTATTCTCGAAGTCTAAACCATGTGGATAGCTGGACGGGCTTATTTGCTTGAATTGGATTCTTTTGAACAGATAGCTCGAAATCCAAGCAAACCTACATCGCATCCGAACTACAAATGAGTACTGCTGAATGGCAGACCAAACGACTGCAGACCACTCTCCTCGAATCTGTCCACTACGTAATGGACGATAATGGTGAGTCCATTTGGAGATATCGGTATCGGTTGTTGTATCGTGGGCCGATGAGTTTGGCGGGCAGCGTCGATTCAATTCCGTCGTAGTATATCCGCGACCGATACCTTCCCATTACCGCTGATTGCCACACGCTGATTGGATTTCGTTCTCTGATCTCTCCAATCGACCTTTTTATCCTCTTCGCTGTTCCATGGGCACACCGATAGGGGGATATAGACTTTTCCATTCACCATCGAATTAGGTAGTATAATACATAGTGACAAAGTCTAACAACAAAAATATATGTTTTTCATGTTAAACTACCAGTATTAATATGGGTGCGATAATTGAGGTAGTTTTCTTCGAAAATCAGAAGTATATGTTTGAGCGTTTTATACTGTGAACGTGCACGGATATTGATAGCTCATTTTTATTGGAAGGAGGAGGATTGAGAGATGGTTCCATACTTTTTTTGTCTTTTCCCTCAAAAGGAACCTACCTAGTACCTACATTTTTTCCAAAATCTATCTGGAAGAATTGAAAGTAGATTGTTTTCAGCAACATTTGATTAGTGCATTTTTCGAAACAATCAAGGTTCTCCAAGCTACAGCACTAGGAATGTGCCAGATTTTTTCCGATATACTTTAAAAAAATTACAAAACAGGTCAAATCTTTATTATACTCGATTTCAAAAAGAGAGAGATCCCTTCATTACAATAATTTATTGCAATTTTTATTTTAAATAGAGTTTAGTTGATGCATTGAAGAATGAAAAAATATATGAATTCTATTGAAGTTGATGCCAAAAGAAGACTGAATATTATTTATGTTTCTTACGACGTGAACCATAATTACCTATGATAGTATTAATTATTCATGGAAATTCATCAGTGTGTCTAATTTATACGATTTTTACACCTCGGGTTTTTGGACAAATAGTTACTGCACAAAATAATCGCACAATATGAAAATAATGAAAAATCCCATATGCAGATGTTCTACATATAATCGTCGAGTCGTCTCCCAGCTTTCCTAATAAAAAATAATTCAACATGAGCGCTTGGAAATAGTTAGACTAGCTTTAAGCATTTTCACTCAGTTCTCAATAGGACGGTATATCGACAAAATGTAAATACACTTAGGTATATAACATCAAAGCGATTCCATTGAAGATTATTAGCTGACCTTCCCTATAACCCTCGATGATCTCCGATTCCCTATCAGTTGTTAATTGAGCATTTTATAGTCATTAATTAAACAAAGAAGAACTGAGAGAGGGGGGGAATTGATATGCAGATTGATACTTCCCAATTGGGAGCATGTTTCTACTCTGCTGGGTATATTGCTTGATTGCATCAAAATGCAAGAGGGAGTAGAGCATTATCTGGCTGCTACACATTCTGATCGATATATATATATATATATATATATATATATATATATATATATATATATATATATACCTACTCTATAGTCTCTCCGTACGGGCTCATAATCTCATACAAACCAATCACTTTCAAATCGTTCAAGAGAAATCATATTTTTGTTTGCATCAAAAATCAAATTACAGAATACATACATAGTCAATTACGTTTTGAATGTGTTACAAATTATCTAGATCTGAATATAGCAATAACATATTACATTCTTTGATTAATAGATGGGCTACAGTCTAAAATGAAAATGAAATAGATGCTGTGTTAAAATTTGAGTAAGAAAGTATTCATACCTACTTCCGACAGTGTGAGAAGATGAGTATTATCATCATCCGCAATATTGTGTCCAGTCGAAGGTAGATGTTCTGTGGTCTACCAAGTCGCATGTCCTGTCATATGTCAGTAGTCAAGGTACTAAAGATTATATAAGTAATCATTATATTCCGTGGACTGAGTTAGCTTGGGGGCAAGCAAAATAGCTTAAATCTTGTAATCAGGCGGTTATATCCAAAATAATTTTGCGAACATTCTAATAGACGGTCTCTGTTAGCATTCAACAAGCAACGTTTTTAGTTGACCATGCACTTGATGGATACCACTACATGGAACTATATAAACACTATAACAATAGATTCAGATTTAAAAATAGGTTTTAGTAATTGCCAATAGAATTATCTACATATTATATTATTCATAGTCATCTTATGTCCGTCCTATAAGTGAAATTTAAATATTAAAAGAAATCAGAAATATAATTATTTGCTCCTCATGATCGATTTGAAATTGATTGACGAATAATTATCAACCCATTCAACTAGATATTATCTTCGGCTATTATATTATAATCATCGCAAGTTTAGTACATTTAGTGCCATTGTATATGTGCACAAAACATTGATGATATAAAAGCGGAGTACCGTGAACCACGTCCAGGTAACGAATGCACTTTAGCAAAAAATGTGAGCTGATATGCCTCTGGAATAGGGAGCTTCAACCAACTCTATCTCTGTGTGTATCCAAACGGTTTTAACGCTTCAGTTAACAGACCTCCATTACCACAAACCAATTTCACTAAATACCAAAAATATCTGATGTTAGAAACTGCTGCTGGGTAACGATGAAGCGTATACAATTTCATTAATTAAGTTGATACCTCAGAGTAATAATGAAAGTTGTACTTATGTTATTTTGATAGCAGTTGGACATGGAACAAAAAAAGACAAGCGGCGAACATTTTTACTGAGTTTATATCAAAACAAAAATCAAAGATAATTTTTTTATACTGAAACTCTCGTGCATATCAATAGGTAGTCTTATACTTATAAAAATTTTAACAGCTTGAAATCATAAAACATGAAACAGAATCACAAAAAAAACAATATCTGGCTAACTGATACAATATGAACATCGTAGCGTACCTTTTTTTATCAAGGGCACAGTCCTTCCTTGCTCAATATTATTCCAATTAGGTGAACAATTCGACTGTTTGTTTGCATTTTTTCTTATGGATGTTCATGCCTTTAAAATAGTAAACGTCTTTCGATTTTCATGAGTCTTTCTTCTTTTCAAAGAGGACTATCGAAATTTAGTCCCATTGAAAAATAATCGACAATCAACATGTTCTTCCCCTCAAAAGTAGAAATTTTATCCAGCAACGTTTAAATTGGACTTTTTTTATTATATATCTTATAGCATCAAACTACAAAACTACTTAAAAAGCTCATGTTTTTGTAGGCAAATCTTCCACAGGGCATTTTAAAAAATCGGGATTACATTCTTCAATCTTCAAATTTGAAATCCAAAACTAGGTATTCGTGGTTTAATCAAGAAAAAAACCGGTCCTTATATAAATATTAATTTTATTGAGATCTAACAATCAATATATGTTATGAAACTTTGAAGCTCAGTCAGAGAATGACACCTGTCACTTTAATGTTATCTTTTCAGATAGAAAGTACATAGGTATCAAAACGTATGCAAACTGAACGTTCAAAGCAACAATTCAGCTACCCATTTCAAGTGTATTGCTTCCTTTATTTCTTATAGAATTCAAATCATCAATGTAACAGGTCTAGTTGTAGTGAACTCCTTTAATTCAAACTGGTTTCCATTTATAAAGCTGTTGACAATTTTCAATTCCGATTATGGTAGCTGGACACCACTAAATTCCAAATGCCTAATCCACTTATATGGTGATGAAAGAGCGGACAGAAGGACCTAACGGCCGAAAAAACACTCCCGACATCATAATGAGAGAAAAAATAGATTTGTTCCCAACTAACCCGAGGCGCTCCAATAGGGTGTGAAGGAGACAGAAGAAAGAATCGAGAATCACTCAGCCGAACTTGAGCTCATTAAGCTGAAATATTGTGGCACTAAGGACGGACTGAGCTTTATTAAAAATAATAAAACTGATAAACGTTTTCCCAAACTTTCTAACATACTTGATGTAATTGGACGACTATAAATTGTGGCCTGTGAGAGATAAAGTTAGGCAACGGATACCTGAAACTTTCAGGATTTACTGTTCAATTGGAATACTCCGACCGAGTTATATGATAGGGATGTTAATTACTTTTCTATCTACGTGTAGTGGATTTATAATCTAGATTTAGAAGTTCAATTTGCGAACACTGAGCCTTGAAGTTATCTTCTCATATCATCAAACTAAGTAAAGTAATTAACTCTTCTCAACGATAAGTTACTTTACAGCACTAGTGTGAAAATTGAATGGATTCACACATTGTCTGATTGAGGTGTCAGACATACAACTGATACAGACACTTTCCATCAATACTTTTTGTGTTTTGTGTTGTGTAGGTATAGATACTATATATTGTTATTTAATTCAGTTGATAGTTTGTTGAATACAGACGTGAATTGACACATACAAATTTTTGGCCAACATTCAATTTCGAGCGAGCTAGAGACAATGATTTATTTTTAGTATTTGAACCAACGGCAGTAATAAACACCTTATGCAGATCAAAGTATTTCGTGATTAGAGCTTCTTCTGTTTTAGTTCTGTTAGGTAGTAACGAGTAATAAGTGAAAATCTCATCGGTTTCAATTGTTTCTAAATTTCCGATATGCTGATCCCCAGAAAATTATACCAAAAAGCTATACAACAAAATAAACCATGGTACAGATTTAACAAATCTTTGAATCCCAGTGTGTAACTTGAACTGTAAAAAAAGAGAAGATATCTTTTTTCTTTACAATTGAATTTGTATGCTTTATTTAACTCCATTTCTCATCCAGCCTAGACCTATATACTTTACTTCCTTAACCCTATTTATTCTATCACAATTGCAATTGGGGAAACTATTATAGTTTTTATTATACAAAATTTAACCAACAGTACTTGAAAGTCTGTCCATATACCAAGAGATCTTCATCATGGCAGATTTGGAAAAGAGTACCATTTCCTCCATTGTTAGGAAGCAGGAAGCTTTTTCTTGTAAATTACGTCACCCCAGCTCTTGTCGCTACACATAATAGCCGTATCATCAGCAAAGGACAATATCACGCCTGGTATTCTTAGGATCAACAGACCATAAATGTAGATACCTACTCAACAATAATTCAGGACCTAATATTGAAACTTGAGTTACCTACTCCACACATAACTAAGTTATTTTTATTTTTAATATTGTTTATCCTGACACTGGGATATATTTGAAAGATAGCTTCTAAACAATTTATTGACAATACCTCTTACCTCCAATACCGTTCATTAACTTGAGCAGAAGCTGCGTCGAAGATCTTTGTCAAGTCTAGTGACATAACTATCAAAGGCTTACCATTATCAAGCTCTTCACAGTCACTAAGTTTAAAGCATCATTGACTGATCTTCTTCATCTAAAACCAAACTGCTAGTTACACCTGGACCAACCCGAAAACTAGAAAGTTTCCTAGGTATCACCTTTTACGCAACCTAGATTAGACAGAAATAGGCCTGTAATTGCTCATAAATCTATGATCATCAGATTTGAAGATTGGTACAATCTCAGCTTTATTAAAATGAGGCCAAAAGTCCATTTCTATACATTTATTCATAACTATAGCCAAGGTTTCCGCAATATTAAAATTAGAAGCAAAACATTTCAAGACTTCAGTTGTTGTGCTATCTACCCGAACCACCTTTTTATAATTCCTCTACATAATTACATATTTCATAAATTTCAGTATCACTTGTTTGTGCTAAAAATAACGATTTTTCTTTTTTAAATTTATCATATTTAGAGTCTCTGGGATCATATAGAGATCTGGCTACATTTTGAAATTAATTGATTGATGACATTTTAGAACTATTAGTTAGAATCTTATCAGATTCACTCTAAATTTGTAGTCCCAATTCGAGATTTCTTTCTGTTATTCTAATTATTATTAACAAATCTCTACATCATCACAATAATTTCCAAAATTCTCTTCTTCATAATTGCTCTCAGCTTTACAATTTTCTGATTAAATTCTTATTAAATCTGTTGTATTTCTGCTTTGTCTCAATATTATTAGTAAATCTCTTTTTTTAATATGTTGATCCAGTAGCTTCTTGTTTTTTCAATAAATTTATTTATTTTTGAAGTTACTCGTGATTCATTTCATACATTTGTATTATTATCAGATACATTTTTGAGGAAAATCTTATTCTTGCTTATTCTACTTATGATTATGAAAATGATCAGTAATACGAACTCCCAAAACGAAGGAGTTGAGTTCAGTGTACAGGTACAGATTACGATAGTTTTGAGTAATTTCATTTTCAATTATAATATTTGAATTGAAATCAATAAAAAAGGATATTTTCGTGGAAATTTGCACAGTTATCTAAATAGTTTTCTTCTTATAAACTTTTGTAATAAATCAACTGCTGTGATAAATGTAGACCGATTGTCAGCGTCATAAACTTTTATTTGAAGAGTTGTGAGAGCACGGATATTAGCAATTTTTGTAGCTGATTTGTTGGTATCGAACACATAAACCATAACACCATCAGATGTGCTTAATTCGACGTTGCTTTATGCCGATCAATATCGTATAAACTATTCAATTTAAGGAAATTTCATCATCGTCTGCAGGGTACCCAAATGTGACTATATTGTTGCTTCTACTGTTTCTTTTCGGCCTCACAACTTTATTTCTGATATTAAAATTATATCGTTCTAACTTCTTTATTTTTTTATTTAATGTCTCTTTAATTTTCAACAATATTTTCACCTCATTGGCTTGTATATAGTTTTGTAAGTATCTTCATTCAATGTCCCCATTATTATATCCTCCGTTGCTAAAATTATAATATAATACATACACAATCATTCTATTTATTTATTTATAAATATATATGTAATTATCCTGTCATATTTCATGACTCATACGCGAGTGTGAGCTGTAACTATGGTACTATGGTATAATAACTGTAGGTTCATGGAATAGTAAATTTCATAGTGACTTGGAACATGTGAGACGAGTGGGTAGTTATATCTTCCTCTGGCCTAAAATTGATTTTCCAAATCAGGTATCACGAAAAATGCATAGCAATGCGGCAGAACGATATTCTGATTCACATGTCAATTTCAGTCTCGGACTTGTGTAAGTTGTCATTAATCGCCTTCGACACATTTACCACACTCCTCTTCCAGTGAATTTGACATATACCTCGACGCATGTTATCTTATGAAGATATTGGCCTCTTTACATATTGGTACCATAAACTAGTGTTATATTTTCATTATTTCTATGAAATCGATTCCACCAAAACGTAAGAAATAATGCGATTCTTATGACATTGTTTTGAAATACATTTGGCATACATCAGAGAAGCCATTTTTGTGCCTATATATCTACATATTATTCAGATTTACCTACCTACTCCAGTTTTTATGATTCTCTGATTCTAAATGGCCAAACCGCAATTCCGAGCACACAACTGATTCGAATCGTTCCTAGTGTGGTGGTGTCTCTGGTTGATCTAAATCTGAAACGTATCTGCCTGCATATATACACAAACACATACTACACTGGAGGAAAACCACTTAAGCTAGATTTAGTAAGAGCTTACGACCAATAGTTTTAAAGCTGTGGCTGGATACGATTTAATGGCCGATTTGGTTATCGTAAGACTTGCTAGCGGAGAATTATGTTATGCGAATTTGGTTTCATTGTAAGCCCAGATTCTATGTACAACATTTTTTCGAGATAAAAACATATTACTTGAGGTTTTACTGTTGGCTATTAATTCATTGAGAATTAATCGGACCCAAACCTAAGCTTACTCAATTCGAAGAATATGTGATCCTTATTAATTATCCTGGTCAAGAGAATTTGCGTTAAAATTATCTTGTCGAAATGAATGTAAATTATTCTATGATTTGTGAATGTTTTTGGTTACATAACATAACTTAGAAGTGGGTGATACATATACATAGCCATCCATATGTTTGGATATCTTTCAATATTCCTATTCAAATCTTGTTTACATTCATAGGTAGTTCAAATATCCGCAATAACAGAATTTACTTTACTACTTCGTTGAACCGCAAGTATTCATTCTGAACAATGCCATTCCAGCATTAAACAGAAGTGGAGGAATATTTTAATTAACTTCTGAATAAACGAGCTCACTGATGCAGAAGTTCAATTACCGTTTTTCTCGGCTTTCTATGAAAAACAAAAAATGTAGCATTTTAGTTTGGATACATTCAAATACTATTTAACTGGTGTTTGTTATATAAATGAAAGTTGGTATGGTTATATGGAGTTAAGTACCTACAAGGATTTAAGAGGATTTGGGAAATACCCGATATGATGGGGGTCTACATTCAATTTGGTACTGAAGCCAAAAACATATTCACAATGAAAAGTTACCAAAAGTTTGATAAAGTTATCCTTTAGAATTATTTGTATCGAATGACTCATGGCTCTCCATAACAATTATTATAATTTTGCACAAATATAATAGGTACAATTATTTTAAAGTTCCGTACATCCGATGAAAAGACGGATGCCTTATTCTATCACTCTGGGGCTGTATGTATGTTTGTCCATCTGTCACAGACTAATTTGTACAAATTTCCTGAACATAGAGAGATGGAATTTGGTATAGAGTTAGCTATCCGCATCGTGTATCTATAGTTTATATAATCCAATTCTGATGCAATAAATGTAAATATAAATGGCATAGAACAAATGAAGAAAAGTTGACGAGAACTGATTACTTTGAAAAAAACTACAGAATAAAAAGACAACGGTTATAATTATTAACTGACATCTGCAAATTTCTTTTAGCAATAAAAATAGACCACTTCAGTATATCCATAAATTGTTCTCATATATTTAGATACCTTACCCTGTTATTATCTCCCATGAGAGGTGATGACTTTACAAGAATATTCATTTGTTAATTGTTTGAGTATTATAGTTATGTCTATAGTAGGAATACTATACCTATATATGTATAGTCCTCACCCTTAGATCGCTCTCACAGAGAGAGTTAATCCCGAACACAAGAGGATATCTGGTTTTGACAGGCAGCGGCTCCAGATAATAGGAAAACCAAATGACTATAACATATCAGACGTCCCTTCTCTTCTGATTGAGGTATAAACAATTCAGCTCCAGGAACTTGATGATCAGTTCTTGAAAGTTTGCCTAGTTGCTAATAACCAAAACCAAAGATGCTCTGTTCACAATCAGTATAAATAACATTTTTACAAATACTAGGAATAACATTATTGGTACAGTTATAAGTAGATATAAGAATTTTGCCACCTATCTCAAAAGTACCAGCACCAATAAAATTCATATAATTTCATGTTTTTCAGTGGACGAACGAATAATGTCGATCCTAATTGTGTAAAGTGTCGACAGAAAATATATCAGATATTAAACTTTCAATAAACATGTTCAATGATTTACGATGTTTTCGACAACTGTTGAAGATGAAAATTTGCAAATCCCACGTTTCCGGAAATGCTCTCTTTTTGAATTGTATCCTCAAAATTGTTTTATTTACAGAATATTGTCCCCTCTTAGCCCTTGGAAGAGAGTTTGGGGAGAAAAGCAAATTGAATTTCCATTTGATTTAATTATACCTTTTCTCGGCACTTCTTTATTGAAGAAAAGAAAAATCATCAGAGTTTGGAGCACGATTACTATAGGCCAAACGCGCGTTAAGTAGCAAATTATTCCAAAGTGTATTTACTCATTATTTAATTTGTTTTAAATTATACTTCTAATGCAAAGTTTTCAAAACCTATCTTGTCATTCATTAGTAATTTAATGATAATAATAGACAATATTCATTATAATTATTATATCAGTCATAATGCATTCATTATAAAGCGACTCTAACAATGCCAAATGTCGAAGAATTGAAAATAACAGCTGCTGGGTATAAAAATATTCGAGTAATTCGTATAAGCATTACTAAGGATGATTAATCTTAGTTCCAAAATTTGCTTACTCTTGGTCAATATGTGTTGCGATCGGCAGATAGGTAAATATGGCCTGTGCCCTGCAATGAATATAAATGGGTAATGTGGAAAGCTAGCCAGGGCCTCGAGGGTCACACCCATCAAATATGAAAGTATCCCAATCGATTTCACGACCTCGAAACTGATAACTTAATTTGTTCTCGAAATATGCGGAGCTATTCTCTAAAAAGCTAATGTGGAACTTAAGGGTAGCACCCATAGATATTTGAGTATCACCAATCAATTTCTCGACCCCGAAATACAAATTTTTACCGATGTCTGCAGAGTCAATTTAGAGCAAGCTAGTATGGCTGGCACCCTTGCGTTTTTTTTTTCAGGAAAGTTATCTACCTATATGGATAAACTGCATAACGTTATATTATTACAAAGTTTGATCCAAATTGTTAGAGCCTCTTTTGGGATACACGATATAAATTTATATAGAAGAATTGCTCGTTTTAAGATATTAGATTAGATAGATTATTATAGATCGACATATATCAAGTTTTCTAGGAAATTATGTATTCTGCAAGTGAGCAAAGGCAAGAAACTCACAATATTCGCTTATTAGTAGGTAAATTTGCACTCATATTGTATTATCCCAATTATCAGATATAGGTACACCCCTTTCACAACTTAGGGAAACTCCAATTAAAAATAATTTCAATGACTTTTCACTGAAAATTTAATAGCCGTTGTCATCCTCAAACACAACCCAAACTGTATTCAACCTGAAATTAAATTCAACTAGATTTGGTTAAGCAACAAAAGTCTTTACCATCCTTCGTTTGTCCGGACGGTCAACGCTACAAACTTCAAATCTGGTGATTAATCTACACAAGAGATAGGTAAGCATTTACGCAATCTGTTCTGTAATTTTCCACTTGAATATATTTCGATTAGCTTGTAGCGGATGGTTAGAGTTCCGATGGGAGATGGGAGAACTCCCAAAGAGAATTTCTGTTGTGTGGTGTATCCTCCGATGGGAGACTGAGACTTCTCTCCCCTCCCCCGAAACATGTTGGCCACGTAATTGTTCGTCTCGTTATGTATGTTGGTTTTGTGTCGATACACATTCGCTTCCATCATTTTGTCTGTGCCTTCGAACTAGCTCCTCACTTAGGTACATGAAGGAGTGTAAGCGAATTATTGAGAAAATATGAGAGGATACATTCATTCATATTATATCATTCATTGGAAAGAATCAGTGGCATCTTCTACCAGTAAGATAATATAGAAAAATAATTACACTAGCAAATTTTAAACTGATTTTCAACAGATTGCAAATCGCCATAAATGCGCCTTTCTGCCAGTTAGTTGAGGAATCTTGACAGTACTTGGAACAGCTAATTTCTTTTGAATTTAAATAACCCTCACAAATAGCTGTTTTGATATTCACTTGAATTTAATGTTAAATAAAAGAGGTCTCAGTATGCCATTCAGTATATAATTGTAAAGGTAAGAGAGAATAATGCATGATCTTCGATAACACCTTATCAAATTGAGAATTCAATTTACTAACCCAGAGTTACACTCATTTCAGATCTATACTAAATTATTATTAAATAACTACAGACACATCAAAACCAAGTAAATTTATCTTAATAATATGTTTCAAGCTTTACTTTTGAATAAAATATTATTTATTTCCTAAATATCCAAACATTCAACATCTTTATTGGTTTACACACTATGCATGTCCCAAGCGAATAGTCAAAAGAAAATCCGCAAACCGATCATATAGCAAAGATTAGACACCCTAATAGTTTGTAAACTATTACAAAGCTTAGATGAAGCAAAAATCTAGCAGTATGCTAATCATCTGACTCTTGGGTTTGAATGCCTTTGGGCCACTGCGCAAAATCCTGACTATCGTTTGAGACATGCCTTATCGTTGTCCCTGATGTTTTTCACGGACTGAGTTCAATGGATATGCGCGTAGTCATATCTTCTTTTAGAAGTCTCATGCGTATATCAAATGTAAACACAAACATGTTTTCATGTACAATCTGTTTGCATCGAATCTACAGAACGCAAAAAGTTGAAATTTAGGTAGTATTTATAAAAAGTAAGATGATACAGTCGCGGACGTAGGTATAATGTCATTAATAAAGGAATTTTTAGTTTGGGAATGAATATCACAAGACAACTTGAAGAATTGAGAGGCCAAATGTGACGTACCTATCAAACAACAAATCAACAAACTAAGTTTTTTTGTAATAAGAAACTATACATTTCTGTACTGCCTGAAATTTTTAATGTTATAGCATGTATGTATGAAAATATAAACTTGTTCTAATTAAAAATGAACCAATGGAAAACTTGAGGATTTTCTTTTGTCTTGAATATCTTGAAAACAAATAATGATATCGTAGGTATGTTATAATTTAATTCGTTTTTCAAGGGCATCAAATGGATAGTTATTTTCCATGTGCATGTACTAGTTACCTTTCATTATCATTCTTGATTGTAATGTTCATTTTATTTGCCATTTTTAATGATGAATTTTCCGATGGGATATTTTTTGTCTCAAACATAAAAATATAAGTTGTGGTATCAAAGATAATTATTATTATAGCTGATATAGATTCCTAATCGATATATGCTGCGCACAAAGATTTGACTTAAAACATATGGTGTGTGGTTTATTTTGAAACTAGGATATATTCATCAGCTCAAAACAGCCCTTAGAATTAGTAGAATATCTTCATATCTTATTACTGATAATGAAAGTAAATAGAACTACCCAATGATTACACCACATTAACTGAATCACGCCCGAACTGTTAATTGACGCCAGTGAACTTCTAATCTATCAACCGCGCATTTGAATGTAACTAGAAATTATCCCCCAAAGTTCATATCGCTTACAGAAATCAAATTAGATGGTGGGTTAGTGATAGGGGGCGCACGATTCACAAACTTCCCGAAACGCAGGCACATGTTGCCAGAACACATTCCTGACTTTTATGAAGTTTAAACGAAGTTTGTCAAAGTCTTCACTAACAGCTTATTAGCGAAATGTTCGTGCCCTGGAGATGTATCAAAAGGTACCTAACGTTGATGGATCTAAGTTTTTCGTTTTATGAAGCGAAAACTTGTGGCAGATATCTTTCGACACGTTGTACGTTTATTATTATATAAAAGGCCGACGGGATCAATGTGGGGGAGAGAGTCTATGAAAATCGATTTATCAATTTTCAAATAGAAATTGTATTCTTGATGTCTCAAATAAAGTACTGGCTCTATATTCATGACATCGTGAAACAGAGTGTCACATTTTATACATATTCAAAATTATTTAGAACTAATTTTTGGAATTAATAAATATAAATGGTTTCATTAAGTATTATTGCTCCTTTTCTTTTATTACCATATACCTGGAGTTCGCTTGTTTATCTGCTTTGGACATTTTTAACTTCTTCGGTTTCCGAGTGCTAACGCAAAAAGTTTGAAAACTCTACAAATTTGATGATTAATGAACAAACGGAAATAAATATTTTTTTTAGAAAATATAAGAACGACTTTATTAGTTAGTGCACTGGAAAATATAAAATAATAATAATTTATGCTGGTACTTTTGAAGTTGATGCGAAAAGTCTTCTATCTGCCCACAATTGCAAAACTAAAATTACCAGATACAACTGAATTAAAATAATTGAACTATTGAATGCACCGGACTGCAGCGTAATGTACTTCGCAGGAAATCCTATCCAGGACAAGCTCTCTCCATCTAGAGGCTTCCAGAGAAGATCATCCTACGTCGCGAACACTCCACCAATAGCGCGAACTCACTAAACGTTTCTAATATATTATGGCCTGGGCGTGTATCGTGGACCAATAGTCGTCAACATGCTTCGCCTTCTTAAGATTCGTACAAGCCTTCTCATTATGGCTACGACTCTGAATGACAGACTTGTTACAATACTTTAAAAATATGCACAATGTAAGTCTATGCCTCAACATCTAGTAACGCCGTTATTGGGTAATTTTAGTGACAAAATTAGGCATAAGGAAGATGATGCAGAAATTTGTAAGGTCATGGAGAAATAAATGAGAGAGAACCAGAACCAAATAGATTCCGTCATGACTGATAAAAAATGGAAAATTAAAGATGTACAAGTATTTGGCAAATGCTACCTCCATAGGAAGCTACCACCGAATAGTCCGAACTAGAATTGAATTAAACCGTAAATCTTAGCAAAGGAAGATGATGATGATAGGAGGACTTACTCAACATGTTCTTCAGTACTTTGGTGTGAATTGTTCATCATCATGTTGTATATAGAATAGTAACCTACGTCGATTTTTATCTGTTGATTTCATTTTACAGTTACTCAAAACTATCACCTCAATTTTTAATTTAATTTTGATTTCAAAATCTAATAATTCTTTTATCTATCAATTTTATTTCATTATGATCTGTACGAAAATAACTACGGACCTACTTTTAAGAGTACCCAAGTTGCACTTGACCATTTATTAAATCTTATTCTTAGAGATAAGAACAATTCAGATGTTCTTTGAACCAATTTAGATTTATCATTCCAAATATTTCCCATTCTTCACCTCTCAGGATTTTCAGTTTATAAAGGAATTAAAATTGAGAAAATTGACTTACTATTGGTGGCAAATTCCATCTGGAAACGATATACGATCTCGATTAGTCTCTCGACCAGACGACAATTGCCATATTCAAAAGGGGGGAGTCGAATTGAGCAGCAGGGGGTGCCATGAGCTGTCAACGCGACGTTAACATAATGACAGTCACAATTACCGGGCCCCATCCCCGGAAGGCCTCTTTGGGAGCAGCTCACCACCGGAACAACTGCGCGAAACGATCCAAATATACTCGACTGGAAAATCGGGCACAGATCGTTCGAATGGCCGTTCCTTCCTTTCGTTAATCAATCAACTGGATTCGTTTTAAACGAGAAGAGTCGAGTTACTTTTGGAATTGAAAAACATTGATGATCTTCTCGATTTTTCATCTGAGCTTCGGTGACTGCGAATGTCGAAAGAGCAGGTTGGAAGGTATGTTTCTTTCATTCGAATAAATAAAATTACAGAAAATTTGTCTGACTAGAAACATGTATATCTGTCAGATCTCTCACAACAAAATATTTAAGATTAAAAAGGTTAGTTCGATTTATTCTCAGAATGAAACATAATACTCACGTGTAAGTGCTTCGAATGAACTTCGAGTAATTCCGGAGATATCCGGAAAAAGCCGAATTTTCGGGAAATCATTTTATTTTTTCCTGGCGTTATTTCTTAATGAATTTCTAAATAAATAGCACTTTTACTTGACACTTTTTTCACTCTTTCCAATGGTGTTAATAGTTTTGTAACCTGACGTTTCCTCTGGGTGTAACTATCATGAACTTTTTTTTTGAAGCCATATTGGCCTTTCACCTTGACCTTGCTGTCCTAAAAATCCGAGAAATAATAATTTTCAACGACAATAATACAAGAATGTCATTTACGTGTCACCGATTGGAAAAATCAAAGCCAACTACTTTATAAAGGCAATTTATTTAATTTCTCGAATTTTTAAAACAATAAGGCCAACTTATACATCGTCAACTAGTAATAAAAAGGGCTATTCAAATTTGTTGAATGCCAATATTGCTTCCATAAGAAAAAAAGCTCATGATAGTTATACATAGATGAAACGTCAGGTTACAAAACTATTAACACCATTGGAAAGAGTGAAAAAAGTGGCAATGTAAATGTGCTATTTATTTAGAAATTCATTAAGAAATAAAGCCAGGAAAAAATAAAATGATTTCCCGAAAATTCGACTTTTTCCGGATATCTCCGGAACTACTCGAAATTTTCAAAAAATTTTAATGGTGTATTGTTGAGCACATAAATGCGCAACTTTGCCCCAATTTAACCATCTTCGTATTCCTTATAATGTCCGAGATCCCAATGGTGAGAGTCAAATTTGAAACAGCCTGTATTCTGAGAAGGCATGAGTATTTTTAAATAATTAATTACTAGGTTACAACCTCTACTACCAAGCAACCAGACATGGTCTTCTAAATATCAGCTACAAATTCAGATAGGAATTAAATGTGATTCATCTACTATTCTTCGTTAAAATCTGTGGTGGAGATCGATTAATTATTTAACTAAAAGAACTTCGACAATGTTAATTAATCTTTTAAAGGATTATTTTTCATAGCAATATCTGTTAACTTTTATGATTTTCATGTGAACACATTATTTATGGCCGTATTGACCGACCATGTTACATTTGGTCAGAATACTATAGAAATTGCACTAATTAAGAATATGTGTTGAAGTTCATTTAATAATAAAATAGTCATCATCATTGAAAAAAATAATGAATAATTTCGATTGCATGACAGTATTTTTGTGTTGCTCCCGCCTTTTGGATAGATCACAGATGATTATTTTTTCATTGAAAATGCCTAGAGGAATGCTGGAGGATAATTGTCCCTATGAAGTTTGAAACTCTTCTCAAATGGGGCAGAAAGGTTGAGCTAGCAAGATAAAAGAAGAGATCAGTTTCAGTTTTGTTTGAATAGGACATTATTTAAAAACTCCAAGGATTTTCGAGCCATGGAAAGTTCAATGTTTCTTCACTTTTTTGTTATATCTGAATATAAAATAGAAAAATAATGTTTTATGTATCTTGCAGATAATTGAATGTATTCCATTATTTAGATCCTTCATCTCTTTAAATTATTCAATCCCTTTCAAATTACTTCTAAGAACTCAAATGGGATACATTTCAAATATTTGTTTGCTACATATTTTTGAACGAGAATTTTGTATGGAAAATGTTTTTATGTGATTCATGACCCCAAAAAAAGATGTGAAGTCAGTCAATACAAGCGAGGAAGACTTTGATGATGATGCACTGTAAAATAGAAAAAAGTATGTTTCTGGTTTTTATTCTAATACCATTTGTTGAAAATCGACCGTAATTCATTGAATTTAAGTTTGAATTTACTGAGGTTATTCTGTCGAAGAGTATAACTTCTATAATCTTGAATGTGATATTTTTGAATTTTGTTCATCAATTTCAGATTTCAAATCCGCGTTAGTTGTAAACGTTCGAAAAAGAAAAAATAAACTTTCCATTAATGATCAGAGCATTTCACTGGAATAATATAAACCGCTTGTGGACGTAAATATAATTTTTTAATTCAAATGTTTTGTAATATATATATGAATTTTAGGTTTCGGCAATCCTTCTCCATATGAATTTCATCTATGCCAAATCACATATTCGTTAGTGAACGCAAAATATTTTCTTCACTTATAGATTGTTTGATTAAAGATACTGATATTATTATTTAAAAAAATTCAGGTTTTCGTCACAGCAACCTGTCAAAATCAAGGCATCTGTTTGGACCCTGGAATTATAAATTAAGTAAGTAGTAACAAAATATAATCTCAGAAATTTCAACCAGTAAAAGTCGTAGGCATTTTGAATATTGGCCTAAGGTTCTTCTATATATCTATAAGTGACACTCCAGCTTTTTCAAGGATTCAGAATCTAAGGGAATATACTCATATACAGATGTTGTCTTTAATTCTTGTCTTTAACTCTTGTAGCAATATAATAAACATTGTTTTGTATCTAATGAAATCGGCCCTACATGTAAGGAAACCACTTTCTATTCACAATCAATCCTTTTAACTTGCATCTAATTGGTAAGAATTATAATCTTAAAATATAATTTAATAAACTTCTATCAAACTCTCTCATCGAACGAATCAATCTCCATACATTTTTTTTTTCAGTTACTTTTTCAAATCCCATAACACCAACATCCAACCCATTCAAAGTCAATGGGCACACCAAATAGGCCTTAGCGATTTCTATTGCCGATTGGGTGCAGTATGATAACTGACTCATGACATCCAATTGTACAATTCATTTGATTCAAATCTGGTGGTTAGAGAACATCGTTTCACATGCAATTGTCTAATCCAGAATGATTACCACCTCTCACTGAATTTAACAAATTAATCATTACCAATGCACAATCGTCATTGGTCACTAGCTCTAGCTAGCATAATATGTGGCCAGAGACCCCTGGCTCATATTCCCAGACACCAAAGGGACGCATCGCTAAATGACAAAGCGACTCGTTGGGATGTGACATTAACTTATGAATGACATGTATGCGGCATGATGCCCGGTACGGGTTGAGTTTCAATGGTCGCCGGGATATAGCGCGTCAAGATTAACTTTTCAATGGGGGGCAGCGCAGTGGCATCATTTTTTCCGTTTGATATACCATCTCCGACATTTGCTCGATTGTACTGCTGCTGGGAGTGTGGGTGTCAGCCGATGGATATATGTATATCCATCCATTCCGTATTCAAAAGCTAATTGGAATATGCACCGATAACTACACTGCCAGATTAGTAGAAATTTCAAAAACATATGCAACTACATTCCTCCAAATCATACAAATTAGAATGGCTTCTGGTAATACCTACATACGGCATAAGCTAATATTTATTAAATATTTAGCAAAGTGATATGTATTGTGGATATATATTGAAGCAGAGAAAATACATCTAGTCACGCAATTAAAAATTGTCTCTTCTATTGTCTATACTGATCCGGAAAAACCTTTTCATATAAAGACAGATATTAGAGCCGATAGACCAGTAGACAGCTTAACAGATTCACGCAATAGATAATCGAATATTCTGAATCTGATCTACTGTAAATATATATTCTTCCCTTGTTACTGTTGGGTATGAAGCGAGAATACTTAATAATAATATTTTTTCGAGGAATGTAGGTACTTCTGACTTATCAGATAGGATGATATGGATTTTATATTTACATCAAGAAAATAAAATACATTCTACTAATTTGAAAACATAGCAATACCTTCTTCAGAATAAACTAAGAACGAAACTCTACAAAAACAATGAATATGGCAAAATTAAAATGGTTCATAAAACCTTTGAAATTAAATCTGGGAGGCCACTTCGCACCTCGCACCATGTACTAATATTTAATGATCAGAAAAATTGCACTTCTACAACTTGAACTTGAACAACCGTGCTGTTCGAAGATTAGGAAGTTGCTGAGCTTCCGGACTTATTTAATTTTGGAAAATCTGTAGATCTGTGAAAGCGCTTAGGTTACCACAGATAAAGACTCCTCAAAATCCAGTCCAAACATTAATTCTTAGCATGCAAGAGAACATCGTAACCAGAATCAGCTGTATTCATAATCAATATTAGTTCGGTTTGATGATAAACCATTATATGGTATTATCGTTACCATAGGTAATAACAAAGAAGATAGATAGATAGATCTATCTTTTTTGGTATTAAAAAAAAGTGTGGAGCTAAGATTAATTATGAATATGGATGAATATCATTCCTCATATGTGGGAAGTATAGTTCATATTTCTATACGATATCTGAGAGTAAGCGATTAACAGTGCGTGGCGCATAACTAGTCTATCGCTCGAAGTTCAACAGAAGGAAGGGAACCATTCTATGATTATTCAGTTGAATATATCTCTGTCTATCTCATTACAACGATCATTTCCCGGAAATTTCTTCGCAAATCTATCTTATCGACATTCTGCAAGTGGTATAAATAAGACTACACCTTTTTTTTAACCGTGAAGTGAATATTAGAGGTCGATAAGTACTCTGAACATAACTTTTAGAATAAAACTATCGATCCATTTATTTAATGCATATTGATAAGAATTTGAGCGCCTAAATATAATAATGTATCATCCGTGTCATAACATACAACTTGAGGTATTAATTTATTTGAAATACTATGTCTTGTAGGACCAGTCCTTCCATATTAGTTCTTGGATGTTCAGTTATATCTCTTAGATTAAAATACTTTGGACAAATTTCCGATTAAGTAAATTACAAAGTGATAATTACCAGTAGCATTACTTTAGATAATTGTTATATTGGATTTTCATCTTGAAACTGCCACAGGTTGATGAATGAGATTTATACAGAGAGCATCTAGGTGAAAGATACCCCGATATATCTTTGTCAGTGTTAGATATACTGATGTCCAATTCCACCATGAAAGACAGGGCTGTTATATATACGATTTATTCTGTGTGATATGGGTCAGAATGATTTACAAATTAGATTAAATCGTGCTCGTTTTGATGATTCCCAGCCATTTTCTTTTTCGCGTGAATGAATATGTATTTTTCAAATTTGCTTCCATTGTGGATGGTAATTCAGAAAACTGATAATAACCAAATCGGGGTTGTTGCTACATATCTATCACCTGAATCCAAAATTTAGTTAGGTACACCACTCGATAGCTATTTAGGTATTAAAAAGTGGGGTCAGTTTGCTGCATCATATAACTTCCGGTTAGTAGGTATAGATATATTTTTACTTGTAGAAACATAAGTTTGAAATAGTTATGGCGAATGTACAAGGTGATTCATAACTTAAGAGACATAGGCTAAGGGCAGGTTATTTGGATTAAAATATGGCAATAGGACCAAATATGCCTGAATAAAATATTTCTGTGGAGAAGAATACAGGGCAATGAAGTTGATTCTTTTTGTTAATAATTTCACCGTATATTAAAATCAGCGCAGAGGCATAACTTTAGACAAAGAATATTATTTTATGTATTACTACAAATTTGGTTACACGGGGTTCTTGATGATGAAATTAAGTGGTAACTTTTTATTGATTTTGATTAGAAAATATGACGGTAACATAATTTCTACGTAATATTAATAATCTTATTTAAACACGATAACTTCATCCGTTTTCGAGAAATAAGCAGTTGAACAGTTCAAAGTGTGCTTTGGACAGTCAGATAGTTGTTGCTGGTGAATATCATTTCTTGTCAGTGAATAAATTTTTGCATTGAGATTGCAGTGTATTGTTGCATACTTTAAAGCTTTTTCGATTGAAATGCCTTGTCGCAATCATCTTACGTATCAGGAAATGCAGGATATGATTTGTGTATACCCACAAGACAATTTTTGCTGTCGCTCTGCAGCCAGAAGGTATGAATTGTTATATCCAGGCAGAAGGCAAACAAATCACAAAACTTTTGCAAATCTATTCCATTTTTTTTGGATAAAACCAGATCATTTCATAATAACGTCACATCAACTGGCAGCAACAACAGGAGTAAGTCAGTCGTCTATCATTATAATTCTAAAAATGAAAACGTTCCAGCCTTATCACTACACTCCTGTTCAAAATTTGCTTCCAAGAGATCTCCCACGACGGTTACAGTTCTGCCAACGTATTCTCAATAAGCATAATGATGATCGAAATATTATAATAAATGGTATGTTCACCGATGAAGAGACTTTTACCAAACGAGTGAATTTTAATTGGTGAGAAATCTGTTAATGAATGATATTGTTACCATGAGTTTAAATTGAATATTTGGTGTGGCATTATAGGCGATCAACTACTAGGGCCATGTGTTCTTCCTCCAAATTTAAATGGAGATTCTTATTTTGTTGCAAAATACTCTGAGTGATATTTTGGAAGATCTATCATGTAAGAAGGAAAATCTGATTAATGCAGGATGGAGCTACACCTCATTTTCCATTACTTGTGAGAAATCATCTAAGTGGCATATTTACTCAACGATGATTGGCAGAGAGTCATTTCGAATGGCCACCGAGAAATTCAGATTTAACCCTCTTGAGTTTTATGTTTGGGGACATAAAAATTCCTTAGTATATGCCAATGAAACTGACTCACGCGAGGATCTCTGGAATAAAACACAATTGTTTTCAATTATAATTTACCGTTGAAATAGAAGCCTTACAATTTTTTTTTATTGTCTGTTATTTGAAATCCCCTTCAAGACTCTGAACTGTTCAATTGCTTTTTTCTCGCAAACGGATGAAATTATCGTGTTGAAATAATTTAAATGTTACGTAGAAATTCTATTCATGTCATATTTTGTAATCAGAATCACTTAATTTCATCATCAAGAACCATTCGCGTGGCGCCCCTATAACAAACTTTGAGATAATACATAAATTATATTCCTTGTATAAAGTTATGCGTCTGCGCTGATTTTGATAACAATTGATAAATATACTGTGAAATTATTAACAGGAAACATTTAAACGCCCTGTATTCTTTTCCACAGCAATTTCACCAAGGCATATTTTGATCCAAATAACCTGCCTTTAGTCCATGTCTCAATAGTTATGAATCACCCTGTATATGATTATTTAAATAAATACTACAATGTCATCCTATAGTCCTACTCAAAATATAGAAACCTTATACAAATGGAAAGGGATTCTCATGATCAATGCATTGAAACATCATATAACGTGTGAAGGCGACCGAGCGCATCAACAACGGCGCCTGTACATCTGCAGCTGCGGCGGCCAAGCATAGGCACGTGGATGATTTAATCGCTTCTAAATAAACGCTGAACAGAATAAACTTCGATTATAATTATTTTGTAACTTGATCTCTGCCTGAACCCGACGCAATTAAAAAATTGTCATCTTAAATAAAACATGGGAAGGACTTCTTAGTGGTTAAAATTGATTATGGAATACATACAATTCGAAGCAAAGCAAATATTTACTCGTTTTCATGTGAATCACACTATCTTGTCCACTACAAAGTCACACCTCGATTTTTTCGCTTCCGTCCAACTTGATGAATAAATTCTTGAAAAGCTACTCTAAATTTATCGAAAACATATAACCACCTGGTACTTGCAATTGAGTGCTTATATTAATCAGATGGAAATTAAATAAACGATCGGAGATTCACAGAGTGCGACTCATTATTTGAAAGACCTGTATAATAATAACCTGCGGCTGTACACTCATCATCTGAGCGTATATTCCATTAAATTTTAATGAAACTTGGAAGCCTGTCGGTTTCATATTAGAATTGAGTTTATCATTTCATATTAGAGACTGTGCGAGCTCCAAAGGGGCGTTAACTTATTAACCTCGTTTAAATTTTAGTGTACATCAAGGAGAATGTGAAGCAAAAGGGGATAATATTTCATAGTTCAAACTTCGTTGATGAAGGTAAACATCCAAGTTTCGGATTTGTGTACTGATAAATTTGATAATTGTAATTTAGTGGAGCTTAATAGTATATATTGATTGCTGTGTATTAGACGAACTTAGCTAGAAAAAATCCACATACCATATGTGTACTTCAAAAGATTGAGCACCTCTAATTTTTGAGTCATTCAAATAAAATATAATTCAATTTTATGTTTGGTTTTTCTTGAGGAAATATATCTTAAGAACATATCCGGGAAGTTATTATAAGCTTCTAGTATCAATGAATATTTGAATAATTGTAACAAATAAAAGAATTATTGCAAAACTAACAAAATAAACCAAATAAAGAGTTTATCACGTTAAGTCTGATAACATTATCTCAAATGACAATATCAAAATTATGAAGTCATCGGTTTATGCTACTAGAGTGAACGAACACAAGGGAACTAGATCGCATTATTAATGCTGCAGCGTTCATTACAGCGAATCATCGTTGACTAAAACTCGCAAATAGATAGTTAAATTTATAAACGTGTAAATGTGTGTTTCGGAGTTGGAGGTAATGCTTTCGAAAATTTGCTGATAATTGATATCTACCATTTTTATCTTTTTCACGTTATTTTGGCAATAGAGTCTCCTTTGACTTTTGAATTACAATTAACTAATCAACATACCTCAGACACAAATAAAAATAGGACTTTTGAGCTTACTTAGCTTATTTGGCTTCTTCGACATGTCCTTAGATATTTTAACTTTCTCCCAAAACACCGTATATATGTACTTATCTAGGATAATTAATTAATTAATTAATTAAATAATAAATTTTTAATCGAGGGTAACTCATTTCATAGAAGTATTAATAAATAAATGTATTTCCATTTAAAAATACCTTGGAAAGGTTTAAGGATTCAAACTCCCGTTGAATTTAAATTGAACATTTTCACAAAACTCTAACAGGCGTATTTAAAATCGAAACTTAGTAAGCTATTAAATTAAGTGCGGAGGTTTATGAATACCAGAACTCACAACTGACAGAAACTTCAAACCACGGTCGTATATGAGAACTGTGCTGCAATCTAACCTAACCTTAAATTAGGTTTATGACTCTTGGGTCAGTGTTACTAGCTAGTACCGAACTAAGAAAATAAATCATTGTACCGGGTGTCTCATTAGCTTGTAATATAATATGTCCCTTGCCATAACAGAACAGAAAAATGATGCCCAAACCGCGCTCCGACATCTTGCAGGTAATCTAAAATATCGGAGAACGAAAATCTAATGAGACAATTCAGTGGATTGTGACAGGTTTTTCAATTTTTTTTCTTCCAATTTTCTTATAAAAATGCTATATTCTGAGAATTGTTCAAAAAATTAAACGATAAATCTATTTTGAAAGATTGGAGTGAAAATCATCAATGGTTGTTTTGTGTGTTAATAAAATTTGTATTTCAAAACAAGAAACCCTAAAATATACTATTAGAATCGTCATTAATGTTTGATCGAAACTTCTTATAAAATTGTCATAATTCATGCTTAGGTATAAATTAACTATGCCTAGAAGGTGTTCATTTTGAAACTTCCAACGTCGGATTTCTCGAAATTTTATTTAAAAAATCAGGGGACTACGGAAAAAATAATATCGAGAGGCAGAACTTTTAAAACAAAGTTTGCTTTGTTCTATCTTACCTCCTCCCCCCAGGAGTTACCCTCTTGAAAACCTTGACAGATAACTTATTCAAGAAGGTTGTTCATTAGGTACATTATTTTTTCGCGCTTTTTTTTAAATTGTGCTTTTCGTTTTTGAAAAAAATAATACCTTTCCAAGTTCCTTTCTTATTAATTAAGATTTTTCAAAAGGTAGCTTCTGGGGTCATCTGGTCGAAAATAATGAAGAAATGATTGGTTAGAAAGTTGTACTACTTCATATTATTTTTCCCTATATCATAGGAAGTTTTAAAATGAGCACCCTGCATAGTAAGATTTGCGCTTAAGCCCACATTATAACATTTTTATAAGAATTTTCCATTGAATTTTCGTATTCAACTTTCGATATTTTAGGTTAGGTGCAAGATATCAAGGCGCTGTTTTCACTAGCTTGTTTTTAAGATAATATCAAAAAATCCTCTAGTTGCCACATACCAAATTAAAATGACAACGAGTACCTACGTATCTTACATGAACATGTTTTATAAGACATATTGGAATTCATCTTAGCAGTAAACAGCATTAATTTTTTGTTATCTGAATTGGGTTGAATTTTGGGAAACACCACTTTTTCATTCAAGATAGTGATTTTGCTCCATAATGACCTGAAAATAATTTTCTCTTTTCTCATTTTCTCTTTGCCTAGGTACCTAGGTTGTAAATTTTAAGTCTCTGCAATGTGCAGTTTCCGATATCTATTCACCCGATTACCTCTCTTAACGAGTCTCTTGTTATATTTTTTTTGGAAAATTTCAAATGACTTTGACAATTACTGTGCGTTTTAGGAATCCTTGGAGTATTAGACGATGTACTGAAAAAAAGAATATCTACTCTGGTACTACTGGTAATTTTGAAGTTCGTGCCAAGAGATTCCTAACAAACTTTAACTGATATTTCGTCTCATGCACAACTTAGAAATTATCACTGCTAACACAATAAATATTACTTTATATGTTTGGGTGCATTGTGTAATAGATTCGGTCCTAGTTTTTCTAAAACAAAAAAAAATAATAGAAAAATCTAATAAAGGACATGGACTCCTTCTTGCTTTTCTGGAGAATGAGTTGATCACTTGTTTATATTTTGTATTATTATTTCTACAGCAAAAACCATAAATGTCCAATTTACCCTAGAATGAAATCAAAACGATATTATCGTTTATATTAAGTACGCCGCATAATACTCTAATGTTATAACAATTCCATAACTTAGAGACATGATTTTTCTAATGTCATCGATAGTAACTCTCGAACCACTCCAACCGACTTCACCACATTCGCGCTTCACATAAAGTTTGTCCGGTTTCGCAATATCATATCTACGCCACGCTTATTGTTCAATGAACTTTGAACGTTATCTGCCAAAGCATAATAATATCATTGTCGCTTCGAACGTAGACATCATAACGCAAACTTCAAACTGCGCTCAAATTTAACTATAGGAAAACTAGACCAGAGAGAGAGAGAGAGACTCTAGAGAAGTAATTCCGAATTGGTATGCCTTGGTGATAAGTGCTGTAGCAACTTCAGCACCATACTCTCGAATTATGTTATAAATTACTCACATACATACGATACCTACCTACCACTGGCCAGAATCGATATCGGCCTTTTGTGGGTGGTAAGGGCTACTACCATAGGTGCACTATTACACCTATCTGATACGTAGGTAGTCGGTAAGGCTCTTCAGCCTTCAGCATTATTCAGGTAAATATTTTGACAACAGTTTATAAAGCTGAATGCTCTCATGTTTCACCTGATATGTCAATTAAAGGTAGTTCTAGATGGGATGTTTGAAGTTATTTTGAATCTGAACGTGAATATGGATTGGCGTTCAAATTGCTCCAAGTATTTTATTGATGCATCTGTGAAGCTGACCATTTCACACACATATGGATTTTTATCTCATTTTAGTTAATCTTTGATTTTTATAAAGGGATATTACACCTCATTGAGACAGGCATTACCAGTTTCAGGATAGAATTGAAGGAATCGTCATCATAATATAAGAGAAAAAGTTTTTTAGTTTATAGTGTAATCAGTGTGGAGATGGGCGTGGTACGGCAGCAAATGGACTGCAAAATTATTCGAAAGTGTTCAATTCATAGATTCCTGGTTTCTGGTATGTGGTATAGCTAATTATTTTTTTATGTCGAATATGATATTGCCAGGCAATTCTATTGTTGGAAAAGTGTACAGAAAGAAAATATATTTAGCTGAACTCCCCGCCAGGCCCCGACAAAGATTGAAAAATGCGCGCACGATAGTCAATCAGATGCTGTATATTGTACAATGTAGAGCGAAATACATTCGTATTCTTTGTATTTTTTGTTATTTACATATATAATCAGTTATCGGAACCATATAAGAATATGAATTTAAATTAATGCCTACCTGGTAAATTGAACCTAGGATTGTTTGTCGTCGACAAATTATTGCGTTCAATGTGTTTTTTTCACTAACTGCTCAATCAGATCGATTACCAAACATAGCATCAGTCTCCCAGACATATTTGATGATTTCGATGTTGTTGCCTCTCATCAGTATGTCGCTGGTTGAGGATCACCTATCCTATTTGGAACTCATACTTGTATCAATCTTCAGCATACAATTGACGGTGGAAACTAGTATGAGCGATAGATTTAGCATGTATAATGGTGGGTATGAACAATTGGCAAATTTGCATAATTAATTAATGATACTACGAGTTATCCGTACCAGTAGACCGTATTAAAATGTGAATTTAAATCAGAGCCTACATGGAAATATAGTTTATGACCAACTTCAAAAAAAGGAGGAGTATATAATTCGGTTGCATGTTTGCTGTTTTTTATCATTTTTTTTAATGTATGGCTGTTCTCGCTTTGCTTAGTAAACGTGCTACGAGTTTGATGATTTTTGTTTCATTTGAAAGAGGAGCATTGAGAAATGGTCCCTTTCTTAGAAATACTCATAAACGAAATCTCCTTCTCTCCAATAATCAAGGGGAGAGGGGAAACTTTTCGCGAAAATCGAAAATCTGAGAACTCAAAATTAAAGATACGACCATATCCGGAAAGGTTTAATTTGAACATTTTTTCAAAGCAATTACCGTTCTCGCGTTACAGTAGTGGTAATTCTGAAATATCTGAACTTCCAATGCGATGTTGTGAGATCTCTGAATAATTAAGACAAGCTAATAATACATGGGTAATAGAATAAGTACTATCTTCTCAGGTATTAGTGAACGTTCATCGATTTTCATGACTAATATGTCACACACAAAAGAGTGAAATAAATATTTTTCTCAAAAAATCGAGCCGACTTTATTAGTTGATGCACTGAAAAATACAAAATAATATTAATTCTATAGGTGCTTATACTATTAGAGTTGGTGCCTACAACTAACTACAACTGCATAACTTTGAAATTTTGAAGTTGTGCAATTGTAGTTAGATAAAAGACTTTCGGCACAAACTTCAAAATTTCGATGTTGTGCAGTTGTAGTTTGTTGTCTTAGGCACCAACTCCAAAAATATAAGCACCTATAGAATTAATATTATGTATTTTGTATTTTTCAGTGCATCAACTAATAAAGTCGGTTAAATTTTTTGTGTAAAATATTTTTTTTTGACCTAGTATTTTAGCTTTTCTTTTAATTTAACATGGGTATCTGCCTGTCTATCTATGCACTGTAGCTCAAAAATGGATAAACCAATCTAGATTTTGTTTATTTGTTTGAAAGGTTAGTTGGTCGAGAGTGTTGTTAGCTAGTTTTATGAAAATCGAATGGTGTTTGTCTGTAAATAAATGTGTGAGCTTTTGTGTACTTCTCATAATTAATGATATAAAAACCTCTCAACACATTTATTATAAATAGACTAGGAAATGCCCGCAACTTCGCACAACTTCGCACTTCCTACACATTACTTCGCAAAAAAGTCAATAACGACACCTAGATCGATTTTTTGATATCATGTACTAAAACACACCTCTTTACCAAATTTCAAATAGATAAGTAGGTAATGTAGTTCTTTTCTAGATAGTCCCACAGGAACCATACATTTGTGCTGGATAAATACTAGCCTTTTTGTATAGATTGTGGAGGTCGTGATGTTGTGGAACATTCAAACTGACTGATGACGGAACACGAAGTTTTCTGCGTAGCACTGCCGAACCTTGAGCAAAAAAAAGTATCTACCATTTTTTTCTATACCTACTCAATGAGTCACTTCTATTTTATATTCAATCTCTTTTCTGTTAAGAATTCAAAAGTTTATATTGTCAAAAATAAGCTTCAAATATTGATACATTCTTATATGTATATCCTTGTTATCGTTCTGGGCACGCAGAAAGATATAACTCACGCTCTAGGGAGTACTCATAAAATACATGCATGTCAAAAAGGTGTATAAAATATTCAAACAATCATCTCACTGCTCCTCAGCCTCTAATCAGCCTGCTTGGTTGTGACAAGGGCGAAGGGAAAAGAAACGAATAAACTGAAATTGGAAGGATTTGATTACCCCCTAAGACATCCAGATTTACGCAAACAGTGGCGTACTTGTATTGCTTAAAATTTGATAGTTTAAAAAAACGTTACTCAAGTTCAACAATATGTTCAAACTGGTTGCTAGGCAATAGCTCAAAAACGTATTTTGATGAAGCTTGTCTTAAACATTTTGCTTAAAGCCCTTTTAACACCTAATATATAGTGTAAGTCCCAAAAAAGGCAGAAAAAAAGTTATACCCAAATGAACTGTCAATTTTTTAACTGCTTACTCATATTCTGGTTAAACGCTTCACCCTACGCCAATATTGATAATGTCATTGTGTTTTCTGTTGGCCCTTGAAAAAAATGAATGTTGCCACGATTTGATCGGCCTTGAGTACGTATTTATTAATGTATGTATTTTATAAATGTTTACTTCCTACTTTTCGTCTCATTTCTTCTTTTATGGTATCCACTATTCGTTGTCTTCGAGCTGATTTCTTTGGATGGTACTCGTATTTACCTATATTTTACTCTGTTGCTTGATTGATTGTCTTATCAAAACGAAAGTGATGATTTATCTAAAAGTTTATTGTAATAACATAACCTGACGAAATGACGAGACTCAATTTACCAACTGAGCACATTTGATCAGTCTTCTAATAGTTCTTAACTTTGTAGTTTTAAAGAAGATCAATGATTATTTATGGTTTATTATTTTTTATAGTTAGTTTAGTATGTTATATAGAAATGTTTAATTTGTTTTTTTTAAGTAAATTGAATAATAATAATATTTGACGATTTGACGAGTACGATTTTTTTATACCAAAAAGCTGTTTCCAAACACGTTAATCTACCTACAATTGAGAAAATTAAACATATCTTCCAAGTTGTTTTATCTTATGATTAAAACATAAGTTAAAATACCATAAAACAAAAGATTTTGCATAAATTAATGACGAATCATATTATTTACAAAATTTTTTTGATTATGGCAATATTACAGAAGAAACACCACTGTGTCTCTACCTTCAATGCATATTTTGCCTCAGTTCGTTCGTGACAGAAGTAGTTATTATGATAATTCGGGCACCGTGCTCCGGTAGAATGAAATTTAACTAATTAGATAATCTAATTTAATTTCAGGATTAATTTAAATTTTACATTAGACTTTATTGTCTCTGGTTTATTGAATTAGTTATAACCGCTGTTTTATTTACTCCGCTGGGAACAGAGATAACTATTTTGAGAAACTAAACTGATATAGTGTACAATTAATTTGATATCACCCGTCCTAGAACTGGATTACATATTATTTATAATAGAAAATCATCAAATGAACATAATATGTACCTAGTAATTATATAAACCTACCACATTCACCTACACTAGAAACCACTTTACCCAATTGATGTAGGCGAAAGACAGTAGGTATGTTATAGATATTCTATTGATCACAGCTATCTCATTATCTATTTAGCCTGTGGTGAAAACCTAATTAGGTCCTCCTTCCATCAATAAATATTACGCATGAAAAGTTTTCTACCCATGTATTTACCTTCAAAAACAGAATTCTGGATCGTCAATACCCATATCTACAGATTTAGTTTTACTTTGAGCCAATTAATACCTAGGTACCATCATATAAAATTTAACATAAATACAAAACCACATAATGGTGTATATAAGTAATGATTGAAATAATACGATCTAATAGATAAAACTTTCAACAGTTTTTACCTTTTTTAATACAAATAAAGATGTTGTTCGGGGGAGTTCAAGGTTAAGTCAATAACTTTCTGAAGCCATTGGTTATATTTATATATATGGTTATAAATTACTTCTCCCTTATATTTAACTACTTCAAATTGTGAGAAGATATCGCTATTTAACTTACTAAAGGCTCGAGATTTTAATCTCAAATTAAATGATCAAATGTAAGGGTTTGTTCTTTTTTAATATTAAATAAATATAGAATATAAGGTTAGTTAACAGAAATTTTGCGTACATTGTAAGTATGGAATCCACTCCACACAAGCCTTACTTACACTGATTTCTTTATTGTTTACGCTGATGACCTATTTCTTTGTATCAGGCACTGATGAAAGGTATATGTGAAACTACAATGAATATAAATTTTTTTTAACAAAACTTGGTGAATTTATTAGTTGATGCAATAAAAAATACAAAGCAATATTAATTCTGTTGGTGGTGGTAATTTTGAAGTTGGAGCTTCTATCTAACTACAATTGCACCAATTTCAAAAGTTCCAGAACAAATAGAATTAATACTATTTTTCACTGCACCAACTAATAAACTATCAAAAACCCAGAAACATTACATTGGAATAATATAATTCAAAAAAAGAAGGGAGCTATCTTGGTCATTGTTTAGAGAGCTTAAATTTCTTCCAATCAATACCCATTTGTTTTCAAGGTTATAAAAATATTTTTGACTGACTTCAAAAAAGGAGAAGGTATTTTCAAAGAAGTGGGCAGCTCGGCAATGAACACCGGTATGACCATAATTATGGAAGGAGGAACAGATATACTGGATCTTATCGTACACAAAGTGAACAGACCAATAAGCTTCCAAAAACCTTTGTATATCTGGGTCCAAAATATTATGATTTGTTACTAAATTGATTAAAACTAGCAACAGTGTTGTAAAATTATCAGTGGAAATATTATTGTGGCTGTTAACAATAGATAATATTTATAACGTTTTGAAGATTCAAAAGTAAAGAAGTAGTAGTGATAATGATTAGAAATAGTTGACTTGGATTGATCGGTATTTCAGGAGGCTAGCATTATACCTACTATTATCAGCTTAAGAAGAGAAGTGCAGTGATACGTAATTTTTGTATTTTGTGCCTAACGTATTGCAGAATGCCCGCCATAGGAGCCACACATGTTATGATGTCAATTGTTAATTTTTTATAGAAGTTCTTTTTGTTTGGAATCTGCCAGGAGGATGGCTAGCTAGTATTTTCTTACAAATGTTTTGTACAAATACTGTAAACCTTACGTTAGGAAATAAATTCGTCTTCTTCTTCTTCAGATACACATATTTCAGACTTTGCCACTGCTTTAGCTCGAAAACCGTACTTCTTTAGAAAAAAATATCAACTCAAACGTTTCCGGGTATGGTCTTACCTTACTAATTCTACCATCTCAGATTTTAGATTTTGGAAAAAAATTGCCCCGTCCACCACTTTCGAGGGCGGTTTTTACAGGGAATTAAATTTCGAATTTAAGTTTTTCTAAATATGGGACTATTTGTCAACTCTCTGCTTTCAAATGAATCAAAAATTGTCTCAAGCGGAGCACGTTTACTGTGCAAATCACATGAACAGCCATGCAAAAAAAGCAAACATATCACCGAATTATATACCTCCTCCTTTTTTACAAATTGGTCAAAAAAGGACATCAATACTCGCCTTGAGATAATGATTTAATTAAAAAATTGATGGCATGAAAATGGAGTCAGTTTTCATTATAATTGTAAAAAGAATATTATGAAAATATCTAGTTATCTATGGTTATAAATATTTATTTTATAAACTCCAAAGTAATTTGTAGTACTTATTCCATTTAGATTTTCCTACATATAAATGTATGAACCTATTTGATCTAAAATAACGATAAAGTCAACAAATTGGTTTGTATGAATAGAGATATACCGGTTAAATAGTTGAAATAGTATGACGTTCCCACCATCTACATGTACAAATATGAAAATGCTCCCATCGTGTACTGTATTTCAGTTAGTATCTCAATGGCTGCATAGTTCATAGCTGAAAATAAAGAGTATAGCAGTTTCCGTTCACCCGTAGTGAGTGCCAAGGGAATCACAAAATAATATTTAATTCTTGTTTATATTGCATGGGTGAAGGATCTATTCTGTAGGATAACCATTAGCAGTTAGCGCACGTTAATATTTCGTACTTTCGAGGCTATTTTGTAAACTCAACATTTAACGCATCCAATGAATCGTCTTCTAGGTGCGACTGAACACTCTGTTTTGTGTGGAAAGTGATTTTAAAGTTTTGTTGAAATAATTCGTGGTTACAATATACTATTTTCTATCAAATAGTGGATAAAAGCAATGGGCTGTTATAAACAATGCACCTTGGTAATCTCAGAAGTTTGACTTAGTTCTCTTGAAAAAGTATTTGTCTGTTGCTGTTCAATCAAGTGTATCGACTTGAATAAAATATTAAATATTGCTCAGAGAACGGTTAGTAAAAATACTTCTTTTGAAATTTGGTTGTTGCTCGTAAATGAAATAAATAATTTGCAGCGATTTTAGATAAACACTAGTACCTATATTTATTTATTTATATTTTATGTTATTGAACTTGAGTATAGGTAAACAAATCTATTCACGCATTGCTTGTCTTTCTGCTCTATTCACTTGCTTTGGAAATATATTGAGCGATTGCATAGGACACTTTTACATATGTACATTCTAATCAGAAACATACAAAGCTGTTATCAAAACTTTTTGTAAATTGGGTAATTTTCATAAATTCTCAAACATTTGTCAAGTTTCTAACTAAAGTTGAAAATAAAAATATCAACTACGTTCATATAATACCATAATTTTGATACGTGGAGAGCTCATCACTTATTTGGTTATTATTCGTTTTAGTATTCATTTGTTCTAATAGAAATAGTAGATATATTACGGAACCATCCAGAACCTGTATGTAATACTTTACTGGTACATTTTGTCACAGTATTGTCAGTTTGACAAATGACAAGAAGATTATTACAAGAGCTTAGAATAATAATCATAGAACAATCTCGATCGATGTTATGTCGAGATTCAGCTAAGAATATAAAGCCGCGGTGATCACGGGTCAGAGTCTGCCTATAGAATCATTCATTCAAAGTTTCAAAGTGACAAGTACTGACAAAAAATACTACTACGAATGGTGTTAGAAATAATTGTGCTGAAGACAAACTGCGAACTTTTGAGTGAATTACTCTTGTGAACTCCCCCACTGAGTGACGTAAGGAAGCTTGTCTTACGAAGTATTGAGTTCAAGAAAACCATTATAACAGCTAATTTTAAGGTTATATTTAAATTCAAAATCTAGTTAGCTCCAGTGTTTCCAACCACTGTCATTTGATGGTCTGGATCATAATATTGATCCATCTGCAAACTTTTGACTTTTGGATATCAGTTTCAGATTTAACGGTTAAATCATTAAGAAACGTTGATTTTACGCAAAGATTCCATCATGGGATGCAACCAAAAAGAAAGAAAGAGATTCGTGCCCAAAATATTAAATCTAAATATACTTCCCCTCAAATAAATTATCCCGTCTCAAGACAACCAACATCCCATTTCATGAGAACGATACCGCCGCCTTGTAATCTATGGTTTCAAGTGTAAACAAATTTATATTCAGCGAAAGAAGTATTAAATTATTCAGTCTCTTTCTCATGGAATAGTTTAAGTGACAGGCGAAAACGTTGTCGTAATGATCATCAGTCACAAATGAATGTATATATTCATCTATTCAAGTTCTAAGATTACGAACAGATGTAGAAAAAATGTTTCCCCTTGAAAAATGAGATGCCATTAAATATTTTAGTCTAGTTATAAATTATTCCGGTGCTTATGATTTATTTATCAAAAGAAGTGAGAAATGTTTGTTTTGACAACGAGCTGATGCTCTTTGATCTGTATGAGACTATAAAACCTGTTCAAATAGATAATACTGGATACTCGAGAATCTTCTTGAAATTTGCACGTTCTATGGAATGGAACAAGAAGGTACTCATTATTTTTATTTATTTCAAACAATTGCAAACAGCCCGTGACAATAAAAAACATATTTATTTTTAAATATTTCATAGCACGTTTAAGACCCGTGTAGATTTCAGATAAAAAATAATCTGTTCCTATACTCGATTCAGTAGGGCTAGGCTCAGGTGTCAAATCGGTTTCCATACATTCTTGACACTCGTCAGTATCCTAGTCAGTACAGTATACTGGATATAATTTATGGTTAGTTCTATAATTCATTCATTCATGCTTCTACACTTAAAATAGGTAAATCTCAGTCTTTTTCTACGATTTACCAGAAGAAGGAAGTACACAGCATGTGTAATTCCGCCGCGATGTTTCGAGATTTCTTAATAATAATAAGTACAAGTAGTAAAAAATAGGTTATACATGAGTAATAGGAAATGTACTGTCTTTTTTGGTATTTGTGAACGTTCAGAGTTTCTCAGGACTAATGTTACACTCATCAATGTGAAATAAATATTTTCAAATACTTTTTAGCCCTACACCATAATATATGGTAGAAAGGCTATATAGATTATATATATAAATACTTTTTATTACTTTCGGTTCTTATATCAATGGACTCCGCAACGATTTCTCAGGCACCATACGGTCTTAAGACTTGAAATTTCGAATTCGCACTTAGATCGCAGACAGCTCGCCGCCTGTAAAACTTGAAGTATGATCCAATACTGATTAATTCTATTATCACGATGTCTGAGTGGGCTAAGGCGCTGGAAGAGCGTTCGTAGCTTGCCACAGCTCTTCGTGAGCGCGGGTTCGAATCCCGCCTGAGCCATAGTTGTTTGTAAACTGGACCCGTGCACAGGTATCCTGTAAACCTCTTCGGGACTGTATTCCAGATAATAAAAAAAATCTCATTCAAGCAAGATCAAACTATTTCGTCGACATGGAACGATAATGTCTGACAATGGGATCCGTCACTGGAATTACGCACGAGCATGGAGCTTATATATTTACGTCTCTGTTCTATGGTATAAAGGTACTCTCTGGCAGATCATCGTATACCTTTATTACTCTATGGTTATGTAGCGCTGCTCACTGTCAGCTGTCGCAATGATCAGGCGTTGACAAACAGTAATTTGTTATCGAATCGCTGTTGCTGGAAAGTAGATATAAATAAATATAATTCGAATCAAGAAAAGGAGAGATAGCAATAGTACTCATCGGTACGGTTCAAATCTTAAATGCCTAATAAAAACTTTTTTTTCAAAAATTTCACTTGTTTACCATGAATTGGACCGACTTTATTAGTTGGTGCACTGAAAAATGCCAAATATTATTAATGTGCTGGTACTTTTGAAGTTGGTGCCAAAATACTTCTATTTAACTACAATTGTACAACTACAAAAGATCCAGCTCCAATAGAGTTAATATTATTTTTATCTTTCAGTGCACCAACTAATATTTTCGGTCTAATATTTGGGAAAAAATATTTATCAAGCTAGTATGTGAAGTGACTCACAAACACTTCAGCCTACTTTACTTTAAATATGTAATATATTTATGACATGCTCAATATGGCAATCGCGAACGTCAATTTTAGCATTGATCATAGACTAGGACTACACTATTTATAGAGTTGTCTAGTACAATTCAGAGCTGTCAAATCGATCCAATATTAACGTCTACAAAAATGACAAATGTTTTTAGATATGATTGTTTGTCAATTATGACGTTACTGGTCTACACCAAATCAATCACAATACAAATGTTGATTTCTAGATTTAAAGCGTAACAAGCGCTGTATTTAGCGAAATCAATCGAAACTTGCTGAACATTCAAAAGAATCAATCATATATTAGAAATCTGACATTCGATCAACACAACGCATCTTGTGTTTCTATCTCGAAATCATCAATATTCGTTTATTTTTGTGAAATATCTTGAACGTCGATTGTGACAAATGACCTAACCTATCTGTGACGTAATACAACTGGTTATTCAAGATTCCATTTGAAATTCACGACTGTCTTGAATAGTAGGATTTTTTGGGCAATGAAAATTTTTATATTGGATCTTAGATAGTAGACTTGTGGACTATCTACTACAACTAGCTGTTAAATGTAGCTTCGTCCGCGCTACCTATACCAGTGAAAATCCTGTCGGAATCGGTTTAGTCGTAACGAAGATTCGCGGGAACGAACAGACAGACAGCAATTTATTAAAATTGCCTTTTTTGTTATTAGTGACACAAATACTTGCATATGCAATTATTTAAAACCTGTTAGTTTTGAAATTACATACATAAACTTCGATTGTATTTATTTGTATAGATTTTCTCGAAAATAAAAACAGTTATTCCTTATAATATTAGCTACCTGCCAGTGGAAATCCTGTCGGACAGACAGTCACACATATACTTCCATACATTTTATTTATTAGTATAGATATAGATAGGAACATACCCCAAATTTCTGTTTAGTATATTTTTTCATAAATTATACTCTTTTCTCGAATTAGATGTAGTGGTAATGTTTGTAACCTCATTGTTGAATAAACAGTGGATTTTAAGAAAATTGCTAAATCTCATCAGGCTTTGGCTGTGTATTATTCATTGAAAATTACCCACCTTAGGCAATTTGACGGCGACTTATATAGCAAACTTAACTTCTTTACTGACTATAATCCGATAGACAGATTATTTACTTGAATATACGACAAACAAGAAGTTTCAAACATTTCCCTGGAATTAAAAATATTTTCTAGGGTAACTGTTTTACAACAACTTGACATGTAATTTCTTTCTTAAAAACTCCAAGCTACTTAGCATACTTTGAGTACGGCTTAGAAGGAATTATTTGAGTGACTTATATGTTTCCTAGAAGTAATCAGCTAAAAGTTTTGTTATATCAAAGTACCTACAGTACATAAATATCGAGGGGATCAGCGATCGGAATGATGGGAAAATTGAATGTAATTTCGTGAAGGTAATAGCTTACTTTAAAAGAATCTCCAAGTTTTCTAAATATTAAGGAAGATATTAACTAAAGTTTTGCATCTCAAGAAAAATATTATACAGTTTGAAAAAGATGAACTACCCTTGATATTTCCAGTAAGCAATGAGTACAAATTAAGATCGCAACTCGAGCACTTCGATTTATTTCATGAACTGTTGCAGGTATTTGCTCATTACAAATTCAATCTAGGAATCACAAAAAAATGCATTTGGTCTCAAAAGATAATGTACAGCTAGAGAAGGCTCCTTGCAGCAATTAATTAAATATTTTTTGACCGACGAACTCTAACTGAGAAGGTATACAATTGGACTGTCTGCTTTTTTGGTTTGGTTGCGCGCAGTGTATATAGTAAACGTACTCCGATTTAGATGATTTTGATTCGTTTGAAAGAGGAGACTTGAAAAATGGTCCCATGTTCGTGAAAGTTCTAGTCCGAAATTTCGAAAATCGAAAATCTGAGACAACAGAATTTAAGATAGAACAATATCCGGAAACGTTAAAGTTGAATTTTTAAAAAAAAAAAGAGTTGCAATTTCGAGTTAACAGCAATGTTAAAATCTCAAATATGTTTATTTTCGCTATGTGGAGGAGGCAATTTCTTTCGAAAATTGAAAACCTGAGGCAACCAAATTATAGACCAGATTATTTGTAGCAATATTTACATTGAACATGTTTTCCATAGAGTTACGGTTTTTGAGTTACAGCGGTGGTAAAGTGCATATTTCCACGAATATGTTTTTATTTTGGATTATTGAATAATACAAGCTAAGTACAAGCAAAGAATAATAATGGTAATGGTATATGTGAACGTTCAACGATTCTCGAGACTAATGTTACACTTAAAAGTGTGGAATAAATATTTTTCACAAAAAATTGAAACGACGTTATTAGTTTGTGCACTGAAAACTACAAAATAATATTAATTCTATGGGTGCTGGAATTTGTGGTGCTGGTGCAAAAAGTTTTTTTTTGTAAGAAATATTAATTATTGTATGTACGTACCTATGCGCATTTGCATAGTGAGGTGCACCTATTTTGATGATTATTTCTTCATTGGAAAGAAGAAGGGAAGAATGTTGGGAAATGGTGCCACACTAAATAACAACTAAATCTAAATCTCCTATCCCCTGAATACCGCCCCAATGTGGTGGAGAGGGCAAAATTTATCGAAAATTTATTTCTTTGTAACAGGATTAATGTTTCCAGAAGTTTAAGTTAGACATATAAATAAAATTAAGAGTTTCTGAGTTACAGCACTACAAAGCTGCAATATTTTTAAGTTACAAGTATTTTCAAATCAATGAATGTCAGTCTACGCTCAACAATTTTCATTACTAATAAAACACTAGAAACTGTGAAATTAATATTTCTTGGAAAAATGGGGCAATCTTTACCAGTGGTGCACTGAAAACTTCAAAATAAGGTTTATTCTATTGGTGCTGGTACTTTTAAAGTTGTTGCAAGAAGTCTTCTATTTATTCATAACTGCACCACCTATTTTATATTGTTAGGAAATGTATCCACACACAGATCCTGAGACCTTACTGTTAATTCAAATTTGATTAGGAATTTTCACATAATAATTATAGGCGTCATTAGCACCACTAAAATTGCGAAACTTATAGGGGAAAGTGGGGTAATGCCGCCATGCGAGGTAACTCCGCCATAGGCCCTCTAACTGTAACTGACAGATTCAAATGTAAGATATTGGTGTTGACCTCTAGGGGACAATAATCTTAATAATATTCTAAACTTGCAGAAGTGTGCTGCAAGTTATAATATACGAAATTTTAAGTTACCTAAAAATTGTGTTCAGCTTATAAAATTGAGGTGCAGTGAATTAACAGTAAGTCATATTTTAATAATAATTTTTGCATGCACTATGACTTTCATTCTATCAAATGGCTTTAGGGGCGATTGTGTGTTATTCGTTTTTCATCAAATTTGCAAACCAAAGAGATAGATGAGCAACAATATCAGAATGGCAAAACGGCGGCCATATGGCGGTATAACCCCATCAGCGTTACTGGTTATCGTTCAGTTATAATTGATTTTAGACCATTACTCGAACTCATACGTGCACTACTGAGAAAAGAAAATGGATTTCGGAAAGTTTGGAGGCTGCTATGATGGCAGTTGCTGGAGGAAAGTCAGTAAATAGTGTATCAAAACCAAAACAGTTTAACATTCCAAGAAGCACACTGAGAGATCGACTAAAATCTGGGAGTAAAGAAGCAGGTATAATGAGAAGGAAGCCGGTCTTTACGAAGGGAACAGGAGATATTATTTGCTGATCATATCATATGTTTATGGTGTAACGCCAACGGAACTGGTAAAAATGAACCGTACCGATGCGTTATGTGTGGCACATGGACCCAAAAAGCCTGCAGTGGCATGGATAGTGCCAAAAATTACGTGCGCGACTTTTATACACCATATAATTGTTTTGTTAAATTTCCTAATTTATTTCATTAAGAATTTTTATTAAGTTTATAAACGTATATTTTATATAGTTTTGTTTTATAAATTTGTCTATGTTTATTTTATTTTCATAATAAATGCGTTATTTTTCCATCTGACCAACAAAGTTTTTCACATTATCACAAACTACACCTATGGCGGAATTACCCGATATGGGTGGCGGAATTGCCCCAGCAGGTCTGGGTAATACCGCCAAGTCAATGTTCCAGAAAAAAAATATTTTCGTACAAACTGTTCTGGGATTCATCTGTCGCGTGATGTAGTTGCATTAGAATGTTTCTGGGCATAAAACAAACCAAAGAAATATACGATAGCTTGGACGATTCGCAAATGGCAGACATTTTCTCTTAAGGTGGCGGCATTCCCCCACTCTCCCCTAATCATCATCTTTATTTTACATTTTACCAACAACTGATAAAGTCAGTCCTTGTTTTTGTAACTCTCAATAGCCGCATTTTAGGTATCATAATAAATTATTATTAGCAATTTATTCAGCTGAAAGAAATATCTCAAATGATTGTTAGTGTAATATTTTGTAAAAATGAAACTCTTGTGTTAAAAAAAAAACTTTCAGCTAACATTCTTCAAGCGTAGCAAGAGTAAAGGTGAGTTTATACAATAAATAAAATAAAATAAGAAACAAATTATGATAAAATAAGAAAGTTGAACATGCTCATTTCCATGGGAGCGTTTATACACGAAATAAGCTAAATTAAGAAATAAGAATAAGAACTAAAGATGGCCAACTTTCATGTTTATTTCTTATTTTATTTTATTTTGTTTGGAAATTGATAATGCGCATGATCAACTACCAGAGAACACTTAACTTGCATACAACACAAATGTTTTTGTCAAAAAAGCTGTGATTTGATTGGTCCATTCTTATTTCTAATTTTATTTTCGTCATCTGTATAAACCAATCTTTTTTGAAGTTATTCTTATTTCAATTTGTTTCTTATTTTATTTTATTTACTGTATAAACTCACCTTAACAAGCCATAATTTTGCTAGTCATTACTGCCAACACACACAGCTGAAATCAGACAAAACACAAGACTTATTATTATTAAAAGGAGTCCTTTCGAAAAAAAAAACACGACTGCTGTTATAATATTAAGCTAATAAACCTAGAATGTTCACTAGACTGTATTCAAAAGATTTCAGCAGTATGGAGTAGGTACAAAAACTTTTCAATGATGTATATAAGGCTGTTTCTCCTAACAAAATTAGTCTGATATTTTGGTGGTACGTATATATACATAACAGGTAGATACATTACGCCTGGGCAGCACTCCCACTCCCACACAACTTCCAAAGGGATCCGGTGTTTCAAATTTGTATCACCTATATAAATGTTAACATTATACATAAACTACTCAACGCGTGTTACGAGTTACGATAATACAAAGTAGAATAACTTCTTTAGTAAAATTGCAAAATTTCCAAAAAAATATAGTCTTGAGTGAGTCATAACCATAGATTCATTGCATTCAATTAACCAATTAACAGATATTGTCCCGTCAACGTTAATTGGATTGATATTCGATAATAATTGATGAAAGCACTAAAGGGTTGTAATGGTAAGAGGGACTAATTGAGACATTTCGAAACTAAGCCGTTCCACTAGTTCTTTGATTGATTAATGACTAATGTATATGTGCAAAATTCACAACATTAGGAAAAAGAAGGATCGCATTACAGATAAATTTTGTCACTCAACTATTGATATTTCGTAATCGAATTAAGAATACTTTTCTCGAAGTTTTATCAATTCAACTGTACGGAGCCCTTATGATGCCAGTCCTCCTCGTACTTGTCAAAGTTTTTCTTTAAGAAAGTTGATATATTTTTTCTGTGACGTGACAAAGTTTGACATTTTATCTCTGTTGACAGGTGACAAGTATCTATCACCTTTTTCCAGGGGAAAAAAATTAGTACTTTTTTTCCGGTTATACCTAAATAAACACATAAATATAGCGATTTAGCTGACAATAATTTTTGTAACGATACTTTCGCTGCTTCTGCTAACTGTGCTAACTCCGGTAAAGTCAGAAAAAACTCGAAATCAGATATTTTCTACAAACAAACAACCAATAAGTTCGTAATTTTTAAATCAAATCACAAAATAAAATTGACGATATTGACTACTTGACTACTATATTAAAGGTTTCCTTAGCAACGTAGGTCTAATTGTCGCGATAAGTACAACAGCCTACAAGTTTAAAACTTCAAATTTTACTTCGATAATTTTGTCACTTTGATATATACCTATTGATATTTTTTCATAATTAAATCATCGTTTTTTCTGTCACAGAGAAAAATATTGTCTTATAAACGGGAAGAATATTAGATTTAAGCTCGCGAGCTAAAATCTAATTCTTTTTCATTTATATAATAAATAACTAATATTTTATTATACCTCACAATTTCTTCTATAAATTCCTTGGGTCTATAATTTACCCTAATAAAAATTACGGAAACTCTCGGGATAAGAGTTCTTGTAGTTTGTACGTTTTTTCTAGATGAAAGATGGTTTATAGTAAACGAGCTCTGACTATGATGATTATTTTTTCATTTGAAGAAATACCGCTGAGAGTTGCTCCAATCGAAAAAAATAAAATATCACATGTCCTTACCTACAAAGGAAGATGGTGGGGTAATTTTCATACATAGAATGCTTGAAAGGCAAAATTCAAGAAAATATAATTTTTTGCAATGTTTAAGTTTTACTGTAAGCCAAAACCTGTTAACTTTAAAATATTGACAAACATTTTTGTTTTATGCATTGGTCGGTCTTAAATTTTTCTAGGGGGTATAAATAGCTTTTTGTGCATTAAGTTGGGAAAAGTAAGATTTTTCCATTATAGAAGCGAGAAAACGTGTCGTGACCGGAAGAAGATTACTGTTCCCAAGTGTCCCAACGAATTTGTGCATTAAGTTGGGAAAATTAAGATTTTTCCGTTGTATTTAAAACTTGGAATTACTAACCACATATCACAAAGACATTTTATCTCTCAGAAAAATAGCTAGATAGGGTAAAAAATTAGGAATTAGGTAATAAAATGTTATGAGTATGATGGATCAAAATGGATATAAAATAAATTATTTATTCTAATTTCTAACTAGGGAAAGCTGAATCCTAAAATATTCAACCACCACAATGTTGCATCATATTATGACAACTGAAACAACACACGTCGTCAGCTCATCAATTATATGAATAACAAATTTAAATGATGGCTATACTGTTTCACCCACTATTTTGAACGATCTATAATATAATAAATTACATCGGGTCACAAATAATAATTAGAAGCGAAATTTATTTTCGAATCGATTTGAACTGTTATAAAAGCGGAAATGTTGTTCAATGTACGTACCTACATATAATCACAATAATTTAGGCCTTTATATTTGTATTTGTTTGACATATCAAGCTTAACATAGAAAATAGATTATAAATACAATGCTCTTGTTTCGTGTTTTTATTTGCTATTTACTTGAATGTCAAATAACAAAATCGTATATTCTGTGTACATGATAGACTTATCAAACAGTTATTTTGGATAATATTTCTTGACAAGTTTTTAGTGGTAATAAAGATTACCATACCAAATTAGCAGTGTGATTATGTCATTATCTGGATACGTTTGAGATACATTTTTATTGATCTTCCATCATCATAGGACATCTTTGAGAATTCATAAAAAATGTATCTGAAATTTACTTTGATATTGAGTTTGAGTAGGTACTAGGTAAAGTTTTACAGACTTGTCAAATTGATTCACTTTTGACGTCATTGCTTCTTGTCTTGTTTGTCAATAATGGCTGTTCATGTGACTCCATGCACTATCTAGCACTATCATCTGTTCATGGAGCTCAGTTGTGGTACTATGAACAAATAAAGGGAAGACGACTAACACGAGTAGTGGGAAGCACAAAAAACGTAGGGTTACTGTATGTCATTTTGGTGTGTTGCGCAAAATCGCACAGCGCATCCTTATGTAGTATTGGCGAAGGCAGCTTAAATACAAGATTAGACACTCAGTGGAACTGTGCGCATCATCCCAAATTGACAACTTATCACAGGACGTTATTTCAGCCACTGCTGGTTATAGAACATGAAACAGAGTTAATCATCCTCCCTTTATATATTCTTGTGTAGTACTACAAATGCTATCGTAACGCTATACATTTTTGTGTGTCACGTCATAACTGAATGCTATCAACGCTATTTAGGTAGTGTATAGATGGTGTTTAGCTTTGCAAGCTCCATGAACAGAATTTTCTTACAACTGACATCGATGTTAATCTGACACTGACATAACAAACCGATAACCGCTTATGATCCGGCCAATGTTTTGTGGAGCGTATAAGAATAAGTCTCTACTTTATAGGATATGTTAAATAAATAATTTAACAGAAATATTTTTATGCGATGAGGAAACGCAATTCAAGATGCAGCAGTCACTAAGTTCTGCTGCAAGAGTATACCTAATCGTATACCGGTATGCCTGCGTTTGATTTTTTCCATTTTATTCAAATTCATATATAATTTATTAAACCCTCAATATTATTGGATTGAATCTAGTTTTTGAGATACGTTCCTAAAAACTAAGATTTCGTAAATTAAATTAATGACAAATATTATTTATTTACACTAAGATTTAGTAAAAATGTTACATTCTAAGTGCTACTTTTTATTTATAACAATGAAATTACAGTGTACATTCTGGCAAAAGTGATAAATCAGATATTTAGGCAAAGATCTTTGTGCAATTTTTAAATTGAAAGTCTTTCACAATCTATGGTATGGCAGACAGATATGCTAGTCCATAAAGAGGTTTCAATTTGTACTTTTTCCAGCTTTGGTGAAAATGCGAATAAAATATAAAAGCTATCTTCGCTATTATGTACTTCAACCCAAATTTATCCTTGTATTGACGCCGATGTTATTCCAGATTGAAAATCCTTTTCAATTAGTAATGTTTCTCAGACGAATCTCTTCGTAGACAAAAAATAATTAAACGTTCTTAACTCATTAATATTTATTGTATCTTAACCCCAATGAGGCAGCAAATGACAGAATGTGAACGCAAATGCAAAGTAGCATTTACTATCACAAAATTGGCTTCATAAACTGCATCGATAGTGTTTGCATTGATAGCGCTGATAGCCACTTCGTGAACACAGCCAATGTGTCGTATAGTGGTCGTTTATAATTTTGACGCAACAAATATTTTGAACATTGAAAGTGAGAGCTCATTCTTATAACCTATAAGAATTGAATTATTCATATAGGTATGTATATAAATGATGAACAAAACCATAAATAACGTTTTAGCTAAAAGGATTCAAGCCTTGAGATTATCTCGGATATTTTATATTTTTCTTTGCATTTTCTATCCAAAAAATTACCCCTTAGGTATATAATGACTGCGCACGTGTTCTGTCACCGGCATATCGTATTTGATTTCGCCAACCAACTAATAAATGTATTCAATTGAAATCAAATATTGATCTCTGTAATTGTGCCATTTTCTGATTATATTTTTGAATTCGTAATGTCAACATGACGGCACCTTATTTATGGGCAAATTGTGTCCGAGAACATGATTACCGCAATATTTTGCTATCATATGCCTTGGATACGGTCATTAAAGAAAAGTTGATCATATCAAAACATTATCGTTCTTGTACTCCAAATACAAAAATATAGATTTGATAAGAATGATTTGGTAAAGACTCGTCTTGTTAACCTTAATATAATTTCCTTCAGATTTGCTTGGCGCATTTCCAAGATCGAAGAGAACATAGTTTTTTATTTTTCTATTTTCCATAATTGTGTTTTCTAATAGCATAGAATTTCTTTGGAACTGATAAAGTGTTCGAAACACTTCCGTGGATTCGAGTAGCAATGAAGATATTTCAATTAACTTTTTGTAATCGGAAAGTTTCCACTAATTGCCTTTGTCCATGATTGGTATTTAACGATTGAGCAATCAGTTTTCAATGATACTGTTCTATTTCCTTGTTTTACATAATGAATTCGCTATAAGATATATATAGAATGAGATTTTAGTGATGTCTATAACAATTTTAATTAATGCTACACTAATTTCTAGCATCGCTACATCCGAATAAAATATTATAACTTGTCTTTCTGTTCGTCATCCAGAATCTATTGTTTCCAAATTTACTGGATGAGAAAACTCGTTATTTAATAACTTTTTTCAACTGCAAACGCATAGAGTGTATAAACAATTTCTTGTTCTGGGTAACCTATTTTGATATGAATGATATGATGAGAACAAATATAATATTTATCAAATGTATAGTTTGAGAAATAGTAGAAAAAAATTCTGACATTCCAGAATACTTAGGCTAATTTTTTTGAAAATACGAAATCTAGAACCTCACCCATAAATTAAAGGTAAGCCTAAACAAAAAAAATCTGGTGTGTCCACTCATACGACATTCCTACTGCTCGCAGGCAAATTCCAGTGAATAAAACATCTTCTCTGTTGAAATCGTGCTGCCACTCATTTTTTTCAGCAAGTCAAGACAAACAACAATGGTCATATAACATTTTTTTGCAAGATGAAGCGTTTAGCCAGTATCTGAAGAAATATGTGGCAAATATGAAATTTTATTGAAGCATCACTTTTTTGTGCTTTTTCTCAGAGATGGCGCTGTATGTAGGTAGTAAAGGGCTTTCAGAAGAATACTTTAGGCAAGTTTAATCAAAATCCTTAGAGCCGTTTTTGCGCTATAGTCTTGAGCAAATCAAGTTTTTGGCTATAGCTCAGCACCCAGTGTATACAGGGTTCTCATTCAGTGCCACCGGCGAGTGGTATTGGCACCAAACATAATAAAAAAGAAAGCAACAAAATACACCGATCCGTTCCAGAGATAATGCTGTCACAGACAGATAGATAGACAGACAGACCAATGGCTGAAAATATGTTTATGAAACTCTGAAAAGTCAACATTTGTAAAAATGTCGATACCGAAAATTTCATACGATTACAATACTTTCCTTATACAGCTACTATAGTAGCATAGGAAAGTAATATTAACTTCTGAACTATTTCCAGGCTACTCCATCTTCCACATGACGGCTATTTTTAAACTAGAGTAAATCTATCGAAATGAATATTAAATGGCTTGTCAGTAGTTATGTTAAGAGACTAGTCATAAGGACAATGGGCAATAGAATCCACTCGATTATTCGTTATGAGAGAAAATGGGTCAGGGTATCGACAAGCTTCTTAATGAATGATGTCCATTTTTTCTGACAGTCTGAAGTAAACAAAAGTTTACTTTTTATCTCTATAAAAAATCACTGTTTTTTGTCAAACTACGAGATAACAATCTGATAACGTTAATTCAAATTGACTCATATTCAGGTTGTTGCTTTTTCTTTCTTGTAGATGAATAATTCTTGAAAAAAAATCTTATAGAAAATGCAAATCTCAAATAACATTTGAAAGAAGGAAATAATATTTACTACATCATACAAAATCACCATAGCGGAAATATCCATGATATCCTCCATGATTCATTCACAGAAAATCAATGCATACAGGTCTAATTATTCACCAATACTAATAATAGAATAGCTAGGATAAAAATAACCAGAAAATAACTCCATTTTCCAATTTGTCATACCTACTGCCTACTGGAAATATAGATCCGTAACTCTTTGAATGAAAACAAATCACATCAATTTTATAGATTCCATACATAATAGTTTTGTACATAAAAGGTTAAATGGGAACTCTCATGAGTGTGGCAGATGTTTTTATACGATCTTAACAATTTAGTTATCGAAGATAACAGAGCACAGCATTATGAGAAAAAAATGATGCTCCAATAGCTTGATGCCAAGAATGCATTTTATTGATAATCTGTTCCGTTAACAATATTGATATCCAAATTAGTAAAATATAGTTATCGTAACAAATGAAACTACAGGCTAATGTCATTATGAAAATGCAGTGAAGTTCTTTTTATTTTTTACTCGTACTTCCTGCTATTTTTGATGTTTTTTCTCTTTTCACCTACTTCAACCTGATCTAGAATCAGCACATTTCAAAATTGATACCAAACTAGGAAAATACAGTTCAAGATTTTTTTCTATATATTGTTATTTGAACTGCAGATTGAAAAAAAGATTTGGATGCGCGGTTAGGTTAGGTTGAAATTTTTCACAAAGACATGTTTTAGTTAAACTTAACTGTTTGTTAATTAAGTAGACATCGGAATATATTCCGAAAAAGAAAGAAAATAATATAATATTATTCAATCTTTTGAAACAACTTATTAGTATTTACCTTATTAATTTTGAATTTAAATAAATGAATCAAAGTGTAGGTTCAGCTATATTTCACCGTTTTTGAGCTCTAAGACATAACTTGAAGTAAATTATCAAACAATGTCTAATAATTGTGGATATTATGAAAGCAAAGCATTAATTTTCAAGGTCCGTTAAAATAACGTAGGTACCTTAAATCTCTAATATCTGGGCGACCGAGCTTTGCTCTGGTAACACAGAATTTAGAGTGGGTCTATAATAGTTACCCTAAAGTTCAAAAATGTGCATATTTATAGTTAAATTGTATTACGATCGGTAAATATTGCTTTTATCATTCACATGGCTCATGAATTTGTAATTGATGGCTATGAAATCTTTCCTGTTTTTGGCTAATTTATTCTAAATTCACGATTTTTGCCCTGAAGAAGAGAATAAACATTCTCGAAAGCTCGGCTTCAATCAAAGAATTTTATTGAATATATGTCTGCATCCCCAAAAACATCTTTTTATTTATTATAAAACCGGTCAAGAATACAAAATCAATATATATATATATATTATAGTAAATGGAAGTACGGCAGTAATTGTTGTATAACAAAGTGATTTTTAAAGAAATTGGGAATCCCGCCGAGTTAATTTGGGGCTTAAATAAGTATACTCTTTCTGCTACCCAAGCTTTCGGTAAAATTTATATATATATATATATATATATATATATATATATATATATATATATATATATATATATATTTATATATATAAGCATTTCTCGCTCAATATAATTAGATAGTTATCCGATAATTTTAATGCTTGATTAAAATTTACAACGTTCATTGTTAGTCCGCAAACCAAAACCTGACGTTAAATTTAACATATTGAGAAAAACAGGCTTGCCTATTTTTGGATCCTGAAATTTTCTAGGGGCATTTAGAGTTAGTTTTCTAAGCATTTGAATACAAATCATGGTGTTAGATGAGTATACTTGTTATTTTTATATGAAACTTTGGTTATGAACTTAACAAATGGTTGAAAAATTATTACTTTTAATCTCCCTAGAGCTTGCATAATTCCCGAAAAATTTTTCGACGTGCATTTTCTTGGAGGCCACAGCAGACGGAAATTTTATTTAAAATGTTCACAACTGAGGAAAAAAAATATTTTTTACAAAAAATTGGACCGACGTTATTAGTTGATGCACTGAAAAGTATAAAATAATATTAATTCTATTGGTATATTCTTTGCTTGTACTTGTTATTATTGAGATCTAAAAGCATCGCTGCGAAAATACGCTTAAATATTCTACATGTTACCATTTTAACACCGATTTAACTCGAAAACCGTAACTCTAAGGAAAACATGTTCATTATAAATGTTAAATAAAAATAAATAATTATGTCGTTTATGTTGCATCGAAAAATTTTCAATTTTTAAAAGAAATCGCCCTCTCTACATCGCAAAAATACATATTTAACATGCGTCTATCTCGAAAACCGTAACTCTTTTGAAAAAATGTTCAATTTAAACGATTCCGGATATTGTCCTATCTTTAATTATACAAAATCAAATTTTCGATTTTCGAGAAAATTTGCCACCTACACCCCCTTCGGTTCGGGGGCGGTTTTCGGAGGGAAGGGGATTTCGGATTTGGGTTTTTATGAATATGGGACCATTTCTCAAGCATCATCTTTCAAATTAATCAAAAATCATCAAAATCGGAGTACGTTTACTATATACAACGCCCGAACAAACAAAAAAAGCAGACAGTCGAATTGTATACCTCCTCCGTTCGGGGTTCGTCGGTCAAAAATACGGAGAACAATTCATGCTCGCGGGAGATTCGGTACGAAAATTTTGTTCCAAAAACTATATTTAAAAGTAAATACAATTTAAGATAGCTTATAGATATTTTTTGTTAAAATATTTTTTACAAAAAATTGGACCGACTTTATTAGTTGGTGCACTGAAAAGTATAAAATAATATTAATTCTATTGGTGCTGTTACTTTTGAAGTTGTGCAGTTGCAGATAGATTGGTAACTTTTGGCACCAACTTCACAAGTACCAGCCCCAATAGAATTAATATTATTTTATACTTTTCAGTGCACCAACTAATAAAGTCGGTCCAATTTTTTGTAAAAAATATTTATTTCACACTTTTGAGTGTAACAGTAGTCACCAAAATCCATACCAAATACCAATGAAGATAGTACTTATTCTATTACCCACGTATATTCCTTGCTTGTAGTTGTTATTATTGAGATCTCAGAACATCGCTGCGGAAATACGCTTGAATATTTTAGTTGTTACCATTTTAACACCGATTTTACTCGAAAACCGTAACTCTAAGGGAAAAATGTTCAATATAAATGTTGCTACAAATAATTATGTCTTTCATGTACTGCAAACAGATTTTCAATTTTCGACAGAAATCGCCCTCTCCACATAGCGAAAATAGGTATATTTGAGAATTTAAAATGTCTCTATGTCGAAAACCGTTACTCTTTTGAAAAAATGTTCCATTTAAACGTTTCCGGATATTGTCCTATCTGTAATTATATCAACGCAGATTTTCAATTTTCGACAAAATTTGCCCCCTCCACCCCCTTCGGGGGCGGTTTTCGGAGGGAACGCGATGTCGGATTCCCATTTTTATGAATATGGGACCATTTCTCAATCCTCCTCTTTCAAATGAATCAAAAATCATCAAAATCGGAGTACGTTTACTATATGAAAGGCGCGCACAAACCAAAAAAAAAAAAAAGCACACAATCGAATTGTATACCTCCTCCTTTTGGGAAGTCGGTCAAAAAAGTATCCACGCTTGTTATTCTGGTTTCTGCACGTGGCAGCTGCCAAGCCAGGGAAATTATCACCTATTAATTTCGCGACCGAAAAAAATTTAGGAAAATTCAGGTAGTCGTCATAACAACCTGTCATATTCAAGACATCTGATTGGTTTAAACAACAGTTATAGAATTTTCAAAATTATTACCCCTTTGTCGAAACTTTTGATAACAGCCTTGCATTTCTCTGATTAGCTTGTAGATATTGCTGAAAAGAAATTTCTCAAAATATTCTCAGAGAGCGATCGACCTCAATGTAAAGGGCGCCTAGTTATTATAAATTAATAGTATAAAGAATAGAGTAAATATATACGTAATAAGTAGATAGAATTTCTATTTTTTTATTACATTCAAAACAATAAATATATCCATTCTTTTCTATAATCGCCTATGATTATTTATTTTAATAGCCAACAGCAACCAAATTTCAAAAGATTACTCTGCAAAATAACCAGTTCTGACTTCTTTGATTCTCATGGTATTATCTGTATTTTCCAATTTTTAGAAAATATATGATAGGAAAAGATTAAATAGTAACTAGTAACCGCAGATTATTTCATTATAACCTTAAAATAAACACAAGACTCGACAACTGTGATCACTTTTCATACAAAATAGCGTGTTCCCTGGCACGTCATTGGAGATTTATCGTATGCCTTAAAATTTTAGATTCTATCGGATGCCTTAGATGTTGAGCGTACAGAATAGCAATTTACATTAAAATCATAAGATACTTTTTTTACGGTTATCTTACAGAATAGACCCAAATGATAATAATTATTTAGACATCTAAATAATAAAACGAAAAGCGTTACTAAGTATGTGACATACCTTCTTCGTATTGACTGGTGAGATTTATAATTTCGTTGGCCGGGCTTTTTTATAAAAAAAACTTTCTTTGCTAGAGAGACATAGTACACGACGAAAACGATAAAATGAACCATTGAAGCTCAATTGGATTTCTCACAGAACTGTTATTTCAGAATTTTAATGATTATCTATTGTACTCAAACATTAGGAGAATTATCATGTTGATGGTGGGATGATGTAATTTTGGAAATATCTGTAATTCAAGATGGAAATTGTCATTCAACTTAATCACGTAGTCATCTACCCACGTCAATGTAGGTACCCCTACCTCCGTACCTATCTCGAGATTCATACTTGTCAGTAACTGGGAGAAATAGGTATCTAATAAATGTTGAATATTCATTACAGTCCGCTTTAAGTTACAATGAAGACAGCATCAGTCGTAATCATCCACCTACGTAGGTAGATGGGGTACCTACGTACATCTCGCGTCGTTTCCAATGTTCCACGTTTCCAGAATTGCCGGCAATTTGCAACGACTAATTAGATATAGGGCCAAAGTTGTGATCGGTGGCATACAGGTAACTGAGTTCAGTTTCAATGCGGAGTGGAAAGACATTTTGTATTCTGAACGTTTGTCAGGCAACAGAGATTCGAAGCAGTGACCTATGACTTTGTCACGCGCTCTTCGGCTCTATTCCACCGACGACTGCAACAAATCAAATCACCCGGTAGCTACACGGTTCACTTAATTAAACTGTAAGGCTATACGCTTTTTTAGGAAATTGGAAAAAGGAAAGACAAACAGTGATATATGGGCGATCTTGATTTTTTTCTTCAATCTGCTTACGACGCAAAACGTTCTCTGTGCTTTGAAGGACTGTTGATGAACTCAAACAACTTTTCATTTACAGACAGTTATCTTTTGTGATAACAGTTGTTAGAAATATCTCAAATACTAGTTCAATTGACTCATCATGTAAGATATTAGAGGTATTGTATGCTTTCCAAGAGCTTTCCAAGAATCATATTCAATGTTTATTTTAATTAGAATTGGAATGGCTACACAGCTCTGCATTTCTTACGAACGAGCATTTTATAGCTTAAATAGTTTTTGTCCTTTTAATAACATATTTTTTTAGAACGAAGTTGATAAACTAGCAGAGATCGTCATGCGTTACGCTCCCTCGATGTGACTATTTCTCGCCGGCTCTCTCTCTCTCTTTCCCTTTCTTTCTATGTCTCTTATACATATATACTAGTGTGTTTGTGTGTGTATATACCGGGTGTCCCACCAAGACCAGCAAGGTAGGATAATAGTGAAACCGTGAACACTACGACTTCGGGAAAAAAATCTCAAATCGGCTAAAAGAAATTCAGCTAAACTATCTTCAAGTTTCTAAATTGGCCGCTAGGTGGCGCAATTACCATGGTATAAAGTTAAATTATTTTTTTCTCAAAAAGTGTATCTATTAATGCATTGTTTATGTACCGTATTTTTTATTATAAGGGTGGGGGGAGCTGGGAAACAGTACTTTCTTAAACCGCTCCTATTATTTAGATTAACCATCCTTATTATTTAAGTAGACACTTATCGTCTTAGAATTTAGTTTATACTCAAGTTGGAGAAGCACACAGTGTGCCAAAATAATTGTCATGTTTAAACAATATATTAGTGGAAATTTATTACATTGTTTTAATTTTAATTTACTGATGATTCCCATCAAGTACTAGCCAATACAGTTATAATTTCGAAATATTTTATGTTCGGGAACAAAACGATCAAGGGACAAGCATCAGAAGATCTTTCATTCATTACATATTTTACTGAGCATAGTCCATATGGCGTACGACATGCATCTCCGGTGAATACATTATTTTTCCAAGACAAACTGTGCTGAAACACTCAGGTTTTCAGGTCGACATCGTATCTATAAGCACCCCTCTCTTCATGTTCTTCGGGATGGGGATGAAAGCCTTCTCGCATGATAATATATCGCCCGTATCAGGGATTACCAGGGATCCCGTCTATGTTCCTTTCTTTATAGTCCGCTAAAAAGGCACTTAGCTACTATCAAATATTCAAAGGAGATTCTATAATTGATAACCGCCACATGTTCGAAGAAGAGGCAGAATTTATTTTGAGTAGGCTTCTTTGGGCGTTCCTAATATGTAGTGGAAATGAGATAAGAAAGAGCAGGAGACAACGTAGGCGGCAAGAATGTTATTGCAAACGCTAAAAAAGTATGCTTAGCAAAACATACTCTTTCTTGCAGAAATATCATTGTTTCCTGCTAAATAGATACCATCATTATTCATCATATTGAGTGATATGAATGCAAATGTTGAAATCATTAAATGATCGTAGTTCCAGTTCGAGTTTGAAGAAATAAGACATTGAATATAGCCATAACGCTTTAATTTTCTTATCTTGGATTTATATCTATCAAGACCCATATTCATAAACAAATGTGAGCTCGCTACCAGCTTAGTTTGTTTGTTAGTATTATAACTGCAATAGAGAGTTTTCGCAAACTTTGTATATAAGGTTAAACAGTAATAAATACAGCGTTATACAAATCTTGACCGTATTCGGCTGGGGAAGTTAAAATTGAAAATTTAAATTTGTTGTCCTTGTTTTTATCCTCACTTCCAAAGGGATGCTATGTTAAGATTTAAACAGATACCCACAATAATGCCAGCGATTCTGCGCGAACATGTCTAAATTCTGTAATGTCACAATAAGGTAAAGCAGTAAAAATAAGGTCGTCCCTCAAAGCATCATAAATAATCCGAGCTCATCAAGTACAGTTACGTCTGCGCATGCTTAGATGTCAAAATAAGGGAAACGTTATTACTGCTTGTCGTTAATGTTACAGAAACCTTCTAATGGCAGGCGTACGCCACTTTCAAATGAACGTAAGCTACTTAGTGAAAAACTATCCGGGGTAAAGTAATGATGCTGAATTAATTTTTAGTTTTACTTAGTTGTATTTGATTTTGATGATAGCTGTTATTATCAAACTAATCACAGTATATCAATGTTACACAATATTTTCTAGCCAACTATGACAAGTAATCAAAAGATTGTAATCGATCCGATTTAATGATACGGCAGAATCAGATTTGAATAAATGTCAAACACTAACGTATATTTGAATATTTCCCTTGTCGTCTGACCGATTTTTTTTCCTAGATTGAAGCTCAGCGTATAAGAGGATCAGTTTCATTGAGTTGCGTCAAGTAATGCGTTAACATAGATTTAGTATATGTTACTATTGTTCAAAATTGTATTCTTGATATAGGATTTGTGAAATAAATTCCTACCTATTCTAAAAATATGCTACTGTAAGAAACTTGAAATCATAATTATACTCTTGCGAAATGATGTTCTTAATGTAATATTTTTAACCATACGTCATTTTTAAGACACTAGAATATGATTTACCATAGAGAAAATAAGGCCGAGTTTTGAATGGGGCCAATACTCAGCAGTCCTTAAATGGAAAAGTATCGTCCAAGCCAAGCAAATTATTTTCAGTAGTGAATAAATGTAAATTTTAAAATTTTATGCTGAATACCCTTTTCCATTAATTGACATGAAAAATCAAATTCTTCGTAAATACAATTTCTACATCAAGGGATATATATTTGTTATAATTTCTCTATAAATTTCTGTCCTAAAATTTTATAGATTTATAAAAAAATGGACTATGCAACTTTTTACAAACTCATTATGATCTCAAAAACATGTAGTTGGACTCTTTAAGGAATCTTTGGAAACACACTGTAGGTATAGGAAACTTATACAAAAATCCAAATTCATAGTATTATACCTACTGACAGATTTATAAACAGCGCTTATTCGATTATTTCCAAATTTCTTCAAATAAATCCCCGAATTTCAGTATCATCCTCTCTACTTCGTAAGATATAATATATCTATTCTCAACCAAGAGAAGAACATGGATGGCTCTCATCCAGTATGCAAGAAATATTTTATGACAAAGTAAACAAAGTATCTCATCTCAATGCTATCCGATTATGTCAGTTAAGATAAAATAGTGGATAAAAAAGTCTAGAGAAACATAAATTTACGTTCCAAGAAGAAGGAATGGAAGCTATCATAACCTATTCCTATGAATACTTATGACTCGAAGGAAATATAATTTTAAATAACATTGACCAGAATTTGATAATAAATTTTGATATTATTGATTAATGTACATATATAAATCTTATTTTATTTATTAAAACAAATATCTCATACCTACTCATAATAGGCTAGAAGGCAGCAGAGATATTTACAAATGTCTATGGTGTCATAAATTAATTAAAAAAAAATTATACTTTATATTAATGTTGTATCAATTATCTGATTAATTATGTTTAAACTAACGGTTATTTTTATTAAAGTTAGCCTACTCAAGGACTTTTTGAACGTGATAATATCATAAAGAACAATTAATTTCCTTCCTGGAAGCTGATTCATATAAGTTTTCATTGAATGAATTAGGAATTCTAATACAAATAATTATTTATTATACAAGGGAAAAAAGAATTAAATTTTAGGTTTAGGTTGTGAGAGCTAAAATGCAATATTCTTCTCGTGTATGATACACTATTTGACGGTAAAACGTTGATTTAATATTGAGAAAAATACTAAAATATAAGTACATATATTAAAGTCTGAAAATTATCGAAGTGAAAATCAAGTTTTAAACTGGTAGGCTGTTGTACTTTCGCCATCTTGAAATTTTAGTAAAAAATACAATAAACTACTTTTTGACTTTCCTGGATATTATAATGATCTTGTGTATTATAGGTATGTTATTTTTGTTTAATAATTTATTTGTAAAGATCCCAAAACATTAATCATATCGTTCTCAAATCACAGAAGTTCACGAAACAAGTAAAAACATTGTTGGAGTACCTACAATGTTGGCGAAGAGTTGAGTTGTTGGCGGTGGAGACTCATGTTGATTTAAGATCGAACATTTTGAACTTTTCGCTTTAGATGAAGGATGTATTGGAGAATGGAGAACAATTTACTATCAGTCATAGTATTTCGATGCAATTCAAAAGTGTCAGTTTGCACAAAATACTACTTATTTTTCATTCCAACAAATTTATTATCTATATGGTACAGGGTATCACTAAATAAATAAATAGATTATGAACGGCTTATGAGATTTTGCTGGACTTTTGCACCTTAACCTAGTTCTATTTGTAAACCAAACATTTTTTCAATTATAAATAATATCTAGGTATAGACAGCATGATTCATATACGAAATTACACTTATTTAGTTTTAGTTTGAAATTTTAAATATACAATTTATTAAAAAGAAATAGATGCTTTACGTCTATGGACAGATATTTTTATAATTTTCATATTGATTTATTTGAATTTACTAAATTTTTTTGTGAATCAATAAATGTCCATTTTCAAACAAAACTTGGCTTACAAATTTTACCTATAGATTTTTGAGTTGCAATGCGAAGATCTGTTAAATTTAGAAACGTTTGGAAGCAACTTTATATTCTTTATGATGCGTTGTTCGTAAATAAATATGTTATTTCATTCACACAATATTATTAGGTATATACCTATTGTTATTCGAGAACTTGTACAATAGATACTTTTGTTTTGTGTCTACTATGTTAATACCTCTACTATGTAAATACGCCTTAAAATAGATACATAGTAAGTAGGTATGTACAGTGCATGTGCATCCCATTTTGGTTGAGACAGCCCGATATCTCGGTTGTTGTTGGAGATAGAACCTTATGGTTTTCGCGGTCCTCTGTCAATTTTTTGTGAAACACAAGATGGCCTAAGCCAATGTTGCTAACTTCTTTTGTTCATAAGTTACAGGGCGTTTTTGAAAATTCAAACTTCTCGGACTCCCCACAGATCTACGAAGTTTCTCAGCGATAATGTCAAATTGAAAACTTATCCCATAGAAAATTTTGTGCAGAATCCAGAAGCGCACGCAATTTGTTTTTCGGGGCATGGTAATGGATATACGACTCAAACTTATGATCTTTTTCCTTCAAAACAATAAATAATATATAAACAAAAAGTTTTTAAAAATGGTCCAAAATCACTAAAACATTGAATTTTAATAGTGGGCTATGGTTCCTTTATACAAAATACAATTCCTACTTATTCATTGAATTGTTCAATTTGATGTCCGTTTTCCCTAACACATAATTCACACTTTCTCAATACGTCTTAATACTTTTAAAATTATTAAGGGTCATCTTTGTAAATTCTGGAAAGCTGCCTCTGTTGTTACTCATAATAATATATAAACATAAAGTTTTCAAAAATGCTCTAAAATTACTAACACATTGAATTTTAATAGTACGATGGATTTAAAAATTTTACTATAGTACGACTAGCGAAAGATTGTAAGAGAGGAAAGGGGGAAGTTTGCCATTTGCGCTGTTGCGCGATCGATGTAATCGTCACTGTACTTGAGTTATTTCTTAAACTTATAGGTTTATATCAGAGGATTATATTTTAATAAGATACGTAATACCTCAAAATATCGTCACGTTCCATAAAGGTGAAAAAAGCTGAACAGATACGCCGTTGCTAATATGTGTTTGAAGATTGGAAATAGATATGACAACACCGTACCTACTCCCCTACATTCTTTGAGGATGCATTCTCCTAATAGCCGTACTATACAGGGATTATTATTTGTGTTTTTTATAGTGGGTAGCTCACGAAGGATACAAATATTGTTGTGGCCTTTTGGAGCATCGTTTTAACAAGTGACTGTGGAGAAATCAACAAATCTGCTGTCATAATAATCAGTTTTGACAGTTTTTTTGTGTTTGTACTTGGCGATTTTGTGAATATGTGAAATTTTATAATAGCTCTAAGATTTTTTTATAACAACGATAATTCCATGTTTTAGTGATTTTGGAACATTTTCAAAACCTTTATGTTCATATATTGTATATCATTTTGAAGGAAAAAAATAAGGAATTTAATGAGATAATAAAATACAGGGTGTTTCAATGAGAAGTTCACAAGTTTGAGTCGTATATCCATTACCATACCCCGAAGAAAAAAATGCGTGCGCCACTGGATTCTGCATAAAATTCTCTATGGGATAAGTATTCAATTTGACATTATCACTGAGAAACTTCGTTGATCTGTGGGAAGTTCAAAAAGTGTGAATTTTAAAAACGCCCTGTAACTTATGAACAAAAGAAGTTAGGCGAAATTTGTTTAGACCATCTTGAGTTTCACAAAAAAGTGACAGGACCGCGAAAGCTGCAATAATCTATATATCTTCCACAACAACCGATATAGCTTTCTCAACCAAAATGGGATGCACTGTATATTATTATATTAAAAAAAATAGTTCCGACTTAATTTGTTAGTGCACAAAAAAAAGAACAAAATAAAGTCAATTCTACTGGTGCTGGTAATTTTGAAGTGGTTAAGTTGTAGGTAAATTGAAGAGTTTTGGCATAAACTTCAAAAGCACCATCACCAATAGAATTAAACTTATTATGAATTCTTCTTGTACCTCGTGCGGTTTTTGAAGTTGGTCAAAAAAGCGCATAAATTGAGTCATATGAAATAGCTTATCCATACTTCTGCACTGCTGGCAATCAGATCGTTCTTTTATCAGTGTCTTTATGAAATTTTACTAATGTAAGCTCTCCAGAAATAGTTTAGTCTGAAGACTAAAAGCTATAAACACAAGCAAATTAGAAATATATTTCTACTTTGAATTACTACTATAGGTATTCGAATATATTTATCAATATATCCACATTTTTTAATGAAATATTAATAAAATATCTCAATTCCTGAACTGATAACACGATCAATAGATACACGGTCTGAAATTACTGGAATACGCGGACGACCTCATAAAATTAAATTAATATTAAATTCAACCCATATAACCTCCAATCATGCAACCAAATTTTTCCCCGTTAGTGATATTATTCGGAACACATTAAGGCCAATTGATAGCGCATAAAATTGTGGCATCCTGTAAATACATTTTTAATATGTCCATAAATTTGAAAGTAGTCTATATTTTAATAATTTGCGGTTTCTGTACACGATATTATCAATGTCAAAATAAAAGTATACCTGCAATTAGATCTTCATCCAAAACCATTGTCAACACAATAATCAAATATGGAAAATAATCAGCTCTGACAAAAATTTGAACAAATTTCTTAGGTGAATCATTCAAAAATACTAAATTATAGTTTTTCTGTTGGTACTAGATAATAAAACTTTTTCATTATTTTACAGAACCTATTGTTTAATGAATTCCTAAGTTTTATTTTTGACCGACTTCATATAAAAAGTAGGGCGTATTCATTTCCAATGTGATTGTTGTAAGATGACGCAGACTATCAGTTAGTAATGCATTAGTTAAAACTTTCTTCGAATAATATATTCTTTCTTTAAATCTAGCTACTGCGAGAGCTACTGATTCCTAGTCATTTCCGTCCAATTAACCATCGAGCCGGCTTAACATATTTCTACCCGAAAATTCCCAACATTTCCGTACACATATTAAACACATACCTCCAATAAATATGTGCGGAAGAGCTGGAACGACGTAACCGTAGCAAATTGTTATGGTAGTTGTTAAGTTGTGAAATAATGGCGACAATATTAGGGTGAGCTATTAAGTGTTAACCTTGGGGCGTTGGGTCACACATGAATCTCGTATGTCGGTCGGGCCTTGGGACGCGCACCCGGCTACCACCGCGCTCTTCTCCCAAAGAATTTTAATTATGGAAGGATTTAATTAGATGAACTGCACTTCGGCCTGCGGTCGAATGGTGCCGCCGCGCACCTACTACCACTACATGTCGGGAACTTTGGAGGCAGCATATCACGAAAGATTTTGCATAAACATCCGGTCGGGGAGGCGGCAATTGCCTTCGCGTCCCAGGATAATGAATTTTGAACTTCTGTAATATCGAAGTAGGCAAGCGAGGACGGAAACTACTCCTAAGAGGGAGCAGCAGTAGTAGGCGCTATGGACATCTTTCCTGAATGTGGGGCAAGAGGATATGGTTGGAACGTGAAGGATGTGGCGCTGAAATTGCGTTATTTGGGAACATCTTAATATAAGGCATTTAGCACATTCACTTGTGACATCTGTATTATTGTGATATTTCCATCATTCTTCATATTTTAAATAGTTTCCTAAATAAGTATTTTTCCCTCACCTGTTATTGATGAGATCTTCTTAAATACGATCATCAGCAGAAACGATGAATCTATTGATACTATATACTAAATGCGGACCAGATTTAAAAGTCTTGAACATCGAGAATATCACAAACAAATTGTATGTTTTTGCGCTTTGCCTAAATTATAGATAAAACTTTGGTATATTTGATGAGTTCGGTAGAAGCCGATAACTATTTGACAGTTTTGATGAAATATGAGCAGACATACTCCTAAATTGTTGTCCTTCAAAACTATGGAGCAGCTATCCATACGAGATGAAGAAAGCGCCTTAATTTCAAAATCACAGTCCTTTAATTTTATTTACCTATATGTACCTAGGTATCGGTAGACAAAATTTTCAAATATGATACCACTACCTACGTATCCATGTATGTTCATCTACCACATTATCTTCAGAACGAAAAATGATAGCAACATATTTAAACGATACAAAATTACCGATAGCTTGTTTCCAAAATCTATAGACAAGTTATTTGTTTTTATAATAAAGGACCGCATTTAAAAAATCTAATTTTGTACTATCGTAATCATACTTACGTATCTAAAACTGACAAAGAAAATTTGAATATTCAGTATGACTGACTTTGTAGTTTCAAAATAATAGCCTTGGAAAAAATCAAAATTGGTTTAAATGCTACTGAAAATATTTTCGATTAATTTTTACGATTTTGATCTAAATTTGTTTTTGAATGAATAAAAAAAATTCAAATTCATGAACTGAATATAGTAAATAGGTAATAAACTTTCTGCTGGCCTTCAAATTATGTTTATTATAATAATTAAAGAGTAATGTACCGGTATCCTGATCCATATCCCAGGCTCTTAAGCCCGCTGCAGATAAAGCAAGTTTTGCTGTATGATTGCTTGCTTGTTTTGCTGTACAATTCGATAAATAATGCCGCGCATGGTGTGTTGAGGCTCCCTTGCTTCACACAATGCAGGCCATCATGTATGTGAAATTACAGTACAGAGAAATATGACTGTGACTAATGATACAATATATTGAACATTCTAATCAAGCTCTATTTCTAATCATTTTTGCAACAAAGAAAATGTTCCAACAATCAAAAATAACATGTTATCATGTGCAGCCACTGAAAATAGCACCGGTTCTATCATCAAATCATGCACGAGTTCTGGCAATCAACCATGCACGTGATATCATTTCCTTACACGGAAGAATGCTAAGCACCATATGCCTAGCTCCCGTCAAGGAAACATGCAGAAAAACATACTCAGTCTGCAGCGGGCTTTAGTCAGCTTCATCTAGAAGAGCACGGATATCACAAACTTTAAATGAAAACCATCACAGACAATCAAAGGCATAGAAATATTAGGTGATTTCCTACATAGTACGAAGGTAAAGGGTATTTACAAATGATAAATATTTTTAACAAAAACATGGACCGATGTTATTAGTTGAAGCACTAAAAAATACGAAATAATATTAAATATAATGGTACTGTTACTTTTGAAGTTGTGCAGTTGCAGTTAGATTGATAACTTTTGGCACCAACTTCACAAGTACCAGAACTAATAGAATTAATATTATTTCGTATATCCAGTGCACCACCTAGTAATATCGGTCCATTTTTTTGTAAACATTTTTTTTCACACTTTTGAATGGAACATTAATCACGAAAATCGTTAAACACTAACACTAATGCTAAAGAAGATAGTAGGTACTTATCCTATTACCCACGTATATCAATTTCTTGTACTTGTTATTATGTAGAGATCTCAGAACATTACTGTGGAAATACCCATAAGTATTTTAGATTTAACCATTTTACCAGCGCATAACTCGAAAACCGTAATTCTAAGGAAAAAAAACAGTATAAATGTGCTGTAAATGTTATTATCATGTGGTACCCAGAGATTTTAAGTTTTCGAAAGAAATCGCCCCCTCCAGGTAGCGAAAATACACATATGTGAGATTTTAACATGAATTTAACCCGAAAACCTTTTGAACTCTTTTGAAAAAATGTTCAATTTAAAAGTTTTCGGATGTTTTCCTATCTTTAATTCTGGCATCTCGAATGTTCAATTTTCGTGAAAATGTTCCACTCCCTTCGGGGGTGATTTTCAGACGAAACGGAGATTTCGAATTTGAGTTTTTATGAATATGGGCCCATTTCCCAAGTCTTCTCTTTCAAATAAATCAAAAATCATCAAAATCGGATTACTTTACTATGTAAGACGCGCGAACAAACAAATAAAAAGAAGCACAGTCGAATTGTATACCTCCTCCGTTCGGTGTTCGTCGGTCAAAAATGGGGTGGAGTCAACTTCCCACCGTGCATGCGGAGAACATTTCATTTTTGAGAGATAAAAGGAATTTTTGGAGTCATTGTGGTGTGTTCGTTCAGCCGATTACCTACATGACTTTTCAAAATTTGCTAAGTTTTATATGAGTTAGATGAACGTACAGATAGCTGGATAATGGAATTATAAAAAATATGGTTATTGTTGGAAAGGTAGCTCATATTATTTTCAATTGCGATAAAGTAAATGTTTTACCTACCTGCATAGTTCAGGTGATTAGTGATTGAGTAGTTAGCAGTTCTCATCTAGTAAAATGATTATTGCAATTTTTTCATTGAACATCACTTTCTTAGTTATTATATGTTTAATATGTATAAATACTGGGTACCTTCATTATATTTAGCGGATGTTTACCTACACCTTTTAAAATTAAATGCAAAACCTTCAGGATACGATTCCTACTCCAATATTTTGTTGTGGTCACTATCATAATTTCAGTCAAATTATTATTATCTTACTTCTTTCTGCATACAGTCTTACTAGATTGTTTGAATTCAATAATTACTTTGTCAGCTAATTCATCAATGCTAACTGTTTCTAAATAATGGTTTTTGAGTGAAAAAGTTTATCCAATATTGAGATGGTAGAACGAATATCAACAAAACATTTACTAAGATAACAAGTTCCAAATTCACTCTTTAAGCTCCCATGAGGCGTATAAATGACTCCAAACAGAGTGAAGGGCGCTACTAATTGAAAGGTGTACGCATGTAGGGATCTGAAAAAGCAATCAAACCAGAGAATTCAAAATCCCCACAAATTGCTTGCTGTTTCTCCCCAACACTTATGTCCGTAGATTTGATGTACAAAAGCGTTGTCATGTTCACTATATTATAGTCACTTGTTTTGCGTTAAGTATGTTCTAAATAATTAAATCAGAGCTTTAGATTCAACTTCACTGCTTTTAGAAGCGACCTTTTCACAGCATAATTGTCTTATCACTGCCATAAGTAATTGAAAATATCTCATAGCACATCCTCGATTCCCATGAATTAGAGATACATTATTTAGGTTCTATTCATCTTAGATGGTGTCAAGAAATACATTTTGAAGATTTATTCCATTTATATAGTAAGTCGTTTCCATTTCATAGGGTTTGATATTTCTTATCTTTTGTGAAAAGCCGAATAATCTGAATAATCTTGAATACGTACCTGAATCGTCAAACGAGGAATTATGAAATTTCTGTATCTAACAACAAATAATAATTAAGAGCTTATCTTATAGACGAATTAGGAATATTCTTTCAACAATTTCCAAAACAACCGTCATTGCTTTTTGTATGGAAGAACGAGATACTATTGTAGGTATACTAGCTGATGCACACAACTTCGTACGCGAAGAATTCGTGAAACACCCAAAAATTATCAGTCTCCGCCATAATAAGGAACCTCTTCTTTCTAGCTTTAGTACGTTTGGCTGTACGTTAATATAATTTATTGATTATGTATGTTTTTTATTTTTCATGTAACAATCATAAGTATTTACCTTGTTGTAGGTAGAAATATTATGCTCTCTCTAATTCAGCAATAAGAAATGACGGTTAACAAAATCGATGACGCTATATCTATTTCTTGATATAATCTAAAAGTTTTAGTCATAACTTTAAATATTCTACTTTGTGAACTATAATCGGTGGGTTTAACCTTTTTTATTTTTTATTAATCAAATACAATTTCATATTTCTTGCTTCATTAGTTTGGCTGTTCGTTGATGAGTCAGTCAACCAACTTCTCTATTTGCATAGAAATAATTATTATGTAGTTAATTGTTTTTTCAAAGAGAGGAAATAAACTTAATTTCAAACTCTCATATCTATATTTTTTTCAGTGTCACACACATTATATTTTCAATTTTTTTTTCTAGGTAAGATAAAAATCGAGGGGTGAAACCATATGAAACCGTATCATCAAGTTATTGCGAGAACACTCGCACCAATTTTGATGATTCTAAATTCTGATTAAGAAAGTTCGACGTAGAGTGCGCCTCTATAAGAAAATTGAATCGGTGAGTACCTAATGCCATTTTTTGCATCCTTAGAAAAATTATTTTAACATTTGGTATTAGTTTAAGAATAATCATAGGCCACCTTACAGCTGCATGATGTATGTTGACCAAAACTATATTACGTTGATTTTTTTCTTCGAATGAATTAATTTCAAATTAAATAAAGCGATAGTTTTGAGACCTAGGAAAAAAATGCTAATAAGATTGCCTATTTAAACAGTCGAAACTGGCTCTGATCAGTTTCCATGGAAGTTATATAAAAACTTAATTTATGATTAATTGTTTGGAATAAAATTTGTTAGGAGTTTCAACTTGAAAATCGCTCTGTAATGAACGATCATGAGTTGAGACATAATTTACTGAAATGATAAATTTCAATCTGCGAATTACTTTTTAAATACATACCTATATGATAAAAAATGTGGCTACTCGTAAAGAAGAAAGTAAGATAAGATTAAAAATACCTAGTCTTCCACCTTGAGACCACATTATAGTTATATAAACACTATAAATAAAAAATGGACTGACGTTATTAGTTGGTACACTGAAAAATACAAAATAATATTAATTATGTTGGTGCTGTTACTTTTGAAGTTTCCGTTTCCGAATATTGTGCTATCTTCAATTATACCACTTTACAAAATCTGCCCTTTCCACCACCGTCGGGAGCGGTTTTCGGAGGGAAGGAGATTTCGGATTTGCGTTTTTATGAATACTTATTTCTTAAACCTCCTTTTTCAAATGAATCAAAAATCATCAAAATCAAAGTTCGATTACTATATAAAACGGACATACAAATCAAACAAAGCACACAGTTGAATTGTGGTATTACCTCCTCCGTTCGGGGTTCTTTTGTCAAAAATGGGATATTACATACAATAAGATTTAAAATAGCCGTCCACCTTCAGACTGCATTAGAAGTAATTTGATTTGAAAAGTTACAAACGGACATGAAAGATTCGTTGTGTATAGACGACGGTAGCTAATATTTGCACAGGCCGCCGGATACTAACAACTCTTGCGCCGCAATCAGCATTAAATTCTGTCCCTAATACCAGCGAGAATATTCAGGGCTTATTTTCAGATTAACATAGGAAATCCCAACATAGCGAATAGAAATTTGCCTTGCTAATTATCCTGTTGATTTGATTTTAAAGCTAATATCAGCCGGTTGTTGTTATTTTAGCTAGGGCATTTTTCTAACAACGAGTATGTAATTTATACACCACCATGTAATGTTTAAGAGAAAACTATAATGAAAAACGTTAATCTAGATGCGATGTTTATGAGGTATAGTTTAAAATATCTTTTACATAGGTACTTTTTTCGCATCATTATGAATACGTATGTACTGATGAATTTTATATATATAATTGTACACACACTGTGATAAAAAAAGAAGATATAATGGCGAAATGTATCAAAAGAAACCTGATAAAAATGATGCTTGAGAATTTTAGGGGAACAGCAGGAGAACTATGATTCATATTCCATTTACAGGATAAGGGCAAAGAGAAGCGCTCTTAGTTTGTACGAGGCGTTTGTATAGAAAATGAACAAGATTTGAATAATTTAGATTTTTAAAATATCTTGCCTAATGCTATTTCTATTATTAGATATACCTAGGCAATTATATAGATTGTTGCACAAAACAAAAATGTTCATTCTCCACAAAATTTATTGTATTTCACTTTCAACTTCACTGCACTAGCTTTCTTTGTTGTGTTAGATAATTATATGTAGCTATCATACCTAACTGGATAGATCACTCATGTTAAACCCCGTATCGGTTCAATGACATTTCGATTGATTTTTCTATTATTTTTATACAGTTTATTTGTGTTTGTTCTATTCTATTCTAAGCATTTCTTAGCAATACACCCAGAGTCGATCGCTTTCCCTCCATTGAAACTCGAAAGATTCGTTTCGGTTGTCCTGGATTTTACTGCATTTTTATAAAATTGAAAGTGGAAGAAGAAACGTTCAATATATTTATATTGAAAAAGATTATCTAGTAAATGGAGCGATAGATGTCCATAAAATATAGGTTATGTTACACTATTGTTTACTGATTACCTGTCAACTTTCTGATTACTGATCTGTTGATAAACATAGCTATAAAAAATTAAATATTTTTCTTTTAAATTTCCTTTAGCCGTTATTCGCTTGCCAAATCAAGAATTTGTTGGACTGTATGCCAAACAGGTAGATTGAATTGAAATTATTTATTTCATTAAAACTTCTTTGAAACACTTTTAGAAATTACAGCTTCTGTGGCAACTAATAATTGCTTTATTGACTGTCTCTTCAACACATAGAACTCGGGTACCTTCACGCATTCATCTTGTGAAATTGATGAAACGACACTTTGCAAAAGATGAGAACAGAGCTACCAATCTACCAGATGAAGAGGTTGTTCATATATAGTTAAAAATTCTTCAACTGAAAGGAAATTTTACCGACCTAATATACCAAAGAATGCTCCTACTTATATCATATTATAAGATTGGTGAAATTTGTTCTCCATACCTGCAAGACCAAAAATATTTACCAATATACCTACTTCACTCTGTAATCATTAATAGATACATTCTGCCAGCAACACTAATTTTCATCTGGAAATACTGAGAAAGTGATGAAACTATTCTCTATTTCAAAAAATCCCGATGGCCTGTAGTCAGCGGAAAGGTAAATTTTTAAAAATTCATTGAATTGAAATTTTAACAACCTTTTCATTGGTATACCTACAAGTTATTAAATAAAATTGTCATAGCCTTGCGGTTAGAGGTTTTTGTTTTGGCTGTTGAATATAAAGCAGACAGGGTTCGAGTCCACTTCAAGGCAGATTTTTTTTTCGTCTATTTCTTTTCAATAAATATACTATATATTTTTTTAATCAGGGTCTATATTAAGCTCTCCAGAAAATGTACAGTTACATCAAATTTATATTGAGTGTTCATGTTTTATCAATATTTGTTATTTTTCTTTATTAATTTTTTTACCTGTATATTTTATGAAAAATAGGTTTGAACAAGAGTTGTAGGTACTGATTATATCTATAACCTAAAATTATTTTTAATAATATTTACACTACTGCTCTTTTTTTATAATTTTTTTAAATGTTTGAATGGTCGCCATTTTGAAACTACTTAACCGATATTGCCCAATAACGAACTTGACCGAGATATTTGACAGATTGATTTTTGTAGCAAATTTGAACTTGATAGCATCAAAACTGCGACCTCTATCGTGTTAAAAAATTTCGTAATATCCCATATATATATATATATATATATATATATATATATATATATATATATATATATATATATATATATAAAAACTTTTGAACCAAATGTTTTTTTGGACTAACTTATAGACATATAACAACATGCCGTTGAAATTTTTTCGAAATTCAAAAGTGTGAACGATCGCAATAGGTATATTTCTATAAGAAATTTACCTAAAACAGATTGAGTACTAAATTATGATATTGAATTGATCTCTATTTTATTCTGCTGTAGGTACAAGATCTCTTCATTATTATAATTTATCTTTGAATTTACTTAATAATAAATTCATGGTGTGGACCGAAACTTAGCTGCCCCATATTGTTTTGTGAGCTTATGTATTAACCATTCAACAACATCTGTTGCAGCCGCTAGTATTCATTAAACCTAATTTGATTTTTAGTGTCCTATTGCAGAAACGATAATCTTCTCGATGATAAAAGTTATCCTTAACTTTAAGGATGTAAGCTATCAAGATGACCAAAAAGTTTAATTATTTGTATATATATACATAACCTTTCATTCCTTGTTTCTAAGAAATTTTAGTAGTGACTCTTAGATATCGATCTTTAGTATATACAGTTATACATATATGTATACGGCTGTAGGATGTATGTACAAACCATTTCCCATTGGAGTTGAAAATGCAAATATTGTGGTGCCTACGCCTCGGCCTAAGTCAACAAATGATAAATACAACATCTTCAGTTGAATATGTATTTAAAATGTGTATTAGCATCCTACGACGGAATTTCAACTGGTGCAGAGGTAACGAGAACATGCCATAGTGTATATATATATATCCTTGGGGTATATCCCTAAATCTTGGCCGCCCTGTTACCTCGTCTTCTTGCTACACATAATTTTAATGATGATGACGATGATGATAGTTCCGATGGCAACAAACAGATACTACGTTAGAGGGTCGTCGCTTGAGACCTGGAGGCTTTATTATTACCCACAGCACAAGGAATGATCCCTCTAAAGCTTTGGTGTTCAGTGAGGTGAGCATTTTACTTGTGTAGGTGGTAGGTGGAAGACAATGTAATTCAGATGCATCTGCTCCTTCTCAGATAGCGGAAAGTGAAATTAATTTTACGATAGACTTTTCATGATGAAGTGTAATAGTTACAAGAGTAGATGATCGTACATACATACTACACATAATTTTCCTACCGCTCTCATACAAATTGCATCTAATAAGTGTTTCGTCAATTTTATTTTCCAAGATGGATCGCTTAGCCAGAATAAACAAGTAGAAGATATAAAATTTCATTTAAGTATAAAATTTGTCTTCCTTTTTCTCAGCAATGCGCTTCCAGAAGATGTTCAAGGAATAATAAGAGAATACTTTATGGAAGAATTCTTAGAGCTGTTATCGCTCAACACTCTTGAGCAAAACATGTATAATCGGCTATTGCACTATAACGCATGCAAGCTAGTGTCGATCACTTGCCCCTGGCGAGTGATATCCATATATACCTAATACAAAAATTCGGTTCTTTATATAATCTTCCCTCAGACAGACCTGAAAATATATTTTTTTTACTCAGGTGGCTCTGAAACTTAAACATCTTCCAAAACTATCTCAGTCATGGATATGATGATTTTTTGACTTTCTATTCTGTTTTGTAGTTAGTCGATACTTCTCGTCATTGGCCCAGCTTGAACGTTCTGCTCGCTTCTTGCTAGGTAATAACAAAAAAATGCGCTTGGCTCCAGACTGTAGAGCAAAAATGGCTCTAAAAAGCAGGCAGAAAAGTTATGTTTAATTATTCGAAACGTTTATTCTTATTCTGGATAAACAGTTCTTCCATCGTCAGAATTGAATTTGACCAATGTTTTTTGTCGTGGAACGCTGAGAAAAAATAGGTAATGGTTACAGGACCTAATCAAACGATTTTTATAGTCGAATGAATTTTTTTGAGGACGGTAGAAATGTTTTGTGAGTGGACACTCCAGTTTTTTTTTTAATTTTGGCAAATCTCTCTAGAACAGCATCTAGATTTGAACCTATGCCTCTATAAATATGTAGCAATGTTAATCTTTCTTTCCCCTTAGTTGCGTTTACCGTTTAACGGTTGAAACTAATTCCAGCTATCCTTTATAGGGTGATATTGCCAAACTAGTCAGATTTTCAACAGAGGCACTGTCCCATTTTAAAAACAAATGTTTCAATTCACCTTTAGATCACCAATCACGTTGTTTAAAAAAGAAATAAGTATACTCCGTCTGAAATATCCTCCAATAAAACCCCCTGGACTATTAACTTGCTTACGTCTTTAAATATTCAGGAAAAGACATATTTAACGTTCTTTTCTCTGTTAGTGCTTTCTTTTTGTCTAGTGATTTTACTTGTAAGAGTTTGCTAAGGCTATTACTAAAACTTGGAAAATAGTAAAAGCAGTATAAAAATATTATTAATAGTGTTGTTGAAACAGAATCTGCCAGTGAACGTGCTTTGGTTCTTAAAACCGGTAATGCTTCTCAACCCACTGAGTTTCTCATAAGTTTTCTTGGAAGCGGGTAATTAACCGCATTATCACCCACATCGACATCCTTGTCAACACCAAGTCCTCTTTTATGTGATATATTTTTTATATTTTTCTTAATAAGTCAATAAATTCCTACTAAAATTAAATTAGCTCAATATTATAACATTATTTGAATACAAGCTTTCTGATATGCCTATAAAGTATAAATAACTATTCTAGTCTTATTTACTTGCCTACTTATTTCCAAAACTTTCTGCTGAAATATGAACCTTCTGAAATATTGCTCGTGACATTTCTAATTATCGCAACACCAACAACTAGTAGCAGCTAACTTGAACATCGTTTCCAAATTGGTCTTTCAAAAACTTAGATACAAATTATTTCAAAACTATAATTCGTGCCACGAAACAAAGTTGTAAAGGCAGTCGTATCCAACATTTTCTGTAACTGGAACTCTACTTTATAGCTCTATTAATAAAAGATAGAAATGCCATTTTAAATTCTCCCAAATGTAATTAAATAGTAAATCTCCCAAGCTTAGCAGACGAAATATATTCCAAATTACATTTACTACGTAATATAATTATCGTATTTCTTCAATTAGTAGATTGTTCTGGCGGTAATAAGAACCCACGAAGATTGATGTACGGTGTTGGGTGAATAAATGACTGTGGGTGCAAAGATGAAATTCCATTTGGATATTGAGATCTTAATTTGAATGAATCATTTTTTGAGTTACATACTCATCATGAAAACGGTGTACTCTCTTTTTTATATCAGGTTTTTTTTGTTTCTGAGACCAACCATTACATAAATTAAAATTAAACCTAGCTTTGTTCCCACTTTGCGAGGTTTCTTCTTTAAGGGTATAAAATAAAAAAGGGGAAAAATATGTAAAAAAAATGTATTCCTAGGTATAAAGGTATTGATGAGGTTATTCACTAACTAGCAACTACGTTACTTTGCCTTTGGTATAGCTTATATAACTTATGCAGCTATAGTTATATTTTACCTAGAAGACATACTTATTATTCATAAGACTTTTTAATATATTGTAAATAGCTTTATGTATCGATAACCAGTACCTACTTAATTTCTTAAACAATCCAAAGATCCGTGTGATTTTTACATTATGAGCTTCTTGTACCTACATATGCATTAATATATATATACAGGGTGGGGATTTTAAATGGAACGCTGCTTATAGTGGCTCTGGGAATAAGATTTTTCAAGAATCCAAAAATACGTCCTCAAAGAGTTCGCTTTCGTCATGTAAAAAAACTTGGGCCCCAAAAGGGGGCACTTAGAAAGCTTATTCAAAAAGGAATTTCTCGATAATATGTGCCAGAAATTTACTAAAACTGATTTTAACTATTTAATGAACAATCACATTAATAATACTATTAATACTGGAATTTCACCTTTTTAGCGTGTATGTTTTTGAAAATGTGCCCCATTAACCTGTTGGCACAGACCTAACCGATGGTATAACTCTTACCTTACTCTTCTTAAGACTTCCGTCGTGATTAAACGTATATCTGACCGAATCTTTGCATTTTCGTTATTTCAGATTTCCAGGTCTGTTAACATAGACCTTAATTTTCAAATCACCCCATATATAAAAATCTAATGGCGTAATATCCGGGGATCTGGGAGGCCACTCTATAAATTCTCGCCGACCTATGCACCTATTTGGAAATGCAGCATTTAAGAATTTCCTTACATTTCTTGCATAATTGGGAGGAACTCCATCGTGCTGAAAAAATATCCTTTGCTCTAGATTTCCAGCATTAGGGAATATTCCTTGGAATTCTGGTAATAAAAATGTTACAGGTCTTTATTTAAATTGTCTAGAAAACTGGAAGACTTAAAGGCAAGGATTCGGGCAGAGATCACGTCAGATGTTTTGGGAAGAGTTTTACCATCGGTTGGGTCTGTGCCAACAGGTTAATGGGACACATTTTCAACAATTGTTACGCTTAAAATGTGACATTCCAGTACTAATGTAATTGTTTATTAAATAGTTAAAAATCAGTTTTTAGAAAATTTCTGACATATGGTTTGACAGCTGTAAAAAATGTTATCAACGAATTCCATTTTCCATAAGCTTTCCAAAGATGTGCCACAAGTGGTGTCTTCTAATTTAAAAAAAAGGTACTTAGGGCTGCGGCCCCTCTTTGGGGGCCCAATTTTTTCTACATGATGAAAGCGAATTCCATACAAATTTTTTGAGGATGTATTTTTGGGTTTTTGAAAAAATATATTTCCAAGGCTGCTATAAGCAGCGTTCCATTTAAAATCCCCACCATGTATATTTTTTGATTTACGTGATATTTTTATGCTTGTAATTCTAGTCTAATATGATAATAATTATACGTGGGTATTATTTGTAGAGCAAGTATGTTTTAAAACACTCCTTGAAATTAAGATAAGTAAATATGATGGCTACCAAATAAATATACCAAATCATTGAAGTAATATTTTTCTTTGAAAAATGAGTAGACGTTATTGGGAAAAGTTTTAGATTGACTTCTCTATTCAGTAGTTGAAACTTATGATCCCAAAAAGTTCGATAGCTTAAACAAAGTAGAAGCAAAATGCTTATTGTTTTATATATATGATGTAATAAACTCACATCGTCACTAGAATTAGCTCATCTTTTTTCAGTCTCCCTAGATATTGAAAATCTACAATACAATTCTCTTGTCTTCTTTCTTATTCCTTCATTTTCATAAGTCTAAGAATGTGTTATTGAATGAACAATTTTTGCTCTGCACATACAAAACTTTTCTTTATATGAGCAGTGTTGTTTGCTTAGCTAACTTTTCAAAGCTATCAAAATACTCGCCCCGTTGAGGATTTTTTCTTCCAGTCAGGCATTGCGAAGTGAAAAACTATACCAAATAACGATGCAAAGTTTTTGGGAATTATCATAAATTTCGATTTTTCCTTTCATTGGAAATACTTTATACATTCCACATTTATATGGATTTAGCTAGCGAATTATTCCCGTCTCTATCGCTTCTTAGCATTTTCGGCGCAGCCCATGCCACATCCTAGGGCCGCCTTTATCGGGGATCCTTATTGAATTCGGAATATAAGCAAAGCAATAAACCCATTGGTAGAATCTCAATGTATTCCGCTCGCCTTGCTTGCACTTGATCAGCAAGCACATAAGGGAACGGTGGGATATTTTTATTACCTCGTTTTCATATAGTTCACCGGATATTTACTGTGAGAAATTGTCGGCCGGTTCACAACGTTGCGTTTCTCAATACGAACGCATTTGGTAAATTTTCCGAGTCAGATATTTTATTTATTATAATTTTTATCTTATAAACTCTCTTTATTAAATGTTAGTAAGCAGATTGATAAGAAACTGCAGACCCTTGTACATCTCCGAATTCCGAACGTTGAATGCTACTTAGATAATAAATGTCTAGCATAAAGTCTCCGCCATCTCGTAATGTGTAAGGTCTGGCATCACTGACATAAAGCATATCCTCCCTAAAACAATTTTCTAAAGATACACTCTTGATTTTGAAAATAATAAGTATCTATTGTACTATAGGTCAGCCTTTAGTTTGCATTTAACCATTTTAAGGTGTCCAACATGTACGTCACTGGTGTGTGTTTATTGCATTTTAATAAAGCCCTCCTTGCTATAGTCGGCAGCATTCGATGTGTTTTATTTAACTTTTAGATATGTTTATAATAGAGTCGAGCAATAGGAGATATGTGGTAAGATTATCAGTTTGAGAATTAACAAGACACATATCTCCTCATGAAGACTATTTTTATCGATAAATTTTTGAAAACGTAATTAGCATAATCATTAAATTTATGTTTATTGGCTATTATAACTCAAAGATATTTGATACTTCAATGCCATATAAACTCACTTCTTGATATCTTCTCTTAAATTCAGCTTAATAAACGGTTTAAGTCACGTTTAACTTCAAGTTGTTAATTCTCAGCCACTGGCTTACCTACTCTTTCAAATTCTTTTTTATGTTTTGTCTTGATTCCTTCTGATTTCCTCGAACTAATAAATATCAATATATCATCTGTGAATAATAATATTTTGCAATATTTTAGCATACTGCCAACATCATTAATTCAGTATAAAAACGAAAGACTCCAATTGTGGAACATCCAATTCATTAAGGTGCGTATATGTATGTCGAGACGCGCCTGAGCCGCGCTAACAACGAGCCTAAATTCGCAATATTTATAGGGGGCTCGCCAGTCTATCGCGCGCCGCGCGTTGGAGGCTCGCGGCGATCCGTTTTCTGTCGGTTTTTATGACGAGCCATCAAAGGAATTTGCGCGTCAAGTGGGACGGGTGTGTGGCAGGTTCTTTGCAGCGAGAAGACGCGACAGTTATTGTCGGAAACAACGTAAATATGGAGTGGTTTTGTTTAACAAATACTCAAAATCGTCAGGGGACATCCTGGTGAAGTTTTTGTATTGTCCACTAATATGCTGGAGCTTTAAATCTGCTAGAAGTTCCGATCTTAATCTTTCATATAAAGCAGTGCGGCACCATCGCCGAGGCTTTCGTTTATTATTTAATAAGTTTGTTGACAGTAATAATGCACCACTGCACAAAACTAACAAAGCTGTCGTTTGTTCTACGTCGTCAGACATGGTAGGTCTTCTTCGCTAACCATGTATATTCATGAAAAGTGCGAGGGAAACCCGTTGCAGGCTCAACATGCCATACGGATCAGATGAATTGGCAGGCGGCTCGCGACAGGCTCGTTGGTCAAAAAGGTCGACTTTGGCGCGCCTCGCTCACTGCTTCGGGCACCTTTAGAAAGTTTGTCACCACTTTTGTTCTTTAACTTATAGTTTGAAATTATAAAATAGTAGTTCTTATGTTATTCAGAAATTTTATAATTCTCAGAACGCAGGCAATTTTGACACATAGATTTAGGACATTTTTTGCAAGGATATTTTTTTTTTATTTGTTATTTAATTCTGCATGTTTGAGATACTCAAATATGTAATGAAAGTGCAAGCTCATCACAAAAGTATTTCATTGTTTTAAATGTAATCCAGTGAACATAGTTATATTATAGCTTAAATCGAATAGATTAAGAACCAAATAGTGTTCGGGCAATTTAGTTTATTCATTTTCAATAGTTTGATGAAATTAATTCACTTTTCAAACCAGAGTTATATTGTATTTCAAAGATATGATATCAGTTGAAAGTACGAACAAATACATTTTACTATACCTAAATCCATTTTGATATACGTTAACGATAAAACATTAAAGCCGATAAATTACAAAATAATAAATATTTATTAGAATACCATATAATTGAAAATAACCGAGCTATTAAATAATAATATGTTTTTGTATTATTTACTTTGAATATGAATTGCATTCTAATAGCTGTTTGTATTTCATAAAATTTCAACGTCAACGTCAATATTTTTATTAGGTCTATAAAAAAGTCACCAAGTGACTATTAACATATTGTTATTGGCATACTCAGTAAATATAAAATTTGTTACGTTATTTGGAAATCGCTTCTGTAAGTATACTGCTATTATAAAAGGGTGTTCACTTCAAATCTTTCCACATCGAATTTCTCAAAATGTTAACATTAAAAAAGAAAACGCTGAAATACGTACGATACCTTTTATCATTTAGGATTTTTGGGAGGATCCTGGGAGCAAGGAATTGAAAGAGATGATGAAGATTTGGTTTGTCACCCACGATATTATGTCGTACCCACGTACCTATTTCAGCTATTTCTTTTTTCATGAAGTTTTAGAAGTCGTGGCACTTATTTTATGTGTATATATAACTTATGTTTTTATAAAACAATTCATTGCCGATGAGTCAGTTAAATATATTACTTTTTAGTGAGGACTGAGTTTGATATAATTTGTATTCTCATTTTGAGTTTGTTTTAAATCGATATCAATGTGCCAATATCAAATAATTATTTACATAGACGTACCAAAACTCGTCCCCAGAAATAAAATGAAGTTATTGGTGAATCTCTTACCTGAAAAAGTATCCCTAAACTCGTCCCCAAGAAGAGTAGGTCCTCAAAAATAGATCCTTAAATTTGTCTCCCACGTTATCGCATTATGAATCACCAATATAGCTACTTATTAAAATCTATAGATTAACTGTTTTCATACACAATATTTTTTCATATATTTATAACAAATGAAAAACTCAGTAAGTACCACAAAACACATTTTATTTAAGAATCGGTATACATTAATTTATTTAAGAATCTGTAAAGTAACAGAAATGTGAGTTTGTGTTTTATAAGAGTATTGTTGCAAATTCACCATATTTTAAAATTTGTCTTTGGTAAAATTTACAGAGACTACAATTAATACATAATTTCCAGGTTCACTCAAACTGACAAAGCTTTCCATATTTTCTCACACCTAAATAAAATGCAATTCTGAGACAGGAATATCATTTCAGAATGAAATAACAATCTAATATGAATGATAAGTAATTTACACTTTTGGTAGAATTTGTATTTAATAGGCAACTACCTATTTATATTTCCAAGAAAGTATAAATCTCTTAATGGGGACGAATTACGGTTGTAGAAATTAGGTACTACCTGCTCGGGGACGAATTCAGGGCCGACCGTTTACATAATCATCAGTATCATCTTTAACCTAAAATTATTTTACAATAATTACTGGAAGTTTTTGGTTGGTTACAATTTATAGGTTCCCTTTGAAGTCGATGGTGAGAATGCTTTAAAAATTAAATTGCTAAGAGTATAGTACAACTTATTTTGGTAATATTTCAATCCTATATAGATTCATTTTTGTTGGCATATCTGCTTAACCATACAATTAAAAAAAATCTTTTATTGACCTTGTAATCAAAACTAATTCTAAGAAGATGTGTAATAGTAGTTTATAATTGTTCTAATAATTCTACTGCATTGAACGTTTGAGAGTTATGTGATCTTTGGACTGGAAAATCTTGTATAATCAGGTATTATTAGGTACTGATGATTCGTTGAAGCAACACTAAATTTTGGAGCACACTGGATAGGATTATGCTAAAATACAGAAGCTACTTGATAATCTTTCCAATAAGGCATGCTAATTAATGCATGAACAATAGATATACTACTGTCAGTGAATGTAGGGATTTTTGACAGGAAATTGAGAATATCTCAGTGCACACATTCCGATTCGAAGAGAGATGGAGGCGAGAGAAGTACTAAATGAACGTCTGAAGCAGCTTCCAAGGACTACATCCTGAAACAGGACCAAGTCGTTCGCTAACTGGAATTGTGTAATTTCCGACAGTTTATGACTGCAGAAGGAGGGATAATCCGGCATACGCTGGTCCAGGCCCACTTGATTTGATTGGATTTCTGTAACAGCCGTCTGAAGACTCGTAAATTGAACTGAGATCGGCTCGTTACTCACTGAAATTGGAATGATTATTTCCAACATTTCCTGAGAGGGATGGCGCGATTATAATTTCAGGTGCAATTCGGCTGTCGGTACAATATCTTGTTATTGTGGACTTATTTATGGGACGCAAGTGTACTTTATCGAGTGCCAGTTGGTGTCGATGTAGTCTCGAGTGCACCATTATATTTTAGGCGACAATATCCACTTATTGAAGCTCAATTATATACCTAGTCAAATACTAGAGAAAATCTGATCATCATACTATTAATCTTAGACACGAGTAGGCATGTCGCAATAATTGATTATAAAAGTGTTCACATATGATGTTCAAAGAAATGTTTCACAGTCCAGTATTGGATTTGCTGTGTAGATAGACATATGTAGATTTAAGGACCTCGGCCAAGACCTGGAGGTGTAAGTAATTCACAAAAAATTCTTGAATTGAATATTGTGTGGTCTTACTTGGTACTTATATATCATAATAAAAAAAATTCTGGGTCTGCGTCAGACCAGGCGGTGGAAGTTATACTTCTTTGGCTATTCGCATACACACACTCACACACACACACACAGACAGGATATATAAATGAAATATAAGAAATTTTTCTCTGTTATTCAATATATTTCTCTTCAATATATTATTATGAGTGACTTAATTATTATACAGTAAACCTATATATTATAATCATTATCAGTAATTTCTTCTCAATCTTGTAATCACACCCAGACAGACAGGCAGCTGAAAATCAATCCCATAGGAGGTATTACCCTTACGTATTTGTGTACCAAGTTTGGTGTCGATCGGTTAAGTATTTTCCGAGATATCGTGTTGAAAGTCACACAGACAGACAGACAGGCAGTTGAAAATCAATTTGCTAGCACATATCTCCGAAATGGAGACCTAAACGAATAAACTTATATGAAACATATTACTATTATTTTCTGGTGTTCTTTTGATATGCGGGAGATTTTCTACATTTTCCCGCACACCCAATATCATATGACACTCATGTTAATTAATTTTTGTCTATACGAATCATTTATCTGTGAACACGTATCTGGTATAAAAAATATTAATCTTCCAATAAATGATAATGGTCAAGCTAATGGAATATATGCGCTTTTGTTTGAATAAAACTTGATTGGTTCAGAACTCCTAGCTGTCGGGAATAAGCTTCCAGATCCTAGGTACATACCTTTATAAAATCTACCATCTTTTCTACTTTTCCTCCTCCTGCACGTCTAATCAATTTGAAAAAATCCCGAAACGTTTCCGTCGTGAATATTGAGCATCTCATATCCCATTCTCTGTTGATATTTAACAGCTGGGGTAGTAATAGTGGAGATTCATCGATAAGAAAAGATCGACTATAATACTTGACCCTTTCCTCATTCAACGTAGTAAAATCAAAGGAAGGTCCGTTTTTTGAAAAGGGGCGTATAACTGCAGACACAAGTAGTTTTCCGGGGTCGTATCAAAGGAGCTAGATCTGTTTAGATAGTGATTGTTTATGGCACAGCTGGAAAAAGTTTAAGCCCCCCAGACTTCGAGCCCTCTCAAAAGTTTAGATTAAAATCCGTACCGCCGTGCTACGATAGCCCATGTACTTACTTGTTAAGTATCTCCAATTGTAAGGATTTCTATTGCACTTCCAAACTTGCAGAGATTTATTTTTAGAAATTTTAAATAAAAACCCACCGACTCGTATTTATGGAATACTCGAGGTTTTGCAACGGAAAGTTGAAAACTTCCCTTAGTCGAGAAGTGGAAAAAGATCTTGTTGCATGAAAATTATACTGTCAGATGTAAGCATAGAACTTTACAGGAGTATCTCTTATTGGCTGTATGAAACCGTACATATTGTTTCTTTCCGCAATGAATATCTCGCAATGTAAAACAGGCCTTTAATTACTTTTAATGAAATATAAAAATATTGCCATCTCAAGATCATAAATATACCTGGAAATTATTTGAGAGATTGTTCCCTTTATGAAAATTACAGCTAAATATTTCGAAAAATGAGATCGAAATAGAAAAAAAATGGATACAAACGTTTAGTGATTCCTTATGACAGCTATGTATTCTTGATATATCCAAATTTATTGTGCATTTTCACAGACTAATTTATTTTTTTACTAAATTAAAGACAAGATACTCGTCAAGAATATAATCTCTATTAATTCACCTTAAGTATTTTTTTGCTTCCAGAGCATGCCACAATGACAATGCATTTTAAGGAATATGATAAATAAAACAATGACAATAAACAATTTTTGTGCTCAAAACGACATATTAAACTTAGACACACGGGAATATAGAAAATAGTTATATACGTTTTGTCCATCTAGAAAATAGTTTTAATGAAACACATCATCGGTTCAACAAAATTATTGATTGAGACATCCTTTTGCAGATTATGTGTCCCGTTAAATTTATTAGAAGTCGTCATCTATTGACCTTATACGTTTAACCAATATTGCATGATAAGCGTCGAAGAAGGAGAGACAATAGCTTGTTTGAAAAGTCTGTCATAGTTGGTTTTATGTGGCTGTGTTCACAATAACAGGTTCACATTTTTTTGATCCATGCTATTGATTGCACAGAGCAATTTGTTAAATTTCTTTCGAAATTGAATGTGTCCTTTTATTCGGTTAATTTATACGTTAATCTTTTAAGGAAAGTTTATTGAAACCTCAAATGTTTATTCATCCATAATAAAAATTATCGTTATTTTGAATTAAAATATTTCTCATGGTGATATGATTACGCGACGTTCTAGAGACGATCAGCTAGCTCCCTTATCATGTAACTTGCTACCACAAAGCAACTGCAGAGAATTGCGTAATCGTTGCAGTTAAGCGTCAATTTTGGTGTCATGTAATTGTGACTAAGATGAAATCGCAACCGGAAACAGTGCTTCTTCTACCGAACAACCAGTGAGCTATAATGTCATTGAATTCAATATTCCAAATATTCCAAAACATGGTATTACATAACTTGCAACTGCGAACCCAAACAATTTGCAATTACTATCACTGTCGCTGTTAAATATCAAATGACTGCCCTATTGGCAGTTTTTAAGTGGTTGCTTTTTCTGTAGCTTATTTGTTGCTTACGGTTTGCTTTTAGGTTTGTGCTATTTTGAACCTTGTGACGTTTATTTTATTTAGTTCCACTGATTGCTACCAGTTACTAGTAGTGCTACATTGTCATACTAGCAACCAGCTTACAACTGCAGCGGGACCACAATGCGCTAGCAACTCTCAGTTTTACATTATAAGGGTGCCGGTTTATTGACACTAGAGTACTTTACTAGTAGTAAAATGGGAACCATAATACTTTTACAATATTTTTTTCCAGGTGTCTTTCGATGATATTTCACTTTTCCTTTACATATCAAGTCAAGAAGACGTTTAAGAGAACACTCCAAAAAATTTCAAAATATATGACATTACCAGAGACTTCCGATGGCATTTGGATTCTATCTTAATTGGTTATTATAATAATATTGGAGAATACAATCACTTATCTGTGTATCAATTATTGTAAGTTATAGTTGAACCGTAGCATCTTGGCAAATAACACGATCCTATTTTATAGTGCTCGTTTGAACATGCGACTGCCCTTCTTAGTTCTATTTTAGGGCATGATAAACTTAGCTAATGGACTCTCTCTACCATATTTCATAATCCAATTTGACAAAGACGGGATGGGGACGGACTTATGGAAATGAATGCCCCGAAAATTGATTATATTATATCGGGGTCTTATACGTTGTAGGGTCAAGTTTGTGCATATTCAATTCAATTATGCTGAAACTGTATTAAAATAATCAGGGATAAAAATGATTTGTGGCTTAGGGGAAGCTGCTATTCTAGGTTATAATTTCACATTCGCTAGCCAGAAATGGGAAAATTATCTACCGTTCTTGAGTGACTAGGTTACTAATGAAAATGTCAAAAGTGATATCAAATGTCTCTCATAATTCTTAACAAAATTATGCAGAAAGAAATCTGCCAACACGGTGACCAACTCAGTCACACAGAAACGGTACAGGACCAATTTATTCAATCTAAGCTTTATGATAAAAACTATTGACCAAAAAGTATTTTTTTCAAAAATGTCACGATTAACCTGAACATATAGTGGTAACATATAATTAAAAATAAAAACTTGTACCTATCGTCATTGTCTCACTGTTCCCTATCTGTTGTCTAAACAGAATCAAATAAACGTTGCCGTGACTTCAACACTTTCGTGATTATAATTTTACCGCATTTTAACCTCGCAATCAAATTTCACGTCAGTTTTACGGTTCACTTCAACAAGTTCTGGTTGTTGGAGTTTAGAACTCGTATTACTATATTTTAACGATATAGTTATTGAATAGTTTCCGGAGTAATGCCTTTATTTGGGTAGTTCAAATAGCCGTAACTCCCAATTTCGTTAAGGGAATTGAGTGCAAGTTATTAAAAAGTATGAAACTTCTATAAAGATTTCAGAAAGCTATTTTTATCGACCGTATACATTACATAAATAATGGTCGTTGGTGGTTGTAATAGTACTTACTGTGCAATAATTTATGTAGGTAATTATCAAATTAGCAATTAGAATGATGTCAAATGAGAGAATTTCACTAGTATAAATATTTAAAAAATGGACAGACGTTATTAGTTGGTGCACTGAAAAATAAAAAATAATATTAATTCTATTGGTGCTGTTACTTTTGAAGTTGTGGAGTTGCAGTTAGATTGATAACTTTTGGCACCAACTTCACAAGTACCAGCACCAATAGAATTAATATTATTTCATATTTTTCAGTGCACCAACTAATAACGTCGGTCCAATTTTTTTTGGAAAAAATATTTATTTCACACTTGAGTGTAACATGAGTTACGAAAATCGTTGAACGTTCACTAATACCAAAGAAGATAGTATTTATCCTACTACCCACATATATTATTTACTTATACTTGTTATTATGTAGATATTTTAGAACATCGCTGCGGAAATACCATTTTACCATTGCTGTAACTCGAAAAGGTGCAATAAATATTGTTGTGTTTCATGTGGTACCCAGAGATTTTCAGTTTTAGAAAGAAATCGCCCCCTCCACATAGCGAAGTAACACATATGTGATATTTTAACTTGAATGAAATTCGAGAACCGTAACTCTTTAAAAAAAATCCTATCTTTTAATTCTGGTATCTCAAATTTTCGATTTTCGAGAAAATTTGCATCTTCCACCCCCTTTGGGGGCGTTTTTCGGAGGGAAGGAGACTTCGGATTTGAGTTTTTATGAATATGGTACCATTTCTCAAGTCTCCTCTCTCAAATGATTTTAAAATCATCAAAATCGGAATACGTTTACTATATACAATGCGCTCACAAACCAAAAAAAAAGTAGACAGTTGAATTGTATACCGTACCGTATACAGTTTGGGGTTCATCGGTCAAAAATATGATGAATATTTTATGTGACTTCGTTGTGAATAGGAGATTTATTGAGAAAATTATCGTTTGAAACTCACAGTTCAAGTATTTGATGCATTATTCGTTGATACCAGTGATTTTTGCTAAGAAAAAGAAGATTAAGAGTGCTTTCTTTTTATCAAGCAACTAGCACAAAGCCACCCATTTATGTACAATACGAGCCCGTACCCAATCTGCGATTCACCTGCGCAGCCCATAAATACATAAAACAGACCAGGACACGAACCCAGTTGAAGAGACGGGCAAAAAATATACAAACTCAGATCTCGACCCGGACCCATCCTCAACAGGTTCGTTGTGCACTGACAGATCGGTCGACAGGCAAGTTAGGACGGACCGGTGAATCGGTGGTTTCAAGACGAACTTTTCGTGGATGAGTCCGGGTCGGGTTGTGAGTTCTCTAGTTCGAATAACCTGGGACTAATCTGCTGTATTGTCGTGTCTGTCTCCTCATCAGAGTTAGTCTTTGTATTGAATGCATGGGGAACGCAACCAAGCTCGGGTATGGGTCGGAGATAGAGTCTGGGTTGCTTATAAAATTTTTCGAGGTACACATATTAAACCGCATTACAATAACAAAGTAGATGAAAATAATCAATTAGGTATACACACACGAGATATAGGACATGTTCAAAAGAATTTTTTTTTAATGAATTTCTTTAAAATTACAGCAAGGTTCAAATATACGTAGATATTTGTACAATGCTGTAGTATTCAACTTTTTGTCATGAAAATAATCAACACTGCTTTAGTAAAATACATAGACTGCGAATGATATCTCTTACATGCTTTATGTCACAATGCAAGCTGTCAGCAGGTACAAATGATATAAATGGAATAGTTGATGTATCAACATTAATATGGGATCGGTTGTGATATTATCCCGGTTGAATATCGAGTTGCTCAATCCGTTCCGACAGTTAGCATATAGTTGCAATCTCCAAAATCGAGCACAGAGCAAGTTTAATCAACTGCCGACCTATTGGATACACATACTCTGTATTCATAAGTACATCCGCAGCTTTGAGTTAAAGATTTATCGGACTGCATATATAGCACCACATATATGGAGGCTGAAATTAAACAGAGCGCTAGTGTGAATCGTAATTCTCTTATTCCCTAATTGTTCCCCCTTTCCGTGTCGTCGTTCGAATCAAACGGGGAAGTCAATTAATTGATAATGAGATTAGTTTCTGAACTGTTCCATATTCCACTTTGATTTAAGTCTAAATTTCGAATTGGCACAAAGAATAAACTAAAGCTTTAATCTCCTCCTGGCTAAGTTAAAAAAAAACTAGACCGTTACCTTGGTTAATTAAGTTCCTTACAAAAGCAATAATTACTTCAGTGCTTTACTCTTTTAATTAAATTGAGGGTGTTTGATGGAGACTTGTAGGCTCATTGGACCAAATTATATAAATGATGTTCTGTTGCTCTTCTGAATAAATTTTGCAAATAAATCTTAGAATTATTTTCTTATAAAAATCCATCTCGATTTCTCGGAGATATCATTGGGCCTATTCAATTTTATTCAAAATTTGCTCATCTATTCAATATTTTGCAGGTTCAAGTTTTACTTACCAGTCATGAATATACTTATGAACAATTTATCATCAAGTTCATTCACTCAATTTGTTTCGGTAATGATGGAAAAGAAAAATTATTGAGTTGAGGGTAATCTATGGGTATCGAACAACAAAGACAAATATTGGTTATATCAATGGTATCTACATCGCTTCTACCATAAAGTCTTCATTTATATGCCTAAACTAATTCCAGTTCTCTGAGTGTTATATCCAGAGTGTTTCATTCACAGTTGGAGAAATGAAATTGACATAAATAAGCATTTTTAAATGTCTAATTAAAAACACCCCGTAACTCAGCAATGACTCATGGTTTCTCCATTTGATTAAATCTTCATAGTTTGAAGAATGACTTGTTAAAATATTTCATATTAATAAAGAAACACCCTGTATAAATACTTGCCTAGAAAATTTTTGATTGTTACTCATACTAAATCAACGTTCATTTAGAAATACCTTGTAATATTTTGTAATTATCAGAAGTTAGCATAAATATACTTCTTATAGCAAATTGGCAACGTTTTAAGCCAATCTAACCTACAAACATGACAAATGGCAATAGATTTCAACAATGAAGCAAACTCTGTTAAACTGCATTATTAAAAAAACTGGGTCTGCGTCGGACCAGACGGTGGAAGTTATACTTCTTTGGCTGTTCGCACACACAGACAAACAGACAGGATATATAAATTAAATATAAGATATTTTTCTTTGTTATTCAATATATTTCTCTTCAATATATTATTATGAATGACTTCATTATTATACAATAAACCTATATATAATTATCATTATCAGTAATTTCTTCTCAATCTTGTAATCACACACAGACAGACAGACAGCTAAAATCAATCCCATAGGAGGTATTACCATTACGTATTTGTGTACGAAGTTTTGTGTTATTCGGTTTAGTATTTTCTGAGTTGCAGTGTTGAAAGACAGACAGAATGGATGATCAAAACAATAACTACCTCAAAAAAAATCGGTAGCAAATAAGGAAATTTAATATATAATTTCATTATTAAAAATTTCACCCAGAACGTACAAAAAATTATACGAAAACGTATAATCGACGATTTTTCTCACTTTTAGCGTGACGCAGTTTGTCGACCAACACACCATCCTAACGAGCCCAAAGAAGTATAACTTCAAAAAAATGTAGTTACCTCCATTCATTACACGTTGTAAAAGTCAATGATTTTAGAAGCTCTCGGAAAAAGTCTCCAGATGACGACACATTGTTCATGTATGTACCTCTTTCACAGAAACATTTCATACATTATACAACTACAGTGTATTCGTATGTGCCCTCAAAAATTAATTACTCAAATAATTCTAGCTCGGACTTTACGTCCACCACAGTTTATAACATCCGAAACATGCTGGCAAAAGTAAACTTTTATGACAGAACTGGTAAATGCGCTTCTTCGTTTTATATACTCTTCTTCCTATACTACAGACAGCATAAACTGCTTGCTAGTATAGGTCGTTATTTTCCAACTATTTACGACTATATTTTTGCGCAATATCTTGTGTTTATCTGACTCCACTCACTTCTCAGAGATATCATTAGGTCAACGTGGAATTGAGGGGACAAAACATACATTATTCATGCTCGAATTGTTATGCATGTCCGTTTCTTTGTGTTTCTCTGCACTAGCAAATGTTTTCCTGTAAATCTATAGAGACATCATTATTTTCGTCATCCAGTTTATACTGAAAGTCTTGAATAGTGTGATTCAGGCTTATATACAAATTAATGGTCATAACCAAATATTCAAAGTTGAAGAGAAATCGACTTTTAAATGACATATTTTGAAGTATGAAAAATTGTAAACAGATTTTATCTGATGGTATAGACCCCATAGCAATCAACAAGCTACTTAATTAATTGATACATTAACCACCTCAAATTGGACGGTTATAAGATTGTTATAATGCGATAAACGAAAAACTGTTTTCATAAACGTTCTTTATCATTTCATTCATTTCATAATTTGTGTGTTATTTATTATTTTATTTTCTTGTCGCTATAATGCCGTTATATATGATAACTTATAGAATGTTCGATTCTAATATAAATCCATTTTAAACCTAACATAGCCGATTATAGCTGATTTTTCTAAGTCACATTTTTTAAACTTTTTGATAAAAATTCAGAAAAACAAAAGCTCAAAGGTGCCGCGGAAAAGTTGCTATTGGAATGAAATGCTCTTTTTGGCCAATGAACTTCGAACGGTGGAGGTATACAATTGGACTGTCTGCATTTTTTATTGGCTCGTTCGCGCGTCTTAAAGGTGTAATAAACGTAGTCCGATTTTGATTATTTTTAGTTCATTTGAAAGAGATTTGAGAAATGATCCCATATTCGTAAAAGCGCAAATCTGAAATCTCCTTCCCTCCGACAACCGCCCACGAATGGGGTGGTGGGGTCAATTTTTCTCCAAAATCTAAAATCTGAGGTGGTATAATTGAAGACAGGACAATATCCGGAAACGTTTATATTGAATATTTTTTCAAAATAGTTACGGTTTTCGAGTTAGAGACATGTTAAAGTCTCAAATATGTGTATTTTCGCTATGTGGAGAGGGTGATTTCTTTCGAAAATTGAAAATATGTGGGCACCTCATGAAAGACCAAATTATTTGTACCAACATTTATAATGAACATTTTTTCCTTAGTGTTACGGTTTTCGAGTTAGAGCGGTGGTAAAATGGTAACATCTAAAATACTTTGCGTATTTCCGCAGCGATCTTTTGCGATCTCAATAATAACAACTACAAGCAAAAAATATACGTGGGTAAAAGGATAAGTATACTATCTTCAGATTTCAACACAGCCTGAATCGTTATCACCAAAAAACTTTGAGATTGAAAATGTCTTGTAGACTTATTATTGTGACCAACTTGAGATCGTAAGTTACAAAATAAAAGTTCGAGATGATCTTGGGATATTTTTCAAACATTTTTGGTATGCTGACAGTAACGTCGATTTAAAAGCTTAATTAAAAATTTTTTACTTTCCAAATCCTTTGAAAGTCTAAAAGGGATAGGATTAATAATAGTTAAAAATTATTTTTATTTTGGGAGTTATTTATCTTTATATATTATTTTCGATGATCAAAGTATATTTTTAAAGGTTTTCTCTTTAGTTGTTTTTTTGTTCGTGCGCGCGCTGTATATAATAAATGTACTTCGATTTTGATGATTTTTGAAACATTCTAAAAAAGAGGCCGTGGTGGGTGGGGGTACAATTTTTCTAGAAAATTGATAATCTGAGACAGCAGGATTAAAGATAAGAAAATATCCGGAATCGTTTAAATTGAAAATTTGTTCAAAAGAGCTACGGTTCTCGAGTTTCAGAGATGTAAAAATTTGAAATACCTATGTGTATTTTGTGATTTGTGGAAGGGAAAATTTCTTTCGAAAATTGAAAATCTAAGAGCACCAAATTGATGACCAGATTATTTGTAGCAACATTTATATTGAACATTTTCTATTTATAAGTTATAAATAAACGTTCAATGATTTTCGTGAATAATGAAAGTGTGCAATAAATATTAAAAAAAAAATGTAACGACGTTATTAGTTGGTGCACTGAAAAATACAAAATAATAATAATTCATTGGCCCTTTATGACCTGCTTGCTTTAACGTGAATATCTGAGAGCAAGCTGAAAATATGATATGCTCAAAGGAACGATAATTTTTTTAACTCTGGCAAAGCGGTTCCTTCTACGTCAAAATTGAATATGACCATTTATATTTATCTTGATGCGCTGAAAAGAATAAATGATCTCATGATATGATCAGACAAATTTTATATTCAAAGGACTTCGATTGAGTGGTATGAAAATCTTGTGAGTCGACATACCACATTTTTTGTAATGCACCCATAAAACGTTTTGATACTGTGGTATAGACGGAATGAGCTTACAAGATTTACAAAAAAATACACGTTGTCATTTGAGAACATTTATTTGACTTCTCTAACCCTATTGCATGTCCTTATTTAATCTAATCTGCACCAGGAAATGAGCAGAAATTAAATAGAAAAATCGACCAGTTTTTAGAAAAAAATAGTTTCCAGAGTTCTAGATGTTACGACGTCACTGTTGTAACAAGTTTTGTTTAGTAAAAAAATATTTTCGGTAAGACCGCTGCTTCAATAAATCTCAATAAAATCTAATGGATTACCCACTTCAAAGAACCACACTTTTATTTTCTTGTATCGCAAACAGGACCAGTCGTAGTGTACACTATCTGAGTGGATTTGGTTGGTAGTGTATGTGGAAAAATAAAATAAGCAAAGGAGAGACGGTATTTCCTTTGACAAATGTAGGAGCCTTCCGCGGAAGTACGTATGCCCTTCGAGAGACTGGTGAGGAAAGGCTATAGTGGCTATCGAGAATATCCAGGATGAGGGAAACGCAGGTTTCCCGTGAGAATTCCATGATGAATTGAACACGCCATTCACTTGTTATTGTGAACAGCGCTTTTGGGAAGCCCTGAAGGAATAAGGGTTCTGAGCTGAAAGTGCGAAGATGCGAATGGATGCTACCTTTATATGGTTATATATATAATATAATTGAGCTGAGTGAGCGACGCTCTCTATTCTAGTACAGTACTACCATTTTGAGGTTAAATCCGAAGAGCTACACTACTACAGTTTCTATAATTTCCATGTCTCTGTTGATGTATAGTCTACAATTCATTTCACTGTATCATCTCTTTTCACTATTTACTAACTCGGTGTCTTTGGCTTTTTTCATATTACAAAGCACCTATACATTGATTGCTTATGAGTATACCTATATAACTATAAACTTGATGCATCTACAAGGGCAGATGCCTCAATCTTAGCTCAATGAGAAAGTTGAAGTTCGATAATCATCGGGTCGTGAGTTCAAGACCAGTCCATATTAGGTATTTTGTTTATAATAAAAAAATGATAAAATGATTCTATGAGATAAATATTATGAAAGTTATAATGATGAAACGAAAACAGATTCTTGGGTTTAACTTTTTATTTATGAAAGTAAATGTTTGTATTTGCTTATACCTCACAAAATCTCTTCCTTGATTTTACTAATTTTTACAGTAATAATGAACTGAACCCTAGTAGAATGTATTCTACATGTTCATACTCACCAGATTTTTTTTGTATCCATATTTCTACACTGTAGATATAATATTGCAGACAAGACTGAGTTTTCCATTGTCATAAGAGAATATCTAATTATAGTAGATATTGATGTTTTTCTATTGTTCAGTCTTAAGAAACAATAGATGAAGACGAGTTTTCAATTATGTCCTTGCATATTTTTTAATCTCCTATAATATAAATAACATTTGAAAGATATTCGGCTAATATGGATATGAAAACATTAATTATCTAACATTTATTGAGACATATTCTTATCTAAATCTTTTCAACTTATCAGATCTTCTTTGCTGTCGACATTATTAAAGAGTTCAATGAATAAAAACACAAATAGAAACCAATTTCAAACCGACACTCACTCACTATTTCAGCAATGCTCAGTCTTATTTCTGTATCTACTATTCACCAGCGTAAAAACGTTTCTTTCAGTTATTATAGTCGTTATTACTAATTAATTGTTTTAATTGTCGGGGAGCCACACCATTTGTGTCTATTAGGTAGCATTTAACATAATAATAACAAAATGGAATATATATCTACCGATATTGATTGTTTATGGTATTATCAATTAATGGATTCACCTGTTTGATATTCTGATACACAATATGTGCTTCAGTCCATTGGTATTAAGTTAGCCTAACTGTTACGGTGTGTCAAGCAAACGATTTGTCATAGTAGTTAATTAGAAATACAGTTTCAACCCAGAGTTCTGCTGAGGTAATAAATAGATATATGTAAGAACCTAAATAAGATTCTGTGAATATTGTAAGAAGCTGATTTTGAAATAAATCCTTAAATTTGATCTTATATAAATACAAAAGTTACCCTAAAAAATCAACGAAATTGACCCATTTTTTACGTATACATGTATATCCGAATTCACGTAAGTACGGATACTAAGGGTCATTGGTTATATTTGCGAACCTTTATATACTATAGAATTTCATATGAGTCTCAGGAAATAGCTCAAAGATAGAAGATGAATATTTTTTCTGCATTATATCTTAAATCTTAAATGTTGCGTATAAAATATTATCAGCGCTCATCCAGAAAAAAACTTGCTGAAAAAACTAAAGGCACAATAGGACAATACCAGTGTGAATATATTATAGAAAAATCAACAACAGATGCAATTCATACAATTAAAAAAATAATAGAAATATCACACGAACATCAAATTGACATAGAAATACTCTTCTTAGATTGCCGACGAGCATTCGCCTCGATAAAAAAGGGGCAATTTATGTTAGCACTGAAAGTGCAAGCAATTGGTGTAAACTTAAGAAAACTGGTGTTGAGCCATCATATATATTTCTTAAAATTGTAAGAAACATGTGGGTCCATCATCAAAAACCTAAAAATCAATTGCAATTTCTGACAATTTTCTGAAGTCGAATACCTACATTAACTAAGCTCGATTCGATTCACCATTAATTCTGTAAGCATTCGAAAACTTCTACGATTCGAATCATATCCTATCGTATATCGAATGCGTGTGAGGATTAATCATAGTCAGATATCACACCAGTTCACTGCGCTCTGTCATCTCTTCATAGAAAAAAATCTTTTGTGTCCAATCACACGACTTTCCTACCGCTCGCAGGAAAATTCCAGTGAATGAAAAATTTTACATTATTACAATAGTCTCCTTACATAGCGACGATAATAGCAGTAGTAAAGTAAAAATCCTCTGGTCAAATCATGCTACCACTCATTTTTTTCAGCATGTCAAGACAAACAACAATGGTCAAGTAACATTTTTTCGCAAGATGAAACGTTTAGCCAGAATCTGAAGAAACATGTGGAAAATACGGAATTGTATTCAAGCATAACTTTTTTTGTGCTTTTTCTCAGAGATGGCGCTATATGTGGTTGGTAAGGGGCTCTCAAAAGAATACTTTAGGCAAGTTTAATTAAAATCCTTATTGCCGTTTTCGCGCTATAGTCTTAAGCAAATCACGTTTTTTGGCTATAGCTCAACACCCAGTGTATACAGGATTCTCATTCAGTGTCACGGGCGTGTGATATTGGTACCAAACAAAATAAAAAAGAAAGCAACAAAATACATCGATCTGTTCCCGACGTAATGCTGTCACAAACAGACAGACGGACAGACAGACAGACCAATGGCTGAAAATATGTTTATTAGACATAGAAAATTCTGAAACGTCAACATTTGTAAAATCTCGATACTGAAAATTTCACACGATTGCAATACTTTCCTTATACAGCTAGTATAGCAGCGTAGGAAAGTAAATTCCGAGCTACAGAAATGGTCACATCTGAAATGTGTGCGTTAACTTTATATTTTGAAATCTCTGAATATAAATAAATGAAATTTCAACAATTCTGAAGACTACCGATACAGAAAAATTAAGATAAATTAAAAAAAAAATAAGAAAAACTAGAACAGACTCTACAAACAGTAGAAAATTAATATTATTTAGTTTTTTTAAGTGCATCAACAATTCGAATCGGTCCTAGCTTTTGTCAGTAATTTTATTTATGTAGGTAATATAGATAATGATTCAATTTCCTAATGTTTCTATCGCTTCGGTTCACTATAAATTACTAGTAGTTTCTTAACTTCAATTTAGATGTTAAACTAAGTAACTTTAATATACCTGGTTTATCAGAGATGCATTTTTTCAATGCAAAATACATATACATATATTTGCGAGTATATCTATCTGATGTTAGGTCTAGAATTTTTATTCGAAACATTATTCATATGCATCCACCCATATACATATATCATTCGGAGTCATTTTGTCACAACGACGGAAATTTATGTAGTTCTACAATCTTGATAAGAACCTAGCATAAGTCACATGGAATATATGACGCTGAAGTTTTGTTTATCTTGATCAAGAATATCACAATTCACAATATTTATTCTTATGTATATGACCATACACAATTAACATGTGAAAATATTTATTTGATATAGAATAGAAAATAAAATTTTTATTGACTGGCAAAAAAGGGAGAGGTAAGTCATTTGTATGTTTTATTTTTGACCGATGAACCCCGAACGGAGGAGGTATACAATTCGACTGTGTTCTTTTTTTTTTGGTTTGTGCGCGCGTTGTATATAGTAAACGTACTCCGATTTTGATAATTATTGATTAATCTGAAAGAGGAGACCTGAAAAATGGTCCCGTATTCGTAAAAACTCAAATCCGAAATCTCTTTTCCTTCGAAAACCGAACCAAAAGTTTTTTTCTCGAAAATTGAAAATTCGAGTTACCAGAATTGAGGATAGGACAATATCCGGAAACGTTTAATTTGAACAATTTATCAAAAGAGTATCGGTTTTCGAGTTATATTGATGTTTCTCTCGAAAACTGAAAATCTTTTAGTACCCCATGAAAGACAATACTATTTGTAGCATTTCTATAACGAGTTCGAGTTAAGCGGTGGTAAAATGTTTAAATCTAAAATACTTATGCATATTTCCGCATCGTTGTTCCGAGATGCCTACATAATAATAACAAGAGCTAGCAAATAATATACGTGGGTAATAAGATAAATAATATCTTCATTGGTAGGTATTAGTGAATGCTCAATGATTTTCGTGACCCTCAAAAGTGTGAAATAAATATTTTTTTTACAAAAAATGGTCCGCCATTATTAAAAAAAATCGAAATAATAATCATTCTATTGGTGCCGGTACTTGTGAAGTTGGTGCTATAAATTATCAATCTAACTGCAACTGCACAACTTCAAAAGTAACAGCACCAATAAAATTAATATTATTTCAAATTTTTCAGTGCATCAACTAATAACGTCGGTTAAGTTTTTTGTCAAAAATATTTGAATGTATGGATAATGCGTCCGTTCTATAGTATTTTTTTACATTCGATAGATGATTGCTGGAAAATGTTCGTTTGGACAGACATTACAAATCCAACATGTATTTCACACTCAAAATAAGATAGAAAGGGCTTTTTGGAATTGGAAACTTGATTTGGTACATTTGAAAGACCTATACAAAATCATTTAAGACACTCAACTTTTACGGCATTAGAGCACTTGGATGGCGGAGTCTCCAGAAAATCTGTACCTTATAAAACTATATTTCAGATATTTATGGAGATCCTTGGGTGTTCACAATCATATAAAACAGTATTCATTCTATTGGTTCTAAAAATTTTGAAGTACTTGCTAAGAATCTTCTTTATACCCAATGGTCTTCATCTCCTGCAACCAGTACTAATAGAATAACAATAGCTCATGCTAAAAGTGGGCAACGGGCAAATATCTCACCAGCCAAAGGCGAGTAATAACAGCTAATCAAGTTGTATCACGATTATATAATCTACTCACTTGAAGAATACATTTTTGGCGACACCTGCTTCAGGTTGAGACAATAGAATGAAAGCAGTGTTCTCATCGAGTTTTCAATATGAAATCTATTATTCTATCAGCTATTTTTAATTGATTGACTTCTGGCAATTTCATAGTTACAGTCAAGAACACTAGCTATGATAGGAGAGTAAGCTCTACTTAGTCAAATGACTTTATGGAAATGGTATATCAGAGACGTTTTTGGAATATATCCGTTAGGAGTTTGATCTGATTTCTATGGCGAGTATCATTTCTTTTTTTTAGCTTCGTATTCACAGAACACATTTATAATTATAAAATCTAATGATATAATAATCGAAGTGAATGGTGTCAATCAAATTTAATAAATTCCATCTGTAAGACTGCAATTCTGTAATTATGATCCCAGATTTATATGGATTACCTGCTTAGGTGAAATATACAACTTGAAACTTGAACAATAAATTAACCTCTTCTCTGAGAATCTGTTGATCCTAAGATTTTTACAATTGCCTATCTGCAACTGTTGCTATTGAAATACCGTCGAACTTTTTTAAAATCCGCTTAACACCAAAAGAATAATGGTCACCCAACCAACTTTGGTGACTTTTTTAATTAAAACACTGAAAAAGAAAATTAGTTGTCAGTCGTTATGCCGAGTTTGGCACCTCAATTTCCTGCCACCCTGTGGAGAGATATATTTTTATTTAAATCCACTCATACAACCAACCAACAGCAGCAGATGGCTGACAACAAGAGCGGAAACAAAACCAGAGAGATATTTATCGTAGTTCTTGGAATTAAAACTTAATTTGAATACAGAAGAGATAATTAAAGGAAGTTAACCCTCCCAAGGTGGTATGTTTAGTGTCAACAGGAGAATGCATTTCGCATAATTGAGATTCCATGATAGAGGAATTTAAAATAGTCACACAATTGTTATGTGGTTTGGAATGGAATAGATTCATTCCATTGTTGCAAGTTGCAATGGCAGAGTAGTTCTTTAGTATGTGAAAATTATGTCGGTGTTTCAAACTTGTGTGTGTCTTGTTATCTCAATTGTGCCAATTCTAAGGATAAACTCTCTAAGCAACATTTGAAAGCAAATTAAAGAATTAAATTACTAAACACGACCATATCAAAACTTGTGTCCGAATAAACGAGTCAAAAGTATAAGAACGTTATGAGTTGATACTCTGGAAAATACAAAATATTATTTTTTTCTCGTTTATTTTATTGGTTGTGGTTTTTAGGATTCGATGCCCAAAGAATGCCAACGACAACATATTACTAAGCCTCTGCTATTATTGCATTGTGGAAATTGTCACAGATTGTATATTTCTATTGTTGCTGTATCAACAAATAAATAAAATAGAATAAAATTGAATGGCCCCTCATACAAAAAACATTATTCTTTCGGCGTTTTTTGTTCGATCTTAAACAATCGCTGTATCCCTTGAACCGTAACAGGAAGACACATGAAATTTTTATAGAGTTAATCTGTTTTTTGATGATTCAGTTAACATTTACCTATTTCAAATGTTTAGTCTCTCAACATAATTCATTAAATGAAAAGACGGAAAATGTAAATAATAGGTACAATAAAGGTCAATCAAAAATAGGTGCTGTATGTTTTTTATATCGATTGATTTCAAAATATATGTAGGTATAGTTATAAAGTTTCATATAAAAAAATATTCCCTCTCCCCCTTTTTGGGGAAGGGCACGTTTTATTCTTAATTGTTCTATTTTTAATTAAACATCCATAATGAAAAAAATGCGAAAAGTTTGAAAAACCAACATACAAAGGATGATTTACTTTCTTTTTTATGAAGTCGAAGAAAAAGGATTTATCTTCCCATATATAATGACAAATGGACTGTTACAAACATCCAGTCGCACAAATAGATATAAAACTTTATTTTAACCCCTTGCCGAATCATTTGTGTGTCCAATTCCTACATGGATGAAAAGTAGATTGTGTAAGTATTATTCTGTCCATTTTCAAAATACTCAATGCAAATAACGGAGGGGCGGAATTCCTTTACAAACGGGAGTGGTACAAATCAGCAACTAACGAGCCATTCTTTGTGCAGCTGCTGCCGGCAAGCATTAAAACAAACTAATGAATAAAACGCGAACATGCACCAAACTACTTGCTGGAGATATTATTCCTGTTAAATGGTAGGTATGTGTGTGCATCGTTTCTTTTGAATTGTTCATTTTCAGTCATAATTTGTGAGGATTCCGCATTAATTTCTCATTCACATGATCCAACACGAATTTGATATTGGGAGGAATATCTAATCAGAAAACTCAACCATATTGTTAGTAGTTTGGGATAGCACAGAATTTCAAATACAGACATTTGATGAGTGATCCTGATTTTCCAATTTTAGATAGAAATCCTTTTTGATGAGAGAATGATATGTGATAGTCCGTCCGTCGAGTGCATCAAATTTTTGGAAGTGGATGGAAGTAGTTCAGAACTGATCTTTGAAGCCTCTTTGTAAGGACATTACCAATATTTTTGCAACAAATGATTCTGTTACGGATATAGGTCGTAGGTAATTTAATAAATATACAAGTTTACTCTCCTTAACATAAAATAATTTCTTCGGGGGAATAAGTTCATTGATGTAGAACATTTTATGGGTAGTGACTCGAGCCTTTCTAGAATTTTGTGTTCTTCTTATCTTTTTATGGATATTTGTCATACAAAAATAAAGATACAATGAAAAGTAAAATTGAACCAATTGTCCTCATCCACATAGGTAAGTATTGTAATGTGGATAGGTTATGTACTTATTTTGTTATTCGTTTTATTAGCTATTTATTCTACTACCTTGTTGTTGCTTGTAGTAGATTTATTCTCGTACCTTTCAGAAACTATATGTGAGGTACACTTTGTCATAATATTGTCATTTTGTCAAGTTTCTAGAACATTATTATATGCGTCTAGATAGAACATTCTCTATGAAAGTCATGTCAAGATTCAGATCAAGAAGACTGGAAATAGGAGTTTAAACTCGCCCTAAAAATCGTGTTAACTTTCATATGCATATCTTTTGTAAATGCGTTTCGGCGCACCATCCCGTGCGAAATGAGCGGCTCTTGCTTAAAAAAGACAGCAGACCATGATCACGAAGATAAATAAAGACAACAAATATTCAAGGTAATTTTCAAGATGTTCGTTAATGTTCGTCGTACACGAGGCCACGTTATGATATGCAATTTCTGTAATCTCATGTGGCTATGTAGAGTATCATAGGAGGCTTACTCTCCTTGTTTCCTGTATTCTTGATTCAGATATATAAAGCCGTGTCGATCACGGGTCAGTCAGTTTAGTCAGTCGATGAAAGTCAGTCTATGAAATTACTTCAGACGGTGAAGTCTGTGGCAGTTTAGATTGTCAAAGTGACAAGTAGGGAAATTTGTACTATTACTGAAAGTGGCATACAGAATGTTGAGAAAAAACTTTTGAGTTTTACATAATTGCACTCACCCTAAACGTTACAGTATATAATTCAATGTTCTGTTCAAAAATATTTACAAGAAGTACCACAGGTATTTTTTTTTGCCCGTCAAATGGCAATACCAATTAAATATCGAAGTCGTTTCCTGTTGGCATTAATCTTAAGTCTACATTTATCGATATTGGCTCGTTGCGCAAGCCCAAGAAGACTGAATACCTATGATCAAGAGTATATAAAGGGAGGATCACTAACTCTGTATCCTGTTCTATAAGCAGCAGTGGCTTAAATAACGTCCTGTGATAAGTTGTCAATTTGGGGTGTTGTTCAGAATTTCACTGAGTGGCTATTGTTGTCTATAAACTTCCTTCACCCTTACTACATACGTATGCGATGAGCGATTTTGCGCAACGCCCCGAAATGACATGCGATTCCCTAGGTTTTTTGTGCTACTCCCACTACTCGTGTTAGTCCCTATATTTGTTCATGCCTATGACCATGATCTCCAATGAAGTCAGTCCGTGAAAACATGTCAGGGACAACCATTAACCACATGTTTCAAACGATAGTCTCATATTCTGTACTTTGTTTAATATATTTGTTGCTTCTGCAATATGCTATACGTCAAGTTAGAATAATTTACCAATATCTAGTAATAGGTATATCAAGATTAGAATGCTGGATTTAATTTGGAGCACAGGCAATAGAAGTTTCAATTAGTGGCGTTCCATGCTTATAACTTATAATAATCTGATGTTTACACTTAGCGATAGTGTCTTGCGATCTGCACAAAAAAGATATGCGTACGAATTTTTTCAAGGTGATTTTGATCTCCTCTTTCTTGCCTTTCGACATACCAGTCACATTACAAGTTCGTGATATTATTAGATATTATTTATATCAAGTATTCTGCAGAATACATATGAGAGAAAGTATTATAATCACCTATAACAGGTTATCAGTTGATTATAATCAATACTCGTAAGCTTTATTATGGAACCAATCTTGAATCAATTCTAACGTTTTTGTTCTCTATCTATATATTGATATTTCACCAGTAATATCTTGTGATGACATGGGACTCATTCCAAGTTTCTGACCACATCATCCCATACTTTTCGCATTTAATCGAGTTCATTTTGAGCAAATGATGAAATAAATAAGTTAATAATAGCGCTCAACTCAGAACCTCCAACTTCCAACTCCCAAGTTGGATGTCGTTATCGGTAATCCTGGACATAACGATCCTCGAGGATGGCACTTGGAGCCCTGCATTTCCGCCCTCCCCCTCTGTCCCATGTAATTGCCAATGAATTTGTATTAGAAGGAGCAATAAAAAGTTACGTTTCTGTCTTACGGATCTTTCATAATATAGTATCAGGATTGTGTTTCGTGATCGAAATACATAAAGTGATTTTTTTTCTTGAAGGATCCCTTCGCAGGACGTGGATCGCCGATAATGGTTTTTGCAGTTAACAGAGGACGTGTGCTACTAAGGACCCTCCTGTTATTTTGGCCTTTAAATGGTCACCGATATTTCTTATACTCCACGAACTTACTACTGATTTTAGATGAAATGGTTGTTATTCGGGTGGAGTTCGATACACATGCTTTAATGGGTCGTGTCTCGCCTTATATGATTGCACAAGAAACTATTGTAATCATTGTTTGTTAATTTCGTTCTTTGATTCTCAAAACATATTTACGATATTTTTTGTTGGTCTGTCTTTATTTGCCAAATTTATCTCAATTACGAATGCTCAAAATGAAAAGTGATAGATACGCTGCAGTTTATGTCTCATGGAATAGGCATAAAGTATGAAAAGTTCATAACTGCATGACAGAATGAAAAACATGCATCTGTTGTATATAAAACCATATGATTCAAGAATATTGACGTACTTACCTAATAATCATTACCAACGGTAAGGTTTATTGGTTTCAAACAATACTAGAAACTGAGAGGAATAGCATACATACATTGTTTTCAATCATCCTCACAGTTATTGATACTTTTCCACCTTTCGGGATATTTAAAACTTCACGTACTAAAAGAATGAAATGGGGTCAAGTTTCCAACATCCAAACAGAAAAGGCTTCTTGTGGTGGGAAGTCAAATTCACTCAGTCCTTTCACTCGCAGCAGGTGATAGAGATAACATTTTTAGGTCCTTAGAATCTGCAAGACAGTCATACGATCTCCACCTAATGCAGAGAGTATTCAATGATTAGTGTACCTCAACTAAAAGCTGTAAAGGAGCACAACTCAGAAACAAAGCATTTTTAACTATGTGTGTATATGAACTCTTGTGATCATTTTAGTATATACAATATACGATTAGGTATGTATAGCCAGCCCACCTCATTTGTTACACCCTGTATATATAGCTATAATTACGATGCTGGGGAATATCAGTACAAAGAAAACGCATACAAGTACAGAACAATAAGAATAGGTTTTATATTAATCATGCAGGCTTAAATTAAATAAAATCATTTGAGTGTTCATAATAAGGAATGTAGAACAGCATTAAATTAACAAGAAGTGTATTCTGTGAAGCAGCCTATTATATATAAAGCTTCAAAGAGATTACTTTCAAACTGCAAAGTCAACATCATGGTATAAGTTGTACCCAGGGAAAATGGAACATATAATGAAAGTTCTGAACTTTATACGGGATAAATACTGGGAAAATTGATAGTAGAAAAGTAGTTTCACTATAACTATAAATATCGCTTAAACAAAAGTTCAGAAATATTAAGGCGTTTATATTATAGAAATATGATGAATAATTATTCTATAAATATAGAGCAACAAACAAATCTATTGTATCGAAAATTCAGTAGTCAATATCAGACGACATAACTTAGTTCAAAACCAAATTTGCTGAATTGAAAGTTATGTTATTGTATCTAGCTGAAAACAGAGATCAATCTGTTATTGAATAGGTTTGCTTTTTTAAGGCTTTTCATCGCATTCGAAAGAGGAGAGTTGAGAAATGGTCCCATATTTAGAAATACTCAAATACAAAATTTTCTTCACTCCAAAAACCGGCCACGAAGGGAATGGAGGGGGCATTTTTTCTCGAAAATCTGAGAAGGCAGAATTCAAGATGAGATAAAATTCGAAAACGTTTAAATGGAACATTTTTTCAAAAGAAGTACAGTTTTAGGGTCTCAGCAATGGTACAGTTTGAAATTCTATGTGGAAGGGGCAACATTTGAATTAAGCATTTTATCAAAAGAGACGGTAAAGTATGAAATATGTATAGGTATCTACGCCGCGATATTTTGATATATATGTACACGTGCAACCCAAGCCTATACATGGGTAATAGGATATGTACTATATTCATTGGTATTAATGAACGTTCAACAATTTTCATGACTAATGTTACACTCAAAAGTGTGAAATAAATATTACTTTATTAGCTGGTTCACTAAAACTACAAATTAATATTAGTTCTATTGGTGTTGGTAATTTTGAAGTTGTGGCGTTGTAGTTTTTTGTTGTAGGCATAGAATTATTATTATTTTGTATTTTTCAGTATACCAACTAACCAAGTGAGTCTATTTTTTAAAATATTTATACTTTGCAGATATTTGTCAGACTTTCAAACAAGCAGGAGTTTAGTATGAAAAGTTTTTAAGATTTTTCTTCTTTGAAAAGAGGAATGTCGAGAAGTAGAAGTACCAAACTAGAAGGAATTAAAATCCAATATCACCTTCCCCCTGATAGCCGCCCCCAAAATGAATGGAGTGGTTAAAATTATGCGAAAATTGAAAAGTGCTTTCGAGTTTCAGAATTAGGAATGTGAAAGTTTCTTAGGACCATATTTTCAAATCACCGAATATGTGTACGTTCAACAGTTTTTATGACTAATGAAACACTCAAAAATATAAAATAAATATTTCATATAAAAATTAGAACGAACTTATTAGTTGGTGCCCTGGAAAATTTAAAGTAAGGTTAGTTCGATTGGTTCTGGAATTTTTGAAGTTGGTGCTTTAAGTCTTATATTTACTCACAACTGCTTCACTTCGAAATTACCAGCACCAATAGAATCTTATTTTGAATGTCACCAACTTATAAACTCGGTACTATTCTTTTGTATAAAATGTTTATTACGCTAACGTGCTCTTTGAAGTCACATGTTCGATGTTAAAGCAGCTGAAATATTTGGAAATAATACTTTCTCCTGAATCCATCAACAGATTTTGGTGTTTTTTTTTCAAGCAATAAACCGAACGTTAACTAGCCATTGCGTTATGTAACGTTTATACATTTCACAGTGGCTGAAATTTTTGGTTGAAAACAATTTGCATTTTGTTTTTTCAGTAATGCTTTATTCGATCAATCTTTCAGTAGTGAATGTGATGGTTTTTCCAAATAAATAATCGCATTATCAATCAAATGGAGTAGCTAACAGTGTTGTAGGATCATAACATGTTCCGCGATTGCTTTTCATGCTTGTTCTGAAATTAGCTCGTATAAAAATCCATATTGTAAGAAGATAAAGCATTTGTATTGTTTAAAAACATAACATTATAATGTTATGATGTATGATTCGTGTAATAGTTTTTGCCGTCTGCCGTGTTTTTACAAATAGTTGAGCTACGTTGTAAGACAATATTATAATATAGGTATTAGGTTCTAAATTAAATGTTATTTTTTCTTAATATCAACATTACGTGATATACTCACATCATGCTACCTCAGAAAGTGTATCACATTGATATTTTTTTTAAAATTTATCATAATAATAATAATTTTATTAGACAATTATTTGCAGTTCTTCTTGTTGCCAAAAAAACGATTTCTAGGTTTGTGACTAAGCATCTAACAATTTTTTGCATTGGCTGTTATGAATGATAAATTACCAGGGCGGGCTTATCAATAAAAAACGCTTTCTTGGACACGTGTGGTACCCACCTACCCGATATATCGAGAGATATATAACTATAATAATGTTTTCCGTATTTTTACATGTACCTATATGCACAAAACCAAATAATGATTACTTCTATATTGCTAGTTGGCTCAAGATCATGACCGAAATGTGACAGTAGCGACACACATATCTCTGTCCTTATCTACGGACAGTACCTACTTCTTTTACACCTCTCGAGAATTGAACAATCAGTGTCATTGGAACAGTGTGGTACATTCGTTAGGCCATGCCCATGCTTATAGGAGTAAATGCAAAAAAACGATGTAATGAATTGCGCTAAGGGAGTTGGATATAGAATAAAAACACTCCTAGAATTCGAAAACATCAAATGTCTTTTGAAGTATTAATTGAATTATATACTCGTTCGTAGTGCGTATAAATCGATTGAATTATCATTCCATAATATATGAGACTATATGAAGAAATATCGATTTGAACCAGGATAATTTAAAATCAATCAATTAATAAAGACAGTTTCAACAAAACAACAATAACATAAACTCACAATACTTGAGCTATATTAATATTGTAATTAGCTCGTTACCACAAAAGGTTTGAAAATAAAATGATATCTATATACGGAAGTCCACGTAATGTCGATATATTCACATATTCAATTGATTCTTTTTGAAACCGGCTGAAGACATGACCATTTTATACTATTCAGACAGTAATTGTAATGGGAGACCTGATTTGTTATGTTACATAATTACAGACCATTAGAGAAAAAATATCCCAGAGAAGTAATTATCGCGATTATATTAATTAAGACCTTCACTTGATGAAAGCTAATTAGATATAATACCACTATTGAAGTAGAAACACTGTTTTTTCGATCAACTTCTTTCAAGAACAATTCGAATCTGCGTTTGTTTGTTTTGCTGTTTTGTGTATATAATTTCGGTTCGCATAGTGAACGTACTCCGATTTTGATAACTCTGGTTTCAATTGAAATATTCCAAGAGATGGTCCCATCAATCAAATTTTTAGGGTCTCATAAAACTCATTCCTTCTAATGCTCGATTTTCTTCTAAAATTGAACCCTTCTTCCTTAGATCTTGAAGAACATTTGATTATGAAAATATTCGTACCTGAAAACTTCTCCATAAATCTAACGTTTTTGTAGTTAGGGCTCTGAGAAGGCCGAACATATATTTCACTCATTTCAGGAAAAGCGGCTCAAAATTTAAAATATATTTGTAATGAAGTTGTGTATCAGTATAAAAGCTATAAATCTGAAGCAATGTTCTTCCCATTAGATAAAGATCGAATTTAGGAGATAAGGACACCCTCTTACAATCATGAATTGAATTCAGCAAGCTTTTCTCCCCATTTTTTTATTATGAAATAATTAATACAGTAAAATTTTAAATTAAACTATTCCCAGAGTTGTTTATATTAAACATTGGAACATCATCGAGCATTCCTACTCATTGAAAGTTTTATATTCAATAAAAAGTTATTTATATTTCGAAAAAACATACATGCATATTTTTCTTTCAACTCTCAGTTAGTTCATTTTCTATTGAACATATAGATCTATCTATCTACTTTTTAACAAATTGCCTATCTACCTTCATAGAAATATAATGTTTTTTTAATGAATCACTCTCAGTTTCCACACAAAGTGTGATGTCAGATAGGTCATGTATAAATAAATTTTTCCAACATGCCACCTACTTTGAAGGTGTCACGTCAAAACGATTGTCTTCACACAGTTCAATAGTTTATTGTTGATGAGATATTCATTTAACTAATCGTGCAACTGCAATGGCGATATAGGCTCTATCCCTTCTATATGCGAACAAATGAGAATGTTGAACTTTTTAACATGAGTGTATTACTTCACATATATTCTCCCTCAGGAGACATCAAATTTAATTTCCTGTTTTATCGAAGTGCAAAGTTTCTGTGGCACACACTCACGACTTACAAACCACCTCGACGACCAACTTTTTCACACAGGGCAACCAACTTTCGTTGATACTAGTGCTGCTCTGTTGTTTTCCTTTTAACCAAGATCGCCTGAAAATGACTTCGATGCTTCGATCCCAGTAATACTTTCGCAAGTCCTTTAGCCGCTGTCAATGCGCTCGTTGGGGAAGATTGAAAAAAAAAGTAAAAAATCATGCCAACAGCGGGAGGTCGGAAGCTCATGCGGTCGTCGATAAAAGGCACAAAACTTAACCATTAAGTTTGGCGGGAAATGTTTCGCCTCGAAGTGGCAGATATTTCCATGATGGTGCTAGATCACGTTTAAATTTCATGAAGGTGCTTTCTATGGTTTGTAGCTGGGTTTGATGTCATTATTGCTATTCTGGATATCCAATAATATTCATTATATCCAAAAACTCTCATTTGATAACTGGACAGTTTATTCACATATTGATAGCAGGAGTAGGTATACAGGAGCACAGGAGACAAACAGGATTTTTGTAAATGCAAGCAACATGTTCTTATAAGATTATTTTGTCAGAATTTTATTGAAATGACTATTTCTCAGTTCTATAACTCGAACACCATAGATTGTCTAATTCAAACATTTTCGGAAATGATCTACATTTCTGTCAGATACATTTTTCAATTTTCGAGAGAAAATGTCTCCTTCACTCCCTTTGGCGGTATATTTTGGGAGGAAGGGGTATACTGGATTCAGAAAAAAATGAGATCATCTCTTAAAATTCTTCTTGTGGTGATTGCCAGAAAATTTACGTAGGTTAAACTGACAGAAGTTTTCACGTATCAATAAACATAAGAGAACAGAAATTTGTAGGTATATACCATATAAAACTAAATCAAATTAGTGATAATTTAAAATTAAATTGGAAAATAAAGGATTAATAAAATTAAATAATAATATAAATAAACGTATGGTATGTCCAGCCCAGCTATATATAAATATTACCTAATTAGGCTATAATATTAGTTATTAAGTTTTATGTTAACCATCCCTAGTATCTGAGTAGGCACTTAGCCTCTTAGAATTTAGTTATTGTATACATTTGGGAAAGGTAGAGTGTACCGAAAAAATTATTAACCTGAAACAATATATTAGTGGAAATTTAATTTATATTTAGAGACCTATTGTTAGGTTATACAACCGGCTGCGCACGATGTATTCGAATCTATATACTCGCACGCGCACACACACACACGCGTATAATATAGAGAGAAACAGAAAGAGAGACAGAGTCGGCGAGTAAAATCCGTATGGACCCATTCTGCTAATTAACTAATACCGCAAGCAGTGTTGAGGGACTTCATTCAAAAAATATATATGTTCTTGAATTCCCATGTCACAAGAATTAATTTGAAAACAAAACAATAATTCATAATAATCAACACAGAAAAACATTTCAGGTAAATTCAAAGCACGGCCACTCTGTGAGTCGAGGTCCTATACCCGGTCACACTACATTCTCAGTGTGAAACGAGAATCTTCGATCCATATTAATATGGGGACATCTATTTAACTTGAATGTCAAGGACGATATATATGTTCAATGATTGAAATTCATCTTGTCTATAAGAATAGCTAGCTCATTACTTCATTTTTAGATAGAAAAAACAAAGCTAATAACCAATGTACAATGAAATAGTTTATCCACTCAATCCAAAAAAGCCTCAGCTATACAAAAGTAACATTGGAACTGATTACTTTGTTGGGATGAATGGTTTCCATAGTTAATCGGAAAACAATGCATGAAAAAGAAGGCAATTCCTCCAGGAGAAGTTAATCAACAGAAACATTCTTTGCTATCCAAATAGACAAACATAAGCCGCATCGAATTGGTGTGTGCTGGGGGAATTATTTGCATGGAAATCACACAAAGCAAGTATATTATTTCCCCCTTTATGGTCTTCTCTTATATAGTGGGTATGTGTTGGATTCCTATTTTATTTCAGAATAGGCTAATGATGCTAAATGAAATATTCTCAATAGAGTGTTTATTTAACATAGAACTTTGAAATCGTTACCGTATTATTTGAATCAAGCACGTTTGTGCATTTGAAATCTGAAGATTTTTACTTTCCTTGTTTAATTTCATTTTGTTTTGATCGCGTACAGAAAGGTATAATAGGTGATTTTTTTATCTTTTTTGAAAACTAATGTAACCACGTGGAAAATTATCAATGAAAGAGATTCAAAATTCAAAATTCAAATCATGGATAAAAATAGATCAATCCTAGTGCTGCTTAATAAATATTTCTAGGTCAAATGTTACGCAAAACAATGAATATTTTCTTAAAGTTAACTTTTTCAGGACAAAAGATTAGGTATCAACTTACTAGATCCGAAAATTTCTAACAAAATGTTCTGACTTCTATAAGAAAGATAGTTTTCGAGATATTTTAGTCAACAAAGTTTCAGAAGTATTCATTACTTAATTAATGGCACCGATATCTCAAACTCTAAACAGAACTATCATTTAATTTGCCAATTTCTTAAATATACTGAACTAAACTAAAGTTTTCCTTCAGTGAAGGAGTAAGGTTTATATATAATTCGCTGTTCAATACTTTTGATCCTAACTTGCTATGATTTTAATCAAAGAGAAAAACGAATTAAACTAGTTCTCAATTCATTATATTAGATAAGTTTCTATATTTCCAAAATACAATGTCATTGTAGCAATTTGGAATATTTTCTTTTCGAATCGAATAAAAGACTATTCAATGAATCAAACATTGCCCCTTTTAGTATTTGATATAATTCAACACTCTCTTACTATTGACAACTGATAGACTTTTCACAGTCTTATTTGCACAGATGCTTTTTGGTATGACAATCAGGACGGGAACTTGCTGGATCCGAGGTTAATTTCGATACTAAGTACATAGGCGGTATCCCGTTCCCCATATAGACACTGAGGGGAGTGAGTAAATACATGTATCGAGTATGACAGACCTAATTAAGGATGCAGCCCGAATTCTCTTGTCTACGTCGCATCCTTACTCACGAACATCCATTCTACTACTACTATTCATCGATGGGTTTGGAATTGTTTAAAACTCATTGCGAATTAATTACTTCAATCTGTTTGAGCTCTTAGAGTGACAACGCTTTGGTTGGTGGAAGAGTCTTCATAAATAAATCATCTTGCACTCGTATGTTAAACTTAACAAGACTTTAAGAGGATGGATCGAATGGATACAATCCTTAGAAATAATTGAGTAGCATTTTGACATGATGGAGGGAGAACAGTGTAAGGATGATATGACATTTTCAATTAGAGATGGAAATGGACCTGGTATAAGACGAGAACAGGACAGAAGATGTGGCTGCTTTGAGTCGATATCTGCTTTTATATTTTTGGATAAGAGGTGAGACGTAGGAATCTATAATTTAGAAAGCCCATGAATTTGTATAGATTTTCAGTGAAGTAAGAAATAAAATTTATGAAATATACAATTCACCGAGATAACTCGTTTGTTTCTTGATTGCGCGTATTTTAGTTTTTATGAGTGATATAATATTTTTTTATTCAATAGTTATTAATAAAATAGAAAAACAAAATTGATATGTCCAACGTTTTCTAAAACCAATATTTTACGAATTATTAAATTCGTTTCATTAAGGACTCACTGCATATATATTCGGGATAAAATTTTCCCGCAGAAAAGGTTTTATAGTGAACTAGAAAAAGAGGTAGGTACGTACCTAGTCGGGAAACTTGAACACATTTATTGGTTGGTGCTATATTATTTTGCCACCTAATAATGGCAAAATTGAGAAAGGTCTGTTCATGGTGGGATAGTTTTCCAAATTATATGAAGACTCCTCGAAATCTGAGAGCCCTCCTTAAAGAAATGTTTAATTACGAAAGTGACGTAATTTTGATGATTTGGTATATATTTTTCAAGAAAAAAAATAATTTTGAAATTTTTACTTGGTTCTAAAATTTTCTTAACACTGTATCTACTCCTTCTCAGAGAAAAACATTTATAATTTTCGTTTACAGCATCATCCAATCCACTTTGTTTAATATTTTTCAAAAGATTAAGTATAGTTAAAGCCTTTTTTAGCATAGTAGGGAACTAGGGATATTCTTAGCGAACTCTCTAGGGCCAATGATAGCTATTGGCCGCCAAACCCAATATAATTCTGTTGGTTTTTTGAAAAGTAGAAATCATTTTTAATATCACGTAAACACCTCCGATGAAGATCTAAGATCTTTAAGAAAAAGGTTTTTTCACACTCGCTGTTGGAAAACAGGACTACAATTTCTTTAGATCATTTTTTAATAATTTGACTCCCATTTAAACTTGCTGATAGGATAGATAAGAGATCCACTTTAATCTTCAAGCATTTGTTTAGTAAGATAGATCAAGAGCAAGAATCTTGTGATTCGAACTGTTTCATAGATCGAACACCACACCATCCTCTTCAGTACCAACGAATACTTTTATTAAAAAGAAACAGAGGCGATACCCATAATATTTCTTAGTTTTATAAGATGACAAAGTATTTTTGACTATAAATTTGCCTACCATATTGAGATAATGTTTATTGGTTTCCGTCTGATTTCTAAAGTTAAATATTTTGAAATAGATACTTATTGTTTTTTTTGTTACAGGTAAGACTGCGAAGCCATTGTTCTCAAATAATTTAGATACGGTAAGTTGGTTTACATTTAACAATAGGTAGGTATTCTAGAATAGTCATCAATTATGCTTTCAGTAAAATTATTCTGCATGATAGAAACAAAAGTTAATGACTCACTTTCATGTGGATTTTGAATAAAGCAGAAATTTACTCACTTTTGAAGCTGACTATACATAAACAATGTTCCTGGTGTTGGTTACGGGAAAGGATATTATATGGAAACTTTGTAGACGCCAAGAATAGCCAAATAACTTTGTAATCTCACTTTAAATAATCTAGCTCAGGGCAAAGTTGGCAGCTTCCTCGATCTAATCATTTCATCAGCATAGAATGAGGAAGTGCTCCCTATTACATTATACAACATACCAAATTTCTCACACAAATATGATAAGGAGGATATATTATGTTTACTTTTAATAACATAAAACAAGGGTTTATTACGAAAACAACTTCCGTTCATCCGATGAAAAATTGTAGCCCTAAAAGATATCGCTCTGCTGTCTATCCGTCTTTAACCGATGGTTTCAGCCTATTATCTACAAAACGAATAAACTTGAAGATTTGTACTCAGTAGGTAAGATTTACACGACCCCATCACAGATGTATAACGAAGAAAAATAAATTATGATAATGTTAGTAAACTTTGAGCAGATAACTAAAAATTATTTCTAACTTTAAAACAAATTGTTTTGCGTTAAGTTGTGAAAAACTTTAGAATATAGAGCTCACTCAAAGAAAGAATCACCTATGCCAATATCATAAGTATCTCGAGCTCAACTTGCATTGTATCTAAATACATTTTTTTCACTTTCCTACTTCAACTTATGTGAACGTAATCATATAAGATTTTCAGGTGATCTTTTCGTTTAAGAGTGTCTTGAGTCTGTTTTGTAGCATAATCTTATTTTGTAGGGTGAATACGGCTTCAAAGATTTTGATGACATAAACCTAAAATTCATTAAAAAGACCTTGACCATCTTCTCAAGGCGCACCTCTTGGGGTTCTCGGAATGTAAATCTGTCTTTTCGGTTATTGTTTACGATATTAGGAGAAAATGTTTAACTCTACTTGAATTTACATGTCACCGGTAAGAACACTGTATGAGAAGGATTAACTACACCAACGTCTATCGCAATGAAACTTCTTTTTTCGCACTAAAAAAAATATGGTTGGTATAGTTACTGCACCAAGAGTCTGTTTTTAATGCTTATGACCAAGTTTTGCAGCAACAGAAGCAGGAGTACAACAGGCTTAATGCCTGTGCTCCTAAATTCGATCCAGTATATCTACTGGTCAGTCTTGAGTAATGTCATCATTCACTTACTGGTGTTCAATTCCAAAATGCTACCAGTACTGGATCATCTCAATGACGTCATTCCGTGAAAAAACGTCATTTTGGGTTGCGGCAATTTGGCTTTTTCTGTAGGTAACTTATATATATATTTAGTTTATGATATTTGTGACTTCTGCACTATAATGCCACACACCATGACGGAATATTCAACCAAAGTCTAATAAAATATAGAAAAATTTAATTAGCAATAATATGTCTATATTTATGTTCGATCCCCCGTTTTTGGCAGGACCGACGAGATGAGCACAAAGGTCTAAAAATTGTTTACCAACTGAGTATATCTTGCTTGCAATAATATCATGGTACAGGATATAAGCTTGTCAAACGCTGACAACTGTATTTGTATTCTGTGAATCATGACGATTATTGAAAACATTATTTTATAAATAGCGCCGATACACTCACTTGAGCACTGTCGTACAAATAAACGCAAGGAACTTTCTGTAGAAGAAAGGGAGACGTATTTCTCTAAGAGTTCTCTCTCGCCTTTTCCGTGCACGGGCTTGACATGGCAGTGAACATATGTTCAAAGAATACACCAGTACAACACCAGTAGGTATATAATTACCGCATTGGCTAGTGAACTCACTCTATACTGGTCAGTATTCGAGCGTAGGCAACTTCTCTGCCTTGATAGTATTGCCACAGACAAGGTGACCTACAGGTTAACATGGAATCCGAACCACAGATATGTCCAAGAAAAAGACATACCATTCCAGAGAAACTATGCTTGGGAAATATACCCTCGATGGTTTGCCGTTGCCTTGCGAGAGACGGAATATGCAAAGTGACAGCCAGAGATAGGAACGCGTACTCAGCACACTTTACTAAGCTACTCTACTTCGGTAATCGAAGTCAGCCAACTTTAGATGGTAGCCACACGCTATCCACTAGTCAATATGCTGTATCGAATTTAGAAACACCGGCAATTTGTTAGTTAAAATAATTCATAGTGCTGGTTACTCAAGAAACTCTAAAAGTGGAAGTAGATACAGTTTGTTTCACGAATCATGGCTATTGTGTGTAATCATTCACGAGCTACGTACATATCGCTATATGTCTCATCGCATCTCATTATCATGAAATTCTCTACTACGTTTGTCGATCTAAGCCACGACATCAGTATGTCAAGCTTATGTCCTTTTATACAATGATAGGGCGCTGCACGTATGTCCGAAGGCAACGCAATCTTTATTTTATAGGCGTCACAAAGTTATTGTGACATTTCAGATAATTCAGGTGCATAAATTTATAATTCATAACTCAAGCAATAAATTTGTATTTTGTGTGTCTGCATTATTCTTGATAATAAAACTTTCATATGACGTTTGCTTATTTAATCAATCAATATTTTTTCCTCTATATGAACTTCCTTAAATGCCATATCTTAGCTCGAAATCGTTACGCCACTGATTTACTCCCGTCAGTTGGATTGATCCATTTTTTGTGTTTTCAAGGCAGACGCCAACATTCGTGAAACAAACTGTATGAGTTTTCATTTGCCAGCAGATGGGCGATTGGTGATAGTGTTGTCCTCTCCTAGTACCACGGGAATCCAGTGAAATAATATACCCGTTTGATAGCTTTGGTGTCATACACAAAAAGTGTGTTCATGGTTTTGAAATTGCATAAAGCCCTTTTGCAGTGAATTAGGAACTACCTACATTTATTTTTAGATGTGTGACTTCATGTAAACATGTGGATCATAAAGGGCTTTAAACTGAAAATTGTCAGTTTGCTTTTCACATTAATAAGAAACATACAAATGTACTTTTGTGTTTGTTTGTACATGTGCTGTGACATAAATCTATATAACTCTAATTATGAACTTGCTTATCTGCTGTTTGTTGAATAAATATGACTGATATTGGGTATTATTTATGTTCAACATACTTAGAACACATCAACAACTTTCAAGACCTAAACACCTAAATCCTTTTTTAAAATATATATAATTCTTTCATATTGGTTGAATAATGTGATGGATATACTTGAGGCACTAGAAGCACTTGATTGTCTCCAGTATTTGTAATTTTGATATACAAGCCCTTTTAACTCACACAAAATTGCTGTCTGGACTTTTATCTTAGCTTGTATGTTCTTAAAGGCCGCTACGGTAACGTTTATGAGGTTTTTGTTAGACATATTCAATTACTTTCTATGTTGGTGAAACCACATGTAAAGCATACGCTTTTAATACCATTTATCGCCTTTTATGTGATGTTTTGCATAATAAACATACCAAAGCCGATGCCGCCGCATATAGGTAGGTATATCCATCAAAAATGTTGTTTTATTTTGATAGCACATATCGGCATACATTATTACACCGTAACAATTCATCATTTTTCACACACACACTAGACCCCAATCATTATAGAGACAACCCAAAAAAATGCATAAACAAGACGCTATTGAACCATTCATATCAGAATAAGCTTCGTGCTCGCTATTATCAATCATGGCGTCCTTATACTTACGTAACATGCACCAAAAGTTCCTCTTATGTTCTGCGCAAGCAAATAAGTTCCGCGGAGAAATTGCCAGCAGATATAAAGTTTGAGTGGTAGCTCATCTAATGATAGATAGCGTTGTGTGGGGGTAACACATACTTATACGCAAGCCTCCGAAGACAGATTAGATGCACAGCACTACATTGTCGGTAGATTCATCTATACGTGTGTTTATTAAGCAGCCTGAAGAGTAATCGAAGTGAGAAACTTCTATTTATATGACGCGGCTATGTTCACTGTCGCTGATGTATTTCCGTTCAAGTGATGGATTTCCAACACTTAAGGGTACATTCACGGCTACGTCCAAATGATTTCACCATGATTTTCGTGGTTATGGACGATGTCCGTTGTGAATGTAGCCTTTCTATTACTTGGATAGTTATGAATCAGAAACGATTACGACCACCGTCAATATTCAGTTTTTTGTGCATCGAATAAAAGAATCTGGCAAAGAAAGGGAAATGACTCTTTGTATTAATTCGGAAAAATATCTATCCGAAATAAAAGCATATCCGACGATTCTATGTATTGATTTTCTGAATGATAAATATATAAGGGTGTCCCAAAATTAGCTAACCAAACTTCACCAGCGGATTCTAAGTTTAAAAATAATGCAAAAAGTTCCAACAAACATAGAAAATGAAAAATGTTCTTTAAGGGAGTTTCAGCGCTTTTAACATACGCGCCTGAAGATGATTTTTATTCAATATCTCCAAAACTAATGAACATAATACTGCGAAATTTTAGGAATCTATTAATGTTCTTACTTCAGACATGATTGGCTAATTGCAATTTATAAAAACTTTAAATAGGTATGCATCAAACAAGGCTGCGTTGGGGCAAAAACGACCCTAACTTTTTTGTTTCTGGCTGTTCTAGATTTTGTCGTAAACATATAAAAAAAAATCCCGATGGCTTGTAGTCAGCGGAAAGGTAAATTTCTCAAAATTCATTGAATTGAAATTTGAACAACCTTTTTATTGGTATATCTACATGTCATTACATATAAGGTGCCGTATGTATCATAGCCTTGCGGTTAGAGGTTTTTGTTTTGGCTGTTGAATATAAAGCAGACAGGGTTCGCGTTCCACTTCAAGGCTGAATTTTTTTTTCGCCTCTTTCTTATCAATAAATATACTATATATTTTTTCAATCAGGGTGTATATTAAGATATCCAGAAAATGTACAATTACATCAAATTTATAATGAGTGTTCCTATTTTATCAATATTTCTTATTTTTTCAATATTAATTTAATTTTTTTTTTCTGTGCATTTTATGGAAAATTGCTTCGAACAAAAGTTGTAGGTACCGATTATATCTATAACCTTAAATTATTTTTGATGATACTTACACTACGGCTCTTTTTCGATAATTTTTTTAAGTTTAGTTTGAACGGTCGCCGTTTTGAAACTACTAACGAACGAACTCGGCCGAGATATTTAGGAGATTGATTTTTGTAGCAAATTTGAAATTGATACCTCCAAAACTGCGGCCTCTATCGTGTTTCGTAATATCCCATATATATATATTTTGAACCAAATGTTTTTTTGGACAAACTTATAGATATATAACAACACGCCTTTGAAATTTTTTCGAAATTCAAAAGTGTGAACGATCGCAATAAAATTGAATTTTCTACTACAAACAGGTACCTTTATGGAACCTCAGTAGGAATAAGTGTTTCGATTCAAAAGCTTTACTACTTACTTGTCTCAATTGTAAATCAAAGAGTTTGAGATTATAGTAGCCATGGAAAAGACAAGATTCGCGTTGACTTATTTGACATTTGGTGACAAATGTAGTGTTTGAATTTTTTTTCAGGCGTGTACTTTAAAAGGGCTTCAACTCCCTTAACAAACATTTTTCGACCTTTGTTTATTGAAACTTTTTGTATTATTTTAGACTGACGAACCCCGAACGGAGGAGGTATACAATTCGACTGTCTGCTTTTTTTTGGTTCGTTCGCGTGTTTGATATAGTTATTGTACTCTGATTTTGATGATTTTTGAATCATTTTAAAGGGGAGGCTTGAGAAATGGTCCCATATTTATAAAAAACGCAAATCCGAAATCCTCTTCCCTCCGAAAATCGTCTCCAAAGGGGGTGTAGGGGGCAAATTTTCTCGAAAATCGAAAATCTGAGTTGGAATAATTAATGATAGGACAATATCCGGAAACGCTTAAATTGAACATTTTTTCAAAAGAGTTAAAGTTTTCGAGTAAGATGCATGTTAAATTCTCAAATATGTGCAGTTTTGGTATATGGAGAGGGTGATTTTTTCAAAAATTGAAAATTTGTGGACACTACATGATAGACACTATTTATTTTTCCTTAGAGTTACGGTTTTCGAGATAGAGCGGTGGTAAAATGTTTAAATATAACATATTTCTACGTACCTATTTGCGCAGCTATGTTCTGAGATATCTACATAATAATTGTAACAAGGACAAGCAAATAATTAATATACGTGGCTTATAGGATATTTGCGAACGTTCAACGATTTTCGTGACTAATATTAAACTCAAAAGTGTGAAATAAATATTTTTTACAAAAATATTGGACCGACTATTGGTGCTGGTGCTTGTGAAATTGGTGCCAATAGTTATCAATTCAACTGCAACTGCAGAACTTCAAAAGTACCAAAAGAATTAATATTACTTCATACTTTTCAATGGACCAACTAATAACGTCGGTCCAATTTTTTGTAAAAAATATTTCTTAACTTAGAATCCGCTAGTAACGTTTGGCCGACTAATTTTGGGACACCCTGTATATATAAACATTAGCAATACAGTTGATTCGACGAGAGTTTATAGATCCATGATTCAAGATGCAAATCAGTAAGTCGAGGAATTACTTCGTCCAATTCGACAACGTGTCCACTGATAAGTAAAACCCGAGGTAAAACCCTACTGTCTTTTATATAGCTATCTCTTCCAGATACATTGTGTCTGTAATTGGCCACAACAACATATTTCATAGCTGATAGACATAAGGTACTATTCAATCTGTCAATCTCTGTTCCATTCTCGAGGGTATTGCTCAAATAAAAGCGTGGGTGAATAGTAGTATCCTTCTATCCTACAGAACATCACGTATGCTAACACATAATCTCCAAAACTTACTTATAATAATAATAATAATAATAATAATAATTTCTTTATTAATGGGCGAAATTTAGCACAGTGCTATTCTTACATTTAACCCAAATTAACCTAAACTTATCTAAATTAACCTAAAGATACAAAAGAAGATAATTAAGCAAGTAGAACTATTTTTCGACTAGAACATGTCTAAGTGTAATTTTGAACTTGCCAATGGGCAGGTGTTTGAGCTTATCTGTAACTTGATTATACCATACCACTGATCTAAATGTGAAAGAGCACTGAAATATAGAAGTAGAATGTTGAGGCATCGTAAGTAAATTTTTTCTACGTATGTTGATGGAGTGGATAGATCTCCTTACGACCAATTTATTTTTCAAATATATTGGACTGTGAGAAACAAGAAGTCGATGAACAAAAACAGCGTATCGAAATTCAATAAGCGATTGGATTTTGAGCCAGCCAAGTTCTTTAATTCGTATTGAAACAGAATCATACTTTCTCAAATTGAATATGAACGACAGCATGAATTTTGAATTTTTTGAATTCTATTTTTTGAAGCTACATCAAGGAATGGATAGTAAACTAAATCACAATAACCAACAATACTCATAACAAGTGATTCACTCAGGGATTTTTTAATGGACTGCCTTAGTATGTGCCGGCTACTATAAAGGAGTTTCAATGATGTGTATGACTTCTGAACAATTTTATTTACATGCTCCCGGAATTTTAGGTTCTCGTCGAGTATAACACCAAGTGATTTGATGCTGTTGACTAATTCAATATCTATCCCTTGAACACTGATGTGTATAGTTTCTTTGAGTTGGTTTCTCATTCTAGTATTACAAAAAATGATCCCACAGCATTTTACAGGATTCAGTTTTAGATTATGCTTTTCCGAGAACTCAGCTATTTTAGATAGGTCACGATTGATACAATCAGATGCTTTTTGCACATCGGCTGGGTCAAAATGGTGCATCAGGTTCGTGTCATCTGCGTAAGAAGAAATATTGCATGAGGTGACTTGCTGATATAAGTCTGAAACATACACGATGAAGAGGAGGGGTCCCAAAATAGAGCCCTGAGGAACTCCAGCACATATTCCCTTACAAGGGGATGATATATTATTTATGACCACCCTTTGTGTCCTGCCCAGTAAATAGCTCCTAAAAAAAATTGTAGATTTTTCATCCAAGCCAAAGTAAGATAGTTTTGAGCACATCAATTCGTGGTTAATAGTGTCAAACGCTTTTGAATAGTCTAATGCCAAGAGTACAGTTGCCATTCGCTTATCAAGGGCTCGAACTATATTATCAGTTAAATCAAGCAAAGCTGTAGTTGTACTGTGCCCAACCCTAAATCCGGATTGATTTGGAGGGATAATTGAGTTTTCAAGAAAATATTTTCCAATCTGCTTGTGGACAATTTTTTCAAGGAGTTTTGAGACCACGGGAAGTAAGCTTATAGGTCTTAAATCAGTGAGCACAGTAGGCTGAGAAACTTTGGGTATTGGACAGACTAAAGCTTGCTTCCACATGTTAGGAAAGTATCCAGTTTCTAGGCAACAGTTTATGATGTGAGAGAGATATGGCATAACTACAGGTATACTTAGTTTCAACATTTTAGCTGAAATACCGTCACTACCGATTGCATTTGACTTAATGCTAAGTAACGCTTTGGCTACTTCATCGTCATTGGCAAGTGAGAAACTGAAAGAGATATTTGGATTGAACTTAGTACTGTTGTATAATGATATTTTTTCACCGCAATCTCTAGTTTTTATAAAAGTACTTGTGAAGTGATCATTAATTGCAGTTGGATTACTTAAATATCCGGGTAATTCCATTAGCTTGCTTTTTTGGATGTTTAAATCTTTTAATGTTTTCCAAAATTGCTGCCCCTTTTTTTCTTTCAAGAGCCAATTTAAATATGCAGCTTTTTCACGTCTCAGTGCGGCAAGTGTGTAATTACGTATGTTTTTATAATCATTGTAGTTTTGATCGCAAGGATTATTTTTAAATTTCAGTTTAGCCCTATCTCGCTCTTTCATTAGTAGTTTCACGACATCTGTTACCCAAGGACATCGAGGTTTGCTGATTCGAGCTTTGATCAAAGGTGCGTGTATATCAAACAAATTTTTGATAATATTTGTAAAAATTTCAACTTTATCATCTATGGACTTGAGTCGTAAGAAGGTGTGCCATGGTTGGCCGCGCAGATCTTCTAAGAAGTCGGACTGATTAAAGTGGTTAAAATCTCTGTATTCAATGAAACGTTGCTGAAATTTGAATACTGGCAAAGTAATTTTGCATCGAACACATTCATGATCAGTTATAAGATCGGCATTGCATACTTCGATATCAGAAAATAATTGAGGACAAGTAGTAAAAACGGGATCTAAAACGGTAGAGCTATTAGCACTCACGCGGGTTGCTTGATTAACAAGCTGCGTAAAACCATAAGCGTCAAAGCAGCTGGAGATGCAGTTTGGTAAATTGAAAAGGTTCACATTTACATCTCCAACAATAACTATAGACTTATATACTGCAGACAAGTGGGAAAGAATATTATCAAATGGTTCGACAGCAGTCGAGGCAACATAATTTGGGGGACGATATACTACTCCAAGAGCGAAAACAAATTTACCCAGTTTTACCTCAATTAATAAATATTCTAGCTGGCAACAAACTAGATCATGAGTAATTATTCTCGCGTTTATGTTTGCTTTAATATACAGAGCCACCCCACCACCTCTCCCCGCACGATCCTTGCGCAGGAGTTTATACCCTTTCATTTGCACAGCATCTGATGAAGAATTATCTGAGAGCCATGTCTCAGTTATTGCAAAGATATCAAAATCTCTATCATATATTAAACGTTTCAAACTATCAAATCCAGTAAAAAGCGATCTTGTATTCAAGTGACCAATTTGCAAAGTTGTTTTTTTAGACATTATAATTTATGGTTTTTATGAGTGCATCAAGCTTTCGTTTATACACTGGACATGTTCTATTTCTTGCTGTATGATCAATGGGAAAATTAGTTCTGTAACGTTTATTCTGAGTAATACAATTATAACATTTATCGGCTGTTGAGCTGCAACTATCAGTACGACATTGACAGACTCTCCACAAATATTATTTTCTCTCGACACGACTTTCATCGTTTAGTGTCCATTTCATTCATTTAAAATTAAATTACTTTTTTTACCATATAATGAGATGATTTCAAGGCCAATTATTGGTTTCATGGAGCTCCCACAGGCCCAACCGTGAAACTTATAGGAAGAAACACAATTATACAGGGTAGGGTTAATTTAAAGAAATATCTGATCTCTACGAAACTACGAAGAATAATTCAAGGTCATCGGAGATTCGGTACGGAAATTTTATTAAAAAAAGTAAATACAATTTTTGAAGGTCTATAATTTAATACGTGACATCTGTCAAGCCAGGAAAATTATCACTTATTAATAATTTCGCGACAGATTTTTTTTTAAATTCAAGTGGTCTTCATAGCATCCTTTCAAAATCAAATCAACTGATTAGCTTAAAACAACAGGTATAAAGTTCTGTTTACAAAAATTGCTTAATTTATTTCATTTAAATCAGGATTTTTGATTCTCAACAGCTGAGCTAATTTTCTAGATATGACAACAACAATGTTGTCTAATCAAATGAGCAATGTGATACCATCATCACCAAAAATGCCCCTTTTTAGTGAATTAAAGCCTTTCAAAAATATCTGACATTGACAAATTATAAATAACTACCTCTACAAAGTTTCTTTGAAATTTCTTATTTTGAATAATACATTTTTTTACATAATGGTCTAATTGATTTATCTTCTTGATTAGTGTTGAAGTTACTTTATCCGTTTATCTAATACTCCTTATTGCTAGCGCCTAAACGGTGGTAACACTGATCTAGTGAGCCAGGAGCATTTCAGATCGAGATGTGATCTGCACAGTTATGTTCGCCTGATAGCTGTATAATGATTTTTGCTTCAAAATACAGATTAATAGCGTGACCTCTCCAGTCACTTGAGTGCGGAAGCTGCATTGGTTTTCTCCTCAAATTCATTATACGATCGATGTTTGTAGATCTAGTTCTATGTAGTATCATCTCTTTGGTAATAGTGAAGCAAGGCCCTCTTCTTATAAACTATTAACAAGATTTTCCAACTTACTAGACACGTCGTAGGTGGGTGATCAATTTCTCACAACGGCTGAGTATCTTTCAATTACGCTGATTGGTCATTTCACGAGAGGTGTAGGTAACAGAAGTTCTGAAAGTTGATAAGAGCGAATGTATGAATTTCTATCTGTCTGTACAGTCGCATTTCCTCGTTAGGTACATAGACCCAACTAGCAGTATAGAAATTTGACATATTATATGTGTCAGAAGACATATCATTTAAGCAGGAAATTAGCTGATATCAATTAAATTACTGTGATGCAATACAGCTGGTTACTTAAATAGTCTATAAGGTTTGGCGAATGTTAGATTTACGGTTTCTTAAAAAGTAAATCAATCGGTTGAACTTAGGACTTGTAAGCTCAAGATCCTATGTTTATTATCTAGTACAGCTTTTGTATTTTTTTTCATCTTCTCATCCATATAATTTAATTGACGGGATTCTATGTTAGGGCACAGGAATGGAACACGATTTTTCCCGATAGTTGGAAAAATGTAAATTTTCAATCATTTTGATGACTTGTAAACCACTCCGTGAACAAAACATTGGGATCGGTTTTATTAAATATTGCACTGAATACAAAATACATTATAATAATTTTAAGTAATTTTAGTATGTTTAGTATGATAGTATGAATACTGCTTCTATACCTACTCCGTTTCAAAAAGAGAGAAAGGAAATAAATTATGATAACGATAACTAATTTCATAGTTTATTCTTTTTCTAATGGTGTATACTTATCTTGAAGGTACCTACAGCAAAAAGGCCACCAGATTAAAATAAAATTATCTAGGTCAAAATATTACACTTTTTCTTCTTATAACACATCAAAAACCATATCTCATAGGAATGCTGGTCAGTTTTTTGTCTCATAAACGAGGGTTTGCTAGCAATAAATTAATATTATTTCATATTTCAGATGTTATTATCAATGAATAAGATTAAAATATTCTCTCCATATTTAACAATACAAGTTTGAATGAAATTGATTAGCAATTATTATGTAGAATTACAAGTTCTCATATCAAACATTTTTTTTAACTATAAGAAGACTGCAGTAAATGCATTAATTTTAAATTACATCATAATTTCATAGCGTGCGCACGGTGTTTTAACTCGAATTTTTGGTGCTTTGAAATAAGTTATGTTAATTTTTCATTTATATGTAAATTCTTGGCTAATTTAGCGTAATATTATTCATTGCTGGCTTTATGGAGTGTGACTTTTCTTAGGTTTGCGTCCATTGAAATAGAACCATCTTCATTGTGGCAGCTTTTATCATGTGATAAAGGATAATCAATTTGTGATAAGGGATCTCTTTGGTGAGAAAATCTCAATACTAGCAAGTCATGGTGAGGATAGGTACCTATTCTTTTGTATCATATTCAAGTGATTCAATGCTCCTTTTTTCGAGCGGTCTAAAAAAAACCCATGCGCAGAGTGTCATTTAAATATGGGAACATACCTTCGCATACCTTTACATAAATAATCATAGCAAGTATTATATCTGGAATATCTTTTATGTCTGTAGAAATAATTTAGAACTTCCAGTATCTCAGTAACATTTGGAAATGACTGAATATAATTTCCGCACTATTCATCAATTCTCATTCGCAGTTCTTTTGAATTATTTGAAAATACTTGTACTGAAAGCGTCTAAACTGAGATAAATGTCAGCAGATCTTAAGTAAAGCTTATCTATATATTATGTATCATAGGGGAATTATTCTCTAATTTTCCAATTTTATTTGAATCCTTTTCAGTTGGTTGTCTAACAGATTTAATTAGAGCATAGTATAGATTCAGATATCCCAATCCCAATATCCGATTTCAGAAAGTGCCCACTTGCAAGAAGCAACGACTGAATAATGGAATCAAAAGTGAAAAAACGTATACTCTAAGCTTCATAGTGTAAGAAAAAAAAAGCAGACCCATGGTCTCATCAAGCAGAAGACATTTGTGTATAATAACAAGGATAGATACTAACCCAACACACAATCGCATCCTATATTCACATCATTACTAAAGAATAACCTAAAAAATGTATCCTCTGTGATCAAAATGTTTCTATTACTCACATTATGTTAGAATGTTAGGCTCACGAACACACCAGGAAAACAGTAAGTATAACCAATTTATTAGACAAGATCACTGAAAATGAACGTAGGAATACTATTAATTATCTCAGAACTAGCAATGTTTACAACCTCCTCTAATATCTAAAAGTATTGTAACATTTATGAATGTGGTCGCTAACAATCATCAGCGACCTTAAATAAACAAAGTAAAAAAAAACAACTATAGGTGAGGCGACGAGAGTCATGGGTCATCATGAATATGCAGCTGAAATAACATTTTTTGCTATATTAAAATAATGTATTCCCTCATATCTGTTTTAATGACGTATCGGTACACTCTCGTCACCTCTGCATCTCCTAACCTAACCTAATAATAAAATAAATTTAATTATCCATTTTAATACTTCTTTGTCGCCTCATATAATCCAGTTACATACAGAATATCTGATATATTTCCTTACATTACGAATATGTTTCTACAGTTGCTATAACGTTTTCCTACTTTGAGAAACATCAAACGCAACTTTGATTACAGCCATCTATTGACTAGGAAATTAGACACCCGGTATAGACAGATGCAATCGGTTTTGATTAAGAGGTATCTTGTCAATCGGCTTTATCAGTTAGATCTTTGATAAATTGAGTTCACCCCTTTATGCAAAAGCGCTTTGTGAGAGACGATAGTGATCTCAATTAACAACAAGATATCATAATATATATGTCATTATGTGCACCTTCATCAGATAGTTTGAGATCCTACTCACATTGAGTTGTTTTATTATAGAAAATCCTTGAGCATATTTTTTAGGTATATTCCTTCTCCATAGTAACTTCCTCATTTATTTCACGGCAATTTTTTTCAGAGCTTTCCCTTCGTCATGAAATTTAAGGCAACATTATTAAATAAATTCAATATTGTTGAAATGTTGTACCTAATTGGTTTGTCCCGTTGGCCTATAAACAAGCTTCAATCGTCCTCTTTTACATTATTTCGAATAAAACTTAAACCTAGATAAAGTGTGGAAGGAAGGCACGAAAAATAAGATTTTTATTATTAGGTTATATATCATTATTGTTGATAGGGGCTTTATTATTATTAAATAATGATTAAAATAACGTTTAGAATATTTTTTATTTGATTAAGAAAAGTTCAAAAAATATTTTTCAACAAATTTACTTAAATAAAACATTATTTTGGTAATAACATTCGAATGAAAATAGATATCTCCATGCGGTTTCCTTACTTAATCAGCAAAGCTTCCTTTCTTAAACGAGATATAGTAATCAGTAAAACTTCTTTTTTCCTTATTGCCCTGACTTCACGTTAAATAATAAAAAGTGATCGATTAAAAAGATGAAAAATTCTATAAACATTACTTTGTTAATAATTTTTTGTAACTTATATGGGCCCGTTTTCAAGAAAAATGCATTTTTATATACGACCGTATAGTTAAGAACTTGAAAATAATTTCCGGCAATTTCCTAAGGTCAATTTCCTTGAGAGAATTTTTTCACTACCGTCCAGTGAATATTATTATCTGAGATATACTATTTGTCCAAATCAAGCGGAAAATTCTCTGTAAGATTACCCTTCCTGATAAAATTAACTTCACAGCAAATAATATCAGAGAAAGAAGTCTTAATAAGCTTTGTAATGATTTCTTGATCACCCAACAATATAATTAAGTCCAATTCACTGAACCGTTTTTATCTGGGTTTTTACTCTCCTACCGCTACCCTAAGTAGACTAACCAAGTAGCCTAGTTTCTGTTTACTCATATTCTGGCTAAACTGTTCCTCCTGCGTCAAAATTGAATATGATCAATGTTGTTTGTCTTGACACGCTTAATAAAATGAATGGTCACACGATCTTATCAGACAATTCTTATAGATAATTGATGGAATCCGTAGGTCGTAAGTTTCAAGAGAAATGTATTTAAAAGACAACCTCATTGCGAATAGTTGTTAACGTAACTGTCTTCCAGGATATCTTTTTGTCAGAACATCCAACACGTACAATGAGATAGGTACTAATTGTTAAACGTTTCTTTTGAGGATTCAAGAAGTACATAAATGATCAATGAAAAGCTTGATAAAACTCCTGAAAGATATTAAATTTTGTTTGCATTAATGAAGTAATCAAAGATATGTTCAACTAATAAGTCAATTTTTTATTTTCATCGCTATAACTACATATATTCCAAAGTTATGAACTCATGTCGGCATTGTTATTCATAAATAAAGCACCAGCATACAGGCAACTGGAAATATAATAAAAAATGTCTCTCTCAAAGCCAACAGATTGTGTTTTGCCCATGCAAATTTTATTAAACCCCCTGGAATTATTCCACTTGATGTCTGATAATAGTAACGTCACAATTAATTATGATCTAAAGCACTTTGTTTTATCCATCATTTCTGTTTAGCATGGCACATAATGGATTTTCTAATTGAAACTGTGTCTTTATCGTGTCTTTTTACGAGACACATTTAATTAAGGCATAATATTAAGCTGCGGCCATTAAGGCGCTATTGCTCTTGCACGAATATTCAGGTGGTTGATTACATTAGTCGAGCATATTCAACTAATCCAGAGCGAAATATCACTGATCTAAAACTATATGAATGATAGTAGAATAATGAATGCCTCCATGTTTCCTTTTCCATTAATGTCAGCGTTTCTCATAGGTAATCTGATTTTATTCGAAAGAGACCTATCTTTATTTTTACAATGTACTCATTTTTTTTGGAAATTGTAAACTATTAATTCCAAAATTGATAGAGAATGCACTATTTTTGAAAAAAGCTGAAAAATTTGTAGGATTTTTGAATTACTCAATTGAAAAAATCTATTAGTTAAACAACAGCTCTTTAAAAAATGAATACAAAATTACAGGTTAATATTGTGAAAGAATAAAAATATTCTCAACGAGATCTATCCTTTTCAATATTTAGATGCGACGTTTGAGCAGGGTTGCCAGAATTTGATGTTTGAGAAATAAGTCGCCATTAGATGGCGCTGTTAAGTCTAGAGCACCAACATCTACACCATTAACCGAATGACATAAAATTGGTATAGGTACGTGTATTTTTAAGCTTGCACAAGTATGAATAAAAATAATAATTGTATTTGTCGCTCGAAGCCTTCAATACTGACATGTAATCAATGTTCATCAATTTGGGTTCATAACAATTATGTATCTATCAATCTGGTTGGGCCTTGGCCAACATAACGATTATTCTCTCTGTTTGATGCAGTTTTTGACTTACTCGTATCACCCATTACCTGGTTCAGCCATCTGAGCATATTATAGTTCTTTTTCCACTGTTGCTTGTTCTTAATATTTGGAATTTATAAAAACATACTGCTGTTTCCATTCCCTGAATCTGCCCAAGTGCCTTTGTTTCTCAGTGATTTTGATTGCTTCATAGATTTGTATAATTTTGAGATCATATCTTCAGATATTCTCATGATCCTTACCTAGAGTGGGTACCTAAGTACCCACTTTAGACAATTTAGGTCAAACAAACAGTGTTATAATTTAAGCATTACGTCACAAGTCTGTTAGTATGACACAATATGCCGGAAACCGTCATATTCGTATTTAACGATAATATAAATTATATTATAATTTTGTATTGTGACTGGTTTACTTACAACCATAGACATAGTTAGACTGTAAGTCATTACAGCGATGGTCCGGTAATTTCTTCTTTATCTAATGAGCTCTTTTAATTTTATTGTCTTTATCTAGCGCGTGCTGTGGTAGTCACTATTTACTGATGATGATATTTTTAAGAGGGAATCTTATATATCTATGGTTACAACAGATAACTTAATAATCACTTATCCAAACTAACCGAGCCTGTTTCATTTCCCGATAAAATTCTATGAGTTACTAAAAATACCCTAGATGATGACGTAGACCATATTAGAAAAAAAGTTTAAATTGGTTATGATCACAGTAGTATTAATTTTTCATATTATCATGATACAATTCGTTCACCTACAGTTTCACTTGCCAATAGATCTACACATCAATTTAGAAAAGGGCTTATAACTAGGTTAAGCAACAAATCAAAATTTTGCTTAGTACATTTGCACCGATTTTGATAATTCTTTTCTCATCCAACATATGTATCAAATATGCATATGAACCAATCAATGAAAAAATACCTAACTAGTATCCGACAAAGAATAACCATGCTATGATGACAGATTGAAAAACATGCTCTTGTTTCTGTTAACGTCCCCGAGGTAAAGTATGAAGGTTGATCTATGATATAATACCCGACAACCCTTATTAAGTGTATTACAGGTAGTTTTAATGAACAGTAGCGGGTACAGCAATAGTTAGCTGAAAAATGTAGTTCCACTATAACTGTTTTGGTTTTAGAAAGAGAGTTTTTTTCAAGGAACAAATATTCCTGGAATCCAATGTATAACCGCGGATCATATTTTTTATTTTCAATAAAAAAATATTAATGTAACGGGAATTAATATTAAAACTGGGTTCGATTTATTTTCACTTATTTATTTTTATCAATAACTACACCACTATATACACATTTATATTCACACTTATTTCTCGGACTATATACTTCTTACTACTTTCTACTTTCTATGATCTATGACCGACTATCTATCACTAACTAAATACTTCCGTGGTCCGTGTGTTTCTATCCACTTAACCTCCTATCTCGAAGCTTCTCGTCTAGAATAGACCAAATCAGTAGATTCTTCATGTTTCTGGATTCCCAGGATGTTATTACCTACATTCTCCTTCAAGAGCAATCGAGACGCTTCCAGGGCTCCAGATATTTGTGTGTGTGTGTGAGTGTCTTTTATTACTCGGGTGAATTCTCATGTTACATTAACAAAGTTTTCAACTTAAATTCTAGAATTATTATTTTTCCTATGTGATCCGCGATTTTCCATACTCTTCTCAGTAAGCATACAAAATTTTACCTTGATAGTATAATTAGTTTAAGAGAAATAATGTAACTAGGATATCACTGGGTAGCGAGCCCCCTTAATAATTAATTTTATCTCGAAGCTGTACTGTAAGCCGTTCCCGAGATATGACCGACGAACTATCTTATTTAACCACCATTTACTTGACTAATAAAACAATAAAAAAGCGAAATAATTTTTTTGCAAAAACCAGGACCAACATTATTTAGATGGTGCAGTGAAAAATTAAAAACAATGTTAATACTATCGATACTGAAACTTTAGAAGTTGTTGTGAAAAGTAACTGCATTTATAATTTATTTAGTCACTTTTTTTTTGATAGCACGGAATAAACCTGATGAAATTATTCAGTTTCTTTGAGTTACAAAAAAGTACTTGACAAAGTCTTAAGAAAATTCTCATCATCACGTTACTACATTAATATGTATCGAATGAAAGCGTTCCGACTTCGTTATCATTTTTTCACGAAATAGTTGATTGGATCACATACCTACACAACATACACAAAAGTCCAAATCATGATTTTTTATTTTATTCTGCTGTGATTAATACCATTCTATTGCTGTTACTACTTAGGATATGGCTCGTAATTCTCAGCATTACAGTGTTCCTGAACTATAAGTTAAAGAAGACGTTCGATTACTAATAATCCAAATACATTAAAAAATATGGTAAGTAACAATTCTCCGAGGTAATACGGAGAATTTCATAGATCCGATAGGCCCATTATCAAATAGAAATCGTATTCAATCATCCAGATCAAATCCGTTTTATATTTCGACTAGGATAATTCATGAAATTGCTCCCAATTTAATTCAGATCGTTAGAATGATTTCCCTTGGGGGACAAAGACTTCTAATACTTAATGTTGTTTGCTGCAATTTCAGCTCCAATTTCAGCTCCAATTTTTCTGGAATCATCAGCATATTAGCATTTCATGAAGGAGGAAACGAGATTCATTTCGAGGATTTTTTTTTCGAGAGAAAGCAAATAGGACAACAATTGTTACTTGTGTTGTTGAAATGTTGTAGATCTTTCTTAAAATATAAAATATAAGCAAGATAGAAAATGAAATAGTAAATAATGGTTAATTAAACTGCATATTTTATACTTATGTACGTACAGTTGAGTGAGCTTCTGCTGTTCTCTTTATAAAATTATAAAACGTATTATTCCTTCATATATATATTGAGATATTTTTCCAAAACAAAACATATTGATATTTTATATACATTGAGTTTTTTTATTCTATAAAAATTCAGTTATAGAAGAGATCAATATCCTATCCCAGATTATTATTGCAAATTTCTAATATTTATTCCAGGGTTAAGCATATTATAGACAACGACTTTTGATTTTATGTTTCATTTTATTAGTTTCTTTGTAACTCGACAGTCTTACATCAAATAATATAAAAAAGATTTTGGAAGCAATTTTCAAAGTCTTATCGCATATTTTAGAAATAACAACAAGCCCATGCAAGAAAGTTACCTTAGTACCTACAAAGACGCGTAGCCTGGGTGCTATACAGTTCTGAAGTCACAACTTAACCTTATTTTGTGTCGTAAATTTTGAAATGATTATTCTATTTGTAAGAAATGTGTAGGATAACCTAGTTTATCTAATAGGGCAAACAAACTCATAATAAATTTAGGATTTAGTACCAAATTGGTGAAAACAGGATTGATACTTCGTTGTGCGTCCGTCCGTACGTGCATCTGTCATCAGTCTGTTCATGAGATAGAACAGTAGAGGGTGCAATTTTGCTTTTACAAAGGTCATACAGTTAATTAAAAACAGGTGTACTACGTCTAAAATCTATATTTTGATATAAATGTTTCAAGATTTAATTTGCTACATGCTACCATCATGAACTACATCACCGAGCACCAAAAATCAACAAAACTCATTGGTATTAACCCTTCATTTCTCGCTACCTAAATTGTAATGTGGATTGTCGCGTGTGAGCATTTTGCTCAATTTGTAATCACAAATTGAGCAAAGTTTTTGGATAAGTATTCATCGGAAAATAACCAAGGAATCAAGTTTTACGTGGAAATATATTTAAAAGAAAGTATAAAAAATACAAATTTAATAACGTAAAGGTAAACAAATAAAAAAACACATTATGAAGATTCTGAAGGTGCATCTGACTTAGAATAGGCAGAATTTTCTTGTGTTTGTGAATCACTAGTGTCTACATCAGGGGGCTCACGGAGCCATGGCGTAAGGGAAGCTAAACATGAAAAACGCAATAATCAGGCTATCAATTATTACGCATCATTGAAACAAGAAAACAACGCGGTGAGGAAAACGCTCACAGGCACTAACATGGCTGTACGAACTAACTGAACGCAGTTTTGTCTAAGATATTCATCGTAATTAAGAAGGTAAGAAACTCAGCTAGAAAGAAGGATACTAAAGACCGATACCAGGTTATCAGATTAGCGTACTTTTACTGAAAACGTGAGCAAAATGCTCATATAGCGACAAATGACGGGTTAATATAGCATGTAGCTCCCAAGCTATGCAACTTGATCCTGACATGTTTGTTTAAATCACCTTATTTTCTCAGGAATAAGAAGTAGCATTTTTGACCAACCAACCCAAACGGAGGAGGTAGGTGTACAATTCGACATCCTATTTTTTTTATATGTGCGCGGGCTGTATTTATTGAACGTACTTCGATTTTGATAATTTTTGTTTCATCTGAAAGAGGAGACTTGTGAAATGGTCTTAGAAACTCAAATCAGAAATCCCCATCCTTCTATAAAATGCCCCTGAAGAGACAATTTATCTCGAAAATCGAAAATCTGAGACGGCTCAATTAAAGATAGGAATATTCGGAAACGTTTAAATTGAACATTTTTTGAAAAGAGTTGTGCTATGTGGAGTAGACGATTTCTTTCAAAAATTGAAAATCTGAGGCAAACAAATTAAAGACCAGATCATTTGTAGGAGCATTTATATTAAACATGTTTTCCGTAGAGTTACGGTTTTCGAGTTGCAGCGGTGGTAAAGTCTACAATATGCATATTTCCGCGGTGATATTTTGAGATCTCTGAATAATAACAAGTTCAAACTAAGCCTATACATGGGTAATAGGATAAGTAATACCATCTTTGGTATTAGTGAACGTTCAACGATTTTCGTGACTTATGTTCATGTACGATCTGTAAGAAATCATTTGTAAAGACACCCTGTATAAGTCTGATCATTAGAACTTTTAAATGTAGAATTAAACTGATTGGAAGATTCAATTTGATAATAAAATCGGCCCTTATTTAACTTCCCTTTTCTATGAAATTAGGATCAAGTCATTCTTAGAAATTATATTCTAGAATTTGAATCCATAATGCTATACAAAATAACAGAGCAGGCCATGCCTTCTTCATATCATAGAAACCGATTTCCATAAAATACCACAACCTATATGAATTTGTATCTTTCCATTTGCTGGATTGATCTCAAGCTGCTCAAATAATCTTTTACTTCGCAGTAACAATCTACGACCTCAATGTCTCAACGATTTCTATTCAAAACTAAAAAAGAACTGTAATCATCTCCTATTGAGTTCGGGTGATAATGAAGTCGCAGAATAAGACACCAAACTCAATTTTCTATGCTTTCTCGTCTTACCTCATTATCTAGAATGGCAGCCAAGACCGCACTAGATTGAACGCTGTGCTACTGATGTAGAATATTGGAGGCGTCTGTGACGAAACCTTTCATCGAAATCGATAATAAATTGATATTTATACGATATATCTCATTTAGTGATAGAGTTCTTTTGACCTGTATGAAATGCTTTCTTTTTCCTCGAATGATTTATTGAAAAGTTACTAAGTAAGGACGAAAGAATCTCAATTTTCCTCCCTTTTATCACGCGGTACAAATAAAAAGCAAAAAAATCTTCCTGACTTTGACCTGGATCTTGAGGGCGAAACCTTTTGAAATAGCCAGGTTTGCCCGCGTGGTGAAGTATTACGTCACGTTCGAGATGTTATGGATGATAAAATAGTGGCATAAGTTGTCTGTGATAAAAAAAATTAGAAATAAAAAATCATTGTATTCGATTAGTTGAGACAGCTCTGTAGTAATTTCGTCAGAAGCATATCTGGGAGAGGTGATTTAGAAATAATGGTTTAACAATCTTGATTCTATTATGTATAAATAATACAGGTATTGGTTTAAACTTGAACAATATATTGTTTTATTCAAAATTAAGGGACTATCTATCACTAGATTATAATAGTGAGAATAATTATAGTTGAAATATTTTGACAGTGTTTTTATAGTATAGAATGACGCCACCAACTGACGTTATTATTTATTATGTGCTGTTTATATTTCTGCAACAAGATATAAATTATATTTCATTATACTCCTAGCAAGTTTTCACACACGTTTATATTAAAGATATAATTAAGGTCTAAAATTCGTTCCAAATTTCGAAGGCATATTCTATGAAACTTGAACATAAAAAATGTCTTTATTGAGATAACATTCGATTTTCTAGTTAGCTAGGATTGGCGCCCACCTATATTATTATTATTCAATATATCGAAACCTTCCCTTTAAAGTAAATCTAGTTGATGCATCTGATATGAATTGGACTGGTAGTGGTGTCATATTTCATTCTACGGACAAAATTGGCCATTTTCACTGGTGACACTCTGAAGACAGTTTCAATTTTCATTCAGAGATACTGACTGAATTTGTATAGGTACTTTTTTTAAATATCTGTAATACACTTTCCCGAGGAGGTATACAAGATACCTGTGCACGGGTCCAGTATACAAACAATCATTGCTCTGGCGGGATTCGAACCCGCGCTCATGATGAGCTGTCGCAAGCTACGAACGCACTTCCACCGCCTTAGGCCACTCAGCCATCGTGACTTCTTATGGCAATGTATTGAAATTTTCATTAATACCGCAAAGGAGTAATAATAATTTTATAAATATATGCCATGCTCATCATATTATTTTCCATATTTTTATCTGCTAATGGCGCCTTTGGTATTTTCCGGTTCAATGAGGAAGTTTTATATTCTATTTATATATTTATTTTATAACTAATTTTTTATCGATTCCAAAATTTATATATTATATACTTCTTCTTTGAGTGCCGTACTCGTATTTGAGCGTTGGCGGCTTCTCTGCCTTGAAAGTGTTACCACAGAAAAGTAGACCTACAGTTTAACGTGTATTCCGAACCACCGATGTATCCCAGGATAAATCTTAAGGGCACACCCTTCCAGAGAGCTGTATTAGGGAATATATACTCTCACTGGTTTCCCGTTGCCTTGCGAGAGGAGGAGAATGCAATGCGACAGAGACTCGAACGCGCGCCCGCATCAACGGTCACTCGTCCAAGCCGTTTCCATCGTACTACGCAGCTTAACGTCAATGATCGAAGTCGATCAGTGTTAACCCGCAGCTACGCGCTCCTCAGTATTATGTATCCAAACAAAATTAAGTTGCGTATTTATGGTACATGTCACAAAATATTGAGACAAGTTCCATATTTCATTAAATTTATTTCTTTTTTTTCAATTGTATGTTCATGGTACATTGGGTACCAAGGATGATACTTTCGTGATTGTTCAGTATTTTTGGCCGACGAACCAAACGGAGGTGGTATACAATTCGACTTTTTTAAGGATGTTCGCGCCTTTTGCAGAGTAAACGTGCTCTGATTTTGATATTTTTTTTTATTTGAGAGAGGACTATTGAGAATTGATGCCATTGAAAACAAACCAAAAACTACCTCCAAAGGGGGTGGAGGGGTCAATTTTTCCCGAAAACTGAAAATCTGAAACGGCAAAATTAAAGAAAATTTCATATCTTGAAACGTTTAAATTGGACATTTTTAAAAGTAAACATAAGTTTCTGCTATATGTAGGTTTTAGAGTTAGAGCAATAATAGTAAATCCTAAAATATGTGTTTACGCTATGTCGAGGGGGACCATTTTTTCGAAAATCAAAAATTCGAGAGACAAAATTAGAGATCATATGCAGCAATATTTGATGTGGATATTTCTCAAAAAATCATAGGTTTCTGAGATACAGCAGTGGTAAGCTCAAATAGCTATGTGTATTTCCGCGATGTTTCGAAATCTCTGAATAAGTATAGTAGGTATATAGTAACGCATTATCTTCTTTGTTGAACGTTGAATGATTTTGATGACTAATGTTACGCAAAAAAGTGTGAAATAAATATTTCTTACAAAAATACAAAATAATATTATTACTATTGGCTCTGGTACTTTTGAAGTTAATGCCAAAAGTTTTCAATCTAACTACAACTGCACATCTTTAAAATTACCAGTACCAATAGAATTAACATTGTTTTTCATTTTTCAACCAACTAGTAAAGTCGGTACAATTTTTTGTAAAAAAATATTTATTGTGTACATGTTTGGAAATTCTCAATGAAATGACCTCTTTTAAGGAAACTGAGCAGTGTTTGATTATGAAAAATTAAGTTATCAAATAATATTAGATCTACATTAAAATTCAATCACAAGATATCAATCAATTTAAATTATTCAGTCCATAAAGCGCCAACTTTCCGGTAGCGTTGCATGGCAACAAATTGCGCTCGTGCTAAATTCGTTTTGTTGTTTATTATACAAGTTCACTTTTACGACTGTCAGTCCATAGTTTGTCTACATCAATCAAAATCTTATATCCTCTATTTACTTTCTGTATGTTATTTCCAAAGAAAAAACGCAGATTCTGGCAAAAAGATAGAAAAAGATATCGTTGCAATTTCAGTAGGTTTTCATAAGAGTTTCTACTAAATAGGTCGAAAAAATTATCTTCAAGGTACATTCCCATCCAAATGGCAGATTGTTGGGTACCTGTTACCTTAAAAATATGGATAGATAGATGGATATTTTATTCATAATTAAACTAACTCTAAATTCTCATCATCAATGGTCTTGAATTCTGATTATAGATTGTTGGAAGAAAAAAGTTGTTACAGCATAAATGCAGTTTATTCGAAGTGGCAGAAAGTTAATAAATTTGTTGCATAAATAGAATATCGCGGTCAATTATTTATATGTTAGGTTGACAGCTTACCACAAAAAGCTTTCTCACAAATAATGGAATGAATTTGTTTGTGAATTTTTAAAAGGCAAAGCAGTATTTTGATCACTGTAAAAATTTATCAAATGTTAATGAATAAAAAAGATAGAGTATCAGATTCTATAGAAAATAAAATGTTCGGAAAAGCTCAACACTGAAATCCTGTAATAGAATTTAGGCCATTTAATAATTTAAATTCAAGCGGTTTATTCAGAGAGATTAAAACGAGCCTTATTATTTAACTTTAATAACCTTGTTAATAAAGTTATTTGGAGAGATCTAAATAAAAGTCATTAGAGGTAGGTTATTGTAAATGGGTATAATGAATGTCTTTGCTTGAGTCGGATTGGAATTAGTTACCATGCCATATACAATGAGTGTATTCGGATAACCAGTTAACGGCAGCAAAAATAGTCGCACATTATAATTTAATCTGTATGTCTCATATTAAGCGTTCAACGATTGTTTATCTTAATGTGTATACTGATAATAATTGAGATTTCTTATAATTTGTTCATGTTGTCATATTGCTTCGTCAACGAATATGTAGGTGCTGTTTGTAGCGCTTGTTGCTTGTGTATGAATTTATGTTTTCAAAATGCTCTCTGCTCTAGCTGCTCCGATTAGAATAGTGGCCTTTATAATGACACATCTATATCAAATTTCAAGTGGATACGTCATGTAGTTTTTTATAAGTATCCTATGTGTTAATCCAGGTAATAAACTAGATGTGTGCCCAACTTCTTCCAAATCCGACAAACATTCAAACATACCAACTTTTATATTTATAATAAATATCAATACCTTAATATAAATGACCATTCTAGTAGTTTAGGCTTTTGTATTTTAATGTTGAAAAATAAAATATTTTTCAATTCCAAAAAGTGACAAGTGATGATGTATCAATAAAATGCTTATCTACTCAGCACACTTAGATTAGTTTTTTGTATCGTTCGTTAAAATATTATTCAGAAACCTAATAGACAGTAACATTGATTCAACAAGAACATTTCATACAAAAGCAGCTGTTCAAACAGCAAAATGAGATAGAATTACATGTTTTAAATTGAATGGCTGCACATAACTTTTGTTTGGAGTACATTAAGGCATATTTCTTCAATTTTGTATAAATTCAACTGCTGCCAAAAGCATCACACATACGCCATCGTGAATTTTCCATTAGTATAACCAGCGTTGCCCTACAAACTTTATCGTGAAAGTCTCTATCGTTAGCTCAATTTCGCTTCAGAAAGCAGCTTATGCATACCGAGCATGAAATATGCCGTGACAAAATGCCCACCATATTTTTAGGTACCTAGTTAATCATTCCGAAAAGTATTGAAGGTCGAATGCAACGTGTAATATAATAATGTAAAATTAAATTTTATGCCGACGTAGTTACGTACACCGAATATAAGATATAATTTAATCCAAAAATAGTGACATAAGTAGGTATTCAATAACTTATATTGTATGCATTTTGCACTTTTAGATTGTGTACAGGGTGAACAAGTAAGTTTGCAAAGTACTGCATCTCAGAAATCACTCACTGTACAAACTTTAAAGACTAAAGTTGCTAAAATAAAATGTTCGAAATTATTTTTAGATTTCTAAAGTGGCCGCTAAGAGGCATAATTGCTAAGTTAAATAGAAAAAAGTCATGTTTTTCGAAATTTTTCCAAATACAGGCAAAAAAATGTGTGCTATTTAAAGCTGATAAAAATTCGAGGCTTTTTTATGGGACACGTTTCTCTATCTTTAAAAATAGTAGGAGTGAAGTTCAAATGCTTTTGTAAATAAACATGTAGATTCAAAGCGGCTGTATGGATTATAGTAAACTTGGTGACGGTAAAACGAGCTTTTCTTAGGCGAAAAGATTTATCTCACTCGTTTTGATAGAAATTCGGCCAGATCACATGAACTTAATCTGAGTAAATTTTGATTAACCTTACAATATAGTCGAGAGCCAACTAAAGCAGGACCACCTGAGAAAATCTGAGCGTGCAATCATTTTTATTCTACTTGAGTAAATGAGATAATCTAAGTGAGTGTCTCTGTGGATTTTGAAAATAACGGCATATAAAGCAAGCCGGTACATCTAATAGAATATTTTGTAATTGTAATTGTAATTCCAGTTTGGCCTGAAGTATCACTTATTATAAACAGTTTTTTAGAAATAGAAAAATATGTTTTTCAAAAATTTGCACTGAAAAATACAAAATAATAATGTTTGTGCTGGTTCTTTCGGAGTTGGTGCCTACAACAACAAACTAAAATGGCACAACTTCAAAAGTACCAGCACCAATAGAATTAATATTATTTTATATTTTTGAGAGCTACAACTAATAAAGTCGTCCAATTATTGTAAAAATATTTATTTCACATTTTTGAGTGTAAGGTTAGTCATGAAAATTGTTGAACGTTCACTAATACCCAAAAAGTTATAGTTTGGTTTAGGTTGTATTTGTTATTTTTTATTCAGAGATCTCAAAAGATTGCGGCGCAAATATACATATTTCAGACTTTACTGTTTTAACTCGAAAATCGTAACTCAATTTAAATGTTGCTACATATTATCTTTTTTTTTTAATTTGGTCGTCTCATATTTTCAATTTTCAAAAATAAATTGCCCTTCCTTATAGCGGAAATATGCATGTCACAGGAGATTTTCGATTTGATTTTTCTCAATATAGGACCATTTCTCAAATCCCTTCTTTCAAATAAAACAAAAATCGTCTAAATCGGAGTACGTTTACCTCGCAAAACGCGCGAACAGCCATAAAAAAATATAAAAAGCGAACATACAACCGAATTGTCTTCTCTTCTCTTCTCCTTTTTTGATGTCGGCCAAAAATATAAAACATAGGGTTTAGTAAGATCTATCGGTCGAGTCACTTTGGAAATTGAATACATAAAACTACTCAATTTACAATGTACTCATGTTTACTTACTTACTTTTCTGTTGCTCTTAAAAAAATCATATCCATTTTTGTCGTGGACACAGTCGATTAGCCAAGATATGAATAAACATGCAGATAAATGTTTTTCAGCTACTACACAGTAGCTATTACGAGCAAGGTGACTTTATTGTTTCAGAAGATAGTAAAATCTATCCATTTGTTACCGAAATAATCTTGACACAGACAGTTTTGCTCACGGTCACAACATCTGTTCCATATGATTAATTTGACATGTATTATTCTACAAAGCAGCAGGTGATTTGGGCGTTTGGCATTGACAATCTTTTTATTTAAATATATAACGTATGGAGGATGGGAAGGTGCGATAAAATAAAATATGGTTTCGAATACTCATTTGCTTCTGTTGAAACTCTAGCCATTTTACCGGAATTATCAGTTTATCACCATTCGCAAAATTCTTGTAACCTGCCTAAGTTTATCAATCTTCCAAATGTCTTGAGCTACAAGAAACCAGAAGGATGCATATATATTTTTATGAATGCTTGGCAAGTGAACTGCAATATATTATCTACTTTGGTGAACACTGAATGATTTTGATGACTAATGTCACACTGAAAAGTGTGAAATACATATTTTTTAATTGGACCGACTTTATTCTATTTGTGCTCGTACTGATGAAGTTGGTGCCAAAAGCCTTAAATCTAAAGTCGATTTTGGATCAGAATTTTCGCTATTTTTAACCTTAGAATTCTGTAATAGAAATTACATGTCAAATGATCGATTTTGAGCCTGAACTCTCCTAGCCTATTACCTACAACTGCACAACTTCAAAACTACCAGTACCAATATAATTAGCATTATTTTGTATTTTTCAGTGCACCAACCAATAAGTCGGCTTTTGCAAAATAAATATTTAACTACTCTTCCGCTTTCAAAATCAACATAAATTTTATTTGAATATTCAAGAAAACTGGTATTACGGTATTACAACCCAAGTCGAATAGCCGCTTTCTTTGCAGTACTCAGACTAGAATATAAAGTGTTTTTCTATCCATCTTAGAAATGATCGAGATCAATGGAATAAAAAAAAATGTCTCAAAATGGTAGAATAATTTACAATCAGTCAGTATTATTTATAAAGTATTTCTCAAATCTTATATAATTTCCGAGAAGTAACAAAGTATGACAAACTACTGGTATAAATATTTTTTACAAAAAATTAGACCGACGTTATTAGTTGGTGCACTGAAAAATACGAAATAATATTAATTTTATTGGTGCTGTTACTTTTGAATTTGTGCAGTTGCAGTCATATTGATAAGTTTTAGCACCACCTCACAAGTACCAGCACCAATGAATTAATATTATTTTGAATTTTTCAGTGCACCAACTAATAAGGTCGGTAAAATAGGCATGAAAATCTTTGAACGTTCACTAATACCAAAGAAGATAGTACTTATCCTATAACCCACTTATATTCTTGGCTTGTACTTGATATTATGTAGAGATCTCAGAACATCGTTGCGGAAATACGCATAGGTATTTTATATTAAACCATTTTACCACCGCTGTAACTCGAAAACCGTAACTCTAAGGAAAAAATGTTCAATATAATGATTGCTACAAATATTATTTTCTTTCATGTGGTACCTAGAGATTTTCAGTTTTCGAAAGAAATCGCCCCCTTCACATAGCGAAAATACACATATGTGAGATTTGAACATGAATGTAACTCGAAAACCGTAACTCTTTTGAAAAAAATGTTCAATTTAAACGTTTCCTATCTTTAATTCTGGCATCTCGTATTTCCGACTTTCTAGAAAATTTTCCCCCTCCACCCCCTTCAAGCCAGTTTTACAGATCGCTGATTTAAATTAAAATTATTGGAAAACCTGAAAAATCGTATTAAATTATTGATTGACTTGTTAAGATATCTTTCTTATTATTATCATCATCATGCTATTTAATAATAATTTTTACAGTAGAGACATTATTGAATCCATTCATTCACCGAAACAATCAGAAAAAATCAACATACAACTACCAGCCGCCTTCAGATTACAACAAATTAAAATTCCATCATCACCAGATATCTCCCCCATTTCTAGCTATATACTTCAGAATTATTGCGTATTCATAACACAACATCTAATTTTTATTAGCTGCTAAATTTTCGTGTAGTTAAAGTCAAACTAATACCTTTTAACTACTAAAACTTGTTAAGACTTTCGGATACACGTCGTAACGCTCTGAGCATTCGTTCCAATTTGGCAAAGTTGAAAGTGTGTAATGTAGTAGATTGTATAGCGACGCTTTGTGTGTAACGAGATCACCCTCGAAAGTAAAGTTACAACGTTCGCTACACATTCACTCACACCAACTAAATGGGATTATTTTTCTAATTAGGCACGTAGCGATCATCGATTACTATTAGAAATATTAAAGTACTACCTACTTTGATAGAGTAAGATAGGAACAAGCTTTTGCTCTATAACTAAGTGCAAATGGTGCCGGCGACACAACATTAAGGAGTTAATGCTTGTTAATAGCCTGAGTTCGGACATAAATTAGCAATAAATACAGGTGGCGTGTTGCAACGCGCACACACATTGGACGCTAGAGGTAGAAGTAGCAGCAGGTATTTGCCTGGAATTGGGAGCAAGCAGGCTGTGACAATGGAATATGGCAAACATATATTTTCGTTTGGATAAAGCGCGTTAATAGATTATACAACACCTTGAGACAATGTTATTTACAAAAGCTGTTGGTACCCATTCCAACCATTGGCTATTATTATTATCACTGCATGATTACCTACACATATTTGGGACACATCACCAAGGAAAGTCAAACTGCTGTTGTGAAAACAAAAGATTAGGTACTCTTTGAAAAGATGAAATACCTATCCAGGAATGATGTAATACTACAATACTTTAAACCGAATCTTAGTTCTATCTAAGGGATCGCAAGTCGGGACAATACTTAATATGGATAAAATAGTAGAAACAGGAGGATTTGGTAAAGTATAATACCATTCTAATGTATGGCAAATACCTGGAAGCGATAAAAACAAGAGACATACCTACCACGGAATATATCGCTCAGATGAATTATGATTTTGCCTCGTCAAAATACAAGCTTAGCAGATGCCGTAGAACAGTACTGGAGACTTTGGCTGGGCAAAAGTACCAGGCAGAAGTAAAGTGGGCAAATTAAATTTAACTTTGTTAATTATCTACATATTACCAAAAAGCAAATTAACAATTCTAGTTGCAGTAGAAGTTTTCTTCGTGCGATGTACCGATTTCTTTGGATATATTCAAGGTTGTTATGGTTTTAGGCACTTGATTAACCAGTTCAAATATTATATTTCTTGCTGTTTTTGTAGAAACATCATCACCGGTCTTGCGCTTAGATTCAGTTAAAATTACTTTTCGGTTTCTTTAATTTTCGTCTTGCTTTTCTCATTAAATTTTTATCACACTATGAAAATAGTTTTCAAGTACGATTCAATGATATTTGATGAATTTAATAATTTAGTAGGTACCTATATTTTCTTACAAACGATATGTTGATAATCACTAAAATCACCTATAAGAAATCTATTCTTCCGCATGTATTATGCTGGCCAAATTTTCTATTTCTAGAACCTTATTGACTTAAATAGGCTGAGAATTAGCAGAATATATTACTTAAGCCAGCTGCAGACGACGCATGTTTTGCTGCATGATTGCATGCTTGTTCTGAAGCGGAGCATGGTTTGTTGATGCTTCCTTGCTTGTGTTAATCATTGGCTTCAAAACAGGCTTCTTCAGCAGCGGGCTTGACACAGGTTACATGAATATCGCATTTTGCTGAGTAGGGATTTACCAAATTTAGTGGTCACTTTATATCCTTCAAATGGAACAGAGGGCGAAACCAAATGAGATGTGCTGATTACTGTAAGAAAATAATAAGAAGATAAATATGTTCTTACTCCATTATTATATGAAAACAGCTTGATTCCTATTCCAAGTGTAGAACTTATTATGAGCTCTAATATTTTGTTGTGAAAACAGTCGACATAAAATGGTATAGGCAGTTGAATGCAAACGTATCAAAATCTTCATTTTGTGGTTCTGTTGAAGCTACTTGTGATATCCGTATATATACATATACAATCCTAAAAGTAATTCTGCCCTGCTGGTCTAATACTTCATCTGATAATTAGGTTACATAAGTAACACCTTCCTAATACCCACATACAACTCATATGTCATCACAATATTGCAATACTTTTACCTCATTCAAACTGTTTACCAAAAACAATTTTTACAACTCTCCACTATAACTGAATCTAACTGAGATTTCAGTTACACCAGGTTTCATAATCAAATATGGAGTTCATTTAAATTTGAGTCCTACTTACTTTTGTCTGTCATTTGGACTCCATAATTAACATTCAATTCTAAGATTCCTTTAAAGTTGCAATATGCAGGTAAAGTTCCTAAACTTCAATCTAAAAGGGACTTTTATAAAAGTAAAAGACTTTAGAATTTCATCATGAAGTCGGCAGTCACAGAGGTAACGATATTATAATGACCAAAGAGGTCGTAGGAAATGCTAACGTAATTTAATCTATCTTCTACAAAATAATTCGTTCAAATATCGTTCATCTTCATGTTATATTGCAGCTACATTTCTAGGAACTCAAATATTTTATGATAAATATTCTGTATCTTCAATTTTACAATTATACATTTCATATAAATTTCCCACAATAATTTCGTCCATGTTTCAATAAACAGTTTCTTTGGGAAAATACCATTATCTGAGAAACAAAGTAACCCTTGCGGAATCCAATTATGCAAAACATTTTCGACAGAGTGTTGTATATATAAGGCGAAACAGGAATTGTAATCCTCTGACGTAGCTATTATTTAATATGTTCAGCTCGTGGCTGTCATCTTCTAATTCCGCCACATCCTCGAAGACCATTTCCACACGTAACGACGTTTTGGTATTAAGTCAGTGAAAGAGCGTTTGCTGACGACGTTAGCACTCCAAGATTCCTATATGAATTTACTAAATCATTATAACGGATTCTCTTTCCGCCTTTACCATAATATTACTGTGTATTCTGTGCTGGTAACGGCAACAATAAATCAAGAACTTTGCTATGAAATTTTCTATATTTTCCGAATAAATCCGTTTATGTCCCCCATTCACAGATTAAAATTGGAGACGCTATATACGAAGTTAATATTTTTCGATAAACGTGCTCAAGCAAAATAAATATGTATACTGTATTTTGTTTTGTCAAATAAATCAATAGATAGCAAACAAGTTTTTATCTCTCCCTTGTTATAAAAAAAGACCGGCACACTGTCACATCGGGAAGAGTTCGTCTGTTGCAGCATCTATATTTTTGATGCTTTTGTCGAAATCGCTGACCGTTATTACGATAAATATTTGGATGATTGGAGCAAAGAATGGATAGGTGGTCTCTGGTGAATGCGCTGATTACATTAAAACTACGGAAATAATCAATGAAGCAGATGTTTAGATCTAGTGATTTTCAGTTTCGATGAAGTTGCAAACAAGGAGACAATGAGGTGGAGGAGTAGGTATCAGTGAGAAGTTCAGTCATCTTGATTGCTTTCAAAAATTAAGCTACCTATAGAATGCACTTAAGGAATAACTTTTGTAACTAACAACTTTTTATCTGCAACAAAGCTATGTAAGAATTAGATCTCCTATACTTCATCGCAGATTTGTAAGAAACTTATTCTGCAGTGCTTTTCACAACACCAGACTACAGAATACAATAAGACGCGTCACTCCTTACAGATTTTTTGATAAATAGCATTCAAAAGCAATGCACGACATCAGATATTTTGTCGATGTTTATAGGGCCCTACTAGCAAATGTCAGCGGTTTCGCTTTATTGATCAGTAAAATCCGTCTAGTGACTCGTCTTATATATTTTTTATATTCTGTGGTCTTTGGCGATAGATCCATCTTAATCTGGTTTGAATAGGTGTGTACTCATTTGGATTTAATTTAGTAATCAGAAATAATAAACACAGAATTACCACTTTAAACACCAACACTTCATTATTGTCAAACCCGACAATTGTTTCGCCAACAAGGTTGGTATCTTCAGGGGGTTAACCTGTAACTTTAACTGTAGTTAAAGTGGTAATTCTGTGTTTATTATTTTTGATTCTTTGATTCCGCCAACGGTTCCAGATTCCAAATAGAATTTAATTTAGTAAGTTCAAGTGAGCTTATTAAGATAAGAGGATTCAGAAATCATTCCTCCATTTACTAACAAACAGAGCATTCAATCAATCCCGGCAGTTGAAAATATCAAAATTGAGAGAAATAAAACCAGCCTTCCAGCCATGGACATGGACGAAACTTTACAGAAATAGTATTCTGTAGACGTAAGTATTCTATGTATAGAATCTAAATAACGGATCAGGTGCAAAAATTCAGGTATCAGTTTTTGAAAACATGCCTCAAGCTCATCAATTTCTATTTAATTTCACTGCCGCAGCGTGAAATGCTTCTCATATGACCATAGTTGCCAACACTGGTGCTTCTTTGATATCCGAATAGACTGCGCCTTCTAAAAATACTTTCTTCTGCTGTTTGATCTCTCTCTAGAGATACAGCGCTCCTTCGACTTAGGTCCAGCATCTTCCCTCTTAACATCAGGCTCGCACTTTGAGCTATCCTTTTGGAGCAATAATGAAGTTTCTATTGGACGCGGTTTCCTTTCTTATATTGTCAAATTATAGCCTGTTCTTCTTCATATTCTTGTCTAATTCTGGCCTGTTCTTCTTTATATTCCTTTCAAATTCTGTCCAGTTCCTCTTTAGCTTCTCTAATTTTGGTCCATTCTTCTTTATATCCTAGCATAATTCTTGCATGTGGTTACTTACGTTCTAGTCTAATTCTTGCCCTTTCTTGTTTTTCTTGTTGACTTTTTCTTACCAATTTTTCTTCATTTTGTCTTCTAATTCTTGACTGCTCTTCCAAGATTTGTCTCGTTTGCTCTTCTATTTCATTTTTTAGGAACTCCATTAGATCTTCAATATTTGCCATTTCGCCGTAATCTTCCGATCTAGTCTTCACCATATATTCTTCTAAAGTGTGAAGGAATCCCACTTTTGACTCCAAATAGTCACCTTATGACTCGAATTAACTGATTCAATAAACTGACTGTGAACCGTGATCGACACGGCTTTATATATCTGAATCTTGATATGGCATTCACCGAGAATGTTCTATGGTTATTCTAGACGCTTGTGATAATGTTCCAGAGACCATCATAACGTTCTAGACACTTGTTAAACTGACAATGCTGTGACAAACTGTACTTCACATATAGTTTCTGGAAGATTCGAGAATAAATCCACCAATTCTAGAACTGATTAATAAGCTACACATGAAACAACTTCGTTTTTAAATGTGTTGTCAAATTTGACCTATGTATATCTTGCGGCAAAAAGCAATGTCTAGACTCCCGACAGATATTTGGCATCTCGTATTTCTATCCTTCTTATTTCAAAAGTGCAGATCTAAAATTTGGAGTTATATTTTAGATGTATTGTGTGGGTATTATTCTGTCAGCATGTGAGCTTGTGATAGGAGAAAAAATAATATTTTTCATAGAGCAAGAAAAAATTATTCACGATGCACCAAATAAATTCTTTCAAATATCTATGACAAACAAAGATTTCCTGAGAGATGATTTCATAAATATTAATTCCAGATTTTCACGTGTGTAAACCTGATAAATTGACAGATTATATTGCTATCAGCTGCGTAAGTTTATATTTCACTAATTACTAAAGTACTGAGAAAAATAGGGGAAAGGCGATAAATTTTTATTGTCAAAATTGGGTCATTCTGCGCCATACTGCCATCGCCAAAGTCAGGCGTTATGGATTCAAGTCTCGAATGCCCTATAATAACAATCAAATGAACGTAACTCAGTAAACAGGGTTATTGCCAGCACTTGGCCTCTCTATTGGAAAACAGGCAGTTTTACCAACTTCTTATTCCTGCAAACTGGCATTAAGGAAAGCCACTAACTTTTCTATGGATTCGATTAGCTACAGTTGTATCGGCAACGGACAAATTCAGTTTTAGTTTGTTGTTTGGGACCCCAATCGAATTCCTTTCCCGATCATTTCATTTCTATTTTTCTTGTTATAAAAGTCGCAAAAATATTATTGAGTCGTATAAAGTACATTTTTGTTGCTAATATATTTTTTATTAGATTCTTGCTTTCTCAACAATCAGGAATGTATTATTCCTATTCCTATCAAATTTGATATTGGGTTACTTTCGTCTTAATACATCGAATACAAAAATATTGTCTAAGTATTAGAAGATATCTTTTTTATAACAGGCTCACTCCTAAATTGCCATATTTGTTGAAGAATCACGTATCGCGCAGATTTGTGTAGCAGTGTAACGAATTAGTGTCAGTTTTTTAACGGAAATATATAAGGAACTACCCATGTCCTCGTCGACTAGATTTATTCACTCCATGATGGGTGGCTTCTCGAAAGTATTGTTAATGACGCGTTGGAGAAAATCTTGGAGTTAGACATTGAAACTCACATACCTATGACGTGCTACTGGAAAAATAATCTCCTGTCTCACTTTTATGAAAGCTGTAAATAATTTTATTGAAAATTTTTAGAGGGACCCTTTAACGAAAATAATGAATTTAGAGATAAAACTTCATTTTAATTCTGTTTATTCTGAAGGTTAGCAAAAGTCATGATTATTTTCTTAAAGATTTGAAAGAAAGTACCACTGCGGGAATGGCAGCGCTAGTTTTCCAGATTAAAATTTTAAGCTTTTAGCGACAAATATCAGTCTGATTAAAAGGAAAGTAAGCTATTTTGTCGGTTGTAGAGATAGTTCGTAAAATGAGCGCATAGGTCGCATTCTAATTTCATTGTTTCAATAGAGAGAAACTCACATTTTTTCTTACAAACTGTCTAATATTTTTATCTTATCTTCACAACTTCAGTTATTGGACTGATGTATCATCAATATATTGAATATAATCAGTTCAAATTATTTCAGGAGTATTCATCAGTTTATTAAATACCACCAGCTTACAGAATGTAACAGCTTATCGACTTAGAACAGTCCACGTCCTTGAATCAATTAGCTGTCATCTGTCTTTTTTATTAAAAAATATTGAAATAAACATAATATCTCGAACTACCGACCCATATCACTGATTTTAAACGTCAGAAAAATTTTTGAGTTTCATAAAAAAACATAAGATCATATTGAAAAATCAATTTGGTTTTATGCAAAATTTTGGCACTAGAGATGCAATTTGTTACCTAGCTAATCAGATATACGATAAAATTGACAAAAGTATCTATATTGCGGTAACCTTCTTAGACCTTGCCAAGGCATTTGACACGATCAATCATAAAATCCTCCTTGACAAATTGTATAATTACGGTATACGTGGTAATGCACATAAACTTATAAATAATTACCTCGACAATAGACTTCAAGAAGTCAAAATAAATGATCAATTTACACTTACAAATGCAAACAGGAACACCACAAGGAACTGTTTTGTGGCCCTTATTATTTACTCGACGTAAATGATTTATTATTAAATATGCCTGATGACATCTTACTTTCATTGCTACTGATAAATCATGGTCACGAGTTGAATCAAAAATGAGTCTGTACTTTGAAGATATATACGAATGGTTAGCAGTTAATAAACTATCGCTAAATGCTGATAAGACTGTTTTCATTACATTTGGAAGCTGTTTCTAGCGCACCTACCAATATTATCATTAGGTTCAATGGTCACAATATTCAAGAGTTCAAGGCTGCAAATAACTTGATATAATATTTGATTATAGAATGAATTGGGAAGAACATAGGTATTAAACATTTACTTAATAGAACCAAATATCTGCTATTCATGTATCGTAAACTAGCGCAACTAATGAATGTTGATACGCTTAAAAGTATCTATTATGCGTTTTTTCAAAGTACTGTTAGTTATGGTATAATAGCATGGGGTGGGGCATAACAGAATAAGCTAACTATTCTACAAAGCCATCAAAAGAAAATATTAAAAATTGTAAACAAAAACAAATCTATTCTCTTATTTTAAAACAACTTTTTTCTTTGGAAACCCTGAATTATCACTACAAAGAGCTAAAGAACACATATCAGAAATCTGATAGTATTACTAGGAATAAAAGCATTGAACTTCCCATTAGACATAAAACAGTCAATACGAAAAATAGCTTCATTAATACTATAAGTTCTTTCAATAGATTACCAAACGAACTTAAATCACTCAATAGTCCATTTACCGTAAAAAGATATTAAAAGAGTGGATTCGAAAAATTATCTATTTTTTAACCAAAATTCAAATAGATAATTTGATACATCCTGACTAAAGATCTTGTAAGTAGAATTTATTAATGTTGATATTATGGAGAAAATTATGGATGTACTTCGGTTTGTTATGTTACTTAGATATAAGTTATTCTTTATATTAGATTTAGGATTACCAGTTCTACACACAGGTATCTACGTAGTATACCTCTGTAGGTTACATATATTGTAATTTACTGGCTAAAGAAATAAATAAATAAATAAATAAATAAATAAATAGGTACCGACCGCAATGACATCAGTCCAAACTTCATCAAATCTTTTAGTTTGTCAGTAGTAGCTTATTGTGTCCAATATAGGGTTTCACAAGACTCTCGAAATTTGAGATGTCTCGTCTCGTCTCGTCTCGATTTCAAGACAAGGACACGAGAGTGTTTTTTTCTTTCGAGACGAGATCTAGGAAGATAACTCGAGATTTTTTCGAGATTTCTCGATGTCGAAAAAATGCATATGCTGTAATAGCTCACAACTCTTGATAGGTCAGAATAAAAACTATGTTAGAAAATAATTTTGATTTATTTCAAATATTAGAAAATCAACAAAGCACAGAAAATAGCAAATATAACAAAGCAAATGTCAAAGGTAAAAATAAATATCTTCATATTCTTAAAAAAGACCCTTCAAAAATGTTAGTTGAAGCTTATATATTACTTATTATGACACCATTTTGCATAAATAAGAGATTAAATTAAAAGATAAAGAATTCGCATAACTTTCACTTGTTGAAATATTTTTTTTTCGGGACAATAGTTTTTTTTTTTGTTCTACCTACGTGGCATTCAGTCAGTTCACAGCATATGGCTCTGCATGTATTTGAACGTCATTTTTTACTTTCCTACGCTACTATAGTAGCTGTATAAGGAAAGTATTGTAATAGTGTGAAATTTTCGGTATCGAGATTTGTTGACGTTTCAAAGTTTTCTAAGTCTAATAATCATATTTTCAGCCATTGGTCTGTCTGTCTGTCTGTCCGTCTGTCGGTCTATGACAGCATTATCTCGGAAACGGATCGATGTATTTTGTTGCTTTTTTTTATTTTGTTTGTTACCAATATCACTCGCCGGTGGCACAGAATGAGAATCCTGTATACACTGGGTGTTGAGCTATAGCCAAAAAACCTGATTTGCTCAAGACTATACCGCGAAAACGGCTCTAACAATTTTGATTAAACTGGCCTAAAGTGTTCTTCTGAGAGCCCTCTACCACCCACAAATAGCGCCATCTCTGAGAAAAAGCACAAAAAGAAGTTATGCTGGAATAAAATTCCGTATTTTCCACATGTTTCTTCAGATTCTGGCTAAAGGTTTCATTTTGCGAAAAAATGTTACATGACCATTGTTGTTTGTCTTGACATGCTGAAAAAATTAATGGTAGCACGATTTGACCAGATGATTTTTACTTTACTACCGCTATTATAGTCGCTATGCAAGGGAGAGTGTTGTAATAGTGTAGAATTTTTCATTCACTGGAATTTGCCTGCGAGCGGTAGAAAAGTCGTGTGAGTGGACACACCAGATTTTTAATAGAAAAAAAATCACCTTATCTTTTGGTGTAGACTTGTGTGTTAGTTTTTGTTTTCGAGAATCTCGAAATTTCGAAAATCTTGAATCGATATCGAATAATTGTGTTCAAGAAAAACATCAAGATAAGATGATCGAGACAAGACGAAAAATTTCCTCGAGAAATTTCCTCCATCCAGATGAGATTTCTTGTCTCGATGAAACCCTAGTCCAATTTATTGATCTACTTTCCAAACGAAGGGGATATACATGGTGTTTCATAATAATCCGCAGGACTTGAGGATATGATAATTCGTCCAAAAATAAGAAAAGTCTTTATTAACTTACCCTCTAAAATGCACCATTATCGAGATACCTACAAGGTGTTGAAATTCAAAAAAAAAAATTATGGACATCTCCGGAACCGTTGATCGTACAGAAAACATCTTTTCTAAGCATTTTCCATTCATAATAAGCTAAGTTTTGAGTGACAAGAAATATTTGTAAAGTCATAATTGGTGAAGATCTTGAAGGAGTAGTGTGTGTTTTTCTCCCCACTTTCGACGCCAATAGAAAAAGTGCGGTTTTGAGGCGCCCATTTAAACCGCCAATTTTTTCTACACAAAAGAGGTATTGCTGGTCGTGAGCTCTAAAATCGAGAAACAGAGAAAAAACTTTTATGTTGAAAAACACGGTAGATTTTTAAAATAATTTTTTTGATTACTAATTAAGCAAAATGTATGTTAACGTCAGAACATCTAACAAAAGCAAAAATTGACCGTATTAATTTCAACATAAAAGCTGATTTTTCTAAAAAAAGTAAACTTTTTGTGTTGAGAATATTGGCGGTTTAAATGGGTGTCTCAAAACCGTAATTTTTCCATTGGCGTAGAAATTGGGGAGAAAGATACAGACTACTCCTTCAAGATCTTCACCAATTATGACTTGACAAATATTTATTTTCACTAAAAACTTAGCTTATTATGAGTGCAAAAGCTTTCTTCTGTATGATAAAAGGTTCCGGAAATATTCACAAAAAACGATTTTTTTTAATTTCAACACTTGTATCTCGAAAATTAAGCATTTTAGATGGTAAGATAATAAAAACTTTTCTCTTATTTTTGGACGAGCTATCACATCCTCGAATCCTGCGCATATATTATGAAACACCATGTATAATTCGACTATGAATCTGTATGTTTTTATGGTAAATGGTACGTATCGTACAAAAAAGAAATATCCAATATTTCCTTCTATCAAAAACTATACACTCAAACAGGATCGAGTGTTTTTTTATAAATTGAAAAATCGAAAATTTGAGACTGCAAAAGTAAAGACGAGACCATTTTCGGAAACATTAAATTTTTGATACCTGTTTAAAAAAAATAACGGTTGTCGAGTTACAGCAATAGTAAAGCATATAAATATTTTTTACAAAAAATTGGACCGATTTTATTAGATGTTGCACTGAAATATACAAAATAAAATTAATTCTATTGGTGCTGGTTCATTTGGAGCTGGTGGCTACAACAATTTACAACGGAACAACTTTAAAATTACCAGCACCAACAGAATTAATATTATTTTGTATTTTTCAGTGCAACATCTAATAAAGTCGGTCCAATGTTTTGTAAAAAATATTTATTTCACATTTTGATTGTAACATTAGTCATGAAAATTGTTGAACGTTCACTTATACCCAAAAAGTTATAGGCTTAGCTTGTACTTGTTATTTATTATTCAGAGATCTCAAAACATCGCGGCGCAAATATACATATTTCAGACTTTACTGCTCGAAAAACGTAACTCAATTTAAATGTTGCTACATTTAATCTTTTGTTTAATTTGGTCGTGTCATATTTTCAATTTTCCAGAAAAATTGCTCTTCCGCATAAGGGAAGAACGCAATATGTGATATTTCATACTTTACCATTGCGAAACTCGGAAACCGTAACTCTTATGAAAAGATGTAGGTACAATTTAAACGTTTCCGGATATGGTCCCCTTTCTAATTTTCCAATCTCGAATTTTTGATTTTCGGAAAAATTTGCCCTTTCCGACTGTAGCGCGGAAACGTATGATTTTTAAAGATGTCCAATTTAAACATTTCCGTATAATGGAATTTTCATTAATTCTGTTGCCTCGGATTTTCAATTTTCGAGAAATATGCAAAACGCGCGAACTGTCATAAAAAAAAGCAAACATACAACCGAATTGTATACCTTCTCCTTTTTTTTAAGTCGGTCAAAAATGTGTGATATCGCTATATATTGAAATCTCCGTTTGTAGCTCTACGTTCAAATATTTTGATGACTAATGTGAAATATTTTTTACAAAAACTAGAACTTACTTTATTAATTACTGCTACCTATACCTAACTGTACCACATTAAAAGTACCAGCACCAACAGAATTATTATTACTTCGTATTGGCAATACAAGTAACCCTGTTATTTGATCAAGGTAGCCGCGATCTCGTGGTATATTACCATACACGACATCGGAGAATTCAGTGAATCTACTCATTCAAACAGTGTATAGCCAAAATATGAATTTTATCTAAGTGATATTTATATTATATGCTCATTTAACAAAAGCAGCTTAGTCTTTTTTGTGTGCATCATAATTAAAAATACGAATCAATATAAGTTTTAGAGGTTACGTTAAGCGGTAAATTGTCAATCATCAAGATTCATTCAAATAAACGTCAATATGACACGTATTTGACATAGAACAGAATATAAACCTTATATATCTTTATTTTCGATTTTAAATATGAGGTTCCCATAGAAGACTAGGCTGCTTTTGTAAAATGACCATATATCTAAATATCACTTGAATACTGTTTGAATGAGTAGATTCAATGAATTCTCCTATGTCGTGTATGGTAATATTCCACAAGAACGCGGCCACCTTGATCAAATAATAGTGTTACTTATATTGCCAATACCTACCAATTAAGGAAATTATCTTGATAAAAATTAAGCATTCAATTGATAGACGTAATATAGGTACCTATAGTGCATTGAAATAATTTAATACTAGTATTATAATTAAACGTATTCATCGAATTTTGTCTCTCTATCATGAATGGGAGAATATTTGAACCCTATCATCAAAAGGAACACAAGTTATGTATGTCAATAACAGTTGCTCGATAATTGAGAGAGAAAAAAAAACGATGTCACTGTATGCCTAAAAATGGAACAATCAAAGATTTTAATCACCCGTATTTATGTCTGTACTGATATCGGGTGTACGCCTACATACCCATACCATTTTTCGTTATGCCTGGTACGATTATTATGTAAATTGAACGCTCTACCCAAAGCTATATAGCAAACTGTCATACTACTACTGCATGGCAGCTGTTTGAAATTATAATGTTTCGATTGTATATGTACAGCTATCGATTGGAAAACGATATACATGTAAAACGGACTATGATTTATCAGGACTTCTATATGGAATCAAATCATATGCAAACCAGCAAATCGTATCATTGGTAATAAATGCGAAAAGATTAAGCAATTTACGAATCTACATATTAAGAAAGTAGGTAGTTAATTTCATTGAAATCTTAAGGAGAGTGACAAGGTATATTATTCTAGAAAGAAACTCAAAAGCCAATTAATTCATAGAATAACATTTTTATCACAATGTTCTTTCATAAACTTCATGCAAGGGGTGGAGTATAAAATAATATGGATTCAAGCGCCTTCGTTGGCAATATTGAAACTTTAGCAATTTTCCATATACCTACCTATCATTGAGCGAGTATTGACAGTACCTAGAACTAATTATAATTTTATGAAGTTTTTTATTTAGAAACAAAACACGGGAGAAACTTCACGGTATGGAAACACTTTTGTTGTGATGCAAGGCTGTTGTTTTAATAACGATATAAGTAAAATAAAGTTTTATGTTTTACCAACAATATTTTCTGAAAAATATAACACAAAACAAGACAATACGAGTTTGCGAGAGCATAACGGAGGAGCCACAATATACGAAAATAGTGTGTGTTACGAAAATATTATCTACAGGGCGATAAAGCTTATTATTAAAGATATCAAAAAAGTTATTTGAAAAAATTGTGGTCTGCTCTAAACTCCACGTTTTAGAACTAGTTATAATATTACAGGTTGATCAGTAACGCCGTGCCAGATCAAAGTATTTTTTGTAATAGAACACTCTCTATTTTATTCTAAATTTAAAGTTCGCTTCACTTTTATATCAGGAGTTACGTGCTTGAACATTTATAGCCAATTCTCGAGTCATAATTAGTTCAACACCCTCTATAACTGAAAAGGGGTAGGTACAAGAGAAATATTGTATTGTAGCCAGTGTTTTTAAATGATTTTGAAAATTTATAAAAATTATTGATCTTGCTAATATTCGGTAAATCTAATACAGAATGGGTCAAAACGCCAATAGGATCACCCTATAGAGTATTTCATTTAAGGAAATGTAACTTTGATCGGGCACGGCATGATTGAAGACCTGGTAACTAATGTGAAAATGTGAAGCTCAAATCTGGTTACCAGTTTTAAGGATAACTTGATATCTTTTATAGTAATAGATCTACAGAGCTTTATCATACTAATCCATTACCCTGTTTTACTATAGGTAAACAAAATAATTTGAACCTCTTCTTAAGCATTTTTCGTTCATGGAAGAATATGTGATTTGGGATAGTTAAGTTTATATGAAGAAGGAGTGCAGAAAGCTGTCAATAATATTATGTAAGACACGTCAAGTCAAATGCTTCATCTGATGGTGTAGTGGTTAACGTAATTACCATTCTTAGAAACTATAGCAGATCTGAATTCGATAACTGCCGACGGTCGAATTTCAACCACTATGTAGATAAACGAATTTGTTACTGCCGCCCATGCACGTGTCACTTTGAAGAGTAGACATATTTTTGATCATCTCCGGACAGAGGTATAAAATTTGATTGTATGTATGTATTTTTTGACCGACGAACCCCGAACGGAGGAGGTATACCTACAATTCAACTGTCTGCTTTTTTTGTTTGTTCGCGCGTTTTATATATTAATCGTACTCTGATTTTGATAATTTCATTCAATTGAAAGAGGAGGCTTGAGAAATGGTCTCATATTCATCGAAAATAGAAAATCTGAGGTGGCATAATTTAAGGTAGGACCATATCCGGAAACGTTTAAATTGAACATTTTTTCAAAAGGGTTACGGTTTTAGAGTAACAGCGGTGGTAAAATGGTAACATCTAAAATACTTACGTGTATTTCCGCAGCGATGTTTTGAGATCTCAATAATAATAACTACAAGCAAAGAATACACGTGGACAATAGGGTAAGTACTATCTTCATTGGTATTAGTGAACGTTCAACGATTTTCGTGACTAATGTTACACTCAAAAGTGTGAAATTAATATTTATTATCATAAAATTGCACCGACGTTCTTAGTTGTTCCACTGAAAAGTAGAAAATAATATTAATCCTCTTGGTGCGGGTCTTGTGAAGTTGGTGCCAAAAGTTATCAATCTAACTGCAACTGCTCAACTTCAAAAGTAACAGCACCAATAGTATTGATATTATTTTGTATTTTTCAGTGCATCAACTAATAACGTCGGCCCAACTTTTTGTTAAAAATATTTATATGTTTAGATGAACGCGCGTGAACGTGTTCCGATTTAAATAATAATTCCTTTTTCATTAGAAAGAGGAATGATGAGAAATGGTCCCATTAAAATTCAACAAAGATACCCTTCAAAGATGTTTTTCCGAAAATCGAAAGACTGCAAATTTAAGAAAGATACCATTTCCGCAAACGTTTACATGGAACGGTTAACGGTTTCAGAATAAGAGAGTGGGAAGCTTTTGAAAAAATGGTAAATCATTGTACATATCGATTGAAAGCGTTATATTTTATTTATTTTCTATTGACACTCAAGAATGTGATATGAATAAACTTTATTAATTTTTTTCTATTGATTCCGTTACTTTTGAATTTGTTGCAAAAAGTCTTCCAATTACCTATAACTGCACCACTTCAAAAGTACCAGGACCAATAGAATTATTATTACTTTCGTATTTTTAAGTGCACTATGTGATAACGTCGGTTCTAGTCTAATAAAATTTTATTCATATCAACACTCGTCAATCCTTATTAACAAACCGGTAATAATAGGATACAATTAATTAAAAGTAATCTTACAAAAAATCTTCTGGACAAATTTGGGTGCTTTTCTTTAGGTATATATCACTGATAGTAATCCAAAATGCAAGCCCTTATAGAGGTACTAAACATATAATAAAAAATATACGTTCAGGAACAGGCTTCCTCAATTTCTTTTTTGCACATTCTTACATCCATTTTCTCGCTAAAATATCCACATCAATAGAAATCCTAGAATAAAATTTTATTCTGTCAGTTAAAGGAAATATTTTTGGTGAATTTGGACGATTTGTTACAATGGCAAAGCTCAGGTGGGTGAACGGTAAGCATAGCCTTTACGACTTTACTTTCTAACATCTCCCATAAAGTGTTATAAAAAATTCAATATGAGACAGGCAATGGCGTACGGTTACGGTCCTCTTGACTTAACGCCGCCATAAGCGGTGACTTTCACCTTACACTAATTGAACAAGAATTTATTCGTCACTCAGTAGGTATAGCCCCTTAAATACGGGTATGGAGTCTTCCATGCCATTAGACACTCCAAATTTATATCGATTGGGTTTTCTTTACCTTTCGTTATCAAAGTAAAAGCATTAATGTCAAATTTGCAGGATGTAATCAACATTACTCTTCTTCTTTCTCGAAATAAGTATCATATTATCACATTTTCTATATCATCAAAAGAATCACTAAATTTTCAAATAAACTAAACATATAAATAAATTATAACTTCATTATTTCCCAGCCTAGTGACAATTTAAATGATATTTAAATGTACTTATAGAAAGCATCCATTATCAAAGAACTTTGTGAAGATTTTTCAATAGCACGTGATTCTCATTACATAGTTTCTTTGAGTTTTGACGTTTCAGAGTTTTTTAAGTCAATAAACATATTTTCAGCCATTGGTCGGTCTATCTGTCCGTCTGTCTGTCTGTGACAGCATTATCTCGGGAACAGATCGGTATATTCTGTTGCTTTCTTTTTTATTTTGTTTGGTAGCAATATCACTCGCCGGTAGCACTGAATGAGAATCCTGTATACACTGGGTGTTGAGCTATAGCCAAAAAACGTCATTTGCTCAATACTGTAGCGCGAAAACGGCTATAAGGATTTTGATTAAACTTGCCTAAAGTATTCTTCTGAGAGACCATAACCACCCACATACAGCGCCATCTCTGAGAAAAAGCACAAAAAAAGTTATGCTTGAATAAAATTCCATATTTTTCACATGTTTCTTCAGATTCTGGCTAAACGTTTCATCTTGCGAAAAAATGTTACATGACCATTGTTGTTTGTCTTGACATGCTGAAAAAAATGAGTGGTAGCATGATTTGATCAGAGAATTTTTACTTTACTACCGCTATTATCGTCGCTATGTAAGAAAAGTATTGCAATAATGTGAAATTTTTCAGTCACTGGAATTTGCGTGCGAGCGGTAGGAAAGTCGTGTGAGTGGACACACCAGATTTTTTTCTTTCTCATATTGAAATACAACATTTTCAAAAAAGATAATTGAGTGTTACAATTCAATAGGTTTAGCTCTTGAATCATTTGTGTGTAGTTTTTTTCTTGAGCACTTATGGTGGGTCTCAAGCTCAACGACTTGAATGCACTTTTTAAGAAAATGCAAAATCCAAATGACTTTTACATATGCATTGATTTATATTCGCACACAATGTTTTTTTTATTTGAAACAAAAAAACTTTTATCCTTTTCTAAATGTCATTGTGAAATATCGACAGAAACATTATTTTGTTCATCGTAATAATTGACCTTTGTAGATCTATAAATAATACACCAGAGAAAATATTAGTCTGGGTGCCATCCTGGTTGTCCATAAGTTTTGGTGGAAAAGGTGTAAAAGCTGGAAATCTTGAATATAAATCATGGGAATGCCATCTGATTAATATTTCGATCAGTCTGATCTAATTTTCTACGAAAGCCTTTTTTTACAAAACGCCTGCCTCTGAGCTCCTTTTTCCGTGTCCTAGGCCACCACATTATTGACCCGTAGGTTATTATTGGCCTCAAAACCTGTGTATATAACCATTTGGTCATTTGACCTATAAGATAAAAATTACAATGGTTCATTTTATTTTAAATTCTATACTTTATCTAACAATATAATTTTTCTAAAAGTAGAAAAAATATTATTATAGTCTAAAATATTACCAGTCGTTTACTAAAATGTTTACAAATTAAAACCGATCCACGACTTTATTTTCAGATTATTGGAATTTATAGCAAACATTACTTTTTCCGAATCAATTGTAGAGAACTTAGCTGTGCAGGCTTTAGTGAAAGCTAAATTCATCATCTACACAATTTTTTCTCAGTTCTAATAATTCGGCAAAACAAAAAACTTGGCATCGACAAGCTCCGACCCACGCCATGTGCATAATCTTCAATAAAGTGTAAAATAGAACCGAACTGATCACCGAATCAGCAAAGGTACCTACCTACTTGAATAGGTATGTGATAACTGAGAACGATGAATCCTAGGTTGAATTAATTGAGCGGGTAGAAGTTTAGGTTTTAGAAGATAACCCTTTTTTAATCTGCTTAGCAGTGACCAATTCGGTTACTTACTGTACTCCTAGAAGACATGATTCCTATTGTCTAATTTTATAGTCAGGGTGGTCAATCGAAAACGAAACAGAGCCCTTTTCAGAAAGTGTGTCATTATTTTAGGAAAAAGCAGGGACCCGTCGCTTTTTGATTCAAGTGGGAAACTTTTTTCTGTATTTTTGACTCCACTACTTTTACCCGAGTGAGGGTAAGAATCACCCCAAAATATTTAAATAGCATTGGGATCGATTAAGATATCTATTTAAAAGATCGTGTAATTCCCTATACAGTAGTATTTGTAAATTCCGCCTAAACGTTAGAGAAAATTATATTTTAAAATTAAAATTTCTCTGCAAACATTCGGTTACTACGCCACTAGTGTAAATTTTTAGTTAATGTTCTGCACTTTTTTGTGGCAGTTTGTTATCACTTTTGGAAAGAACAGGAACAGATTCAATACAAACACATAAAGTAGGTGAAATTTAGTTTGTTATCGTATTTCGAAGTATTGGTTGTTGGTTTACCTATCTACTTCCACATTCTTTTTGACAATTAAATACCATGGTTTATTCCATTGCGTAAAGCGTATATATCATTTCGCTTTACTTTATGAACAAAATAAAGAAAAAAAATGTCAGTAGGAAGTAGGTATGTTGTACAGATAGTACAAAAATTTCAAGAGACATGGAATGTAGCGAATAAAAAACAAGAAATTGAAAAGCCTGTAGTTAATGAAGCTAGTAAAGTTACAGTTCCTTTTTAAATCTTCACAAATGGCGCAATTGATCAGATTTAAATCCAAGATATTTCCACGAGATGCATACACAGCAGCCATCAAAATTAAATTTATGGGCTGGCATTTTCGGTGACCGACTGGTAGGTCCTTTTTTCCTACCTGAAACTTTAACTGGCGAAATGTATTTGAAATTAATTACTGGATGTATGGATGTAGATGATCCTCAGATTGAACATTTAATCAACTAAGTAGTAAGTAAGCAGCAAAACATCATTTAAACTTTAAAATGTAAAGTTTTCAAAGCTACTTTGTATCTCCAAATTGGGAACTAATCCGTTATAGATTTTCAACATTTTAAATTACAAATTTCATATTATTTGAAAGCTTTCATTTATTTTTTAGACGAGAATTAATAGAAACAAATACACAAATGCATATGCACTCCAATTCATTCAATTTATTTGTTGAATTTGTACTACATATTTGAAACCATTTTTTTTTCGACCTCGAGTTTCACTTTTACTGGCTATTCAGTTTTCAGTTGTTATTATTATGTAATAACTCTGAATATTCTATTTTCTGTAACATTTTATAATTATAATCAACAATATTCGTAGTAGTGATTAAATATATCGAATATATAATAGCAATTATATTTTTAAACAAATTAATGTTTGAAATATTTTATAGTGGAGAAATCCTTTGGTTAATTAGATCCAAAATCTGGACTCACTTGTTATGTCTTCAGGAAATTTATTCGTAACACATTTAAATGCACCATTTTTGTTCAGTTTCAGTTTCAGTTCATTAGTTTTCCTAAATTACCATATACTTTTGACAGTACACGATTATTTGTCTAATAAGTAAACATTAGGATGTTTATCTCCATAGTTATGCTAATGAAATCCCATAGAAGTTACAAATAAAACTAGTAGGAGTAGGATATGGACGAATTGTTGCGGAGCTTTGCGATCGTTGCAGCCCGGCAATGGATAGTCGGATAGTCCGGCAGTCGGGCGCTTACCAGAGATGTAGTTGGGAAAATATAGTCACACAACAGCAGCACACTGATGTTCGCGAATCCGTCTCTGTTTTGATATGCAACGCTCTAGCTCAAGTCGAAAGACGTATTCTCAACTCAACGGTAAGAATTCTGCCTTCAGTCTGGCGAGTTTTGTTGGCAGGCAGAAAATATTTGCTTGGATGGAGCCACTACTTTATTTTTCATACTACCTAAGCAAATACGTAAAAATTTATTGGTGATTGTAAAGTTCTATGGTGTTAGATTATTCATACTAAACCAGTATGTAAGGAACAATATCGAATAGAATCTGCAAAAATATAAAAGGTGTGGTGTAGGGTGTCCTATTTGAATATAAATAATTGTGGGTATTTCCGATTTAACCACATTTTGTATAGGTAATGTTTTGTATTGTGATTTCTAGCAAAAGTGCTTCGATTTCAATAAGTTATTTTTTAGATTCGATATAGGACTATTGAGTGTTGGTCCCATTGAAAAACAAATCGACATTCAACAAGCCCTTCCCCTCAAAAACTACTCCCAAAAGTGGTGATGGGTGAATTTTTCTAGAAAATCGAAAATTTGAGACTACAAAATTAGGGAAGAGACTATATCCGAAAACGAACGTTTTTGAAAAAAAAATCGTAGGTTTCCGAGTTCATTGTAAAGTCTTAAATATGTATGTCTCCGTTATGTGGTGGGGGCATTTTTCATCGAAAATTGAAAACATGAGACAGCCAAATTAAAGAAGAGATTATATGCAGCAGCATTTAAATTGAACAGTTTAAAAAAAACGGGTTCCGAGTGACAGCTGTGGGAAAGTCAGAAATATGTGTATTCCCGCGATGTTTTGCAATATCTTAATAAGTTTATCTTCTTTGTTGAAAGTTGATTGATTTTGATGACTAATGTTATACTCAAAAGTGTGAAATAAATATTTTATAGAAAAAATGGACCGACTTTATTACTTGGTGCCAAAAGATTTCTATCTAACTACAACTGCACAACTTTTATTTTTCAGTGCACTAACTAATAACATCAGTCCAATTTTGTTCTAAAATTTATTTATGTTTCCATTATGAGATTTTTGCGCTATTTGATCTGTCTTGCATTCAAAATACCTTTAGAATACACCATAGTTGTCTGTAGTCAAAAATGATGAATGTAATTAATTTCTAAATGTCAGCATTGTTGGATTATTTCATGCTCATTTTTTCTTTACAGGTAAGCACCCATATTTATTACATATACAAATGGATAATTGGTCTCCAGCTCCAGGCTGCCCTTGCTTCTTTTTCTTTAATGCTCAGCTGGTAAGTATACCTCCTAATGTATGCGAAAAACGTGATACAGTGCTTCATTTGGTAATTCTTTCTCCCTACTGTCGGTTATACAGTGTGCCCAAGATAAGGATTGGACAGCATTAGGTTTTCGAATGCGGTAAGTTTTGCAAATAGGAAAAAGCTGAGCAATTTGATAATTCAAAAATTTATCAGCTATTTTTGTTTAGAGATTTTACGGAAAAACAGATTCTAGTTTGATTTTTTTCATAATTTAAAACTCAAGTATACTTATACTTACTATAGCACTTATCATTACAAAATCAACGATATATCACATGATATGCCGATGATAAGGATAAGGATTCTTTAGAATAAAACGTGAAGATAATTATTTGGACCCCATCTTAAGAAAAGTGCGCTTACAGAAGAGCTAAGGAGTGCATCAAATTAATTAATAATTTGTGTTACGAATACACTAAGCTAAATAAAGTATGTATACGTTGACCGGCCGTCTCGGCCACAGCATTCATTTTTGTTTTTGTTAAATTTCGACCACTCCACATTCCCGTTTTCAATGTCTTTTTGTATTTTTGACCGATGAACCCCGAACGGAGGAGGTACACAATTTGACTGCGTTCTCTTTTTTTTGGTTTTTGCGCTCGTTGTATACAGTAAACTTCCGATTTTGATAATTTTTGATTCATTTGAAAGAGGAGACATGAGAAATGGTATTCGTAAAAACTCAAATCCAAAATTTCCTTCCCTGCGAAAACCGCCCGGGTGTACATTTTCTCGAAAATCGAAAATTTCAGATGCCAGAATTAAGGACAGGATAATATCCAGAAACGTGTAAACTGAAATTTTTTTCAAGAGAGTTTTGGTTTTCGAGTTACACTCCTGTTAAAATATTTCAAATGTGTATTTTCGCTTTGTGGAGGGGGCGATTTCACTCGAGATCTGAAAATCTCTACCATATGAAAGACAATATTATTTGTAGCAATATTTATAATAAACATTTTTTTCCTTCAGTTGCCCGGTGTTAAAAGTGTTAAATCTGAAATACTTATGCGTATTTCCGCAGCGATGTTCTGTGATCTCTACATAATAACAAATACAAGCAAAGAATATACGTGGGTAATAGGATAAGTACTATCTCCTTTGGTATTCGTGAACGTTCAACGATTTTCGTGACTAGTGGTACACTCAAAAGTGCGAAATAAATATTTTTTACAAAAAAATTGACCAACGTTATTAGTTGGTGCACTGAAAAATACGAAATAATATTAATTCTATTGGTGCTGGTACTTGTGAAGTTAGTGCCAAGAGTTATCAATTTAATTGCAACTGCACAACCTCAAAAGTAACAGCACCAATAGAATTAATTTTATTTAGGATTTTTCAATGCACCAACTAATAACGTCGGTCCAATTTTTTGTAAAGAATATTCATAGTAGTATACCCACAAATTTTCATAGCAGGCGATGCTTCATGAAAAATGAAAGATTTGATGTCAATAAACATTCAACATTTTGTCGTAATTCTAACGAGCGAGTTTGAGTAGGTACTGTTGAAGACGTTCCTGGTTCTCCGACAGGCAAATTAGACATCTGCTGACTTTTATTATTACGAGTACCAACGTCTAAATTTCTAAAGAAGGAAAAACAACTTAGTCGTTATAAAAATATTTCAGAGGATTTCACCAGATAGACTTAAGAATGTTGATATTAGTTATGCTTAGAAAATAATGATAATTTGTTTGAACATATTGTGAAGGTAAGTAAGAGTGAAAATACTATTATAAATAAAATTAATTTGTTAGGTTAATGCCATAGATCAAGCGCAACTTACGAATCTTGTTTGCATTGGTGAAAATATCAATGGCCGCTTAAGAAAAAAATTAAAAATAAGTACTCGAAAACTTGCATACATACATACAATACTAAGAAATATTACAGTTTTTCAAATGATTCCATTTTACATTGAGCATTCATTGCCTTTAACCAGATTTTGAATGCGTCTGCTAAATACCACGAAAATTACATTTTAAGAGAAAAATCTTAGATATTATACATTTTTGATTTAGTGATAATAAAAGTGTTCTCTAATACAGGGTTTGCTCTATAATCGTTTTCGTAATAATAATGCTACTCCACACTTATATTGGACACACTGTATAGGCCAAGTAGAGGCCCTCTCTCTCTCTTGCTATTTATAAAATGATCCCTATCTCAATTAATTAAGCAGCGCTACTGCTGTTGCGTTGATCGCGATCATCCAAATAATTCATATAATTTTCATTTAGGTAACAGCTTACGTGAGTTCGGAATATTAATCGTCGATTGTGGTATGGTTGGCTGTCCGTATTTTTGAAGTTGGCCAACGTCACGCACTCCCACCAGTCTACTTATAAGCTTGTCGTAGACCACCTTTTGCTGCGTGGTGGAACCATAAAAATGACACGAAGCCATTCCCGCCCCAATTAATCACTACAACAAATTCAAATAAGCGTCATGGCATAATGCGAATTAAAGACTTGTTTTGTTTTGCGTAGAATTTGGAAATAATGTTCGATCTGAAATGATGTTGAAGTGGTATTGGGTAGTCTATAGAATCGGAAAAGCCAATTTTATATTGTCAGTTATCCCTAGAATTTGAAAAGAAGTAGATTCAAATAATTGGCTTGAAACCAATTATCATCCTATCAAAGCGGACTAGAACGGGGCATTATTTGTAATGCTTGCGGTTAATTAATTATAAATTCACTACTTTTTCTCGGACAAATAGAATAAACATACTCGAAAGTTCGGCTTAATTCAAATAATTTTATTTATTAAATTACCGCATTTTTTTATTGAATAATTGTGTTGGTATTATCTTTACTTATTTTAGCACTTATAATCTCTAATGAGACTTATTTCAGTTAAACTAAAAAAACTGTACCTAATTACAGTTTATTTTAATTAGGCAGCAATATGAGGAGAAGACCAAATGCTTTCGACATTCATGTGAAGGAACAGCTTAATTTTCTAATTGTTCACCGTCAAAGAACAAGATTTATGTTTTCATTGTTTTTCTTGCTCTTACACATTTTAAGATCTTCAAATATTCCACGCCGATCTAAGGATTGCTAGATTTTAGATGTTGGCTCTACAAAAACGGATTCTCATGAAAATTTTTCTTGACTTTGATAATCGTTGAAATACAATTCAAAGTAATTCTTGCCTTTAATCTTTTCTATGTTTTTGCTAGTATTATGGGTAATACTTCTTGATGTTTTCATTAGGTCATTTTATAGATCCATGAAGGGGATGAGAAAAAAATATTAAATTGGACGTTGATGGTTTTCTGGCGATTGCATTTGCATCGATAAATGTGAAAATTTTGTTGGTACATACTACCTTCAAGTAGCTCATGTATTTTATTTCCAACACATCTTCAAAATGTCTTATACTTTATCATCGGCATCGAGCGTCGAGATCGAATTCTGGAACGTAAAGGAGCTCAAAATTTCTTGTATGGAATCTTCTGGGACATATGCTCAGAAATTTCTTTTAATTTAAACTAAATTTCAATTCTTCTAATTATTTCCATAATAATTATATATCTAGCTCACTATTGTTCAAGTGATCCAAAAGTTCCAGTTATCCGGATGAAGTCAAATTCAAATGACTTACGCACAGTCTGCATATAGGTAAATTCTACAATCTTAATAGAAGTGACTTTAAATATCGCTCCATTATTCAAATAATAGTAATAATAATAGTAACTAGTACTAATAGTAAAAAATTAAATGCATAAGTAACAACAGGAATGAGTTAATGCAAGCCGGAAGTTAATTTATATAAATATGGATACTAATTACATAAAACTAGTGCAGAGTATTTTGTTTGATTTCAATAGACGAATTCTGACTACCCACACTTTTTTATCTAGCGGTAACTTTTCAAAGATTATAAAGTTTGAACCGCCTTTTATTTTAAATCCAAAAAATATTAACGTACCCACACTATCAAAACATTTTAAAAAAATAGCTCATTAAAACATGAATAGAACTTAAGCCTCTATCAGATTCTAAAGATATACAGGTTAGTTTTCTGAACTATGATTATTTCAAGTTCAGCCATCTTGAAAACCGAGAAACTCACAAGATTTCTAATAAGTTATAAAGGTTTACACATCCATTTCAAATGGATTATCTCTCCAACTTTCTCAATCTTAACAGAAGTCGTTTCTTCTTTCACCTTCACGACCCTCTGAGTGCAGCAAGAGGCTTTTGGAAAATAACTTTGCAGTCAAGGTTAAATACTTTGCGACGCCGACCGGGAGAACCTCATTTTGGAGGAGAAACACACACACACTTTTAAGAATAAACCACAAATCATGATTTAATCATAAGGGCGTTATTGTGGAAAAAAGTCTCCTCATGCTGGAGGATATCTCGAGAATATTACCTTGGGGAGCGGCTGTATTGCGGTCTTTAATAGGTTTTTGGCAGCCTCTCCCCTTTGTTATCATTGATTGAAGCTTGGAGGTTTCTTGGGAAGTAAACCGAAAGAATATTGACGGAGGGTATAATATGTTGTTGGACTTGTTGCCTACGGTTACAAGGAATCTCTAGAAAAATGATTTCCTACTATATCGGCATAAAACCATAGCGCAAATACGATGGGATAAGTTTTCTATTTTATTGAAAAACTATAAATATCTCCAAAGACTAACGAAAAATGAAAATCAGGTATGGTAAATATCCATAAGTCGCAAATATTATAAAATTTACAACTGACTAATTCTAGAACTGAAGAGATCAATATACACTGTATTCATAAAGAATGGAAACGCTTCAATATCTTCTAAAATATTATCATGTGAAGCAAAATCTTCAGTATTTCAAATGGAAAGGCCATAATTTTATATATATGAAAAAAGTATTTGAGATAGTTTCCATTATCAAAATCTAAAGATAATATCTAACTTACTGAATAAAAAGCTTTTATATTTGGCTGAATTCTGTATTGTCGATTTTTTCACGTATCAGTGAAAATCAATTTGGTAAATTCAATATATTGAAATTCTTTGGTGTTAGCGTCAAACTGTACAGGAGCTATTTAATTTAAACAAGTCAAAATTTTATTTTGGCATTAATGATTGGTGCAATAGCACTGGTGTATTATTTGATTGATAGCTTGATGGCTATCTAGTATTTGGCGCATTGTCCGAGTCAGATCATTGTTTTCCAGGCAATTATTCCCCCTGTTAATTATTTCATTCGAGTAAATTTGTTTAAGGTCATTAGAGAGAAACATAATTTTTGCCAATTGCGCCATAAATTTATGGATTTCCATTTAAAATATGGACAAATATGCGATTTGTCAAATTTTACGCTATTCACATACAAGGGCCAAAGCGCAGTTGACTGCGTTTTTTCAATTGTTAACATGGATATGGCATACGAATGCCAAATAGAATAAAATGGTGACGCTTTCAATTTCGAGCATGCACTTTTTGTGTATACCAGGGGCTTTTAATTTCGAGTCTACATACTATCTATTTATAGCGTGAATACACCATTATATATTCTGCTGATATATTTTAATATTTCGCACAGATTCACATTTGAACATTCAATGAGTTACCTCAGAAAAATATTTATTCATCATTTCCATGGACGCTCAAAATGTACAAATTCTGATGGCAAAATAATGCATTTCAGAAGTAAACTATTCTATGAGCCAATTACTGAAGAACTCTGAAAAAGTAGTTTCTCGCTGTCATGTGACATGCCCAATAATATAAGCCCTACAGCGTAACGAATATTCCAAATTTGGGCCAAATATCTCAAGAATGCAGGACCTTACAATGACAAAAATAATCTTGAACTTTCAATACCTTGAAGATCAGTTTACAGCTCGGTTTGCGCAGTTTGCATGAAATTTCAGTCACCAAAGGAGCTAAATAATTATTCGTTTAATTATCTAAATTTTCTACCACCTCATTTACTATAGTTGTTGCTTGTGTTTAATTTATTCTAGAATTAGTGGACATTTTCTGTGACAAGCGTCCGGAATAATCTCGAACGATGTAACGTCAATTTCAGCTAGATACAAGAAGATTGGAAACTGGAGAGTAGACTTCTTATGCTTCCCTACGTAGGCACATGAGATTACAGAAGTTGCATATCAGGGGCGTGGCCTCGTGTACGACGAACATTGACGAACATCTTGACAATTACCTTAAATATTTGTTCTTTTTATTTATCTTCTTGATCATGATCTGTCTTTTTTAAGGGAGAGCCGCTTGTTGCGCACGACTTTTAGGTCAAGTTTAATCTCCTGTTTCAAGTCTTCTTGGCTAGATATATAAAGCCTGGGCAGTCAGTCTATGGAATCAGTAAGTCAGAATCATAAGTCCATAGTAGTTCTGTTCATGAAAGGTGATTGTCAAAGTGACATGTTGTAACAAAAAGTACTAAGATGCAATTGTGTATCACGGGTTGGAAATAAAGGTTTGGAAACAAGCTGCGAATTTTGAAGTGATTTACTCAAGTGAACCACCCACACCATTTAGCACAGGACTAAACGTTATAATAAAAAATGATATTTAAGAACACCCGGAACAATTTATTGAATAAATTAGATATTTCTGTTTTTATTTCAATACGGATGTCATTTCTTGACGGCACTAGTCTTCGTTTTTACAACAAATTTATAATAGATTCAATTAGGATATTTAAGTATATAAGTTATCATTGTGGAGTAGAATAGACAGGACGTGCTAAATGAAGATAATTTTATTTATCGATGGTATAGGTCACCCTAAGAAACTAGTACCTGTAACCATTCTTTTAATACAGAAGCTTGCAAACTGCGGCACTCCGACTCGTGGTAGCTAGTATGGGAACATGGAACTGTTTTATGTCTTGAGCGCAGGCTCATGATTTGATAAGTAATTACAGCTCTCGGATGGACATACAAAGTAAGTTTAAATATTATATGAGACTATAGAATTTATTGGAACCGCTGGTAAACAAAGTAGGTACTAATTATATCGTACAAATTTTGTGTCGGTAACTTTGCATTATTTATCAACAGGAACAAAATAAGTATAAAATGATAATCCTACTTCGTATGATAGATTTTAGCATGTATTAACTAAATCACTTCTAACAATTATTTTTGTGTTCCTAAAAACCACACAAATAGTGAAATAAATATGTTTCTTCATGTTAATAGAATTTCATTCAAAATTTCATAGTTTCTTTACAACACCATGAAATCCTTATTCTGACCAATTTATGATGCTAAAGAATGAATCTCATTATCTTCATACGGGTGCGATTCCACAAATCAGAAAATAAACTCTGAATGACTGTTTACCTACTACCTACCCATTTCTTTCAAGTTACCGACTGAGTTTCGATATATCGCAAAACCTAATCTTTCAATATTCTGTAGTTAACAATGGTTTTAAGGAAAGATGGTTGAATTCTGTTATATTGAAATTACTATACATTCCAGCACGAGTCGGAGTGGTGTCGTGTGCGCGCAGCTTTATTAAGCTATGTGCATTATTTTCCATTAAGCTTCTAGCTTCAATACTATCGGTATCCTTATCATATGTCATTTATCTAATTTAATCATCTTAATCCAAGTCTGTCATTAGCAATTTATAACTGACCAAGTTTATACCTAGGTACTGAAGAATGAGACTACCATCAAAACTTGTTAGTGTGTCATCCCTTCTTTTATTAAAGAAAACTCGTGATAAGCGATCCTTGGCAATTTAATGGCCTCTCCAGGAATTATTGTAACCAAAAAATAAATTCTCCTCGGCTCCTTTGTAAAACTTCTTTCAGACATTGGGATTCGATTACCACAACCTGAGCGCTCTACAATTTATATCCCTTAGGTACTTCGTTGAATTAAAATTTTATTGCTGTGCTCAGAACCCATTAAATTCATTTCATTATATCCAATCATTACTTTTCATTTCGCAGAACCGAAGAGAGACAATAATTCTAACCGATCGTAAAATAAAACGACGCAAGTGCAAACTTTGCCGAGAAGTGCTACTAAAATCTTTCCGTCAAACTTTACAAAAGAGACAAAAAGACTAATAATAAATCTATATTCGGGTAAAGGGAGTTCCGCTGCATACTGAATCTTTGCCAATTTCTTGTAGCGACTATATAACGTGACATTGGAACCACCTTCATCTCCATCAATATAATTGATAGATATATTTCAAAGGTGTAAAGAGAAGATTGTATTTGAAGCTACAATGAGGTTCTGATTCGCAAACTAACAATAAGTTTGCAGAAAAAAGGTTACTTATAATATAAAGATAACGCAAGTAGGTACCACGATAGCATAGCGGAAAGTTGAATTATTTCATGAACCATATAAAATGCAGAATTAAGATGGAGAACAATTCACTCATGCTTGATACATTTTGCATACTAAACCTGCACAGACTTTGACTGTTCTTTTATTTATAGAAAAGCGGGCTGCTGAGAAAACGTTGCGTACTTAGAGAACAAAACTTTGCTTTTCCTAAAAACTTCATCCAAAAAAATATCCTCCAACAGAGGAGGAAAGATCTGAAGTAAATACATATCTTGAGAGTCACAAATATACCTACCTATATATGTATATGGGAATTGGTTTCCAAAGTCTTCTATTTAACATTAATTGAAACCAGTGCGTCCTTGATATCATACATGCCTGCATACTTATTACATATATACCCAAATATCTTCCTAAAACTATGTAATCCAGCTCCAGGCTCCTAGAAACGTAGATGATGTTATAATATGTTAGAATTAGTATTTTGAAATAACAATAACTTCCTACTAGAAAGGTAAATATTCAATGTTAGTTTGGGACACCATCCACACTTGAGGACCCATTGGTAAGCTATTGCACTAAAATCAATATTCACCAGCCTTTAATATGTGACAGAGTTGATGGGTGGTAGGTATTGACTATGTTCGTGTTCGTGCTATGTACCCGTGGATAAAAAAGAATAGGTATTCCACCCACATACGATATTTTTACAGAATACCGATTATCGCTGATGGTTAAATCATCTATGCAGCTAGATAATTATTATCAGTGCAGTCGTACAATGCTCAACCAAGGAAATATTTCATATTGGGTATTTTTGAGCTAATTAAATCATGAACATAAGAAAAAAATAATGTTAACTGTTTTTACCCAGCAATCATGAACTCTATTAACAGGAGATTGTGTCTTATTTTTTGGTCTGCTCTTATTTCATAATATATATTTTTTATTAGTGAATCACATTTTCGTGTTTCTTCTAAGGTGTTTCTTTTATTTTAATCATATATCTAATTATAGTTGAATTTTTGACTCATAAACACACGCTGTTGTACAATAATTATACCCTCTTTAAATATCCATGCGCGCTGGAACATTCTTGGGCTCGACGAAGTTTCGTCAGCGCTTCTTACTTTGTCGCATCTTTTCTTCTTTGATAGGTGTTAGTAATTTGAAATGATGGTAAGGTTTTGCTTTTTGAAGATTCCGGGAAAAACATGATTCTCCTCTCTTATAGATATACCAGGTACTTGAAAGAAGATAAATTCTCACCTTCTATTAATGAAACATGATAATTGTTTCAATACACTGTATCTATTCCGAGTGTGAGGTCAGAACTAGCTAAATTGCAATGAACTTACAATTTAAATAATGGTCATGATAATAATATAACTTTATATCTGAAATCAGGAAGTAATTACAAAATACAAATTCGAATAAAGGGTTGGAGAACTCATTGATGTAGTTATCGAGTTACCGAATGTTTACGCTTATTAATTTCCAATATATTTTATGATTAATGAAATTGATGAGCGTAAATACTGGGATTTAGTTTAATCTTAATATATTCAAATGAGGATATCCTGATATCTCACTCAAATCAAATAAAGCCCTTATGCTCGTACAAGCGAAGTTCTACCTACTCGTGAAAATCGCATTAAAATTGGTTCAGTAATTTGAGAGATGACCGCTAACAAGTAAACAGACAGCCAAAAAAATCGCTTCCCTTAGCGTACTCTCTTCATTTTTGATAGATTAAAATCTAAACACACAACATGTTCTGCTGTTCTATTATACGAATAGATTTTCCAAGCCCTTAGCTAAATGTCAATATATTTTTTAATTGTACAGAAAGACACAATTTCATACAATTGATTAACAGAAAAAATAACTGTACTAGGAGAAACCCTGAAATGCAAAGATACCTCTGAAATCCGTTGGTCGTACGTATAAATTCACTGCTTCTTATGACTGTGATAAATGATAATTCATTGTTATTCAACATTCATTCAACTCGGCGTTGTGAAGCGGGACGTGCTCATCCAAACTCAAACGTAAACACTTGTTTTTTTATTCTTATAAATAGTAAGAAGTCATACAGATTCAAATCTAAACGTGTTCCTATTTTGGATTGAATTATAGTCTTTTCGAATTTAATGGGTCACGTTATCGATAAACTGCGGCTGTAAATTTCTTACTACATTTCGAAAATCTTGAATAGCTAAGATGTATCTGACTCTATTGGTATTCCCTTTGTATTCCTCGTAAATTAATGCCATATCGCATATCTTACTATACTGATACCACCACGACCAGTGAACAATAATAAAAACATCATACGCCATACAAATGTGTGGCAACTACATATTTGAGATCAAATCATGGACGTTTTTGACTTTATCCTAAATTAGCTGCAACGTAGCAATTTTCAAAGCAAAATATAATATTTGGATATTTTCCTACCGCTACGCTAATTATCTGTAAGTGAAGTATTGTAATCGCCTAAAATTGATTATGTGTCAAGATTATTTCGGGAGCAGATGGGCCGATTTTGGTGCTTTCTTTTTTGTTTCGTAGGGTATCCATATCGCTAGACACAAATTGGCTTTTGCTGGTGGTTAGGCGATAGCTGAAAAAACTGTGACGCAAAAACGGCCCTAAAAAGTTATGCTTCAATGAACTGTCAAATATTCTAGATTTTTATGTTCTGGCTAAACGGTTTCCCACGTAAAAATAAATTATGGAAAATGCTGTTTGTCGTTCCACGCGATCCTGAAGTTCAACTGGTTAAAAATTTCGATTTTTTTTGATCCCTCTAATCTAAAACTGTCGTGTAGTTTACCTCCTTAAGACTTTTATTTGTATTTCAATAATCTAATTTTATCTCAAATATTTTGAGAATAAATCCTACTTTCGACTTCGGACCAATTATATTCGACAAGTAATTACATAACCTTGAAAGAATAAGGTTTACCGAACGTCACTCATTCCATTATTTATAAAAAGCATGAATGACTTATTATTGAATGAAAAATAGCTACGCCACACTCATTGCTCATTGTATATTCACAGTATAATAGCTGGAATTGGGATTGTGATGGGTAGGTTGAGCAAATAATTAAGAAAAGAACTAGGACCGACTTGTTGCTCTTAAATGTATGAAATAAAAACTCATAGGTAATCAATCAATTCAAGAATCATAAAGATTTTGAAGTTACTCCATCATCTGTTGGCACTAACTTTAATATCTTTATGAGTCTTGCTTTCTGTGTTGTTAATTTATACCTTTATCCTCTAATGAAGACGGACCCAATGTATTTCTTATAAGTTATTTATCTTCAACTTGTTCGTTCAATCCATATTGTAGATTTTAGATTGTTCTATATTTTCGATAGTTTTCTCTCAATAGTCTAAAAATCATTCTGTGTCAATTATCAAGGATTGTTATACCTAGTCAAGTAATAGTTATCATATATTTATCTAGAGCATATATTTATATATCTGTCTACAATGATATTTTGCTTCAATTATTTACTATTAGCACATGGATCTCGTTTATTATGAACATGTATTTGTTATCATTTATATGGATCGGATTTGTAGCTTGTTGAAAATTTAAAAACGAATTATTTATAATAACAAAATATACGTGTACACAATCTATCATTTGGAGTTTTAATTTTGATTGAATGACACGGCTTGTCTGCGATGTAATATTTTATACGCTGACATGAAATGTATATCTACACAATAAATGAATGTTTTAAATTAAATAAACTCAACTCTGTTTTTAAGCCTACGGTTCTCCATTATTATAAGTATCTACCTATATTACTGAATAAATCTGTTTTTCTTTGCTATTTAGTTGGTACTGCATATGCTGGTTGAATGAACTTTTCATACATAAATGGATGAATTTTACTTAATAACATACCTAACCCTATTTGAATATGTTGATGCTGCATATTCCCTGTGGCCAGATTGCTGTATAGTGGTGTGGCCATATAAACCTGAATATATATGTGGATAATTTATTGTAAACATTCTTGTACCTAGAAAATATATTATGACAAGGCAATAGAAAATATGCTCAATACCGACTGCAAGTAGTGTAGTTTTCTTTCTCTAGAAAATGAAAAAGTATACTAACATTTTAAATCATGGTAGGTATAAGTTTCACTGATAAACGCATATAGCAGAAGTTATTATGATTTCATAATTTGCTGCAGGATTTTTCTGCAAGATCGTTCACTTTTATTTGTGATCAAAATAGAACAACCGTTGTGTGTTACGGAAGTTTATAAAATGCTTTTAAAGAGGCAGATCACGAAACACTTTCAATTATTAGGTATGTGTGATTTTTATTGTTGTCGCCGAACGTTCACTCATTTAAGTGGTCACACAAATTGTTTATAAAATGACAAGTAAGTATTTCCCATTTCACTTTAGCAAACACCAATTTCAATTTCAAGACTGTTCTAGAACACCAGAGGTTAGTAAATTTGTAATTCAGAATAATATTACTAGGGCTTGTTTATACTTAAATCAGCAACTTAATGTGAACGTAGTATTATTTCAATTTTCATTGAAATAATTCACATGAAATTTAGTTGTTGAAATAGTCCCATAATTTTAGAACATAAATAATTAACTTTAATTTTTATACAGACTTTCTTTCATATTCAATTGAACTCTTTTCAACACACTTCCTGCCAGTATTTATTATCACAACACTATAGCGGCCATTTTGTGACGCCTAACGACTTGATTAGAGAAATAATAGAAGAGCCAGCCATATTGCTCCTAGCGTGTGCATCCTTTCAAATGATCGAGCTCCACCCATGCGTACCGGTACCGGTCTTTTGGCATGGCAGCAACAAATAGAAAACAAATAATGGTCTCCTTTACCCAAGGGTGGGCCACACGCTCCGTTCTAACGACTCGAAAAAAAAAATAATGCCCTCGATTTAGGGGCCGTTGAACATGAATGTCACAACAATTACTGACAAAAACTTCTTCTGTGTGCACTTAATTATTACCTGGGCAGCGGGTATAAACGGACGATTGAATCGAAATATCACCCTCCTTTTTTGATGTCATACTGGAAGTGAGTTCAGAGGCAGCGTGAATATTCCACAGAAGGGCGGATTAGTAAGGATTTTGTTGATTATTCTGTACGATTATTTCATAAATGCTTTTATCCACTTAGCATTTGAGGTACTTCTATATGGTTTTTGGTATTCAGAACAGTTTTGACAATGTTACGATATTTTTGGGTTTAAATTAATTGTAGGTAGTGCTATGAAATGGACATCCAATGAAAAATTAGTTTTTTATCCATATACTGTATAAAAATTCAATTATTTCATACATGTCAGTCACAAATTCTATCCATATTCAGATATGAATAGGAAAGTAATAAAACTCGCCCTTTTCCTGAAAAAAGTTCTCCAAGGCAAAAATATCATTGATAAATGGAAAATTTGATGCAATAAGTTATTGAATAATGTAGTTATTATTATTTTTGACCAACGAACCCCAAACGGAGGAGATATACAATTCGACTGTCTGCTGTTTTTTTGATTTGTGCGCTCGTTGTATATAGTAAACGTACTCCGATTCAGATGATTTTTGATTCACTTGAAAGAAGAGAAATAGTCCATATTCATAAATACTCAAAGCCGAAATCTCCTTCAATTCGAAAATTAAGAATTAAAGATAAGACAATATCCGGAAACGTTAAAATTGAGCATTTTTGCAAAAGAGCTACGGTTTCTGAGTTACGTTTATGTTAAAATCTCACATATGTATATTTTCCCTAAGTGGAAGGGGCGATTTCCTTCGAAAACTGAATATCTCTGGGTACCGCATGAAAGACAATAATATTTATAGCAAAATTTATAATGATCATTTTTTCCTTAGAGTTACGGTTTTCGAGTTAAGCGGTGGTAAAATGGTTAAATTTGAAATACTTCTGCATATTTCCGCTGCGATGTTCTGAGATCACTACATAATAACAAGTATAAGCAACCAATTTACGTGGGTAATAGGATATGGACTATCTTCTTTGGTTTTAGTAAACGTTCAACACGCAAAAGTGTGAAATAAATATTTTTCACAAAAAATTGGACCGACGTTATTAATTGGGGCACTTAAAATTACAAAATAATATTATTTCTATTGGTGCTGGTACTTGTGAAGTTTGTGCCAAAAGTTATCAATCTGACTGCAACTGCACAACTTCAAAAGTAACAGCGTATTTTTCAGTGCCCCAATTAATAACGTCGGTCCAATTTGTTGTACAACATATTTATTCTTTTTTACCTTTATAAAATTATCTGAAGTATTTTTGTCTGTCCATCAAATACAGCCTATTCTCTTTAAATCTAATGAACAGAAAATAAATAGTTCATACTTTTCCAGACCCAACTTTGTGGGGTCAATTAGGCTATTGCAATAACAATTTTCTTGAATGCAGTATATTACATGAAATCCAGAAGCAATGCCTCAGGAAATATTAAAAGAAAAGGAGGGAAATTGAGTAATAAAACAGCGTTAGAAATCAGAATAGGGAATATGTGGCTTCCCTCAACGTTTACAAGAGAACCTAAGCAAACATATGAAACGTATGAAATCCTCTTCACGCGAGAATAGCTCGCACTTTTCCAAATTCATTTAAATTTATTTCACAATGTTGTGTGAACAAAATACATTTCAAATATAATATTAATAATTAATAGGTACATATATTTTCGATTATTTCATAAGTACTTTTGTATATAATTTAATAACCAAGCAATATCAGATAAACTTGGGTTTTCTTCTTCACTATTTAAAGCCAATAATAATTAAAATAGACAATTTATGATTGCATTCCCAATGAGGAATATCTGGATAGTCGCCACCACTGGTCGTGCATTAGGAGAATGCACAAAATTCTCCTACATCTGTTTGAAACGGATATACGAATGAAATCATTGGTCTATTCCTCTATTCTATTCCAATACTTAATTTTGTCAACGAACAATTCGAAACAATCTGAGCAGAAAGGTCGGTATTGGGTTACCGAACAAAAAAGAAACTTGAGATGATGTCAAGATCTACGATAAAAATATTGTCAATTGCTCTCGGGTTTCTTTCAAGCTATCCTAATAGAAGTAGATGTTTTTGTTTGATAATATTCTGGATGTTGGTTTTGTACATAGTAGATGTCGTAGGTTCTGAACCTTTCATAATCTATTCAATTTTGATCCCCTCTAGCATAATATGAGCTAATTGTGCATTTTGTTAGATGATTATCACAAAATATATCTAATGAAGAATATCGCTTTACGATTTCATAGGGAAAGAATTGCTTTTTCTTAAATGGTAAGAGATAAAAGAATGATTAAGTTGGAGAAAAGTTGCGTCATTTAGACCTTTTTAATTTCCCGGTTTGCAAATCAGATAAAAATCAAAGGTTCCTGAAATATTTTGTAACAACTGAAAATCATGGATTTTGTCTTTATCTATTTTTCCAAATAATACTCGGAGAAGAAACCTGAAATTTTGCATATGCAAGTAATTCACCAAGATCAAAATGATAGAATTCTTAGAAATATTTTATCTTTTTTTTATTTTAACCATTCAGACCATTAAACGGAAAAAATCTTTGCAACAATGCAACATGTCGACATTTAAAGCCAGAAAGACATAGAGAAACGATAAAAATACTTTCGAATGTGGTAGGCCATGATATGACAAACAAATATTGTTTCTAATTTTAAGTTTGTAGAATATAGAGCGTTATAGTCATAATAAAGAGGATGTGTATGAAGTTCATATTAGATTTTATAGAAATGTTGATATAGCAGTGCGAGAATATGCAAGATTGTATCCAGAAAGAAATGCGCCAAGGAAATCTTCTTTTCTTTTCTTTTTTCTTTTCTCAATTTCCAGAAACTTGACAGGATGCCTTTCCAAAACGCGAAGAAAATATCGTATCATGAATACACACCCTGAAATTAACGTATTGGCACAATACCTGAAAATGTATCGAAAATAATGGCGGGCATTGAGTAAAACTCAAGCTGAGTTCTTAAGTATTGTTTTTAAAAATTGGTTGTTTATTTGTTTGCTCAATTTTTCTTAGATTCTTTGGTTTGTTAAAGAATTTGTTATTTTTCAATCAGGAACTTGATTTATTCATTGCTGCAGGCTCTCAGAAGAATACTTTAGGCACGTTTAATCAAAATCGTTAGAGCCGTTTTCGCGCTATAGTCTTGAGCAAATCAAGTTTTTTGGCTATAGCTCAACACCCAGTGTATACAGGTTTCTCATTCTGTGCCACCGGCGAGTGATATTTGTACTAAAAAAATAAAAAGAAAGCAACAAAATATACCGATCCGTTTACGAGAAAATGTTGTCACAGACAGACCAATGGCCAAAAATATGTTTATAGAAAACTCTGAAACGTGAACATTTGTAAAAATCTCGATACCGAAAATTTCACACGATTACAATACTTCCCACATACAGCTACTATAGTAGCGTAGGAAAGTAAAAAATACTATTATCGAGTGAGTTAGACGATGCAATGAAAATAACACATTGTTTGAGGATAAGCATAAACATTATGAAATTAAGGTCAAGAGTCTAGCTGACAACCATCTCTTAGTAGGTACCTACCAATCTCAAAATCTTTATGATATTTACATTATTTCTTGGTATTTTATTTATTATTTTCAGTACATAATGAAGTAAAGTCGGTTATATATTCTATTAAAGTTACTTTTAGTACAGCATCGAAAGTTAGTCTTAAGAACTCAAGAAGTCATTTTCAAGCCTTCCACCAATGATTCATCAAATTATGTGGTCTATAAAATCAACATAAGAATAATTTGAAACATAATCAAATTCAATTTCTTTCAAATGAAAAAAGAATCGAATTTTTGCACGTTTGAGAAACGAAGTTAGGTACATGAATAAAAAAAACAAACATTGTATTACCTACTTCGATCAAAAACATGACTTTTACCAACACTTCTAACATATTTCATGTCAAATTCTACTAATGGATACTTGAGAGAATAAGAAATAATTGAAGAACAAAGAATAAAAGAAAATTCAGAAGTATGACTATTAACTGTTTTAAAAACATGATGTCCTTAAGCATCTGGAATTCTAGAAAAGCTGTTACAGAATTGTTTGCGTTAATAACGGAAACAATCAATAATCCATATTAAATATATGTTTATTTAGGTCTTTGTTTCAAGCTCTGATGAAAATCGATTTGATGCAATGTTCATATTTCAAATGTTAAGTTAAATGATTAACAAGAAATACTTACTCCGTGACTTGGTCAATAATTCATCAGATAATGACCATACGTTTTTATCGTGCTATTGGAAATTCACTTGTATTCGAGCATAAGGGCATTTAGCTGGAAATGATAGATACAGAGTAATTTCTCATAGACATTATGCATGATCTTATCAACAATCATGAAGAGCTAGCTGATGATAATGGTCTCTAATATTTATCAAGCGTCATAGAAGATTACTTTTAATTAGGACACACATGCAATATTGATATTATTAGGTACGATTAGACAAATGAAAAATTAAGATATTATAATCAGATAGACCTAGTTTATAATAATCAAATAACTTTAATCATTTTAACGTACGCATACGTTTAGAAATACAACAGGTAGGTATACCTATGAAAACAGATTGTGCAATACAAATAGTTACAAGACTTTTCGTAAAGAACTGAGTAGCACGTAAAATGATTGTCTCAGTAAACTTACATTTTGGATAATAGGTTAAATCTTATTCTCGAAAGCAGGTATAGATTGAGCATTTGGGAACAGTATCTTTTTCCGTTCGCGACGTGTGTCTTCTCCCAACTTGCAATGCAATGCACAATGAATACCTAGTTATTGTATTTTCAATGACTTAGCTGAAACAGTCGGTCCTGGTTTCTGTAACACGTCAGCAGTTTTGAGTGTCACCAGAATCCAAGGGTTGCAACTCCACAACCGCTGAAGTTTTTTTTATAATGTTTCCGGAATTGTTGTCTCATTTGATTCTGTTATCTGGAATTTCAGATTTCCAAAAATATTCGCGTCCTTACCCCCTTTGGCATGAATAATTGGGGAGAAAAACATTATAGATTTCTAATTTTTTTATTGGAACAACACTTCTTACATGAATAAATGGAAAATCGGAGTACTTACTTTTATTTTACAAAAAGCCCGTTCATTCATACATACATATTTTTTTACAAAAACTAGGACCGACTTTATTAATTTGTGCTCTGAGAAATACAAAATAATGTTAATTATACTGGTGCTGGTTCATTTGAAGTACCTACATATTGCAATTATAGGCACATAGAAGACTTTTCGGCCCCTTTAAAAGTACCAGCACCAGTACAATTAATAGTATTTTGTATTTGAGTGTATCTCTCTTCTTCAATATTGTTGAACGAATATTTATTTTTGAGTTTACTATTACTGTAACTCGGAATCCTTTGAGTTTTCTGAAAAATTTCCAATTTAAAGGTTGGCGGATATGGTCTCCTGTATAATTTTGAAGTCTCAGATTCTTCGATTTGCAAAATAAATTCCTCCTTTGATGACATTTTCTGGAGAAAAGAAAATCATTTAATATTGGACCATTTCTCAGCACTCCTCTTTTAAGTGCAAAAAATATTAAAACTAAAGTTATTTGATATAGAGATCTTGTTATAACTGTTATAAATTTCTACTTATATATTGTTTAAACATGACTGTTGTTTCGACACTCTGTGCCTTCTTCAAATGTGAGTGTTAACTAAATTCCAAGAGAATAAATGCCTACTCAAGTAATAAGGATGGTCAATATGAGTCTTAATGAATACTAATAAATGTAGGGTGGTTCTGCGGGAAAGGCATCGATCGATTGTGGGCAACTATAACTACAAACAATCTGAGAATATGGTGACATACTAATGTCACTAGGGGACATACATCTAAAATATTTTCATGTTTGTGGCGTTTCCGGTTATACCGGAAGTAAATGCCAACTTTGTTATTTTAAATGAAATACCCTGTATATTAAAGCATTTTTAGATTTCTTGTCTGGTTTTTGACATATTTCAAATTTTATGTCAAAAATTAAGTTTGCAGTCCAAAACATAATTATAAATCTTTCCTATGAGAAAGCCTTTAATATTTAATTTTGGTTGATTTTCTTGCATAAGAAGATCTGCTTTATCAGTATTCTTATGAGATTTTAATAATAATTTATGCAGAGTGAACAAAAAAGAAGCTTGGAAATTAGATCCAAAAAACGACGAAAGTATTTTTTTTAATGGCAACCCCAGTTTTTCATTATTTTATTGTATTAGGCAGCAAAAACATGGGGAACTTTGTATAAGGTTGTCTATACCAGAAATTAGTAGTTTTTAAAATAATTGGCAATTTTCCATTTTTCTATGTAAAAATGCTACACATTTTTAAAGTTGTGTTAGAAGTCGGCCATGATTACATTAGAAAATAATAACAAATGTCAAAAAAATGTAGACAAGCGTCAAAAAAAAGTCAACATAGTACTTTTTATTTGCAAATTTCGAGTAATTATCATGCCGAGAAGAAGTCCATTCTTCGTGGTAAATCAGTCTCTTTACTTTGAATTACCGAAAATGACTATGGATGAAACTCGTATTTGCATAAAATCCTTAGAACTAGGTATTCCTACTTCGTATGCTACTTGCCTTGTAGAAATATCCCAAAATTGCAATTTCAATATTTTCATTGTTAACAATTGGTTTATTTCTACGTTGGTACTTTAGGCTTTATAGTTCCGAAGCTCTTGAAGTCTTCTATAATTTTCTTAACAGATTTTGGTGTTGGTTTGTGTTTCTGTGGATATCGCGTTGCGAATTTATTACTTGTTCTAGAAATAATTCTATCATACTCTCCCATTATTAATAAATAAATTCAAATAATCTTCATTTGTATAATTAAGTCTCTCGGCATGATAATTACTCCAAATTTGCAAATGAAAAGTATTATATTGACTTTTTTGAAGCATGTTTGACTTTTATTGACATTAATATTATTTTCTAATGCAATCATGGCCCACTTCTAACACAACTCTAAAGATGTGAAGCATTTTCACATAAAAAAATTTAAAATTGATAATCATTTGAAAACAATAATTTTGGGTATAGAGAAACATATACAAAGTTTTCCTTATTTTTAGAGCTTAAAACAATAAAATAAGAAAAACGGGGGTTTCCATTTGAAAAAAATAGTTGTGACGTTTTTTGGATCTAGTTTCAAGCTTCTTTTTTGATTACTCTGAACAAATCTTTATCAAAATATCATAAACGTACTGATACAGTAGATCTTCTTCTACAAGAAAATCAACCCAAAGTAAATATTATAGGCTTCCTCATAGGAAAGATTCATAATTAGGTATGTTTTGGAAAACAAATTTAATTTATTACATAAAATTTTAAATATGTCAAAAACGATTAGACTTAGGTAGGTATAGGACATTATACATAAAATGCTTTCAAAATCTTAGAAGAAATATAAAAATGCTGTAATATAGGTAGGTACAGGGTATTCCATTAAAAATAACAAAGTTGGCATCTACTTCCGGTATAACCAGAAGTGTGACTATCATGAAAATATTCTAAACGTGTGTACCCCAGTGACTTTATTAAGTCGCCAAATTTTCAGACTGTTTGTAATTATCGTTTACTTACAATCGATCGATGTCTTTCCCGTAGAACCTCCCTGTATATTAGCCAACAGTTTTATATACTGTAAGGGGCTGGACATAACATCAATCTGGTCATTGAGAACCTTAACCGAATATTTACGTTTAATTGTTAATTTCTGATGACTCAAGTAAATTAAATTCTAATTATTTCTTTTTAGTATGTGGCATTTTGAAATTATCATTAAATATGTGATTTTCTGCCAGTTTGCCTTAAGTAGACTTTCGGGTAAACACTGCAACTGCGAGTTCATAAGCACCTGATTTACAATTATCTTTTAAAACAAGAATTATCAAATAATTCAAACGAACTAAAACTAACAATCGATGAACAGTCTGGAAATTATTAATTAACGTCAGATATTTCCAAATATTACTAAGGTATGCCCAGTAAAGTTCAAAAATATTGGCCTGGACATTGTTAGGATCATTACTTTATTTCAGGTTTATGTACTTCTTTCAATGTTGATCAATGAAATATTTCTGCTCTAAAAGGTGACAAGTGACGTTTCAATATTATGCAATTTCAGATGAAAGCGATGTCATTACAGACAGCGCGATACAACATGTGCGATGGGGGCAATAACTTGATATTCTAAAAATACACAAGCCAATTAGACAAATTTGGGTATATTCTGAAGCAATTTACTTTATAATTTTCACGTTGAGATACGCTCGTATTACTCGTTAGATGAACAAAATTCTTAATGATTAGCACCGGAATACGTATATACATACACAAGCGAGAGGTAAAATTGCAAAGCATTATCAAGTATACAGTTTCCGAATTACGGGAAAATAACAGAGCAAATCGAATTATGCAGAACCGACGGGAATCGGCTTTTCTGTTTATGTTTCGATATTAACGGAAAATGTCGCTTCTCGAACGGAATAAATGCAAAATTCACACAAATTCAAATGACATTATGCTAAATAGTATTTCATTTCAGCTTTATCACGGCAATAGATAGATATATCTGTCTTACTTAAATGGTAATATTATTCTAATAAAGTCATGGATATATTCCAAATAATTGAACTCGGAGTTTCCTTGACCATTTAATATATTATTGGTAGTTAATCCAATCCATGGAATGCACCGGCCTAATTGTGTAGGTACAGCTGTAGAAATTCAGGGAGTTAAAAGCTCTAGAGCAACCAGTTATAATATTAAATTGTCCTTATCCTTCATCAAAAAACTTTCTGCCTAGTTGTTGAAATTATAAGTTTTTGCTCACTCTAGAACCATCGACTCTGTTCTTTTGATCGTGTTATAAATTTAATTGTCTAAATTACTTTTATATTTTTCAAGCCGGTGTATCTGAAATAGTTAGAGAATAGAGAAAGTGCAAAGCTTTTTTCCAAGATATCTACTTATATGTAATTTATGTAAAAAACAAAAATTCAGCCGACCTTATAAGTTGGTGCACTAACCAACCAACCAATTTATAAGCCAAAAATCAAGAGATTCCTACATATGCTCAACCTAGTTCCTATAACAATAAAATCATAATCATAGAATACATGAGAGAATATTACATATCTTCTGCTAGACAGTTCATTAATCTTTCTTAGAGTTCCGTACATCCGATGGAAAAACGGAATCCTTATTTGTATGTCCGTCTCTCCATCTGTCAAGGCTTATTTTGTTCAAATATGATGAAACAAGAAAGTTGGAATTTGATACTTATACATAATAGGCCGACCACATCACAGGCGTACAGGTTAAAACAACGGAGTCTGGTTTTCGAGGCAAATAAACATAACTTTTGAAAATTGTACCTATTTCAATCGCTTCCAACTGAGAAGACAAAGATTATATTTATAAACAAAACTTATCCTGCACTAGCTCAGTTTGATACTAAAACTGTCACACATTAAATTTACCATAGTAGTAGTAATAGTATTAAAGAGTCAAATATAGAACAAGAATGTCAGGATATAAAGAATATTATAAATCAATCATTATATGACTGTGTGGGAAAGAAAACTGAGAAATCAAGAAAGAGATGGTATGATTTGGAATGCAAAAGTGCGCTGAAACAAAAACATCTGAGATATGAACTAAAAAATAGAAAGAACAAAGGTTAGAGAGTCGAAAACAAAGAAGAAAAAATAACCCGATTTACAAATTAAAAAAAAAATGAGCGTGGACATATTTAAAATAAAATGTATTATAAAAAGATTAAACTATAAAAAAGAGGAGCAAATATACGAACGGCTGGATTTGTGAAAGACGCAACTGGACAACTAATAACAGCAGAAAACCATGTTCTCAAGAGGTGCAAATAATACTTTAAAGAACTTCTCAAGAATAACATAGATGATAATAGTATTGGGACAGAATATCAATCGGAACCAGAAATGATGCCACCAACAGTGAAGGAAGTTACAGCTGTCATCAAGTAACAGAAGAATGGAAAAGTCCTGGCGGGGATAGTATAGAGGCAGAATTGCTCAAATGCGGGAGTTATGATATACATATTAAAATACATCATCTTTTAATGAAAATCAGGGAAAGAGAAGACATGCCGAGAGAATGAAAAGCAGTACCATTGTACCAATTCACAAAAAAGGAGAAAAAAGTCATGTAATAATTATAGACGAATCTCATTGAAGAATATTGCATACAAAATAATGTCCATCTGCCTACTGAGAAGATTGCTTCAATACACAGAAGAGATAATCGGAGAAAACCAGTGTGGTTTCAGGAATAGCACGTCAACAGTTGATCAGCTGTTCACAATACAACAATTACAAGAAAAGCATTGGGAGCATAAGAGATATGGGCAGCAGATATAAGTTGACTTTCGACAGACCTATGATTCAATAAGCCGACGCGCTTTATAAGCAGACACGACAGAGATGGATATTCCCAGAAAAACTGGTAGAACTTACTCAAATATGTGTGAGCAAGTCATTTGCACACGTTAGAATAGGCAATAAAGAAACTGAAAGTTTTAAAATAAACCCTGGTCTCCGACAAGGAGATCCTCTCTCACCTCTACTATTCAACCTTGCCCTAGAATATGCAATGAGGAAAGTGAATTCAGATCTACAAACAGATATATCTGCTCAAGGCCCAAAGATGGTCCTGGCATATGCTCAAGATTTTGATACAATAGCTCAATCAAACAGGACACTTTCAACCGATTCTAAACAGCTGCAGGAACAATGGGCCTTAAAATAAACGACGATAAAACCAAATATATGGTAGGTAGTAATGAAAAATACGAGACAACTTGTAAGACAAAATGTTTCTATTATCGATTATAATTTTGAAGCTGTAAAGGAATTTAATTATTTGAGATCAATCATCACTGATAACAACTCAGTAGAAATGGATGTCGCTGCAAGGATACTTTCAGGAAATAGAGCTCTATACAACATATATTCAGCTCTAAGCTTCTCTGTAGAAATACGAAAATCGAAATATATAAGACCATATAAAGACCAGTTGTTACATATGGCAGTAAGACTTGGACCTTGAATAAAAGAGAAGTAAATAAGCTTTTAGTATGGGAAAGGGAACACCTTGCGCATTATTTACGGTCCTTGTCAACATATTAATACGAACGAGTGGAGACGTAGACACAATCACGAAATTGAAGAAATGTATGGTAAGGAGAACATAGAATTATTAAGGCTAATAGACTCAGATGGGCAAGACATGTTTTAAGGAGTGGTAAGGAGTGGATATCGGCACCTTACTATTGTATTGTATTGGAATACACCAGAGGGCAGACTCAGAAGAAGATGGAAGGATGCGGTAACAGAAGATCTAATTAAGATGAATATCGAACAATGGGAGATTGTTGTACAGGACTGGGAAGATTGGAAGGCAGTTGTAAAATGAGTTTCTTAAAATCGTTTTTGTTGAAACTTACTCGGAGCATTTACTCCTACTGAAAAACAATTATTACTAAAAGATTGTAAAATTGTATAGTTATTCCTACTCTGTCTATTCAGTACATTCATCAGTATAGATAGTGTTAATATATTTGAAGTATTCTAGACATTTGTATGGTCTAATAGTTTTCTGAAGATACGTATCTACAAATTAATTATAATTTTAACAAAGAATTTAATTGGTGGAACATGCAGACTCTATAAAAGAGCTAAGATCGGAAAAAACTAGTAAAAGTAATTCAAAGATTTAAGTAGAAGCATATAGATCGACGGGCTCAGAACTTTGGCAACAACACGACAGCAATTGGTTGCTAATTTTGAACGACTTCAAAAAAAGGAGAAGGTATACAATTCAGTTGTATATTTGCTTTTCTTATATTTTTATATGGCTGTTTGCGCGTTTTACATAGTAAACGTACTACGATTTAGACGATTTTTCTTTCATTTGAAAGAGGAGATTTGAGAAATGGTCCCATATTGAGAAAAATTAAATCCAAAATCTCTTTCCGTCCAAAAACCACCCGCAAAGGGGGTGGAGGAGGCAATTTCTCTCGAAAATTTAAAATTCGAAATGGCAGAATTAGTGAAAACTCCATATCCGGAAATGTTTAAATTGAACATTTTAAAAATAATCATAGGTTTCCGCGCTACAGTCTGAAATATGTGTCTCAGCTATGTTGAAGAGGCAAATTTTTCCGAAAATAGAAAATTCGAGATTTGAAAATTAGAAAGGGGATCATATCCAGAAACGTTCAAACTGGACTTTTTTCAAAAGACTTACCTTTTCCGAGTTTCGCAATGGTAAATTCTGAAATATGTGATTTGCGTATTTCCGCTATGTGGAAGAGCATTTTTTTTCGAAAATCGAAAATATGACAGGGCCAAATTAAAGAAAAGATTTTATGTAGCAACATTTAAATTGAAATACGGCTGTCGAGTTACCGCAGTAAACTCTGAAATATGTATATTTGAGCCGCCATGTGTTGAGATCTCTGAATAATAAATAACAAGTACCTAAGCCTATACCTAACGTTCAACAATTTTCATGACTAATTTTGCACTCAAAAATGTGAAATAAATATTTTGTAAAAAAATTGGAGACCGACTTTATTAGTCGCACTGAAAAATACAAAATAATATTAATTTTATTGGTGCTGGTAAATTTTAAGTTGTGCCGTTGTAGTTTGTTGTTGTAGGCACCAACTCCAAAAGAACCAGAACCAATAGAATTAATATTATTTTTTATTCTTCAGTGCAACAACTAATAAAGTTAGTGAATTTTTTTGTAAAAAAAATCTATCACATGATTCGGAACGGATTTATTAGTTCCTACGTAAACCAAATACTTATAGGTATTTTCGGTCAAGGATCATTTAATCAGCGTATTGAAATATATTTGCATATCGGTTGGTATATCAAATCATTGATATGATTTTGATCCACTAAAAATCAATGTTTGAATATATTTTTAAAATTTTTTTTTTGTGTATTTTTCGTCCCTGTTTGGAGGATTAACCAATAAATACGAGGCCTAATACGAATAAAAGCAACTACAAATAGACATGTTTTGCATTGTCAGGTGATAGATATTATAACACAATACATTTTGCATTGCGGTATGTGTGATATAATATCTACACATTAAAAGCAATAATATATATCTGTATTAAATATCTGTTTACCCTCATTTATGCGAACAATGTTCGAATGCGAGTAGTTGCATTACCTACCGCAAATATGTCTCTAGCTGATGCATATCCACGAATGTCTGTGTGTATGTGCATCTATTTATTCAATGCAATATTCAAAATACCGCTTTTTCATTATATTATACGATAGATGGGTAGATGCAAAGTTCTAATTTATATATTCACAATTCGGTGAATGTGAATAATTCACTTATATTCAAAATCAATAGTGCGACAACAAATGTGGTAATTGAATGCAGTTAATTCGACGTGTTATTTTTCCATTTACATATTATACTAAAAGGTGAAAACTACTTGAATTTTGATGAGAGCTCTGAATACATATTTTGGAGTAGATAATAGAGGAAGGCATGGTAATATGGGTAATACCATTTTGTTTTGTATTATTCTCTATGGTAACTGCACAAACTTAATGTAATCATTATACACAATCAATTTCAGATTTTGTTTCCTTCGAAAGCAATTGATCTGAGATATTATCCTATGACTCTTTATCAATTTACAACTTAAAATTTTGACGGGTTTTGGGAGAAAATCACGGAAATCGTAATGTTGCATCAGGGCTTGCACATGTCCATATGATGATTTTTTTTGTCCTGAAGGAGGAACTAAGAACTTTCTTGTATTCTAGATTTTCAATGTATTAAGGAAGATACTGCTCTTATTTTATCGTATCAACAATTGTTTTTCAAATCTTTCATTGGTTTGGAAATACTCCAAAAATATTTGAGAATACATTTTAGGACAGGCGCAATGCGTTACGCTGGCGGAATGAAATGTTTAACACAGCATTTAATAAAGCGGCTGGTCAATTATTAGCCATTTCCATAAAAAATAGATAAATCCACAAGACAAATAACAAACCAAGTATTCAAGATCAAATTGTAATACCGTGTGTCTAAGGTTAGGTTGAGTAATAGATACAAAGTGATATTTTATATCACTTTCAAAAATCTAGTAGGTAGATAGGTATTTTAATTTTCGAGATTTTAGATGAAAAAGTGATTTTCACAACCTTGAATTTTATTTTTTCTGGCAGTATCAGAAGAGCTAGGAAGAAACACAAAAAAATTCTTCACAGCAACTTTCTTAGCTATGTGGCGTTTACAATATTATCATGCCATGTTTCATTTTCTAGAAACCAACATAAACTTTTATTTTTTATATGGACCGAAATAAAAGCGGACAATGTAATAGATAACACTTTTCATTACCAAAGCAGCAATGCATCACATCAAGTTTTTTTTTTAGAAAAAACATGTTTTTGAGCACTCTTTATACGATTTCAATTAGTAGTCGATGTTTAATAATTCGCAGTCAAAAGATCCAGTACTTGTTGATATACCTACTCGTAAAGATAAATATCAGGAGATTCCTGATTTTGCGATCGAGACATGCAGAAAAATCTCCAACAATACTTAAAAACTCGCATCATAAAACAATATCAAAATATTCTTCACTTTACTTATCAGAATAACAGCCTACTAAGAAAAATCGTATACAGCCCTCAAAAACATAAGATCATTTTTAATGAAAAAACTTACATTGTTGATTTGGTAATTAAAAGTGAGACATAATACAGAGTGAACTTTTTCCTCTTTCCATATAAAAAATGTTGATGATGGTTTCTTGGAATCAAAACCTCTTATTGTTGCATCAAGAAGTATTTTCCGTTTCCTGCTAGATCGTATACTAACTTCAGAAAAAATTAAATTAATAATTTTAGAAATTTGCATTTCTCTCATATCTCGAGAATCAAAATAGCTATTAATTTTTTGTGAAATATAAGATCATCATTTCGTTCAATTTCTTCTCTATATAAATTAGTTTGTATTTCTTACCATTATCCAGATAGCCATGCTATACCATCCTTATCTTGGACACCTTGTTCATACAGTATAGTGATACTGAAGCTGTAAAGTTGACGTGGCATTGGTGGCCTGATAATTCGCGAGCTACCTATCTATACCCAACATGGAATAAATCAAACTTTGTCGGTGACAAACTCGCCTCCGTTTGCATTGATAATCCAATTCCTTTCACGACATTGGTATTCTATAGTGTCACTCCATATCTTTCTTTCTCTGCAAACGGAATTAAAGATGACACCCGGTGTTATCTTGGTACCTAAAGTTATTGAAACACAAGTTCTGATTGTGTTCGTCGAAACTTTTACATTTTTGTCTCCAAGTTACATTAAGTTTTTATTATGTGGAAGAGATGTTATTTTTCCTTGCGCCGAGAGTACGCCTGGATGAAATATTGATGTTTCTTCAATCAGGGCTTGGCAGTGGATGATGTTTCACGGGATGTCAGAGCCTTTACGAACTTCTGTATTATTTATTATTTATTTTGTTAAGGTCTCAAAAACTTACATATAATTTTACAAATCATCAACATATTGATGTAGGTGCATGATACAAAGAAAGAGGAGATTTGATATTGATCCTTTGGGCGGTGCTTAATTTTATTAGCTTAGAGTTTGCGGTTTGCGGTTTTTAACCGACATCAAAAAAGGAGGAGGTATACAATTCGGTTGTATGTTTGCTTTTTTATCTATATCGGTTCGCGCGTTTCGCGTAGTTAACGTACTCCGATTTTGAAGATTTTTGCTTCATTTGAAAGAAGAGAATTGAATATGGTCCCATATTTAGAAAATCTCAAATCCGAAAACCCCTCTCTCCAAAAACCGCCCATGAAGGAGGTGGAGGGGACAAATTTTCTCGAAAATCGAAAATCTGATGAGACCATATCTGGAAACGTTTAAATTGAACATTTTTCAAAAGAGTTACGGTTTTCGAGTTACAGCATTTATAGTCTGAAATATGTACATTTCCGCTATCTGGAGGCAAATTATAAATACGGGATGGATAAATTAAAGAAGAGATCATATGTAAGAAGTAATCCGCCAAAACATGATATTTAAAGACATATCGTCGAAAGACATTCGATCTGCTTTTGATCGAGACTAAAAAATTCAATTACCAAAGTGGCTAACATCTTCCAGCAATATCTACGCTGAAAATAGTGAATAAATGTTGAATTGTTGTTATTAAAAGTCCGTTAAGGACTACCTACGCTATTCCCTGAATTTTGTTATAAGTACCTACACTACTGCTTAAATTATTTTATAATATCTTAATATTTTTTATTTTGGCTAACATACAAATTTTGATTAAAAATATTATGTTAATAGGTTTTCTGACTTATTATAAGCCTTAAAAAACCATACGGAGACGCAAATAGCATCTGTGTGTAGACCAGAACTCTATTATTTTTTTAAATCTACAACCTTAACATAATCTAATACAAATACAATATAGATAAATAATAAACTGAAAATAAAACAGAGTTATAAATACAACTACAAATGCAAAGATCAACATATGATATAAAAAATATTAAATATTAATACAGAAATTTTATACGAAATATAACAAACACTATGTATATATTATAACTTCGAATTATTAAAAATCCAACTCCTAATATGATGTTTAATACGCCCTCTAGAAAATTTTATTATTATATATTATTATCTAATCTATATAAACTAGTTTTCTGGCCAATGTTAAATTTAGTTTTATTAGCTGCAATCGATATATGTCCAGAACATAAAGATCCTTCAGCAATAGAATACTCTTCCCGTAGAATACAATAATTTTTTATTGGTGCTTGCAAAATATATTTTGGATTGATATTCAAGAATCGTTTCTCACAAAAAATGTTGTTTTACTACGTTTACATTAAAATTTCGATAGCACGCTTTGAATAAGCTGAACCCCAACAAATAATTCCATAAAATAGGACGCTAAAGAATCAAGTAGGTTATAATTTTGATAAATAATGTTTCTCAATAATATATATCATTTTAAAAAAGAAGGTATATTACACTTTTAGCAATACAACAAATATTTTTCTTCCAATTCCAATATTCATCCAGTATAGCACCAAAGAATTTAACTTCTTTTACTTTTTATATTATCAAATTTATAGTTTATATTATTATAACAAACATCATCATATATTGTCAGTCTGTCTATAACAGGAAGCTTATCTGCGTATAGAGACACATTTAAAACACTCTATTTAGTCACTCGGTGATAACTAAGCCATTTTCATATAATTCCTAAGCAATGTTTAGCATTGACTGTAACGTTATCCCAACTGTCATCACTACATATAATGACTGTGCCATCCGCAAATGAGACATTAACATCCGGTATATTAATTTGCAATATGGACATTAAATAATAATGGACCCAAAATTGAACCTTGAGGGACTCCAAAAGTGACTAAGCTGTAAGAACTTTAAACACCATTATTATTATTAATACATATTTGATCTATATCAAGGAACAATTCTACAAATTTGCTATAAACTTGTTATCAAATAGATAATTATTCAACAAATGGAAACTGTCCGATATCGATATCCATATTTCTTCTCGAAATACGCTTAGCGGAAATTAACAACTATTGTAGTCATGCTAACACTCTCCCAGTTATCCACCTAATAAGCATGGCATCCGAGTCTAGGGACATTGGAACGTGACTATACTTGAATATGTCTAAATTTGGACTTTGGACACATCGCTCTTCCTACTTCTCTCTTGCCCTCTAATATAATGCTTCCTCTTTTCATAATATTATTCACATTATCTGATATTTACATTTTCATTTTGAACAATTGGAAACCACAAGTATATATTCTAAACCATAACAAAACCCTCAAAAAATATGCTTAATTCAACGAGCCGATGATATAGAGCACTTACTCGTTGTCGATCAGACATTTGAGCGATGATTTGGAACGATTAGTTCAGGGATTCGTTCTCTGAGAATTGCAATTTCCAGAAATCTCCGCTCATGACGTCACGAACGTATACGTTCGACGAACGATCGATCTCAAGAATTGACTCCCAGGAAGCAGGAAGTACTGTTGTAATATTTTCTCTCACTGATATAGAGGACATAATAGGCGTATGTGTTACGTATTGCCCATAATTAGTAACTGTTGCCGTTCTGAGGCGTGCACTCAGATTTTGAAATGATTGTTACATAAAAAAGTTATCACTTTTTGATAACATCAGATAATACTGAGAAGATATATTACTTGTTTAGAAGGTTAATTAAGAACTTGGTGATAATATCAATAAATTATTCAGAATATCTTTGGTTGAATTTTGTTTTACCACTGATAATGTTGTCTGACAACATTTGTCAACTGATTGCAGTAATGTAGACACAAACAACTGTGAAATGAACCATATTTCGTCTAGTAAAAAAATATCGATTTCGACGAAGAATAAAAGTAAAGCTTCCGAACTACAACCATAAGAATATAGAGAACATTTACACATAATCTGAAGATCATTGACTTTACAGTACGATTTAAGTGATTTTATAGCAACAAATCATAAAATATATGGCATCCTTGAGAATCATTATTAATCAAGACCAAATAAACAAAAAAATTCAATTTGGACCTTTTTTAGAAATAGGGCTGAAATTATATTTCTACCTACTAGCGTTAAAAACATAAAAATCTCTGAATACAGTCACTGACGCACAAAACGTACTTATATGCCAAATAGATTCATACAACTTTTAGCGTATCTCTTTTACTTATCTTTTTATCTCTCCGTACAAAACCCAGTGTGAATTTCCATTTTGTATTTATAAATTTCCGTATATTCTCGCTGAGTTTATATTTCCTTTTTGACCGACTTCAAAAAAAGTCGAAGGTATACAATTCGGTTGTGTGTTTGCTTTTTCTTATGAATGGCTGTTCGCGCGTTTTACATAGTAAACGTACTCCGATTTAGACGATTTTTATTTCATTTGAAAGAGAGTCGAGAAATGGTCCCATATTTCTTTCGAAAATCCAGAATCTGAGACGGCCGAATTAGAGATAAGGTCACATTCTGAAACGTTTAAAAAGAACATTTTTTCAATAGAGTTACGGTTTTTCAGTTCCAAAATATGTGATAGGTATGTGTATTTCGGCAATGCGGAAGGGGCAATTTTTTTCGAAAACTGAAAATATATGTCGTCTAAATTAAAGAAGAGATTATATGTCTCAACATTTAAATTGAACACATTTTCAAAATAGTTTCTGTTTTCGAGATACAACAGTAAAGTCTGAAATATGTAGGTATATCTGCGCCATGTTTTGAGATCTCTTATTATTCAGAGATCAAATACAAGCTAAGCCTATACATGGGTAATATGATAAGTAGTATCTTCTTTGGTATTAGTGAACAATTTTCATGTTACACTCAAAAGTGTGAAATAAATATTTAAAAAAATGACCGACTTTATTAATTGGTGCACTGACAAATATAAAATAATATTAATTCCATTGGTGCTGGTACTTTTGAAGTTGATGCCCCTACAACAACAAACTATAACGGCACAACTTGAAATTTGCCAGCACCGATAGAAGTAATATTGTTTTGTATTTTTTCAGTGAACCATCTAATAAAATCGGTCAATTTTTTTGTAAAAAATACTTATCATATACCTTCTTTATCTTCTACGCTTTTTCACAATGACCTACATACTACAGAACTATCATAGATTGGTCTAGTTCATGTATTATGTTTTTAATATTCTTCAGTATTTCAATGAAGCACAACGAAAATTCTCCCTATTGTACCAAAATTTTATGTTCTGTTATTTTCCTCTTAATCATCCTACCACTCAACAAACTCTCGACACCATTGTTTTACAATATTTTGTCCTCCTGTCTTCAAGTCCAAGATAAAACTTTGGATTTATGAGTCTTATCTCCCTAAAGCAAGAAGGAAGTTGTTGGTTTTCTCGTAATCAATTCTGGTGTCTGGAATATACAGCCTACAGGCTTTTTGATTTAATGATGCGAAACGCCGTTTTCTCAAAATTCCGTGGAAGCTTTTGTTTTTATACATTTATTGTTATTCCATGCCATGAAGTTGAGTGCAGAGATGACTAAATTATGAAAATTTAGTTAAATAATAAATATTTTGTTGCCAGCCGTATCTCCTTTTCTCTTAATTTATTCAAGATCTTCGAGTCGATAATGTTTTTAAACATTCTACCATTGATTTTATTGCCTATAAAAAATATATCAAACAAAATTCTTATTCTGTTGAAATTTCCTGATAAACAAAAACTTTTTATTCTATAGATTTTTTTGCTGTTCCTACTTGTAAATTTGTGTCCATTTCATTACTCATTGTTTTTAATATTGTAGCTACTGTCGATTTGCCAAATTTCCAGATTTAGTAATATAGAGGTTTAGCTATAATATCAGGGGGAAGTTGCAACATCGGCGACAAAATGTTACTATCATAAATCAATGAATTCAACCAAAATCAATTATTCAGTTTCAAATAAAGCATAGGGAGAATTCAATTTTAATTCTAATAATATGCAACAATGGATAATTTATTTAGTTATTTATCAAAACGTTCACCTAAAGTGCAATTATCGAGAAATTACGCTATAATTTATTTAACATTTTAATTATTGAATATTTTCAAATTTTAATGAAATATGCGCGTTTACTTAGCCAAAGCAAATATTACTGGAATTTCGGTTGGCATACAGATTGCGTGATCGCAATAACCTGGAACTTTATTTAAATATTATTTATGCGATTGAATTTGGACAAAAATATATGTAAAATTACCCACAATTGATTCGTTGTTCTGGGAAACTGTCTAATATATTTTACTCTTTGTTCAACATATTCTTGTTTTAGTATTACCATGCGATATGATTTTTGTAACTTTCTTAAAATTCTAGCTGATCAAATAATGTAGACAAATAAAATAAGCTGTCAATTATTTTCCAGTATATTATGCCAATCCAACCTTTATCACCTATCTGCAAATATAAGTGCCTACTATTTTTTGTTGAGGTATCAGGAATTATTATAGTAGTCTAATATGAGAATAGTCATTCATGTATATAATATATTTATTATATATTGTATTACATAACACTGAACGTCTCTGTGTGTATTTGTGTGATATCCCAACTAAATTTTGCACACGTGCTTATAATACCATAAATAAAAGTAGTGTCATAATTTAATGCTCGTGGGACTCTATATGGTGGGTTCCGTATCTGAGAGTCTATTGCATATTTCTGAACTCTATGGCTGGATTTTAATGATCTCTTTACCTTGAGTATAAATAGAATTTATTAGAATGATCTGCTTGTGGCTGTAAGTGTGACTGAGCCTCCTAGGTAGAGGGTTTCATATCTGTAATACGTAAAGAAGTATCTCTGAGCTCTATGGCTGAATGTTCGTGGATTCCCCCTATATTTGTGTATAGTATATCACTGGAGTGTTTTTTGAGAGTCTGTCAGTGCGACTGGGACTTAAAGGTAGAGGGTTCCATACAGAAAATCCCTAGTCATATGTAGGAGAAATGCTCATGCTGGTGCATGTCTATGGAAGGATCTGGGTTGCTGGTTATATGTGCGAGTAGGACTCTTCGGTAGAAGGGTTCAAAACTTAAAACTTTTTATGACTTATGTTTTCGTTCCACAATATACCAAAGTGTTTGCCCGTGAAGTCCCGGTTAAACAGATAGTATGTCTATATATTTGAACACTCATTATTTTTTACCGATTTAGTCATCTGTACCTATAGTTTGAATACCCATCGAGTGGTGTTTCGTCACGATTCCTGACGTCATCTGTCATCTTACGCATGTAAATAATTTGAATTAAATTTCAATTCCTAACCCCAAAACACTGACACTGACATATTTGTAAAAGGGCTAAATCCAAGAATATTTCAAGGGAGGATGACTATCTCTGTATCCTGTTCTATAAGCAGAAGTGGCTGAAATAATGTTCCCGTCATAAGTTGTCAATTTGGGATGTTGCGCAGTATTTGACTGAGTATTTATTGTTTTATTTAAGCTTCCTTCGCCCATACTACATAAGGATGCGCTGCTCTCACTACTCGTGTTACTCGTCCTCCCTATATTTGTTCATGGCTAAATCACTTTCAAAAAGAAATGTTTGACATTAAACGTCAAAGAGAACAAGAACAAACGTTAAAATAACAATCAGCCGATCTGATCGAAGACATATGTTTATGACGTTAAAATTTTATTTCACCTGGTTTACAACCGAAAAAAAGAGATTGACAAGGTATGACGAAACCCCATTCGATGGGTATTCAAACTATATCTTTGCTTTCTTATGTAACTGCCTTTTTCATAGTAAACGTGCACTGATTTTGATGATTCTTTTTTCATTGTTTTGCGAACACTAAAAAAACAAAACATCCCCTTTCCCCAGAAAAACGCCCCCAGTGGGGGTAGTGTGGGCAAAATTTTTCAATAATTGAAATATTGCATTGACAGGATTAAAGAAAAGGTAACAGGAAAGTCTCAACTGGACATTTCTTAAAGAAAATCAAGGGTTCCCGAGTTACACCACTAGAAATATGCAAGATTCCTATTTTCAAATAAACGTTCATATATTACTCAAAAATGTGAAATAAATATTTATTACAAAAAATAGGATCGACTTGATTAGTTGGAGCACTGAAAAATTCAAAACTGGGTTAATTCTATTAGAGCTGGTACTTTTGAAGTTTGTGAAGTCTATTTAGTCGCAACTGCACCACCTGTGACATTCAAATATTTACAAAAGAATAATTGTTAATAAACTTCGTAAGTTCGGAATATTCGCAGTATTCTATGGATTGTCATCTAATTGCTCACTTATGAATAATTCTTTAAAATGGCACCATACATAATGCCATTAATAAGTAGGTTAAAAAAATTCACCACACTAATTCATGATTAAGTAATCTAAGCAAGTCGAGAGCGGAAACATCCACACAACCCCCAACTGGGAGACGCCAACATAATGAACAGATCCTCGAGGCGATACTCCGTTGCATCTCGCTTTTATCATAAATTAAAAAGACAAAAGAAAGCCGGAAATAATTAGTCGTTACTTTTGCCGACTACTATTTTATGCGATGTACAGCCAGCCACCGCTAGCGCACAGCGTCAAGCCGGGAAACGTACCCGGAAGCCGCTGTAATTCAGACACTCTCTGAAAAATAACAAAGTAACACTTCAAAGCGCAACTTCGCTCGCCACATATCTATGTCAAAAAGGCATCGATGCTGACTTCGAGGAGGAAAATATGAGAGAGCGCGGCTTCTCTGTACATGCTGTTCACGCTTTGTCACCCTTCCAAATACCTACAGAAGGATTTTGTTTTCGATTTTAGACACACACATGCTGTTATGAAGAAGCAACAGAGTATGACATGATGTGTCCCTTTCTGAATGTCATTATTTCTTCTCTGCCAAGCAGACGTATTATGGCTCAATAAAAAAAATTCTTATGGTACAAGGAGAATAATTATTGTGGTTGCCAATAAATAAAAAAGGTCCTGTTGATATCAATGACTAACTTATGACTAGGTATTATTTTCAATAGCGCTCTTAGGACAAATTACGAGAGGCTGTTTTAACGTACACTTTAGATTAATGTGTGTTCAATATCTCCATCGAATTCACGGAACGCAAAAAATCAAGTTTTCTCTGATTTCAGTTGTAGCTGTTTGATATAAGCAACTAAAATATACCTCCATTTTCAGCAATAATTATAAATAAAGTTAAACTTTGATTGTTGATTAAATTCATTCTTTTTACAGGTAAGCACCCATGATTATGATATCTACAAATATATAACTGGTAAGTGCCCTTCATCCATTGCTTCATTGCATTAATTTTTATATAAATTTCTTTCATATCTTTAAAATAAAAACTTATTATTTTATTATATTATTTATGTTCACGGTTCATTGTGGTAGAATGATGTGTAATCAAGTTACTTGAACCCAACAGAGCTAAAGTTTTCATGAAATAATAACTTAAGTTAATTATTGGTCAATCTCATCGCTGTCATTTTGCTTCCATCAGTCATTTGAAATGTCCAGTGTAAACTTAGTTGAGAATCCGTGCTGTGAATCCATTTTTACCTCTATTATGCTCTGATCTTGTGAGTCAATTACTCAACAGCAGATGTCGCAACCAGATCATTCATTCAATTTAATTCTGATAGTTTCTTTTGGCTCTTTTTGAAGAAACACTCATATTTTCCGTGATAAAAATTATCCTGGATACATTAATTATTACACATAATAAATAGGCTGTATGCCTCTTCAGCTGGAAGAATGAAAAATCATCATAAGAAATAATAGTTGCACTATATAAATGGGAATATTTATAATAGTTGCGATTTTTTAAAAATCTGATCTAGTGTTTCCATGTCATATGTCATTGCTTCATATTTTTCTGACTGTTCAGAAAAAGGTTTAGATGCAGATCCATGCTGAATTTGTTCATTTTTAGAGCGATTTTGTAAACATCCCAAACATAATTGAGAAAGGCCAGTTCATATACATATTTTCAGTAAGTAACCGAATATTACGATAACCTTCAGTTAAATCTTTAGCAATTTATATCTTATTCTTTTAAAACAAGGATCTACAAAATGATCCAAATTAACTGAAACAACTAAGAACTTAAGAACAGTTCGGAAATTATCATTTCACTTTGGTCATGTACAAATGTTATATGGTATCCATAGTGAAGTTTAAAAATATTTGTATGGGCATATAGACATTTTAAATGATATATATTGTTTAAGTTTGTGTATTTCTTTCAAAGTTGTGTATTTCTTTCAAAGTTGATAAAATATTTCTACGTCAAAAAGAGTTATATATAATTTCAGAATATTTATGTAGACATGCTTCCATATTTATATGGCAAAATTCAAAGGTGTATTTGGATCGCACGATATAACTATGCACACAAGTAATTCTCTAAATAAGGCATAATTCCTAGATTTGATCGTTTCTTAAACATATAATTTTTTGTAATTTTGTTAAAACTCAAGTAGATGATTAATACATGACCCTAAAGAGTGATTCCAAAGCCGGTTCCCGTCCATAGGTAAAGACAAAGACTCTTAACTATGTCCGTGCTAAAAGTCTGCACCGACTTTCAAAGTCTCTATCTTTTTTTATGCCCATTTTCCTAGGATCACAGCCATCGCTGTTTGGTAGAATTAATAGTCATTTTATGTATTTATGTATCTGCTCAAAATATGAGTTTTTTTATATTTTTCATTTACATTTATGTTTTTAATACCTCATGTATATATTTATAATATTAAATTTAATTACAATCTATATTCACCATTCTCATAATACACGTTCTGATGTTTTCATTCCAATTAACATTTGCCCTTTCAAGGGCGTTGACCTAAACTGTAATTACATTCACAACAAAATTTATTGCATTGCAATAACACCAAACAGTAATGGACTCCGCACTATTGTTATTATTTTATTTGGACTCTATTATTACCTTCTATAGAGATATAGTTGAATATTTATGGTCCGGACGAGAAGGCATTATTTTATTGTTATATTTTCATTAGCTTGTTATCATGAAGATAATTAATTTGTTGATATATGCACCAGAAGTAAACATAATCAATTATATATGTGACTAGTGATACTACACCTGCTACTATTAATCAGAATTAATGTCGACAATTTATTTTGTTTGTATGGGCATAATGTTCTGTATTGAATGTAAGTACCTACATCATGTATTTATTGATTATGGAAATGACTAGGCCCTTCACGTCTAACTGTTATTATTCTATCGCGATTGAAAAGCGATGGAACAAACGGTTACCATTAAGTATTTTTTGCGCTTCCGTCAACATTTTCTTGTAAATTTTATATAAAAATGTACCTATTACAATTGTTCACTCTTTCGAATCAAAAAAAATCAACGGCATAAAGATAAATAAATTCAAGTCTATTTTTAGGCTTGTTTACGATATTGTCCCTGTTTTCATTGTCTTTTTAATATTTGCAAATATATAAAACTCACTATGTATATCAGATCAATTATTCAACATTATTATTCCCAAACTTTCTACGACATTTTATCTTTTTTATCTCAATAATGACTTATATATATATATATATATATATATATATATATATCTTTAGCTGAAAAGAAACCAAGTAGTATATCTGAAAACTCTTGTTGGGATTTTTAATTTACAATTTATAAGCGACCAGCCTCTATTTTCATAAGCTCTCCGTAAAACTATTAGAGCCAGAACATTGGAATATAGCAAAACACTCAGAAACTTCTTCTTCAAACAGAATTAAAGAAAATTCGAGGGTTAGCTGTTCTTTTTACAACATGGCACTAAACAAAAGACACTTCTTGGCCAACCGTATTTCTCTTACCATTAGTTCAATTGAAAGAAATGGTATTTTAAATCTCTTGAGCGGTGTGCGATCATTATTTTTTGAGATAATAACATTCCGAAGCAAGAAAGTCGTCTCTTCGCTATCAACGAATCCCCTTGCATTGATCGGCATCGTTAACGCTTGTTTATTTACTGGAGTAAACATAAAGAAAATGTAGCTATATAGAATATTTTAAAGTTCATTCTATTGTCCGTCCTTTAAATAATGAATTTCCAGCTACAGCTCGAAAAAACAACATCTCGAATAATCTGGTATGGACCGAGACATTGGTTATATGTATTTGCTTATTCTCTTACAGAAGTTAATATCTGTAAGTGAAAGGAAAACACAAAAATACCAAAGCTATGTATGCAGTGTAGAACAGCCAGATGGAATAAATTCAGGAGCTTCATTATTATGCATTTTTTAAATCCTTATACACGTCAACTTCTAATTTTGACGTAAGAATGTCATCCCTAAATTCAACCGCCTTCTTTTCATTCTCTAATCAAAACAGCTATGGTTTTGAATTTTATAGCAGAAATTAACAAGAAAAAAAGATAGGTTTCTCCAGCGCAGGAAATTAGAAACTGAGTATATAATAAAAGTAATGTAATAAAATAAAAACTAGTTATTATCAATGCAGCATATTTTCAAAATGTGCGCCATTATGATCTTGACAGAATCCTAGACATAAATAGAAATGTCTTCTAACGTTAATTAACATGTTCGGGTTGGTCGACCTAAACGGAAGACTCATCGGGTTTGGTTTTATGGTTTTACACATCCCCAGAGGAAGAAGTCCAACAACGTTAAATCATGTGATCGTGTAGGCCATTCTACAGCAGTTTGGAGTGCTTGTATGGAGATATTGCCGGACATTGACTTCGTAATCTGCTAGTGCACCATCCTGTTTGAAGCATATTGCATTATCAGGAAGATGTGGGTTTCCTTCATATGGATACCGTCGGTACAGCATTATTTTGGAGCAACGGAAAATAAGTTTCTCCATTGAAATTGTCATCAATGAAAATCGGACCAATAGAATTTTCTCCAATTATGCCCACCTAAACATTAACTTTCGTTTTTGCGTGTGTAGTTTCCTCATCCTGTGAGGATTTTATTTCAACCAGTGGCGATTAACAAGACCGTGAAATTTAAATGTAGATTCATCCGAAAATGAAACATTTTCTATTTGTGAGGTATTATCATCTGTTATTTGCAAAATTTGATCACAAAAGAGAATTTGTCTATCAAAATTGTCCTCCGCTAGCTAATTAGTAGGTACCAGTATACATGGATGCATCTTATTCGCAGGAATGGCTACTATTTAATTATGAAGCTGCTTCACAATTTCAGAACCTAGAGCTGTATTACTTGTAGAAGTTTTATTTTAATGTAGCGGATTTCCAACGCTGTAGAAACTTATTTTTTTCTATTGTTAACTTCTGCAATAAAATTTAAAACCATAGCAGCTTTGAATAGAGACTGAAAAGTGCATTCATATGATGTTTTACAAGTCCGTACTTCCAATTTGAGAATTTAGAGGTTGCATCTGTCACCTGAGGGGGGTGGAATTTAGGGATGATTTTTACTTCAGAAGATTTCAGATTTACAAGTTGCCTCGGAATTTTCTATATTTTTATATTTATGGAGCTACAGAATTTATTCCAATTGGCTGTGCCCCACTGTATATATACACATATACAATTTGTACCATTTAATTAATTGCTATAATAACGATGTTTATTTATTTCCTATGGGGTTCATACACATTTCAACATGTCACTCAACTTCCGAGCCTACCCAAACTCGTGACTTCAGGTCTTTTTTTTATTGTGCTTGTACAAATAGTCACGAGCAAGAGCTCAAGCTCGACTCGCGTAAGAAATAATTAGGTTCGGCGCGACCGGTTCGGCGCAACTAGTTCGGCGCGAGGAGACAGTTCGTCGCGGCCTTTTTATCGCGAATGAACATTTTTATTGTAAATTTGAGTAGATTTTCACACCTCAAATTGTCCCGAAACGTGACTCGAGTCTTGCTTGGATAGAAACACAATGACTGTCATTCTTTTGTGATGATTTAATGAAAACGTAGGATGTATTTACATAGTTGGGAAAGTTTTTAACATAGAACAATAGCTATTTATTATACAAGGGAAAAAAGTATTAGATTTTAGCTCGAGGTTGTGTTGTCGACCGACGTGATGAGGAGGAAGAAAAAACCGAGAGCGAAAATCTAATATTCTTTCCGTGTATAATCCACTATTTTTTCTGTGACGGGAAAAACGATGATTTAATATTGAGAAGATATTAAAATATATGAAAGTCAGAAAATTATCGAAGTGAAATTTGAAATTTTAAACTGGTAGGCTGTTGTATTTATAGCTACAATTGGACCTGCGTTGTTAAGGAAACCTTTAAAGTAATCAAATATCTGTCAGTTTAATTTTGTGATCTATATATATATATATATACATAAATAAAAAGATGTTCTTGGGGATGCAGTCATAAATTCTTTGATTGAAGCCGAGCTTTCGAGAATGTTTATCTCTTCTTCAGGGCAAAAATCGTGAATTTAAAATAAATTAGCCAAACACAGGAAAGATTTCATAGCCATCAATTGATAAATAATAAAATTTGTAATTGATGGCTATGAAATCTTTCCTGTTTTTGGCTAATATATTTTAAATTCACGATCTTTGCCCAGGAGAAGAAAATAAACATTCTCGAAAGCTCGGCTTCAATCAAAGAATTTTATTGAATATATGACTGCATCCCCAAGAACATCTTTTTATTTATATATATATATATATATATATATATATATATATTTATATATATATATATATATATATATATATATATATATATATATATAAATGGATGTTGGTATGTCTGTCCGTTCGTTCAAATTTAATAGACTTTGACACCGCTTGATATATCATTACGAAAGTTGGTACGTATATGTATCTTTTTATGGGGAAGGTTTTTACGCTATCCACTTTTTTGTAACTCGCCACCAGATGGCGCTGCTGCACATCAACTTTAATACCGTTTAACCGATCGCAATAAAAAATTGTACACCTACCTAGATATATGAACAAATAGAATATTTTTGTGCTATTAACTTTGTTACAACTCGCCTACAGATGGCGCAGCTGTAGTTCAACTTTTATACCGAGGCAAGTGGGCATACAAACTGACAGATATATCAACATCCATTTTTATATATAAAGATTTATAGCATTACATTTTTTCTTTTTCCTTTTCTTCACACTTTTCTACAACTTATACATTTTAGGTAAGTCAGGACAACGTCTGCCGGGTTCGCTAGTTTGATTTAAAATTGCTTAGTGGTTGTTTATTTATTAAAAAATGTCTGATTTCGAGTTTTCTTTGACTGCACCGGAGTTACTAGAAACAGCGAAAGTAGCGTCACAAAAATTATGGCCTCAAAAGAGGAGCCTTGAATAATGGTCTCATATTCATAAAATCGCAAATCCGAAATCTCCTTTCCTTCAAAAGCCGCATCCGAAGGGGATTGAGGGGAACATTTTCTTGAAAATCGAAAATCGGAGATGGCAGTATTAAGGATATATTACAGTTGGTGGACTGAAAAGTATAAAATATTATTATTGAAGTTGTATAGTTGCAATTAGATTGAAAACTCTTAGAACCGTCTTCACAAGTACCAGCACCAATAAAATTAATATTATTTTGTACTTTTCAGTTCAACAACTGATAACGTCAGTCCAATTTAAAAAAAATTAATGCTGTGCTTTAGTCATTAATGGTACCAGCATGTCGAGTTGATCAATTAGGTTGAAAAGTATGATTGAAAAACTCGTTCTAATTTTGACAAACTTTGAATTTCAGAAATCGTAATAAGCAATATTTTACTTTGATAAAGAATATACAAGGTTTCCTATTTGAAAAACTTGCAACTTTCGACTTCAAACTTACCACATAACCAATAACCCGAAACATATGTGGATAACATTGGCAAAACTTGCAGCATGTGCGAATATTGATTGATTTCTCTTCAAACTTTGCCTTGCGCTATTTATATAATTTCAGTTTCATTACTTTCAATAATCTCAGAATATTGCGAGAAGCTTCTTCTGGAATGAACTCTCATATTCGCATATACAGGGCTATTCAAATTCGTTTCTGTACTTTGGGATCTCGTAAACGATAAGAGATAGAGTTTCGGTTAAATTGTTGCAAAGTTGCGTATTTTAGAGACCTCTTCAATGTTGTAAAAATTTAGATCTTTTGGTTCTGGAGATATGCAGGAGAAACCATAAAATCTCAAATTATTTTTTTGCCTGTATCTTCTTTATTCGCAGACATATTGAAAATCGGTCCACATTTTGTTATTGGCACTTGATGTCGGCTATCAGAATATGTCCATAAATCTTTTATACAGAGTGTCATCTCACGTAAGTCACCCCCATCTTTGAATTTTTAAATACGGACCTGTATTTTTGTTGTAGTTTTTGGATCGTCAACGTTCACTTCATATTGAGAAATTAAATTTAATTTTATATTTCTGGATGTTTCGGTAATATTTTATTATAATTGGGTGAATTATTTCCTTTTAAATTACAGCCTCGGAAATTGGTTTTCTGAGTTGAATAAAAACTCAATCGCGTTTTCTACAATGAACTTCGAATAACAAAACCTTTTATGATTATCTGAAACATATTTACAATAAAAATAGATTATACATGTATACATGTATTTTGATAAGCTGAAAAAGAAATGATAGCAATAATTACATCCGAAACGAACACTATAATTGTAATGAAAATTGAAATGAAGTAATTTATATAAATAAAAAAATCAATGGCGCAATAAATGCTCGAATTGGAGTCCTTCCATTTCGAGACATTTTTTAACTTATTTTTTCATATTATTTATTGCCCTTAATACCCTTAATACACTTTTCTGCATTGTTGCCAAAGCATTCAAAATCCTTAATCTCAAGTCTTACACATTTTCTAACAGTCCAAAATAGTAAGATCTGGTGATCGTTCGTTTCGGATGTAATTATTACTATCATTTCTTTTCCAGCTAATCAAAATACATACCTATGTATAATCTATTTTTGTTGTAGATATGTTTCAGATAATCATAAAAGGTTTTGCTATTCGAAGTTCATTGTAGAAAACGCTATTGTGTTTTTCTTTAACTCAGTCAACCAATTTCCAGGGCCGTAATTTAAAAGGAAATAAATCACCCAATTATGATAATATATTACCGAAGCATCCAGAAATATAAAATTAAATTTAATTTCTCAGTATGAAGTGATTGTTGACGATCCTTGACGATCCTAAAACTACAACAAAAAATACAGGTCCGTATTTAAAGAATCTAAGATGGGGGTGGCTCAAGTCAGATGACACCCTGTATAAAAGATTCATGGACATATTCTGATAGCCCACATCAAGTGCCAATAGCGAAATGTGGACAGATTTTCAATATGTCTGCGAATAAAAAAGATACAGGCAAAAAAAATAATTTGGGATTTTTTGGTTTTTCCTGTATATCTCCAGAACCAAAAGGTCTGAATTCGATTTTTTACATCATTGAAGAGGTTACTAAAATACGCAACTTTGCCACAATTTAACGGACACTGTATCTCTTATCGTTTACGAGATCCCCATGTACAGAAACGAATTTGAATAGCCCTGTACTATATTATCCAATATATGAATATAGTCCATCGTAGATCTTTGATCTCATTATATATTTGCATTCTCTATTGATGAAATATTTCAATCATCAAAATATAGTTGAATAGATCTGAAGGATTTTATGGTATAACCCATTTATAGAGCTTTGGAAACGATGGACAATAGAACTGGAAAACCATGCACTGTTTTAGTCAGAATTGATTATAATTCAATAATATTCTGAGGCTTCAATCAAACAAGTATATTTGAGTAGGTTAGGATTTGAATCGATGGAAATGTTCAAGAAAATGAAATATAAAGAATGTGGAATATTGACTATTTAAAAAATATAACGTTGCTTTCTCTCTGAATACCTAAGCCTTATTTATTATTGCTGGTCGTGAACTCTCAATTTATACCCTCAAAGATCAGGTTGCGCCATATATTCATCGATATTTCATTTTTATGAAATGCACGTATTGTTCCGTAAATCCCAGAACACACTGTATAAATCACGTTAATCGGATAAGTTCGAGCACTATTATTAGGAGAACGAATGTGCTTCAATATTCTGCTTTGATAAATCCGTACGGACATTACATGCAAATTATTTGCCAAAAAATATCTCGAATTTTGAATATAATAGGTATACTGCTGGATAACCAATTCCCTGAAATGAATACTTTGCATGGTGTTTGAGTAGTGAACTAATTCTACTCTTTTTATTTGCAATATTATATACTAACTAGTAGTTGCCCGCAACTTCGTATGTCAAGTCACTTTTACAATTTTCTAAGTAATGCATTTTCAATTAAATTTTATTTCAATTGGTTCATTCGTTCAGCTCCCACTTTGTTTGGTGAAGTCTCTTTTGAAGTACATAGTGTTATTTATTAGTATAACAAAAATGTTGCATATTGCAGCCTGAGCCTGAGAATCCCATAGGTACGACTAAACTTTATAATTTTTTTAAATCAGTAATTGATCAGTTAGAAAAAGTCTTATATAAAAACGTCTCTTAATCCTACATATTCTCATTTACACGCTGGGCCCAGATTTGTAATGATGCTTTATGTACTTGAAGTTGACTACCATCAAACATATCGTCTAATCGAGAATGCAAGACTTTTTAAGTCGAATGGATCATCAGATGTTTGAAGCGTGGCCTCGCAATGTGACAGTAAAGGGAACGGCATTCTTTTCCTCGATTCACAGATTGGTTTCTGCTTTTTCTGCAAATTATCATATATTAGTGAACCTCTTTGTCAGAAGCACACTCCATCAGAATTTGATGGTATCTTGAATATTAGTAAAAGGCATCAATTCAATTCAATTCAATTTTTTATTGTCTTTTTTCCATTGTTTACAATAGTTACGACTTGTCAGTAAAGTACATACATACAAGTACACAGAAATACACAAAGTAGGTATATATCGTTCACATTGCAAGATAACAACAAATCATTGTAATAATAGGGAGATTTTAAGCCACCTATTTGAACAGCAATATACTTTATCCCTTATAAATCGCATGCGCAATAGTGTTCAAATAAGGGAAAACGTTATTAACCGATATTGCTTTAAGTTATTAAAGTTGAAACAACGTTCCCTTAATAAAAGAAATTGATTTTGCCATGATGCCACCTGTAGAAAATTTATATTTAAGTTTTATCGTAAACTCCAAAATCTATGACAAATACATGTCAAATTAAGAAGATTTGAGTAAATCTGTATTTTTCACCATTTCTACCACTGTTTTTTTGAATATGAAATGAAAATATTTTATAAAATTAAATGCTATGCTATGGCAACATCAGATATGGCATATGGCTACCGTCCGTCTTTGAGATAGTGTTCTCTGCGTCACTTTTAAGTCTTGTACCTATAACATATCTTTTGTAGTAGATGTTTTCTCTGGTCTGTATGTTTGTCTCTGTTATATTGTACTTTTTTTTACTTTATGGTACCTGTTTGTTTCTTCCTGTTTTTGGTTGAGCTTTCTTTTTTCGTTTGTTAAATGAGTTGGTTTTTTGTGTAATAGTCACTTATCACGTAAATAGCGGCAGAATGAGTTGGCTTACAAACTCATTTTTGAACCACGTTATAAGCGTACTGCATTTACTTTAAGATAAACGGATTTAACGTATGAGGCTCAAGTTGTGGTTTAAAATTTCTCTAGTGTCTAGTTTACCCTACATCCAAGTAAAGAAAATTTTACTATAAAATATTTGAAAGATATCTTTCAAACTCATTAAGATTATAAAAACATTGATCTACGAGTATTGCCTTTAACCTTATTTTGAACATGTCATTAGATGGACTTTCTTTGAGATACGAAGGTAATTTGTTAAAAAAACAGATGCTAACCATAATTAGAAACTTTTGAAAAAAGGTGTCGTAGGTGAGTATATATCTTTATTCTTAACAAAACACTCACGATTATTGAATATATACGTTAATAATTTCAACAGATAGATTGAGGTGACACAGAATTCCCTTTTGTTTAAATATACCGTGACACGACAACCGATATGGTATGCTGAAAATAAGCCTCAAAAATTCCTTCTACGTCTCGTCCTTGCCCCAATACGATTACGTTATATGCAATGGCAGCATAGGCATAAGAATAATAAACTTTTATAATAGTGCCAGTATCGATTATAGATTTAATAGTTTTTAGATAATAATACTTTACAAATAATGTCTGTTCAGACCAAGACAGGGTACTGGCAAAAATGGTCCTTCAAAATTTAGGTTACAAAATCAGTGTTCTTATAAGAAAAATGATCATAAGATGGTGGCTTGTAAATAGTTTGATATTCAATACAAAGCATTTTCTTAAGATTTATTATAACCCTGTTCCTAGCGCACCAATTATCATATTCCATGAATGTGTTATGTATTTTTTGTGATAGAATACTTTTCGAACTATCGGCGATAAGCATACAAGTGTCATCTACATACATTAGCACTTTTGCTTGAGAAATGAAGGTGGAGAGATTATTTATGAATATTAAAAAAAAATAAAGTACCAAGGACACTTCCTTGAGGTGTTCCCAAGTCAGGGACAAACTCTTTTGACATGACATCTTCAATTTTAACAAAAAGTTTTCTCGTTTCCAGAAAAGAGATAAACCACTTATTAATGCAACCACGTATACCCAAGCGGTCCAGCTTTGAAGATACAAAAGCTTTATCGAAAGTGTCGAAAGCTTTAGTCAGATCGAAAAGTAGGTATAGATACGACACAACTTCCAACATCCAATGTGTCATGAATATATTGAGTATAGTCAACAATACTGGTCTCTCTTGAGAACTTTTTCAATAATCTTTGAGAAAGAACTTAATAAAGATATTGGACGGTAATTTTCTATATTCGGGGGATCATATTTTCTTTGTATTAAAATGACCGTACTTATCTTGAGGCTAGTTGGAAATATACCTTAAGCAATTGAAATATTTAATATATGTGCTAAAATTATTTCTTTATATTCTTTTATTACAGTTATGGGGATTTCATCCATACCTGTACATTTTTTATTAGGTAATATGTTAATTACTTCAATAACTTCAGATGAAGTGACAGGTGTAAAAACATTGAATTTGTTCACTTGTGGTGCACTTGTTGATAAGATTGTTGCCAAAGTGGTTGGTTATTCTTTTTTAGAATTTGCGGTCAGGTATTCACCGAAAGCATTAGCCTGATTCAGTGGATCTGTTAAATGTTTGTTGTTATATCTTATTTCTTTTATGATATATTTTTTGAATACCTTTTACTACATTTACCAGCGACCAGACAGTTTTATTTTTGTTATCAGACTTGAATTAATTCGTTGAAATGTTCTTTTTTTTCTTGTAATTTGTTTATTCACTTCTATAATTCTCATTGATATCATAATCAGAAAATCTTTTGTCGAGGCTAAACATCACATATAGGGTACTTTCTTATTTCACAAAATATGCTATTAACAATGGCACCTTGAAATTAGAAATAGATACAAAATAGTTTAAAATAAAGCTGCGCTACTTCAAGTGTAATGTAATAGTAAAATCATTTGAGCCGGAAAAAATCTCGAAAAAAAGGGAAATTACATAATTTTTCACATTATTCATCATTCATGATCAAAATTTCGTTCTTAGCTGAGGTTTGCTACCCAAAAAACTACGTATATTACCAATTTCACTGTCAAAGGCCAAGTAGTTATTGAGATTTCGTGTTTAGTCAGTCACTGAACGAAATTTTTTCGCTTTTATCTATATATAGTTTTTCAAGATACGTACTACTATAATATATTAGCATCTATTGTTACAGTGGCCTTCCCTCAACTCTCTAATGCTGATGTTCTTCTTCTTGAGCCTTCATTCACTCATCTTCAGACAACACTGTAACATTCTTCCATAATCTGGGATAGCCGTTACCAGTGCACCTAGACCTACTTCTTTCTTGAAATCGTCTCTGGATGCCCTCGTTTTTGTTGCCTACATATGGTCTCTAGAACTCTGCGAAGTTGGCATCAAAGATGCAAAAATCTAATTTCATCCAGTAGCATACGATTGTACACAAGTAGTACCTTAATGTACTGCAAATTGCTTTCGTTTGTACCCTCAATCTCTTCGCAAGAGCCACTGATTTCCATCTATTGTCCGGTTGTCTTAATGATGAGCCTACAAAGCTCCATCTAAGACGAAATGTCTTTGCAACTGTGTCTTCTACCTTAATTATTGACTTTGTCCACTCCTTTTTCTATTCGTTTCTGAGTGACATAGTTTTGGATATTTCCTTTATGCATGTTTTCATTGGGTTTCCCCGTTAACAACAGACCATAGGTACTGTGATATAATGTTCCGACATAATATTTTTGATATAAAGAAATAACTAATCAATTCTGATAAAAAAAGTAGCAGTAGCTTAAACATGACTATTAACATTTTAAAATTGGCACCATCTTTAATTTCAGGTTTGATCTGTTTGAAATCTTGGTACTTTTTGTTTGGTTTTAGCCGTACAGTTGGCTTAGATTAGACATTAGTTCGGTTCCTGGTAAAAGTGCATAATATATCAAAAAAAAGATCAAAAAGTTCTTCAAAGTCATCTGATATTTCTTCTGTTCAGTCTCTCACTTTGATGTTGATCTCATTAGCATCTCTCCAACTTTATAGTGATTCTTCACTCCTTGTCCTTCCTTATGAGCCCTATTCTAAGACTTTCCTTGGTATTGTTTTTTGGACATATATCAGAGGTAGTACTCAGTAACATAAAAAAAATCTGGTGTGTCCACTCACACGACTTTCCTACCGCTCGCAGGCAAATTCCAATGAATAATTTTGTTTACACTATTACAATACTTTCCTTACATAGCGACGATAATAGCGGCAGAAAATTAAAAATCCTCTACTACCACTCATTTTTTTCACCATGTCAAGACAAACAACAATGGTCATGTAACATTTTTTCTCAAGATGAAACGTATAGCCAGAATCTGAAGAAACATACGGAAAATATGGAATTTTATTCAAGCTTATTTTTTGTATGTGTATGTGGATGGTGAAGGGCTCTCAGAAGAATACCTTAGGCTAGTTTAATCAAAATCCTTAGAGCCGCTTTTGCATTACAGTCTAGAGCCAATCACGTTTTTTTGGCTATAGGTAAGCACCCAGTGTATACAAGATTCTCATTCAGCGCCACCTGCGAGTGGTATTGGTACCAAGCACAAATAAAAAGAAAGCAACAAAATACACCGATCCGTTCCCGATATAATGCTGTCACAGACATACATACAGTCGGACAGACAGACAGACAGACCAATTGGCTGAAAATATGTTTATTAGACTTAGAGAACTCTGAAACGTCAACATTTGTAAAAATCTCGATACCGAAAATTTCACGCGATTACAATACTTTCCTTATACAGCTACTATAATACTAGCGTAGGAAAGTAATAAGGTAAAGTGAGATTCTCTTATTGTCTTCGCTATATCGATATGTTACGCTACTTAGATAGACATCAGGTGTCGCTATAATTTATACGCTGAGCTAGCCAACCGTCAGTGCATTCGCATATTTTGCAGTGTTTGATCGTTTGCCACTCCTACATTATATTCAAACATTATTCAAATTTGATTAGAGATTATATGAGAAGAGTAGCTGCAGCTTCACGTACGTAGGTATCTGCATTCAATTAAAACAAAATATGCGTGTATCGTGCAGTTCTAATAAATCAAATGAAACTGGAGTGATACCAAGCATGGACGTTATGTGTAAGAGTATTGTGAATAACATTGCTACCAAGTTTAAATTGTGTAAGTGCTCTTCGCTAGAGAGGCTCTCAATCACTATAAAAACCCTTGTTGCATTCAGAAATAATGACGGAATCTGTGATTGTATATTTTTCATCAGGAACATTCAGTCTATGTTGTTTTTGAAATAATCATGCGTATATGTTTTTCATTGGGTGGTAAAGTTATTGAAAAACGAATCAGATGGTTAAAAATAAGAGCCACTTTCCAACTATATTTTTGACATAAATGAATTCGTAAGATATTTTAACGTAAAAATCACCATATATAGTCTGATGTCACTAGCAATAAGGATAATTCAGACAATTAGCACATGATTTTCAAAAAAATTACATTTTAATAAGAAAATATTGGACTATGGAATATAAGGCATAGACAAGACGAAAACGAAGCATATATTTTAGTGGGGTCAAGTCAGTGCCTCAAGGACAGTGTAATTGTACTTGTAGTTGTATTATTCTTTTACAATCGAACTCTGTTAGATGCAATTCCTATCGCAATACGCTGGCCAGGAATAATTCTCTTTTAAGCTTGAAAAACTTGCTATTTTCATTGCAAAAGTAGGTCCATTAGTACTTGTAAAGGTTAAATAGCTCGTATAAAATTTTAACATCTATTCTCTCAAAATCAATACGTTCACTTTGATGCGACATTCTTTCTGTTCTCCATCAAATGATTTGATCTATTCAAATAATCGCGTTATAATTGATGAGATTCTTCGAGCGGAATAATAAACCCAGATTTGAGAATATTACGAGATTGTCTCATAATAAATATGTGGATAATAATTGTTTCCTAACATCAATTATTTGACAGTAGTTAAAAAGTAATTTTAACCCTACTTATATTATGATACCACTATTGTAGACAGTGACTCATGTTTTCAACTTAGACCTTTGCGAGTCTGAGGGGAAAGGAAATCGACGATTCATAGGGGTGCGGTTATTATGTCTTTGTGTAATTTCATTACGGATTTTCACCTTGGTGAACGCCGATACTTGCATCGGCAGCGTCCATTCAAAAAATAAGATTGAAACTGAATTACTCTTCCACTAATATTAACAAACAATTCCGGTCTCTGATTTATGAAATCCCTATCAGGACGCCCAAACATGAGTCACTATCTACAATTGTGGTACTGTGGTATAGGTATACCCCTCGTATCGCTTATAGAAACTGTATTCAAGTGTCATTGGTCATTCCAGATAATCCTGTTTGTAAAAAGGATTTGATAAAGAAACATGGACTGCGCATTTTCCTCACAGAATTAACTGTTCTAGTGTGCGGATATAGACTACTGACCTTAGGAAATTATTGACCGATGAATCCAAACGGAGGATCGACTATATCTGTATGTTTTTTATGGATTTTCGCGCCTTTTGCAAAGAAAATGTGCTCCGATTTTGATGATTTTTTCTTCAACTGAGAGAGTATGAAGAATTGGTCCTATTGAAAAAAAATCAATATTACACATGCACTTCCCGTCAAAAACTTGTGGGGGTAAATTTTCCAGAATATTGAAAATCCGAGGCGTAAGAATTGAACAAAGTTTCATATCCGGAAACGTTTAAATTGCACATTTTTAAGAATAGGCATCTGTTTCGAGCAGAATCAACACCACGAAAACATGATTATGAAGAGATGAATGAGATTTGGGCGAAACGTCAAGCAATCATTCCAAAAAGGAACGAACGGATGTATTCCTGAAAAAAAACACCAACATGTTTTTCCATCCGTGAATGACTTCGCTGTAATATATATACATATATATGTTTTTGTATATTCATACATACATATATATAGATTTTTGTTGGGAATGCTGTCATTTATCAGATAAAATTGTTTGATTATGCCAAGCTTTCAAGAATCTTTATTCTCTTCCTCAGGACAAACTAAAAATCGTTACAAATTATCTTAGCCACATAATAAACTAATAATTAAACTTTGCATTCATGAATTTAGATAAAATTAACTACAAATAGAACGGATAGACTGATTTTGTTGCTTTCTTTTATGTCACGTAGGGTACCAATATTGTCCGTCTGAACAAAAACTTGGTTTGCTTAAGTCTGTAGCACAAATAGACTTTTCATGAGACTTACATCAACTATTCCTTCTAAGTACTACCAACAAAACATATTTTTCACGAAATTTTTCATTATACTCCATTTACGTGTCAGCTAGAAATGAGATAAAAATCATTGTGAAGTTGGCATATTATCGCCAACTTTGACAGCACCTTTCACTTTCACTACATAAATAGGCGAATATTTGAAATAAACACGAGGATAAGTTGAGTATGCTTTCGTTTATCGCTCAAATTTATTATGTGAGGGCACAAAAACATCATCTGGTTGTATTATTTACTGACGAAAATCACGATAGTTATGAAGTCACGTTACCGAGTTTTTATTTTTTTACATAGATCCTCAATCTTATCGCTATTTCACATCTGAAAATTGAAGGGATATTCATCATTCAGTGAAATGTAATTATTAACATACTCATATTATGAGAATGTTATTTACAAACTAAGATAAAGTCGTCATAGGATATCCATATTATTGATACTAGAACCTAAAAGGTTAAAATTAAGGTAAAAATGCTTTCTTAAATTTATTGGAATATACCTATCTAGAGTAATGTCCTTTTAAATATCAAGAATAATCAGCAAGCCTGATACTTGTGTTCACTTCCGTTTACTATCTACCCAGCAACAAAAATTAACTTGAAATACATATTTTGTGTAATGTTGAAATTATACAGTTGATAAAGCTGGCAAACGTACTTTTATGAACCTAACAGCCATGCTTTATCGTAAAATTTTCCTGTATTCGTAAGTAAACAGGCCATAATTTGCTTTTATCGTATGCATTAAAGTCGTGGCCCGTTGCTAGAAAGTTCGATTTTATTTTCTTCTTATTCTTCCAACTCTACAGCTCTAATGAATCAAACAAATATACTTTGTCGCCTATTTCGCTTTTGGAACTTTTTGCGTGTTAATCTTCAAAATTAAACTTACTCTTGAATAGTCAAAGAAAATTCAGAGAAAATATTTCATGTGACCAGAAGTTAGAAGTGGAATAGGACCTGTTAAATTTCTGTCGAATACCTATACATCAACATTAGTAAGAGACTCACCATCGAGTGATCAAAAAAAAATCATTCTATGTAGACTTTGTAAATGATGAGCTTGTCTCTACATGATTCATCTGAAATTGAATAATATTGAAAAATTTATACCTGTTATTTCAGGTCAATCAGATGCCTTATTTTTAAGAGGTCGCTAGAACGCCAACCTGAACTTTCCGTGAGAAAAAAAATCGGTCACGTGACAGCTCCAAAATTGATACATGATAATTTTTCATCATAATAAATGTTGAAAATATCTTTCTTCTGCACCCAAACATTTTATGGCACATTTTCTCTTAATTCCAAAACCATTAATTAATGATTGAGGTGAGTTATTGATTTCGCAACGGCGTTCTTCAATTCATTATTTCAGTTCGTTTAAGTTGTTAATTGGTGTCTTGAAAAAGAGGTGTTTATATAAGGCCCTAGAAAACAATCTAAAACAGTACCTAATGTCTTATAATATTTATTGGTATGTACCTACCATAACTTAAATCGCCAACTTGTTGACATAAATGCCAAATTGGCGGAGCCTTTTCAATTCGTTGCATAACGTCATTAATTAACGTAGTTAATTTATTTTCTGGCCTACCCCAACGATATTCTCTTACAACATTTCCAGTATATCTGAAACACGTAGAATTAGACTCTTATCTAACTACACATATTAAAAAAATAAAATGGAAGAAGAAATAGTATTTTCTGTTCAATATATTTATAATGAAAAATATTATGTTGTAAACGGAACGATAGATACCCATAATAGAATTGGGAATTGGGAGAAACAAAAGATGTTGCACTATTGTTTACAGATAGCTGTCATACTAAAGACTTCAACTTTCTGATTGAGTGATTGATAACTAAGCGATTGGGAAAACACACTGCTGTGGACACGACCAGTAGAAAATATGCTTAAAGCGCAACTAATCTTTGCAGCCATTTTCATGAAATGAAAACAATACAATTATTAATTATTAATTATTAAGTATTTATGTAGAGCAATTATCTTCTTACATGAAACTTAATAAACAATAAATATCTTTATTGATTTATAATTTCTGTATGTCCTTGTTCTCCTTATTATTGTTCGGACATATCAAAAGTTGTTTTGACACACGTATTCGTTGGAATGACAATTAATTGTAACTTGACTAATAAAGATACCCCTGATTACAGAGCCTACTTCAATTAGTTGAAATAAATGGGAACTGATCTATTGTGGAACTTATATGAAAATATGAACAACTTTTCAATTAAAATAGCTTTTACCTTTCCTAACAATTCCAAAGAATCGATATATTCCGAAATTAGATGAAAACAGTTTATGCTACTAGGGTGTGAACAAATCTAACAATGGTGATAATGTAACAAGTGCATAGGTGTATTAAAAACTTATGAGACAACAGTGACAAGCACAGAATTTGAATTGAATCGAATGTAATGTACCTAAGATCCCAGAAGCCAATGTTATATCATAATAGTATATTTCAATAATTAATAAAATTGATAATAATAATTATTATTCATCAAAATATTACAAATCAACATCAAATTGAAGGTTCTATAGTGAAAAAGTCACTATAAAATAATTGTTAGCACCTAATCTAGTTAACAGTTGTGTGTGCTAGTAGAAAAGTGAATAATGTATAATTTTTCAGCTTGAAATGTAAATTAATAAAAGACAACTTCATTTATATGAATAAATAAAGGAAATAACCATAAAAGAAAACAAAAATAAACTCTAAATAAATACATGAATAATCAAAATACTATAAATTATATACAAATTAGAGTTTGCAATCTTTTGAATGTATACCTATATATTTAAGAGTATACTTAATATTTATTATGAGTTTAAATAAATGTTCTCCATATATTGAAGATCCTATTTTCATCTCATTCTGATAATAAAAGGTAACACGTTATAAAATGTTGGACCCAGATCATGAACCGTTAATATTTTTATTGCTTCCAGAAATTTTAAGCTTGAAATTACTTTTGTTCCTGGTTTCATAATTTTGACTCACATATCTATGCCTTAATATTATCAGCTTTTTGTACATAAATACAGACAGAGCATACAGGGTCCTGCAACTTTGCTCCCGTCTTTTATTGCACAGGTTGTTAGTTAAGTGCCCTAAAAATCTTAAATAATTCCTCTAATATAAAGTGTTGTTGCTAAATATCAAGAGTGCTCAATGTTAACATTATTTCCTTTTGATGTCTCAATCGTTCAACATATGCTAGGGATAGGTAAAAAGGTATCCAGGGCGTTCGAGGTTTATAAAAATGATTTAATTTGAAATATTTACGTTTACCCCAACGTGGAAACACATGGATTACAAAAACCGATAACTAACAAAAAACTAAATTGGTATGAAAAACGAAGGACCACTCTAACAATATATATTTACACAAATTAGGCGACGACGTCTCTAGCCCGGAATATCCATTTCGACAGAGCAAAAGGAAAAGAACAAATTTCTCTTTATGCTCCATAATTTCACCCAACATTAGGCCGCATCACCAATATTCCCCTCAATAACGTCCTTCCTGCTGCCGTACTGAAACGAAAGAATCAGAAAAAAAAAGGAGATACCCTCTCAACATCTTTGGAGACGAGTGAGAGGGTATCAGAGAGTTGGTGGCCGGACAATAGGCTAGCGCTGTTCTCTCAAAGGACAAAGCGGCCGCAATTACGACTAGAATAATCAAAGACTACATCCTGTAATGGGACGAAGGACTCTCGCTTATTCTCTCTCGCTGCTGCTACGGGGATTTCTGGAGGAGATATGTGGTGGGAGAGAGCCAGAGCCTAGCAAAGCGTATGCTGCCTCCTGTGTTCGATATCCTCTCTGAGAAGGAGTATTGTTCCCCTCTCTCGATTTTCCGAAAGCTTGGTTTTGCCGTGAAAGGCCGACATAAAATTCTTAATATAAAATCCGGCATCGGCCGGTTTTTCTTTATATATAAGCCTCTCCAGACGAAATTGTTTCGATAATGGTTTCCTGAAGAGGGATGCATCCATTCATGTCAACTTGTGTTATAACTAAGAGTCTGAAGATTTCGTGATCTCTTTTTGAACTACTGTTTTTCTATGGATTCATAATAGATGTGGTATAAACTTTGTTTTTGCCTTTTCTTTGATGTTAAGCTCATAAGGTTTTTATCCGTCTATGGAGCATTGGTTTGTTACCTAAAAACATTGGATTTCCAATAAATTATTGAATAATTCAGGTGAAATTGGTTATTGACCTCGAAACTTTCTTCGGAGTGAACCTTTTCTTTGTACGGAATCCTCAGTGTAGAAATCCTCATACCATTTGACGTTTAGATTTACTGGGAGGCTCATAGTATGGACCTCGATGGTTTTTTTCAGTGCCTGGATTCTATTATTCCAAATTAGGTTCAGGATTATCCGTCTGTAAGTGGCACAACCATGCAACCCAATCCAACGAAAAGTTAAGGACTAAACTCTATATAGTGAGCAGTAAATTATTCATGATATATTTTGTTTCCAATTCTATTTGGATCAAATCACACAGTAACGCTTTTAATTCGAAATCGCCAGCGACTATAACAACTTATTTTGGATTGCATTTGGGAAATCTAAATTATTGCAGTTGATTTAAATAGTATGAGCGTTAATATTCTATATTCATTTTGAATTCAATACAATAAATATCGATGGAAACCACAAAATGCAACCAGCTTTCATTATTTACATCGATATTGTGAGTATGTATTTGACAGGGCTTTATAGGAAACAGATGGTTATTTTCAACCACGACTGAAACTTCTTTTTCAATATTGTTTATTTCATCGGTACAAATTATCAATAAGTAATATTATTTTGTTATAACAATTTAAATGAACAAAAATAATCAAACTAATGTTTTTTAGTCTGTTTAAAAATATTTATTGATTGATATATAGATATGTTATCGCGTTTTATGGAAAAAAAATATATACAGTGAAGAGAATGAATTCGATAAATAATTAGGTAATAATAAACAAAAAAATTGCAGGGAAAAATTCTATTTATTTTTTCATGCGCAGTTTTTCAGAAATATTGAGTATTTACTGGAAGGAACAATTTCATTTTTAAATTAAAACAATTTTTCCTATTTAAAATCAAACTCTAAGTTTATTTTAAATAAAATGTTATAATAATTCCGTCAGCTAATTATATAGTTCTAGTTGTCTTTTTGTAAATGTCTAAGCTACAAAGTAACTAAAAGTACAAACTTGTTCAGAATTTCGAGAGAAACATAATATTTATTTTGTTGACATTAGTGTACATTGGTTGAATGTAAACAGCCATCAATTGCTTTTGGTTCATAATCTTTCTGTCTAAAAAATGTGTTTAATACATTTAAATCTTTAAATTATCATTAACTAAATATAGTTGATGCCTGAATTAGATATTAACAGTGCCTAATATAGATCTGCATTCTCTATAACACAATTTATTTATTATTGAGATAAGTCTATAAACAGATATTGTTCATCTAACATCGATTATCTGATAATTCTTTCGATAAATTTATTTTTTATTCATTTGAATGGTTTTTGAATGCTCATGCATTGGTGTTGATTTTGTTATTTGTTGAATAAGAAGCAAACGATCTCAGATTAACGGAAGAAGTATATCTGCAGTTATGTAGTCATACACAGCATTCTGATACATTTTATTATCATCTACTAAATCATATAACCACCTGATTATTTTTGTTTCATGTGTATTTCAAGAGAGAAAGTTCACCGTGCAAACCTTTTCGTATTTCCGCATATGGATTTTCCTTTATCGCCTGGGAATTTGCATAACAATCCGATACATGAGGCCGAAAAAAGAGACATTTTCCTGCAGATTTTCCAATCTGCTACTGTCCCAATATTTGATTTCAATTTGAACTGTGATGCATGACCAGTTCGTTTGTAACCGATCGTAACGGAAAAAAGTTTTTCCAACATGATTCCAACTAAAGCTTGTTCAGGTACGGAACTATGGCCAAAGCTTTCCATTAAAATTCAATATTACTTTCGAATACGGTTGTTGGATTTCCAGTAGGTACGATCGACCGCCAGCCAGTTTATGGCCATGCTCATGAACGTGATACACTGTAGTTCTTGATTATTTATTGGTTTGGTTGGGAAGATAGCGAAATCACATTGAAATTTTAATGGTAGATCATAGATCTTCGTGAAATATTGAGGTGAAGTGCCATAGAGTAGTGCAACAAGTTTATTGATTTGATTTGATGATGGTTATGTTCAAGTTAAATTAACATCAAAATATGTTGTCTTATCCCCAGAGAATGTTCAAAAGATTTTATTTAATAGCGTACTACTTCAGGCACAAAATCATTCCGAGTCCGTAGATGGCGCTTTATGACAAAGTATTTTTATTTTTCAATAGGAAGAAATAGCGTGAAAAATTACAGTTACTGGCGAAATCGAAATCGAAATGAAACTCGATATCATTATTCCATATAAACTTATTTAAAATGTTCATTTTCACGTAACAAAATTAGAGAACACTCGTGAGTATCAGGAATTTTTATTAAAGTTACCTATATTCCATATAACCTACCTTAATAATACTATTTGGAATATGGAACCGTTGGCGTAGATAGACTCAATAAATATTTTTTACAAAAAATTGGACCGACGTTATTAGTTGATGTACTGAAAAGTATAAAATAATATTACTTCTATTGGAGCTGTTACATTTGAAGTTGTGCAGTTGCAGTTAGATTGATATTTTTTGGCACCAAGTTCACAAGTTCCATCACCAATAGAAGTAATATTATTTTATATTTTTCAGTGCATCAACTAATAACGTCGGTCCAATTTTTTGTAAAAAATATTTATTTCACACTTATGAGTGTAACATTAGTCCCGAAAATCGTTGAACGTTCACTATACCATATCAATGAAGATAGTACTTATCCTATTACCCACGTATATTCCTTGCTTGTAGTTGTTATTATTGAGATCTCAGAACATCGCTGCGGAAATACGCTTCAATATTTTAGTTGTTACCATTTTAACACCGATTTAACTCGAAAGCCGTAACTCTAAGGAAAAAATATTCATTATAAATGTTGCTACAAATAATTATATCTTTCATGTAGTATCGAAAAATTTTCAATTTTCGAAAGAAATTGCCCTCTCCACATAGTAAAAATACATATTTAACATGCGTCTATCTCGAAAACCGTAACACTTTTGAAAAAAGGTTCAATTTAAACGTTTCCGGATATTGTCCTATCTTTAATTATACCAACTCAGATTTTCGATTTTCGAGAAAATTCGCCCCCACCACCCCTTCGGGGGCGGTTAAAAAAAAAGCAGAAAGTCGAATTGTATACCTCCTCCATTCGGGGTTCGTCGGTCAAAAAATAATAAACACAGAAATAACACATTAAACAGCAACAATTTATTTTGTCAAACCCGACAATATGTTACAGGTTAACCCCTGGATATGCCCACCTTGTTGGCGAAAGAATTATCGGGCTTAGCAAAATAAAGTGCTGGTATTTAATGTCGTAATTCTGTGTTTATTATTTTTTATATATTAACAATAACAAAAATTTTCTATTATCTATGTCGCTCTAGATGGGGTAATTCAATTCTAGTGTAATTAAATGAGAATTATACCCAAATACTTAACTTTAACGACAATCTAAGTAATACTTTATACAAGAAAATTATAACAATTAGGCCTTGACATGACAGAATCAAAACAACAAGCGAAAATAAAATATATCTTTCTTTACAATAACAAAAACTTTGTCATATTATTTTCCTTAGTCAGTTATCTTACTACTTTTCTCTCGACAATGTCGGTTGTCCGTAAGATTTAATTTAGAAAAAACCTAGACAACTAGAGCTAAATAACTCAGAACATAGAAATAAAACAAAAAAAATATTAATGTCGCCTTAAATGCTCAAAGTGTCGTCCGTCCCGGGCAAAACAAGGTTGTAACCTGCTGTAGACAGTTATTTGTGTTTAATTTTCATTTAATTACACTTAAATTATCCCATTTACAGTGACATAGGTAATATTTTTTTTATTTATTGTTAAAGTAGGTTATATAATATATAGGTAACTCTATTAAAATTACTGATAGTCAGAGTGTTCTCTAATTTTGTTGTCCATAAGTACTAATCATATCGAGTTGCAGTTATTAACGCTTTTTCTTTCCAATTAAAAATAAAAATACCCTTGTATTTGAAATTTTCGAGAAATTCATAAAAATCTGCGACTGTCATAAAATGTCATCTACCGACTCGGAGAAATATCAAATTCGAAATGTAATTAATTCAATAGAAGCACCCAAAATAGCGCTTTGAAATGAAACAAAGCTATTCAAAATAGGTCGTGCCGAAGAAAAAGTTATCCAGTTTTTTTCAAACAAACATTTGTCCCTTCCCCCACCCGTTATTTGACAAGATAGAGAAAAAACTTTAATACAAAAAAGTTGTCTTATTTTCAGTAGGTTGCAAAAAAATATTTTCAATATACGTTAACTTGGGATAATTTTGAATAAAACAGTGTTTTTTAATTAGCAAATTATAAATATTTTTCAGATTTTTCTTTTGGCCGATTAACCCCTAAAAATGTTTTTCTCCTGGTCGTCCGATTAACGGATCCTGAGATATAGCCAGCGTCCTTTATTAATGGGCCACCTTGTACCTACCTACCTACATTTTTCAAATATCATTACACGGAAATTTCACGGTACCCACACATAATTTCTGGATGAATTGACTTTACATTTCTTCCAAATTTGATTTACATTCCACAATTTCTATTTCCGCATCTTTGACAGAGCGCATCCACTCTCTTTGCTAGGTACAAATGTTTCACTGCTCTTAATTCTTGTTTCGGGTGAGTTTTATTTCCGAGTCTCGTATACCTACCTACACCTACCTTTAGGAATTTTCAAACAGCATTACCTACCTACTGTTATTGCAAAAAACATCTCATCCATATCTGCATGCCGAGCTTCAGTCGGAAGAATCTTACAAATTTCATAAATATTTATGCGAAAGTCTATGTTCGTAATGATATTCCGGTATATTTTAATGTTTGAGTAGACAGTTTCGGTCCACTGCACTCGGTATTTACACACCTATACCTTTACTGAAACATTGGTATTATCATAAGAGATGTTTTATGTAAATACTACAAAGAGATATGCTAAACAAGGTATATATACTTATCAATACACAGCAGGAATAATTTGCCGCAATTCCCTTTAACGCTCAAGAACATAGACCAACTGTTATCATCTGTGATTATATTAAGATACAATTCAAATCAGAATCTTTGTTTTTTTTTGTAGTTTTTCCTTAAATTTAAGTTTATACAAAGTGTTTTTCTTCCTAAGAGAGTCTTGTGATAATCATTCAATATTCTTGCATAATACCTAATGTTTTTCAAATACATTCAAACTGTATTACAGTATATACAAGGTCCCAATGACTTAAATTCAAGAAACAGCTAGCCATCAGATTTAGGAATAGTTAAGAAGATGGTACTATTATTTATGTTCCAAATGGGATATTTCCGGAATATTTGCCTTCTAATGGTAGATTTATGAAGGAGGTGCGATAAACGATAAGTGGGGCATAAAAGCGAACTTGTTTTCATTATTTCATATGCAGGTTACACGTTGCTCCAACATAAACACCTGCATGTTGAGACAATGAAATCATTTTCTTTTCTTCGCTCTCATCGCTGCTCCTATCTATCGGTTATCGCAGCTCCAACATAAACGCTCCCTTAGAGACGTGAAACATCCATGCAGAAAAAATAACATTTTCGTCTTTGAAGAAGGAAGAAAAAAGTTTACATTTATTTTTGAGTCATCTTTAAACAAATATAATATGTTTTCTCAAAAAAATACAGTGAAATTGACTAGGTATGTGCCCTATGAAGAAAATAATAATTAACACAGCCGAATTGTATACCTCCTCCGTTCGGGGTTCGTCGGTAAAAAATAACAGCGAAAATCAACTTCACTATGCTTTAACTATGCTGTTTTAACTTTTCTTGTGGAAAACATCGTCTAGAAGAGCGATTTCTATTTTAGATTGAAAACACGGATACAAACAACAATCAACAAAATTGTTTGATGTCTTGCCGCCCATCATCGGGACTTGGTTGCCGAGTATCTGCCAACTTGTTGCGAGTTGATGAGATACATGTTGGCAGTAATATTGACAACATGTATCCGGCCGAATGTTGTCCGCTTTGTACTTGCCTGAATATTCCTTGGCCTCAGGTATTATGTTAGGTTTAATGAGAATCACCTTCAGAAGACTTCTTATATACTGTATTACAACATTTCTATATAACAATATTCTGGATAACTGGGACATTTTTTGATCGACGAACCCAAACTTCAATTTTGATGATTTTTGATTCATTTGAAAGAGGAGACTTGAGATATGGTCCTATACTCGTAAGAACTTGAATCTGAAATTCGCTTGCCTCCAAAAAACGACTCGAATGACAGTGGAGGGGTCATTTTTTCTCAAAAATCAAGAATCTGAGACGACAGAATTAAAGATAGGAGAAGATCACGAAGCTTTTAAAATGATCATTTTTTAAAAAAGAGTTACGGTTTTCGAGTTGCAGCGATGTTAAAATCTCAAATATGTGTATTTTCGCTATGTGGAGGGGGCAAATTATTAAACAAGTACAAGCAAAGAGCATCTATACATGGGTAATGGTATAATTGAACATCCAACGATTTTCGACTAATGTTACACTGTGTATGTGCGTGAAATTAATATTTTTTCACAAAAAATTGGACCGACGTTGGACCGCACTATAAAATACAAAATAATATTAATTCAATTGATGCTTCTACTTGTGAAGTTGATACCAAAAGTTTTCACTTTAACTGCAACTGCACAACTTCCTACTAACACCAATAGAATTAATATTATTTTGTATCTTTCATTGCACCAACTAATAACGTCGGTCCAATTTTTTGTAAGAAATATTAGGTAAATTTCTTATAGAAATATACCTATTGCGATCGTTCACACTTTTGAATTTCGAAAAAAATTCAACGGCATGTTGTTATATGTCTATAAGTTAGTCCAAAAAAACATTTGGTTCAAAAGTTTATATATATATATATTTATGGGATATTACGAAATTTGTTAACACGATAGAGGTCGCAGTTTTGAAGGTATCAAGTTCAAATTTGCTACAAAAATCAATCTCTCAAATATCTCGGTCGAGTTCGTTATTGGGCAATATCGGGTAAGTAGTTTCAAAATGGCGACCATTCAAACATTTTAAAAAATTATCAAAAAAGAGCAGTAGTGTAAATATTATTAAAAATAATTTTAGGTTTTAGATATAATCAGTACCTACAACTTTTGTTCAAAGCAATTTTTCATAAAATACACAGGTAAAAAAATAAAAATTAATAAAGAAAAATAACAAATATTGATAAAACATGAACACTCAATATAAATTTGATGTAATTGCACATTTTCTGGAGATCTTAATATAGACCCTGATTAAAAAAATATATAGTATATTTATTGAAAAGAAATAGGCGAAAAAAAATTCTGCCTTGAAGTGGACTCGAACCCTGTCTGCTTTATATTCAACAGCCAAAACAAAAACCTCTAACCGCAAGGCTATGATAATTTTATTTAATAACATGTAGGTATACCAATGAAAAGGTTGTTAAAACTTCAATTCAATGAATTTTGAAAAATTTACCTTTCCGCTGACTACAGGCCATCGGGATTTTTTATCTTTGAGACCTTTCCACATATTAGTTAGGCAATAGATGGTAAACCATGTCATATGACAAATTATGGGGAAACAGCATAATTTATCGGTGATTCCTTCTGACTTTATCTAATTTCAACTGCCAGTCTACCAATATATGGGTCGGACTCAAAAACACCTCTACCATCCCCATCTTAACGAACAAATAAATAATTAACGAATCTGCTTGGAGGGGTTAATTAAATTGTTCTAAACTGCTATTTCCCCAAGAATCATCCAGTAAATCTAATCTTTCTCAAGCAATGCTAATATGGGCGAATGGTTGCAAGATATTCTGGTGCTATTGCATTATAACCATAGTATGTAAGTAATTCAAAGATGGAACGTGACGCTTGCAGAGAATATATATCGGATGTTCTTAATTATATAAATTGTCGCCTGTGAGTGTATGTGTGTGTTACATTAGAGCTCACGTAGAACATAAACGTATTAATTTGGGTTGTTTATTACGGTGTTTGCTTTGAACAATGGCAGCATAAATCAGACGATTTGCTCGACGTTGGGAGAGAATTAGATAAGCTCTACCCGAGATGTAGGATTCCTATTTCCTCATGCTCATAGTTAGCAGTAATGCAAACAATATTTTTAAAGGGCAAATGCATTTTAGCTTGACGATGTGTGAAATTTTAAATGTCTGTTAGAGTCAGCACAGTGGGATGTAAGAAATTGAAAACTTCAAAATGTTCAAAATTCTCATTCGCTGTCATATTCATGCGCAAACCACTGGTATGGGTCTCAACTGTCATAGAAGTTATATAGGGCCCTGTAAATTTTACATAGACTGTATTGATGTATCCTGAATGATAAGAGACAGACAGATGATTAAATTAAAGAAAAGATGCGAAATTTCTAACATTTTTCTGTGTTGTCGATTGTTAAATGTTGATATCGCCAAATGTACCAAAAAAAGTAAGTGCCATTAACCACCCGGTACTCGCCGCAGACTTTCGTTCTGTAGCCATTGTTATTTGCCATTTACCATCAAGCCCTCCGCTTTCCACATAGGTGCAATTCAGTATTCTATTAACAATCTACTAGTAGTATGACACCAGAGTTTAAAGTGTGAGTTTTGTTTTCATGTTACATACAATCGTAGAGTTTTTGAGTTTTCTTTCGAAACGCTAAAAGATTTCCAATCTTTATTATTTATTCAATACTAAATATATCTGGTATGTATTACACCAGTAAAAATTGCAGAATAAGGATAAGAATGATTCTTTATTTTTTTATTTACCATTTTCACTGCCAAATTGGGACCAGAATGTTTATTGCAGTTTGCCTTTTTTAATGCAACGGTAGTAAATTTATCCAGAGCTTTTCGAGAAGCACATGCATCATAAAAGTGCATTTCAGTGACTTAAAAAAGTAAAATCAATAGTCAATGTTTTCTTCTGCAAATGCCTAAAGATAGACTGTTGGCATTCCATTAAGCCAAACTCCTCTTTTTAGTTTTACCCTTCAAAATGTATTCAGGGGGTATAAAATTCTCTTCTGCATTTAACATGCTATGGAGTTTATAGTTTCCCCTTTCTCACAATGGCTTTAGTGTTTAGTTGTAACAATGAGTTATCAGTGATCAGCGACATGAATTTCATAGATTGCTTTTTATATTATTATACTTTAACAGATCGCGAAATTGAAGTAGTCTCAGAATTTCTAATTGAAATTTCAGGCCTTCGGCGCAAAAACAACTCCGGTAATTTTTTGCCAGCTTTGCCTAAAATAATGAGCTCCTTTCATTTTGTTGCGTATTCAATCGTTCAGCTAAATTATATGCCATAATTCTCACCTTAGATCTTGTTGGTGCAAAACCAGATTTCTGAAGACTTTTGTATTTACTAGTTTTGTTCAATATTTGAACCCGAAGAATCTTCGGATCCCAGACGGTTGCTTTTTTCAAGGTTATCTGATTTTAACCGCATTTTAAATATAGTTCTAGGTGTTCCAAATGCTGTAGAGGCTCTATGGATGCCCATTTCAACAGGTCTATATGTATTTAAGGCATTGTATTGGTCCGACTCTCCTCCCCCATATTGGTGCAATGTCAAGTGAGATGAAAGATAGATAGACTCGGTAGTAGCTCAACACGTAAAAAAGATTGTCATATTTAAGGCCCTCTAAGATACTAGTGTACATACTTTAGACAATTTTAACTGAGACAAAATTTTTCTTTCATAGAAATATTCCAAATAACTCCGTGAAACCACGTGCTGGTGACTGTCAAGGTAAATTGATCAAAACACAAATCATCTAGCCTCCCTTTACCCTATTTTTTAGAAGCTAGTTTTAAGGATGTTAAAATTTGCGTCTATATTGCTAATATCAAATAATAACAACGAAAAATTATATCAGTGTTTATTTGTGATTTTTTCAGCCGTATTTATTTTTCTTCTTTAATACATAAACATATTGTTTGGAAACTTAGACGGTATAAAATTTGACTGGATGAGATAATACATGTTGATTCAAGGGAAAAATTGGGTCGTAGCTCGTAATCGGATCGGAATATGGAAATATTTTAAACCTCGAAGTGGTTCCTTCGTTCCACTATAGTTAGTATATTATTCCTAAGCTTATCAAAAGATTTAGCTATAAAATCTCCTTCATATGCAAAAGTTTCAGTCTGAATTCAAAGATAAGTTATTTCTTATTTTACAAACAGCAAATCTTTATATTTCATAATTTTTATACTTAGCTTGTGTAGATAAATTAAAAACCGTAAATTTGAATGTTTTGAACTATTTCAGAAAACTCTTAATTATCGAGTCTTAGTCGATTTAAAAAGGATAGAGAGTAATAAACCCTAATTAAATAGGAAAAACCTGTACCAGGTGGTTCTAATAATTTTTGGAACATTTGAAAAAAATTTAAATACCCTTAATGGTTTGGTTTATTTAACCAGTCTACCTGACCCTGTTGTTAACACGATAGAGGTCGCAGTTTTAGAGGTATCAAGTTCAAATTTACTACAAAAATCAATCTCTTGAATATCTCGACCGAGTTCGTTATTGGACAATATCGGGTAAGTAGTTTTAAAATGGCGACCGTTCAAACATTCTAAAAAATTATCAGAAAAGCGTCGTAGTGTAAATATCATCAAAAATAATTCTGGGTTATAGATATAATCAGTACCTATAACTTTTGTTTGAAGCAATTTTCCATTTTTTCACAGAAAAAAAAATAAATATGAAATATTGATAAAATTTGAACACTCAATATAAATTTGATGTAATTGTACATTTTCTGGATATCTTCATATAGACCCTGATTAAAAAAATGTAAAGTATATTTTTTGATAGGAAATAGGCGAGAAAAAAAATCAGCCTTGAAGTGGAATGCAAACAAAAACCTCAAACCGCAAGGCTATGATACATACGGCAACTTCTATGTAATGACATGTAGGTATACCAATGAAAAGGTTGTTAAAATTTCAATTCAATGAATTTTGAGAAAGTTACCGTTCCGCTGGCTACAGGCCGTCGGGATTTTTTTACGTTTATAATCAGTGGTTCGATCGTTTCGTCTGGATCCCACATTTTTAATTTAATGTAAATTACATGGGCAATACATTTACACGACTTTTCTGCATCTATTTCACTTACGGCCTTTTTGAACAGCACCTAAACATCATTCATTTTTAATATGGAATTATCTCTTGCCACGTTACCTTGCGCCCATATTATAACTCTATCGGATTTAGTTCACAGTGGTATGGGGGCAGTCTAAGTACATCGATGATACACTTGGTGAAGCGGTGTTTATATGCCTTGACTATTGCAATAAATTATTTTTTTTACCATATTGACTTCAAAGTTTATTTCTTTTTCCAAAAGCCACCGGATAATATCTGCTTTTCTCCACTAGTCGGTAACTTTCCGCATTTTCTTGAAGAATAGCTGGCATTGTCCATAACGATTACAGAATTTGAGGGGATTAAATCCAGGATTTGTTGAAAATATTCTTCATATACGTCTTTGTTCATTTCTTCATGATAATCAACTGTACTCTTAGACTGGACTATTAATAAACTACCTTTTACGAAATCCTCATAAGAATCAATATGTGCAATGATGAGCCTTCACCCTTTTCCTGAGGGTGTTCTTAGACCGATAGATAAACCTTCTGTAAAAACTGGACGAGACGAAGTCATGTTTTTATCTTGTCACATTTTACCTACTTTATAGCAGTCATTTGAACAGCCATCTACATAATACAGTTTTCTATTTTCATTCCCAAATTGTCTTATTCATTGTAACTATTTTCTCCTCCAACAGACAAGTTCAGTCCTCTCAATCAGTCGATCGATTTAATATCACTGACTATTCTAAGAAATATGAGGCTAGTTAAGAAAAAAAATAACTGTATACAAGATATCGTAGTACCATTATTTCTCTTAAACTAATTATCCTATCAAGGTAAAATTTTATATGCTTACTGAAAAGAGAGATTCTAGAATTTAATTTACAATTTGGAATAAATATTTACTGCACGCCTCTGAAACGAGCTGTCAAAAATTATTTATCACTCTCTATCCTTTTCAAATAGTCTATAATAATATTCACTAAAGGTAGCCAGTACAGTTGATGCAATTGTTTACGTAGAATTAAAGTGTCTTATTACTTGAGGCGAAAATATTGATCTTGTGTTTAAAGGGAATGATATAGCTAATTTGTGGCTGGATAGATATCTTAAAGTGAAATGTGGGAGTTGGAACAGCTGTTGTTATCGCAACAATATACTCTCCAACACAGCGGAGTTCCTCTCTCCAAACTTCTAGTCTAACACAATTAAGAGAAAGATCGTAACGTTCACTCAACGTAATGTCTTATATATATATATATATTTATATATATAAACATGTATACTTATATATCTTTCACAAAAACTTCTCAATACTTCTCGTGAAATTTATAAATAAAGCAATTTAGAAATCCTTTCATACTGTTTGTAGGTCAATATGTCCAACTCAAGAGTTGCGACGATGAAAGAAATTGAATTACACTCTTCTGTTGCTACTGCGCAAACAAGAATTTAATTTACACTTTTGCCGTCTTGATCATTATTCGATTGCAAGTTGTCCCTACTTTGTACCCTAAACTGAAGCAGTGAGATGTGAAGCTCTACTTTTCCACTTAGCCAGGCATTTACGAATATGGCGGATGCGATAAACAACTTACATTTTTACGAAATGTATAATATTATCAATAGTTGGAATTTATTTGGGACATAAAATTGCATCTAAACATAATTTGAATAAATTAAGTATTATAATTAGCATTTGCATGAATGGATTGCCAGCAAACGATTCTAATATGTTCATTGGAACTTGCGTTTGCTCAGTATGCTGTAGGGGAACAAACTGTTTCCAAGTTTATTTTATTGATAGCACTAGTTCTTTATAGCTACTGAACAAAAAAAGAATATCAGTTGACAAATAAAGGAGGGAAGAACTATTTTGTTTCTACCAATTTATAAAGTGTTTACAATAATTAGTTTTACGAAGTAGGTATTTTATGCTATCAGCATGGATAATTCAAAGATACGTTTTTCTAAATAGGTAAAATATTAGGTAAATTTCTTGAATTTGGAAAAAACCTCGATGGGATGGTGGTGTATGGCAGTTAGTACAAAAAATGTCAGGTCTAAAGTTTAGACGTGTGAATATCGGTCAAGTACATTAATGGCCATAATCGGACAACTAGTTTAAAAAGGGCGTTAATCCAAAATTTAAAAATAAATGTCGAACTACCTTGAAGATATGTCTTGGAAAAAAAATGTTTGTTTTATTGTTATACATACTTTATAGCTACAACTTTTGTTTGAAACATTTTTCCAAAAATTCAAACTGGGAAATATAACTATCCGCTGGCTACGAACCTCCGGGATATTTTTTCTCTTTCACCTAATGCGGCCGTTTGAAAGTAAAATTTGATAATATCTAATCTAAAACAGGTAGGTAATTTTTCTGTCATGGATTATTTTAAAATATGATGAGTAAATTGAAAACGTCAAGAAGAATTTATATGAAGTTTTTCAGGAAAACAATGCACAAAACAGAATGGCCAGCAAGATCTCCCGAATTATCACTGTTGGATTGTTTTATAATAGGATATCACAAAAACATTATTTATAAAACAGAACTTGATAATCTCAATCTTGAGAATAAAAAGCTATTATCAACCAAATTATCTCTAGGTATAACGAATGAACATGCGTAATATAATATCAGCATTTTATAAGAGATTTGAATATTGCTAAATATAACAAGAAATGCATTTTGACATCTTATTAAAAAATGTAATGGATATGTTGCCATAATTTACATTGTTTAAATTAAAAGTAACATTAGTTTAGAATTAGTAAACTTTGGAATACGCGGTTCTAAGTGTTATATTTCTAATTTAATAGAGATTGAAGCGAGATATGCAGGATTTGCTATCTAAAAAATATGTATTTGAATTGTTCCGCAATAGTGGTATACCCAGTATATTTTTGACTTAGGTATTATGAGTTTTACCTGAAATATTTTTTTAAATCTATCAGCCACCGAATTACGTTTGTCTTTGTACAAACCACTGTTTATTGTATATAGAGAGTATGTAATCTAGTCCTGTATTTAACAAAACATTTTTCCTGTGAGGCCATAGATATGCTGTTCACGTCACACATTAGGCTAGGAAATGAAAAATTAGAATAGGCATTAGTTACCTATCTATTATTTCAAAATCTTATGTCCTCAATATGTCCTTTCAAATAAGCTCAAATATCCTTATATTGTGGTGGATCACTTATCGTTTGTCACTGATTCTTTTTCCATGCTTGGTTCAGATTTTTTTTTACTATCTCCCTAGATTCATCTCAGTTGCTGGCTACTTGCTTACACCTTTCCAGTCCCATGTTCCTTAAATCTGCTTCCTCTGTTCCTTTTCGCTCCCGGTTGGCATTCTGCCACTTTCCATGTAGCACTTTTAGCTCCAGTTCTTCATACATAATCAAGCCATCGTTTTCTATCTCTTTATTGGTTCTTATAATTGTACGTTAACTATTTCTCATTATCGATCTTACTATTTTTCTTTTTGCTACTTGTACTTGTTACTTAAGTGATTGTTGGTTTTATTAGAATTTGCTCAGAAGAATGCTTTGTTGGGAGATTGTGTCTACTTTTATTTTTATTAGTTATTGTGTAACCTATTAAATTTTGTTACATATTCATATTCATTTTTCCATATCTTTTGTTTCCTTCCAATTTGTTTTTTCCTATTAACAATATTTTGATCTTTTCTTTGTTAATAATCAGACCTGCTTTTTTCCGTCTTTTTCTAATTCCTTAGTGATTTTTGCTAGTAGTTATTATATTTGTTTTGCCACACCAACAGCACCGTCAGCATATGCTATTTATTATTTGAGTGCCCCATATTCTATATTCTATATAGTCTATATTTATCAGTGTAATTTTATATGTAGGTACTCAAAAGCTATATTGGAAAATGTGTCGGATAGTGAATCTCCGTGCCTAATTCCTATGTCAATTTCAAAATTTGTACTAACACCTAATCCAGTTTAAATTATGGTATATGCACATTTTTGGTAATCATCTTAGCCCAGAGGAATTTTTCAATATTTTTATTATATGTCTCATTGTATGAATTGCATCTATAGTTATTGCATTGCGATCGACTTTCCTTCTTATGTATTAGCACAATCGCCTGTATTGCCCATTTATTTGGTAATTTTTTCTTTACCCACACATTCTTTATTAGTTTGTGCATTTCTTCCAATAATGTCTCACCTCCATATTTTATTAGCTCTGAGTTGATACAATCCGCTCTTGGGTTTTTTACATTTTTCATTTTAATCTCCTAACTTCTTTGTCTCATTTTTTTCGTATTCTTCATATTTGTGCTCTCCTTCAGTTCTTAGCAGATTTTTGAAATAATCTTCCCATAATCTTATTGTTTGTTCTCCCAGCTCTGTGATTATTCCTCGTTCATTTCTCTTCATCTGAACAGTATTATTAAATAAAGTCGGATAGCGTCTTCCTGCTGTCCTCATTCTTGACCGACGACCCAACCGGAGGAGGTACTTATACAATTCGAACGTTTGTCTGTATTCTTTTTAATAGATCTTCGCGACTTGTAAATAGTGAACGGGCTCCGATTTTCAGGATTCTTTCTTCATTTGAGAGAGGATTATTGAGAATTGGTCCCATTGAAAAAACAATCGACAATCAACATGTCCTTCCCCCAAAACTTCTCCCAAAAATTAAAACATTCTTTTTTTTAATTTCGTTGGTGCACTGAAAATTACGAAATAATATTAATTCTAACTACAATTGCAATATATAAAAAGGTACTTTTAAAACTCATAATCAAAAACTAAGTAGAATTGTGATATTTTGAAGAAATTTATCAGGAATAAAAATGATTCTTGTATCAGAATTTTAAGAAAACGCTAAAGAGCAAAAGGACTAATACTTTTATTTATTTGTATTGAGTAAATTAGATCACAACAAAATGCATAAGCCTTCACAATTTTATTTAAAAAAAGAACAGAATGGTTTTAATAGCTTCAAACTTAAATAATACATCGAGTTTTTATTACCTTAGGATTATTTATTAGATTATTTGAAAACTCCCTTTCTTGGTTAGGAATATAAAAATAAAATTACTGTTTTAATTTCATTTTTGGATGGAGCACTCCAATTTATTTATACTACAATGGAAAAAAGAGACAGTTATAAGTTAAAATAATAAAGAAATATAATGTATTCATTTATGCGTAGTAAGTCCTGTATTACAATAGAGATCCCATTAGTAACCTATTTTATTACTCCCTCCTTTTTTCTAATAGAGTAGGTGTAGATATTTATGTATGTTATCCGTCAGTTTGTTTGGTAGAAAGATTTTTTTGAAACGCTTGAGTTTATTCCAAACTTCAATTTGGAGATGGAAAACGGACGTCGAAACCATACATTCTACCGAAATTATCTAACTTCTGAAATGCTGAATCCAAATTAAAAGTTGAGTTAATTGAAAGGTGAGTACTTACATAACTGAGCCTTTCCATAAGCTGTTTCTGTTTTGTTTTTTTCATGTCCATGATACCATAAATGTCGACTGTATAAATGTCTGACCTTTTCATTTCTCTTTAACATAGAAATATTCTACACAAGCATCACAGTTAAACAAAAAGACATAAATATTTTCGCATTTTTTGTTATCATGGTTACAAACAAGGGTATACGTTTCATTCGCATGTTCAGGCAGCATAACGAAAACACCATTTACATCTGATCTGAGAAATTAATTTGATATCATCACGCATCCCATTTACTGTACTTCAGTTCTTTTACATGTACATTCAATTTTGTTTTGTATCAACTATTTATTTTCATCATAATGTCTTTATTAATTTATTTACAAAACAGTTACTTTCCAGCTCTATCCATCTCTAAGTCTAAAAAAATCCTCAATAACAGTATCCAATTAAAAATTATAACATGAATTATTTAAAAGCTTAGATCACAGGCAAACTATTACCACTGCTTAATACGATATTTTATTGTAAACAAAATCTAATACCATTTTAGTTTAGTATCATAATGTAGCTGTCGAAGGAAATATTCAAATTGTTATTCTGAATATGGGTGAAGAAAGTATGTCATTTACTTATTTGTATTTGCTGAGAAGTCTGGCCTTAGGGTATAAAATATGAACAGTCTGAGGAAGAAGCCAGATAGAATGTTGTTCCATTAAATAATGCGGTAAATAATGCAGGTATCATGCCGTTAGAGCAAGAAAATTCTGAGGAATCTCCTGTTATATTAAATCTCTGAAAACCATATTTGTGCTTATTTTATATATTTATGGTATTTGTATAAATAAACTCAATAATGATTTTCAACGACAATAAAAACATTCCAATATATTTATCTATTTGAGACAAAGGCTGAAGCTTATAGCTTGTTAGCTATATAAATTTCAAAACTGGTAATATGATAAGACAACTTAAACAACTATCTAATCTATTTTTAAATATATTAATGACTACAAATTCCAAAGTTGGACAACGCGAACACTATAGAAGTTTTTTTGCCTAGTTTTCACTCTTAAATTTGAAAGAGCGACCACACGTTATTTCCTCGAAACTATGAATACTGATTGGTAAATGACAGTTATAGTGATTATTAAGAATTTTCTTTCTTTCAATCAGGTCACTCACCTTTAGTGCGTCGGTAACGTAATGAGGTTAGATCTAAGTTTTGTTGCTTATCTTTGAACACTTTCTAACAACTCAATGTTCTTAATATTATAAGGATTCCAAACTGAATAACAATATTCAACCTTAGGCCGGATATATTATGTCTTGTAGATTTTGAAAAACATCTGGATCGTTAAAGGTTGAAACATTTTTCTAACTAGTTAGGTGAGGTTATATTAGGTATAATGGAATATACATTTTTAACAATGGAACTTGTATGCTGATTCAGTCAGACGATAACTCCAATATCAGTTTGATCTTCCATAACACATATATTTTGGTCTCCTATATAAGTAATGAGTACGCGGATTGCTTCTACCAAAATGCATAACATGGCGTTTATTGATATTAAGGCTAACTAACAATATTTTAAACCAGTTGGGAAAAAATCAACATCTTGTTGTTAATTGGTTAATGACATGGCCAAGATATAAATTTTGGTATCATCCGCATACTGGCTGCTAGATGAATTTTAGTGTTCAAAAATATTGAAAATATACAAAACAAAAAGTATCGTTCCAAGAAAAGATCCTTGGAATACAGAAATCTCTTCACCGCACTTCACATAAAACTGCCGCTTATATAAGAAGGCATTTATCCAATTAATAACTGGCCCTCTCTAATAAACCATCTTTTATGTGGTAAATAGTCAAACGCCCGCTCAAAATTAACAATATCAACTGGATTGCCCTTATCAATAGCACTAACAATATTATAAATTTTACAAAGAAGATTAGAAGTTGTTGATCTTCCAGGTAGGATGTTGTTGTTCAAAGAGAATTTCAAGATATGATTAGCAACTACTCTTTCCATAATCTTGATAGCGATTATTGAAACACTGGTAGTAGTTCATCAAATCGGTTAGAGGCTTAGCGAGGGCATCTGCACAGCGTGAAAAACCATTGGATATATTCTATCAGATCCAGGTGATGAAGTGATTTCATATACCTACATAAAATAAAATTTTATTTTTCTACCTAATTTTTCAAAAGGCTGTCATTGAGTTTCGTCGTATTTGAAATAATGATTTTCTTCAGTTACAACAGCAATTATTTTTCTCTGTTTTCTCAAAAATGAGTTTATTTTTCAGACTTCATTTGAAATCAATATATGATTATTCAAAAAAAAAGGGAACATCAATAAGAATATTGAACCAAAAGTATGCATTTTCGAAATAAAGCATAGGTAGACGAGCACCTTAAACATGTGATTTCTCCAAATATCAGAAGTTTACTAAACCTAGTTAAATATTATTTGCGGTTAATTTATCTTACCAATTTTAGAGGCCAAATTTCATTACGCAAAAATCATATATTAATTTTCTTACCACAACATTTTATTGTACCCTTTGTTATACCTACATACCTAATCGGAAAAATACGAATAAATATGTTAAAATGGAAAAGTATGCGAATTTATTCTTTGTAAACAGTTTCTCTAATAAATTAATTTAAATAAAAAGTCAAAGATAACGGAATTGATGACTATAGAAATACAGAAATACACGCATTCAGTTTTCTCAAAATATTCTAAAAAGCTTGGTAGTTGAAGTTGATTTGTGAATCGCTTTTTATTACCAATAAAATTAACTTAGCAATTTTTCAATCTGCTATTATTTCTGACATCTCCATAAATTCATCAGAAATTTTGAGCCCTCTGTATATCACCTCAACTTATATAATTTATTATATGTAACCCACAACCACCTTTGTGATTTCGATTACCAAAGTTTCGGGAGCAATATGTGTCGGGTTTTATAGCCCCAGTGTTGAGGTGTAGTTTCGGACCTTAAACTTTGTTCATGAATCAGAAGTTTAATTGATATCATTAGATTGTTATTGTAAGTGGGAGTTTGCATGGAGCTCTCATCAATTTTCCACAAAAGACATTAAAATGTTTGTCATAAACTGAATGAAAACATTCTCTTCATAAAGATTTTCCTCAAATTAGACTCATCTATATAATCTGTTCCACTAGTTCATTTCATTATTTACTTTATAAACGCAAATGCCGGTGAATATTCAAGAATTCTTTAGCAACTGCATTTCAGCTTTTAAACTAATAACTCAGCTGTCAGTCGCACAAACTTTCTTCTTGCTCTTTAATTTGATGCAATAGACTTGGTCTGGAAATGGATATATTGGTAAGTTTATAGGTAGAATAAAATTACGTTGTATGCAGAAATTACAAGATGAATAATGATTTCTTAAAATATTTTACAGTATTATGGACTGCGTTAGATTTTAGTTTCGATGATTAAGGACTGTTTGTCTCTATACATTCTGATAGCTGATCTTTCTATATTTGTGCATTTCCTCTAGACATTTATGGCCTAGTAACACGTGTCAGGTCAGTAAATACTTTTGACTTTTGATCCCGTCCTACTTTAAGGGTGGCATGTCGAAAAAGATGAGATAAAAGATACCCGTCTGTCATCGCCTTCTTCTTGGAAACTAAACAGATGGGTGCAAACTATGTACAATACTTTTGCTAATCGTTATATGGAACATACAATTCATGAATAAAAAAAACAATCAGAGAGAATATAGAAATAAAAGTTAAGTTGAACAAATTAAGATTTTTCTGTTCTAGACACGTCGTGAATGGAAAAGAATACTGTAGCCAAAGAATTGCACACAACATTTTGTAAGATCCGGTAAAATGTTTTCTATCTCTTAGTTAATAGGTTTTATATTTCAATTTAAATAGGATAATCAAGTTACTTTGATGCTGTTGTCATTGTTATGGATGTGATAGTAACCAATAGCTATTTGTACATTAATTTTGGAAAAGTAAGATTTTTCTGTCCCAGTTTCGAAAAATTCATCTTTTCCGCATCCAATTGAGTATTGAAAAATTACTGAATTTCTACCCGGATTTTACAAAAGAACTTTATCACATGAAATATTAATTATCAATATGAATCATATATACAGAGTGATTCATTAAAAGTTAAAGTATTTTGCCTGGTAAATTTGATTCCCAAGATATGTAGATTCTACACAAATTACCTACTCTAAAATATGACGGCTCATTGCTGAGTTACAAAGTGTTCTACCTACTTAGACATTCAAATATCTCGAAAAATAAGGAATATTTCAATAAAATGAGTTGGTTAATTTATATTGAAAGTGTAAAAGAACTCAAAATTCAAATTAAAATGACAATTATACTCGAAAGAGAGTTTAGAAAGGGCCAGCCTCGCCCTTTGTTATTGTGTGTATAAAGTCCGATTTTGATGATTCTTATATCACTTGAAAAAGGAGGCTTGAGAAATGGTTCCATATTCGTAAGCACTCAAATTCGAAATCTCCTTTCCTCCGAAAAACGCCCCGAAGGGAGAGGAGGCGAAAATTTTTGCCTAAAATTGAAAATCCGAGATCTCAAAATTAAAGATAAGACCAGCGGCATAATTGGCTACAGTCCCTGCATTAACAATATCTAAATTTACGTGCTAATAGGCTCTTCTCCAGGTTCTTCCTTAGGACGTTCTTTCTCAGCAGGTTCTTGCCTAGGCGGTTCATCCTCAGGTTGTTTACCAAGAGGTTCTGCTGTAGGCTCTGTAAACGTTCTGTCCGTCACAGTAGATGGCATAAATTCATCATTGCTAGAAATATGCCTATGGAATGGCCAGATCCCGCTAACTCTAAATCCCGAAATTATGTTCACTGGAGTTGTTGCTCTTGGAAAAGCCTCGGCTACAATTTCAGGTACATCATAGATAGTCATCGTTTGTGCGGTATGATTTCTCATCCAGATATCCATAAAACTATTGACGTAATTTTTAAAAAGTTCAAACACACTTCTGTCCAGAGGTTGCAATTTATGCGAAGTATGTGGCGTAAATGATAAAAGGACGATGCCATTTTCTTAGCAATAGTTAATCATCGGCACATACAAATGGGAATCGTGGTTATCTAATAATAACAGCACTTTGTTTTCTGGGGTAGGCTTTACTCACTTGACAAAATGTTTAATAAAATTAAAGAAAATTTCCTCATTTATCTCTCCTGAACCATTTGCATCTCCAATACACCCCGGTGGCCCATCCCGAATAAAATGAGGTTGAAATTTCTTGCGTGGAAATACAAACAAGGGTGGTCTAGAATTTCCTTATATTTTACAACACAAAATAAAAATTTTCATTTGTGAAATAAGTGTATCATCAGTCGATATCGATCGATTGAGTTAAGTGCGGCAACACTGGAAAATATAATTTAGGCGTCCGTATGAATTCGCAAGCTTTCGTTGCTAGTCGGAATATTGTTGTTCGTTGTTCCATTCATAATTTGAGTGTTGCTACTACGTTTTACGAATTTATACGCTTCTACTCAGGTACAATGTTGCCAAAATTTCCTATAGGAAAATTTTGTCTCTCTCTTACACATGGAAAATACCAAAACAATTCTCTAACAATAACAAAGCGCCTTTGGATAAATGTTATGAATGAAATGCTTCGTCTAGGTGTTCAGATGTCTATGGTATCTGTCCAATAAATATATTTGAAAGATTGTCGTAGAACTTATTGACATTAACTGTATTGAGATTCACGGCACGTGCATGGCTAGTTGCTTCTGGAATTCTGATAATTAGTGTGGGATTTCTATACATAAAGTTGGTGAACCAGTCTTTTCCAGCTTGTCCATCTGTTTTCCAAGTATCGGGTATTTTAATATCTTGTTCCGTACAAAACTGACAAACCTGAAATTTTCAAAACAGATACTTAGGTAGTAGGTACACCAAAGGATGATAAGTAGGAAATTATTACAAATTTACGAATTTCTTTTGGTGTCAAACCAAAATAAAGCTTGGAAGAATACCGTATGTAATCCAGGAAAGAACTTTCTTGATCTTTGGAAAGCACTCTGGTATGTGGGTTGTATCCAACGGTCGGTGTTTCTCCGGATTGCATTTTTTTTATATAGCGACTTAAAGTTACGTGACAAATTTTGAGATCCCTTGCCACCTCTCTTTGAGATTGTTTCTCTTCTAAAAATAACTGAGCAGCCCTTTTTATAACCTCCTCTGAAGGTCCTCTGTTGGTTATTCTGATCCTGCGGCGTGGCATATTGAAATACCTTCCTAGATAAAATAATACTTAGGTACAACTCTGAATGCCACCTAGGGTACAATTGTAACATGTTACAATCGTCCCCGTTTGATGTGTTACATTTGTACCCCCTTCTCTACTTTTCATATTTGAATTTTTCTACAAAATACGATATGGTTTAATCTTAAAATGTAAACGGTAGATGAGAGACCAATATTCACGCTATACATAGCCGAAAAAAAGATCGTCTATAATAACTGTGTGTGAATGCAATCCGAAAACAATTCAAAAATAATAATTTTACTCACAGACCTGGAATGCACAAACACTACCATAGACACAAACCGACTCACATCACATTGGCCAACTTTTCACAGGTTGTGCGGGCCAACTTCACGCAGATGTATCTGTGCTGCCAGCTTTCTACGATGACATCTGAACTATATATACGTCATGTTACAATCGTACCGCGTTACAATTGTACCCGATCTCCCCTACTATCTTCTTTAGTATTGGTATTAGGGAACCTTCAACGATTTTCTTGACTAATGTTACACTCCAAAGTGTGAAATAAATATTTTTTTACAAAAAATTGAATCGACGTTATTAGTTGGTGCACTGAAAAATACAAACAATATTAATTCTATTGTTGCTGGTACTTGTGAAGTTGGTGCCAAAAATTATCAATCTAACTGCAACTGCACAACTTCTAAAGTCACAGCTCCAATAGAATTAATATTATTTTGTATTTTTCAGTTCACCAACTAATAACGTCGGTCCATTTTTCTGTTAAAAATAATATTTATCATTGCTTTTATTTAACATCATGCATGTAGTATTACAACTACACTTTGTTTAATTTTAAAATCTGTATACATACAGATTCGTTTTTGATATCACCTATTTGAGTATTGGAGATTGAACGGAATTGTTAATTTTAAAACTTCCAATAATAAGTGTGTATATCCATACATACATCTTTTAAGCAATAAGGAGAATATGATTTCTGCAATAGTTAACAGTATTTGATTTGAATCTCATTTTATCATCCATTCCAGCAATTAATTCCGTAAAAGTGCACGTCGTAAGAGCGTGACTAGAAAAATGGATACATTGGCCTTTAAACAAACCAACCGAATTCCAGGCTATAATTTATCGTCCAATTAAAACGGGGCGAGAACATGTTCTATTCCTTTGATAACGCCAACGCACGAGCATTATAAATACTTATAAAATATTATCGAGATAACTGCGCATAACATTATTTCCTTCGTGTTTGTTGGTCATTAATGGCGATGTTATACCCTCTGAGATATATCTGGGAGTTCATATAGTAGGTACAGTATTGCATAATTACCCATGTAGCGTACACACAAAGGGTTAATATTCCAAACATCAATCGGGTGTATGTTTGCATTCGGCTTACTATGATTTGACGAACATCAGACAAAGGAATTTAAGCGCAGTACACCTTTCTGATAATGTCAAGGTTGTTAATGAAACCATACCTATATCGAGCAGCCTAGGTAGGTACTCTCCTTCCATCTATTCAGTTACAAGTCTGGTGTAACACAAACCTGTAATTGTTGTAATTAATAGACCCCTGTTTGGTTTCGAAGGCGATAGCTATTAATAATATGGTTACGTGAAAATGTCAAGGAATCTACTTGGCACTTGATTATATTATAACTATTGTAATATTGTATTTCAAGCAGCTTTGTAATGAAGGTTACGTCACGTTCATATGCAGCTTATAAAATATTTACCGTTATTATTCAGTATAACAATAAAATACATGCAAAGTAGATATACCTTCAAGGCCACCTCTACATAGATGAACGTTAATTGAGCTAAGGTCGCTTTTAGCAAATAAAATTAAATTGCTTGATAGGTAGGTATACTAAGAAATCAATGCTAAATTCTGTTCAGCTCTGGCTATCTGGTATTATGAATTCCTTGTTACACGTGGGACGGGCGGTATATCCGACAAATAAACGAGCAACAAATGCAGTTAATTCGTTTGTATGACAATTGTATCGCAGACAGACTGGCCAATAGCTGAGAAAACATTTTTTAGACCGGACCACTGTACTTTTCTTAAATAGACTTAAGGCTTAGTGTGGATTCATGCAGCCCAAATTAACGAGTAACAATTAACAATTACAAATAGCAAGTAAAAGTTGAACTTCTTATTTTTCAATGAGGGTGTTCATGCAGCCAAGTAACAATTATCAATTAACAAATAGGAAGTAGAAGTTGGCCAACTCTCAACTTTTTTAATTCAATTGAATGAGATCTTGTACTTGTACGCAATAAGTGCGCAGGTGAACGCGGATTGGTCAGGCCAATGAGGTAAATCATATGTAAATAACCTCTCTTTTTAAAATATTTGTTTATTTCTTTGTGTACCTTGAAAAATGATTCGATACTTTTCATTTTATTGAAAATTTGGAATTCTTTACACTTGTTTTCAGTTTTCCAGTGGGGAAAGAGGTTATGTTAAAAAATGAATACCGCTTCTTAATTTGAGTGCATAAATGCTACATTTTTATATTTATTACTTGATAATTGTTATTTGATAATTTATACTTAATAATTCTTTCTTGATGTAGCATGAATCCACAATAAGACTAAACTGACTTCTTTATTACCTATGCATTATGATAAAAACTGAACAAGTATGCAAAGCTAGCAAAAAGAGTAGGTTTTACCCACATAAAGTTTAATTATATCCAAATAAATGTAGGTACTTACACAAAATATATTGATGATATCTTCGGATATATTTTAACTATTCTGCAATACCTGGAGTTAAACAGATTAGTAATTTTATTAATAAAATATCTCGGCGACGGAGCTTCGCTCATGTAACATAGAATTTAAGTTAGGTCTATAAGAGTACTTACTTGAAAATTTGCATATTTTTAGTTGAAATGTATTGCGATCGGTAGATTGGTAAATATCGCCTTTGTGGTTCACATAGATAATAGCTGGTAGATCTCGAAATCAATATGAAAGTGCAATGTAAATGTGAGACATATCAGAACTTGACTTTGTCCAAATCGACTTCTGGGCCCCCAAACTGCATACTGAAATTTATATCACAATCTGCCCATCCATTCTCGACATAGCTAGAATGGACATTGAGGGTTGCACCCATCAAATATAAAAGTATCGCCAACCGATGTCTCGACTCCAAAAACCCCATTTGCAAACTTTTATAAAAATATGCCGAATAATTCAAGAAAACTACTTATATAGATACTCTTAAAAATTGAAACTTTACCTATAGGTATACCAAATTTGATCAAAATCGTTAGAGCCGTTTTTCATTAGTTACGGCACTGAAAAATACAAAATAATAATAATTCTATACTTTTGAAGTTTTGCTGTCTTAAGAAAATTCGGTCCTATTTTTTGTAAAAAAATACTATTTAACGTTTTTGAGTCTTAGACTAGTTATCAATTTTTTTTGAGCGTTCACTAAGGTACCTATATTCAGCGATTTAATAATATAGCGGTGCAGCAGCAACCTTGCTCATTCATAATACTGTAACTTCGAAACGAAGGGGGTAATTTATTTCGGATATCAAATATTTTAGACCCGCAAAATTAAAGAACAGAGCGGATATGCTTTGTTCTAGCAAAGGCAAGTTTGTAGAAGGAAGAAAATTTTTAAAATATTTATTTTTTTATTCAAAGGGACCAGCTATCAGCCATCATCAAAATCAGAGCACATTTACTATGCGAAACGTGCGAAACGGTAAAAATAAATAAAAAAGCTTAAGAACAGTTATTATATTTCTTGACAGCAATTATAAATGATTAACTAGATAATAAACATTTTTCAGTTTATCAGAATCCAACAAATGGTCTAAGTCACAGGTACTCTAAATAAACGTAAATTATCTCCTTGTATTATGATTTTTTTTGAAAACTGCTGCTTATCCAGTCACATAATCTGTAGATGTGACAAGATGCAATTGAATCCAGGGATCGATCGATCATGCATACCGGAAAAAATGGACTTTTCAATCTGATAAATTTGTGAAAAGCACGAAATATATTGTGTGAATAATGTGTGATGTCGCGGTGTTTGTTAGGGCTCCGTACCAAATTGGTGAAAATGGCACCTCATTACTGACACCCCGTTGTCCGTCTGTTCGTTTCTCCATATGTCAGCTGCCTCTATCTCATGAAACGTAATAGGTGTACAGTTGAAATTTTCACAAACTGTGTATTTCCATTTCCGCTATAGCAATGAATACTAAATCCATCTGTCCGTCTGCCCGTCCACCTGTGAGCGGGCTGTATCTCATGAACTGTAATAGGTGAACAAAGGAATTTTGCTTTTGCAATGTTACGAAATCCTTCGTGAGAGAGTTCGACTCGCACTTGGCTACATTTATTTAAGTAAATCATGCAATAATTTCTCTATAAAATATTTATATTCTAGGACATAGCCAAAGTCGATAGGGTATAATTTTTCTTCTGACTAGGTGATTGATAAACAAAGATTTTGAAATAACTGCTATTCTTACAAAAAAAAACCTAATCGAAATTATAGCAGACCTTAACCGATAAAAAACTGGGTGTTAATATTATTGTCATTAGACGGAATTGAATTTATTAATATTAAATTGGATAACAACTAACAACACAATATCCAGATAATTTTTCATAGTTTTGAAAAAATGCAAACTGGGTGCGGCACCGATAATAAAACAGATCGAATATCTTTCACGACATATGTGTTGTGTAAAATACGAAAAAATAGTCATTTTTATTCCCAGTGGGACATTTTTCTATCATGACCTCAACCGTCATACTTCCCTCCCCACCCCTTGGCCACTATTAGCGATACTATGTAAATAGGGAAAGTACTATAAGTGTGACACATCATTGAAAAGGTAATTTGATTAGGCATCCAGCCATGTGACTGTTTGCCACGTAACTTTTTATTTTGGCGCCCTCTTGAGAGAAAGACAACTGTTCCATATTCCAAATTATGACACCATTCATAAGAAAAGAACAAAAATTGAAAAGAAAAGAAACAAAAAATGGATATTGTATGAACCTGAAAACTGAAAATCCTTCACAATGTCTTTTTTCAATTTTTTCATCTTTTTTTTTAAATAATGTTCTTTCAATGAATTCTTGAAAGGAGCTTTCAAATGAAGAATCATAATTTGGAATACGGAACAGTTGCCGCAAAAGGGCGCCAAAATAAAAATTTACGTAGCAAACAGTCGCATGGCTGATTTTCTAATCAAATTAGCGTTTCATTGATGTGTCACATTTAGTACTTTCCCTATTTTAATTGTATATGTGATAGTAACCAAAGGGTGGGGAGGGAGGTACCTATGGCGATTGAGGTCATGATCGGAAAATGTCCCCCTTGGAATAGAACTCGATGTGTTTTTTTTTAATTTTTTCGACAACACACGTGTCGTGAATATATTCGATCTGTTTTTCTTTCGTCGCCGTACCCTGCATGTGTATTTTTATTTTATCCTCAGGAAACATAGAAAAACTGCACATACAATGATGAAGCAATCTGTATACAAAGCTCTAAAACCTGATAAGAACAGACTAAATATGTTGTAAGACTGCTTCAATCAAATGAGGCGCCAAGATATTATGAATTTATGCTGTAAATATGCATCTTTATCCTCAGCTTATTCTTTATTTTTGGATTTGGCGGCTGTGCCTGCAGCTTCTACGGTATAATATTATATGCTTTTCTAAGAATTATTCAAGCAACCGGGAAGCGCCTCGTCTACAAATAAGCTTGCTAGATGAAGTCGAAATTATTCAGCTAAGCGAAACTTCATTTGCATACAATAATGTATTAACCAGCTTGGCTTCATTAACGAAATGAAATTACCGCTAGCTGGACCCTCGAGGACATTATTCGAGTTAAGGTGTATGTACATGTGGTTAATATTTTCCATGGCAGTTTTTAGGATATGATATGATATACCTTTATTTAATTATATAATTATTAACATCGACATTACTATTGCTTGTTCACCTTATGAATATAAGTAATTTATATTGAATAATGATTTATCAAATAATATGAGAAAATGAGAAAATAATACAATTTCTTTATTAGTTGTATCCATAATATATTAGATCTTCCAGTATTGGCATCTGTTTTAACCTTCATCAGAAATATATATATATATATGTATATATATATATATATATATATATATATATATATATATATATATATATATATATATATAAGATTTAAGTTATCAGGTATTGCAGTCTGTTGGCACAAAGAAAATTTAATAAGACATACATTTATACATTGATAATGTGAATATTTTAAAAGAAGTTTTAAGTTATTCTATTTTATGTATCTGTACCACAATAGTTTATGATACCTCAAATCTTATTTCCTGACGAAGAAACAATAAACGTTACGAAAGCTAGAATAAAAGATAAAGAGTTTCCTTTGTGCCAACAGACTGCCTGTAATACCTGATAACTTAAATCTTGTATCTTAACTAGACAGTCGTTCTACCAGATAACTTATATATATATATATACATATATATATTAACAGGAAATACGTTCTTATCTATATCCTTATAGAACAAAAAGACTTTCTGAATAGCTGTTCTTCAAGGTGAGGAGATATAAGATAAGAATCTCACAAAATTGTAAAGTTCTTTTTAGCTGCTGCAGATCAGTAAACAATAAACAATAATTTAAGCAAATGCTTCTTTATTCATTCATGAAAATTTAGACGGATACGTAGAAGCGTCCCTAAATTATTCAGGGTAGAACAAAATATGAGAAAGAAAACTGGAATGGAAGTTAATAATTCTAACGTTACCTCTAAAACGAATGATAGAATATTTGTACTACCGATGTTAAATAAGCGATAATCTCCATGCTCGAGATAAATATAGGAAGAATAAAACAAAAATTGATTCAGGATTCTTGTGGAGGAAAAATTAAAATGAGTGTCATGCATTTCAATTCAGGAAAAATAAATTATTACCAACTTACAAGAAAGCGGTCTTCGACATCGTAGACCGATATTTTATATATAAAAATCCTATAATTATTTCAAAGATTAATAGATTTATCAAATAAAGATGAATTTCATTAGAGGGAATCTGCGTAATGGGTCTCATACATTTTGTAACATGTATATAAACCATGTTTCTTAATAAAGTTAATCGACAAGACATAAATTCACGTGTTTAAATGGTTAGTTTGGTTGATGACAACTAATTTGTGCTATCTATCCAAAGCACCAGTTCTGGTAAATTCGGTTGTCAATTTGAGGGACATTTTCGACTATGACTAGGCCCTATTAGGCATGCGTCTCAAAAAACACAATACAAAGTACTACTTATAATATGTCTTAGTATTCAAATAAATATGCCATAGGTTTTGAAATGATCTTTGATCAATAAAACTACCAACTTAAAACTCGCCCAAGTATCTATCAAACGCTATGTTTATTACTATAAATTAAACTACTTGATTTGTATTTTCAAAATTGTTAGGTGCACACATTCATCAGATCTATGTTTTGAGGACTGATCACCAAGATGATTATTACCAAGGTTCATGAATAGATAACAAACTATATTTAGTTAAGGAACAATATAGATTCACTTCAGCCATATTATAATCAGCCGTCATTTTATAGGAGACTGGCCTCTTCAGGATCTGAACCATTTCAAAACTTAAGGAAACGTATCATAATCATGAAGAATGTCAAGGACGCCAATGCTTTCTCCAAAGGTATAATGTAGGTATTGCATTGGTCTCCAGATGTTCGTATTTGCTTAGCGGCTTTGTTAGAGTGCCCTTACTCAGCATATATTAAACCAACACCACACTGCTTTCTCTTCTCGTACGTCGCGCTAAGTAGCAGGGAAGGGTTGTCCTGAATCGTTCATCGTACAATAAATTCCATGTAAAATATGTAATGTTTAATAAAAGCGAGTCCCTGACACCAACAACAGGTTTATCTGCTACCAGTGAAACACGCTATATAGAACTTAATTAGAAACGCTTTACGACCTTCCGGTTAAATTGTACCTACTTTGTGAAAAATTTATACACCCTTAATTGAAATATAAATAATTTATTTCTTGTTCAAAATATGTGTAATACATATATTAGGATTGAATAAGTGTTCAATCCTCTCATGACCGACTTCGAAGAACGGAAGAGATCGCGTCGTTGGAGATGACGTGGTATATGCGGTCATCCCCTTTTTCTTACCTGGGCGAAGTAAGAAATACTATCAAGATAGTAAGGGTAAACAAATGATGATATGAAATCCTGCCATCCTACCCCTATTTATATCGAGAACTATTTACTTATTCTTCAGTCTTATTAGAACTACATGAAGCATAAATATCTCAAAATGGCCAACGGAAGTTATTTTTTGCTTGCCGATGATGGGATACAAGAAAGGATAATAATGTTTGCGGGAAGTAAGTAAGGAAAGAGTAGAAACGGAAGAATCTAAACATTTCATGATGGATGGAACATTTAAAAACTGTTCACGTCAATTTAACCAACTCTACACAATTCTCCTCTCAAGAATCAAATGTGGCTCCACTTTTGAACGCTCTCTTACCAAATAAACGGAGAGAAACATATTCAAGAATGTTTCGTCTAATCTTGGAAAAGATTCCAAATTGTCAGCCCTCAAAAATTTCAATTAATTTTAAAGTTGGAATAAATTGGATAAATTGGAAGAAATTTTTCCGGATTCACAAATACATGGTTGTTATTTTCATTTTGGCCAATGCTTGTGGCGCAAGTAGTTGGTTTGGAAGAATATAGAAACAACGACGAAATAAGGATTATCCATCTATGGGCTGGTCTAGCTTTCCTCCGCCTTGAAAATGTTGATAATGGATGGCTATATACGTAGGAATAAAGCTGCGGGAGGACGGAACCTATAAATTAACAGCTTTATACGATGATCCAATTCAAGATTTGTGACATTAGTGAAGCACCTTAGCTCGGAATCCGATTAAACAGAACTTCAAATAATGACATCTGAAATTAATTTGGAAGGTGCAAAACGAAAAAGAAAATATATTCAGTTGAAAAAGAAAAATTCTGTGCAGTCTGAAAAAGATGCCAATTATGACCGCAACATTTTCGTCTTCGACCGCATCTTGCACAACTGCATCTCCCACACCTTCGAAGAGATATAATTTATCTTCGTTAGTTTTGTTATGCAGGTACGTTTGAGCGTTTTGCATAGTAAATGTGCAACAATTTTAATAATTTTCATTCGAAAGCGTGTTGTTGTTTTTTTTAAAAATCTAATGAAAAAAATAACTTAAAAAATTGAATGGGACTTTTCTGAGATCTTATAACCTTATCTGGCAGAATTTGCAGCAACGTTAACATAGCATATTTTCCAAAAAATCAAGTTAAGTGCAGCACTAGGAAATAAGAATGTGTCCGCCATTCCAATTCAAGATTACGTGCATCAATAAAATAAACCATATTTTAAACTTTTCACTACCCCAACAAATTGAGTCTGTTACTGGAAATAAATTTGAAATAAATATTTTCTTTAATGAATAATGTTATAACACAAATTTCTTACAAATAAGTTTAATGATATAAAATGTACGATAGAGGAAGACATCTTTTTAGTTCATTGTTGAAATGTGAACAGTTTATAGCTTTGATATATACAATGACATAATTTCTATAAAATACGTAGCGACATAGCTATTACTGTCTAAATATTGTGATTGATGAGATTATTTCTATTTCCTCTCTCTACCATAAATTCTAGTCAGACTACGGTAGCAGCACTTCGTTGAAGACAAATCATTTCAGACGACTATTACGAGGAAAGCTTCGACTCAGCTACTACGAATCGATTTAAAAACGTTATATAACCAAATGAAATTATTTCTAGTCTTGTATATAATATTGCAGCAGTGGGATAATACAATTTTACAATGATATACATGATGAGCTCACAATAGAAATAATATATTTTTGAAATATTTTACTGGTCTATAAACTCAATAAATTGGTAGGTTTATAAGCATCTAAGCATTGAAAAGACTCTGATATAACGTTCATGTTACTCAAATGCTCATAATAAAATAGTATTGGTAAAAATAATTGAGATAGACAGTTCGAAATGGGCTCAGTGTTACACTATTAACGCATTAGTTTCAACATCAGCGCTTAACTTTTTAACGTTTAATATTTCAACCACTACACAAACTAAAGAGTTGTCGATTAAGAAAGTCATTTATAACCGTTTGACTTGATGCCTTTTTAGTGTTAGCTGTTTTATAAGCCATAAATTATGTCATTAGCAATACGGTTGGAGAATGGAAAACGTGAAAAATAGAAAAACCGACCGTTAAAAGTTTACTGTACGCTGAGCCAGATGTTTGGCCACTAAATCAAATAGCGTTTCAAAATGGATAATATATAGTTTTACTTTCTTGCCTTCTCTACACTTAAATTCGGGAATGATAACAGCCAACAATGAACCAAACATTTTTATGTAAATGCAAGGAGATGAATGGAAAAATAATGAGGTAGTCGATTTCTGTTTAACTTAATAATTTTATTTTTATATGTTTAATAAAAAAAATCTTTCTCATTTGAGTTTGGAACTATCTCTCAGCACTTTATTTCTAATCATTATTTGTCGAATATAAATTACATCATTTGAAACTCCTTCTTCAACAGAAAAAAAACATTGTGATGGTGGAGATACCTCATCAAGAACGTAAGATCAAAGAATTTTGTTAATTGATTGCAAATCTATACTTCCAAGACACAACATGAAACATTTATTTAGGAACATTTTTTTGTACTTGGTGATTTGCGAGTAATTTTGGTCATAATTACTCTCCTGCTAAGTAGTTATGTAAGGAGAGGTCTCTGAGTCGATAGGCCACATTTTCAGTTTTTGATCTGTCTATCTGTCGGTGCTAAGATTGTCTCGGAAACAGTTAGATCAATTCTTTAATTTTGTAGAGTTTCTATCCCGTCGAGCGGTTGACAGAAATTAGAAATCCTGCTGGATCTCGCTGCTAAGCAGTTGTTGAAAAACCGGTTCGGTTCAAGACTGCTACTCGAAAACGACTTTAGCATTTTCTATAAAACTGGTCAAAGATATTCTGCTTAAAACTATTATCACATGATATAACGCAAATCTCTGAGGATAACCTAAACCAGTTCAAAGGAACTGTTTACTCATATCTCCTAACTGAGTTCGCAAATGGGCATGATCGGACGATGAAAAATATTTGAAAAAATAACCAGTGATTAAATTTCGTCAAAAATATTTTGAACTTAGAGATATGAGATGCCTCTACAATTTTTGGTTTAATTTTTTTTCGCTAAAAGTGATAGAAAATAATTAAAACTGAAAACCTTGAAATTAATCTATCCGCTGACCACGGGCATGGAATTTTTTTTACATGAAACCATCAGATAATTTTCAATATGAATAAATATTAAAACACTCTTTTCAGCTCCGAACCGTAATATAATGCTCGAAATATTGTACATTCGATGATTTACTATCACTTTTATAGCGTTAACTCCTACTAAGGATCTTCAGTCGATATTTTCATAAAAACAAGACAACTTGCTTTTGACATGCAATAAATTATTAAGCGGAGATTTATCAAGAGAGATAATTTCAACTTTTCCTTTGTTATTGAGTTTTCTTTTGGCTTTATTTTTATTGTCTTGTGTTGTCAGTAAAAGCAATATTATGACGTTAATTAATTCTATTGTATATGAATGTTTGGAAGGAATGTTTGTGGCATTAATTAATATTGTTAGAGAGGATGGCAGATTACCGAGCATAAAATATATTTCATATTAATTGGATAAATCGGGAGAATCAAATAACTTTTGATCTTATTAAAATAATACTTTTGGTAGGTGGAAAAAATTATCTAACTTATGTTTAAATGACACTTGATATTCGCTAAACATTCCCCATCGAATTAGGTTGAACATGACTATTATTTCTAAGAATATAACGATACTAAATTTATTGTCCTGCCATTTAGCTTCTCATGACCATGCTGATAAATATATCCTCGTGTAGGTTCAATACGGCATCTTCATCTCGGACATTCTAGTTAGTAGCCGTACTGTTTGTTATATCTACCCTTGTAATCTCAGACAAGCCTGAGATCCTCGATCACTCAAGTACCTACAAATAACCACTGAAGGCTATAACAGATTGGTCTAATTATTTTCAGTAAGATTCAGTACCGAATTATAGATAGTCCATACGTCATGTAATCTATTAGCATGAAAAATATTTTAATCCAAAATAATCTTAATGGTACATTGATAATTCAAACAAACTTTCTTTAAATGAAATATTATTTCCAAAATCATTTCAAATTTCGCACAACTTGTAGCAAATTGGTCTGTGCAGTAACATAAATCCAAAAAAGACCAACTGCAAAAGAAAACAACTCCATCTCCTTTCTTGGAGCCTATAATGCATATGGAGAGATTCCTCGAACCCAATATATGTAGTATGATACTTTTCATACGTTTCATGTCTATAGCGGATATTTAATTATTTTTTCTTCCTTCAATCTCAACATATCATAATAACTTATGTGTTTGTGTTAATAATATGATTACAGTAATCTGTGAAAAATTAATAGCTATATTTTCGTTCGTTGACGTGGGATTATTCTTGACTACCTTTGTCATTTCTTCCATATTTTAGTAGGACGCACTAAGCTCATTCAGGTTTCATAAACTTTCTGCCTTTATATCGATATAGGTATATTATGAAAGTCATTAATCATTCCTTTATTATAATAATTTACTCTTCATAAAATTGATTAATGAGCTCTAGCTCATAATTTGTCAGCCAATAATTATCTATTGAGTTTATTTTGGAGATCCAATTCTCCAATATTGATACGTGAACTTTGAACTACCAATAATATAATCTCTGAAGCGTTATTTAACTGAATCTGGAAGAGAAGTTGGGATTGCGGCTGATCTGTAGTATTATTACGTAAGTTTGATGCCTCTTGCGATTATCAAAATCAATAAATATAGGTACTTCATAAATTAATACACATGTTCGTGTTTAACATAGCAGTTTGAAGGCAATAAGGTGAGTATACTGTGACATTACTAATAGATTATTGTCTTGTTTTATGTTTTAAACACTAAGACTGGGTCTTAAGTCAGGTTTATTTTTTATCTGTTCTTCTTAAGTAATTAATAAGTAATAAATATTCCGTGAAATTTAATGAGATACTCTGTTCCATCAGACCTTTTTAGCGAATCAAACGTTTAGTACGATCCTACTTTAGACCATTGAAAACGTGTTTACTTCACTCCTACTTGTGTCTGCGTAATCCAATCTCGTTTAACTTATGAGATTGTGTTTGGAAAGCTTTGGTAGAACTGTTTCACATCTCTTTTAAATAGAATAAAGTAATCTGGTTGAAATCTTCTATATTGTGTGGAGCAACTGCACACATCAAAGCAGCGATTCAAAAAAAGGGCAATGGATAGCTATAAACTCAATGTGTTAGAAAAAAAAAAGATAAGTTGCAGGTGTAATGAATTGAGATTGCTTCTACAACATCGATATACTTGAAGTGAAGAGGGGTTGTCAGAAACAAGGAATCTCGATTAGAGAACTCCCCCTACTCCTACATCTCCCAACTCCTTTCAATGTGTTCCACATCTCCACGAACATTTGTATTCTCTCGTGCACATCCTGCCTATGTCGTAGCACTCATCCCATAAACTCGAGCTCAGTTAAAAATTCAAACGCACCTTGCACCTTTCCCAAAGTTTAAGGAGCAATATTGCTGCGAATTTTGAGGAGGTTACACGAATAAATTTGTAATTAGTTGTGAATAATTCAGTGGTTTCCTTCAATACGGAATTGTTAGTTATGAAGGTTGCTGGATAAGTATCCAGTATAAAAATCCCAAGTATCTATTATCAACAAATTCCACAAGTATTGAATTCTGTGGATACCTATGTGTGAAATTATCGGAATCAATTTTTGTAAAGGGTTTTCTGTTGCGTTCATGAAAATTATTAACATTCTAATTATTAAGAATATGATTTAAAAACGTTGGTGTTTTTCTATTCTTGCAGGATCTGCGCAGTTATTTGTATTTTAGCCTCTTGTTTGTCTCTCTATTGGTGGGAATTATCAGTTTGTTCAGATGCTCCATTACATTATTTTGAAAGTACGTCTATGTTTTGTTTTGTTAGATTGACTGGCATACCCCGGTTTCAAAAATGGTTTACTTTTTGACCGACGAACCCCGAACGGAGGAGGTATACAATTCGACTGTCTGCTTTTTTATATTCGAATAACAAAAGTCATCCTTGAATATTTTCTGTACAGGATATATGTATAATCAGGAACAGTAAGCTTTATTACCGAATAAGAATAATTTCAGATTCTTTTTCGATAATTCGATAACTGTTATTCATATTTCGACAACCAAACAATTTCTAATTCATTCATTCTTTCAAGGAAAAGTCACATCCAAATTGAAATACCAAATTTATGACCTTTATGGTTCAATACCGTCTTCCACATCGTTTCAATATTGGCTTAGATATTGGTGGAAAGCCCAACAAATCTCGCCGTTTGCAAAGTAAAAGTTTCCGATATTACAAACAGCCTCGACGTGACGAAAATATCTCTAGTGCACATTATTTACGGAAAACTGGAAGATATACAGAATATATTATTATTCGAAATATGTGTCACACATCAGAGCGTGGGAAGCATAGCTAGAGATTAGTCTGGTTATTTTGGTTTGAATCTTTGAATTATTGAGAATTGTACTGATAGATTTATGTCGTAAGTACAATTGTATATCTAATTCATCAAGAATATCTAAAATGCCATTAGCTTTAGGAAATCGAATAAATATTTTATTCAATATATAGATACAAATAAAATATTTAATTCTGTCTTGCACTAGTCGTTAAGCTTCGTTTCTTTCTATCTCTGGCCTTACAAGCTCTATCCATAATCGTAATCTTCCTATTTTATCATTACCTCATACTCACTTACCACATACTTCTTTTACTATTCTTTGATTCATAGGCACATTTTATATGATTTAATGAGCTCAGTTGACATAATAGTTTCTTCAATCTTCATTTCAGCTTTAGTTAATGCACTCCTCATTCGGTTCTTCTATTATATCCCTCCTACCGTCTGTCAGCGGGTTCTATCTCTTGAACCGTGATAAATATACAGATGAAATTTTCACAAAATTTGTATTCTATTTCCTGGGCTACATCTAATTAACCGCAATAGGTAGAGAATGTTCATTTTTAATACCACTATAACAACAAATAGTAAGTTCATCTATCCGTCCTTCGGTCACAATGGTACGGAGCTCTTCCTATGTGAGTTCGACTCACACTTGGTCGATTTGTTCATTTCTTGCTTATGTCCATTACTTAAATAATAAAATCATAAATAATTTATTGTCTAATCGCTCGCTGACCAACCTTGATCTTATTCCTCGTGGATTCATTCTTCAAAAAGCTTTTTTCGTAAAGTGTTGAATAACAATCAAGTGTCTCAAAATATTCCTTTACCATCTCTGTTTATAGCACCTGATCTATTTTTAAACTAGACATAAGCTCTAGCTTGTAACATATTGTAACTCTTTAAACGTTTGCGTTGTCGTCCTCATCAGAAGCCCTGTAAAGATTTAAGTCTTTGTATTTTATAATACACAGATAATTTACTATTTTTAAAAATCTACCTACATTCAGAGTAATAGAAACAATTAAAAAGTACAACCTTATTTATTATTTTGGTACTGGTACTTTTGATATTGTTTTCTTCTATCTACCTTTCACCAATACTCAATACTCTTGCACAATATCAAAATTATCAGTACCAATAAAATAAATATTATCGTGTATCTTCTTCTGCATCGTCTTTTAACGTATCTCCATCTCCATAAAAAGTTTATTTCTACATCTGAAACAACCAATTTATGAAAGTGATAGTCCCATAAACTAACTTAAAATTTATAGAAATATGTTACCCATAACCTAATATGAGTCTAACAACACTTTCTTGGAAATAGGGTACAGCCCCATATTCACTTTCAACGTAAGCTCTTGGAATTTCTCGGTTCAGTGGACGTAATTGCATCGAACGCCCATCATGATCTTGTTTAGAAATGGCCAGTTTATGTCTGGTGTGAGCTGAATAATAAGTACCAATAAACATTGGATGAACGTTGTACATATTGAATGGTATAAAGGTATATTGGATAGAATGTGAGAATTAGCTTCCCATTTGGCATTTAAACGGAAGGCAGTCAAATTTTGTAATCTAGATTAGTGCTTTGAAAGTCAATATGTCATTGAAATAAATACATAGTACACAGAAATTACGTAGCATTTTGGATTTATTATGGATCGCTAAATTTTAACATCAATTTTTAACGAGACTTTTCTAGGCTAGGCGAAAGTGGCTTTTGGGTTCCTAACTTATTAGAAAATTATCACATTTTATACATAAGTATCTGAAATTACACGAGACCATCAACAATGGTATATTCAATTCATTTGTTAAATGAACTATCTAATCAGTACCTATATGAACAAACGAGTAAAATATGAGATTTATTCGGAGCTTAAACTATTCCTGCCTTATTATCAATTCTGTTGATACTGCTAATTTGGAGTTGTGCAATTTTAGTTATATAGAAGAATCTTGGTAACAACTTTACAAGTACCAGCACCAATAAAATATTTTGTAAGAAATATTTATCTCACACTTTTGAGTGTAACATTAGCCATGTAAATCGTTGAATGTTCACTAATACCAAAGAAGAAAGTACTTATCCTATTATCCACGTATATTCTTTGCTTGGACTGGTTACCTATTATTCAGAGATTTCAAAACATCTTGGCGGAAATACGAATATTCCAGATTTTACCACTTTGGTAATTCGAAAACCGAAACTCTATGGAAAAAATGTTCAGTTTAAATATCGTTACAAATAATTTGGACTTCACTTTTATCGTCTTAGATTCTCAATTTTTGAAAGAAATTACCGCCTCCACATAGAAGAAATATATCTATTTCAGATTTTAACATCGCTATAACTCGAAAACCCAAACTTTTTTGAAAAAAAATTTCAATTTAAACGTTTCCAGATATTGCCTTATCTCTAATTATGTTCTTGAAGGATACTTTGTCTTCTTCAATTTGCATCATTTTAAATGTGGTATTATAATTATTACACAAAATGATTCAAAGGTGGAATTGAGCAGCAACTTGAGATCATTTGGGGCTTCGCTGCTGTGGCTTTTACATTTCTTATGATACTATGATGTCAAAATCTCAATAAGATTTAATAATCGTAACTAACAAAAAATGAGTTCTTGAGATGATTTTTAAAGTTCTTATAAGTGTTATGTCTGACGATGACACTGGTGCCGTAGCATTCAGCTACTTAGGTATATTCAAATTTGATCGTCTCAATAACCGTTTCTTACGTTATTAGTTCAAGTTTTGGATCAGATAGTCATTAAAAAAGGGAGTTTATGCTATAAAATTATGTCTTTCTTTGAAATCAGTGAATTCCGCAAATTCATTTCAATTTGATTCCCAATTGAGAACAAGAAACGTTGCCCTTCCACCCTCTAAGTATTCAAATATTAGCCTTGTTCATAAGTCAGGTAACTGAAATACCCTAGCAAAATGGTTATTCATAGAATATGAACGTCAAATAATGTCACATAGGGATCAAAAATAAATATACATTTCCATATTTTCTTCACATGTTTGCCAGCTACTTCAGTGTCCAGATTGAAGTAGCACTTCATCTCCGAAAAGCAGTGAAAATGTAAATCATCAGAACATAAAACGGAACGGTCTCGAGGAAATTATGAGAAATTAACGCTGAAAGCACACAGAAACAGTTGGATAATTACGACTAATAGCGGAAACGCTAACCATAATAAGTGGATTCATTTAAGGGCTCTCTCTCAACGATGAAGCTGGGTCCCGAGCCTAATGTATAATCGGTCATTCGTTCGTAGTTTGGATTGTCCTTTTCCTCCTACTTATCCTCTTCCCAAATTCCCTCAGGACAACGTCGCTGTTGACTCTTAACATAGTCTGAACGCTTTGCCAGCGACTCGAGGTCACCGATAACATTAATTGAATTAAAATGACAAAGCTAAACTCACCTTTGATATTATTTTTCCATCAACAAAGGGTTAACAAAGGTAAACAGTAGACAAAATTAGGTACTCCTCTTTCAGAACAGATACAATCTAAATTTGGTTTGGTAAATAATACGCACTATATTCACATACCAACATAAATTATTATTCTACCCGGCCTGAATCTTGGTCTGTTATTCGACTTATTTTTATGTCACGCAAATATATAAACAGACATAACAGACTCTAGTAATGTTGCGGGAAGCTCGAGTTATCAATAACTTTAGATATTATATTACCTTTTCAGAAATCTGAATAGCGCACAACGTGAAAACAAAAATTCAGTTTGACTAATACTTGTCTTATTGTAGCTCATTTAATTTCAAGTAGCAGATACAAAACTAAAGGTAAAGATATCTGACAACCAAGGTAGAGACAACAGCAATATACCTATTCAAAGGATAAACCGGTGCTCAATTAATTATGTTTCAAAAACAAAAACAGAGATGCACTGAAGTAGGATGGCAAAAAATTTGCATATTGGGCAAAGAAGAAAAAGATCGTATATTAAATAAGTAATAGTAGTTTATGTTACAAGTGTGAAAAGGGGCGATCGTGATAATGCGACATATGGCTAACTATATTAAGTATTTTATGTCAAATACACTTTAGTAAATGTCACGACGAGACAAGGCGACTCGTGGAAACTACTTGAATGCGAAAACGAATTTGACATACTCTTAGAAGCGAATGTTGTAAACAGATTGTAAGTTTTGTACCTTTACTCATACGTAAAATGCAATATTTTTGCGATACCTGTTCTAAAATTCAATTCGAGAAAAGTTCAAGTTCAAAATATTATCCTTTTGATACATTACTAGATTTTATGTAATTGTTTCATAGAAAGAGGCCTTGCTCAGGGGGGATTATCCCTTCTACAGACAGAAAAGATAATACTATTCATATTACGTATTCCAACAAAATTAGGTATAACGAAATTTGTTTTTTCATTATCAGCAGTTTCGTTTCTTGTCATAATATATAAAAGATGATAATCATTAAATCTATCAATACCTTAATTGCATATTGACCATCATCAAATTTCATCCGTATGACACGTTAGTTTTTGAATATTTTGATATAGATTTACAATAGTGACGAAAAGTGTCTAAATTGGTTCTATCTTTGACTGACACCATCAGTGTATTTTAAATCTATTAATGCCATAATTGCATATTGACCATCATCAAATTTCATCCGTATGACACGTTAGTTTTTGAATATTTTGATATAGATTTAAAATAGTGACGTAAAGTGTCTAAATTGGTTCTATCTTTGACTGACACCATCAGTGCATTAAGTAATTCTTTGTTCTGTAAATAAATTAATTTACACACTAGCGTAATAGAAATGGAAGTTATCGTTAAGGCTGTGGATACTTACCACTTTCGACAAGACAGTCGAAAGTTGAAATTTCAACTTTCTGCAAGAATGTCGAAAGCTTAAATTTCAAGGCAAGTATCACAATTTCTTTTTCTTTAGCTACACTTAAGTTAACTTTTGAGGAATTATTGTTGTGACAGCCTTAAAAATAATCTTCTCGCTTTATTATTTTATTGCGTAAAGTAGATAAATTTTCCGTACTATGATTTACTACTAGTTATTTATATTTCCATTTCCACGCTAGTGCGAGAAGTACCTAAATGACTCATTCGGCTATGAAGTCAATGCAGATACTTTACGTCATCACGTGCCTCACAAATTCTTCTTCCAACATAGAATATTCCAAAATTAACGCATCCTAAAGATATTTAAGCGTATTCATAATCGAAACTTAGTACGCTACTAAATTAAGTGTGGAGGTCTAACCTTAAATTAGGTTTATGACTCTTATGTCAGTGTTATAGTAGTATTTTGTTTTTTATTTTAATATGGTACTAGCTGGTATCTAGCTAAGATTGGATTAAGAATATGCCTGATAATTTCTATAGAAAACATTTACTATTGTACATACCCAATGAACTTTCCACGTTTTACGTGCTTGTCAGCAAAGGCCAATGTTGATTGAATGTTGACTATACAGGCTGTTTGTTATTAACAAACAAATATTTAAGAAAGTCTTTCTTGAGTCCATTTAAAAAAAAATAACTTATATGTTTTTTTCTGATATCTTACCGTTTGAAAATGATTGTTAACTTGAAACAAGTAACATGAATAGTCCTCTATATGTCTTTCAAACTTAACTTCCAAGGCAGGTGTTAAGGAATCAAGATGATAATCGTGATACAACCGTCTTCTAGACTTTCAGATTCAATAAGTTGTCCTTTGTTGCCCATGATATAAGGTATATCGCATTCTTCCTTTAGTGAATTTGACCAATTTTACGTAGGCTGAGGTTGTACTTACTAACCCGATTGTCAGATATTTACCGTTGTAGCTCAAATGTTAAAGTAGGTACCTACTGTTTTGTTGGGTATGAGAAAAAGCTAGTGTATCAGTTGATTATGGTGCTTATTTGAAGACTGAAACATTCACAATATCTTGAATAAAGCTAATCGGAATTGGCTAAAATTTGGTATACGCAAATAAGAATAAATGGTGAATGCGCCAGTAAACCAGCTGAATTCATTTATTGGACTTGAAAAGTTCTCCCGCAAGAAATAGTTATTTGTTATGGTATTTATATGGCGCCGAAAGACAGGTCTAGAAGATGATCCAATATCTAAAAAAAACACTCAACAAGTTTGTCCAAACCATTGCGGTATCAAGAGATGAGTGGTAGAAAAGACGTATACTCCTCCGAAAAACTGGGAAATAGCAGAACCCTCATTCAGGAACAAGATGTCGAAGAAACACTTCACAAAAACTTCCTCTGAAACAGAAAAATTACCCCACGAATTGAATGGATGGAAAGTCTTATCAGATAAGCTAAACCAAGCATACTCAAAAATAAACTAGAAAACATCAGAACAAATGCCAAAGAACCACTGAGCTTTAAGAAAAGCAGATCCATAAGTCATATGCCGTATTTGTCATGAAACAAATAAAAGAGAAGTCATAGCAACTTAAAAAACCAGCATTCATGTATAATCAACTAAGGCTTTCGATTGTGCACAATTGGATGATAATTAAACCTGTTAAGACACACACACCCTCAAAAAAATACAATTATTGATAACTCAACAAAAAAGAGCTAGGGAAGAATATACTGAAGATATGTCCACACTAGGAGGAATCAGGCAGAGTGATGGTCCTGACCTATTCTTAATCAATCTGCTAATGGTCAATTTTATAGAAGAAGTGAAAACCCTGCACCTTGATTACACAATTGGACAAGCAAAGATTTGTTTGGTTTGAAACGCTGACTATACTGCGATAATGACTAACTCAGAAGATGGCCTATAAAACTAACGAGATAAGATAGCAATAGTACCTACTCATCGGTACGGTTCAAATCTTAAATGCCAATTTTTTTTTAATTTCACTTGTTTTTTTAATAAAAACAACTATTTTTCAATACATTTTTAAATCTTGCTTCGAATTTTAAGTATTTTTCTTGTAATATGTCCTATACCTAAGCTCAGCGGTTATCAAAAGGATCATGATTAAACTTATCAATAAGTACCTATTTCTGTTGACTTATTTGTGAATCGAACAAAATATTCCATTGTATGTATATCTTCTTTTGTTTAATTCAGTTATTTCTGAATGTGTACTTGTCACCAAGGAAATAGTATGACAATTTCACTTCTAAGAAGGTAGTTGTAAGACTTTTTCTTATAAACTGAACTGAATACTGAACTAAGTAGGTACACGAAATATATTCAGAATTTGATGTAAAATTAAGAAATTCAATAAAACTGTGATGTTTTTATTTGAAAACATGCAGATGATGGTCATAACTCACTGATTCTACAAAAATAACCCCATAAATTATATTGTTTTTAACAAAAACTAGGACCGACTTTATTTGTTTGTGCAACAAAAATGGTAGATAGAGTACGTTTCTAAACTTCTAAAGTACCAGCACCAGTAGAATTATTATTATCTTGTATTTTTTAGTGCAACAACTTATAAAGTTGGGCTTAGTTTTTTTTATAATTATTTAACATTTTAGTCATCAAAATTGTTGAAAACCCATTTATATCCAGATACTTCAAAACATAGCGGTAAGAAGGGTTTACTTTTGCTGTAACTAGGAAACTGTTAAATTTTTTAATGAGTTATTCTGTACACTGACATACTGGTGGTCCTATTTCTATTTAATATAAGCAATCTCTTAAGGATGTTAATGTTGTCAAAACGTATCATGTGAAAGTAAAAGAAGAAAATGACAAAATAATGAATAAGACACATACTAGACATAAATCTGCTATATGCCAAATTCAGATGGAAGCCGTACGAAATTCTAAAAACATCAAATCAATTGTGTTCTATGTCACAAATCAGAATTGCTCCATGACTTTTCATTTTCATTTTAAACTTTGTTGTCGACATTGCATGAAGGGGAAAAGTAACAGCATACATTGAAAATTTTAAAATTGATACTGTCGAACGTAACAATAGCCGTGAAAATGCCGATGTGGGTGCACGGCGTGATGTTTAAAGAACCCTGCATCGGCTTCGACACCAGTTTAGAAACAAACGACAGCAGCACACACCAACATTTTAATTGGGTCAGCGTTTGCCAATTAGAATGGTCATTTCGCAAGCTTTCTCTCTGTCTGTCTTTTTCCCTCAGATTGCTACATGGTAGGAATAAAGCGACTTCAAACCATCCGACAGACTAATGACGACTGGGATTGACGGCATCAAGTCTGTTTATTTTGCTTGAAACTTTGTGTCCAGCTTTGTTTATCCAGGTTCTCTCTGTATTTTGAGATATATCATCCGATTTATGTTATGAGAGTGTGTTGTAGTGTTACTATTTCAGTGGCGAAGAGATGTTTCTCTAAAAAACAACCGAAACTTCAAATAGATGAAAATAGGTATGTCGAGTGCCAACAACACGACTTTTTTCTTGAGTCAACTATTCCATTATACATATCAATTTAGTTATTGTTGCAGGCTATTCTTTGCCTATAATACTGTTCGCCTTTCATAACCGTAACCCAAGATAATATCTCTAGTTGCTACAATTCTGCAAAACAGTCTTTTTTACTTTGTCTTAGTATCTTTTGTCTCAAAATTTAATAAGAAACATAAAAAACTGATATATGGACAAACAATAAACTAATTTAAATGCAGACTTTTATCACAAATTAGGGTCCCCTACATCTGATGGAAAAACGGAACCCTTATAACATCTCTGCAGTGCCTGTCTCTCTGTCTATTTATCTGTTTGTCTGTCTGTCTGTTACAGGCTATTTCCTCCAAATGTAATGTTCGGAGAAATTTTGGTACTGATGATACACAGTTAGCTCACTGCATCATGAACGTAGAGCAGAATTATACGAATTCTGACACGAAGGGTTAATTAAAAAATTGGAAGAAAAAATTCTTCATTTACCATGCGGCGTTTCAAATGAAAGTGCTGGTTATGAGTATTTCTTTGTTCTTCATGATGCTAACATGAACTGCTTTAAAGATATTAAGCAATAATTATTATTCATATAACATAAACATTCTTATTATTCTTATTATATAGTTGCTAACTAAGTAATAGAAACGCAATTATCATCTAGTATGACATTAAAAATATTAAATTTGAATCTCTGAACCTGACGAAAGTAAAGTTTTGAGGAAATACAGAATCTAGATTTAGACTCAAAGTTTACCGGGAAACCTATGCGAAACTCCTAGATAAGGAATCATTTTCGGGCAAGCCCCACCCGCACTGGATCATTTTTATTGGAATGGTATTCCAATAAGGAAAAAAAGACACTGGCCGAAGAATCTATAAATTTGGCAACTTTTAGTATATCTGTAATAAGTTCATGTAAGCAAATGTAAAATTTTCAATAGGTTTTAGTTACAATATTCATTTTTAATCCATTTCTTCCCAAGATTTCTCAGATATACTCTTGAAGTACCACTGACACCTCCAGAAAAGGAGGTTTGTTTGAAAGTAACGCTCATGGAGATGCTTGTTATGTAAATGGATATATTGGAGACACGTTGTGGCTAGTAAGGCTGGGTCTCGATTACCGCATATAACCTCTCTATTGGAATTCTAAGGTTCAATGCATACAAAAGAGCCGGAATATGTTACATCTGAATAGGGATAGCAAAGAAAAGCTTATATGAACATCGTGGTTGGGTCGTAAAGTGAACAAACAATTCACTCAATGGATAAACTCCCAATATCACGTTTGTGGAATAGGAAAATGGGTAGGTGTGGAAACTTAGGTACAAAGTATAAAATTCCATTTCCGATAAATTGATTTTGGAAATCTTAAAGGTGTTGCAAAATGATATATGTCATGGGAAAACCTATTTGGTGTATAGTATAAATGATTGAAATGACAAAATGCTATTATTATTTATCGAAAAACGAAGACTATTTCAAACATAATATGACCTATCTTCATTAATTTTATTTGTGATTGAAACAAATAAATTTTGTTGACCTATAAAATAGTAAGTTTGCCTCGAGAATTACCTAACGATGACGCAAGGGTACTGAGACAAATTATCTCACATTAATGGTATTCTGTGGACGTAGATATTAAAAATAATATTAGGTATATAAGAAAAAAACAAAAATTGAAAGCATAAATACGGATGTGGGAAGTGAGATTACGAAAATACATTTGATAATGTTCTCATCTCCATATTAAATTTTGGTAACAAAGATTCTGGGATTCATACCTGTTAGATTTCTAGTCAAATTTCGTCAGTGCTGTGACAAACTTCCTATGAGCTTTACGATGACCACCTCTTGGAAAGCAGTGACTAACTACCATGAGCACTTCTTGTAACCAGTGATAAACTTTTGTTCCGACGCGATTCAGAAATAATACCTACGGTACTTTTTTCGTTTCTTTTGTACCTATGTAACTTCGGTTTTTTTTAGTGAAAGTGCACTGAATTTGATTATTACTTTTCGAATGCAAGAAATAACTATTTTACAGAAAATGTAATTGCAAATTAATCGATTACTGTGACTGTTCTTTAGTTACGTCTCTGAGAATGTCAAACTGTATTTCACATATTTCACAAATAGATGTTTGTAGGTAATTATAAATGTTTCTATAATAATTTATCAATATAAAAGCTGTAAATCTGAAATAATTAACTTCCCATTATTAATCTATTATAAAAGCAATTTCGTACAATAGCTGTTCAGTTATTTCTTTATATTCAAATATTCAACTCATTCTTTAAAACTGCCTTTAAACTGCTTGATGCAGTGGTAAAGTAATCGAATCGTATATAAAGGGGCGCAGATTCGATTCCCAAAGTTCTTTTTTCCATGTTCTTTAATAAATAATACAAATATTACATAAAAATACTTTTTGTAATAGGAAATTGAATTATTATGGAAATAAAAATTTGTTATTAGAATTATTGTGATATTATTGATAAAGGTAAAAGATGAACAACAAGAATTCGTAAAAAACGCCCCAAGCTGAAAATTCGTTATTTATTAAAAAATTAGAAAAACAATTGAATGGTTTGATATACTCTACAAGATGTCAACAACTTCCTTTTTTTATCTTTGCTCTCAGTGACTTCGAAGTGATATTGTAGATTTTTAACATAAATAAATATTAATTTAACATTTGCATATGACAAGGTGGCGCAAGGTGGATTGGAACAAAACGTGTACAGTGTTCCCCTGACTTCAAGCCACTTGTCTTTAGGTTTTGAAGATTCCTTAAAGACCAAGTTTATATTAACCAACCCCAGTATAAAAATTACCTCAGAAGAAGAATAATCGAGATTTATTGAGAAATACCTCCAAATGTTAGAATGAACGCTAATTATGGAGTGATTAGAAGGTGCGAGCTGGGTATTCGTCAAGGGGCAGATAATTTGAACTATATTTGTGATGCATATTTCACTAGTTATTTAAATGGCATTTGTTAATAATTACGAATTTGTTTTTTTATAAATTGTTGAATAAAAATTAAGTTATGTTGTAGTGTTGGATTCAGAAAAAAATATCTACCTACAATATAAAATACAACGTGAAAATAAACAAATGTTTCCATTAAGAAAAAAAGTTGACTATCATTGTCACTGAGGGCAAAGTTACTGACGCCTTGTAGAGTATATCAAACCATTCACTTGTTTTTTTGAATTTTTTAAGATCCGCCAATAAATATCGATGTTACAGCTTGAGGAGTTCTTTATGATACATCCTGTACAATTTGTCTTCTTTTGCATTTTCTTGAATGATAGAATAAATATTTCGAAGAAGTCAAGAAGTTTCGTCACGGCCCAGGAGGCCTATATTTCATTTACCATTATCACTCAAAATTTTGAAATAAATAACTTTAAAACAAGACAGACTTCATGAGATGATGCAATACATATGTATTGGAAGGATCATGAAGCTTCGAAGTTCGTTAAGGGTCTTCTAGTGCTGATAATCATTTTTTGGTACCAAATTCAATATCTCTCATAAACTCCGTCCAAGTTTTTCTTGAAGTTATTTTTCGTATCTATTATTATTTATACACTAGCTGACCCGACAGACGTTGTCCTGTCTTAACAAAAACAAAAACAATATCTTGGTTTTCTAAATTTTCACACATGACAACAATAGCAACTTCATCAATTGTTGCCGTATTATAGCGTCTTGCGTGTTGTCCTGCAGGCGTCTTATAGGCTTTGCTGACAATTTTGTGGTAATCAGATGGCATGCGGTTTCATGTAGTCTTGAATAATACAACCAATTCGTTGTCTGATGGAAAAACATTTGAAGTTGCTCCACACTTGGTCTGTTCACCGATTTATTCTGTGCATAACGCTGATCGACTTGTTTTGCTGAATCGCCCATGAAATAAATTTGCAAAAATTGTACCACCATGTGACTTTCAAGATACTTTGTCAGCACTGCCATTCCCCCATCAACTTTTGACTGGTTGCTTTTGGTTATTCACCTGGCTACAAACCTACTGTACGCTACTTTAATTGATATATGATTTCAATTGAAAATTTTCAACGTATTCAGGCACGTGGTGGTAAAAGTTTATTTTTTTACAATATAGTTACCTTGAAAATTAGCATAAAATTGTCTTGAATAACTTTTGTTGCGCTAAATGACTTCATTTGAAAACAATTATTGTATTTCTGTATATGAGTTGAAAATGTATAGAATCTGTCCCATTTCCGTAAGCCAATGAACGCAGTGACTCTGGTGGCAGTACCAATGGCGTCAATTTGACTTTACCGCTCCCGCAATACAATCCAGGGGCTTCATTCTTTCAATATTAGGTGTGCTTGATTTTAACTTACCGAGATGAATAAACACTTCTCAAAAACTCACTGTATAATAAATTAAAATGAAACTATTATTTATCAACCGATTCATCTATTTGTTAAACGATATTTGTAGCGCACGTCAAACAACTGACAGTTGTCAAACAACTGTATGTACTGTATGAAAAATTAATATTGTCTTTAAGTTTTCATAAATGTTCTTAAATTCTTTAATTTTCCGCTCAACTTTCTTAATTTTTTCGTTCGTAAGAACCTTCTTCTGAAAATAATGAACACAACAAAAAAAGAATTAGCGAAATCGGTTCAGCTGCTCTCGAGATTTGCGCTTAGCAACACATAAGATGGATAAAATAGACGAAATGTTCAGACTTATGATATTCGGTTTTTTAATGAAATTCGAAATCAGTTTTCTTGGAGGTGAAAAAGTCATGAACGTACCATCAAATAATAATTTGCATCACATAATTCAAGAAAAATAAAACGTTCGAACTTTATAGAAATATTTCTGTAAATAAAAAAAATAGTACGTAATAAGTTAGAAAGATACACCTTGCTATTGAATTCTATTGAGAACAAGCAGGTAATTAATTGGTCGATCATTGTTGTCTTATTATCTAATCCTATAATGCAATCTATCAATAGCCCGTGGACAATAAATGATAATATTGAAATTCGAGATACTAATTGATCAATACTATGTCCATCATTGGTAACCAATGTAGGGTATTTGGGAAATTATAAGATATATAAAAAAGGTTTAATTGCAGAAAGTTTTAGATAATTCTGTTTGTAAGTCAATGCTCTTTAAAGAATAATTCTAGCTTCTTGGTATATCCTAATGGATTATTCTTGAGAGTGCAACAAACTGACCTTTAAACAAAAAAAAAACTGAGTCAAATTCGGTACGATGCCACACTTGACAAACGGTTGCCTCGGGGGTTAAAAATATATAAAAATAAATATAATTTTACATTACAGATTAAACAAGGGATAAATACTAAAGAGAAAAAATCTACACTAAATTATTCTTTTTTCGCTAAATGTAGATAATGATATCAATAACTGCTGAGTTTCGCTCTTAAATTAAGTAAGAGAGGGATATATTATTTTATCTGATAAATAGTTATAATATTTATAATATATAAAAAAAAATTGTGTGAGAGAAAGTGTGTAGCTTAGAATGATTATTTTTTATTTATTTCTGGTTCTATATAAATAAGGACTTGTTCGTGTGTTGCAAATTTAGTTGTTATTAAGTAAAAACCGTATTTAAAAAAATCTTTATATGATTGTCTATGTGAGATGCTTTATTGTCAGAGAGGGAGAGCTCATATAAGCATTTCTTATTATTTCTATTGTAGAATCAGGTTTAATTTTACGAAGCAGATAGGTAACGCTAGATAATTTGGAATTTACATTGGCAATATGATCTGTAAAAGTGAATTGGCTTGAACCATGGTTTTCATTTGTCTAAACTGGATTCAGTTATATATTCGGACAATTTTGGGTCTTTCTGAACTATCTAAGGTATTGTGTCATCTACGTATTCAACTACTTGAATATTTTCTTGCCTGTGTGGAAAATCGCTCACATATATTATGAAGAGGATTGGTCACAGGATTGGACTTTGTGGAACACCTGATTGGATTTTTGAAGATCTATCACAAATTATAATCAACAATTATTCTATTCTGTACCCCAAATATGATTGAAGAAACATGTGGGCAACTCTCCTCAATACCCAATGTATTTTTAGAAGCAGAGTTTTGTGAAAAATACAATCAAACGCTTAATAGAGGTCGCAGAAGCGAAAATAAAGGATTAAGAGAGGAGATATTTTTTTCTAAATCCGAGCTGAGTATTATTAAACAATTTTTTCATACACAGGACAAACTATAGAGATCTTATGTCTGTCTAGAAATAATATTAAAAGAAAACACTTATTTTCAATAATACTAAGAGATTTTATTAATCGTCTATCTAATAAATTTATCAGCTTATTACTAACACGAAACTATTTTTAAACTTATTTATAATTTAAGATATTTCCTTTTCATCTACTGGTAACAAAAACATACAACCATTGATTTTTGCAGCTTATAGCTTATACATCTAATGGCCATTTTTTCTGGATCTGGGATGGGGAGAATGTTGAGAGGTGCTTTATTCGGATTTAAAGGTATCGCTACGAAAAAAATATTGAGCGCATTAGCAGTGATATTATTATGATTTATTTATATACTGGAACGTATTTATAACTGGATGCATATAATTTAAGACTCATATTTCCTGCAAGGAGATGGACATTTCAGATATGAATGTAACTTTCATCGAGGCCAAACAACAGTGTATATTTAAGCAATATATCAAGTAAATCAGAAATATCGCCTACCTCACAACCTTCTTGTTACTCAGTTACCACGACACGTGATTATGAAATTACATAACATACGCCCTAATTTACATGCAGATTAGCTCCAAGTTTTATGACGTTAATCGGACATGCAGCTCTTTTTAGCTCGCCAGCAATAGTAACACAATAGTTTTATGTTAATTTTTAATTTGTATACACACATGTAGGTAGGTTGTCTCGATTTAACAAACGTAAACAAAATAATGTGAGCAGGATGATTATTTTTTACTGAAGAGATAACTTTTTTTTATAGCGAATGCGGGCTACAGCTAGTCCGAAATAAATAAAATTCACATTGAGATAAGGGAATTATTGCTCAATTGCGGAAGAATGAATGGTCCGTTTATCAGTTTGCTAATAATTTTTTTTATTCGGTATAATTTGGCATCGGAAAAGAGCGGGGACCATAAGCATGCATTGATTAAAGTAATTTAAACTGATAAATCCACAAGTTAAGTCTCAAGTTTGAACTAGTACGTGGAAATACATATAATGATTTTCATTGAAAATATGTTTGTGAATAATGTAACGAAAACAAAATCATTTGTTATATCTATTTAGATACGCCTGGGTTCCTGAATTCAATCCAGTCTACCGACCAGTATTCATCTGAAGATGTATATTGTGTTAGTGTAACACTAGTAGGTTCATCCAAAAACAAATGTCATGGTTGAATTACAAGCTTCTGTGTAATTGATTGGTTCCATTTACGAAAAGAACTATATGATGATGTCAGTTGGTATCCTCACTCAATATTCAGCCTTTAATTGGATCGATTTCAGAAACAGAAGCTATAACTAAATAATACAAACCTATTATCTATATAAAATCTGAAATCGTTGATGAAGAAACATGTGTGTTTATAGACAAATTTTGCATCTTTGGGAGTAAATCTGTTACTAAGGGTACCCTATGTGACATCTTTGACCATTTTCTTGATATTACAACACAAAAGTTTTAATACAACGTTAACTTTTATTATCTGTTGACAACTTCTATAAATTATTCTGATATGCAACTCTATTAGAAATGTTAGAATTACTCGTGGTAACCAAACTAAGCACAGCGCAAAAGAACCTACCCATAAATTTACGGGGGTCAAATATCAGAAATTTTTAACACGTAATTCATTGTTATTTATTTGACAACATATTTGGTTACTAAACTACATATCAAAAACAGTATTGTTAATTATATGTCAGCAATACTCATATAAGCATCTGCAAATGATGTAGAAAATGATGTTGATAAATTTTTAATTTTCATGTAAATTATATATTTTCAATGTTATATGCTATTTAACAAATTCTGATTAAACTTCTGCCCGTCAAATTAGGTAGAGTAAATAAAGCAAATCTTTACACAATTATAATCTTTTACTTGCAATTGTTAAATTAATAAGTATTTGAAAATATTATTCATAAGAAGTGTAGAAGTTCGTCTCATTTAAACCTCCCAAGTCTATCTTTGTCTCAGAGCTGACCTAAAGACGTTGTTGGGTTGAACATATAAATGTTTAATTTAATTTCTCGGATGTTTAGGGCAACAAGGCCAACTTCGCATCATCATCAAAAAGGTGATTAAAATGGCTAATCAAATTTGTGGAATGCCAATATGGCTCCCATAAGAAAAAAAAAGTTCATGATAGTTACACATAGACAAAACGTCAGTTTACAAATTAACATCATTGGAAAGAGTGAAAAAAGTAGCAATGCAAATGTGCTATTTATTCGCAAATTCATAAGAAATAAAGCCAGGAAAAATTAAAATGATTTTCCGAAAATTCGTTTTTTCCGGATATTTCCGGAACTACTCAAAATTTGAATTTTTTTTAAACGGCCTATTGTTGAGCACATATATGCGCAACTTTACCCAAATTTAACAGTATTCGTAATGCCTATAGTTTCCGAGATCCCAATGGTGAGAGTCAAATTTGAAACCGTCTGTATAATACGAAAAAAATATATAACTTCAGAGGGTGTGAATTTGTTTTTTCTCTCAAGCGTCGCTGCTTCCGGAAAATCATATTTTTCCTTATTTAAAATTCATAATACTAAGACAAAAAAAGATATTCAACCTTCATTTTAAGGTTCCGTCCCAAATTGGTGAAAACGGGACCTTATTACACAGACGCCACTGTCCGTCTGTACCTCTGTCAGCGTACTCTATATTATGAAACTTAATATGTAGAGAGCTGAAATTTTAAGACAATGCGTGTTGTTTCTGTTGCTACAACAACAAATATTAAGTCCGTCCTTTCGTTTGTCTGTCTGTATCTTAAGAACCGCAATTGCTATACAGATGAACTTTTCATATTCCTATTTTCGGTATAACAACAAATACTATATCTCATGAACCGTATAATGTGTAAAGATTTAAAATTCTCAGAAAATGTGTATTTATAATACGGCTATAATAACAAATATCAAGATATAGCCTATGAAGAGTAATAGTTTTAAATGGTACGAAACCCTTGGTGTGCGGGTTCGACTCGCGCTTGACCGTATTTCTAATATTTGAGTCTGCGCTGACTATAATCCGGGATTCTCCGAATATCTAATTTACTGTGTAATTTTACTATACAATAACCAATATATTGATTTTAATGACTGTATATTCTATTTTTCCAGAAAAATAGACAAAGATCAATTCAATTCAAAGTAGTAGCGACATACTTACACCTTGTATAGTGAAGATTACTTTATGATTCTTAATTAAATTACCACATTGTTATATAGATGTGTTAGTATTCGACTAGAATTCGACAAGTACATGCATTCATGACTGCAGCTATCAATACAAACTGAAATTCTACCTAAATTAGGAAGATCGAAATCGATAAATCACTAATACCTCAACACAAACTTACTTACTTTACAACTCGGCAGAGTTGACTGTCCAACCCTAACTTGTGCAAATTGCTAAGTTTATGTCTGATAAGAAGTTGCCGGTAGGGGTCCTTGTTGGTATTGCGGTCTCGAGCTCTCTTGCGAACCTCTTGTCTCACCCCACTCGAAGAGATCCCTGGATTTCAGCGGAACACTGACTGGAAGCTTTTGACCTATATATACATATAGCTAGATGATGTGGCCTTGTTGTGAAATGTTCTTTGATATAGTCGATGATATTGATTTCATTGCTCGCTTGAGTTTGAATAATAAAGGAGAAATTGAATGGGAGTTATATATAAAGCAATTTCTTGAAATGAGAATACAGTTTTTCGGTATAAGATAGAAACGTGAAGTTTATAAAGTATTTATAAAGTATGATGAAGTTCAAAGTGAAAACGATGGATTGCTATTAAAGAAATGTTGACGTTATTTCATTTTAGTCAGCCTCGATTTCAGTTGGCTTGTTATATATGGGAATATATCTTCGCATGTCTTTACTTGCATTATTTGAAATTGCATAATATTTGAAATATTTTGTAACTTCTCTTTGGATATCTCATAATATTTGTATTTGTATTTGTAGATCAAGTTCGTTAGGATCATTGTGTACCTACTTAATTCTCGTTTTAAACTCACCTGAAAAGGGATAAATTGCTGAGTATGCAAACAAAGCTTGTCTTAATATTCTGTAACATACGTCAGTTTTATTTGAATCCTTTTCACAATTGTCATAACAGTTTCAATTATACAGGTAATCTATTATCATGAAATATTTCGAAAATCGCTTTAAAAATGATTACCTACATATTCACCTTCGAATTGAATCTAAAACATCTTTCGACCATTGATTCTCTGAATTAACCCGAACACATTCATTATGACGTAAGATTTGATGTAAACTAATACTCCTCTGATTTTAGCAAATACATGTAGAGAAATATATACTGGATCACCCGGTATAATGCATGTTAACCTTAATAATGAATAAATTATCCTTGAAAATAGGTAATTAATTCTGGTTGGTATATTTTATTTTTAATAATTAATTAGGATCTTGTAATAAATTTTAGGTTACCTTACTAATTGAAGAAGGAGTTAAAATTTCAGTTGGTGAATGTGATTTCACGCGAAATAAAACAACAATATGGAGGAGTTTCACATTTTCTTTTTCATAAAATAATTAAAATCCTACCTATGCAAATGATTCGTCATCTAAAATCAATTTGGAATTTGGATTAAGATTTAGTAGAGTTTAAACCAGAACTTATTCTTTAAAAAGTACTTCAACGAGTTGTGTGATTACTTTATCCCATGTGTTGCTAGATCTGCATCTTTTTCGGTTTTTTTTGACCGACGAACCCAAACGGATGAGGTGTACAATTCGACTCTCTGTTTTTTTTTTGGTTTGTGTGCGCGCTGTGTATAGTAAACTTATTCCGATTTTGATTATTTTTGATTCATTGGAAAGAAGAGATTTAAAAAATGGTCGAGTATTCATAAAAACTTCAATCCATTCCTCCAAAAACCGAAGGAGGTGGAGGGGGCAATTTCACTCGAAAATCAAAAATCTAAGATGGAAGAATTAAAGATAAGGCAATATCCGAAAACGTATCAATAGAATATTGTTTCAAAGGATGTACGATTTTTGAGTTATAGTAGTGTTCAAATCTGAAATATGTGTATTTCCGCTATGTGGAGGAGGCAATTTCTTTCGAAAATTGAAAAATCTGAGACGGTCAAATTAAAGACCAGATAATTTGTAGCAAAATTTAAATTGAACATCTTTTCCATAGAGTTACGGTATTTGAGTTAGAGCAGTGGTAAAATCTGAAATATGCGTGTTTCCGCCGCGATGTTTTGAGATTTCTGATTAAAAACAAGTACAATCAAGGAATATACTTACGTATGTAATACGTAGGATAAGTATTATCTTATTTGGTATTAGGGACCGTTCAACGATTTTCATCACTTCCAATTTTTTGACCGACTTCAAAAAGGAAGAAGTATACAATTCGGTGGTAGGTATATTTGTTTTTTTATTTTATTTTTCATGGATGTTTGCGCCTTTCGCATAGTAAACGTACTCCGGTTTAGTCGATTTTTGTTTTATTTGAAAGAGAATTTTTGAGAAATGGTCCCATATTCACAAAAATGAAATCCAAAATCTCCTTTCCCCCCCAAAGGTGGCGGAGGGGGGCAATTTTTCTCGAAAATTGAAAATCCGAGAAGGCAGAGTTAATGAAAATTCCATATCTGGAAATGTTTAAATTGGACATTCTTAAAAATAATCATAGGTTGCCGCGCTACAGTCTGAAATTATGTGTTTCAATTATGTGGAAGGGGCAAATTTTTCAGAAAATCGAAAATTCAAGATTTAAAAATTAGAAAGGGGACCATATTCGATAACGTTTAAATTGAACATTTTTTGAAAAGAGTTATGGTTTCCAAGTTTCGCAATGGTAAAGTCTGATATATGTAATATGCGCATTTCCGCTCTGTGGCCAAATTGAACGTTCAACAATTTTCATGACTAATGTTAGGTACACTCAAAAATGTGAAATAAATGTTATTATTATTATTAATTCTATTGGTGCTGATAATTTTGAAGTTGTGCCGTTGTAGTTTGTTGTTGTAGGCACCAACTGCAGTACCAATAGAATTAATATTGTTTTGTATTTTTCAATGCAACAACTAATAAAGTCTGTCCAATTTTTTGGAAAAAATATTTCTGGAAAAAATATTTATGTATTTGAGCTCTACATATTCTCTTAGCTGGTATTTTTTTCATCCATCCTCTGCAAGTGTCCCCACCAACATAGCTGTCTCTCTTCTACGTATTCTGAGGTTGACTGTATTTTAAGGTATTTTCTAATATTTATATTTATCATTCTGTCGTTTTTGGTGACCCCTACGTTTCTGCTTCTTTGTCAATCCCCTCGTTTCGCAAAAAAAGTAAGTACTGGTCCATATCTCATTTTAAAAACATTAATCTTTGTATCTCTAATTGATTTTTTATATAACTTTTGTGTGCAAATTAGCGCTTATTGGAATCTTTGTATTTTGGTGTTGATGTTTATTTCTTATTTCCCTTTTTCGTCTGTCTAGAGTTTCTCCTAGGTATTGTGAATGACCTACTTGTTCTATTTGGTCTGCATCTATCACTATATTTATATTTTCTTTTTTTTACGATCATCATGAATTTGGTTTTATTCTTGTTAATTCCTAAACCATTTTTCGCTTCTGGCCAGTACCACAACGACTTCTGCAAATACTCCTTCTCTTATTGCTATTCTTTCTAGTTCAACTTGTCAATTTTTTTATTTCTTGATTATTGGCTTGCATTTTTTTACAATATTATCTACCAATATGATAAACAAAAGCTGGCTCTAGCTCCCCCTTGTTCTGAACTTGATGTAAATGTTTCGGAAGCTGATAACAAATTCAGTTCTTCGCTTCCAATAATTTTATATCCATTTTATGACATCATAAAAAAATATGGAATGTCGAAAGAGCATCCTTCCAATTATGAAATGATAAAAAGTTCTGTATTCCAGAAACACAAGCAAACATAGATAACATTTCAAATTCGTTTGTAGGTTTTACCGAAGCTAAATCATTGTAAAGCGTTAAAATATATTTGCTTTATGTCGAGAGGGCAGCTGATATTATAATATAGATAACATACATTTTCACATATACCTACCAGCCTCAACCATTTTTATCGCAATCGAAAAATTGTTATTTGCGCTTGTTAAAAATTCCAGAAATGTTTATTTGAACAACAAATTCAATTTGCAGTTATTCCCGCGGCGACAGTGGAAATTGATGAAATTTGTTATTGTAGAATAACCACACTTGTAATATGGCTGGGTACACCTATGTTTATTTACAGAATATCATCGATTAATTCATACCAATTCCTGTCTATATTGGTTGATAAATTTGTTTTGCTTTTTCAGTAATTTTTTTTGGATTAAGGCGAATTAGATCTAGATAAAAAGCCAACAACGTATTTTGATATATCAGTCTTTCGATATTTCGACTGATATATTATAAACAATTTAAAGCTATTCATCAGATTACTTCCAGTAACAATTGCTTTCTATGAATGGATAACGCCCACCTGAATTTCGAACCACCAAAACAGAGGAAACCCTCCAGAATCTTATAATAGGAAAGGATAATCAGGAAATACTTAACGATTTTACATGGTCAAGCCACAGCTTACCATCAAATGATAAGCTGTGGTCAAGCGATGCCAATAAAAACACAGATATTCGAAGAACGGTCAGTCACACTAACAACGCATACTTAGCTCTCGAAGATATAGACAAATAAAGATTAAGGCAAATAACATCAATGTTTTTCTAAGAAGGATCCTTTGGAGAATATACAGCCCAAAACAAAAGAACAGTTGAATAAACCTACAGCTTCGAAATTTGTCCTAATATAACGATTCCGCTGGGAAGGACATATTGTAAAAATGGAGAAAGGAGATTGCCGAAAAGAGTTGTTGAACTAAGCTTTGCAGGTCAAAAACCAGTTGGCAGGCCTGGCTGGGAAAAGGTCACAAGACGAGGTTGCATGGAAGGCCAAAAGTATTATAAAAATTCGGCGTTGGAAGAGAGCAGTTTTAACCAGAAGTTTGAAGAACACAAATTAACGAGGCTAGGGTCCTTAGCAAACCGTAAGGCCACAGAAGTGAGAAAAATATTTCCAGTTGCCTTTTAGTGGGGAAATATACAAAGCGACAGCCATGGACTTAAACTTAGCTCATCATCCGTCACTCGTCCAAACCTTCGCCATGCTCCGCACTACTCAATTTCGATTATCGAAGTCGGTCAGAGTTAGCTTGTGCTTCTGAGCCTATGAATAACTTAAAATAGATTGAGTATCACTGCTCGTAATCTGTTTGTAATGTCAGTGTGCTATATTTCAACCGAAAGAGGTTGCCAGAGTAATTTTTATTTTGTAGGAGATTTGAGAAACATGCTCGAAATACGACGCTACCTCTTGAAGGCTGCCTTTTGATAATAGCCATGATGATGGTGATTCTTGCTTTAGATGCAGCTACTCTGAATAGTGCTATTGAAGTAAAAAGATACAACTCTTTCAAGTTCTTCAACCATGAATTGTTTCTTCACCTCACACTTGCTCTGTATTTTTCGTTATATTATCAGCTACAATAAGTGGTACCTTTCTTCGGTGATAATATGCTCAAGGTAAGCGCAAGTTTTCTTGTTGTTACAATGTTCACGATTTCTATTTTCTTATCCATTCCGTTCAAGAAACTTTGAGAACTCGTTTATATACCAAAATTTCAAAATGCTGGTGTCCGTTTATGTCATCTTAATTTATCGTTCAAGACTCAATTCCATAGAGAAGGATTGGGAAACATAACTTTTTTCCAGTCATACTTTGAGGTTGATGTGGATATTTCTATTGCGAATGAATACTTCACGCACGTTGGTGAATGCGGATCTTGCATGACCTATTCTAGCCCGTCAATCTCGTTAAAAAAGTACCAAGATACTCCCTTACTCTTTGGATAACTTCATCGTGAGTGAAGAGACCATCTTGGTCATTTGATTTACTGATGTTCAATAATTTTGACTATAAGGCCGGTTTCCTTATGGTCACAATCACTATTATATTTTGTGTGTTTGCTGAATATCGCAAATTCACTTATGTATATAAATTTCTATTTATGTTTTTGTTATATAGGTTTGTTTTTATTGTCGTCAGAATATCCTTTTGGGATTAAGCCTTTTCCAATTTTTCTCACTTTATAAACAGTAGGTATTTTTTTTATTATACATTGTAAATATTAGATCACGATGGAGAATATATTACCATCTAACTGTACCGGGTGTCGGATTAAGAGAGGTACTCGGCTTGATCTCCGAAACTATATGTCCTATAAATTTGGGAGAATTTTTTTTATGACAAATTTGCATTAGCGAAAGTGCTGGAAATTATTTTCAAGTTTCAAAATCCAAAGAGCGGTACAAAAGTTACAACGATTTTTTGAGTTGGCTTTCCCACTCCCCCCTACCTGTTAATTTACACGATAGTAGATAAATTATTGGAGCAAACTTACGTGAAATTATCTGAGAATTACAAATATTTGAATTTTATGGTATACTGTTACTCGGGAATTTTTAGAGAAAACTGAGTTTCCAGTGTTACTTTGTAAATTACGTACCCTTGCGGTAGAAAAGGAAACTTGATAATAATTTTCAGCACTTTCGCTTATGCGAATTTGTCATACATTTTTTTCTCCCTAAATTGTAGTATATTTAGTTTCGGAGATACAGCCAGGTACCTCGCCTAATCAGACACCCGGTACATAGATATCAGTATATCAGGCTATGAGACTGTCTCACATAGATATCCTGGATTATTGTATTGTTCTAAACAAAAAAAAGACAATTGATAAAAATGAATCCTTTTTGTGCAAAAAATGAGATGATGCTATGTGAACATCGCAAACAGTAACAAATGAGCGTGGACATGGCGTTATGTAAGCATGACAAATTTGCCTTGTATTTCTCTAAATGGTAAGTAAATAAACCGACTTTGTAGGGAATCGTATGTTTGTATACAAGCCATTGTCACGGCACAGAAATAGTTAATTGGGTCGTCGTCGTTGCCAGCTACATCTGGTCATAAGGCAAGTTCAATTTACTACAACGAATAACTACTCCTGGAAGTGGATTATAAATCGTTTAGTTCGTGGGACATACTGCAAATTTAATGCCTAAGTCTACAAAATAATATAATTGCAACTGAAATTTCACAGTGTTGATTTAGATGATTATTTAGATAAAGTAATGTTGGTATTATTAAATTATATAATGAAGAGGTTGATTTGGATGTGATCAAAATTGACACAAAATATATATAATGTGTTTTTCATCTGTCCACAGCACCGTGATTCTTTTACTAACATAGAATTTTTCAATTCACTTCCGCCATTGCTTTTATTTAAGAGTTACTAGGATGAATTTTATAGATGAGGCAGTAAAAATTATAAAATAAGATATTCAGTTCGTGGCAAGAGATGATGTATCAGCTATAGAGGAAGGACACTTTGCACCAATTTCAAAATATATGTCCTACATTAGTGTTGTTATTTATCTCTGTCTGCTGATCAAAACAATTATATATATTTTTATTCAGTCTCTACTCAAAATAATCGTCTTATAAATTTTATGCGATAACAAACTTTTTTAACCAGTTCTAATATTTCAAAACCAGAAGTACAATTGAGAATCTAAAGAATTGTGAGATTGGCAACATAAAACTAATGAATAGTTTTTTCATATAAAAGTTCATAGAAAGAATGATTTTGTTTGTTCACAAAAGATATACATACTTATATATTGTTTCTTTTTTGTGGAAAATTAATATTATAAACCATATTATTTGTGGAATATTCTTTGCTTAACTCATTTACTTCTATATATATATCTCAATATTCTGAACATTTGGCCCTCGTCGGCTGGCCACTATAAATCAGCCTAACCAATTAAAACGATTTCAATAGATTTGTTAGGCGACCAGTATTGAATCACAATTGTGGTCCGATAAACATGAGTAAATACATTTCAATGCAACCCATGTCGGTATGAATTGTTGTCCTCTATACACAATAATTCAAATACGGAAGTAAATGTAAAATTACTAAACTAGATACCTATATACATATATATAATGGTTTCGATATTGTTCTATGTAAATTGTTGCTTTAGGCAAAGTAAATTTTGCATTTTATTTGTTATATTTCTAGAAATACACTTTTGAAATCATAAGAATTCCGATTTATTGTCTATATCTAATGATTTCTTATTTTTATTCCAGACTCAGAGCAAGCCAGTTTCAAGATTGACCCGACGCCAGAGCCACCTACGTTTCTAACTTCCAGCCAAGTATTCAAAGTGACGGATAAAGATACCATCGTACTACCCTGTGAAGTCTCTAATCCAGGTAAACTGAAATTTTTATGTAGAAATATAGATTCAACCAATTTGACAAGAACATAAATCTGAAGAAAAAAACCTGGATGGTTAACGTGGAATTTTATCCACAGCAGCAAACCTAAACATGTTTACCTCATGAGGCAGATAAAATTACCATCGAAATTCTTCTTAAAATCTGAAGATCCAAATTTACAGCCAACATTTGGCTTAACTTCGTTAAAAATATTACTCAGAATATACTAAGTAAATCAAATAAACACATCTAAATATTCTCTACTATAAATGGCACACAAATAACAAAATTATAATTGTCGAAAAAACTCGTTTGTACTGACTCGGATATGAATCACAACTATCAGCAAGGTGTTCAATAAAACATATTACCAACGCGCAATTACTCCAGCCACTTGAAATTACATGCTCCAAATATTTGACCTAGAATTATTATCGCGGTGAACAAGGCATAATCTCATTGTGGTACTTCAAAATTATTCTGCATCTTTATCATAACGCAATAAAGCTAGGGTTTCACGAGAATCTCGAAATTCGAGATTTCTCGTCTCATCTCGTCAAGACGACATCTGGACGAGACTGATTTTTTTCTGAGACGAGATCAAGAATTACATACACTTCGAGATTTTTCGAGATCGATAAATTTTTTCGAGATTTCTCGATCGAGTAAATGCAGGTGCTGCAATAGCTCACAGCACTTGTTAGGTCAGAAAAGAGAAAATAAAAAACTATGTTAGGAAATAATTTTAATTTATTTTAAACATTGGAAAATTACCAAAGCATAAAAAATAGCAAATTTTACAAAGCAAATATCAAAGGTAGAAATAAATATTTTCATATTCTAAAAAAAAACCTTAAAGTACTAAAGACAAGAATTAAATATAAACAATTGAAAATGAAACATGAGAAAAATAATGACAGAAATAAGAAAAATATAGATAACATGATCTTTTAATATAAAAAGTATCTTCGCAAACAATAAAATTATTATTTAGACACTCGTACATATATCTTTGTTACATAGCCATGAATTCAAATACAGTAAAAAGTTGATCGGCTTCGTTCTTTTCTAATGGTCAGTGTTGCTCTTGAAATCAGAAATGACATTTGTGATTGATGGCTATGAAATCTTTCCTGTTTGTGGTTAATTTTATCTAAATTCACGAATTTTGCCCTGACGAAGAAAATAAACATTCTCGAAAGCTTGGCATAATCCAAAGAATTTTATTTATTAAATGACTGCATCCCCAACAAAAATCTATTTTATTATATATTAATATATATGTATAATATTTTTTTAATAACATTCACTTTTTATTTTTGAGAAGCTTGAATCAAGATCGAGAAATTGTCTTCAAGAAAAACGTCATGACAAGAGTTTGTTAATTTATTGTCTCGATGATCGAGACGAGACATGAAATTTCAACGAAACCCTAAATAAAACTATAAAACAGAGTGAATCGATAATTCAAATAAAGACATTGGGTATCATAATTGGTGATTGACTAATTTATCAACAATGAATGATCTCTGACCTATCCGATGGCTCGTAGCCGGTCCATAGGTTAATTATATCAATCAATCAGTCAATCAATTTACTTTATTTATAACAATATAAATTACAAGTTCTAACATAATATGTACAACAAACATTTAATGATAAATTTGGACCATGCCGCGATTATGAAACAGACCCCAGCTAGCCGAGTCTGTGTGACATAAGCCCAATTAAACATAATTAACCTGAACTAACGTAAAATAATATAATATAAATAATAATACTTACTTACTTAAAATAATTTGATTGATATGCGGACAAAGCAAAAACCAGCATGCGCGCATGGTAGGGCTATGAGGGAATTGACCAATATATAAATAAAATTGAGTGTGATCAAGTATTGTACAAGCAGGCAGGACGGCAATAAGAATCACATACATAAATTACCAAAACTCGTTTCTCTGAACGTCTAAAAGATATTTTTATTTTATTAAGAATTGCACATCTGAACGGACACAAAACTAAAAGATTTTTGAAAATTGGCAGATCTGTGTTGAGGTATCCTAAAATGAGTTGTATATCTAATATTATGAGGATGTGCAAAAGTAGTAAAATAATTCCATAAGTATCAAAATTTTATAAATAAAAGAAAGCACGTCATATTTTCTACGATTTTTCATATTTAGAATTGAGTTACTGTTAAGATAAGGAGTTATGTGATTTCTAATAGGAATGGCAAAAAATAGCCGCATACATGAATTTTGTACCTTTTGAATTTTACGTTTAAATTGTGATCCTCTGCAAATGAGTTTATGGTCTATAAATATATCCCAAATTGTACCTTAACGGTTTGTGAGTTTTCGGATTTGAATGATAAGTATAATTGTGAGTCATTGGCTTATTGCTGTAGCTAGCTTCGAATGTCTTACATAGCTTTCTATATCGGCGACATACAGAGAAAATAGCAAAGGTCTCAAAATAGAACCCTGTGGTCTTCCTATAAATACTGGCAGATAGGTAATCAGATTTAAGTACATTCCCTCCAGAATTACCTAGAACACAATGAGACCTGTTAGAAAGATGAGATTCAAAAAACCTTACTGAATTCAGCGAGAAACTAAAGTAACGAAGCTTAGCCAGCAACATCCCATGATTTATAGTATCGAACGCTTTACAAAAGTCTAATAAACCTAAACATGTATTTTCCTTTTTTTCTTCATTAATCTTATATCATTAAGAAGATTCACAGGACTAGTAATAGTACTGAAATTCTTACGAAAACCTGATTGACAAACGGGAATTATTTTAAATGCATCAGTAAATGAGCATATTTGTTGATAAATAAATTTTTCTATTATCTTGGATATAGCAGGTAAAATACTTATAGGTCTCAGATCTTTAAGCTTATGTGGATTGTAAACTTTGACCAAAGGCTTTACAATTATTGGTCTTTTCCAGATCATAGGAAATACGTTATCTAGAATACAAGAATTAGTTATGTTTATTAGTGGTTTGGTTTAATACAAAAAGGAAGACAAATTTTTTGATTTTTTATAGATATGCCGTCTTCTCCTACCGCCGTAGAACTTAAAATTTTTAAAATGTTGTATAATGTTTCTTCGTCAATTTATTGAAAAACTAGCTCTGATGTTACATTTGTATGTCGATTTGATTTATAAAATTTAGTTTTCTGCTCGGAAGTTTTATCTATCATGTTAGTACAGTTTGCAAAATAATTATCTAGAATTGTTGCATCAGCTAACTTTCCAGATAAGTGAGTCTTTATTATGAGTTAAATTTAATTTATTGGCATTATCCCAAAACTATTTTTTTCGTGACATTGTATTAAAATATGTAATTTTTTCTCTAATGATTGCATGTTTAGTAAAATTTCTAATTTCCTGTAATAGAGTAATTTTGCCTAGTCTCGGTAAGCCCTATCTCTCAGTTTCATTAAATATTTTATATTGTTAGTAATCCATGGTGAAAAAGGTTTGTGTTTTTTTATTTTATGGATGCATGTTTGTTTAAAAGAAATAAAAGACCCTCATTGAATATTAGTAATTTTATGTTAACATTTCTTTCATAAAATATCTGATCCCAATTAAGTTGCAAAGCTTCGTGTTCTAAGTTATCAGCATCATTTATTATTATAATCGCTTATTTGAATATCTTTATAAATGCGACCTCTATCGTGTTTACAAATTGTGTTGATATTTTTTTCGAAATTCGAAAGTGGGTACGATAGCAATATCCAAGTAGATTCCATTTTTGTACTAATGTACTATTGTGTGTAATCATTCACGAGCTACGTACATATCGCTATACGTCTCATCGCATTTCATTATCATGAAATTCTCTACTACTTTTGTCGATCTAAGCTACGACATCAATATGTCAAGTTTATGTCCATTTATACAATGATAGGGCGCTGCTCGTATGTCCGAAGGCAACGCAAACTTTATTTCATAGGCGTCACAAAGTCATTGTGACATTTCAGATAACTCAGGTGCATAAATTTATATTTCATAACTCAAGCAATAAATTTGTATTTTGTGTGTATATTGTTGATAATAAATCTTTCATATTATGTTTGCTTATTTAATCAATCGATATTTTTTCCTCTAATTATATGAACTTTTTTAAATGCCATATCTTAGCTCGAAATCGTCACGCCACTGATTTAGTCCCGTCAGTTGGATTGATCCATTTTTCGTGTTTTCAAGGCAGATGCCAATATTCGTGAAACAAACTGTATTTTAATGGAATTATTAAGAAATATGCACATTTCAGTAAATATTCGAAAATGCAACTGCATCCCGCTCAGGCTTATGAAGGTTTTAACTAAAGATGATAATGGAGAATTAAATCTGTGATAAAAAACACTTTTCGAGCATAAAATGTTGGGGATAAAATCCTGTAACAAAACCGACATAATAATTTTGACTACTCGATTCAAACCATCGACAATGTAACTAACAGCCCCCTTTTTACGAATCTAGGTCAGACGAGCCATCAGATTATTATCTCACTTACCGACGGAGCGGAAGTCGGATATTTTATTCAGGATATTCCTGCAATTTTTAGTTCGCAATTGCTCTTCCATATCTCAGAGGAGTACGAATCTTGATTTTAAATAGCAAGCACGACGCCAAAATGTTTTTCGCTGAGCAAATAATGGAATTCGAATTAGTTTTAGTTCTATTCCTTTTCTAGATATTCTAACAAAACATTATCTATAGTAAGAGATTTCTGTAACTCTATTCATTCAACTGTGAATAAATGTTATTGGAATATTAACTTAACCATTATGACTTCATTGCTATTTTATTTTAGAGAAACATTTTAAATTAAGCCAATTGAAAAATATTCAGTTTACTTTTTTATTGAAAATTCAATTTCTGGTGAAGGTGAGAGAGATTTTATATAAAAATAGCCACCCATGACATTATCTTTGTGTATCTAGAATTCCTAGTTTTTTTTCTATTTGAGTAAATGCCATACATTTATATAAGTCGGAAATAAACTCGCAGATAGAATCGCAAAGTAAATCACCAGCTCACAACGATTCCGTTCTAAAATGAAATTGATTTCTAAAATTGTGAATAACATTCCTCTGCTGCAAAAGTAACGTTAAACTATTTCATTTAATATCTGTTGTACGGTTCGCTAGTCGCTATACCACTGAAATAGACTCTTTCTATTTTGTGAAAAGTGTATTTTCCGGATGATATTTATGACATGTTATTCAGTCTACCGCTGGAAAATGTTGAGAATTTTATCAGAGCGAAAAAGGCAAAACTAATTTTAGCATATTCATTTGATTCGAAAAGAGTTAAAGGTTTGAATCATTGTATGTTCTGTTTAAAAAGCAAATTTGATATTTATTCAAATGTGTAAAATAAATTCAATGAGCATGTTGTAAAACAGATGAAAATTCAAACAAATTATATATTGTAATAATTTCTAGAATTTTTCATTGCCTTGTGGAATTGCCATCGTTTTAGAAGGATTGTGCAATATCATTGTCTAGGTATGTCTAGGGACTTCTGGTTTTAGGTGAATCGAAATTTGAAATCCTTATTCTTTAATTTATCATATAGATAAATGCCTTGTTCTTCTATATATCCATTCTTCGTATTAAAAAACCTGGTGTCTTCACGCACACGCCTTTTCTACCGCTCTCAAACGAATTCCATGAATTTTTATGTAGGAGGAACAGTTTCGTCAGAATACAAATAAATCGTTGAAAGATTTGTTGCTAATTTGAGCATAACTTTTTGTTAATGTTTTTCAGCTATTGCCTAGCAACCAGTGTAAGTAGGATGCCCAATCTGAGCCTCCAGCGAGCCCCATCGATGCGCTATAAAACAAAAAAAAACTTGGTCTATCCATTCCTGCACAGGCAACAGGCAGTCAGACAGTTGAAAACCAGATACCGAAAATTCCACACGATTACCATACTTTCCTTACTTGGTTAGGAATTCCCACGTAATAATGACTATTTCGTAGTATTTCACAACGATCAATTAGATTTGTCATATTATCTTCTGTAATATAAAAATTAATCGCTGAATGAGTTGCTAAGCGCAAATCTCTAGAGCAGCTGAACCGATTTCGCTAATTATTTTACTTCCCTCAATAAGGGAAGTATTGTTTTTGTTGTGTTCAATATTATCAGAAGAAGGTTCTTATGAACGAAAAAATAAAGAAAGTTGAGCGGAACATAAGAAAATTTAAGAACATTTATGAAAACTTAAAGACAATATTAATTTTACATACAGTACATACAGATGTTTGACAACTGTCAGTCGTTTGAAATAACTGTCAGCAATTGACTTATAAATTATTTTGATTGACTTGATTTAGTCAGACATAGGTACAAGAACACGTCAAAGTGACTGAAAGTGACGAGCAGCGCGAAACGGTGAATGAAGTTGAACGGAATCGAAATCAACAGCATAGAAGTGTCGCTCTTAACCCTTAACGAGCTGCATTTAATTATAACGTCGAAATCGATCACAGTTCACAGCAAATCATTGGTATTGGATCAATGAACGTTGTCTGTCAATATTGTAAAGCAATTAATTTTAAAAATGAAGCCCCTGGATTGTGTTGCGGGAGCGGTAAAGTCAAATTGACGCCATTGGTACTGCCTCCAGAGCCTCTGCATTCATTGGTTTACGGAAATGGGACAGATTCTATACATTTTTAACTTATATACAGGAATACAATAATTGTTTTCAAATGAAGTCATTTGGCGCAATAAAAGTAACTATATTGTAAAACAATAAAATTTTACCACCACGTGCCTGAATACGTTGGTAATTTTCAATTTAAATCATATATTGTAGCTAGGTGAATAACCAAAAGCAACCAGTCAAAAGTTGATGGAGGATTGGCAGTGCTGATAAAGTATCTTGAAACTCACATGGTGGTACAATTTTTGCAAATTTATTTCATGGGCGATTCAGCAAAACAAGTCAATCAGCAAGCCGATAAGACGCCTGCAGGACAATACGCAAGACGCTATAATACGGTAACAATTGATGACGTTGCTATTGTTTTCATGGCTGAAAATTTAGAAAACCAAGATATTGTTTTTGCTTTTGTTAAGACAGGACAACGTCTGTTGGGTCAGCTAGTATATTGAAAAACTCAAACTGGCATCAAGGCTTATTCCTATTTTATTAGATCAAAAAGATCTTTCCTGTGTAGCTATTTCAGATCACCGAAATACTCTGGTCGATTTGATATTCAGTCAGGAGCTCCATAAGTCATTCGAGAGATAGAGAGAAAATATACTTTATTGTCAAAGAAAAAGGTTCTTATTGACAAAGTTAAAAACTATTTCTATATATATATATATATATATATATATATATATATATATATATATATATATATATATATATATATATATATATATATATATATATATATATATCACAAGAACTAAACTACACTACATTCAGACTAATATACCTACTACATTACTAACTTGCATAATACTGAAGTAGTTTGTCGGTTTATTTGAGAATATATAGGCTCATTGAAGTACACAAATATAATTTAATAACACTAATTTACACTACATACTACATATTACTATCAGAGAAGAGATGGCTCTCTTCTCGGCTACTACTTTCGTACCTGTTATTGTATACTAAATTACTAACTTACATAATACTAGTTTGTGAACTTAGCCACTAACGTACAAAGATATAAACATATTGTAAGGACACTTCATTACTGTGGTACAGTTACTCGAAATCATCAGCATGAACCGTGTTTCCAATTCTCAGAGTAGTATTCGTCCAAATTATAAAAAGCTCCCTCGAGCAACACATATTTTACAGAATTACGGAATGTTTTGAACGAGGTAATGATCTTAATGCGTACGGGTAAGTGGTTATACATTTTAATGCCTTCATATATAATTGATTTCCTGACCAGGTTCGAGGAGGGTATAGGCAAACGTATATTACAATTTTTGGTCCAACGAGTTCTGTGATACAATTGTGAATTTGCTGAATTATCACGGTTCTTAAAGACTAGGCATACGCTTTCTAGTATGAGTAGGCAAGTTAAAGTCAATATTCTCTGTGAGGCGAAGAGTGGTTTGCAGGATTACTTGGGAGATACTCCACACATATATCGTAATGCTCTTTTCTGTAGAATGAATACACTGTTAAACTTTTCTTGAGTGCACATGCCCCAGAAAGCAATACCGTATCTGAGGTGAGATTCCACTAGGGCATAATATACTGTTCTGGCTGTTTCTGAACCAATCTCACTTGCAGCAACTTTTACTGCGTAGCAACCCGATGCCAGCTTGCTACTGAGAGAGAATATGTGTTCTTGGAATCTCAGTTGGTTGTCAATACATAGGCCAAGAAATTTTACGTTGTTATTATTTTCCATTTTATCGAGTCCCATAGAAATGCCTTCAATGTTACATTTAATGGAGAGTAATTTTGTCTTGTTAATATTCAAGGCAAGCGAATTGCATTCAAACCATTCCTTGACCTTTTTTAAATCACTCTGAATGTTTTTTTCCAAGGATAAGGAATCTTTCGCCTGCCACAAAATGGTGGTGTCGTCAGCAAACAGAGTGAACTTGCCCTGAATATCAAGAAGAGCCAGATCATTCACGTATAGCAGAAAGAGTACCGGTCCTAGAACTGATCCCTGTGGAACGCCGCAGTTAATATTCCCGCAATTGGAAAATTTTAGTCCAATGAATACTTTTTGTGTCCGATTTTTAAGATATAACTGGAACCAATCAAGGGCACAACCTCTAAATCCATACATCTCAAGCTTTTGCAGCATTATTCTGTGACTTACACAGTCAAAAGCTTTTGTTAATCACAGAATGCTGCTGCAGCTAGTCTTCCATCATTGATTTGACCATATAGGTGTTCCAAAAGTTTGAACATCGCGTCACTTGTACTTTTACCTTTTCGAAAACCAAATTGATTCTGGTTAAGTAGGTTGTGACGTTCGATGAAGGCCATGATGCGAACCTTAACAAGTTTTTCGATTATTTTGGATAATGTCGATAGCAGTGATATTGGGCGATAGTTAGAAGGTTGGTCTATTGCCCCCCCTTTTTATATGGGAATTACCTTGGCTGATTTCAGACACGGTGAGAATTGACCAGTTTGCCATGAGTTATTGATAGCGGAAGCCAGTGAATTTACTGCAGAATCAGGTAGGTTTAAATAAATATTTGCTGATTCTCCGTCCTCCCCAGCAGAGGTCTTGTTTTTAATATTTACAGTGATTTCTCTTAATTCTTGTGTGTTGGTAGGAGTAAAATAGAATGAGTCTTTGGGAGGTTCAAAATTCATATAACTCATGGGGTCGGTGAAGGAAACCATCTTCGATGAAATTTCGCTTGCAATATTACAATAATAATCATTTAGTTGGTCAGGTGAGAGACTATTATCCATCTGATTCTGTTGGTTTATCTGACGAAACTCATTTATGATATTCCAGCACTCTTTTTGTTTATTTTCTGCGACAGTAAGTCTAACAGTATAATAGTTTTCTTTCGCGATTTTAATAAGTTTTTTATATATTTTTCTATATGAATAGAAGTATTGATGGACATATATATTATCAGTAAACTTCCTGATCATATGCAGCGAACGGAGGTTTTCAGAAGAAATTCTTAGACCCTGAGTTATCCAAGATTTTTTACGTTTAGGCTTAATGATTTTAATAGGAAAAGCTATGTTGAATTTAGAAATTAGTATTTTATGAAATTCATGAATTTGATCACTGGCAGAAGAAATGGAATGCTAGTCTACGTCCGAGCATAGTCGTTGGAACTTTTCATAACTGAGCTTGTTGAAAATCCTGCCGCGTTTTGAATGGGGTTGGTTTGGCTTTGGCGTTATGAAAAATCGACCCAATACAGCCTCGTGATCAGACAGGCCTGCGTTTATCACGGAACATGATACGTTTTCGATATTTGAGCAAATATAGTCAATTGTTGTAGACGAGAATTTAGAAAATCTGGTAGGTCCATCAACATGCATATAGATATTGTACGAATCCATTAGATTCTTTAGTCTTAATGTGATATTGTTATTATCCTTGAAATCCACATTGAAGTATCCAGTTAGAATAACTTTGGCGCGATTTGGTAAGTCGCACAAGATCATTTCAAGCTTATTCATAAATTCTACTACTCAAGAAGAGGGGGAACGGTAAAAACATATGATGTATAAATTGAGCTTTCTAAAAAGTACCATCGACAATTCAAAAGATTTTTCTGCAATGTGATTATCAAATTTATTTATTCTCTGAAATGGGTTATTTACAAGAAAGCTAGATTTTGCGAGTATGATAGTACCACCATGTATTGAATTGGATCTACAATAAAGAGAGATTGTCTTAAATTTAGGTATACAAAATAGTTCGTTTGTTTTGAGCCAGTGTTCAGTAAGAAGGACAATTTCGGGATAATTTACTTGCTCCAAGAATAAGGATAATTCATGTGACTTGTGTCTGAGGGACTGAATATTCAATAGCAATATTGTTACATTATAAACATTTATGTTAAGCTTCTTTGATTTTGGAGTGGAGATAAAAAATCTTTCGACATGGTATTTGTCTTTGTATGTGGGTAGTTTGACTGAGGAGTAGATGAGTTCGTATTAGTTTCAGATTTATTACTATTTTCTACATAACGTTTTTCCAATATGTTTCTAGCGATATTTTTTGTTGATCAGAAAGTTATTGATATTTGTATTCATAAGAAAAGTATGACTAAATGGGTTGAGGTATTTTTGTAACATTCCATTAAATTTATAAATTTGATTCCTAGTCCAATCATCAAACTTACCAAATGGTACTGAGATAACCACAATATTGGTGTGGGCACAATTACTTAATTTATCCACTATTTCCTTTATTGGTGGAGTTTTTCCATTTCTGTAATCGTTCAATCCAGCAATTACTATGACATAGTCATTTAGGCTATAATTAGATGTTAGTTGTTGGATGTTTTCAATTACAGACAGGAAAGATGCTCCTGATTTTATAAAACTTTCCACTGAAAACTGGCTACCTAATGATTGGAATATCTTATTGAAATTTCGACCTTGCTGATAAGTTTATTAACAAGAGTTTTCACACATTCCTTGGAGCTCACTTGTTTGTAGCTTGTAGACTTCAATGTTTTTAGGGCTTCTAGATCCGCATGGTTCATATTACTGAAAACAGTACGTTTTAATTTATCTAACTCACTTTGGTATAACATATTTTCACTCTCCAGTGTCCTGATTGATATGATCATATTCCTGTTTAATAGGGTTAGTTCCTGGGCATCAGATTCAAACTTTTTCCTTTCTAAATCTTTGGATTCTATTTCTCCTAGCAAAGAAGAATTTCTCTCACCTAGGTTACTAATCTCTTTTTCCAACTGTGCTATAATTGTCTTTTGCTCCACGTTATCTTCAAACTTTGATTCGGCTTCGACCACCTCGTCAAAAAAGTTTTGTGATCTTCTTTTTTCTCTTGCAGAAAAGGAGGAATACAAATCGACTGTCAGCTTTTTTTTGGTTCGTTCACGAGGTTTATATAGTACTAATCGTACTCTGATTCTGATAATTTTTGATTCATTTGAAAAAGGAGGCTTGAGAAATTGTCCCATATTCATAAAAACGAAATCCCCTTTCCTCCGAAAACCGCCCCGAAGGGGGGGTAGGGGACAAATTTTCTCGAAAATCGAAAATCTGAGTTAGTATAATTACAGATATGACAATATCCGGAAACTTTTGAATTGAACATTTTTTTAAAAGAGCTACGGTTATCGAGTAAGATGCATGTGAAATTCTCAAATATGTGCATTTTTGCTATGTGGAGAGGGCGATTTCTTTCAAAAATTTAAAATTCGTGGGCACTACATGAAAGACAATAAATAGTATTTGTAACAACATTTTTAATGAACATTTTTTTCCTTAGAGTTATAGCGGTGGCAAAATTTCTAAAATATTTCTACGTATTTGCGCAGCGATGTTCTGAGATCTCTACATAATAATAGTAACAAGGACAAGCAAAGAATATACGTGGGTTATAGGATATTAGTGGTATTACCGAACGTTCAACGATTTTTGTTACTAATATTACACTCAAAAGTGTGAAATAAATATTTCTTACAAAAAATTGGACCGACATTATTAGTTGGTGCACTGAATTACGAAATAATAATAATTGTATTGGTGCTGGTGCTTGCGAAGTTGGTGCCAAAACTACACAACTTCAAAAGTACCAGTACCAATAGAATTATTATTATCTCGTACTTTTCAGTACACCAACTAATAACGTCGGTCCAATTTTTTGTAAAAAATATTTTTAAAATACTACTACTTTTATATAAATTCTGGGATGTTCAGAGAAATTACAGGTAACATACTCGTACCTATATAGATATTGTCCTGATTTCTTTAATATTCTTTGAACTCCTACCATTTGCTATAAAGCAAACAGCAAAATATTGTTTTTAAAGAATAAGTTTCCGCTTGGATTGTCTCCTTGTGGACTCAGACATCGATTGCGTCAGCACTTGAGTAGGCAGTTGCTTGTAGATCTACGGGTGAATATTTCAAATGTACATTTCCATTGATGTCGTCTGGTATGATAAAAATTGAATTTCTTCAACGGCATAAGATAGAGGAGAAATAAAGCTGGATATCACAAGTTGCGAGATTTTTTTATAAGGAAAATCCTCTATCAATATCCTGGGGAGATCTTGTCTCGCATAAAGTCGAGAAAACAGTTATTTGGATTTTCAGAGAAGAGATCGGCGTTGGTATCGAATACGATGAAATTAGCATAATAAAAATGGATGGAAGCCCCACACTGAAAAACATTTCATGAAAATTATTAATGTTCACATGTATCACTTGAAAAATTTGCGCCATTGAATATCGTTTGAATTTACATCGAAACAGTAACAATATCTATATATATTTCAATATACTATTTATCCAATTACGGACCGAAATCTTGCTTTTTTGACATAATTTACAATTGCTTTGCCAACTATAAGATTATTTTATTGAGTTCTGTACGGAAGAAAGAGTATTCTTTCAAAGGGCAAATATTTACAATTGTTTATTTTAAGCATGCTTTTTTAGGAGTAAGTACATTTAAAACAACATTCTTATTTTCAGCAAATATAAACAGCTCAGGACCATGCCAGTTCTGAGCATCTTCATTGACATGCTTAAAAATAAGCATATGTGTCAGTAACGGGATGCATGAATGAGACAGGAAATAGTAGTGGCAACTGTGAAAGTTAATCAGCTGATCCTAATCAATCTTAAGTCATTCTATTTCTTCAAAGTCTACCCACTGATAGGAAAACGAAACAAGAGACTGCGTGTCCCCTTATAACAATATGGACCATTACTGCTGTGACTAGTAACTACCTGAGAGAGAAAGAGTGCTTATCATATAAAAATTGAAAGTGAAATTACCAGACGCCGAACTACCTGACGCGCAGTATTTGAGATTTCTTCCATGTTACAGATCCAATGACAGAATACTCTTGCCAATACATAAATCATTACTTTCAGTAAATTGAAAATTGAACAGACATGATCTGTTGCTTTCTATGGAATGATATTTCCACATTCATAATCTATATTAACTTTTCTGGGTATAAATTGGGTTCACTTAATCAATGAAAAAGAAATGAGAACTAAATCTTTACTAATTTGCTTTTCCATTAGGACCGGACATTTTTCTTTCACACAACATTTGTCGGTTGTGCCTTCAAGAGAGACGATACAAATCCCAGGGCTCTGATGATAGAAGTATTTCATTTCAACTTTATCCCTCTTTCTACTTCCACTATCCCATATGATTTTATGTCGACCAGCTTAAGAGGATTGTGTATATAAAAGAATGAAAAGTGGGTCCCCTTACCCTGGAACAATAGGTTTTTATATCGAGTCAAGAACGTTTCGCATAAGAGGGTCAAATTTTATGATGAAATAGATCATTTATTGTTTACAATATGAAGGATCAGGACTACCTATGGATAGGGCAGATCATTTTCTATCTTTCTTAAATTATCAATTTTGTGAAGAACAGTAAATAAATCTCCTCTCTATTATCTATAGACTGATTTTCAAAGCAATTTCTCCTAGAATTTCTCCCTCGTCCCTTATAACGGAAAAACGAATGAGCAGAAAATTGAGTTTGGCATATCTTCTAAAAAACCATTAATAAAGGATAATACTTCTTACACTTGTCTTCTTTCATCAGAATGATAAATACAGATGATTAATCTTTTTTCTATCTACACTAAAAAATATATTTGAAATATTATCAAATTGTTCTATTTAAGACACAAAGATCTTAATGCGCCAGTTTGGATTCACCAATATGTGACCCCAATTGTAAAATACCTAATTAACAAAATCTTCAACCAGCAGAGTATAATGTGGATCTACTTCATCTTGCGTAAACGAAATATTAGGAAGTATTTGACCAACATTATGAGTCATTGGATATATTGCCGCCAAAAATTGAAATTAAACTTGTTTGCAACATTTCTAAATTATTTGCCCGAGAGACAGTTTACTTAGAAAAATATGGTCCTTCTATATTAGTTGATCTTTGACATACAGCCTTATTCATCGACCAAAAACCGAATCAAACTAACCTAGTACCGAACTAAGATTATAATCACAAAAAACCGACGAAATTCAATCACGTGTTGTCGAATTATACCTACCAAAGCTTAAAATAAGTTTAAGAAATATCATATTTCAGGAGCTACTTGAGATATATATATATATATAGGTTCTTCTGTTTCACGAATGATGGCTATTGCCTGTAATCATTCACGAGCTACGTACATCACACTATACTTCTCATCGCATCTCATTATCAAACGTTTGTCGATCTAAGCTACATCAGAATTGCAAGCTTACTATCACGATAGGGTACTGCTCGTATGTCCAAAGGTAACGCAATCTTATTTCATATGCGTGACAAAATCAAAATGATATTTCAGAGAATTCAGATGAATAAATTTATAACGCAAGCAATACATTTATATTTTATGTTTTCTTGAAGCATGTAAAAAAATTGAAATACCATATCTAATATCAAAATCGTCACGCTACTGAATTACTCCCGTCGGCTGGCATATGCCATCATTCGTGAAACAAACATAGGGTAAAAATGGCCGACATCAGTTGATTTTTGATTAACTGCTCAACAAGAGATTATATGATAAGTCACAATATGATAGCTTTTGATAGAAATTCTGGAAAATAGAAGCTAGAACATGTCGCGAAAACGTAGAAATAGAAATGAAATGTCATTTTTGGATTATTGCTGTCAAATATATTTTTCGTATGGCCTGATCACTCAGACAGCGTGTTCCTAATTAGAAACCATTAGCCTGGCCAGGGTTAAGATAGCCGTGCAAAACTGACATAGATATACGTACTCAATATAGGAAAATGACATTGAATGATGGCCTGGCCAGGCTAATAGTTTGTATTTAGGAACACGCTGAGATTTTATCGATTTGTCTTAAATTTTAAAAAAAGGACGGTAATAACATAATTTCAGTTATGATAGCTTTATTGAGCATTTACGAAGTTATATTAGGTTTATGAACATTGTAAGTAATGAGCATATAAAACTAAACTATATTCGTGATTTTTCCCTTGTATTTGGTATTTTTGATACCAGAAAGTCATCAGTTTCTCATTGAACATATATTTCATTCTTAAGAAAAAAATATAAGTTAAAGGGGAGATATTCTTGGTTCTTTTCCATACATTAGGAACTCATTTTGTATATCCCCAAATTTTATCATTACGTGGATAATCGAGGCAGAACAAAAAACAAAACTATACAAAACATTGCAACTTCCCTAAAGTAAAAATAATTACTTATTTCATGCTAAGCAATCCTCTTGTAATAAGCATCCAAATCATATCTCTGCTTCAGTGATTATATTAAATTATACTCTAGTCGCTCATCTTTGTAGAAATTCATATTACCTTCTGATATGCCAAAGTGCAAACAGTTTATATGAATTTGTGTTTTCATCCTGTGTTTATGTTATGAAGCATTTCATCGCTCCGTGAATTGCAAACGAAAGCTATTAAACTTAAATATTCGAAATAGTGGCGCTTGAGAACATTGAGAACAACGCAAACAGCAGTTGGGGCTTTGACGTGATATGGAATGGAATTTGTATTGGAGAGCATTGCAGCTTCAAAGACGAGCTGTAACGAATTTGCATAATAAATAAGAACAACATGAATGTGAAGTAACAAAATGATTCATATGATTGTCATTTGCCATATAAAATATATTTATAGAAGTATTGTTGTTATCTAGCAAACTCACATCGGATCCACTGATAACTGCAGGGCACGCACTTAGAGAACAATATTGAGAAGCACTAATCGTGGAATGTCAGAAGAAGACGAGTAAAATTACCAAAATCCATTCTCATCTTGGCAAAAACAATGCTTATGTCATCACTACAAACCAAACAGAATTCTAAAAAGCAATATGTAAAATTTCGATACAAGTTGAAGGAAGAATGGGTCTTAGCATAGCAATCCAATCTAGCCCAGCTTCGCATTTCAATATGTATATTTTTCATAAAAAGATAAGCTAATTATTATATATTTACAATATAATATGATTATAAAAATAAAACAGATTCCTTAGGTTGACTTCTTTATTTATTTGAATGTAGTTGTTTGAAGTTGATATTTGCTTATAACTCATGACTTTCGACTACATTTTTGTAGTCATTGAATTTGCTAAGCTTAGCCGTAATATCAATATACAGGACCCTCGATGTATAGGTTCTACTCGTATTTGCTACATTTTTTAAATCATGAAGCTCAACCTTATAAAATATATACGTGTATTTCAAATTTTGGAATTTATCGCAAAACATGTTTTGGAAGAATATTAGTAGTGTGCCTTGAAAATCTAAAAAATCCAACTAAGTCTATCCCTAAGTCAGCTGCTCACATTTTTCAAGAACTGGTATTTCTCCCGATTTTCTGCTTCACTTTGAATCATACTTTCACAGGATCATATCAATCTTTAGTGTCTCTTTCTTTTCTGTAACGTTTAATCGATTGAAAAGCACGCTGAAAATTAATTTGCTGCAAAAAATATCATTAGAAATTAAAATGGAAATAGAGTAGGTATCTACTTTCTCCTTGATAAATTGTAATGAAAAGTTTCAAATTAAAAGTGGTGAATAAATGAATACAAATTCAGACTTTAGGACCTATAACACCTGAAAATATAAGGAAAGCGACCGGCCCCAACCTAGGATGACAACGGGAAGGTTTAAGCATAGCGAGATTATTACCTGTCGCACTCGACTGCAGTTATTATAAAGTTTGCGTTCATCAAATTAGTTTCCGAAAGTTTGTAATTAAAAAAGTTTACTATTGAATAACACATCGGCAGTGTTCAACAACAAACATCGTTCTAATAAGTGTAACGTCATCGAGAACAGTTTGAACTTGTTCAAACAGAGAGTTTCTCATACAAGTGCGCAGACTGAAACTCCCATTCAGATGCAATTTGATCCACTCGAATATACAAACGATAGAGCTCAATACTGGCAGTCTTTTAAAAGGCAGATATACAGGGTGGCTGGAAAGTTCGTACAAAAGATAACAGAACTTGCAGAGGGAGCCGAAATAATATTAGTACTTTATATAAGAATGTTCCTATTGGGATTCGTTAAGGAGTTATTCACTTTGAAAGTGAGAATGTCAAAAATTTAACAAGGGTCTATTGTGGTGACAGCATTTTCTCGGGAACGGATCGGTGTATTTTTGACCGACGAACCCTGAACGGAGCAGGTATACTTACAATTCGACTGTCTGCTTTTTTTTGACCGCGCGTTTTATATATTAAACGAACTCAGATTTTGATTCATTTGAAAGAGGAGGATTGAAAAATGGTGCCATATTCATAAGAGAGCAATCCAAAATCGCCTTCCTTAAAAACCGCCCCCGAAGGAGTGGAGGGAGCAAATTTTCTCGAAAATCGAAGATCTGAGTTGGTATAATTAAAGATAGTACAATATCCGGAAATTTTTAAATTGAACATTTTCTTAAAAGATTTACGGTTTTTGACATAGAGACATGTTAGTTTCTCATTTTTGCTATGTAGAGAAGGCGATTTCTTTAGAAAATTCAAAATCTTTCGATACTACATGAAAGACATCATTATTTGTAGCAACATTTATAAAGAACATTTTTTCCATAGAGATACAGTTTTCGAGTTAAATCGGTGTTAAAATGGTAACATATAAAATTCTTAAGCGTATTTCCGCAGCGATGCTTTGAGATCTCAATAAAAACAACTACAAGCAAAGAATATACGTGGGTAATAGGATAAGTACATTGCTATTAGTGAACGTTCAACGATTTTCGTGACTAATGGTACACTCAAAAGTGTGAAATAAATATTTTTTACAAAAAAATGAACCAACATTATTTGTTGGTGCACTGAAAAGTATAAAATAATATTAATTCTATTGGTGCTGGTACTTGTGAAGTTGGTGCCAAAAGTTATCAATCTAACTGCAACTGCACAACTTCAAAAGTAACAGCACCAATAGAATTAATATTATTTTATACTTTTCAGTGCACCAACGAATAACGTCGGTTCAATTTTTTGTAAAAAATATTTATGTTTCTTTCTTTTTTATTCTGTTTGGTACCAATACCACCCGCCAGTGGCACTGAATGAGAATCCTGTATATACTGGATGCTGAGCTATAGCCAAAAAATGTGATTTGCTCAAGACTGTAGCGCGAATACGGCTCTAGGGATTTTGATTAAACTTGCCTAAATTATACTTTTGTGAGCCCTTCACCACTCACGCCATCTCGGAGAAAAAGCACAAAAAAGTTTTAATCGGAAGATTTTTCATTCACTGGAATTTGCCTGCGAGCGGTAGGAAAGTCGTGTGAGTGGACACACCCGATTTTTTATATACATAACTTGGAGATTCTAATAATATTGATTTTTTTCAGCAATCATTCCATATTAAATTTAATTTATGATAGTGAAATTGAGAAATATCTAATTAGTAACACCCATCATAATTTATTCCAGAACGTAGAAAATCGACTCAAGGCAATATTGTTAATTTGGCAACTTTAGTGTGCAAAGCTTCTATATAAGGCAACATCTGATGGTCACGTTAATTATGAATAGTAAGTGTCTCTGGAGGACCTTGCTCCAGGCACTTGCGGATGTTTGCACTTTCCTCTTGGACCTCCGGTCCCGATAAGACTTGTTTGAAAGGGCTATATTCAGAATTATACGGAAAGACCAGTTTTGATTATACCCGGGAGTATTGAATTAGTTACGCTTCATTTGTGCCCTATAACCTATATAACACGTCATTGCCTTTTCAATAAACTTAGGTTTGTTATGTGCATACAGATAGAATTTATTAAACAGAGTTATGGGTGCGATCTTCATTGTCAATGCTATAAAGTTCTCAAGTAGATTTCAAATTAGAAGAGGGCAATTATTTATATATAAGAAATAAATACGGTGAGTACCTACTAGTGAAAATTAAATTCATAGTTTCTATATTATTGTCAACTAGTTGTTGTACCCGGCACTTCCCTGGCAAACACTTTGGTACATGGTGGTACAACTCATAAAAATCTTGAGTATGGAACCCTTTTACGTCAGAGTCCTACTCGCAAATAGAACCAGTCCGAACACCAACCCAGATCCATCCACAGACATGCTCCAGAGAGAACAGCATGAGAATTTCTCCAACATATATTTCAGGGATTCTCCGGTAAAGTACCCCCGACCTTTAAGTCCCAGTCGCACTAACAGACTCTTATAAAACAATCCAGATATACTATATCTACATAATTATAGCGAAAAATTCACGAAAACTCAGCCATAGAGCTCAGAGATACTTCTTTGGGTATTACAGGTATGGAACCTGCCACCTAGGAGGCCCAGTCACACATACAGCCAGTACCAAATCATTCTTATAACATTCTACTTTCAGACATGGTAGAAAGACCTTCAAAATCCAGCCATAGAGCTCAGAAATATACATTAGACACGGGCAGTGAAAGTATGAAAGTATAACACACGTGTGCAAAATTTGGTTGGGATATCTCGAATAGTGTTCAGCCAATAAGGCACTTAACCACCTACACATGCACACACACCTAAAGAATTTCAGTTTTAAATATTATTATACTGTAACGGAAATTGTAATTAAACCGGGTTCGATTTATTTTCACTTATTTATTAACACCAACAGTTAGGCAACTATATACAAAAATATATTCACATTACTTAGCGCTTAGCGCTATATTTATATTCACTGTTCTAGGCATACGCTCAGCTGACTAACTCTTCTGTGATCAACGCGTTATTTATATCTATCTAATCCCATATTCTCGATGCTGCGAAGTTCTCGTGTGTTTGTTTCGTTGTTCTGGATTTCTAGGGTGTTCTTTTCGTTGTTCTGGAGTTCTAGGGTGTTCTTCCCGATGATCTGGAGTTCGTGTGTGTGTGTGTGTGTGTGTGTGTGTGTGTGTGTGTGTGTGGATATTTTATTATTCAGGTGAATTTTCACGTTACAATACATATTTCATAAACACAAGTATTTAGTTGCAATTGTTTTTTTAATGGCATTGAGCATCTTATGGTTTCTGAGACACCAATATATCCATCACCAATTCTGAATGCAATCTATCTATATCATATTATTGTTTGGAAATATTTTGTATCCATTCTCACTCATACAGTTATAATTTTCTTTCCATCTTCGTGTGTATCTTATAGTAAAAAGGTGCGGATATGTTGCGCTCCACATCACAGCACCAATATAGGCGCAAGATAAAGAGTGAAAGCATGTTGGAAACTCTTACTTCTAATGGAGCGATTTGCACGATGGTGCTGAAATGATATCGTGAAACTACCGGAACCGAAAGCAAAATAATAAAAATTATGAACCGAATAAAGCATCAAAGCAGTATAACGGCTACATGGGAATGCTCTTTTCTTTGCTCTCGGAACATTTATTTTTCCACCAGTTCACGGTTTTGAACCATTATAATATCGTGAGTCGTGAGAAATGTAGAAATGAATCATACCAAAGAGAATAGAACAAATATTTTCGAGAATGCATTGAGCCTCACATTATTTGCATTAAGATATTTTCATGTAAAATGAGAAAATTACTTCTTAAAAGAAAGTTGCTGTGTTTCCACAATACCCATTAGAGCTGGACAAATTTAACACGTGTTTTTGGCATGAAAAGAGCTTATTTCTCAAGCCGCCCAAACAATATTCGACTTAGCGCAAGCAGGAAAAATTGCTATATTAATTCTTGCAGAGTCAGACGTGTTTTTTGTGGTTGCGAAGTAAATTTATGAACTTCATTATTTCGCAAACAAGTCGTTGTACCATGTGCTAGGGGGAAGAGAATGAGGCTAAGGAATAAGTTGAGCGCAGGCCCAATTAAAGAGATGAGTTATGTTCATAATCTGGATAAAAATGGACTTTTTGAGCATTATGTTTCAGAGCCAGATAAAATCGCTGTTTCAATTTACTCCGCATTATATTTTTTTATGTATGGTAGATGAGTTATTATCGTTAGCCTAATCCGTATGGTACCTACGGGTATGTTGAATAAAGTTCGCAGACATTGCAAACCCGGAAAGAGCTCTTGTTAAGTGTATTATTGCTATTGTCAGTCATCCTAATATTACGGATTTAAAAATTTTGTTGCTGACAATAACTTGCTCTTACATCATATTTAATGAGAAAATTTCAGCGGTAAATTATGTACCATTTCTTATTATTACGACCTCAATTTAAAAATAAGTTTCTATTCCTTCATCATGAGATAGTCATCTAAGTGAGAAAATACGTTCATAGAAGCTGTTAAAAAATCGATACTTGACTAGATCTATCCAGTAACATATTGATGCAATGGTCTTCTTCTATACCAACATGAATGCACATAATAGAAATAATTTTGTATAAAAAATATAGGTAAGTATTCTTTAATACTAACTTCCATCCAAAAGAGTTTATACTCGAAACATCTTTCAACATCCAGTTTAAATGAGTAAATCTATGATTCCTAGTTTCATGGTCATTTGATTTGATGCCTCTCTTTGTGTAGCCGAAATTGGTACCTAATGGATTTCTGGGATATTTCAGAAACTGTCTAAAAGATAGGAGAATTTTAGATAATTTCACTGGTATCTCAATTAATGCCGATTAAAGAGTAGTACTGTTTGATTTTATCGAATATTTTTTATAAATGCATTGTCGAAATAGTCTTTTAATTAATTATATTTTAAATTGTTTGCAATGAGTCAATACTTTTCACGTAGAACACGTTTATGTATATGGTTTTCCATAATTTCGGCATCTTGGATTTTCATCAACACTGCCTTAGCGTTTTTTTCAAGCTTCCCAACGATGTATCACAGTTAGTAAAAAAATAGCAAAGTTATTTTTCGGCAGAGTGAGATATTAATGCAAAAGAGATCCTATTGGATTTATTCTGTAGACTTTAGTCAATAATAAAATATGATTTGATTGTAATGACGAATGTGTAGGATAGCCGAACATTTTTCAATATACGATATTTAGAGTTATACGATATACTTAAAAAAATGCACGATTTTATTTTTATCAAAATATTATATAATCTCTCTTTCAACCGTTTTTTATGTTATATTTTCTGACAGACCCATAAATCCATGATCACACTATATACATTTATGCAACACCATAGGTTACATTGCATAATTTGTACCAGTCTGTCACATGTGTCTTATTATTATCAATTTAAAATCTGATGTACCGAGTTTAACATGGGTAAACGAAGTTATCTGGTATAAAGTAAGTTGAGAAAACTCTTATATACAAACATTATCTTAGTCATGTGCTAATTGCAAATAATAATCATAATCTATTAGGTACACATTTTAATAATTAAGGGTAAGATAGCTATTTAATTATGAGCTCTTTGAATTTTGTACAATCAATAATTTCACAGTCATCATTTAGCATAAGTTGTTGTCTCAGAACTTTTACAGAAAATGAATTATTCATTGTATAAAGTCTCGAAGGATTTGGAAACATCTAACCTTTTTGACCGACCTTTTTTTAAATATTGTTTTATCCTTTGAATGATTAAACAAATTCAACATACAAAATTTCCTTCCTCCCAGAAACTGCCCTAAAATCGAAAATTTGAGATAGCTGAATTGAAAAAAGAGACCATATCTGGTAGCATGTCAATTGGATAATACAAAAAAAACGTTTTCAGATAAAATGTGTGTGTTGTTGTATCGCTATATTTTGAAATATGTGGATGTAAATCAAGATTTAACGGTTTTGATGACTAATAATATACCACAAAACATGAACTAAAAATTTCTTATAGAGAATAGGATCAACTTTATTAGTTGGTGCAATAAAAAATACAAAATAATATTAATTATAAATTGTTGGGGGAAAGGGTCGAGCTAATGCCCATCAATTCGGAACTGGCTTTGTAATACAGGAATACCTACTGGATACAGTAACGGACCTTGTACCCATTAATGAAAGAATATGCCACATTAGAGGCCCATGGTACAATTACACACTAGTATCGGAACTCGCACCAACAACAGAAAAGGACGATGATGAGAAGGATACTTTCTATGACCAACTTACTAGAATTCTTGACTCGATCCCCAAGCAGGATATGTTATTGGTAATAGGCGATAGCACCCTACACGGAAGAATCTATAGATGATTAACAGTGCGGATTTAGACCGAGCAGGTCAATGACTGATCAAATCTTCACTATGCGCCAAATCCTCGAAAAACACTGAAAATTTGATAAGGACCTCCACTAACTATTTATCGACTTCCAACAAGCTTATGGCAGAATGTGGGATCCCAAAGAAAATAATCAATATTACAAAAGTATGCATGGATTGTAGCCAGTGCTGTATTAAAGTTGGGAACAACATGTCAGAAAACTTTATGGTGGACAACGGCCTAAAACAAGGTGATAGTCTGTCGACAATATTATTCAATATCGTTTAAGACGCAGCTAACATCGACGTAGAAGTTTTTTCAAGCAGTAGACCAAACCTGATACTGGCATTTGCAGACGATTGTCAGTAAAACAACCATTAAAACCAAAGAGCTGTATGAAAAAATAAATAAGGAGGCAGGCACAGTAGGACTACGTATTAATGAAGACAAAACAAAATACATGTATAATTTCCGGAGACAGGGAAGAGATCGACTAGGGCAAAATGTAACCATTGGCACCTACAATTATTGAGCGGGTTTCAGAATTCAAATACCTCGGCATACTCATCACCGCAGACAACAACATGAATAAATAAATAAAGGCCCGCATACAGGGCGGCAATAGATGCTATTATACACTAAGAGAACTGTTCCAATCAAGAATAATGTCGCGATCCTCAAAACTGAAATTGTGCCATGCTACTATAAGACCAGTAGTCATATACGGATGTGAAGCGTGGACCCTAACCAGAGCAAACGAAGACGTCCTGCGAAGGTTCGAGCGAACAACACAACCAACCCGGGATCCTAGTTGAGGGCAATATCGAATAAGAACAAACGCGGAGATAGGACAATTATTATACCAGGGAGATATTGTGAGAGAAGCAAAGTCGCAAAGATTAGGATTGGCAGGATACATACACCGATCACCGGATGACAGAATGCTGAAAATAGCATGGCAGGAAGCACCGACGATCAGAAGACCACCGGGAAGACCGAAAATGAGATAGAGAGACAATGTTCTATCGGATATTCGGAAGATGGGCATTGAAAATGAACAGGAAACAATGCTAGATAGAAGTCCATGGAGGCAAATTGTGATTGCAACCAAGACCCGCATAGGGTTGTAGTACTACTTGACAAGAAGAGAAGAAGAAAGGGTCGAGCTAGCAGGTTGCTGGAATGAATGAAAATAAAAATGATGAATAATTTGAAAAATAACTTATTTTTTGAAATATAATATTATTGCCCATCGATTATTCGATCCAAAAACAGTAACGATTTCTCTTGAAATCTGCGAATTTATTTTCAAATAGATGTGCATGGATATAAGGAAATCTAAATAAATTGCTTTTCTAATCCCTTATGCAAACAGAGGGGTGTTATAATTTTGACGTGTATATGTGCGTCTGCCTGTGGCATCGTAGCTCCCAAAGGGACGGACCGATTTTGATTTGTTTTTTCTACTTCTATCTCTCGAAGGTTAGTCGATCTTATCTATTTTTTAAAAAATATGTCTAATTTACATGTATATCTGTTTGTCTATCTATGGCATCGTTGTTCACGAAATGATGAACCGATATAATTGCTTGTGAGTGTTCTTAGTTTTTTTTAAGTAGTTTTTCTGTCTGTCTGCAGCATTGTAGCCGAACGAATGACACGATTTTGATTTTATCGAAAGGTGAGTTCATCGACAGTGTTTCTGGCTAGTGTTTCATAATTAGGTTTTTAGCCTTGTCAATTTAATTCTACGAAACGTTAACTTAGATTGGTAAATGAGAGTGTTCTATGGAATTTAAAAGGTTATGCAATTATTGATTATTTAATTTTATTATTCTCCGAATTTTCTCGTTCTAATATTTTCACTTGAATCCTGGGTGGAAAAAAAAGTTTTTGTTTGAGACGGGAAAAAAAATTTACATTGACAGGTGACGAAGTAAAGTTTTTTCCCGTGGAAAAAAGTGAGCACTTTTTTGCCGGGTATATAGGTAGGTGTATATACACATAAATATAGCGATTTAGCTGGCAATAATTTTTGTGACGCTACTTTCGCTACTTCTACTAATTCCGGTAAAGTCATTGAAAACTCGAAATCAGACATTGTTTACAAACAAACAACCAATCTCTCTATTGCAGGTAAGTACAACATCCTACCAGTTTAAAACTTCAAATTTCACTTCGTTAATTTCTGACTTTAATATATTGTAATGTTTTCTCATAATTACATCATCGTTTTCCCTTCACAGAAATAAATACTTAGTATATTACACACGGGAAGAATATTAGATTTTAGCTTTGGGTTTTTTGTCTCCCCGCTTCGCGTCGGTCTAAAACACAACCTCGAGCTAGAATCTAATACTATTTTCCCTTGTAACAAATAACTATACCTACTTAAGAAATGACGCCTGAAGTTACAATGATTCTAGATTTGGTATGAAGTTAGTCAACCTTATTCTAATTCTACATCGATGGTATTTTAATATCATATCATTTGAACTGAGTTGCTCAATTGCATATTGAACATACATATCTATTACAATTGGGAGAGAGAAAAATATACAGTTGATATGTGATGCTAATTGTATTATTGAAGCTATCATTAATCTTACTCTTCTGCCCATTACATTATATAATGTTTTCTATACATATACACAAAAAAGTATTCGATTCAATTTTCTGATAACAGCTGTAGTAGAAAAACTGTTCATTTTACCTTGTTTATATGTCGTGCGATAAAAAACCTACGTTATAACGTTCCTGTAAAAAATGACTTCGTGCCACGGTTCAATATGTCAATACGGAAAACAGTGTTGACCTATTTGAAATTAAACTTCAGCACGCGGTTGGATTTGAGTTTTTTCCGGGTAGTAAGTTAATGAAACATAGTTTTAAACACATAATTGGCGTTAAACTTGTTAGTAGGAGCTATAATCAGTAGAATCATTTCGAATTGGATGCTAAATTACTACTGGTCTTTTCTCATCTTAGCGGTTTAATTTAGATACCCATTCATTTTATCGAAGTTTCCAATTTTATGTAAATGAGTAATAATATACATATACATGTATGTAGCATAAGTACGTTAAAATATTTAAGTGTAGTATCCATAAGACAATTTTAGGAAAAAAGTTAAAATTGTGTCCGGAAATGCTTTGTTTCGGAGACACAGTGTGTTGAAATTGAATTTTCATGTTCGCTTTTTAAAAAATAAGCTATTTGCACGAAATTTGGTACCGGGGGTTTTTTGACGCGGGAAATCATAATTTCGTATTAATTTTCATGTAATATCTAGAGGGCGCTGCGTACGCTGTCATTATTGAGTTTTTTTAATGTTCTCAGCAACTTCACTTAGCGCCCTAGGAGCTAAGTAACATGCATCGATATAGAAAATTGTAAATATCTCGAAAACGATCACCTCCAGCGTTGTTGAGGAAGTATACCTTTTTTACTTGGAGAAGATGTGGGATTAAGTTTTTCTCATGAAAAGTACCAAAAGTTTACTGTCAATAATGTGTGAGCAATTTGAAATAAATAATGACAACATACGCAGAGCCCTCTAGATGTTACATGAAAATCAATACGAAATTATGATTTCCCACGTCAAAAAACCCCCGGGTACCAAATTTCGTGCAAATAACTTAATAGTTGCAAAAGATATTTTGAAAAAGAGAACAAAAAATTCAATTTCAATACCCTGTATCTCTGAAACGAAGCATTGGCAGACACAAGTTTATATAGACTTTTTTTCTTAAAATTGTCTCAGGCGTCACTTGAATATCTTAACGTACTTATGTTACACCCTGTATAGGTAATAATATTGTCATCCGTTTTAAATACATAAGTAAGGCAATAGCTATCTTTTTTTTTCGACTGTCTGATTTTTTTGTTCGTACGCGCTTTGTATATATTAATGTATAAGAGACTTGGGAAATGGTCCCATATTCGTAATCAATGAAATCCGAAATCTCCTTGCCTTCAAAAAACACCTCCGAATAGGTGAAGGGGGCTATTTTACTCCAAAGTAGAAAATCTGATGTGGCAGAATGAAAGATAGGATAATATCCAGAAACGTTTAAATTGAACATTTTTTAGAGTTACAGCGATGTTAAAGTCTCAATTATGTGTAATTTCGATATGTGGTGGGGGCAGTTTCTTTAAAAAAATGAAAATCTAAGGTAACCACATCGAAGACCAGATTATTTGTAGTAATATTTATATCTCTAGATAATAGCATGTACAAGCAAATAATATACGTGGGTAATAGAAAAAGTACTATCTTCTTGGTATTAGTGAACGATCAACAATTTTTGTGACTAATGATAAAATCAAAACAGTGAAATAAATATTTTTTGCAAAAAATTGGACCGACGTTATTAGTCTAAGAATGCAGAATAATATTAATTCAAAAGGTACTGGTACTTGTGAAGTTGGTACCAAAAGTTATCAATCTAACTACAACTGCACAACTTCAAACGTAACAGCACCAATAGAATTAATATTCCAATTTTTTTCGAAAAAATATTTTAGATGTATTGAGTCTGCAATCACCCAATCACCTGAACAAAATATTTATATGTTTTAATTTTTTCTTTAAGTGTTCGAGTAGTTGTTCTGGCGGATCGGCCAACTGCGAGCTTTAAGAGAGTTCCTCTAAACTAAGATGGAGGCCTAAATTCTCTTTTTTCCAAAATATTTTATATGTCTTGAGTATATTTGAGTATTCCAGCTGCTCTTCCTGTTTTTTTTGGTAGTGTACGAATTGATGAGACGGTAGGAGCTTACATATCCTCGTAGTACACGCAATAATTAGGATTACCAATACAACACCATAAGAAAATACATAGTTCAAAAAAATTAATAATTTAAGTCATTTTTGACAAACCTTACCTATACTTAGGTAATCTTGACAGAGTCACTGAAACAATTATCTGCTTTAATTTTGTTATAAAATAAAAATACTGAATTTGTTGCCTTTTGAGGGTCGTTTTTAAAGAGACTATACTAATTTAACTTAAGCAGTTCAGAACGGTAAAATCTCCAATAAAGTTATCAAAACAATTGTCCAAGCTCTTGGAACGACTAAATAAATTAGATTGATTATAAAATGACTTTGTAACCCTCCTCTTATTATGTAGTCCATCAAAATTATTCTGAACGCTATTTAAGACCACTTATATGTGTAATCAATGTTGTGAATCTTGAGAATCTATACCGACTAGTTGAAAAGGACAACATTATCTTGGTGGCCTAGATATTATCCTGCTTAACATTATTGATCTCATCATCAGATATTCCCATCATGTACCATCGATTATATTATCGCCTTAATGACCGCCCCATTTGTGTAACAAAGTTGAGGACCAGCCGTTATAATTGTATAGGCTCTAATAGAATCTTAGAATGTTGGTCAAAGGGACCAGAGAGCACCTGCTTACCTACTCAGCGTACCTCCAGGGCAACTTGAGAGCATTAGATTGGCATAAGCGCAATAAGCAGGATCTGAGGGTGGCTTAATATGTTATACAGGGATGCATGTGGACTTGGACAACTGAAATTACGTTTCTGTAATAGGTATAGATATCACAAGGATAAGAGCGCGTGTCCGACCGTAAGACGGACACTTAAATAACAACAAGTTTTGATGTCAATAGTCACAGAGAAATTAATTGAATTGGATAGAATATAGAAGGTTTATTGTTTAGAAAGCAAAATAACACTCTACATTTGATGTCATTGTTTTTAATGCGAATAGCTTTTTGAAGTTAAACTTCTTTGCTGAATGGGACACAATTTTCTAGCTTTACAAAAACTTCGATCGTATGAGCGGAATCAGGAATAAATATTTCTTACAAAAAAAATGGACCGGCGTTATTAGTTGGTGCACTGAAAAATACAAAATAATATTTATTCAAGTGGTGCTGGTACTTTTGAAGTTATGCAAGTGCGGTAAAATTGAAAACTTTTTGCAACAACTTCACAAGTACCAGAACCAATAGAATTAATATTATTTTGTATTTTTCAGTGCACCAACTAATAACGTCGGTCCAATTTTTTGTAAGAAATATTTATTTCACGGTTTTGAGTGTTAGACACAAAATCGTTGAACATTCACTTATACCATTACCCACTACTCTTTCAAATGAATCAGAAATCATCAAAATCGGAGTACGTTTAATATAAACTGCGTGCGCACAAACCAATAAAAGCAGACAGTCGAATTGTAATTGTATCCTCCTTCGTCTGGGTTCGTCGGTCAAAAATTGGATACAGATGGGAGGGTGCGTCAATACCCACTATAACGCATGCACTAGCGATCAAACAGAAAAATGGTAAGTGTTAGGAAGTAATGACGCAGGAGTGATGCTAGGGAATGTTTTGTCATGCTGTGTTTGTTTGATCACTCATCAGTTTTTGTATCAACTAATTATTGACGCTATAATATTTCCTTTTTTATTTATTTGTAGTATCCACAAATAATTTGTTCGTGTGGAGCATTGATATAGATTTGATTAATTAATTCTTATGAAACCAGCGAGTCTGAACATATAAGAAAGATAGATTGCAGAGGTCAGCTTTATAAGCCGAACTTATTTTTGGTATGTGTCCTTAACATTATACAATAATGACGTCATTTTTTAAAGATAGTTTCTTTTCTTGTATTCTTCTCTGGTATGATGATTTAGCTACAAGACTGCACACTGGATCAAACAATTTTATCACCACGTTTAAGAAACTTTTATTAGAGTAGACTGGAGAAAAATCTGTATTTTGGGTCAAAACTACAAAGTAATTTATACGACTGTGTAGATCTTTATAAGTACTGTAGTGTAACCAAGAAGCACAAGATGATCATATCTCAAATGTTATTATTATCAGAATGACGATCTCATTTGACTAAAATTCAGACATAATTGATTCAGTTCTAATCGTATCCTTTACTTTCTTCTTCTAGAAACGATTACGAGTCGTAAAATATTCAAAATTTCTTGATCACAATAAAAAATAAACGTAGACTATGCCGATGATAGTAGACGAGAACATTATTTTTTCATCTTCTGTTATTCCAGGTTCCTATGTCTATCTTTACCTCTAAATTGTATTATTGCCTAACATAAAGTCATCCATGTATCATCGTAATCATAGCATGTTCATAGCGTAAGCTCTATGTAATCATAATATCAAGAGATTCAAAAAAAATCATTCGCAGTAGGCATTTGAAATGGAGATCGGGTCTTTACTTGAATCATCTACAATTACCATTATATTGATTGAAACAACACTTGTCACTTTTAGCTTCCCATCTGTGTTTAGCAAAGACATGTTCTCATTTTTAAGGGCCTACTGGGGATGAGATTTTTTTGGATTGCTTGATATAATGAAAGACACAGTTGGGTCACTACGTGTCGAAGTAAAGCTTTAGATGCTCATATCTCAAATATTACACTAATCGCAGAGACAATCTCCTAATGAAATTAAGACATATTTGAGAACGTTCCAACAACCTTTGCTCTCTTCTTCTGTGAAAGACTTCAATTCGTAGAATAAAAAGACCATAGAAGACACGCAACGCCAAAAAAAGTGGCAGAAATAGATCAGAGGATTTGTTGCGAAGTGAAGCTACTAGTTTATCTTTACTATGAACTAGCTAACCCATTTACAAAACATATGAATTATAATTTTATTTTCTTTACTATCTACCCATTTCAGTGGAATATTTCAAACTTGCCACTCTGTAGATTTGCTCAGTTTGAATGATATTCATCTTTCTTGGAGACAGTTTTAGTGGCGAAAATCTCCAAACGATTAGAATGGCCCCTTAGAATTAGCGTCAAATTTATTTACTACATTACACCGGGTTAGCGTCGAGAAATGAATTTGAACTGCATCAAATATTTAAATTACATCAAAAAAGATCTTCAAATCCATAACAAAGATATTTGGTATATGATCATTGTGAACTGAAATTCAGACATATTTGAGTGAGTTCCAATCCAGTCCATATATTTTGCCTTCTTCTGTGAACGACTACGGTTCGTAGAAGAACATTCAAAAATATTTGGTGACAATAAAAAAAGAGATATAGCATGCCGTTGATAGCAGAGAAATAAATTATTGTTTTTTTTTTCTCCTCTTGTTCCAGGTCCCTACGTATTGGTGTGGCGAAAGGGCGTAGCTGTTATATCGGCGGGTAACGTGAAAGTGACTCCGGATGAACGCATCAATTTGGTGCACGGCTACAGCTTGGAGATTAAAAAGGTCGGCCCCCAAGATGCCGGGGACTACGTTTGCCAGATCGGTACATTGGAGCCGAGAGAGATCACCCATACCGTGGAGATACTCGGTAAGTTTTAATGGGGAATCGATTTGGAGGATTTATTTCATTCAATGAAATGAATAATGTATATACAGATAAGAGCGAATATGCTTTTAAAATTCCTGTTTCGAAATGGAACAACAGAATAGCAATATAAAGGTCTGAATCATCAAAAATATTGCTTGAGTAGTGAGCAATAATATGGATATACAGGGTTAGTGGAAAGAACTCAAATCTTTAAAAATTGCTGAAAAAATACAGTATTCCCGCAAAAAGAAATCGATGTCGGTACTGTTGCTGGATTTCTCAATTTTTGGCTCCCTGTAGTTACTAAGTTATCATACATTTCCAGAATTATACATACAAGGTATTTTGATCATTCTTAAAACTGTAAAAAGTCTACGGAAAAGCAGATTAATTATAAAAATCTCAGTAATGTCAGAACCAATCAAAACAAAATAATATTTACTTGTTTTTGGTGTTTCTGACAACAACATAACAAGCAGGTACAGCAAGAACTAAACAAGTGATGTTGGGGATATTCTATGAAAGAACTAAGTCATCGATGTCAAGGGGTGAAGTCAAAAGAAAAAAACTAGGTTATTGATTCTATATTATATAGAACACCTAGTGTTACAGATTGATCTACTGAAGCTTTCAATAACTTTCACTGTTAGTTATTTTTTATATCACAGACATCGCCAGGTCACAATCTGATATAAGATAATCATCAATAAGTTGAAATTTTTTTCTTTCTTAATATTAACATTTTATCAAAATATGCAGTCAATTTGTAAATACACCTTAACTTCACAAAAACATAGGTACTGATAAAAGGTTAAATTCTCAAAATTTATAATAATATATAATAAATAAAAATGTATTTTAACTTTTTTTCTAGAACTACTTTTTGAACATACATGAAAATTGTTCTACCTCAAATGATTCTCATTATTCTAAAGTGCCTATCATTGTATAGATATCTTTATTTTTTATTTGTAATCCAATCATTGTTTCTAAATTCTATACAGCCATTCACTGTAATTCTTACACGCCTTTCATTGTTTTCAGTACTCAATTCGCAGCATTTACGGAAAGATTGGTGATTAGCTTATAATCCAGAGTTAGATATATATATTGTCCTGAAATATAAGAAAGACATTTTGATTTGGAGTCTTAGATATTGTCAAGCTCTGCATTTTAGACTACATATTTCCAGAAGTTTCCAAAATTACGAGCTATAAGTATGGGTCTTTTTGAGTGTTCCCACGGAAACATTTCGGACGTTAAAAATAGTAGCCCTGGACTAATAATAATTCTTGAATGAATGAATGAAAATTCAATGTAGGGAACTCAGACCTTGCAGGCAAGTGATATCTTAAGAATATTGAATGTTTGTACTAGATATATTATGAGCCAATAAAAAAAAAATGAAAATAATAGTGCAAATATAAAATGTATTCTCAAAACAATACAATGTTCCAATTCTAGAGCTCCAATAGTCCATATCTCAGTTATCAATAATATCCAAATTGAATTTTCTCTTTTCATTTGAATGCAATATATATTTTTCAAGATTCGGACTTGACTTTATCGTTTTGATTTTAATCTGATTTTTTTTATTGAATGATTTTCATTTGTATCGGAAACATCATCAGATATCTTAGTTGTATGTATTTGAGAAGATTTAATTCGATTTAAACAATTTTAACAAATCTAATTAGAATAAAGTGAAGCCAAGTGAGAACTAAATCAATGGGCGCCAATGGACGTAACACCATATTCTTTTTTCGACAGCCACTCTTGTATCCAAGAGTCTCGTATTTCACCATTGTGTTAAGATGAAAAAATCGTTGTTTTCATTAAAAGTTTGCACAAAAAATGAAAATCAAAATAAGCTGTAAACACTTGCTCTGGCTTCACTTTCGTTTCACGGCGGCTATATAGAGCAGCTTCTCCTGTCGTGTACGCACGACTTTTCCCTACTCTAAGATAATAAGATAACAGGAAAGGTACTAGGTACACACCTACCTCCCGGTTGACATCAAGGAAGCAAAATGAAACAAGACATGTGGCCAGACTTGAGGAGCTAAATCACTAATTTTGCATTGATGTGTTTTTCTCAACAGCATTTTTATATGTGTTTATATTACTTATATGAAAATTTTCCTTTATTCAAAGAACACTTTCTGTTCTAACACAAAACATATTATGCGTTATTTGAAGCATCTTTGAAAAAGTATACCTAAATGCTTTACCGAAATCTATGTTATACTATGGAAATTCTTCAACAATGAAATGTAACTAACTAAGACCACATCTTGTTCTATGGTTCTTCACTGTGAATCATCAATTTGTAACCTTAATTTCATAATTATAAATATATTGAAACCAGTTCGAAGACGATATGCTCTCGAAATATCTTAATAGACCCCTATCTTCACTAATATATTAAATTATTATTATGTATGTTTGGAACAATTAAATGTAGAATAAATGTGACGAGCTCTGATAAAACATTACTCAAACTATATTTTTGGGGAGCTTTTTCAATTATTTAAAGCAAAAATAATAAATGTAAAGATGAAAAGTCATTCTGAAATTTATATTCAAACTATAATTTCACCACTGATCGAACCGTCTTTGCCAATTTTGAGCTAAATCCACTGGCTCAATTCCGAACAAATAAGTACCCATAACTCCTGGAGATCACATCTTCTAGGATAACGATCACCTCTAAAGGTACATATTAATGTGTCGCTCACATATCCGGAGACCAAATTAAATTCAGATTTTCCATATTAAATTCTCAAAGAAACGTAGAGCATCGACAGAGGTGCTTTGAACCGGTGCCAGCGACTACAAAGCTTGGCCAATTTTCATAGCCGTCGAACCGCATCGATTATAAATTTCACGATACATTTGACACTTTCGTCTCCTACTACTACTGTCAAAGAAGCTCTGGCACACTCTATCGCCGCAGACGGTTTATCTTGCAAACGTTCAACTGGTAAAGGATTAGGATGAATGGCACACTGAGAGATTTCCTAGGACGAAATTTATTCGATCTAGCGCCGGTTGGATTGCCATCTGTCATGTAAATAGGGTTGGTGTGAACGTTAGTTCATTGAATCAGAGATGAATCTCAAATTTATCTATTAGACCCTTTGTTATTCTTTGAGGAAATTTTGTGTTTTCCTTGCCATAGTCTTATGCTTTCCTTGAGTAGGATTTTTCCTGGTTTGGGGTAACATGATTTCCTCACATTTCTGTTCAGATTTATTATTACACTACATAAGAGAAAAAAATTAGGCCGTTTAGTTGTGAACGGACTCTAGAAATGGGATGTGACATTTATATTACTTAGATACTGTGAAAGTATTCGAAAATTCTCAGTATTCTCATTTATTTCCACTAGTATCTTGTATCAAATTTGCAATTTTGCGGAGCGTAACCTCACCATACAGTTGAAATTTTTCAATAAACATAAATACTCTACAGAATAATTATTTTTGGTTGTTGTCTAACACCAGCTGATATATTGCTATATATTAGTATATCTATATATTTAGATAAGTCGATTGTCCGATCTCGGGTGTCGTAAACTATTCAGAATACGCCTCCTGTGATTTATTGTTACCAGGTTTGCTCCTGGTTATCTACTCACTATTGGATATGGCCCTAAATGTGGCATTCAACAATTCCATTAGAAAGGCTTTGGTCCTATCATGGCCTGTTCCACTTCCTGTTTGGCTTGCTTGTTAGTCTTTGCATTGCGTTACTTAGTATTCTGAAACCAAGGCTAAAGTCAGTCGGTTGTTGAAGGTCTAGTCTGCTAAAGCCGGCTAGACATTACATAGCAAATTAGGCAAACGTTTGTAATATGTGGAATTTGCCGAGTAGTGCGTAGGGAACAGCACTTACCAAACTATGCAAATGTATGCATTCGCCTACGTTCGGATAAAAGTCGGTAAATGAGACGCGTATCAAATGAATTACTTTCGGCTTGTTCGTGATCGAGTTCTACCGCTACACATTAACTGAGATGATTCGCCTAGTTTGCCACGTAGTGTATAGACAAGTAACTTTGCAAATGTCATTTGACAGTATAAATGTATATATTACAAAAGTTTGCGTTCTTCTAGTAGGTCATGTAATGTGTAGCCGCCTTAAGGGCCATGCAACATTCCGAAACCAGTCTTGGTGTTGTCCGATATTATCACTTCTGGTGCCGAATGGCTCTTTGAGTATATATTCTTTGGGTATTTACTTCTCCTTTTGGCAAGACGTATAGGTAGGTAGTCTGAAAACCAAAAACCAAAAGCAATAAATATATATCCACTTTTTCTAGACCTACAGTTACAGTACAGAATTACGTGGTAAACACTTTGCTGTTTAGAGGTACCTATGGTGTGAAACAAAAGTCAGCGTTGAAAAATTTTACAGAACATAGATACTTTCCTACAGTGCTATTACAGCTATTGAATAATTATCATTTTTCTGCACTTGAGATTCATCATCCACGTGTTGATAGAATTTATAGCCGGAAATCGATTGTGGATCATCATTGGAATAGCACCGATATAATTATCAGCTGAGTGTAATTGAGGACCACAAACACTTTGTGTACGTGACAGGCGTTCAGCCAAACGGCTCAACGTATTCCAATATTATAGACATCCCCAATAATACCTCTCTACTCTTTCATCATCGATGCTGGCCCAAAATTCGAATCGATCATTGTCATTGTTCGCATTTTATTCAAATAGCTGGCTCTCTCACTCTTCTCAAGCGAAATGTTTTGTGTTTTACCATCCAGTTTCCAACTGTGTGGCACGAAGAGAAAATATTCAACAAAGGAGTGACTCTCTTTTCATAACAATTCTCTTTACACGTGAATTGATAAAAGCACTCCTTGTTGGGCAAAGAAATTCAAGAATTGTGCCTTCCTTCAGCATCTTAAATGATTCTAATTTTAGAATAATACACATAATTAGTCAATATTAAGGAGAGAAATTGGATTCTCCATTCACAATAGCTTGACTGATAAGTAACAATATTTTTAATGACAATAATTGATTGAAAGTATACCAATTCTATTTAGATACTCGTATTCATGTTCTGAAGCTAAGTAGAGGATAATTATAACTGAAAAGGAAAATTGCAAAAATATGATACAAACGCAATGATGGACTTCTTAAAAACATACATTTGTAGAGATGTCGGTACATATTTTTATTGATACATTCAAGATAGGCAATTGCAAATGGGAACAATTTCTAATCATTTCGTTGTCGAGTCAGATGGGACTTAGTTGTCATGTCACTAACAATGAGTGTGTTCGTTAGATGAGCAAACGTTCAGAGGCAGCAATAATAATTTCACATAACAAATGAATGTGTATGCCTCTTGTGTTAGAAGATTATTTATTTTTTTATCAATTCAACATAAAAAAATAACTGCATTGTATACATGTGTACTTGTATTGATAATAACTGAGATGATCTTGTCAGTATCCTTTCTGTCATGTTATTACTGTATAGGTATTTTTGTGTGTTGTGTGATATTGACGCCAAGAGCGTGAAGATTTCGAAAGATGATTTAGAGTTAATTCAAAGCTACTACTAGTACTCCTTTTAAATAATAATAATAATAATAATATAATAATCGTGTATTAAATATCTGTAAGCTAACAAAAGAAATACAGTTATATGTATAAAAGAACAATATAAAATAACTATTTCAAAAATGAATATAACTTTCATTATAAATCTTCATAATTATTAGTGAATTACAATCTTATATTTTCTTTACAATATTTAGCACACAATTTTTTGAAGACATATAGAGAAGTAGCACTTTTCAAGTTAAGAAGATTGTTATATTGAATAAGCCCTTTGCCCTTGTCGAATAGATAGTAGTCTTCCTGAGTCTAGTAGGATATGTAAGTATTTCAGCCACACTTCTGGTTTCTAACAGTAAATGTTCAGTAAATAAACCATTTTTTATTTTGTAAATACTTAACTGTCATCGCATTTAAAAATATTATTTCACTAACACCTAAAAGACCAGATAAATTTAACAGGCAGTCTATACCTACTGGCATAACAAATTTTTAAATACTATAAAAAATAAGAACATCAGTATGAAAAACCTAATAGTAGAACCTACTTGCTTTATTTCAAGCTATTAGAAAGTCAGTTGAAAAGGATTCAAATTAAATTCACATTATATAATATTTAGACAAGCTTTGCCTAACATCTGCAGCAATTTATCTCGTTTAAGGAGCCTTTAAAACAAGAATCAACAAATGCTTCATCTGAACTCAAACCAAGAATTGAACAGAACACTGATCATATTCAAATTAAGGTCTGTAAAGTAAAGTTCGAAGTTATGTATCTATAGACATCTTAAATTTTTATTATGATCATCAAATATATTATTTCAAGTTTGCGTATTTCTTTCCATATTGATAAATACTAATTTTAATAAAGCTTCAATATTTTATGTTTTTACATATTATATGTTTTGTCATATTTTCAAGACACACTTTGAATGAGTTTTTTTGGATCACGCGATATAATTGATTAAAATGACTATCTTGAATATGAGCTAAATATAATTGATACTGAAAATCTGAAAATATTTTTGAAGGCTTAGTAGTGAATTCAGCACTCTTTTTCACATGTCTCACTTATTCAATATTCCAGTAAAAACATGACGGTATCAGTTGCTAGAAATTATTATTAAAAATTCAATAACCAAAGTCTTCTCAAGAAATTCATTATACTTTGGCTTAATCTTTTTTATATTGCTCCGATATCCAACATCTTTTGTTCGCATCTTCCTATTAAAAAACTTCAATATTTTGTTGTTGATTCTATTATCTTTTCTGAACGAGGATCCAGTGATAAAAAAAACTTTTTAGTGCTTCCTTGGGAAATAATTAGACGAAGTCAGCCTCCTATACGTAACACATTAAAAGTAACTTTTTTGTTAAAATTAAACAAAACTCAATAAAGATAGAGGAGCAACCTCATTTTAATAAAGTGCCCTGAAATTATCACGTTTGTACTAATACGTATTAATATTAGAATTGCAACTGACAAAATATATAATAAAATTCGACAATCAGCATACAAAAATTTCCACACAATTCTGTTTTTTTGTTTGAAACAGAAAACACTACTCAGAAAAATAAATGAATTCAAAACTTAGTTATGAGTTAGGAAAATGTGCACTCATTTTATACTAGTTTTAACCCGCGATTTCGTGCGCGTGGAAAACTGCATTCAATTCCATGCGGTAGTTTTTGCGCGATGCGTGTAAAAACATACAGACAGACAGACAGACGCGATAAAATGGAACCTACATTTTAAATTAGACCTCTACCAGCAGATGAAAATATATAATTTTCTTAGCACCATGTATTTCGTATTTTTTATGTTAATACCGATGTATTTGGTATTTTTGAACTTAGAAAATTGCCAGTTTTCTGTTTGAAAGGTTGAGGGGATAAACTGATGCTGGTTGCATAAAAAAGTAGAAAATAAAAATCAAAAATCACCTATTAGAGCTTTATCTGTATATGTTAATATTTTAGAAGATATTGAAGTATTTCCATACTTTATGAATGCACTGCTATTATATAGATGTATAGATGATACCTAGACAGTAGAGTTTCAATCAGGTGAACAAACAACTACCTTCTCTAAGTTATTTTGTAATTTAGATTTAGGTTGAGTTTGGTATTCAGCCTCACTAAGTATTATAGTGAGAGTTACACATTTTTTTTTCTGTGAAATTTGACATTTTATCACTGTTGACAGGTGACAGAGTATTACTTTTTTCCGGGTAGATATAGGTATATCCACATAAATATAAATCAAATCACAGAATTAAATTGACAGATTACTTTGAAGGTTGTCTAATTGCCGCCTACCAATTTAAAACTTCAAATTTCACTTCTATTATTTTCTGACTTATATGTATTGTAATATTTTTTCCATTTTAAATCATCGTTTTTGCCTTCACAGAAAAAATAGTGCATTTACACGGGAATAATTTTTGATTTTAGGTCGAGGTTGTGTTGTCGACCGACGCTTCGCTTCCCTGGTATAATAAATAACTATTTTTCTATGACGGGAGAAAAGTTTGACATTTTATCTCTGTTGACAGGTGACAAAGTATCACTTTTTTCCAGTGGGGAATTCAAATAATTTCAATTAATAAATACATATTCTCTTTAATATTTTCGTTTTTGTATAGTTGGTTCTCTTGAGACGTAAATGCAACAAAAACTTAACACTTTCGTTAACTTTCTTTCCAATCTCAGACCAGAAATTGGTCTATTTTGATTGCTGTAATTCTTGTTCGCCATGTCATATAGTTCTTCGTATTCGTGAACAAAGAATATCTATTCTATATCCATATTCAATTTTGCACTGTAAGCTCTTTAGATCGCCAGGCGTCAACGAGCTTCAAAGCATGAATTGACGAGTGCCAACGCTCCCGGCCGCTTTGAAAAGTTGACGCGTCGGGCCCGAGCGCTGCGCTTCGCGCCGCTGTGCCTAGTGAGCAATATGATTCTTGAAACATCTAAACTGAATAGTTTGTTCCATTTTAGTATGATTTTAAAAAAATATAATTTATTCAAAGTTTTTAGATTTTTATTAAGAAACTTAGCAGCAATGTTAATCTTGAAACATCATGCTTCCAAAATAAAAATGTTCACTTTAACTAATTAGTTTTGATTTCATTAGTATTGACTAGCAGACTAGGTTGAAACGACAGAAACCTCAAAAGAGTAACTAACTGAACAAACATCACGTTTTTCATTATTCAAAATTCGCGGAAAACTGTGAATCTAGATCACCAACCGCAGACAGCATATATATATATATATATATATATATATATATATATATATATATATATATATATATATATATATATATATATATATATATATATATACGAATGAGAAACGTCATTGCGACGCAAAATTTACGAGAAAATATAAAATATTACATTCCTCCATCCAAGGATACACAAACACACACACATGGAGACGAGACAGTCGAGTTCCTCTCTCGAGAGCTTAATATTTATTTAAAATAAGCCATTCTAATGTGCTCCGTCATGTATAGACGGGAATGTATAACATTTTATAGGCGAGCGAACTTTCGATTCCGGCTCGGGTAGATCGGTCCGACAATATCACACCTCGCCGAGCACTGTCAAAGCCGCCAAAGCTGTCTTCTGATATTTCGCCAGCCAACAGAATGTGTATGTACAGTTTATAACCCTGCTGCGATGCTCGGCTGGGCCAAGTTTGTTCCTACCCCTCACATAAAAGAATTCGATTTATTTGTTGTTTACCTACAATGGCTACCTGATTCATTTTATTGAATATTTCATTTTGAATTAATCTGTGATTGCATTAGAAAAAGTTTTTACACGGGTCTTGTGTAACATCGCAAAGCATTTGAACGTATTTATTATGAACTTTGATTGACTCTATGATGATTTGCTGTTTTTATGCTAGATAAGAAGGGGCACTATAGGTTATGATTCATATTGAATTATGACGTTACCTGTCAATATCACTGTAAGTTCGTTTATTTATATCATATACTAGCTGTTACTTGCGGCTTCTTCCGCGCTAACCAGCCAGTGAAACTTTACTCTAATGGAAAAAAATAACTTAATATATAGCAATATATAAATAATCTGGACTTCAATTTGGCGGTCTCAGATTTTCAAATTTCGAAAAAAATTGCCCCCGCCACATATATTTCAGATTTTAACGTTGCTATAACTCGAAAACCCTAACTCTTTTGAAAAATGATCAATTTTAACGTTTCCGGATATTGTCATATCTTTAATTCTGGCGTCTCCGATTTTTGAGAGAAATTGCCGAGAATTTTTGGATGCAAGAAGATTTCGGATTAGAGTTTCTTATGAATATTGGACCATTTCTCAATACTTCTCTCCCAAATGAAAAAACAAATCATCAAAATCGGAGCACGTTTACCATGCAAAAGACGCGAACATCCTTAAAAAAAACATGCAGACACAGTCGAATTTTGTATACTTCCTTCGTTTGGGTTTGTCGGTCAAAAACAGCCTAAGTTGTTCCTTGTAACAGTCGCGATCTGCCAGTGACAATCCCGTCGGAATCGGTTTAGCTGTTACGGAGATTATCCGGAACAAACAGACATACAGACTGAAATTATAAAAATTGTTGTTTGGTATTAGTGAAATATATATTTCCATATGCAATTAGTCAAAATCTGTTATTTTATATTACAAACAGACGATTTTATTTATTAGCTGGTATATAATATATAGATTTTGAATGTGGAATATGACAAAAAAATATTATCATAAATTATTTTACAGGTAATCAGCTGATTGTAATCAGAATCAATTTTACGATTAGATAACGTTAGAAATTTCAAGCAAATCTACCAACCGGAGAAAAATAAAGGACATAGGCTACCACCTTACATCCACAAATCCTAAACCTAAAGGGGTAAAATAGGGGTATTTATTTTGTAAGGAATAATAATATAAAACTAAAATATCATTTCACATTGAAACTTCATAGAAGTACTCCTAAAAACAAATAAGTAAATACGTAGGTATTTTGTGATTTTCCGAAAATCAGTTAGTGGGGGATTTAAATGGGGTAGATAAATCTAATTGTCGGTATGGGTGTTGATATTGAGGCTTATGGGAGGTTGACTGCAAAAATGACATATATCTAAGGCGCTGGACATTACATAAAATTTAAACATCAAATGGTTGTACGCTACCTCGTGGCAAAACATGTTGCTTATTTTAAGCATGCTCAAAACTAGCAACCATATTGTGCAAATAATTTTTTAAAAGCATGGCAGTGTGATTTTTAAGCATTCTCTAAATGAGCATGCTCATTTCTAGCAAGGTGTACACATATTCCACCAAGAAGCAGTTGTTCATTAGTGACATGCTTTCATAATAGTAATGAGCATTTGTACCTTAATACAATTGATAGAATCATAAAGCAAGAAAAAGGAGATGAAACTTGTCATAAAAATCATGTCAAATTCAGTACGCTTATCTTTCGAACAAATGCGTGTTTGCGCATGTACCTAAGCGACGCCTATTCTGGCTTTCGTAGATAGCTGATTATTTTTGGGGAAAGCCTCTGATATGCAACTCCTGTGATCTCATTTGTCGATAAGTAGAGAAGCATAAGTAGTGTACTCTCCTGTCATATCCAGTCTTCTTCAATAGAATCATCATTGAAATATAGGCCTTTTATCATGTTTGTTCGTGATATTTTTCTATGTTAACGTTATTACAGGTTCATAATATTAATTTTATTTATGTCAATATTTGGGAGCATAAGCAGATAATCAGGTTATTCTAATCACAAAATAGACATTAAACGATAACCTATTTTTAAATATTATCCTTAAAGAAAACACATTTTTTAAAGCTCCTTCCATTTGACAGATCCTAATAATGGGGTAATAGGAAACGTTTCAAAGATTGAATTGGGAAACAATAATAAGCAAGATTATAAAACCCGGTACTATTGATCTAAAAATCAATGTGGGTAACGAGATTTTTTGGGACGTAATTTTTTGGGAATTCTGCGAGGGATTCTTATGATTTCCGCGTGCGAATTACTCCTTTTGTTAGGGATACAGACTGGCAAAATAATGATACAAATATATTTGATGTTTTAAACTATTAGATACTGATCCAGATTGCCTAAAATTCATCCATTATCATAAGAAAAATATCTATGTAGACCAGAATTAAAGACTGATTGTAGAGATCTTTTACAGATTTCTTATACTCTTGATTCCTAAAAATATGTAAAAAGCTATAAGTTTTATTTAAAATACATGGAGACATGTAATATTTGTACATTTTGGCTTTAGACAAATACAGTAATACCTAATATAATAAGTAAACACTGAAAATGTTTACAATGATAGGAAATTATCCTTGTTTTTGAAAATATATTAGGACATGATTGGATCATTATTTTCAACTTCATATCAAGAAATTACTGTATTGGGTCTAAGTTAAGAAAATTTATATACATTGCAATTCAATTTCAATAACTTTTATTCCTTAGCACTAGAACTAGATTTTTTGCAAGACATATAACAGAAAGTACCGACCGAAGCATTTGTTCCAGTTAATAATCATATGCTTCCAAGAAACTTTTCATTAGAAGAATTTTTCAAAATGAAACTAGAAATTGACATAATCATTGGTATTCAACAGTGAAATGTAATAACACCTAAATAAACACTTTGTAAAATTACTTCTAGATCCTGATAATGTAAAAATAATAAGGTCCATAAGAAGTGTAGGCTTATAATCTCACTCAAGTGAGATGTTTCATTTCCCACGCTATTTTCTCTGCTGAAAAGAAACCCACCCAAAATATATATCAATAAAACTCTATCACCTAACCGGTTTAGGTATAAAGATAGAAAAAAGATCCAATGATCTTATCGAACTCATGAGGAGAGAGACCTCTGAGCGAAAAAAAGCACTATTACCTACCTTGCCATAGATTGCTGCGAGCTCTTTTTATTTTTCTGTCCGTATTGTTGTTCGGCTCTTCAAATGAAAGAGGAAATTACATAGCTCTAGGGTACACTTATCAATTCTAATTGAAGCGGGGCTTGTTCCAGGACACATGTTTATTAGCTTCCTTAGAGGAAGCCAAAGGACGTAATTGGAATCTTGTTTTCCAAAGGATTGGTTCGGAAGAGCACAAAAAACACTTGATCTCTCAATCCGTTTATGAGCGGTCTTTTATCTACTTGAAATGGCTGCTAGTGATGTATGAGAGATTGAAAGTTCTTCAAATAGCGAGCTCTCCACAATTTATCGATTGATTAATTCTCGTCAGAAACCTATGGAATTTAAATAAAGAATTCATCCAATATTAGATTTGAACTAAACTCAATATTTAAGCATAATGCGCTACGTTATTCACCAGAATGTTAAAGCATAGATAGGAAATTGAAATATGCATAGGAAAGGAGATTTGGTAATATAAAAGATTATCCGAAAGTGAGAAATACACCTATTTCAGCGTATTAGGTATGTATTTTTTACAACAGGATAAGAAATAAGTTCTTCTAACATTGTAGGTTATATTGTAGGTTGCATTTTCGTTAAACTAACCCATAGACAATAATCCGCTGGGCTCAGATCAGGTGAACTTGGTGGCCATGAATTTCCAAAATTATTGTTTGTAGATCGGTTTTATTGAATATTAAATCTTCTTGATGTGATTTTACGTGAGTTTTAATTTCAGATCAAATTTCTAAATCGCGATGATTATATTTGACAAAAATAAAATAAAATTTATGATTTCTATAGCCTATTTAAAATTCTTATTGATCTAACAACAAGTATTGTCACAAATCTATTTTATATTTTAATTTACAAACGCACTTTCAAAGATAAAATATTTCTTAATTAAAAAAAATCAAAATAATACTAATTATATCATTTTGTAAGTAAAATGAACATTGCTGACAAATTCTGAAATTGGATAAAATATCGGTCTAAATTATGTACTTCTATAGTACTTTGTCTATTTCGACAACCCTAATAGTGTACCTACTCTACTATGCGATCATTGTATTGTATCTGTATACTCCTTACAGATGAATAAAGTTTCATTCAGTCATTCATCTATGGTGCATGTTAAACTGAGAATGCATTGTGAAGTCTTATGAAGCCCATCGTTGCCGCGCATTCTAAGGCTGGGCTCAATCAACCAGCAAATCCTTTCTCACGCCGTTCGAGTTTAAATTTTATCTGAATATTCCTATGATCAATAATTCATAATAATAAGCAATCAATTTAAAAATTGGAGAAAAAATACTACAAGTAAATTTAAAGACTTGGTGCCATTTTCCTTTTAAAATACAATGCTTATACCCGGCGAAACTGCAACTTCAAATGTATGGTATCAGAAGAGTAGCCCATGAATCAAATATTCAATTTCCAAGAAAAATCAAGATTTTTTTGTGAAATGGATAAGTTGGATTTTTTATTTGTTTTCGATGTTACGAACTCTGTCAGCAGTCCTCTTTCAGATGAATAAAAAATCATCAAAATTGGATTCAGCTTACAATGTGAAACGCGCGAAAATTTATAAAATAAATATTTTTTACCAAAAAATTGGACAGATTTTATTAGTAGTTACACTGAAAAATATAACATAATGTTAATTCTATTATTCTATTTTGTTGTAGTTAGATAGAAGAATTTCGGCACCAACTTCAAAAGTACCAGCACCAATAGAAATAATATTATTTTATATTTTTCAGTACCTACAACAACTAATAGAGTCGGGCCAAGTTTTGGTAAAAAAATATTTATTTCACACTTTTGAGTGTAACATTAGTCATGAAAATCGTTGAACGTTCACTAATACCAAAGAAGATAGTACTTATACTATTACCTACGTAAATTATTGGACATTCAAATTACGTGAATGCTTTCATACGCTAGTGTTTGAAAAGCGACATAGAAATAATAAAAAAGACGGGGTAATAATAAAACAGTTAGGTAAAACTACCATGCAAATTTCAGAGTTGATTATTACTTATAAGTAACTGGATTACAAAATTAATATTAAAATAGAGCGAAGTATTTCAAATCTATTTCCTACATAGAAAAACATATGAGGGTCCAAGATTATGTGCTCTAGCATCCCAGTTTATTCAATGTGCCGTGTTAGTTTACTAGAATCTGAATGTTAACTATGCAACAAAAAGAGGCATTTGAAAGAAACATTGAGTTAACGAACCTTAAAATGTGAAAATACTATAGGGTTCCAGAAATAAGCTTTCATTCCTACAAATGTATTTGGTAACTGTTATCAAATGCCTGCAAAATATGGGACCTCAACAAAGAAAAACACCCATTATAAATCAGTCTTCCATTTGAAAGGATAATTTTATCAAAATAACTGATACCAAAAACTGTCAAAACGATTTGTTCTCTTTGAAATCAATTTTTTATAAGCGTTGCTATAGTGTACACAAATGCAAAACCAAAAAAATATACATTCACCAGCTGGCTTAGTGTTTGTTAACATAAACTAGTGGATCTTAAGATACACAACGCTTCAGATATATACATAAAAAGATTTCTCCACACATTTTTCAACATCATTCAGAAGGAAAAAATATCCTTCTCCTTTCAATTAAAATTCATTATGGCATTTCAATGGAAAGGCAATAATTTTAAACCACTGAAACATTGGAATTGAAAATTATGTTTCAAAATGTATTCTTCGTAGAAAAGTTACTCGAACAATAATTTAGCTTTAAAGAAATCCAAAAATAATAGAGTTACAATCTTATGCGAGCTTAACGTTTTCTTTTTAAATGTTCAACAAATACAAGTAGTGAATACACAATTGAATTATCAAAAAAATTACTATATGCCTTCTGAGATCTCTTCATCCATCCATCGTGTATATTCTTTCTTCTCAAATATACAAAGCCATCGTACCAGGTCATAATATTTGAAAGCATGCCTTTTAATCTAGACCATAAGCTTATTGTGAATGAGAATAACGCAACCATAATATTTTCTAATGCATTTTATTTTTACACAATTGTTTGTAGCTTCATCTTGGGTGCTTTGTTCTCATGTGATATTTTACGACACAGAAATAAAACTAATTCTTTATTAGTACACGGTTGCAATTAGTTACACAATATAAGGGTCGGAATGAGTTTCCTCGTTCGTGGCAGTAGTAGTATCTCTACGTTGCAGCATCAGCAAATGTTCATATTTTTCGGCCGAGATCCACTTTTTCATCTTCTAGTTGCGGTGGCCAGTATTATAGCAGGGCAAACAAGCAATTGGCTGTGTCGATAAATTACGCAACTTTATTATTTTCATTTTGCCTCACACAGGAGAATATATGAGAAACTTTATGGCATATATGTCATATAAAAGCTTTGGCATTGGGCGCATTTTCTCTGCTGCTCAGTACCGGTCGAAGAAGAATGTTTCGCTCTTTGTGGTGGTTGAAAATTTATCGTTACGACAGCCAGTTTAATTCTTCAGAAGTATATTACCAATTTCTCTTCTTCTCGTAGACGGTGACCATCAAAACAATATGAAACATTTAAGTCACGCAAAACTGATATCACATCACGGCTTAATGGATACTTCCTTCGCTTGGCGACGTTCGCGTCGAGAAGAGGAACTCTTTTTTGCCCCCTTTAGTGTAATAGCCGTAGCGAGATTTATTCCGTCAGAATCTACAGCATTATTTATATCTATATATCTGCGTTAGATTGCTACAGCAAAACAATAATGGATAATCGACGGCTGAGATGGAGAAGTACGCTGGCAATATTTACCGTCTATCTGTTTATTGTAATATACCTCAATTATTCTGGAATGGCTCTTCTTTGAAATTGTCTTCTCTGAGCTTAACTGAGATTTTGGAATCTCCTATTGCATAAATCAACATTTCATCTATTCACTCTATCGAATGTAATTTTATAGTTGAGTAGATAGAACAGGTTTGATCTGAGCTCTAGTTTTAAATTGGTGGCAATATTTATTATGTAAAATTACATAGAAAAAAGGATAAGTTGCACTACAGCTAGGGCTAGGAATATTGCTTGAATTGAACGAATACCACTAGATCTTTGCTAGAATATCAAAATTGGGAAGAGCTGGCAAACCTTCATGAATAAAATAGCGGATATTTTAAAATTAGAGCTTAGGTACGATAATTGAAAAGTAAATAGAATTAGTCGTGGGAATATGTTACTAAATGCTGGGTATTCCATTTAGACTAACGAAGTTTTTGTTAAACATAAATTGAAAATTTCAAACCTCCTATATAATTTTTAACCGTTAAATTTAACAAAACTTTGAATACCTTTTCGCAAATAGTAAAAGATAGATGAGAATGTTGATATAACTCATGTTCATTTCGGCTCTAAGACCTCAAATTAACAAACAATAAAAAAATTTCAATTTAAAAAAATCTAACTTTGATATGTACCTACCTATATCGTTTTTGGATCGCCTGTATAACGCAAGTTAATTTTGGATTGTGCATTGGGATCCTCTTTATCGAACCCGTTGATAACAGTTACGCCACATGGTTTCCTATACACAGATCGTGTCGTAAATGATGCCAAACCCTGTATATACAGGGTGTTCCTGAATATCATGTAGAATGTACATCCGTAAAGGGGTAAATCTTTCCGTTATTTCATGATTAAAAGTTTATATAAACATAGGTCCGCACAGGCTTCTTTGCTGACCTACAATGTGTAGAAATTTGAATACCTTTTTTCACTCGTGGGTCCATCTGTCCGTCCGTCACAGTCAATTTTTTTTTCGAGTCTACTTGACCAGTTAAGTTTAAATTTGGTACACATATCAATTCCTGTGACCCAAACGCAAAGGTGTGATGTGAATAGACGAAATCTCAATATGGGGATGACTTTTGGGAGGCAAGATGGAAAAAAAATGTAAACTGCATCGTGTGACATATCAAATGAAAGGGCTTTTTGTGAGGATCTCAAATATGCTTTTATAATTTTAAAACAATTTCCAAGTCATTCAAGAGAATAAACGAAAATTAGTTTTCTACTTATAGATTACGGGAAAACTTATAAAAAGCCCATAATCTTAAAATAACATGGTAAATAACTCAATAGCTCAACGTTAACACTGGCCGACTTCGATCATCGAAGTTAAGCAGCGCAATACGATGGAAACGGCTTGGACGAATGACCGTTGATGCGGGCGCGCGTTCGAATCTCTGTCGCATTGCATTCTCCTCCTCTGGCAAGGCAACGGGAAACCAGCGAGAGTATATTCCCTAGTACAGCTCTCTAGAAGGGTGTACCTTAAGATCAAGCGTTAAATTGTAGGTCCCCTTGCCTGTAGTAAAACTTTCAAGGCACAGAAGAAGTGCGTACTAAAAAACATGGTAGATAATATCGAACGGAACCCTTTTCACGCAAGTTCATTTCGCACTTTTCATATTTTTCCTTATAGATTTAGCTTTTTTGGAGATATTTCACTCAAATTTGAAATATAGGCTACACTGCACGAATTGAGCATGGCAAATGGTAGTGATTATCTACAGGGAAATATCTTTTTTACGATGCGCCGCTGGTAGACTCTAAAATACAATATGAACATACAGATTTATTTAAAAACTTTTTGTTTTATGTAGATTATGGATCTGTGAGTGATATCGCAATTCGCTTGATAAAATTGAAAATATTTAAAATTATCCAGTATTACTAATTTTGGCAGGTCGCTATAAAGAGAAGAAAAACCTGTTCATGAAACGTTGATTTTTTCTAAGGCATTTTAGAAATAACACAGACATAAAACGACAATTAATGGATTTGACTTCTATCTAGGAAACGGAATGAACATTTTTGAATCTATATTCGTAGATTCACACAAAGAAACTATTAAAATTTGGGACATACCTATTTGATGGTACAATTTACAAATGACTTTCAAATACCTACGACGTCGTTGGAAGACAAGAAGGGTCATGTAGAGAACACTTTGACTATGTATTTCATTATAATCCTTTTGACTGTCAGCCTGAGTAGATGGAACGTGGAGCATACGCTTAACATGCAATTTCCCATTATAATTTCTTGTCACAGTTTCCAACACAGCAGGTGCAAAAGGTGTATTCCGGTGGTGATGTATTCTCTAAATTGATAAAAGCAACCTACCGTAACTCACACATTACATATTTATCAAGAACTATCGCGACATGTTCGTAAATTCTGAATAAGTTTAAACACTATACCCATTATATAGACATAGTTCTATCAAGCTTCCAGATTAATTTGAAAACTATCTTAACTGCTTTGAGTGACCTTCACAGAAACATTTGATATAGCCTGAGCCTTAAATTATTACAAATTATTAGGTATTAGAAATATCTTTGTAATAACTGTCCCAAACGATTACAAAGAGTGGATGTAGAACAAACTACAGAACCCACTATTTTGTCCCTTTAGAGTATTATTTTGACAACAAAGGTAGCCTATGTTCTTCTCCCATGTCCAATCTATTAATATACTAAAACTCCTCAAATAATGCTTTGCACCTTAGGCGTGGAACCATAACAAACAGACAGAGTTTTTTTGCATTTATAATATCTATAAATATGTATTTAGCAACTAGCCGTCCTAGTCGGATTCATAGTGGAACATTAATACAGATAGATATTCTTCGGAAATAGCCCTACATATTTTGTCTACCTAAGAATTTATGATGTTTTAAGATGTTCGGGTACAAAGTGAAAAATAATTCATATATTTTGATGAAACTACTCATACTGATAGCTTATATCCTTAGCTACAGTTTAATATAAGTTTTATCCTGGAGAAGAGCTTCATTTTTAGAATAGGGTTCAAAACTAAACTGCCTGAACTAATTTGACGGAATATTACCGATTGCTACATCTGCTACTGAATAGTTATTACCTACACCAGGTCACAATACAATAAGCAGCTAATTTTGGGTTCACACCATGAATTAATAACTAAGTTCCCACTTCGCATGGATAATTGAGACGATAAAATGGACAGAATTTATTTATATTTGGCTTCGAGAATAAAAAAAAATATTAGTTGATGGAATGGAAAATACAGAATAATATTAATTCTGTTGGTACGTACTGGTAATTTTAAATGTTTGCAGTTGTAGTTAGATCGAAGACTTTTGGCGCCAACTTCAAAAGCACTAGCACCAAAAGAATTATTATTATTTTAAATCTTTCAAAGCACCAACTAATATATATATATATATAATCCATATACCCTTTCTACCATATATAATGGTGTAGGGCCAACTAATAAAGTCAGTTAATAAAAAAAAATGTTATATTTCACACTTTTGAATGTAACATTAGTCATCAAAATCAAAGTTCATCAACGTTGCTTATACTTCAAAATATCACAGAAATACACACACACATTTCTTAAAGGTCATATTTAAACGTTGCCGGATATGTTCTCCTCTTTTGGAATTTTGTCGTCTCAAATTCTCGATTTTTGAAAAAAAAGTTTTATAGTATATGTTCTTATTTTTGACATTTTAGTGTTTTCATATATTCGAATTTGCCCAGATACAGTAATTGGGAAGCATTTAATCGGATGATATAGCTTCCCGAAAATATGTACTTAACCTTTCTAGTTATATATTTTTATCTAGATAAAAATGGGGGATGATAATCGAAGCTATCATATCTGTTTCTTTACACACCCCCATCCAATTTTTTTCTTTAATTTATTCACTAGTTTATGGAAACATCGGGAATTAAGGTTAAATTTTAAATGTCTAGCTAACACGACATATAAAATATCCTGCGTAGTATATGGCAACAATGATCGTTGTGATGAGAAGATAATATCTGAAAATGATAATGGAAATGAGGCACATCCAGCTAATTAGTGTTACTTATATATATATATGTAATTTCTTTATTTGCAGCCTTTATAAGCTTTCATTATACTAAAATTGGACTATTACTCGAACAACTTATTCTGCATAATAAACATCATTATTATAACGATACTAATAAAAAAAGAACAAAGGAGAGAATATATACATTACAAAGAAATTCTTTTATTGTTTTCATACTATTTACGAGTTTGAAGCTTCAATTTATGTTAATTTGAAGTTCCTCGAAAACTTTCTGAAACCTGTGCGTAGTTTGAAATTTTCAGTTCATATGTCCATTCAGTTAAAGTCTCCATGAGATCCAAGACAATACTTGATGAACAAAAATTATCCCATACATCCCTCTACACGTACCCGAAAAATCACATAAATAAGCCCATGAGAGATTCCAAGCATCTTAGAACTTTTTGGACGGAACCACAGATTATGAAGGTTAGAGAAGGAACCTGTATCAAAATGTAGTAATAGTTTCATGACCAAACAATTAACACCAACCTTATTATCTATATGCTTAATTAAATTATTATATTTAATCACTTCACACTAAATACATTTCATGTTTGTATATTCACTGCAATTTTAACCAAACAAATAAAATTCTTACGATTTATCAGTAAATATTTAAATAAGATGGGAAATATGGATAAATGATGAAAGTCGGTTGGACTTTTGCTTCGATTTAGTTTATAGTAATGGTAATCTGTTTGTTGTGATGTCAGCAGATTCCGTTATGCCATGCACACGAAGCCTTCTAGCACTGCAAACGGTCTAGACTGGCTTTCTGGAATTGTATTATATCACGAATGCGAATATATATAAGAAGGGCTTGTTTTCCTTAATTATGACATTTTAAAAAGTCCTATCATTCATGATACAAAAACAACGATATGTATTGGGCATGTACCTCCTCCAGTCCTCCAGCGTGCTAACCACATGACGTCAAGACCAATGACGACCACATTATGTGATGATGACCAACAAAAAATGAGAATAGGACTTCACACAGGGTACCTGAAAATCACTAGAATGACTAGAACATCGTTCTCACTACACTTTTCAACCACAAGATAAAGCGAGTGGTTAGCATGCGCTAACTTTACCAAATAGGGCTCAAAAGTCAGCATAACTTTGATTTGATATCATGCTTTCATTGAAAACACCTACGTACTTTGACACTCAATCTTGAATTTTTCTAGCGGTCAAGTAGGATTGTCATTTTCTCAATTTTTCCTTTTCGAACTTTTGTCAAAAGATTAAAACAATGTCCTCTCAGTTCTCTTCTCCAATTAAATCTAGTATTTACCTTATAAACTTTGAAGGTTTTCAGCATTCATAGTTTTCATAATGTGTATATTATCAAGACATCTATCTTGTAGACGAGCTGGTTTTTTGAATATCACTTTTTTTTATTGTTTTCAGATAACATACGCGTGACATACAGTGCGTTTTGACCGACTTCCCTAACGTACTAGGTATAGCAGTTTTTTAAGCTCAAATTTCTATGATTTTTTTTAATTGAAAAAGGAGTGCTCAGAAATGGTCTCATATTAAAAAAATCGAAAATCGAAAATATTCCCGCCAAAAATGCCACCAAAGGGAGTGGAGGGGCAATTCTTCCGAAAATCGAAAATTTGATACAGCCAAATTAAATTAAATTAAAGAAAGTAAAGACCATATCCGGCAACATTTAATTTGAAATTTTAAATGAAAACTTACAGCTTCCGAGTTACAGCAGTGTTAAAGTCTGAAATACCTATATGTGAGTTTCCGCTATGTTTGGAAAACTTTGAATAGGTATACACACGTACTATCTTCACTGGTATATGTGAGCGTTCAACGATATTAGTGACTAATATACACTCACAAATATTGAAATATGAAATTTTTTTTTTTCACAAAAACTAGGACCATGTTTATTAATTGGTACAATGAAAAACACAAAAAATATTAATTCCGCTGGTGCTGGTACTTTTGAAGTTGGGGTCAAATCTCTTCTATCCAGTGGAATTAATATTATTTTGTATGTTTCAGTCCAGCAACTGATAAAGTCGGTCCTAGTTTGTGTAAAAAACTATTTATACACATTACTTACAATGTATTCTCTCACAAGACAAATATATAATTGTAAAGCACTCTTATTTCATCGCTAAGATTAGATCGCAAAAATCTTCTATTTTTATTTTCGGTAAATGCAGGAAATTACTAAAATTAACCATATAAATGGAAACCGTCAGCTTGAGAGGATGTAATATGAAAATTAACTTGTAGCATATTGGGATATATACAAGAGCAAAAGCCATCTGTATCAATGTATAATTGGGGGAAATTGGCTCTCGAATTTAATCAGTTAATTATCTGTGGGAATCAGGAAACCAGCAGAAGTGCATACATATGCATGAAGATATTAGGATAGATCTGGAGTTATATCTTGAGCTCATCACTTGGGATCACAATATGGGTATGAGAGTTTTGTTAAAAAATAGTCCATATTCTGTTTTGTTTCCCAATAGACGGAATAATTCGCAGCTGTAGTGTGTTTTCTTGAAATTCAAATTATATTTTTAAGGTGCTGGATGCGACATCAATTGAAAGAAGATAGAAACGCTAAATTGTAACAAATGTAAAGAACAACATGAAGTCACATAATAAAGGTTCTTCCAATAAGCGTGTCAGAACTTTAATATGTAATAGCGGCAATACAGCATGATATGTGAAGAGAAAACTCAAACAGTTATTGTCAGTAGTGGGCCAAATTGAGTGTTCGGTTTGTCAGACATTTCGAGAGTTGCGAGGAATTTATGGTCAACACCATCGCAGAATTTGGGCTGAAGAAAATCCTCCACAGATCCATGAGTTACCTCTCTCTCCAGAGAAAGTTACAGTTTGCTTTGGTTTTTGGGCTCAAGGCGTTATCGAACCTTAGGTTTTTGAAGACATGGATGGAGAATGGAGAACGCTATAGGAATATGATAATTGAATATCTGAGTCCTGAGCTGATAAATATTGACTTAGACAAAATCTTTTTCCAACAAGATGGTTCCACATGCCATCTCATGAAACAATCGCGTTATTGCACAAAAGGTTTTCTGGACGCGTCATTTCCAGGAATGCTGACGTAAACTAGCCACCAAGACCTTGCGATCTTACACCCATAGACTATTTTCTATGGAGTATGGAGTAAATTCTTAAGTTCTGACACACTTATTGGAAATCCCTTTAGAATTACAACACGTTACAGAGATGCGTTGACATATCCCAAGCCGTGTAATATTAAGTAAAAGATTCTGACTTTTTTCAAAACTCGGCCATATCCATTTTTCAAAGTAGGTATACTTTGAATAAGAGGAATATACCTAATCCAAATAGAAAATGTATTAAATTGTTCAGAAATATTATTAATAATAATATGTAACATGAAAATTCACACAAACACGATAACTGGTACCTGGTATCGTCTCTATAGGCAATGGATTGACAACTTTATTAATCATTTCCGCAACTCTATGAAAGTGAACCGAGCAAACTATCAAATTGCAACTGAAATTTATCTGGAATTTTAAATACCTGATAAACTACTACCAAGTTTGTGAACTTCAATATGATTTGAATTTTAACTAAAATATATTTCATACTCCATATTTTCAGAAGCTTCATAGATTGAATATAAAATTTTCAGGTAACACGCTTCATATTACTCTAGATCGATAAGTACTTGGAACAATCGACCAGAACGGAACATGACAGATTAACGCCATAGATAAGTATTCAACTGGACATTTGTAGAATCTTTCCCCTTCCTAAACAAGGAAGCATATATTTAACTTATTAAGATAAAGGTTCTCTAAAAAATAAAAGCTACACTTCTGGAAATAAGTAGTGAGGTTTTTTTTTGTCATGATGGCTTTGAAAATCAATCAAGTTGTAATAACTTGAAAAACTTAATAACAACTTCAAAAAAATAAATTGAAAAACTTCACACAAAAACTCCTGTTTGGCTAAAAAGTTGCGAAATCTATGATGCACAAAAATTGAGATTGTCAATTGTGCTGTAGCTCTAGGTTCAACGGTGGTTTGAGTTCTATAGTTGCTTAGTTAAAAACATGATTATTTCTCGCGTAAATCTGTTATATGGTGAAGGTACTTGAAAACTGGTGTGAGAAAATCCCTATTTTGGCCATCTTCTCAAAAAATGGCGGTATGTTTTTTATGTATTTATGTTACTCTAAGTTTCTCTAAGTAAACGTGCACCAATTTTAATGATTTATAGAAATATTTTATCAAAAGAAATATCGATAAATCTCACGGTATTGTAGTTAGGGTAGAGATTGTCAAAAAATTGATATACTTATTTCATAAACATTGGCAAAATAATGTTTTGTATCAATATAATAGCTATGAATATGAACTACTTGATTGTTCATAGTTCATAGTCATTTGTTTTCAAGTTACAGCATTAAATAAAATAATAATATTGGTAAACAAAAATATCCAACAGTAATATTGTTTTAAATAAATTATTGGTTTAGTTGAATTTTAAAAATACTGCCATTGACTTCCACACATTACCTGCTTCGTTAACGAAGGGCGCGCATGGCTCTTCTAATTGATTCATGCCTTTCTTTAATATTGAGTGCAGCATTTCTAATGCGTCTAATTAATACATCCCTATTATCTACTTTTACTTCATATACCTACCTCATTTTTCAACCAACCCCATATATTATAGTCCAACGTGGTGAGGTCTGGCGGTCTAGGAGGCCAACTAATAGGACCACCGCGACTAACCCAAACCCCTGGAAACTTTTGGTCCAAATATTGCTTGACCCTACGATCGAAATGGGCAGGCGCTCCGTCGTGTTGATAATACATTTGAATTCTGATGAAAAGGCCCAATTAAATTATTATCGATCTTGCCACATCACACGTTTACTGAAAACCTGTGTTGAAAATTACTTTTGACTATTGCGTGAGGATTTTTGTCAGACCATACATGGGAGTTTCGATTATTATTGATATCGTCACGGATGAATGTATCATCGTCAGTTAAAAGTATGTGCGATAAAAGATGACGATTATTAATTATCTACTAACAAAATTGCATATATGCTTGGCGTAGTCTCCAGGTTGAAGATTCTGTACAAGCTGTGTGCATGGTACGGGTATAAGCCTTGTTCGTGAAGCGTATTGATCACCCTTTTTTGGGGTAATCGTCAATTGAGTTCCAATTGTTCGTGAGCTGGTCGTTGCATCTACTTCTACTAAACATTTCTTCTAAACCGTGTCGAATGGCTGGATCGGATTTTACATTAGCACTTGAAGCGTTCCGCTCTCACACAAACTTTGAAAAAGGCCTTTCGGTGTTCTTTGATTTTGAAATCCTTGACGATATTCCTCTGCAGCCGCTGTAGCATTCCCATTACAAAAAACAATATTGGCTTATTCGAGATTTGAATAAATGAGTGGCATTTTATAAAATTTAAATGATACAAATTCGAAAGTTAACGGTGAATCAGTGTAATATTTTATACTGACACTAACATGATAGTGACAGCAAAGTAATCAAAACAAATGTTTATGTTGGATATTTTTGTTTAATATTATTATTAATTTATTTAACGCTGCAACTTGAAAATAAATGAATATTGGATAACAACATTTGAGTTTTTTCTTATTATTTCGATGCATAACACCCTGAGAGGTAGGCCCATTCTTCCCGACTCACCCTCTATAATAATAATTCCTGTGTAACCGGATCCGTAGATCGAATCCCCGTTGGGGGTACTAACTTTTGTCATTCATCGAAATCACTCTCTCATTTATTTTTTATATTTTAGATTTTCTATTAATACCATAATCGTAAAATATTCTTTCTTGTAGAATTATTAAGAAAATAGTAATTAGATATTTGAATATCAAGTGAGTTTATTGATGGAAGGCTTTGAAAATAACTTTTTGTGAGTTATCAACCACGATCACTACAAATTCTGAAATAAATAACTTGTTTAAATTAATTAGTTAACTAATGTAAAACACATTTCAAAAAAAAAATCCAAGTCTGTATAAAATGTCTCATAAAAGTCCTTAGATCGTGACATATAAGTTTTCACTTCTGAGGATACACTTTATTTAAAAATCATTCCTTTTCTTATATTTCATATTAAAACAGAATAATGATTCTAAGGCGGTATGGGACATCAACGTCGTAGGTAGTCTAACATTAAAAATATTTTATCATCAGAACTATTGAATTACAGCTCAGATATATTATCTGTTCTGATTAAAGTTATATAATAACCGTATAGATATAGTGTGAAGAATAATAGTAAGAAATGGTAAATGTCAACTTTTTCTTTCCATTCCAGTACCACCCCGCATAGATTACATTACCGGCAAGGGGCGTATTGAAGTTCGAAAAGGCTCATCGGTGAAATTGGAATGCAAGGCATCAGGCAATCCAGTGCCGAAGATAACATGGTCCCGAAAAAACAACCTTCTACCCGATGGCGTTCAGACGGCGGTGACGCCCTTTCTCAGTCTCGAAAGGGTTGACAGACATCAGGCGGGCATCTATCAATGTACGGCCAGCAATGGTGTAGGCGATGACGTCACCGAGCAGATTGTTCTTCATGTATTGTGTAAGTTATCAATCGTATTTAAAGCATTTAGAAATATATATGAGAATAGAACAGATGGGATGGATGAGTTTGCTTTGTCAGCCATATGAACATTCAAAATAAACTGTCCAAACAGGTACTTTGTAAAGATCTTTTCACAATAAATGGTTGAGTACGTTTTTTTTTACCTGGGACATTTTGCCAGAGATCGGCCATAAACATGCAATCAACTGGCACTCATGTTCGGATCATAATATTTTTATATACCGAATTAAATATATAAAGTCAGATTCTGTTGTATATTTGCTTGTGGATTGTGTACATAATGGGAATACACCCTGTCATAAGGACAATACCATTGATTGTAAAAAAAACTATAGATACCTATATCAAACAAGATATGCTCATAACAGTAGAAAGCCTCAAGCTAACTGTGAACCGGAACAAGTATACTATTCTTGCGAAAATTTAATTTGACTATAGGAAATGTTTCAGTAGAAAAATAAAAAGAATAAAAAGCAAAGGTATAATTTAGAACCGTTTCGAGATTTTTGAGCATAAAGCTACATACAAAAATTGCTCATTGATTATCATAAGATATTTACCTATCATAACAATGGGTGAAGGTAAAACTTCCCAAATTTCTAAGCGGTAAACTTCGCATTGACGTCACTCGAAATCATAACTGAACTTCGTAGACCTGTTAAACATTACGAGCTATAATATCAGATGAGAATGTAACGAAGTGTCAAATTGAGTTACAATGGGTTTGTATACTGGGTAATATATATAAACTAATATTAGTTCAGCTAAGACCAAAAAAAAACACGAAGTCTTCTCCACAGTTTATTATTAAGGATTAATTACTGATGAGACATGTTTCGAGATTGTACAATCTCATTTTCAATCGAAATATTGAAAGTTCTGTAACAAATTAAAGTAAAAAATTATGTAGTTAAGATACAAACTGGTGGATAGTATACTCACATGGAGATGAAAATATGAAAAATTTAAGAGAAGAAAAACATTATGTAAACGATCCCAAAACCAGTACAATAATTGAAATTAACATATATATACCTGAAAAATAAAATAAATAAATTATCCCGTTATGAAATAATAAATAATTCAGCTATTTAAAACAATTTTGTAATATTCTTTGGTATATTTTCTCGATTCTAATAATAGTTGCCAAAATCAAAATTTCTAAACTTAAACCAACTGACCAGAAATTCCTTGTTTGTTGTAAGAAATTTTAAGTAGGTATATATTCAAAAACAAGAATTCTGATCTATGCAACTTTTTGCGTAGGTACTTTGATAGGTTGAGAGAGTTTATAGGTACAATATCTTTTCTCCTAATAAATTCGATGGAACACCAAAGCTATAGTGAAACGTTTACATTTTTCCCTCTATCAAAATTCTCAATAATTGTAAGTATTTTTTACAAAAAATTGAACCGATTTTATTAGTTGTTGCACTGAAAAATACAAAATAATATGAATTCTATTGGTGATGGTTCTTTTGGAGTTGGTGCCTACAACAACATACTACAGTTGCACAACTTCAAAATTACCAGCACCAATAAAATTAATATTATTTTGTACTTTTCAGTGCAACAACTAACATAGTCGGTTCAATTTCTTGTAAAAAATATTTATTTCACATTTTTGAGTAACATTAGTCATGAAAATTGTTGAACGTTCACTAATACCCAAAAAGATATAGGCTTAGCTTGTACTTGTTATTTATTATTCAAAGACCTCAAAGCTTCGCGGCGAAAATATACATGTTTCAGACTTTACTACTGTAACTCGAAAATCGTAACTCAATTTAAATGTTGCTACAAATAATCTTTTCTTTAATTTGGCCGTCTCTTATTTTCAATTTTCGAAAAAAAAATGTTCTTCCACATAGCGAAAATACGCCTATCACAGATTTCAGACTTTACCATTGTGAAAGGCGGAAACCGTAACTCTTTTTAAAAAAATTCAATTTAAACGTTTCCAGATATGATTTCTAGTTTTCAAATCTCGAATTTTCAATTCTCGAAAAAATTTGCCCCTTCCACATCGCTGAAAATCATATTTCAGACTGTAACGCGGAAACCTATGAATATTTTTAAAAATGTCCAATTTAAACGTTTCCGGATATGGAATTTTCTTTAATTCTGCCGTCACGGATTTTCAAATCTAGAGGAAAATTGACCCCTCCACCCCAAGGTTTTTGGAGGGAAGGAGATTTCGAATTTGATTTTTTCTTAATAATAATAATAATTTTTCACCTCTCCTCTTTCAAATGAAACAAAAATCGTCTAAATCGGAGTACATTTACTAGCAAAACGCGCGAGAAGCCCTTAAAAAAATAAAAAAAAGTAAATATACAACCGAATTGTAAACCTTTTTTTGAAGTCGGTCAATAATAAATATTTTTTACAAAAAATTGGACCGACTTTATTAGTTGGTGCACTGAAAAGTATAAAATAATATTAATTCTATTGGTGCTGTTACTTTTGAAGTTGTGCAGTTGCAGGTAGATTGGTAACTTTTGGCACCAACTTCACAAGTACCAGCCCCAATAGAATTAATATTATTTTATACTTTTCAGTGCACCAACTAATAAAGTCGGTCCAATTTTTTGTAAAAAATATTTATTTCACACTTTTGAGTGTAACATTAGTCACGAAAATCGTTGAACGTTCACTAATACCAATGAAGATAGTACTTATTCTATTACCCACGTATATTCCTTGCTTGTAGTTGTTATTATTGAGATCTCAGTACATCGCTGCGGAAATACGCTTGAATATTTTAGTTGTTACCATTTTAACACCGATTTTACTCGAAAACCGTAACTCTAAGGGGAAAATGTTCAGTATAAATGTTGCTACAAATAATTATGTCTTTCATGCACTGCAAACAGATTTTCAATTTTCGACAGAAATCGCCCTCTCCACATAGCGAAAATAGGTATATTTGAGAGTTTAAAATGTCTCTATGTCGAAAACCGTTACTCCTTTGAAAAAATGTTCCATTTAAACGTTTCCGGATATTGTCCTATCTTTAATTATATCAACGCAGATTTTCAATTTTCGACAAAATTTGCCCCCTCAACCCCCTTCGGGGGCGGTTTTCGGAGGGAACGAGATGTCGGATTCCCGTTTTTATGAATATGGGACCATTTCTCAAGCCTCCTCTTTCAAATGAATCAAAAATCATCAAAATCGGAGTACGTTTACTATATGAAAGGCGCGCACAAACCAAAAAAAATGCACACAATCGAATTGTATACCTCCTCCTTTTGGGAAGTCGGTCAAAAATAGCAGGCAGCGTTTTAGCGCTCTACTACTGAGTGGTAGGCTCCTAAGCGCTACTATTCTGACATTAAAGAAAGCTATAAATAGAACAACAAAATTATTCTGAGATAGGAGACCGAGGGTTCTCTTTAGGAAGGGAGTACCTTGCTCAATGATATGAAGTACATAAACAGAGATTCTATAAAAAACAATCATTCTATTATTAAATGCTACCTATATAATCTAAATTAAATTTTCTCATCCAAACTTATTCTTAATAGTATATCTATAGTAAAGAGCTTTCAACTCAGTGAATTTTAACAGAATTGAGATGAACACTCTGTATAAAGAGTTCGTTAGAAGGGGTATTTCAAAGTTCAATTCAATTTAATGTACCTATTTCTTGCAGCGATGAGCACTCCCTGCAATTATGAAGTATTTATTTTTCCAAACTTTGCCCAACTTCATTTAAGCACTCAAATTAATGAAACCATTCCGAAATTCAGATTCGTTTAGAATTATAATAAATCGTTGAGTTACCAACACAGAGATGTAGCGCGGGTTGGCGAGTTGTGCTTTGATTATTTTTCCAGAAATACTTTTTCATTGAGTTATTCTGAAAATATGAATTATGAATGTTGTTGCAAATTATACGCTGTGTCTGTAAATAAGCTTCATAAAGCTTTGTTTATATTTTCAATTTCATAAGAGTGTCCATTCATTTGTAGAATCTATTGATAATAATATTGGATGTGAAAGTAAAAATAAAATAAGACTACAACAATGAACTAGAAGTCAGGCTTATTTGAATGCTTAGAAGATATCATTGCATTTTTGAAATTTTAATCTTTCTTAGAAATTTTTTACAGTGCTATTTTATAATTTATTTATGCTTATTCATATTGCTATTATTAATTTTAAATAGTTGCCATATTTAGGTACTGACTATCATTTGGTAGGTAATGGAAAATTCAGATTGATAATTACTTGAAATTATTAGAAATACGATACATATCGTATTCCATTGGCCCTCTGGAAATTACATACCTATCGAGAATGACATTTTTAAGGTACTTTCAACTACTAGATTATACAGGACGATCTGTACAATGTTTAAATCAAGAGGATATTATTTGTAAATATTTATTTCAAAATTATTCACTCACTTCAAAAATATGCAGAAGTGGAAGGCTTGTCAAAATTATAATATAATTGCATGAAAAATCGTGATTGGAATTTTCAAAGAATATGGAATGAACAAACAAGTATCAATTTTCTTTGGAGAATACGTACAGAATTATCGAGTTTAAAATACACAGGAACTCAGTATATGTTACATTTGCAGCTGAAAGCGTTTTTCCGTATCGCAGAGTACTGTTGCTTAATTAAACAGATCGATTTATCCTTGATTATTAATATCGGAGTAAACATTTACTGGAACTAAATAGGCGCATTTGCCGGCAAACTAAATGAGAAATGTGCAACTACGAGGTAATGACTTTTTCGCCGGAATTAATTCTAAGAGGTTTTTGATATAATTAAGGGCAAAAGTAATTACCCTCCGTAGACACCTTCGCTATTTCTCGAGAAAACTCATCTCTTAACCCAGGCGAATCTCACGAACCTATCTATAATCTTGTTACTGCCGACACAAAAAACGATACATTAAGGCGCTACATGCGATTCCATTCCATTCGCATGCTCGGATCTAATTAGAGATTATATTATGACAGCTCTTTCTCTCCCTCAATAAGATATTGCGGCTTGTGTATACATTACCTTGATGAGTCATTAGAGGACGTGAATGAAATGTTTGGTATGGCAATTGAATTCTATGACTCGTTGTCGCTTATGTCATCACAACTGTTTTTTTTGTCCCCCAAAATAATATATTGATTTTAATTCAAAGGAGCATTAGATCCACTTCATAATAGAGAAGATAGATCAAATTCAATGATATGGATTAATAAATTGTTTTACTCATAGATCTGATTATGTCATTTTCACCAATAATCTTATAATATATTTTGGCTTGTTTAGTTCCTCACCAACTTGAATAGTCATTTGTGTACATGAATGAAATGGTGTTTATCGCTATTGAATTGTTTAACTCGTTGCCGTTTATAAGATAACTACTGTACTGCATTTCACACTGTGGAAGCAGTGTGGCGTCTTATGGAGATAGCTTGGTTGCCAGCATGTTTATATACTGGGCTCCACCTACCATCAGGCTCTGTCTCAGTCAGATTTCGCCACTTGGATATAAATGTTATCTCACCATTTCTATGTTCAATGATTATTATTATTAAATGATGCATTTTTTGATTGCCGAAGAAAATATTACAGCTAAATTTAAAGAGCGGCAACACTGTGTCCCGTTTCCCATTTCAAATACATTGCTGCCTATACCCAGCAACACTGCATTCTCAGTGTGAAACGCAGTATATTATGTTTTTTTTATTCTCAGATATAGTAAATCGATTTTAATTCAGACAAACAACAAAAGCCTTACCATAAACCAAAAACAAGACACAAACCCATCCTACTCTAAAATACAATTTCTACAGAGGCTAGAATAATACAGAAATTACGCACATATTTACACAAATGCATCAAAAGTATAAAGAGGTGTTGGGGCTGCGTTTGTAACTGAGAGCCAGCCATACTCTCCAACCATACCTCAATAATCTCTGCGGAACTCTTCGCTATCTTACAAGCCATAAAATTCTCCGAAAATGAAAAACTAGAAAAAACATTGATCATTTGTGACTCCTTGAGTGCTCTAACAGCACTAGGAGAATTATATCCCATGCACCCTATCCTCCTCTCAATAAAAATTGAACTCCTAAAATCCCAGGGAAACCATTTATCTATGGGTACCATCCCACTGTGGTGTGAAAGAAAACGAGAAGGCAGATATGAGGGTATAAGAAGCAAGATACCACCCAATCACTTCAACCATAACAACTACAGTGCAGTCTGACCTAAAATCTCTATTCATGACTAAAGCCCGCTGCAGACGGAGTATGTTTTGCTGTAGGATTGCTTGCTTGTTTTGATGCACGGTCCTTGCTTGTGTTGGCTTCACATGATGCAGGCCATCATGTATGTACAATGACAGTACAGAGACTGTGATAAATGATACAAAATATTGAACATTATAATCAAGCTCTATTTATAATAATTTTTGCAGCAGAGAAAATGTCCCAACAATCAAAATAGCATACTATCATGTACAAAAGAACTTTTGAGTACGACTCGACTCGACGAAATAAATTATTCAAATCGGGTGAACACCGCGAACAAATATAAGGATGTAAACATAAAATGAGATTTTATACCTCCTCCTTTAGTACTAGTCGGTCGACACTAGCTTATAATATGAATATAAAAGTAACTCAAATATCTATTAGACGGTAGAATTTTGTCACAGCTCCTTGAAAAGTTTATTTACCTAAATGATGCAGATCTTCTAATTCTCCCGGACTAAGAAGAAAGATATTACATCCACCATACTATTTGGGTTGAATCGCTCTTTCCCCATAGAGTTGCGTTGAATGAGACAAAAGGGACCAGATCTTGAACAGCGGGTGTTGGGCAAGAAATAAGAAGGGGAATCCGTGTTTTAATAAGGCACCCAGCTTTGTTCGCGCAATTAGCCAAATCTTGGCGTACCTTCAAGAAACAAAATGACTCGAAGAAACAATGTAGCGTGGACCAGCCGTTGCAGAATCCTAATGACCTGAAGGAGTGCAATTATGTATTAATCCGCCTGCCTGACTACTAATTTTTACTAATTGGATTTATATAAGGGGAGATGAATCATACGACAGATTAGACAGAGAAATGTGTCTAACTGATTTCTTTTCGCATAAAAATAATCTTAATAAGTACATAATGCAGCTGGTTGACTGACTCATCATGGCGCAGTCGACACTAATGATGCTAGAAACATTAAATTTGTTTATTTATATGACCTAGAGATTGAATAAAAAGCATTTTCGTAAAATTCAATCTCTAATAGGGACAACGAGGATAGCAGAGATTGTATGGAAGATAATTATTGAGATCGAGATCAGCATAGTCCCGCAACGATTAACATAAAAAAATATTCTCATGCAGACTTTTTCATGGAGAAGGATTTTATACTATTCACTTCGGCATTACTTCTTCGACAACGTCTATGGTTTGAGCTCAATTACACAACCACGCTTGCGAATCAGTATTTGACTCCATGTGTCATAAAGATTGTGGCACAAATTACATAGTTTCCATATCAGTCCCAACTTTATTAAAGTCCTAAGTAATCTATGTGAACGGAATCGCTTCGGCCACAGTTAAATCAGAAAAGTTGGACGTACCTAATATATGGTGTATTGCACAGTGAGTCTTTGAGTCCTTCACTTTTCTTACCTTTTCTGGCAGATATTGTCGACTTTTTCGAAAAATACGGTGCTCCTGAACTTTTCCATTGGCAGCGTTAATGAACTACCCATTCTACTTTACGCAGACGATTTTGTCCTGTTTGGTGACTCCGGGAGCCACATTGGAGAAAAATTAAAACTGCTGAAGAATAAAATTGAATGTAATCAACTTCAAATCAACGTTCAAAAACACAATTGTTTTTTTTCAGACGGGGAGGAACTAATTGCCCAGGTCAACAATAGTCCAATTGAATCGATAAACAAATATATTTATCTAGGAGTAATTTTGCCTTCCTCTTCCTTTTTTAGAGAAATGGCAGAATTGTCGGTAACTAAAGCTCAACAATGCACAGAATCCTCTCATAATCTAATGTATAATTCTAAGCAAATTTCGAGGAGAGCCTGGTTGCAGGTTTTCAACAATATTGTAGTTACTTAGTTTACAGGTAATATTTCCATCTGGGATCTTCGTTGTCTTAATATTGAAAAAATCCATAGCAACTTCTTCAAACGTTCCCTATTACTGCTCAGAAATACTTATTCTGCTCTATTACGTTTTGAATCTGGAACCACTCATTTTAAAAGAATCGATCTTAAAATGTGTCTTGACTGGCTTCTGAAGGTATGACTGACAGACTTCCAAGACTATGCTATAATCGCCAGCTCCTGGTCCTAGACAGTACAGATATCAAATACAACTACGGAGCTCAATCGAATTCCTCAAATATGCTCAAACCTCTCACTACACGGTTCTCTACAACATTGTATCCCGTCCACTTAACCTATAAGCCATCAATCAAGGCTTCAAACTTCCAATGCACATCAAAATAATAATGTCACAAATCAGGCTATGAAATAATATTTTTTCTATCTTATAAAACCACACTGAACTTTGAACGGGCTGCAATTTGTACGAAAATGAATATTTGGTTCATTTGCCCCTCCTACACTGAAGTCATAGTTAGTTTTCTCTCAAACGTAGACAATTTCTTCGAAAATTCAAATAATCTTTCTCCTATGGTCGCATGGGGTAGCTGTACCAGTTTGCTTTAAACTCACTTGTTGAATTTTACAGTTCCCCTTCCATTTTATTTTATTTTCTTTCATGCATTTCATGTACTATCTACTATTTTGTCTATGGGCAAAGTAGATGAAATTTCCTTTTTTTCTCCATTATTTTTATATTAGCTTTGCCATGCACAATATTTAATCAAGTTCTATTCTCTTTATGTTTTTGTAAGCATTAGAGACCGTTGTTATCTGAATAAGTTTGTAATTCCTGATAAATATATTGAATTGAATTGACATTATTCTCCAGTAGATGGCGCTTCCGAGCACCAACTTCTATACCATCTGTAGAATCGCCATGAAAATTGATAACTTAGTTGTTTGAGCATTCAAAATAATTATAACGCTCTCCACGTTCTTGTTATTCGCCGCTAAATAGATCCGCAGGACAATTTCTACCGGGTTTAATATCAATTTTAGTTTTCACTCTAACTAGATACTGATCAAAAATCAACAAAAATCCAACACCAAGGCCAAGTCAATCATAAACAAATATCAAATATTATTACCATAAAGTCAAGCTAAAATACTGCTGGGAAACGATAACCTGAAGAGATCAAAGGAGTGCATAAGCAGGGACAAATATAAGCTCAGAATACTGAGAGGAATCATAACAGGGCACTACCGATCGAGAGGACACCTTAAGAAACTCAGATTATGAGAGGAAGTAACGTGCAGATTTTGTGAGGAGGCGGAGGAAACCTCTATACACATCCTCTCAAAATGCATTACCCTGCAAAATCACCACTTTGGAGTACACAGTATAGAAGAGGGAGATTTACCTAACTTGAAGCCTTTCGATACCCTGAACTTCCTGGAGGACTGGAGGAGCTCATCTAGCCATTGTGACTGTCTAAACGGCTGGATAGCTGAAAGGGGCACGATAGATCTCTTAGGTCGCAGTGTAACTATACCCTTTTGTCTACAAAGAATTATCATCATATCTTCATATTCAGTCGTGCGCATTTTTAAATAAATTGAAATATTTCAATACCATGTTATTAAACTTAGATCAGATCAGTTGCACCTATCTATATAAATAATAATAAAAACAATTCTGTGGTTCATTTCAAATTAATGCCGTCTCAACAATCCCAGTTTTTGTCAGTCCTATAGTACACAAAATAACGGCCAACCAAAACCTTATCGTCTATCTATTCACCGATTCACTGTTTCTGAGAAAGTGGTCCCTTTCTTATTTGAATTTATCTTGAAACTTTATCTACGTAACAAAGAATCAGGATTAGAGATACACTCAAAAAACTTCCCTTCTATCTGAATAATGTCTTGTGATAAAAATATCATTATCAATCAAGACAACTTTGTAGAAAGTAGACATTTTTCGTAGCGCCTTTCAACATTTTTGATTTATTTGGTCCGGTGGGAGGATAATCTCTTGTTTTCATGGGCAAAAGCTGTAAAAGGCATCGAAGATGGCAGGTTGTACTAAATCATAGATGTGTCTGCCTTAATTTGCCAACGACTGAGAGCAGATTTGATGTAGAGTAGAGCTATGAATATCTTGGGGCCTCTTAGTTTTTTTACTCTCACAAATTTGATCCGTTGAAATCATCTCGGCAATCTTCACTTTTAATTTGAAAATAAATACATACAGCCCGGTTTTGATAAGCATGACATCGAAATATGCATAAATTACTCACTTTTTCATTTTGAGGACTTTAGTACGAACGCAGAGTGCTGGACTATTTTTAATTTTTTGCTATTATATAAAAGGTGTTTTATTCATTGAAAAATCTTTCCCATTAAAAATACCTAGTGGGTGTTGATATTAGAATTAATTATTATATTCCAAAAGATATTTCGGTGACACTTAAGGAGTGATAGTTATCAAAAGTATATCCAGTCAATAAGAAAAAATTACCATCATAACCGTGGCGTGCCTACGATTATGATGGTAATTATTTTTCCATTTACCCTAGAAACCTCCTCCTAAAGGGTGGAGGGGTTAATTTTTTTCAAAACTCAGATTTATTATTGACAAGACTAAAGAAAATATAAATTCCTGAAACGTTTAAATTGAACATTAAAAAAAACAATAGTTTTCGAGTTACACCACTAGGAATATGTAAAATTCTTACCACCGTATTTGCAAATGAAAAATTCAAAATACCCGTAATAATAATTCTGCTAGTGTTGGCACTTCTCTGAATGTCTTCTATTTACTCATAACTGTACCACTTCCAAATTATCAGCACCAATAAAATTAACCTTGTTTTAATTTTTTCAATGCACCTATCAATAAAGTCGGTCCATTTCTTTTTAATATTTATGTAAAAACATACACTTGAATATTCCAATAAAATAAATATGTTTCAAAGATTATAGATACTCCGTTCGCATAAGCAAATTTGAAAGCAAAATAAAAACTTTAATTAAATTATTTTAAATATAATATAATTAATGCCATAAGGCAGGTGATATGATTGTCGAATATAATGTTACTCTATTGAAGAAAAGTTCATATGCGTTTCGGATAATATTAACATACTGCGAAAATGGTAAAACAGCAAAAAATATTTGATTATATTTTTGTCGAAATAGGATATTTCAGCTTTCATAAATGGTTTTGAATATCTAGGCTGGGAATATAAGTTCATTGAATTTTACTCTCAATGTGAGTCAATAAATAAATGTAACATATGAATAACATTTCACAAAAACTAAGACCGATTTTATTAGATGAAGCACTGTAGAATGAAAAATATATTCATTCTAATATCATTCTCAAATGTACGAGAGATAAAGTATCACTTAAAGGTAGAGAGTTTTCACATCTTCTTCAAAATTACCATTACCAATAGAATAAATTTTCAAACAAAACAGCTCCACATACCTACATCCTTTGGATGATATTTTTGGGATCAAATACATTGTTAATTTCTCTTATACCTATAAGAGCATTTCACAGCAATCCTCTTTGGAATAAATAGTAGAAGATTCACCAAAATCGGTTTACTATGCCAAGCGGGTGGACATAAATAAATATACAAACATACAGTCATATTAATACAGAATTTTAATTAGCCTCCGGTTTTTCAAAGATGGTCAAAGCTTCAGCCCACCTTTCGAATAGGTATGAAAGAAAACTACTAAAAGTACTTAGGCAATATTCAATCACAGATCTTTTTACAATAATTCGCAAGGTGCACTCAGGTGGTATTTTGAATAACAACTATTTTGGGAGAGTTTCACAATTACTTAACATTTACACTGCAGAGAAAATGCATGGCTTTATTTAGAAAACACACTCACAACTATCAAATAACTTTGCATAAATCCATATTTTTCCAATCAATATTCAAGCCCATTCTGGGTCTGCAATAATGAATATGTACTTGTCAAGTACTTTGATGATAGTTGGACTTCCGGATGAAGTTGCTTGCCCACGTCCACTAAGAGCACCGGTAATGACTCTTCCTGTGAACACGCTTAGAAACTTTTATACCTTTTCTTATATTATATCTCCCACCAGTCGGCACAGCTACAAAAGAGAGAAATCGAGCAATGCCAGGTTCTCCCCAAGGTGCGTTATTACTTTATTATCTGACGTCGTCCAGACTGTTGCCGTGTTATCTCAGCTGTCGCAGTCGCAATACTTATTATTTACGTTTCCACAGAGCTGAGGGTGCTACTGCTGCTGTTGGTGCTTCCGACTCTCCTGCTACCTTCTAACACAGTCGCATTATTAGAGGAGAAAAATCATCAGCAGCTCGAGTATCTAATGACCTAATGTTCATACCCTGTTGAAAATCCTTCCCTCAAATTGAAGTATAAATTTATCTTGCAGTTGAAATCTCAAAAACAAATAATATTTCTGAATAAAATAATCTTTTGAATGTAAAATGGCGATATACTTGCAAGCACTCTTGTTAGTGGGTTAGTTCTCTTGTCTTTCTCATTCGCTCTGAAATCCAAGTGCTCTACAGATAGTTTCGATCAAAGCCCAACCTGAAAGCTTTGGTTTGGATCGCGAATAATGAATGAGCATTCAGGTTCAGGTACAGCTCGTCATTTGGATCTTGTCTGTGTCATTTTATATTATTATTCATATGATTCTCTCCAACCGTTTTCAGAACTGATATTTGTTCAATTTTTCGGAGTTTCACTTGACTCCTTTAAGGTAGACTTACGCTCCACCATAAAAGCTCTGTATAAAATATGGTTCTTGCTATGAAATCCTTCTCCAGCAGAATTCTTTTAACTTATCTAAATGTGGTAAAAAATGTTGATTGATATATAAATGAATCTGCAAACAAAATATTTTCAATTAGACAAGGGGTCTGAGTACCAGAATCATTTACCATTAGTGATTTTTGGATGTTATGCTATTTTACCATAATGGCCAGTCCAGTGGTAGTTGACTGGATGAAAATTATTGCAAGTGTGATTGGTGATCTGGTAGTCGACAGCGCAATCATAAAAAGAAGATGCTTTCTCAGTTACTTTCGTTTTCCAGACATTTGTTAGCTAATGACAAAGAATGTACCTAATCGTGACCAACAATTCACAACAGGTACATCAGATGATGTCTTAGAGGAATACTAAGTCCATAAAATAATGCTAATAAGGTTCAATGACATTTTATATTGATGAGAATGAAATGTTTTTAGATAAAAGTCACATTCACCAACGTTATCATTCCTATTAAACATCTATTTGCTAACATTTTATTTTTGCAGTGTCATTAGAAAATAAGCTACTCATACCTTTAGTAATACCTCGAGAGTAGATATAATAAAAATTTCAATAAATACATCTGTTCGCAACTTTCTCATTACCAACCGAATAATAAAATATTGATCTTTCATGAAAAGTTGGTGAGGGTAACTTTTTCCATAATTGATTATAAATTCTGCTTGGTGAAAGAGAAATGCCCATTCAAGCAAAGCACTGCTGCAAATGTGGCAGTAATTTGACTTGAATTCATAAGTATTGGTTTATTAAAAAAACTGAATATATAATTGAATAATCTATTAGAAAAGCTGATAATCTCTCAGCAGAGCTCAGACGTTTCATTTTGTTAATGTATTCAATAATGCACATATTACTTATTCTAATTTAGATTAGTTTATTACTTAATTAGAAATAATTCAAATGAATAATTATATATTGTTTTTAAATGAGGTATGTGATTACGTCATAAGCTAGGGACTTTTTCGTGATGTTTTAATTGTCTTTTAAACATCATTTCACATTAAGAATGCATAGGTACATAATTGATAGATTATTTTGAAATTAATCAGTTTGAATAGACCAGTTTTATAGAGTTGTCAAATCCATTCATTATTGACGTCTACAAACATGACAAGGGGAACTGTGACGTAATATAGCTGGTTACTTAAATGGACTATATTAATTATTATATTATAATTATACTAGCTTTTGGCCGCGACTTCCGACGTTTGGAGAACCGCATTCAATTCGTTGCGGTAGTTTTTGCGGGATGTGTTTACAAACATAGGTACATACAGACAGAGAGACAGACAAACATTCTAAAAACTATTGTTCTGGCTTCTGTTGATCTAATAAAGACCCCTCCATATTAGTTTCTCTTGAATATCTATAATGTAGAGACATCGGCCTCTCACAATTTTATTATATACTAGCTTTTGTGCGCGATTTCGTCGGCGTAGAAAACTGCACACGTACCAGCACCAACATAATTAATATTATTTTGTATTTTTCAGTGCATCAGCTATTGAGGTCGGTCTAGTTTTTTGTAAGAATATTTATTTCATCCTTATATGTTCTTTTATAGTACTTGTTATTATTCAGAAATCTAAAAACATCGTCGCGGAAATACTCATATCTTAGACTTTACCACCACTGTAACTCCAAAGCCGTAACTCTTTTTAAAAATGTTCAATTTAAACGTTTCCGGATATTCTCCTATCAATTCTATCGTTTCAGATTTTCAATTTTACAGAAAAAATGGTGTTTTTGGAGGGAAGGAGTTTTCGGATTTAAGTTTCTACGAATATGGGGACCATTTCTCGAGTCCTCTTTCAAATGAATCAAAAGTCATCAAAATCGGAGTACGTTTACAATATACAGTGCGCGCACAATCCAAAAAAAAGCCTACAGTCGAATTGTATACTTTCTCCGTTTGGGTTCGTTGGTTAAAAACCAAAATGGTCGAAAAGTTGAAAGCTTGTTTGAGGACATATTCTCAAAAACTGAAATTATAGATCTTGTAGGTATTAATTTAGTTATACCCGGTGTTAAAATATATCAAACTCTATATTCTGATGAACGTTTACTTTTCATTTGTTGAACTGAAGTTCAGATATAATTAATTAAATTAATGCATTATCGCTGTTCTCTCATGTCTACTCTTTGCTATTGGAACCATTTTTAAATATTTGTGACTTCTACTTGAGATGGCTCATCATAATATATAATATTTTTGAATTTCTCTTTATATATTATGGAAATGAATGAAAGTGAGCCGTTATAAATCATTATTATTGGTAAATGAATTGAGTAAATATTAGAGATCGCCCAGTAAGATAGCTAATAATTTAAATAATATATTCTTGAGAACTCTGTCAATAGACATGTTTAAAATAATTTCATGGATATAGGTACATACATATTTAACTTGAACAAATTCACCCTACATATAGAAAAAAAACTGCTGTACTAAAGTACAGTATCATGTAAACAAAAATAAAAACTGATAACATATTATCTTCTTCGCCTCATATAAGCACGACCTACAAACATGTGCTTGTAATGCAAACGCAAATTATTTTTGTAAATAACTTTGAAAATGTTATGCGGAGTACATGCAACGAGTTTCTGTGATAACTACTTTTATGGGACTTTTGGGCTAAGCACGCGGCTACATTAAGAGATACAAACCAGAATTCTGCATTACTATTTAAATTAAGCAGAAAAATATCACATTCAACTGAACTTCTGTGATAAAACATGTAAATTATTTCTGCACATTCTCATTATTGTGGAAGAGCATCATATATGAAGTCTAAGATAACTGAAATCCATGGTGATATAGTTATATAAATATATATTAATTTTCAACACTTGCAAAACAATGGAAAGTTCATTACAAATTGAAATTATATTAAACGATGTAAATATAACTTGAATCATGATTATTCCAATATCCCTACATGCCACTGCAATTTCGACTCCAACATTTATAGTTCCTGGAAACAATTCATTCCAGTTTTTCGACTGAAAATTGATAAATACAGTCTTGTAGATATATGAAATAACTAGAAGCAATGAGCCTAAGGCTGAGTGAAATATCATCAACGCAATTATATCAACAAATGTCAGTAACTGCAGGATTATAAATAATTCCTATTCATAAGCTTTAAAGGTTGGCCCACCATATCGTGAACTTTATAATTAGATTTTAGACTCAATTTAATCACAATCAGGCATACTCATTGTTTAGCAACCAGAGTACTGGTACCTTTATATGACGAGAATTTCAATTTGGTATATTTTGAGAATCATTTTAATATGGATTTCTAACGAGGGTGTCCCCCTAGAAATTTAATCAACCAAGGTTATTAGCGGTAGATTTGCTTGTCTGTCTTTCTCACTCTCACCCCAATCATGCATATTTCATTCAGAGCTGCAATATTAAACACCCAATGAAAACCAGCATTGTGAGGGAGTCCGAGATAGCACATATATTAATGAATCGAATTAATTTATAATATATCAAAATTATAATATAAAAATCAAAAATTGTACAATATTTCAATACTTTTCCTACATATTCTTATGGATAAATTAATTATAATATGTGACAGTTTTAGTATCAAACTAAGCTATAACCCAACTAGGTTTATTTTGTTATAGATTATAACTGATAAGTTATATAGTATATGTATATTAGAACGTTTTTAATTTTAATGAAATATACAGGGTAAGGATAAATAAACCCTTTTAAGCTAAATAGGACACCCTGTATATTTTTTAGATTTCTGAGGAAATTTTTATTTCAAATTTGTATATACTGCGTTTAGTAGAAACAATCTGTAAGAACAAGACATAAATCACTTTACAATTAAAGAATAGGTAACTTTTCAATACTTTAGACTAATCAGAATACTAATTTAAATAAAATCACTTCTGATGTTCAAAGTGCTAGCCGTTCAACAGCTGACAATAGGCAAGCCTATTGATAATTCGTGAGCTACTCTTTCCAAGACTTCTCCACATAATATTAGTCCAAATGTCATTTTACATGATCCCAAAAAACGTCCAATCCATCGATTTGTAACTGCCCATTCTGTTTAAGTGCGGGAATAATTTGGTTATTGAGTAAATCTAAATACTTGTCACCATTCAATATTCAGTCTTTAAAGAATGGGCCTGTACTCTTATTTTCTATAACTCCCATTCAAACATTCAACTTTTGTGGATGCTAGGTATGTGCTTCAGGAATCCAATGAGGATTTTCATTTGAGTAATTTCTTGAGTTATGGCGGTTAACTGTTCCACTTAAACAGAAAGTTGCTTCATAGGAAAACATTAAATAAGCTGCAAAATGTTCATGGTCATTACATAAATATCCATCAGTTTGTCAGACAATTCTTGAACTAATTGTATATAATACGCATGATACTTTTCGATTTTCAATATTTTTCCTACAGACCGTCGATTTATACCATCGTTTCTCGCCAAATTTGTTGTAGAATTTTGAGGTGATTGCTCTAAATCAATTGCAATGTTATGACTAATAGCTTTGTTCGTTGCGGTTCTCGGTCTTTCAGATTTTGGCAGAACATTGACCAACCCAGTTGCAGTAAAACGTTGTTATGTTTTAGTAACCGTTAAACGTGATGTGGGAAGCAAGTCATAAAAAATATTACACACTTCTTCATGAGTTTCAAAACAATCACCATAACCGATCATCATTAATATTCCAATATGATCTCTTTCACTTAAATATAACATTCAATGTATCCCTGTCAGTTTGTTTGACAACACTAGATAAGTATAGTACCTACTTGTTTATTTCATACTAAAGTGATTTATTTCTTGTTGTTACAAATTATATCCATTAAACTCAGCATGTACGAATTCGAAATAAAAAGGTCGTTTAAAATCTGCAAAAATATACTGTGAGTCCTATTTAAATTGGTTAAAAAGTATGGCATCAGATGCGTTATGTGTCGTTGTACTTACCTGCATATTTTCATAAATATCGTCCTTTTCGTTTTTAAGATATTTACTTAGTTCCATACTTAACCCCCACCCTAAATATTTTGCAATGTATGTGTGAATAATTGTGATTATTGACTAGCAAATACTCTGTTCCTGGACAATTCTCAAAAACAGTAATGTGTAAAAATCATTTAAATTCTAATTCATCCATGGATACATCTTACGAAAACTTAAGATATTCCCAACCGAAAATAAACCCAGTGAGAATGCCACATCTACTTATTGACCTAGTTACATAGTTGTTAACAATCATTATTATCAAACTATTGTATGGAAAATCGTAACATAATGATTATTATCCCCTTATTCAAGCTTCAGCTCTTGAGTTAACAATTTCGCAAGTTTATCCAAGTATTCGGTCATATTGCTTGCTGTTAGTTCGCTCAAGCACTTCCACAGAGGCAAGAGTAATGAGTGGAAATGCCTAAATTCATCAGGAGTTCCGATACGCCAGCCAAAGTTGAGTTCTAATCTGAGCTCCAGTCAAAGGATTTACACTTGCAAGAGAATTATTAAAGATAAACAGCCGTCCAGTGCTTAGGCATCTGATATTACTCCAGTTGGTGTTACTCAACAAGAAATTCACTTTCTTTGGACGATTGGCTCTCATGTCTAAATCAAATAGCGATGCTCGTATGGTTATCTCACAAACTATGAGAAATAGAAAAACAGTTGAATGGGAACATTTTTAGATAATTCTATTGGTTATCACATAATAGTTTTAAATAGTTTATTATTCTATATTAAATATTTTGAATAACTATAAATTTGCACTTTTGAAAAAAAAAACAAATTGATCAAAATATTGTTAGTGCAACTTTTCAGGAGGAATATTTTTGTACCTACGCAAAACAATACAATTCGACTGTTTGTCTGCTTGTTTTTTATATCAGTTTGCGCCTTTTATATTGTAAATATGCTCCGATTTTCATGATTATTTTCTCATGTGAAAATATTGAGAGTTGATCCCATTGAAAAAAAATCGACATTTAATATCACCTCCAAAAGAGAATGAAGGGGTCAATTCTTATCGAAAATCGAAAATTTGAGACGCCGAAATTAAAGAAGAGACTATATCCGGCAAAGTGTAAAATGGACATTGGAAAAAATCATAGTTTTTCGACTTACAGCTGTTGACTGAAAGACTGAAATATGCTTGTTTAAGCAATTTGAAGGGGGCAAATGTTTTCGAATATTGAAAATATGAGACGGTCAAATTAAAGAAGAGATTGTACGTAGCAACATTTAAATTAGAGATTTAAAAAAAGAACGGTTTCCGATTTAAGGCAGTGGTAAAGTCTGAAATATATGTATTTCCGCGATGTTTCGAAATATCTGAATAAGTTTATGAAATTAATATCTTCTTTGGTGAACATTGGACGATTGTAATAATTAATGATACACTTTAAAGTGTGAAATAATATTCTTTTCATAAAATTAGGACAGATCTTATTAGTTGGTGCAGTCAAAAATACAAAATAATATTAATTCTATTGGTGCTGGTACTTTTGAAGTTTAACGTGTACCAAATACATCGGTGAAAATTGCATTCAATTCCTTGTTGAAAGACAGACAGATGCGATAAAATGTAACCTTTATTCTAAGTTATACCTCTAGTAATATATCGGTGAAACCTGCATTCAATTCCATGCAGTAGTTTTTGCGTGATGCGCATACAGGCATATAGACAGACAGACAAAATTCTAAAACTGTTGTTTTGGGTTCTATTGCTCTCATAAAGAACCTCCAGATTACTTTTTTTTTTAAATATCTTTTATATACAGACATAGGCCTGTTACAATTTTATATTATACTAGCTGTTTTACCAGGCTCTTCCCGGACAAACACTTTAGTTGATTGTGGTACGAAAACATAAAGTCATAGAAAGTCTTGAGTATGGTACCCTTCTACCTCGGAGTCCTACTCGCACATAGAACCAGATCCATCCACCAAGAGAGAACAGCATGAGAATGTTTCCTACATATGCCTTAGGGATTTTCCGGAATGGAACTCTCACCTTTAAGTCTCAGTCGCACTGGCAGACTCTCCCAAAACATTCCAGTGACATACTACACACAAATATAGCGAAAAACCCACGAAAATTCAGAAATAGAGCTCAGAGATATTTCTTTGGGTATTACAAGTACAGAACCCTCCACCGAGGAGGCCGAGTTACACTTACAGCCATTACCAGATCATTCCAATAAATTCTACAAACATAGGTACATGATAAAAAGACTATCAAAATCCAGCCAAAGAGTTCAGAAATATACAACTTTCAGGTACAGAACCCACCACATAGAGTCCCACAGGCAATAAAAGGTAGCTTAAGTTCTTTCCTAAGGGCTAGTCTATCTCTGTACCAAATTTCATCAGAATCAGTTCAGTTGTTTAGGCGTGAAAGCGTAAGAAACAAACTTACCTTCGCATTTATAATATTAGCTAGGATGTATAGATATATAGTCATTTCAGTTGTGTGAAACCAACTTTTTTCGTAAACGAATTAAATTGATTTTGTTATCTTTTCAGTGATGTGTATCTAACAACCGCAGATAAAAATGGCTCTTGATAAAAAAAATAACAAAATATAATTTTGTTATACATTTTACAGAGTAGCAGGTATCCTACTGACTTAAGTTGCTACGCAACAGCTAGTTTTGCTCAAGTCTGTGGCGAGGCGAGGAAACGGCTCTAACGATATTGGTGAAACTTTTCTGGAACATTTAGCTCAAAACTCTTAACTATCTGCTATAACGCGTATGTTTAGGAGAAGGAAGACAGCAAAATATACTCAAATGAAATGTAAAATTTTCTAACTGTTGATGTAATTCTTTTAAGAGCGGTAGGAATGCTGTATGAGTCGTCACACTAGATAATTTACAGGATGCATTTGAAAACACATTATAATTGAATCAATTAGTTCTATGGCTGTGTTTAATTACCAAGCTGGCTCTAGATTTTGAAACAAATATATGTAATTATAATGTTTTCAAAGTTCAAAGAGGAGCTCTTGGATGGATTACATCTCCACCATAAACCAATCTACTCCAACTGAGATTATTTGGAACAAAATACGTAGATTAAAGGGCTTAAGCACTTTCCGTAATATAAATACACTTTCACACGAAAATAAACTCGTGTCAAACAAAAAAGATATTGCTGAAGTTCTCGAAGATATGTATCAATACAACTCGAGCGACGAAAACCTTGACCCTACGTTCGTAAAATTCAAAAGAGATAGAGAAGCGTCAGGTATTTTCATACAGGAATCGGATTGTTATTTAAATGATTCAATAACTATGCAAAAACTGGAATCCTGCCTTTCCAACTTGAAAAATTCTGCCCCTGGACCAGACGATATACTCCCAATATTCATAAAAAACTCCCATACAAAGCAGAATTGATCTTATTAGATTTATACAACAATATATTCCTAAATCATAACTTTCCTGAACTCTGGTCTAAAGCAATAATAGTTCCAATCTTGAAGCCAAATAAACCAAAAGATGAACCCACATCATATCGTCCCATCTCACTAACATCTTGCTTATGCAAATTATTGGAGAAAGTCCTAAACTATAGATTGTCTTGGCATATGGAAAATGAGAGTCTCCTGTCCCCGTTTCAAAGTGGTTTTCGTAAAGGCCGATCAACTACAGACAACCTAGTAACATTGGAATCGGAAATACATGAGGCTTTCTTGCTTGATCAAAAACTAATTGCTGTTTTCTTTGACATCAATAAAGCATTCGATAACACGTGGAAATATCATATACTCAGAACCCTTCAAACTTGGAATATCCAAGGACACATGCTAGCATTCATTAGCAACTTTTTGAAACACCGAACCATTCAGGTTAGAATAAACAACAGCATCTCCACCTCTAAATGTTTACAAAATGGCACCCCCCAAGGATCTATTTTAAGTCCTACCCTATTCCTAGTAGCCATAAACAGTATTCTGAATAAAATGAGATCCCCTGTACAAGCTAACTTATATGCCGACGATTTAGTTATTTACACAAAAAGCAAGAATACTCTCCTAGCCAGCCAAATATTACAAAACTTCATCCATGAAATAGAAAATTGGACATCCAAAACTGGATTCCTGTTTTCAGCGGAGAAAACTCGTTATATGGTTTTTAGTAAAAGGAAAAATAATGAACATACTAATTTGACGCTAAACGGATTTATCTTAAAAAAAGTAGAAGCAATACATTTTATCGGTCTGACCTTTGACCCTGCTCTCAAATGGAAAATACATATTGATAATCTATTACGATCTTGTCAAAGACAAATGAACATTCTCAGAATGCTATCGAACTCTAAATGGGGTGCTGATACATCACACATTCTCAACCTCCACAGAACACTAATAAGAAGCAAATTAGACTACGGTTGCATTTCCTACAACACTGCAAATAAAACTTTGTTGAAAAAACTAGACACCATTCAATCTTCAGCTTTAAGACTTGCCCTCGGCGCTTTTCGAACGACTCCTGTCACCAGTATGCAAGTAGCGACTTGCGAACCTCCATTACGTTTACGATACCAACAACTAGCTCTGAACTACGCTGCTAGAATTTCTTCAAGTGAACGTAATTTCATGTTTTCAACCATTTTTAAAATGAGTGTGGTACGTCAAGATTTCTATGAACAAAAATCGATAAAACACATCCCATTTCGAGAAAGACTTAAACGCATTGGTTTCGACATTGATCAATTTAAATGTTCAATAATTAATACATCAGTCTACCCCCCTTGGCAAATCCATATACCGAAAATCGATAAATCCTTATCAATTTATCCGAATAAATTTTCAAACCCACTCCTCATTCAAACCGCCTTCCTGGAAACCGTTTCTAAATACCCTAACTTCAGCCAAATTTACACTGATGCATCGAAAACCACACAAGGACATGCAGCGGCTTATATATGTGGCAGCGACAACCACTCCATACGCCTACCCCAAAGAAGCAGTATCTTCACCGGTGAAACTACAGCTATCGTAGAAGCTCTAAAAATGTGCATAGAACATCCCAGAAATAAATTTATTATAATCAGCGACTCACTGAGTGTAATTGACGGATTAAATCAGTTATACCCTCAACATCCCATTCTTCTGAAGATTAAGGATGTGCTCTACCAACTACAAATCTTAGAAAAAAATATAATATTTCTATGGGCTCCTTCCCACATAGGGATCAAAGGAAATGAGGAAGTTGATACTTTAGCCAGAAAAGCAACTTCAAACATGGACACTCCTCAACAGAACAAATTTCCATCGTCAGATCATATACCACTAATAAGAAGTTATATAACTAATCTCTGGCAATCAAATTGGAACACAACAACATCAAAATTGAAAGAAACCAAACCAACAGTCAATGAATATCTACCCCTTCCAACAACAAAAAAGAGATCAAGTCATCATCAATCGCCTCCGACTAGGACATACACGCCTCACTCACCTCCACATCTTAAAGAAAACCTCAACTCCTCTTTGCAACAACTGCAATACACAACTCACTATCAAGCACCTTCTAGTGGAATGCTCACTCTACAATAAAGAAAGAAAATCCAACGACCTCTGTGATAATATCAAAACAATACTCAACCACGATCAACATAAAGTATTGAATTTCCTAAAAGACATTAACATGTATTGTAAAATATAACTGTATTTTTTGTCCCCTGCTAATAACTCACAGTAGTTGATGCGGGGTTATTTTCGTTTAAATAAAAAAAAAAAAAGTTATGGAAATAAAATTGTCTTATTTTTATCATCCACAAATAACGCTTTCACCAATTGTTACACATCATTGTTCATCATTTTGGATATCCACAACTAACTTGCTACACATTGAAAAGCCATTAAAATTCTTTTTCTTAAATCAAGTTAAATAGGTACGGCAGCCATGTGAAAAATCATTGATAGTTCCAGACAACTGTTTTTTTTATTCCTGATTTAATAATAAATATATCTAATGCAATTAAAGGACTTCCCACTGGATTGTAAGGTTTACAAGCTTTGATCAAATATTGTTAGTGTTAATAATAACACGTATTTATATAGTGACCTTAATTATTCAACGCTATTTTTTGACTCTCTTTTCATTATGCTCGTCTTCTGAAATAAATCAACATCGTAATGCATTATTATGAGGTTTCCTCCGGTATATTTCATTTTCGGCTTTTTAATACAAAATTCAAATTACTCATATTCATAAGGAAACGGTCTTATCGCTCATTCATATTAGAATATTAGTTTTTAGAATTCTACACTTATTACACCCGAGAAAATCACGTCCAAAGTTAATTACATGTTTCTGAGTGAAAGGAAAACTAATTTACATCAATTTCCAAGAGAAGTCCCTCAAAAGAAGAGCATCAAGTTCAAAAGCGCAACGCAACGTGAAGTGAAAGACGCGGTGTGGTGACTTTTTGATCTTGATAAAAATGTATGAGAAAAGTAGTGGCGGAAGGCTGCTTGCTACATATGCTATTCCAACTTGTTGAGAATCGTTTGACGGATTGTAAAGAATACTAATCTGAGAGACTCAGCATATAACGGCTGGAATTCAAGTTATCAAAGAACTGCTATTGATAAATTGTATCGATTAGTTTACTATAGAAAAGAGAATGGCTGTGTCAAAAACGCGGCCGAGATGTGTTGAACTTGACAGCGTCAAAGATCTACTTGTACAGCTTTTCATATTTGAAGAAATAGTATTTTAATCAATTTGAAAATGATAATATAAATAACTCTGTTACCTTCAGCCATAGCGCGTCAAATAGTACAGCGGTAATCTCGTTATTTTTTCTTCATCTAATAATTAGGTTATATGGTACTAGCCTGCCACGGCAGTAATCGATACAAATTATCACAACCATCATACCCTACCTATGAAGAACATTGAAACTATTAGTCAATATACTGAACCTATGAAATTCCTTACTTAACGGACAAGGGAGAGGTTGATCCTTCCTAAATACTACGCCACAGGTGCAACTGTCATTTTAGTAGAAATATTGATATCTCTAAAACATATAGGTACAATGAGCCATATTCTTAGGTTAGGTTTGGTAATTCGGGTTTTTTATATTTTCCAATCCAAACATACATGCTTTTGAACCAAAAGTATTCTTTTAACATCCATTTTTTCCTTTTTTATTGAATATACCTTTTTGGTGTCATTCTATAGAATAATATAAAGATATTGCATGTATCATTCATAGTTTCCAAGAAAAAAGCGATGACAGACAGGTAATTTCTACCTAAACTTTTTTCTCATGCCACCTTTAGAGAAGAACAATGTCACGTCAGAAGCACATGAAAATGGGATATTTAAGCGTAAATTTAATCCTGTATACTGGCCTGTATTAGGTGACGTTATCAAATGTCACAATGTCACTATTCCTTACTAAATGTAACCAATGTACCCACTGCAAAGGAGCTAGTTTTTTGTTTCTTTTTGGAGTATTTAGATTTACTAGCTAAACACATGCACACTATGTATAGCTTTTCTTGATAATGTTATCTGTACTGGTCAGTACAATGGATTGATTGTGTTTGGACATTATTTGGTTCATTTCTTAGTTTTAAGCACAAATATTTACCCATTTTTGTGTAGGTCAAGCTTTTCTCTTTTATGTACCGAAAAAGTGATTCAATGTAGATTACCAGCTTCCAAATTAAGTTGCACGATTCAAAAATAATCAAATTGAAAGTTCTCGAGATACGAGGACGGTACGTCAATTAATTAATCTTGAAATAAATCGAATCACAAACTCAACAATCAACAGTCTCTGTAAGCGCTCTTCAATTTCATTAGAGTAGAACAACTTTCAATGTTTAACGATGCTGATAAAATACTTGTTACGTTTGCTCTTTTGGTAGAGGAAGACTAGCGTAAACAGTTAATTCTGATTGAGAAATTTATACTACCCTGGAAATAAATCAGCTTGGACTCATTCTATATTTCAACATTATTTTGGTAAATACGCCTAACGTTTCGTGCTCCCAAATAAAGCTCAAATATAATTTTGAAAATGTGTTTATGTCAAATCAAATCATTTATTCATGCTTCTCACAATTTCACGTCCTTAATTGAAAATTGCAAAGGTAAAGGTAAAATACAACTATAATTACAGGTCAATTTTTTAAATAGTTTTTATTACTTTCGTTTCTTTCAGTAGATTTAGAAACTTAAATTTTAGAATTCGTAGTTAGATGGGAGGTATCTTGCCGCCTGTCAAGCTTAACACTGATCCAACTGTGGTCTATTAATAATTAAGTATATTATTTGATTCAAGAAAGATCAAATTAATTCTTCAACATGGAACGACAATGTCGGATGTCACTGGAATTACGCAAGGGCATAGAACACCTAACCTGTTTTACACTTTACACTTTTACACGATTAATTTTGTAACTTGAAAGTATACTAAATCCATGTTTTCGGGCAATTTATGAATCCTGTCTTGTTTAACAACTTTATAGTTCTTAAGAAGAGATAATATACATATTAGTTTTTATATTTTTCCAGTTGCATAAATCGCTCATATAAAATGTGAAATAATTCATGATAATACAGACTTTTATATCACCTTTCCATAACTCTTCCAGAGGATTTTCTAGATCCAGCTATTCTCATCCTCTCTGATATACAGCTTGCTCTCTCTGCTATCAATGAGGTCACTGGAAAGGTTATTAACCTTAACAGGAGTTATTCGAAGCGTCCTTGAAACTTCTACAACTGAAATTGTTCGGACGGCTATTTGCACGGTCGATTCAGAGGAAGTCTTTTAATACTCAGGACTCGTTTCTTCTCAGATAGATAATATAGAAGACCCTTTCTTAAACACTTGATACAACTTCTTTATTGACTTAGCAATCAGAAATACTTTGTACCTTATAGCAGACAATTAGTGACCGAAAAGTTTTAATCTGAACTTAATCTTATATCGTTAGAAGATGAACCTCCAGTCACAAGAGGACTGTTACATCGTCATTGTAACATTTATTTTGTACAGTCTACGTTCGCAGATCGAATCAAAAGTTAGAACGATAAAATAGAAGAAAAAACAAAAGGCTATGAAATAGAGTAGGTACGCGAGTCATCTGCAGCACTGATACATGGATAAAAACAAACTGGTAGAGCTATGGATAATCAATAACGAAATCTCCAAAATAAAAAGAGATAAGATAAGAGATTAATTTATTTCCTTTGGAATCGATCGATTTGCCAACTCTTAGATCTTTTTGAGGAAATTATTTAAAGCACCATCTCATGTAGGTCTAGCTAGGTCTAGTATCCGCTAACAGCACCATCACACGCAGTATAATAAGTTGGTTATATATATATATATATATATATATATATATATATATATATATATATATATATATATATATATTATATATATATATATATATCTATTGAAAAATTCAGTCGTCACTCTTATTATATAATTTACCACACATTCAATTTTCGAAGCACAATGCGATAGTAAAATCATAGATATTCTGTCATTTATCTAGCTCGATGTCAACATTTATCTTAATATTTCATAGCTTACTTTGTGTAGAAGTTTTCGTTGCCGTCCATATCAATAATCCAGAATTCCCTCGATTATCGACATCGGAAATATTTCCTTAAGCTCCCTTGTGGAAAAGTTTCTTAGCAATTTGTTTGAATACAGTGTTTTGTATGGCCCAATTTCTTCTTTACGGTTAAGAATATCGGACCCAAACAATGTTTTAGCTGTCAAGATGATAAATATCCTTCTAAGTAATCATTCAGTCGACGCTCATTTTTCCGTGTAATAAACTTGGTGCGAAATTTACGTTGGTGACTGTTTGATTGATGTATATACAATGGGATATGTTGAATAAATTTCTTTCAATATCATCCATTCCTTTTGTTGATAAGTTTTTAACTATAAGTGATCGCAATGAACTTTGCATCAGAGATACTCCTAGGCTCTTATAGCAATAGTCGAACACAAATTAGTGCTATTCTAGAATTCATTAAAAATCAGCGGTAATGGTCTAATATAGTATAACTTTTGCTATAAAAACCCTAAAAAAATGTTTGCAAAAGTAAATGTATGTGAACATGAGTTTTAATAAAATTGAGTCGGAGGACGCTATTTTCATATGGTTTTCTTAGGACTTACGACTTTTAGCTGGACTTTTCGAAGTATCTTTTCAATCCCAAATAGTATATAACTATCCTTGTATTCTATTAAACTCTAACATCTATTAAAATCATTAAAAATATGCGTAACAATAGTAAATATAAGTTCGCGAAAAAGTAAGGTTAAACGAATTGTTGATTCTCTTGTGCAGAGTGTTTGACAAAACTGCCAATATAGCGTTTGCGTTACTGAACATGTTTAAAATTTACTAAAAATTATTTTTTTATAAATACTTGCTTCAGATCGAAATTACGGTACCTACCTATGTACCTAGATCAGGCTTTCAAAAATATGAATTAAGTGATTGCTTTACTGAAAGCATTTTACAATTTTCTAAAGCAAATATTCTTGGAACATCTAATAATTCTGAAAATTTCATGTGTCTAACTATTACGGTTCAAGATACACAGCGATTTTGAAGGCTGAGCAAATCCGAAAAACAATATCTTTTCTATGGGGGTCCCCTTTTTTCGATTTTAATCTATTTTTATTATTTATTTATTTATTATTATTATTTATAATTTCAGAAAAACAGATTTTTGGTAATTTCTTAAGACGTCCCTAGCTCCGCAAATACTAAGATTAGAAAAAAATATTAAATACAAAAGTTATGAGAAATTTCGTTCTAAATAAAATGATCTAAAAGCTTCTTTATCACATCTGTCATTTTTGATATACCTAAACAAGTGTTTTTTTTTAAATGGGAACCATACTAAATTTTATTTTTATTAAATAAAGAATTTTATTGCGATTTTAGTGATATAGCATATGGTAGGATTATTTTCAGAGATAAAGTTTTTATGGGCATTTTTGTATTTTTTGGTGGTTCATCAGTTATCTATGAAAAAAAAACAAATAAAATAAGCCTTTGTTAGTTTGGTTACCGTAGTAACAAATAATAATATTGTACTGTATGTAATTATGTGGTGGAGCGCCATCATGTTGAAACCATTGTAGAATTCCTCTGTGTCTAGGTTCAAATTGTCCAACATTTCTTCTTAATCCTTTTGAAGAAACTGAAGATAGTGGTCGCCTGTTAAAGTTTCCCTAAAAATAAACGGTCCAATAAGAGTTGAGCCTATAACACCACACCAAACGTTAAACCCGAACTTAATTTGTGGTCTTCTTTGTTCAACGCAATATAGATTTTCTTGCATCCATAAATATTCATTATGGCGATCAAACATACCACAATTAGTAAATCTCGTTTCGATAATATTTTGAAAGGAAAATCTTGAACTTACTGGCACATATTCCTAAGCCACTTACAAAATTCCAGACGTCGCTCAGCATCCTCAGGATGAAGAGTTTGGGACACTGATAACTTGTGTGAGTGGAATTTATATTTCTTTAGCACTTTCACCATAGTGCTCTGCGAATTATCAGCTTTACAATTACCTCCGCAGATTCATTTATTTTAACATTATTTTAATTTTTTGGCTTGGTAAAACTGCCATATTTCCCCAAAATATCATACAGCCTTTTAAAAGTTGGCAATGATACGACTGTCAAAATGTCTGTTAGAATAATCCTCAGCACATCTTACTGCATTTTTATTGCATCATATGTCACTCTACAATATGGTAAACACCATTTTAGCACAAAAACTGTTTGAGGTAAATAAAGTGTCAAATAATACAATACATATTAACTAAACTAACAAAGACTTATTTTATTTGATTGTTTCCATAGATAACTAGACTAACCACCTTGAGGTAATACCTGCGTGAATCAGAAAAAATACAAAAATGACCATAAAAATTTTATCTCTAAAAATAATCCTATCATATACTATATAACTAGAATCGCAATAAAATTCTTTATTCAATATGGATAAAATTTAATATGGTTCCCATTTAAAATAATAAAAGTTTACATCATATGTCAAAAATGACAGGTGTGACAAAAAAGTTCTAAGATCATTTTATTTGTAATAACATTTCTCAAAACTTTTGTATTCAATATTTTTTTCTAATGTTAGTATTTGCGTAGCTAGGAACGTTTTAAAAAATCACCCAAAATCCGTTTTTTTAATTTTCGGTTGATAGCTGTCAAATTTTGTAAAACTAAAATTGTTTTTGAGTATAACTTACGAAAATACAAATCTTTGCCAATTTAAACTTTTTCGTATCTGCTATAATAGCCGAGATTCTCGTACTAATCATAAGGAAAACTCACCTTATATATACTAATTTTATCTCGGAAACTGGTCGATCGATTTCGATGAAAAGTCATGTGTATGGGTTTTAGAGTGTTTCGAATCGATTAGTTGTATTCACATTCTCATAAAAAATCGTTTTCAGCAATTAATATTCTTAATCTAAAACTCATACAGATTATATCTGATCTCCCGGCAATTAACTTGGTTCGTATCCTGATCAGTTTTGATTTTTTTAAACAAAACCCATTTTTGTAAATAAAAGGTGTTAATATGAGTTTCTTTTCAATGAAAATTTGTTCATATCTAATCTATCTATCTAATCTAATATATTAATACGAGCAATACTTGTAGGTATATCAAAAATCTCGGAAAAATATTTGGTATATAGATAAGATTCTACTTTTTAACATTATCTCTACAAGTGGCTTTCCTGAAAAAACGTGAGTGTGCCACCTTTGAGGTCAATAAACTTTTTCTTGAATCGTTCGGCAGATTTGGATAAAAATTTGCAAAAAGGAGTTTTGAGAGCCGAGAAATCGATTGGCATTACTTGCATTTTTAATGGATGTGACTCTCGAGGTGCATACTAGCTATTTCTGGAATGGCAAAGCAGATTGCTATAAAAATTTTAGTACGGGGTTTGGGGGGTCGAGAAGGCGATTGGTGATACAGCTGAGTTCTGGTATGTTTCACATTCATATTTATTTGGAAATCTGTAAGTTTTGAGCTGTATGAACGAAAAAAGTAATATTTACCGATCTACCGGTCGCAATTCATTTTAACTGTTTTTAAGTAAAAATATGCAATTTTTTCAACTAAGATTAAACATCCTTACAGACCAACTCTAAATCCTGTGTTATCCGATCAAAGCTCGGTCACACTGATAATAATAGATAATGAAAATAAAATAGAGTTAAAAATTAAAAGGTACTGAAGTATAAAATAAACTTTTGTTTTTGTTCGATCTTAATAATGGCTGTATCTTTTGAACTTTAATATGTGGACGCTTCTTGAACGATGGTACGGAACCCTGTGTATACGACTCCAACTCGAACCTGGCCGTTTTTTTTTTCTAGTGAGGATATTTCTCAGTTTTCATCTTCGTCCTTCAAACAAGTACCATTAAAATATTGGAACACGTTAACTTTGAAAAACGCGCGTCAGAAAAATTAAACATAGGTACTTTCTAAACTTGATAGCGCCTCTGTTTTTCTAAGTTATTTTTATTAAATAATATTGTTAGAGATAAGCTTAATAATATTTTTTTGAAAAATAAATATATAAATAAATAGTCTATAATACAAGGAATGGTTAGAAAAAGTTGAGATGATATCTAAACACGATTCAGTTAACTGGACAGTATTGGCAATTGACACCAAAATACTTTTCTGTTCCTAAATGAGATCAGTTAACTGATAAAGAATATATTATAGTAGAGAACAATAGGAAGAATGAAATAAGTTAAAAAACAGAAAATAACACTGAAATATCAAGGATCTCAAAAGAAAGATAATTCAGTTTGTTTTTAAACTGAAAGCAACATTTTTAATATTTTCAAACTTTTCGATAACCTTCATTTCAATCTCCTCCTAAATGCCATAGCGATTTAAAAGAAAACTAAATCAGATGATTGCTACATAATTGTAAATCTAGTGAAATCAGTCGTCCGTCTTCAATATCATTCTCTGTTCTTGAAATATTCAAGAAAAAAAATTGTCACAAATGCCCGTGGATACTAACTTAGGTACAAGGAAATCATTGTATCCAACTCAAGGGATTTCGGAGATACAACAAAATTGCAATTTCAGAAAATTGGACCCCATACCATAACTTTCTACTGGGTAGTTAAGGACAAAGACACTTCAGAGAAAAGCAACCTAACATGTTAGCAGGTGCAAGAAGGAAGTTGTGTCTTATGTTGGATCTAAAGCATCTGTGACAATATTCAACTAGGGGGAGTGGAATATTGAATATTGATGTTGAATCTGTAATATAAATATATGTAAATTCAGTGATATATATATATATATATATATATATATATATATATATATATATATATATATATATATATATATATATATATATATATATATATATTTAAGATATCGGAAAGTGTTAATACGGATACATAACACAAAATTTATTATTTCCATAATTACATTAATTGAGCTTTATTTTTTGATTTTTTCTGTTTATTAGATTTCTTTAGGGGAGCGCGTAGCTACGGGCTAACACTGACCGACTTTAATCATCGAAGTTAAGCAGCACAAACGTTTGGGAACGGTTTGGACGAGTGACCTTTGATAAGGGCGCTAGTTTGAATCTTTGACGCTCGCATTGCATTCTCCTCCACTCGCAAGACAACGGGAAACCAGCGAGAGTATATTTCATTTCCCTAGTACAGGGGGGTTACTCCTGAAACTCGATTCGATTCTCTACTCTATTCTCTATTCGACTTAGAACTCGATCCACCAAAATACCAAAATTTTCACTCGATCGAGAACACAATCGAGTTATGTGAAATTCGCGTTCTCTGAAATAAATCGTCAAGTGTCACGTCATATACTTCAGGCACAGTGACAGTGATCAATCAAAATATTCAAGGTCCTTATTAGTAAGCGGTTTACAAAAAAAGTTTTAATTAATCCTAATATATTTGAGAGAACATGAGTAAGTAAGTGCCTACAATTTTTATTCAAAGTATTTTTTGAAATTAATGAATATAGTGTTGCCTACATTTGAATTTGTGAATAATTAATATTATAATACATATTTTTAGTACTTCTAAAACCTCTTATCAGTACAACACACAGATGCAAATATAATTGAAATTCTAAAGATTCAAAGATCTTGAAATTGTTCAAGGCATTTGCAGTCAATTGAAACTGAAATGGCTCGAAATAACAATTTTATTGAATTCCTTGGAAGGCACAACAGAAGTCGCAAAATAATGAGCTAAAAAGGTAAGGACACCACAGTAAAGCTTTTGATTTTATATATATTATTTCTTAAAATGTATACCTTTGTATTCTATGATACCTTTTCAGATTTGGGCTGATAAGAAATACTCACTCTGAAAATGGTGAGGATGGGCAAGCTAGTTATTAAATTTATAAACTAGATATTCACGTGTAAATTGTTAAAATAAAATTCATGCAGTCTTGTTGAGTCGAACTTTATTCATAATACATTACATTTTATAGTGTGTACATACGACAAGACACTTTTTTATCACATGTAAGGGCTTCACTGTCATTATCAGATATTTTTTGGTTGTTTGTGCTGATCATATTTGTTGTGCAACAAGTCTTGATTATTTGGGCTGTAGTCAGTACGTAGATTGTAGTACAATACCCAGTGAAACAATCGCCACCATCTAGCTTTACACATCTTCTATTTACCTCTATAAATAACATTTCATTCTTCAGTTGGTGACTGAATGCTTTTTGAATCCGAATGATGTCATTTTATAGTGCCAATGCTTCATCCTTTAAGTATGTGGCTGCCAGAACCATAAGATGATAATGCCATTAAAATCTGAAAAGAAATTTTTTATGATAATATACTCATTATGTTTAAAGTAACTTATTGTTGTATACCTATCCACAGTTGAAGGTTTGTAAACTAGTTCATGTTCTAATTTATTAACACTTCAACCAATTATAAGTACATCATAGTAGGTATATAAAATTAAATTATTGTACTTGATAACATAGTTGAGGTAATGAGAACGAAACTCACCTTGCATTTAAGTGAAATATGATTTCATCTGTTAGACATGGATAATTTCTCTACAATTCTTCAGAATCCATATCTATAATCGTTATAATATCCATATCTCTTAATATAATAACCAACTATTCATTAAATCTCTTCTCGCACACTTGTACACACGATTGTCTTCATGTAATTTCAATTTACAACAACACAAAATGAGTCATAATAAAGGTGAATGTTAACAAATAACACTTCTCATTATATCATATTGTTATCACTTAGGTTAGAAGTAACAAGTAACTGACACAAAGTCATAGAATGGGAATCCGAGAATAGGCACCGCATCTCGATCCTACTTAGTTCCTATTCGATCCACCATCGTGATAGGTAGCGATTGTCATTTGTTTTGAGATCGAATTCGATTGATTCAGTACTCGATCCAGTCGGGAGTAAGCCCCCAGCACTTTGGAAGGATGTGTCTTAAGATTTATCTTGAGACATATTGGTGGTTCGGAATCCATGTTAAACTGTAGGTCCCTTATCTGTTGTAACACTTCCAAGGCAGAGAAGCCGCCAACGCTCGAATACGAGTACGGTACCCACATGAGAAGAAGATGTTTTTTAATTACTTCAATGTTACGTTGAAAAAATAACATTATTCGAATTCTACTGGAAAGTATTAATTGACACCAGGCAAGACTATAGTTTGGTTTGTATCTCGTGGCCAACAGATTCCCTTATGGTACAAGAAAAATCGACAGTTGCCACCAAGGCCTCTTGATTATCTCTCCAGTCGCGTAGCTTTATGAGTTAACATGGTTTCTGTTAAAACACTTTGTCTTTTCTGGTTTATATCGAGTGATTAAAAAAAACTCATTCGAAGTGTGCTATATAAAATTATTAAAATGACTACACATGTCTTGACTTAAATCATCTGAAATTTTATATAATATAGAAGCATCACTTGTGACTTTTTAAAGTAGAAATATTTTATTGATAAATATTGAAAGAAATTCACAAACCTGAACTAATCAAATTATCATAAAAAAAATTAAATGTGTTAATGGCCATCGAAATATTTTTGAACTTCACTTTGCAGTACTTGATAAATTTTTGAAATGAAATGAATTGATCATTTCCGGAATATTTTCTAACTTACATGAATTTTTGAATTGGGGTATTTGAATCCTTTTCGAATGAATAAAAGCAGGTAATCTAGTGTAGTATTTTAGACGAATGTTCTTCAAGATATTGAACATTCTTTCAACACAAGAGGCATACAGATTCATTTATCATGTGTGTGATTGTTATTGCTGTCGTTGATCGTTGGCTCATTTGACAAAAACCATAATTGCTTATATGACATGACATCTTATGCCCATCTGACTCTAGCAAAGACATGCTGAGAAGTCGTTCTCACTTCCAATAGCCTACTTCGAATTACCTTTTTTATATATATATACAGGTAAACTTTATGTTTATGAAACTTAAATCTTAAATAAAAAGTGATGACTTGATTTTTAACGTGTTCAAGAATAGTCTAATATGCAAATGATAAGAATTTCATAGCGTAGGTATTCAGCATTTTTGTGTTAAATATTTTATCTGTACGATCTAATCATCAACTGGTAAAAAAATGATATCAGGGATCGTTTGCTCTATCTTATATATATATATATATATATATATATATATATATATATATATATATATATATATATATATATATATAGAAAAGGAGCGACGAGCGACAAAAAAAAACAGTATTTCAATTTCTACCGATATAAGAAACAATTTTAATCTTATTTAAATTGGAATGTGCATGCTCTTGTTTATAGGACTTAAACTAAAATTTGTCAGACTTTATGGTATGTCCCTAAAACTAATCAACAAGTGTTTGTGGCTAGCTCTATCACTATTGTTGATGCTTGAAGGTTACCACCTCTGGTCTACCTACCTGCTTTTTAACAAAAATATCATGGAAGATAGAAAAAAGCTAGAAAAAAAATTATTCTCCATTCACCATTAATGTTCTTGAAAATTGTTTATTCAAAGAAATTTCTCACAGGACTTTGAAGAAAACATAAAGATATCAGCATATTGTAACTAAGCAATCTGCAGTTATATTTAGAAAGTGTTTACAAATATTACACCATACACATAAAGTGAAAATAATTTGAGTGAGATTGGACTAGAAGACTAAACACTCAACCAGTACAAATTATTATCTATATTGTGCGATTGATAATCAAGTACTCCACTGAACCACTCTTCCGTGTTATGTCCTTCCACTCTGACTTCAAGTTACAGCAGATAAGAAATTCTTTGTTGTACTTAATAAATCTAACCGATAATATCAACTCTAAAAATAAATACCATGAGGGGTTTGAAAATTAGATAGATTCTACAAAATAAAAATTCAGTTGTGTCCACTCACAAGATATTCATACAGCTCTATCAAATTCCACCAAATTTGAAAATCGTCCAATAGGCTCGTGCGACCATACATTTTTTTAGCGTTCCATGACAAACAATACTGCTAAATTTATTTTTGTTTCGCAAAACGGCACCTTTATCTAGAACAGATAGAAAATATGAAATTTAATTCGAGCTAAATTTTGTACGATACCTTTTGCAAGCATATGTCCATGTTGTGTCACAGGCCAGCGGTATCGGTAGGTATTATAAAAAAAAAGAAAGTAACAAAATCGGTCCATCCGTTCCCGAAATAATGTTGGCTCAGGGGACCGTGAAATGTAAATATCTGTTGAAAACCAGACACCGAAAATTTTACACGATTTCAATAGTAAAGGCAACAAAATGAAAACAATTAACTTCTGAATAAAAGTTAAATAACTTTAAATGTGAGGGAATTGGTGTGCTTTCAAAAGCAACTATACTCACTTGTTTTTAATCGAATGACTCTCAGCTAAATATATTTTCGAAATGGTCGTTAGACTCTAATTGTCTGACTTAATCTGATACATAAAGTATGCTTCTTTCATGAAAGTTGTTTATGGAAACTACCATGAATTTTCGAGGAAGTATGAGGAGAAATCATTGTAATTTAAGGAAGCCTTCTAAAGAGCCTTCCTTAAACAGACAAATCTGACAAACTGTCTTGTTAGTTGAATTTAGGTCGATATTATCTGATAATATAAATTTCGAGTAATTAATTCAACGAGGCGAAACCTTTCAACTCTTCTTCGACTACAATCTCATTTTGACTTATCGTTGCTCAGCAACTCCCAGCGATTTACATAAAATGTTGACGTATAATTTCAATAACAATGCACTGTGTATAGTGCACGTTTATCTTCCACAACAAGATTCTCTCTGCATCCCATACCCGTGGCGTATGGTTCACAAGAAAGATATTCAATTTCGAATACAATTTGCCTGCGGTGTTACGGAAACACACGGGCGTTTGTATTAATATTTATTCCGGGATTTTGTCTGCAACTATATAGTAATATATAAGGTATATGTTTTGTCAGCATTTGTCGACATAACGTTGAAATGAAATTTCTGATATTGCTTATGTAGGTATTTGAAATAACAAAAGAATTACATCACTTGATAATACTGCTCGAGGAAGAATCACATAATAACAAAATTAAAATCTCCAACACTTCAGTTAGTACGAATGCATTTACCATCTATTGAATCATTGCATAACATTAGTTCTTGTTCCCATTTATCAAATCCATTCAGAGGAATTTTCGTGCAATTTACTTCCCGAGGGCTCTCAATAATTTATGGAATGCATTGAACTTGATGCCATAGCGCATATAAAGAATTACTTCATTATTAATTCTACAAGTATATTTCAGGCTCATTATAATTCAACCCACTTGTTTAAGGTATCAAATGAATGAAAATCGTAAGCTAAATCTATGCACCAAATATTTGGTAATTAATGGCAATGGAAATAGACTTATTGAAATTTAATTGGAAGCGATAGATTGCTTTTATAAATGAAAATAATCTGAAAATCCGAAGTAGGATCAGCAAGCCGAAAAATAAATTCGATGAATGACAGAATTTTATCTTCCCTACCACTAAAAATCCAATGATATATACTGATTCCAAATTATTGGTGACATGTTCGCTGAATTGGTTCTTGAGAAATGTCTCTTTCAAAAAATGCAAATTTGATTAAATAAGACCCGGCCATTTCATTATTCTGAATGTGAATTATCTAATTTTTCATTTTTTTTTCAATATTTGTGAACATTTCCAGTAAAAATCTTCATTGTTCACACTTAACCGACATTTTCAAACGGTTCGATTTTGTATTTCTTATGAATATATATCTTAACATATTTTTAATAAAATTGTAACAGGCCGATGTCTGTACTTTATAGATATTTAAGAAAAACTAATATGTGGGGTCTTTATTAGATCAACAGAAGCTAAAACAACAGTATTGAATACGTTTACTATATAAAACGCGCGAACAAATAAATATAAAAATAAGAAAGCAGACAGTATTGTATACCTCCTCCGTTTGGGTTTCGTCGGTCAAAAAACTAAACCAAAATCGGTTCATTCGATTTTGAGCTGCGATGCGACAGATACCCGCGATAATCTCAAATAGCTAGAGAACATTCCTGATCAAGTCAATTTTTAAATAAAAAAAAAAGCTTTGTTAAAAGCGATCAAGGAACTTCGAAGCTACAGGCATCTGTATAGATTCATACAAAAAACTTATAAAACCCGTCGGTTTGCATCGGGAATTAATAATCAAATAATAATTGGACTGGTATGAGAATGTCGCATGACTTTGTAGACTAGGTGGTCACAGACTGACCCTGTAGGTTTTACCTGGAAGAACATGAAAGTGGATAACCACAATAGATCCTATCTATCTCTCTCTGTGTGATAATTTGGAACCGGTGAAAAGATCTAGTATAGTATGGACCATTTAAATTAACAATGTGCCATCATTACGGAACTTTGACTAAAGTAATTTTAAAGACAGTGGCTAATTTAGGTACTAGGTTGAATATTCCTTCAGAACAAATACAATACAAAAACAACAGTCCTTCGATCCAGATCTAAATTTATTCAATGAAAAGAGCTTTTTCGTTACGTTGTAGATCGCTAAATAATGTTGAGCAGGAGAATATTTTTATTTACTGAAACTCTGGGAAATGAGGAGACTTAAGAGTTCCGCACAGTATTTATACTCAGAAATAATTGACGGGCAATGCTATCGAATAAAATACTTGATGGAAAAAAAATCACACCTACATACTTATATACATACGTACATACACAAATATACATACATACACAAATATGTTATATCTATAAAATACAAATATAAATTGAAATGAAAATGTGGTAGAGAAAAGTTTTATCACTTCTCAATAATTGTTATTAAAGATTTTTTTTAATCAATTTTTAAGAAAACATCAATCTCAGCTTTGCATTTTGAAATTATATTTATATCTTTATTAGTTTCAGATAAATAGTTATAGTTTTAGTCCCAAATATATAAAGTTCTTTTGACCAGTTTTTTTCATGTATGGTACTTAGATATTTTATTTTTGTCTAGTATCATAACAATGAGTAACCGATCTATTTCAAGAACTTTGAAATACATTTATCATTGATCAATAGTGTTTTTTTCTTTATAATAAATCACTTGGAAATCTAAAATCTCACTTTGATATAATTTTCAAACAACGCTTTGTAAAATTTCAATGGGTTTTAAATGTGAAAGAAGATTTGTATTAAGCCAGAGTAGAATTTTCTTGAAATCAGCTCCAATTGTTTCAAATTACTATTTTCGTAATATACAACAGTGTCATCAACAAAGCAAATAATTTTACCTTTAGTTTTAATTGAGAGAAAATCATTAATATATATAATGAGAAGTAATGGACCCAAAACAGCTCCTTGTGGTACACACATAATATGATTTTTGTTTATTTCAATTTGTTGTTTCCGATTTGATAAATAGGAACCGATTAGATCATGAGCCAATCCCCTTACTCCAATTTGATCCAATTTTTCAAGTAATAATTTATGATAGACAGAATCAAATGCTTTTGCCAAATCCAAAAATATACCGATTGATGGATTTTTATTGTTAATGAGTCCAGTTATATCCTTTATTGCAACTTTAGTTGGTTAGTTAGATTTTTTATTTCTAAAACCATATTGCATATCAAATAATAATTGGTGTTTTTCTAAAAAAAAATATAGATTCCATTTTTATTATTTTTTTCAAATATTTTGGATACATTTCAAGTTAAAGTTTGCTACATTTTGAATAAACCTAGAACTGGGTCCAAGAACAACATTACTTGACATGACCATTCCTAATGGAAAGCGGGCTCTGTATATAGGAAGAAGAATATTTTAAACTTTTAACATCAAACTCAGGTCACATCAGAGAGAATATGACAAATCCTAATTTTTTGGATCAATCGTCATCTCCTCATCCTCTGGTAGTTGAAGGACTAAAAATATCGAAGGCAATTTATTTATAAATTCATTACAAATTCAACTAATATTTAGAAAATACCATCAACATTGAGCTTCTTGAAGTCATATCAAGTATTTCCCTATATTTTTCTTATTCACTACAGGAAATCTAATCTCTCTCAATATTTTATTTCCCAGCTTGTGTGCGTATACTCCTTGAGTAATAGATGATTGACGTCTATTCTATTCTATCTTCCATCTCGTCTGTTAAGCTTTATTTGCCAGTCAATGCTTCGGAGATGAAACTTCTGGAGAGAGCGAGTTTGTAGACGGTAAATCAATATTTTATCATGTATATTGCTTTTATTAAACTTTTTTTTGCATAGCAGATACATTCATGGCAAATACCCAAATAAGAATTCGATTCGAAGTAGAACTCTGCAATATAATGTTTTTTTTTCTAAATAGGTACTTATTTGAGAGACTTAATAACTAATAAATAGTTCATCGACCATAAAAAAATATTTTTGAAATTGTATATTACTTATCTTAGCTCAGTTCTGTAAATCAAAATATTCACCTGTGCGGAACAGCCAATGGAATCGTTTCTTTATTGCAGTGAGTGAGTGACAGCTATAGCCCCCAATTTTTCTAATGGGACGTAGAAACTTAATATGAATTAACTATTTAAAATGTATGTTTATTTGCAATATAAAAGTGTTATTCTAAAGGTTGAAAACTTTCTAAGACAAATTATGTCAGGAACAATAAAAAAAATTATATTAAAATTATTTTTTTTATATATCTTCGATCTTCGATTTATTGTAAACGAAGAATAAAATAATATCAAAAAAAGCAATTTGGATATGCGCGTGATGAGATGAATTTTATCTGAAAAATTATACAATGATGAAATTATTACCTATCCCATTCATTCCCTTTTCTATAATAAATCGCAGAAATATATTGAAACTCTGAATAAGACTAGCTTTAGAATTGAATTTGATATCAAACGACTCAGAAGCTATTGCAATGCATTAAAGCAATCGTACAGCTCACGGTAATTTTCCTTCACCTGCATTTTGTGTAATGGATATAACCGATACGTGACAACTGCCAGTCTAATACAGTTTTCCCTTACGCCACATTTGGTAGATACCTACCTGTGCTGCCTGTGCTCCCATTTCACGTACACCTAACTATGCCGTAACACTTATGTAATATTACGACTATCTTAACAAAATGTGGCAAAGTTGTAAGTAAACATTGTGTTACCATGGTTGTTCTCATATTAACCGTAAATTTACTTGTTTTCATCTCAACGCTACCATTTAACATATACCTGATAACGTATAGAACTCTAATAAATTATTGTACCTTCTACCTTATCAGTGACAAATACAGAAAAGCAAAAAAACAGTTAGCCACGCAACCAAGATTATTAAAGCAGAAGGGATTCTCCACGTTTTTTAATGTATTTTTTTTAATTTCCTATCAAGACTTTTGTATAACCGTTGAATGTTGATTATATGTTGATTAACGTATTGTTATCTTAACAGCTTCAACATTATGGCGCTGGAAGATTGCCTATTTTTCTATCTACTATATGTACATTATAATAATTCCAACTCATCAGTGATTAAAGCCGAGTATATAGTCCCTCAAGGTTCTGGACTCGGTCCCTAGTTATCTATTGTTATCTATTATCTTTGCTGAGGTAACAGTAAATGTAAAAGAGAAAATATTCATTTTAGTTCAAATACCTTGTGCAAAATTGACCACTTCTCAAGTCTTCTTTTTCAAATTAATCAAAAATCATCAAAATCAGCGTACCTTTACTATATACAGCCCGCGCACAAACCAAAAAATATAAAGTACACAGTCGAATTGCATATATACATCCTCCGCTTTGGTTCTTAGGACAATAATGATTTATAAATGTTTAAAAAAAATTTGGACCGACGTTATTAGTTGGTGTACTGAAAAATACAAAATAAAATTAATTCTATTATTGGTGCTGTTACTTTTGAAGTTGTGCAGTTGCAGTTAGATTGATAAAATTTGACACCAACTTCACAAGTGCCAGCACCAATAGAATTTATATTATTTTGTATTTTTCAGTGCACCAAAAAATAAAGTCGGTCCAATTTTTTGTTAAAAATATTTATTTCACACTTTTGAGTGTAACATTAGTCACGAAAATCGTTGAACGTTCACTAATACCAATGAAGATAGTACTTATCCTATTATCCACGTATATTCTTTGCTTGTAGTTGTTATTATTGAGATCTCAAAACATCTCTACGGATATACGCATAAGTATTTTAGATGTTACCATTTTACCACCGCTGTAACTCGAAAACCGTAACTCTAAGGAAAAAATGTTCAGTAGAAATATTGCTACAAACAATTAGGTCTTTCATGTAGATACAAACGTCATTGAATTTCGCTTCGTAATTTTTCAGCTGTATTTATCCTATATTTTGTTATTGCTACCAGAAATGTGCGGAGGAAGCGAAGAAGAGATTTTAGAGAAAAGTTGTGGTTGGACATTGAACATTTATTAAAAATTGATTGCTTTTATTTGATTGTCTGAGTACAGATGAAATAAATAAATACATATTTATGTTTTATATGCTAGGAGTTTTTAAAATTGTTTTCTTGAAGCAGAAGGCACTTTAAAAACAAAATTTATAGATAGATAGATATCTATTAGTGTCACCAATCAATACAGATATTAAACTCATCAAAAAATATTTATAAAATTAAAATTTAAATAAAGCAATAATTACACATTTGAAATACAATACAAAATACAAGTTAAAATAATAAACACTAGAAATAAACAAATCAGTGCATATCAATATTACCCACAATACAGCAATAGAGAAATATGACCTACAAATTAATTTCATAATAATATGATACTTCCATGAATGTTCCAATCTGTATCTAATGATTCTTGAAATGAAAAAAAGGACGCTTATATAAGAAGTTTCCAAATGTTGTCTTTAACTACAGATGAAGAGATAAGCCCCTTAAAAAAATGTCGATAAAAATTTACAAAATATACATCTTCAAGAGAGCATAAATTACACGAACCATCATACCCATCTCCTATACAGTATTTGCTTAGTATAAGATAGAATATACATGTATTCTGTTAGGCGTCAAACAAATTGGGTTAGAAGCATCAGGAACATTGTTCACAGCTTCGAGGCGGGTGTTATCAAACTCCGCCGATAAGAGAGTATGTACTGATTATCTAAGCGCATTTGCATTTATATTCGAATTTTGATAAACACACAAAGCTGTTTAAGGTTGCTCCGTCCAGGAGAATCACTCCTTTGCACAAAGTTGCCATTACTATAGCCCTTTTATCTAATATCTATAAAACTGAGTTCCCACCCTGAGCCTTTGTCATATTAGCATATTTCCATAGGGCTCAAACTATTTAAGCGAGGATTTCATCTTTGCTGTATTGAGATATAATTTTTGTATAACGTTTTACTGGTATATAAAAAAACATGGGTACATACTTGGGTGAAGAAACTGAACATGAAATAAATAGAATAGTTTGATTTTGATTCCAATATTTCTTAAAAAACGCATATTACCCAAAACGAGACGTCATTATTATTAAATTCTTATAAAAATAAAGATGGTCTTTTTCACGCCAAATTTGAGGTCAAAAGGTTGAGTACGTGACTATCGCTCGATTCCTTATATAACTATATCTATCCATTACATTTGCAATTTTAAATCAGCCAGGTGCTCATTGAGTATTTGAGAAAAGGTTTGCTGCCATTACTTAATGAAACCCTAGCTCTGTACTTGTTTAAGTTGATCGTAAAACTTGTCGGATTTGATGTTATCGTTACCATACAAACTAAACTTGTACCGTACTGATATTCAACTTGTGAACAGCTGTTGGTGTCTGTTTTGCCATCTCTTTACGTTATTCCCAATTCGTAAATCGACAAAAAGTCTTGTGAATATATGTAGATAAACCGGTGTAATTAAACAGCCTTCTGAGATCATAATTATTGATTTGGCAGACTTTAATGATAAGATAAATAAATTTATTAAACAATTGGACTGACGTTATCAGTTGGTGCACTGAAAAATACAAAATAATATTGATCATATTGGTGCTCGTACTTTTGAAGTTGTGTAGTTGCAGTTAGATTGCAAACTTTTGGCATCAACTTCACAATTACCAGCACCAATAGAATTAATATTATTTTGTATTTTTTAGTGTATCAACTGATAACGTCGGTCCATTTTTTTCTAAAAAACATTTATTTCATACTTTTGAGTATTACATTAGTCCCGAACATCGTTGAACGGTCACGTATACCATCACCCATGTATATTATTTGCTTGTATTTGTTATTATTCAGAAATTTGAAAACATGGTAGCGCAAATACGAAAATCTTAGACATTACCACTGCTGTAACTCGAAAACTGTAACTTTATGGAAAAAATGTTTAACATAAAAGTTGCTATAAATAATCTGGTCTTTAATTTCCCATTCTCAGATTTTCAATTTTCAAAAGAAATCGCCTCTTTCACACAGCGAAAATACAAATATTTCCAATTTTAACATCGCTGAAAGTCAAAAAAATTGAAAAAATTTAAACGTTTCCGGATATATTCTTAACTTCAATTCTGTTGTCTCCGGATTTCGATTTTCGAGAAAACTTGCTCTTTCACCACATTAGGGGGAGGTTTCGGAAGGAAAGATTTCCGATTTGAGTTTTTATGAATATGGACCATTTCTCAAGTCTCCTCTTTCAAATAAATCAAAAATCATCAAAATCCGAGTACGTTTACTAAATACAGCTCGCGCACAAACCAAAAAAAAACAGAAGGTAGAATTGTATACCACCACCTCAGGTGAGCTGGTACACCTGATATTTGTAAAGCTGTAAAATAGTAAGATTGACACTGATTAGAATCTGCTGAATAGGTTATGATAATCATTTATCACATTTGTTGTTTTAAACATTTCACATATATAATCGAACTTCTATTGTGATGTGTTTGGTATTGATAAGTAATATCATAGATGAATACGAATTATAACCTATGAAAATGATAATGCCCTTCTCATATATGTAGACGTAAATAATGAATCGACCTGGCAGCTCTGTAAAACTGTATTATTCAAAGCGCAAAATTTTAAAACAATTTCTGTATTCTCAATGTCAAATGATGTTGGAAGGTCAATAAGAAATTCACTAAAAAGACCCTAGTTGATGACGTAATCCCATTGCTTATTTGAATACACACAATAGTATCAAACTATAGAATCAATAATTATCTTATATCAATTTCACTTTGAAATTGTGTCATATTGTATCTATTGTTTTCTATTTATTATTTTACTAGATTTAGTACCATAGTTACTCAAACAGTTGACATTGTTTTGTTCTTATTTTAGTAGATTTAGTATCACACTAACTTTGAATTATGAATAGGTATTGCTGTATATATCTAGTTGTAGTTGTAATTCCACCTAAACCAGAATAGAACATTCTAACTATGGCAAGTTATATCTTTCTTAGTATATTTTTCTAATAAAGCAGGATCGCTATGCTGTGGTTGAATTATCACGCTAGTATCCAACACAAATTATACATAACATATATTTGTTGGATACTCTTTCAAACCAGTTTTAAAAAGAGTTTAAAGAAATACTTGTTATCAAATAAATATTTTTTTCACAAAAACTATACCCGACTCTATTCGATTACAATAATTTTAAATGGATTGGGGCTGGTAATTTTAATTTGTGTCTACATAGTTGTTGGTCGTTTTGTAAAAATACTTTTTTTTAATTTTTTTTATTGGATCATTACTTTTCAAGCGCAATGTTGTTAATTCCCAATGCTCAAATACAAAAACCATTAAACTTTGGAAAAATATTCGATTTAAATATTACTGGAAATAATCTCTCAGTAACCCACTTCAAAAGAAAACAAACTTCGTTTTGGTAAGTATGATAGATATAACCTTAGATTGATTTATTTCCCCAAATATAACTAATAGATGGGAAATTAATTACCCCAAGTTTACATCAAATACTATACACATAAATCTTTATCGGACTGGATATATTCCTAGTAAGAAAAAACCCAATTATTTTTATATTAACCCTCTTCAATGGAAATGTTGACGAGTGGGCAACGTTCCATCCCTTATTAAGCGATTCTCTAGATTTGTGGATAAGTACATCGTACATTAGAGCATTAATAATTCACCTTATTTGGTAGTGGATAATGATGACACATTTTCCCACTGCCCAAATATACTGGAATTGTTTTCAGTTACATCAAGCCTAATGACTTTTCATTATAATATTTATAAGAATTAGGCATTAAAAATTAATTCTTCACTTGTAGATTTCAGAAAGAAGTATGCATTTAACTTATAATTAATTATGTACCTGCTCAATAATTTAAGTCTACAAATCGAGAATATTACCAGTTATAGTTTAAAACCATCACGAAATCGCTTGCGAACAGCAAATATTCTAAAATTTATTCCTGTCATAGAAGACTAAGATACAAAAAAGAAGAATATTACCAATAGATAGAACTATGTATAATCCAGACTTCCAAAAAAGCTGCAGAATACTTTCAGAAGTTGAAACTCCGTAAATGTGTTGCAATAATTAATCAAGATGCGACAAAAGAATAGGTGCAGTTCTTGATCCTCCACTGTTTTGATACAACAGTAATTTTTTGCGTTCTTGTCCGTAAATAGAGAGGAAATACTTTTTAAAACACCATCTCACATTTTCATGATCGTCAGTGACAGCTTCCAATCTTGCCTTTTTGCAAGTTTGTTCTACTTCCTCTTAGCATTTCGTTATAAAAACACTTGCTGTATTGACCACATAATGTACGGCTTCCGTAAGAATAGTATAACGCAGTGGCTCATCGCAATCGGCAAGAGTGGGCCAAAAACTGAACCTTGGGGTACCTCACCACTGATGCGGTATCTCTTCTGTCCAATCCTCCGTCCTGTAGAAGCCGGGAGCTACTCCTTAACGCGCCTTCCGAAACAGTGAGCAGTGTGAATATCAGAAATATCATATCGGTTTAATCTGGGTGAATTGTTTGGTAGGTCAGTAGATATTCTAACCACTCAGTTATTACTACTTTTAAATAGTAAGTACTGATTTTTTTATTTGTTTAGGCGAGATAGTTTTAACATCTGTGACATTTCATCGATTTAGCCTTACTTCAAGTGCATATCACTGATGACAACAAACTTCGTCTCATCTACTATGGGATCAGAAGTGACAAGTTTTATCTCTCTACTTTCTAGTGACTTTTCCATTGACCTTTCAAAAGCATTTCAGGGTGACAATAAACAATAGTGTAGGTTTATAATAATATTTTGTATGTAGGAACACATTGAGCATTTTTACTTATGTCAAATATTTTGAAGGATGATTATGACAGTATATTGTTATAACCTAGTCAACAGGCGATCAGCTGTTCTACGATTTCTCAATGTTAAACATTTCCTATATATTTATAACGTAATCCAACTTGTTACTTACATGGACTAAATGATTCAAAATAATAAAGAAAAAATATTTTTTACAAAAAACTGGACCGACGTTATTAGTTGGTGCACTGAAAATAACGAAATAATATTAATTCTATTGGTGCTGGTACTTTAGAAGTTTTGCAGTTGTGGTTAGATTGATAACTTTTGGCACCAACTTCACAAGTACCAGCACGAATAGAATTAATATTATTTCGTAATTTTCAGTGCACCAACTAATAACGTCGGTCTAGTTTTTTGTAAAAAAGTATTTATTTCAGACTTTTGAGTGTAACATTGGTCACAAAAATCGTTGAACGTTCACCACTAATATCTTATTACCCACGTATACTTTCTTGTCCTTGTTATTATGTAGAGACCTCATAACATTGCTGCGGAAATACGCTCAAATATTTTAGATTTAACCATTATACCACCGCATACCTCGAAAACCGTAACTCTAAGGAGAAAATGTTCCTAATAAATGTTGATACACATGTTATTGTCTTTCATGTGGCATCAAAAGATTTTCAGTTTTCGAAAGAAATTGCCCCTTCCACATAGCAAAAATACCCATATGTAAGATTTTAAAATTAATGTAGCTCGAAAACCGTAACTCTTTTGAAAAAATGTTCAATTTAAACGTATCCGGATATTGTTCTATCTTTAATTCTGGCATCTCGAATTTTCGATTTTCGAGAAAATTTGCCCCCACCACCCCCTTCGGGGGAGGTTTTCGCAGGGAAGGAGATTTCGGTTTAAGTTTTTACGAATATGGGACCAATTTCCAAGTCACCTCTTTCAAGTGAATCAAAAATCATCTAAATCAAAGAACGTTTACTATATATAACGCGCGAACAAACCAAAAAAACAGCAGACAGTCGAATTGTATACCTCCTCCGATCGGGGTTCGTCGGTCAAAAAGAATTATATTGGAAGAAAGAAAATAATTATAACATAAATAATTCATGGAGGCATTTCATGAAAATTTTATTTCAACGTTAATTAAAACTTTAGCATTATTTACTAATTCAGTAACATTTTCTCTCTTGTCTCCTGTTTATAAAAATTGAATGACGACATCATTAAAATATTAAAGAATTTCCTGTGATCGATTATCGTTGGAAAGCAGAACGTGCACATAGCCCATTCATCACAGGCCCACTCAATAGTGAATCAATAAGGGCATAGCATCGAACCCAATGGGTAACTCTTGACTTGGCGCTCCACACGTCGCTGGTACGTACGTACGTACGTGTGCCAGCAGATTGGCACGAACAAACTTGTTCGCAACTATGTGTTAACGCCTCTATTCACTGGGTGCTCTATCGATGAGAGTTCAATAAGAAGGGGCGAGGTCAATCTCTTGCGGTGGCAGGCAGCTCCTTAGCGTCGTCGCCCTAACGCCAGATAAAGGCTCTTATATAATATGTGAGAGAGAACTCCATGCAAGTGCAAATGTTTAGCGGCAGAAGCTATAGCCATAGTTGGTTACTGGCAGCGTGCATGCCATCCGACCATTAAGGCAGACGTGAAACAACGCGATTTTATCTACCGATAACTCCATAATTTATTCAAGCTGATTTATTCTTAGAACACTCGAGAATTGTAGTTGTTGAATGGTGTACAAAATATCCTATTACTCAATGGAATTTATTATGTCTACCAGTAAATATTTTCTGGACAGCTTGTTCGCCGAAAACAAATGCCCTCACTCAAATTCTTTCTTGTTTTTAATCAATTCCCTTTCTATGTTCTAAAGCGGAAAATTCTGGGAAATTTAACTGAAAAAGAAAAACACATTTAGAATTATTCCTTTTTTATAGAAAAGCTTTGTGAATTTCTCTACAGCACTCAGGCTTAGGGAAGGTTTCGTACCCATAACTCAATCTTCCCTTATTTATATATTTATTTATTCATACAAACAGAACATACTCTTAAACAGAAATTAACATATCCATTACTTAATATATGTCATATAACATAGGTAATAAAAAAATACATTTCATTTGTGCAATGTATATACTCGTATTATACAAGCATACCAGTAATTAACCAAGATTTAATTTTTCTAACCTACAGTTAAAAATATCAAACTGTTGATTGAATGCGGTTTTTATCCTATATAATGGCGAATAATGAATTAGAATATCAGGACATTTAATTTTGTTATAGAAAATTTTATGCAGAAAATTAATTTCGAAAATGGTGCGTGGTTCTTGTAATGAGGAAAGCAAATGCCTTTCCAATAACTGATCGTGTGGGAAACCAATCTCTGGGTATTAATCATCTTTTCTATCTATAACCATGATATTTGAAGAAACGTCGCTGAACTTTCTCAAGACTGCCGATAAGCACTTGGTAAAATGGTGCCTAAATTATAGACGCATAATCCAACCTCGATCTTACAAATGCATATGATATAGTAATTCTAGCCTATGTTCATTAAATCCTTCCTCAAATCGACCCGATCTCAAATTTGAGATTCAAGGAAGGAACACCCCTCTGAAATCCCTTCAACTAATATTTAGTATTAAGTGTCAATTAAGGAGCCAGTTTTTTTTAACCTCATACTTCATATTTTTTATATTCTGGGGTGATTTTTAGAAATAACAAAATAATATGTAACCCATCATTTGTACAACAATCCTTTGCAGTAACTAAGTATAACTGATGACTTTCATAAAACTCAGGTTTGCATTGTTAACGACATAACAAATGGCTCAGGCAAGATATGGAACATAAAGCTAGATAGACTAGGATTATTTGAAACTGTTTTGTGTAAATAAGAAAATTGCCGTTCCAAAATTGGATTGGACGCCTTTGGTTTTTTGAGTATTTGACCGACGAACCCCGAACGGAGGAGGTATACAATTCGACTATGTGCTTTTTTTGTTTATGCGCGCCTTTTAGATAGTAATCGTACTCTGATTTTGATAATTTTTGATTGATTTGAAAGAGGAAGCTCAAGCAATGGTACCATATTCATAATAACGGAAATCCGGAATCTCTTTCCCTCCGAAAATCGCCCCGAAGGGGGTGGAGGGGGCAAATTTTCTCGAAAATCGAAAATCTGAGGTAGTAAAAATGGCGTCTTTTTATGATCAGGAACTCTAGCTTTATTCATTCAATAATTATTCTAATGCTTTTAAACACAGACAGAAAAAAGTTGTTTGGTCATTATATTAACATATTATTACAGGTCAAAACTTTTTAACTCTCTAAATATCAATTTGAAAGTACTCTTTAGATTGTCTGTTCGATCTGCTACTGAGTGGAGAATTCAAAAAAAACTGTCATACCCTGAATAATGACAAAAACATAAAGTTCATAGAAGCGGCATTTCTTTCGAGTTAACCTTCAAATCAATGAAATAATTATTTGAATAAATCCATTGCATTATTTTAAAAATTAATTTATGTTTAGAATTACACGTTATTAGTTAATTCTATATATCTATATGTAAAGATAATGTTAAGAAAAGACTACTCCACAGCACAATTTCTTTATTATTGTTGTTATATTTGGTACAGGGTGTTACAAAGTTTTCGTAAAAATGCGATGTAATTATAACATCCTGTATATGGTCAATAACTAAAATAAAAAGCAATAATTCTAGAGGATTCTTCACAAATCATCCTTTAAATCAAAAAAAGAATCATATAAATTGGACCTCCACTTTTGAATATACCTATGTTCAATCGCCTTTTTCGTAAATTTTTGGTGACCGGTTGTTTTTGCCGGTCAGTGTAGAAACCGTGATATAGAAATGGAGAACAGGGATTGTCAAGTATTTGAATCGCTATATCTCAAGAATAGTGATTCTTAGGAAAAAAGAATTTTATAGACAAATGCATGTTCTACAATATTTGTCTGATCTATTTTTAAATAGTTTTTATTACTTTCGGTTCTTTCTATAGATGGACTCCGCAGCGATTTCTCAGGCCATATACGGTTTAGAGACTTGAAATTTCGAATTCGTACATAGATCGGAGGCATCTCGTCACATGTTAAGCTTAATACTGATCCAAGTGTGATCCAATAATAATTAATTATATTATCTGATTCATGCAAGATCAAATTATTTCTTCAACATGGAACGACAATGTCAGACGTCACTGGAAATACGCATGGGCATGGAACACCTAATCTTTGTTTACACTTTACACGATTAATTTTGTATAGTGGTAGATCAACAGAAATTTGTTATGGAATAGCTGACAAACATTTATACATAAGTATAGTTCAAATCAAGAAAAGGGGAGATAGCAGTCGTTCTCATAGCTACGGCTAAAAATCAACTTGTTTATAATAAAAATTGGCTGAATAATGCAAAGATCTCATTTTTACGATCTTGAAACCTGAATATTGTTTTGCAGATGTGGAATCGATGGGGGAATTTTCACATATCATTTATAATGGTGTTCCGAACATTCGTTGAAATTTTCAGCTCTATGCGAATTATTGTAAGCTTATCCCATTTTTTTGAGGTAACTTTACCGAATGAAAGATAATTCTAGACAATACATTGCCTAAACAATAATTAATAAATCTACGTAAAAACATTAGCTTTATTCATAAACAACTCCAGTTTGGTACTAGCTTAGGTTGATACAAGGGCTGTGTTCTGGGAGTCGCTATCTCCACTATCAATGCAAACTCTACCGATGCTGTTCATGGAACTTATTATGTGTTAGTGATAGCAAGTCCCATGATCACTATTTTGTGTTTGCGTTCATATTTTCACATTCTGTCATTTGCTGTCATATTGAGGTTAAGGAGTTAAGGCACAATAAATATGAATGAGATGAGAGATGAGAAAATTGACTTATTTTTTGTCTATGAAGAGACTCGTCTGAAAAATATTACTAATTGAAAATGCTTTTCAATCTGGAATAGAACCAGCGTCAATACTTGGGATAAATTTGTGTTGAAGTACATAATAGATGGTTCTTATATTTTATTCGTATTCTCACTAAAGCTGGACTATGTACAAATTGATACTACTTTCCCGCAGTAACTTAAGTATTGACTAGCATATCTATTTGCACAGAATGGTCACTCTAATATAATTATTCTTATAAATAAAAATTACCACTTAGAATATAAGCTTCTAATAAATTTTGGGTTAAATAAATAATATTTTTCATTAATTTCATAATTTTTTGGTAAAATTTACGAGACGTTAGTTTTTCGGTGCCTACGTATCCCAAACTGCATTGAAAATAATTTCAATAATATTGAGGATTCAATAATTAGAAGAAATCAAATGCAGACATACCGTAATACACAAAATTCATGATGTCACGAAAGCGTTTGTAGTACTACCAAACATTCTAATCTTAGGTACTACCATTGAGCTCGGTGAACAGCTGATACTGCGAGATAGTGCAGATAGCGACTCCCTGAACACAACCTAAGAATGGTATTATTGTTACCATAGTAACCAACAAACTAGTATCATTTTCATATTTTTTATTTACACTATTACGAAACTTTACCATTATTTTGTCAAACCGAAGTTCAATTACGTTACTAATACATAACATAATCTTTGTTTTTCCCTGTGTGGCTGAATATACCCAGCTACACTGTACATATAATATGTTTTACATAAATCCATATACCTAGTGCAATCGAGTTATGCAAGTAAACACTAATTGCGACCGATATTTCCCCATTATCTTCTTAGCAACCGGACGGATCCTATTTCGCGCTCACTATTAATTCTACCGATAAATAAAACGATATCCATGTGATATAATACACTCACACATAGAATGGACAAAACAGCCTATAATTCACAAACTCCAGCTAGCGCGTACATGCGAGAATCTGTATTTATAATCGAGTAATGCATTTATAATTCTCTATCAAATACATTAGTTATTGACAGATATCTGATATTCCATTACGTGCTGAATTATCAAAATGGTCAAGTACTTCTGAATAATTCCGACTAATGGTTATGAGTCAAGCACTTGCGTGGGGCCGTAGTCAGGACCATAAACAGGACGAGACCGCAGTCTAGTTTATGTTGCACAAACACTTGATATGGCTGTAACCGGCTGCGGTAAAATGACCGAGAGTTAGTTATCTCTAGCTCACATGGAAGAAGCTATGTGGTATTATAACTTCTGCTGGTGTATAACATCAATAAATAAAATATTTCAATGAAATGAACACTAACTACAACATCCATCGTCGATGTAAATACACATACATTAAGCTTTGTTATGTTACTTTGAAATTCCTTGTTCTGAACAACTTTCTTTCAAATGTTATGGATTGATACTAAGAAAGGAATTCAATTCGGGATCTTATAAAAAACATTCTACAAAAACTAGGTCAGACTGTATTAGGTGCGAATCTGAAATTTACAAAATAACACTCTCACGACAGTTGCCATTACAGAGACCCATAACTAGCAACATATCAGTTTGTTCATGTGTTCATGTTGTTGAATGTGTACTCGTACTCCATACCAGACACACAAAATATTTTAAATAACTCCTTCACAAGAACTTAGAATCGGAATAAAAAACTACAATACATAAAATATGTAGTAACGTTGAAATCCGCCAACTTAGTTTTCTTGAAAATTTCAAGTTAATAAAAACATCAGTCCATAATTTTTTTACTCAAATACCATGAGAGATACATGTTTCTTACAAGAGACAAAAAATGCTGCAAATGAATACAGGTCTCCGTAAAAAAATAAGAAACAGGGGCGGCTCTAAGAAAATACGACGTCATCTATGGTTAGGATTAGCCTTCCATTATGTCAGTTGGTGTAATTTTTCCTCTGAACCTTGGCCCTTCAATGAAAATAGCTGCATACCAAATTTTATAAAAATTGAACGAAGCGTTTTCGAGTTTAAAAAAATGAAAATTTTCTTTCAACTTTGAAGCTTCCTCACACGCAAAAGGTACTTTATGATATAGATAATCCACCATCGATGTAAGTACACATAACATTAAGCTTTGTTATGTTACTTTGGAATTCCCTATTTCAAACATCTTTATTTCAAGGTAAGAGTTTATTAGGTGAGATTCTGACATTTACAAAATAACATTCTCACAACATATCAGTTTGTTCATTGAATCTGTACTTTGAATCGAAACAAAAAACTACAATTCATAAAATGTATATAGTATCGACAATTTTTACAATTCTACACCATATCTATCAAAATTATAAATTTTTTTATAAGCAACGTTGACAACCGCCAACTTAATTTTCTTGAAAATTTCCAATTCAAATACAGATACATACAAATACGAGATACATGTTTCTTGCCAGAGACAAAAATGCTGCAAATTAATGCAGCTCACCATAGAAAACTGAAGGAAGAGGGGCGGCTCTAAGAAAATACAATGTCATTAATGGTTTTTACCCAACCATTATTTCAGTTGGTTTAATTTTGGCTTTGAACAATGACTCTTCAATTAAAATAGCTACATAACAAATTGTATAAAAATCGAACGAAGCGTTTTTGAGTTAATCAAAAATTGAAAATTTTCTTTCAACTTTGAAACTTCCTCTCAGGCAAACGAAGCACTTAGTGATATAGATAATCCATCGTCGATATAATTACACATACATTAAGCTTTGTTATATTACTTTAAAATTCCTTAGGTATTTTAAACATCTTTAGTTCAAATGTTATGGATAGACACTAAGGAAGAAATTTATTTAAATACTTCCCATTAAAAAATAATATTCAATAAGCTGATGAGTTGCCTGGCTTCGGAGGCCTCCTCATTTATTTTGAGGTCGGTCAAAGCCCAGTCTTTTTTATTAGTCAGTGGAAACATGGAAGCTGTAAACTCTAGAGAATAACCAATTCGAATTATAGAGATCTCTTATCAACCTCAAGTATTACAAACATATTACATGAAAATACAAGTCCGTGTGCCCATGAGATTGTGAATTATGATCGGCCCTGTGTAGGTAGCCTGGTGGTCCTGTCGTTTTATTTATTACATGAATTAATGCTGAGCGGATATTGAGTCGATCCGGTTGCTAAGAAGATAACCTGGAAATATTGCTTGCCATTGGAGTCTGCTTTCACAGGCTAATTGAATCCTTTAATAACCTTAACCAGTTCTTGCTTCTCCAAAATAAATAGCTGGAATTATATATTTTTGATAAGTATCATTCATTTATCAAATTAGACATACCTACCTAATATTATATTATTCAATGTCATGGAATTATAAATTGATAATTTTATTTCAAGTTATTCAACAGAAAAACTCAATCGAAGTTTGCTATGGAATACTTGAATCATCTGAAATTGCATAATACTGAAAGAAATGCACAAGCCGGAACTAATGTTAGGATCATAATAAATATCTAAAATGTCTATGCATCAATAAGAATATTTTCTTCGCATATTGCCGACTGATGATAGTTCATCAATTCTCAATTTCAGTTCATATGAATTATTTGGTAATTTTTGTTATAAGAGCTCTCATCAAGAAGGATACAAATTGCTGCAGATTTGAGCAAAACTTGTCCAAATATTCTGTAACTTACATGAAATGTAATTGAATTGGTGTACCTATTTAAATATTTTTCAGTTCACTGTCTAACAAGTTCATTTAAAGCATGTAAACATCTTCATTGAAAAAATATGAGTAGGTATGCATAATATCACAAAACAAGCTGTAACGACATCTCGTTTCTAATAATGACATGAACATGATAGAACAGATATTTATGATTATGAAAAAAATCCCAAGTATCACCACTATACACTTTTATAGTTTGTTTCACGAATTATGGCTATTTTATGTTATCATTCACGAGCTAAGTACATCACGCTATACTTCTCATCGCATCTCATTAACATGAAATTCTCTACTACGTTCGTCGGTCTATGAGAATTTCAATCTTCAATACCATGATAAGGCGCTGCTCGTAGGTATGTCCGAAGGCAACCCAATCTTTATTTCATATGCGTCTCAAAGTCAAAGTGACATTCCAGTGAACTGAATAAATCTATATTTTATAACTCAAGCAAAAGATTTGTATTTTATGTTTCTGCATTATTGTTAATAATAAATCTTTCATATTATTGCTCATTTAATCAATCGATATTTTTCCCCCTAATTATATGAGCTTCCTTGAAGCGTATAAAAAAAACATATTTTATCTCGACATCGTCAGTTGAATTGATTCGTTTCTCGTGTTTTGGTTTGATGACAGACGCCATTATTCGTGAAACAAACTATATATGGTGAAGTTATCTTTTTATTTGTTGACTTTATAAGACATTAAACAGTTATTCAACATAAGAGGTATATATTAATTTATATGCTGCTTATCCGAACATACCCATTGTTTTCGACATCACAAATAATTTTCATCTGACTCTAGCAAAGACATTACACCATTCTCAGAAGCTTACTTGGAACGTTTTGTTATCACTCGATATTTAACTAGAGGGTCCAACAGACTTTGTTCTGTCTCTATGTAAATATATAACGTTATAACAAATATTTAAAAAAAAACTGGATCGACTTTATCAGTTGGTGCTCTGAAAAATACAAAATGATATTAATTCTAATGGTACTGGTAATTTTGAAGTTATAGTTAGATTGAAAACTTTTGGCACCAACTTCACAAGTACCAGCACCAATAGAATTAATATTATTTTGTATTTTTCAGTGCACCAACTAATAAAGTCGGTCCAATTTTTTTAAAGAAATATTTATTTAAAATTTTTGAGAGTAACATTAATCAACAAAATCATTCAAGGTTCACCTAAGAAAATATTATTTACGTTGCTTATAATTATTCAGAGATTTCAAAAACATCGTGGAAATACACATATTTCAGACTGTCTCACTCACTGTAACTCGAAGGCCGTCCGTTTTTTAATAAATGTTAAATTTAAATGTTGTTTCATATATTTTCTTTTTTAATTTGGACGTCTCATATTTTCAATTTTCGAAAAAAAATTACCCCAGCACTACACGAGTGTAGACACATATATTTCAGACAATAGCACTGCTGTAATTATGATTTTTTGCAAAATTTCCAATATAAACGTTGCCGGAAAATTTTATATTTTCGAAAAAATTGCCCCCCACAAACCCTTGACAAAAGTTTTTGAGGGGGCAGGATACTTTTTATTAGGCGCGAACATCCAATAAAAAAACAGTTTTTTCCTTAATTATAGATTTTGTAGATAGCTTGAGAACAATAAATATTCTTACATATTTTTGAACAATCGTGTCGATAATATAAATATAATATGTGAAAATGACTTCAACCCATCAAGTAGTTCAGATGTTACAGAAAGGAAGTCGATAACAAACAATAAGAAAGTCGATATAAAAAAATCGTGGATTTAACAATGATGACTGAAGACGTTAGAAAAGACTAATTACCTTTTATTTGTAAATACCATTTATTTCCTATTATTAGCAATTATAAATCTATATATTTTAATGTTTCAGTCGTAGACTTCCGCCATATATACTCGTATTGTATCGTATTAACGAACATTTTACTAAATATAGGTTTTTGATTCTTCGAACTTTCACATGCGGATCAATTTCACAACTTCAATTACTTATACTTCACCGGCATTTGAAGCACGGCTGTTGATGCAACGTGTGACGTAATAAATTCTTTACTATGAATTGCGGAATGACAAAGCGCCATTATATCAAAGTCGCCGTAGACTTTCCTTCAGTAACATACTACTTGGTAATAACAAATTTCTAGTTTTCATATAAATTCAGCCCAGAGCTGTTCCGAAGTTCTCATTATTTAACGTCAGCCGACAACTATGCGCCAACCATTGCTACTTCTACTACATACTACCCACCAACTATAATATAGCTGCGAGCCTCTACAAACTTCGCTTTAATCATGTAACACACGGGAGAATTACGATTTTCACTAAAAGAACACAGGAGTTGTAGATAAATTTTATCTATAGCCCTTGTGTACCTATGAATTTCCATGGTGCTATTATTTATGCCTCAATAACAGTAAAGAAGTGTAAAACTGAAAAAAAAAGTGAGAACTACAACAATACTAATTGTTCATGTCTGAGTTCGTACATATGTAGGTATATTATATATTTTACAATATTTCTAATGCATAATCCTATCTAAGTCTTTGATCAAAGCTGGCCTCCAACGACACTTAAGCCAATTGTTTCGTCATACATTTCTACAGCACCCACGCAGTCTGAACCTCCTATAACTATTTCAAGATTTTTTAGAGATATTTAAAATATTCAGTCCTGAATTATTATGTTGTATTTTGAGATCTAATACTTTACAATTGCACCGTAAGTGTGGAACACCTATGGTCCTGTCACATATTTTAGCTAGTTTCTGGTTAATATCTTCAGGACGTTTAAATTTTCATTGCCTTCAGTACCCTGAGTTCATCAGCTTATCTTTAGTCTAGTCCGACAGAGTTTCTAGTTCTTTTTAGCAAGTCGTTATTAGATGTCACTCTCAAACATCTGCTTCCATGCTTCTAGTGCAATCTGTCTGTCTCATATGATACAGATCTGCTCATTATTAACTATACTCTTTTGTACCTACTGTCTCGCACATTCGAGGATTTCATATAACCCTGCCTGAATTACAATGGTGATGGTTATCGGATCTCAGTTCCTGTATTCTTGGAGAAAACTTTTGCCATTAAAAATGTTACTAAGCTCAATGTCTTCTGATCCAATTGACTTGGAATATTTATTTATTCATAATGCTATTTTCTCTTTTCAAAATTTGACTAGCTGTTGTGCTTCGAATATAGTAAAGTTTAATATTACAGACTCAAACTAAAATTTCAACGCTATGGAGTCGTTACCGAATACTCTAATAGTCTGTGGTGTATTTCGAACTTCACAGTTTATGTAGATCATTTATGCAAACAAATATGTTCCATACCATAAGGACATTGTAAAAATTTCACAATATCCAGAGTATTATTACTTGAATTTATAATAAATTGCGTAACACATTTCTTGGTCTGCTTCAGACTACAGAATTTGTCCTCAAATCTTGCAAAGATTTACATTACGAGGTATTGTCTGTTTCATAAAACTCGGACCAAAATTTGCAATCACTAAAGCAGTTTCACTTCGATAACTACTTCCGAAGAAATAACTGGCTGTAATATAGGTTTACGTAAAGAAAATTAAAAATATATTATAGTTGAAACTTCGTTCAAATAAACTTTTCTTGTATACCGACGAATGTAGACATATTGGTCGGAAACTGAGTTAAATAGCTTCTACAATGCCTATCTGAATCTACCAAAAATCTCCTAAATTTTTACATTTCATACAAATTCGCTTTCGATGGATAACATATTCGCTGAATAAACGAACCTTGCTGAGTAGGCTTGTGGTGCGAAATATCTCCGATCCCTTTTTCCAGCCCGACGATAAATTAAAAAATCGACGTTCATGGGGGCCGTATATTTCGCGGTGAGGGCTCATCCATAGTGTTCCGCGCGCCGGACAGAGTAGCAGTGGCAGCGTAGCAGGAGCGTGCTTCTGATCCTGAGCCGCTTCCTGCAGCGCGTACATCAGCTTATCGGGCTAATCGTGACCCCGGGGAGCGGTTAGTCTGCGATACTCCCGCGGCGGCACAAAAACCTTCCTGATTTATAACTCTCTTGCGAAGTAAACACACTAACTAGCGTACTGATCTGCACCCAGGTAAGCACTAACTTGCAGGCCAGAGGGCGGCGTATCTTGAAATAGTAAGCTCGACGATTTATACTAGCTACACTGTCATTTTAATTGAAAAATGAAGTAGCATCCATTGATTATTCTGAAATTTTAATAGTCTAATAATGGCCTATTTTCAATGGACGTTACTTAAAAACAACTGTATTATTGAGAACCAAGAAACAAAAAGCTTCTGGAATTATTAATTTTGAGTCCGATTGATGGTTTTGTTTTGGAGATGAGAAGTTGATTAATAACAAATTCATTGTTAAGTGAAAAATCGGATTTTCAAAAATAATTTCCAAATTTTCGCTGAAATTCTGGAAACAGTCGTTAGGTCATCATTTCAATATGGCAGTGTCTCATTACAAATAACAAAAAAATCCAACACACTATTGAAACACTATTTATCAAAAATATCATGCGCGTTACATTCAGTACCTACTCGTAATATAATAATTTGCAAGAATTGCCTATGAATGTGAGCATCCTGATAGGTGATGGCAGTCAGTTCATAATAAATTTGAAATTAAATTTATTTAAAATGATTAGATATATTTTGAATATAATTATATTAGCATTATGTGAATTGCTATTAATATCAAGTACCCAAATGCAATCCTTTTGATTTTAAGTTCAAAGAATTAGCTATATCTCTTCCTGTGGTTCTGCTTTCTCGATTTAAAATGTTATAATAATACAATTATATTTTACCTATAGTCCATTTAAATAACCATTTCTATTACTTCACAGGTGAGTTGGTAGGTAGATATGCCTAAAATTTCCAACGTTGTCAACCCGTGAAATCGAAACTGATTAGAATCTGGTAATTATTTGTTTAGTAGGTTATGATAATCATCTGTCACATTCGACGATCAAACTATTTGATAACTCTGTAAAACTGTATTATTCAAACAAAATTTCAAAACAAAATTTGTATAGGTAGGTCAATAGAAAAAAGTTACTGAAAAGTCCCTAGTTGATGACGTAATCATATTGTTCATTTAAATAGACTATAGTTAGCTATAAATGAATACTACTCATGTTTGTAACAAAAGAAGGGAGTAATGTCATGCTGTCAAGAACAATTCTCAACAAAGTATTGATCCGAATTTGCATATTTAAATTTAATCTGCTACAACTGTGACTGCGGCTCATTTAGTAAACCTTCCGTTTGCTTAGTTTAACAAATGATATGTTAGCAACTAATGTGTTCATATCACGCTATATAATGGAAAGTTGAGATTCGTTATATAGTCTGCTTTAACATTCACATATACATCGGCGACATTATAAGAACAGCATATTTTCAAATCCATTTAATCAGTATCCATAGGTTGTAAATGTTGCTTCGCAAAATTACCGTTAAACAAGACAATGATATAGAATTTGAAGTATAAACCATTATAATGAGGGCCACTGTCGGACTCCATACTATGAACTTCCCATTAGAGCACCTACACTTCAAATTAAATGAGAATAATCAGTCAATATACATTGATTAAGAGAAAGTTCACGGCCCAGACCTGCCAGAAACTTGAACTTCATCGAAAACAATCACTCTATATGTTTTCGATCAATTTAAAAAATGTAGCTACATAGGTATACATTATGTAAGTCAAAGAAAAAAGTCTTAGGTCACCAGTATTTTAAGAATTGAATTTTTGACATCTTTCATTTCGAGACTTCTTGGTCGATCATTCACATTATTGACTTGATTCTAGTTTTCAAGAGACCCAGGGCTCCTTGAAACTGCTTGAACTGAATCTCAACATATTTAGTAGAAGAATATGTGAGCCAGGAGACTATAACTAGGGCTAGCTTGCATAGCACCTGAGAACTGCAAAACGGTATTGTAAAACTAGCACCCACGTAAGAATAATAGTCGTACTGGCGTAATAGTTCTCGAGATTACTGGTTCTTCCGACAAAGGTTTGACATAGGTGCCCGAATTAAGGAGAGGCAAACCCTACAAAAACCTGAATCTCAGGGTGTAGGCGCAAGAGCGAAAAGATGCGTGGTTCGACAGTTACGACGATAACAGAAGGAGCTCAGTTGAAACATGTGTCACCAAAGGATTCTGCTGCACCTGAAAAAGAGAAACACCTACCACAAAAGTGCTCAGACATAAAGTGCGACTGTTATATGTAGAGCGCTAGGAATGTACAGTGGGTTGCCTCGGTACTAGCATTTTGACTCTTAGTTAGGTACTCTATAAATCACTATGATAATTGTCCAATGTCTGTATGTGCGTCTGCCAGATCTATATATCTTTTCGTATCAAAAAACAGTAGAGTCCGGTGTGTTTGTCCGCGGTTATCTCCTAAATTAATGAACGGATTTCAATGCGGTTTTGACAGGTGGCTTTGTTATTATTATTATTTGATGCAGGGGTGCCAAAGCGGGTACTTAGGCCAATTCGGCCCATGGTGCCTCTCCCCCTTGCCCCTCAGACCTACGGTTCCCCGAGTATCCCTACAACCTGTTTCAGATATCTCGGGATTTCCGCAGACGAGGTGCGTCTGATGTTGGTCAGATCCCGCCACTTCAGTCCTAGGATGACCTTACGAACGTCGGATAGAGCGGGTCATTCTGTGAAGAGATGCTCCACTGTTTCTTCGTCCTCCATGCATACCCGACATGTCGGGTCGTCGTTGACACCCATTGTATTTCTTAGTGCAGCATGCCCGGTCCAGATGCTTACAAGTGGGCGTAGTTTGGCCGGGGCAAAGCTAGGCAGTCTTCGTCCCGTTTCCGGCATGACTCCGTGACGAATTTCTTGCTCTGTCGACAGCCCAGAATTGAGTTCCACCTCTGATAGTGTCTGAGGTGTGTGTCCTCTTTAATGAGGTTGGCCATGATGTGCGGTGTGATGGGTAGTGCCGGTTCGGGTTCACACATTGTTCCCGACGAATCAGCACTTGCCAGCTTATCCGCCTTGTCATTATCCTCATTCCCATGGTGTGCTGGCACCCAAGCTAGTTCCACCACATTTACATGCGCTAGTTCCGACAGTTCGAGATAACAGTTCAGGCAGGTAGATAGAGCTTGGGTTGAGCAAAATATAGGCTTCTTTCTATCTCAATCGGATGTTAGGAAAAATGTTATACGCATTTAATGATATTAAGCTTTCAACTTCCGATCGACTATCGATTACTTAAGATTGGTATATATAAGTATTCTGCTGAGTTGATAGACGTTGACTGAAGTGTGTCGTTATCGAATCGAAAGTTGATTTGTTCTTTTCAACGACTTTTGAGGGAGCATTTTCGACATATCAACTGTTCTTAATTGTGGCGTCTTAGTATGGCGATAGTGGTCATTCTGATAAATCAATACTTTAGCAAAATGAAAGTGATTCAACAAAATAAACATGACTAGGAGGTATAGTCAAACGACTTTAAGTTATCCTCATTATTTAAGGATATTAAGATGAACCTAAGTGTCACGCGGACGTGTGCGCGGGCAATAGCTAAAAATATTCGAAACATTCACCACAAATAGAAAGGTAGACTCTGTATCAGAAGTAAAGTACATGTCGTCATACGATGCGCAGAGACGATAATTTGTCAGAACCAGTCTATTAGCAGATCGAAGGGGTGTGTAAACTATTCAAACCAGTGCTGTATCATGGTGTATTTTGCTGAAGTACTGCCTAATAAAGTAATTTCGCAAGATAAGCAACCAGCCATACCCATGTATGTACTGTTGGTTGCATATAATACTATGTTTTAATTTTTAGAGGTTTAGTGTTTTCTAATGTGCACGCAGCTCTTTAGTTATATTTATTTTATATACCTACGTATACGGTTACACCATTTATATATAATAGCTAAGTATAATACAATAATTAATAATACTTATTATACTTTATCGCAATTTGCTGCAGGTAAGGCAATATTTTGTGACGAAATATTTTAAATGTTTACGATATCAATTATTTGCTGTTTCAAGATATTGTCGTTATAGGTGAGAGAACATTGGGCACTACCATCAAAAATACCAGTACCAATAGACCAATAATAGAACCTCGATTCCGTTTATATTACCCAACATGGCAAATCTGAAAACAGTCGGTGTAAAGGGGAAAATAATTCACAGTCAGGCACGTGAAATAATTTTCAATGTGCTTTCTTTCATGAAAGACGAAGCTGCACATGGAGTTTCAATTCCTCTGTCACATTTTAAAGAAAGACTGATGGCTGCTACGAAGATAAGTGACAAAATCTATCGTCAGGTGGTGAATGAAGGCAAAGAGATTCTGAGTGCAAAGAAATCAAAATTCTCTTCACCCACAAACAAGAAAATTAAGGCTAAACCGAAGTCTGACTTAAATAGAGGTGAATTAGAATCCATACGATCCATTATACATGACTTCCATATAATAGAGAAGATGCAGCCAACTTTGGAAGGTGGGTAGAAAACCATTGACATAATGTGAAATCTAATAGTTGTTATTCTTTAAGGTATTCGTCAGAAAATCATGGATTCTGGCATAGACTTTGAGGGTAGTCGGACAAGTTTATGGCGAATGATAAAAAATATGGGATTTCGGTATGTAAATTTTGCATTTGGTAATTGAATCGGTAATAACATTCTGAAACCTATTTTCAGTTGGAAAAAGACAACTGATAATCGGAAGTATTTAATGGAAACTTACGACATACGTTTGAAGAGAGTGAATTACTTGCGACAATTGACAGAATATATCCGGGAAGACAGACCTATCATATACACTGATGAATCGTATATTCACAGTTCCCACTGCCAATCAAAATGCTGGACTGATGAGTCAAAGGTTACCTTCAGAAAACCGATTTCAAAGGGTTCAAGACTCATAATGGTTCATGCCGGTGGAAGAAGCGGGTTTATAAACAATGGTCTAATCATGTTTCGTTCAGGTAAGAATAAATATGCACAATTCAGTAGAACTATATGAATTCATAACCTTTTTTTTCTGTAGGCTCCAAAAGTGGAGACTACCATGATGATATGAACCAAACAAATTTCATGAGATGGATCAACGAGCGTTTGATACCAAATTTCCCTCCTCGAGGTGTTTTAGTTATAGACAATGCGTCTTATCATAATGTCGTCATTAATAAAGAACCTACAATGGCGACAAGAAAGACGTCGATGGTGACCTGGCTTTCTGAGAGAAATATTCCATTTGGTAGCAAGTTAACGAAGCCCGAACTATATGAGATTATTAGAAGGCACAAAAATCATAATCCCCAGTATGTTTTAGACACCGAAATGGCAAAACATGATTTTAGGGTGCTCAGATTACCTCCATATCACCCTGAACTCAATCCAATAGAGAAGATATGGGCTCAGGTCAAACAATATGTAGCATCACGAAATACTTCTTTCAAACTAGAAGATGTAATGAAACTTGCACAGGAAAAATTTGATGCTATTACTCCAGAATCTTGGTCTAATGTGTGCGATCATGTGGACAAGATAGTTCTAGAGTATATAGAGAAGGAACACATATTGGATAGCAGAAACGATGAATTAACCTTCACAGTAAATACTGAGGAATCTGATGCAGATGATGACAATTTGTGGTCAACAGACGACGAAGAAGAGGTGTCAGACACATTGCAATCAATTTCTTCACCCGGTCCGAGCACTAGCTCTGGAGTGTAACCCTTCCAGAAAATTCATGGATGTTTTTAAATAGTTTTTATTACTTTCGGTTCTTGTATCAATGGACTCCGCAGCGATTTCTCAGGCCCCATACGATCTAGAGACTTGAAATTTCGAATTCGTACTTAGATCGCAGACATCTCGCCTCCTGTTAAGCTCCAAGTGTGATCCAATATTGGTAATTATAATTATCTGATTCAATCTCATTTAACCAAGATCATTATTTTGTCGACATGGAACGACAATGGGATCCGTCACTGGAATTACGCACGAGCATGGAGGGTATATATTCGTCTCGTTCTCTGGAAGATCGTCTATGGTTATGTCGCAATTGTCAGACATCAGACGTTATTGTTAATTTAAAGTTTAATTTTGTGTTGTGGTAAACAAACAGTAATTTGTTATGGAATTGCTTTTGCTGGCAAACACATATACATAATTATAGTTAAAATCGAGAAAAGGATAGCAATAGTAGGTACTCATCGGTACGGTTTAAATCTTAAATGCCCAATAAAAACAATTTTTACTTTTTTTTAAAAAATTTCACTTGTTGAGCATTAGATACTTATTGATGTCATTTAAGAAGATCTGTCAGATACTCAAATATAAACTTATCCATACGTGATCATTTCTATTTTGTTAATACCAAAATGGAAATGACAATATATTGAAAGTGGTTAAAATTATTTGCAATTATTCAATTTTATTGTGTGTACATGGTATAGATAGTTTTGCTCAGTCATGCTTTATTTAAAATTAATAATTCATTACATGATATTGCAAATCATTTTTTCTTGAACTAACTAAAATTCAAGTTAACAATGCTATAGGCATCTTTTGAATATCATCCCATTGGCTGAAATAATGCTCAATTAAAAGATTTAATATTTAGGTTTTCTAATTGATAAGAATTTGAAAATCAGTACATCTAAAGAGATTTCAAAGAACTTGAACTTTTTTCAGAATATGGAAAACTTTATCACAGTATGCTTCAACAGTATGTTTAATAATGCTTGCTAATTATATTCATTTACAGAATATCCAAAGATTGGCATAAAAATGATATTCAAATGTAGCTGTTATTCTTCGTCACATGGGTATTGAATAATTGTTTAAGAGGATTCCCGATGGAAAATTATTTCATGTGTATGGTTTCCATATTTAAACTGGATTTAGGATTTCTGAAAAATTATTTCCAAAAAGTAGTACATAAAATAATTGAATACATCATAACATTAAAACTTGAAATATTTGTAAATTTGTAGTGAGCACAAGGTTTCTCAAAGGCTTCGTTGAGTTCAATAACTTTCACATGCTATGAAAACTCAAGTTCTGTAATGCCAACAGGAAGAAACTGATGAGATATACTAAGGAACATTCTTATTTGTTGTTTTATTATTGCTATAAATATTTCAAGTGTTTCTGAATGTTATTTTATAATCAATATATATAATTTTCCAAGTCTAAAGATATCAATATATTAACAGTAAATGAAATTGTGAAACATCTTTTGAATAAATTGAAAAATTATGTTGTAGAAATGTGTAAATACCTTATTAAGTTGCAGTTTTATAGAATATTTAAGGATTTCTTGCAAGATAAACCAATCTGAGAAATAAAATTGTCTGATTGGAAATATTTTTTCTTTTGCCTTATAAAACAACAAGTCTTGATAGTGTATATACAATTATTTCGTCACTTTCTCAGCGACGACGGTTCACAAGCAACAATACATGTGGTTTATATCACCGGAAACTACGTATAGTTCGACTATTGGATAGTAAAATTTTGAGTAGAACTTACTAGATGGAGCTCATGTGAACATATATGTTTGTTTACTATATCTCTAGTAAACGCTATAATCTTGTTTTCTATCCCGTGTGAACGTAGCTTAACTTGCTTGTTTATTTCTGCACCCTATTCAAAATAAAAATGTCTACGCTCATGCTCATTGCTTGACAGTCAGATTTCGATGACTCAACATGTACTTCTTTGATGAAACGAACTCTACCTACTCGTATAAACGACATATTAGTATAAAAATACCCAGACATAGAACACCAGTTAAAGATTGGAGCGAAATTTTAGGTTGTGTTTCAGGTTAGGAAAAGATAAACATTTATCTTGAATGATATTTTTAGAAATGCTTGCAAGTATCAACAAGTGAAATTTTTGAAAAAAAAATTAAAATAGTTTTTATTGGGCATTTAAGATTTAAACCGTACCGATGAGTACCCACTATTGCTATCCTTTTCTCGATTTTAACTATACTTATGTATATATGTTTGCCAGCAACAGCAATTCCATAACAAATTACTGTTTGTCTACCACAACACAAAATTAAACTATAAATTAACAACGTCTGACGTCTGACAATTGCGACATAACCATAGACGATCTTCCAGAAAGTACCTATATACCAGAGAACGAGACGTATATATATACGCTCCATGCTCGTGCATAATTCCAGTGACGGATCCCATTGTCGTTCCATGTCGACAAAATAATGATCTTGGTTGAATGAGATTGAATGAGATAATTATAATTACCAATATTGGATCACACTTGGAGCTTAACAGGCGGCGAGAATTCTGCGATCTAAGTACAAATTCGAAATTTCAAGTCTCTAGACCGTATGGGGCCTGAGATATCGCTGCGGAGTCCATTGATACAAGAACCGAAAGTAATAAAAACTATTTAAAAACATTCGAAAAAATATTCATTGTCACTATCAAAAGTAGTAATATGGAGTATCATTCTTTGATTTCCCGATTTTTACCACAAAAAATGTCTCAATTTGAGACAGGGAAAGAATCGTGCATTTACTTATTAGTGTTTTAATTCCCTTGACGAATTTCCATCCTGATAAAAAATCACCAACAGCTGTGTAACATTTACTTTTTTTGTGTATCCACATTATTCACAGCTATAATATTTTTCCATGTGAATCGTCCTTTCTCACACACATATAACCTATTCCTGTACCAAAAGTTCGTATGGTTTGTTTCTTGTTTACTCATGCGTTTTTTCTCTGTAGTACGGCATAGTACACATACATATACAAAAACTGTCCGGGTAATTTATTCGGTGCAATGTGCAATAATTTAAGCTGTGCAAATTGTCTGGTGGGTTCGCTGTCAACCACCATTCTTTTATATATCCAGTTAGTAAACATCCAGTTCGAGTCGTGCCATGAATTTATAGCCGCGAGAAGAGATTGTTAGATGGCTGGTAGCCGCATCTAACCGACTGACAGCGAATGATCGGGGACTGCTGCTGCCGGTTGCCGGTGTGAGAGGCGCCTGCCACTTGAATTTCAACTAGAGACATGTAAACGGATCTCATTTTGCACCGCTGGAATACTACTCACTGTTCGCGGCAAATAGTTTTGGCGTATTATCCAAATTGCGGCGGCTTTTGTCGACGAAACAATCCTCACCTGGATTTTACCGCACGCTTCTGCGATGAATGGTTTTGCTCTCCTCTCATATTATTATGAGATGCATGTTCCGCAAACGGATTCAGAAATGCATGTTCAGAAACGTCGTTTTATATGCACGGCACAAAAGAATCGAAATCATTCTGAAGTGAGAGGAGGATATGCTTGCAAATAAATGTCATATCAAATAACACAAACATTGCAAATATAAAGGTACAGATTCGGAATACATTTTTCGCAAAATGAATTTTGAGTTAGAAAGAGAGGTATTTGGAAAAAAGTGAAGCTACAATCATCTCTTCTCCTTTTATTTCGAACAATAGAGTGAAAGGTGTCAAAGTTAGTACCTATCAAAATTTCAACGCCTGTCTATACTTCTAACTTAGTGATTATTTGATTTATGTGATACTATATAACTAGGTTTGATTCTCGGTAATAGCCATGGTCTATATATAAACTTTTATACCATGGGTAATGTGAGTATGTGAATGATTCATTATCAAGAAACAATTTGGATTAAGATTTAGTAGAATTTGAGCCCACACTCCTTATTTAAATAAATATTTTTGACAAAGAATTGAACCGACCTTATTAGTTGGTGCAATGAAAAATACAAAATAATATTAATTCTATTGGAACTGGTAATTTCGAAGTTGTGCAGTTGTAGTTAGATAGAAGACACCTACTTCAAAAGTACCAGCACCAATAAAATCTATATTTTGTATTTTCTTGTGCACCAACTAATAAAGTCGGTCCAATTTTTGGTAAATAGCTATTTATTATACAATATATAAGGGAAAAAAGTTTTTTGTCTCCCACCGTTTCGCGTCGGTCGGCAACAAAACCTCCAGCTAAAATCTAATATTTTCCCGTATATAATACACTATTTTGTTCTGTGACTGGAAAAACGATGATTTAATATTGAAAAAATATTACAATATATTATCGAAGTAATTTTTTAAGTTTGAAACTGGTAGGTAGGTAGTCTGTTGTACTTAAAGTGAAAATTGGACCTGCGTTGCTAAGGAAACCTTTAAAGTAATCAAATATCTGTCAATTTAATTATGTGTTTTGATCAAGAAGACTGGAAAGAGGAGATTAAACCCTAACAATCGTGTGAAATTTCATACGCATATCTTTCGTAAATGCGTCTTTGCGCACCATGCCGTGCGCAACAAGCGGCTCTCGCTTGAAAAAGACAGCAGATCATGATCAGCAAGATAAATAAAGAGAACAAATATTTCAGGCAATTGTCAAGATGTTCGTCAATGTTCGTCGCACACAAGGCCACGCTATGATATGCAACTTCTGTAATATCATGTGGCTACGTAGAGAAGCATAGGAAGTTTACTCTCCTTGTTTCCAGTCTTCTTAGTTTTGATTTATATTTATGTGTATCCGGGAAAAAAGGACTCACTTTTCCTGTGTCAATAAATATAAAATGTCAAACTTTTTTCCCGTTACAGAAAAATATTTACTTATTATACAAGGGGAAAGGGAAGATATTAGCTCGAGTAGGTACGAGTATCTGTTGTCGACCGACGCTAAAGAATGTAACCTTCTATATGAAATATTTTTTACCTTTTCCATACATTGGAAATAATTAGAAACAAGTTTAAAACAGATCATTTTTGGGTTTTGCCTAAGAGATCAAGCTTTTTCAAAAAGATTTTTCAGAAAAATCGTGGAAAATTCTGTAATCAGAGATTTTCAAGATACACCAGTTTATCAAAATGATTGTTTTTATGGATTTCTATACATAGGCTTGTAATCATCTAACATCCTTAAAGTCAGAAAATTATTGAAGTGAAATTTGAATTTTTAAAGTGGTAGGCAACAATTAAGCATCCGTTTCTAAGGAAATCTTAAAAGTAATCAAATATCTGTCAATTTAATTCTTTGGTTTGATTTATATTTATCTGTATATATCTAGCCGGGAAAAAAGTCTCAGAGAAAAAAAAATATTTCACACTTTTGAGTGTAGCATTAGTCATGGAAATCATTAAACCTTCACTAATACCAAAAAAGATAGTACCTACTTATCCTATCTCAAAACATCGCGGCAGAAATACACATATTTCAGACAACCACTGCTGCTACTCGAAAACCGTAACTTCTTTTGAAAACTTTAATTTGGCCATCTCATATTTTCGATTTTCGAAAAATGAATGCCCCCTCTACCTAGCGGAAATACACTTATTTCAGTCTTTTCCATTGCTGTAACTCGAAAACCGTAACTATGTATTTTGAAAAAAATTTCAATTTAAACGTTTCCGGATATGGTCTTATCATTAATTCTGCCGTTTCAGATTTTTGATTTTCGAGAGAAATTGCCCAGTCCATCTCCTTCGGAGGCTGTTTTTAGAGGGAAGAAGATTTCGGATTTGATTTTTTCTAAACAAAGGACCTGTTTTTCATCTCTTCTTTCAAATGAATGAAAAAGCATCAAAATCGGAGCACTATTACTTTGCCAAACGCGCGAATAGCAAATAATAAAATATAATAATAATAAAATAATAAAAGCAAACACACAACCGAATTTTATACTTCCTCTTTTTTTAGAAGTCGTTCAAAAACAATTTAACCTTATTTTTTAATGAAAGATACCTGGTATATTTTGAGTAAATTATTTTGTATCAGATGCGACCATCATCAACAAAATTAATAATACATAGAAACTGATTATTTCAGAAGAAAATACTATGGGGATATATTCAAACAGGTCGCTGACGTTGTCACGCTCGGCCTTGTTGATGACACAGCCAACGTATTTTTTCATCGCAATTGCTGCATAATAAAAGCCGAGAAACAAAGGAGTTTTACTCAACTTAACCCGGAAACCCTTTCATTTTCATAACAATATCAAACTTACAAAATTCGGTCAAAAATCTCATTTTCAATCATAGTGTTTAAAAATTGCATTATTCAAAAAAGGAATCCCCTTCTCCTAATTTGGAAAAAGTTTAGTTTGAGACCGACACTGGTCTTAGTAGTAGCCTCCAATATGGAAAAATATTATTTAAAATCAGTTTGATAGAGCATTAATTACACCATCGAATTATAAACATCTTTCTTTTTTTCTTGATACTTGTAAAATGAATTTCAGACTGGAATTAACGAATTTGTGACTGTATACGTTCACGATCTCTGTTGTAAAAATAATAGATTTGATTTTTTTACATTTTAAATCACCTAAATGGAATTTTCAAAGAAACCTTGCCAAGAGCATGCTCGAGACATGAATATTTTAGACTAAATAAACATTTTCTAGGAATTACTTGACGTAAAAGACCTCTCGCCTCTTGAAGTGTCTAAGTCGTTGGGCCGCGCCCGAATTCCGATAATTTAATTCGCTCTGGCAATTAGGTTTTAAGCGCAAATGTTGTTTGTGTCGAAGCCAATTGGTTATTCTAATGGAGTCGTGAATTGCCGGAGATACCGACAGGACATTATTGGCAGTTGCCGCCAGATAGTGGAAAGCTTGTAACTTTGCTCTGGTTTAAAAGGTCACTTTAAGTATCAGGTCGATTTTGCAAGAGTGTTTCGAACAACAGATCCAGAACTGCTAATTTACTTGCGAATAATCAGTAGTTGAAGTAAAAAACGCATGCGTTAACAAAAAAATATGTAATTATCCCAAATTTAGCAAGTTCGTTAACGCTTTTTTGATATAACCTGTGTTCTTGTTCATAATCAAAAGATACAAAACCTTATATCGAGCGATCCAAACAAACCTCATTTTACTTGATTCATCTGAAACTGCATACTACTGAAACATCAATTATCACTTTTTTATCAACATTAAAAGAAATACACAAACCTGAACTGGTGTAAAACTCAGAACAAATATTTGGAATGTTTATATGTCCATACAAATATTTTTGAACTTCACTTTGGATGCTTCATAACTTTTTGGACATTTGGAATTTAGATCATTTTGTAGTCCTTATTTTAACAGCTCATAAAAAAAATTGCTGCAGATGCAAGCAAAGCTTGTCTAAATATTCTTAACTTACGTGAATTTTAATGTAATTGCATTTGAATCCTTAATTGTCTAGAGTCTAGCAATTAAAGCTGTTACAATTAGAGCAGATAATCTACAATTATTTTTCAATATTTTGAAATATTTACAAAATCTCCTTTAATATATTCAGCATGGAATTAAATCTAAAACATCGTTCGATCACTGCAGGGCAATATGCAACAATGACATATGATAGACAGAACAGGTTGAAAAAATCACAATTATTATCAATATACACGTTTAAATAGTAGAGTTATCTTTTTCACGATAAACTTTTGTGATTATTATTGCGCCTGTCGAACGTTCGCTGATTTAACAGGTCATCTGAACACACTCATTATTTATGCCTTGACAACTAATTCTCATCTGACTCAAGCAAAGACATACGGAGACATCGTTCTCATTTGCAATAACCTATCGAATGTTTTTTTTTGGATCTAATACTATTAATTAATTTCACTCACCGAGTGAACCTTTAAGTAGAATAGTTGTAACACCAAAATTATGAAACAAAAAGATTGTACTAGTAAGTAATACATAGTTTTCTGTTACTCGTTTTACAATCACCATTGAATTATATAATGTAGGTATAACTATGCAAAAATAACATAATGAAAAATAAACTTTGTTAGATAACTTACACGAATCAACTCATTATTAAGAACTTGTAATATAATACCATAAAATTTCCCCCGATTCGAGGATAGTTACAATATTCTACTTAGTATACGCTACTTTCCACAAAGTTTTCTTTCTTAAACTTTCTCGATATGCCCTTAATGCGAGAGTTATACAACAAAGTTGGATCACCCCTACTTACTTGTTAGGAAATCATAAAAATTTCATGTTCCCCTTCTCAAAGTAAATATTACAATATGTATACGTGTTTAGGAGAAGCAACATGGAAGTAAATATAGGTATAGAGTGAAAGAAAAACAATGAAACTTTACTGACGGTGAGGATTTTTTTTGTGTTCTAATAATCATCTTCACAAAAAGGCAAAACAATCATTTTTATTGACTATATGCTGACAAAGTTGCAATGGTTTTCATTTGCCTTTCCATGCTTAGAAAGCAGTTTCCCTGATTCAAACCATGAGCTCAGGAGAGAGCCATTAGTCCCTGCAATACATTGACACGAGACTAAATTCAAATGGCATTATGTCGTGAGAAAACTCGAGAATGGAAAACGCAATGGATTCGCTTTCAAGCAGGGGATTTGGAGGTTGATGGTCCGAAAACGGCGGACACTATACTACATACGGGTATTAACGAAATAGAACTGAAAGAGCGGAAAGTCCGGTTAATCTGCCGCTTGTTTAAACTGCGAGAGGCGATCTGTGTCCAACGTCGGCAGATACACTGTCCAGACATTGATAGTTTGGGACTCTCAGAGATGATTACTTACTTTTCTGTCGGGTTTCGAACGTGTTCAAATCTCTCTCGTCTCTCCCTCGAAATTAGATCTCCATTCAGCAACACATTTTCCATTGATGTCTAGGTATATATGTTCTGGGTTTTTTCAAATCACTTACCATTTGAAAGGCCACGGAAGTGTAGATTTCCTGAGCACCTCAAAGGATAGCTGATAAAATGAGAATATCACTGATCTCTTTTGTCAAAGATAAACATGTGTAAGAGGGAGAGTGGAATTTCGTATAAAGAGTCGTTTTTTTTTTGTCAAAATTTGATCACAAATTTTTATATTATTAAATTAGAAAAGAATTATGATTACTTACAAAGTATGGAATAACCAATCGGAGTAAACTCATTGTTGTGCAGTTTTATAGATGAAATAGAATCCTGACCCCATCTGAGGATACTTTTTTCTATTTAATAATTTGAAATTTTGTTGCATTATATCATTTCTAAATCTAACATATGGCTAGGTACCGAAGCAGGTTTTGATTCGAAAACGCCAATTGATTTCCTAAAAAACATACCAGACATGATCAGAAAATAAGTGTACTGTGACCATAATGGGTGGCTTTAGACGGAATGGATCTAAGTAGTAGAGAGAGAACTCGTAAGCAGAACGAGAACGAGCTCTTCCAGAAGGGCTCACCACTTGCATCAAACGGGATGACAGTTACGTAGATAAGTTACATTTTGTTTTTTCAAATATAGTTTTTCTAAGAAATATACGAATCTACTACGCATACATTCTGATCGTGCCTCGTGCAATAATTTATCTAACCAATTAATTCCATTTGGCAGTTCCACAATGTATGTACACTTTAAGCTTCTATCATTAGAGTTCTGTACCGAATTGGTGAAAACGAGACCGTATTACTAAGAATCTGATGTTCGTCTGTCTGTCTGTCATATCTCATGAACCGTTATAGGTGGACAGCCCAGAAATTGTATTTCTATTGCCTCTACAACATCAAATACTAAGTCCATCCATCCGTCACATCGTACAGAACTCTTCGTGTACCAGATCACGTCGCACTTGGCTTATTTTTTAAAAATAATTCCTATATATCCATTTTAATATAGGATATTTCAAGCAATGAGACATAATATTATAATCGCTGACAATAATCTTATTTGCTCATTAATTTGAATGAAATGATGAAAATGATGAGCCAATATTACCGAAACCCTGTTATTGTGTACATTAATATCAGAAATTATGTTATTAAATCTGTTTTGAATGTTATATGATGGTTTATTTCGATTGTTATAATTATACCAGCTTTTCGTGACATAACCCATAAGAAGAAAAATGTAATTTTGTTATGAATTATTAGCCCTGAATGATGATAATATAATATCGGAGCACTAAAAAGTCCATGCACGTTTGTGGTATTTATGAAGACCGTAATTTTCCTAAGCGCAAACAAACGATCCAAACACAGCCGAAAGCATTTCCAGTAAATTTTTGGAGCAATTTCCGGCTAGAGGATTGCTGCAAATTTATCGGCATTAAAATAAAAGACGACGGTTCTGAAATATTTTCAATTTTCAGCTCTTCGGCTGAGCTAAGTTATTATACACTCAGGTATAGGAGAAATAGGAATCCAATAAACATATCCAGACTAGCAAATCCAATATTTAGTCCTGTGGATATCTTAAACTTTTGAATTTATCAGCTGAAAGCAAGAAGTTAGAGACTCTCAAATACATAATATATACCCTTATGTCACCGGTATACATGCAAAATATTCCCTGGTATAAGGTATCATAGGGACAGAAAAAACTCGCATGTGAAACGGTGTTGATATTTCAGAGATAAAAAGCCCACGTCGTCACAAGGAATGAACGACAATCAAGGTAAAAAAAGTATATACAGTGTGGGCCAACTGTATGGAAAAAATCGATAAGAAATAATAATTTTCAAGATATTCGCTCGAGCCCGATGATTTTTTATTCTTTGATATGCATATTTCCAGAAATATTCAATATATACAAGGCTACTCAAACATTATACAAGGTATCCTGGAACTAATGAATAACCTACTTCTCTACATACTATGGTCTTAGTAATAGGGTCTTGTACAACCGATCATGTATTCGTCAAAATTATTTGAAAAATATTATTATATTATTTGACAAAGAATGCAATAAATAAGATTTAAAAACTTAATAACGAATAAACATAAATTTTGGTATCCTAGAAGAAAGTAAACGTCTCTTCTCAACGATTTTGTAAAGATGAAAAAATATAAGCTTTTGTATCTCAAAAGTAGTTTAAAGCTTCTGCTCATCCATTTAATAGAAACGCCTGTTTAAAAAAATATCGTATTTACATTTCCACAAAAATAGCCTCCACTTATGTAGTACGTACATAATTTGTGAGCCCATTCTCTACAAATGTTGCATTGAATCCAGACTTCTCTTGGGCGACAGTTAGAAAAAGTCCCACATCCTGTATGTATAAATAAATGATGTGATTATTTCAAATGGAAATGTTTGTATTGTGTTATTTTTTATCTCTTGCGATCTGTATTAGCATTTCTTATCCCCAAATTTTAAGGTTTTTAAGTTATTTGTGAAAATAGGGAAATTAATGGATATTTCAAACAAATAAATGTTTAAAAAAATTGGACCGACTTTATTTGTTGGTGCACTAAAAAATACAAAATAATATTATTTCTATATTGCTGGTAATTTTGAAGTTGTCCCGTTGAAGTTTGTTGTTGTAGGCACCTACTCTAAAAGTACCAGCACCAATAGAATTAATATTATTTTGTATTTTTCAGTGCAGCAACTAATAAAATCGGAACAATTTTCTTAAATATTTATTTCGAACTTTTGAGTTTAACATCAGTCATGAAAATAATTGTTAAACGTTGACTAATACAAAGAAGATAGTACTTATGTATAGGCTTAGTCTGTACTTTTTATTTATTCAGAGATCTCAAAACATCGCTGCGATGAAATACATGTTTCAGACTTTATTGCTGTAACTTAAAAATAACTTAAAAAATGTTCATATTAAATGTTGCTACATCTTCTTTAATTTGGCCGTCTCATGTTTTCAGTTTTCGAAAAAAAAATGCCCCTTCCACCTGGCGGAAATTCAAATATTACATATATCAAAATTTACAGTTGCTGAAACTCGAAACACTTTATAATTTAACTGTTTCCCGATATGATCTCATTTTTGATTCTGTATTTTCAGATTTTCGATTTTCGAGAAAAATTGGAGGAAAGGAGATTTCGGATTAGAGTTTTTACAACAGCCATAAAAAGAAATAATCATACAACCGAACTGTATACCTCCTCCTTGGAAAGACTGAGTCATTATTTTTATGATTTTGGGAACTTTTAAAGCAATAAGCTAAATTATATCTCATAGCCTATTCGAACGAAAACAGCGTAGTCTTTATGTGTGCTTCATAATTAAAATCATATATCAATATAAGTTTTAGAGGTTACGTTAAGTGGTGATACGTCACCCATGAAGGTTTATTCAAATGAACGTCAATATGACCACGCGTTTGACATAGAACTGAATATAAACCTTATATACAGATATACAAACGAAATGTCAAGATCATAACCTAAGTTTCGTTAATTGACTTCTTAAACGTTAGAATTCAAAAATCTCAAAATAATCACAAATGAATTGACATAAAAATTCAACATAACCTGTAAAAATTTATTTATGATTTAAAATATAAAGTTCACTTAGAAGATTACGCTGCTTTTGTTAAATGAGTATATATCTAAATATAACTTGAATACAATTCACATTTTTGCAAAACACTGTTTGAATGAGTAGATTCACTGAATTCTCCTATATCGTTTATGGTAATCTCCACGGCCGCAATGGTCAAATAACAGAGGTATTTGTTTTTCCAATAGGTATTTGAGAAGGAATTCCCTTGAATGTTGTCTTGGAAAAAGAAGTGGAATCCTAATTTTAGATATAACTATAGTTCCATTGATTATAAGAAAATTACTTACTACTTACGGTATAAACGGAAATGACTACCAATATTTTAGTTTAACAGAGTCTTGGCATTAAGCCAATATTACAAATTTTTAGAACCAAATTGTAGTAAGTTCTCTCAAAACACTCAATAAGCAATCGGACCACCAACCGTGCATAACCCTTTATAACGACATTTACCTTACCTTTAGCATGTGGCCCAATCCACATTATTTTCATTCAAATGGATGTCCGACAATTTATTATCAAGTTATATAAAACTTCAATGCAGCTCTTCTGATTTTATTAGAGTAACTAATTATTTATGATTTTTTTATCATATTCTCAGAGAGATGATATAGTGCCTCTTTGTACAGGCCCTTGTACATTCTGCCTTCGAGACCTTTCGACCTTTCTCAATAAATTATGAACCATCAGAACACACAAAGTTGCCGCCGAAATTAGATCTTTAGCCGTAATTATATTTTGAAATTAAATTATCATCCTGAGAGTACGTACATTTAGTTCATAATCAATCAATCCTTGTAAATAGAGGGTGTTTTTCATCTACTTAATCTGTTTTTTTAACCAACAATCGACATGAATATAAAATGAAACAGGAAAAAAGTTCATCATATGAAAATTCTAATTCAAATTAATATATAAACTGTTTGAAAAAACAACGCTTTATATTATCATGTAGGGACTTTTTAGTGACTTCCTCTATAGTCGTTTTGAATACATCAACTTTGACAACTTATAAATAATGTATTTAAAGTCTATGATGAACATTGTGAGCTTTTATAAAATTGCCTAATCAGCTAATTATTGCAATTTATTGTCTCTTTTGAAGTTCGGTTTACTAATCACCGTATTTGTCAAATGTTAAGAACAATTAATTATGAGATCAAAGAGGGTATTTCTTAATAACATGATAATATTTAAGGAGCTTTTTCAAAAAAAACGTCATATGAAAGGTCCTAAAGGCTGTAGCTTTTGAAGTATAGGGTGCTAAAGTTTTATGAAAATATTATTTTTTACTCTAGGTGTGAAAGTGGATCTTTTCCAGGCCTAATTAAATTATAATGTACGCTTTATCATTCTCATAAATTAACAATCTGACAGCCAATGTACTCCAATAACAGATAAAAAAATATAATAGACATCGCTTGTTCTCTGTTATCTTTGTAGATTAGGGAAAGGGAGATCGAACATACATATAATACAATAGAGTAGGAATGTTATAAGTCAAGTGAAAATGTAGTAGCTAATAAATGATCGAGAGAAGTGTTCCTTCTTGTTCAATAACAGTCGCGTATTTTATAATGGAAAAGGACAATCTATATTTCCTTCCTTTTCAATGATATTTCATTTTTTTCACATTACATGCTTACTCTATTATATTAACTCTCAGATCGGACGGACATTTACAACATCGTCATCGTCATCTAATAATAATCTAAATAATCTAAAGTAATAATATCTATCAAGATATGCTAATTTTAGTGATTCTGGTTACTGTCATCATATTTATACATTTGAAAAGACTCTATACTATAGCATTAGATTTTTATATACCAGATAAAGATAGTTTTTTTATTATAACCGGATTACCTATATCTTTGCAGGCATATGGCTCGTACCATGAAATGAACCATAGAATATTTCATGCTTCAAAATCAAGCTCTCATATTGTGGCAGAAACTTTATTCTTGGAAAGAATTTAGTGCTTACTAATTAAAAAAAAATATTGATCCCACCAAAATATATTTAACAGTTCAATAAGCCTATTGTACGGGGCAGGTGAGTCACATGCAAAAGGGCGGCCGATAACAGTTGCACTGGCTGCCTCAATAATTAGCTGTCAATAGCAACGTGCCCGGTTTATCTGTCGTCCTTTTAGAGGAGCCAACTATGGCCATCACCCTTCTTCAAAGTACGCTGTCCCGGACATATGCCTGTCGATCCACTTTTGTAAATAATGGAGACCGAATTACGGCATAAATATTGTCAATTTCAGGTGAAGACTCGTACGTTTCAGGCGTCAAACTCGTTTCTATACCCACGCAGGCTATGTTTATTATTATGCATAGGATTCGATGATTGTGAATTATGCCTTTGTTGTCTATCGTCACGTGATATTTTTATAGGTAGAAGGTATACAATTCGACTGTTTGTCTGCATGCTTTTTCCAATAAACCAGTGGAGCATACGTTCGGAATACCTATTTTGAAAACATTATCCAGATATATGGATCGTTCAGTCGTTGTAGTTAAACTTCATTATTTATGGGAAACAAAACTCTATGTGCAAAATTATCGCGAGAATTAAAGGTAAATCATTATGACTTCGAGAAAAGATAATGAGCTCCATTACTTTTTTCAACAGCTAAGCGGATCCTAGAGATATGACGTCATCTGAGTTATTTGCAAATAGCTCACCCTGTATAACTAAGCATTTTTAGATAGTCACTTATTCAACAATTTAGATATCAAGTTTGTTTTGTGTTCCTGAAATCAATCCAGTGCGCTGACCCATACCCAAAATGTGATACATGATACCGTACTGGCCGATATAGTGGATCGAATTTAGAAACACATTCAAAATATAAACAATAGAATAGTACCTACTAAATATTTATTAGTTACGGAAGTTTTGTAGGTGTTGATATTTTTTAAATAAGTTTTAGTTTAGTCAGAAACTATGTTTTTTCTGCAATGAAGTCCATCACTGCATACATTTATATCAGAGTAATATACCAAAGGTATTTATCAATTGAATAAAACCAAAGGACAAAACTTATGAGCTGGTGAATTCTAAAATGTAAATGTAAAAAAATTACATGGATGGAGGATATTAAATGAATATCTTACACCAAAACTCAGCTTAATTGACTTTTCTATTTTACTTGAAAGAGCCACACCACACATAAATACACTACAATTGTATATCTAGTATTCTTGTGACTTAGATCTTGAATTTTATTTTCAAAATAAATACCTGATTTTTTCTCCTTTCCAAAATTAACTATTCACTAATGAGTAGTAATACATCGTTCTAAAATATCTTTCTATGAAATTAACCAATTGTGTTTGACTCTAGAGTCGAAAAAAAACTTACCTACAACTCGAAAACGGAAAAGAAACCGACACCAAATCAAATATCTACAACAACGAGGTCAGTAACTATCCACATCCACTCTCATGCTCGGCGGTTCTCAAAAGTTGGCATAAAACTTCCCACAATAGTTTAGATATTATACTTACGTCTTGAAATACCTAATAGTTACGGGAAATGCTAGCCTATAGTGTATTACGTATCTTATATATCGAGAAAGATAAAAAAATGATGCTTAGCTTCTAACGAGTAGAATTAAAAGTTTTAATAAGAGAAAACCTAAAATTTAAATAACAATCAATAATAAATTGAAAGATTTGAATGTAATTTTAACAACTTCCATTTAGTCGTTTGACTTTTAGTTCAAATTAAATTTGCTACCAAAGACAAGGCTACAGTAAGAAATATATTTTATTATCTATTATTTTTTTATTATTTGGATAAATTACATTCCATAAACATAATGGCAAAATTCACATTATTATTTGAATAACAGATTCTGTCAATAAATTTTGGAAATGCTTTCACTAATCAACATTCTATTGCCTTAATATTATTCAATATATTACAGTGAAATATAATATCATTGCGAAATGCGCAATTAGAACATTATTTACGATTTTTAATATTCGTCTTGGGCCGAACGTTCCCCCCATCAACGTAATCCCCGGAGTTGTTAATGACTATTTAAATTTGATTAAGTGTACGAGGCCGCGCGACTTCAACAATCCCGCGACGCCAAAAACTTTCAACGAAGCTGAGCCGTATCGCCAAAGAGTGGGCGGCAGCAGCGTTGCTCCCAAAATCGCCTAATTTAAAGATTTCAAAAGATATATAGGGCCATTAAAAGAGGCCCTCATTCTTCGGAGGGCCACACGCAAACCTCTAGAAGAACTCCCGGCCATCAGGAGAGAATATTAATTACGTTGCACCGTAATAAACGTGAATTATCGCTCTGATGGGTGTAAATCTGCCCATGCATCCTTATTAGACCCTATTAAATTTACACTTGGTATCAATGATTTATCTAATAATTTGAATCTTCTGATACCTACTCATATGCTAGAATAAATCATAAATTGTTTATCAACCATCGGTTAATTAAAAGACCGTTAACTCACCTATGGTCAACATTGTAGAAATAAAGGTGTGTCTAGCATGCCTTATGACCGTATGTTCACCTTATGGACCCCAAAATTCATCGTGTATCTTGAAATAATATAAAACCATGTTTGCTTCAAAATGGTATTATGATAGATAAATAGAATATTATCGAAATAATTTTTGGATCCTGCCTTTTCTGATCCATTTCTTGTTATAATTTGAATAAATCATTAAAGAAACTTCAATCAATTGAGGCAAATTCACCTTGCATTGATGAATACTGAAGAAAATATATGTCCTAGGCACAATTGTTAGGTAAGCTGAATCCTAGGTATGTTGCGTGTCTCTATTACCGCTCTCGAGAACTAACAAACAGCGTTGTTGAAAGAAACGAGACTCTGCCGTAGCAATGCAGCCATCGTTGGTCTGGCCCCTCTATCACCACCACTCCAGTGGTACATCCGTGAGGCCATGATCCACGTTATATTCTAAGCACAGGTGTGTCCGGTACATAAAAAGAAAAAAGGTCCTCGATTCCTAAACATATAGGCGCTAGCAACATAGCGGTATTAAATGTATGACAAAAAGTAAAACAACTACTGTCTGTAAAGCTCACGGCTGATTCAAAATGTTTGACATTATATCTACGTGTTATTATTATTCCACAATGATGATTAAAAAATAGTTTAGCTTCTAATAATAATAATAATAATATACCTTTATTTAAGCTTGCGAGAATTCAGCTGGTAGCTGATTTTCAATTCTGACCAGGGCATTGTAAATAATATACAACAAATAATAAATACGTGCAAACATAGAGAATATCGCCAAGTAAAAGAACAAATAGTAATAATAAAAGAAATAATGTAAAAATAATAAATAATGTAAACAGAGAGCTAAATAGACTAAATAGAGTTGCTTAGTAACATATCTTTAATTCTATTTTCAAAATTAATGCAGGACAGACTTTTGACAGGTGGTGGAATTTTGTTGTACAAACATACTGCCAAATAGGAGAAAGCTATTCTAAAATTATTAGATCTGTGCCAGGGTATACGTGAGAGCTGCTAATCGAAGGTTTACATTGTGATGCTCCGTTCGCCGGAAAATTTTATTATTTAAGTATAAAGGGTACTTTTTTTCAGAACAGAATGGGTAAGGCATATTAGATGTAACATCCATCTCTGCTGTATGTTCAGCCAGCCAATTCTTCTTATTTCAGCAGAAATTCTGTCTCTAGGGGGAATACCGAGTTCAAATGCTAACTTTATCAGAAACTCTTACCCCGATTCTAACAACTTGTGATCTACCCGATAAATAATCTGAAAACCATTTTACAGCCGATTCAGAAAAACCTAGATATTTCAGTTTAGCCAAGAGATGTTCATGATTTATGCAGTCAAAGGCCTTTGTTAGATCGACCGTGATAGCTGTTGTTACGTGTCCAATATCTATTGCTCTCAAATAGTTATCACAAATGTCAATCAAAGCCGTTACTGTGCTATAGCCTCTTCGAAATCCGGACTGTTTAGCAGGAAGCAGGTCGTACTTGGCTCTGTGATTTGAAATTTGCTTATACACTATTCATTCTAGGAGTTTCGATAACAACGGTGGAATGCTGATAGGTCTATAGTCATTCAAAGAACGAGGAGCCTCTGTTTTAGGAATTGGTAGCAATGTTGCCAGTTTCCATTCTAATGGTATCGTTGATGACTCTAGGGAAAAGTTAATTATGTGCGTGATAGCGTCAATGCAAAAAGGTAGAATGCTTTTCAAAATACTAATATTTATTCCATCGTGGCCAGCGCAGTTTGATTTGATTTTGCAGATTTCATCAACTATTTCATCCTCTGTAACAAATCTAAAAGTGAGTTGGTAGCTGACATAAGCTTTTTACTTTCCTACGCTACTATAGTAGCTGTATAAGGAAAGTATTGTAATCGTGTGGAATGTTTCAGAGTTTTGTCTAATAAACATATTTTCAGCCATTGGTCTGTCTGTCTGTCTGTCAGTCTGTCTGTATGTCCGTCTGTCTGTCTGTCTGCGACAGCAGTATCTCAGGAAAGGATCGGTGTATTTTGTTGCTTTCTTTTTTATTTTGTTTGGTACCAATATCTCTCGCCGGTGGCACGGAATGAGAATCCTGTATACACTGGGTGTTGAACTATAGCCAAAAAAACGCGATTTGCTCAAGACTATAGCGCGAGAACGGCTCTAAGGATTTTGATTTAACCTGCCTAAAGTATTCTTCTGAGAGCCTTCTTACACCATACAGCGCCATCGCTGAGAAAAAACACAAAAAAATTCATATTTTCCACATGTTTCTTCAGATTCTGGCTAAACACTTCGTCTTGTGAAAAAATGTTACATGACCATTGTTGTTTGTCTTGAAATGCTAAAAAAAATGAAACGTAGCATAATTTTACCAGAGGATTTTTATTTTCCTACCGCTATTATTGTCGCTATGTAAGGAAAGTATTGTAACGTGGATAGGTAGTCATGTACTTACGGTTATTATTCGTTTATTAGCTATTTATTCTACTACCTTATTTGCTATAGTTGTTGCTTGTATATTTCATTATGTAGTTCCAGAATTATAGTAGATTTATTCTCGATCCTTCCAAAAACTATATGTGAGGTACAATTTGTTATACTATTGTCAGTTTGACAAGGCTCTAGAACATTATTATGTGCGTCTAGATAATCATAGAACATTCTCGATGAATGTCATATCATGATTCAGATATATAAAGCCGTGTCGATCACGGGTCACAATCAGTTGAGTCAGTCAGTCTTATGAAGTCAGTGTGTCTTATAAAGGCAGTTGATAACAGTCAGTCTGTGGAATCAGATGTTAATAGTAGTTCTGTCGGTAAAGACAGTGATAGTATAGATTATCAAGGTGACAAGTGGTGACAGTTGTACTACAACAGAAAGTCGTGTACATTGCGTTTGAAAATAAACCATTGGAAGCAATCTGCGAATTTTGAGTATTACGCAAGTGATCTCACCCCACAACGTTTAGCACAGGGTTAAACTTTACAGTATTGCAATAGTGTAAAATTTTTCATTCACTGGAATTTGCCTACGAGCGGTAGGAAAGTCGTGTGAGTGGGCACACCAGATTTTTTTCTAGGCCTATAGACGTCGTAACTAAGTTCCGCAGGTTCTTGTAGTATAACCATTTGTTTTCTACAAATTCTTTGGAAACATCAGGTCTAATTTTTAATCTTTTAAAATGTGCATAAGCTCTGTTTCTCAACTGAATCATTAATCTTATGTTGGGTGTTATCCACGGAGAGGATTTCTTTGTAAGTTTCCTGGTTTTACGCGGAACACACCTATCAAGTACTTTTAAAATAAGATCCTGTAAATATTTAATTTTTGAATTGATGTCATTCAAGTTTACCACACCTAACCAATATAGGGAAGATGCAATATCACTCAATAAAGACTGATCGATATTCTTTATGTCACGAGAGCATATGTATATAAGGGTGCTGATAGATGGACCAGATTCAACAAAGAAATAAACTAATTCATTGTCAGAGACAGAGGTTAGATTGACCGTGCCGGTTTTAGAAATATGTACATTCTCACTCACAAAGGCTACATCGATTAAATAACTACTATTGCTACTAATTCTAGTAGGTTTATCCACAATTTGCTTGAGTTTTTAATCATTTAAAATGTTGACCAAATAATTGTATGCCCACATTTAGTTCTGAAATCAATATTTATGTCACCCATGCAAATTATATTATCACTCTCAAAAACATGGCGACTGAGAGCTCTATCAAGATTATTCAAAGAATTATAGTTAGCAGAATTCAAAGCAACATTAAAGGTATCCCTTAGAACGAAATCAGTAATTACTGTCAATATCATCTGCTATAGCTAAATTATTTTCATGTACTCTATATCGACTTTAGTCGTCTTTCTCTCCTTGGAATTTTATCATACAATGTAAAAAACTTAAATTATTATATATAGTATTAATAACTGTGATAATAATTTTAAAAATTTATTAATTTAGTCAATGCATTTAAGAAACCGAACCAAAAAAAACTCATTTCAATCTTAAACATACCATAACAGGTAGGTACCAAACTCTGATGATATTAAAGTTTATGTTTTTATGGAAAAATATATTCACGGCATCCCTTCAATATTTTTAAACTTTTGAAAAAATTACGCACTTCCACGGCTCAATACTTTCATGATAAATAAAGAACATCAATTTCTGATCGTTGAAAGCTCCTTAAATGAGGAGGACAAAATTCCTTTTTTTATGATTCTTATTAATTGGAAAGTAGAGTGACAGGAAATCCTATTAAAAAAATTGAAATTTAACATGTTGTACTCCCCAAAGATACCCTCCACCTGCTTTGCAAAATCGAAAATTTGAAACGACAAAGTAAGAAGACACTAATTTCGGAAATGTATAAATAAAAAATTTTTCAAAAACATCAAGATTTAGAGAGTCGGAATGTTTTTAAAAAATGTAAATCATTTACTGAAAGTCTCAAAATTGTGAAATAAACAACTTCTTATTAAAATTAGTACCGACTTTTTAAATGGTGAAATATATATATATATATATATATATATATATATATATATAAAAATCCATATACCATTTCTACCATACCTATATAATGGTAAAAAGGCTTATAATCTATTTTATTTGCACACATTTTCTCAATTCTTTCCTGTCGTATGCCAGTCTAGTTGCTTCTTTCCAGATCGTCCTTTTCTTCTCCAGCATTTGTGGTGTTCCTTGGTCGGCCCCTTTTGCGATTCTTCTGTATTCTAGCTCTCCATACTTTCATAACTGGTCTGTTTTCATCCATCCTGCACAGGTGTCCCCACCATGATAACTGTCTCTCTTCAAACTATTCTAGGTTTGGCTTTGTTTGTAGACCTTGTCTTATATCTATATTTTTCTTTCTGTCTCTTTTGAGGACCCCTCCAACTCTTCTTATATAAGTAACGCATTTCCGCCGCCTGTATCTTAATTTTCTGCAGCTCTGTCAATACCCATGTTTCGCAACCAAAAGTAAGAACTGGTCTATCTATGGTTTTAAAAATTTGATTTTTGTAACTATATATGTCTTTTTTGTTTATGATTTTTTTTGTTCATCGCGAAGTAAAGCTTATTGGCTTTTTGTATTCTGGTGTTGATATCTATTTCTTGTTCTGTATGGTCTCCATCTATCATTATCTTTAGCTTTTCTATATTTTCTCCAACCATTACGACTTTGGTTTTATTCGTGTTTATACTGAGAAATACGAAATAATATTCATTGTATTGGTGCCGGTACTTTTGAAGTTGATGCCAAAAGTCTTCTACATTCGAGTACCTATAGCTGCAATACTTCAAAATATCTGTCCTAGCTTTTGTAAAATGTTATTTTTACCAATTTATATATATATATATATATATATATATATATATATATATATATATATTCTAAAAGATTTGACAACAAGCCGCCTTTCTTTTATTGAACTCATCAAGTTTGTTTGAGAAACGAATAAAAAATCGCATGGTCACAAAGATGCCGAGATTACATTTCGGATCTCAATCAATAAACATCTTGGATGGGTATGCGGAAAGTGAATCCAATTTTAAATATTGATTCTCGCCAACTTCTTGGGTATTAATATTCAATAGAATAAGTAGGTATTCGATATGTCCGCATTAATACTCTATTGAAGGGCAATTTCCAACAAATCTCGACTGAAGTTAATATAATTTGACTCCCACTCTCAAGACCGAAAGTATAACCATGAATCAATGCCAAATGAAGGGATTTTTTCATGTTTCAGCGAAATATTTGAGCTTTGATTTGTTATGACATTTGACTGTTGAAAGTAAACATGAGGAGCTCAATGTCAGATTTATTCAGAAATTATTTGTATAAACAGAAAATTCTCAGTAATAATAAACATTAATTTATGAATGTCTTGATATAGTTCATTTTACCATTTTTGACGTCTGCTTGTGAAATAAGTAGATACTCAGACAGCATAATCATTTATGAAACCAATATAAGCGATAACATCCTGAATAATTTATTGATATGACTGTAGGTACTGAATTAAAAATAATGATCAATATTATATGTTTTAAACTTAAGAGCTTGTATTCGGTTTTTGAAAAAACATTTTTTTCTCCTACATCGAAAGAACAAATATAATTTTATAAGAAAACTATTTTTTGTCTTCTTCTCATTATTATTGAAAAGTTATAATAATTTGAAAATATTTTTTTTACTCAGTACCGAAGACATGCCGATAGAATCCGAAAACGCACGTGATGCCACAATGTTAATTTTTACTCACCATTACATGAAAGTTTCCGGCTTTTTTAATTTTTTCTTGGAAATTTTAAATTCAATGCTACAATTATTTCATCAAAAACGGAAAGTAAATTGAATTTGCAATAAAAAACTCAAAACCACATATTGATATCTTTTTTCGCTCCAAAGTTATTACCAAAAGAATATTTTTAAAATAAATTCGCTGAAAAAACTTAACCGTAATCAATTTATTTAGAAAAACATTCTTTTGGTAATAACTTTGGAAGGAAAGAAGATCGACATGCGGTTCTGAGTTTTGTATTGCAAATTTAATTTGCTTTTCGTTTTTTGGTGGAATAATTGTAGCATTCCATTTAAAATGCATTCTTATACACGACCGTAGCAGTTACGCCCCTAGCGGGAGAGTAATAAACTAATTATGTATTAGGTACAAAAAAACCCAAATTGCCGAAACTCAAATTAAAACGGGTAGAAAATATGAGATTATCGTTTGAAACATGCGTTTCGTGGTTGTCCCTGACGTTTTGTCACGAACTGACTGACGGGAGTACTGGAGATGCGTGTAGTCATATCTTGTTTTCGTAGTATCATGAAACGAGAGTGACTTTTTGTGCACATCTACTGCGTAAAGAGCATTTTTCGAAAGATATGCCTACGGAGTTTATTTTACTTGCTACGTGCCCCAGCCATGCAGAACATATCCATATCAAAACTCATAAAGTAGAATATCACCAAATATGGAAGCTAAAGCAGCTTCACATAGAGATAACTTCCATAATTATTTGCTATGTTTGGAAAAGGCTGTATCTACTCACAAGGTCGATTGTGAAGGTAACGGTCAAGATTACTTAATGAAATTAAAAAACTATATAGACTTCAAACAGTTTAAAGACAAATATTTGAAGCTCAACAATCAGGTTTATACCTATATTAACAACTCTCATCACAGCCCAAAGTATTGTTGATGAAAAATAGACAATCACCACGGAAATTTCGGAATTTATCAAGGATGCTTATTCGCATCTCAAATATTCCTTGCTGAGGCGTAAACAATAAAATGAAATTTTATTCCGATATAATATCGAATTTGTAAATGAAGCTCGAAAAAGCCAAAAAAGCTCATTTACTCTTGCGTTATAGAGGAATATCTTTCTGTGTGCTTTATTAGATTTTCGGTTTCGAGCGCAATATGCATTAGCGAAGTCTTCAGTTATAATCAAATTTTAGGATAATGTACCAGTCGCAAGGAGGCTCCATTCAGATTTTAATCCCATTACCGAGAAAAGTTTTCAGATTAGTCTCTATACAAACCTGTGATTTCGCTTATTATGCGACAGGCGCTATCTCAGTTTTCATATTATGTCGGTGGCCGGTAATCAAAAGCGCACTGTCTCTTAACTTCTATTGTAATTCCACGTTATGATATTCGGTTGTAGTACGGAATGCGTGAATGAATGAGAGAATTATAAAATGTTTTTAATATCACCAACGTTCTTACAACATACTGCCTTTATAAAATTAGGATATGTAATCGAAAATGCATAAATAAACAAAAAAGAAGTATCCGACCTTATTGAAAAATTCCTTGTAGGATCTACTTCAGGCGTCATTTCTGTGAATCTATAATAGAATGTCAGTTATTATTGACGATACGGTAGAAATACCTATAAGTACTTGAATCAACATGTAATAAAGTCGAGTTATTTGCTCGAAAAAGTTCAGTTTCTCATTCTTTAGAAATTTATTGAGAACTACGCCCATTGTAATGCAATTTCAATTTATTTCCAAAAGTTTGATGGTACACAATTAAAATCAAAGCCATTCTTCTGCAACAATAAAATCTGGCATCTCTTTGATACAGAAAGTGACTCCCAGTGAGTAGACTTGAGTTTTAATTAATTTACCTCATTTTTATTCTTTGAATTTTGTTTTTATTTTGTTGACAAGCTCATTCAATTCCTTTTTTTGAGTTATTAATCTCGATTCAATTGTTGGTATTGGACAGCAAGTGGAATACGGTGTTGCTGCTGGTTTTTGTTTTTCTTGTGATTGCTATTGAGCGTTGGATAATTTTCAAATAATAAATGCTCTCATATAATTCTGTTTAAGATAAATGTTCAAGGAAATATTAATTTAAAGCACTAGTTAGCTCAATACAATACATCGTTTGATATACAAAGGTGAATTTGGAATACTTGCAAATATTAGAAACCGTGATCTTCATACCTCAAGAAATACAAATAATTGCGACGTGTCAGACATTTCTTAGCATCCTGATTATTAATTAACTCCCCAAGTCAACGGTTCTACCTTAACAATTGCGTTATTGAATCCGTGAACAAACAAATACACTTATCTAGTAGTTTTCTCTTCCTCTTCCTTTTTCTGAGAAATGGCAGAATCGTCGGTAGTTTAGCTCAACAATGCACAGGTTCCTCCCTTAATATCATCTACAACTCTAAGCAACTTTCTTGGGGAACCCTATTGACGGTTTTCAATGCTATTGTAGTAAATTGTTTTCAGGTGATATCGCCATCTGGGGTCTCTCGATATTATTGAAAAAATCTAAAGTAACTTTTTCAAACGTTTCCTGTTACCACTCATCTTAAAGTTATCGTACTTAAAATGTGTCTTAAATGGCTGTTGAAATTACTTAGTATGAGTGCTGACAGGTTTCCAAAATAATGTTTTCATCGCCAGCTTCAGCTTCTAGAGAGTACAGACATCAAATACAACTGGGTAGTTCAAATTAAATCCTGGCTCTGCGATCTTGGGTTCTCCAACTTCTGGGAAAATCTCAACCACAACAACCTTAAACAAAGTATTTCCCAAATTTTCAGCAGAGGAGAAGACAGATGTTCCAGAGCCGACCTCATCTATGCGCGATCCTCAAACTACACTGTCTTCTACAATAATTTATCTTGTGAACCATTTAACCAATATCCTAGATATTTGAGCTTCAATCTTCCACTGCACTTCACAAGAATTTTTTCCCAGCTCTGGCTATCAAATAATCATTTTTCTAAATTTAAATACAAAGGCTTATCATACAAAATTAATCACATGGAAATTTGTACGGTTTGCAATTTGTATGACAATGAATCTCTGTTTCATGTTCTTTTCACCTGTCCGCTCTATACCAAGGTAAGAGGTATTTTTTTCCTGGACGCCGATTATTATTTTGATCTAAATTTAAATAACTCAACTCCCAGTAATGCAAAAGGTATTTACACGGGCTTGCTATCAATCCTGAAAATCAGATCATTTCTTAAAAACGAATAAAAAATACATAAGTACAATTAACTCTTATTGTTGCTGCTTAATGTGATGCACGAAAATCATATTTTAATTTCTGAATCTTTACTTTCAATACATTTTATTAATATTCTTTTTACCTTTTTTATGTACTATCCTTTTTTCCTTTTCTTTTTTTGTCATTATTTTGTAAATTAACACTGTCAAACTGATTATTCAAATTCTACTATTTCTTTTAGGCATTAGAGACCCTTGTTATAGGAATAAGTTTGTAATTCCTTATAAACAATAAACAAACTGAATTGAATTACAAATTGAATATCAAACGAATCACATTTATTTTTGACTGATTTTATCGAAACCAATCGAAACTATCCAAAACTTTCAAACCAACCAATCGTGTATAAGAAATTAGAAATCATTTCGAAATCATTATATATGTAAAATAGTATGTAAGTTTATATAAAGATTAACTGTACCAGAAGATTATCAAACAGCTCGACAAAAAGCAACTTATTTCGTAAATCAAGGATCGGATTCGAAGTTCGAATGCTTACAGGATGAGGCTTCTAATTGTTTAGTAGGTACTTTGGAACTTTCAGGTATACCAACTCACCTGTGACGTAATACAACTGGTAACTTAAATGGATAGGGTACATATCACATAACTCACTATTAGATGAATTTCCATTTTCATCGGAACATAGCACAAAGACTGTGACTGTATACAAATATGAAATATCTGAAGCAACATTTTGTCTGAAATGGTGAAGGTCAATGACCGACCTATTACCGCAGATAGACGGAACACTCCATTGATAAAATACGTTTTGTTTTGTTTACAACATGTTTTTTGATCAGGGCAGGTGAGCTGTGGAAGCGGTCAGAAAGGGAGATATAACTGTATACGCTAACCCCGCCTCCACTCCTCTGATCTTTTTCGCGTAGGAAATATGACGGCAGTGGCGTCTCGTTCTTTTAGGTTTTATTTATTATCTTCAATTGAGATTTATACGTCGAAAAAAATAATAGTTATGTATATATATTTTTTAAGTCTGGGAACCAAAACGCAAACAATATAAAAATTGCTTTAATTGAATAACAATAATTAGGTATTATTTTTATTACCACGCCGATGACCCACGTTTATAAGTCCAAAATTTTCTTTAAAAATTAGAAATAACCAAATTTTAATTTGTATGGAGGAAAATGTGGTTACGCTAAGGGGAGTGGCCGAAGCACGGATTATCTCAACCCAATTTAATGTTTACAGTTCCGTCTCTGTTTCTAGGTCATTGGTGAAGATAATTTGGCTAAAATATTCACTAGTATTTCAAATCCACCCAGTATAGTAGTATACATATACATTCACACTTTTTTTCAATCTTAACCGAATGCATATTACCACCATACTTCAAAGGGGATTACCAACTTCCAATCATTGGATATATACGCTAGCAAGGCTAGATGCGCAACACTTTTAGCTGTCTCTGGAATGATAAATTTATATATGTACATACTGCCCCACTTGAAATGGAAGTCGTTCATATTTCGCCGGATGAGCATATCCAGCGTCCGAAAAATATTCAGCAAACATAGATACATCTATATACATATATATTATATAAATTCAAAGTCAGTTGTTTGTATGCAAACTTTGCATTAATGTTGTAGACGACGCGCATGACTGAGATCTATCTATCTATCTACGTGTAATTTCTTGAATTCTGAAATATGGAACACAGTGAACAAATGATGCATCAATAATGAGGCTACATCAAAGGTTTTCATGTTTCGTTATGCAAGATGCATCAGTATCACCATGTACGTACCTATCTCTAATTAATCAACCATGACCTAGGTACCTTGTATTTTGTTCGTTTATCATGCACTGATCTTATAATTGGAGATGGATACATTTATATTAAATGGAAAACTTGATAACAGTGGTGTTATATAATTTAACAATTGGATGGATAAGGTAAAACCAACCTCTCGCATATTGAAAAAATCAATATTATTATTCCCTTATATCACACAAGGTTTTATTAATATTTTTCATGTCACTTGAAATGCATTTTATTTGGTAATTTTCTTCTCTTTGTAAATTGACATCTAACAAAAATGTAAGTAGAGTAAGTAGTACATTTCCACTTAATGGATAAAACATTATATTGCTATAATTCCCAGCTGTAAACAGCAATTCTCAAATGAAAATATATTGTTCCAACAATATTTTAAAATGAAATAACCGTTAACAAGACAAGCATGAAATTATGTGTTGAATTTTATCCACTAAAAATAGTGTTACTGCTTTCATGGTACATTTCTCTTTTCCTAATGGTTTGCAGTCAGCATCTTATTCCTCAGAAATTTATAAACCTCCCATTGAGATATATTACTATTGTTCAGAATAAGAGTTTCTGGCCGGTGGGTGCATAGAGCATTACATATTTTTTGCAACACACACCTTAAAAATTAGATTTTCAAGCATTGCGGTTGACAATAACATCTAATTGTATCACACTAGACTCTTATTATCGAACATACGGAATAATAAAAACGCATGTTCAGCATTTCTCGGGTACCTACCTCTCGTTAGCGAAATTTCAGATTTACGATTAGCGTCCCAAAATAACAGTTAACAGGAAACTATATACAAATATATTGTATATAAAGAGCAGAAAGTACATTTTTGCTGCTCATGCGTGAAAGTCATACGAAAGCGGCAAGAATACTTTCTGCTCGAAATATACCTAAAAGTTATTTTTTCGACGACTTTTAACATGTGGTGGCGTACGTACGTACTATCACTTTCGTCACTTGAACTCATCGTTTTTGAGAAACACTGCCTTTATCACACAATTTTGAAAACGCGCTTGTTATCGAAACAAGCGTTGCGCAGCAACGTCTGACTAGCTAACATTTTTTTTTTTGGTCGAAAGCGAAAACGCTCTAGAGCGGCATTTATGTACCTACACGCTCGCTCCGCGGCAAATGTCAACAGCTTGTTCCTAAATACAAATCATTAGCCTGGCCAGGAGGCGTATTCTTTATATTTATCGACTTCTTAGACTTCTAAGAGATCGACTTCTTCTATATATATAGATATAATAATACATGGCGATGCGTCAGTTGGTGTCAATCCACGAACAAAAATCATTGTTCTGTGTCGTGACGTTTTGGCGTTCCATTCTAAGTTAGTCGGGGGGTTTCTAAGGCGCGACTAGTTAGGAAACTAAAGTCGATAACAATTGACAGTCTATGTCGACGTCACGTGATCCAATTGACGCATCACCAAATCACCATGTATTAGTATATCTATAAATTTATATATATATATATATAGATGAAGTCGATCTTTTAGCTAAGAAGTCGATGAATGTACAGAATACGCCTAAATTATGTCATCAGTCAATGTCATATTCCTACCATTTTAACCCTGGCCATACTAATATTTTTAGGTAAATTTCTTATAGAAATGTACCTATTGCGATCGTTCACACTTTTGAATTTCGAAAAAATTTCAACGGCATGTTGTTATATGTCTATAAGTAAGTCGAAAAAAACTTTTGGTTCAAAAGTTTATATAAGTATATATTTATATATACCGGGTGTCCCACTAAGGTGGGATAATAGGGAAAGCGAGAACCCTACGACTTCGGAAAAAAAAATCTTGAGTAAATCGGCTAAAATAAATCCAGCTAAAATATTTTCAAGTTTCTAAAATGGCCGCTAGGTGGCGTAATTACCATGGTATAAAGGTATAAAGTTAAATTAACTTTTTCTCAAAAAATCGATATATCAATGTATTGATTAAGTACCGGAAATGGAAAGTTTATGAAATTCTGCGTAATTTTGGTCGTTATACTTTTTCTATATTTTTGATTATAAAGGTAGGGGGTGGTAAACTGCTGTAATCTCCTAGACGCGTAATCCAAATTTAACTAGTTTAGTCTTGTTTGATAGATAATTCGACGCTTATTTCAAAAATAATGTTGGATGTGTTCGCAAGTTCACAACTTTGCGCCTATAGGGCGCTGATATGCCAATATTATTCAGTTTTCATCTTTTAATAAAAGCAGAAAATGTCGCGTACTGGGTAACAAATTTCGGTCGGTGGCCGAATTTAGTCTCTAAGCCCAACATATATACATATTTTTTTACAGTTAATTTAAGGTCGCTACATTAATAATTAATAGTTTTCTTAGATTAATATATACATCGTATAATACATAATATATTTGCCACAATTTATTCTCATTTTCATGCTTAAAACCAAATTTTCATGAGTGTTTCAATTTGTTCCTGCCCAATATAACTCTATTAATATTCCTGTCGTTGTTGTCATGATTATTTCATTGTTTCTAGGATAAATTTGAATTTCGAAATTCCAACAGGAAGTAGAGGGGCAGTGACAAATTGTCGAGTTTGCGAAACAAACACAGTGTGACGTTCTAAATAATATTGATAATAATTTTCGAAGGGCAGCTACAACGGTCGAACAATAATCCATCTGAATTGATATTGGAGACTGGCAAACCAATCTAGTTCAACAGTTGCTCATAGCAATTATCTATAGGTTCAAGTCAGGAATTAAAATGGTTTGCTGTGAAGACACCCTTGTTAAATTTTACTCAGATCTTAGAAGTAAGTTAGTAAACTAGATACTAAATCTGGTAAAAATAAAGTTTTTTGGGCTTTGATATGTAGGTACGGATCTCGTTATCGGTATTTTGCATTTGCACAAAGACCGAACTTCGGACAGTGGCAGTACAAATACCCAGTACTCGATGTGGTTACTTTGATTTGTCCACGTCGCGCTCTGTGTAAAAAAATCATAGTAGCCGAAATCTGTGTTTGATTGTAACATATAGGTATATTCTCGATTTATCTACGTCTACCTATACCCTATATTTAGGACTTACGACTTTTAGCTGGAATTTTCGATTTGGAAGTATCTTTTCAATCCCAAATATTATATAATCATTCTTGCTTTCTATTTAATACTAACATCCTTCAAAATTAGCAAAAATTTACCTTCAAATAATTAGTAAATATAAGTTCTGGAAAAAGTAAGGTTAAACGAATTGATGATTGCCTTGTGCAGTATATTCAACCTTCAAGTGCTGTTAATCTCAATGTTGCCAACGCTGCCAGTATACCTCACTTTCGCCGCATTATATAATTTTATGATAATTCCATTTCAAAGAATATTTGCTTTAAAAAAATAACAACAATATCTACTAGTTAAGCAATCAATGAATTCATATTTAAAAAAAAATGTAAATTTTAAACATGGAACCAAACCTTTAGACACTTAAAATCTCACCACTTGGTTTATGCTTCCTTTATCGATTATTTAAAAACATGTTTAAAACCGCAAACGTTACATTGGCAACACTAGATAATTCCATTTCCAAGAATATTTGCTTTAAAAAATTAACGACAATATCTACTAGTAAAGCAATCAATGAATTCATATTTTTCAAAAAAAAAAAAGTTAATTTTAAACACGGAACTAAAGCTTTAGACACTTAAAATCTCACGACTTGGTTTATGATTTCGTTATCGATTAAAAATATGTTTAATACCGCAAACGTTACATTGGCAGTTTTGGAAACACTGGAATTGACATTTTTTAAACGTAAAACACACTGCACAAGTCAATCATCAAATCCTTTACCTAAACTTACATTTTCGCGAACTCAAATTTACTATTTTTACGCATATTTTTGCTAATTTTGTATCGAATCGAAAATTCCAGCTAAAAATCCTAAGAACACCATTTTATTATTTTTTGATTAACAAATCAATAAAAATAGTGTCTTCCGCCTCAAATTTATTTTTTCAAACATTTGATTTTTTGGGCTTTTATAGCAAAATATTTTTCAATTCAATATTCAAATATCTAATAAATTATTTGAATCATAACACACAATTCCATCCCCATTATCACAACTTGTTTATGTATGCTATATTACAATGATTTAGCCAACAATTTGTTATAGATAGAAATAGAAAAATATTACAATGCTTAAAGTATCTTCAACCTTTTCATCTTGTCCTTTTTGCACTGAATTTCTCCATCATATTATATCATTTTCGACCTCTTGTGCTTTATCATCTTTAGAGGATCTATCTTATTAATATGAGCTATATAATATTCAAAGCTTTTCTCGTATATTACCGGACTTTGCATCCAAATTGGATAAACAACGACTCCCCCGAGAGGATCCTAACAGCTTCTGTCCTTGCAACGGAAAAGTTGTTTGATATTTATCAGGCACGATTATGCGCCACCCAAATCTTTTGTTACAAATGATCTGCAGAGATAAACCCTTCTAAATAAAGGTTTTGATTTACATGGCAAAAGGGTTGGGATATGGCAACAGACGATATTATCTTTCTTGAAGTATATGGAACGCACATACATACATATTATGAAATTCTTGTTTTAACCAGAATCATTCGTATTCCTCACCGAAGCCTACCTGATAACAACAGAAAGTAGCTTTTTGCAATGAATCAACCCAAATTCAAAGATACAGGAACAATGTAACACTGAATTGTCATTTTGAATTACTAGAAGATTACAAATAGGGGAATTCTAATTTACAAATACAATTTACAGAAACAATAGATAACTGAATCAACAATGTGGAAAAATAAATAGAAAACTCTTCATTCCCGTAAACTGGGATTTTTATCATTTATACTGGAATATACAAGATCAAAATATTAAAAATAATCATAAAAATTTCATAATTATTCATGACAATTCCAGTGAAAACTGATTATTACAAACTATTGAGAATAATGCTTTTTGATTTTTTATAAAAATATAAAACAATGTTTTTTTTATATATTTATTATTTATGCAGGGTGTTTCCAAATAGGTGCATTAGTTTTTAGGGGATGAAAATTAAAGGGGGTCTTTTATGTAGACAAAAGCTCTTAGTCATGAGAAGTTACACGCTTCCAATAATGAGAAAGAAAAATCTTTTTTTTCTGGAAAAAGGAATGGCATTTTCTGGGCATATTCTACCAATAAAAAGGATACCTATGAATGTTTTTTCAAATTTGTTGTTATCTTTTAAACGGGTGATACATGCAACCCTATTCCATTTTTTATCAAAACTTTTTGGAGAAATAAAATTTATCAATTGAAAAATATGTGTTGAAAAGGACAATTATTTGCAAAACTTTTCTACCTCGTCTGTTATGTCTGTAAAAGCGACAGTTTCTTAATAAAGATTAAAATACAATCTTCTGTTAATGGAATCGAAAAAATGTAGTAGGTGGCTGTCATGTTTTGTTTGCACAATTTGTGAGTTCAATCGAACTATTTCAAAATACGACCACAAAATGCCATTCCTTCATCTCTTCAGCAATTTCCAGAAAGAAAAAAAGATTTATTTATCTCATTTTTGGAGGCGTGAAACTTTTCAGGAAAAGGTCTAAGAGTTTCAGGATATGGTTCGTTTTCCAATTAAAATTAACATAGAACATGGAACACGTTTACTGTCCAAAACTAGTATTCATCCAAATCGGCAAGGTCATTTTGGTATTTCTTGATTATATTGATGTTTGATTAAACTCAAGATCTATTCATATCTTAGAATGACTATGTAGATACAGTTAGTCTGTCTCTAGACATGATAAGAAATAATTATTATGATTGTTTCTTACAGATCCTCCAGAGATTTCCGTGGAAAGACCAGTAGTTCATTCTGCCGAAGGACATGAGGCACAACTTGTTTGTATAGTGCACGGTGAAAACCAACCGGAGGTATGTAATAATCTTAATATTCTCATTCATACAATAAACTATTTTGATTTGTTTCTGATAGTAAAGTGATATTCACAATCAAACCCTACTTTTCATTTCTATACTTGCAGTCATTATTGAGATCGGTAATTTCAAGCTCACATATATTACGCATATAAAAAAATCTCGTGAAAACTTTCTATACTGAAAATAAATTGCTACGAACACCTTCTACTTAATCAGAACCGACGTGACTATTGAAATATATGGGCGGCTTCTCTCCTCATGGAATTCTCTAAGTAATTGAAGTACCTATCTACCTTAATACGTCCATACGGATGGGATGGGAGTCGACTCATTTCTTCACATGGTCGTTTCTAATATTAAAACTTTTTAGTCGAAGAAAAAATGCATTCCCCTCTTCCATTTGCCAACATCAAAGAACTCTATTTTTACAGAAAATTACAGTACGCTATTAAATGAATATTTGTCACTTTGAAGTATCTAGCAGAGCTAGAATTAAATTATAATGTCGCCGAAGACTATCAATTATTTGACGCTAAGCTAGCTATCACTTGAAATGTGAGATAATTACTTTTAATAGTTTACAATATAGGGTTTTTCTGTGATTTTGTTAGAAGTTACATAAAGCTAAAGTATCTATCCTTTTACAACCTCAAAGATAATTTGGTTCATTAAATCATTTTTTCACACTATAATTTTCTTTCATACAGTTTCTACCTGTACCTGAAATGAATGTGAAATTCAAAATCAAAATACAAAATCTGCATTTAGTACTAAAATAACTTTTTTAGGCGATTATTTAAAAGCTACATTTATGCCTGTTTCCACCAACTTTTCTACAGGAAAAGAATAGGTAGGGCTTCCTTAATTTAGAAATCCCTTAAATTTGTGTTATGCATTCCACCAGTCAAAATTACGGGTTACCTAGCTAAAAAGAACCGACAACAACGCATAAGTTTAGTGACTTTTTGTTTTGAAGGGTCCGCAGCTGCGCATTACAAGTATTTTTCTGTTTTGTTATGTCGTTTTCTCTAACCTGCAACTTTTTGAAAAAATAAATAATAAATAAGGAACTGATGTTACAGTGTCTAGTGTTTATTTGTGTTTTTTCTATGGCAATTAATTACAAAATTAATGTAATAATGGAGCAACAAGAAAATTCTTGTGAAGATACAAATGTATCCAAAAAGAGAACACAAAACAATGAGAAATAGTACTGAGTGCTTGCTTACCATAATTGAAAAGTATAAAATCATAATTGAGAATAAAAGAACCGATGGCGTGTCAGAAAAAGAGAAAAAGAAACACGGGAAAAAGTTTGTCAAGAATTTAATAGTGCCTCACCAAATTCACATTACAGGCCAATGGAATCACTCAAAAAATTCTATGAAAAAATGAGCGAAGATTTGAGAAATAAGATTGCTGAAATGAACGAAGAATTATATAAAACAGGACCTTATCCTGAGCCAAGCAACAATCTCCGACATGATGAATTGTTGACCAGCTATTGCTTCGGACGCCTTCTTCACAGTGCGTGAAGCACACGAACTCAAATACCCCCCTGTGGCAAGACACCGTAAACATGCTAATATTTGATGATTAGGTGATACAGCATTGTTCCTAAAAGTATAGAATCAAGTCATCCATAATACCTCATATATTATGATCACTATTAGGTAGTAACAAAGAAAAGCAAATCTGCTACAGGAAAATATTCAAAACTGTTGGTTTTGTCAATCTGAAACGTCGGAAAAAGTTACATTATCCATATCGTCAAAATGATTATTTCTGTCATTGATTCACCTAGGAAAACCAAATACAATATCTCATAATAATCGTCATATATTTCCATATTGACCAAACAAACAACCACGAAAATAGAGGAAAAAAACTCTCAAGACTAGTTAACTTTTAACAAAATCGTTAAAAGAATAGTGAAGAAAGTGAGGTTTCAATATACCATTTCCCAAATTTGTATGCAATTCCGTTGTTGTATTTCATAGTTATCGTTAAACATTTCCATTTCTTAATAGAAAAAAACCGTACCTACGGGTTTTTTTGGTACGAGTACAAAAATTAAAATTATCTTATCTATGATAAATACAACACAGAGATTACAGAGAAATACACAAACTTGAAAAAATGAGTTTATAATTCACTATTCCCTTACTTAAGTGAATGTTTAGGTGGAGAAATTCGGACTCCTAAATATAGGGCGACCCTAGGCCAGTTTAGGTAAAAATTTCGCTTGGTGGAATCGAAATCGACCCCTAACCTAAAGTTATTCTCTACCTAGCCTTAAGTAAGCCCTAAAAATGTTGGTGGAATCGTGCATTAAACAGCGAGACCTTCTCTGACTTTGACAATTCGTTTTTTAACCATAGGAACAGGACCGTATCCTAGCATTGTATTACTGCCTTTGCATTCGTACATCGAGCAAATTCAAAATTACATATTTTCTATTAGAATGCCAGAAAATTAAAAAAAATTGGAAAATTGGAAATAAATACATAATAAATTTAATTGATGGCCATGTCAGACCCATACCAAATGACCCAAGAATTAATTCATTTACAGTGTTAATTCAAGTAATATTTTGTTAATATTATTATTCCAAAGGGACGTTTCAAGAGTATTTGCATAGTTATAGCGTCCCTATCGGATATATTAATCAGAAATCAATTACTTTGTGTGATGAGTTTTTAATAATTTTCCTATGCTTACAGAAAAATGAGGTCTTGTAAATGCCTCTTTACATTATATGGTGAATTGATAACTGTGATTGCTGAAAATTTTAATAGAGATATCCCACAAAAAGGCAGCAGTACCGTTAAGTATATAGGTACCAAATTCAAATGTATGATTTTAATTGTTTATCGCATTCTTCTTCTCATAAAGCCACCTTATAATATGTTTCTCTAAAAAGTGATTTTAGTTTTATAAGAGATACAAATAGCCTTCATAGATATGACAATTATTAAAAGTGCTTTTAACGATAGATGAGCCTTATCTTAAAACTGCAGTGTCTTAAATATGACATCTCTAAATCGTATTTTATACAAGGACCAACATTTTCACCCTTATAAAATTCAAATTGTACAGGCAGTAAAATCTAGTGATCGTTTTCAAAGGTTGCATTTTTCTGAGAATATGGTGGAGAGGTTTTCCAGCTTCAATAACATATTTTTTCTACGATGAATCATATTTTCATTGAAATGGCCATGTTATTCGACAAAATTCCACATATTGGACTCACCAAATGTTACTGTATTAGCGGCATTATCAGCCAAAGGAATTAACGGTCCCTATTTCTATGGTGATCAGAGAAGACATCACCTTACTCTCAATACAGAGCGATACATTGCAATGATACAGATTTTTTTGCTGCGGCGTTAGATCATTGCTGGTTAAGACAAGACGTGGCAAAATGTCTCACCTCCAACGGCCGCTCGAGACATTTTTGGCCACAAACTGACACTAACACTTGTGCCGGGCAGTTATGGAAAATTTTGAGTGCATATTATAGGAGTCTGAAAATAATCAAGGTTCACACTTACATGAGGTTATATAGAAAAATAAAAACCTAATTTTTGTAATTTTTGATACCATACAACATTTCTTGATTAAAATATCTTAAGTATTTTTTATAGCTATTTCAATTATTAAAAGTCTTGTGGTCTACCCTGTATACATTGAAAATATATATTTCACAGCAGTGGCCTCAATAAATAATACTATAATAATATCTCATTAATTATTATACTCAGTAATTTAAGAATATAGTAGCATCAAATTTGAGCCTTTCAGAAAATACATTTTCTTAATTCATAAAAATTCCCCAATATGAAAATGATTCATCAAAATTGGTTATGCAAAACTCGATAACATGTATATTTCCTCATTTCTTATGCAATCGATCAAAAACAAAAGAGTTTCGTTTTCATATAAATATGTTAACGAATTATATAAATTCATAAAGTTAGCATTCATTTCACCGGTAAAACCACGTTAGAAAAGATTTCCTTGCTGAAAATAACATAGCGTATGCAAGATTTGTTATAAATAGATTTTTACACAGCTCTATTCATTTCTGAGAAACGTACGATGGAAGAATTTCAGAAAAATTATGACTTTGCTTTTAATTAACCACATCAAAAGCATTTGTGTGTACTCTAGAGCAGTTCTATGCCTGAAGTGCTCTTGAAAATTAAAACTAAAGTGTTTTAAGTTTTTATGTTGAAAAAGTCGATAGTTTCAATACAACTGAACTAAAATGAAACTGTGAGCAATTCAAGCGAACCTGTGTGACGTTCACTATACTGTCCAGGCAATTTACCGCTTCACATACACTGAATAAAACTCACCTTAAACGGCCACAGAACTCAATAGAGATATAAAAATAGATGCTCACGAAAGGCCTAGAATTTAGAACGTTCTATTTATCAAAGTGAATTAAACTTCCACATATCCCGTCATTCGACTATTATTATTGACCGGCCCCCTTTGGTCGTCGCATGTCGGGGCAATCCTAAATCAGCGCTCTCCCGATGGCACGAAGAGTCGTCGACATCGGAGGCGGGTGGTGGTGGCATTATTTTTTTTCAGCCTTTTCGTGCCATTCTGTCAACCGGAAATGATGTTAATATAGCATATATCCGGCTTAACACATCTCTATCCCTCTGCGCATTGCTGAGCGTGTCAACCTCAATCGTGCCATTTACATATAAATTATCAATTTGCTTCCGGATAAGTTCGCTATCGTTGCTGAAAGAGTCTCATAGTCCAGAGGGTTAACGTTAAAATACAATATAGTCCTAGATGGATCCTGTATACTGTAAACCATACTTACTATTGAGCTACTTTTGGATGAAACCAATCCATTGATTGTTTATAGAGCTCTCATGCCAGCTCATAAAATATACAGGGTAATCCATTGGGAAACAGAAAAACGGTGGATAAAGGACACCAAGGTGGTTCTGAGTAGGTATATCATATTTGTTGGGTCCCACAAGTCTTATAACTGAGATATAGGGCGATTTATCATTACTAATGGTCACCCAGTGGTCGAAATTCGACCTTAATTCATTATTTTTTAAATTCAAAAGTTACTGAGTTTTTTTTCAAGGATATAATATTTGCATATAATTTTTGAGAACTTACTTATATTACGTCAGTTGCAAGCTTGTACAAAAGGGCATTAGCGTGTGTTGTTTGATAAATTCTTTACAATACATATGAAATTTAAAATTTAATGTTAATAACAGTTCCAAAAACACAATGATAGCTATCAGTTTATTTTATACAATGCATTATAATTTTTTGACTTGACGCCGGTAATATGCAGTCCTTTCACAAAAGTGACTTCAGATTCGAAATGTTTTGCATTTTGCATTGCAAAACCTGTCTTGTAAATGCATTAATCCACTATCAAGAATATTAAAATTTCTTGAAATAACATTAAGGACACATTTAAATGCATCCCTCAAATAATTACATGACATTGTATACACTATTCATAATATTTAAATTTGCGTTTGACCAGGGTTGTCATTCACGATAATCCAATCTGACGACCCTGACTCGTTGACTTTACATTGCAGTTGGATTTATTATGCAACACACAATACACGTCTACTAAGTTAACCATATTTGTTTTATTTAATTTAATTCAAAATATTTACGCATAATACATCAACATTTTGATTGAGTGTCCTGTATAAACTTTCACTATGCCAAATCTCATAGTCCTCCGTGCATGTTTTTTGCATCAAAAATCGTCTTCAATTACGTATTAATACATAGATTGCTCATTTCTTTGTGGGGTCATAACTTATGAGCCACCCCGTTATATCTTCTACTTATACCCAAACGACTTGACTATTAGTTAGTTGAAGAATTCAGGTGCAGATTAACGAAATGTAATTTTATTTGTTGGCCCTATAAAAACACTCTGTATTTTCCACTTACATATTTGAGAATGACATAAAAGGCTGGAACGAACTGTGTAATTTTTATTTTCTCGTAAGTTTTTTCTCTACTAAATTAATGAATTTGAATTAATTGTTATAACTAGACAATTCATCTTCTCTAATTAGTTACTTCTTATTTATATAATAATAATATAATAAGACTTCGACATTGGTCGTGTCCACAGCAGTGATTGATTACCAATCGCTTAGTAATCATACTCTTGTGCATAGAGTAAATAGGTTAGGTTTGTCTCTTGTGGACACGACTGATGCATCTCTTAGCTCATTTATCAAACTGAAGTTTGTCAAAAAAATTGAAATAAGAAGCGACTTCTGTTATTACACATAGGTATTAGAGAAAGTGAAATTGGAAGAAGAAACAATATTTTCTTTACAATCTATTTATAACGAAAAAGATTATGTGATAAATGAAATGATGTCCATAATAGCATTGGGAAATAGAAGAAACAAAACATAGATTATGTTGCACTATTGCTTACTGATAGCTGTCATATTAAAGACGTCAACTTTCTGATTACTGATTAGTAAGCGATTGGTAATCAGACACTGCTTTGGACACGACCATTTTATTACATATTTATTAACTGATTATTTTACTTCTCAATATTCCAGGAAAGCAAAAAGCCAATTTATGAAATTTCGATACAAAAATTCTGTTTCTCCTCATCCTTTGTACAAAATTCAGGCGCAAATTTTTGAATATGGCCTATAAATTTCATCAACTTCAATTCAATTCAAACTGTGATAATGTGGGATTCAAGAAATAAAATTCAATTTATATTTGATGTATTCCTACTTTCATGCAACACAACATGTAGTAATTAATTACGAGCATCTTTCACATGTGGTACTAAACCCAATTTATTTGATAATTTTTCCTTTTTTATTTATCTATAAGAATGTCTTAGTGCTTAAAAGTTTCACCCAACAAATAACAAAGTTCTACTGAACTATATTTTACTCAACCGTAATCTCATAGTATATCTTCAGTCTTCAGGGTAAAATTTTTACTTATAACTTCGGCATTTTCATATCTCCGCTAATTTAGTACTTTTATATAGGCTATGATTATTTTTCAAAACTTATACCTACTATATGTTCAAATTATTATGTCATCTTCGAGACCACTCAAACAATATACATTGTTTCCTTACTATTGAAGATTTGGCATAAAAGATGATATAACTGTATTACCAGATATTAAATTGAATGTACAACAAAATCATAAAATATTTGTCACTTTCATTTAACTTTATTTTACTTATTTCACTTTTTATCTGTAGATGCCCAACTTTGTTGAAATGTTTTGGCTCACCTAAAATGATGTTAACAATTTAAGCATTCATGTCTCACAAGTTATGATCTACTCACTTCCAAAGTAAGATATCAAATAATAATCAAATATTCAACAGCTTCTTCTCTCTAATATATTCTTTCCAAACATTCATCGAATGCATTTGATACGTCTGATGGATAATTCATGAAAAGTCTAAGGCATATATTGAATATTGATTATCTCTTATCTCCTACCAAAGAAAGTTTATTTGAGAGCATAAACAAAATTCGAAGATGCACCTCGAAGCTTCCAGGATGGATTTCAAAACTGATTAACACTGTATCTACTAAAAGTTTCATCATCTACTCTTGCAAGCAAAGGTATACAGATTGGATATGCCGTATGTAATATTTAAAGTTGATATCAGATATAAGATACTTATTGTTTTTATTTCACAGCTCTGGTATTTGAATTATCGGCCTTTGAGGTAAATGATGCTATTAGAAATATCATTTTAATTTATTTTCGCCTCGCCCGTTCTCTCCAACCTGGCAGCAGGATAGCGCACTGCAATCACCAAATTATTGGGGTTATTTTGAATTTTCAAAATATTGTATCACTTGTAGCCGCAAATTGAGGAAAGATTGCAATTCCTCTTCTATGGATTCATAGTGCATGAATAACTTCATCACTTAAATTGTTGATGGCATAGCTTAACTCACTCTGTGCATGTTTCTTTTCTATTTGAAGTCGATGCTCTTTTCATGTCTATTTCAGTATGACCCCGTTACGATCCCAATACTTGGCGAATAGAATTTGGACTTGAAAAGATCTGGAAACGTAAATAAATCATGATCCAAATTTCTTAAATATTTATACTCCAATTATTGCAATAGTTAATAAAATGCCAATTTACAAAAGCTCCATGTGGCGATTCCAGATATTTCTTAGTAGAATTTTTGAAAACAATGTTCTCAGATGAAATGAGAAATAACTTTCAATTGAACTCATATATCATGGAATATAAACTGGACTTATATCGTAGATATAATATTCCATACACTTCCAGCACATGTTGAATAATTGAATATTGTCCGTGCCCCATGTTCATATTATCTTCTTTGGAATTTCAAATTGAATTGAGAATATTAGTTACGGCCGACGGAATATAAAGGTGGCTCGTTCGTTCGTTCGTTCGTTGGTATATTTGTGTAAAAATTGCGCAGCAGTTGCTCCGCTCCGTTTACAGAAAGTTGCTGTTCCACATCCAATGTTTGCGAGATTCTCCATTGCATGAAACAGTTCTGAACAAATTGAAACATTCCACTTTTAGTCCACACGGCTTCCACATGATACCGAAACTAGTTATTGGTTGTGGTATACAGTAAATTATGGACGTGTATTTACTGATTGAATCAGGTTAGCGTGGTAAACATCTGGAATGGATGATTTGTTTTTATTTTCAGATGAAAAAGTTTACTCTCATTAAGGTGATTATTCTTAAGTACCTAGCTTATCTTTAAGAAATTGATAGATTAATGGAGGTGTGGTGTATGTTCACACTGTTCCTATCATTATTTTGATACATTTTTACCATATCTCGTTTTTCTTCATTAGAGAACTCGATTTTCAACGACTCAGCAATTGACAATAATACAGAATGCCATTTACGTATCACCGATTGGAAAAATCAAAGCCAACTACTTTATAAAAGTAATTTATTTAATTTCTCGGATTTTTAAGACAACAAAGCCAACATACAGCGTGAAAAATGTAATAAAATGGGCTATTCAAATTTGTGGAATGCCAGTATAGCTCCCATAAGAAAAAAAGTTCATGATAGTTACACATAGAGGAAGCGTCAGGTTACAAAACTATTAACACCATTAGAAAGAGTGATAAAAGTGGCAATGTAAATGTGCTATTTATTTAAAAACTCATTAAGAAATAAACCCAGAAAAAAATAAAATGATTTCCCGAAAATTCGGTTTTTTCGGATATCTCCGGAACTAGTCGAAATTTTCAAACTTTCTAACCGGCGTATTGTTGAGCACGTGCATGCGCAACTTTGCCCCAATTTAACCATCTTCATATTCCCTATAATTTCCGAGATACCAATGGTGAGAGTCGAATTTGAAACAGCCTGTATATACTGTTTGGAATCCTTGGGTTGAAGGGTGACCTTTTGAAGGAAACTATCTACTATTTCATGTCAAGTTTTCAGAAAAGATTAAAGAATATATTATTTTTTCTCTCACACATACAATACGACATACCTAACTTTAAAATGAATCATTCTGAATGAATGATGAATGAATTTATTCATAAACAAGCTGAATTTTCTCATTAATCAAATTGTACATTTCTGAGTATACTTAATGTCACGAAATCTTAGACTTGCACTCATTTGATCATGTATAAGAATATTCTTTACTATTATGTCAATTATTTAGTTTTGATTAGTATATGTAGGTATAATTATATGCTCTCACAACATAACATACATAACTTGGTCGTTTTTTGAACATGGGTCACATTTGTGTTGTAAATCTATTTTTGTTAAAGACAATTAAGGGTTTTACTACTGCTTTTTACTGTTCCAATTAATAGCTATGGAATATACAACATATTTTGCTCAACACGGAAACAGTGCAAGAATAACAGAAAATGATTAAACAACGACAAGCTATTAATCAGCTAACAGGGCTGTAGAGTAGAAATCGAAAATATACCTACTCCCAACGAACATCGCTCATTTCCATGGAATAATTAAAATACGTTATATAGAGACCAATAATCTCCCGTGTGCACGCGACAGCCGGCACGATGTCATCCGATTTATCTTCAGCCGGTTATTTTTCATCGACAAAAACACTTGCGGTCGACCGATGGTGTAAGCAAAAAAAAGATTAAGTTATCACATTTCATACATACAATCAATTTGCGGAGAATCTGGCCAAGCCACTTCGGCAGTATGGGGTAGGTATACAAAAAAGCTTCCCCACAGTCCACAAAACAAGTGTCATTGATTTATAACCGAAATATATTAACCGTATACCCGGCAGGATCTGTCACCTCTCTGGACTAACATTAGGCCATAGGGAGAGAATTTGCCATCTATAAGTAGGCACTCCTACAAAGAATTCAAACCAAGCGGTATGATTAAGTTCTTCGGTATTGTGAGGAAAAACTTCATAGTCATAAGAAATACTTGGAATATTATACATCTGAATTTGATGGAATATTATTCAACCAATTTTTATAAAAATTTGTGTCTTAGGGCTTACGTCAAAGTCTAGATTCATTATCAATCTTCTCTCTAATTTCTAGAACGATTTTGATACCGCTTTCGTATTTTGTTGTTTCTGTGAAGGGTATATATTATTGCAAAAAGTATATACAAGTATATATGCTTTGTAACTTACATATATAAATAAATAAATAAATAAACAACGATGAGTTTTTTTCGCATTCGATCAATCCAGCATACTGATCAGAATAGATTGACGTCATCGGTGTCGCACTGGTGTATCGGTGCTATTTATAAAATATTATTGTCAATAATCCTCATAAGAAATGACTTTTTATCAGGACTTCCTCTTCAACCTCGGCAGAGCTCACTTCAGGTTGGAAGTAAATTGAAATAATTTTCGTACGGGCAGTACACGTGGTACGTAGAAGACTCGAGTGCTGGGCCCCCGAGGTGGATAGGGAAGTCGCGGCCGTGATATTCAAGTGTGGTTCTGGGTTTGCTTTGGAGAAGAAGTCGATTCCTAAGAAGTCCTTGTAGGTTAAAAGCACGCGGTAGCGTGGTCTGGCGGAGACAGGAGGAACACTTCGCGGATAAACTCAAGGGCTTGACAGTGACGGTTATATTCCGATCAAAGCAAACTCTCGGTCCTGCCTTGACACGTGCATTGCATGATTTCTTTATTATTGAAAATATTAATAATTAGTAAAGAAAAAATGTAGTGGCTTAGAGCCAGACAATCCTCAGCAACACGGACGAAGCTTCGATTACGGAACGTAGTCGAAGGAGTGCTGGCCAAATGCGCCGAAAAGGAAGCAAGTGCCAACTAACCATAGAAGAAGAAGACTTTTTATCTATATTTTTTTGATACAGTTTCTTCCCTACATTTGGCATAGAGTCGTAAAGGAATATTTCATATGTATTTTCCTCAAATTTTCAATAATGATTATGGTGGCGTCCTTATGAAGTGTTAATTTCTTTAAATTCCATATAAGACTGTAATTCTTTTTATTCCCTAAGCTTAATCCAGTGGTTTAATACACAATATTTTTATTGAGAATCAGAACTGTGGATTCATTCATTTAAGAATTGATTTTTCTATTGCTGCTTCTTTAAATGAATAATCTGATGTGATGACAGAAAGTTATAGGTATATTTTGTAGGTAATTCTGGTATTGTAATTAGTCATGAATGTAGAATTTCAAAAGTGTGAACTTGTTTCATTTGAGATTTAGTTGCATCTGGCTTATAAAATAAATAAGGAAAACTGATTACAGAAAAGATGGGTATATTTATTGTGTCTTAATATTATAATGAACTTGATTACTTGTCTGTATATTTTGAGCAATTTCGTACGACACTTCATCAATATCTACATGCTGATCAGAGAAATGCAAAGCTGTTATCAAAACTTTTTGATAATTTTTCAATTTTTCAAGGTCCTAACCAAATTTTCCTATATAAAGATCAATTATAATCATCTAACACCATAATTTGTAATCTAATGAAGAAAAAACTATTTTTAAATGCTCCTAGAAAATGTTAAGATCAATTAATAAGGAAGCCTTAAAAATGTTTCTCAATATGTTAAACTTAACGACTGACGTTAAATTTATTGCCTGGTTTTGGCTTACGAAATAGCAACTAACAATATGGATTTCAATCAAGGCTTAAAATTATCGGATAGAGCCTTAAAAAATAACATCTTGGTTACAGAATAGCCCTAAAAGCCTTTCAAAATTATGTATCAGATGTATCTACTTTCTATTCATTTTTTTCAAAGTGCCAAGACAAACAACAAAGGTCATATTCAATTTTAATGAATGGAGGAATCGTTTTTGAATATCAATAAATTAATAGAGAATTTGACAGTTTGAGCATAACTTATTTCCTAATTTTTCTTATAGATACGCGTTGCAGCAAGTGGTGAAGTACATGTATGAGAACACTTTCGGAAAGTTTCAAGAAAATGGCTGGAGCCGTTTTTGAGCCGCAATCTTGAGTGAAACACTTTTTCAGCTATTGCTATTGCCGAGCAGGGAGCTCAATCTGTGTTACCAGCGAACGATATCGATACCATACAAATCAAAAAAGGAAGTAACAAAATCGGTCAACTCGTTTTCGAGATAATCTTGACACATACAGACAGACAAGCAAAAATACATATAGACCGACATTCAGGGATCTCCAAAATGTAAACATCTGTTGAAAACCGAACTCCGAAATTTTTACGCAATCACAATATCTCCTTTCCTAATTGAAGTAGCGGTAGGAAAGTAAAAAATCCCGAAGGCCTGTAGCCAGCGGAAAGATAAATTTACCATCTCAAAATTCATTGAATTGAAATTTGAACAACCTTTTCATTGGTATACCTACCTACATGTCATTACGTGAAAATTGCCCTTTTTTAATCGCATGTGTCATAGCCTTGTGGTTAGAGGTTGTTGTTTTGGCTTTTTAATATAAAGCAGATAGGGTTTGCGTTCCGCTCCAAGGCTGTTTTTTAAAATATATATTTTCTTAATCAGTCTATACTAAGATCTACAGAAAATGTACATTTATATCAAATTTATGTTGAGTTTTCATGTTTTACCAATATTTCCTATTTTTTTTCTTTATTATTTTTTTTAATTCATTTTATACAAAATTGCTTCGAACAAATGTTGTAGGTACTGATTATATCTATAATACAAACTTATTTTTGATGATACTTTGATATTTTAAAAAAAAATTTGAACAGTCGCTATTTTGAAACTACTTACCCGATAATGCCCAATAACGAACTCGGCCCGGATATTTAAGAGATTGCAGGTTTTTTTGGACAAACTTATAGACCTATATGCCGTTGAATTTCTTTCGAAATTCAAAAGTGTGAACAATCGCAATAGGTATCAACATTCCTATAAGAAATTTACCTAAAAATAAGAATTTGATTATAGACATAAAAGGCAATATAATGATCCCTTTATGAAAAAGTGGTACTGCTGTACTATATGGGGCATAGTCTATCAACAACGTGTATTGTCTCAATGTAAGACCGATTTATTTCTTCTCATTTTATTATCCGAAATCAATGCTGCTCATTTCATTCGGCTGATCCACACTGTACCTATTTTTGTGAAGTGCATACACGCAAACCTGTTAGTAACAACTCTTTGGAAAAAAATATTCTGCATAAATCGAACATATATTTCATACGAGTAATCGATTTACGTGAATCTGACCATTCCATTTCGCATAGCATCGGCAGGCAGCAGCGCAGTCGCCCGCAAATGCAAAAAAGCACTCCAGACCAGAAAACAAATGTCACTGATTTATGTCCAAAATATATTAACCATAAAGTGATTTTTTTCGATATGAAAGCGTGGGCGAAGCTCGGGAGGCCTCCCAAACATGGTGTGCGTAAGAGTGTGAGTTGTTTATTGAGTGATACCTGCTGTGACACTGTGTGATGCGTCGCAGCGGCAGTTGATTTTTTTTATTGCGTTGGAAACCAGCTCAGCAATAAGTCGACCGAAATAAAAGAGAAGGTGGTTTATTATACTACAGGTATATAAAGAGATGGTTATCTGATAATCATGATATTGCAAAATGAGTCTATTTATATGTTACGTTCACTGAAAGACGAGTATGGTATATGTCGTAACGATTCATGGGCGAGTAGCAAAAATGAGTCTGTACCGGCTGATTCTATAATCTGGCGAGGTACTGTATCTCAGGAGCTAATAGTCGTATAAGTTTGGGAAAAAATACTTCAGAGGAAATCTACCAAGGAAAATTGTTGGAAATATTTTTTTAAATTCATACGTCCACCTCTAGCTAGCATCGATCGTGTAAAAAATGCGATTTTTTCGAAAATTTTCCAATATAAATTTAGAAATGAATACTCTCACGTTATTTCCGCCATATTGGTCCATCTTTTTGGTATACCAAAAAACACAAAGTCTTCTCCACAGTTTATTATTAAAGGTTAATTACTGATGAGACATGTTTCGAGATTGTATAATCTCATTTTCAATCGAAATGTTGAAAGTTATGGAGATGAAAATATGAAAAATTTAAGAGAAGAAAAACATTATGTAAATGATCCCAAAACCAATACAAAAAAATGAAATTAACATATATATATACTTGAAAAATAAAAATAAATAAATTATCCCGTTATAAAATTAAAATAAAGTAAAATAAAGTCACATTCTAAAAAACAAAAAACTAAATTCCACGTCACGTCACATTGTCAGAGTATGAGTGCCCGTACCCGGTGACTACATCATTGGTCAGCTGATGGTATACGATTTTTTATTATAGGACGTAAAATAAAGGAGGGTGGGTATTTTGGACTATAAGTGTTTATAACTTAAGTCTAACTTAACGGAATTTTGCTAACAAGCTCTGGTTCAATAAAGAAAGGTTTGGTGAATATAATATAAAACATCCATTACATTCTGGTTCCGGCCGCTCTCGCTTATAAAGTTAACAGTTTTATGTTTTATTTTGCTCCAAAATTGCTAGTGGAAATGTGTGAATATTTTAATAGATTTGGAAAGTAGGTAGATCAAATTTGCAACAAAATCTGTCCACACTGCATGCCGATATATTCTTCCGTTTAAAAGTTACTGCTGAAAGAAAATTTCATTAAAGAAATAATTAAAAAAACAAAACAATTTATTGACTAATTGAGTTTTAAATTTTTTAAGTGAAACTTTTAGAGAGGTTAAATCAATTTCAACATGTCACAAAATAGCGACATGAAATCATTTTACAAATTTCAATCTCAAAGAATAAATTTTTCACGGCCTTCTAAGAAATTGGATATTTTTTTGAAATTTATCTGAATTATAAATAAAATAGAAATAAAACGAAAACGAGATATCAAACTCTATTTTGGATAAAAGCGCTATTATTATTGTTGTTGTGATTAAATTAAAATGAGAACGAAGTTTTAAAGTGTTTTTTTTATTATCCATAGCATGCTTGACTATGAAACTTAAAAAAACTCAATTTGATCTACTTTCCGAATCTGATATAATATTCATATGGTCCATTTGCGATTTCGGAGAAAAAATAATAAAACAGTTAACTTTATAAAACCAGCCCCTTAGCGACTGCGGCCAGAAACAGAATGGCATGAATGGTTTTATATTATATTCACCAAACCTTCCTTTCTGGAACCAGACCTTGTTAACAAAATTCCGTTGAGTCAAACTTAAGTTATAGACATTTATAGTCCATAAAGTTTAACATCCCCTCCCGCCTTTATTTTAGATAAGTCCTACAATAAAGAATCATAATATCTGGGCGACCGAGCTTTGCTCGGGGAACACTGAATTTAGAGTGAATCTATAATAGTTACCCTAAAGTTCAAAAATGGGCATATTTATAGTTAAAGTGTATTGCAATCGGTAAATATTGCTTTTATCATTCGCATGGCTCAGAATTTAAAGATTTCAAAATAAATATGAATGTGAAACATGCCAGAACTCTTGTATCACTGTATCACCAATCGACTTCTCAACCCCCAAACACTATACATACTGAAACTTTTATCTGCGGAGCCATTCTTGGAATAGCTAGTGTGAACCTCGAGGATCACACCGATTGAATATGAAAACATCGTCAATCGATTTCTCGACTCCGAAAACACCTTTTTGCTATTTTTTACCAAAATATGCTAATCCTTCCTTGAAATAGCTAATGTGTACCTTAAGGGTCGCAATATATTAAATATGTACAAATTTTCATTGAAAATTTCCGACTAAATTTTCAGAATCTCATATTAACAACTTTTATTTAAAAAAAAATGGGTTTTGTTAAAAAAAAACTTAAAGGTGATCAGAATTCGAACCGAGGAACTCTAGATCGATATCCAGAACCTTAACCATAGGACTATTCTTCCTATGATTTTAATAGGTTCATATTGCTATCCTAAAATCCTAAAACGATTTTTCTTGTGAATGTGAATACAACCAATCGATTCAATACCCTCTAAAACCGATACATATTTTTTTACATTGAAATCGGTAGACCAGATTCCGAGATAAAATTTGCATATGCATATATATATATATATAAGCATTTCTCGTTTATTATAATTAGATTAGATATCAGAAAGATGGACCATTAATTATGATGAGAGTATTCATTTCTAAGCTTATATTGGAAACTTTTCGAAATAATCGCATTTCTTATACGATCGAAGCTATCATGCCCCCTGACGGTGGAGGTATGAATAAAAAAGATATTTCCATCAATTTTCGATGGTCGCTTTCCTTTAAACGATTTTTCCCAAACTTTAACGGCTATTAGTTATTAAATCACCCGGTACTACCCCAATTTTCGCTACTTTTCTAATACTCCTTGGCCCAGACCTAAAATTATTCGTCTAAAATGGCTCTTTTAGGACTCCGTATATCACTTCAATATATTGAGTAGGACAACTTTATTATTGTGGAATATTCAAGAAAATTGGGCGTATTAATTCAAAACTTTTCCCTTGATTTTAGGGCTTCGCACAACATCTACGACCTGAATTTTTTTTTCGGGCAATGCTATCAAAGAAAATATATTTTTATTCTCTCAACATATTCTAAAAAGTTGAGACTGGTGGTAATCAATAACTATGTCGTCATAATTTTGCAAAGTTATTGATTTATAATGTCATAATTGGCAAGTACCGCCAAGCGCATTTTATAAGAATTGTTTGAAAAAATAACAATATTTTTTTCGATTGCTTGTCTGACAACTTTTCGTGACACAGACGCTGTCCGAAGCCCTAAGGTTAAGGGGAAGGTCTTCAAGGCAAACGTCCCAATTTGCAAAATGTTTGTTAATGAAAAAAATAGCCTACCCAACCAACCTAATGAAGCCATATACAAAGTCTCGAAATAACAGTTTTCGATTAATAATTTTAGGCCTGGTTCCAAGGACTAAAACATTATTTTTGGCAACAACTTTGTTTAAAATTGAATTTAAAAGAGATTTAGCTATTCCAAGTCAACATATATGAAGAACACGAATTTTAAATTTTGGATGTAGCTATAACCAACTAGGATCTATTGGATCAAAATATTATGATCATTGCAGTGCTGCCACATCTACCCGTATCTAGTATCAACTTGATTTTTTGTAAAATGATTTTCTATATGCACACATAGCATTTTTATCTTAAAAGCATACCATGATAGCATAGTTTTAAATAATAAAAATACATTCATTAGTTCTTAGTTTGCTTCAAAATTATTTAAAATAACGTAAAATAGAGAATTATTCATAAGCTAACGAATATATTATGAATTTTCATCTCATACTTAGCAAGCGCCGTAATATTTTGCTTGGGAAATTAAGAGGTTTCAATGAACGTTATCCCAATCTAACAAGAATGAACTTACTCGTAGTCAATGCGAAATGTCAAATTATGACTTGAAGATATCACGTACTTCAATTTTAAGAATCTTATAGAAAAAGCATCTCTAAAAAATTATAACACCATAAGCTTTACATCCTGAAGATCCTCAAAAATGGGCACATTTTTGTGAAATCATTCCAATAATATGAAAAAATGAGAGAGATTTTCTCATGGCAAATCAAACTTCGAGAAAGGGGCGTTGGGTTTCAAAACAAATTAAATTTGATTGAGGCTTGTTTCTTGAAGGTCAAAATATATTTTTGCAATTTGCATAATATTACGAAAATTCTATCACCAGAACTGAGAAACATCTAGACATTTTAAGACTGATTGTGAATGACTTTCTTATTATTATTAGTATTTACCTTTGCTTTGTACTGACCTCTTCAATATAAATGAAGATCATTGTATTGACAAAATTGGTCCTTGTTAGCCACCGAGGTCTCCCAGATCTCACTTCCTTAAACTTTGATCTCAGGGATAAAATAAAAGTGAGAACATATGAAATCAGTCAGAGGATTCATATTGTTTATCAATTAGGAAATTTAGTCATGGCAGGTTTCAATAATTCTGCTGGTAAACGCAGTGTCACAAACTTTTTTCAGAATCACCAGATAGCGCATCCACCATTTTTGCAAAGATTCTTCTTTAACGGCATAAAAATTTTCTTAAGTATTAATGATAAAAAACTGTGACAAGGTTGAGAAGAAAGTATCTTTATATCGATGGCACAGTAAGTGCATTTTTGAGACTGTAATAAATTATAATCAGCCAACATGATGAAGTTTCCACTGCAAATTTCCCAATTGATCGTTACTTCAGCTTACGGAACAGGTAGGTACGCAAAGTTTGAGTGTGACCTGCACTGAATGAAACTAGTCCAAACTTGGTATCAGTCTTAGTTTTCGACATATTCAAGATGCAAATTATCCAAAAACTTCCGTATATAGCTACGTACATAAACACACTCTCAAATTTAATAACAATTATATTTGACTCTAGTGAAGACATGTTAAAATTAGAATTTACATTGCCTTTTGTAAAATTTCGAACTCTGTCCAAAGCTATTAGAGTTTCTACCGTTCAATAGCTACATATTATAATTTATACTTAAATATTAGTAATAAAAATGCTACAGCCGACTAGAATTTAAACCACTAAACAAAAAAACGTGAAAATAATTATATTTGTCATTTTTTTCATAAAGATACATGTTTGCCTAATAGTGCAGCTACGTATCATATGAATCAATGAAATACTTTCAATGGCATTTACATAAAGAAATATTTAATGTTCTCTATAGCCATCATTTGTGAGACATCTAGATGATTATTGAACCGAATTTGGTAACTAACGTAGACGGAATATGATGTCCAGAGTTGGTAACTTTCAAGTCAAGTAATGGCCCTAAAGATTTGGTCGTAAATCTAATCAGCTTATCAGCTAATCAGCGTGAAATATGCATCCAATGAAAATTCAACAAGATTACTAGAAAATACATAGCACACACAAAAATATCCGCCTCTTGTATCAATTCAGTATACTTTTGAAAGAAAAAGATATTGCTCCCATCACAATAACTTCCCACTGGAGAAATCCAACATCCTGTATCCAAGTTTCATTTTCACTTGGTATTTGGTATTTTTCATCTGCGAGTTTTTTTATTAAGAACCTTAAGACGAAACTGTTACTAAAAACTATAAAGAAATTATATATAATACATATACATGGAATTATGTATTTCAATGGCATTTACAAAATGATTAATTCAAATGTGACTTTGAACTACCCCCATTTGTCTGGGTGATCGCATTCGCCATTATTGTAAAAAATCACGTCATATACAAAAGCAACTCTTAGAGCGATAATAGAACATAAGTATCATACGTAACACTTTTAGTATCATACCAACATAGTGCCAAGCATGTTTATGAAAATGGCTGTTTATCTTACATTAAAGAGCCCATTGTAGAACAAGATTCGTATTTATTTTTCTATGACAAAAATTGACATAATCATATAAATAACAAGTACATAAAACTTTCTTTGTAGTCTGCATGATTTATAGATTCATAGATAATCTAAATGTATTTTTTTGTAATTTTGTAATACTGAAGATGCATCACATATCTGGAAAGGCAGTTTTTCCTAATTATGATGTAGAAATTTGAAAAGAAATAGAAATTATTATCAATGATCAGATTACAAAACAAAAATGTATTATATGGTAAATTTACCATAACTTCAAATTTTAACCATGTTTAGCACATGTCTAATAACACTTTGAATAATAAGAATTATTTGATATGATTTTACACCTGCACTCAATGGCCATGTAAGCAGCTGACCCTAATAGAAAAGCTCGTTATAATAATTATCAACAAAAAAATAATTCTGTAAACTAATCGATTCAATTTGAACTACCATTTGCTCAAATCGAACTTACTAAAAACTAACCAGTAGAATCAGAATAATGTCATATCCAATATAGAAATAAACTTCCATTAACCAATAAATCAACATACTAAATAATTACAATTCACTCACAAAGTAAACTTAAAAATGCTAATTTGTACAGACATCGCAACTAATCATAGGTTAACTCAATACAGATGGCCCAAAAGAATGTTTCTTTTTCAAAGTGATACCGATACGCACTGAATCATATCGCTATGATTTCTGTTTAGCACTACTTTAATTGTTCAAATTAGAATACCCTTTCTTATTCAATCTAGACAGCAGTTTCTTGACTCACAAATAACCTAAAATTTGCCAAATATTATAATTTGTCAAGTTTATAATGGCCTCAAAGTGAAGCTTGATTCAAGCCTATTTTAAATTTTAATCATTATTTGATTAAGTGGGCTGTAAGTTTATACAAGCCTTAAACCAAAATAAGAAATATCTGGGATCCATTTGAAAATTTTCATTCACTCACGTGGAAACTTAGGTGGCAAATCTGTTCCTGCCTGTAACTGTCGAAATATTTTCGTGTGCTGGTGATTTTTCAAGGTGGCTATCAAAAATGGCGCTAGCTGCTTCGCATTCTATGAAAATTGGTAGGATTCAATTTAGAAGCCAGTTCATGGGAAACTTTACCCTAAGTCACTGGATTCTACGCAGAAAAGTGTCAAAATAAATTTCGGATAACCCCACAAATAAATACGATATAATTTTGTATCACAAATACAAAAAACTGTTTTTCTTAGGTTATAACAATAAAACAAAAGATGATAGATAGGTACATTTTTTCACTATTAAGTTTATCCCCAAAAAAAATATTGAGAAGTATTGCTCAACGTGTACATATTTTTAGGTAGGTCATTCTTCAAAACGATTGAGAAAATTGGAAAAAACATACTGCTATATTTAATTAAAATTCAGGATTACAGTTACATACATGCAGTTATTTATACCTTATCATTTTTCATAAACCGTGTATTTATAGAAGTCTCGTTTGCGGTATAAACAATAATTCAATATAATAATTTCAGTCCACAAAATTATTTCTTACATATATAGACACATGTAACTCACAATAAGAAAATTTAACAGACTTCTGCATACCTTGTAATCCGTTACCGACCACTTTAATTAAAAATGTTTGCTTACAAACTTCCCTCTGCATCAACCTACCTACCGGTGATTTTTACAAACTTCCATTTACCAGCAAAATAAACCTTGGCTCATTAATTAATTACGTGCCACAATCCGCAATGCATATCAAACGAAATTAACTTCGATCCTTAGGGTTTCATAAAATGAATGGACAAAAAAACCCTTCGTAGGTACCCTTGTTTTGGACACAATGTGGTGAATATTTCATTGAGCCGTTTCCAGATTTTACTGCCGATAGTTAAAATTAAACGTGCCACCGCTGAATTTATCACCGCACGCCGAATGTTGTTAACTAAGTAGTATCGGGTAGACCTTTAAGCGAAACCAGGATTAATATTATTCGCTATTTTATTATCTCTAAACTTTGCACAACTAATAATTTATTGGTGCTGCTTTATCTACAAAAATAGGTCAAACAAAGACGACTTTATTGTTTATAGGATGTACTTTTTATAAGTCTACCAAAATTTAAACGATTTTCATAACGCAAACTTGCATCTCCAACTTTGCCTCTTCCAAGTTTATAGAGGATACCAGTTAATAATGGTTTTATGAACCTTTTTATTATTATAAAGAAGAGGGATTATTGCGTATTAAATATATGCCTGGCAGTAAGAATACATCGTGTTGAGTAAGATTTGAAACAATTGAATATTTTATTTACATTTATTCCTGAAAATTATCATTTGGAATGAGTTCAAACTGTTTTGAATTTTATTTGTATAGTACAGTTCAAGAACTACCAAATAACAATGATACTGATTCCTGGTGTTTCTTTTTCCATATGTCTGATAGTTGCAAAATATAATGATATGTCATAGAAGTTATGATACGGATTGATCTTGAATTTATATGATATCCAAGGTATCTGATAGTGGAAGTTTGTTGGCTTGATTTCTATTCGCAAACATTTCAAACTGTTATTTGTTTGAAGCTCATGTGTTTCATCATCATACTGTTACTTGAATGACTAAGCTACTTCGTGTTTAAGAATAGTATAAATAAGTGCGAAAGGCTCAATAATTTCGGAAATAAGAAGTGCATCGCTGCCATCAAATATTGACCAGCTACGATACTTCGACTTCGAAGCAATACGGAGCCCTGTCGACTTTTGAATGGGGGAACGGTGAGAAGTAAGATGTGTGTTCAAATTTCTGACTGTCCAACGAGAGTCCGTTGAACTCTGGAAAGGTATGTCATAAGATTAATCTAGAAATATATCTGTGGTTGAGAGTCACGATTAACTTTAGGAGCCTTCCTAAGTCTGTCTATCTGTGCAAATAAATGGTCACCGCTTGAATACGTGCACTGAAAGAAAAAAGTTTCGGTGTTTTTTTTCTTTTTAATTACCTATCTATTTTGAGAATGATTTAAGTTGCTTGATTAGTTTGCGCGTAAACTTCACTGAACGTTCAGGTTAAATTCCGAATCATATGTAAGTGTTTTTGACCGACTTCTCAAACGGAGGAGGTATAAAATTCGGCTGCATGTCTGCGTTTTTTATGGATGTTCCCGCCTTTTGCATAGTATCTAAACATGCTCCGATTTTGATAATTTTTTGTTTATTTTAGTGAGGATTATTGAGAATTGGTCCCATTAAAAAAAATATTAGACCCTACCCCTTAAAAATGGCCCCCAAAATGAGTGGTGGGGGCAATTTTTCTCAAAAATTCAAAATCCAAGATGGCAGAATTAATGAAAATTCCATGTAAGGAAACGTTGAAAGTGGAAAGTTTTCAAATAATTGTAGGTTCTCAAGTTACAATATGAAAAATGTGTTTCAGCTATGTGGAAGTGGCAAATTTTTCCGAGAATTATAAAATTAGAAAGGGACCTTTATTCGGCAACGTTTAAAGAAATCCTAAGTTTTCGAGTTAGAGCAATAGTAAATTCTGAAATATGTGTTTCCGCTATGTAGAGGGGGCATTTGTTTTCGAAAATCAAAAATTCAAGATGACCAAATTGAAGAAGAGATTTCATACAGTAACATTTGATCTGGACATTTTTCAAAAAAATCATAGATTTTCGAGTTACAGCAGTGCTAAGCTCTGTAATATGTGTATTTCCGCGATGTTCGGAAATCTCTGAATATGTATGAGTAACGCATTATCTCCTTTGGTGAACGTTGAAAGACTTTGATAACTAATATTACGCTGAAAAGAGTGAAATAAATATCTTTTAAAAAAAACTGTACTGACTTTATTAGTTGTTCCACAGAAAAATACAAAAATAAATAATAATTCTTTTGATTCTGGTACTTTTGAATTTGGTGCCAAAAATGTTCAATCTAACTACAACTGCACAACTTCAAAATTACCAGTACCAATAGAATTAATATTATTTTGTATTTTCCAGTGCACCAACTATTATTTTTTTATATATTTATTATTATAATAAGATACATCTGTTTGCGTTGTGAGTTAAACAATAAAAAAAATCATCTCCTTAACTATTTGGCAATATCATCAGTATCAGTAAATGTCCTATTCATGGTTGATGACATTTTTAGTTTACCAGCAAAAAACTAAAGAACTTGTGCTTAAACTAAATGACCTGTTTTTACAAACTTCCAACATATTACGTACGAAGGCATTTATTGTAAGAACTGATTATTATTACCTTCATTATTATTATCGAAACGTACAATCAAACTATTTACACGTAAACACTTCCACTCTCTAACAAAGAGTCAATTCCACATTCGATGTTATCTCACACAATGTGAATATCCATTTCCTCATTAAGCAATAATTGCTGTTACTTCCCACCAACATACAACGGCTTATTAGTATAATAATAATGCTATTGCTCAGTTATATCGGCATAACTAAAATATTCATAACAGTTACAGGAGAGTTCAGGTAAATCATGTACGTCAACATGGAAGAGCCGGTATTAAGTTTATTTATTGCTCGGCAATGTACGGACATGACATTTTTAGTGGGATCAGTTTTTTTTTTCATGTAGGGATGAAAGGACGTTGTTGACATTATTTAATGCGTGCATTAATACCGGATGTCGGGTATTATGCAAACAGAGTATACAATGACTTTGATTGTCAGTAGTCACATGGTTTATATTTTACACCGCCATTAAATGTCCCCGATGAAACACTGTGTTACTTAAGCTTGGTATAATGCCTCCAGAGATAACTAGAAGCTGCTTGAATAGAATTGTTGATTATTATAGGGTCTCATTACAAATGGGTCTTGTTATTAAAAGAGTGAAAATGGCTTTGAATATGATTCTGCAAGTCTAATGAACCAAGAGTTTAATTGATAACTTTTCTGGGTTATAATTCATTATTTTCTGATAAAATATTTTAAATATCATTTATTGATATAATCATTAAATAGAACTCAATACATCACCACAAAACTAAACCAATAGAGATGATGTGGCTATTGGCTAACACTGGCCGACTTCAATCATCGAGGTTAAGGAGTGGAGATGGTTTCAACGAATGACCAATTTTGAGCCGAGCATTCTTTCTAATCTCTGGCTCTCGCAAGGTTAGGAAAAACCAGTTTATTTCCATAGTACTTTTCCTTTTTCTTATCTTTGTTAGCCCCAGCGATAGAGCTGTTATCTCTTCTCCGGAGTACAGCTTCTCTGGAAAGGTTGTCTGCCTATTTGTCTTGAAATTACTAATAAAAGGTAATAGGTGGTACAAAAAAGTTATAAAATGCCGATGAACCTAAGAATATTCTATCTCTATTTATATATTTATTTTTGAAAATAATAACGCTAAATAGATTATGAGAATATGTTCCAATAATAATGTGTATAAGTAATAATTAAGAAATCACCATAGTGTAACGTGGATAGTTTATCATGCACTTACAGTTAATATTCATTTTAGTATGTATTTGATCTAGTTCCTGATTTGCTATAGTTGCTTCATGTGTAGTTCATTAATTATTTCTAGAATTAATAGATTCATGCTCGAACCTTCCTGAAACTATATGTGTGGTACAATTTGTCACAGTAGTGTCAGTTTGACAAGCTTCAACATTAATACAAGCCTATGGATAATCATAGAACATTTTCGATGAATGTCATGTCAAGATTCAGATATATAAAGCCGTGTCAATCACGGATCACAGTCAGTTTATTGTATCAGTCAATTGAAGTATTAAGTCGATAGTAACCTCCTTGAAGCCAACCCAGATTCTAAATTTCATTAGAAGCCTGGAGCTGAACTTGCCCCACAACGTTTAGCACAGGGTTAGACATTACAATTGGTATCAGAAGTGGGATCCTCCGTTGCTGAGAATATGTGATGAATACTAGATCGAAAGATTTCGAAAAATGACAACTATTGCAGATGTGATCGAGCTCCTTATATAGTATAGACTGGAACAGGAAACAGGATATATATATATATATATATATATATATATATATATATATATATATATATATATATATACCTACTACAATTAAGAGAAGATTTTGCAAAAAATAGATTAGAGTATAAGAAAACATGCAATAATTGCGCGGGGATATAAAGAAGAACAAGCACGAATTAGTCAAGACAAAGTGCACCTCACATATAGTTTCTGGAAGGTTCGAGAATAAATCTTTTAATTTTAGAACTAATTAATAAACCTTCCATGAAGCAGTCGCTTGCTATAGTTATAGCAAATCAGGAAATAGAACAAATACATACTAAAACAAATAATAACGTACATGATAAACTATCCATGTTATAATAGAATTAGAAGTAAACAGAAGAGAAAACTAATGTTACAACATTTTTTACTTTTATTTATTAGTTGTAATTCTTTTTCATAGTGATACTGACTATTTATATGATTTACATTTTACATTATACCAACTTTCATAATGAATATGACAAAATCTTATTTTATTGATATTGCTTATTCAACTCTATGCAATATTTTTAAAACAATTACTTGATTCAACTAATCGTCATCCAAGGCATCGGAAGAACTGTCTCAGTGACCTTAAAGGTTCTAAACAGGAAAATAACAGTTCGAAATACCTGCACCTAGTTCACCAATGAGATTTTTGTATTCTTTACCAGTGCAAGATATCTAAAAGTCCTCAGATTGCAATTGAAGCCACCAGTGTCTCAAGTTAATAGTCCTGCAATCCTCATACGTCATTTTTTTTCCTTTTCCCTTCAGAACTCTTAACTTGAAAAGGTAAGTTCAGTACGTGTATCTGCTGGTTCGCGCTGGAATGATCTCGTCTTAATGTAAAAGAGATCATGGTTCAGAGTCAAGAAACAAAGACAAACACAAAATCGTTACTTTCTTACTTGTATACCATATTTGTAAAAACTTTATGATAGAGCCGTATTATATATACCCTTTATGTGCCGACACTATTTATTCTCCTGTAGATATCTCAGCCGTCTGACCCGCAGCTGCACATTCCAGTCTCCGACTCAATCACCAGGTGAAGAGGTCGTAGGCCTAGAATAACCTCTAATGCAGCGCTGGTATAATCTTCATGATACCATGCAATATACCTACTAATGAAATTTAAAGAGCTTCTTGTTCTCTGTATGTGTCTTTAATTATCTGCCACAAAAATAGACAAGCATATATAACAAGAAAGTCTTGTATCTATCAAGCTTATCCTCAAATTAAAATAATATCAAACGTTGAAATACATAACGAACACCAAAATTATTCTACAATACTTTAACTAAATAGACGTAATCCCTTGCCAACCCGGTTAAAACTAGTAGACCGATAATGTAAGAAATCAAAATATTGAACAATATGTTATTTTGACTTTGTTTCTATAAACCGTCTAACCCAGATTTCCTAATATTTCCTAATATTTTTATTGTCATCGGTGGCTTCTATTCGATAGATAATTCTATAAAGTAAAGTACACTTTTAAGATCACTTATTGTTCTAATTTACAATATTAGTTAAAAGTGCGGTCAAGTGCCAATTAGGTTATCGTAGAAAGGGTTCCGTACTAAGGATTTTCGTTCTCTTCAATATTTATTTAAAAACTATAAAATTAATTAATCAGTTCACATAATGAGCCCTTTCATTTAAGGTGCCATATTTACTTATAAATAAATAAATAAAATATATACCTTTTTTCGTTCTTTTTTCGAGCAAAATAGAGAGACTCATGTTGGAGTTGTTTTTTGTCGGATATAAAACAAACCTAAGAAAGTTAAAATCGATAGTACCTTTGAATGTATGGAATGACATTGGCTGGGTAGAAATAAATTGATTTCCCTTAGGTCTAGAATTATCGTTTTCTTCCGTCCTAACCTTTTATTATCCTGGATATGAGGCATGTGTATATCAAATACATAGGTATATTTTGTAAAATACAACATAATCAGAACATTTCTTTGAAATTAAAAATTAAAGTGTTCTTTTCAATATAAATGAATAAATACAACGATACATTTACATACCACTGTATCGTAGCTCCTACCTCTCTTGGAAACTTTCAGCTCCGAATGCAGAAAGTTTCATTAAAAATGGTCCTGTATAATATTACATTTATAATGAAAAGCTAGCTTTTCAAGGCAAGTGCTTTTAACAGCTAATGAATGGTGAAGTCTCGCTGCATATACACATATTTCCACTATACACTTACTTGAACACCCAACAGAAAATAATAACGTAACATGTGGAAAAATGGGGACTACAGACTCATGTTTGTTCACTTGAGGAAAGAAAATAACACTCGAAGCGCTTTTATGCCAAGTGTTTCCGTTTAGCATGAATTGGCTCTTTCTTTCAATAAATAATGGAAGCCATGATGGAGAACTGCTCGAAGGGATATCTAAATATTTCATTTGCTTCTACAAATTAGACATGTATAACATGTATGAATAATTGGTGAACAATCTCTTATAAATGCTTAATTGATTGTATAATGTTCTCTGTACGACCAGAAACTATGAGAGATAAGGAAAAAATATAATGATAAAACTTTGTGAATTTCTTCGATTTTTGTTTTATTGCTGTTATGTTCACAGTGTGTTTAATATTGCTGATACAGGAATCAACTTTCTTTTTTTAAATAGAATATTTTTTGGTTTTTGGATTCTATATAAAATTTGAGGTTAACTTTGTCTAGCAAACCCAAAATTAGTATTTATAGTTTTCGAGATTTTGTATTTTGTTGAAAAAAATGACAGTAGCAGATATATGCCATTATCATCTAACAAGCAGAGTTGAACATTTGTAACCAAACCAGAGTACGAAAGCGATAATAACTTTCAATTGAATATTATGAATTACCTCCGACTTTTCAAATACAAACCCCCTTCTTTTTCTGTTTCACTGTATTTTATGATGAAAGACAAGGATACATTCTGTTCACTTCCTTATACCTAAAAATCAATATTTTTTGAAATACAAGCTGAAATTTAAAATTCTGTAGAATATGAGGTGTACCTACATTTGTTACCGTAGCGATTGCCATGGAAAAAATGACATCTTGTTTATTTAATTACATGCCAGACTGTCACTTGTTTGATTTGATTGAGCATTTTATTAAAAATAATAGAAGTATTGCTCTAACAATTAGAGAATGTCGACGAAACTTCCCTGAAAGAAGAATTCCAGACAAATTTCGGCGAATCGAACGAAACTTCACAGAAATCACACACATTTGACAGAAGAAACGCAGCAAAATAATCATCATGTAATTTGAAGAATATCCAGAGAATTCTTTAAATAATGCTAGAAGATATTTATCGCTAGATCCACGATCGAAGCATCGATAAATATAAACGGATGCAAGCCATTTAAATTTGCAAAGCTACACGAATTGCAGATTGGGGATAAGGATCATCAACTAGAATTCTGTTGTACTTTGATGAACCGTCAGTATCAACACTTTCGTCGTGTCCACAGCAGTGCCTGATTACCAATCGCTTTGTAATTAGTAATCAAAAATTAGTATCTTGTGGGCACGACTGCTTACTGACGCATCGCTTAGCTCATTTGTCAAACTGACGTCTGTCAAAAGATTTTAAATAATTCATTTTAACAATTACAAATATTAGAGGAATTGAAAATGGAAGAAGAAACAGTATTTTTTGTTCAATATATTTATCATGAAAAAGATTATGCGGTAAACGGAACGATGGATGTCCATAATAGAATTGGGAAATACCTGGAACAAAAGATAGGTTATGTTACACTATTGTTTATTGATAGCTGTCATATTAACGACGTCAACTTTTTGATTACTGATAACTAATCAATTGGTAAACAGACACTGCTGTGGACACGACCAATGACTTTGCACGAATCTGTTGGACTAACGAAGCTATCATTACCACTGCAGGGTGTTTTAATAAGAATATTTGTCATTTCTGGTTGCGTGCAAATGTTAAATAGTTGGTATAAAACGATCCAAACTTAGGGTAGACAAACTGTTCATGTTTGGTGTGGTTTTTACAAAGGACATATCTTAGGACTTATATTTAAGTGGGATTCGATATCTTGATTTATAATTCAGTAATTTTATGAAGCCATTTTACAAATAGGAGAACTTGTAACAATTGAAATCTATTAAAAGCAACACTGTTAACTCCAGAGATTCAGAAACTTGTAATTACTGACAAATTACCTCAAAGCTTTGACAAACACGACAGCAGACAACACAAATGGGCAGAGAGCGGGAGAGCAATTTAAAAAACAATAAACGAAACTGCTAAGGAAAAGGGTGAAAGTACGTGTGAAATTTCCGTTGGCAAAACAAAGGAAGCTTCTTCCTAAGAACAAAAATAGCAGCAGCGCCCTGTCTCCTTCTGCTTCTCTCGATCTCTCACAGTTCTCCGATTCTAACGCGATTTATTTTGATAGGTTTCATTATTCATTAGGAATTTCTCTGCTTCCGAACCAAATGCAGCCGGGGAATACTAAATTGTTTGGAAATTACTGTGCAAATTGAAGGTATTAGTTTATTCGTAGCCATCGAAATGAAACCTTTTAATTGTTTATTGCTCAGGCGAGAACAGCATCTGTCTCATCTTTTGTTTATATTGCATGTTTGCCAAATCGTTCCGCTGCAAACAGAAACTTTAGTACCTAGTTGCACCAGTCAGTTATGTTGGCTATCGAAAGGTAATTGAATTAAATTAGAAATTTATATTATACCTACAAACAACTTGGAATTCGGGATGCTCTCTCTCCATTGACAAAACAAAAAAAAGCCTCTTTCCTTACAATAAAAGAATGGACGGCCAGCTGGACGGCAATCCAGCCCTCCACTCATAAATAAAAAGATATACCAGGTGATGGAGTCTGATATTTGCACTCTGTATTTTTTTTAGTTTTAAAGAAAAATTGCAGTAAATCATTTACATTATTTTAATTACTGGCGGAACTCTTATGAATGCCGCCATCAAATTATTTTCTCCAACTTTTTTTTCTGAAATGACAAGTTGCATATTTTCCTCTACATTTTTGAAGGCCTATCTATTTTACATTTATGTACGTGAAAATAGTTACACTTAAGAAAAAATTAAAATTAATAAATATAATAAGATCTAGTTGGTTCCTTTATCACAAAGAGATGATTTTTTGTTTAGAATTTTTGTATGCAGTAGATAAAATAAAGAAAATTATTCAAATAGTTTTAAAGCATAATAATGAATAATAAAGTAATATTAACATAAATATAATCAACAATTAACAGTAAAACATAATTTACACCTGTTTTCTATATACAAGAAGTATCCTAATAAATATCTAAATATAACAAGGCTTTCATGAATCTATAACAAAATATGTAGCATTTGTTTTAAAAAAAGTTGACTATCGAAATTTTGACATATGCCATCGTAGAAATAATTTATTAACTGTATTTACTTCTTTATTGAAATGAAACAAGGCTGCTAACACAATTCTACCATATTTTTCTAATTCATAATTTTTTTGTCGAAAAAGGGTAGGTATTTCCACATTGCAGAAATGATATAAAAAAAATCCCGATGGCCTGTAGTCAGCGGAAAGTAAATTTTTCAAAATTCATTGAATTGAAATTTTAACAACCTTTTCATTGGTATACCTACTTGTTATTAAATAAAATTGTCGTAGCCTTGCGGTTAGAGGTTTTTGTTTTGGCTGTTGAATATAAAGCAGACAGGGTTCGAGTCCACTTCAAGGCAGATTTTTTTTTCGTCTATTTCTTTTCAATAAATATACTATATATTTTTTTAATCAGGGTCTATATTAAGACCTCCAGAAAATGTACAATTACATCAAATTTATATTGAGTGTTCATGTTTTATCAATATTTGTTATTTCTCTTTATTAATTTTTATTTTTTTACCTGTGTATTTTATGAAAAATTGCTTTGAACAAAAGTTGTAGGTACTGATTATATCTATAATCTAAAATTATTTTTAATAATAGTTACACTACAGCTCTTTTTTGATAATTTTTTTAAATGTTTGAATGGTCGCCATTTTGAAACTACTTACCCGATATTGCCCAATAACGAACTCGACCGAGATATTTGAGAGATTGATTTTTTTAGCAAATTTGAACTTGATACCTTCAAAACTGTGACCTCTATCGTGTTAACAAAAGACATATAACAACATGCCGTCGAAATTTTTTCGAAATTCAAAAGTGTGAACGATCGCAATAGGTATATTTCTATAAGAAATTTACCTAATAGAAACAAATATATAGCATGTCATTTGCAAGGAAAATAAAACTGTCGCTGTTTTGACATATGTCACTGTTGGATGATTGTGTTTGCTATACTTTTTTGTTAAAATAAAATAATTATAAGGGTGCGAATATCAACCTGGATCACCTATTATAATGAATAAACCCCCACAATAAGATAAGTTTGATGCCTTCAATAACATCTACTGGAGCCAAGGTACGAATGCGATGAAATGCACGATACCAAACATTCAATCAGAAACATAGGAAATGTACTTCATAATTTATTTTAATAAGGTAAATTTGCGAATAATTATGTAATTCTTCTGTTCACTCTAGACCAAATCTGAGGAATAGTTAGGTGGTGATCCACGACACGATACAATATATCTTCTCATTTTTCGATTTCTTCAAACATATTCTCTTTCCAAAAACGATTTATACATGATATCTATATATAACAGTTGTGCTGTCCTTCCGAATGTAGCAACATATCGAATAAGAGTTTCCATTACTTTTTCCAACCAATTAATTTTCTGTTTCACTTATCTCTCACTCAAAAGCGTATACGAGTAGGTATAACCTCTCGTGCATCCCAAGTATAACGAGGGATGATTTCGTTGACGATACATTCAATAAGACGAATATTACAGTCAAGAAGATGAGACATTTGTTAAAGTGGTCGAAGAACGGGAAACTTACCCATTTAACAATTTGGGCTTCGCCGCTTCCTTCTTTGGAATGATGCTACTGATAGCACTTCTAACTAAATAGACGATGGCCTCTGATCTCGTTTGTTATTCAATGGAAGATATATAACTTACAACACTGAAGTACCCTTGAAGAATGCAAAAGCGTTGGTTTAAACTCAAGTATTTCCAAGCTCGTTCCTTTGGCATTAAAGAAACATTGGGCAAAATATATCATTATTTCCAAATTGTTGATTTATTAAAATGTGGTTCTCGTTTGCGAATCTTTATTCGCGGTATTCCAATTATATTCTTTCTATTTCCACTCTTTCTAACAAGGAACATTTCAATGTGAAACAATTATTATACCTATTATATAATGGTTGCTGATGTGGGACAGAAATATTTTAGGGAGAAAACATAGCTATTGTCTAATGGAAGAAAAATAGCCGAGAAAAACCCCGAAGAAATTATATAGGGCGTCCGAAACTAATGGTGACAAAAGGTGGAAACCTAAAAAGTGAGCAAAAATAATCTTAGCTCTTTAGACTGTAAAATCCAGAACATCGTCAAGTACATTTAATGAAATCCAAAAGTTTTATTTATTTTTTCTCCGTTTTGGGAATATACATTGGTACATATAATTTTTGACATAATCGCAATGATAAAAGTTAGGAGATGTCTGAATGGGCGGACTGGGAAGCCAGAAAAATCATCAATTATGCTTAAAAAATCACAACAATGACAAAATATTCCACATATTATTTATTGACATCAAGCATTGCCTACTACAAAATCGTATACAAAGTGATCATAAACTTCTACCTACCTAATAGAGGGTGTGCTTTTGTTTTTGTCCTTGTAAAAAAAACAAAATTGATGATGACTTCTAGAAATCAATACGTCATATGATGTGAAAGGCATTTCGTAGAGCTGAAAAATTTCCTGTGAAAAAGTTTTTTCCGTTTCTGCTACCACCAGAAGAAAAAAAATTTAAATACAACTTTCTTCTAGAATCTCTAAAACCAAAATAGCTATAACATTTTTGTAAACACAAAATAAAAGTTCATCAAATCGATTAGCTTTTTTTCTGTTTACCCAATCGCCTATTTATTGCCTAACGCTTCCTTATCTTGAACACACTATATATTCACGAAATAATCGAAAAAAATATAACAACAAGTTACCTAAACCTAAAATACGCGTTTTGAATTAACGCTAAATTTACTTAAAGGGACATGGGGCAGAACGGGTTTGCGTGGTAGAACAGGAAACTTCTGTTTTAGTAATCGGAGGCCATGGGAACTATCGGAATTAAGTTAAACTACATTGCCTGCATTGAAGTAGAACAGGCACCTATAGCAATTCAGTTCTGATTTGTCTTTCAGACTAATCTAGTGAAGTGCTGAGTTTTTCTATCAAAATTGTAACTCTTCATTATATTTTGGTCAAGGTAAGGTAATCACTCTTATTACTTTCCTACGCTACTATAGTAGCTGTATAAGGAAAGTATTGTAATCGTGTGAAATTTTCGGTATCGAAATTTCTACAGATGTTGACATTTCAGAGTTTTCTAAGTAAAATAAACATATTTTCAGTCATTGGTCTGTCTGTCTGTCCGGCTGTCTGTCTGTGACAGCTTTATCTTAGGAACGGATCGGTGTATTTTGTTGCTTTCTTTTTTATTTTGTTTGGTACCAATATCACTCGCCGGTGGCACTGAATGAGAATCCTGTATACACTGGGTGTTGAGCTATAGCCAAAAAACGTAATTTGCTCATGACTATAGCGCGAAAACGGCTCTAAGGATTTTGATTAAACTAGTCTAAAGTACGATTTGACCAGACGATTTTTACTTTACTACTATCGTCGCTATGTTAGGAGAGTAGTGTAATAGTGTAAAATTTTTCATTCATTGGAATTTGCCTGCGAGCGATAGGAAAGTCGTGTGAGTGAATACACCAGATTTTTTTATTATCATAATACCTAGGTCTACTTACTTAAGTCAGTCTAATGAAATGGGGGTTCCTTAAGTTTGATATATCAAAGTCAACATTGGAAAGGTACGTCAAAAATTAAAGAATAATCCTGATAGCCTACTGAATAAGAATGAAGGAGAATTGAAAAGGGTCTTCTCACCTAATCAAGAAGAAGAAATGGTAAGCTTGAAAAACATATAAAGTGTTTTTTTTTTGGTTTAACTATGAAAGAATTATGGCAACCATTTAGCTGAAAAGAAGTCTGAGCAATAAAAAATAAATGTATTTCAAAGAAAACTTTTAAGAACGAAACAAAGAAACTTTAATAATGACACTCAATCTGCAGAGGTAGCTGAAGATGATGATTGTCTGTATTGCGGAGATTTTTATTCAAGATCAAATGAAGGCTGGGTGGCGTGTGAAAATTGTTTTAAATGGGACCACGATTCATGTGAACGGAATGGACGACGATGAAGATGATGCAGTATTAATAAGAACTTTGTCAACAAACCATAATTACAGATTTTATAAAGAGCAACTTTACAAATTACTAATCCGCTAGCAGTAATTGTACTTATTGTACTTATTTTCTTGTAATTTATTGCAGTTTACATAATAAACAATCTATTGTAACTTGATTCGTGTTTAATATTTAACTTTGTCGCAAAATGTAAATTTAGGTTGAAACCAAATATCCCAATCCGCCCCGGGCTCCCCTACTAATGTAGTATAAAATGAGAAGTTATCAGATATTGAGCACTTTTGTAACGACACTCAGTGCTCCAAAATTGAACATTCAAGGTAGGGGTCTATTTGAGTTGCCCTTATGTTTTCAAAAAGTTACTTAGATTCTTCATCCGGTTCATATGAGAAAAAGAGATATTTAGTATGTTCAAGATATCGTCTATTACCTACAAAAACTCTACCAGCACCGTTATCATTATTACAATCTCTTTTCTCAATATCCCAGTGAAAATTCTTGGCTCAGTTGAAAAACGCGCAACATTACGAGAATACGTGAATCTATCGCAGTCTTTCGCACTTTAAGAGGCTCTCAAGTGCTATATTCACTTGACAGAGGCGTACTGGGGCTTCTTATTTTCAAACTACAAGAAAAGCCCTGTAACACAAGAAAAGAATCTCTTGAGAGTTTCATTCTCAGGACTTATAGAATTTATTAGCTTCCTACTAGGTGAATTCGGTATTCACTCTGGACAGGCGCCGGGTGCTCTGCTGTCTTATTATACGGAAAATAAAATAGCTGTTCCGTCTTTCTCTCAAGTCTGCTGCGCATACCAGCCTATATAGCAATTTTTATTAAGTTCACAAAAAATGAATTTTTCAATTGTAAACTTTATAAGATTCCATTTATTCTCTCAAGTAGAAGTTTCGTTATTAATGTACATAATTCAGGATATCCTGTGTCTCTAAATTCCATTTAAATAAAAATAATCAGTAATTCAAAGTGTTTGAGATATTTCATATTCTTTATTAACTGATCTTATAAATGAAAAACGTAGACAATTTGATTGTGTTTGCTTTCGTAAGGTTAAGTTTTGTCTGAAGGAAATCTTTCAAGTAATCAAATATCTGTCTGTGATTTGATTTATATTTATATTTATATACAGGGTGGCCAATCGAAAAGGAAAAAGAGCGATTTTCAGGAAGTGTGTCATTATTTTAGGAAAAAGCATGGACCCATCGCGTTTTGATTCAAGGGGGACACTTTTTTGGTATTTTTGACTCCACCACTTTTACCCCCTAGTGAGGGTAAGATTTACCACAAAATATTGAAACAGCATTGGGGGTCAAGTAAGATGTCTTTTAACAGCTCGTATAGTTCTCCATACAAGTGGTATTTGTAAATTCCGCCTAAACGTTGGAGAAAAGTACATTGTACAGAACACAACCAGCATCATTAGAAGATTTGCTTCAAAGAATTGTTGACGAGTGCCGTCAAATCACTCCGGAAATGCTTCAGAAAGTGCGCGAACGTTTCGAACATATTGTATGGCGGTAGATGATCATTTGAACATTTAATAAACTAAGCAGTAAGTAAGCAGCAAATCGTCTTTAAACTTTAAAATGTAAAGTCTTCAAATTATTAGGCGGAATTTCCAAATTTAAAGACTATGGTAAATTGAATTACAGGAGCTGTTAAAAGACATCTTACTTGACTCCCAATGCTATTTGAATAATTTGGGGTGACTCTTGCCCTCAATAGGGCGTAAAAGTGATGAAGTCGAACATACCAAAAAAAAGTGTCCCCCTTGAACCAAAAAGCGACGGGTCCCTGCTTTTTCCTAAAATAATGACACAATTTCTGAAAATGGCTCTGTTTTCGATAGTCCACCCTATAATCTACCCAGGATTCTGATCTTTTTTTTATTTGAAAAAGGACTATTGACAGTTGGTGCCGCTGAATTGTTTTTTTTATAAAATCAAAACTTTTACATGACAAAATTAAATAAGACCAGAGGCTTCTTACGGGGACATTTTTCAAGGACTTATTAGGACGCTATTAGTTTTTCTACAAAAGAACTATTTCCGATCCGATTGTAGTTTCAGCGTTGTACATGGCTGATGGCAGTCAAAATTCAACTTCAACTATTTTCACAAGTAGTGGGATTTGCTTCATGTGTTTTGAAACGGCAAATTCGAAATAAGTTGCTGGCTGTTGGTCTAAATCATGTCTAAAACTCAACACGAACAAATTCTCTTATAAAAATAACGTGTACAATTATTTTACACAGAAAACAAGAACGTTTCTTGCGTTCCTTGATTATTAAATCAAGCCACTCCATCACATGTCACCATTTGAATATGAGAAAAGTACATCGACATAAGAAAACGAAACATAATTACGATTTTCCGTGCGCCAACAATAACAAAAAAAAAACACGTTGTTGGAAAATTATCGGTTTGGCTTCCATTTAATGCGAATAATTAAGTTTTTCCACACCTGCGACATCGAAGAATGGCAGGTCGAGCTTTTGTCGGGACTCTCTTTCGAGCTGTTAGATTGAAGCTGGATATACAACACTCTGTTATATAGAGGAAGTGTTGCGTAACAAGCGCGCCGACAATACATCAACGTCAGCGAAGCAGTTAAATTCAGTAGGGGTAGATTGGACTTTCTACGGTTTATTTATTCACACAATATACATTCGGAAAGCTACAGCGTCTTGGATTTGTCTGTAATTAGAGGCGATGCTGGATTGCTCTCAAGGAAGGACCAGGTTGTCTGGATTAATTCCTTTTTTTGTTGTTCTTTCTATAAAAAACATACACTTAGTTGCAGAAACTTATCGTTGAGTAATTGACAAACTATAGCGATAACAGACTGCGATAAAATTAACACATTTATTTATTAACAATACCAAATGTACTGTAACGTGAAGACTTACCCGTATAGTGAAGTACACTCGCAAACACATTCCAGAACACCCGAGAAGAAAACCACTCTAGAAGCACCGAGAATATGGGACCCTAACACTAGCACACAGCAAAATCGAACACTGGTGGTATCAACTCGAAGATTCGAGGCCTTTTTAGGTTAGATATATAATACCGACGGCAATGACAGTTAACACAGTCAATCGGTCATAGACACAGTCAGTCAGTCATAGTCAGTGAGTTGAACGCGAGCAGCAGAGAACACTGAACATAAATAAATATATCGCTATAAATTTGTATTTAGTCGTGTAGTTATTAGTGTAAATAAATAAGTGAAAATAAATCGAACCCAGTTTTAATATAAATTCCCGTTACAGTACAATAGCGTCCTACCTACTCAAAAAATCGACTAAGTTCGATGGCACACGAAGGGTTTCGTACCATAGTAAAAAAAAGGAAAATTCTCAGCCCTCTATTCAAGACTGTTCATAAGTAGGAGCCGGCTGACAGACGGACGGACAGCGGCGTCTTAGTAATAGGGTTCTCACAAATTCAGTACCGAACCCTAAAAACAAGAGAGTTTATATGAGCTTTTTGGACAGAAATTGGAATTGGATATAGGAACGTGGCCTTTTAATCTTTCCTACCTGAACAGTAAAGCAAATATTTTCTGTTCGTCTGATCGGCCCAGCCCCAAAGTCCAAATTTAAAAATATCTTTTGTATTTTATTATTAATTATTTAATTGAACCAATGACAAGTTATTGCCATAAGGACATAAGATAAAAGCGTTAGCAGTATCAACAAATACAAATAAATAAAAATAATAACATAGTTTGTTAGCGCCAAATTTGAATAAATTCAGTTTAGCAACTTCTAAAAAATATGGTTGTATAGATTGACTTTAGTTTATCACCAAAGTAAAACAGGTAAAATAATACAATACACCAATGTTTGAATTACGTTTTTAAACATAGCGCTTAGCCCTATGAATAAACAGGTCAAAAACATGAAATTTCACTTCAGCATTTTTCCCAAAATCGCATCTCTGGGGAGATGCACAGAGATAGGTGATCTAGGTCCTAGGGCTTCAGAACAGTAGCTGAGGCGAGTTCATCTAAAAATCAAAATACTTAAAAATGGTTCCGCGCAACAGTCTTGAGCAAAGTACGTTTATTGGTTACTTTACAGCAACCATTACGTGCAATTGTCTGTCACAGGCTTGCGGTATCCATACCCTACAAAATAAATAAGAAAGCAACAAAATTGGTAATTCGACAAAATGACAAATTAAAAATATTTTTGGACTCAGGGGGGCCTAAAATGTAAATATCTGATGGAAAACGAATTATTTTCATAGAAGTTGGACCATATCTACGAATATACTTATATTACTTTTTGACTTATCTTATAATATTGTAAATACGCTTTCAAGAAAATGTTGGGGTTTGGAAGGCACTATAAGATACATTTTTCTTTAGATTTATACTAAAGTACCTAATTTTACGTTTTATGCAATTTGAGGGATGCTTACCTACATGATGGTTAGTTTGCAAATGCTATTTGGCGTTTGTGCAGAACAAAATCCCTAACCACATGGAAAGTATTTCAAACCGCGCATGCGCATTATAAGCAAATATCAAACGATCCCAGACTACTGCTCGAACATCGCTTATGTAAGCTGCTGACTATTCAGACAGCTGAAAATAACGAGAAAAGTATAGAAAATACTAAAATACGCAGACTAATTTACATATTTTCGAAAAACTCGATCGATTACTTTGCTAAGATGTGGCAAAGTGAGTCATCGTTCTGTGTTCAAAACTAGCTGGTACACAAATAGGTATTATCGAGGGCCTACTATCCAGGGTGATAAATTTATGCGAATTTATTTACTGTATTTGATATTTATGAATCTATTTCCGGTATTTTGTGTTTCCACTAAAGATATTCTTTGACTAGATAGATCTTTAGGCCTTTTCTACTGATCATAATCAGTTGCGAAATTTCCGACAAAAACATTATTTGAATCAAATTTTAAAAAATCGACTGTGTAATAATCCACAATTTAAGGGTAATTTATTTCATTATTTCTTACTTTACTCAATTGTAAAAGAAAACGGCTTATAAAATGGTAATCTCAATTACCATTCGTTGAGAGTAAGAAAACAATTTTCGGTATCTCATTAATATCCGACTACCTGTAATTTCAGTTTAAATGAGTTCTTTATATTTCCATAAAAACGAATAAGTATTTTATTATTATTTGTTTTACGTCTCTTTTTGAATGATATTTTCTCTTGGTCCTCTGGACATTATAATTATAATTTTATTCAGTTTGACTCTATAGAATGAATAATTCTGATATTTCATATTGGTGCTTCAAAATTATTGAATATTGTAAAATTCCAACATAAATAAAATTTAATTATAGTATGTCCAATTAATTATTCAGATCAGCGCATAGAATAATTTAGAAGTACAATCTATATTGTATTATATGCTATTAGTATTGGAGCTAAAAATCAACAGAGACTCTTTGAAATCCACGTCATCAAAGCAGGACTTGAAAAAGAGTCGTATCTATATAGGAAAACTTCAAATTAAAAATGGTCAGTCAGTTTGTGCTATCAATCCATAGGGTTAAATGATTTTTTGATAAGGATCAGCCAATTGATCTTTATAATGTTAGTTTTTTTTGTTGCGTAATTTTCTCAAAAGGCCTTGTTGTATCATAATGAGAAGCAAATATCAGCTGTAGTAATCAAGATCATTATCCATTATTAAATTCCATAACATCATTACCATATATTATTCATTATTCTGTTTAATTATTTATTTTGTCTTAGCCAATATCTATTTGATAGATAATTTTTGGTAGCTTAATTAGAGTAAGTAACCTTCCTACAAAGTAAATACGCTAGTCAACAACATATTATTTTACAATTTTTACATAACAATTCTTGTTATATTATAGAGAAAGGAATAATAAATATTCGATTAGAAATTATCCGAAAGTTAAGAAAGTTGGAAATCCCCAAACACTATTAATATCTTATAGACTGAATTAATAACCACATTTTTCAGTTAAATAATTTCATGACTTTCATAACATTTTAGAAACATAATGTTACGTTTTACTCGTGCTAAGCGTTGTGGGGTGAGTTCACTTGCGTATTATTCTAAAATTTGCAGATTGCTTCCAATGGTTTATTTTCAACACTCTGCACACCACCTTACGTAGTACTACAAATGTCAATACTTATCACTTTGACAATCTAAACTGCCACATATTACACCGTCTAAACTAATTTCATAGACTCACTTTCATCGACTGACTCACTTTATAAGACTGTCACCCGTGATGACATTCATCGAGAATGTTCTATGACTATCTAGATGCTTGTAATAATATTCTAGAAGCTTGTCAAACAGACAATACTGTGACAAAGTGTACCTCACATATAGTTACTGGAAAGTTCGAGAATAAATCCACTAATTCTAGAACTAATTAATGAAATACACAACCAACTCCTATAGCAAACAAAATAGTAAAACAAATAGATACTAAAACGAATAATAACCGTAAATACATGATAAACGATCCACGTTACAATAACATAAGCTTCGTAAATACATTTATAAAATATACATGGTTTTATATTCCAACAAGTGATTGGCTGAGTTAATAATTTTCTTTTTTAATTTTACATATTTCCTGTGAAGATCTCAAAACAACTAGGCTTGTAAATAAATGTTAAATAAAATGTCGTAAGTCTTGTAGAGTGGTCGTTAAGTTACAGAGAAAAGACCAATCAAATTGTTTCAAAATATTAAATTCTTCACCAATTTCAGAACTTCTACAGATTACATATGTATAAAATAAAATTTATTGATAGGTACCAAAGTCACAGATTTAATTGAGGTAAAAAGTGGAAGAGCTATTAAAAAATATTTATTTACACAAATATTTCGAGTAATTCATCCAATATGCCTCCTGTGCCAGATTCCAACGAGTTTATGGTTCACTGCTTCCATAGACATATGAACACCTAGACGAAGCATTTCATTCATTACATGTATCCAAAGGCGATCTGTTATTGTTAGAGAATTATTTTGGTATTTTCCATGTGTAAGAGAGAGACAAAAGTTTTCTATAGGAAATTTTGGCAACAGTGTACCTGTGCAGAAGCGTATAAATTTGTAAAACGTAGTAGCAACACTCAAATTATGAATGGAACAACGAACAACAATATTCCGACTAGCGACGAAAACTGACGAATTCATACGGACGCCTAAATTATATTTTCCCGTGTTGCCGCACTTAACTCAATCGATCCATATCGACTGATGATCCCCTTATTTCCCAAATGAAAATTTGTATTTTGTGTTGTAAAATATAAATTTGGTACATAATTTAATTTGCAGGTATTTCTGAATAATAATAACTATTTCAACGACCACCTTTCAATTACGTCTGAATGTCTTTTATTATTACTATATAAATCAGAAGTTGCCATGAAAAATAAGAAGTTTGGCAAATACGTTAATCGTATCAGTCCACGAACCATTATGGACCAGAAGAATAATGATCTTGAGATGTTGGATCGCTCTGAAAGAGGCTATGCGTTGTCTAGGTGTTCAGATGTCTATGACTGCTTCAGTCTGTAAAAATTCTACTTATTTCCAACCATACCATTTTGATTTGCAGAAGCTATAAAAAGTACAGTGTGTGTGGAACTAAGAAACAAAATCAAATATGTTCTGTTCTGTATTGGCTGATACATGATAGAAATCCATAGTAAATCATAATCAAAACACTATTTTAAAATTTCTTAACACATGACAATAATTTTTTCGGCATCAGATGTGAGTATGAGTATAAGTATGTTATATTTTGAAATTATCATTAAATATATGATTATTGCCAATGAGATGTGATGCATAGTTTGAATTGGTCTTATGCTACATGAATGAGATCTTATGTTAATTGATACGGGTTACAACATATCTGCCAGTTTAACAACCCACGCAAACTTTCGAGCAATCTCCCTAATTTAGTTCTTAAACTAGTAAATCTGGTGTTTATGTGGAAGGCGTATTAAAATTTCTCTCTTGTATATTAAAGGATTGGTGATCCGGCCATCTATATTTTTTATTTTCCTTTTTTTCGCACACACTTTTTTGAAGAGAAAATCTCATTATTTTTTTAACTTAATAACGATAAGAACTTTTCTGATAAAGTAGGTAGCTGATTCGGTAATTCTTTGTTTCTGTTTTCCCTCTTTAGTGATTTAAAGTCCATAACTCGTATGCTCAGGAAAATTATTTACCTAAATGTTTGGCTTTTGTAATATGGAGAATTATGTATCCAGAAATTGTGAAATTTTATAACATACAATAAAACTTATTATTATTATTATTAGATTCCAAGTGTTGGTTAGAGGGAAGCGGGTTCCAAACGGTTCCTCTTGGTCGATTATAAAGTAGGCGAGAAAGCAATATCCTTCTCAAACTCCAGTTGGACTCTTGAATGAGACCGACGCGTTTTCTTTAGGTAAATCAGAACATATAAATGCATCATAGCTTTTACTGATATTATATACAAGAAAAGACTTGACTCAGTCACTGACTCATCAACGCCCAGCCCAAACCTTTGAACATAGAAGGGTGAAATTTTGCACAGAATTTCTCTCTGTTATGAATAAAGGAATAAGGAAGGATATTTCGAAATTGAACACCTAATGGGGTAAGATGGGGTTATAATTTTGTTTAGATGAATAATATTATAATAACATTTTGACTTGAAACTTCGTGGAAACAAATAAGTCAACAAATATCTCATGATTTTCCGACAATCAATCCCCAAGAGGGTGAAATAAATCCAGAAATCGATATCGGTATTGAGGTATTTTGGGACTTTCATTGCCGTAAGGGCATTTACATTAATGTCCATGCGGTGGAAATAACATAAATTTGAAACCCCATTAAAACGGGGTACCTATCAGAGTTTGTATTCATAGGCAGGCATAAATAGTGTTTTGACCGGTATTTTTTAGAGAACTTCTTTGATTTCCGCGTACGAAGTTGGGGGAATTTACTAGTAATAGATATAATCATTTGTGGCACGCCCGAGTTTTACAATTCATTCCACTTGATCCGTCTCAATCAACATAATCGGGGGCTTTTCCATAGTCGGTGCTCAATAATTATCCCATGAAAATTAATTCGGCTTATGCATGATCTACCAGCTCTAAGAAACATAAACAATATGATACCTAAACTCACAAACAAACGCCATACTGTTATAATCGAATAATTTTTGGTTCTATTCACCTACATTAAACATCCAGGCACGAAATGATTTTCCGCCCAACATTTCAAATTGTTCGCGGACGTGCGTTGATTGGCAAAGTGACGAACAAAAGTGCGGCAGCAGGAGGAACCTCACTGCCACTTATTTTCAGCAAATATTTTTAATTAAGCGTCCATTGCACGGCCCAAACAACATTCTACCTACCTGCCAACAAGCTGCCATCAGCGATGCGCAAAAGTTCTGTGGACACACATTCGCTACTCTGTGCCAGGACATATCCCACCACAAATATTATGTCGACAGAAATTGAGAAAATATATTATATACAGGGTTCTGCATCTCAGTTCCCCTCTTCTATAGCTCAGTTAAATAAGACATGAATGTGATATTCTAGTTTTCTAAATTACATGACACACATTTTGGTATCACTTACGGCTAACAACACTATCCTAAAATTTTATTGAAGTCAATTCTGTAAAATTCAGTAATATAAACAAAAACAAAAAAAATGTTGGCAATGCTACTGGTTCAAAAAATTATTAAAACTATAAATAGTATTTTGCTTGGACAACGTCGTTCCAAAGCTTTCCATAAATACGTCTGTTCAGGTTGGATTTGAGTCAATCAGGTAGTTTGACGTCAAATGATTTTGGATTCAAACAGGAAGTTTGAAAGATGGAATGTAGATCCAATTGGTTGACACCGGAAGTTTCGTTGCTCCAAGTCAGAAGCAGGGTCGAGAAAATCCGGCTCGAAGGACCAATGTTCAGGTTCGATTTGAGTCAATAAGGAAGTTTGACTTCAAATAAGTTTATATTCAAACAGGAAGTTTGAAAGGTGGACTGTAGATCCAATAGATTGAAACAAGAAGTTTCATTGCTCCCAGTCAGAAGCAGGGTTGAGAAATTCACTGACACTGGGTATCGTAATAAAGATGTGCGAATTTTGAATTTAAAAAAAAATAGAACATATAGAAAAAGTCAAATAAGCTAGGCTAAATCGGCCAACCACAAAAATGTGCAAAACTGCAGAAATAGAAGAATCGCGCGAAGCTACTTCTGCATATTAAGCAACAACTACGACCTGGTTAATGAACTTGCAATTAAGTTTGATAATTGATAACGCTAGTTTTCTTCATTAAAATTGTGTTCTCTACTGCGATAGGGTTGTAATATGAAAAAATTTAAATTTCTAATCTTGCATTGAATAAAGTAGAACTTTACAGGGATTCCGATTTAAAATATGAAAAATAAAGTGCATTGAAAATAGAGAAATTTTAAACACTCTGTGAAGAACAATGTCAATCTAACTTATTTGACAACAGTATTGGATCATCTTCTATGAAATACTATGTATTTACATTTTCAATTTTTTTTTATATTAAACGTGCTCCGATTATGATGGTTTTGATTAATTTGAAAGAAAAGAGTTGAGAAATAGTCCCATATGTAAAAAAACTCAAATACAAAATCTCTTTCCGCCTAAAAACCACCCCCGAAGGGGATGGACTGGTCAATTTTTCGAGAAAATCGAAGATCTGAGACGGCTTTATTAAAGAAAAGATTATTTGTAGCAACATTTAGATTGGACATTTCTCAAAAGAAGCTACGGTTTTCGAGTTACAGCAGTGATAAAGTCTGAAATATGTATATTTTCGCAGCGATGTTCGGATATCCCTAAATAATAACAAGTAAAAGCAAAGAATATACATGGGTAATAGGATAAGTACTATTTTATTTGCTGTCAGTGAACGTTCAACGAATTTTATTAAATATTTTTTAAGAAAAATTGAACCGACTTATTAATTGTTGCACCGAAAATACAAAATAATATTAATTCTATTGGTGCTGGTACTTTTGAATTTGTGCAATTTTACTTAGATAGAATACTTTTGACACCAACTTCAAAATTACCAGCACCAATAGAATTAATATTATTTTGTATTTTTCAGTGCACGATCTAATAAAGTCGGTAAAATAAAAAAAAAATATTATATATATTTTTAGTGATACTGAACTAATTTCAGAATTGCAGCACAGCTAGAAAGTTTAGGGCATGTAATTTAAAAAAGATATCATGAAATAACGGCATTTGAGATATTGTATATAATCCAAAATAATTCATCTAAACAGGCTTTAGGTTAAATATGCACTTCGTAGAGTATCAATTTGATAACTTACAACTAAGCTGTAGAAGACTGGAGCTAGAATTCAGGTCCCTGTATAATATATAACATAACAATATGTCAAGGGAGTGGGCACATCGCCCTCACTAATGAAGGATTCTCCTCCCAGGAGAGAGAGAGAGAGAGATAGAGAGAGACAGATAGTCATTAGAAGCCCACAGCCCATCTGCTTGTGTCAATATGTTAGAAATATTACATTGTATGCCTAGCATAAAACAATATTTTCGCTCCTCTAATTGAGTAATCAATTCAAAACTATTTGAAGTGACCGTAATTTCCTTTTCTCCTAATAATTCCTTCACCACTTCAATTGCATCATTACAGGATTAAAAGAATTTAATACTGACAATATTTCACTAATAATTTTTTACTAGTGGTCGCCCAATGGTCGATATTCGACCGTAATTCATTATTTCTTAAATTCAAACTTTATCGATTTTTTTTTTAAATAATTGCAAATAATTTTTGTGATTTTCGCTCTATTATACATCAGTGGCAAGCTTGTACAAAACGACATTAACGTGGGTTGTTTGCCTAATTCCTAACAATACATATGAAACTTCAAATTTAATTTAGTAACAGTTCAAAAAACACAATGATAGCTAGCTATTTATTTTATAATACAATGCATTGTAATGTTTCGACTTAACGCCGGTAAAATTACTTTACCCTTGACAAAATGAAGAGAATGCAGTCCTTTCACAAAAGTGACTTCAGACTCGAAATGTTTTGCTTCGCAAAACCTGCGTTGTGAATGCATTGATACACTATCAAAAGTATTAAAATATCTTGAAATGACATTGAGTGCGCATTCAAATGTACCCCTCAAAATAATTACATCACTTTGTAAACACAATTTGTGTTTGACCGGGGTTGTCATTCACGCACAAAACAATCTAACAGCCCTGACCCTTTGACTTCACATTGCAAACGTGTTCGTTATACAACACACAATTCACTTCTACCTCATGAGCGTTTTTTTAATTTAAATAAAAATATTACAACATTGTGTGCACTACGTCACTAAATAATCTTTCACTATGCCAAATCTCACAATCCTCCGTGCACGTTTTATGCCTTAAAAATTGTCTACAATCAATGATTGTCAATCACGTATTAATAGATGGATATTTACCATTTCTAATCTTAATTTTTATTTAGAACCTAATTTTCAACCAGAATAATCATTCTATTTCGAAATTATTAAACGCTCTATAGTTATTTCGCAGTCGATGGTCCTATCCATATTTCACATAGAAATAGAGATTACTCAAATTAATGGCAACAAAAGTATGAAAAGTAAGTTGCTATGTTTGAGAAACACAAATAATAGAATTAAATTAATATAAAAGAGGGCTATGTGTACCGTCTTCCTTTCCAATAACATTTCGTAATAGAATAATTATTCAATCGATTGAAGTAAATTACCCGTTTTGTTTTGAGTACCTATTATGAGTCATATTCATGCTTCCATAAAAGCCTATAGGTCTAGTTTGATCATTTTTTTCTCAACATTCAGCGACAATCATGAATATAATACTTTTTTCATAAAATGATAAAAATACATCTTTAAATTTGGGTTCAAGTCTCTTAGACTTCGTGCCAGTACTTACATTAATAAATGTCGTATTGTTTTAATAAAATAATAAAAGAATTTCCCAAGTACACAAACCCTATTTCCATATTATTATGCCTGAGTGTTTACTTCTGTTAGCATGAAAACTCTTTTATTCCGTTATTCGGTAATCTAATATGTGAGCGCCGCCTAATGGACCAAAATGTACTATTATTGTTGTTTCCATAACTGTCGAAATGGATTCACAATAATATATATATATATATCTGAAGGGTATAAACATTTCGGAGATCCAACGAAAAGGGATCAGCTGCCAAGGAATAACAAACAGGGTGGGATGACATAAAAGTTCGATTTATTTATGAATCATTTTTTTGTTCTTAAGAAGACAAAATATTTAAATGTCAAATATAGTGTGTCCAAGATAAGGATGGGATACCATTGGGATATCGAAAATAATATCTAGGTGCATAATGAATCGGTCAGATTTAATAACTGTTTTGATTTTAGACATTTTAAAGAAAAACTTATTTTTAATTTCTTTAATTTTTCGATAAATTGACAGCAAAAAACGGAAAGTATTCTCTAGAAACCATCATCAACTTTTTATAGTTAAATCAACAATTTATTAATATATTTATCAAATATATAATCTACAATGGCATACTTAGGAGTGATAATCTTATGTATCCAAATATAATAAAAAAAAAGCTTACATCTAAGAAAATACATATTATGACAATATCATTTTATGTATTATATTACATACTATTTCAAATCTTTTGACGAAAAAACACTCATCTATATTTTAGCTAAGAGTAAGTGATGCTCAAATTTTTATTATTTTTATTAATATTTTTTCAAGTTGTTAATCTCTGAGTATTATTAAGATTGAAAATACTACTATAAATAAAATTAGTTAAATTCTGTAAACTGAACACCACTTATCGTTTTTTGTTGGCATTTTTAAAACCACAAATGTCCATGTTAATGATAGGTACTCAAAAGCTTGCAACAAATTTCATAGTTTTTGACTTCATCTCTCTTTAATTTTATTAAACATCGCATACTACCAAGTTTTGTATTTTTACCAATAAAAACACAAAAGGGTATTTTAGTAAAAAAAAAGGTTTATCACGTGATACATTATATAATATTATATAATATTGTAATTGTCGAAAGTGTAATGAAAATTTTATGAACACTTTATAAAATATCATTAAATTATTCAACTTCTTTGCAATTTTTGGACTCAAACTACTGTTCCATCCTTATTTTGGACACACTGTATAATGTTTCTATTGAATTTTGCATCTTGACCAAACACAAACAGCCAAACGCAATTAGCTAAAAATGATTTGAAAATAGTGACCCTATTAGCCAAAGAAGCTGTTTATTTTAATCAAATACAATTTCCACCATCTATCCTGTTGAAATCATTATTTAATCTCTCCTTAGAAGACTCACTTCTCAACATATCTTATGGTTAATAATTATAACTGACATGTACAAGCTATTATGGAAATACTTTTCAAATACCTGTCACCTGAAGAGTATTTTGCATAAGCCCCGAAAGAAAATCAAAGTTCTCCGCACCTGTGCAGCATTATTTATGTGAAAAGCTATGAGAAATGAAAGGGAAAATAGGGTTTATGTAGAAACGTCATAATTTACAGCAGCCGAGAGAGAAAAGCATTGCTGGCTTTCTGAAATGACTTTTTGGATGTGGTGCTCACTCTAACAGCTTTTATATCCCCTATAGTTGCCACATTCAATTCGGGGATTTATTTTTTATAATCTTAACGTTAGGACATTGTAAGAGGGCTGTAGATTTTAGATTTGAGTAATGTGATAAAGCTCCATTGGAAAATATAAAGCAGGAAATATTATAGCCAGGCTGAAAAAATATATTTGAGAATCACCTTAAATACATAACAAAATCAGTTCATCAATTTCGACGTAACATGGTAGTTTAGTTTATTCTAAAGAGATATAATCATAATTTGATGGATACAAATGAACTGGTTTGTTGATCTGTGGACAATATGAATCTGATATAATTAATTAATTAAGTCATTTTGAATTAGATGTCCGTCGCCAGTCTTTGATAGAGTAACATATACATGAGAAAGAGATACCTACGGTAAGAACTAATGGGACTCAATAAACAAAATCCTGACTTTCCTGTCGGTCACAAACTTGGAATTCGACTATAAAAATCGTCTGATCAGGTAGAGTTACAATTAGCTTTTTTCATAGTGCCAAGACAAAAAACAATTAGTCATATTCAGTTTTGACTCAGGAGGAACCGTTTAGCCTCAGTATTAGTAAACAGTTAGAAAATGTTACAGTTCATTGAGGATAATTTATTTTCCTGCTTTCACACACATTTTTATGGCGGTCGTCATTTTGAAAATACTTTATTACCCATGGTCATTGACGAACCTGACCTAGATCTAAACACGACTGATTTTTGTTATTTGAACACAATAGTAAAGATTTCTAATTAATAAATCTTGCCGCCCTGCCCTACTTCAATATCATTATTAGTTATCTCAAAAAAGGTTTAATAAAATTACATACTTACAAAGAAACATTTGCGCATATGTATCTACAAACACAGAAAAAGGCTTCTTAGCTGAGAGACCTTGAAACACGAAGAAATATCAAAATTGAAACAATAGTAGTGAATTTCTCACAAAGTAATTTAGGCCAATTTTTAGATCGGAAAACACATTGGTTTCAAAAAACTCTTTCACTTTTCACATACATATAATCAACATAAAAATACCACCCTACACCATAACTAGGCCTCTAGAATTAATCACATGCTTAGCCAAATAAGATGGCTTTTTCAGCGATGACCAATTGCTAATTTTGTTGGCGAAAAATGTATTATTGAGGCAATCAACGGCTTCTGTCATCAAATATTCATAAAGAACTAAAAGATTTATTAGTACTCATTGTTGTTATTATTTATTGCATTCCTAGTCCACTCTTTTTTTTCAGCGTGCCTAGAAAAGACAAACAACAATGGTCATATTCAATTTTAACGTAAGAGGAACTGTTTCGCCTGAATATTAATAAATTGTTATAAAATGCGTCAATTCATTTGAGTAAAACTGTTTTCAGTTTTTTCTCTTAATTATGCGTTTTAGCAGATGGTTTAGAACTTCGAGAAGAACACCATAGTTTTGAGTCTCGAGCGAAATACTTTTTCAGCAACCAGTGCGATCTGGATTTCCTACCTGTGTCACCGGTGAGCGGTAATCGACACCATACAAAAAAAAGAAGGCAACAATACAGGTCTACTTGTACCCGAGCTAAACATGGCACAGACAGATAGATAGACCAATGGCTGAAAATATGTTTTTTGGACTCATGGATCTCTGAAACATAAACATCTGTTAAAAACCAGACACGAAAAATTTTACATGATTACAATACTTACTAGGCTACTTAGAGTAAGAGTAAGAAAGTAATAGATCAGGAACCGTTATCTTCCTTTATTGAAGGTATGGCAAACTTGTAAATTTATAATGTAGTAAAGAGATAAATGTTTTCAAGTCCATTAAGGCAGCAGTGCTAAAAAACAAAAGTATTCGGACTTAAGTAATAAATGTTCAACAAAACACTGCGAGGATAGGAATATTCACCAGAGATACAAATTATTCAGTATCGTTACTAAATTGTAATGGACCAACTATAAGTCACCTTGCATCAGTTTCTCTTTTTGTTACTCGATGTTGCAATAGCTCTTGTATTTACCCAATAATGACTTCATTGCATGTCTTGAAATCGCTCCACCTGCTCTGTCTAATTTGGAGCCTATTTATTATTTATGTTGTTTCATTATGTCCCAGGAGAACCCTTGGTTCAGATGAACTTGGACATATAATATCATACTGAATTATAACCAAACTAAGGTTTTTTACTTTCCTACGCTACTATAGTAGCTGTATAAGGAAAGTATTGTAATCGTAATTAGCCATTGGTCTGTCTCTCTGTATGTCTGTCTGTCCGTCTATCTCTCTGTCTGTCTGTGACAGCATTATCTCGGGAACGGATCGGTGTATTATGTATAGCTCTCAAAACATCGCGGCGCAAATATACATATTTCAGACTTTACTGCTGTAACTAGAAAACCGTAACTCAATTTAAATGTTGCTACATATAACAATAATTTGGCCATCTCATATTTTCAAGTTTCGAAAAAAAATTGCTCGTCCACATAACGGAAAAACGCACGCATATCACATATTTCAGAATTCACCATTGCGAAACTCAGAAATCGTAACTCTTTTGAAAAAACTTTCAATGTAAACGTTTTCGGATATGGTCCCCTTTCTAATTTTCAAATCTCGAATTCTCGATTTTTGGAATAATTTGCTCCTTCCACATAGCTGAAACACATATTTCAGACTGTAGCGCGGAAACTTATGATTATTTTTAAAAATTTCCGATTTGAAAATTTCCGGATATGGAATTTTCATTAACTCTGCCGTCTCGGATTTTCAATTTTAGAGAAAAACTGCCCCTCCACCCCCTTTGAGGGCGGTTTTTGGAGGGAAGGAGATTTTAGATTTGGATTGCTCAATATGAGACCATCTCTCATCTCTCCTCTTTCAAATGAAACAAAAATCAGCTAAATCGGAGTACGTTTACTAGGCAAAACGCGCGAACAGCCATAAAAAAATAAAAATAAAAATAAAAAAGTGAACCTACAACCGAATTGTATCCCTCCTCCTTTTTGAAGTCGGTCAAAAATAATCATTCCATTGTAGATTTTTCAAAACCCTATAACTTTTAGGAAGTATTTTTGATAATGTACGCCTTTATATATATAAAAACTCGTTTTTAATAGATTTCGATGAATCTATTTTCATTTGAAAGAATGGCTGAGAGTGTCCCATATTCAAATTTTCAGGAATTTGTCAAGCTTACCCCTTTAAAGCTAGAAAAAAATATTTTCCACAAATTAAAATTTTCTTATGTTCATTTTATAGATCTCATAGTTTCTTAAAATATTTGTACTAAAAAATTGATTTTGTAGTTAGAGCTCTAAGAAAGTAAAAAATCTGTCGTAGCTATTATTCAAAATATTGACACAATAATGTGTAAAAATATAGAAGCTATGAATGTGCAGTAATTGTTTTCGGGTTAATGCATTAATTTATGAATTAACGACCATCATGAATCAGGATACGTGGATGGATACCCTGAGGGGGTATCTGCTTTTTTCATCGAAATTCCTTTTTTTATGTTCTAGAGTTTGTAGTGTCTAATAACAACATAGCTCATAAAATATACTTTCTTGTAAAATTATTGAGAAAATAATAATTAGGTATTTGAGTAGTGAGATTATTGATGAAAGGATTAAAAATTACTTCTTTGTGTAAAAATTGTGAAATAAATAACTTTTAAAGGAAACCTAGGAGTAGCATTATTAGATGCACAAAAAATATGAAATAACAACACATAATGTAAAAATCATCAAAAAAAAAGTTAGTGAAAAGACTCTGCTATAGCAGCTGATACATCATCTCCTGGCATCAACTTTGCAGTCGATCCTAGTTTTACTACATCTGTACTACAGATTTGATATTCAATTATTTACTCGTGGATTAGTATTTGCTAAATGCTTGCATATCTCTGAAAAGCTTCTGTAAATTAGGCATCAATAATATTCTCGGCTTGTTGATCTCTCTAATTTACAGACTATGTTTTTTCAGCGTTGCTAATCTAATTAGATACAGCCTTCCTTTGGTAGATCTCAGCTCTCAAATCCATTTTCGTACAAAATATTCGTAATTTAGCTGGTTCATTTCTACGAAATTCTTAATAATATTATATTAAACCGATCATTTATCTTAGATCTATGTCATTAAAGTTTAAATTGTTTCAATGTACGTTCACGTGAGTTTTATTATTAGATATTCTTTAAATGACCCCATAATAGAAGATATAAAACGCATGTTTCAAACGATAGTTTCATATTTTGTGCTCGCTTGCAAATTGGATTGCGGCAAATTGGGTTTTTCTGTACCAAATATATAATTAGTTTATGATATTTATTCATTCATTCATTCATTCATTATTGGCTTCTGTAATATATTGCTATACATCATCATGAGGAAATAATGAACAAAAATCTATTGACGGATTGACGACATCCGTGCAGTAGTCTTAAACGCTTTTACCAACTGGACATATCTTGTTTATCCAAGTATCATGGTGTGACCCTAAAGATCACATCAGAAAAACGTCATTCAACTTTTGAATATACCAATAGTCTGTATTTTCACTATAATGCTGCTCAATATTTCATTAATTTTTCCCATCCAATTTCAATGGATCCCAGTCTGAATATCCTGTGCTCTTTAGAATTCATTTACTCAAAGTAGAATATCGCTGGCTTCTCTCTGAAAATAACCAACTCTATGAATAATAATACAGTTCAATAAAAGTCCAACAACCAAGAAAGTAAAACTACTACTACTATGGAAATAACATTATCAAATGATATTTCTCAAGTTGATAAACAGAGTTGAGTTGGATGAAATGCGGGCACGTAGCATTTCCCGCCGCAGCGCACAATGAGAAGCATAAAGTGGAACTTCTCCTCGTGTTCTTGTTATGGGGACAGGAGACATGATGCTCGCTGCTTCCGGAACTTGCAAAACAGTTCTTTGTTGCGCGATGATATTTAATTTAGGAGAGCGCCACGAAATTCAATCATTTCAGGCAGAGAATAACGAATCGTCTCCTCGGTAGCTTTATATATAGGTACATGTCGTTATTGATGTTATACAAACCTTCTGCACACAAAAAATATATAATAGAAAATATTCATGAAGGTAAATATTATACTAAATGGGTTCTTCTCTTAATACTTACCACAACATGATATTATAAACCATGGGTGGCAACACTGACTTAATGTAGATTTTTTCTCACGAGCAACAATGATGCTTCATTCAATATTGTCCTAAAGATCCCAGATGAGAATAGGTACCTACTGTTAAATCTTCATTGAGTGATTTCATCACCAAAATAGTATTCAATAATCAAGATTGTCTAGATCACGGGTGTAAAATTGATTTATTATATTTTATGTTTTGTAGACTTTACATTCTGAACAGATTTCAAAACAATCTTTGGTTACCCAAGCATCCAATTAAGATATTAGCAGCTGTATTAATAAACTAGTTCGGCACTGATATTACCGTTACCATAGTGATTACAAACATACTAAACTAGTACCGAACTTGTTGTTTATCTTTCAGAAATATTTGCCTAGTAGACTCAATTACGAATCTTATGAGAAAATATACGTTTTTTAGTTATTAACGTTTTCAATAATAGATACAAGTTCTGTCAGAGAATAATACTGAATATTGAAAATTTATTTAAACAACTGAGCATCAACAATTGCGAGCTTTTTTAAGTTCAGGGTAATTTTTAACGAACGTGAAAATTATCCTTTTATTAAATTGGGTTCTCTTTTGAAGAATACCTCGACGAAAAAACACAAAGTGAAATATTTTTTGAAAGAGTTCATAAGAAGGAGAAGGAAGATACACGAATGAAAATTATGTTTTTTTACAATTTTTTTTTATTTGAACAATCATTCTGACCATATAAACCTTTTTAAACAGAGTAGAGTATGATTTTCCCAAGAATCAAAAAAAATATAAATAAAATATATGTAAATAGATGGCCTTTTTTAAGCAACTTCCCAAAAGAAGAAGTTATACAATATCATTGTATGATTACTTTTTTGTAGGGAAGACATGTCACAGGGGACTAGTTCTCACAATTTTCAGTCATGTAACTCAGACGCCTCTAAAGTTATATTGACCAATATTACCATATGGTACTTGAGCTGCATGTATATACCTATTTCGAAGTTTAAATATCAGCGATTTAAATATTGGGATATTTAACCTTTACTATGTTTTTTGTGACATAATGCTCCAGTTTGGGGTGAGTTGCTTGGTGCAAATTGTCATTCAGTACATAAATGAGAACTGAAACACTTTTATTTAAAAAGAAACGTTACAAACTTATAACGTATTACATATCATCGTCGGAGTCAAAGTTGTGGCACACATAAAACGGATTTCCATCAGTACACCTAGTATGTGCCCATTGCTTGCAAACTGTACCTCCAGCTTTCAATAGAAGCACTATAAAGATCTTCGCAAACAAGACATATACAGTCTTATTCATCTATCTCCTTAACCTTAGTGTTCTTTTTCTTGGAAGAATAATTCCTCTCGGCGTTTTTGGCTTGTTGTAGTCGTTTTTTGTTAATCTTAGACATTTTCTCCTGCTCAATTTCATTCTTGACTGGAGTATCTGTCAATACTGCTGATTAACGCTTTTTACGTTGAGTGCGTGTGGTCCTCTTGGATGCTTTTGGGAGGGGTCGAACCACTTCTGGAGAAAGTGGTTCGGTGTTCAGTCCGCCGTGTGGAGTCATTTCCATGTTCCTTTCTATTTGTTGTAAGCCCAAAGGGCCTAAAAGTAAAGATGTATTCTAAGACAATTTTAAAAGGCGAGGTCAGCTAAGGACCTAAAATTGTTTCAAAGATTTAGATGTTCTGGCGAAAGTTGTCACTGTGACAATCAGCCACATTCAAAATGTGACAACTAGCCTCAGATAACCTTTTGTAGATGGATGTAAGATATTTAAATAAACATATCTAAAAAAATATGCGTAAATATGTCGTTTACATGGATCACAGTTCCCGCTAAGTAAATTATCCTTACTTTGGTTTCAAACAGACACTTACTAACTAACTCCGGTCTTCTTCTTCTTCGGTCAAACTGCTACTGCACAACTCCAAAAGTACCAGCACCAATAGAATTAATATTATTTTGTATTTTTCAGAGCACCAACTAATAATGTCGGTAAATGTTGCTACATATAATCTCTTCGCTAATTTGTCCGTCTAAATTTTTAATTTGCGAAAAAAATGCTGCATCCACATAGCGGAAATACACAAAGTTCAGACTCTACTTGTTGTAACTCGAAACCCGCAACTGAAAACAAATGCCCCTCTAACCCCCATCGAGGGCGGTTTTTGAAGGGAGGGAGATTTCGGATTTGAGTTTTTCTAAATATAAGACCATTTCTCAGTTCTCTTCTTTCAGGGGAATCCAAAATCATCAAAATCGGAGTAGGTTTAATATGCGAAACGAGCTAACAGACATACATAAAAATAACATAAAACAAGCATAAAACCGAATGGTATACCTCCTCTTTTTTTGAAGTCGATTAGAAAATCGGTCAGGTGCAAGTCCAGCTTGCACGGGGAGCATTTTGCAGATTTTGTGAAACTAGGTGCTGCCAGACGAAAATACTGATAAACTTAAAAGAGATCCGTTGTTTTTGAATCTACGGAATCCTATACAAAGGTTTTGATTTTGTAGAATATAAAACAATAGGTATTTATAATATTGGTAGGAACCAGAATTATAAATACAGAAATGTCAATCAAACAAAATTTATTTACAGACAACATATAATGAAGACAAAGAATCATAGAGATTTTCAAGTTCAGCTTACCATTGCATATAATTGTTGAAAAGAATAGATCGGCATATACATCTTTTTCTGTCAATATTAATAGCAATTCAATGTTCATATCAAAGGTGATAGATACCTTCAAATTTCTGCTTCACGAAAGGAATAATCTATTAGAACACATTTTCTATCTATCTTTTTATTTGCCGTTTCAATGGATCGTGCAAACGTTTCCATCAGGTAATATTTAGTTACATTTTGCAACCCATCTCTACGGATTTTCAGTCATTATTCAATTGCGCTCGGATGGATAACAAATATACTATTTCCTTTTCATTTGTTTCACATTCGGTTCAGTGCGGAGTTCATCGATTTGTGTAGTAAAACTCTTTATTCAGGACGAATTGAGTAGCACACTAGGAGGTGTTACGACTACTGGTTTTCAGTTGTTTCTATCGGAATCAAAGAGCGACTGAAATAAAAGCAACGAGGTAAAACCGTCGGCAAGATCCACCTTTTGTACATGAACTTGTTTTTCCAATGTTGAGGATTTGACAGACAAATCAGTTAAAATTTTAAAGCTATCTTCCATAATATTAGATATAAAGATAATCAGTGTTCATATGTGTTTTTGATGGTGATTGCAATAAAGCAATATTAAGGATAAGACATATTTTTTAGGGAATATGATACTTGATTTGTTGCTATAAATTTATAGGTAAGTTATTTTTTAAGGAAGTGTATGAAAATCACCAGATTTTCTGTTGAAAAGTTGGCAATAACGTTACCCTAGAAAAATATTTACAAGAGATGATAATAGATCAGTAAGAACCAAAATTTTGTCAAGAAGTTGACTAAAGGAGACGAACAAACAATAAGTGTATGTTCTCTTCTAAATAAAGTACCTACATTATGTCACTGGTTGTTGACAATTCATTCATCTTTTTTATATTAAGTTCCATGATTTGTAGTCCAAATACGAGGTAATTTACATTCCTCACAATTCTTAAACCTCATTATAGTTATATATTTCTTCCTCTTATAAAATATATATTAGCAACTATATATTTCCAATAAATGACATTTCAGTACCTTCTTCTTCGAAACTGTGTGTCTAAACTCATAACATATTTAAACTCATTTTCGATATTTCTCGTCTAATATCTAATGTATAATTGGCAATATTGGCAGAGTACATAATGATATGTGAATGATCAATTTCTTATTTGAGTATTGAGGTATTTGAAGAAAGTCTCGAAAATTAGTTTTTGACCATGATCACTGGATACAAAATGTGAAATAAAAAATAACTCTTAAAAAACCAATACATATTTCACTAAAAAGTATACTTTTCCATTTTACAATAATTATATTGACCGAAATGTCCAAAAAATGCTATTAAATATTCGAATAAAAATATATTCGTTTAAAAATAAATAATAAATGAAAACATATAACATAATTATAATCTATAGTGTATATAAACAAATTCGATTTTTCACAGCCTTCCTGGAAAATATGAAATATTTGATTATTGAGCTTCATAGAAATCGTTCAATTCTCAACCGAGCAAATGAAAAGCAAAAATTACACAGAAACAATTTAATGCCCATACGTATTTTTAATAAACTAATTTGGCATCATTTCTCTATCAATACAACGTAAACTGATTGCCTACACTCATCCTAAATTAAATCGGCATTTTAAAAAACCTCATTCCATGTTGCGCCGTTGGAAAATTGTGCGCTGCAAATTCCAAATTATTACGTCAAATATATTTATGGAAGAACATTTTTGTTTACCTTGAATTACGGGAAACAAACGATGGTAGCAACCGAAAAAATAAACACGGTTTTTTACATTATTGATTTGTTCAACTTAACCTTAAACAAACATTTATAATTAAACAAATAGTTGACATCATGCGAGGTTTTTATGTAGATATATTTGACACTATCACGTGTCTCCTGATGTAGGTATATGGAATACTAACTTAAACATAATTTATTATCGTATATATTGTTCTTGGTAGCGCTACCTTTTGAAGATTAGATGAAACTCACGATATGGTATTGGTGTCGAATACTGTTTGACATATCGGCAAGGAATATGCGGATATCCAATCTTAATTTATATAAAAATTATTTACATGTATATTTTCTCTGTCAATTTTCTGATATTTTTATAGTTATTCTGTTATTCTATGCGAAGATTAATCCAAAAAATAAGAGATATTCAAAATCGGTCCAGCCAATCTTGAGTTACAAATGATGTAACTAACGCCACTTTGTTTTATATATTTAGATTTAATTTCTGATGTTTATAATCCAATTGCCAACGCAACAACTTCAAACAAGAAGCAGTTAACAATTTTTCGGTTTCTTGACGATTGAAGATTTATTTCCCCATTCATCTGACACATTTTCTCTACAGCCAAACAGAACAACGCATTAGGCCTGATAATAACGTGTTTCTTCTTCTTTACAGGTACTCTGGTACAGGGATACGATGCAACTGGACACGACCGAACGAAGAATAATGGAGTCACGTGGATCACGCCATACCCTCATGATTCGCAAAGTACACAGATCGGACTTTGGGAATTACACTTGCGTGGCCGACAACCAACTGGGAAAAACAAGAAAAAGCGTTCAATTATCTGGTAAGATTTATTGCTAAAGAAACGTCGAACGAGTGAAGAACGGTTGCCTTACTTCACAAAGTCAAGGAAATCGATTTATGGTTTCTAGTTTTCAGTATACGAGAAAAATACAACTTTTTTATGAAAATGCGTTGAATATAAATTTGTCTAATTCGACTTGTAGAAATGCTTGCACATTCAATATTCTTTCGTAGGTCTTCTTACTATCAGCAAAGCCTTTTATTCCGTATTTTTCAAAATTTTAACCTCAATAGTTTCGAGAATAAGAGGAGATTTCAAAAAGGTTCTTTAATAAGATATAAATCAGAAAAAAATATACATAAAAAAGTAATACACAGAGAAACATTATTATTTGTGCTAACCGTAAATCTCTATACTTGGATAAAATAATATGCTGTAGCATACGGAATATAGTGATATTTATAATTGTGACTTTTGACTGTAATTTAAAAGGAGATGTACTTATACTAAATGGTTTTCCTTATACTTGAAGCTCCCGCTTTCATACAAAGGTTCAATCTGATACCTACATGGCCTGTCTTCGCTATATTACTTGACTTTTTGATTAATTTTAAAAGTCTTCCCTTGAAAAACTTTGCAGAGTTATATAAACATTATTATTCGACACAAATTAACGGTAAAATATTTGCTCTATCCAGTACCACGACTTTCCTCAAGCAAGTTGTACTCGAGTTATTAGAAGCTGTTCCATTGATTCGTGAGAGAACCAGAACCGTCAAGCCAGAATAATTTCATCTACGTGCAATTTATTCCTCTACTTTTTCCCAAAAAATCGACCTGAGTGGCCAGTTAAAGGCATCCAGAAGAACACCGTTTTGATGAGACAGTTTTGAATATTACAAAGCAGCTATTGCTGGGTGCCATTCTAAATGGCGCAGACATGAGAGATAGAAAAGGGGATGGAAAAGAAAGCAACCATCAAATGATTCCATCTCTTTCAGCGGTAGAATCTTGGTTAAAAGTACATCTTCTGAACGCAACTTTTCCTGAAACTTGAAGATCATTTGAAAGAATGATATCGAAAATGTTACCGTATATATTTACCTATTTCGAATAGCGGTAGGAAATTAAAAAAATGGTAGCCGTACTAAATAAGCTCTGAAGTAATCTATAATCTTTTTGAAACATCGCGCTTTTGTGGGAGTTTTCTCAAAATTCAACTGGTCAGTGTTAGGGTAATTGAGTTGAGTAACCTGAACCATATTTTTGCTTCTCTCATTTCAATATTTAGTATTTGTTTTCTTAATTTTAAATCATTCCATTGCTTAAAACCTAGTCCTACCTTCGTGCAACTTCAATCAACTGAATGAATAATTTCCTCATTTGCGTCCGGCGATAACAAACATCTTTTCAAAAACTGTTTCTTTGCTCATTATTTGTACCAAGTGATTTCTAATTTCATCTCTTCCGTCAGGTAAACCAAATCCAGCAAAATTCAACAGTGCATCGAGAGGCAGCTGGAAGGATAGCTACAACATCAGCTGGGCTGTAGAGTCACTCAGTCCCATAGAAGAGTACAAATTGTTGTTCAGAAGATTGCCTGAAACGAATTCAGAAGATGGACACCCTCAACCATTGCATCATCAGAGCCAACGCAAATTCGTCACTGGAAAGGTAATATTTACAATATAATATACATATCTATAACCTATAAATTTTCAGATTGTTGTAGATTATTGTACTAAGTATTTTTTACCAAGGAAAATAAGTAAACTGGAAAATTCTTAAGTTTTATTTGTTTGCAATCCAAGAGAAATATTTTTTGATAGTTGTTACCCTCGACTTTATCGGTGAATAATGAGTATAGAGCATAGATCCAAAAAAATTTGAAACACGCCAATATTGTAGCTTTGCCAAGAAATTTAGTTGAAATCACAGACAGATACTTCAACTATTGTATTTATACGTAGGCATAGATATATATTACTCCACAGTTGTTGGCGTTATTTAATAAGCGGAGGAGTTTTTACCCTGATAGTAGTTGTTGTCTATCAGAAATTTAGTACTGGGAACAGCCTATGTCGCATAATCTTAACGAATCTATAACTAGAATAATTCTTAACAAACAAATATGACTAGTAACTGGATAAGTTATATGTAGGTATACGTAGATGAATATTAATTTAGCAAACTGCCATCAAATTGAGTTAGTCCAGGGAGTCTATGGAAATCGTTTTGAAGGAATTGAATCAATTAAAGCAATTACTTCAAAAAGTAATATTTAGAATTTCCATCATGTTCTGTCTCAGGCGAATTTCGACACTAGAGTTTATATTTTATCTCATTATTATTATTTTCAATAATGAATAATAATAAATAATAATTTTTTATTACTGTATTCTCAGTGTAACACGCAGTATAGGAAGTTAAAATGCTGGAAATCCCCTATGACTCGCTGATACCAGCATTCTCAACACTTACTATTATTTTTGATTTTGGTTTTATACCAAATACAAAATTATGGACTTCATTTAATTAGCCTCTAATGTTCTTGCAGGATAATAAGACCTATACAGCTACCAGCTACAGTGTAGGATACGGTTATGGCAGACAATTCGTGGACAGACGGAGCGATTGGAGGGACGTCATTTTACCAGCATCCACACCTCAACCAATATCCGGCGTCCAATCTATGAGCTACATAATTCGAGGATTAGATCCCGGACAAAATTACGAAGCCAAAGTTCAGGCCAGAAACAAATTCGGTTGGAGTCCCATTTCGGAAGCATTTACTTTCCAGACAACTGATACAGGTCAGTGTTTAAATTTATTATGAGGCGAGGAAAACGGTCCTGACAAATACTGACGGTAGTAGATTTATATTTACCGACAAGATGCTCAGGGACTGGAAAAGTCGTTGCTTGTTTCCAACAAGGAAGTTTTCTTTTATTTACCATCCTTCAGTTGAATGTTGTGCACGATCTCTAAATTTAGCTACGTGTATATTTGGATTATCTAGAGAAATAATACTTTTAGTTTAAAATAATAATTAGCGATTCTCAAGTTTTAAATTCTTAGATCGTATCTAGTAGATACTTTTCAGTTATTTTTTAGAAGCAAATTAGTTGTCCTAAGCAATATTATAAATGCGAAAGTGAGTTTTTTACGCTTTCATGCCTTAACTACTCAACCAACAAGAGAGACAAAGGATACCTTTCATCCAAACGTTCCCTAAAGGGTTAAAATGGGGGTAAACATTTTGTATCGAAGAATAATATTAAATAGATAGACAGTTCGCCTAAAACTTCATAGGCCTGGTACTAAAAACAAATAAGCAAACACCGTATTTTGTGATTTTACTAAAATTACCTCCTTGGAGGCGAAATGGGATAAACAGATCTGGTTGTCGTTATTGAGGGTTCTGGAACGTTGATTGAGAAAATAACATTTATTTCAAAGTCCAAGTGGACATGACATTAAAAACTTGTTGTGGGGAAACGGAGTTTCCGAGTTTGTATTAATTAATTAATATACGGAATGCCCAATACCAGCATTCGTAGGTGTATATTAAAACAAAAAGGTATGTGTATCGTTATTTAGTTTTTTTGGGACGTACCTAACTTTTACGGGAATTCCGTCGATTTCAGCATGCAAAATCGCGGGCTCCTGCTGGCTTCATTATAAATTTTGAAGAGTGCTAATAATTATTTTTATTGTTAACAGATATGACCTACCCTGAGAGACCACAATCTCCAAGACATATATATAATGGTGAGTATATACCTTATACCAAATATAAATGAAGCAACCTCCAACATTACCTATAAAATTGTGCAGTTATAATTCCTCAGTTTATGCGAATTCATTATAGCTATAAATTATGCTATTCGAGTCTATCAACGTCTCTTTATTATTCATATCGTCGCCTAGGACAAGTTTTATGATACTTTCTTTGAATTTTAATGCCTGATTGTTACAAAAAAATATCTCAATGAAATCCTAAAAACTTCACTGTCGATAATCACAACATGACTTTTAAATTAATCTAATGCAACGGATAGCTTTCCATTTTGAAATCACTAGATCTACATAGGTTGAATATTCATGTGGCTTTCAGTTGAAATAAAGTCGTAAGAAAATGCCATCTGATTTTAAATGTAATAAATCCGAGATGTTTTCTTTCTATGAAAAAAACGTATGTATTTTCAATTATACTTTCGTGATATTGTCCAAGGTTAAAATAGCATTGAAAATAAAATCACTCTAAAATAATTACACAATCCAACATTTAGGGCCTATTCTCACCTAAGCGGCATCGAGCGGCGCGGCGCGAAGCGAAGCGCAGGGAACTATTTCTACCTAATAGCGGCATTTGGTAGTAGTCCTAAAGAAAGATAGATTCTTTTGGCGTATTCTTACGGAACTGATAAAGATGTACAGCTTTGATTCCAATATTTATTCCATATCAAAGTTGCATCTATTTAAATTATGGCTAAATTTACAGAATCAATAGGTACGTATCTAACTGCACTTTAGTTTGAACACTATCTCATCTAAGGCAGACGTTTATTATCTTTTTAGATTAATAACATATGTAATGGTGATTATGACAACTTTGTAGGCGAAATAAAGGCCTATTTCCACCTAATAGCGGCATTTGGTAGCAGCTGAAACGAAACAGTTGAACTTTTTAGTTTTTTTTTACAGAAGCAACAATAATAACTTTTCTTTATTATATTTCTATGAATAACACGCAAATTATTGTGAACATCATTTTGAAGCGCCGCTCCGCTTCGCTAGTTGCCGCTTAGGTGAGAATAGGCCTTTATTTCGCCTACAAAGTTGTCATAATCACCATTACATATGTTATTAATCTAAAAAAATAATAAACGTCTGCCTTAGATGAGATAGTGTTCAAACTAAAGTGCAATTAGATACGTACCTATTGATTCTGTAAATTTAGCCATAATTTAAATAGATGCAACTTTGATATGGAATAAATATTGGAATCAAAGTTGTACATCTTTATCAGTTCCGTAAGAATACGCCAAAAGAATCTATCTTTCTTTAGGACTATGTTTTTATATCAATTTGGAAAATTATTTATTCTAGAAGATGGAATAAATTCCCCATTTTTGTTCATTTCCTACTCGTAATCACTGTGTAAAAAACGTGTCCACCTAGAACGACCACTTTATCTTTTTCAAGAAGGTGCACTCAAATAAATAATCAGCGCTATTAAAAGCTTAAAATTGAGGAGAATTGAACGAAGGCGTTACGTCCTGACCTACTAAATTCATTTCATTCATTCATCATATCAGGTATATTTGGTTTTGTTTTGCAATATAATATATTCCTCAGTTTAAATGGAAAGATTAGGAATCGACAAATTAAATCATGATTTACTAAATAGATAAATTACGTCATGAACAATGTTTAGCCATAATAATTAGACAAATATTTGTGATGAAATATTTTGATCTATTGGCGGATTAATACGGTAAATTTAAACGCTTTCCAGTTATACTAGGTACTACGATTACCGAACAGATAGAGTGATCACGTGATATTCACGCAGAGTTTTCTGAGCAAACTAAGGCCAGGTAATACTGGCGTGTCTAGTTATTTCCATTATTCCGCCAGTCTTCCAGTTTCTACCTTATGCACTTTTAGCTAACTTAGCCATTTTAAGTGTGGTGATTTTCATTGCAGCTTCGCGTTTTATTTAGGACAATATCAATTTGAAAGGTTTCAATACGCAACGATAAGTTGGCTCAAAATCGTTTAAATTTGACGCCATCTCATGATAATTGTAATGTTCCAGCTTCATATTATCTGGAATAGTTAATTTCATACTTTCAGTGGTATATTGTTGCTAGACCTTAGGAATATTTATAAGGGTATTTTTTGCGTCTACCCACATATGCCTATTAGCTCTTATTTTGGGAGGCTATGCTAGAATTGGTATCGTATGTTCATCCATCACAACATCCACAAAGACAAGATGAGAATCCAAGCCGTGCGACCATTCATTTCATTGTAAGTTAAACAACAATGATCATATTCAATTTCGACGTGGGAAGAACCTTTCAAACATAATATTAATAAAAAAATTGAATTTAACTTTTCTTATATTTTATTCTAAGGAAAAAATTGTACTTCGTGCCGTTTTGAGAAAAATCGTGGCGCTGCTAGCTTCATATGAAGTCAACTTGATCACAACAAAAAAATAATAAAAAATTAAAAAGTACATAAACAGAAAGAGCATAATTTGTCCTACTAAAAAAAATTTTTACCTCGTGCGTTTTTGAAAAAGATCGTGGTACTGCTAACTTTATATAAAGTTAGCACGACCACAACAAATAAATAATTCAAAATTAAAAACAAGCACATAAATAGAATATACATAAGTTGTGCTCATTTGTGCTAAGATTTTTTTTTACATCGTGCCGTTTTGGAAAAAATCGTGAGGCTGCTACCTTCATATGAACTCAGCAGGACAACACCAAAAAAAAATAATTAAAAGTTAGAAACAATCACATAAATAAAAGAGTACATAATGTGTGCTGATTCGTGCCATAAAAAAATCATATTTGCATTCAGTTTCGAAAGAAACACTTATCAAATTAAAACCCAAAATTTAAACTGAAAAGTACGTATCTACTTTTATGAATAGCCTCGCACCGCAAATCTTACAACAGATATTTTGTGCTACTAAAATATGTAATTGCAGGTGTGACAAATCTATTATCACGTATGGAAGTGTAGTGAGTGACGGTTTGAAGTGGCACTAAAAATCTGCGAATGAGTCATTAAATAGTTGCACTGAAAAACATTTTGAAATCTCGCTTTTATGAGAAGAATTCAAAGACTTTCTCCTTGAAAAAGTATATATGTGACGAGCCAGCAAAAAGGGGAAAACATACCTACTACATATTACGGAAAGCTCTTCAACCTGGGAATTGGCAGGAACTGAACACACACGTTCTGAGATAGTTTCTGATTAAATTCAACTGGTACAAAATCTGCAATTACATATTTTGATACCACAAAGTAAGCTTTAACTTTAGCTTTAACTAAATGGCACCTTACTCTTGAGCGTTAGCTGATTCTTGGATGGTTTCTGATGAAATGCCGCTGGCACTAATTCTGCATTTACATATTTTAGTAGCACAAAATAAACGGTATCTGTTGCAAGATTTGCGGTTCGTGTCTATTCATAAAAGTGGATACTAACTATTCTATTTTATTTTTGGTTTTTAATTTAATAAATGTTTTTTTTTAAACTGAATGCGAATATGAATTTGTTTTTGTCACAAATTAGCGCAAATTATGTACTTTCTATTTATGTACTTGTTTTTAATTTTTGTTTTTTTTTTGTTATGGTCGTGCTGACTTCACACTAAGCTAGCAGAGTGATGAGTTTTTTCAAAACGGCACGAGGTACAATTTCTTTAGCACAAAATAAGCACTAAAAAGTGTGATAGGTGCATTTCAATTTAACCGATTTGGTCATGCCTACTTCAGAGAGGTCAAATAGTCCTCAGTTTCTCAGAAAAATGTAAGACAATTACGTTTTTACATTGAAATAACATTTATGATTTACAAGATAAAATTATGCGTTACTCACTAAATCTAATATCATTTACCGACTATCATAGCTAATCTAACACATACTTAAGATGATAATCTTCCTTACATCTTCCCTAGTTTTCAAAGATTCTGAACTTATTAAACTCCCATCATGATATCGAAGGAATAATAATACTATTATCCAAATAGGGTAACTATAATCGTGTTAGTCACACTCATTGCACAGTTCGATGATTTGATGTCCCTCTATAACTCAATATTCCTTGATGAAGATTGTCAGAGCAATTTGTAGACTATTCCGTTAACCTATAATAGGCTATCTGCGGAGATAAACTTTTTATACAGTTTGATTCAGGAAAAAGAATGTAAATTTAACATAAAAGCTTTATTGATCTTGATTTCTTTAGCTTATGTAAATTTAATGTATTTTATTCCAAGTAGATAGCATTGTGATTATTCTTCTGTATTTAAATTTATAATGATATTGACTAATTTATTCAATGAAAATGGTGCGTGATTATAAATTAATGAATTTCAATTCAATGAAACGGAATAAATCGCATAGAGGGATCGTTTCATTTTATAAATATTGAACATTGGAGCCAGGTAGCACAGAAATAAACAAGAATCTGTATTTATAAAAATGTGGCTAGTAGGAGTTGAACTCATACCCTGAGTATTCCGTACATTCATATAAACTGATTTTATTCGAGAAATCATGCGTGAATAAAATATGAATATGTACATATAGTAACAAGACTCTGGTTCGCCAATAATTGAGAAGCAAACAATCAGTTATTTCAATAAGATTTATTGAACCAATTAAATAAATACACACACTGATCAAAACTTAACAAACTAACTTGTGCGTACAAAATTGCTATACTTCACAGTTGACCCCTTGCATTGTTTTGTCGCTGGTATGGGTATTCCACTTGCTGGTGCTACCAATATACTGGATACCCAATATCCAATCTCCACAGCCAAATCGCTAGACAGGCTGTCCCATCGGACGTGGGCCAACATGGCTATCCTTGTTAATCGTGGAGGTAGAGAGTCGGTTAAATGAGGAAAGTAGTGCAGCATTTTGAACTCATTAAGACGCCACCGTGAAAAGGAACGAGTTCCGACTAGTTCTGAAGTAATCGAAAAAAATCGAAAATCGTCTACTTTGAAATATTGCTCTAACTTTATTATTTTTAGATTTATCAAAGAACTGTCTTTACATTTTTTCCTCAACTTTCATATTCTTTCGTTCGTTCGTTCGTTATATTGGATTTTTCCATATTTAAATTCATTTAAAGTTCATCGGCGTACATATGGGATTTTTCCGGGCAAGCCACAATATATTTAAAAATTGAGGACATGGCAGGGGTATCTGACCTCCTATAGCAAATGGGTTACAGAAGTGATGCCTTTCCTGCTGAGTTATTCAGATGTACGTATCGTGACAGTACGACCTCGATAATTCAGACTAATTAAATTCACAGCGATCCGGATAAGAATAATTCGGATTACTAAAGTAGGTCCACTTATGTATTAAAAAGCAACACATTTAATACAAAAGATGGTACTTATATAACAAATATTTTAAACATGCCTGTTCCTTCATCGGCTTCGCTCTTATCTATATGTTGGCACACCAACTTTATCTTGAATGTCCAATACTTCTTCTGCTATCAGGTGATTTGCTATTCGTAAAAGTCATTAATTCTATTTATGTGCTGGTTCCATTCTTGTTTTCTTTACATTAGGTACCCACCCATTCATTAATATTTTCTATTTTGCATGTATTCCTTGTGTCTGCACTTCGCAGTCTGTCCCGTAAGGTTTTCCCCGAAATACTGAGTTTTCTTTGCTTGATCCTCTTTTGAATTATTATATAGACAGTTTCTTCTAATCTTTCGAGTACAAGAATAGTATTTAGTTTGGAATTTCTAACTGCTTCATCATTCTTCATTATATTATTGACCTTTGGATCTTAATGCAGTACTAATGGTCACTCTCATATTGTTTGTTATAAGACCGTTTATGTTTGTGTAACAATTCATCGTCTTTTTTATACCAACTACATATTTCCACGATCGTGAGAAACTTCTCAGGCATATTTGTTACATCTTACAATTCTTCATGTGCGAAAATCAGATTTCGCTGTAATTTACTCATAAAAATGAGATCTTCATCATCATATTCAGTGTCTGGGTTGTTATTTGCCAATATGAGCCTTTTATAATACGTAATTCAAATGAAGAACATGTCTAAAAAAGCAGGTTTAATCCAGTTTAATAAGGATTTGGATTAGCAAGATGACAATGTATATACCGATCCATAAATAAATGCTTTATATGATTGTTTTGTTCGAGGTCATGACATAAAGATCGTTCTGGTCAAGAAGAAAAGAAAATGGTTTATCTGAATGCTAAACTGTTCAGCTATTTATTTTTCCTGTAATCTACCTACTACCCTACCCCAATTTGTTTTTTCAGAGGTTTTGCTTTCCTTACTTCGACGAAATAAAAACGAGACTATAATGATTCCTCATGTCGCCTTTTAGCTACGGAACCCTAATTATTTGAATGTACGATCTACTAAAATTAATTTCGAGTTTCCTAACATTGTTAATTGTTAGGAAAAGGAAACTTCGCCAAACTTTAAACTTAATTTCTACAAAATTGGATGATCAAATTTATGTTTTTTTTTAATATGACCTACATCTCACTTATACCTACATTTCTCAAATATCGTTAAATTACCTATGTAGGGGAGGGTGGGACAGGTTCTTACAATTTCAAAATTTTTTTTACCCTACTCAATCATTACATTAAAAAAATAGATTAACCCCCATGACCAGTTATACTTCTACTTGAAACACAAATTTTAATTACCATTTTATTACATAAATAGAAAAGTTATTAATATTTCAAGACACTGATGTAAAATGTATCAATATGCCCCACTGTGGGGCAAGTTGTTACAGCATGAGGGGTAAGTTGTTACAATGCATGTTGGACAGAAAATAAACATTATTTGAATCTAAAAACATATTTAAATAACGAACGAAATTATAATTATTTATTGAATGGCTCATAAAAACAAAAAACATTAACCATACCTACTTAAGAAAAGGAAAAATACCTTTTATCTTACAATCATTCACTATCAGATGTACAGTTCAAACAAATATAATAAACACACTGAATCCAATCTTCATTAATGGATTCGGAGTAAGCCTTCAAACACACCAGGCACAGTTCATCACCTTCTTCATAATCTGATGACGCCTGATCTCTTGAATTTTCTTACCCTTTTTTTTGTTTTCAAACATCTTGTTGTTCATGTTAGTGATATTTCTCAAGATTGTTTTACTCTTTCTCTTTCTTTCTTGACGTACAGTAACTTCTGCTTCAAGTTCTGCCTTTATTGGTGTATCAGTTAATATAGCAGATTTGCGTTTTCGGCGATTTATTTTTGATTTTCTCTGACCAGCTTTTGGAAAGGGTTTCAACTGTTGAGGTGTCACATCGATTTTTTGTGCAGGAACTAAATCTTTGGAGCAGCAAGGCTGAGGTGATGGTGTTAAATGGCGAATTTCTGATACTTCTTCACTCATTTTATCTTTACTTGATAGGTCATTCTTCTCATTTCCATCATTACCAATATTTGCTTCTCTGTTTGTAACTTCTGATGGTAAAAATTCATCCCCTTTAAATATATCCTTATTGAATGGCCAAATGCCTGTAATTACATATCCACTTTGATTATTTGCTGGTGTAGTTGCATGAGGCAGTGCTTCTTTCAAAACTGTTGGAATATCGTAGATACTCATTGGGATCACTGGATGCGATTTGAGCCATCCATCAGCATAAGAACTATAGTATCTCTTGAGGGGACCGTAAACAGTCCTATCCAGGGGTTGCAGCCGGTGAGAAGTATGTGATTTAGGACTTTGATAGACAGGTGCGACTCATGGTTTTCGAGTAGAAGTAAAATGGGCTTGTCTTTAGAACAGCAAGTGAATGCAGCAAAATGTTTTATAAATTACAAAAATATTTTGCATGTCATCCAGCCAGATGATGAAGCCGCCCCTACACAACCGGGAGGTGCATTTGAAATCATGAACTGCTTGAAGTTTTTCCTTGGGAATATTAACATTGGTGGGACAGTATTCCCACTTGCATTTATAGCTAAGCACAGGGTTACTAGTTGTCCCCGTTCACCTGAAGTTATTGATTGGTATTGATGGTTTTTGGACTGTGGTGAGCCCAGTTTCATCCACATTGTAAAACATCATTGAAAAACAAAGCCACATTATGGCGATTGAATGCAGTAGCTCTAGAGAGGCTAGTTACTTCTGGCGTGCGAATCGACAATTTGGGATTCCTTTTGAGGAAGCCATACAGCCAATCTTTCGATTCCATTTCACACCTCTTCCATATATTCTTAACACTGATATTATTGGCAATAGCTAAATCGAAAGCTAGCTTTCTCATATCTCTTGTGGAGAGTCCATAATACACTTTTGCAGCTTATTCAGCGTAGTTTGATAGTTCGATCTCTTGTTGTACATAAAATACTTGGGAATATGCAGCGTAGCCCATAGATATTTTGTTTCCATCAGGACAAGCACGCTTCTTTTTTACGTATCGATACAAAGTCATGAAGTTTATTCCAAATCTATTCGCCGCATCTCGAATAGATATTTGTTTTTCCGCAATTTCATGAGCTGCCTGTTCAAAAACAGCGAGGGGTATGTTTCCCCTATCCGTCTTCTTTTTATAGTTCCTCACCATTTTGGCTGAAATGAAATAACTAGAAGTTCTTAAGAACTGATGGATCAATCATCTTTTGAAGGGGGCAGGTTGTTACATGTAAGAGCATGCCCCACGATGATTGTAACAACCAGCCCCGTAGATGATGAGTCTGGTTATATTATTTTTTTTGTGAATCGTTGACTTATTAACAAAAAATATATGCACGAAATGTGAGACAAACAGTTATAGTCATCAGTCAATGCCAATAGATCAAATTATTACTCACCGTTTAGCAGATGGAAACCAATTTTTACAAAAGTAGCAAATTCACTTCACAGGCGTTGAAACAATGATATGTAATAATGTCGGTTCTGTGATAGCGATTCATTTCAAACTTCATAGGACTGTCCAACGTCACTAATCGTATCACCTCTGCCAAAGAGAGGGCGCTGAGAGAAGAAATAAAGAAATTATTTGCAATGTAACAACTTGCCCCTGTAACAATCTGCCCCACCCTCCCTATATAGAGGGTCCTAAAAATAGTATCTAAATTTATTAATTCGAAAAACGCTCGGACCCGTCGATTTCTATTTCTTAATGCGTTAGGTTAGCCTGAAAATAAGTTACGAACCTCAACTTTTCATATTAAAAAAAACTTTTCATGATAAAACTTATTTTTTTAATTTTTTAATCCTTCATTTTTCATATACCATTTCCTTTACCTAAGTTCCACAGTTATCGAAAAAAATACAATAGAACATAAGTAAGTAAAACATTTCATTATGGTATTACTGAATGTAGCTTATTTTTTATGTGTAAAAATGAAGTAGATGGTCGTAATTTATTTTTGGGTGACCCTTGATACATGAACTTATAAGAAAAAATCGAGGGATCCGAGCACACCATTGAATTTATATATATTTATATGTCATAAATGAATTTAGCCTTTACTTCTGTGACGCACTGTTCCCATTTCAGTGAGATATATATGTGTATAATCGCACTTTGAATACAAGTTAATTTAATATAAGATGTTCTTGATAACAAAACTTTAAAGACAATACAGAATAAGATTTAACCATTGTGCTTATAATTTCAGAACACGATCTTCATCAAGATCTTATGGGAATGACATCTTTTGGTGCGACATCCAGAAACTTTGGATATCTAATTCTCATCTCAACTTTTGCTCTTTCAACTTTACTCTAAATGGTTTTCTCAGAATCAAATGACAAACACGAATATAATATATTTTCAATATAATATGATATGTTTCATAATATGTTTGAAGCATTATTTCCAGAATTAGTTAGGCACTTCAAGATAACACGAATTTATCACATTTAAAAAAAATAATTATAAGAATTCTTTAGATATGTTATTTCAAAATGTTGCACTTTTTACTTGTCAACATATTATTATGATCCATGCTAGCTTATTCTCTAGTTATTTTTTTCTCTAATTAATTAAATTGGAAATAGAGTCAGATACTAGTTTTTAAGTGAAATTGTTAGTAATAATGATAATTAAGTGTCTTAGAATGTGTTTGTATGCAAATAATTTATTTCTATATACAAGACGATTCAGGGCAGTACACTAGCATTTTGCAGTCTTATTTCAAAAAATATATTTCTTTATTTGCACCACAAAATATTCAAAAATGCTCTTGGAAACGTCCCTGATTCTTTTTGTATAAACTGCTATAGATTCCTAAATAAACTTCTGTGTTCTCCCAAACTTTCATTTTGTATTTTAAGATTATTTTTGCCATATGAATTAATACAGATAAGCCAAATATTCATTGTTCGTTTATATAAATTAATATTCAAACATAAATATTTAACTTAACTTTAACTTTTAAATATTTACACAAGAATTATTTTCAGATATTTGTTAAAACACCGCGTATCAGCTACAGATTGCATTTGCAGAAGTTAGTTTGGGAAATTTACGCTTATATAAAAACCGATTATTATGATTTCATTTTGTAAATATTTTCACGGTGTATTAACAAAGTATTTACACATTTTTTTATGAGAGGGTCCAAAAACAGCCTACAGCTTAAAAATATGGTTCTGTCAATTCTGTGGTACAAAATTGCCTCAAACTAATAATTAATGTCACCATCAAAAGCAACTATTAAATAACAGTTCAAACTTGTATGTTAACCTGAATAAAGATTATTATATTATATTATATTTATGTAGATACTTATCTATATTTCGCGTCTATTGAGATTGTAAAGCGTCACATTCCTCAGGTAAAGTAAGTAATGGTATTAAAACAATGACTGAACGAAAAAGAGAATCCTGTATGAAGTTTTGGAATCTGAAACTTCAATCAATTATTAGTTTTACAAATACATTTCTAACATGTAAACTGCTGTCAGTATTTGAGAAAATGGCGGCGGCGCAACGCTACACATTGAGAATTGTATCTACTTTTGTCATTTTTGTCAGCTCTAACCCAATGAACAGTAACAAAGGAACTATACAGGTCGCCATGAGTTAGAATATATAGCTACACACCAATATAATCTAATATAAGGTATAAAACCTTTCAATATTTAGCGTTGCGCTGCCACCATTTCCTTAAATAGTCATAGTATAGATACCTATAGAACTCGACTTCAAAATGGTGTTACTTCGAATTAAAATACACGCGATAGCTCATTAGATTGGTAGTAACAGTTAGAAAAGAGTTCGAAAGTTTCAAGCCCATACATAAATAATTACAATAGTTATAAACAATTTTATTGAAGATTCAAGAAAATGGAGAACTATAGTATTCTATGATTTATTAAAAAACTATTGGCTTTAGAATTTTTTTAAATACAGATCCTTAAAAACGAATGAATATAAAATATAAAAATATATAAATATATAAATAAACAAAAATGATGACTTCCAGAACTTCGTCTTTACTATTAATAACTTTCATTAAATGTTAAAAATTATACTCTGTCTCCGGTTAGCACTGTACACAGCCTTGACACCAGTTGTTGCAATTGAATTTCCACGTCAATATGTTAATTTAAAAATCACAAGAATTTTAGTTTTGCTACTTGAATGCCTTTTGACAACGATAATCTCTATTAATTATCTAAGCATCCTATTTTTCCCTTTTTTTTTTTCGTTAAATTAATAATCCATAATTAAAATTCTATAATGATTTACGATACCACAAGTTTACTGTCTTTGTTTGGGAGTATTAACTCTCAGTTTATTAATTTCCATTGCAATGGTCTTTTTAACACCATCTTTTCAACACAGTGATCATTGGGCGGAGCTTTACCTTTACCATTAAATGAAAACAAATAATGTTGAAGTCTCAGGTCTCATTATTGTTAAATCGAAAATTTCCTCCTTATTAAAAATCTGCTTTATAAATTTCCCATTTATCAATGATTCTTCGAGTAATTCAAAAATATTCACAGCCCCGTTTTTGGAATCCTCATTTGTTAACACCTTTTGCCATTATGTAGTATTTTCAGTTTTATAAAATATTATAAATTACATGCATTTATCCACACAAAACGAAGGTTATCTAATTATATTTTAAGGATACAATTTTTAAAACTACAGAACATGATAAATGTTTATCAATAACAATAAAATAGCATAAATAAAAAATTATCATAGAACATGTAAATGATTATCGTAATCAAATATGCTCTGAATGAACAACAATTATTCATATGCGGGTTTGAAACATTCCCACATTGTAAATTCAAAGACCTATCGCATCTATTTTAATTCACAGTAACTCACAGGATTTTTAGCTTGGGAACTAGACTATTCGCGTTCATTGAGATTTTGAAACGTCATAATATTCAATAATCAGGTAAAATAATGCCTTCCGTATTACAGTCAATATATAGGATGATCTTAAAGGTCATAATATAAAATCCATTAAACAACACAAGATAATCTCTTTAAAGGATCGGAATATGAAGCGTTAGTAAAACTATAATGTCAGACAGTGTTGCGTTGTGCTGCGGCCATTTTGTTAAAATGACTTATTTAGAACACAGCCACATAAAATATTTATACCACAAAATTGACTTTGGTATGTCGTCATAATCATCATTTAAGTGTAAACCTGCCATATATACGTACCTATGCTAAATTGTAAATAAACATAAACCAGATAGATTGCTTTTAAAATATTTCTACTTATATTATATTATATATACACAGTATTAATGTAAATAATTAAGTGTTTATAAATTTTAGTAAATAAGGAACTGAAAGGCTCACTTTGGAATTGTTAACAGGTTCCAGAAAAGAGCTTTAATGTGATGCAAATGAATGAATGTAATACAGCTCTGTGTCTAATTAGAGAAAATTATTTTTATTATTGTATAAACTGATCCGCTTTTCATTGTCGTGATAATCATAGATCGTGATATGGGGAAAATAATGAAATGTAAATTTCAGTTTATCAAAAACTACACAACAGATATCTAAAGTTTTATTTCATTCTCAAATTACAGAAATAATTAAAACGCAATATAAGGATATGCCTTCCTTCTATTTCAATAAAACTAGAGTCCTGTTTTGTTTTTATTTTTATTCTGCTTAAAGTTATAAATGAACTCTCATAGCATTCACTGTTTGGTTCCAGACCTAAAATTATTCATAAAAAACGCTACTTTGAGACATCATACCTATATGGCGAGTAGGACAACTTTTTATCTCTAAAAATTCTGGGAAATCGGCTGCCTTCCTTCAGGATCTTCCCTTTGACTTTAGGCTTCGGACAGCGACTATGCTCCGAAAATTAAGTCGGACAATGCTATGGAAAAAAATATTATTATTTTCTCAACCGATTCTCAGAGGACAAGCTTGGCAGCAATAAATAACTATGACATCCTAACTTTGCAATGTTAATGACTTATAACGTCATAGTTGTCTAGTACCGCCAAGCACATCTTTTTAGAATTGACTGAGAAAACGATGATATTTAAGTAAAGATACTATCCAAAGCCCTGAAGTCAAAAGGACGGCCTTGGAGAAAAAGGCTCCATTTGCTAAGAATTTGGCAAATATAAAAGTTGTCATAGGTACTCAACATAATGAAGTGATTCAAGGTTTTCGATAAATAATTTTAGGTTTAATACCTATTTGCCAGTCTTTGTAATTTAAATTGAATGCATTGCTCTTAAAATTGTGCCATGAAATCATTTTATAATCTACACACTTCATAACTTTGCCTCTAGCTAAAATATCTACAACTTCTTCCGTCCGTATCAACTGTAACTGTACTAAAAAATGCACTTGTAAATGTTTTTTTTGTATTTATCAATAGCAATCTAATAAAAGACTTCAGAAATATATCGAACGGACAGATTTCTTGAACGAATTGGAATAAACAATTCCAAATTGCACTGTATACTGTACAAGCTCCATCAATATACAAACAAAGTACCTAAGGCAAAAATGAAGAGCGATTTCGGAAAGTCTTTCCAAATCATTCTTTACCATCCTGTACAAAAGCAAAAGATTTTACTATGTACTTAGTAAATAAGAATTAACTTTGCTAGTCAGTGTGCTTCAGAGTTGCTTCATTATTCTCCCTAATATTTAGATATATATACATATATATTTATTAATATAATAATATATCACAAACATCTATTTGGCCCTTGTACATCAAAAAATATATATTTACTATATTTAAGCTACTTTGTGACATATAAGTGTTATATATATTATAAATGTGCTCTAAAGGTAAAATTAAATGGGAATGATGAACTTTTTTTGGACTTGGAAAGTGCTAAAACTGTGTTTTGAATAAATATATGTCCAGTGCTGGATTTGGATGCTTAAAACAGGAACTGAAATCTAATATTAAGTAATAAACATGTTTATATAATATATCTACTAATTTTTCCCTTCCATCTGAAAGCTCAATCGCCCGATTTTTTCATATTTAAATTCCTTTCAAAGATACTTTACAGCTTATTGTCGGAAACAAACCTCAAACCATAGCTGAGACTCTCTAGATTCCGAATCCGTTCACAAAATCCGAATTTGTCCGTGTCAACAAGAGAGGCGTCTGAAAAGAAACTTATATTTTAAATACTTGAATCAGGAAATAGATTCTGCTAAAGCCGTTACATTTCATGCGAAAAATTAATGGACAGGTATAATAAGGGTAGCATCTTAGCATCTACAATCAAGAAATCCAAACATATCAAGGTAGAGTCGGAACATCAATACTAATGGGATCAATACATCCATTTATTACTGATGTCGTATTTAGCGGCTTTCAAAAAAGTCCGCGTCAAACTTTCACTTGGTGAGAAATAACGCCTTCTCTATCACCTAAAATTTGCTGGAAGATCTTTAGAAGAAAATGTTACTGCTAATAATACCTATTTCGACCGAATGGAAGACAGAATAAGTTACATCCACGATCTTCCTCGAATGAGTTATTTGCTAATATCGAACGAAAATCACTTTTTAATCAGCCAATAGAATCTTTAAAATTAAAACACTATACAAATTTCTACTATAATGTTGTCAACACATGAAAATTTTTTCGGCAGACTTTACCTTTATCCAATGTGAGTATAAACTTAATTCTAAAAGAATAAATGCCTATTTATATAACAAGGAGGATGATCATTCTTAATTACTATTTAAAGTACTTAATAATTAATTATTCTGTAATGAGCTAAGCATGCCATCGGTCTGGTCATTATATTAATTTCTAATGACTCAAGTAAATTTAATTTTAATCATATCTTTTCGGTATATAATATTTTGAAATTATCATTAAATGTGTTAACTTTTGGGCAATCTCCATTAGTTAGTTCATAAATACCAGATCTACAATTATCGGGAGATTTTGATTTATTGTTCTTAATGAATGCACCTAGTGTATTATTACATTTAAAGGCTATTCTCAAATCATACATTTCTTTAGAGATTATGTCACATTTTTTCTTGGACGACCAAGATAAGTACAGAACTTATTATTTAGATCGAATGAAGGTAGAACTGTGGAGTAAACTGTCTTGAGGGCTATCTTATAACGGATTTTGGATAGAAGATGATCTACTAACTCCAATTTCAAAACATTGTTTTTAGCAATTTATTTAATGATATTTAGTTCTTTCTGGAAGTTGTTAGGACTCATAGGGATAATCACAAGTCTATGGATATAATTATATCCAGCAGTATTTCAAGGGGACATTTAAAAAAGATTACGGTTTCTACGTTACAGCAGTGGTAAAGTCTAAAATATGTGTGTTTTCACTATGTGTAGGGGAAATATTTTTCTAAAATCGAAAATTTTCGACGACCAAATTAAAGAATAGATCACATCCAGCAAGAGTAATATTGGACAATTTTAAAAAAATACGTTTACTTAGGAATAAGTAAGTACTATCTTCTTTGGTATAAGACTGTGTATGAATGTTCAACGATTTTGATGACTAGGACCGACTTTATTCGTGGGTACACTGAAAAATACAAAATAATATTTATTCGATTGGTGCTGGTGCTTTTAAAGTTGGTGCCAAAAGTCTTCTATCTAAATATAAATGTACAGGGTTTCCCACATACTCACTATTGGTCTCAAGAAAACAATTTAGAACAAAAAAATGAAAATTGGAATTATGAAATTAAAACTATTGTGAAAAACATTAAAGATTTTGAACTTAGTCAAGAAACGAAGTTTGTACCTATTATATTTTATGTGTTATAACTTTATGTTGTAATGAGAGGTGAACTAATAATATATCAGTTGACAATTCTTTATAAACTAACTATGATCAAAATAAGTATAAACAATAAATCTATATCTATGGATATGAAATAATTCCCCTTTTGAAATAAAGATAAAAAATATTAAGATGATTAACTTTATCGCGTGTAGTTGCCAAATGACAACCATATTAGTAGGCGCCTGCTCCTATGTGGCCTTGATGATCTCGGAGGGTGTGGAGTACTCTGTTCCATAGATGAAGTTTCACCTTGATCCAGTTCTATTGATGGAGTCTGTTTTCATCATCGTCATCATAGAGTCAGTAGTTCCGTACTTTGCGATGTTTTCATATACTGGGAATAATGGTAGACGATGGTCCTGCGTGGAGTTGGTTGGCGTTGCGGACGTGCTCCATGTTATCTTTGTCAATAATATTATACATACTTTGCAATTATCTCCACGATGCAGCTCAAAGAGAATTTGGAAGCGCCTGGTTCGTAGTCTCTGAAGTTGACTTTCTGTTCTAGAAAAAAGGTAAGATTTGGGGAGCGATATGGTTTCGGTGGGCATAATTCAGAACGTGTGCGTAATGACCGTTCAAATAGACGCTCGGTTGGGGCCTCTCCTGTAGTGGAGGGTTGGGAGATTCTCATAGCAAAAAGCGTCCTCGCGAGCTTAGCGTGTTCATCACCCTCATCCAGCAGATGTTTACTGCCATTGTGGCTCAAGAAAGCTCCAAACAAGTTGCCTGCCCTTGTCTAACACGATGAGTTGGGCCACGCCGTGGGTGTTGAATGTATATCGGATACAGCGTATGAGCTCTGCTGCTGTCATGGTATTAACTAGGAATATTTCTGGCCAGCGGCTCCAGGATTCAATCATTACGAGAAAATTTTGTCCGTTTATGGTACAGTAGTGGCGAAGTGGACGCGTTGCCAATATGTTGTAGAAGTGGGCCAGCGTTGATATGAGCAGGATGGGTTTCTTGGTCCTTGATGGTTTTAATAATTTGTGAGCCGATACCAGGCCACCAAACGAATCTCTGTGCAAGATCTTTCATTTTTGTTATCCTATGATGTGCTGCATGTAGACTAGTCAGACTTTGATCACGGAGGGTTTCTGAAATCACTACACGGTTGCCCCGAAGGATCAGGCTTTCCATTGTAGTCAACTCCTTTCTGACGTTGTGAAAGGGTTCCAGGAGCGTGGTGATGACATTGGGCCACTTCGTATTGTAACGTGAAGACTTACCCGAATAATGAACTACACACACAATGCAAATTCCAGAAAACACGGGAGACATCAGAGGCAACGAGAATAAGTCCTGGTCTATTCTCGAAGCCATATACTGAGAAATAACCTCCAGAAACAACGAAAACAACATTGGAATCATCTAGAGCTTTTTAGGTTAGATATATATAATGCTGATGGCAATGACAGGATAGTTAGTTAGTGATAGATAGTCAGTCATAGATTACAATCGGTCATAGATCATAGACAGTAGAATGTCGTATATAGTCAGAGAAATAAGTGTGAATATAAATGTGTATATAGTCGTGTAGTTATTGGTGTAAATAGATAAGTGAAAATAAATCGAACCCAGTTTTAATATAAATCACTGTTACATTGGTGTCAGTGTGGAATCAGTTAGTGAGTGACTGTAAAATTGTACAGACTTTAAGAGACTGTGGTTTCGTTTAGAGTTGAGTGTTTTCGTGACTTTTTGTTAGATTTAAGTTTAAGTTTAAGACTCTTTTGTTCGTTTTGGTGTTGCTGTAAAAACTTTTTGTTCATTTTCGGGTGAATGTGAAGACTTTTGCTCGTTCTTGGGTAAATGTGAAGAATTTTGTTCGTTTTCGTTTTAAAGACTTTAAAAACTGTATTGACTAATTGACTTTGTTAATAAAGACAATTCAAAATGAAATTAGTGCAGTTAACAGTGAACAACTCAAATAACAGTTGGTGGAGCGGGATAGTGATGATTCCGGTAATAAAGCGACCCTCTAGAAACGGTTAAGGGAGACTTTGATTGAAAATGGAGAAGATCCTGGTGTGTTCGAGTTCCACTCTCCCGAACTGTTACTGAAAGAGGTGAAGGAAGAAATTTCTAGAAATAATAATGAGAAATTCGATGAAGTCTCGAAAAAGTTTGAAGAAGTTTCTAGAACTCTTCAAGATGAAATTAAAGATGTTTCCGGTAAAACTGACAAAAGACTTGAAGACATTTCAAGAGCAGTTGACGAAAAATTTGTCACTACAGAAAAGAACATGGAGCTACTGCAACAGAAAATCAAGACATTGGAAATGGCATATGAGAATGGTCACTGCAGTAAACAAAAAGATGAAAATGCGAGCCGGACCTTCAAATTCAAGGATATAGGGAACTTAGCTGCAGGTAGTAAGAAAGTTAAGCTGCCAAACTTTGATGGCAAGTGCTCCTGGTCAACCTATCGAAAGCAATTTGAAGCAGTGGCAATGGCTAACCGGTGGACCGAAGAACAGAAAGCTGTTTCCTTAACCGCTGCTTTACGAGGTGATGCAGCAGACATCCTTAGGTCTATTCCGGCTAACCAAAGAAACTACCAAGTCTTGCTTTCTAAATTGGAGAATCAGAAGCACTAGCTATAGCTAGCTAGATCAGGCCAACAGAGAGTCCCTGTTAGAAATGATGAGGAAGCTAGTTACGGGAGCACAATCAAAGAAGAGAGAGCCAAGGTGTTGGAACTGTGGTGAGCTAGGACACGTACGCCGCAGTTGTAAGAAGAAGGTTGCACAATCGGAAAACTAGAATGGGTCGAGATGAGGGAGCAATCGTCGACCTGCAGAAAATGTGCCCCAGTAATTACGGTCAATGTGTCATTTTCTGGCGGAGCCTTAAGTTTTTACATCGATGGTCGAATCAATGGAGAAGACAGAACACTCCTAATAGACACCGGTGCAACAAGAACAATAGCAAGGCCAGAGCTCATCAAAGATCATTCTCGGATATTACCAACAAAGGTCCAACTCAAAACAGCGACTGGAGAGACAATAAGAACACATGGTGAAGCGAACATGACCATCAGCATTGGCAAAATCACCATCAAGCACAGAGTTTTAACCGCTGACATATCTGATGAGTTTATTTTGGAAATGGACCATTTGAAGAAGCTTGGGGCTTTGTTGGATGTCAAAAATGGTGTCTTGAAGGTCGACAATGAAGAACTGCCCTTTCCCGAGGATAACGAAGATGTCCGATTGATAACGACTCGTGATGTAATAATACCCGGCTATAGTGAAAAAATATTGATGACCAATCCGGACGGATACTGCAAATCTGGAAGTCTGAGACTGGTAGAAGAAATGAATAATAAGGTATTTCTGACAGCTAAAGCTCTTGTTCGAGTAGATGTCGGTCCTGTCAGCGTAATGAATCTAAAGCAGAGCCCCATCAAGTTGAGCAAGGGAAGTATGGTTGGAAATTGTGCTCCTGTATCAGCGATATGCTCTGCAAGAACGACTAGTAAACCATCCAGGACCAGATATTCGAAAGAGCTGATTGATGTGGTCATCAAGACTGTCCAGGACTTAGACAAACAATTACGAAAAGTGAGAGATATGCTTGTGGAATTCCAGGACGTATTTGCGATGGAAGAAGAATACAAAGGTAAAACAAGTATAGTGACTCACAAGATAAGCACGAGGAATGCTCAGCTAATAAGACAGCAGCCAAGAAAACTTCCATTGGCCAAAAGAGACGAAGCCGAGAAAATGATTCAAGAAATGAGCAAACAAGAAGTCATTGAGCCATCAAATAGTCCATGGACCTCGCCAGTAGTGCTCGTGAAGAAAAAGGATGGTTCTACAAGATTCTGTGTAGATTACCGACTTCTGAATTCAGTCACTAAGAAGGGTAGTTATCCGTTACCCAGAATAGATGACACCCTAGATACTCTCTCTGGGTCACGATGGTTGTCTACACTAGATCTGAAAAGTGGATACTTGAAAGTTGGAATGGATTCCGTAGATCGAGAGAAGACTGCTTTCTCGATAGGAAGCAGTTTTGGGAGGACTGACATGGCAAACCTGCCTAGTGTATTTGGATGACGTAATCGTGGTAGGAAAACCATTTGAGGAACACTCGAATAATTTAAGAGAAGTCTTCCAACAATTACGTGAGGCCAAACTGAAACTAAGTCCTAAGAAATGTTATCTTTTCCGACATGAAGTAAGATATCTGGGTCACATCGTATTTGGGGACGGTGTCACGGCAGATCCAAAAAAGATAACAGCCATTAAGGAATGGCCTATTCCCAAGGACAAGCATTAGATTAGAAGTTTTTTGGGCTTGTGTACCTACTACCGACGGTTCGTGAAAGGTTTTGCCAACATCGCTAAACCTTTAACAAAGTTAACAGAAGAAGGCAAAAAATATTCCTGGAATGACGAGTGTCAGAGAGCTTTTGAACAACTGCAAGAAGCCCTTATCAGAGCACCAATCTTGGGCTATCCTAGGCATAACGGAAATTTCAAATTGGTCACAGATGCCAGTAATACAGCTATTGGTGTTGTCCTCTCTCAAATTCAAAAGGAGAGGAATTATTGCGTCACCAGAAGGGAACTGTTGGGAATAGTGAAAGCCTGCGAACACTTCCATAAGTATTTGTATGGTCGCCGCTTTCTAGTTAGAACTGACCATGCAGCGTTTCGTAATCCTGAAGGACAAGTGGCAAGATGGTTAGAACGTCTTCAGAAATATGACTATGACATGGAGCACAGGGCAGGAAAAATTCATGGAAACGCAGATGCCTTATCCAGAAGACCGTGCAACTATAACTGCACCCACTGCTCGAAGATGGAAGAGAAGCTTTGCCCGACGAACAACCGTAGAGAATGAGGAGTGGCAGCCCGAACAAATGAAACTGGTCCAAAAGAAAGACCCATGTTTGAGAGTGGTCTTGGGGTGGATGCGCCGTAAGGAGAGGCCGTCTTGGCTATAAGTATGCGAAGTCCGGAAGTGAAAGCATACTGGAGACAATGGGACTGTCTTGGGTTAAGAGATGATCTGCTGTATAGAACCTTTGAGTCTGAAGATGGCACTGAATCCAGATTACAACTAGTTGTGCCAAGAAGCAAAGAGCCGGGGATACTACGTCAGCTACATGACGGAGCCTCGGGTGGACATTTTGGAATCACCAAGACTGTGGAAAAGGTTCGAGAGCGATTCTATTGGGTGAATTGCCAAGAAGATGTGAGACAGTGGTGCCGTAAGTGTGAAGTGTGTGCAGCCAGCAATGGACCACTTGGCAGAAAGCGGGCACCTATGAGGCAGTATAATGTTGGGGGTCCCATGGAGCGAGTTGCTGTGGATATTGCGGGGCCATTTCCTGAAACGGACAATGGGAATAAGTATATCATAGTAGCCATGGATTACTTCACAAAGTGGACAGAGGCGTACGCAATCCCTAACCAAGAAGCATCGACGGTCGCCGAGGTGTTGGTGAAAGAATTCTTTTCACGTTTTGGCGTTCCATTTGAAATCCATTCGGACCAAGGAAGAAACTTCGAGTCAGCCCTGTTCCAAGATGTGTGCAGACTAATAGGTGCGAACAAGACCAGAACGACCCCTTTGCATCCTCAATCGGACGGAATGGTAGAGAGGATGAACCGAACCATGGGCAAGCACCTCTCTAAGGTTGTCTCAGAATATCAGCGAGATTGGGATCAGTACATCCATTTGTTCCTGATGGCCTATCGGGCGGCTGTGAATGAAACAACTGGCCAGACTCCTGCTAGTTTAATGTTGGGGCGCGAGTTACCCTGTGACCTGGAATTCGGCCGCAGACCTACAGAGGACAGTGTCACAGTGTCGAGAAGGATACGTCGACCAATTGAGAGCCAGAACGGATAAAGTCCATGAGTTAGCCAGACAAAACATCCAGCTTGCCAGTGATCGAATGAAGCACCATCACAATATTCGATCAGCTGATGGAGTCTTCAACGTGGGGGACCTTGTTTGGCTGTATAATCCCCAACGACGTCGAGGCCTTTGTCCCAATCTCCAAAGGCAATGGGAAGGTCCATATGAAATTATGAAGAGGATAAATGACGTCATCTATCGTATCCGAAAGTTACCAAGGGGAAAACATAGAGTGGTACACATAAACCGACTCGCTCGATACGCTGGATCGAAACACCAGGAGGAAGCACGAGTGTCTCTTCAAGAAAAGAACGTTATGGAGCGAAATGTCAGTTTCAACAACTTCATGTCCAACTACGCGGTTCGGAAGAAGGTCAGACTCGGTGTGACAGTTGAGGTTCAACAAGACCTTTTCAAACTACCAGCCGACGTTTCTATTGCCCACTGTGTAGCGGAGGATCTACGTATGGGCCGAGGAATTGCTCTGGTGTTTAAAAGGAAGTTTGGAAGACTGGATGAATTGTCAGCCCAACGACCAAGAGTAGGAAAAGATCTGCGACTAGCAGATGGTAATCGGAACCTCTTCTATTTGGTTACGAAGAAAATATCTAGAGGAAAACCCACTTACAAGGACATCTGGCATGCACTGAAGAGCCTAAGGAATGAAGTCAGGAATTATGACATCTTCCAAAGGAAGATGAGCATGATCGAATACATCTTCCAGGACGCTGGTGTGCAAATTACCGTGTGTTGCTTCAATCCAAAAGGAGTGTACTCGGGAAAGACGATAGACTGTTACTTCTTCAACAAGGGTGTTTGGCTGGCAGGAACCAAGTGCAGATTCCGCCATGGAACGGAAAACCAGCAAGGTACTACCAAGGATGATTCTAATAGGGACGATTAGATGCTAAGGAGGGGGCAGTGTAACGTGAAGACTTACCCGAATAATGAACTACACACACAAAGCACATTCCAGAAAACACGGGAGACATCAGAGGCAACGAGAATAAGTCCTGGTCTATTCTCGAAGCCATATACTGAGAAATAACCTCCAGAAACAACGAAAACAACACTGGAATCATCTAGAGCTTTTTAGGTTAGATATATACTGCTGATGGCATTGACAGGATAGTTAGTTAGTGATAGATAGTCAGTCATAGATCACAATTGGTCATACATCACAGACAGTAGAAAGTCGTATATAGTCAGAGAAATAAGTGTGAATATAAATGTGTATATAGTCGTGTAGTTATTGGTGTAAATAAATAAGTGAATATAAATCGAACCCAGTTTTAATATAAATCACTGTTACAGTATGTAAGGCTGCTTAGAGTGCACGCATTGTGGGGTCGATAGCTGTTGCGAAGGTGATTTCTTGCTTGGTGACACGGCTGCCGGATGATAACTCCAGGAGATGTATTTCCATTACATCTGGAACAAGATCATCGATCTCGCTGTACGAGAGAGGCATGCAACTTAGTGCGTCTGCGCTGCTGTCTTTCTTTCCAGAGGTGTGGAAGATTTTATAGTCATAAGATCCCAGGTTTATTGACCATCATAGTAAACACGGGAAATGTGTTCTGGTGTGGGAGCACCTGAGAAGATCCTACAAGAGGACAGGATGAGCGGGCAGGTACTTAGGTCTTGCATCCCTTGTCCCAATCCAGGATCATAAGTGGGCCTTTGAAGAGTCCAAGTTCCTCTTGTACTTGATTTAGGGATGACTGAAGCTGAATCTCGATGGGCATGAGTGGGCTGAGCGCGTTGAGACCAGCAATAGAGATGCCTAGCACGCTAAACCAGTTTCGACCCATAAGTGTGCGGACAGATAGTTCCTTGTCATCAATATTATATTATATGTGTTATAAATTTATTTTGTAAGAAGAGGTGACAACTAATAATATTTCAGTTGACAATTCTTCATAATCTAACTATGATCAAAATAATTATATATCTATGGATATGACAGTACCTACTAGTATCTAATAGCTAGTTACTAATGATGGATATATCTCTAGGATTTTTATCTTTAGGTTGTTTTGATATCACATTTCATTCGGTTCATACGGTATTAATAGCATAATTCAAAATATCATTTTGTATTTTTCAGAAGTCATTTCCTTTTTGGATTTAGGTTTAAAGTTATTTATTTTTTATTTCACATTTGTAGGGATTTACAATCGTAATACATGGTGGCTAGAAAGTTAGAAAACACCTCATTTCTGGCTAAACAGTAGGTTATATTAGAATGATACTAAAACAAATGTTTTTGCAGACCCTTAGCTCTTTTTAGTTACATAATTTGAAGTTTAATTTTCAACTGCTATGCAAATTTTGGAATATGATGTCATGGGTGATTTTTTTGAATGACCACCTATAGGTACAGTGTTATTTACGATGAGTGGCCTATTAGACGTTTCAGGAGAACTACTGGGAATATGGAGCTGATGCAGTGACAAGTTTTCGGATATGCTCCATCATCCTAAAATAATGGTGACTTACAGTCACATCCGGTTATACCGGAAGTAGACACTATCTTGCTTATTTCAAATGGAACGCTATATTTTTTTATCAAATTATCATTCTACTTCTTACTTCAAGGTAATTTTTATCAGGATTCCCTATATCAAAAATTCATACTTTTATTAGATATTAGATATTTTGATTTTAGTGAAAATAATTGCGAAAACATATCCTGACTACAGAAATGATAACTATGGCTATTGTGAAATTTCAGAAGTTGTTTTTTAAATACTTTAAAGCGAAGTATATATCTTTAGTTCAAACCAGGTAAAATTAATGTTTAAAATACTGGGGGCTCTAAAAATCGAGCCAAACTTCAAAACATTGAATATGAAAAAAGTCGCTTATTCTAAATTATAATAAATTTTATTCGTTCATCCTATAAAGTGTTTTGTTCTCTTTCGATCCATATTAGCATTCCCTATACCTAAATTTTCAGGTTTTATAGTTAATTTGAGTTATTTGTAAATATTGGAAAACCAACACTAATTTTATGTCATTTGAAAGTATTTTCTTTTATCTATCAAGTAGCTGTGGCCTGTCATGATGGCAAGCAAGCCTAAATGGTCACAGAAATAATAATTATTATTGTGTGTCAGTTATTGCATTGTAAGAAATTAACACTAATAAACACGAGAGAAGGCACAGAAATAAATGAAACCTACTCATTACAGCAATCAAAAAAAGCAAAAATGTTGTCAAAGTAACTAAACTCAATTATTCAATTGTTCAAAATGTTGCCCGTTTGCATTCAAACATTTTTGTATTCGGTCACGAACACTGTTGACGGTTGCTCCTCGAATTTCATCACCACTCTTTTCTTGAAAATGGGGTTTGGTATACTTTACTTTTAATGACCACCAAGAGATAAAAGGACCGCGAATTCCAATCTATCTATTGCCAAATATATAATTTAAAAAGTCCAATCCAATCCAGTTGGTACCAACAGGTTCTAAAGTCGTCTAAGAGCAAATCGTCCATAAACTCACAATCGATTGTCTTTAAGATAGACAAATGACGCTCAGAAGTGAGTACTTCATCGTATATGAGGTAACAATTTTGTTGTATTTCATTGAACACAATACGTAGCAAATAAATTTCACCTGTTACCTCACTTGTATGTGGGTTTCGGTTTGCCCAGATATGATTGTTCCAATGGTTAAATACTCCCTTACGAGAAAATTTAGAATCATCTGACCAGATAATTATTTTCAAAAGGTTGGAGTCTTCTTCTATATAGTTTAGAACTCTTATTAACCGAATAAATCTACATACGAGTAAGGACTTTTCAATCTCGAAAACTACTTATCTAATTTCAATAAAAAAAAAATTATTGAATTTTCTATATTTGCGCGGGTGACATCGGCTATATTTTATGTTCTTATAGCTTTTCTATACTAATATATATACGAGTAAGGACTTTTCGTATGACCACGAAAATCTCGAAAACTACTTATCCGATCACAATATATTTTTTTTATTGAACTGTCTATATCTGCGCGGGAGATATAGACTTGTGGCGTTTATATCGCCGCCAAACGGAACCGGCTCAAGCAGTCGCTTACGCCACGGGACATCTTCGTAACGCATCCCACATCGCCATCCACCAGGCGTCCTATGTTCCGTGCGATCCACCCTCAGTAGGATGTGCGAGGGAGGGATGAACACGGCGAAGAACCAAAGCCGATGCGAAGGGATGTTTCTTCCTTCTTCTCCATCTGCACCTCAACGGCTATACACACGCGTGTCTCTCTAGCCGTCCACGTGTTCAATCTGTCCTAGTTGTTAATTTCTAGATTTATACTGTAAATAAATTCTCAGTGCAACTGACGACGTCTATTTGTTTCATTATCACGCTGCGAAATATTAATAAAGGAGAACTTCACTTCTTGAGCATCGTGAGCGGGAAGTGAACTAAACTCCAAAGGCTATATTTCTGAAGACAAGATTCGATAGCTTCTTTACGAAACATAACATTATGTCTGACAAACAGTTCGGTTGCAAGGAGACAAAATCAACTGAAGATGCAATGTTGGACCTGATTGGATAAATATATAACTCCATGGACAAAAGTAAACCATGTCTATGCATCTTTGTCGACTTGGCTAAAGCATTCGACACAGTCAGCCATCGAGAACTTCTTCAAACACTCGAAACTGTTGGTTTCCGGGGAAAGTCACTAAAACTAATGGAAAGCTAGTGATAGAAAGCAAATAGTCAATATTGATCGCATTATAAGTTCAGAAAGAGTTCTGGAATACGGTGTACCACAAGGTACTGTGTTGGGGCCTATTCTATTCAATTTATATATAAATGAATTATTTGAAACAACAACACAAGGCAGCATCATCAGTTTTGCTGATGATACTGCGATTTTCTATGAAGACTCTTCCTGGCAAACCCTAGAAAATAAAGTTGAAGAAGACTTCACAAACCTCATGAACTTCTTTCAAAACCGCCTACTCACTATTAATTTTCAAAAAACCTTTTTTCTACCATTTACGAGTTACAGTGATACCCTTCCAACATACAATCAACTGGAATTTAATAAAGGCCTCATAAAAATCCCTTCAGTCTCTCACATTAAATATTTAGGAATTATAATAGACTGCCACCTAAGATGGAACTGCCATTCAGATTATATATCAAAAAAAATAAAGAGCATGGCCTACAAGTTCAAAATCTACAAAGAAATACTTGATGTGAAATATATGACAATTTTATATAACACGCTAATTCAGACACACATAACATACGGGATAAAGGCGTGGGGCGGCATCGCAGACGTCTATTTAAAACCATTAGAGACATCCCAAAAATGGATTTTGAAAATCATACACAGTAAAAACTATAGATACCCAACTACAAGGTTATTTACGGAAGCAAAAGCTCTAGATGCCCGAAAACTATACTTCCTATCTCTAGTTCTCCACCATCATAAAAACAAACACGAGCGCATACAACATAGACATGAAACACGCTTTAAAGATAAAACAACATCTATTCCGAGAGTACATACACAAAAATGCCAAAGATCATTCGGTTACCTCTGTCCCGTCTCATATGCTGATATACCTGATGATTTACGAAGAATTAATTCGCTCGACTTGTTAAGAAAAATACTTAAACACTGGCTATATACGTACCTAAGAGAAGGAATACATCGTGCAATTGATAGGAGAAACTTGAAATGTAATACATATAGTCAATATAACTTTCCTATATGTGCGTTTTCAGACATAAGTGCTTAAATTTAGACGTTTATGTGTTATGTATGTGTACATGCGTATTTATATGTTAATTAATTTTTTTTATGGTACTATTTCTAATTTTTATTTGTAATCTTATGTATAGTAATTTAAAATAATGTAAATGCTTACGCCCATGCTCAAGGGAAACCTTTTTTTGGGTAGCCTGTATTTATTAATTTATTAACCTTATTAATACTAGAAAAAGAAATTGTAATATTATATATATATATATATATATATATATATATATATATATATATATATATATATATATGGTAATAAATTGATTGATTGATTGATAATACATTTTTCGTATTCACCAGAAATCCATCGAGGTAGGAGTTCTTTTCATTCTTATATATTGTATATACCTACACAGATATAAGATATATGATGTTTCTAGGTACCTATATTGTTTTTTAGACCAAACCATATTTCTAATGATTTTATAAAAGTTATTATGGAATATTCACGTTGTGTAGGTACAATTAACAAGTCTGTTGTGTCTTTGGGATGAATTAAGTGAAGTCGGAAAGTATGAGTACATCTTCAGAAGAAGATTGAATCAGAATGACCTGAGAATCAATTTGCTCAGATTCGCCAACTGAATGGAAAATGTATAAGCCCATTCAGTTTCGAAGGTCATTTAGAAAAATATAATGTTCGAATTTGCTCCATTCTGGCACAGAAAACTGTGAGGCAGATATGACTTCACTTCTGGTGAAGCTCAAGGACATTACTCAAGAGCCAGCAGAAATCATAGAGAACGCTTCAAAGCAACATATTACAATATAGGTGCGGAATACCAAGAGATTGATCCATTGCAAACTACTTTTGTAAGATATGTATGGGGTTATTTATTAAACAAATCCATGAAAATCCACAGTTGTGCAATTTGTATGAACTATTCTATAGCACACCAAAAGTTAGATGACTCATCTTTGTATATATTCTTTCAAGCATATAAAAATTCAAATAATGATTTATTTGGGCAGTTAAACAACCCTCATAATGATTTTGCATCATTTATTATGAACATAGAGACAATTTTTCAAAATAATTTTGAACATTATATAACTCAAAATGACATATGTCAGAAATATTTAACATTGGTCGAAGAAATTCCTTTCCATAATCCATGCCCAAATTTTCCCGTAAATTTTGTATTAAAATTATATATAAGGGTACTAATATATTACAACTTGAAAAATATAAATAGAAATTTTAGAAAGATTAATAAAAAAATTGGTAAAAGCCTTTACCTATGACTTCCCTCGACGAACCACCCCGCTTCGAGATGGAAACAACCTCGTCGCTTCTATCATTCTTATATTGACACTTAATATTTTGGACATCCTGTATATATGATTAACGAAAACCCTTACATTGCGTCGCCGTTAGTCCTTCAATATGTATACCAAAATTCGTTGTCCTAGGTCAAGCCGTTATTGAACTACAACGCCAACAGACTACAGACAGACAGACCGACGGACTTGAGATACCATGATTTTCGTGATCTAGGAACCCCAAAACGTAAATATCAGCAAAAATCTCGAGGTCGATTTTTTCCGGAATACAATAGTTCCCTTATTGAGGGAAGTAATAAATTAATTATATGATGGAATTTGTGACTATATTTAATTTTGTAATGTGTGATGTTAATAAAATTGTATGTCGTTAATTGCAGTTTTTTTACTTTAGAATATTGGGTGTTTTTGGAAGATAGCCGAAATATATATACCTGCTCATATTAATATATAACATTTATTTCAATCAGAACATCATATTATAGACATATAATAATGTAGCAGAGCGAACAATTAATAAGTCATATTATTGTTCTCTTCAATACTTTAAAAGCATATGTGAACAGAGCATTTCATAATGATTAAAAAAAATCTGTATTTATATTATTCATTCGTTATAAACTCTGAAATACGGACCAATTTCAAATACTTAATACGTTTCTGGCATATACCTTCGCAGTACCCGCATATGGCGTCGTCAAGGTCAAATTTTCATGCTTCGCCAGTTCAAAGGTACCGCCGAGAGTTTGCTAGCTGACTGTTAGGTAAGCTGTGTAAATAGGTTGTCAATAGTAGAGTGTAAATGCAACATCTCTTATCTATGAATAGTACCACAGTATAAAGAACTATACAGTAGTCCAACTCTCGGCGGAACCTTTGAGTTTTTTGATTCAAGGTCAAGAGCTGGCCGCCATGTTTTAATCTTAAAAAGTCAGGTCTGTACTGGAAATTAACATGAACTGTGCCTGGACCGTATTTGAAACTTATTATTGCTTTATTGATCGTTCGCAAAGTATAATAATAATAAATTCTTGTGAATGTTTAAAATTACAAATTGTAGTCAGAGTCATAGTGAAAAATTACAAGGGTATTAACAGGTCTGTGTTAAAACTTCTTTAATACAAAAACAATGTATTGAAGAAATATGAATACCTATTACAAATTGTTCCATACAATCATTTTTCCTCTATTTGTTTTTAATATACACAAGTGGTACATTCTAAGAGAGTTTTTACAATATTTGAATTTATTACGATATCTTGAAAAGATGTTCTAAAAAAAATTATCGAGTTTTCTAATCACTGTCATAAAGTTATCATCAGGCATCATTAAACCCCCAAAACAACTGGTGTTTTGAAATAACAAAATATTCATCAAGCTCATTAACTGACATTGCATATTCTCGCAATTCAAAAGCTTGACCTTTACTACTTGAGTTGATAACTTTCAATGACTTGAATATTTTTAAGCAGTCCAATAAAAAAATAATTTGGTATGCTTCTCCTCTGAAAGGACGAATAAACTTTTTCGTTTCCATAACGAAAGACGAATTCAGTAAATCAAATAATTTGTTCAATTTTCTACGAATTCGGCCGTTGCAGCTGCTTTCGCGTCAAGCTTCCCAAATCTTATATAAATATTCAATCCAACACTTACTGTGTTGTTTATCAGCTGAGCAGCGTACTTAACTTCATTTTCTTAAAACCATTTGGATTGATGTGTGAATCTGTTAGATTTCAAGCCGATGGTACCAAGAAATAAATAAATGTAAATTTAAATTTTTACCTGTTCTTATCTTTTTAAAACTAAAAAAACTGATGAAGTCACAATTGTTACAATTATTCGCAACACACACATTTCCACCTTTCGAAATTTTGTAAAAACAAATTGTACTCATTATAAAATACGATCGATATGATAATATGGTCAATTAGCATACAAAAAATAAGTCACGAACGTCACTGTACTAGCAGGACGCGTACCAGCAGAAATCCTACTCGTACGCATCTGAATTCTTAAGGTTTTAAGATTAAAATATGGCCGCCACATGCGCTCTTGGGTATGCGCGGTTTTACCTTACCCCTTCCATGAGAGTTGGAATAGTTCTTTATACTGTGATAAATATTGTAACGTTTAACCCTGTGCTAAACGTTTTTGGAGTGAGTTCACTTGCGTAACACTCAAATGTTCGCAGATTGCTTCCAATGGTTTATTTTCAAACACTCGGTACACGATCTTCTGTTGTAGTACAACTGTCACAACATGTCGCTTTGACTATCGCGTTTCAACTACTTTCGACTGTCTCCAATTGACTGCTATAATAAACTGACACTGTTCCGTGATCGTCACGGCTTTATATATCTGAATCATGATATGACATTCATCGAGAATGTTCTATGATTATCTAGACACAAATAATTAATGTTCTAGATCCTTGTCAAACTGACAATAGTATGACAAATTGTACCTCACAAATTGTTTCTGGAAGGATCGAGAATAAATCTACTATAATTCTAGAACTATATAATGAAATATACATACAATAACTATTGTAAACAAGGAATCAGAACAAATACAAACTAAAAAAAATCCCGATGGCCTGTAGTCAGCGGAAAGGTAAATTTTTCAAAATTCATTGAATTGAAATTTTAACCTTTTCATTGGTATACCTACATCTTATTAAATAAAATTGTCATAGCCTTGCGGTTAGAGGTTTTTGTTTTGGCTGTTGAATATAAAGCAGACAGGGTTCGAGTCCACTTCAAGGCAGATTTTTTTTTCGTCTATTTCTTTTCAATAAATATACTATATATTTTTTTAATCAGGGTCTATATTAAGATCTCCAGAAAATGTACAATTACATCAAATCTATATTTAGTGTTCATGTTTTATCAATATTTGTTATTTTTCTTTATTAATTTTTATTTTTTTACCTGTGTATTTTATGAAAAATTGCTTTGAACAAAAGTTGTAGGTACTGATTATATCTATAACCTTAAATTATTTTTAATAATATTTACTCTACTGCTCTTTTTTGATAATTTTTTTTAAATGTTTGAATGGTCGCCATTTTGAAACTACTTTCCCGATATTGCCCAATAACGAACTCGACCGAGATATTTGAGAGATTGATTTTTGTAGCAAATTTGAACTTGATACCTTCAAAACTGCGACTTCTATCGTGTTAACAAATTTCGTAATCTCCCATATATATATATATATATATATATATATAAAAAGATGTTCTTGGGGATGCAGTCATATATTCAATGAAATTATTTGACTGAAGCCGAGCTTTCGAGAATGTTTATTCTCTTCTTCAGGGCAAAATACAAATCGTTACAAAATTATTTCAACAACAAATTAATAGTATTATAAAAATACTTACAATCGTGAATTTAGAATAAATTAACCAAAAACAGGAAAGATTTCATATCCATCAATTACAAATGTCATTATTTATATTTGTCATGGTAACACAATAAGTAAAAAAGTATCTAGATTTTGTTGATACAAATGAATATTACTGAATGATCTTTATATGTTTGTGGCTATTTGAACAAGGAGCACAATTAAATTAAAATTATTATAAAGGCAGATACAGGTTCAGTTTAAAAAAAAAAAAATGTAATTTAAGAATATTGCATAAATACTTATATATATACCCATACATAGACTAAATTACGTTTAATCTAGGCTTGAACTGACAGTTAAAAGAAAAAGATACATAATATTATTTAAAACTTCTATATAAGTGTAATCATATTCTCTCACAATACGAAACATATAAACATGATTATTCTGAAAGTGCACTGATACTTATTCACTCAAAAAAGGCCGATTTCTCTCACTAATCAACCTCTAAATTTTTGGGTGAAATAGATGTTTTGAAATCCTAAAACACTTTTTAATGTTCTTTCAAATATTCATAAATATTCAAAATAATATATAAAATCATATTCTCTCACAATACGACATAAGAATGAAACATTTTGAAAATCATTCACTTTTCCAGAAAACAAGCTGATATCTCTCACTAATCAGCATGCATATTTTCGAAAACATTAAATGTTATGAAAATATTTCATAAATAGATTATACATTTAATCTCAAATAAACATATAATGAATTTTAAGAGAATAATTATCTTTGATCAACTAAATTTCTCTCACTAATAAGTTGATCTAAATATTTCTATTGTTTATTGAAAACTAAGATTCTAAAGTTAATTACTATAAAATCAGTTAAGACCAGTCCTTCGTCTATATATAAGTACATATATCCCATACACATTAATCAATTTATAACCAATATACATATATACACATACATACATACACATATATACATACACACACATACATACATAAATACATATATAAACAAAAAATAAAAAATAAATATTACATGTCAAGTATAGGTACATATTACATACCTAACTATACATAAATATTTATATATATTAATTTTGAGATACATCTGGAGAAAAATTATTATAATTACCATTATATAATTTTAGAATATAAGAATAAATGGAACTAAGTCCCTTTATATCTGAGCGTTTATTCATAGTGTTATTATGTTTTTTAATATTCACCATTTCTAAGAAACCACGTTTAAAATAATTTTTCTCAGAACATAGTGCAATAGTATTATCAAAATCAATACTATGTTTCTTACTGATAGCATGTTCTGTCAAGGCACAAGATTTTTTATTTCGTCTAATATCACTTTTATGAGATGTAATCCTTCCCGAAATATTTCTGGAAGTTTGACCAATATATGATAATTCACAGTCTAGGCAATTTACTTTATATACTACTCCAGATTTTTCTGTTATTTTTAAAGGAGTCTTTAATTTAGAAAATAAACTAGATACTGTTTTTACATTCTTTCTCGAAATTATAACTTTATACCCCTTAAAAATATTAAGTTTACTAGTGAGTTCATTGATGTAATGTAGAGATCTATAGATAGGTAAAATATTATTTGCATTAGAAATATTATTAGGATTTGGTGCGCTATTGGGAACTATTTCATTAATTTCAAGATTAAGTGTAGGATGCATCAAACATTTGTTTATCAATTTTAGAGGAAAAGAATTTTCTAGTAACATTTGTTTTAATTTAGTTAAACTTTCATTTCTATATAAATTATGTGAAAGTTTGATAGCTCTACTTTTTAATGCCATAATTATATATATTATATATATTCTAAATTCACGATTGTAAGTATTTTTATAATACTATTAATTTGTTGTTGAAATAATTTTGTAACGATTTGTAGTTTGCCCTGAAGAAGAGAATAAACATTCTCGAAAGCTCGGCTTCAGTCAAAGAATTTTATTGAATATATGACTGCATCCCCAAGAACATCTTTTTATATATATATATATATATATATATATATATATATATATATATATATATATAAACTTTTGAACCAAATGTTTTTTTGGACTAACTTATAGACATATAACAACATGCCGTTGAAATTTTTTCGAAATTCAAAAGTGTGAACGATCGCAATAGGTATATTTCTATAAGAAATTTACCTAAAAATAATAACAATTAGTACATGATAAACTACCCACGTAACAATATTTTATCTATGGTCACGGTCCGTAGTCCGTAGAGAGTTAGAGAGATACGGTTGTCTCGATCAGCAGTTAACCAATTGGGAGCGAGCGCTCGTGTGACGTAGACCTTAGACCTCAATTGACATCGGTTGCCACTCTCACTATGTATTGCCTGTATGTTTACTACATATATCTTAGTTTTTACATATTGTAACAGTAACAAAAGCAAGCAAACCAGTATTTTATTAATGTATGTACATATAAACATAAGAACAGTAGTAGTAAATTACACTGGAGACAAAAAAACCGGACACCTTGAAAATTGTATGCAATATACCGCTTAAAGCAAAAACTTGCCCTACAATTTCGGGAAACATTGCTCATAAATTGTTGAAAATCAATCAATAAACAAAAATAGCTGAAAAGGAAATCACAAATTGTTGCAAGTCGAAAGTACGGGTCGGGTACAAATCGAAAAACAGATTCAGCTATCTCTTGATATTACAACTTGAATGACCAAATAAGCTAAATTGTGCGACTGTAGGTATTAGTTAAAATGTTGGAAATGTTGAATTTTCCGTTAAATAATTATCAACTAGGTAATCACAAAATTGTAAAACTCTCTCATCTTCCTTTAAATTTATCCCTACCCTTTCAACTATAATCAAGTGGTTTTCCCAAATCCATTAGACACATTAGTCTTCGGCAGTAAGTACTTGGGATTAATGGGTCCAGAATTTATGTATGGGTCCAGGTAGCTCCGTGGGGCAGTTAGTATTGGCCTAGGCCTAGAGGATAGGCTTGGAAATAAGCCAGAGCATTCTTTTTTTTCAATGTCAGTAATTCAGTTATTTTAAATTTTCATTGCAAGCAAACAGCAACGAAGCAAACAGATGAAAATTGAATTCAGTTCTTTTGAATTTCTTCTCAGTCATTCTGGGCAAATTGGGATAAATTGATTAAATCGTCGGCACAGGCTACTAAGAACTCTGTTGCACTCCCCATGTAAGTAAAATAAATTTATGAAATGAGCATTTGAATATCGCTTGCCATTATGACATGCCAAAGCTACTTGATTAATAAAAGAAAATACTTTCAGATGAAATCAAATTAGTGTTTGTTTTACAATATTTACAAATAACTCAAATTAACTATAAAACCTGAAAATTTAGGTATAGGGAATGATAATATGGATCGAAAGATAAAAATCACTCTATAGGATAAAAGAATAAAATTTATTATAATCATTTTAAAATAAGCGACTTTTTTCATGTTGAATTTTTTAAAGTTTAGCTTGATTTTTGGAGCCGCCTGTATGTTAAATATTAATAGTACCTGGTTTGAACGAAAGACATATACTTCGTTATAGTGTTTAAAAAACAACCTCTGAAATTTCATAGCAGCCATAGTTATCAATTCTGTTGTTTCTGTTTTTGCAAATATTTTCACTAAAATCAAAATATCTAATAAAAGTATGAATTTTTGATATAGGGAATCCTGATAAAAATTACCTTAAAATAAGAAGTAGAATGACAATTTGATAAAAAAAATATAGCATTCCATTTGAAATAAGCAAGTTAGTGTCTAGGTCCGGTATAATCGGAAGTGACTGTAAGTCGCCATTATTGATGATGGAGCATATCCAAAAACTTACCACTGCAAATTTTCAGCTTCATATTCCCAGTAGTTCTCCTGAAACATCTAATAGGCCACTCATCGTGAATAACCCTGTACAAGAATATATAAAGGGAGGATGACTAACGCTGTAACCAGTTCTATAAGCAGAAGTGGCTGAAATAACGTCCCGTCATAAGTTGTCAATTTGGTATGTTGCGCAGTATTTCACTGAGTGTCTATGGTTGTATTTAAGCTTCCTTCGCCTATACTACATAAGGATGCGCAGCGTGATTTTGCGCAACCCACCGAAATAACTTACGATAACCCAAAGTTTTTTGTGCTACTCCCAGTACTCGTGTTACTCGTCCTGCCTATATTTGCTCATGACCCTGTATATATTTCGGAATTTGCAATTTTGACATTAGATTGAAACAAAATTAATTCACTATAAGGGATTGATTCCACACCCCCCAGATATGTGATGCCTTGACCGCTGTACTGTTGAGGCACATTGTATCGAATTTCTTATAGCGGATCTAGTGAATAACTATTCCATTTATGAACTACGTTTATTAGAAAGAAATCACGGTGAATGTGTTTGGAATGGTGACTTCAGCAATGAACTAGTCTATTTTCACTTTAACAGTGGTGTTTTGTTGATTGTCTAACTATGGAAATTTTGAGTTAGTCGTTGATTATCTTATAAATACCAATTTACACAAATGATTGCTGATTAATTAAAACTAATGAAAATTCAAAAATATGTTTTTAAGTAGAACAACAGCACAAAGTGTGTAACCGGCTTTACATGAGCTCCGCGCCAAATCGTCTAGCTTATAGCTGCTATAAGCATAGCATAGCAGCATAGGATTGTTTGGTGAACTGTGGTATATCAGAGAACACTTCCTTCAATGTCTTCTAGCGCGTAGGCGGCAAAGTGGCAACAGCGTGAGATCTTGAGTCTTCATTAGCAATGCGCAAGCGCATTGTTATCTCTTGAACTTTGAATCTGTCATGTCATGTCAACTATTTTAATAACAAAAAGTTAACAATGATAATAATCAATGATCATCTTATATTTCATCACTCGATATTAATTGCAGAGACAACCATTAATGGTAAAGCGGAGGAGTCAGAATAGTTTGATTTCTATGTCGCACTTTTGGTTTTAACAAAATGTTAGGAATCTTCTCATCCATTGTTCAAATATTGCGATTGGGTCCAAGAGAATATGTAAGACTGAAATTTAAATTGCCTTTTGTTAAATTTATCTACGACACCGTAAATTTATATAAAAGTAGAACTAAAACAGGAGTTGATAATGTTAGAGAAGTCTTATTTAGAGGGGCTGTGATAGCCTTAATTACAGCTCTCTTAGTTTGGCTATCAGTATTCATGTACATTGCTTTCTACTATGTTTATGTACCTTCCATATCTCATGAAAGGCCTGTATTTTTAAAATTCAAGTAAGTATTTACCTGTGCAATTTTTAAGAGATTCAACAATTGGGATAATTCTAGACCTTGTGGAACTTTTGATGATTGTGAAGTTAAGAGAGGGATGTGTAGCTTTCCATCAGCACATGTACAGTTAACAAAACGCCAACAATTATTAATGATGGGCCAACCATACAAAATTCTCTTGGAGTTGGATATGCCTGAATCTCCAGCTAATAGAGAATTAGGTATGTATAGTAAATGGTAATCTTTAATAACTTTCTAACTATCATTAATACCCGTTCTAATTTCTTTCAGGAATGTTCATGGTGTGTGTCGAATTTATGGGCAAAGACGGCAGGTTATTGGCTAATTCTTGCAGATCGACTATGCTTCATTACAAAAGTTTGTTATTGGATATAATGTACAAAGTCGTGTATAGTCCATTTTTTGTATTTGGATCATCAGAAGAGAAACAAACTGTGCAAATAGAACTTTTCACAGACTATGAAGACGTGGATGTAAGACCCATTCTAGCACATGCAAGCGTTAGTGATAAATAATATTTTCTTGTAGGATCCAGTAACGGATATCAATGTTGAGATTCAATCTCGACACATAGAAATATATTCTGTGAAATTTTTGGTTAACGCACAGTTTTCAGGCCTAAGATATGTCATGTACCATTGGCCTGTGATGTCGGCGGCTTTGGGTATGTTCCAAGCATCATTTCTCTACAAATGCAGTATTTTCTCATTTTGTCGTAACCATCGCAGCTTATCACAGTGGCGCATTAATAGAAAATAAGCAAGTATGATCGATTTAGCGGCAAGTATTCACTTAAATATTGTTACGTAGGTAGTTTATCATATACTTACTGTTATTATTTCTTTTAGTTTGTATTCATTCTGCTACCTTGTTTGCAGTAGTGTTGCTTGTGTATTTCATTGTGTAGTTCTGGAATTGTAGTAAATTTGTTCTCGATCAATTCCAGAAACTGTATGTGAGGTACAATGTGTCGTGCTATTGTCACCTTGACAAGGACACTACTGCAAACAAGGTAGCAGAATGAATACAAACTAAAAGAAATAATAACAGTAAGTACATGATAAACTACCCACGTAACAATATATATTTCTTCTATATGTCTATTGTAGTTAACAACATCAAAATGAGGAATTTATATTTGAAATATATATCCACTACATACATACCTGGATAAAAAAAAACTCATCTACCTCAATTGATATATTTTTTATCTATCAAATTATATATTATCACATGCCGAGAGTCCTGCGAAAAATAATGGCTCTCTGACAGATTCCAACTACTCTATAAATGTATTTTTACAAAATTAGAAAGATTTTATTATCGATATAAGCTCAACCAAAAGTAGTAAATCTATCAAAACAAATACTTTTTAAATCAAACTTGCTTATATAACATTTCGGTCTAATGGCATTTTTCACTCATACGAGATTGCAAATCATACAAATTCGTATGTGGTAGAATGTAAAGCAACTGCATGATTTGTGTAGTTAGTGAACAAATAATTATTAATTGTATTATGTTAATATTGTTTTTCTAGTCAACTATTGTATTTCTCTATCCTATGGTTGTTAAATAAAAACAGATTCTGTACTACTAAGTTATAGAACTGGAACAAATATATACATTCCAATATACTTATTTTATTGTTTAACAAATCTAAGAATCATGATTGATTCAACATTTAACCATTCAGTCATTATTTTCTATCATTTGAACAGAACAGAGTGTCACAATTCTTTGTTACCTATATTACCTTTGTTATCTCATTTTCTTCTTTCATCTTTTTTCGCATTAGAATTTAACTACAGCTTTTGAAGATTCAAAACAAATTTGTTAGATCATGTAAAGCATAAATATGAATTGACACACTGACCGTGTATACGCGATACATGCTGTCTGACCGTATGTTATTGACCGACTTCCCACACGGAGGAGGTATCCATTTCGACTGTTGGTCTGCATGCTTTTTTTAATTTGATTTTCTAAATACGGACTATTAATGGTAAGGGGAAGTTGGAAAACATGCTCAGATAACTTCCCCTAGTCTTTGAATAGGAAAATCTGAGCATGCGCAATATGATCTCAGATTTTGGATGACTTAAGTATAACGACTCTTATACATTTGGACGAAAACATTCAGGCTGTAGATATACGGTTCGTAACGTATTCAACTATCATTTTTCAGATATCGCTTATTTTTGTTCCTAATTTCATTCATTCATGACCATAATATCATCCATATACCTATCTATTCTATAAGGAATTGATCAAGTGAAAGAAACATATAGTATCTGAGTGTTACAAAGTTGTCCCTTGTTTTCGATGATAAAAAAATCAATAAATTACAAGGGTTATCAGTATCTATTCCTAGTTCAGATTCTTTGCTATGATAAAATAATTAATTTTCTGATTTCAATTTATCTGAACGCCTGCTTTTTATTTATGTTTTAGGTATAACGGCGAATTTATTCTTTATCGCACTTGTTTGTTTGATGAGCTGGTATCAAATACTCAATTCTGAAGAATATATGAACTTCCTACAAGAGCACAATTTAGACAAGTTTGACAGTGGTAAGTAAATTCTATCAATTCATGTGATATTTAAAAAATAGACAACTTTTCCATTATTAAATATGTGTTTAACACAAACCATTTACTGTAACAATACAACCGTATGTTAACTGGAGGCTTCTCTTCTATAATGCTCTCCACACTGAGAATGCAATATGGCACAAAGTATTGTCGTTCTCTATCTTTACTGGTAATATTTTTTGTAATTTTCATTGTTTATTATTATTAATCATTGAATGTAAAAATGTTGTCATAAAATTTAAACTCAAGCTGCGGAATTTGCTTAAGACTGGCCCTGATGATTGGTCGAGCCCATCATAACAACACAGTCATAAGATTCCACACTGCATTCTCAGTTTGTAACGTACAGATATTCAATCATTATAGAACATAAAAAACATTCTTTGATTTATGTTGTCATATCACATTTGATAATATTTATATGGTAGAGGTATTTTGGATTTGTGACTATTATTATTTCTGCTAACAAATTTGTTCTAACAGAGGGTGGCGGAGTATATTTATTTAGAGGTGAAAATGAATATTGTATTTTTCTATTCAGCAGGCCATGGCTTATTACGTTTTGGAGAAGAACTCTCACTGATTTCGATGGGCACTCTTATACCTGTCTTTGTCAGTTATGACATAATATATTACTTCCAATGTAAAGCTATAAACTTAATTACAATACCATATAGATTATTAAGATACATAGTTCTTATTGATAATCCATATGTGACAATAGAAAAACAAAATAAAAATGCCATTCAAGGTATTAAATGTGATAATTGCAATAAGATCGTTTGTGCAAAACATCGCGATAATTGTTGCGAAGAATGTCTGTCAAATAACAAATTGGTATTTTTAACTTGATAAAATATTAGATGGTTTAGGTTGTTCTGGCGCAAAGTCTTTGTGAAGAGAATTAGATAAAAAGTTTCTTTGAAATTATTAAAATCAATTTTTCCTATGAAATATAAACGAAATTGTCCGCTGAGAATTAAGAAAAAACTTATGTGCTACATTTTAACCAATGTCGAGTTGATACCCGAAACTTAAAGGCAAACGTGTCAAAATGAAGATTTAATAAAAATCGTCTACCGAAAACATGACTTGATTATAAGTTTCAGGGTTTTTATTTAAAAATGTAATTATTTATTAATTTAATATATAAGTATGAGTACTTTTTGTTTCCTAATTGTTAAATATAAGGAATCAACTAGTTAATACATATCACAATCAAAATAATGAATTTATCTTTACGTGGCTGCTTACAAAGAAAGTAAAATAAAATTTAAAATGTATACAAATACAATTTCGCGCGTGGTTGAGAATTAAGGAAGGAAGGATCAACCACTCCCTGATCTTGTATGCCTCTGGTAGTAGTTTAAATTATCATAATTTAGTTGTTTGTACAGTACCCACACTACTAGATTTCCTGCCAAGTATGATCGAGATGCGATAAACATATGTATATTTTTAAATAAAACAACCTGTAACTCTGTAATGAGCCATATTATCTATGTAATTTGGATTAAATCTTCATATTTTGAAATCATTTCAAGTTACAATAATCACATTTGGCTGATTTACATCTACGTTAAAACTTTTTCCTCGAGAAACAACTTCCCATATATTTTTTTCAATTTGCTGAAATCCTCAGGCCAGTGCAACCTGCGATTAAGGAAAATGTCATAGAATAAAAACTGGAATAGAATAGGTATCTCATAGTGGGGTCGCTTCAAATTCCTGGTGTATGGGCAACAAAAATTAATGATATGATACAGCTGATACAGATAAGTAAACAAACGTAATAAAAAAAGTAATGTTTTCTACATCCTTTTCTTTCTTTATTTTGTGAGGAATCTTGCATTATCAGATTTTCCTCCAATTATCAAAATTACCCAACATTTCAATAGTAGCTGTGAAACATAATAGTCCCGATCCAAAATACCAATCGAATCAGAGTGTGATAATTTTTCCTTACGATTTTTTTTAGATTCAGAATCCTCGTTTTCTGATCAAGACGACATGTCCTTGGTTAAAAAAGAAGAATAAAGTATGAGGATGCTTTTCTACTGAATCTAGTGGCAGTTACGCAAAAAAAAACCTCTATAACTGCTACTAATTTTAATAATCACAATGTGATACGTTTTTTTACCAAAGTTGATTGTTACTATTTTCTTTTTTATTTAAAAGCAGAACATTACGATTATTATCGCTTACACCCTTAAACGTTTTTGGTTTATAGAAAATATTTTATGTATATTTATGTTAATTATAATGAAATATATATTAATGAACTAAAACCATTTTTATTTGAATTTATCTTCAACTTATGATGAACCCTCGAAAATAGCCCAACTTCGCATATACTAAAAGGATAAACAAGACCATATAGTCAACAGATTATTTATTTAAAGTTGAAATTCAGCACATACATGAAAAATAGTTACTCCAATATATAAGGCATACGACATTGGACAATCTGTACATGTTTGTACTGTCTTTGTTTCCAAAATTACACACACTCTCAAGCTTATTTACACATGCAAATAAAAACCAAAAGATGAAATCAATGTTACTGTTTTCTTTTAGCTGTGTGTGAATTAATTTCATAACTATGTATATAGAAAATACTCTCTGGTAGCCATCTTGAGCACTGTAAACTTCAAACCACTATCAATACTACAATAATGTTTATCCACCACCGCTACCCAATTCCTCCTCATACTGTTTACGGAAACAATCACCAACAGGGAAAAAGTCCCAGCATCTTTGTTGGTACATGTTCCACACATATGTTTCTTGACCGGTATATTCGGTGTCCGGTTTGTTAATGAGATGCATAAGGAAGAACCTAAAACATATTCAGAATAAAAAATATACATGAACAATTTGTTATTACAATAGAAATTAAGTGAATGATTAGACTACACAATGTACTGAAAAGTTCCATAATATGTATACAGTGTGTCTCAAATTGAGTAGAATAGCATGGCTATCTTTGTTTTGTTATTAATAAAGATACAATTTGGGTTGAATGAGCAGTTCTTTAGGCTGATTCAGGTTCTGCTTAGAAACTTACAAAATTCCGAGCAGTTCCGAAGATCTTCGGAAAAAAGCCAAAAACTCCCTTTGCGAAAAAGTCCATTATTTCCATTATCATGAAAGTTGTGGAAAAATGTTGATACAATAATTCATTAAGATAAACTCATAATAATTAAAAAAAATCACTTCCGTGGTTTTCGAGATAGTGTAGTAATTTTCTCAACAAAGATTTAAAGACAATCAATATTGACAGGTCATTAACAAAGTTAATCTAAGCAAATACTCAAAATGTTGGCCATTTTTTGCCACGGTTAATAATATTCAGCACTTCTTCTACGGACTCCTCCTAATTCTCGAATATTATTAAAATTACTACTGTCCACTTTGTTTTTGATAGTACCCCATAGAAAGAAGTCCAATGGTGTTAGGTCTGCTGATCTGGGTGGCCACCTAATATGTAGCTATTACTTGGTTAGTAAAACGATTATTTAAATAATTAATAACATTCCTGGCACTGTGAGCAGGAGCACCATATTGTTGGTATTAGTACCATACTGCTAAGTTTTTTGCTAAAGGTATTTCATCCAAAAACCCTACTAATGTCGTTTCCAGCATTTGCAGGTAACGTGCCGCAATTACAGTTCCGTCAAATATTATAAGACCTATCAAACGATTCCCCAGTATGGCACAAAAAGCATTAAATCCAAAACCATCTGGTTTCACCTCGGTATAATTATTTGAGGATTTTCTTGGCTATGATGCTGTTCATTGTGACGATTGAACACACCACAGTTGCTAAAATAAGATTCGTCGGTCCAAAGAATGTGATTAATAAAACCGTCTTTGCCAATTTATTAATCAAGAATCTGCAAAATGTTATTCTATGCTTTATCAAAATTTTTAAATCACAGAATATTTAATCCAAATGATACATGTATACTTAAATTATACTCAAAACTGACAGATCAAAATGCTATTTAGTTTGAAGGCATGACAACATAATGCATTTTTTTCGTGGCTTACATGGTTTAACATAATAATTTTCAATTTTCAAATACGCAGCAATTTATTACCAAATTGTCGCACAAAATTAATTTTTATGGTAACATGATGACGTCCATTAAAAAAATAAAATTACTATCACTATCTCCAAAACCAAAGTGATTTTGTTTTTCAACATTTTTATGAGTTTACTTAACAAATCAAGCAAGTTTTGTATTAACATTTTACAAAACTTTCACGATAATGGAAATATTGGACTTTTTCCCGAAAGTAGTTTTTCGTTTTTTTTTCGAGTATCTTCGGAAATGCTCGGAATTATGTAAATTTCTGAACAGAACTTGGATCAGCCTAATAAACTGTTCATCACTGCTCATTTAACCCAAATTGTATCTTTATTAATAACATAGATAGCCATGCTGTCCCTCCCAATTTGGGACACTTTATAGACAATAGTATTTGTTTTTTATTTTTAACAACTAATTAACAACAAATTTCTGATGTTTCTGCTCTGCTGGTTTCACTCCAGACAATACTTACATATAATTGGCAAGATTATGTTCTTGCTGCACATGAGTATCAAACCCATGTGGCACATTATCAAGGTAGTCTTTTCCTATACCGCAGATAAAACAATTAGATTCCATGTCTTCTTTAACGCTTTCAAGTTGATCACGAAGCTCACCAAAAGCATCAATAATCAAACCTAGAACAAATTATATGAGTATATTATAGTTTTACAACAGGTTCAAATGATTTCTTTACCTTGAATAATAGCCAGCAGAATAACGATAACGAAGAAGAAGAATGTAATATCAAACATAATGCGGTAAACTTCATAATCATCACCATCAGGTGGTTCTATTTCATCACCAATACCACCACCGGCTCTTACGCCTTTATACAGATGAAATACGAAACACTGAAATTATTGAAAAACATTTATATCACTAATACAATTTGATATACGTATGTTTATTTTTTATAAATCTTGTAAACAAATATATGCACTAATCCTGTAAGTGGAATACCTGCGTATTTCAATTAAATAAATATTTTTTACAAAAACCGACTTTATTAGTTGTTGCACTGAAAAATACAAAATAATATTAATTCTATTGGTGCTGGTTCTTTTGGATTTGGTGCCTACAACAACAAACTACCAGCCTACCAACAAATTACCAGCCCCAATAGAATTAATATTATTTTGTATTTTTCAGTGCAACAACTAATAAAGTTGGTCCAATTTTTTAAATATTTATTTCACATTTTTGAGTGTAACAATAGTCATGAAAATTTTTGAAAGTTCACTAATACCCAAAAAGATATAGGCTTAGCTTGAACTTGTTATTTATTATTCAGATATCTCAAAACATCGCGGTGCAAATATATATATTTTAGACTATATTGCTGTAACTTGAAAACCGTAAGTCAATTTAAATGTTGCTACATACAATCTTTTCTTTTATTTGGCTCTTCCACATAGCGGAAATATGCATATCACATATTTCAGACTTTACCATTGCAAAACTCGGAAACCGTAACTCTTTTGAAAAAATGTTCAATTTAAACGTTTCCGGATATGGTCCCCTTTCTTATTTTCAAATCTCGAATTTTCGATTCTCGGAAAAATTTGCCCCTTCGACATAGCTGAAACACATATTTCAGACTGTAGCGCGGAAACGTATAATTATTTTTAAAGATGTCCAATTTAAACATTTCCGGATAATGGTCCCCTTTCTAATTTTCAAATCTAGAATTTTCGATTTTCAGAAAAATTTGCCCCTTCCACATAGCTAAAACATATATTTGAGACTGTAACGCGAAAACCTATGATTATTTTTAAAAATGTCCAGTTTAAACGTTTCCGGATATGTAATTTTCTTTAATTCTGCCATGTCGGATTCTCAATTTTCGACAAAAATTGCCCCCTCCACCCCTTTGGGGACGGTTTTTGGGTGGAAGGAGATTTCGGATTTGAGTTTTTCCAAATATGGGACCATTTCTCAACTCTCTTCTTTCAAGTGAAACAAAAGTCGTCTAAATCGGAGTACGTTTACTATGCAACATGCGCAAACAGCCATAAAAAACATACAACGGAATTGTATACCTTCTCCTTTTTTTGAAGTCGGTCAAAAAAAAAGCACTTTCCGATAACTACATGACAAGCTTTGCTTACATCTGCATCAATTTATTTAGCTGTCTGAACATTATGTAAATTATTAATACTGAAATTGGTAATTGTTGAAGTCTGTTAGATAATTAACAATTCACAATTAGTACCATATATTTTTCTATATGCAAACTGAAGTTCAATATTATTTAGATGTACATTTTCATATTTGTTATGATCATTATATTGATTCATAATTCTGCATTACTTTCGAGTGATGATGCAATATTGCACAGTTCCAGATGATTCAAATAAATACATGATCTCAAATTCCATATAACACTAGGGATGATTTCTTTACAACGCTCGATATTTGAAACCGGATCAAAAATAAGTTTAAGTAATTACTTAACAGAGAGAATGCACGGTTAAATAGACAAAAATAAAAATTATCCATATACATTTCACCTACCGTTAACATATCATGGCATTTCTTATCAACTTCCTCATCTTCCTCTTGAACGTAAAATTTGCGAAAGAAATTGAAAGCTATAACTGTGTAAATATATACAATGATTGTCAGCAACATTACTGTCAACACAAGTTGTTTTCCATTGTGCGTTACTGATTGCAATATCGTTCGCAAAGTTTTGAAACCAACAGCAACATCGAGCAAATGGGCGGCAAAGAAGAAATTATTGAAATTACCCAAAATGGAGAACGTAAAGTACCACAATGAGTATAAGAAAGAGTTGTCGGTGATGGTGACACCTGATTTCCATATCTGGTATCGCCAGTCTATATTTATAATCCTATAATAAAGAATTGATTACCTATAATACTAATAATATTCCAAATACTTACAATGAAATTAAGTTCTTTTTCTCTTCTACACCTTGTTGTTGGAAAGATGTTTTCTCCATACCCAAGAGGTTACTGATTGATTCGAAATCATATGTTTCACTATACTTTTGTCTAACTTTCTTCTTTATGAATTTATCCCAGTAATTATCGGGGAACGACCTGAAAGGTTAGAAACCGTGAATAAATAAATTTAAAAAAATAGATTAAGTAGTAAATTTTGAATTTATTCTATAAATTATTCAATCTAAAACATTACCTAACAAGAAATGATATACATATTGGGTGACATTTAAAAATCTACAAAATGTAAAATTATTCAAAAAGGACAAAAAATAAAAAAGTGCCATTACGCACAAATGACCTACTCAGCTAATTCATTTCATGTTCAAGATACACAGGTGTCAAAATCAGATAGTTTTTACAAGGTAAATACAAATTATTGTTCAAGCTAGTTGAAAAGGTGCGCTATGGGCTATGAAACATTATCGTTTATCAAAACTGTCAAATTGTTTACTTCCGATAGGATGTTTTATTCTCGAGAGATGTTTTAGATTTTTTATTTAGTTTTTAATGTACTGCTTTCACTTTTATAATGAACAGTTACTTCCTTAATAATAATAATAACGGTTTATTTTCCAAGAAACATAAATGTTTATAACAGGGAAAGTAAAAAAAATATAATAATAAAAAAACGTAATTATTAGAATAAAGAATAAAATCAGAAGTGTAATTAAAAAAAGCTATATGAAACTTAATCATTAATAATTTACTTACTTAGCCGATATCACCAATTTGTCCCAGTGTGATTTCAAATCATCATCTTCAGGTTGTTCGGCAATATACAATCCCTCAAATTCTAATCGCCTGGCAATTTCCTTCTCTCTCTTAAAAATAGCTAGTGGTACTTTCAAGTGGTAATACGCTATCAACATTGCCAACGATACTATCGAATGTAATAATGCAGCCAAACGCATAACATGTGCCATGTAATAGAAATCTTCATCAACGTGTACCAGCTCGGGTACATCATCATCTTCACCAGAATCACCAGAGCCCGATCCACTGCCTCCGTCTGCAGAACCTTCCAGAATATCTGGAATTCCTTTACTGCCACTTCCGCTTCCAAGATCTTCATTCAAAGTGGATACCTGATACAATGAAAGGATAATAGAAACCAGATAACCAAATAATAATCTATATATTTCTACCTTGTAAAATAATAGCATAAAGTTGATACAGAAGGCCAATACCAAAGCAACGTATTTCAAATTGTAGAAGTTTCTTGCCAAAAAGGAGACAGCGCGATGACCATATGCCGCAAAATTGATCTGCGATACAGCTGAAGGTTCCGTACTAGTGGTTTGCTTACTTTCCGATTCAATAGCCTGCATTGCCGCTTGCTGTGCAGCTTGTGCTTCAGCCTTCTCTTGTTGTGCCCTCTTTGCTTGCTCACCTCTATAAAAAATGAGATAGTCCTTGTACAGATTATCTGATTTTGAGAAGGATATTTTTCATTAAAGATTCATATTATCCAGGACTGATTCTACACTTCAAGTATAATACAAAGTCTAATTGGGTATAAGCCGATTCATAATTTAAACAAAATATTACTACATTGTATTTATATCAGCATTTAAGAACCGGCCGTAAAAGTGGTGAAGAATTTTACATCGATATTTCGCAAGATATAACTTCTAAAATGCCTGGATATAAATTTCAAAAGAAACTTTGGATACATTATTTATACGTTGCCAAAGTTAATGTTGAAAGGCCAATAAAAAACATTCGTGGGTGATGACATATTTAAATAGACAACATAAGCAAAGCCTTGCAAGCTGCCAGACTTTCTGTTTTAGAGGTCTTACGCTGGACTGATTTAATTTTTGATGGTCTTTGATTGATTTGACAAAAAAACATACCCAAGTAAATCAGAAAGTGACAATGGCTGTTCCGGTGTTTCTGCGTCGGCGTGTTCTCCAGTTTCTTCAGGAGTTGTCTCACCTTCAGCTGAAGATGGCTGACTTCCTGAGGGTGATTCATGTGCTGCCATTTTAAACCTGTGACAATTTCAGAAACAACAGCTATGAAAATTCAACAGTTATTTTGTCAATCTGCTACTCACTGTCCATTCTCTTCCTTCGTTATATCCAGACCAAACGCTTGCATTTGTGTATTCTGTTCTTCTGCAGACGGCAATGACGGTAATACCCTCATAGGACCCATTTTTTCTTCTTGTACTACTTCAACAACTGGTTCTTCGACAACGGGACCTCTCATCAACGACATCAAAATACCCAAAAAGTACTTTATAACCACAGCAACACCAAAACCGGAATAATAGAAGGCGAAGAATATCAATTTAAAGAACCCAATAAACAATTCAGTGAATGTCATCTGCTGCATTTCGGATATTTTATGTTTTATATTGGACGGACTGAGCGATGACAAGCCATATGATATACCATCTTTTAGAGCACTATAACATCTTTGAATTGGATTTTTGGATGCTCTATCTTCGTCCTCATCTGTCATGTAACTGTAGCTGGTTGCTCTAGTTAAACCCCCGCCTCCAGATTCTTCTACAGCCATAAGACCGCTGGCATGCTGCATTTCAAAGATGGCATCTTCACAAAAGTTTATGAAAGCTTCTAACTTTTCTTTATCACCGCCTTCTGTAACTATAGAGTAGAAGAAGGCACGCTTGGATTCCTACAAAGAATTAAGTTGTAAAGGGACGTTTCTTTTATAGATAAGTCTTTGTGTACCTTGATCTGAGGTTTTTCCCACTGTTCAATATTGGATTCCTTGATTTCAAAGTATACTCTCTCAATTTTCTTACTACTGCCCATAATTTCTATACGACCTAGGAAAGGCTCGAAATAGTTTAGCACTGAGCCAGCTGTTTCCAAAAATCTAGCCAGCCTTGGCTCGTTAGGCATATGCTCTGACAAATTTGTCAATAGTACTGCCAAATTAAAACCGATTTCCTTTGCTGGTTCATGGAAACGATCAATAAATCCAATATAATCTAATTTACCATCATGATTCGTTTCACAACACGCCAACAGAAATTCTATCTCTTCGCTAGAAATATAATAATAATAAATGATTTAATTTCTATATAATAAGGCATTTCATAAGCATAAAAACATTTCAGGTTGCATCACGTTTAAGTGAAACTCTTTTAAAGCTTTCAGGAATTTTTGTCTGATGAGAGGAATACATATAACCGACAACTTGGCCTCAAGTAAATTTTCATACAAATAAAAAAGTATTTTAAGGTGATTTATCTTATAACTCACGGTGTGTAACTCTTCTGTTGTTCCATTTTTTCTTTAAAATCTTTCGGGTAAACCCAACCATCACTGTTCAGGTCAATTTCTTGGAATGAAGCCGACGATGTTAAATCTTTCAATTTAAGGAACATATCGAAATATTTCAATATCAGTTCCACATTACTAGCACTTTCAACAAGAGTATCCACCATCTGCTTACCAATAGTACCATTTACAACGTTACCTTCAAGCATAGAGAGCATCATGGTTATCATGTCTTTTTGTAAATTGAGCAGTTCTTTGAGCAAATCTACTTGACTAGAGTGCTTTGAAAGTTTATCTTGCATATGTGAAAATAGAAACAGAAAACCGCCAACAGCATCCCACAACCTGGAACAAGGAAACTAGAATAAATAATTTTATTTTCTGTATTCAAAATTTAAGTTCAAGGAAGATATTTCATTTTTCAAGAAGATCATAATTCGATAAATTATACCTAGAATGTGCCAGAGCCTGTTGATTTAACGTACATGGACCCTGAATTACTTCAGTTAACGTGTTAAATACTTGACTTGCAACTTCTATGGCTTTGAAAAAATTGGCCTTTCCAGCTGGATCAATCAGCTCTTTACTGGAATAATGCCAGTAAAAGTCCATGATGGATTCTTGTAATCTCAACAAGTAATCAACTGTACAGATTACAACATTAACTGTGGTAGTATTACCAGCTTGTGTTCGCAAATAATTCTGCCATTCTGAAATTATAATAAATTTAATATTGAATCTAAAATTTTTGTCTAAACGATCATTAAAATTGAAAATAAGTAATAATTATAATGAAAATACCTAAATTGTGGCCTTCACACGTCAACTGAATGAATCGGAAGAGAAGGCAAGTGAATTCAGCATCGTGCATATTTTTCTCACCAGCAGCTCCTGAAATTTCAAATAATTTTCACAAAACCTCCCTTTACACATTTATGTAACAATCTCTCACCTTCCGATCCAACACCCAGTCCCTCAGCTTTTGTATTCCTTTCGAATGCATCCAAATCGAGAACGCCACAACTATTCATAAGACCCGCTATACTAGTGAAGAAGCCAACATCCTTCTTCTCTTTCAAATGGTTCAACATACCCATTTGAATGTCATAATTACCACCTCTCAGCACCGATATTCCCAGTTGCAGAGTTTTCATAACCATTTCGGAGGGAACTCCTTTGCAAGCTGATATATGCAGCAGTACCATTTCAGCCACGCCTCTGTTAGCTAAACGAGCTTGATTGAATAATAGTTTCTGTTTCTCCATTTCTTGTTCCTAGATAAATAATATAATATAATATGTTATCAAGACCTATTTGAAATTTATATTTTCGGCCTAGTATTTTCAGAATTTTAATATTAACTTTCCTACCCTACCCAAGTTACTATGTAAATACTCAAATTAAATTTTTCGGTCTCCTAAACATATGTTTACGTTTCAGAGCTGCCTAGGTCTAAAACATATTTTCAAATGTTATCTGTCTATATCATTCTGTGACAAGAGTATCTTGCAAACGGATAGATGGATGTGTTGCTTTTATTATTGTTTTGTAAGGTATCAAGCCTGCTCGACTGTGGCATAAGGTAGGCACAATTCTCTACTTTCTGTATGCTCTTTTTAGAAACAACCGTGGATTTTTACACAACAATATATTTGTAGATACCTTAGTTCCGTTAGGGATTTTCTTGAGAGCCTATACTAAATAAATGATTTTCTCTTATTTAATCTACGTTGATATGCCGACCTCAAATATTTAAGGCACATTATATAAAACCACGAATACAATCTCAAGTTTTATCTAAATAATTAGAAATGACGAAAACAAATAGATTAGTTAATGACTGTATTAAAGGCGATGTAGATTTGATAACTTTTATAAACATCAATTGTTTTGTGCTCATTTATGTTACTGCTGCACATAGGTAGCAGATCGGTATTAATTGTTGGGTTAAGTGCTGAACTACGTATGTTCACAAGTAATGAACATTTCTAATAACAGATACTATTGCTACATTTTCTATTTCTTTCTATGGGTGGTATCTACGCACTTTTGAAGTCACTGCACGCTGAAATAAATGAATGGCCACAAGACTTGTTCATTTGAGGGCTGTAGGAAAGTATTATTGTTGGACACGCCAGATATTTGAATAAGTAATCTTACCATCAATTTCCTCATTGTTCGCTACGATAGCATTTGAATCAAGATAATAATTATAATTATTGTGATTTTTTTATTGATATGATTTTTACTTTCATCAAGGAACTTACATGTATAGAAGAAGAACCTTCTTCCCCCTCTCCACCACCTTCCTCCTCTTCACCCTCTTCCTCTTCTTCCCCGCAGGACTTGGCAATAATCTCGGCATAGCTCATATACAATGGATCTTCTTGTAATGCACCCGATCTTTCGGTCATAGCACCTCTACAGAATGTTGTTACCAGCTGTGTTAAAGGATCTGGTTTTCCTTCCTCTTCTTCGACATCCTTTTTCTTTAATTCTGAATCTTCAAAGCTTTGCGTTAGATCTTCTATTAGAACTTCTTGACCAATGTTTTCATCTTGCAGCCAAAAGTCGCGGTAGGTTCGAATGAATATGTTTATAGCACGATGTCTAAATCAATAAAAAGAATTCTTATTATTTCAAGTATGTTACATAGAATATTTGAAAGTATATAACTTCACTATTCAATGTTTTGAGAAAATTACATAGTTCAATTCTTAAAATTTGTAGCGGTAATTGTTTGGAAATGGCCTTTTCAAGTAAATTAATATTAACTCACAGTCATTCCTGATTATACCGGAGTATTTTTAAATGATAAACATATACTTATTATATTACATCAAAATATGACACCACACCAAAGATACACTTCATGCATAAAAATTGGACCAAACTACAGCATCTGACATAACAAATACCATAATATTTCCAATGGAACACACTGTATTTTATGATTGAATTCCATTAAGTTTTTTCTCTATCAATCTATATAAGCATTCCCCATACAATTTTTGATTCATTTGAAAGAGTAAACTTGAGAAATGGTCCCATATTTCTAGAAACTCAAATCCGAAATCTCCTTCCCCCAGAAGGAAGGTTTTCGAGTTACATCTAAATCTCACATATGTTTATTTTCGCTATGTGGAGGGGGCGATTTCTTTCTAAAACTGAAAATCTGAGGGTACCTTAAGAAAGACAAGAATATTTGTAGCAACATTTATAATGCACATTTTTCCTTAGAGTTGCGATTTTCGAGTTACAGCGTTGGTAAAATGGTTAAATCTAAAATACTTATGCGTATTTCCATCGCGATGTTCTGGGATCTCTATATAATAACAAGTACTATCTTCTTTGGTATCAGAGAAATATTGAAGCGCTTGTTCGAGTTGCAAGTAGAAGTGTTCCTTTTTCTGAAAGACAAAGAAAATTCATTGTATGAATATCTTGAGAGCGAAGATTTTGTACAAGGGCTAGCGTTCTTGGCAGATATATTTACTCATTTAAACGACATTAACCAATCTCGTAAGGGTCCTGCAGTCAACATCGTGGATGCTTCTGAATGGTTGAAATAATTTTTAGGTAAACTGCCACTTTGGAAAAGGAAAGTGGAATCAGGTAATTTCGCAAATTTTCCGATGTTGGAAGAGTTGATAAGCCTGCTATGTCCGTTCTGAAACCATTTGCTACTACGTATCTCTGCGAGACAGGGTTCTCGGTTCTGGTGTCTGGTATAAATAAAAACAAAAAGTCGCAATCGCTTGAAGATCGCAGATGACATGCACCTTGCATTGTCGAAGACAATCCCACCATTTAACGTTCTCATTGAGGCCAAACAGCAGCAAATTTCTCATTAACATAGTAGTAGGTGTAATGAAAGTACTAATACCATTTTTTTGTTAAAACAAAAGACTCTTTTTCATTTCCAAAAATTATTTTTGGCGGGGTCCTTGGAATTGTTTAAATTCTAAAAGTGGTCTGTTTCTGCAAAAAGGTTAAGAAACCCTGAGTTAAAGGAAGATACAAGAGTTTTAGAACCAACTTTAAAAGTTCCAGCGCTAATATAATTAATATTATGTTGTATTTTTCAGTGCATCAAATAATAAAAAAAATATTTTTTCACATTTCTGAGTCGTTCAATAGGCATCAAAATCGTTGAACTTTCACTGAAATTTGAAGATTTCAAAATATAGCGGTCACAATCATGCACTTTTCTAGTTTGGATGTTTGACTTACACAAACATCCTTGCATTTATTGGAATATGCCCGATTTAGATGTTGCCAGAAATGATCCTTTAGTTAATCCAGACAGATAAAATCACCCCTTTTGGGAAGAATGACATGTTGGTTTCTGAAAAGTTCTATATGGGACCAACTCTCATTACTCTTCTTTCGAATAAAAAAAGCATCATAAAAATCAAACAAACCTACGAGTTGTCTAACTCCTTATTTTATGAAGTAGGTTAAAAAAGAAATGAAATAACAACCTGACAAAAAATATGGTATTCCATTCGGAATAAGACAGTTAAAACTCTTGAGCGTGAATCTCTGTTTTTTATTTATATATAGCATTCTCAAAAATCCACCCACCACTACAAATTTTCGGAGAGAACGAGTAGTTTTCTCAAAATGTCTAAAAGACCATCGTGAATCACCCGGTATAAAATGTTTGCTCTTAACATTTTGTTATGTTAATGATTTATGTAAAACTAACATCAAGGTAAATGTTTGTAAAGCATAATCATTATTGGGAACACACACCTGCTCAATTTATAAATGGGAGTCATTCTCAAGCAAGCCAATGCTGCTCTTTTTCTAGCAGCTCCTAAAACCTTTTTCCAGCCATCTCTATTATTCTTTGGCTTCGATGCCTGTTGATTAGTTGAACATACGAACACAAATTTTAGTACAATAAAAAGTGAAAAAATCTGTGTTAGAATTTCATAAGCGCTATAAACTTCCAAATAAACAAAAAACAGAAAACAAGCTATATAACGAACCTTGGCAAACTGTGCAAAGAAGCTTGACGGAAGCAAGAAAGAACTGCACGCTTCCTTTGGGTCGAAACAACGCTTCTGTACACGCCTTTCTGCTGTTGTTGTGGATGATCAATCTAATTTGCAACGCAATAGAAAGAAAATCAATAAAATGCTAAGACAAACCAATATAAACTAGATAAATAATATTTTTTTCTGTACAAACGAATTAATCTTGCAAGAAATAACCATTCTCAATATCGCATGCCAGTACCAATTTCAAATAAGAATTAGAAATCGGCTGTCAAAAAATATATTATCCTATATCTGTTAATGCTGATTGGATAAAAATGTTGTATGTTCATGATCAGAGGAAAGTAACTAGCTAGATTAGCCAATTAAAATAGAGTCAGAAAAAAATTAATTGAATTTAATTCTTAAAAAATTTGAGAAATGAAATTTGAAATGACAAGTCGGAATATCAATTTCATTGATGTCCACCGCTTCATATATACCTTTCATATAGGTATAGGCTTGTTGAATCGTAATAATTAAGCTTTTTAATCAACAAAAAGCGCAGCCTAAAATTTGCAATGATTTGTCATGTACAGTTCAGATTGCATAGATAAAACAGATAACGGCTTTAAATAGTATTTTGCTTTAGTCGTTTGATAAAATCCTATAAAACTCAATATTGAATTTGTATCAATTTGGAATAATGGAAAAGGTGCCAAGGAATTAAAAATGATTCGGTATGAAATCATATGAATCAAGGAGGATATTGATATTTGGTACTAATCCCTAAATAAATGATCACTAAGATAAAATAAATATAAAGATTTAGAAAAAAGCAATTCAATTTAGAAAAAATAGCTTAACTAGAAAATCATGGAAGCAATATAGTATATTAAAGAAAATAATTTATTGTCATATACAAAATACTCACCATGTGGAGACCGAATAAAACTTTACTCATAGCAACAATCCTATCGACAGTATCTTCCAGTTGATTTTTGCCATTATTGTCCACCGTTGTAACGGAAACACTCTTTTTGCTACCCAATTGACTGTATAGGTAATGCTGCCAGGACATTTCATCAGCTGGATCAATTTTGTCAGGCAAAGTTAATTGTGTCTTGGCGAAATCAATTATATCATACTCTGGCATTTTCTAGTAAAAAAATATTTTCAAAACTTAGAAGATTTTTTGAAATGTATTGTCAAAGCATAAATATACCTTCAAGAATCTGTCTTTGCAATGCTGAACCAGTTCTTGTTCTCGACCTGCAAACAGATTCAATCCAACAGGTAGAAGTCGTTTAAGACAAGCTACCATGAGGGAAGCTTGAATTTCTTTATCCTTGTCCCTTTTCTTGTCACGATGTTTCTTCTTTTTCTGTATAAAAATATAAATATTATAAATGTAAATGTTGGTATATTTGTTACTCAATCAGTCAACAAAGACTGAACAAATTCGATGAAATTTAGCATACAGATAGTTTAATTATGTAGCTAGATTAACACATATAATAACTTTTTGTCCCGGAAAAATGTTAGATTTCAGTGAAATTATCAAAAAACGAACTGCACCACGTATCCACTTGAAATTTGGTATAGAATTGTCTTATGGAACATTTGTTTGATTTGGTATAAAATTCTGTTAATTTGTCATTTATATATATATATATATATTAGCTGTTTTACCCGGCACTTCCCGGTCAAACACTTTGATACATTGTGGTACGAAAACATAAGGTCATAAAAAGTCTTAAGTTTGGAACCCTTCTATCTCCGAATCATCTTGCATTTAGAACCAGTCCGAACACCAACCCAGATCCATCCATAGACATGAACCAAGCGAGAACAGTATTAGAATTTTTCCTACATAGGTCTCAGGGATTTTCTGAAATGGAACCCAGTCGCACTGAAAGACTCTCAACAGTCCAGTGACACACTAGACACAAATATAAAGAAAAATCCACGAAAATACAGCCATAAAGCTCAGAGATACTTAATTGGATATTAAAGGTATGGAACTCTCCACCTAGGAGACCAGTCACATTTACAGCCACTACCAGATCATTCTATTAACATTCTATATACATATATGGTAAAAAGACCATGAAAATCCTGCCCTAGAGTTCAGAAATATGCAATAGACTTTCAGGTACAGAACCCACCACATATGATATGATATGATGTATGATAAGTACGTGTGCTAAATTTGTTTGGGATATCTTGGATAGTGTAAGAGCCAATATGGCGTATACACACAGACGTTCAGTTTTAAATATAGCGCTTTCTTACGGGGAACTTTACAACGCCATTTTTACCACTAAGTGCCCATTTATAATGGACGTAAGACGTAAGACTTAGGGATCCATAACGCATAAGATAGATGTAACATTTTTCTATTTATAATGAACGTAAAATCTTTGTTGCTACGTATGCGTGAAATAATTTGACGGCTATAGTTCATCTGGGGGCTTTCACTGGTGTAGGTATAATAGCTTTAACGCCATGGAGTTGGAAATGCAGTTATTGGTTTTGTTATTAGAAATGCGTAGAGTACAAGGAAGATATTGTGTAAAAAAACCTAGGCGATGGAGTGTGCGTCCTGTAAACAGGGATCAAGAAAAGAAAGGTGAATATCGACGTTTAATATTAGAACTAAAACTTCATGATGAAGAATGTCTTTAAATATACAAGATTACGAAGCGACACTTACCAACCGAGGAATAATTCAACGTTACACTTGTGTGTTACGCTAGACCGTAAGATCTTACGGCCAAACGTTAGGCGGACATAAAGTTGGACAATGTTCAACTTTACGTGCAAGAAATTTAGGAACATTTTTAGGGGATTTGGATTTCTTGGTTGAATTATTCGTCGGTTGGTATGTATCGGTTTGCATTCTTGTATATTTAAAGAATCATTCTTCATCATAAAGTTTTAGTTCTAGTATTAAACGTCGGTATTCACCTTTCTTTTAGTGATCCCTATTTACTGGACGCACACTCCATCGCTTAGGTTTTTTTTACACAATATCTTCCTTGTACTCTACGCATTGCTAATAACAAAAGCAATACAGTTATTGCAGTCATTTCCAACAACATGGCGTTGAAGTTAGTATACCTATCCCAGAGAAAACCCCCATATAAACTATAGCCGTCAAATTATTTCACGCATGCGTAGCGACTAAGTTTTTACGTTCATTATAAATAGAAAAATGTTACGTCTGTCTTGTGCGTTATGTAGCCCTACGTCTTACGTTCATTGTAAATGGGCACTTAGGGGTGGAATTTTGAAAAACCGTTTCTTATCTCGCGTCTTGACCCGAAAAGGAAGATTCCTGCGGGAAACGGCTACAGATATTCGGTTCCTACGGTTTGACCCTGCGAAGCAGGTAGGTATTAAATCTGTACTGATATATACCTTTCCAACTTGTGGCTGACTTCCATCTGGTACGACTGTTCTCCTTGTAGCTGTAGGCATGATAAGAACCATATTATCTATTTCATTAGCTGAGATAAAGTTCTGTTCTTCCCTCAGGAAGTATTGTGACTTTGACCAAATGTTAAATATCTCGGCCACATGATTATAGAGATCCTCAGCTTCGGCAACATTATGCCTCATCCAATGATTTCTTTGCAGGTCTACATATTTAATCAGCAAGGGATAGAAGGAATAGATGTCACGTACCAACAGCTGCCAATCTTCTTGTATTTGTGCTTCGATCTGAAAGTATAAATACTCATTTGTATACTATTATATAAGAAGTTGAGGTGTGCGCCATCTAAGTCCGAGCTGTAGATTTTCCACGTCATGATAATAAGCGTTTTAATTAAATAATTTCTCTCGGAACATATTTGGAATTTTTTTCAATAAAAAATGCTATAAATAAATAAAACTCCACTTCACTGGAATAACATGATGTGAATACCTATCTTTTATTGACTGACTTAAAAAAGGAAGAGGTATACAATTCGGTTGTATGTTTGTTTTTCTATCATGTTTTTTATCTCAGATTTTTATTTATTTGAAAGAGGAGAATTGAGAAAGGGTCCCATTTGTTACAAAAACTCACATATAAAATCTCCTTCCCACCAATAACCATCCCCGAAGGTGGTGGAGTTGGCAATTTTTCGCGAAAATCGAAAATCTGATAACTCAAAATTACGGATACGTCCTTATCCAGAAAGGTTTAAATTGAACATTTTTGCAAAGGAGTCACCGTTTTCGCGTTACAGTAGTGGTAAGTCTGAAATATGTGAATTTCCAATGTGATGTTTTCTCTGAATAACAAGACAAGCTAAGAATATACATCGGTAATAGAATAAGTACTATCTTCTCGTGTATTTGTGAACGTTCAACGATTTTCATGACTACTGTTACACCCAAAAGTGAAATAAATATTTTTCACAAAAAGTTATACCGCCTTTATTAGTTGTGGCACTGAAAAATAAAAAATAACATTATTTCTGGTGCAGAAAGTATTTTATCTAACTATAATTGCACAACTTCAAAATTTCGAAGTTGTGCAGTTGTAGTTGTAAACACCAGCTCCAAAAGTACCAGCACCTATAGAATTAATATTATTTCGTATTTTTCAGTACATCAACTAATAAAGTCGGTCTAATTTTTTTTTAAATATTATCTCTTTTGGATGCAGAGACTGCAACCGATGTAATATTTGATCTCTATTTTAAGGTCTAGGATACAATGATGCTACGTTGAAGCATAAGTTTTATCTTATCTGATTTAATGACGTATTAGCAAACTCTCGTCGCCTCTACACTTGCATGATGATATCACAGACAACGACAATTCTGTATGAAAGATAATTTAAACGACGATCCATCCAATGTTGTATCAGTCATTACTTTCGTAACACACAAGTAAAGGTTTACTCGTGAAAATTTATAACTTCTCACCTGTGAAGTGTCTTCAGATGAGCTCTTGATAAAACCTCTTAAACTTTCTTCTTTATGGAACATGGCCTCTGTGCGTTTCTTCACTCGTTCAGCCAATGGCAAAAACGGATCCTTCAATAATTCTTCACTGCTGTTGATAATTATTTGTTGAGTGTAGGCAGCGATCCTGGTCATCCAAGGTGCATTCTCATTGCCAATATTTTTCTTGATCAGTTTCAGAACATTCTTCAGCAACTGATTCATATGTTCTGATGTTACCATTGAAACGTGAGTGCTATAAATAATTTATTTATGTTAGTCATAAAAATATTATTTAGGGGTAAGGATAATGACAATGGGGACGTTTGGCGGAAAATAGCTATTGACGGCGCTAGATAATCGTTGGAACAAGTTGTTTTCGAGCGAGAAGTTAGAAGCCAGGTACTACTAAAAGCGGCTATATTTTCGGCTAATATGCGAATCTAGTACCAGCTCAATGGTTTATTTATAGTTTATAGCGTTCGGGTCCCATTCACGGCTTTGCTTGCATTAGGATCCAATTTAGGACTTCGGAAGCACGGGGTCCCATTTAGAACTTCAAAGACCAGGAGTCCCTACACATACGAAGGGAAGACTTAAATGGGGCCTCAGTGCGGACAAAATGTAACCGGAGCCTAAATGTATCCCGAATGCCAACGAAGCCCTGAAAGATGCCTCAATGTCATTTGACTAGCAGATTTTTAACGGTATATTTCTTAAGACTTACCCTCCAGTAGGACTAACATTATCGGGTCCTTGTGACCACCAAAATGGCAAGTAGGAACATAGCATAGGCATAATAACATCAATTACATGTGGAGCATCTGAGTGAGTCTTATCGCTTTCAACAAATTGATCAACTTCAGAAAGTATTGTTTCCAAAGTGGGCATAGAGCCCTCCATTTTCGCCATGATATCTGTTTAAATTGAAAATATTTTTTCGGTGTAAATTTTGAAGAAGTTGTTTTTGACGGTATAATTTTCAAAATTCATTAATATCTACCTTGTGCTTCTAGTGAATGGTCTGCTATTCTATTGAGCAACGAGAACTGATTGTGCTTGTTCAAATGCGGTTCCAAGAAAGCCACAGGGAATGTTGAACTGAATGCCCCTAAACAAGATCCTAAAGCTGGCTTATACTTTTCCAATTCCGTCTTTAGGTATTTTCTATCATGCGAAAGATTAGGATCTGTCCCTAAGGTGTAAAGAGCTTGTAAAATTTTGTAGGATGCTACCTGAATCTCATCCACTAAAAATAACATTTTATATTACAAAACGAAAGACGTGGGAATTTATTTTTCAACACTTACATAGGAGATCGCTACCGTATTCACAATTGGCCAGATGGTCAAAAAGTGATGTCAATATAGGTATAATTACGGCATTCACATAAAATAGTGATGTAGATGTCTTTAAATGTGTACCTCGCAAGTGACTATATTTTCCCTGGGGTGAATGAAATCAATATACAATTATTTCGTGTGAAAAAAACTCAATATTAAGGACCTTACCTCTTGTAAATTAATATTTGTATGTCCAAGATCATCAGCTGTGTTATTGAAAAATGTCAACATTGATGTCCTGATAAATTCAGGACAATTCTTCACCAAAGATTTGGCATCAATACCTTTAACCAACACTTGTAAGCACCTCACTGTGATTCTTACATCAGCTCCAAATGCTGCCAACCTCGATCTAAGCAAATTAGCTAATTTGCAGAATAGTGCTGCAACCATTTCCTTCTCTTTCAAACTGGCAGCACCTACATTATTTGTAGCAGTAGCTATAGCTATGAAATAATTTCGGTGGGTAGAAAAGTATTTCTCCATTAGAGGAAGGACGACCTTTGAGAAGAACTTTATATCACGCGATGATGTCTTGTAAGAGCTTCTTCTACTGAATGTCTGTGATGGTTTCAAAAGTTTCATGTTGATAGTAGCTCGATCGAGATATTGAATGAGCTTTTCCAATAAGCTATAGGCAAATCGTAACTCCACCGATGGACCGGCTGTTCCTTGCTCTGATTCTTGCTGTCCACCACGATTTGGCCTGAAATATATTATTCATTATTTCAATAATTTTGTAGTGCTACCCGCGAAAACCAATTAGCTTCAAGTAGATTACTTCAATATAGTTGAGGACAATTAATCACACCTCATAAAAGTTGCATCAAGTACGTGTAGGAATAGTAATATGAGGTTTCCATTCTAATATAACTTATTAAACGAGACAAATCAAGGATTATACTTGAAGTCATAAACATCAGTTATGATGTTAGCTAATCCACCATTTTCTCGGATAAGTGAAGCGATGTTGACGATAAGTTCGTTATAAAACTACACGACTCTCAATTCAAAATGAGTAATTATACATATTTGAATATACAGGGTGTCTAGTTACAGCTACAAAGTAGAATAACTTGTCTATTTTCAATTATTTTAAAATGACATTTTAAAATTAGTTGGGACTATACATGGTGTCCCAAAAAACAAAAAAGCCCAAAGTTGCGGTTTTTTAAATGAATCACCCTATACAGACAGTTTCAAATTCGACTCTCACCATTGGAATTTTGGAAAGTATAGGGAATACGAAGATGGTTAAATTGGGGCAAAGTTGCGCATTTAGGTATGTGCTCAACAATACGCCGTTGGAAATTTCAAGTATTTCCGGATATATTCGGATAAAACGCAACTTTGTGCAGTTCTGTTTTTGGGAAATCCAGTAAACTACCAACTAATTTTAAAATGTGAGGCTTGCATTCCCCTACAACTTTTATAATTAAATCATTTTAGAATAAATGAAAATACAGAAGTTATTCTACTTTGTCGCACTAATTGGACACCCTGTATTTTAGGAAAAGTGAGTTCATTGAAGTCACCAATATTTAATTCAGACTATTGAGTGTAAATACATTTTTATTAGTATGAGCTACAATAGAAATTGTACGTTTTGAAAGTGGCCTTATGCTTAAAACTAGAGCTAGCTATTCAATTTAGTTTAGTATTATAAAGACATATTTACCTATGAAGCTTATAACCTTGGTATTGCAAATATTTAAGGAACTCTTGTGACCTTTCTCGATCTTTCTTCTTCTCTTTATCAGTAAGTAAATCATATGGTACCAATTGCGGATGTATGCCACCACCACATGTATTAAGTTCTTCCTTTTTCTTTCTAGCCCAAATGTCGTGTGCATTTTCAGCAAGACGTTCGGCCATATTTTGCATTTCTCTGGATAATGTTAAATTTGTCATATCTACTGGATGTGGATTATAATTAAAAGCTGATATTCCATCTCCTGATTGTCTTATCCCCGAGTTCCTATTGTTTGATGGTAAATCAACTTCCGTGTGTTCCACAGACCATCCGATAGCCAATAGAGCTTTCAGTGACTCCCTGACTGGTTCTTTGTATCTCTCTTTTTCCTACAGAAATGATAATTATGGAATACAACTTTCAAAAAGGTTATATATACTTACATAATCATTCAACATGGAGTACGGTTTTAATCTAGGGTGGGTTTTATTACCATCCCATCCTGAATAGGAGTCTCCATATTGCCAACCATTTTCCAATTTTCGTGATGCCCAAGCATCGTGATAATGTTCAGAAAATTGCTGTACTATATTATTTAAATCATTATTCAAGACCACCGATGATGTGTTGATTGGCTGTGGATTATATGGTCCATCAGGTCCAGTCTTGGCTGATTTATTGGTGTACCATTCATCATCGTAATTTTTAGAAAGAGAATAATCCGGGGGCAAAGCGCATCCTATAGCCGTCAGACATGGAAGAGCTTTGCCAAATAATTCAGGATCGTAGTCCATTTTACTCAAAGAGTCAAATATGTTTGAGAAAAGCATCATTGTGAGTCGTTTCTCTTCATCGCTTGACGATCCATATGCCCCTTGACCTGAGCTGGATCCATAATATTTGGCACATCTCTCATAATGCAATGTCAATAATCTTAGAGCAACTGTTGTATACTCAGATAGATTGGATACATCAACAGTGAGCTTTCTCAACAATTTCAAAAGCATGGAAGGTTGAAGTTGATTGGTAAGTGCTACCAAAAAGTCAGAAACAGCTTCTCTCTGACCCTTAGTAAGCATTCGATTCTTTGAAAGTCTATATACGGTATGTAAAGTGGCATCGAGTAGAGAAGCATAGTTTTCTGCTTCGCTGTAGAATTTGCTATGTTGGATAAGCAGTGGAAGTATTGAGTTACCAATGTAACGGTTCATACTCAAAGCCATGTCTGATTCGCTTCCATCATTCTACGAGTAAAATATCTCATCAAAATATTCCAGAAATTAGAGAAGGAAAAATCTAGAGATGAATACTAATGGAAGACTGTAACTTTTAATCCCAGAAAACTGAAATTGATATCAAGCTCTGCATGCTTAACAAAAGTATAGTTTTGATAAGGTTGTTATAATATAGATATTACTGCAACCAAAAGAACATTTCCCGCACTGGAAGATCATAACAAGTATTTTCTGTATCATTTTTTTTTCGCTGAAAACGTAACAAAGATCCTTTTATAATAAGGTAATGAGAAATACATACCCTGTCTAACATTGTAGCACAACGTAAATCCGGTAGGAAAGCTTCTTCTAGAATCTTAAAGAACAATTCCTGTGTTTCAATACCATAAACTCTTTCCAAAAATAAAACAACAGACTGTTTATGCCCTGGTATCAGGCCAGATGGCATATCTGATTTTGGCCTCTCTTCTCCAGCAGCTGGGTTATGTAACGAAAATCTCAAGCTTAGAACACCACGGAGATCGTCCAATGGAACCAGAGATCGTAGAATTGCTCTAGCTCTGAGTGATTCATTTTTACCCTAGAGACGAAAATAGAAATATAATACAAAATATCATTGTTTGTAGAGAATATCACATACCAAAGCGATAACTGCTACATCTGGGGCACATCGACCAAGTAGATCCACCAAGGTACAATAGAAGTTCAAAATGGCGGCACCTGTATCAATATAGTCTTCATCGTCATCACTTTCAGGTAGAGGATGCGTGAATTGGGCACAATTAACAACTGTACCTTCCGCCTCATCCATCATTTTTCTTCTGTCTGCTATCCTTTCAGACATCTTGAAAGAATTAATTAATACTTTGTCATAAGAAAACTTAAGAAAACTCACTTTATTAGCTTCTACTATTGCTCTAAGTAAACCTTCTCCTTCGCCTCTTAAGGCTGGACCTAAGCATTCAGGTCTTCTAATTAAAAGTCTTATTACCAGGTTTGCATTCTCTTCAACGCTTTCACCATTAACCCATACACAAAACCTGAGGAAATCCAAATAACGTTCTCCTTCAACAGGGTCCCATCCTAGATCAGGATAGCCTTTCTCCACTAATTCTGAATTGGATTGAAGACCACATCTCGATAGATAAACAGCTATCTTTTCTAGATAGTGTTCTCGAAGAGCCAGAGCCAGTTCAGTATTTTCCATAAGAGATGAATATGATACATCCAAAGGAGTTGATCCTCTTAAACTAGGTCTAGATAATAGAATGTTACTGTTGTCTAACAGAAAATCGAAGTGTTCAAACATTGCTTTCTGATTCTGTCTACCAGTTCTGCAGAAATAGCATAGAAAACGACAACATGCTACGACCATTTCATGGGACGTATCCTAAAAATCAACAGTCAAATATAATTTTGTTCATTATTTTTAATAGAAATTTTTATTAACCTTTTCTTTGGCAACAACTTCCCCTTCAGTGGTCTGTTGTTGTGTACTAGCATCAGACTGAGCTTGTGATCGCCTACCCAGAGTATTTATCATAACAGCCATAACATTTTCGTGGATACGAAGTACACGTATAAGGTCCGGATGCTGAAAAAATGTGTGATTATTGACAAGCTTCCACAATCTCTCTCGCATAAGTTCTTCCTCCTCTTGGGACATTTGTACAGGCAAAAGGGCTCTTATCTGACTGAGACCCACCCACATTTCAGCCACGTCATTTTTGGTTTTTGCATTAATAATGTATGTCTTTTCAAGAGCTCGGATCAATTCACCAACAGAATCATATTGTCTGACAAGCAAACTGAACATTTCCTGGACGAGTTTTGAAGTTTCAATTTGAGTTTCTTCAGCCCATCTTACGATGGTGCTAATGAGTACTTTTCTGAAGTTTTCTTCTGGTGTCTTTTTTTCTGGTTCTGGTTCCTCTTTAGGTTCTTCTTCTAATTCTTTTACGGCATTTATTAAGTTATATAGTTTTTTAAATGGACCCGGTTTCATTTGTGATTCAGAGTTTTCGTCCTCTTCAGGGGCTAGGAGTGCTGCCAATGAAACATGTGTCATAAGCTTTTCATGGAAGCTATTCATACGTTCACAGAGGTCTTCTCCTAGTGGACAATTCTCTTTGTCTTCCTCTTCCAAATTTTTGAAACCTAAAACATAATTTCGATGCAAACACTGATTCTGGTAACTTTGAATTTAGTATAAAACCATATCAGAAGAATATAGGGAACACTTATAATCAAATCAATATTGGAAATAAATAGATTTTGAAAATGAATTTATGTATACATACTCCATTATTTGCCAATATATTTTGTCTTATTTTTTAAATAAAATATCAATAAACATGGAATATATAAAAACATGTAATTTATGAACACGCAGTCTTCTCATTTTGGTTTAAATTGTAATAATAATGCAATATAATTGCCTACTTCATAAGAAACCTTGTGAATAACCAAACCAACATAACGCTGGATCGAACAATAATCAATAACTCCTCTATTATCAGACAAGGAGCAACTCAGGACCTTCGCTAAATTTTGAAATGTTTTCCTTACTCGTTTATATATTTATATCGATTAATTAATTTTCTTTACACACTAGATAATGATTTAAGTATTTTTGTTGTAAAATTGTCAAATTTCTTTCACATTTTTTCTGTGCTTATATTCTTATTTATGAGTTTATATGATGTGCTGAAGGAATTAATTTAACTGTGAAACAGATTTAACTCTTTATTTAATATTTATTTGTATGTTTATACCTTTACAACTGTATCTACATAAAATATAGCAAAAAAGGATAAATAAAATATACCTATCCATCAACCTATATTTTAGTTGGTGTTCCCTAAATTATTTTGATATGTGTAGAATTAGACTACGGAAGAATATTATTACTGGGCATTCTACAAAAAAGGGTCTAATAGCAGGATCAGGATTAATTAACCTAATGAGAACTCAATTTAGAATAGAGAGTTATATCAAATAAATAATTGGTTTCCATAATAATTCAAATCAACATAATTAAAAAGGTATTCAATGTGAAAAGTCCATGTCAAATATATGGATATAAATATTTCTACTAAAAGAAAAGCGGGGAAAAGAGATAAAAATTGACACACGCAGTTACTTACACAATAATATGAAATTTTGAGCAATAAAAAATACACAGATCCTGCATTTGATAATCATAAATATATGAAGTATCATAAAACCTGTTACTTATTACATAAATTGTTGTTAAGGTAGTTTTATCACAAACGTCTTCAATCAGAGAGGATTTCAAAAATGTGCATGCTTATATCCGTATGTACTAGGTATCTATATAATATTATGTCGATAAAAATTTTAAACCTAGCCACACTGTTTTTGGAGATTTCTGCTTCCAAAGTCAATATAATAATGAATTTAACACATGTTAAACCAATTCAATACTAGCACGTTGATCCATTTTCTGGATACAACGTTGCCGCGATCACTCTGCCCTCAAAGCATCGTCTTACATGTTCGTACTTACAGGCCACTAGGACTACCGCGATACAACTACCTTAGGGAACGATAATAATATCAAATTGAGTTATTAGTCACATAAAATATTTAGAACACATAAAGAATTCCAATCAAAGCCAATCATATCATCAAATTTGGATTTATTTTGAAATGTAAAGGTGTAAGGTGTTAACACATCCGTCAGCCAATTACGTATAACAATTCGGTTAAATTTTGGATTTGTATTTCCACTGCAAGCACAATATAGATAAGTAACAGTAACGATATTATATATCAGTATAAACAGAACATACGGATGCCAATTTTCGTTAAAACTTACCTGTTATTCTCTTAAACTTACACAAAATAGCATTCATTTGTTCTCTGGGTGGACATCTGAATTCTTTTGTCTTTTTAGCGGCCACCGCTGATGGCAAATCAGATTGTTTAATTTCAATGTAACGTCTCAGCTGATCTGTTTGCAATTCTCCAACAAAATCATGACTGAATGCTATTATTGATTCCACTCTATGTCTCAATTGTACATCACACAAATGGTGTAACAGATAACACATTTGAAGCTTTGCACCTTCGGCCATTTTCATGGATAGTAAACCCTTTCTATGTTCATCTTTGCCATCTTTTTCGAAATTTGGGTCCCAAGTTTCTGGGCAAATCATGATCAATAATTTATCCACGTCTTCATCACGTAACATCCCCACCAACAATAATCTATCTACTAGTTTCAATAAAGGCCTGAAGATAAAAATGCACAATGAAATCGATTCAATCAATCAGTTTATTACTTATCATTTTACTTACAAGAACAAATTTTCATTTGATCCACCAATGGGATCTCGATTGTGAACTTGATTGATCTCAACAGATTCTGCTAAAGCTAACATGACATAATCACGGACGATGTCTAGCGGAAAATATGGTGCATAGAGAATTTTGATATTCTCAATAACATTCCTGGAAAATAAAGCACCTATAATTATTTTATTGGTATCAGTCTGTACTACTCCGCATACATAACGCGAATTGTCATTTAACCTGGAGATTTGATCGTTTGAAGATGAGAAAAGGTTACAAGGTTGAAAATGACAAGTTCACTTTTCATTTATGAAGTAAACATTGATAAATCTAAAAAATCAATGATAAAATCATGGATGTTTATTAGATGTTACTGCGATAAATTTACGTCATGATTGTGAGACTAATAATAACTTATGGGGCAATAGTCTGACATGCCAAGGCAAGCCATGACACTACTAGGAAAACCCTCGATAGAATACAAATGTTGGCCTGTGTTTGTATTACCGGAGCTATAAGAACGTGCCCAACTAGGGCATTGGAGATCATCACAGATCTCACACCTTTTATCTTGTGATAGATAGACTAGACCATGAGACCATTCTAAGACTAGCCAGGGAAGGTACCGGCAATAAGGAAATTAGGAATCGGAGAGCCTGGTCCTCTCTGACAAAATACATCCCATCAGCTAACCTTCGCAGTGACGAGATGATAAGGAAAATCAGCATCGAGAAAGCTTTTACTACGATGCTCAGTAGAAAAGAAGATTGGGAAAGGGAGCCCACAATCCAAGCTCTCTAAAGGAATGCCATCAAATGGTACACAGATGGTTCTAAGACCACTACGGGGACTGGCGTTGGAGTATTCGAGCATCTTTCAGGCAGAAGTGCTTGCAATCGAAAGATGTGTGGAAATGAACCTAGAAGAAACTATCAAAAATGTGATATAGCTATACATTCTGACAGTCAGGCTGCGATTAAAGCAGTGAGCTCTCATATCATCGATTCGAGGATAGTATGGAAGTGCCGAAGAAAACTCAACGAAATAGGCAAGAAAAACAAGGTCTATTTAGTCTAGATTCCCGGCCACTCGGGAATCATAGGGAATGAAGCGGCCAACACACTTGTCAGAAAAGGAGAACTAACTCCTTTCATTGGCCCTGAACCTTTCTGAGGTACAGGTAAATGTACCTAAAAGAAAGAGTTTCAGGAGAAGGAAAACACCGAAAGAGAAACACCCTGGCGGAATCTCCCTGAGTTGGACCATTCCAAAAATTTTCTTGGAAGCTTTAATACTGCAAGAGCTAAGAAGTATCTGGATCTTAGCAAGAATATGCTACACCTTACGAGAATGAATTTAGCAGAGAACGACGAGTGCAGATTCCGTGGGAAGGAGGAGGAAACTCCGGATCACCTGATGACAGAATGCCTCGCCATTGCTAGCGAACGCAAAAAATGCTTTGGACAAGAAAAATGAAGATATGAGGAAGAAACCTCCTTGAAGCTATCCCAGATTCTGACTTTCATTAGAAACCTGGAACTGGAGGGCGAGCTGTAGACGACGTAATGGCGAGAACAACTCTGATGGGGGCACAATAGGCCTCAAGGTCGCAGTGCAAGAAAAACCCCTTTAGTCTAAAATCTAGATGTTTCGATGTTTCATGTTGACGGATATAAAAATTAATAAAGGTTATAAAATACAGCATAAAGGATATAGTAGCTATTTTTTATAGAGAAACAACATTTAAGTTGTGGGTAAAACCTCGGGTGAATACCAAATATCCACTTACGTAATATCGGACATTTTCATCTGTGGCTGAATCGACTCCATGTTCAGTCTTCTCAAGCTGTGGCCCATTTCCGGATCTTCGTACATATCTTTCAATTCTTGGCTGATTGGAATTATATATTCATTTTTACAAACTTCCCTGTAACGATTAACATGTCAATCAAACGAGAATTATTGAGACAATCTTCAAGACACTTACATCGTAGTTGCCGTTGATTCAAGATGAACTGCTATCAACAAATCATAAAAGCCTTGTCTAAGTGGTCCACTCATATACTCCGATTTGATAGCGTATAGCAATTGCTTCTGATCGACATGTTTACAAAGTACATGAGCAGCCTTATAGTTGCTTTGATAGCAGAGAGCTGCATACAGAGTCAGAGTGTGTGCATGAAAGCTCAATAGTTTATCCATCTCGATCAATTCCAAAATATCTATGCAACGATCCTCTTCGGGAATATGCAGAGCTAACATAGAAATGGGATCTTCACAAAGCATTGACCAACCTCGTATATCGGAGAGCTTCAAGGCATGTACTTGTAAGCTATGATTAGGCACCTAATGGATTTGTACAGAAAATATTGATAGCTAATGAAAAAAATTGGTCCTTATCATTTATAATATTACCCTTGCCCATTGGTGTGGTTTCAGGCATTGTACTTTTAATCTTGGAGGAAACTGAGGAGTTACATGTCTGGCACTATTTTGTAGAACGGCTGCAGAAAGTGGAAGAGTCGTTGGTGTTCTACCCAGTTCAAATTGTAGAACTTCTTTACTTGTGGCTTCAACAAAGATCGCTGGGAAAAGTTTGGTATCTGATTCCATCTAAAAAATGGGATTATGATACATTATCCAATTCAAATATTATAGATTATTTCAACTCACCTTAAACCGATGCGATGTTTGTTTGCCATCACAAGTGAATGTAATTATACCAGTAGCAGTATCCAGGAAACAACCTATAAACATTCCTTGTGAGGCACCTTTTCCGGAGGCATCTTGAGTAACTTGATTGTAAAGTTCATCAGCCCTGACCATGTAGCACGATTGTCTGTCAACACTATTCGACAAAGTTAAAATCAATTTTGTAAAACATCATTGAATTAATGTACTTACCTCTCGTATATTCTGTCATAGTCATCCACTATCACAACAGATGATTTCAAAACTTGATTTTGATTGAAATCTTTGCTGTGTAGGTGATACTGAGTTGTCACCCAACCAACATAAGTATGCGCTGGATCTTGTCCAGGAAAAATACGAACACCTAAAGAAAGAAAAAACAAATAATATAGATAAACTGCTAATAATATACATATTTTTTTACAAAAACCAAGACGGAATTTATTAGTTGGTGCACTGAAGAATTCAAAATAAGTTAATTTTGAAGTGGTGCAGTAGTATTAACCTTATTTTGAATTTTTCAGTGACCATCTAACGAAGATGATCGTATTTTTTCTTCATATTTTTTGTGTTTCATTAGTCAGAAAAATGGTTAAACGAACATTTATTTTCACTGATTTGAAAATATGGCGATAAATAAATATCGAAAATTTTATCCGATTTTCTCACATAGCCACTTCAGGTAGCGGCACGAAAGTGAAAATAAAAAGCTGTTTTCTACAAATATCTAATATATTTTAAAATTTTTTGCAATGGGATAATAATAATAATAGTGATTTATTTCCCAAGAAACATAAATGTTTATAACAGGGAAAGTAAAAAAAAATAATTTAAAAAAACATTGGATTGGAATAACCAATGAAATGAGAAATGTAATTAAACAAAGCTATATAAAAATTATTTATTATATTGCATTAATAATAAATATTTTTAAACTATTTTTGAATCTTGTTTTGCCAATTTATTCTTAAAATCCGGTAAGTCATTACATAATTTTATGGCGTTATGAAGAATTGATTGTTTGCCAGTTGTTGTTTTAATTTTTAATGATAAGATTATTGGAACATCTTGTTAATCAATTGTGTTTATCACAATTAAATCGAAAAACTAAATTTGAATTTTTTAAATTATTTACGACCAGATGAATGAATATACAAATTTTCATTTCATATAATGAACAAATATCAAATAATTTTCTGGGTTTATATAAATTAACTGTCGGTTATCTGTAATTCCATTTGAAAATACACTTTATAATTTTATTCCGAAGTATTTTCAAAGGTTTCAGTAAAGATTTTGTTGCTGACCCCAAACTGAAATTAAATATTGAAGCTTTGAATATACTAATGAAAAGTATATTAATTTCAGGTGTTTTAAAGGTAAATAATTGCTAATTTTAAATAGAATTCCAATTATTGGAGCTACCTGTTTTATCAAAAGATGACGTTTACTGACACCAGTCGCCTGGCTTATAATATATCGATTGATTATCTTACCGTAGAAGTATTCATTGATTAATTTCAAGCATTCAGCATCGTAAATTTCATTGCCCACCGATTCAATATCAGAAGGTTGTGTGATGGTTAACTGCTTCTGTTGGCGATCGGGTACCGACTGAGGTTGCAGGTCATTCTGTAACTTATGTTATTAGAAACATTCTTACATTTGTAATTATATTCAGCAAACCTGTGACTGTTTCACGGTCGGTTGCCTCTGTAACATCGTATTCGATAAACCAACCGATCGCGCTTGTGGATTCATCCCTCCAGACATTCCTTGCATGCGTGTATGATGTGGTTCTGGTGTTTTAGCCTTCTTATTTTTGGCACCATCACCGCTTGTTTCACGTGTCTTTTTGGAAAAGAATCTGGAAGAAATCCTCATGTACCTTACATGAAAAACAAGTTAGTAAAAAGCGAGCTAGCTTATATGATTATGGAACTTTTTACCTGATGACATTTTCACTGCTTGCATTATAATAAAATTATCGTTAATAATCAGCTCAAGCTATCTAAATGGGAATTACCTGAATGGTGACCTGCCTCTTTTCTTTTTGTCATCCTGTTTTTCGTGGTTTTGTGGTGCAATGTCGTTGTATCGATTCAAATCTAACTCACTCGTAGAACGGTTTACACCACGGTGAGCTGATATCGCTAAAAAAATTAGAGAATAAGTCAATTATGGAGTTTCCAATATATTTAGATCATTGTAAACTGTGGAGTCAAATGAATTTTATATAATTTTTTTAGAATATTATACAATGCCATTGTATTTTATTTTCGTTTCATTTCTACAGGTTTGATAGGGGCTGTCCCTTTTTCAGATTGGCCTTGTTTTACAATGTTATGGGGACCCGAGGTAATATCTGCGGAATATTTCCAACGATCGTAATGAATTGATACGCTGGTCTATCAACTGGAAATATTTTCAAATTTGCAACGTTGCCGCTTATATCAAAAAGTATCACCAGTTTTTTAATATACATGTTTTTTACTTTACCAAGTGTTTTTGATGTCTCATGGTTACTTTTACATACGATTTACATTCCTATAAATATCTCTAATGGTTTTCAGAAAAGCAGTTAATCTCCTCAATGGTATTAATCGTCTCATTCGAAAAATCAAAGGCGGCAATGTAAACGTCTATGTATCATTTGAGAAAATAATTTTTACCTTACTGGCCAATTCTCTTAAATCTTCCTAAGATACAGAAATATTGTATATACTCACTGTTATCATCGAATCCATTTATATTTCTGGAGAGTGATCCTTTTCTAGGAGGCCTCGCAGGTAATCTTATGGATTTTGAAGTTTGCTGTTGCTGTTTCATAACCTCATCGGATTCAACAGCATCTTCAGAGTAATTCCTATGAAGACCTTTAATATCACTCATGGAAAAGCCACTCTTCATTATATTTTCAATATGAGCAGGCGGTCCTTGTTGTTGATCTGCCTCCACCTTGAGACGGTGTTGCCTAATTTTTATTTCGTTCCATCTGCGCATTTTATCTTCTTCACTAGAAGTAAAAATATCTAAGTATACCCTAACAATCATGGAAGTATAAATCATGACAAATAAATAAATGAACATACGTAATGAATTCGCTATTGCAAATAACTGGTAAACTCAATCTCAAAAACTCCCAGTTTGCCTTCTCCATGGTTTCGAATGTATTGTGACTAATTTTCAAACAGGGAGGAGTTTCTGAACCAGCCAATATCCTTGTCACGTCTATTTTTGTATCAGGCATATCGTCGGTATTTTCGAATATCGGTTGATCCTTTGTGTACCAATAGGTAACAGCTCTATTCATATTCCTAAGATTAGATAGATTTTATTACAAATGTTTCACTGAGTTTCATTCTAATATGTTTCTCAACTCACACACAAAATGGTTCGTAACCCTCCTGAAGGCCGCACATCGTGAAATATTTCAACTGAGTAACATCCTGGCCAAAAATTAGTCTTGCCTTCTGGCCGACGCCCAATGTGAAGGCGGGCACAAAATTATCTCCCTGGACATCTGCAAATGTAGTTTCTCCTCCAAGTGCATCCATTAAAAGTTCACCGTTCAAAGAAAAACCTTCCAAAAAAATACGTAATAAAAAATTTAATAAAATAATTCGCAGGATATGCGATGGATATAGATCAGTTCGCATATCAGCTCTAAAAAACATAGATATAGTCCAAAAAAAAAAAATTGGACCTGCTCTCGTTAATATTAACAAATAAATATAAAAATGTGGCATGCTTTTAATAAAAATATGAAAAAAGTATAGTAATAGAAAAAAGCGATTTTTTAGCTGCAAAATAAAATCAAGATAATGGGGCTTTGCTGAGAAGCAATTATTGCAGATATTTGCGAAAATCTTACTTATGGTGTGATCAATTAGATCAAGAAATACACCAACTACATCGCCGACTTGCCATTGTTTACCAAACGATTCAGAACCATTACTATACACTTTTTCTTCCTAAAGAGATAAGATTTATGTAATCAAAGGAACAAGAAACAAATGTTCGATTAACATTCAACACGTTGATCATACACAAAATAGTGGAACTGAGGACAATAACGAGCATATCGACAGGACATAATCAACATTCTGATAAACTCACTTATAATTCCATCAGTTATATCAATAAAACATCCTATAACATCACCAACTTGATACCTAATGCCAAAATGTTCAAAGGTTCCTCCATGATACTTATTCAACTAGATGAAAAATTAGATTCAATAAATTTCTTAAGTTTACAAAAATGGGACACGAATATGAATACCATTAAAGAAGCTCAGCTGTAACCAAATAATCTATCCATCTTTGAAATTTTGAAGCCAGCTTATCGACCTAAATTTTGCCACTAAAAATTATTATATAGGCTCTTGGGAAAACCTTGACAGAAGTATAGTGCGACCAGAAATTTAAGAAGGTTGTAAATCACCAAACACTTGAGTTATCAGCAGGCAGACTACGCAGAGTTGTACCAGCCCTTGCCATTTAATTTTGTTTGAATATAACAGAATTGTTTATGTATACACAATATAGAAAGAAACAGAAACAGAAACATTTATAAACATCACGATAATGAATGCGATTATGACAAATGGTAAACTATTTCATGAGATATCTTAATCCAGACCTGGGAATGTTTCAAAGGACACACACTTTTATTGCTTATGTATATTTCAAACAATAGGTTATAATGAGGATAGTCGGCTAATATGGATTTACGACCTTCTTAGATTTCTGGTTTTACTATACAAATATATTTCGATGTATCTTGTTACCAGAATATACGGTAGTTTTTGAAAAAAGCGTACATAGAGCAGAAGATATCTGTTTCCGAATTATGTGAAAAAAATATAGCTTACCGACCATTTTGAAAATTTATGTTATGCTACCGGAAAGCTGGCTCCTGATACAATATAGTAATTGGACTTTTTATCATAATTATCTACAATGAATTAATTTACAATGATTTCATTTTAATATAAAAAATATCTACAATGATAATTTTATTTTTTAAAACAAAAAAATCACGATTTCTATGGATCTTTCTCAACTTAAGTTTTGACAAGCAAATAACTTTTGTGATTGTCCTGTCTATAAGTAATTATTATAATCCTCCAATGAAACAACTAATTTAAGAAATAGTTGAATAACCAACTTCATCAGTTCAATAACGTTCAATAAGTTTCATATTCATGTACTCACATTATATCCATCGAAAGCCCAAGTATTCTCATCGGAGCCAAGCATACATCCAGGAGCACAATCAGCCTTAGCCCAACCAACTCGCATTGGCCCAGCAGTAAGTATCTCAAATTCAAAATACCATTTTCCAGAACTAACTGCATAATTCTTTTCAGCTCTGTAGGTTCGAAAGATGGCATGTCTGAGCCTTGTTGCTTCTGCTAGTAATGTTTCTTGTTGATCCCCAGTAGGAGGATCCAAATTGTAACCATAAACAAGAAGGGTGCGTACTGTTTCTGAAGCGGTATCACGGTTTGCTTTTTTAATGGCATCGTCTACTTTACTATATGGTACCAGATGAGGGCTCCTCAACATTTCAGCTTCCTGAGAACAAGGCAATTGAGCAAGCGTCAATAACTTATATAAAATTAAAAACAAAACCCACAAGACAACATTTTGAGATGATCCTTATATAATATATATAATAACCCTAAAACACATCCTTTAACCAGCTCCCGACCTGACGCATGTAATTTGGTATCCATACTGTAAGAAATGGCAGAGGGTAATTGCAGATTGGAGAATGTCCAAAGCAGAGCCACCAAGATCCCAACAAGATTGAGGGAAGTGGAGTATGAAGAGATACTTGGATGCTTGGATCTGCATACAAAGAAGAGAGAAGGCTAATTTTGTAGAACTGTACAGGATCCTATTTGGAAAATACGATGTCGTTGGACATTTTCAATCAATGCAACTACTACTCTCTCTTTCAGCTGAATGTGTTGGTGAAAGAGTAAAAATGTTTAAGATAATTAAGCAGCGTAATAATAGCGTATGTTTCTTTTTAGGTTATCAGAATATAGGTGAACCCTTGAGGACCACACTACGAACCTCCCAATAGATCTACATTTTAAATTAAATAAGAACGATTATAAGGGATGCCAACTATGGAATTAAAGCTGAAATTTGAATTTTATTAAAAAAGATTGAGAAATGTGATGGCTAAAACCTGGGTAGCCTAGTGAGGAACATATTGTAATCAGATAAAATTGTCGGTGTACGGTAACAAAAAACTGTCAGTATAATTTCGGGAAGGAATAGACCGTTTTTGTTGTTTTCTTTATTATTTTGTAGGGTATCGATACAGGTCGCCTGTGACGCAGATAGGACATCCTGCTTGAACTAATTGCTAGGCAATAGAAAAAAGTCTGGTCTGTCAACTGATTTATATCGATATGGGGTAGGCAATGTCATGCCAAGCCCGTGCAGGGAAAATGCACCAGAGACAGAGAGTAATTTGTGGTGATAAAGTCTCCAATCCGTTCCGGTGATAATCTTGGTATATATAAAATATGTTTTTTAGACACAGGGACTTCTGAAACGTAAACATCTGATGAGATCTGGGTACAGAAAATTTTACACAATTACAATACTTTTCTTTCTAATCTACTTAGGGTATTGGTAGGAAAGGAAAAACCAAATGAACGAATTGTAAATATATGTATTTCTCCCATTTTTGGAAAGTCGGTCACAAATACTAACCTCATTGAGGCCATATGTCCATCCATGTTGAATTCTCTCTTTCGCCCACAGATTGTGAGTATTCTCTGCAAGCTGGTCGACCAATTCTTCGAGTTTTGCTGTCAATGTGATTGCACTCAAATCAAGAGGTGCTGGTTTGTATCCATTAGGTTGCATGAATGGTTCATTTGGCAGACGAATGGTTTTGATTCTTGACGGTGGCTTGTCCATTGTGATATAATAGCCTAATGCTATGATAGTTCTGTAATAGGATGAATAATAGCAAAATAAAATTAAGAATTTTTTCTTTCAAAATATTTCGGTTTCAAAAAATGTTATCAAATTCCCTACGTGTTTTCTGGTATAGGAGAGTTATGGAGATCTTATCATTGTTTTATTTATAACTCTAAGGGCCGATTTCATAATGAATCCTTAATGGGAGATTAGTTAATTCTCCAATTTGTTTAAATCATATCTCGATAATGGAATAAAAATAGTGCATTTTTCAATAACTTTTACAACGTTAGTTACTTTTTCTTTCGTTTTTCTAAAGTTACTTTGAATTATATGTCCAACCAAAAAATTTATGAAATTTTTAATCTAGGATTAAAATTAATAAGAGATTAAATTTGATTATGAAATCGGCCCTAATTAAATTAATCTAATATTTACATTAGGGTGACATATTTAAATAATAATAAATTTATATTAACTTTTTTGTTGAACTGTAGTTCATGTATAAAAAAAATGTTATATTGTAATTAACATAATTCTACTTACTTGAGCGTTTGTACTGCCAACTGTGAATCGTATCTCTTCTCGGCAGCAGGTAGTTTATCGAATGGAACCAAACATGGATGAATGTGTCTCATATCATCCCTGTATTCACCCCATTGCCAACCAGCCTCAATTTTGTTCATAGCCCACATTTCGTGTATATTTTCCGCCAACTTATCTTTGATGGATTCCACATAGTTTGTCAACGTTACCATTGAAGTATCCACAGGATTTGGTACGAAAGCTGTGTCATCTTCAACGAATAAAGGACCAGCAATAACATTTTTGGACATGTTACCGAAGTAGAAACAGGGCTCCAACATCAGAACTTGCTGTGGCAGTAGGCTCTCAACTAATGGTGAGAAATCTTCTGGTGGATTATATTTCAATTTACCGTGATCGCCACCAAGAAGAAATCGACAACTACAAAGAATATATGAAATTTGAAACACATTTCTATGGATGTTACAATAATGAATTTACCTTAGTTTAGATGAACAGCTGATTACTGGAAAAAACATGCCATCGAGATTGAAATTTCGGAAGCTCCCTTTTATTGGCACCCCATTGAACGTGAAACTTATAATAGGTATAGTCAAATCTAATGCACAGCCAATGACATCACCTTAAATAAAAAACAAAGATGTAAAGAATAGTACTCCAACTTTTGAGTGTTTATGCATATACTTACTTTTTCTGATGAAAGGTTCAGTATTGGACATGACAACTCTTGTACTTCTACCGCCAGTCCAGAGGTAAGCTCCATCGAAGCCATAAGAGTAAAGATCATCACCGACACCATTGCCGCCCCATTTCTCTCCTCCTCCGGGATAAGGTATATATCTGAGAATAAGTATTACATATATAGGTACATTTCATTTGAAAAGTAGATCATCCACAGTGGATGAATTTTATTGAAAATTTTGTATTTCCTGCCGTAGTATATGAAACTTTATTATTTAGTGATTGGGTTAAATAGCCCTATATAAGTACCAAACTTCAATTTTAAAACACACTTTGGGAAATACAGAACAGATGGACCGAGAAGCAGAATAAATGTAACACATGGAAGGGCTCATTATGAGTAATAGAAATATATTTTCTGTATAAATTAAAAATATAAAGTTTAGCAAATATTAAAGAGTATAGCCAGGAAAAATATATCTACGGATTTTAAAAATCTAATTACATTCAGTAACGTTGATATCAATACTCTTTCACAGTAAAGTTTCTTGGATTATTCATAGATAAAAATCTAACATGGTCCAAACACATTAAAAAATTGAGAAAACAGATAGCTCCAATAACTGGAATTCTATTTAAAATTAGAAATTATGTAACTTATGTAAAATACCTGAAATTATTATACTTTTCATTAGTATATTCAAAGCTTCAATATTTAATTTCAGTTTGGGGTTCAGCAACAAAATCTTTACTGAAACCGTGGAAAATACTTCAGAATAAAATGTGCATATTCAAATTGAATTACAGAGAACCCACAGTTAATTTATATAAACCCAGGGAATTATTTGATATTTGTTCATTATATAAAATGAAAATTTGTATATTCATTCATTCATCTGGTCGTAAATAATTTAAAACATCCAAATTTAGTTTTTCGATTTAATTGTGATCAACACAATTATTTAATAAGATGTTCCAATAATCTTGTATTAATACAAATTAAAACAACAATTGGCAAACAATCAATTCTTTATACATAAAAGTATGTACTAACTTACCGGATTTTAAGAAAAAAATGGCAAAACAAGATTCAAAAATAGTTTAAAAAAAATATTTATTATTAATGCAATATAATAAATAATTTTTATATAGCTTTTTTTAATTACATTTCTCATTTCATTGGTTATTCCAATACTTATGTTTTTTTAATTATTTTTTTTACTTTCCCTATTATAAAAATTTGTTTTTTAATAAATGAAATAAATAAATCGTTTTTATTATAGTAACGTGCAAGGGGAACAGCCGCCGGCCACAAAGTCGCGGCAGCCTTTTGATGTAAGCGCGAGATCTATACTGTGGTTAGAAATATCGAGAGCGGCGTTGACAAAGAGAACGACGGTAGCACTCCTAGAATGCCGACCAAGGGATCTCGAGAAAAGTCCAGTGGCGGCTTGCGAATCAAAGACCAGAATCCGCTCGAATGATCTGGAGCCTTTGTCGGATATATATATGGGAGAATTGTCGGCATGAAGGACAGAATGTAAAAGACAGTGTAAATAATAGAAGAGTCCGAGTAAGCTAGTGAGAATATAGAAAAGTTAAGTTGTAATTTTTAGTATTTTGAATATAAATAAAGTTTATTTAACAATTGTAAATTAGTCTCACTTATCTGCGAACCCACATACGCAACATTATTATATTCGAAAATCAAACGTTTCACCCCTAATCTCAGTAACTAGTGAAGTATTGAGCTTTCTGAACGTGAGAGCGAGTTGACTTTGGCCATTTTCTTAGTAGCTTGAATCAACATCTTACCCTTTGGAATTGGCCCAACCTATCCTAAGGTGTGGCATCATGTGTGTCGTCTGCTCCAAATGGTCAACAGTTACTTCAAAATACCACTTTTGATATATTGCACTACCCTCCACTCGTCCTACGAATATATTTGGTCGAACACTGCAGGCAATATAAAAAATAATTAATATAGAAGAACTAGTGTCAAATAAGGACGAGCCATACCTTGCTACATGATCCACTAATTGTGTTTGAAGAAGCAAATTCTTGCCAGGTAGTAGGAAATCACAGATGTTGTTCTGTGAACTACGTACTGCAACACCATTACCCACACAAAGAGAACAAAGCACATCCAAAACTTTGGGATCTCTGCCATGCTTCTCGAGCAACGAAATGATCACTTTTATATGTTCATCCTAATGAAAAATAAATCAGCAATAATATTTAAGTGAATCTACACTTTGTTCTTTCGTACATACCCTCATCATATTCAAGGCTTCCGGTGAATCGATAAGAACACAATGTAATACATCCAACATACCGGTGCCTTCACTGGAAGCTTGAGAACCTAACCTTGAAAACAACCAATTCAGACGGTTTGAATTGGCAAATTGCGCACAGTTTGTATGGTTTCCTTTTATTATGGCAGCTAAAAGAAATACATGTTCATCAATATACCATAGAAAGTTTAGTATTGTAACGGGTATTTAGAAAGTAACTGGGAATTATTTATTTTCAAGATTATTTATTTACACACTAAAATATCACAGATTATTTATTTACATTATTTATATATCGTACACTACACTATCGACTACTATGTACAATTTATATTTACTATTTACAACCGTGTTTGAACCGAGCGTTGTTTATTTATGTTGTTGGTGGCCCCCTACAAGGGACCTACCTAACTGCACCATACTGCCGGTCTCGATGGACTTCACCGCACTACCGGCCTCCACCATATTCACCGTAATGACTCACGCGATTGAACTATCTGACTGACTGAGCTCCGCAGCAAGTCCTTTCCTATATATAAGCCCCCCTCCATCTCGAAGCATCTACCGGCATCTTCCAATGCCCCGAACATTCCACAAGTAGGGGGAAACTCACAAGATTTTTCGGGATATAATCTTGACCTTGGTATGTATCGGTGGCCAATAGCAGTATGATGCCTTACACTCATAACACCCGGGCCCCACCAACGTCGTTACTCGCCAAGATGCTCCGCCCTCTGACGAATCGTACATGTCACCTCATAATGGCGCCGAAGCTACATCGCGAGCTCGTTACAGTATTATAGTAAATTTATTTCTGTTTTTCTTTTAAACTTTAGAATTGTAATTGAATGTATCAGGTGTAGGTACTTTAACAGTTCCGTAACTACCTACCTAATAATTGGTAGAGGTAACCACCAATCATTTCCCAACTCTGATCACCAGCCAATGCAGCCAGAAAACCTTGAGAAGTGATAACATTTATCTTATCAATAGCTTCTAGAATGAGATTGAGAATTCCTTCCTCTTGGAACAGATCTTGCCTATTTCTTAAAGCTCTCAGTTTGTTTTGTTTCTCCTCATGCTCTGTAAATAACAATCAATCATACTTCTGATATATTCATTTAGTGTTTTTCCATGTATCATACCCATTTCATCTTCCGGCTGGGCAAAATAGTTTATCAAATCTTCCAAGCACATTACCATTTCATTTAGATTTACTTGATGAAAAAACATTGAGTGTCTCCGATTCATCTGCAATTGTTCTAGACCACTGAAATATATAAACGAGTTTGAGATTTATGGAGAAGATTGTATATATCTCATCAATGAAACCTATAAATAAACAAGAACTCACTTAATAAATTGCGTGAACAGAGAGCTACACTTTCTGATAACCCTAGCTGTTCTCGATTCTTCTTCTTGGCTCCTACTAAAGTCCAATCCATCGTCCATCTTACCTTCCTCATGCAAAACAGCTTGTTTTTCCTCAACTTTACCTACACCTTTCTTCTTTGTTTCGTAAGCCTTTAATTAAATGAATCATTAATAACGGGAAGAAACATTTAAATCTATTTACACTGACCTTGTATGATAACCAGAGTCCTGTTTCTGAGTGCTGTACAATAACAGTTGAGTCACCATATTTGATTATTGGAGTTCCAATGACTTCCAAGTCTTTATCTTCTAAAACTACTTTTTGGTCGTCTTTCTCTTGTCGAAGACAGAATGCTGTAGTAGCAGTATTTGCTTCATCTCTATGATGAAGAAATAACAATATTGATCACAAATACATCAAATATTTTCAAAAAAAAAATACCTGCAGACAAGATATAACTCATTATTCTCATTTACAGCCAAATATCTTCCAGTTGTAATATGCCTGATACGCATCGGATGATACCAATTTATGAAACCTCCTGCCCATTTAGTTCGAGCCAGTTCAAGACGCCACAAAGATCGTGCCTGTGACATAACGCTGCCTCCTTCATAGACTACAATACTGTAAAATAATATTGGATATGGTAAAACTTGATATACACCGAGAAAATTTAATAGTATACTTATGTGCAGGATCCGGATCCCAAGTCGAGGGAATTGTTAGACATTCATCGCCGCCATGGAAAAATCTGAGCACATCTCCACCGAAAACATAACCGACATACTTCATTCTGGATATACCAGTGCCATACGGTTGAACTGACCAGTGTGTGACATGGAAACTGGCGTTCACAATGGATATTTCATTTTCTTTAGTCGTGTGCTAGGAATAGTGTTGAATTATTTTTTACTATTTGATAATTTGAAATAACATTTAAATTTTACGTACCAAATATCTTTCCGTGGCTACTGATACTAAGATCAAATCATCACCAACTCTAACTTTCTCACCCTCAGACCTTTGTTTGCTAGCGGGATGTACAGTCCACCAACAGGCTTCTCCATGACTGTGATCTTGAAGACCGACATCAAAAGCGAGTTTATCATTACTTGAGCTTGTTGATAAACAAGCAAGGTACTATGAAAACATTTTATTATTAATGAAAAGCCGGAAGTGTTGATTTAAAATGTTTACCATATCACTATTTAAATGTCTGAGGAGAATAGCATTGCCATACAACAATGTACGATGTCCAGATCCAGTGCCCTTTCCCTATAAAATATCACAATATATCTTAGTTTTTGCGAATTTGACTATACAATAATAATAATAAATGTTTCCTACAATATCAGAGATATTTAGTAAGATTAAAAGCATTTTATTTTAGTATATGAAAATAAATTTTATATGGATACCTCAATATTATTTAATGTTTTTTTTGATTTGTTAAAAAATATATTTAAAATTCTTAATTATTCGCAATTTTATTGATTGAGTTATAAAATGCAATCAAATTTTATGCATTTATCTTATCATTGTATAATCATAAAACTCATATAAATACAATGCTCAATATACAGATGCTCTCAAATAATGTAGTTTAGTAATCTTTTTATAGGCTTGTTTACTCCAAATTCTACCACTCCAATTTTGTTAGAAATTTCTACTGCTATTAAGTGAACAGTGAATTTTAAAGTAGCGGATAAATTAAATAAAAATAACTACAATTGGTCCATAAACAAAAAGACGCTCAAACCCGTTGATTTTTGTTCAAATTTTCGAGTTTATCTCCTGAAATACCTAGGGTGTGTCAAGAAAAAAGACATGTCATAATTTTTTAGAATGTCAGCCCCCATGTTTTTTACAGGATTAGATATTTTTTACGTACGACCAGCCTCTCGGTACCTTCTTATGGAGGTACTTTAAACTATTCGTGACGCGAACAGCAAATTTGGAAGACTTGAAACGACGAATATAACGAATACAACTCAAAAATATTAGTGCAAATGTCATCGAAAGCGTTCAAAAATCATTTATTGATTGTATTGGTAATTATACTTAAATTGTTAACGGTACTTAATTCGAACATTTAATGTGAATATGATTTATTTAACTTTCAATTTTTCTTCTCACTTCGCTAATAAATTCTTAAATCATCCGTATTTACCTTGTAGCCAAACTTTCAAACGCACCAATCAGGTATTAGAATTTTGACGTTCGGTCGTCAAAACGCGTCGTGTGTGTCCATCTCGAAAACACCATACACCATTAGCCCTTTAGCAAATATGTCAGTAGTCAGTGTCAGTGTCATGAACAAATACAGGGAGGACGAGTAACACGAGTAGTGGGAGTAGCACAAAAAACATTGGGTTATCGTATGTCATTTCGGTAGGTTGCGCAAAATCACGCTGCGCATCCTTATATAGTATGGGCGAAGGAAGCTTAAATACAACAATAGACACTAGGTGAAATACTGCGCAACATACCAAATTCACAACTTATCACGGGACGTTATTTCAGCCACCTCTGCTTATAGAACAGGATACAGAGTCATCCTCCCTTTATATATTCTTGGTCAGTGTTTTGGGGTTAGGTATTAAAATTTAATGGTGTTTTCGAGATGGAAACACACGACGCGTTTTGATAACCGAATGTCAAAGTTCTGATACCTGATTGGTGCGTTTGAAAGTTCGGCAGGTTTCCATTGGTTTCGCTAAACACAACGCTATTTCCGTTTTGTATCTCAAAATCACCAAAATTCAAACTATTTACGACATGCGTGAAATGGCAGATGACGTCAGGAATCGTGACGAAACCCCATTCGATGGGTATTCAAACTATATTCTACTCTTTAGTCAATTTATCGGCTACCTTACAAATTCAGTGTTTTTGTTATAAAAGGCCATAATGTACAGAAATGAATTATATGGAATCCACTACATCAATAAAGTTATTGGATTAGTTTTAATAATAATAAATTTAAAAGCTGAGTAAATAAATAAAAATTTCATGATTGATTCTAGAAAGATATGAATCATATATTGAAATGATCAAAATTTTACTTCAACTACGCTTTCATATTGAAGAAGAATAATTACTTACTAAATTTTCCTGGCCCTGAAAAAGCAAAAAAACAAGCAGGTGAATCAAGAACACAGTGAGGAAAGAACATAAATAAGTGATAAAATATCATAGTTCACCGAAATTTCTATGTAGGTATTGTTCAAAGATTTACAATGTATTTTCAATCATTTCAAAGAACTATAATATCTCTAACGAAATTGTGAGTCAAAATTTCATTGAATACTGTTACACTGTTACTATGAAAAATAATAATTAATTATTTTAAAATGTGAGTATCGAAGCACTGAACGATTTCCCTTCGACTGAATCATATTTTCAGCAGGGAGGGTTGAAATGAATGAGAAAAGAAAAAAGTTTTTGAAGAGGCAATGATAAGTTATGACCTTTTATATATTATTGGGAATATAAAAAATGTTTGTGAGCAACAGTTCACAATTCAAAAAGATATTGTATAAAAATCATCATCTTAAAGCAGACAATAAATTATTTAAATTATATACCAACATAACATATATTTTGTATACGCGTATTCATTGAGAAAATATATATTTGTCAACTTACAGTCTCGTTGCCAGCTGCAGTTACCAATTCTTGTAGAGCACGAACAGATAATGCCTGTTCTATCACGAAGACACATTGTGAGAGATCAGGGGGTATATTCTGAAAGTGAATATTTAGAAATAGACCTACTTCGCGAAATACTGATAATCACATTATTTTCAAACATTTTTTTATTTCATAAGACTAGGTTAGTTGTAGACTTACCTTGTCTGCAATATTTTCCAAAAAGCAATGTCTGTTACCAAATCCTTCGGCTGCTAAGCATACACGTTCACCAGTTGCTGTACAGGAAAGACATACCATGTCTTCCTAAAATATTAATAATTATTTATTGAAATATTTATCTTTCTCTGCAATTTAACCTAACTTACAGTTCGTAAGAATGAAACATCATCCTGTTCGGAGCCCCCCTCAGCTTCCGCCATTATGGGGGTTTAATAATACCTAAAAATATGTAGAAATATAATTCTCCTATAAAATATTTTGATTCTAATGTTGATAAACCAATGTTCGATTTTTGAAAAAGTAATAAAGTAATGCAGTAGTAGGGCAGCCACTTATATCAAATAATGGCAACACTTATAACGAAAATCCCTAGAATAATTCTAAACAGGTTTTTATTAATTTTTTCAATTTTCAAAATGACTGAGTACTAATTTTTTACCATAATAAATCTAATCTTATTTCACTAATGTAAGTTAAGATGTTCAGTTAATGTTTATTTCTCCTAAAATAAATCAATGTAGATGTTAGGTTAGAACTATTTTTATACCAATTTAGTTTATATTTTTCTATTCTAGATCCGGTATTTTTTTGAGACTAGTATTAATATTGTGAAATAAGTTTATTAGTTTAGAAATTATGTTAATAAAAAGCTGTGTAGTGGTTTTTGGGACAAATATTAGAAGTTATGGTAGGTAGAAGTTACACGCATTACAGGTATGATTCAAACCAATTCAAATTTTTTATTTATGAGTTATTAGTAGCATAATTTTCAAATATAATCAACAAAGTAAATTTACCTAATAAATAGTTAATTTCAACATCTAATTAATTCACGCACAGCGGTTTAGTTTCGGCTCAGCACTGAGTTCTCTATTTTTAAACAGCTCTGTTAGGTATTTTTAGATATGAGCCAAAATAAATATAGCAAATTATAAAAGTAGTTTTCTATTACTGTATTGAGTATAAAATTTGAATATGGTCGGAATAACTCATAATGTTGATTCAACAGTTTAATAATTTATGTCATATTGCTTGGTATTTTAAGGTTTCGGTATTTGAAAATAAAGTTGCTGAACATATTAAGATTACATTAGTCTTGATGAGTATTTATAAATTAAAAAATTGGAAAATTCAAATTTTTGGAGGAGTTTTAGACAGATTTTACATTAGCTGCAGTTTCCAGCAATTTTGATAGGAAATTAAATCCTCCCGCTAGAGATTCGGTCGAGATACATGATGACCTTGATAAAATCAGTTTACCGGAGCGGGCCCAAGAATATTTCGCTAGAGTCAATCAGCATCCACACAATTATTTCGTCACAAAAAATGTATCCAGTTCAAGGATTTTAAATTAACTGCGAAAGCCTCAACAAATGAAATATCGATTTGCCTTATCCCTAATTTTAAATGCGACACTTGTGGTCTGCTGTCTATTAAATTTGCTATATAGAGGGGTCTATCGACAGATTATGAAATGAAATAATGCCATAACAAGGAAAATATTTAATCAGTTAAATAAACATGTTCAGTACATAATATTGATACACATAATATAATTAAATAACTTATTTAAACAAAATAAGAAAGAAATATAAAATATTTTCTCTTGTAATCTCCTACGGTCCATGAGTCCATCAACCTAAATAATAACTTATTTTTTTGGTATGTTTGACATGTGGAAGAAACAATTTACAATATTTACAAGTAAACACTGCGGTTATAATAAAGATATTAAACACAGCCAAGATGCTGTTAAATAACTCGGAGACACTGAAATCCAATACAATGAATCATCTGATTAAACCCATAAACATAAATCTACTATGTACTTCATAAATAATTAATTCCTTATTTGGTAATCAATAACTACAAGAGTTCTTAATTAATTGATAAATGACATTGAAATATAAAATCAATGATGCATTGTTGTAAGAGACTGATTAAAACTAATACTTTTTTGTAACAAAAAGACTGTGAAACAGAAATCACAGTGTGTTGATATAAATGGGATTAAACAATTTTGAAATCTTTTCTGTAGACATCAAACATATTCTCCCGATTTCTCATACATTTTTAGAACGACCCAGCAAAGAAAATACTTCATCATATCTGAAAAATAACAATATACGTTTTCAAGCTAGCAGGTCGTACAAGCATTTTGGCACCGGTATTTTTCAAAATAAAATTAGGTGATGTAATTAATGTAAGCTATCGAATATTTTTAATTAATCAATTCACGAATTCTTAATGTTTGTAAATTCATTTCGTCTAGTTACGAGAATAAATAACTTGAATTATATATTCGGTCTGTTTGACCGCCAAATAAAATAGAACGCAATTCTCATGTATGTATTTTGGCTTAATTTGAACTTGAGGTGATTTTAAAATATTTTCCAATTTTTTCAGTGACTCACAGTTAAAAATATATGTGTACATCAGGGAAATAACCATTGTTTCAGTGATGATTGTGCTAAAATATTCCACATAGAATTATTTCTTGTTAAAAGTGATACATCAAATCAAAAATACCTACAAAATAATCCAAAAAAATCTGATAGCGGGATAACTAATCAACTTCAGATAAATCGTTTCAGCAGCTTTCACGTAAACTAATATCATCTTTGAGGGTGGATAATTTTCAAGTCCTTTCGCTTTATCATTACGGTGTTTGGAACTAAGATCTTCGGCCATTTCCTGACATTTGTACTTCTTTACAGATGTATACTGTACCTGTATTGACCTCATGTGTGTTTAAATTAATAGTAGGATATGTATGTAAAAGTGAAGCGTAAACATTGTTTACTATGATGTATCACATTGAAGAAAATAAATAATAAAAATGTGGAATTTTTCAGGTAGAAATACTTATTTCTCTAGAACATTATAGTAGTACTTAAAAACACGTTCTATAATCGTAATACAAACAAAGGTTTTATTATAAATACAAGAAAAAATCTACATGACCTGAACTTATATGCTATGTTTTCAAAATAGCTTACAGTGAAAAATTACTCTGTTAAATTTTCAATAGAATATATTTGAATCACGAAAATATAATATTTTATATATATTTTTTCCTAAGATTCGAACTTTGAGGTATCTAAAAATATTTTAAATACCGCTCCATTTTACTTTGTCTAGCAAAAGAAATTATTATGAGGTATCTTCTTCTTTATATGAGAAAATTCTTTCTTATTCTCTCTCTCTCTCTCGCTATCTCTTTCTTGCTAAGAACTTCATCGACTTCTGTATTTGTTCCTGACTTAGCTATAAACTAATCTAACAATAAGTTAAGTTTTGATTAGTCTAACTTCCTAAGCAAAGCAAAAATTCATTTTATGGTGAGCATATCTGCAACAAGAATAACCGTAGTAAATATTAGAAATTATTTTTAAAGTAATTTTAAAACTTACTTTTCTACTACTAAGATAGTGTTATGAATCAAGCATATTATTTATAAAAAGGATGGCCGCCGTCGGTGCAAGAAATAATATTGTCGAGTAGGTGGGCGTGTCCTATTCTTCACTATATTTTTTTTATTACAAGAGATGAAATCGAGCCAATTAGATGTTAATTGGTGTCAGTGAGAAAGACTTCTGATTCTTATTTTCCAGACATATATAATTTATATTTATCCATGATTCTTGTTATAAAAAGTGTAGCAAGCTTAAATCCATTTCATTACAGCGAAAGTTATTTACTTCAGAATAAATCTCACGTTGGTTAATTTGAAATCCTGAACAAGCAAGAATTATGTCTTCTCTGGGTAAGTTTGAAGTGGATAGCCATTATAAGAGATAATTTTCAAATAAGGAAATAAAATCACAAGGCCTACGTCCATACACAAGGCACCAAAATGACTTAGTTTTTCTTAATAGCGTAGACATCCGAAGATGTCTATTGTCTATAGTCTATGCTTCAGTTGGCTGCTGTGCTGTACAGCAAGAAGACTGGAAATAGGAGAGTAATCTTCCTATGCTTCTCTACGTAGCCACATGAGATTACAGAAGTTGTATATCAGGGGTGAGGCCTCGTGTACGACAAAATCTTAACAATTACCTTAAATATTTGTTCTCTTTATTTATCTTCGTGATCATGATCTACTGTCTTTTTTAAGCGAGAGCCGCTTGTTGCGCACGGCATGGCGCGCAAAATCGCACTTACAACAGATATGCTTATGAACGTTTACATGATTTTTGAGCGAGTTTAATCTCTTGTTTCCAGTCTTCTTGCTGTGCAGTATGATGAATAAATGACGGAGAAAAGTTCGCCCATTAGGCCACACCCACCTCTTTCACAATATATAGCATTTTCCCAGACTGCAGGTCAGATAATATGGTGATGGCAAAGGGTGTTTCTAATCTTTGGTGATGGTTCCGTAATTTCTCTTTTTGTCTATATTTAATGCGTGCTTTTCATATTTTTTTAGTCTTTATCTAGCGCGTGCTGAGGTAGCCACTATAGTTACTGAAATGATGGTCCATATTATTATTAGGGACCCGCAGTCTATCAATCTTATCTATCTGATTTTTTCTAATACCGAGTCGCTTATCCTTCTTATAATATTCTTGTTAAAATAATATTAGATAAATAAATATAATGTATATTGAAATTAACTGGAACTGAACTACTACTTACGTTTACTATTAATAGCTAGCTTCATGTCCAGCTAAAATATACAAGTCATGACCTTCTTCATTTGTTAATGTTCCTGTACGCAGTAAATTACTTTCTAACATCACAACTCTAGAACAGACAACCATTAAACATACATTTTTTTGTAAAAGAGCATTTATCAAAATTTTATAAATAAAGCTATATGTTATGGACCAAGAGATAAGGAAATTATATGTGGCTAAATGAATAATAAAAAAATAAATCATTTTTGTTTCATATTTGTAGCCATAGTTACGATTTAAGGCCGTTTTCAAAAAGACCCTCGAGGTCCACTCAAAGAACTTCAAATTTGATGAGAAAAAAAGTTTTTTGAGGATTTTTAGAAAAAAAAATTGATGGCCAGCAGAAAGTTGAATTTTGAAAAATATTAAATTCACAAATTTTAGTTTTTAAATTTTTATGACAATTTTACAAAAATACTTTTTGACAATAACTAAAGATATAAATTTTAGAAATCGACAAAAAATAACTCTAACGACTATTACATAAAGAGCTGTTTTAAAAATTTTTTCCTAGACTTTTTTATGGCCGTTATTTTGAAACTACTTCAATTATTATCGAAATTTCTCTCAGTTCTTAATCTTTACTTGATTCAGTGTCCTGATAAGAAAATAATAATAGAAAAAAATCTGAACCACAAATTAGGAAAATTATTCAGCATGCCTGCTTAATAATGCAATGCAATTTTTCAAGTTAAAGAATATCACCCCTGGATTGAGTGAACAGAGAAAAATCGGTATCTGGTCAATATTACGAGAAAAGACTTGACTACTTTTGTATTACTCATTTTATAATCCGTCAAAGTATTTTTAATAATGTGCCCTGTTATTAACGTAGTCCATAATATATATAGAAAAACATTTATTTTAAGGTGTATATCATATTAAGACTTACTTATCTGATCCTAATAATTTGTAAGTTCTTGAGGTATCGGTGATTTCTTGTGTGATTTCGCCATTTTTCAAGGACCTTCCTTGCACTCCGTGTTTATGAAAAGCTAGAATGCTATCAGGAAGACATACTGCAAAAAAACAATCATTAAATTATTTCAAACGCCTTTAGACGATAGTATTCGAATTCTTACATATACTTTCAATCCTAAAGTCGAATCTAAGTTCGGAGACTTGTTTCTTATTTACTTTGAGCTTGCCTTGGGGAGTTACAATTCTGACAACATTATCGTAACATACTATAATTGAATCCTTATCTAATTGGGTAACGTTGACTATATCTAAATTTTCCCTACGTGGTACTACAGTTGCTGTCCCATCCATATCTTGCAGCTCATCAGAATGGAACCAACTAGCCCCTAAAAATAATCGATAAGGAAATGTTATGTAGTAAATACTATTGATATTTATGTTGATAAATGAAAGTAGTAAAGATGTTCTAGTTAGTTAAAGGGTATAGAAAAATTTATAATTTATAAAATGTTTAAATCAGATATTAAAAATGAAGACAATGAAATGATTAAAATATCAGCATATGCTTGTAATAGCTCAGGTTTCACAAATACAGAAAAAATATCACTCAAAGCAATTGTCAAACTGAAGAAATGCCGAACACATCATCTCACCTATTGTATTACCGATGCTTCTTTTACAAAATATTATCTGAACTACTTCAACACCCACCTTATTGACCCAACGCGGACGATTGGGGCATACAATTTCTGTAACTAAATTGGACAAACAAAATCGTTTCTGATGATAATTATTTTTGGGAATAAAGCTCAATTAAATATAAAACAGTTTGTGGGCTATCATCTGAATTAACGAATTTAAAAATTTGTTATGAATTATCTCGACTAGAACGATTCTTCGAGTAAAACTCCTTTATATCGATGCTAGTCACTGTGTCCTATCATATTCTGTTGTTTGATATAAAAGACAACCTATAATTATTAACGTATATATAATTTATCAGCTTGAATTGTACAATTTTATCGAGTTGCCTGCCTCATGGATATTCATTTTGAAATCATTTGCCTCATGTAATGTTTGAAAGTTTTGTTTATTATCTGATTATATGTGATGTAACGCACTTTGAACGCACCAATAGATGAGCAGGTGGTGTGGGCTATCCATCATAATGTCAACCATATCACCAATATTATCACACCAAACATGACAGCAGATTCGACGATTAGTTGGATTAGATTTTGATTCATCCATTTTCGGTGAACTTACTGGTGTATATTGCGCCAAAACAAAATATGAGACATATTTTAGAATTTATGCAAAGATTTCAAAAGGTTTACGGGGACGTCGGGTCTCGGTAAAAATTAGCATACCCTTTGTATTGGCTGGTGATTTTATTATCAATTTTGAGGAAGAAGGCGCGAAACCACTACTAATTATTATAATAGATAAATTTAAATTATCAATCCATAGAGATTCTAAAAAATCGACAACGAAGTATGGTGTAATGATAGATGCTGCATTTTCAAGATTTATATAAACTGAAATCGCTATTTTTTATCTCATATTTTAATTACCACAAACCGATAATCTCGTTCATCGAGTCTTCTAGATCTATAATTAAATGTACAGATGATTAATTTTTATAATTAGATTATTTTTATCACTAAAGCAATATTTCTGAATTCATCATGTTGCCATTTTTTTATTTCAGAGCGAATTTGTTTAAAAGTTTTACTTCTATCGTACGTTTGATAATACACACACATTTTTTTGCTGATACATATTAGAATCCATCATTATTTTTCAACTCACCTGAATTCATATTAATTAAATCCAACTTAAATCTATTAGGTTGATAGGCTTGTTTTATCGATACACAAACCATTGGATATTCTAGTTCAGGCGTAATGATCATTTCGAAAACGTTCAAAGGATTAGGCAGTATGCATTCTACATGCTGAAAGTAAAACATTTATATACTTTTAGATAATGTATCTAATTAACATTGAAAACAAACCTTTAGAAGCATAAATTTGTTTAGTGGATCATACCACTGCATCAAATAAATGCCAGTCGTAGTTGCTCCACAAAGATACTTATAACCATTATAAGGATTTCTGGCAACGCAACATTTCAATGTACCCCTGGTGTCAGGAACTTTGGTGGTAAGAGCAAATTTTCGAGGAACTAGTCGCTCTGGTATGCGATTCATATGCATGCTAAACCTATGTGACTGTTTATTCTGTAAGGCTAACAAATCATGCCTGTACAGTTGAGGTGTTTTCCCTAGAAGTATAAATTTTATTTTAAAGAACATAAAGAAAAATGTATATTCCGAAAATGTATTAAGCCCGTCAGACACTGCGTCCTACATAGCAGGTACTTGGGGAAAAGCGCGTAATATGTTCAATTTGCAAGCACGACTCGGCAAAAGACTCGAGTACTTCATCCAGGAGAGAAATAGGCTTAAAAAATTTGGTAATTTGGACGCCGCAAATGACTCCAAAAAATAATCCGAAAGTTATTCAAATAAGGCCATAATGTGATACTGTTATAAACATTTATGTTTCTTGATATATAAATCGTTATTTTAATTATTACGCGGACTAAGTAAATATAGGGACGGAGTGTAAAAAGTGGGATGATATTTTCTTGGGAGAGAGGCAGGGTAATAAAATGCCTCATCTCTAGGAGTCAGATTTAAGTCACATTGACACTTATCATATTATGTTTATTTTTTCAAAATAACTTCATATTCCTGTGATGATAATTATTGAAAAAAAGTCGAATAAAGAGGAAATATGGAACAGAGATGATATGTGAAGACTTTATTTCAATACATTCCAGCTCTTTCCGTTCTGTTCACAGTTTATAACCATAACCAATATTTTTGTGCTACTGGTTTATATTCATTTGTTCAATTATAAATAGAACTTCAGAGATAGAGATAAGGATACTGTTTCTTCCATCTGTTTTGCTTGCATATTGCTTGAAAATTGATGATTAATTGGAATATAGGGGACAGTATAATCAATCCATAACAAAAACTTACCTGATAAAGTCATGAGAACGTCTTTAATTACATACATCCAAACAGTTCGTCTGTTGTATAACTGATCTATACAGGTTTCATGCAACTCGTTCAAGTTGAGATTGTATATACCCTCTTCAGCACCAATCAAAATATGTTGATCTCGAGTATCAGGATTTATCCATGATGCAGTACAATGTATTCTTAAAGGACAGCCGTTGAATACCTATTTAATAAAATGTCTCTTTGATACTCTGACAATTGTAAAATAGAATCAAAACTTTATGCTTCGTAAGTTTTCGTTGAGTAGAAATCCATTTCAGTTAAATAAATTTCATTCTTATGCATTATCGAAGTGTTGACTATAGAGATATTATACAATGCTACATGTAGCACTTTAGGTGGCTGTGATCCATGAATAAAAATATAGTGTGTTTATAGTTTATACCACGGTCATACAGAAAGGTCTTGAAACGAGCGTCGTCTTTTTCAGCTTCCAATTTCTGCCGCGTGGTTCGCAGTTGAAGGGGAATGTTGTTTAAAACATTCAAACAATGCTGCAAAGTTGTAAGAAGATTCACACTGTCTCCGTGAAAATATTTCCATCTCGATATTTCTTGATATTATTCATAATTCTGCGCTCAAAAACTCATAACTTTTTAAGGTATTTTATTCTCTAAGTAGCATCCCCTTTTCTCAATTTCGCAGTGCCATCGTTGACTTTTGACCCACTTGCTACCTACTACCTATGTAATTCGACCTTCGATTCCAGTCCTGTTTGTACGACCGTGGTTTATAACAATATTTTTTTCACAAATTTCGAAAGCTTCTGATTGACATTGCTTCATGTTCTGCTTCTTTCTATTGGAAGAAAGTATTTTTGAGTGAGTTGCCCATTCTTAGATTATAATATCTCTATGGTATTGCCGTTGCTAAAATCAATTTAAGATATCAGAGCGGCCCTTCCTTACCTTTGAAAAACATGCCCCCATATGAACTTTCGGCGTGGGTGGTAAACCATTGCTAGGTGGTCTTGGTGGGGTGTGTCTTCTACGATGTTTTCTAGGAGGAACTGGTGGACACGTCACCAGATCCGGAGCACTTGTGTCATGACTATTTGATGCATGTTCACCACCTAAACACAAAAAATAACTTATTATATAATTAGAACTGTGAAAACAGGATCTTGATCTCCTATATTACAACACGTTTCCGAATTAGTACCACCAATCTAATTCGATTGAGAAAGAACCATTTTAACAATAACATTAACGAGCAAATCAAGATAACATTAAGTGTACCGTAAAACAGTTCTAGGAAAAATTACACAATTCTGCAGGTGAGGGAGACGAAAATATATGTCTGGCTACAGAGCATCATTTACAATTTACAGGAAAATAGTCGATTCTCAAGTCTTACAATTATCAACAATTTCCGAATGAAAGCTGGCAACAGCACACATAAAAGCTATGATGTTGGTAAAGTAATTGTGAATTCAAATAAGTCGTGTCTACAACGTAGATTTGTTTTTAACGTATAATGCGCAGAGAGGAGAATTGATCGGAACAAGTATACTCAGAGAACAAACAAATAAGACGTACGAAGTCAGTGCTGTAGTCTAACATATATACCCAATTCTAGGAAACAATTCCAGTTCAAACATTACTAGTGATAGACCGATGCAGAAAATTCGACCGTAATTCCTCAAATTTAATTTAAAATGATGTTCTTTTATCAAAGAATATACCTCTATAATTATTGGATATAATTCTTGAATTTATCAATGTCATATAAGTAGGACAGAAAATGCGACTGCCAAGAATCGAATCCGGATCAGGGTTTCCAAATATACGGATAAAGGGCGCCCGAATCCGCGACCAGCTTAAACGCGGCAAGCGAGCAGAAAAAAAAATATTATTGACATAGCCATAGTGGATTTGCCTCCAAACAGATGTTATTCAAGTAGGTTAACTTCGCTAACTACTACATCATTTGACAATCCGATATATCGATAACTATAACATTGCCATAAATGTTATATATTAATTTTAGCTCTCTGCACTCCTCCATATAAATTTTAAATATACCAAATCACATATTCGCCCATTAACGCTTTAAAATGGTCCAAAGTATTCTCTTCTCTTATTAATATAGGTGTAGATTGCTTGATTGAAGATTATTAATTTAATTAATTTAAGGAAAACATAAACACTTTACCGTATAAAATAGAATATCTGAACTAATTCAATTGTATGGCATATTTAATCACTGTTGCCAAAATGAACGTATAATTGAGATTTTCAGAATCTTCATAACCTATTGGCCTATTACAGACCTTTATTTAGAATATGCAAGAAAAAACGTAAGCGACTATTCAAAATAACCCATTAAACGCAAACCCGATTCATACTTCCACATTTTTGATCATCAATTACGTCACGAAAGTTATAGTGAAACTTGTCTTTCCTCAATAGGCCGGTGAATACAACATTCAATTTTCAAAATTTTTCTGAGGCATCGCAAAATAATAACTATTCACATTATAAATTTGCAGTTTCAAGGTATTTCCTCATTTTCATTAAATACTTCCAAACCTACTTAAATATGTTAAACTTTCTTTAAATAGTTTGATGAAATTGTTTTCATTACCATTAACTTCGCGTTCTCTGCTCCTCTCTTTTCTTCCACTATCACTTAAAGAGCGTTGTCGCTGACCATTAATATTCATCGAGTTTATCAATCCAAATATTTCATCTACCGAAGAATGTCGTCTAGGTGATCCATTAAATGATTGATCATTTGAAGTACTGGATGGTGCAGCATGGATATCACATTTAGTGCTATTCTCAGTATCTTGTACGGGCAATGTTGCTCTGTAATTACATTTTCATTAGAATCCTGGTATTGAATTGTCTGAATTAGAAATTATTTCTAACATAAACAAAATGAACTTCAAAAGCTCTCTCCAATTTTGCGATAATCTCAAAAGTTTTTGTACAATTTTTGTTATTTCACGCTCAATTGTATAAAAAAGCAAAATAGTTAGCAAGCAAAATTGTACTTACTGTCAACTGTTTGAATCATAATTCAACGTATGAAATGTTGAATTCAGTTCTATAACACTACTAAACCGGCTATTTCAATTACTGGGATTTATTTCGAATCGCATAGATGTGGAGCATGCTATTATTAAAGTGATTGTAATTTGAATCAATCTTATAGTTTCAACCTTCAAATTTGACCTATGTATGGGTGTTGCTATGATTACTCTATTTAAAGTACAGAAACGACATTCTTAAGCCAAGGATGACTTTACAGGTATATAAAACATTAACAAATATATTTGAAATATTTATGATTCACCTTAAATTACCTACTTATTTAATTGATCTTAGGATTTAAGAGAGAAATTGAGTTGTAATTCCAAGGACAAATGGTTATGCGTTTTGGATTTTGAATGAAAAATACGGAAAAAATATATTTTGCATTTTACGAGGTATTTGGGAAAAATAGAAAGAACTAATTTTCTGAAGATACATAATCATCATGAAAATATCTTCTAAAGACAAAAACAAGTCACATCTACCAAGTAACAGCAACAATAAACTTACTGTTGTTCGTAGTCCGACTGATGATACTTGTAGGTGCCCCTAGAATAATCAAACAATTCTTAAGCAATGTGTTTAGAGAATGTAGAAAAACCGTGTTTGCGGAAATAGACCTCCCCCTAGATTCAAAATAAAGCATTGAAGCGTTAAATAAATAGTGCAGCCAAAAAAATGAACAACAAGCGAAGGATAGTGAGGGTTAGTAAGCAGATGGAAATTCGTGGAAATTACCTCATCATTAACTCTTCGTCAATGTACTGCAATAGACTCCTAAATAACATACAACAAATTAAAAAAGGTAGTAATAAAAAAATAAGGTTTCAAAAACAAAAACTATTACAAATGAAAACCTATGTCTTAAAGTTAATTTGTTAGGAAACAACTATCTACTTTAATTTAAAAAAAAATCTGAAATCATGATGCACTTTGATGGATAACAAATATCTCAAAGTTGGGTAAAAATTAAAAATGATTTATTGTTCGTTATTGTCTATCGCTTTGAAGTAATAATATAGGGTAATTAATTATAAAGAATCTACAATCTAAATTCATTAAAGTTAAGGTTTGCTTGAAGATCGGTTAAAAACATGTTATCTACTTTCATAACAGTACATCTCAGCTAAGCTTCTATCGAATCCATCAGAGAAATTAACAAGATATTTGTCGTAAAAATACTATATTTTTTTAGTAATATTCATATTATTTATCACGAAACACTCATAATGAAGAGCTTTTTTTGTTAGATATTGATAAAGCTAATACAAAAAAAAGTAAAATAAAACAAAAATGCAGCCCACACAACATCTAACCTTAACGACATTTTCAGTAATTGCGAACCGGTCATTGTAGTTCTCTGCTCAGAGCTGAGAAAAAAATTGAAAAATAAGCATGAAGCCCCATGTGCTGAAAAGCGAATAGCATAATATCTAATTTATATGAATGTTTTGAAATTGAGCCCAATGAACGTTAAACATTTATTTCTGATGTTGAATCAAATATGCTACTATACTACTACATCTGAATATAATATAATCACTTACTTTTCACGATTGAGAGAGTCGAAAGCAGTTCCAATACCGCATTTCTGGTTTTGATGTTCGACACAGTTATGAACACTGGTTACATTGTTCATAATATCCATTACATCCCAGGGTTGGGGCTTCTCCTCAACAATAATACTTGGCATAACTAAAAATAGAATGTTTCACCACAATTTTAATATCAACAATTATCATTATGAGGCTGAGTAAAATCAATACCTTGTCGCTGCAACGTATTGTTTGCTTCATCTATTGTTTGAATATCGGATCCAGAATGAATAGCGTTTTGAGACTTGGGTCTCGATGTCAGTCTCGATGCTATTCTTTGGGGAACATTTGGCACAGCCTAAAACAATTGACAAGCGTTTAGAATTTTACAATATTCATTTACATAGAAAATACAACTTATTAAGTTTTGTAATATTTTGTAGTGGAAATGTATTTATTTCTGTTTATAATTCACTCACCCCGTCCTCGTCAGCTTCAAGGTCAGTGAACATGTGTGATGGATTATTTACTTTTTGTAAGAGTTCTATAGCCAGTCTTTTATGCATATCTCCTTGGAAAAATACATGCTAAAAAAGACATTTTAATATTTTTACCGCAATAGTTTCTTCACATATTACCTGCAACAGCTTCTCAGCAGTTGGTCTTTTCTTTGGGTTCTTTGTCAGTGCTACTTTCACAAAATTGTGAAATGTCGGACTCCTGTGTCGTGAGAATATAATTAGTTTATAGGCGTTAGAAGAAAGTACAAATTAATTACCATTTTTCCTTATCTTTTAAAGTTGGGGGTTTGAACCCGCTTTTAGACATAAGAAAAAGTGCCCTCATTGGATGTAGGTCAAACATGGGGGGTTGCAATTCAGCCAATTCTATTGCCGTTATACCTATTGCCCAGATATCACAAAGCTGATTATATCCTCCTTTTCGTTCTACAGCAGCTACCTAAATTTGATTCAAAATTTGTAAATTCAACCTACAAGATCAAAATTTTCTGAACATACTTCTGGTGCCATCCAATAGGGTGTACCAATAAAAGATTTTCTCTTATTGATAGTTGCTGTAATTTGTGCTGACACCCCGAAATCCGCCAACTTGACATCACCACTGTCTGTGAGTAATATATTAGCACCTTTTATATCACGATGCATCTTTCCCATCCCATGCAAATACTGAAGACCTAATAACGTTTCTCGGCACATATAAGCTATTTGATTTTCTGATAAAGGACCTGTAACTGAGAAATATTTTCCACTTTAACAGAATCAATGTATAAACGGTATCCTAAAAAACAATATCTATGAATAATCGACAATGTAGAAATTCCAACATTCTAAACACCAAACAAATGTGCATCAATGTAATACATAACATCATTCTCATTACTTCTCTACAGAACCTGATTGTCTTTGAAAAACCAAGAATCAGCGAAATAGTCTTATGTGAAAGAATGTACTTACTGTGATAGATGTCCTGCAAAGATCCTCCTCCACAATATTCCATGCAAATCCATAACTTATCTCTTCGTAAATAACTGCCATAATAAGCTATAATATTGGGATGTCGACAATCCTTCATCATCAATATCTCCTGTTGTATGATACCAAAATCATCACCTAGAATAATTACATGTCTTAATAATGTTATATGATTATGCAAAGTTCTTCAGCTCACCAGGTTCTAGTTTAATAACTTTGATAGCAGCAAAGTCATTAGCGGACAGTCTTTTAGCCTAAAACAACACTTATAAATATGAATAATTAAGAATTATTACATCAAGTACCTTGTAGACATCTCCGTAAGTCCCACTCCCTATTCTTTGTATCAATTCGTAATCATCCTGTGGGTTTCGTCTGGAGATATCCGAGCTTAAAACTCCTTGGGCCATAATATCACCTTATTGACCGTTTACATTTTACAAATCTAACTTTTATAATAAAATAAATGTTTACGTGAATTTGACTTTGACAGCAAGTATAACAGAAGCAGACATATTTCAAATCAGCATTGCCAACGTTACATTTGTTTGCAACAAAATCACTAATAGCGACTTCAGTGACAATCTACAAATTCAAAGATTTATTATTCATCTGAAATTTGATTTTTTTACAAAAAATGGACCGACGTTATTAGTTGATGCACTGAAAAATACAAAATAATATTAATTCTATTGGTGTGGTTACTTTTGAAGTTGTGCAGTTGCAGTTAGATTGAAAACTTTTGGCCCCAACTTCACAAATACCAACACCAATAGAATTAATATTATTTTGTACTTTTTAGTACACCAACTATAACGTCGATTCACTTTTTTCAATATTTATTTCACACTTTTGAGTGTAACATTAGTCAAGAAAATTCGTTGAACGTTCACTTATAACATTACCCATGTATATTCTTTGCTTGTATTTGTTATGAGTATTATTTGGAGATCGAGATCGCAAAATACCGTGGCGGAAATAATTATGAACACATATTTCAAACTTTATCTCTACTGTAAATCGAAAACCGTAACTCTATGGAAAAAATGTTCAAAGTAAATGTTGTTAGAAATAATTGGGTCTTTAATTAGTTATTCTCAGATTTTAAATTTTCGAAAGAAATTGCCACTTCCACATAGCGAAAATACACAGATTTCAAATTTTAACATCGATGAAACTCGAAACCGTACGTCTTTTCAAAAAAAAAACAATTGAAACGTTTCCGTATATTTTCTTATCTTCAATTCTGCCGTCTCGGATTTTCGATTTTCGAGAAAAATTGCACATGGCGGTTTCCGAAAGGAACAAGATTTTGGATTTAAGTTTTTATGAATATGGGACCATTTCTCAAGTCTCCTCTCTCAAATGAAAAAAAAGTCATCAAAATCGGAGCACATTTTTACTACGCAAAAGTCGCGAACAAATGTATATTTAAAAATGCAGACTTAAGTCGAAATGTATGCCTCCTCCGTTATTTGGCTTCGTCGGTCAATAACTCATTTTTTAACTTACGGTTTGCGAATATTTAGTAAAACTATTGCAGTTTCCAACAAATTACTTAGACCAATGTGTAGGAGAGGTTCCAAATGGTCTTGATAATTTTATTTAACTTTAGGTTTGTAACGTATTTATCCCCAACAAAATTTATTACTTGCTCACTTCCCAGTGTCGAGATAAAAAAATCTAAAGTTTACTACTTATTTTCACCACGAATTTCTTACTCATATAGGTAATTATTGACTGCTTCCTGCATCCCCTCATATTTACATATTTTTGAGACAACTCCTTGAGATTATCCTTGCTTTTGAATTTTCCTTTGCATTTCATTGCATTAATATTGATTTGCAATACATTATCACGGAAATCTGTATCATTTATTGCGATTTTTATTTTTCGGGAAAATTTAGTTTTACATTAGCCAAATTACTACCGCAAAGACATATCAGCACACCCCTATTTGCCTACCCATCACCCTATTCACTCCACCCTTCAGCAACTTTCTTTATTCTTCTTCTTCTGTACCGTAAGCTTAACTCACAAAATTAGCAAGACTAAATATTTTTTACAAAAAATTGGACCGACTTTATCATTTGTTGCACTGAAAAATACAAAATAATATTAATTCTATTGGTGCTGGTTCATTTGGAGTTAATATTATTTTGTATTTTTCAGTGCAACAACTGATAAAGTCGGTCCAATTTTTTGTAAAAAATATTTATTTCACATTTTTGAGTCATGAAAATTGTTGAACGTTCACTAATACCCAAAAGTTATAGGTAGGTAGGATATAGCGGAAATACGCATATCACATATTTCAGACTTTACCATTGCGAAACTCGGAAACCGTGACTCTTTTGAAAAAATGTTCAATTTAAAAGTTTCCGGATATGGTCCCCTTTTTAATTTTCAAATCTCGAATTTTCGATTTTCGGAAAAATTTGCCTCTTCCACATAGCTGAAACACATATTTCAGACTGTAGCGCGGAAACGATTATTCTTAAAAATGTCCAATTTAAACATTTCCGGATATGGAATTTTCATTAATTCTGTCGTCTCGGATTTTCAATTTTCGATAAAAATTGCCCCCTCCACCCCCTTTGGGGCGGTTTTTGAAGGGAATAGGAGATGTTGGATTTGATTTTTCTCAATATGGGACCATTTCCCAACTCTCCTCTTTCAAATGAAACAAAAATCGTCAAAATCGGAGTACGTTTACTATGCAAAAGGCGCGAATAGCCATAAAAAAAGCAATCTTACAACCGAATTGTATACCTTCTCCTTTTTTTGAAGTCAGTCAAAAATTGCTAAAAATCGCTTGGAACCTGTCCTACACCTACTACCATCATTTACTACGTAACTTTAAACCCACTACTTCATATTCATAAAAAACGGATTCGTTTTATTTAAATAACTACATATCTTGACTAATTTTTATTGAAATCGGATCCACCTAAGGACGTTAAATAGAAGGTTGCACCGTCCCCAAGGCTGGTTCAAGATAGACAGCAGACCAACAGGGAAAGAAAAATAGCTACATTTTCGGAAAAATTGCACTTCCTCAAAAAAAATGTTTATTCATTACTTATTTCGTATTCCAGAGGGGAGTGCTTACTTGAATATCTCTTAGCTAATAACCTCGAAACCCTCAATGTGGGGACAACTCCCACTTTTGTCACGAGAGCAAGAGAAGAAGTCCTGGATGTAACAATTGCTAATGTTGCTGCGAGGAAAAATGTTATAGGTTGGAAAGTGATGAACGAACCATCACTTTCAGACCATAGGATTATCGAATTCAGGATAACGGGGGAGGTTACCTCGTCGACCTCAAGCAGAAATCCTAGAAATACGGATTGGTCTATCTATAAGATCCATCTGAAGCAAAACTTGGAACAGATCGACAAGAATGGGGCAAAACACCCGCACTACGATCTGGAACAAAAAGTCGAACAGGTTAGTGCGGCAATAACTGAGGCTTTTCACTCAAGTTGTCCACTCTCGAAAGTTCGAACAAGTAAGGAAGCACCTTGGTGGAACAAGAACCTGTCAAACCTCAGGCTAGAGGTCCGTCGGCTCTTTAATAGGGCCAAAAGAGATGGTAATTGGCAGGGGTACACTGAGAAGCTTACTCAGTACAATAAGGAGATCAGGAAGGCTAAAAGGCTTAATTTTCAAGCCTTTTGTGAAAAGATCACTTCCACTCCCACAGCAGCCAGACTTCAAAAAGTCATGGCAAAGGGGGGAATAATTCCCACAATGTTGCTTAAAAAGCCAGACGGGTCATACACTGAGGGAGAAGAGGAACGATCCACTCTCCTCCTCAAAACACACTTCCCAGGTAGTGAACCCTCAATCAGTATGGACATAGCAACTCAAATCAAGAATCCTCGCAGGGAAGATTGGGATATTGCTAAGAAAATATTTACAAAGCAACGGTTGGAATGGGCAATAAACACCTTTCAACCGTATAAATCACCAGGAGTAGATGGAATTTCCCCAGTACTCCTGCAGAAAGGAATGGAGGAGATTCTTCCCCATCTTCTGAGGATATCAAGAAGCTGTTTAGCACTGGGTCATATACCTAAAATTTGGAGAAGGGCAAAGGTAACCTTCATAGCAAAAATAGGTAAAAAAGATGCGACCGATCCTCGATCTTTCAGACCCATCTGCTTAACATCGTTTCTATTGAAAACAATGGAGAAAGTAGTGGATAACCACATAAGAACGGAGTATCTGGAGAATAAACCACTTCACAAATGTCAGCATGCTTACAGGGCGGGCAGATCAACAGAGACGGCCCTGTATCAGCTGACCGAAGTCATCCAGAGCACTCTGAATAACAAAGAAATCGCCATGTGTGCCTTCCTAGACATATCTGGGGCCTTTGACAACACAACTCACGTGTCGGTCGAAGAGGCACTCAAAAGGCGAGGGGTGAACAAAACCATTATTAAATGGATGTATGAGATTTTAAAGACGAGAATAGCTGAGACGCAGGTGGGCAATCAAACCACCTCCGTTAGGGCCACTCGCGGAACACCTCAAGGAGGAGTAATATCTCCCCTTTTATGGAGTCTAGTAGTGGATGAACTACTCCACAGGCTTACGGAGCTTGGCTTCGAATGTATAGGCTATGCAGATGACATAGTCCTAATAGTTAGAGGTAAATTCTGGAATACCTTATGCGACTTGATGCAAGAGGGCCTCAAAACTATTGAACAGTGGTGCTTGTCAGTAGGACTAAATATCAACCCAACCAAGACCACAGTAATTCCATTTACCAGGAAAAGGAAACTTCCAACTACGAAATATCTCTCTTTACAGGGAGACATCATAGGATGGAAGTCGGAAGTTAAATATCTGGGAGTAACCCTAGATAGCAAACTTCTGTGGAACAAACACTTCGAGATTACTGCCAATAAAGCAACAAAGGCCTTGATGGCGTGCAGAAGACTCGCTGGTAGGACTTGGGGTTGTAACCCAAAAATACTGCGATGGATGTACGTCATGATTGTGAGGCCTATAATAACTTATGGAGCAATAGTTTGGCATGTCAAGGCAAGGCAAACCTATACGAGGACTGCCCTCGATAGATTACAAAGGCTTGCCTGTGTCTGTATCACTGGAGCCTTGAGAACGTGCCCAACTAGAGCACTGGAGATCATTACAGATCTCACACCTCTACATCTGGTGATAGATAGAGTAGCCCATGAGGCCATTCTAAGACTATCCAGGGAAGGTACTGGCCATGAGGGAATTAGGAATCAGAGAGCCTGGTCCTCTCTGACGAAATATATCCTGTCAGCTAACCTTCCCAGTGACGAGATGATAAAGAAAACTAGCATCGAGAAAACGTTCACCACGATGCTAAGTAGAAAAGAAGATTGGGAAAGGGAGTCTACATCCCAAGCCCTTAAGAAAAATACCATCAAATGGTACACAGATGGTTCTAAAACCACGACGGGGACTGGCGCTGGAGTATTCGGGCCTGGCACCAAATGCTCACTACCGTTAGGCCGCTGTCCAAGCATCTTTCAGGCAGAAATACTTGCAATCGAAAGATGTGTGGAAATGAACCTAGAAAGAAACTATCAGAAATGTGATATAGCCATACACTCTGATAGTCAGGCTGCGATTAAAGCACTGAGCTCCCATATCATCGATTCTAAGATAGTATGGGAGTGCCGAAGAAAACTCAACAAAATCGGCAAGAATAACAAGGTCTATCTAATCTGGGTTCCCGGCCACTCCGGAATCAAAGGAAATGAAGAGGCCAACACACTTGCCAAAAAAGGAGCACAAGCTCCTTTTATTGGCCCAGAACCTTTCTGTGGCACAGGTAAATGTACCTACAAGAAAGAGTTCCAAGAGAAGGAAGAAACCGAAAGAGAAAACCTCTGGCGGAATCTTCCTGGGCTGGATCATTCCAAAAAGTTTCTTGGAAACTTTGACACTGCGAGATCTAAGAAACATCTGGATCTTAGCAAGAATATGCTACACCTGCTCACTAGATTCCTTACAGGACATTGCCGCCTCAGGAAGCACCTGTCGAGATTGGGTCTAGCAGAAAACGACGAGTGCAGATTCTGCGGGGAAGAGGAGGAAACTCCGGATCACCTGGTGACGGAATGCCTCGCAATAGCCAGCCAACGCATAAAATGCTTTGGACAAGAAACTGTCAGTAGTGAGGAAGTAATCCGCTTGAAGCCATCCCAGATACTGGAGTTCATTAGAACTCTGGAACTGGAGGGCGAGCTGTAGAAATCGAAATAGCGAGAACAGCTCTGACGGGGGGCACAATAGACCTAAAGGTCGCAGTGCATTGAAACCCCCTTTCAATCTACAATCTACTTATTTCGTATGAAAATGAATTAGGGAACTATTTGATGAGAACAGTTTTGATTTCGATAAGAAAATCTTAAAATATAAAAAATATGATTTAAAGTCATAAACTCTATTTAATTGATTTATATATACAGGGTGTTTCATAAAGAATGGTAATACTCTCAGTGGCATATTCTATGGTCAATTTTATATCGATTTAAAAACTTTTATCTATATACAAAAACGCAAGTTACAGTACTTCAAAGTTGCATTACATCGATAAGTTTTTTGGCTGTAAAATCCAAACAATATAAATATTGATTGAAACTGGAGTCTCGACCATTTCTTAGATTCAAAAATCGTTTTCGAATAGAGTTGAAACATTCCAGTGAAGGCAAGGTACCCCTTTTCGACCCCCATATTTTTAGTTTCATTTACATCTAGCAAACTTTTTTAGAAATTTTGAAAAGAATAATTCCTCAAGAAACTTTTTTGTCTTTTTTTCAATTTTGAACCTAAGAATTGGTAGATACCAAAATTTCTAGCTATTATTTTGTACGGTTTGGATTTTACAGCCAAAAAACTTATCAATGTAATGCAACTTTGAAGGGTTGCAACTTTTTAAGGTTGCGTTTTTGAATATAGATAAATGTCAAATCATCTTAAAATTGACCATAGAATATGCCATTAAGAGTATGGCCATTCTCTATAAAACACCTTGTATTAAATTATATATATATATATATTTGGGGACTTCAATTGAGTTTCATTTCAATATTGACTGGATGTTAAGATACATAACAAAACAAATTGAAAAAGAGTGAAATGAAATCTTACGGAATATAGTATATATAACATTAATATCTTTAATTTATTTCCTTGTAGCTTCTGTTGCTTATTGATCATCATAAGTGAAGTTGTTTCTTCAAGAAATCCATGTTTGTTATGACATGAACATATAAGAGTTAGTATCAAACTCAATGGACAACATGTATTTTTATTTCCGCTTTCATTTTAAAGAATTCCATGTAGAATAGACACAAGCATATTAAAAAAATTATATTTAAAATAATTACAGAAAATGCGGTTTTAAATTTCGCGCGAAAACAGAGCTACAGTTCCGATGACGTCACTCATATTGGTTCGTCCATAGAATTAGTACTCCAATTCTATGGGATCGTCACTCGAAGGTAGAGTTATCTGATTCTTCGCTGGCTTTTATAAGAATTGTATTGTAATTTTTTGTTTAAGTACATAAATAAACTATAAAGTATTTAAAATGAATCCATTTTACAGTCATCCATCGACATCAGGTAGTCACTACTAATGTTCTTATAAAAAGCCGTGTTGATTCATGTTATGTGCCACTGTGACTAACTATGAACCCAGCAGAAATATGAATAAGACATGAGTGACGTCATCGGAACTGTGGGTTCGTTTTCGCGCGAAAATTGAACTAATCAGTTTAAATCCGCATTCTTTTGAAATAAATTATAGTACTTTGATTTTTTAATACGTTTGTCTATTCTACAACGGAATTCTTTAACATGAAATTAAAAGAAATCAAAAATAATTATATTGCATGTTGCCTATTGTAGCATTCTAATGTTATGAAAATATAATCAATAAGTATAAAGATTCAGAGTATAACTTTCAAATAGAATATAACTGAGCTGAATATACAGACATCTTGAGTAATCCTGGAGCTATTACACAATTATTTCTAATGGAAATAATGTATAGATAAAAAATATCCAGATAGTATGAGAAAATATGGAATATGTATAGAAAATAAAGTAACTTCAATAACTTAAATGTTTATTAATACAACAATATTTACAGAATATATAAATCTCGAAACGATAACAAACCATTAGGGATATTTTACAACATTGGGACAGTTTTAGGGAAAACAAGAAATATACAACTTCAACTGGTATCCTTTAAGACATCCTTGAGTATTGAACTGGAATTTCTGTTCTGAGCAAAATCTGAGAATGTAGGCAGAACAATTTCACTCAGAACAACTGGTGATTGTCTGGAATTATTAGATGTACTACCACTGGATGCCGTAACCTTGACTGATTGTTCATCAGAATTCAATAGGCTCGGTACCACTCGTGGCTTTGACTCATTTTCCAGAAATTTGATAAATGCTTGCGATAATGACTCTTGTGTCATATTCTGTTGTTGTCCAGATTGAGGACTTAGAAAAGAGCTCAGCCATGAGCTTTGTTTGTTTAAATTTACTTTATCGTGTTCTTGTTGATTGAAATCCAATACAGTTGCGATTATTTTGAGAATTTGCGTTTGATCCTTGGTCATACTATTTGGATTCGATGACAGGAAACCTATGATCAAATTTTTCACCAGCGATTTATCCACTTTTCCGTCTGTTTGGCTGGCAACTGACTTTATCTCCTCTTCTTTCTTTACTATCTCTTTTTGTAGCTGATTCACTGAAAAGTGCATAATTATTTGTAAGATTATTCTTAAATTTCTCGAACAAGTAATATTGTTAAAAATTCAAAAATAATATTTAGTTTCACATCATATATGTTATTGGAAAGATTGTATTATGAAACTTTCATTTAAAGTTTCCAATATATTTAATTATAACACTGTTTATTGTTTATGTTACTTATTTCAGTTAATTACTTCAGTTTATAATTTTTCCGTTCATTATAACTGTTTCATTTATTTAATAAATTATTTTCAAAAAACTTCGTTAAAAAAAGATAATAAAATAAAATGGTCAAATAAATCGATACAAACATCTTCTTCTCGATGACTACAGAAGCGGAGGAGGAAGTGTTACCCAGGGACTGATAATTCCAAAACGACCAGTACCTGATGTAATACTCACTCCCTCTACTTCAAAATTCTCTCTCATGCTCCACATGCCACTGAAAACAAAACAATATTGTGGAAAATAATTAAAACTGTATTATTTAAAACAACAAGACTTAAGCAAAAAAGAATGCAAACTACATCTAAACACACAGCAGCAAAATAATGGTCGATACAATTCTACATTTTGTCTATCTCATCCAGTAACTGGGGAACTGAACAACCTCTCAGTTACCAAATGAGATTAAGAAAACATAGATAAAGCGTGCAATGGTGCAACAAAACAAAAAGTGCTAGGGTGCTGAAAAAAAAACAACTGGTAGGTGGTACATGGGAAAATAAAATTAAAAATAATACATAGGTAATGGTAAATCGAATAACTTGTTAAATATTTATACATTAGAAAACATCACAATTGAAGCACAGGTGGAAATCAAATCATTAAAACTATAAAAATAAATATATTATAATAAATAAATAACCCTGGGATTCCCTTGAAGTCAAGATCCGTTAATTCAATTTTGTATGATTTATTACAGTATTTGTTGAATATAATGGTACGTTTAGATTTGACATTATATCTGAACATAAGAGTCAGATGTCGGAAACAAAAACATTTCGCCTTTTTGACCGACGAACACCGAACGGAGGAGGTATACAATTCTACTGTTTACTTTTTCTTGGTTTGCGCCTTTTATATAGTAATCGTACTCTGATTTTGATGATTTTTGAATCATTTTAAAGAGGAGGTTTTAGAAATGGTCCCATATTCATAAAAACGCAAATCCGAAATCTCCTTCCGTCCGGAAACCACCCCCAAAGGGGGTGGAGAGGCAAATTTTCTCGAAAATCGAAAATCTGAGTTGGTATATTTAATGATTTAAATTGAACATTTTTTCAAAAGAGTTACGATTTTCGTGTTAAATGTTAAATTCTCAAATATGTGTATTTTTGCCATGTAGAGAGGGAGATTTCTTTCCAAAATTGAAAATCTGTGGGTACTACATGATACATCGCAATTATTTGTTAGGAACATTTTTTTCCTTAGAGTTACCGTTTTCGAGTTACCGCGGTGGTAAAATGGTAACATCTAAAATACTTATGCGGATTTCCCCAGAGATGATTTGGGATCTCAATAATAACAACTGCAAGCAAAGAATATACGTGGGTAACAGAATAAGTACTATCTTCATTGGTATTAGTCTAGTGAACGTTCAACAATTTTTGTGACTTATGTTACACTCAAAAATGTGAAATAAATACTTTCTACAAAAAATTGGACCGACGTTATTAGTTGGTGCACTGAAAAATACAAAATAATATTAATTCTATTGGTGCTGGTACTTGTGAAGTTGGTGTCAAAAATTATCAATCTAACTGCAACTGCACAACTTCAAAAGTAACCACACCAATAGAATTAATATTATTTTGTATTTTTCAGTGCAAATAACGTCGGTACAATTTTTTGTAAGAAATATTTATTACCTATATCGAAGTAGTTTTTCCCATAGTTTAGGCTTTCGTTTGTAGTAATTATTTCATCGGCTTCTTTTTCAACATTTCTTCCTTGATTTTTTAATAAATAAAAGTAAATAAATTTCAAATATGACACAACGCATAATATTACTAAATGTACGGGATAGTAGACTGCTACACTAAAATATAATTATCACATTTTAAAAAATGTCATCATTAATTAAGTATATAAATAAATACACTCAATCATATAGCAAACTAGGCGTTTTATTTAAGCTGAAAACAGTTTCTTTGAATCGTATCTGATTTAACAATAACTACACATATCAAAAACGTTTGTCTAGTTTATCATGTTATGTATAGTCAACTTAATAATACTATCGATCCTCATGAATTTCTGTAAAATCTGAATGGAAATACATATTAAAATGCTCAAGGTAGACATAACACAAAATTAACGTTGGATTACTATTATTAAATCGATTCATAGAATATATTTCTATATAAATATGTCTACTATATTTATTTTAATGTAAATTTTGAAGAAAAAACGGAATGGAACCTTCCAGGCTTTCTGTAATAAGTACCTAAAGAAAATAATATTCATCATTTTCTGGAGGAATAATATATGCATGATTTTGATACATTATGCGCAACTATGTTTTTTTGGATTTGAGTCCTTGAGAAATAAAAATGTAGTTTTCATATAAGAATGACATAAAGAGAAAAATAAGAAAAATGTGCTATTACAGTATTATAAAATTGTAAATGCCACAACTGAAGAAAACTCAATATATATGTATATATAAATTAAGTTGAAACGAAAAACATGCGGCTTGAATCGTTATGTTGATACAGTAGTTCATAACAATATCGGCTGACATTCTGGGACAGACAACAACACCCAGAATTACCAGCTGATATTTTACGAACAACCGCATTATTTGAAACTGAAAGATCTATAAATAATTCTGTTAGAATATAATGTGATTTGTACAGATGAAATCTGCCATTATACCTTCTTCCTTGAGCATGGATATCGATTTGTTAGAGACCTCCAATTGGTCAGACAATCTTGTAGCGGCCAATAATCCCTGATTACTTTCGTCCAATTGATTCTTTAATTGTACAATCTCTTTCCTTAGATCTTCCTGGACCTGCTTTTCTACATTTATCTGCCTTCGAATACGCTCTGTTTCTTTTTGGACATCTTTCTCTTTATCTAGAAGTATAAAGAATACATCTTCAAGCTAAATTGTTGAGAGTTTTAAGCTAATGATATGAGAAAAAATTCAAAAATAATCTGATGGCCAGCAGAAAGATGAATTTCATTAAACACATTTAATTTATCAGTTGCATAGTTTTGTGATTTTTTTGAAAAAAAATACTTAATTGAATAAACAAACACCAAAAACTGCGCCATATAGCTCATAGCTATATATTTATGCAACCATTCGAAGTAGTCCAAAGATAGACACCCGTAAATACGGATTTGATTCTATCTTACAAAGTTCTAAAATTTTGTTCCACATAAATTATAGTCGATTTTTTTTACTTTCACTGATATTTTTTCATTATAAATATTCTCAGTCAAGTTTGTTAAAGGTATTATGAACGGGGCTGTCCATACTTGAATAAATAATTAAAAAAATATTTTTAAATAAAGTAAATTATAAATTGAAAAATCATTTACACCTACAAATTTAATCAGATTTTTTTCTATTTTTTAATATCTCAACATATGAGAAAATTAACAATAAATCGATTTTAGGAATATTTTATTTTCTTAGACATGTTGAACAGTGTAACATGGATTCGAAGACTCAATCGCCTCAATTAATTGGATATCTAATACTTTTTGCTTAAAAAATCATACGCTCTACAAATTTAATAAATTACAAAAAATCACAATCTTACTTTGTCTTGTATATAAAAAAGTGAATGAATTATATAAAACGCACAATATGATTTATATATTTTTTAAAATTGAATAATATAAACATAAAACAAAAAAAAATACTTGAATGATAGATTTTGTACTGATAGCTGTGGGCTACGTTTCAATTCCCCTTGATTAGAAAAATTACACATCCCAAAGCCCTAATTAGACGATGCGATATAACTAACTGAGGCTCTATCATTTCTTGATAATGTTGTGCTAGCTTCGAAATGCAAATGCCCCACATGATATGAAGCTGAAATAATAATTACTCACCTCTTCTAAATTGCTCGAGAACAAATTGTAAATTAGCCAAAGCAGCTGCCTGTTTACTATGATTATCATCGGCATCAGATATTTGTCTTCTCAATGAATCTCTTTCGTTCGTGACACTTTGAAGTTGATTCTGGAGTGATTCCACTTGTTGATTAGCTCTTATACTTACTGAAGTGTACATATTGCTCGAACTCTTCTCTCTTTCTTCGAGCACATTCATTTTCGCTTGTAATTCGGCATTTTTCTTTTCTAATTGTAGAAGTTCTTGCGTATAATGATCCTCCAATTCGATCAAATGAGCTTGCAGACGGTCCAGGTTTTTCTGCAGTGATATCTCTTTTTCTGTTGGAGTTGATCGCTCTGATATCAATTGCTGTACTTTAGCTTGTTCTTCAAGTAAATTTTTGGCCATAACTTCACATTTTTCTTTCAGAAAGCTATTTTGCTCAGATAGTTTTTCTATTTCATTATTCTTAGCAGTAAGTTCTTCGCTGTTTACATTATTTTTCAGTTGATTCAATTGTATTTCATAGCTTCTGCATTTCTCTGTTTCAGTCATAAGAATTGTGGATAACCTTTGAATTTCATTGTGATAGGTAACACTCTCTTGATGTTTTGTGGTTATGAGATTGATAAGCTCATTTCTAGAATTGCTTATCTCTTGTAACTGTTGCTGTAATAAGGCACATTTTTGTAATGCTTCTGCTAATTGAGATTCTACCACAGGAAGTTGCATAAGGTCTTGCTCCATCTTATTTTTTAACTCAGTGACAGTCTCTAATTCAGATTTAAGATCATTGTAATCTTTTATATCGATATCCATCACTGATTTTTCATCAGTCTCTGTTAAGGATAATGTTTGAAGTTTTTGATTATTCTCATCAAGTACAATATTTTCGAATGTATGTAAAGAGTTCTGTAGATGATCCACAACTTTTTTATTAACTTCTGATAGCGTTAGATTTTTCAATAAATCGACATTTTCATCAACCGCGATATTTTCAACTTTATCCAGTTTAGTTTTCAATTCGGCAATTGAATCATCCCTTATTATTAATGCATTCTTGAGTTCTTCATTCTCTTGCAGACTTTTATCGAGATGGGACTGAAGCTCAAGAAAATTATTTTGAAATTGGGCCAGATCCTGGTTGACTTTTTGCAAGGAGAGTTCCAAGTTATTTTTAGCATCTACAGTAGTTGAAAGATCTTTGCTCACTGTATCATATTGCAACTTGAGGGTTGTTTCTGTCATTTTAGCATTTTTAAGTTTGTCTGTTAAATTTCTGATTTCTATTTCAAGGTTGCCGCGAGAGGCTTCTTCTAACATGAGTTTTTCTTTCACTAAAAATTCAAAGTCAATAAATAACATGTGTATCACAATATCAACAGCAAAATAGAAGTACAGGGTCTTTAATTATATTTTACGTGGCTATCTGGAAGTTAGGATCAAACCTTCCACCTCTAAATAGCTGACAGGATGATTCCCGAGAACTTCTTCATCAGCAACTATTTCTTTATAAATATGCGTAACACTGTAGAGAGGCTTAGATTCTGATAGACATTAGACATAGATGTTGTATTAGTTATCATTCTGTAACTCTGTATTTCACTTTCTCCAAATAAATATTGTTTTTAAAAACTAAAGTTCGGTTCATAGAAACGTAATTTGGAGCCTTTATTTTTGAGATAGAAAAAAAATGTTTTATATAAAAATTGTATATTGTTGTTCATATTATCTTTTGAAATTATCAGTAAACAAATTTAAAAAATGGAAAAATATCTACAATTTCAATTTTTTAAATTAAACACCCTGTATATTATGCACTACAACGAAAGATCTTTTTTTCTGATTTCAACTATATATATATGTATATATATATATATATATATATATATATATATATATATATATATATATATATATATATACATATATATATATATATATATATTGATGATATTTAGGTAAACCAGTTTCCAGATATTTTAGCTTACTATAAATAAAAAAATGCAAAAAAACATATTTTGTACCAAGAAAGCCATGGAAACAATAAAAAAATTGTTTTATAAATTTATTTGTTTATTCAGTATAATTTATTTTTTATTTTTATTGTTTCCATGGCTTTCTTGGTTCACCCAAATATGAATAATATATATATTTGATATCAGAAAAAAATCTTTGGTTGTAGCTCATAACATAACATAAAAAAAATTGAAGTTGCCTATATTTTTCCATTTTTTACATGCGAATTTTTTCTACTGATCATTTCAAAAGATAGGTAATATGAAAAAAACTACAATTTTTAACATTTTTTTTTCTATCTTCAAAAATAAAGGCTCTAGATAGCCACGTAAATATAATCAAAGACCCTGTACAAAGACTTTTTATATGAATCAATAGTCACTTACCTCTATTCACTTCGGCTTTTAAATCTTCGTTTATTCCAATACCGTCTTCATACAATTTTTTAAGCTTATCATTTTCTTTGAGAAGAGTATTAGCTTTCTCTTTATGTTGTTCCATTTCCTCACGTAAACTTTCAGCGTTTATATTGAACTCACTCAGTTGATACTCCATATTTTCATATTCAGTCTTCATTTTCTCAAAGTTGATTTTCAACTCGCTCAATTCATCCACATTTTTCTTTGCTGTTTCATAGTTACATTTTAAATTCTCATATTCAGTTTGAAGTTTCTGGAAACTTTCAAATAAATCTTGATAGGCTTGATCGTTTTCACATGAATTACGAGTTTTTGCATCGTCTTCTATTTTCTGTTGATTATCAAAATCATCGATTATTCTTTCTAAATCTTCAATTCTCTTATTGGCATTTTCCAATTGTGCTTCCAGAAGTACCATATTGTCCTCATTTGATTCCGATATTGTTTGAAGACCAGAATTGTTTTTAAATATCTCTAATTCGCCTATGAGTAATTCATTATTTTTAGCCATCTCATTAATTTCGTTTTCATAATCTTTTATTGTTTTAGTTTTGTTCATAACTTCCTGACTCAATATTTCAGAATTCTGAATTAATTTCTCGATCTCATGATTTTTCTCGGTTAATATTCGAGTTTTTTCTTCGTTTAGATCAAACACCTGGAAAATATAATTGGAGTAAGTTGAATTTCCTAGCCTTAGTCGTCTTATTTTGATCACATTATATATGATTAATAAATTAAAATGTATTGAAGAATACAAAAACTAGATCAACATATAATAAGTATTATAACTGTTACACAGAACACATACCTTACTTTGTAATACTTGGGCTTTACACCTGAGCTCATGTAGAAGACTGAAAATATTTTGAACGTATTTACTAAACTCCGAGAACTCGCCGTCCTCGCTGGTTGTTTCAACTATATTTTGAGTACGGGAAGCATCATCACAATCTTGGAATTTCTTTAAGCTTTCAGCTATAATGTTTATATATTTCTTATGGAAAACTGTTAGTTGCGATTCAAATTGTTTTTGAGAAGATTCAATTATTGTTCGCATTTTGTTATTTTCGTCTTGTAGAAATTGTATATCAATTGTCATATCATTGTCAATCAAATCATTCCCTTTGGAATCAGTGGTAAATTCATTCGTAGTGTCTGTTTCACAGCTTCTCTTATTAGCAATCTCATTTTTAAGATTTGAATTCTCTTCATAAAGTTTATCGTGATCTTGTTGCAACAGACTCAGTTTATGTAATAACTTTTCGTTCTCAGAACATTTATCTCTTTCCATTTTATACAAATTTTTTTCAAGTTTCTCCTTGTCAGTTTTAATGGTTTGCATTTCATGTCGCAATAAATCAGCACCTTCTTCCAATTCCTTAACATACATCTCCAATTCTTGAAATTTATTAACATCTATTTCATTTTTTGCTTCATCGGCTCTAAGATTATCCATTTGATCCTGAAGCAACTTCAGCTGCGCTTGATGCGATGATTGAATATTTTCCAATTCTTCTTCCAATGCAACATCCATTCGACCACTAGCGCTTCTAGCTAACTGTTCATTTTGTGCTTGTAATTCTTCGAGATTGAGCTTCAAAGCACTCACTTCTTGCTCGTATGTATCCAGTATTATAGCAAGTTTTTTACAATTTTCTTCATCTTCTATACTCTTCTGTTCAAAGGATTTAATCATTTCTTTGGCTTTCTGTAATTCGCTGTAGATTATTCTATTTTCACCTTCAAGTTTTGTGATTGTCTTGACGTTTTCTTCGCATTCTTTTTCTGTGGAATGTTTGTAGTCTTCAAATACTTTATGAAGTGTATCACTGGAGCTCTTTAGGACACTTAATTCTTTTCTAGCCTCCTCCAATTCCACGCGGGTTTTTTGGTTGTCCACTAAAAAAGTATTATTTTTCTCTTTAATTTCCTCAAGATTATCACTGCTGTCAAGTTTTTGCAGAGCTAAAATTTTTTCGCGCAACTCTTGAACTTCATGTTCTAATTGGTTATCATTTTGCAATAACGCTGAATATTCTTCTTTCAACTGGCGGTAACTCTCTCTAACTTCTGCCAACTCTTTTTGCAGTTCGTTCCTTATAGTAACAACTTTAAATAAATTTTCTTGATTATCGGAATCCAGTTGTTCTAGTTGTGTAAGAAGATCTTGTTTTTCATTTTCTAGATTAGTAATAATTCTTCTTAGGTCGGATAAATTGGCGGCATCGGACAGATTGTCAGACTGCTGATTCTCTCCCCAACTCCAAGATTCCTCTGAGTGGACACCATCATTTTTACTATTCTAGAACAAAATAAAAATTATTAATTAAACGTACATTAGCACATTTATTTTTTTATATTGAATAACCTCACAAAATTAGCTTATTGATACACATAATTTTTTAAAAGCTCTTATCTTGAAATCATTTTGATTTGTGCCGACTAGAGATACATTCTATTCATATATATTATATAATATACGAAAAAATATCTTTAATTTAGTGTCCACATGTGCTCACAAAGATAATTACATGACATAACATAAAAATGTTGTAGCCTAGTTTTTTTTTCTTCAGAGAGCTTAGCCATGAGACAATGTGTTACCAGTAATTTGATACGATTTCCTTTTCTAGGTAATAAAATATGTTCATGTTTTAGGTCCCAACAAATACTGCTGATTAGTATGTAAATATAAACTCCAGGCATTTTGATAATAACCTCTTATGATACATTATATGTATGAGTGCTGGTTCTAACTTCGCAACAAACATAACTAACACGATTGTTTTGAAGAGAGTTTTGAAACAGAAAATCGTTCTCTATATTATAATGTAACACGTGCTTAAAAGAAACGAAGCAGTATTTATCCATAACTGCATAATTTAGGGTCTATTAAGGCACAGGCAGGTAGTAATATTTAGAAGAAAAAAAATTTAATTATCGTTTTCAAGTAGGTATTGTTTTATCAACTTTTTCCTGTATATTATTGGTAAGATAATATTTACATTAAATATTTTCCTATTTTTATTTAGTAGGTAAAAGAAAAATAAACTTAATCGAATTGAAGCCTGGGAAAATTAACGTGCCATCAAAAATTTGACATAGTCAGAGACAACTAGGTTTTGGGTTCGTTATCTCTCTCCTAGCTTGAGCTGTTTGTGATAGAAAGTTCATTTTCATTGTATCCGAGTCTAATAAAGTTGTTTTGTTTTCCTCAAAAGTACGAAACACCCTGTGGAGTAGCAACCCGAACGATATTTATATGATACAAAGCAAGTCATTTTGAAGTTGAGCCGTTGTAGTTTGTTCTTGTAGGCACCAACTCCAAAAGTACCAGCACCAATAGAATAAATATTATTTTGTATTTTTCAGTGCACCAACTAATAACGTCGGTCCAATTTTTTGTAAAAAATATTTATGTCTGTCGGTTTGTTCGAAATTCAAGGCAAATCAGGTTGCTAAATTGCGCGTTGACGTATCCGTCATTCTTGGTATTTCCCATATATGGTATTAACTATGTATGATGCTCGTCGTATCCGCTAATTAAACGGAATGTAGAAAAATCGTTCAAGCAGGATCATAGATTCTAACAAAAAAAAACATTAAATATTATTTCAAATTTATGTGTTGCGTTAATAATTTTGCCAGGAGAATATTTGAAAAATACAACAAGAGTTAAAATAAGAACAAAGTTTATAAAAACGCAGGTGACGCCATATAGGAAATAGGAAATGCACGTGTAAATACGAAAAAATGTGGCCATTACATGAGGGTATCATTTTTACGAACTCAATATCCTTGTAGATAAACATTTAGCGATTACACTCATAATATACGGGTGACAGGAAATACTATGCCTATAAGTTTAAACAAAGAAACATTAAAAGGTAACCTTTAATCCTCAAAGTTTCTAGTTTTATAAAAATAATAGATAATGTGTTGAATAGTGATATGTTCAAATTTTTCGTGATATACAGAAAATCATATTTATTTGTCACTTACGTGAATTAGACGAATAAAATTTTAGAATTTTAAATTAAACCCGTAGGTACGTTTATTCCTTATATTTTGACACCAACTTACAAAAGCTCCTTTTACGAGTGATGGAGACAAACAAATATAAAAGTTTTATTATTTTTCATGTAGTATCTTTCGGTAATAGCGGAAATAAAAAGAAACATAATTTTAATAACATATTTTTATTTTATTATTTTTATTATTTAGAATGAAAGTTCTCTTTGTTCTGATTTCCAATATAGCTGATTTGTAGGCATTTGGTTCAGTCACTTTTGAAATATTTTAGAGTTAAATAAATTACTTTTTCTAAACTATAACGAATATTAATAATAATAATTAATATTAATTTAAACATATAGATTTTTAAAGTATAACAATTATTAACAATTTATAACGACCACACAACAGTAAATACAAAGCTAATTGTTTTCTACATATGCCTCTTTGTTTTCGAAGCAGTAATAATTTGGAATTTGGATTTTCTGTGTTCAATTCTAACGATGCGTTATTACTTCTAAACGTTCTGGTATTATTATAGTATACTTTGTTTTTCAGGTATCCCGATAACAATCTATCACACGGGTTTAGATCCGGGCTATCGGACAGTTCCGTGTCTCTCTATCTAGAGCCAGTATTTATTATTAAGATTATTTTTTCACTTGTAGAACATTGTGGACCGGGGCGCCATTTTGATGCAATATTAAATTAATATACTGTTCAACTGGGATATTTTCTAATAATTGTTCTATTTTCGTCTCCAAAAATTTAGATATCGTTCACCAATGAGGAATCGTTCATATATTCATTATTGGTTCTATTACCTACCATATTATTTAACATAACACACCACAAATTAGAGATTTTCGTGCCTATATTTTAACATTCTGTATTTGGTAAAGATTTTCCGTTCCCCAAAAATATGCTTATTTTTTTGACTAATACCCCCGCTGTTGTCAAAGACGCCTAAGCATTTCAGCCCAATAAACAAACCTCTGTCTTTATGTTTTAAAAAATTCTGCACAGGATAAAATCTATAGGGTGATATTTATGTTGTTTTAGCGTTCGCTGAATTTTGCTAATATGACTTTCCAGACATCTTTTGCACAACAGAATATTCTGGATTTTCTAAAAAAGAATACGTAGGTATTCTTAAAAGTCTATAAACGGATATTTCCATATATCCTTGAAAGTAAAGTAAATAATAATCAAGATGTTCATCTAAATTTCTTTCGATTGTCGTATTCTTTCGTTGAATGTTATATTTGATATATTTGATGATATTCATATATAACTCTTGCAATGCCGTTATTTGAAGAAAATAACCATTTCATATATTTTTTTCAATTTTTGCATCACGGTCTAATCTTCAAAAGTCATTGTTTCGCTGTCATGACTACGATAATTGCAGACGTTATATATATATATATATATATATATATATATATAAATATATATATATATATATATATATATATATATATATATATATATTTTGATTCTGAATTCTTGACTGGTTTATTATTTAATAAAATAGATTTTTGTTGGGGATGCAGTCATTTAATAAATAAAATTCTTTGGATTATGCCAAGCTTTCCAGAATGTTTATTCTCTTCGTCGGGGCAAAATTCGTGAATTTATATAAAATTAACCACAAACAGGAAAGATTTCATAGTCAGCAATCAGAAATGTCATTAGTTCTAATGACAAAAATCTATTTTTTATATATATATATATATATATATATATATACCTATAAACGGTACGTTGTCACCTCAAAGTTAGATATACCATGTACGCTGTGACCTCGTATACGACGTTGTGACCTCAGAAATGTGAGGTCACAACGTTTTGCGTTAAATTCAGTGTGAAACCAATCTATATGTCACCCTAAGTCGTTTAACGAAAATGTGTTGTGAGGTCACTTCGTTCGACTCATTCCTACAATTTGTCTTTTTAGTTCGAGCATATATCTCCAGCGCTAGTGTCGCCACACCAATAGAGACGAGCAGTGCGTTGTGTCCTCTAGCTTATATAGAGTAGAAAATAGAGATTTTAGACACGTTGGCACCTCAAACTATTGACAACGTCGCATCGATTCAGTGGCAATCATTTCACGAATTTTAAATAAAGTCATTGAAATTACTGATAAGTGATAAGTCGTGGTGGAATATTGTTATTGAATATGTTGAGGGTAAGTAAGGAAATTACTTTTAAAATTGGATAGGTTAATGTGCGAGGCTTGGAATGCTTAAACCTATCTACCATTAAAAAATAATATACACGTTTCCAAACGAATTTTATCATTTCACGATAATATAAACCTAAATGAAATCTTTTCGATGGGTCACCCTATATTTGAAAGGCCTGCATATTTAGAAAGTATTTTCACATCACATTTTATTGATAAACTTGATATTATTGATTAAAATATGTTAGATTTTTCAAATTTGTAAGCTTTTTAATAAGTTGGCTATTAACTTGGTAACCAAAATATTTTTCAATTATATAATTTAATATTTCTACGAGCTACAACTCGACAGCCATATTCTCTTAGGTCTCTTCTTGCCAGAGCTACTTCAATCCCTTTATTCCACATATGTATTGGTCTTCCTATTTTCCTTTGATTTGGTGGCAGATACTCTGCCGCTAGATGTGGTAACCTTTCTTGTCCCATTCGCATAACGTGTCCGTACCAGATCAGTTGTCGTTGTTCTATTCGTTCTACTATCGTGTCCTGTATTTGTGATGGTTGTCTGATTTTGTATATGTGCCAATCGAAGGATTTTTTTGCCAGTTCCCGGTGAACTAGCGGGAACCGATTTGTACTTTCCGGTGCGTTTTCTCGACATAAAAGTGAATAGGGGAATATTTTCTGACATCATTAATCTTATAAAACGGGAACTGATTTGGTTTGTCAAAAAACTAAACGTCATTGATAATTTGATAAATGGGTCATTTTCGCGACAAGCATAACCGACAATAACCTTCAAGTTTATTTTAAGGTGGGGGTATAACCGCTCTATTACCGACAGCAGATCACCGGGAAGTCGCGAAAAAATCCTTCTTGAGTCTTGAGATTCAGTTTGACCACGTAGATTTTGACAATTTGTAGTTCTTGTTTGTTCCTTTGTGTTGATTTGCACGTTTCCGCATAATATATTGTTATCGGTTCTACAATGCCGTTATAAAGTAGTTTTTTTTGTTTCAAGACTAAGTTTCGTGGACCACAAAACGGTATCGTTGTATGACTATCTTTCCTTGGCTTATTCTATATTCGATGGTCTGCTCAACCGTACCGTTTTGAGAAATGCGACTCCTTAGATAATTATATTTTCCAATGATTTTTATTGTTTGGCATTCAGTATTCAATATTTAAGTCTGTGCCTAATGTTCCTACACATTTTTGCTCAAATTCACTTGTAACCCACATTTTGATAATTATTCTATTAATTTTCTCACCATGTGAGTGATGTCGTCTCTATCATTAGCAAGTATTACTTGACCGTTTGCAAAAAACACTGTGTAAACATTTATTTCCCAATCTCTATTCTCATTTCTGTCACCATTAACTAATGGCTTCTTGTACAAATATTTTAAATAGGGTTGGTGATATATTTGCATATTTGTAATTTTGATTCTATCAATTATTTGTGGGTCTATTTTTACAACACATTCGATGTTTTTATATATTCTTAAGATGCTCCTTATAGAGGTCTCGTTGATCCCGCCTTTTTCAAGTCAATAAATATAATAATTTGCTTTAGGGTGAATGTGTTATTCAGGCACGATCTTCCATTTTGAAAGCCAATTTGCTCTTCCATATGTACAATATTTTCTTCAAGACGAGATTTTATTATCCTGCCATACAACCTTCCTATTGTACTACCTACTACGCAAATGCCTCTATAGTTCTTACACTGACTTTTACTTCCCATTTTCTGGACGAAGATCTTATAACCAGTATATCATTCTCCGGGAATGGCATCCCCATCAATCATGCATTTCTTCATAGCTTTTGCAATCTATTCTAAAAGTACATTTGTTCCATTCTTAACTAATTCAATGAGGATGTCACCTGGCCCTGCGGCTTTCCTAGTTTTTGTACTTTCTAAGGTATTTCTCAGTTCATTTATTGAGATTGGTTCTATTTCCGTACTGTCTGGATCAATACTCATCTTTATGTATTTAAATTCGTCCCGTGTCTCAGTCAATAATTCAGTGTTATATTTTTCCCATTGTTCTGAAGGCTCAGGTTACAACTTTGCGTTTATTCTTTTCTCAAGTTCTTGATCATTTCTCAAGTTTCAGATTCTTTCGTTCCCACCATATAACTGTCTATTTCGTCAAATCTTCTTTTCCACATACAATTATTTCTTTTGGCTAATTCTCTGTTTATTCATGCATATAATTTCATGTCTTCCGTGTCTTTGGTATTCAGCCATTAATTATATGTTCACTTCTTTAATCTCACTTTTTCTTATTGCTCCCTTGTCCACCATTCCTTCGACCGTGGATATCATAAGTCTAGTCTCCTGATCGTTTTGCCTGCAGTTTTGTGAATAGCTTCATTAGTTTGTTCATATCTCAATATCTCACTGCGGCATTTCCTTTTAGGGTTATTGTAATTTTTTTGTAGCTAATCGTGTTTTATATAGGAATTTTACCGAATCCTGTTTTAAGCTTTCTTAATTATATCTGAGCTTTCAATGTGAATTGAATTGAAGTGATAGGATCCACATTATTCCTCATTCCTGTTCTCAGTATGCTCTAAAATAGGTTGGAGTGAATTTTGATATTTTATGCCTTAAAAATATACTTAATTATAGACCTTATGTTTCTTAATGGTTGGTGCCATGTATATTGGTACTTTCTTGTGAGGAAAAAACCTGTTTTGAATTTTGAGTGAAAAGTATTCACACAGGTCTTTAAGGCGTCGACCATTTTCATTTAAATATAGTTCCCCATAATTTCCAACTACTGCAGAATCATCTGCTCTTCCTCTTCTACCATTGAGGTAACCCATTGAAACCAATTCCTATTATTTGCAACTCATTACTTTCTTACATAATAGACCCTGACTTTAAAGATTTTTTATCATCTTATATTTTGAAGAAATGACGAGAAATCAAAAATCCTGAAAAAAAGGTAAGTATCTTCCAATTTTGGCTCCAAAATAATTATTGTGAATTTTTAGGTTGGTCCGCAGGATAAGTGACCAGAGTTAGAGAAGAACTTTCAAGAATATACAATCAAAAAAACATAACCTTCTACAAATTGTCTTTTCGATTTTTTATCGATAAAACAATGATCAAGAAAAATGCGGCACAAATAAAATCAAAATGTTATATTTTTATCACATTAAATTTCTTCAATTACACATTGTTTTTTATTCCACTCCATAAATGAAGTATCTCTAATTTCGTATAGACACATATCATCATCAATTATTAGAAACAAGTAATAGCTCTATTGGACGACAATACCACAATACAGCATATAAAAAATAGATATAACCAGTACGTACACTCCTCAAATGTATGGCAACACTGCATGAGGCGAGTACAAACTGCAAGTCCCGCTCACAATATATATAAATGAGGTCATATCGGATCTGAAGTATCTCCAAATATATATACATATACAAATATATAAAAAAAATTAAATCGTTTCCCCTCTCTTGAGAACCTTGTTTTGGAGCCTCCCCTCAGAAGGTATAAACCCAAAAAAAAATTATATTACCATCAGAAAAGGGTGAGGTCAGGTCGTCTTGTCTACTACACTGAGGTCACAACGTATTGCCTATACATATATATATATATATATATATATATATATATATATATATTTATTTGTAACCCTGTACCAATTTCCAGCAAAATTTTGGTGTATTGCTTGATACATTTTTTCCCGTGACATATTAGTACCATCAATAACGATCGACCGCACAGTCCTGCCTTCCTACTTAGTGTAAACGACCTAGTTAACAATTCAAATTTATTGAAATTTTGTGAACGGGTCCGTTTCCTTTGACACATTCTTCCACTTACGTTTTATTTGATTATTTACCTTGTGAACAACACAAAGGGACACAGGACATAGGCGTAGGGCTACAAAGACAATGATCGAATATCATAGGGTTTAACTTCATACTAATCTTTATATAAATACCAACTGACAAGAAAATGATTTGAAAGGAGATATTTTTTTATGGATCGAATGAGAGGCAATGAATTACAACATTATTCAGGAATTGATTCATAAGAAATAGATTACGTACTTACTAAACAATAGTTAATTTTCAAACGCTATGTGGAAGAATTTAAAATTTATTGTTTGCCTTTCGGTAGTGGCTTATTATAGTTAACATTTGGATTTAAATAGGAAAGTTCTATGTGTATCTTTGGATTTTTTTTGTTTGTATCAACAAGTTATTCCAAGAACACCGTTCCAGGATGTTTTCTTAATGGTTTCTTATCAACATGAATAATTGTTTGCATTTTGATACCAGCTATTTTATAACCGACATTAATATTATTAGAAGGAACGATGATATCGATAAACAGATTAATATTTTGAAATACCTTATTGTTTTAATTTATGAAATGTTAAGAAAATGTTGTGAATTACAATAATAATAAATACATTATTATAATTCATATGTATATACTAATATAAAAGGCTTCTTCATCCTTGTTTATTAAATGTTACATTTGAAACTGTAAAAGAAGCAATATTCATTTATCCGATATAAACGATACTTATAATATATTTGTATAATAAATACTCATCGGATTTGTGACGAAGAATAATAGATATTAACTTTTAGAAAATATGATACGTAATTGAAAAATCAACTAGGGCTAACTTCATGACCGGATACACTAAAATGTATCTATTTATATTGATACGCAAATGGATTTTTTGCACCCCTTTTTAAGCATATTGCGTTCACGGGGAATCGGTGATTTGCTGTACTTAAAGTTTCCATCGAGGAGTGCAGAAAGTTAAAATTAATAAGTAAATTTTCGTCGACCAGCCATTTAAAGTAGTTATAGATTGATTTCCATAATCTGATGGTGTATGGGTTAGAGTACATTCCTTTCTTACAGCTGACCACGTGTTTGATTCTTGGTCATCGCATTTTTTATAATTTAATGAATTACGGTCGAATTTTGAGTACTCTAGACAATTACTAGTAATAATTTTAATCTCTTATGGTATCATGGAAGTTACTCCCGAAACTCATTCTTTCTCTTTGTCTCTCATTCATCGATTCTTGCTAAATAAGTATTAAACTGTCCTCTTCCGTGTCTAAACCGATTGTCACAACAAGTTTGTATCGATTCTAATTCGAAGAAGTCGATGCAGTCGGGAGAAATATAAAAAAAATAGAACAAAAAGTATTTACTCATAACAAATTTTTCTATCAAAAACTAGGACCGATTTTATTAGTTGGAGCTCTGAAAAATACAAAATAATATTAATACTACTGGTGCTGGTAATTCTGAAAAATGTAGTACAGTTTTGGATGGACAGAAGACTTTTGGCACCAACATCAAAAGTACCAACACCAGTAGAATTATTATTATTTTGTATTTTTACCGACTTTCCAAATGAAGGAAGTATACAAGTCAACTGTATGTCTGCTTTTTTATGTATGATCGCGCGTTCTGTCTGGTAAACCTTAAACGATTTGGATAATAATTATTTAAAAAACTCAAATTCAAAATCTCCTTCCCTCCAAAAACTACCCGTGAATGGGGTCGAGAGGGCATTTTTTTCGAAAATCTGACACGGCAGAATTAGAGATAGGACAATATCCAGAAACGTTTAAATTAATATTTTTTTGAAAAGAGTTACGATTTTCGAGTTACAGATTAAAATCTAAAATACCTATGTGTATTTCCGCTATGTAGAGAGGGCAATTTCTTCCGAAAATTGAAAATCTGAGACGGCCAAATTAAAGACCAGATTATTTGTTGCAACATTTAAATCGATGATGTTTTCCATAGAGTTACGGTTATCGAGTTATAGCAGTCTAAAACATGCGTATTTCCACGGAGATGTTTTTAGATCTCTGAATAACAAGTACAAGCAAAGAATATATAGGATAAGTACTAAGTACTACCTTCTTAGGTATAAGTGAACCTTCAACGATTTTCGTGAATAATGTTACACTCAAAAGTGTGAAGTAAATATTTTTTTCAAAAAATTGGACCAACTTTATTAATTGGTGCACTGAAAAATATAAAATAATATTAATTCTATTGGTGTTTGTATTTGTGAAGTTCTTTTTAACTACAATTGCACAACTTACCAATACCAATACCAGTACATCAACTAATAAAGTCGGTCCAATTTTTTGTTTCAGATACGCATGTTAGATCTGTTGGAATATGTACTTATTTGTGTAAGGAGCAATCCTTAGTAATAAGTATCTAACTCCTACGTAAAGATAGCTCAGCTTCAAAAATGGAGAAGGTATACAATTCATATGTATGTTTGCTTTTTTACACGTACTCATTCTGATTTAGACGATTTTTGTTTCATTTGAAAGAGAAGACTTGAGAAATGGTCCCATATTTAAAAAAAAAACTCAAATCTGAAATTTCCTTCTCTCCAAAAACAGCCCCCAAAGGGAGTGGAGGGAGTAATTTTTCTTGAAAATTGAAAATCCGAGACGGTAGAATTAAAGAAAATTCCATATCCGGAAACTTTTAAATTGGGACATTTTTAAAAATAATCATAGGTTTCCGCGTTATAGTCTGAAATATGTGTTTCAGCTAGTTGGAAGGGCCAAATTTTTCCGAGAATCGAAAATTCGAGATTTGAAAATGAGAAAGGGGACCATTTCCGAAAACGTTTAAATTGGACATTTTTTCAAAAGAGTTATGGTCTCCGAGCTTCGCAATGGTAAAGTCTGAAATATGTGAAATGCGTATTTCCGCTATGTGGAAGAGCAATTTTTTTTTCGAAAATTGAAAATATGAGCTGGCCAAATTAAGGAAAAGATGAACTACGGTTTTCTAGTTACAGCAGTAAAGTTTGAAATATGTATATTTGCGCCATGATATTTTGAGACTTCTGAATAATACATAAAAAGTACAAGCTAAGCCCCTCTTTTTGGGTATTAGTGAACGTTCAACAATTTTCATGACTAATGTTACACTCAAAAATGTGAAATAAATATTTTTAACAAAAAATTGGACCGACTTTATCAGTTGTTGCACTGAAAAATACAAACTAATATTAATTCTATTGGTGCTGGTAATTTTGAAGTTGTGCCGTTGTAGTTTGTTGTTGTAGGCATCAACTCAAAAGAACCAGCCCAAATAGAATTAATTTATTTTGTATTTTTAGTGCAACAACTAATAATAAAAAATAATATAATACTCCAATAAGAGATAATCATAATTTAGAATTTCACAATTTTCATTTTTAGAATTGTTGCACTTTTGATGAGAAAGGGATACAACAATGTTAATCTAATACATGTCATTATAACTATAGTATGTAAGAATGTATATATATATAGTTTTTTTCATGTATAATTCATTTTTTGAGCGAGTTTATCAAAAAAGAGAAAAAAATCTACTCTATTAGACATAAGTTTTTATGGACATTACATCGTTTTGCATCTGCACTGATTTTGATGATTTAAAAATCCAAAATTTTAACCCTCCAAATGTAGTAAAGTGGGAAATTTAACTAAAGAATCTAGACGTGCAAAATTAAAGTAGAAACACAACTCATCACAGATTTTTTTTTTTAATTCAATTGCGAACAATGGATGATAAGACAGGTTATTTTCGGAAAAGATTTACCTCCAAATATATTTCCCTATTGTACTCTACATTAATTAGATCAGGTTCACACAGTGGAAACTGAAAGAAAATCGCAGAAAATGACTAGCTGCTTTGAAGATAGTGCGCATGTGTGGATGGGTGTTGTTGTAGAGAGGCGAATCGAACGCGATAATTTCGTCGCCCATGTCTCTGTTGTGACTGTGCGAATACTGCGAATTGGAGGGAAAAGATGGTCAGAAAAAGATAGATGGCCACTACTTGCGCCAAAGGTGGAACTCCGCAACCGTCCGTCAATCCATTTTACTCATTTTAGATCATTACGTGCCACCATACTATTAAAAACACAAGCTTAATTTTGGGTAAGTCTACGTCTATCTACTAAGGTAGGTGTATAAGCATACCTCCGCAAAATTGAACATACATTTTGCTTTTTAGAGTAATTACCTACACAAAAATATTTATACCTTAATAAGCTATTACATTAGAGCCGCTACTTTATTTTAAATTTGAATAACTGTATATTTGCCTTAACAGAAAGATAACGAATACATAATATTTGTCTAGCTTACAACTTATCCATTTGCATTTCCATGTCGTAAAAGTTCATCTTGCTTTTGTTTGTGGTATTCAAAAGAAGATCAAATAATTAAAATTAAATAGCAAACAGCATATTATACATATTATAGGTACCTACATAGAGATTGGTATTCGATTTTATAATTACATGCAAACTTTGATACCTAATATTCACAAATAATTTTAACCACAAGAAAATGCCGTAATTAAATTGAACATATATAATAATAGTAAGAATAGTTAGCATTAAATAAATTATCTGATTTCTTCAAAATGAATTTTTTCTACTGTTACGAGGATATTTATATAAAATGCAAGAAAAAAAATGTACTGATCAGACAGTGTCCAAGGAAATGGTTTCTTTTTTTCTTTTTATGATGAATAATGGAAAAGAGAATTATTCAAAATAACAAATACATTAGATTTACAAGAATTGATTTACTTGAGTATTCTATGAAAATCTGTTATGACTCAACAAACAATAAAAAAATATTTATACAATATGATGTTGAAATTAAATTTTCATAGAAACATAGAAATAACAGTTTTTGCAAATCAATGTTTAATATTCAGTTTATTTAATTTAATATTACGTATGTAGTAATCTTGTGATATATATACTTCCAGTAGAATTCTATATATTTATCTTTTCCTAATTCCGACATATTCAAAATAAAATTAGAAGACCATATTATTATGTATCTATATAAAAACATTACAAATACATCTATGCATATAATAAAATTGTAACAGGCCTATGTCTGTACATCACAGATATATGAGAAAAACTACTATGGGGCGGTCTTTATTGGAGCAACAGAACCCAAAACAACAGTTTTTAGAATTTTGTCTGTCTGTATGTTATGTTATTGTATACGCATCACGCAAAATCTACTGCATGGAATTAAATGCAGTTTTCACCGATAGGTATATACCTAGACGTCTAACTTAAAATAAAGGCTCTATTTTGGCCGCGTCTGTCTTTCTTTCTGTTTGTTTGTACATGCATCACACAAAAACTATTACATGGAATTGAATGCAATTTAATAAACCATCACACCCTGATACTACAATACACTCTACCTCACATCACACCTCGCATCACACTATTCAACATAAGTTAGCGGCCTATATATAACATGATTTTCCGTCTATTAAAAAAAGTTTTCCTATGTCAGAAGATAACTTTACCAAAGAATATAATCTAATCAAACAGATAGCTCTTAATAAAGGGTATAATCTCAATAAAATAGATAAAACTTTATCAGATTTAAATACAAAAAAGCCATGAAAGAAGTATATCCTTTAAAAAAAGACCAGCAACATTATAAGATATTAACATACATCGGTAAACCAAGCAACAATATCATGAAATATTTGAAGAACAAAGACATAAAAATTGCTGATAAAACTAATAACTCTTTGGGTAAGATAATTAAAAATAACAAGGATAAAATCGATAAAATTGATAAAAATGGAGTTTATAAATTAAGTTGTGGTTCTTGTCATAAAACGTATATTGGACAAGCAGGTACCTAGTTCATTTCTTAAGAGAATAGATCATCATGATGCTTTCCTCTATAATAGGAAACTAATCCAGAATTTAAAATTTCACACATTGAACAAAAAGGTTTCAGGTTGAATTTGTTAGAATCATTGGAGATCAATAAGCTTAAAAATTCTAAAAACCTTTTAAATGGTCAATTAGATCTGAACAACTCTACATTGTTATTACAACATAACTATACTTATAATGTATTTAGTCCTTAATCCATTAATTACCTTCATGTACCTATATAATAACCAACAGTAATATTATAATACTATATCTGAAGAAGCCGCTGTGTCGGTAAAACATAGACAATATAGTGAAAATCTAAGCCAGTGTATTTTATTTTACGCGACTTCGTGCGCCTGAAAAACTGCATTCAAATCGGTGCGGTACCTAGTTTTGCATGATGCATTTACAAACATACAAAAAGACAGATAGACGCGGTAAAATGGAGCCTATATTCTAAGATAGACCTTTAGTAATACATCTGTGAGAACTGCCTTCAATTTCATGCAGTACCTATTTTTCTTGTGATGCTTGTACAGACAGACAGAAAAAAATCTAAAAATTGTTTTTAATTCTGTTGATCTAATAAAGATCCCCTATATTAGTTTTTTCTGAAATATCTATAATGTACAGACATCGGTCTGTTACAATTTTTTTATACAGTTTGGTCATAAAGCTTTGACAGGTCGATTTTTGATTTCGATTTTCTTATTTTATATGCAAACAGCATCATTTTATCCCTTCCACTTTCCAAGTTATGACGTTATCATTATTTTTTTTAAATGGGAATGCCATAATTTTATATTATAAACTGGCAATTTTCTGTGTTCAAAAATACCAAATACATGGGTATTAACATAAATATTAAATACTGGGTGCTAAAAATTAATATATTTCTATTTGCTGCTTTCAATTTTATACAAATTATGCATAAAAACAAGTATGCGTTTGAATCGGAGTCCTTAGCAACCATTAATAAGTTCTTAGTTACCACTGCAAATTAATATTATTGTTATTATTGAAAATTGAAAGCAGTAAATGAAAATATATTAGTTTCTTAGCGCCCTGTATTTCATATATTTTTATGTTAATACCCATATATTTGGTATTTTTGAGCTCAGAAAATTGTTTGCCGATTGCATAAAAAAGAAGAAAATCAAAAAATGAACTGTCAGAGCTTTTTCTCTATATGTTAATATTTTAGAATTTATTGAAGCATTTCCATTCTTTAGTTCTGTATGTATATGTATAGATGTATGATTTCTTATATATTATATTATATATATTTATGAAATTCCCAAAAGTTTATAAATTCATTGAGAATAACGTTTCTTGTTAAAAATATTTTATGTACTTATACTCTTAAATAGCCTGGGAAGTTGATTACGAATGATTTTAGCGTTTAAATTTATAATTATTGAAAAAAAAACTTTTAGGAAAAACCATTTAACTATTTATTAAGTATTTAACACTAAAACCCGTCAAATATCTTTAATGCAACTGTTTCACAGGAAGGTACTAGTTTAATAGTAGAGACATAAGGATTCCATACAATAATGTAATGACGATAAATTTCAAGATGTATGGATTCTCATGTAGCTTTTAAGCTTATTGAGGTTCTAAAAGCTTTTGCATATACCTACTCATTGATCATCATCACTCAGGTACAGAAAATTGATTGCACTAAGTTATGCAGTCGGTTAACCACCGTCAGGAACACCTTTTCTCCAATTCCGAATTTCGTTTGATATACGAGATCTATTTATGTATTTGGCTTTTTACTTGAAATTTGAAATCCATAGTAAATTAAAATACAATAGTAAATTTCCACTAATATATTGTTTAAACTTGACAATTAATTGTTTCCCCACACTATACCTTTCTCAAATGTGAGTATTAACTAATTCGAGGATAAAGGCCTAATTAACTAACGATGATGGTTAACATACATCTTGATGACTAATATTATAAACTAATTAGGTATCAATAATAATAAATACAGTAAGGGCCTGGAAATATCATCGATCTAGTAGTCATTGATAATAATTGTGAATCCGGTGTTTATGAACTCACGCGTAAGTTACGTACGTCAAACGGGCAGAAATGTTCAAACCCGCATCAATAAACAAGAGCTCATTCATAAAACTAATTCAAACTATGCGCTACATCTCACTGATAACAATCACATTTAACGATAATTTCCAAATCTTACATACGTACCGAATTGAAAAAATTAAAATTGGATTTATTTCAGTCATTAGAAATTATTGAAAATAAACATTCGGGTAATCTCCTCAATAACCAGATCGATGGTATGTACATCCCCTTACTGTATATATAATTGTTATCTAATTACTTAATAATATTAGTCATTAAGATTTATGTTAACCATCCTTATTATTCAAGTAGGCACTTATTCTCTTAGAATTTAGTTGATATTCACATTTGAGAAAGGCACAGTGTGTCGAAACAATTGTCATGTTTATAAAATATTAGTGGGAATTTATCATAGTCATATAAATAAGTCTATGGAATTTATTAAAGTGGTTTAATTTAGTGATCTTAACGCGCACACGCACTCACACACTCGTACACAATAGAAAGGGCCGGCTAGAAAAAGTAAGATCGAGGCAGCGTAACGGGTGGCGATTTAACTCCTACCATAAATCGCTTTAAGGAACTTCCTTCCAAAAAGAAGTATCTTAGTCTTTCATAAAAAATGTAAAAAAGTTGTCATAGATGATTTTAATTTTATAATCTCATAACTAATTCAATATATAATTTTTTTTACAAAAACCAAGATCGACTTTATTAGTTGGCTCACTACAATATAAAATAATATCAATTCTAGCACCAGTATTTTGCAGTGCACCAACTAATAAAGTCGGTCCTAGTCTTTGTGGAAATATGTGTATTTCACATTTTTGAGTGTTTCAATAGCCACTAAAATCGCTGGAAGCTCATTTAGGTATATTTATAGATTTCACACTGTCAGCAATTTCCTAGTGCTGTAATTCGGAAACCGTTGAAGTTTTAATAATATTCGATTTAAATGCTGTCGGACATGATCTGTTTTTAATGAAAAAATCATCAAAATCGGAGCACGTTTACTATGCAAAACGTGCGAATAGATATAAAAAAATCCCGATGGCCTACAGTCAGCAGAAAGGTAAATTTTTCAAAATTCATTGAATTGAAATTTGAACAACCTTTTCATTGGTATACCTACATGTTATTACATAAAATTGTCGTCATAGCCTTGCGGTTAGAGGTTTTTGTTTTGGCTGTAAAATATAAAGCAGACAGGGTTCGCGTTCCACTTCAAGGCAGAATTTTTTTTCCCCCTATTTCTTTTCAATAAATATACTATATATTTTTTTAAATCAGGGTCTATATTAAGGTCTCCAGAAAATGGACAATTACATCAAATTTATATTGAGTGTTTTATCAATATTTCTTATTTTTCTTTATTAATTTTTATTTTTTTATCTGTGTATTTTATGAAAAATTGCTTTGAACAAAAGTTGTAGGTACTGATTATATCTATAACCTAAAATTATTTTTGATGATATAAACACTATGGCTCTTTTTTGATATTTTTTTAAATGTTTGAACGGTCGCCATTTTGAAACTACTTACCCGATATTGCAAATTTGAACTTGATAACTCCAAAACTGCGACCTCTAACGTGTTAACAAATTTTGTAATATCCCATATATATATATATATATATATATATATATATATATATATATATATCGCAATAGGTACATTTCTATAACAAATTTACCTAAAAAATCAGAAAATCAATCGAATGGTATCGCTACTGTGTTTGTAAAAATGAAAAATTATTATCTAACTATTATTTTTATAATTTAATTTCTCATATGATCAATTCAATTCGAAATTCACTGTTATTCATTGTGTTACATGTTTAAAAATATCATGCTATCAAATGGTTGCAGTCTGCGTATGATGCATGTATTACTTTTCTGCTTACGCATTATAATTCTCACAAGTGTGCAGTTTTAACGAGTAATCTTAAGCCGTCAGAATGTCCAGATTGCTCAACCTGATTACCAGACTATACTAAATAAACAGTGGCGAACTACTATATCTATTATTATTATCTATAATATCAAAAAATCTTATACGACTTTCCAACTTTTTTCAGCGAGTCAAGACACAAAAACGTAGACATCTGTTGAAAACCGGACATGGAAAATTTTTCAAGATTACAATACGTTTTTTGGCATAGTGTAGGAATGTAATGTCATGTTTTTAAACCCTCCATCGATGACTTGGTTTATAAGAATTTCCAAATCTTCTAACGGTAGACAAAATTAGAAGAGATTTTTTGTTACAGGATTCACCTCAATCCGTAGAATGAGACCTTTACTGATTTGCGGTCCTTCAGGATCAGGTAAGAGCACTCTTGTCAAAAGAATGCTCGCTGAATTCCCAGATAAATTTGGATTTTCGGTGAGTCACACAACTAGAAAACCAAGGCCTGGTGAAGAACATGGCAAAGATTATTATTTCACCGATGTGGAAACCATGAAAAAAGATATAGAAGATGGGAAATTTATAGAGAGTGCCATATTCAGCGGAAACTATTATGGTACCAGCAAGGAGGCAGTTGAGGAAATTGCGAAGCGGGGTAAACATCCATTAATATAAAAATTAAGAAAATTTGAACTTATATTGAACTGAGACTATAAAATATATAAATTTCAATTTTCAATAGCTCAATTAGAAAGTGATTTTTTTAGATAATTTAAAAACTTTTTTCAAACCCTACAATTTATTCTTCAATAGAATACATGAAATTCACAAATTCTAGAAATTGGATTATCGGCACTATATAAAAACTAAATGTTATGATGATGATGATTTAGTGTTTCTTTCCAATTTACATGTAATGAAATATTCAAGCGTCTTGAGATGCTGAAAATTATAATTTGTAGCAAACTTTAATTAGCATTTTTCTGCTAACGGCAGACGGAACTAGGCGAAAGCCAGTAACAAATATGGTCCTTAGACTAAAAAAGAATCGGACTGTTATTGAGTATCTCCCGTAGAATTATATTTCCATGGTATTTACTATGCGCGAAACCTGTGACGTAGTAGCCGTTTCCTTCTTATCAGCGGGAAATTTGAAAATCATTTTGAATTTCATTAGATACAAAAATGATAAAGTTTTCATATAAATTTGTGAGGTAGTCTTTTGTTAATTTATAGAGACATTAATAGCGGACCTCGAAAATAGCAACCATACGGCTGATTCATTGTTTTATTAAGATCGAAACATTTATACAGGGTGTTTCATAGAGAATGGTCATACTCTTAATGTCATATTCTATGGTCAATTGTAAGTCGATGTGACAATATTTATTTATATTCAAAAACGTACCCTTAAAAAGTTACAGCCCTTCAAAGTTGCATTACATCGATAAGTTTTTTGGCTGTAAAAACCAAACATTGAAAAATGATGGCTTGTAATTTTGGTATCTTCCAATTCTTAGATTCAAAAATCATTTGCGAATAGAGTTGAAACGTTCCAGTAAAGGTAAGGGGTTGAAATTTGCATTACACCCCTTTTCAATACCCATATTTTTAGTTTCCTTTAAATTTGTTTTCACAAATTTGGAAAACAATAATTCCTTAAGAAACTTTTTTGCCTTTTTGATTGATTTTTTAACCTAGGATATGGTAGATACCAAAATTTCAAGCCATTATTTTGGACAGTTTGGATTTTACAGCTAAAACAACTTATTGATGCAATGCAACTTTGAAAGGCTGTAACTTTTTAAGGGTGCGTTTTTTTATATAGATAAATGTTGTTAAATCGACTTAAAATTTACCATAGAATATGTCATTAAGACTACGACCATTCTTATGAAACACCCTGTATAATAAAAAAATATCAGAAACTTCTCTTTCATTTAGGTAAAGTATGTGTGTTGGATATCGATGTTCAAGGTGTAAAACAAGTAAAGGGCACAAATCTCGATCCCTGGAGTGTATTTGTCAAGCCCCCGTCATTAGAAGCTCTCAAACAAAGATTGATCGACAGAAAAACGGAAACTGAAGAAAGCCTTCAAAAGAGGTTGAGTAAAGCTAATGAAGAAATGGAGTATGGCACAATACCAGGAAATTTCCATGTTATCATCATTAACGATGAACTGGATCGAGCTTATAGTCAGCTCAAAGATTTTGTAATTGAAAATGTTTTGAACAATAAATTGAATTAACAATAAAGTTCTGATCCAACCATTAATTGATTGAAAATAAAAATTGGTCAAGTACGGGTCGGACTCAAACTGTTACGCTCAGGAGCTCAGGATAATGAAAAACATATTCATGAATTATTCATAGCAAGCCGTTTCATTTGATATGTCATATGATGTGCTTGAAGAATTTATTCTTTCTAGTTTCTAATTTGTTCCTCAAAATTAACCGCCAGTATATACAATTCGTTGATTTTAATTATATGTCCGTTCCGACGTACATACAGACAGACACCAGATTGATTTTACAATAGTTTCGTTTATTCCTTGAATGTACGAAACACTAAAAATGATAAATATTGCCGTTCTGGCTATAATAGATACAGAGTATTGAAAAAACAAACTTTTATTATGTATTTAGAAATAATGCTACACTTATTCCACAAGCAGGATTCAGCTCGTTGTAATAATTATCGTTTCAACTGAGTTCACCGATCGTTTAGTTCAACAATGTTTTGTTTGCCCACATACTTCGCCCTTTCCCATTACTTAACGAAATACAACACCTGCAAGACCACTAACTGTATGTACGGAGCGCTTTTGTTATACATATTCAGAACAATCGCTCAAATTTGTTTCTGTATTTATTCTAGCCACTGCCCTCAACTGTGAATTCTACCAAGAAAATTCGTGAAAATATAAAAAAAATGGTAAATTCATAGAATAAAAATCAATATTGTTCTTAATAGTGGATTAATAATTAATGTCATAGGGAGCTCAGAGCTCAGTAGTAAATCAACAATCTAAAATCTCGAAACTTGTTCTTGAAGATTTATGGACTTAACTTTTTGAAACAAGGCATCTGAAAATATTTTTTAAGAAAAATAGAACCGACTTTATAAGTTGGTGCACTGAAAAATTCCAAAATAAGGTTAGTTCCACTGTTGTTGTTGGTAATTTTGAAGTGGTGCAGTTTTGAGTAAATAGAAGACTTTAGGCACCAACTTCAAAAATACCAGCACCAATAGAATATTTTGAATTTCCAATGCACGAAGTAACGGTTGTATTGAAAAAAATATATTGCATATTTTTTAGTGTTTCATTAGTCCAAATTTTTATATTCCAGGATTAATTGGCAGTAACAGTTTTGCACTTTCTTAGTACTTACTATAACTCGGAAAACCTAGATTTTTCTTAAATTTCCATTGTAAACATTGCTGGAAATGATTTCCTTTAGTACTGTTACATAAAATTTTATATTTTCGAACAAAAATTGCTTTTCTCACCTTCTTTGTGGGAGGTTTTCAGGAAGAAGATGTTGGATTTTTTTTAAGTGATACCATCTCTCAGCACTTCTTTCCAAATGCAAAAAAAGAATTATCAATATCTGGCCACGTTTATCAAGCAAAAGGCGCGTACATACATAAAACAAATAACAAAATCAGTCTGTTTACTAGATGTAGGTCCTGCCTGGTAAATTACATTCAACATCGTTCGTACAAGTGCCTGAGATACTTCTTCATATGTTTCAGACCGTAGACGTAAAATTAAATTAAAATCTGCAATTTTATTGACGATCGTAACTCAAAACGAGAAGTGATTGCGAGCTACGTGATGTTGGTGAAGAAATAATAATTTGTTCATGTGCTGCTCTCTTTGCTGGCAGGCGTGACACCAGGGAATATACAGTGTGTCCAAGATAAGGTTGGATAGCACTGGTATCTCGAAAATTGCATGGAAAAAGAAGACAGATATTATCTTCTTTGGTATAATCGAGTTGTAGAATTGTAGGCACTAAATTCTCTATTATAAGTTATGGTGACGTTTTAATGCCTTCTGACTATGAATTGTTAATGTAGCAAATAATAAAATAAGTAGCATCATCGTCCTTTGAACTCTTTTCACTCGCACATTGATTTTTAATAACGATTTACTTATTTCTCAACCTGAAAAATTAAACAGTTCAAAAAATTCAAACTACGTTGTCACGTTTTACCAGGTTAATTTTTCTCGAACTGAAGCACTTGCATTTTGAATTTTAATCTTCTATCAAGTAACTATACAAAAAATAGCCATTTTTCAATTTCTCGAGACCAATGCGCACATAGTTTTTTAGTATCTCGCAGAATTACCATATCAAATATTTTACAAATACAAACAATTTTTATATGCTACATTTATGGAGTTAACTAATTAATATCATCGAATCCAAAATATTGTCAAGTACATCTGATGTAATCAGCTGAAATTCTTCTAAAATGTTTACGTCCTCCGATTGAAAATTATGTTGCTATACATAATTTTTGATATACCGCCAAAATAAAAGTTACAACATGTCGAATCTGGTGATTGAGTAGACCAGAAAATACCGAACAATACTCAAAAACTCCGAAATTGAAGCAATAACAGATATTCAACAAAATAGTGTTATGTTGCTCTTTTGTTTCGGTATATATAAAGTTGATGATTTATATAAAATGAAACTTAGCAAGATAATAGAGAAAACGTCAATTTTCAGAGCTGAAAAAGTTGCTTAAACGTAGCTTGAGAAAAAATAAAATTTAAAATATTTTTTTCTTTAAAATCTCGAAAACCAAAATAGCTATTGAATTTTTGCAAATACGTTAATAGAATACCGTCAAATTGATCAATATTTTAACCATTCGACCGACTTCGTATAATATATTATCGTTTTCGAGACACACTGTATACTTTCCCAGCTCAATACAATGAAACTGTTGCTGTGTTTCGTTTTCGCACCCACTTTCAGCAGTAGTTCTATCATTTTACAAAAAAAAACTCATACGTTCACGTATTTGTGTCGTTTTGAAAGCGTTGCAACGTTGGGAACAGTACGAATATAATCATATAATTCAATCTATCAAGAGAGACAATGATTGTTCTACAATGCCGATTTCACAGTTAAACAGAATGTGATTCTCAAAAATTAGGACTGGAAAGAATTTTTGAATACTTGACTTTCTTGAAATTAAATATTGAAAAAGAAAAGTTACACTTTGGGATTCATCATAATTTTATAAATCAAATATTTACGAAAATATTATTACAAGATGTCAGATGTTCACAATTACAGGTACTTACAATATTTTACATCGAATATGAGCACCTTAAATGATAATATTCATTGACCTGTAAGAATGCAATCAGACAAAGAAGCAAAACTTTATCTATTTGAATCGAAGCAGATAATGATATACCTAGAGATACATTTATTTCATATCAATAGACAATAAGTGGATGTTAAAGCACCTTAAAGAAAGGTTGTTACAAATAATTAGGTCTTTCATATAGTACTCACAGATTTTCAATTTTCGGAAGAAATGGCCCTCTCCACATAGCAAAAATACACATATTTGAGAATTTAACATGCTTCTAAAAAAGCAACATTTCCTTCCCCCTGAAAACCGCCCTCAAATGTGGTGGAGGAGGCAACATTTTTAGAACATTGAACATTTTTAGTGACAGGAATAATAATGAATAGATCATTCTCAGAATCGTTTACATTGAACATTTTTCAAAAACTCTAGGATTTCCCAGTTGCCGCATTAGGAAAATGCAAAATTCTTAGCGCCATATTTCCAAATCAAGGAATATGAGTGTACGTTCAACACTTGTTATATAACTAAAGAAAAACTCAAAAGTGTGCAATGAATATTAAAAAAAAATAGGACCGACTTATTATTTGATGCATTGAAAACTTCAAAGTAAGGTCTGTACTAGTACTGGAAAAATTTGAGAGACATAATGAATGAAAAGATCACCTCCAGAAACGTTGAAATTGGACATTTTCCAAATATTCTTTTTACAAAACCAAGTTTATTAAATCGTGCACTGAAGAATACAAAGAATATTAAATCTATTACTATTGGTAATTTCAAATTTTTGCAATTGTAATTAGATAGAAGACTTTTTGCACAAATTTGAAAAGTAGCAGCACCAATAGAATTAATTTTATTCTCTATTTTTCAGTGCATCATGTAAAGTCGGTCCTATTTAAAAAAAAATATTTCACACTTTTGAGTGTACATATTTCAGACTTTACCACTGCATTAACTCGGAAACCTATAATTTTTTTTATGGCCAATTTAAACGTTGCCGGATATGGTCTCTTCTTTAATTCTGCCGTCTCAAATCTTTTATTTTCGAAAAAAATGCCCCCTTCACCCCCTTTGGAAGAAGTTTAATGTCGATTTGTTTCAACCCTCTTTAAAAAAAGAATTATGAAAATCGGATCTTGTATACTATATACTATTTGAAAGGCGCGACCAGCCATAAAAAAAACATGGTAACAGATTTAGAGCACTAGGAAAGTGCAAAATTCTTACCGCAATTTTTCAAATCACAGAATATAGGTAAACATTTAACAATTTGCATGACTAAGAAACACAAAAAAATGTGAAATGAATATTTTTTTACAAAAAAATAGGACCGACTTTATTAGTTGCTACACTGAAAAATTCAAAATAAAGTTAAGGGGCTGGTACTCTTGAAGTTGGTGCTATAAGTCTTATATTTACTGACAACACAAAATTGAAGAACTTTTTAAAAAACTAGAGCTGAAAAGTACAAAAACATGATTCGAGAATCACAAACATTTTGAAGTTGGTTCTTCTATCTACCTATAGCTGATACATCTCTTTCTAAAGTACCAAAAATATTGATGATCCGTTTTGCATACTCCGATTTAGACGATTTTTCTTTCATTTGAAAGAGGAGAGTTGCGAAATGGTCCCATATTGACAAAAATCAAATCCAAAATCTCATTCCCTCCAAAAACCGCCCCCAAAGAGGGTGGAGGGGGCAATTTTGTTTGAAAATTGAAAATCCGAGACGACAGAATTAATGAAAATTCCATATCCTGAAATGTTTAAATTGGACATTTTTTAAAATAATCATACGTCTCCGCGCTACAGTCTGAAATATGTGTTTCAGTTATGTGGAAGGGGAAAATTAGAAAGGGGACCATATCCGAAAACATTTAAATTGAACATTTTTTCAAAAGAGTTAGGGTTTCCGAGTTTCGCAATGGTAAAGTTTGAAATATGTGATATGCGTATTTCCGCTATGTGGAAGAGCATTTTTTTTCGAAAATTGAAAATATGACACGGCCAAATTGAAGAAAAGGTTATATGTAGCAACATTTAAATTGAGTTACGGTTTTCGAGTTACAGCAGTAAAGTCTGAAATATGTATATTTGCGCCGCGATGTTTTGAGATCTCTGAATAATAAATAACAAGTACAAGCTAAACCTACCTATAACTTTTTGGGTATTAGTGAACGTTCAACAATTTTCATGACTAATGTTACACTAAAATATGTGAAATAAATATTTTTACAAAAAATTGGACCGACTTTATCAGTTATTGCACTGAAAAATACAAAATAATATTAATTCTATTGGTGCTGGTAATTTTGAAGTTGTGCCGTTGTAGTTTGTTGTTGTAGGCACCAACTCCAAATGAACCAGCACCAATAGAATTAATATTATTTTGTATTTTTCAGTGTAACAACTGATAAAGTCGGTCCAATTTTTTGTAAAAAATATTTTCAATGTATAATCTCATGGGGTCTGCTCTATTTTATTTATATTTATAAAGTATACTTTGGAAGTGTTTTTATCTATATTCCCAATTACCAAATAGGAGATATACATAAATACATAATTTTATAATAAACATTTTCAGAAATATTACGAGTGATATTAAATTGTATTATCTAATTCGGTCAAAACCCGTAGAAGCTAGGGCAGCTAGAATACTAGACGACAAACAAGGTATAAGGATTTCTTGTATCACTATACTAATCACTGGAAAAAAATGATAAATTCAAGGTAAAATAAATTGATAAGCAAAAGTGTAAATATGCATGAATTATATGAACATGTGAAATTTTCAAAAAAAAAACAACAAACGTTAGATAGTTGATTTGAAAGCATTCGTGGTATACAAAAATCAAATATTTGTAAGAAAATTCTAGAAATAATAATAAGCATTGTTTATAACAACAGATAATCAGATATAAGAGGACTTTTGTTGATTTGTTTCTCAATGAAGCATCAATAGTATTTCCTTAGCATAAATATCATATTATATACATAATAGACGATTTAGCATTTAGCCAAATTTTGAATTTTTAAACAAAATCAAAATAAGAAATGCTTAATATTGCATGTATTTATAAAAATTATATTCTACTGTTTGCGTATGGTCTAAAACAATGCTCGAATATTCTCACAACAAGCTAGCAATAAAAGCGCGATAAATATGACGCATACAAACCTATCGATAAAACTTATACATATATCTACAGGTATGAGGTAGCATAAAAAATAACTTATATAGCACGTATATTATAAATGTATGTATATGTACAGTCGTTGGTGTTCCTATGGTATAATATTCTATATTAATAAAAATATGCTTAGTCAAACAGCTCTGGTTACTTTTGAACCAAGTTCTCAAAGAGTATAGGTGTATATGTATGAAATGCTATCCATTATTAATAATCATTCAGGTTATATTTATTATCATTGTTGAAGATTCCATAAGACAACTTACCGATCGACAATGTGTTCACAAGTTCACAAGAATTTAAATTATTTATTTATCCTTTGGTATCGATACATATAATATGAGCAATAAATAATATTGCCGATAGCTTTTGGTTTCACACAATCACTAGAGCAACTCCAATTTGAATGGAACTAGCGTCCGCGCGCTCTATCTCTGGTACTGACTGACTCAGTAGGTACGTGGGACCTGCGCATTCGCCGCCAGACCTGGCAGGCAGTGGCGTACAGGTTGCTTTAACAAGAACATTTTGTCCAAAATTTCATTCCAATTCTGTTGAACATTAATATTTAAATAAAATTAAAAAAAATATTCATAATTCTCTAGGATTCCGTATGGAAAAACCTTCTGTACTTCTCGGATAGACGAAATTAATATTGGTGCATTTGGCGGAAACGCTGGGGCTAGAAAAGAAAATTGCAACCACTAGATTTTTATTTTTAAGCTTTATCATGTGCAGGCATTGAGTCACGTAATTTTCTATTACGCACATGTTTTAGTTTAGTTCAAATTGCACTCCAGGCAATAGTATTTCTGAGCTGTTGGCCGCATCATCTACGAGTGTTCATCAAGATCCAAATTCATCTCGTCGATCTATTATCCATTCTATTACCCGATCATTTCTTAATTTTCAATTATATCTAAGTCAGAAATATCGAGGACTCACGAGACTACAATTTACAATGACTGTCGAGTCTCATTCACAGTCGAACATGTCCCTCAACTCCAGATAATGTTAAATCGTGTATAGGCAGGTTGAAGGAACCAAATACAAATGTCAATTATTCTCGAAAATGTTCCATAGCTATACAACATGAAAAATATTTAATAATTATATTCTTTCATTTGATATTTGTATTAAGTTTTCAATATAATCCTTGTAGATTAGATTTCTCTATATATTCTATATATATATTCCTCTAAATTACACTCACTGTTCATGAACAGGCTCGGTCATTTATTGGGTCCTAAAGCGACAATACCCTGAGGCCAATTTCGAGATTTTGTTTTAATATTTTCTCTGAAGTGGACACTTATCTTTAGCGCTAGCAAGAATAGCGATTGCTAGTTTCTGGATACAATTGGATATTAAAGTGATTTTTAATCTGAATATAGAAGAACACATTTGGAGAAAAAAATTTACTTTTGTTGGATGCTTTAACAATACACGGTATTATAATAATGATAGCAAGAAAAGTTATAAATACATTATCGGATTATTGAAGATAGAAACACATGAAAAACTTTAATAACCTGTTATTGGATAGACTAGCCCAATTCCTGTTTCCGGCAACAGCAAATACATACATACTTATGACAACTAACTATAGAAGAATCCAGCGCAACATATCCGTTGTCAAATAATCGCGAAAATACATACGTCTACACAGTCCGTAGAAGGTAACTTGTAAGAGTTCGAAATAGTGGGCTCGGAAATTGTGTTTCTTTCTATTCAAACAACCATTTCCTTAGATAACGCTCTCCTTTTTGTTAAGTAAATAATCATCAACACACCAGTATGGCCGGTACAAGTTGGATTACACAGGGTAACGTAAATGAATCTCTTTGATAAAGTGGAGCTTTATCATGTGCATTTTATGGTTTCAAAAATAATACAGGGTGTTCCTAAAGATCATGTACAAACGCAAGTGATAATTATTAGTATTCTTAGCTTATTTTATATCTAAAGGTTTATATAAAAAATACAGATCCGCAAACGCTTCTTTACCCATCTCTAGATCCCCTGTAGGGTGTTGAAATTTTAAGGTTCCTGCTAAACATATGCAAATACGGTGTCAAATAATGTGACTTGTCAAAATTAATAGCAATAAGAGATTATCCAAATATGAAAAATGCAGCAGCCTACGAGATCATTATAAAGAATTTTAATTTTATTTAGCTAATTCGGTCGCAGGTATAAAAAATACAAGAGATCCAAAATTCATATTAATAATCTACAAACGGCGCCTCGCAAAAAATATTAGGGGAAGAAAAACAGACATGACTCCCGTAGATTCTCACAAGCATTTGGCATGCCCAAAGATGTAAGCCCTACAGCGTAAACTATATTACAAATTTGTGCAAATTATTTCAAAAGTAGCAAGAGCTATAAACAAAATCTTAACACCCTGTAAATCAGTAAAGAAGCGTTTGCATATCTTTATTTAAATAAAGTTTAGTCATGCATTAAGACACAAAATATATTTTCGCTTATGTATATGGTATTTAAGAATACCCTTTATATATACCAGGTGATTGAAGAATTCGCACTCTTGTCATTTTTTAATTTCTATAAAACTCTACTACTCTATTAAACACCGTTAATTATCTCTACGATAGTCAACTTTTTTCTGCATTTAGCCATGTAGTAATAAGATATAGGTACACTTTGTCAAGAGATAAATATTTTTTAAAAAAAATTGGACCGACGTTATTAGTTGGTGCATTGGAAAATACAAAATAATTTTAAATTTTATTGGTGCTGTTACTTTTGAAGTTGTGGAATTGCCAGTTGCAGTTAGATTGCTAACTTTTGGCACCAATTTCACAAATAAAAAGTATTCATTTCGCACTTTTGAGTGTAACATTAGTCACGAAAACAGTTGAACGTTCACTAATACCAAAGAAGATACTACTTATCCTATTACCCACGAATATTATTTGCTTGTACTTGTTATTATTTAGAGATTCCAAAACATCGCTGCGGAAATACGCATAAGTATTTTAGATTTAACCATTTTACCACCGCTGTAACTCGAAAACCGTAACTGTAAGGAAAAAATGTTCATTATAATGTCGCTACAAATTATCAGGTCTTTCATGTTGTTGCCTCAGATTTTCAATTTTCCAAAGAAATTGCCCCCTCCACACAGCGAAAATACACATATTTAAGATTTTAATATCGCTGTAACTCGAAAACCGTAAGTCTTTTGAAAACATGTTCAATTTAACCGTTTCCAGATATTGTCCTATCTTTAATTCTGCCACCTCAGATTTTCGATTTTCGAGAAAAATTGGTGTTTTGAGGAAGAAAGAAGATTTCGAATTTGAGTTTTTACAAATATGGGACCATTTCTCAAGTCTCCTCTTTCAAATGAACCAAAAATCATCAAAATCGGAGTACGTTTAGATTAAACAATCTTCAAAAGTGTTCTTTTGTGCTTATGTCGATAACAGGGTCTCAATTTTTTTGGATATTATAGTCTTTAAAATTTTAATAACAATTGCCCTTGAATTCAATCCCAATTTTAGATCGTATTATTCATGAATTATTTATTTCACTACCGAATCTTGTCAATTTTTGAAAGTAACATAATATTCGACTGAAACGTACGGAAGAACTGATAACACAAAAGTATATATATGATAAATATAATTAACCACTTCCTATTCTATGATAAAGTTTCTTCTCCTAAGCTAAGAAACTTGTCAATCGAAAATAAAATATACCGTATTAATCAAAAACACACTCACCAGTTTTTCAATATATGTTAAGCACGAAAACAGGCCACACCTTGAAAGACCTAATTAGTCGGTGACACCCAATTTATATAGCCCTTTTGGTTACCATAGTTACCAATACTGATAAGAAGAACCAATTAATATTGTTTCGATAAGAGTACAATTTTCTAGCATTTACGGAAAACCTGAATCATCATATTTATTGATTAGTTGCTATTTCGGGCGATCAAATATTTGCTCAGGTTTTTGGAAAAACGTTGGCAAAGTATCCAATAAATCCAAAACATACATAATTTAGTGTTAAGGGATAATATTAAAGATGTCCGACAATTACGCAATCTATAGTACAGTAAATTAATATATGTATATTATATACTTTGCGTAAAATCTTTCATACATTATTTTTATTTAAATTAGTACAAGATAGAAATACACGGCAAGTACCAGTTCCGTACATATTTATAGTACGGTGAATATAATGACTCATTAGAAGGAATCATGAATTATAACGCGCCTTTCGCATAGTAATCTTGCAATTTCGATGATTTTCTCATAAAGAGGAGAAATAACGATTTCTGAATTACAGCAACAGTTAAATCTGGAATATGTGTGTCACCGCTATGTTTTGAAATATCCGAATGTAAGTAAAATTTCATCAATTTTGATAATTAATGATACACCAAAAAATGTGAAATAAAACTTTTTTTTACAAAAACCAAGACCGACAAAATTATATTAATTCTACTGGTGCTGGTACTTTTCAAGTTGGTGCCAAAAGTGTCGTTCCTAGTTTTTCATAAAAAGTGGATTTATTCTGTTATCTCTTTTGAGTTAACGAGCAGAAATCGTCACGTAAAGCAAAAGCGTTACCAGATGCGACTTTCCCTCTCTTTCATTTATATACGAGTGTGTGTGTGTGTGTGTATATAGATTCGAATAGACAAACATCTTGCACAAGCTAGTTGTATAACCTTAATACTATGTAGATCTCTAAATGAAATCACTATAATAAAGTTCCAGTACTATACTCTTTAAACATGACAATTGTTTCGCACACTGTGCTTTTCTCAAATGTGAGAATAAAATAAACTATTGATCTCAAGAAGACTTTTGATACAGTCGATTACAGTTTATTATTAAGGAGAATGTATAACGTTGGAATTAGGCGACTCACTCTCAAACTATTCAAGATTATCTTACTGACAGGAAGCAATGTGTAAATGTTGGTGACAGTCTGAGTAACACCAGAACAATTAATACAGGAATTCCCCAAGGATAAATATTAGGCCCATTTTTGTTCATAATTTACATTAATCTGTTAGTTTCTGCAACTGATGTAGTAGCTTATGCTGCACTCAGTTTAGAAAGTAGGTACCTGAAGGTCATGAACAATAAATTAAAAAATATTGCTAAAAAAAAGAAAACAGTGTTTATGCTTTTTGGATGCCATTCTGACAGTTATCCTAAATCAATTAAAATAGATAATGAACATAAACTGCGTGTAGATAATTATAAATATCTAGCTGTACGAGTTGACTGCAATTTTAAATGGAATCTCCATATTCAAGAACTAATCAAGCGACTTAGAACTTATTTTCTTTAAACTGAAAAGTCTGGCAAAAGAAACGTTGCAATGTATTTATTATGCTTTTGTACATAGCAACAGCACCTATGGTAATAATCGCTTGGGGAGGGGCTGATGATACAACAATTAGTCCATTATGTAAATCCTTATGTGAATTAATCACTGTAAATAGAATGCGTCTTTTCTACCATTCCCTAATATGATGATCTGTTACAAAGAATGTGCATTTATGTAGTTTAAGGATAAATTTTGGAACTTTTTTTTGACGTTTTAGGACTGATTTATTATGAATTTAAATTGTCTCTCTCTCTCGGCTTTATTATATACTATTTTTACATTCATTTTGTTACTTTGCATGGTTTATGGAAATATTAAGTGTATAGAGACTGCTTCAGCTATCATAGAGGGTGCAATAATATGATCAGCACTTTTTGACTGACGAATCCCGAACGGAGGAGGTATACAATTTGACTGTTTTTTTTTATATAGTAAACGTACTCCGATATCTCTTTCCCTCCGGAAACAGCCCCAGAAGAGGGTAGAGGTGGCAAATGAATATCTGAGAATGGAAAATTAATCGCCATATTATTTGTAGCAACATATTGAACATTTTTATGGTTTTTGAGTTGAAAGAGTGGTAAAGTTTATAATATGCGTATTTCCGCGAAGATATTCTTAAATTTCTGAATAATAGCAAATACAAGCAAAGCATACATGCGTGAAATAAATAGTTTTACTAAAAATTGGTCCGATGTTGGTGCACTGAAAAGTACAAAATAATATTAATTCTATTGGTGCTGGTACTTGTGAAGTTTTCAATTCAACTGCAACTGCACAACTTCAAAAGTACCAGCACCAATAGAATTAATATTATTTTTTACTTTTCAGTGCACCAACTGATAATGTCGGTCCAATGTTTTGTAAAAAAATATTTATAGTGTATGTTTCTCAGAAGATAAAGACCAACTTAAATAATAAGGATGGTTAACATAAATCTTAACGGCTAATATTATAAACTAATAAGGTAACAAAGATTTTGATATTTTTTATTGTTGAAAGATAAACCCACATTATTTTATGTTAAAATAATTCAATGTTTTTGACATCGAATATGGCTATCCAGCTTACCACATACTGGTAAGATACAATCATGATAGATTTGTCTAATATTGATATTGTGAAGACCACAATCATATGACGGGATATTTTCATCAATAGAATTTATCAACATTATTAGATTTTGTCTAAAAATGTAGATTAACTTGTTCAGAAAACGACATGCTATACAATCACTTTAATTAAATACATTCAGATACACCTAGCTTAGCTTATTATTAATGAAAAAAGTAGTTGCAGTCATATAAATATGTTGAAACTTATATTTCAGGGACATTAAAAAAAATTGAGTAAAATAACTGCTACTAACATTTCATTATGAGACCCTGTCTATGTTGTTTGCACAAAATATCAATAGTAAGATAAAAACGATATATTTCCATGAAATGCATATTAACGAATTTTCTCATCGAATATATTATGTACCTATATAAAATTCGTGGGGAGAAACTGTAACCGCGTTGAAAGTTATATTTTGGTGGCTTTATCACACTTTGTGCAAATAATAACATCTGCTTGTTTGGTTTCGATAAGAATGTTTGATATTGTCGTCTCTGGGTATATAAGCTTAAAATACGTTCAACAACTCTCGGGGTGATAACTCTAGTAAGGCATTAGTATTAGTGAAAATTTGGAAGACATATACCGGGTGAACCAATAAGCCGATCATATGGTTGTACCTCAAGAAATGTTTATCGTACAACTTGCAGAAAAACATTTCCTTCGTAAAAATCGCCATGAGAAATCAAAGGAAATAATGCTTTACCGCTAGAAGACCTAACCTTTGAAAAAAAACTATTATCCTTTTTTGAACGACTTTGCACACATGCACCGATTTTTATGTGTCTAAATAATGTCAAAATAAATTTTCGATAACTCTACAAATGAATAAGATATAGGCATGCATCACATAAGCACAAAATTCAATTTTAGGTTATAACTCGAAAACAAAAGATTATATCAAATCTTTGTTTTCACCATTGAGTTTATCTAAAAAAAGAGATCGAGACTGCGTCATTGATTTATTTCTACTAGTTACCAAGTTGCCCTATAATATTATCGAAATTTGCCCATCCTGTACGTCCAACGATTTTAATGACTAATAAAACGCTCAAAAATGTAGAAAAATACTTTTTCCAAAAAATTGGACCATTTTCATTAGTTGGCACAGAACATTCAAAATAAGATTAATTCTATCGGTGCTGGTGATTTTGAAGTCAAATGTCTTCTAATTAATCGCAAATGGACCATTGTAGAGATGATTCGCCTTCATTTAATATTTCATTAATATCAAGCATTAATAGGAAATATAAAAAAAATCATTATGTGACCTTGAAAATCCAAAATTTTTCTGTAAATAATGCTGTCGCCAGAGTTGAGAAAACTTGCAGTCACCTCTACAGACGATTATCTCTGCTTTTGATTTTTATTTCTAGAACATTCCCATTCTATTCCTGAATAATAAATTACGCCTGAATTTTGAAAAATACTTACTTATTTCAAATAAAGAGTGGGTGAGAGTTGTTATAATGAAATGCCCAAAACTTTGGATTGGTTTAACCGATTTCAACGAAATTAGCTTCATGTAGAAAAGCCTAGACAATCATATGTACTTAACGTCGGCAGAGGGTAACTTTGGATGAAAAGTTTGAAACATGTTTTTGTTAAAAATTTCAAACGAAAATAACTCAATGATTATAAACACGCTACTCGCGGCTTCGTCCGCGCTATCTGCCAGTGAAGATCCTGTCGAGATCGGTTTAGCCGTTAAGGAGATTCGCCGTAACAGACAGACAAATAAATATTTTTTATAAAAAATGGACCGAAGTTATTAGTTAGTGCACTGAAAAATACAAAATAATATTAATTCTTTTGGTGCCGTTACTTATGAAGTTGTGCAGTTGCAATTAGATTGATAACTTTTGGCACCCACTTCACCTTGGATATAACGACTGATGGTTGATCTTCGTCGTCCTGTCTTTCTGGCTCCGCGATACGTTGATGATTTCCCGTTTTTTTTTTTTCGTAGCTGCAAATGTCTTTCGGTGGATCGATATAGTTGGAAAGACTTTCGAGTTGCCATACATTCGGAGTTGATACCACGATTTTGTTCTTAGTAGCAAGAGTCTGCTCGATGACATACCAGCTTCTATACCGTCAATACCTTTCGAGATCCAGAGCGTCAGTATCTTCACGTCTTGCAAATCTCAAAGCGATTTCTAGTTACACCCGCAGGAATCTGGTCAGCAAGTTACCAGGCCAAACGGCAATGTAGCATCACCACCAGATCCATTTCTATCATTCCATGCCCAGCATCGAGAACCATATCCCAGATGCAATCGTAGACTTTGAAGTGATTCAAAAGATGGTCGTAACCACACCGTTTAGGCCCTTTGAGTTCAAAGGTACGTCACTTGGTATTCGGAAGGTGGATACTATCATCAAATGTGGGCAGAATGAAATTCTCATCTCCTTAATAGAATACGATGGACATCTATAGCACCGTGTTCTGCTTCCCACTATCCTTCAGGACACTAGACTATGTAACTCCTGCAGCCATATCTACGGGGACCGTATCCTCCCTTCTGGGTTTTGCAAACTTGGAACTCCACCGTCGAACGCTGCTCAAATTCATCTATATAACTAAAGCTGACGACACTTTCCAGCTAACATAATGAATCATAATCTCTACTGCTACAGCAGCATGTCACCATCCGTTTTCACGTGGATGTCTCAAACCAGCAACACGCCGATGGCGTCTGTCGGTTATGTTTAACCGAGTACATATTCCAGAATATTCTAAGAAGTCTCTACCGAAACCATAAAGTTCGACACAATTCCTCACGAAATCAGCAGTCTTTCAAGTTTAGTTCGATAGTTCACTGTTCCCAGTCACTGTCACATTCATTCCCCTTTTAAGACCCCATTTTTATATACCAGGTTCCAATGGTGTTAGAAGTGGGACACAATTCTGCCTTTTCGTGAGCAATAGCAGATGTCCTACACTCACGCCACTCGGGCCTCACTCACATTAACACTCGTCATCATGCCCCGTGGCTGGACGAAATTAAGAAAAACCCTTCTCAATCTTCCCCTTGAATAAAGTCTCAGATATAGGTCTGGTGACCTAGCTGATCATGGAAACAAACTTCCCTTCCGGTCCATTTATTGGTATATATCAAATTTAAAATGCGTAAACATACCTGGAAAATTGCAAAGGACATTAATCAAGTAGAAATATAATATTTTTTCTGGTTTTAATAATAGTGAGTCAATTCCAGTCACCCACGTTTATGCGTTTTTACTTACATATCGGTTTTTCAGCTTTCCATCAATGATAACGCCCTCTAGAGGTAAACCTATTATAGAGGATCAAAAGTTCTTTCCAGCGATGTTTCTTATTCCAAAGTTGTACGATTAACAAACATTCCCTGAGATACAGTCGGATGATTTACTATTGTTCCACCCGGTACATATACCAATCGATTTGAAACTTTACCGTTTTTGACAATATACCATCGTATTAATATATTTATCTGAATATCAGATAAATTTTTAATTTATTTTCGAAAGAAATATATAAATGGTGAAATCCACAGATAATTTTAAATCAAGTCGTGTAAGACCGTGAAGACCAACTTTGATCCGAATATGCAAGCAACAAAATCGGTCTATTCGTTCCCGAGATAATCTTGACAAGGAACGACAGACCGACAGACAAATAGCTTAACATATGTATTTCAGAGTCTAGGAGTGATAAAAATACTTCACTTACATAGGTATTCGGGGTAGCGGTAACAAATTTTCAGCCACTGGTCTGTCTGTGCCAAGATCAACTCGCGAATCGATAAGACTTATTGCTGGTGAATCAGAACACTAGTTGCAAGGAAGTGGCTGAAACAAGCGTTTCGCTCAAGACTGTGGCGCGAAAACGGCCCTTGTGTTAAACAGTCTGCCCAACCTCTTTTATAATTTACTAGGTAATGCGCATCTCTTAGAAAAAGCAGGAAAAAAAGTTATGCCAAATTTTTTAACTTTTTAATCGTATTCTGGCTAAACGGTTCTTCCCATGATACTATGAAGAGAAGATATGCTTATGCGCATCTCCAATGGCATCAGTCCGTGACTAAATGTCAGGGACAACCATAAATGAGATGTTTCGAACGATAGTCTCATATTTTGTGCTGGCATGCAATTTGGGTTGCGACATTTTAGGTTTTTCTGTACCTAATTAATTTATGATATTTGTAACTTCTGCAATATAATCGCATACATCATGAGGGGATAATGAACCAAAATCAAGCAAAATATAAATTTAATTTTCCAGAATATGTCGATATTTATGTTCGATTCACCCGTTTTGTCGACTGACAACATGCGCACAGCGGTCTCAAACACGTTCACCAACTGAGCATATCTTGTTTGTAATAGTATTATGGGTTCTTCCTACGGTAAAATGAAATATGACACGTTGAAAAAATAATGGACACACGACCTGATCAGACGATTTTTATATTCGATGTAATAGGAAAGTGGTTTGAGTGGATACACCAGTTAAGAAACTAGCAGAGCTAGTTAGGATAGGAGCGTTGGTTCAGAACAAATTAAAAAACATAACATGCAAATTCAGCTTTAAATAATCTAACGCTTCCTCACCCTATTTTCTTAAGATTAAGAACCCATTCTGGCTACATGATACCCGGTATCGCTTTAAAAAATATATATAAAAATGTGTTTCTAATCTCGGATCATTCAACGAGGTACATCATATGCAACACAAAAGTCACAGATGTAAATAGTCGTTTTCTACGTAAAACGGATTATTTTCAAATATTAAATTAATGGAAATAGTAATTCAGAAATCAATTTTAAATTGTACACAGTGCATAAGAAACAGTCCCAGCTCATCATTGGTTTTGGGGAAATGGAATGAAGCGTAATCAATGAATTCATTGTTCAACAAGTATAGAATGTAAACGAGCAATACATTTTCCTTATAGATTATTTTTGCTAACTATACTATAGAGTGGTAATGAATATATATGATCGCTGTCTATAATACGATTGTATTTGTCTGGATCCTGGATTATCAAATGTTTGTTGGGTGTTATTTAGAAATGATGATTTGAATTCACTCACCAGCTTATGAATGAGTTCCTCATTGACTTGCTTCAATTTTTGAATCTGAAATTATTAGAAATTTTGATATATACTTCTTGTTAGTTAATACAACGATAGATGATCACGCAATATATACAATAACTGCCACATCGAATAGCAAAATCTTTGCAATTATAGATTCGTAGTCAACAGTCAAGGTTACATTATTGCTATAGCAAAGGTAATTATCATGGAAGTTATTATAGAAAAAACTTGGTATTAATCAGCTAACTGCTGCAGTATTGTGGAGTATAATTACAATTAAAAATATAGTTTTTCAATAACTCACTTCAATCTCCTTTTCTTCACATAGCTTCTTGAGTGCTTCGCAGTTATGCTCTTCGTGATGATCTAAAAAATTAGAAATATAACGAACAAGAATAGATTATTAGCGAGATAAACCAAATAATAATTGTCAATTGTTAATTTATCATACCATACCTTCATTTTCATCAGCCAGGACATTATTTGCGAAATTAGTGATTTGTCCTTTCAAGTTGTTTATACTGTCGTTCAAATTTAACCAAGCCATGTTTTAAATTTAACAAATAAATACATCTAATAACACTATTTATTTACATTCAACAAGGTACAACATAAATATGCCAACACAACTTTCTGTTTTTTCTGTGCATTTCGTGACAGAAAATTTGACAATTCAAATTATGAATTTCTGAAGTGACGGTAGTCGGCATTGCCTTATGGTCTACGGAACCATAGAACTACTCAGACTACTCTAAAAGTACTACTCTTTATCACTGGAAAATTTTCATTTTTCTCAATCTATTTTGTATTTTAGGTAAGTTAAGGTAAGAGGGTATAATATGTACTACAAACCTTTGGCTAATGCAGAAAATTTAACTATCCATAAAGTATTACCTTAGATATGCTATTCTCAATTTCAAATAATCCAGTACATTTTGCTCTTATGTCTCATGCTATTTTAGGGTGCAGTCACATTTTCGTTTCTTGTATTTATTATTATTCTGTGGTTTCTCGTTAACAGCCTGTTCCTAAATACAAACCATTAGCACAGCTTAATTAAAGCTGCGCCATTACAGAGATGACCAGCCATTAGCCTGTTGATAGCATAGGGAGAGATAGGGGCCAAAATGGCGATCGAGAATACCTACTTATACTATGTCTCTACTAAAATACAAGCATAATAATCTTGAAAGAAGCAATGTACTAGAGCGTTAATTTATCATTATTTTGCAGCTTTATCATTATCCTTCATAGATAAGAGAAGTTTCACGTTTATGCTGTTTTATTTGGTTTAACATTGGTCGTGTCCACAAAACTGTCTGATTACCAATCGAAACGATAGATGTCCATAATAAAATTGGGTAATAGCAGAAATAAACGATTGAAATACACTATAGTTTACTAATTACCTCTCAACTTTCTGATGTGTGGCAAACGTGTGAGCTTACACTTACCAGTTTGTCACGTCACAAGGTCATCTTTGTCAGAGAAATGTACATGTGTTGTCACTGTCACCTGTCAAGATAAAAAAATAAAAAGTATGTGGAACTTGAAAGTAATTGCAACGAAACATATGATGAATCAAATAATATAACGATTCATCAAAATTAATATTTGAATTTATATCACACAAAGCATCAAAATGGTGTTAGCAGATTTAGGACGTAAGATCACAACTGCCTTGCAGTCGCTTAGTAAGGCAACAATTATAAATGAAGAGGTATGTTTGAAACAGATGCTGTTTGTAGGTTATTACTTACATATTGCTATTTTCCAGGTTCTCAATGGCATGCTCAAAGATATTTGTACCGCCCTGATTGAGGCCGATGTTAATATAAGATTAGTTAAAAAACTGCGTGAAAATGTAAGAGCTGTTATAGACTTTGAGGAGATGGCTGGTGGTCTAAATAAAAGGCGTATGATTCAGAGTGCAGTATTCAAAGAACTTGTCAAAGTAAGGTACCAATCTAGAGTGATATTTGAGAGTACTTAAATATATTTTTTTCCAGCTAGTAGATCCTGGAGTTAAGCCGTACCAACCCGTTAAAGGAAAAGCAAATGTCATTATGTTTGTCGGTTTACAAGGTTCTGGTAAAACAACTACATGTACAAAGTTAGCATATCACTACCAAAAAAAGAATTGGAAATCGTGCCTGGTTTGTGCAGATACATTTCGAGCTGGTGCTTATGATCAAGTGAAACAAAATTGTACGAAAGCCAGAATACCTTTCTACGGAAGGTGATTAATTGCCATTGTTGTTGAATGGGACAATTTATTTATTTATTTTTAGTTATACTGAGGTTGATCCAGTTGTTATAGCTCAAGATGGTGTGGACATGTTCAAGAAAGAAGGGTTCGAAATTATAATTGTGGATACTAGTGGTCGACATAAGCAAGAGGAATCATTATTTGAAGAAATGTTGGCAGTTTCAAATGCAGTAGTATGTTTGATTTGCTAATTTATACTAGTTAAGTTTCAGTATCTCTATTGAACTAACTTATTCTGTTTCTTAGAAACCAGACAATATCATATTCGTTATGGATGCGACGATAGGTCAAGCGTGTGAGGCACAAGCTAAAGCCTTCAAAGATAAAGTTGATGTAGGATCTGTGATCATTACAAAATTGGATGGTCATGCAAAAGGTGGTGGTGCATTGAGTGCGTAAGTATTAATCGTTTGACCATCAATTACACCATTAAATAAGAACGAACTATGTGTACAAAAATGTTTTTCTTTTTTAGTGTTGCAGCTACCAATAGTCCGATCATATATATAGGTACAGGGGAGCACATAGATGATTTGGAATCGTTCAAAACAAAACCTTTCATTAGTAAATTGTTGGGTATGGGTGATATTGAGGGGCTTATCGATAAAGTAAATGAGTTGAAACTGGAAGATAATGAAGAGTTACTGGAGAAAATCAAACACGGACAATTCACTCTTAGGGACATGTATGAACAGTTCCAAAACATTATGAAAATGGGCCCATTCTCCCAAATTATGGTAAGCTCTCAAAATACATTCCATACGAGATATTGTTGATATTTTATCAATCATATCACACGTGTTTCATATTTCCAGGGTATGATCCCAGGTTTCAGCCAAGATTTTATGTCAAAAGGTAGTGAACAGGAGTCTATGGCAAGGCTTAAAAGACTCATGACAATTATGGATAGTATGAACGATGGAGAATTGGATAACCGAGATGGAGCAAAATTATTTACCAAGCAAAACGGAAGAGTTGTAAGAGTTGCTCAGGGTTCTGGAGTAACAGGTGAGCTACAGTGTTTATACAGTTGAGTCGGCCCCGTGAAATTGACACCACGAATTGAAAAGATTGAACGGAAATTGCCATATTTCCTCACAAAAGGGGCAAACTGCAAATGAAACTTGTTTTTAAACCACTAACCTCTTTTGTATGCTTACATACCTCTCTATCTAGTTTCCTTTGACATTTCTCGTGAAGGTCAAAATGTGACAAAAATATACTTTTAATTACACGCATTTTTATCACGTACAAGATTGACTTCCTTAGTTAATCCTAGGTCTACGTAGAAATCGTCATGTTTTTTCACTCCCATAGCCTAAATGACGAACAGCTGTCAACTGCAATTTCTGGTCGTCCCAATAGCCTATCTTGGCAACTCTTGTCGCACGCGTAAGACTTTGTAATTTGTGCTCTAGTTTTGGACAATACGAAGTAGTACAGAAAGATACAGGCACAGGTCCATATATCTCTGCACCGTTGTCTTCGTTTGATCGGTTTATTCGCTTTTCCATCCATCAAATTCATTCGTGCACGATCACACAAGAATCAGAAAAGTTGGATTTTTTATTTATTTGACCCTTGTTTTGGAACTAGCTGTTTATCCCTGATCTGGAAGTACTGAACCTCAGATGTTTATAGTTTAAATTATTTTTCTTGAGATACAGAAGGGCGGACCGATATATGGAATTGTTCTTAAGGCGGTAATAGAAATACACATTCTATGAAAATTTCAACATTCTACCTATTACGGTTCATGAAATACACCCCACACACTGACGAACGGACGGTTGGATCTAGTATTTGTTATACATAAAATAAAAATACACATTCAGTGAAAATTTAAACTGTCTACCTATTAGGGTTCATACAGCCCGCTGACAGACGAACGGATGGATTTGTATTTGTTGTTGTAGTGGCAACAGAAATACTCAGTATCTGAAAATTTCAGCTCTCTACCTATTAAGGTTCATTAGATAGAGCTCGCTGGCAGACGGACGGACAGCGGAGTCTTAGTAGTAGGGTCCCGTTTTCACCAATTTGGTACAGGACCCTAATAACATGATTTTTGCAAAAAACTATTGGAGGGTCGACAAACAATTAAAACTGCATGACCGCGATATAAGGACAAAGTTCTGTTTTTCTTTTTTTCAACTGATTCTCATAAAAAAGGGAGGCAAACGTATTTTTCTTCACAAACATGGTCAAAGTATGGGCAATTGAACAAAATAATTCCCCGTTTCAAATTAACCTTTTCTAAGTAATTTCGTAAATGAAAATAAGAAGGATAATCAAATAACCGTTATAATAATTGAGGGTTATGGTAGGTGTTCAATTACAAGTTTTAAATTTTACACTACGGTGTTATTGGAATTGATTAGACTTCATGTATAGTGCGACCAGAAATCTAAGAAGGTTGTAAGTCACCAAACTCTTGAGTTATCAACAGGCAGTCTAGGCAGAGTTGTACCTGCTCTAGCGATTACATTTTGTTTTATAGGTAGGTATAATGGGTTAAGATAATTATTAAGAAAAATCGCTCGAATGTAATTGAGAATTGTTTATGTATATACAATATATTTGATATATACACAAGAACACCTATAAACATCACGATAATGAATGCGATTATGCCAAATACCAAACTATTTCATGAGCTATCTTAATCCGGAACTGGGAACATTTCAAGGGACACAAACTTTTATTGCTTATCTATATTTCGAACAATAGGTAATAATGAGGATCGTCGGCTAATATGAATTTACGACCTTCTTAGATTTCTGGTTGTACTATAATTATCATAATTTTCCAATCATTTGTTAAATACCTGAGTAGTTATTATACATATTTTTTACAAATAATGCAAAAAGACAGTTGCTATAATTATTATGTTGAGGTTTGAGACCTTCATGTCCCTGAACGCATGGTTACTTCCTTGGTACTCCCCGTGTAGCCGTTACAAACCAAAACTGATGATTCCTTCGCAGAAGGTTTGGATCATAGGGGCGTTTCTCTCAGATTTTTCGTGAGTGTAGCTGTCAAAATAAAGATATCTCTTGCTGACCGCAGACCAGTAGCATAGTACATTTGCAGCTGTCTCTTTCTCCTGGTCGCAGAAGCGGCAGTCAGGATTTGAGGTAAGCTTGCGTTTGTACAATGAGTAGCGAATGTTACCGTGCCTAGTGAGAATATTTGTCAGGTCTCTGGCCTTCCTCCTGTCCAGTTTGAGGATCTGTATTTTCCAATCATTTGCATTAGGCAGTATTGACAAAGGGTATGCTTTACCCACAGCTCTCCTTGCTTTCCTATTCATCAATTTTTCGGCAGCCCGTTGTCTAAGTTCACCCGATAACGGCTTCAGTACCTGATCGGGACAGTTTTCGCCCCAATTTTGGCGAGGTCTTCCGTTATGATGTTGCCCCTGATATTATACCAGTTACTATTTCTTATCGAAATTCTTAAAGGCGTTTTTCAGTTGTTTGGGCATATGTAGGTATACCTAGTCTATTTAAATAAGCAGTGTGGTTACGTCATTAGGCTGGGTTTATTGTCCTTTCAACATCATTTGATATTAAGACAGATATCTCAAATCGATTTTATGTTACTTATCAATAGCCAATCAAAATACAAGTTCTTTATTTATATATATATATATATATATATATATATATATATATATATATATATATATATATATATATATATATATAAATAATAATATAAATATTTTGAACGTTGAATGTGATGCTGATTAGTTTCCATTTTATGATTTGACAATATTGGAAATTTCCGGCGAGACAATACATCTGTGACAACTGGTTTCTTAAATGAAATGGAATATAAACAGAAATTACTCGTTCAATATAAGATATCATTGATTGATTTGTTTGCAGAAAGGGAAGTAAAAGAACTTATTACGCAGTATACTAAATTCGCTGCAGTTGTTAAGAAGATGGGCGGTATCAAAGGTTTATTCAAAGGAGGAGATATGACCAAGAACGTCAATCATAATCAGATGGCAAAACTCAATCAGCAGATGGCCAAAATGATGGATCCTCGGGTTCTTCATCAAATGGGTGGTATGGCAGGCTTACAGAACATGATGAGACAACTTCAAGCTGGTGCATCTGGTGGTTTAGGTGGTTTAGGTAACTTGATGAGCGGTTTAGGTGGTAAATAGAATAATGATTCCTGAAATGCTTTATTGATATGTCATTTTTGGAAATGTTTGATTATATTCTTCCTCAACGATTTTTTTTACAAGTTCAATAAAATCTATATATCCTTCTTGCAAGTTTCATTTGTGTTTAGATGATATGCTAACATTCAATAAAATAAATGAAAAATATTTCCTAATAGATTGCGGCGTTGTAGGTCTCTTTCTGTTACAACTATAGAAGATGGGAATAATTGCCTTCCAATCCAAAATTTTACTCTGTGGAAGACAGACCAGAACACATAGTTTGTGTTTGAACTAATAATATTCAGGAAAACGAACTGAAATTTCGTTATTAAGTATGGTAACTACATGAAGTTGGTGTATGTTCGTTAGAGAGTATTAAGGCAACTCTCGCGGTGACCGCAAGCAAACAAACAGATAAAAAAATGCGTTCTTTCCCTTATCGCTCCACTCCTTTTTTTTATACATAACTTCAATGAACAAACATACCGCACATTACTGTTTAATTATATGTATAGATAACTGCAATCGACGCTGACGTGTATCAAAATTTAGTCAATAACTATGTATTAATTAATGTGAACTTAGATATCGATTCCTTCTTGTTGACAAAATTGAATTTTCAACTGGATATCTAAAAGTAAGGTGCTGCGTTCCAAGTTGTGTCTCATCAGAATACTTTCAAAAACTTGAACAAAAAATATTCTATTGTAAAAACAATTAGAATATCGATCATTGGTAATATTAACTAGATTTATAAACGAGCTTAAAAGACGAGGACAATAATTCCTTCTTTGTCCACAACATTTTGTCGGAGAAGAAGTTGTGTGTCTCAGGTAACTAATATCGTGTAGAGTGAATCATATTAATACTTATTAGTCACAGTTACCCTGTAACGTTGTCTATTACTATAACGTCACCTATTACGGCTAGTTGAGAGGCATACATCCTTTTTTTCCAACATCTGTTACCTTATCTCCCGTTCTTGTGAAGTAATTTCGAAATAAGTTCAATAAAATTTCTATGATTTCTATACAGGTTTATATTAGTGGCTGACGTATTCACGCGCAGTAATTTAAAATAATATATTATTTTCGAGCCTTTTCAGAAGTCTTGTTTTTGATTATTTAATCTATCCTAATTATTCATCTCCTGAAACGTATTTAGAACTAGGTACTGGCTCTGCTACTAGAGTCTATCTCTTTAAATAAAAGAATTGACCTAATAGTTTCTGGGCCCAGACCTAAAATTATTAATCGAAAATTGCTTTTTTGAGACTTCGCATATCGCTTCATTACATTGTGTAGGACAACTTTTTCATTTGCCAAAATTCTAGAAAACGTTTGTCTTCAAGACCTCCCTCTTCACTTTAGGACTTCGGACAGCATGTATGCCTCGAAAAATTATATATAAAAAAATATTATTGACCGACTTCGAACGTAGGAGGTATACAATTCAATTTTATGTTTGCTTTTTTATTTTATGTATGTACACGCCTTTGGTCTAGTAAATTTGCACCGATTTCGATATTTTTTTTCATTGGAGAGAGGAATGTGAAGAAATAGTACCATATCAAAAAAAACCGATAGCCTCTAGCCAGCGGAAAGGTAAATTTCTCAAATTCATTGAATTGAAATTTGAACAAATACCTATATGTCATTACATATAGATTGCTGTATGTATCATAGCCTTACGGTTAGAGGTTTTTGTTTTGGCTGTTGAATATAAAATAGACAGGGTTCGCGTTCCACTTCAAGGCTGATTTTTTTTTTCGCCTATTTCTTATCAATAAATATACTATATATTTTTTTAATCAAGGTCTATATGAAGATCTCCAGAAAATATACAATTACATCCAGTTTATATTGAGTGTTCATATTTTATCAATATTTATTATTTTCCCTTTATTAATTTTTATTTTTTTTCTGTGCATTTTATGGAAAATAGTTTCGAAAAAAAGTTGTAGGTACTGATTATATCTAAAACCCAAAATTATTTTTGATGATATTAACACTACGGCTCTTTTTTGATAATTTTTTTAAATGTTTGAACGGTCGCCATTTTGAAACTACTTACCCGACATTGCCCAATAACGAACTCGGCCGAGATGTTTAAGATATTGATTTTTGTAGCAAATTTGAACTTGATACCTCCATATAACAATATGCCGTTGAATTTTTTTCGAAATTCAAAAGTGTGAACGATCGCAATTGGTATATTTCTATAAGAAATTTACCTAATAATTTAAAAAAATCAAATCCAACATTACATACCCCTCAAAGGAGTAGATGGGAAATTTTTTTCTAAAATTTTACAGTTTTTGTGACGAAATTGAAGAAAATATCAATTGCAGCAATGATAAACTGGACATTTTTAAAATAATCACAGGTTTCAGAGTTAAACCACTGTGTAATATTATTACCGCCATAATTTTAACTAACAGCGTATCAGTGAACCTTCAACAATTTGCATGACCTGCATGACTAATGAAACACTCAAAAATGTGAAATAATTATTTAAAAAAATGGGACCGATTTTATTAGTTGGAACACTCAAGAATTTAAAATAAGGTTAATAAATAATTGTGGGGGAATTTTTGAAGATGGTGTCAAAAGTCTTTACCTACCACTTCAAAATTACCAGCACCAATAGAATTAACCTTAATTTGAAATTGGGTCGGTTTATCAAAAGATGAGTTTGGCGATTGGCTGTACAAGACAACAATGACCGAAAAATTCTATAGGCCGTATACATATATATACCCTCCATATAAAAATTCAGAAACATTTCAAAATTATGACGTCAAAGTTATTTTTTGCCGCTGAACAAATAGAATTTGAGAAAATAATTGTTATTGATTATACAAGCAAAAAAGTATTAGATTTTAGCTCGAGAGCTAAAACCCGATATTCTTCCTGTGTTTAATACACTATTTTTTCTGTGACGGGAAAAACGATTATTTAATAATGAAAAAATATTACAATATATTAAAGTCAAAATTATCGAAGTGAAATTTTAAGTTTAAAACTATCACCTGTCACCAGAGATAAAATGTCAAAAAAAATCCCGTCACATAAAAATGGCATTGTCACTTATAATCTCCCTAGAGCTTGAATAGTTTCTGAAAATTACGGGGAATAATTCAAGCTCGCGGGAGATTCGGTACGAAAATTTTATACCAAAAATTATTTTTAAAAGTAAATAAAAATGTCTACAGTTTATAAATAAATATTTGTCAAAAATAATCTACGCTTGTTATTCTGGCATCTGCATCTAACAGCTGTCAAGCCAGGAAAATTATTACTTATTAATTTCGCGATCGAATTTTTTTTCGGAAAATTCAGGTTTTCGTCATAGCAAACTGTCAAAAAATAAGAGGTATAAAATTTTCGTACACAGTTTTCGATGCGAAATTTCGCAAATCTAAAAATTGTCTTTCTCAGCATAATGAAGTCTCAAAAGAGCGGATTTCGATCATTTTCGTTCTGGGTCCAAGCTATTTAAAAAAATGAACCGTAAAGATCTGTTTTAATGTGAATAATAGTTATGAGAATACAGATTTGATTGATCAAACTTTTCATCACGTTGGTATTGTAGAATATTATTATTGAATAAAAACGTGCATCAATTATTTGAATAAAATTTTATGAATTTGAATATATAATGTGTTCATTTTTCTGTAGTACTCAAAGAATATATCGTTACATAAATAACCCAGAATATGTACGGAATGAAGAGAAGAGCTGCTGATCGTTTGACGGCTAAGAATAAACCCCATGTTACAAAGGTAGAGGAGCTCATAAACAGTGTCATAGGAACGGCCTGTTAAAAAAATACGAATATTTATTAATACTATATGATAAATGTTTTTGCAGTATATTGACAATGTCTATTAGGTTGGATTGGTTGATTTAAAGAAGAATAACAGTTTATGCTACAAGTGCGTAAACGGGCGAATATCTAACATTCTGAAGGACGAGAGCGAATATGACATATACCTAGAAGCGAATGTTGTTTCACGATTGTTAGTTTCGCCCCTTTGCTCACGTGTAGGATACATTCTTTTTCGCAACACCTGCCATTTGGAAGTTAAATTTCATAGACTCGTTATTTCTTTATAACTGCTTTGAAATTTTGCCAGTAGAAAAACTGATTGCGGCTTGCATGCGAAAAGTAATTCATGGTGCTGGCTGGGAAAAATCCTTCACGCACTAATGTCATAAAATTGCATGTTATCGTCAAGGGTGCGGATATCGAGTACTTTCGCCACGATAATCAGTTCTCGAAAGTTGTTGAATTTTCCAGGCAGGTATTGCAAAAAAGTATTTCAAGCTCATCAGCTTCATTACCAGAATACAGCGCTGCTCGTATGTCAAAAGATAACTCATTCTCTTATTTCAGAGGCGTCTCATCCTGGTATATTAAGATATTTTTTAATATAATTTTGGGGTAGCAATAGGAATGTAAAAATATAATAACGGTCATTTAATACACAATGCCTTATGCATTATACATCCATACAGGATGTAAATAAGAAATAATAGTCATATTTTCTTTCTGATTCAATAATTACTAATCATGAATTTGTTTTAGTGAGCTGCTGTTGCGTTCAATTTTCGCAAGAGAACTATTTTCAAGTATTGTTAGGACAAGCGAGGCTTTGTGTTGGCAGGGGGAATATAAACCTAGAAATAAGCAACGTATTAATGATATCCCGCAGATAGTGTTAGATCTACATCTAAAAAGTGTAATTTATGTATTTTTTTCTACATTGCTATCAGTAGATCTGATAGCTGATTGAATATTTTATTTACAGAGAGTTCGTAAATATCATGTATATCCGCAAGGGAGTAATTCTTGGGCTTAATTCATAACTAAAAGTTGATAAAAACTTTTAGTCCTAAAATAATCCAAACAATTACCACCTTACGTATGATATTTAGGAACACCCAGTATGTATATAAAAATGTACCATTAAACGCATTACCATGAAAATCGGCACATATATGCAATTCTTCAAGGAGAATGTTTCTAGGCTATCTATTTTGTCATAACTCGCCACTAGATTGCGCTGCAGTAGATCAACTTCCACACTGATCACTATGGTATACATAGGTGTTTGGACTGCCACTGAATCACTGCCTCACCCTAAAGTCACTAGATTGAGTAACTTTACCTCACCCGACATCGAGTTTGATTTTTTCCTTATGTTTTTGATGTAGATATTAACATTCATTATACAGACTTCTACTCACTGCTTCTATACTCTGCTTATAGAAAAATGCAAATCTCCAAACCCAACTCGAAATCAGATTGATGGAAAACAATATCAAAGCGGCCTTACATGGTGCTGAAATATTAGATAATGGGTGAAAGGAACAGTTGACATTCAAATAAAATTAATAATAATAATTCATACCTGTCAATGTTGCATTACAAGTTCCATTGAGCAAAACAAAAAAAACTGAAATCCCCTGACAAATGCAAGCAGTTATCGTTGCATACCAATATTTAGTGTACGATAAGGCCCAAGATGGTTGGATGAAGATATCGAGAGCATGTTTTATATCACCCACAAAATAATAGAGCATGATATCCCCATAATTTGTTATGAGAATAGATAAAAGCGCTTGGACGGCCTCTATCTTTATGGACCTCATTTTGCACCTTTTCTTTTGAAATGCTCAAACGAAGTGTGTTTAAAATATTTCAAACATTCTGATAAATGATATCTGATTGATAAAATTGCGACATTTATGTAGAAGAGTTGATACAAAATGATAATTCCTTAATCTCTTCAATCTTAATTCAGTGAAATTCTCATCATTCTTCCGAAACGGAATGTAATATATCAACGTATGTGAAATATATGACTTTACTTGGTATTCTCGTATATGTTTTCCTGTTAACTTTGATTCTTTCAAAATTATACGGTTTAGGGACTAATCAGTCAATATTCGTATAATTCTGATAATATTTTCATTTTAAAATTTTGAAAGTTAGGTACTATGGTCCATTTCTAACTGAGAATGAAGTGTGGCGTCTTATGGAGCCTATCTTTGCCAGCGTGTTGTTATTCCGGGCTCAATTAACCATCAAATCATGACTCAGACAAATTTCGCCGCATGGGTTTAAATTTTATCTCAAAATTGTTATAATATTGTTATAATAATAAACAATAAATTTAATAATAACAGACGAACATATTACAAGTAAATTTAAAGAACGGCAACACTTCATGTCGTTTTCCCATTTAAAATACATTGTCTATACCCGGCCACAATGCATTCTAAGTGTGAAATGCAGTGCAGAATACCTACTACATAAAACCCATTTAATCTGATAGTCACAGCACATTATTAAATCAGTTAACATTCCGAATCAGAATAATTCATTTATTTACGCTATTCGTCTATAGTTAGGACACTTGACTCCGTGATAGTTTTTGTACCTGAGCTTTCCAAATATTATGGTTTGCAGATTACTTGAAAAATAGACCTCAATATGTGGAAGTGAATTCGGTAATATCAGGCAATGCATCTACATGCAACCGAGATGTGCCGCAGGGGTCAGTACTAGGTCCATTGATATTTATATTGTATACTGCAGATATACATCTGGAAAATATCGTTTGTTATGCTGACGATACCTCTGCTCACGTTAGTGTAGAGAAAAATAAGGATCCCACTACTTATGCCAATAAAACCATTGTAACTACTTCGGTAAAAATGAACTATACTTAAATTACTTAAATAATAATAAAACAGTGTTTATTAATTTTAATGGATCTGGCAGTATTAACAATTATAGCTACCTAATAAAATCTGCTCAAAAGTTCAATAAGACAGGTAGATGTCACCAAATTCCTTGGTATTTTTATTGATAATGGCCTGAAATGGAGCCAGAACACAGATTATCTTACTGCGACTGTTTGCCATACTATATTGAAGTTGTCATTTCTTGAATTGACACAACTAAGATTGTTTTATTTTGCGCGATTTCACTCTCTAATTACTTACGGTATAGTGACATCATAGTGCATCACATGATATAACCAGATTTTAGCCATACAGAAGAGAGCCCTTAGATTTATGTTAAACGTCAGTCGTAAAAGTAGTTGCAGGCCTTTATTTATTCGCCTCCAAATCATGACTGTAGTGTACGCTTATATTTATCAATTACTTCTATATATAAAATCAAATAATGCTAATTTTCCATATATAAATAAAGGGGACTATCATACCAGGAATGTCTCACAACTAGAATACCCGATGCATCGAACAGCTGGTTTTGAACGAAGCCTACGATATGCAGCTCATAGAGCAAATAGGTTAGGCAGCTATAAAATTTTATAATAAATTACCAAGTGACTGCTGATGGCAGACATACCTACAGTTTGTTCACGAATTATGGCTATCGTGTGTAATCATTCACGAGCTATGTAAATAACGGTATACGTCTCATCGCATCTCATTATCATGAAATTCTCTACTGCGTTTGTCAATCTAAGCTACGACATCAATATGTCAAGCTTATCTCCTTCCATACAATGATAGGGCGTTGCACATATGTCCGAAGGCAACGCAATCTTTATTTCATAGGCGTTAAAAAAGTCATTGTGATATTTCAGATAATTCAGGTGCATAAATTTATATTTAATAACTCAAGCCAAGAAGATAGATACTACATAGAAGTGTACATCGTATAGTGAATTAGAGGCGAAAAGAGAGTGAGCTTCGTAAACCAAGTGACGAGGGCGCTACCGTCGAAAATGAGTATTTTGTAGAATAATTCAACATTCGGCTATAAGGCGACCAGAAACGGATATAGGTACTTATGTGTTCTAGCGGGCAGCGGGCTGGTGATTGCCGTTCTTTGTCTCAAGCAATAAATTTGTATTTTGTGTTTCTGCATTATTGTTGATAATAAATCTTTCATATTATGTTTGCTTATTCAATCAATCGATATTTTTTCCTCTAATTATATGAACTTCCTTAAATGCCATATCTTATCTCGAAATCGTTAAGCCACTGATTTACTCCCGTCAGTTGGATTGATTCATTTTTCGTGTTTTCAAGGCAGACCCCAACATTCGTGAAACAAAGTGTATGACATATAAGAGTTATAAAATTGCTGTCTTAAATTTATTAGTCAATAAGGCATATTGTGCAAATATATGCAATGAATATTTAAATGATAATTTGTAGTTTTATTATAATTTGTGTTGTTTTAGCTAGAACTGAACTTCAATTATCTTCATTTCTCATTGTATTGTTGAATCTGTTAGCCTTTCAACATTTTATATTACTAAATAATTTCATTGATTTTATCTTACATTGTATCTGACTTAACCAATACCTGTAGGTCTCCTGGTTCAATAAATTTATTATTATTATTATATCCCGCTCTACGCTTCTAGCTGAATCATATCGACGATTATTGATGTGTAGATTATCTGTTCGCCTGTTAGCCGAATTAAACTTGGTAAAGATGGTGATCTCGTCACATAGTTGAGGAAGTTGCACTGGTTTTCCACCTCAAATACAGCTTATAGAATGTTGAATGTACATATATTTTCATTGCTTACGCCTATTTTCAGGAGAATGTACCTTTTTAAAAAAGTACTGATATACGACAAGCTGGTAACGTGGCAACACCCAAGACGGAGTTTTAATCATATTTTTCTCATTTATCAGTATAAACGCAGCACCATTCTTATCTATGCTGATTTCTCTACAACAATAATGTGACTGTTGTGATAAATAAATAAACACATTTCTCAGACAATGTACAGATAAATGAAATAAAAAAAATGAAAAAATGTACACCACACATTTATTTCTCAAAAATTGTTATAGAAGCAACCAGTTTCTACTTTCAATAATTTCATTTAAAGCATTGCATAATATATTAAAATCTATATAATAAAATTTTATATTCAATTAACGGTGACGGAAACCTTTAGTACCCTTAAAATGAAGTTTATTCACCTAATTTGAACAAGGATAATAATTTACCTATATTGCATTAGGTAAAATAAGAATCTAGGCACTATCATGTCTAAAAATTACTCAACTGGAATATCAAACAATTTATGTCTAAGATTAAATGGTATAAATTACGTTTCTAATTTGAAAATATTTTGAATAAAATGTACAATAAAATTAGATTACTCTTCTTTAAAACTTACTATACATGAATAAATTTATCAAATGTTACAACTTTGTATTGGTCATTAAAAATATAATTATAAAGATTCATAATAATTTATGTATGTAAAAAAATCGAGCAATGTTCACAACATTGACATTAAAATTATTAAAAAAATAATAAGTGTATAAACAATAACAAAGGAATAGAACAAATCATTTGTGTGTTCCATAGCAGAAATACATAAGAATGAAAGTTCATGAAAACGTTCTGGAGCAAGATTCTATAGCTTTTAATGAGGATTCCTCTCTTCAGACATAAATTGATCCAAGACTGTTTGCATAGAATGACGAAAATCTACTTCACTTTGAATACCAGGTGATGTAATCATTTGACTTGTACGGATAGTCCTCGTTACTCTGTGAAAAAATGCGATTAGGAAAAATAAATATACTGTCTGAACCAAAATATAAATAAAATGAGATTCTTATTATGGGCTTAGAATTCTATCTTTCCATTATTTCTCAGGGATCATCCATGAATAATAATAAACTCATTTTTAAAGGTTTTTTTTCCAACGTGTCAGTTCTATTACACCCGCTTTAAAATTACACAATTAATGTGTTACATAGGTAATAGATGATCCCTTAGCTAGCTAGGAAAAACAAAAATATTGAATATAATATACTATCTAACACAAATGGAACATTCATTAATATGATAATGAACTTCTAAAATACTGAGAAACTAATCCTTTTCAAACTATGATATCCAGTTTTCCCCTAATTTAACTAAAAAGATATTATTCTATCAACTAGGTTAATATATATCTAGATAAAGAAACAAAAACAATCATATCTTTTAAGGAGACTTTATTACGAAAGCTATTTCTGAGAATTCGTTTCGGAAGAATACCATATTGTTTATTTGACAGCGAACGAAATAAAACGAATTGCCACTCGATAGCATAGCTTCTTTGTTGTTGTTGATATTAAAAAATCAACCCTATTTGACGCCACGTCATAAAGAGACTCTCCAGATTAACGGTACACTTATACTTACTTGGCTCCAGTGACGGGATCTGTCTCTTCTACTGTTGTAATAGTATATTGTGGTTCTTGTTGATAAAAGTCTTCTAAAAATACATTATTGTTATGAAATTCTCTATTCCGAGAGAATTGGAAAATGTTAGCAAGTTGATCTCCAAGTTAGATCTGATTAATTTAAGTGTTAATTCATGCAAGTTGTGAGTATTCACCTAGTTAATAATATGTGGCTCTATAGCCAACAATCATAAGACTACCTAAGTACTATTTTATAAAGCTATTTCTGTCCAAAATAAATAAAACGTACGAAAAAAATAAATCATAAAACAAATCTACATCTGTACGTAAAGAACCTAAATATAAAAAATAAAGAATAAAAAGGATAGTTCTCAATAATCAAAAATTTAGAAGCATCTAATAAGCTGCGAATGCAAAAGTAATGTTAGAAAGCAAATTACTTAAGCTGTTCTTTGCATACAGATCACAATTAAGCAGTGTAGCTGTGTCCAATCTATACTTAATTATTGCAACTTGTCATGCCGCATTTTAATACTATTAAAAATTATATTTTCCATGCCTTGAGTCCTAATATTTTCTTCTGAACCGTAAAGAAGCTGCAATAGTATCATAATACAAAAGAAAACAATTCCATATCAAAATCTTCATTATAAACCATATTCAAGTGCGCATACACTCAGGTCATTCGCAAAAAAATAATAGTACATACATACTTATATTTGTGTCGGTATGTTACGTGAGGGATATGTCATTATTTAATTCAATAAATCCTACTGGACTATATATAGTGGAGTACTGTCTTCCTCCTTTTTTGCTTCGAGCCACAGTCACCAACCAGGCTATTGCTTCAAGCATTTCTCACGTTCATACGCTCAGTGTCAAAATGGCAATGACAGGATGTATAGTTTGTTTCACGAATGATGGCTATTGCCTGTAATCAATAATTCACGAGCTACGTACATCACGCTATACGTCTCATCGCATCTCATTATCATGAAATTCTCTACTACGTTTGTCGATCTAAGCTACGACATTAGTATTTCAAGCTCTCTCCTTCAGTACAATGACACGTATGTCCGAAGGCAACGCAATTTTTATTTCATAGGCGTCACAAATTCAATGTGACATTTCTGTTAATTCTGATGCATACATTTTTATTTTATAACTTAAGCAATAAATTTGTATTTTGAGTTATTGTTGATAATAAATCTTTCATATTATTTGCTTATTTAATCGATATTTTCTCTCCCTAATTATATAAACTTGAAGCATATAAAAAAATTGAAATATCATATCTTATATCGAAATCGTTACGCCACTTATTTATTCCCGTCAACGCCAACATTCGGGAAACAAACTATATGTCGAATTTATCAGAAAAAAAAATCGATTCCCGTTAAATTAATTGCTATAATAAATGTAACAAATAACTTATCATTTCCAAATAACCATCTTGTTGTGCCAAATAATAGACAACTCTACTTGACTATCTCGGTATTACATATTTGCATAGAAATAATATTCTATGCATTTTTGGCTATTGTTTGACCCAAGTTGGTTTATTTCAACATTTATTACGTTAAATTCGTAATGTTTATTGTTTACAAGAGTTCTTTTTTTAGCTTATTTCTAAAAAGTTTAAGTTTCTCACATACTCTGAATCGTCGAAAACAAGATCCTGTTTTTTAGTCGTACAAACCCTCCATTTTCAATATTGAGCGTGTGAAATGTGTGGAGGTAGAGCTTGATGACTGTATTATCGCTCGATGCACAACAGTAGGAGGGAAAATTCTACGTTAATTTTACAGTTTTCATAGTAGATGCTTGATTAACTATCTGTTATATTTCCAATTGTTCATCGTCTTCTCTTTCTAGCACAATGGAAAACCCAGTACCCGAATCTGTATGGTGTATGTATAACTCAATGAATGTTTAGGATTTTTGACTATTTGAAGAGTAAGCAATGTATCAGAGAGAAATAGAAATGTCCACTAGATTATCAAAAAATATAATGACACAATTTCCAATGTATGATGTAATGTGTGGATATATAATAGCAAAAAATACTGCATACCGTTAGTTTTGTGCGAGCAGTGCCAACACGATCATGCTTGTTGCCAATGCGACAAATGACCACACTAGAGGGTAAAGAACATGCCAGATCTCTAACGATTTTGGTTTTTTCGATGCTAAGTAATAATAATTAATCAAAATGCATGTTCAAACAATATATGTATTGGAAACCATCGAAATTAACATTAATTTGCCATTCCACATTATGGACACTGCTACAATACGCCTGTCACAATATTTTTCATTAGATGGAAAAGAAAGACAAAGAACAAATACTACAGTAACATTTGACAAAAACAAATTAGAGGTAAGATGATAACTTAAGAAGTATCTCCATAGATATTTAAACAATTTTGTAAAATTAAACAAAAGTATGTCCAACAACTTTCCAATAAAATCAGGCGTTCCACAAGATAGTGTACGTGAAGATATTTCAAAATTAGTACCCATTGCAATAACTTCCTACCGTTAAAGTTAAATAATATAACGCGCAGTGAAGATATTTCCTCGGAACCAATCTATAATGAACTTGAGTTGGGTATCACACGATATACATATAGGGTTATTATAAAATAAGGGGTATTCTATGATTTGATTAGCTGGACTGTAAATTGGATTGGTGATGTCCATGTTGCGGAAGTTCCTCAAGAAAATCAAAACTTAACCAACATTAATCAACTAATAATCATTGTTGCAAATTTGATATCAAAACTTCTGAAAATGTATACACCACGGTCAGAAAAATTTTACGAAAATTCCTTAAAAATGTTTTCCTAAATTGAAAAATGCAGATTATCCAATCAATTGTAGATTGGATTTGATGATTAGATTTAAGAAAAAATCCAATAGTATTGGTGTCAAATAAAACCGAATCTATGGAGAAACCTTGGATTGTTGAAGAACAGTGAATTTATTGATTTGGTTAGTTTGATTAGGTAAGTTAATGTTAATTTGAATGGTTAAAAGTAAAAAGTGTATAAAAAATATTAGGTTGAAAATTACAATTAGAAATTCAAAAAAAAAAATCATGCCAAAAATATATATTAACTTAAAAAAAGATTTTCAATTAAATTATTTTCAGCACTGACATATAAGGACAGGAAGATATTTTAGAAAGCAAACTGTCAAAAAAGCTCAAGTAACTATACTCATATTGCTTCTACATTTGCTGAAAGCATTCATTAAGGGTTAAAATAAATAGCTTATAACATACCTGAGTCATCTTCGCTCAATTCAGCCCCCTCTTCATGCAGAGCTATATCTGATCCACTTGAACTACCAATAGTTCTAACACAAGTCTTTTTAAGTATACCCTTAAGAGGAGGGCTTCTTCTACTATCTTCGTCAGAATCTGAGTCAACAGTATTTGATGATGTCTTGGAGCCTGGAGAAATTGTACTTGTCTCGACAACTTTAGTTGTTTCTGGAGATACAACAGTTTTTTCTGGAGAAGTTAAGCGAGTAGTTTTAGTAGTTGTTGTAGTCTCTGTTCTTAGAACTGGGATTTTACTATTTTTACCCGTTATATCTGATTCTAATTTATCTGAAACATTCAGGGTCTCTGGTAGTGGCACAGGTATTTTACTTTTTGGCTCAGAAACAGTCTCGCTGGTAATTCGAGTTACTGTCGTTTTCACTATTGGATCTGCAGTGACTGAACTTATAATTTTTGATGTTTCTTCATCATCATCCCAATTGACATCTTTTGAGAGAGTCACAAATTCCTTCAAAGGGTCCTTTGAGTGCTTTTTGATTGTTTTCACTTTTGTCGTTTTCAGTGCTACAGGTATTTTCGTTAACAATTCTTCAGTGGGTGAAACAGAATCCCTATTTTCATTGAATAAAGAGTCTACATCTTGTTCATTTTCAAGACTTTTACGAACCTTAGCAACCGGTATGCCACTATTGGTTCTCGGGCTCTTTGGGCTTTTAGGAGACAACTCGTCCGAAAAAGCAACTTTTCGTCTATCATCACATATGGCGGATTCCGATTCTCTTTGAATAAGATTTATACTTTCATCTACAGGCTTAGTAACTATAGGACTTGAAGCCTCATATTCCAAGAATTTAAAAGCTTCTTCACTTTTTTCCTGTGCTACAGATATAGAATCTTCTTTGAGGCTATCTAGATTATCTAGAGAATCTTCAGTTATTGTTTTCACATCATCAAAAACACTATCAACTTTTTCATTAAGATAATCTTTGTGACTATTTGAATCGCCATTGAAGTCTTCCGAGAACCTTATCACTTTATCAGATTTATCATAGTCTGAATCATTTAGACGATTTTGAACGATTTCTTCAGCTTCTTTGATTACTTCTATGACTTCACTCTCAACAATATCCCGAAAACTTTCATCATAATCGCTGGTCGATCGTTTTGGTGTCTTAAGATTGATGCTATCAAGATCTATCGATTTAGAAATGTGATCATCTTTTCTACTGGGAATGATAATATCTTCCTCAGGAAGAAAATCATTTCTTTCTTGATGAAGAAATGTTAAAGTATCACTCACATTCTTCTTTAAAATCGCTATTGGATCAACGAGTGATGTTTCAAACTTATTCTTTAAAATACATGGATTGCGTTGTTCTTCTGAAATTCCAAGTGCCGAAGTATCTTCATCAATATGGTGTTTTTTAACTGGTTCTGATATAATTGCTGTCTCTGGATTTTGCTTAACAGGTGTTGAGGTAACTATTTCTTCCTTTTTCGGGATTCCTTTTGAAAATATCAGAATAATACAATCTACTTATATTTTTTAAAGCTAACATGCGTTTTTAAAGATGTGATGTGCAAATTATAAAGAAAATAATAGAATTCAAGCTCCTGAAAACCATGTGCTAAAGAAAAAAAAGTCCCCGCCAAAACAAAATATGTTAAAAAGCATAATATTAAAATGGGCATGATCTAAGTATTAAATAATAATTATAACCCTTAAACTAAGCCGATGTTAAATAAATTCCGAAATAAAATAAATGTTAGACACGATAGAAATCAATATTTAAATTTAAATGAATTGCAATAATATTTATATTAACAATATGGTAAAATTATTGCCCATGATAAAAAAAACTGTAATAACATCATCAATATACTCAAATGAATTCAAATACTGATTTCATACAATATATAATCAACAAAACAGAAACAAAAACAACACAGATTTTCAAAGCTTACCTTGATTTTTTTCAGACCCTTTTGAATACGTAAGTGTACAGTTTACTTCTTTATCAATATTATATTCAGCTGGACTAGGTGGAGGTGTGTTTGCATTATTATCTCCAAGCAATCGATCGGGTGTCGATGTCAGTCGGTTGTTTAGTTGCTGAGTAATTTCTTCAAGAACTTCAGCATTTGCGTTTACTGTTGTGGGAGGTCTATTGTCGAGTTGTTCAAATGTAGTCTGATGTTCATTTTTATTATCTGATAAATGATCACTTTCGGTTCCACTTGCGTTTTGATTTTTAATATCTTCTGAAAAGTATACTATTAGAACCCAATTAAATCAATTTTGACTGTTATTGTGTTAAAAAACTCGACGGAAAATATTTCATAGTAGGAAAATTTCCTCATTTAATGACAGGGTTTCTTACCACTTTTTTCACTGGTATCTGTGATATCGATCTCATCGCGACTTCCTTGAAAAGATTTATCAATATGAGCATCTCTTCTCAAAGACGTATCTCTAGATGGACCCAATTCATCTTTTAGACACTCAAAGCCAGACTGATCCAGGTGCACTTTGGCTAAAGCTTTTTCCATATCATCGGTTACAAGTTCCACATTACATATACACTTGTTCACAATGTCTGATCTGCCAATTTTATTGAGAGCCAGCTCTAATTGGTTACCTGGAAAAAGAACATCATAAGTCTTAATAGTCATCATAATATTGATCAATATAATATACCTGTTGCTTTATTTGCTTTTTGCCTCAGCCACAATCGGAACATAATCATCGCCTGCAGAGGATGTTCAGTATATTCTTCTTTGATTATTTCAATATCGGAAGGTGGTATATCTAACTCCATTGCTAATTTTTCCCAATCATCGTCTAACAAGTTGCATATATCAGATAATCTAATGTCAGCTCGTTGTATGGTGTCTGGTTTACTGATCCCTCCATGATGTAAAAAGCTATGATCCTTATCAAGAGAAAGTAGATCCGATTGCGAATCACGGTCTGGCAATACATCTTTAGGTAATACTAGATTCAGGGTGCATAATGGAATTTGATTTGGTTCTCCTCTAGCAACCTTTGGATCGGTCATGAATATAATTCTTCCAACAGCATCTTCATCCTGTGAATTATTCATAATTCCATAAAAAATGAAGAATGGAAATTTGGTAGAGGATAAAGTGTATATTTACTCGCAAACTCATATCTGAAGCAAAACATTTAGCGTATTGACTTAATATTGATTGATATGTAACCTACAATGAATGGATTTAACCTTTCAGCCACGCCGCTATATATAAATAAATAATAAATATACAATACATAAATAAAATCACAATTTTGAAGAAGTAATAATTACTCTCCAATATTTTCAGTCAAAACTAAATTTAATTCTGGTAGAAAAAAGAAAAATTTAAATGTGCATTTATTTACCTGATCTCTGAGTCTCATGTTAAATGCCAGTCGGTTTTCCTTGAATGCCTTAAAACCAAGGGTAGGTTGATCCCCTGATTGTAGAACAGGAACAAGATTTCCTGCAAACTCCATATAAATATCCTTTCCTTCAAGTACCTACACAAAAAAGATGGAACATAAGATTTTTGATCACAACAAAGAACGAATGCTAATATTACTTCGATATCTCTACTTTTGGCAATCTCGGTAAAATGTTCCTGATGTTCTAATGTCTTATCTTCTTTATCGTCAGTCATACAAAAAACTCTTATTCTGGATTCCAATGGTGATACTCGTTTGGCAAATACAACAAACTTCGCCATAAACGGTACATGAATTGCCTAAAAATAAAACAGAATTAATAGTGAGAAGATTATTATGGAAAAAAATCTCACCTGTGTATATAACTCTGTTGCCATTTTAGCTGAATCGGAAACATTTCGGCAGTCCATCAGCCAGAATCTGGCGGAAACTGTTGTCGTGAAGGAAACACAGTCTTTCACAAATGTTAAAGGCGTCGAACCTGTTACATCTTCCCATACCGCTTTGTTTTGCCCTCCTGTGATACATTATTAGTTATATTAACAGTAAAAACAACGTAAAATAAGTTAGAAAAAAATGTAATCAAAAAATTACTGATAATGAAATAATTATATAATGAATTTATATGATCGAAACGAAATACTATAGAGACATTGAGAATTAAATATACATTTTACGGATTGATGTCAGAATTTAGTAGCTGATAAAATATAAGAACAAACAGATCCAGATAATTATAAACATCATTTAGCAAAAGTTATAAATAATGTGAAAAGAACGGGTTTCTGTATAAAAATAAACCAAGAAATCATTCACAAAGTGATTGTGCACCTTTTCATGTAAATATGGAGATATAAATATTTAAGCACAACGTGTAAGGAATAACACAAACATTGCTCAGTTAAAATCAGTAGAATAACGTGAATTAATGGTTTGCTTGAAAAAGTCCAGGGCAAATATGGCGAAGAGAATAAACAATACAATATCGATTTTAAAAGGTCCAGTTACTGTGCACATTCATAAATGCGGATTTGTTGGTTATCTAACCAACTGTATTCTTGGTATTTATTCAACTATTAGTCCTATTTTGTGGGGCAAATGTACTCGTAAATCGCTATTCTATCTGGAAGATACATGAAAAGTAGCACACCCAAAGTATTATTACACATACGGGAACTAAATTTTACCTGATTTAGTTCCTAATGAAGCATGAATATGAAAATAACATTTTGCAACAGTAAAGACAACATTGAGAACTATCTTCTAACATGCTTATAGAATGTGGCTATGAAAGAGCTCATCATGTGGGAGCAGTGGCGGCGCTAGGCGTTGGCGACCGTCGGACTCGGAGAATCCCCGAGTCCTTTCTCTTTCATTAGTCATTCATAGTTCAGAAAATACACAGCTCTCCAGCTTTTAAAATCCAATTCAATGGACTCTATCAACGATGCAAAACAACTTATCCAGTACATTTGAGAAAATAATTTGGAAGAAGAATATACAAATTTTTACATAACACTCAGAATAATGCTCACAGTTCCAGGCAGTACAGCTTCTGCTGAGAGAAGTTTTTCAAAGTTAAAATTGATTAAGAACTACTTGAAAAGCACGATGAGCTAAGAAAGAATATCTAAGTTATCATTTCTATCAAATGAAGCGGAAATAGCGGCTGGGGTTAACTATGACATAATCTTGAAAAACTTCAGTCAGACTAAAAGCCGAAAAATACTTCTATTCTAATTTGTGATTGTTTATAAAATTTTGTCAACATTTGGTTAGCAATATTCAATAAAACTCATATACTCATAGTCATAGTCTCTCTATTTATTTATCGTATTCTGTCTGACTGGGGAATGAAAGAGGTATTGCAAAGGTGATGTCGCCGACGTCTACTTTTATTTGTTCTAGCACCGCCACTGTGTGCGAGTATTCATCCATTATATTTGCGTTAAGAAAAACTAGGTAACGCATTCTCTTTTAAACATGGAATTTCTCGGTTTTCTAAAAATACATAAGCTGTTTTACAGTTATCTTTTGTATTAATAAAATTATTTGGATCAATAATTATAAGGAAACTAAAAATAGGTTCTCATGCTAAATTGACTTTGTGCAACTTCTGCAATTAAATTGGTAGAGTATAAGAAAAAGCAATATTACGTGAATATACCTATCCTAAGAATTCGAACTAGATCCAAAGTATTTTCGTGACTTACCATTATTAAGATATTGAAATGTTTCTAATCTAGGGTGAATTCTGGGAGGAGAATCTATATTTTTATGCACTATATTAGAGGCACATATAAGGCATTCACATAATTTTAAATGTATGAATGAATGAGAAGGAGGCTTGAACAACCATTTAATAGCTTTCTCTGAGTGCCATCTGTTTATAATGAAATCAAGGAATAGTAGAAAATGAAGGAGCATATGTATTCAGCATTTAATGCAAAGTTATTTGTCATATAGTTTCAAAAATATTGGATATTCGCGTCTGATATAAGAATTCGAAATTTTGAGAATTCGCTTATTTATTTTGTAGAGCTTAGAATGTAAATGGTTGTTTTAGTGAAAAGTTTGAATAAGCTATCGAAAGTTGGAGCTAAATTCTATTCTAGATCCAGAAAGGTTGAATAGATATTTTTCAAAGGGGATAAGAGGAACATTGACCAACAAATATTGAAACTAACTTGATACCTATACGGAATAATACCAACCTGTTATGGAACACAGCAGCCTAAGTGTTGTGCTCGAGATGCCTAGATATTGATTTATCATGCCTTGAGAATGTGCCTTTGGGGCTGGCATGCTTAGCGTGATGGCCTTGTGGAATTTTCTACGTCTCGGTTCAACAGTGACGATGGGAGATACAGCAACACCATGTCCAAGTAATTTTGAGACAAGCTCTGGCTCTATAGCTTGTGCCTAGTAATACGTAAAACATTATGTTTTCAAAATTTTAACAGAGATTTTTAGGTAGGGGAAAGGTGAATATCATAAATTGTAGAATCTAGAATATTTTCTTCCTGACATAACGGAGGGAACTTCTTTAGCTTTAGAAATTCTTCACTGTATCTGATTGTAGATATATAAGTTCAGAAAATTGCCAGAGTGTAAGCCGTAGCGTGATGAGTAATTTTGTGTTACCTAATATTAAATTATCTTCAGTTTCAATGTCGATGTATAATATCTATACTAAAAAATAAAATCGAAGTGTCTGTATGTAATATAAAAATAACAGGTTTTAACTAATTGAAAATGGAAGTATATGTCTCACTAATAACAAAACAACAATTTTTATAATTTTTTTCTGTCTGTCTGTTTGTTCCTGTTAATCTCAGTAATTGCTGAAACGATTCCGACGGGATTTTCACTGGCAGGTAGCTAACTTAGGCTGTTTTTATTTTAGAAAAAATATATACAAATAAATAAAATCGTAGTGTATGTTTGTAAAATAGGCTTTAATTAATTGCATATGGAAGTATACGTGTCACTAAGAACAAAAAAGCAAAATTTCTATTTTTTATCTGTTCCGGCGAATCTCCGTAAAGGTTAAACCGATTCCGACAGGATTTTCAATGTCAGCTAGCGAGGATGAAGCCGCGAGTAACAGCTAGTTTAATATAAAGCTAAGTGATATCGTATATATAGAACGTCGAGTTTAGTTATATGTAACTTGGTAATAATGGACTTTCTTTTGAACATCTGTTGTCAAGGTTTAAATAATGGTGAATAACATACTTACATCATAATCGACAAGCCAATATATTCAAGTCAATATATGTATATCTAAACAAATTTACAAATAAAATTTCTAGATACGATATCTATCTACCATACTACTACTATTTTAATATTACCTGCAGTCCGACACGAATTTTCTTTGTTAGAGCATTTGGTGGGAAAACTGCTTGTACCAAAGGTACAGCCGTACTAGATACGGTACCACCATCTGGTCCAATTGCGTGAACTTCTTGCCTAATTCTTGAAACAACGGCGAAATAATGTGGGAAATCATTGGTCAGAATCCTGGTTATTCGATTGGTGTGCAAATCTTCAAGTTGACTCAATTCTTTAATAAAAGGCCCATCATGAGTTTTATATTTTCAAATATAATATTCTGTATACACCTACCTTCTCCATCAAAACTATGATTGAGAACATCTTGAATAGCTTCTTCATTTGCTTCTAATGTATGCTCTTTCCAAGTTTCACCATTATCTGATCTTAACACAATGATTTCCCTTTGTTTATTTCTCAGGGAAGCAAAATGAGGTACTTCGATAATGACAGGTCTATAAAAAATGTTCTATTATTTATTCAATTATTCAGATATAGTATTTTCAAGAAAATTTGACTATGAATGCAATAAAAGCTACCTGTTCGGCTTCACTGGAAATATCGCTATTAGTTGGCAGGGTTTGGTTGGTGGGTTATAACAATTAGTAGAAAGGATAAAAAAAATAAAATAAAATGAGAAGTGTCGTGGGGCACCCGATAAGATAGTGGTTACGTTTAATAAATAAATATTTGTCACAAAAAATAGAACCGACTTTATTAGTTGATGTAATGAGAAAATACCTAAGAATAATTTTATTGGTGCTGTAATAAAGTTATTCTCGAAATAGCCTGTATGGATATTAGAAGTCGCGCCCTAAGATATGTGAGTATCAGTAATCGATTTAACGACCACTAAAAGTCTTTGCTGCAATGTTTTGAGCTATTTCCGAAATAGCTAGTGTGGACCTTGAGCGTCACACCCATTAAATATGATAGTATCATCAATCGCTTCCTCTTCATGCTTTATTTTCTACAGCATTGTATTGAATATTTTTACTTATATTTTCATTCTAGATAATGATCTAATGAAGGATTCTATCTTTGTATACACTCTCTATTTTATTATCAAGTATTATTATTATCCTAACTGCAAGCTTTCTATCTTATTTATTTTTTTATTTAAACATCTGAAAAATAAATTTCATTATCTATCTATCCTTAAGGGGAATATATAGGTTTAGTATTTGTAGAAGCGACTGATGACGATCAAGCGTCTTAAATTACACATTTGGTCAGTTAGCTATAGCCGTTTGACATCTCTAAAAGAACTTCGCCCTAATAAATATTTTTTTACAAAATCTAGGACCGACTTTATTGGATGGTGCTCTAAAAATACAAAATAATATTATTCTATTGGTAATTTTCAAATTGACCTGTTATAGGCAGACAGATAGTTACTTTTTGCAACAACTTCAAAGTACAGGTACAAATAAAATGAATATTATTTTGTATATCGATAGATAGATAATAAAGCCAATTCAAGTTTTTTTATCAAAATATTTGAACATTTACTTTCAAAATGTAGTGGGAACAATCTCGCACTTTTCAAGAGCACGTGAATGGTTGAATTCTTTGAAAAATGTTCAATATAGATGATCTCTGTTTTTTAATCCTGCTAAATAGAATTTACAATTGCTTCTTCTAGCCCTTATAGGGGAAGGACATATTAGATTTTTAAATGTTATATGGACAAGATATTGTTAGAATAATCCAGGGAGTAACCTCCCGAATTGTTTTCGTATGTTTATTAAACATACAAGACAGCCAAATCTGGTGGAAAATACAACACAAAAAATAAACAAGTCTCACCCCAAAAATTTTGCACCAACAGGGCCCAGTTCCAAAAGTCGACTTGCCAATGCTTCTCCCTCCATTAGCGGTGGAGGATGTGGTGTCCGCTGCGGTCTCACATACCGACAAGTTATTCTTGTTGGGCTGCTGGCGCATCTCGGTGGCACGATAACCCTCACACCTGAATGACGACACCCTCGCATTGCCCCACCTCTAGCATCCACAATGAATGACACTAGAAAGCTAATATCCAGAAAATCAACAAATGAATCATTAGTCATATTATAATGAAATAATCATGATATTGGAAATATGTAGGCTGAAACTCAAATGGGTTCTGAGATTGCTTTAAAAGATATGAAAGATACATAAATTATTACACATATTTCAAGGAAGTGAGACATTGAGGCGCTGTTATTTTGGCCCAACTTAGAAAATTATGTTTAGTATATATATTTCTGTTGAGAGAATTTAATTTTCCTTCAATCAAAACATTGGATACTTTGTTGATGGCTTTTTATACAAGTAAAAGATTATCATGAAGTTATTTTACAAACTTTGAAAATGGATTATTTGGATTTAGTCAACGAAAAATGAATTAAAAAAATCTAGTGTCCACTCACACGACTTTCCAACCTATCTCAAACAAATTCCAACGATTATCAATATTTCCCAACAACAATGGTCATATTATATTTTTTGCGAATCGTTTGAGCAAAATATAAGAAATAAACAGAGATAATAGATAATATGAAATTTCATTTGAGAAAATTACGATTTCTAAAAGAGAGCTTTTCCAGCTATTGCACAATAAATGTTGCAAGAATGGTGCCCATCTTATGCCACAGGGGAGCGATCTCGTTACCCCCTAAAAAAAGAAAGCAACCCGAGATAATTTGGACACTGACAAACCAATGTCTGAAAATATATGTTTTGGACTTCGGAGGCTCTAAAACGTAAATATTTGTTGAAAATGAAAATTATAGACGATTGCAATACTTTTCTTTCAACTTGGGGTAGTCGTAATTTGGAGTCAAAATATCCGGTCGCCAAAATGCCTTACTCCCAATTTTTGATAAGTAAACGAACTTATCAAGTATGTTACTTTGTAGTTTACATGAGCGAATTTGAAGTTAGAACAAAACTAAGATAAAAATCTTCTTTTTAATTGAAAAATGGATAATGTTTTATGCAACTCATAATGAAGCATTCTACATGTATGATTTTTATCTAAGCAAAGCTCACTTTATCCTGTTTTTCACATGAAATATGGTCAAGGGCATGTAAATGCTGATCTTAATGAATTGGTGGAATAGTTAAGCACATCGATCTAAAGTTATGTACTTATAATGTTTCATCTGTAATATAGAGACACATAAACTATAATAAAAAATAGTTATATAGATTAAAGGAATTATATTTTTTGTGAGTAAATGTGGATAAAAAGCGAATTATATGAACACACAGCCTAGTCTAATCAAGAGTCAAGCACTATACACTATACATTTAAACTTACTTCTTCCAATTCGAGGCACTGTTGACACACGAACAACATACAAAAAAGGGTTGTTAATGTTTCTTGGTATTTATCATAAAACAAACCGTTTCAGAAAATATTGCAATAGTTATGAAATAATGAAACGGTAATTCTAAATATTACTTTCGCTATTGTCATTATACAGGGTATGAGAGAAAAACTTCCTATCCTAAAACTATATCGTTTTTTTCTGTATGAAACCAGAAAAGAATATTTTATTATTAGAAATGTTTTGAAATTCTCGCTTAGGTAAGTCAAAAATCATGTTTTTCTTTTAGAAACATCTGATTGCATAAATGATTTATTGAGTTATAGACTGGCAAAATTTAAAGTATTTTTAGATAACATTTCAGCATCATAATATAGCAGAAAGTCTAAATGAAAAATCCGAAGGTCCGTCGCCATCAGAAAGATAGATTTCATAAGCTTCAGCAAATTGAGAAAGTAATTAATTTTTTATTATTAAACAAAAGTTGTTAAGGTAATTAGCATTTTATGATTTTTAATTTTGAATGAAAGGTTTTTAGAGAAATTTCTCATTAAAAAAGCAGTAATGATTTTTTACAAAAAATAGGACTTTCCTAGGTTTATACTGAAAAATACAAAATAATGTTAATTCTATTGGTTGCTAATTTTGACGAGGTGCAGTTGTAGAAAATAGAAAACTTGTCAATAACTTCAAAGTACCAGCACTAATAGAGTTATCATTATTTTGTTTTTTTAAATGTCCATTTTAAATGTTGCTGGACAAAAAGTATAAATGTAATTATTCGAAGTTGGTTAAAAGGCACTGTGAAGATTTCAGCCGATTTCATTAATGGACATGATCTCAAAAGTAGTTTCGAAATGACAACCATTCAATCTGAATTAAAACAATCTAGTAATTAAACATGTGAGTAAGAATATAATAACTTCTTGAATACAATTTTTTATCTAATATTGTTATCAAAAAGTGATAGAAAAAAATAACAGATTTTTATTTTTTTCTATCTCATATTTCGCTTTATTTTTTCAATTTAATATAATTCAACCGATTTTACGCTAGATTTTTTAGCTTCCAATAGATATATATGATTTTTAGGTTAGAAAAACGACTAAGCTTATGATATTTTTATATTCTAGATATCAACTTTGTTGAAATATAAAAACATTCCTTTTATATATATATATATATATATATATATATATATATATATATATATATATATATATATATATATATATATATATAAATATTTTGCAATGCTGCCGTATAAAACGACAAGTTTCTTTCTATTTGAGATGGTTGGTTTTGAACATACATTATATGAGATTTTTATCGGCACATATGTCTTTTAAATTATTTACACTTTTTCTGCACCCTGTATAATCTCTAATGCGTAGCAGCTATTTATATTGCTATAATAAAAAAAAAACTTGTACAATGAGGCTTCCGTAATTTAATTTCACAGTAAAGCATAGCTAAACTTAAAAAAATAATATACATAAATAAAAGGAAGTAAGATATTAGAACACAGCAGTATATGTATCTACTGAAATATTTCTCATTTTTTTATTTCAGTTTCGGTTATTCGGGAAAAACATCGAATGACAGATTTCGGAGTTACACCATCAGTGGTCCGTTTCAACTTGGTATGAAAGGCTAATCAAACTGAACCAGCATTTGTCTTTGAATAAATATTGAAATACCCATAATTAGTTATCAGTTATTATTTCTGCTCATATTAATCAGAATTAGTACACTTAAATTTTATATTATCAATTTAGATTTCCAGATAATTTTTTTATTTCTTTTACTGTCTCTTCTCACAACATATAATTACCAACCCTCTTACCAAAGTAGGTGCTACAGTTATTTGATAGTACCTTATTTCAAGGTAATCATCAAAATCGTCAAAACTACAGTATAAAATATCTAAATACCACATAATAAAATAACCACATATCAAGTGCTAGTTAAAACATTATCCCAAGGGCTATGTACAACCTAATGGGTAAATAAATAAGTATATGTCACTCTGGTTAATTTAGTGCAGCATTCAGTGCATATATGTTTGGTACCAGGCTGGTACCGTCAAAAAAGTACCTTTCTCTGCAAAGGCCAGGTCCATGGTATTTGGGGCCCAGTTTATTCAAGGAGTGATCTAGATTCGTCCATTCTCCACTGCACAAGCTTGAATTCATACAAACTAACTACACCAGCTTCGGTAGATAGATAGGTCTTTTAACAGCAACACCTCTAAGAGGTCTGACTAACTTATACTAATATACGCACATATCAAGATAGCGGAAATGACGTATTTTTTTAAATTAAGAATTCGTTAAACATTATCAAATAAATAGGTACTAATCCTTATAATGTGCGATGGATTTCAAATATCATAGACATCCTTGTTGTTAATTTATCATATAATATGATTCGATATTAAACTAGCTTGGCAATAATAGGATTTTTAACTGATCTACGATATTTATTTTCAATAGATTTTCCATTTAGAGTCCGCTATCTTAAAAATGCATAGAAATATTAATTATACACTTAAAGGGGAGCAGTTTTTTGTTAGGAATAAGCTGCGAAAAAACATTTATTTCAATTTTCCTCATCAGCTAAATGTGAAAAAGCACATGGCATAATCATTTTCAAGAGTCATCTAAAGGAAATCCATAACAACGTTTCAGCTAAAATATTAAAGGGTTGATAAAGGCCCTGATACTTACCCAGCTGTTACAGGATGACGATTTATGTCGATATTATCAGGAGCAGATTGAACATTGGACGAGTAATTTTCCTTTACATGTTGAGGTGTTATTATGATATCATTGCTGGCATAAGACGGAGCTATAAATATAAGGCCAAGAATGATTATTCTTTTAAATAAAAGAAGAATAACATTATGTCTAAAGTCAAGTTAGCTATGACAGGTTTGGTTTTAGAGTGCTAATTTATTTATGACAGGTGACAAACTATATGTTCATTTTCGAAAATCTTCAATGACCTGGACAAAAACAGAAAACCTTGCGTCATCATGAACACCGAATCAGGTTTCGCTGAGAATAAAATAAGCATACATGTGATCAATAATTCAATAAACAGAAAACTAGTTACTAGTTACGCACAATACAATCGGTAGTTCTTAGAAGAAGAAAAAAACTGCTATAAACAATTTGGAGAACTTTGTGATAAGCATCATGCAAAAACTGTTGAATGTACTCTTAGGCCACGAAAGCATTGATAGTTGGCTTGCTTGGTGCCTAGTGGCATAGTCTAGTGTCACCTGACGCCTATCAAAGTAATGCAAGCCTTACGGTAAAAATCAACTTGCGAAGGTGCTAAGCGGTTACATAAAATCTAAACTGCGTTTCTCAATGAGAATACAGTGTGGCCAGGTATAAATGGGAAAACGGCACATAGTGTTGCCGGTCTTTAGATTTAGCTGTAATATTTTCTTCTGTAATTTTGAGATTCATTGTTTATTATTATTAATTATTTATTGAACATAAAAATGTTGACATAACATTTTAACCCAAGCGGCGAAATTTGACAGACACAGGACCAGATGGTTGGTCGAACCCGGCATAACAACGCGCTGGCAACGATGGACTCCATAAGACGCAACACTGCATTCTCAGAGTGAAACTCACGTTCATTTCACTTTAATAATCTCATAAACAGATTCTGGGTACTGAGCAAATCAACCGTCAGTGCGTTCGCGGCCTTACGATATTTGGCATGAAGGAACTTTGCATCGATCTAGGAAATCTTTTACCCCAATATCTTAAGCTTTTCACAAATAAAATATTCAAATGTGTTCCTTTAAAGTATCTATAAACTGATATGATTGTCCATAGTTTTTCACTACCACATTTTTTTAAATTAGATATTTGGTTCTCAATGGGAACTTCTCGTAGTTTTCTACCCGACAAAACGGGTAAGAGCAGCTACTTCTTCTATGAAACAAATAACGATCTGGTCTTAAACAAGGCCCTATCGTCGAAAATGACATGTATTATGAATCGAGGAGCAGAATAGCGAATTTAGTTAATGAATATTGTTCTGTCAGCAAACAAAAATAAAAAATATATTACTTCAATAGCACTGTATATCTCATCTAGGTGCAATTTTATATCAAATACTATTTTAAAAACTAAAAATACGATGAACGAAGAAGGTAATTTGATTAATTTTTTAATAAAATGGATCAATATGTTATAGATTTTTTTTTTGGTTGGAACATGGGTTGGAAGATGAGTTAAACAAAATATTGGGGACGGCCAGAATTTTGGTCGTTTAGGCTTTTTGACATTCTTATGGATAATTCAAAATTGTTTTGGTATTTAATAATATGTGGTGTAAATCTTCAATGGTTTTTAGCCTAATGGTGTAAATAAATAAATCATGAGAAAATATAAATACATTTTCTGTTTTCTAATTTTCTCATGTTTAGTTTCATTTTGAACCAAACCTATTTATGGATGAGATAAGATACCGTGATTCCACTTCATTGAACTCACCTATCGAATTTCTATTGTATTCACTTTTCTCATCGTTGGTAACGTCTAAACGCATGGAATCGTCTCCCAAAGACTTCATATCGTCCACGGTCATGTATTTATATTGTTGCTGATCGCCCAGAAGAGGATCCTCACCTATTATTGAAACACAATCTTGTTAAATTGAAACTATTGACGGTAAACTACCATGTATTGATGTGTCGTTGATAAGGTTATCAGCAACACTGATAACCGGTTTTAATAAATTATTTAATGTATATAATATATAATAAATTGATAAGTGTTGTTGATGTGGAGGTGATTGTTTTTACACTCATTACGTCATCTGATAATCGGCGGTCAGAGACAACTACAATATACATAATAATGTGAATACTTACATTGATGAATGTGCAATGATCGAGTCAAAATCAAACAAATAATATAAATAATATTTACTACATTACTCACATTTCATTTATATGAAATGTTATGGGATAAATATATAAACAATGAACGTTATTCAATAATATAAAAATTTGGACAGTGAGTTGAATAAAAACATTTAAAATAAAATACCTTACAAAATATGAAAAATTAAATAGTAGGTAAGTGCATTATTCCATCTCAATAATTTGAGAGCTTATTAATATTTTTCAGACATAGTGAACAAAATGATTTTCATCAGAAAGACAAATATACATAAATACACTGACTCACAAACAGAAATATTCTAGGTTCAATTATTCTTTCTTTGTACATATACTGTTTTTCATGTTTCTAAGGTCCTTTCTTAGCAAATGCTTTGGACTGGACTCGAGTTCTATACAAAGAGAATTTGAAATAATTTCGAATATTTTAACCTGTTAATCGTCATGATTTCAGAATAAATATAAAAATAATTACCTGTCAAGATTCTCTACTAGAAGATAAAAAAGATCATAAAAATATAGATAACTATTTTGTCTCAAATATTCCAGTTCAGTATCAATGGCGATGTATAGTGATATTTGTGGTAGCATACGAGCTATAAATATTTCCAAAATTTGTCCAAGACAAGTATCTATTACTTCTTTGAATCGCCCAATTGAAACCTGTGTTTAGCATATCGTACTTCAATATTATAATATTATATTATATTATAGTATATTATATATTACTTGAATATCAATCACAAGCGATATTTTTAGTTATAACCGGTAACCTCGCGATGATTCTTCTATGTTTAAGGGTTCTTGACCCATTTTTTTGGTAATTAATGTTGAATCATGCAATTTAATATCCAAAGGATTTCAAATTTACCCTGTTTATATAAAGCTTTAACTGGACTGCCCCAGGCACAACGATTTTTCAGCCACAAAAGCTACGACATTTGTAAAATACTCCAGTGTCAGATATTTGCAAAAGAAAAAAATACAAAATAAAGATTACGACGATTAAATTGAATATTTCTGTCTGTGATCGTAAAATATGTGAATCTTTATAACAAAATCATTTTCTGAGATTAGACGATTTAAAAAAAATGAATAATGAATTACCAAGAACAATAAGATGTGAATATTTTAATTTGACTATGTTCTATTCCTTTGATAATCCATATGCGAAATATTTTAATAATAAATGTTGTCACTTTTCGGTGGGCATAATAAGACAGATGGATGATGAATCGATGAAAAGCACCTAGGCGACATTTAGGACATAACTTACGTGTGTAGGTCATGTGTCCTTGGTAGAAGGGCAGATAGACGTGCTGAGCATGCGTTGGTCGGCCGTAAGCAACTGGTGGCTCGTCCACTCCGCCTGCATGCAACCAACCACCACCCTTAGCGGCACAAAAGCCATTTTTTGTTCATTCTAATACCCCACTATATATATCACCCACCCGAGAGACTGAATGTATTACGGAAATATGCAGTTTTTTCATTGATAGAAATAGGACTGCTTCACAATTAATGGTCAATTAAACGTTTTGACGAATCTACTAACATTTTGTTTTTGAAAAATTTTGAGTGGGTGACTTTTAGACCAACCAAAATATTCGATATTATACTGGAAGTAGCCCCTAATTATTGTTTAATTCGAATGGATTTCCTTAAAGTTAATTTTCTAAAGATCCTCTATCTTAAAAATCTGTTCTATTTGATTTTAGGAAAAATAGGAGAAAGCATGCTGAGGTAATAAAATTAATAACTTCCACTGCGATAAGTTTCCGTAAATAGATTTTTTTATTCTTTGTAAAAGTGTGAACATTTCATTTATCGCAGGGGCCATGGAAACAGGTACCAAAGAAGACTGTTTGATAAGAACATTGGCCACCAGAACATTCCAACTAACAAAAATAAACTACGAATTTAGGCTTAGGAAATATTACTTTTGATCAAAGCAGAAATGAGCTCAACGCAGTGTATAAGAATAAAATAGTATAAACTGTAAAAATACTTAAATAACTCAATATTTTTGTATGTTTTCATAGCAAATTATATATGGAATTTGTTTAGTTTAGGCTTTTCTACAAATGACAAAAATCCTTAGAAAACTTTATGGGATGCAATTGCGACTTTTCCAATGTTTGTATCTGAACCAAGTATGAGACTTATCCCACAGCTTCATACTTCATTATAAAGAATTACAATGTTAGTATTCTATTTGTAATTAGTAGTGCCTACTTCCGGTATAACCAGAAATGACTGTGAAATCGCTTTTATTCTAGATAGAGCTTTCTCAAGAAAAAACTAATTTTCAGGACTAAAA